>JASAUF010000554.1:2385000-7185000 GCA_030180095.1 Magnolia changhungtana
ATATAGCCAAATGCTCAGCTATGCACCAATTTGTACGGAACTCATGTGAACTTTTTGAGAATTCATCATACGTGATGTGAGTCCCAAATCTGAATGATCCATGTGATGCAGCACCCCATGAAACCCCTAGGGCTCAACTTATACTTTGATCCAAAACTTGGTGGGCCATGGAAAAAGAAAACGGTTTCCTCCCTTGATTTGTATCTCTCTTTGCTATGGCCTACTAGAGTTTTAGATCATAGTGAAAATTGGTCCTTTGGGGTTTCATGGGATGCTGCATCACATGGACCGTTCGGAGTAGACAGCCATGACATGTGTGCAAAGGTGCGCAGGTGAGCATGCCTCTCTCTCTCTCTCTCTTTCTCTCTCTCTCCCTATATATATATATATATATATATATATATATATATATATAAACACCCAAAATAAAATGAAATTTTGATTTTTGTTTCTCCTACATTGTTGAAACATATGTTAGATCCTAGATACTAGTAGTTGGAAGCGGGAGCACGAACAAAATGTAGAAAATGAGCTATTTTTGGATCAATACTGGAGTAATGAAATTCTGAACTGGAATTGCAAGTTGATTTGGGCCCACGATCCATGGGCTAGGCCCAAACCCATTAAGCCCGAGCCCAACAACTGGCCCATCAACAACGAGACAATTACATCATCAAGTTATTCGTAAGGGTAGCCAGTTTGGAAACCCCTGTTGACCAACTACATAGAGAACAAAATGGTGAGCAACCTGATCCTATCATAGATTCTGATGGTGATCCAAATCCACAACAATGGTACCAACCAGAACCTTCAGTGAATCAAAATGGTATGGGTTCTTGGGAGTGTTTTCGACTTCATGTAACGACTCTTTGTAGAGAGCCCATGACATTGCGATAGAGACACCTAAGAAAGATGATATTACCAATATGGGTTAAGTTCCAGACTTCACAGGTAGTCTTGACGCAAAGGCTTTTGTTGATTAGATGACAATGTTGGAAGATTGTTGCATGGTACGACGTGGATGATGTCCAACAAGTGGCCTTTTGTCAAGGTCAAGTTGATGGGCCCAATAAGAATATGGTAATGAAGCATTATCGACAACAATATCATCATGTCGTCTTGCTATCACCAGGTGGGCCAACATGAGGGAGAAGTTAGAAAGTAAGTATTTTCCTTTAGATTACATGGATACTCTTCTCCAGTAACTCCTTGCATTCAAACATGGAACTTTATTGGTGAACAGCTATATAGAAAAGTTCAGTGAGCTTTTTGTCCGTTGTAAGCTTGCAAAGATAGACTGCGTAACAACTAACCGCTATTAGGCGGGGTTATGCCTAGAGATCCAACGCGTGATAATCATGTATGATTTCGAGTCAGTTGATGATGTTCACCAAAAGGCTCAGCGAGTTGAACAACAATTACAACCACATACTCTTCGATGCGTTGGTTCTGCAGTTGGGAAACCTTTTGTGAGAAAGGGTTCGGATCCGCATCTCAATTGGACTCTACCACAAGGCTACTGACCACCTCCCCATCCTTTTCAGCCACCCCTACAGATGTAGACTCCCCTTATAAGGTAACCTCAACCTTTGCAATGGCCTTCACCACATAATTCATACCAAAAGCAACCAGCGGTGTAGGGACATGACACAAGGGGTCGAGGTCTTAATCTTAATCAATCCCTTAAAAGAGAACAACGAGATGTTGACTGTTACCATTGTGGATAGGTAGGACACTTTTCTAATGAGTGTTTGCAAGTTAGGAACATCCATTATTGTGGTAATGAGGACCCCTGCTGCTTGGACGGACTTGAGTATTACGATGAGCACATTGAGACTGAATAACCCTATATAGAACCTGCATTATAGCCATAGGACCCTACTGCTGAAACTGCGGTTGAAGCTGAGGATGAAGGCCTTATTATCATACACCACCTCCTTACCACCACCAAGGAGGAAGAGGAAGACTGGTGATGAACCACTATTTTCCGTATGTGGGTAAAATGTCAGGGTAGTTATGTAACATGATCATTGATGGCGGTAGTGTAACGAACATCGTATCCTAAGAGGTGATTGATAAGCTTAAGTTGCCAACTAAAAGGCGCAACTAAAACCATGTAAGGTTGCATGCGTTGACGACATTGCCATTGCTATGACTCGAAGGTTTTTGGTATCATTTAAAATAAGTATATACGAGGATGATATTTGGTATGACTTAATTTTGATGAACGACACCCACATCCTTTTCGGTCGACCTTGGCTCTTTAACTGAAAGATACAAAGCGATGGTGAAGCTAACACACATACTTTCGTAT
Source organism: Magnolia changhungtana (assembly GCA_030180095.1). Lineage (NCBI taxonomy): Eukaryota > Viridiplantae > Streptophyta > Magnoliopsida > Magnoliales > Magnoliaceae > Magnolia > Magnolia changhungtana. Next base: position 2,387,315 of record JASAUF010000554.1, read on the forward strand.
GGCAAGGTCATCGTATTCTTCTTTGCCTGTTGCAACCTATGTCACCTCCTTCATCTATCCCTTCATCATTGACATCGGCTGCTCTTTCAAATTCTCGTGTTCTCACCACGCGCCGTGTGGAAGTTTGAAGAAGATAGCAAGGAGAAATGCATAATGTTCGCTTCAGCCACAAAACAGGTGTAAGAGTCTGTTATTGACCAGGATGGGCCTATTCCTGATGAAGCCAAATCTATGTTGTATGACTTGCAAGATTTGATCCCCAATGATTTGCTCGAGGAGTTGCCTCCGCTGCGGGATATTCGGCACACTCGAGATTTGGTTCTCGAAGCATCCTTACTCAACTTACTAGCATATCAAATGAGTCCCGCCAAGCACGCCGAGTTGAAGCATCAGGTTGACGAGTTGCTTAGAAAGGACTACGTCTTAGAGAGCATAACCCATGTGTGGTGCTAGCTCTCCCTTCTCCAAGAAGGATGGAAGTTGGCGCATATGTGTAGACAGTCGAGCTATTAATAAAATCACAGTGAAGTACCGTTTCCCCATTCGTCGGCTTGATGATATGTTGGACTTTGCCAGGTGTTATCATATTCTCTAAGATTGATCTTTGTAGTGGATACCACTAGATTCACATTCGACTTGCTGATGAATGAAAGACGACATTTAAGATGAGGTGGCTAGTTATGCCATTCAGTCTCACAAACATGCCTAGCAGTTTTATGCGCGTCATGACCTAGTTGTTGCACCATTTCATTGGTAAGTTTGTCGTTATCAATTTTGACGACATTCTTATCTACAGTAAGTCATGAAAGGAGCACCTTAATCACCTAAGTCTTATCTTCAAAGTCCTTCGTCACAAGCGCTTTTACATTAACTTTAAAAATTGTACCTTTATGAGTACATTAGTGGTTTTCTTAGGGCCTGTTTGGATTGACGGTACAGATTGTATAGTATTGTATTAAAGGCGGATTTTTCCATTATACAATGTTTGAATTGGAGCTCGCGTCCGTGGGTTACCATGCGCGCGAATACATCAGCAAATCAAAATTTTCAAATGGCGGTAATGTGTTTTTAGACGGCATTGCATCGTGCAGTGCAGTCTCTTCATTGCGCTGTATTCTCAGGTGACATCGTAGCTATCTCTTTGAAAGTTTTCTATCTCTTTGAAGATACAATTGGTAGCTGGAATCAGACATGCTGTTCCGGCCATATATGTAACAGCTTGAGCAATCAACGATCAGAATCAAACCATCTCAAATAGGCCTATCAACCTCTTCATCATATCTTGCTCTGATCTCTTTCCTCTTTCTCTCAGTTTCCTCCACTGTTTCAATTATAATCCAAAACAACTTCCTTCAATGCCTTTCCTCCCATTTTCCAACTCCCTCCACAGCTTCCTAACTCATCTACACTCCAAACACCTCTTCCTACATCTTAACCCTCCAATCTTCCATCCAAAACCTCAGATTCCTGGGCCCCACAACCCCAAAACCTCTCTTCATCATCACACCCACAAATGCATCCCACATCCAAGCATCCATCATTTGCTCCAAAACCCATGACTTGAACATCAAAATCAGAAATGGGGGCCATGACTATGAAGGGCTATCCTACCTCTCTCTCCCCAATCAACCGTTCATCATCCTTGATCTCGTCAATCTCCACTTGATCACCGTCGATCTTGCAGAAAGCACGACATGGGTCCAATCTGGAGCAACACTCGGCGAACTCTATTACACGATTGTGCAAAAGAGCGGCTCTCATGGCTTCCCGGCTGGGGTTGCCCCACCGTCGGTGTCGGCGGCCACATCAGCAGTGGTGGGATCGGGACCAAGATTAGAAAATACGGCCTGGCGGCTGATAACATCGTAGCTATCTCTTGCGCTCTACTACAAGTGCTATCAATATTATACGTATATACAATACGCAGCCCTAATATGTTGTGTATCCAAACATTGATCTGAGGAAGAATTTGTATACCTGCCCGAACAATACCTCATATCCAAACATCAATTCATGGCATGTTGATTTGAATGTATTCTAAAATTGATCGAACGTATACATGAACAGTAGCCGGATACAATACAATACACCCTTATACGCGAATCCAAACAGGCCCTTAGGGTACATTGTCTTGTCGTAAGGTGTGGAGGTACCCTGCAAAGGTGAAAGTCATTGTTGATTGGCTGACACCTGCCACTATCTTTGGAGTTTGCAGTTTCCATGGCCTTGCCACATTTTACAGAAATTGTGTGGAATTTCAGCGAAAAGCTCGTTGATGCGAAGTAGCTATACTCCACTTATGACTTGAAGTTTTATGTCGTTGTTCAGACTTAATGACATTGGCGTTACTATTTGGTTGGCAAAGAGTTTGTCCTATATTTTGATCATGTAGCACTCAAGTACCTAAACTCTCAGCAGAAGATGAATGCTTATCGTGTCAAATTGAGTGCTTACCTTCAGGAGTTTGCTTTAATCATTCCTCACAAGGCTGGTAAGGACAATTAGGTTGTTGATACACTAAGCCGGTCACACTCATCTGTTGTCATTGATAGTGGTCATTGTTTTGAGTTTGAAGGGATATGGTGTATGGTGATCAAGGTATTCCGTATTGGTAACGGTGGCTGTAACGGTCACCACCATTACTGATACGTGTATCGGCCGATATGGAGGCATAATGGCCGTTACGATCCTGTAACAGTTGAAAATTTAGATTTATTTGAAAAATTCTGAAAAAGTAACTAGAAAATCCGAAATAATGTAAATATTCCAAATACATAATCATTTTTTTCTTTTGAACATCTTTATGGTAGTGTAATGATCTACTCTTTGGTGAGAGTGTTGTATCGGTCTGTCTAGTGAAATTGTGAACATGATTATAAGTCTCTAATGTTTACACATAACAATTAAACACTAGAACTAGAAATCAGAAAAATGCATAAATACTACCTTTTCAATTAAAAAAATGGCCTTTCTGAGGTTCTATTCGCTCAAATCACTTCAATCTACGGTTTAATATTAAAAGCTATAGTAAGAGTGGTCTAAATTAGTCGTAAAATGATCTGGGAGAGTTTTGGAATGAGAAAAGTGAAAAAAATGAGAAATCTTTATTTAAATTGAAAAAAAAAGTGGTCATTTTTCGACCTTTATGGGAGTAATGGTCGTTATGCCTCGTAACGGCCTTTACGACCACCGTAACGACTAATACGTTTTTAAAAAACCAACTGTCCTGTTTAACCCCCGTATCGCGTAACGGTCATGGCCGTTACCTATACGTATCAGCCTTATGGGCGTATCGTAACAGATACGGAACACTTTGATGTTGATGACAATGATTTCAGATGTATTTATACATGTGTTCTTAGTGGAGAGCTTGCGAGACACCCACATTTCAGCATTCATGATGACTTGTTTTGAGGAACTTTGTCTACTTAATACATCCATCCGCAAGTATGTTGTGAGGGAGTTATACGCCATTGGGTGTAGTGGCCACTTGGGTTGCGATGAGACCTTAGCCCTCATTGGAGATAGATACTTCTGGTCTTGTTTAAAATCAGAGGTCGCAAAGATTTGCATGTTATGCAAGGTTTGCCAACTTGTTAAGGGTAAAAAGAAAAATAGTGGATTCATAACCACCGATGATCCCACATGCTTCGTGGGAAGATCATAGCATGGACTTCGTCTTGGGTTTGACAAAGACCACTTGGAAAGTTCATTCAATATTTGTGGTGGTTGATCGATTTTCAAAGATGACTCATTTCATACCATTCTCGAATACAACAAATACTTTCAAGATTGCTCAATTATTCTTTCGAGATGTTGTTCGTCTTCATGGGCTTCCCAAGATAATGTGTCTGATTGTGATATCAAGTTCATGAGTTATTTCTGGAAAACTCTTTGGGCAGCAACGAAAACCTATCTTCAGTTCTTCAGTGCCTACCGCCCTCAAACAGATGATCAAACGAAAGTGGTCAACTATAGCTTTGGCAACTTACTACGGTGCCTTGTCCACGATCATATTGCTACATGGGACCCAGTAATACCCATGGATGAATTTGCTGATGATAACTTAGTAAACAGGTCCATAGGGATGTCACCTTTTGAAGTAGTAATTGGTATATGATTGCGTCTTCCAATCGATTTGGTTCCTCTATCTGTAGAGTCAAGACCAAGCATAGAAGCTGATGACTTCATCCGTCATATGCAATAAGTGTATGATGAAGTTTGATGCAATATTGCCACAAGTAATGAAAGTTATAAGCAGCATGCAAATACAAGATGTACTTTGTTGAATTTGCAAAAGGTGACATAGTTATGGCCCATATGTTTTAAATCTCCCACCAGATTTACCTACCAGTCCTACTTTCAATGTGGAAGATCTTTCAATCTATTATGGACACCATACTAACAATGGTATCGAAGAACAAGCCATCACATTTTCGACTGTTTTGCCACTTACAAACATGATCGTTGATGCTTTCAATGACCAAATCATTTTCACACGCCAAGGTGGTTATCGGAAGTTTCTTGTTCATTGGCAAGTGCAACCTCTCCAATGTTACATGGATCACAATCACATACTTCTAGCATCTGAATCCTGACATTTATGAGCAATATCAGGCTATTAACTCGCTAGAGTCGAGTTTTTTCAAGCGGGGGAGGACTGATGCAGGCTGATTTGGGCCCACGATCCATGGGCTAGGCCCAGTCCTATTAAGCCCAAGCACAACAGCCAGCCCATCAGTAAGGAGGCCCAAACCTCCTATTTAAGTAACTAGCTTATTTAGGTAATTATCTACCAAAATCAATTAGATAACTATGAATAATCCACTAGTCAAACATTTTCAATGTATTCTTATCTCTTTTATCTCTTTTCTATCATCGTCACCTTTATGATACGGGCTGTAACGACCATTATAGTCTCTTTTATTTTTATGGATAAACTCGAGAAACCTGTATTGACCCCATAACAGACTGTTATGGGGACATTATGAGCGTTGCGGGCCATTACAGGGGCTATAACGACCGTTAAGACCTTTACATGTTATTTTTTCTGTAACGGCTACTACGAACTTTAGAACCATATAACGTGTAACGGTTGCCACAATTACCTTTATGTAATGGCCTTTATGACCCCGTAAAGGCTGTTACAGTACACCATGGTAATAAGTTATTTGTTGTCAATGACATTATATATTTTCCTTGTGTATATTTCAAAAGCTTATATGAGAGCTTGGGATGAGTAGTATGAAGCAGTGTTTTAAATAGCGGTAGCGTGTTGCGTAGCGTTCAACCCTCTATAGCGTGTAGCGAAATAGCGTAGCGTGTAGCGTAAGTTACACAATACTTCAATTTTGTAATTTTAAAATATATATATATATATATATATATATATATATATATATATATATGATAAATATTTAACAGTAAGAAGTTGATGGATAGGGTCTTATTATTTTTAAGTTAATACATGTCTCGTGTACAATTTTTTAAGGGCCCGAATTAGGCGGGACTCGGATTGTGAAGTGTAGCACACAAGTGTCAAAGTTTTTTGGGCCCTACCATGATAAATGTGTTATATCCACACCATCTATCCATTTTGCAAAATAATTTTAGGGCATGAACCCAAAAATGAGGCAAATCCAAAGCTCAGGTGGACCGCACCATAAGAAACAACAATAATTAAACGTCCACCATTAAAAATTTATTGGGGGCTACAAAAGTTTTAGATCAGTTGACATGTGTGTTTTCCCTTCATCCATGTCAGTGTGACCCAATTAACAGGTTAGATGAAAAATAAACATTACAGCGGACCGTGTAACAAAATAGTGCAAGTGCACTGTTCAACGTGCACCACAGAACACAAAATAATAATAATAATAATAAGTGCGTTGCTGTGAAACAGCCATGCAGTCTATTTCGGAAATGAAAAAGAAGAGGGGGAAACTGAAAGAAAAGAGGGAAAGAGAGAGAGAGAGAGAGAGAGAGAGAGAGAGAGAGAGAGAGAGAGAGAAGGCAGAAATGGTCGCAACCGCAATTAGACATCCGAGAAGAAGAAGAAGAAGAAGAAGAAAAAAGAAAAAGAAAAAGGAAGGAGCGTACCTATTTTTGTCTCAAGATGAGATTGAATCAGTGAAAACTGCAAATGTTGAAGCTCCACAGTGATCGGTCTGCCTTTGGAAGCAGTTTTTCAAACTTAAGATTGAAAAGCGGGGAGAGGAGCAACGTTAGCAGCGTCGGTTTGCGCCTGGCAGCAGATTTTCGACCTCAACATTGAAAGGTGGGGAGAGGAGCAACGTCTGCAGCGTCGGATTGGCCCTGTGAGAGGATTTTTGGTCTCCAAATGGAAGGGTGGGGAGAGCAACTGCGTCGGCTGCTTCGGCTGCTTCGGTTTTGGGGTGGAAGCCCTTTCGAATTAGGTTTATTCTTTTTTAACTTAAAGTTTGGCTTGTGGTGTGAGTTCACCACTGTTTCCTGCACTGAATTTTTTTTTTTTTTAAATATCAAACAGGTAGCGCACGCTACCTGCGCTACACGCTACGTATCCGTAGCGTACGCTACGACCCCTGTAGCGCACGCTATAGAGGAAAAACGCTATTTGTAACGCTACGTAGCGAAATTGCTACGCTACGCTACGTAGCGTACGCTACCGCTACGCTACGGGCACTACTGAAAACACTGGTATGAAGTTAGCTTTGAATTGAATAAAAAAAATTCTAAATTATTTATTTTTTACTTTCTGTGATTCTTGTGTTTAGGTTGAAGGTGCCTACACTTGGGTGGATCCTCCCCATCAAGCCAGCTATGCTAAATCAACTCACTGATTAGATAATTTTTACAACCTTTCATTGCTGGGGAATTTTATAAAATTGAAGATTCATTAATTCATAGGAGCACTTTTGCCAATATACGATGCTTGGATAGCCCAATCCCATTGGGGGTGTTTGGTTGTTGGTTTCTATATTTATTAAATTAGTAACTGCTCAGTTTCTACAAAAGACATTTGGTTCATATTTTTTCATTTGTTTTTACATTCCCCAAGAATTCCATTCCCTAGCTTTTCAACAAAAAATAAAAAATAAAAAAATAAAAATAAAAATGTGCCCTAGTTGCCTAGAATTTAAACAGAAATTTAGACTTCTCTCTAGTTGCCTAGTAAACCTTGTGTATCAACCATTTTTTTTTTTTTAATCATTCCTTAGGGAATGCTAGGCCAACCTTAACATTCCCCGGGAACTATAAAAACCAGGGTTCCCCAACAACCGAACTAGCCCTTCAAGAAACCAAAAAGAATTGTTACAGTCTGAAACTGCCCTACTAGGGCATTAGATAGATATTCAGTTCTGTGCTTGGATTTCAAATTAGATGAGAGTCGGGCTTCCTTGACAACCACTCGTTGTAGCTTTGGTAATTTGGAATCAGCAAATCTCCTGGAATGAAGGAATTTGGAATTGAAAGGACGAGTGTTGGGCAAGGTTCAAAATTGAGTGGCTTCATGGGTAGATACGCCAGCACAAATTTGTCCAGTGTTTTGGCAATTCATAGAGGCAAATGGATTTGTTTGAAGAAAATAAAAACTCTTTTTTTCCCCCTTCAAGATAGAGGATTAGAACAAGTTCCTTTGTGTCAAATGGTAGAATACTTTGGCAACCATGTACTTTTTGTGTGGTGTCATTATGTGGATGGAAACCCCAGTACCAGGATGGTGATGAACATGAAGTTTTTGCACTCATTGTGATAATGAAGATGAAAGATCTTATGCAAAATTGTCTACCCTCCCTGTTTGGGTTGGCAGATTTTTCTGTAATTTTAGCCACAAACTAATCGAGGAGGTGGTACTGAAGAATTTTTCTTTTGTTTTCCCCTCTTTCCAGAACCTGGATGGTTTCTGGAATAGGCCCTTTGGGGGTTCCCCCTTTTTTCTGAGGGGCTGGATGATCTAGTTAGGATTAGGAGTAAATATCCGACAACAGTAGGGCTATCAACAGGACGGTTTCAGGTCACGTCTAGGCGTCCACTTCATTCTTCAGGTCTGGTCCCAACGGGTCTGGGTACTCTATTTGATATTCTGAAAGTGGAAATGGCTGTGTTTTGGGTACCCATCGGGCCTTTGAAACTCTGGTATGGGTTGAGCATCAATGGAAAGAGGAAGCCAAAGAGACATGTATTGTTGCCGGTTAGTTATTAGATGTGGGAGAAAATAGGTGAGGAAACTGAGAACATAAGAAATACACATTTTTAAGACTGTTACTCTGTTAGTTATTAAATGAGAGAGAAAATAGGAATAGGAATTCAAGAAAATAGGAAATACAAGTTGTGAGGAAGCTGAAGAGAGGTGAGAAAAATAAGCAATAAGCAATACACATACATAACCATTATCTTATGGATGGAGCTAGGTACATGACTATCATCCTATCATGTGCATACAGTTAGCTGGTACCCAATGGGTGTCTGATACCCGACCCGATTTTTAAATGGGTCTGATGTCCTGCACCCGATCCGGCTCGATTTCTGAGGTGGGTTTAAAAATAGATCCAGATCCATTCCAACATGGTTCTGGGTACCCATTGACAGGTCTAGACAGCAGACCATTTAGGGTGGAGGGATTGTTAATGGTTAATTTGGAACGTGGGTGTAGGAGTTTTCTTTCTGCCAGATTTGACAATAATTTATTGTCTTGCAAGAGGCACTCAAATGCCTTTTGTGGGTTGCAGAAAAGCAAGAGATTCTCCCATGTTAAGTGCACTCCTTCACTTAGTGTTTTTTTTTTTTTTTTATAACTGTCACTTTTTCAGTTGTATCAAGGGGATGGAAGCCCCCTATATCTATTTAGAAGCCTAGTGATATTATTGAGATGTCACCTTTGAATGGCCTAACTTGGATAGCAATGTAATATTCTAGAAAACATGATTACGTGTTTGTACTCATTAAAGCTCATCAGTGATTGTTTACAATGTAAAAGAGTTGCAGTGGCAAGTTGAAAGATGTCTTGCTTCTTTTGGGAAGGGACCTGAGTGCTGACACTCAACTAGGATTGAAGTTTCATCATTATGCCGTAATGATCCATAGAGCATTGACCAAACTCTGTTGGAGTCAGAATCAGTGTGTTCCCTAAATTTCAGATTTGTGCGAGTTTATGCTTGGATACTTTTTCCTGCACCTCATGGGAACCTTTTCTGTTTCTGGTCCTCACATTTCCTGGTAATATATTTGGACGACTTTCAATAAAAATTTCTTGATATTCGAGTCTATACTGGTCTGGTTCCAGTTTTATCTATTTTCGAGTCAATTGAAAAAAAATTGGTACATGTCCAGGACTTGAAAGTTTCAGGCACCATAGGTTGAGGATTTATTGCTATATCAGGTTCTTATGTGTTCCAACTGTTTCATGGAGATTAGAGCACTTTGACCCAAATCAACAATGTGTTGTGAGTCTTAAGAATTTGACAAGTAGACTTTTACAATGTTGTATTGCAATCTGAACTGCCAACATTTTTTAAAGGTTAGATAAGAGTCTGATTGGATGCATTTTAACTTTGAATTGTGATTGCTCGTCTAGTAAACTGGACATTACAAAATTGTAGTTTCGTTTAGCATTTATATTGAGGGTATGGGCTCCAAATAGTTATTTGGTTACTTTCAGTTGACTTCAAAAAGAAAAAAAAAATGCAACTGGAATTCAAGGGCTACTTCCTCATTGTGACAGTTATTCATTATCTACCTTTCAAACTGAGTGTTTGCAATGCAATTTGCATGTGTATCCAAATGCAGCCTGAAAGAGTTCATTACATGCAAAACCAGATCGATGCTGTAATCAGTAATCACATGTTGCCATTGGCCTTCAACAGCTGGCATGGGGATTTAGTTGTCAGTTAGATGATGTGCCGTTAATGCTTATTGAATTCAATCTTCAAATTCTCCACAAGTTTCTCAATGTTTTCTAGTTTCTCTAGTTCAAAATCTATCAAAAGGACGATATGTCTATTTTTGCGTTTATTTGTGCGAATTTGTTCGAATAGAAGCCTAGATACTTTTCATTCTTTTCACCCTCAGAAATGCTACCTCTGGCCTCTTCTTTTGCATAGAAATAGAACTGCTCTTTCCACCTTGCGGACACTATGTTGCACTGTTGTTGCACCAGTTCTTGTGATGTTTTGGGATTTAGCTTTTCTCACACATTTTTCAACATTATATGGTGCAGACGGTGGCATGGGTCATAGCTGCGCTTGTGATAGTGATCAACGGGTATCTTCTGACGGATTTCTTCTCTTCCGAAATAAGTGGGCCGTGGTTTGGTTCTGCTATATGTGTCGCCACAGCAGCATATGTTGCATTTATTGTTTATCTTGTTTTTCGAGATGGTGATCTTTCTGCATGGCTTGGCCAAGCATTCTTGAAGAGATTCACCAACATGGGCAACTGAATGTCTAATTGTTACCCAAAAATCAACATCTCCTGAATATACAACAAAAAAGAGGAAAGAGCAAAATCACGAGGGGCCCGGTGATTACAATTCCAGCCCAATATTTCTAACTTATGCTGATCCTTTTCAAAACTCGTGCTTACTTGGAGCTTCCCCCTCCACCTATTATCGCAAAATATAAATGATCAACTTGTCATATTGTGCCCTACAAAGGAGGGTGCCATTGCTGTATAGTCAGAAATGGGTATTCTTTGCTCCTTGTGGAGGGTTTCAGATGCTTTCTATCAGGGCTACTGGGAGATGTCTATCCAGGCACCCATGTATAAGACCCCATGCGGCAGATCCTTTTTTTTTTTTGGTTACTCATTTGAATGTAAAGTCGAACTAGCTGGATTGAGCTTATAAAGAGCGTTTTTTTTTTTTTTTTTTTTTTTTTTTTTAAATTTTTTTACGGGCAAGCATCATAAGCATGTTAGATGTTACCAGGCATGCGTTTGGTTTGTTGTTTTAAACTGAGAATTACACCATGTTTTAGGTTTTGAGTTCGAATGTTTCCAGAGAGTAGACATGGAGTTTGATTAGTCTGCGGATGCTTTGTCAAATGCAGTGGAAAGGTTTGGTCTGGGGCCTTGGGCATTTACAAGTTTATATATTGTGATAACTGTCCCATTTTCCATCCCTTCGTCTTGTTTGATCTTCTTAAGATGATAAGTAAAAATGAGGAACATGTGTTTTGCTTATCTGCCTCCGGGGGTGTCCTGGTGGGTCATCAGACCTAACCCAACAATTAATGAGTATGGGTCCAAAATTTAGCCCCATTTTCTGAATGGTCTGTGTTTGAGTCCTCTCAAATTCAACCCTAAACCGTAGTTACCTAGAATAAGAATGAACTATTCAAACTCCCTACACCATAGTTACCTAGAATGAGAATGAACTATTCAGACTTCAACTAGACTTAGGTAAAATCATCTTTGGTCAGCCCAAAAAACATAAAAAAAAAATAAAATCTAAACGGGCCATAAGGGAAGGATCTTTAGCACATCCGGGGAATAACTAACGGAGTAGATTGGCAAATCCAGATCCTGACTAATCAAATACTTTTGTATACTTTATTTGTCAATCACATGAGTTCGTGTGTCAGGTAGCTGGTTGAGCCTATGGAAGCTAAAGACCAAAGACACAAGAAGACGTGGAGCATTACGGAGCAAAGAACATGTATATGAGGTGCCTCGATGACTCCATCCTTAAAACAAACCTTGAACCTCTAGATAGTCCTAACCTTAATAGGTAAACCTTATTGATAATCCATTAGCCTTAGAAACTTAATTGGAGCATGATAAGTAATGATAGAAGAGGTGCAAAGCTACTGTGAAATCATATGCCCAACATAATAGTTTTTTAGTGGTCCTCGATCTCATCAACATGCTATCGATGGGATTTGATGGAATCGAATGACCACTCGATCCGATTGAAGAATCAGTTCAGCAACTCAACAGATTAGTTCTTTGATTTTCTCGATTAATTGACCCACTGTTTAATCATATTGAATGACCTTCGATCTCATTGAAAAGTATTTCAATCGGATTGATAGAGTTGTTAACCGGATGTTTTATAGTCATTGTAAATCAATTTCTTATCAAATGACATTCAGTTCTTGAGTAAAATTATTAGTTTTTGGTGCAATAGAAGCCTAGGTGATTCTATGTTCATACCCATCATCTTAAGCCTCTAAACCTATGAATTTCAATTCATCTTCATTAATAACACTCTAATGAGGATTCCAACCTCTACCTTGAAAACGAGCTTGAACTCCACAATTTTCTAGAGATTAGAACCAACCTTATTGGTATATCCTTCTTCTAGAGGATCTAAATTCTTTAGAAGACCTATCTAGATGAATCCCCTAGGATTAAAACATTCCATTAGTTGTAGGAGATTTCATCATTCTCTCATCACTTTAGTCACCTTAATGGAGCATTGCATGCAAGGTGTTCGATCTTGGACCTAGAGCATTGACAGGCATCGGCATCAATGATGAAAGGACTACAAGGAGAGTTAATTAAAGCATGGGAGAACAACAAGCAAGCAACTCAAAAAGGCGCTATAAAAGGGGCTCAATTTGACAAGTTATTAATTGCAAGAGTTACACACTCCTTCCATATATAGAATTGAGTGTAAAGTTTATAACATAAACTCGCGTAAGTTCTTGTGCAGGACCATATCGCCACTAACATGTATGAGTATGTGTGTAAGTTTTTGTGTAGGCCACTGACACGGGTGTATATGTGGTAAGTCCTTGCATAGGCCATCAATACATGTGAGTATGTCGGTAAGTCCTTTTATAGGCCTTCTGTGGGAGTGTACGATTGTAAAGGTTAGATGTGAACTTGATTTAAAACCTCTAATAGTGAATACCAGTATACTCAAGAAGAGTGTGTCTGCTGGGAGTGACGTAAGAAAATTGAACCATTATATATCCTTGTGTCTGCGATTATAAATTATGTACAGTCTTATTGATGCTTATGTGTTTGAATAGGTAAATCATATAAATGATTAAATTAAATTGTATGCTAGGTACTTAACTTGTAATGTAGACACAAACTTATTATCAATTATATACTAGTTGTATAATTGACATATCCTTAGTAGTATATGTGATTAGATCCATTACTGGCTTGGAAGCTTTAGTGTTAAATTGACTTGCTTAGTTTAATTGGTATATTAGTTTAAGTAAACATTTGAGTTTTAATTGATAAAATTTTTATTGGTCATAATCACCCCCTCTAGGACATAACCATTCATTCCTTAGCTCTGCTAAGCTTCTATGTGCCATGGTAGACTATTCTATGCAATTTCAAGATATTATACAAATTTCAAGGCTCTTCGAAAACCCTAATTGTGTCTTATATCGATGAAAACGTCTTTGGCTAACTTGGATGGTGTTGAAAATCCAAACAGGTCAAATGGAAAGGATCCTCAAAGCCTTCCGAAAATGGCCAACGAACCCAATCAACGGGATACAAACCCAGCAAATCAAATCTCAACCACTCATCTAGACTCACCCAAAACACACTCTCTGTAACCAGCCAATGATATGCAGAAAAGGGCAATATGGTCACTAGCCATTGCATGGCTAGTGTTCCCAAAAGTTTTTTTTTTCAAGTTTCAACTCTTATGAGGAGAAAAAACACAAAATGTAATTTGGAAACTTGATCATAGGCCATGTAATGGCTGGTCTTATGGTTTATAAAAGGGGCTCAATAGAGAAGAGGAGACGGAGGTCCAAAGGGAGAGAGTGAGGTGCTCAGAGTTCAATCCAAGGTTCCAAGAAGTTAAAATATTCCTGACCACTCCGACACACTGACCTAGGAGATAAAAGGAGAGAAGAAAACCAACGAAAAAGGCCATTAAAACTAAGAGTAGGGTTGGAATCCAGGGTATCTGATCATCAATTTTTATTTTTATTTTTTGTAGAAAAAAGGATGTTTGATTTCTCATTTTTCTTCCCATTGAAAATGCCTTGGTTTGTCAAATTACATGAGTATTGAGTCAGTCTTACAAGTGAGCCCCAAGCTGAAGATTACAAGATCAAAGAACTCAACCAAGAAGTTCGAGCACTCCACACAAGCAAACAAAGCCTCACTTCCTAACCAAACCCTTGAGTATATGACCCCATTTAACTTAGACTTACCCTCAACATTCTTAAATCATCTTTAGTAAGCGTAAGTTTTGAACACTTAGAATTGATTGCATTGATTGAAATCGAAGACATTTCGATTTTATCGAATATGGTTCAATTGCATCGAAAAATAGGCCCATTCTGTCTAGCAACAAAATGATCATCTGCTGAGAATTGTCGATTATATCGAATAGAGTTCGATGACATCGAAATTCAAATTTCGATAACATAGAACCCGCTTCGATTGAATCAACTAAGGGCACTCCCTCTACACAGAAAATACTCTCTAAGTGTTCATCAATGTAATGGAGTCACATTTGATTGCATCGATTTGCAATCGAAGACATTTTCAATTCTATTGAACATGGTTTGATTGCATTAAAAAGTAGGCCCATTCTGTCCAACAAAAAAATGATCATCTGCTAAGAATTGTCGATTATATCGAATAGAGTTCGATGACATCGAAATTTAAATTTCGATAGCATCGAACCCGTTTTGATTGAATCGACTAAGGGCGCTCCATCTATATAGAAAAATACTCTCTAAGTGTTCATCGATATAATCGAGTCACCTTCGATCACATCGAGAGCAAGTTATCATTAGAATCGAAGACTGTTCGATTACATAAAAAATCATGAATATTTTGTCCAGCAAGCTATCCAAGTATATCTAACTTTTTCGATTACAGCGAAGACCCTTTGATGTCATCGAACTTCAAAATTTAATAGCATCAAAGGATGATCGATTGTATTAAAAATTGGGACAAAATCTTCAAGCAACCAAATGTAATTTTACTAAAGAGAATTCGATGGGATCGAGCATCCTCTCGATTACATCAAAGTGCACGTTGATGGAATCGAAGGGTCCTCGATAAGATCGAGCAAAATCTGTTTTACACAAAAATGAATATATGAGTGTAGGAAGTCGATGCAATCGATAAAGGCTTGAAAATATCGAAGTTCAAATTTCGATGGAATCGAAGACCACTCGATAACATCGACAATGATAGATTTCTACCCATTTTCTTACAGTTAGGATTCTTCTTTATATATACCGGTAGGTTGCTTCTTAGCAAATAAAGCAAGAATTGAAGGAATTTTGAGAGAGTTATTATAATAGATCATATCCTCATCATCAAGCCTTCTTTTCCCATAAGAGTTCATCATTTTATCCATAACACGTGCATTTATTGTCATCTTCTTTACTTGGATTGAATTATGAACTCTGACATTCATTGAGTTTCCATTAGCACTTTTTATAGGAAAATCATTGTGTTGGAACTCTCGAATGCTTGCTCATGGGAATCTTCTTCAGGTATTTAACTCATATCATTTAATAGAGAAGATAGTTCTAAACCCTAAACCTCACAACCTTGAAGCATCAGAAGCGGTTGTGGTTTAAGGGATTTGAAGACTCTTCATCAAGAAGAAGATCATCTTCAAATTGTGTGAGAAAGGGATTCACTTGCTTACTTGTAAGCATATAGAGTTCATTGAGTCTGAAGCCCTTTCCTTGTGTAGGATTGAGATTCAGAGTTGAGTCAACAAACTCACCAAGACCTTCCGTAGGCCTCCGACGGGAGAATACATTGTCATTGTATAGGACATGTTGTCCTTGTGTAAGACGTATTGTCCTAGTGAAGGACGTGTTGCCTTGTGTAGGCTCCTAGTTGTGTCCTTGTGTAAGACTTGTTGCCTTGTGTAGGCATCTAAGGTTGCCTTGTGTAGGTTCCTTAGTTAATCTTGTGTAGGTTGTGTATGTTCATCATTAACCTGATTTAAAACCATTGGATAGTGAAATCCAGTACACTCTAGGAGAGTGTGTCAGCCGAGAGTGGAGTAGGCAAGTAGCCGAACCACTATATATGATTGTGTTTGGGATCACTCTTTGTACATTGAGTTAATTATGCTTATGTCTATCAAATGATTATTATTATACATGATTGAGTAAATGTTTAAGTATTGATAGGAATCACATCACACACACTATCACATACACTATCTTCATAAGCTAGTTGCTTTACATGTAAATCCTATGTAAGCCTATGTGTTTCGACCCTCTATTGGCTTGAAAGCCATAGAGTTACTTTACCTTACTCATCTTGATTAAAGTTAGGCATTGTTTGTTGTTATATGAAAATAATTTTTGAAAAGTCCTATTCACCCCCTCTAGGACACTTGAACTAATTCCAGACTTTTACAATAGCGGTTCTACTGCAATTTCACCCATATCTTTGTTCAAATTACATTTCACTCCACACATTTGAAGCACATTTGCAACACTCACTCATCTCTTTTTATTTTTATTTTACAATATTCTCTCTTGTCTATTTCTTTTCTAATTTACTGGCTTCTTAAAGTACTTGGCTCAGCGAAGTAATGTTCGGTGTACCCTTTCTATTTTATTTGCCTACCTTGAGTCCTTGACTCTATGGAGAAAGGCTAGGTACTTTTTATTTTATTTGCCTACCTTAGGCCATTGCTTTGCGAAGTAAAGCTAAGTTCCTTTCCTTTTATTTGCTTGCCCTAACCTTTATAGGTTCACAAAGTAAGATCAGATGTAATAACACCAAAATTCTATCGAATCTACAAGAATCCTAAAATCCCATAAAGTAGAGAATATTTCATGCGAGTAGAAAAGGGTGGCTAATCCCTTCCTTTTTTTTGTTACTAAGGACCCTTTGCTCAAAATCCATAGTTGTGGACTAATCACAAGATTCACTCAAGTTGGGGATTTTTCACAATTCCCTAACTTTGAGAGGGATTATGTGGTATTTAATTGCCTATAAATTCAGAGCTCTATTCAGCTAGTGGCAATTCCAGTCGAACATAACATATCCAAGTCAATACCCTAGCTACACTAATGGAAGAAAAAAAGAAAAAAGAACTAGGTTTGTGCTTCATGGACGTGTTCATAACTCCAATGGTGACTGCTAACCACTAGCCAATGCCCCACTTGAAACACGAGATTTTATGATTTTTTTGGGATGCCATAATTTCGACTTATTTTTCTTTCTAGTGTAATACTGACCCCTCCTTTACTTTCTATCATTCTAGTGAATATTGGTCCTATTTACTTTTTGCATTTACTTTACGTTATTCTAGTGAATACTGGTCTCATTTATTTTTTACATTTACTTTCTATGATTCTATTGAATACAGGCCCCATTTACTTTTTGCATTTACTTTATATCATTCTAGTGAATATTGGTCCCACTTGCTTTACTCATTTACTTTCTATCATTCTAGTGAATACTCTTACCTTTACTTATTGCCATTCCAGTGAATACTGGAACTAGTTACCCTCCTACCTTTACTATCCATTCTAGTGCATATTGGTCCAATACTATAATCCTCATACTTAACTTTCTCTTCTAGTGTACACAAGTTTGGCATTTACCTTCCCGCTTGTAATTTCCCTTTTATATCTTCCTTTTCTTTATTACATTACTAAAAGGAAAAGATTTTTATTTTTATTTTTATTTTTTAAAAAAAGAAAGCAAGAGAAAACAGAAGTGATCCAACAAATAGAAAGCAAAAGGCCACTTTATCACCATTGGGCCTAAAAATCGTTTATGGATTCGTCACCTTTTGAAGTCTGCACCCACCCATTGAAGCATCATTCGTACTCGCGCCCAAGATTCCATTGTCATTCAAGGAGACTTTCCCGACTGTCCATCTCCCTCAGGATCGCCCAGATTCCTGACCACTTAACTCACCACAGCTCTTTCCATGGTTGGCATGGTTGTCAACTTGAAAAGCCTTGAGGATCTCATGGCCTGTTTTCTCCAAGTTGGGGCCACACCTTCAATTTACAACACACCAGTACAACTATCCATTGCGCTCACATC
The DNA here is from genome assembly GCA_030180095.1 of Magnolia changhungtana. Lineage (NCBI taxonomy): Eukaryota > Viridiplantae > Streptophyta > Magnoliopsida > Magnoliales > Magnoliaceae > Magnolia > Magnolia changhungtana. The sequence goes on from JASAUF010000554.1 coordinate 2,405,264, forward strand.
ATTCTATTAGATCCAATCCTGCGCAGTCAATCAAATTCTAGTGGCTCCCCTAGCGGAAGCCGAGTTCAATTCTAGTATCCTCTTGCGTTAGATGTCTATATTCCAACCCCCTAATGGGAGCCACTTTCAATTTAAAGCAAACTAGTCAACCTTAGCATCTACATTCTAGTCAACCTAAGCATTTTCATTCTAGTCAACCATAACATTTACTTTCCAATCATGTGCACTCTAATAGTAATGTGCATTTCAATAGTCAACCTCCCCCCATCAACTAGTTTTTTTTTTCCAATTACCCTCTCTCCCAGTTCTAGTAGTCAAGGATATAATTTTAAAAAAAAAAACATCAAGGAAGTCAACCATTATGAGGAGGAAGCGAATAGAGTATCACAAGGAGCACGACTCCTTTAGTCAAAACCCTTATTCACCGACTCTAGGAGCAATTTGAGAAACAACTTAAGGCCATGAGAAGCAAACTCTAGAAACAAATGTGGTGGATATTGAAAGTGCCAGGGTTTGTCAATTAGCGTGATTGTTGAGTCGGCTGAACAGAGGAGCCCCATAGGAAGATTGATCAAGCATCTGCCTCAACTGGATGTGTGCTCGAACTCGCTACAGGTAAATCTTGGCCTCACATCCCTTATCCCAAAACACCAGGTAATTAAAACCCTTAAAATCAGTTAGAACATCCTAGGATTTTTTGGTTGGAAAACTTTTTAACAGAACAGGAAAATTATTAAGTTTTCTGCCTTTGTAGATTTATTGACAAGTGGTTTGATGAAATCAAACACTGGTGTTGATGTCCTCGAAAATCAATCGATCTTATCGAAATGAGGACCTAAGATGTCCAACAACCACAAAGATATCTTGACTGGATTATCGATGAATCGATGGACTCATCGATATCATCGAAGTTTGAATCTCGAGTCCATCGAGTCAACTCGATAAAATCGACATCAGGTCTGTTGTGTCCAATATGCTACTAAGGCAATTCATGTAATTCTCGATATATCGAAGACCTCCTCGATAGCATCGGAATTCAGATCTCGATGATATCGGAAGACCTTCGATGATATCAGATTGGGACACAAATCTATCCAGCAAGTTTGAGGTTATTTTCTCTTAGATTGAGAGTCACTCGATAAAATCGATATTCAAATGTCGATCATATCGAGGGATGGTCGATATCATCGAAAGTGGACAAAAACTGTCCAGTAAGCTTATAGGAAAATTCCTTGGAATTATCGATGAATCGACAATACCCTCGATATCATCGACATTCAAATTTCGATGATATCTAGTGATGCTCGATCATATCTCATACCTGAAATATTTCAAAGGCGCACTCACACATTTTCAAATGTCGAGGAATCGAACCTTGTGTCGATGAAATCGGAGTTCAAAATTTGAAGACATTGATGCACATTTGATCACCTCGATCATTTGGCAAAAGTTTTCAAAAGCATTTGACAGTTATGTTTGTGTCATCAAGCGGCTAGTCGATGCGATCGAGAGTATACGCTCGATGATATCGACCCTGCTCGATGACATCGAACTCTGTCATAAATGTGATCGTTTTATATCCATTAGAATCCTATTTAATAAGAGCTTGCCCTTTGTTGTTGGTAGAGAAAATAGAGAGTACTTTTGAGTGTTTAACCTTAGATCATATACCTAAAGCCTTTTCTTTCATGGGAATTCATCCTCCAATCCACCCTCATCCTTGACATTCACTAGAGTGGATTGGGGAATGAACTTCCGCATTCAAGGATCCTGCAGCTACTACCTTAATGGCAAAACATTAAGCTGGGATGCCTTGAATGCTTAGATGATTGGAATTGCTCTATCACCCTTATAAGAAAACATTTGATAGAATAGGATTCCATCATATCCTTGACACAACCCGTCGCCATGTATTGGTACATCTTCTGAGTTGCGGATCAAGGAAGCTGAAGAGTCTTCATCATCAAAGGAAGAGATCTTCAACAACGTGCTGAATGGGGCTCATCTACTTATCTGTAAGTCAATAGAGTCCAGAGGACCCTTGTGATCATTCCTTCTATAGGATTAAGTCGAAGGTGTTTCTCACCTCTTTCAATCCCTCGCAGGAGGCATCCGGTGGGAGTATACGTGGTGGGTGCTTTGTGTTGACCCTTGCTCTGTGGAGAACATAAACTCTTAGGTCCTTGTGTAGGTCCTTAACCTGTGTGGTCTAAAAACTTGGGTGCTTTGTGTAGACCCTTGCTCATAGGAGCATAAACTCAGGTGCTTTGTGTTGACCGTTGCTCATAGGAGCATAAACTCGGGTGCTTTGTGTTGACCCTTTCTCATAGGAGCATAAACTCAGTGCTGTGTGTTGGCCCTTACTTATGGGAGCATAAAGTGTGTCGTGTAGACACGTTGTGTCAGCCTAAGTGTAGGTTGTACTGGTTAAATGTGAACCTGATTTAAAACCTCCGGTTTGAGGTGAACCTGTTGTGAAACTTTCTTTAGTGAGATCCGGTACACTCAAGGGTTGAGTGTGTCCGCTGGAAGTGGAGTAGACAAGTAGTCGAACCACTATAAAAATGACTGTATTTGGGATTGCTATTATCTTCCATTACTTATGTAATTTCCTTAAATGCTTTCATATTTGATTATCTGAGATCACATCCGCACACGGTCACATCCATCATAAACTATGATTTGCATCTTATTTATCTTTCAAATAGTTTTATGATTGGATCCTCATCTCGCTTGGAAGCCATTAAAGTTATCTGAAGAATTCCTGATACATGCATATTTACTCAGGATTAGATTGATAGGATTTTAAATGATCATAGAATATTAAAAAGTCCTATTGACCCCCCATCTAGGACATATCGGCATATTCCCACTTCAAATAAACCGGTCTTTACCGCAATTTCAATTGGTATCAGAGTAGGTCTCTCTTAAGGGCTTCACCGCCTAGAGAGTGATCTTGACTGGAGATTGGAAACATGACCATAACTGTCTCAGAGGGTGTGAAAGATCGGAACAATTGCCTAGTAATCCATACTGCTCTGAAAGTTGGTAATAGTTCAAAATGGTGCCTTGACAGTGGATGCTCCAGACACATGACTGGTGATCAAACTCATGAGTATTTAGATTTTGATGGAGGATCAGTCACATTTGGAGATGGTAGCTCCGCTAGAATTATTGGACAAGGAACGATAGCTGTACCAGGCCTTCCAAAAATCAAACATGTTCTTTGTGTAGAAGGTTTGAAACATAATCTCTTTAGTATCTCTCTAATCTGTGACAAAGAACATTTGGTCACTTTCTCAAAGGATGTGTGTAGAATCTTAGATCATACAGGAAAATCTCTCATAAAAGGTTTATGCACTAGTGATAAGTGTTACATTATTGAAATCACAAATGAGAGTGTTTATCCAAAAGTGTAATATGGCTGTGAAAAGTGAATCCAAATTATGGCACCAAAGGCTGGGACATGTTCACTACCGAAATTTAGCTAAGCTTAGTTCAAAAAATTTGGTTAAAGGACTTCCTAAGATTAAAAAAGAAGAAAAAGTTATCTGTGGAGAATGTCTAAAAGGTAAATAGATAAAAGTCGGTCACAAAAAGATAGCCACCATAGCAACAATAAAACCTTTGGATTTGCTGCATATGGACCTGGTTGGACCAACCAAAGTGGAAAGTCATGGCAAGAAAAGATATTTCCTGGTGATAGTAGATGACTACACCAGATTTACTTAGGTCGCATTTCTTTGAGACAAATCAGATGCCTTTGATGAATTTGTGATTTTGGCAAAGCGACTTCAAAATGAAAAAGGATATTGCATAAATCGCATCAGAAGTGATCATGGTGGGGAATTTGAAAATGAACGATTTAAAAAATATTGTGATGAGAAAGGAATCCATCATGAATTCTCAGCCCCAAAGACCACACAGCAAAATGGAGTCGTTGAAAGAAAAAATTGAGTATTGCAGGAAATGGGGTCAATTTGCTAAATGGAAAAGATATGGTGAAAAGCTTCTGGGCGGAAGCTGTCAATACCGCCTGCTACATCATAAATAGAGTATATCTTAGAGCAAGTTTGAACAAAACTCCATATGAACTATGGTATAAAAAACAACCTAGTGTGAAATACTTTCGTGTCTTTGGAAGTAAATGTTACATCTTGAGAGATAGGGATCACTTCGGAAAATTTGAGTCTAAAAGTGATGAAGGTATCTTTCTAGGGTATGCCTTGAATAGTCGTGCTTATAGAGTATACAATCTACAGACTCTCACTATTCAAGAATCAGTTAATGTGGTAATTGATGACCAACCTCATAAAGAAGATAATCTTGTGAATGAATTAGAAGATGATGTAGATTCATGCATTCTAGATAAATCTGATAACAAATCTCCATCATCCAATAAACGACAACCCTCATCTAACATACCTATCATTAAGGATCACCCTCGAGAGCAAATTATTGGAGATCCTAATGATGGTGTGAGAACTCGACAGCAGATAGAAAATATCTATAGTCATTTCTGCTTTACCTCAAAGATTGAACTTAAGAATATTGTGGAAGCTCTTCAAGATGAACACTGGATATATGCTATGCAAGAAGAACTTTAATAATTCCAAAGAAATGAGGTATGACAATTGACTTCCAGACCACTCAATACAAATGTCATTGGAACCAAATGGGTCTTCAAGAATAAATCCGATGAATCTGGGAATGTGATCAGGAACAAAGCAAGGCTAGTAGCTTGAGGGTATTCACAGATAGAAGGCATTGATTTTGATGAAACATTTGCTCTTATAGCTCGTCTTAAGTCTATTAGAATACTTATGTCTGTTGCATGTGCGTTAAAGTTTAAACTATTTCAAATGGACGTAAAAAGTACATTTCTTAATGGGGATCTTGCTGAAGAAGTTTATGTAGAACAACCTAAGGGATTTTCAGATCCTAAGCATCCCCATCATGTTTATCATTTAAACAAAGCTCTTTATGGTCTCAAACAAGCACCATGTGCCTGGCATGAACGATTGACAAAATTTCTTTTGGACCATAAATTTTACAGAGGAAGTGTAGATAAAACACTGTTTACTCAAGCAACAAAGGATTCATTGCTTATTGCACAGATCTATGTGGATGATATAGTTTTTGGTTCAACATGTGAAGATACTGCATATAGATTTGCTGACCTCATGAAATCAAAATTTGAAATGAGTATGGTTGGTGAATTAAACTTCTTTTTAGGATTACAAGTCAAGCAACTAAATGATGGAATCTTCATTTGTCAAAGCAAGTATGCAAATGACTTGGTAAAAAGATTTGGGCTTCATTTTGGTCGTACTTATCATACTCCTATGAGCACCACACTCAAACTCTCCAAAAATGTTAATGGCAAAAGTGTGGATCAACATCTCTATCGGAGTATGATAGGAAGCCTACTATATCTCACAGCCAGTCGTCCAGATATATCCTTTAATGTAAGAGTGTGTGCTCGGTATCAGGCAGATCCTAAGGAATCCCACCTAACGGCTGTTAAGAGAATCATCAAATACATAGCAAGAACTACCTTTTTCGGGCTATGGTACCCATTTGAAACATCCACCATCATTGCTGGATACTCTGATGCTAATTGGGCTGGAAATTTGGATGACCAAATCGACAAGTAGAGGATGTTTTTATATTGGAAATTGTCTGGTCTCCTGGCAAAGTAAGAAGCAAAATTCAATATCATTGTCTACTGCCGAGGCCGAATATATTGTTGCAGGTAGCTATTGTGCACAACTCCTTTGGATGAAACAAATGTTGTTAGATTATGGGATTGAACAACCCACAATGACTCTTTTCTATGATAACACAAGTGTTATCAACATCTCCAAAAATCCTGTTCAACATTCTTGGACTAAGCATATTGACATTCGTCATCATTTTATCTGGCAACTTGTTAAAGATAAGATTATCATGTTGGATTATGTGACTACTGAAAAGCAACTCGCCGATATCCTAACAAAACCTTTTGAAACAAATAGGTTTAGTGATCTTCAAAAATCAATTGGCATATGTACTCATTAATGATATCTCAGTAACAATGATTCACATAGGTAAATCTTCAATCTGAGATATTCATGGTTAATTGTCCGTAATAAATCTAAACCTCATAAATTAACCATGTTGAGTTTGGGAACAAAAATGTAAAATCTTCACATTCTCGATGGTATTTAGAAGGTTTCGATATCATCGAGATTTAAAAATCGATGATATCGAGATTCAATATCGATGCAATCGAAGGGTCTCGGGAATGCAGTCTTATAACCACCGGTCCTTCCCAACGGTTGGACTACCTCAGTTTCCACTGGATATTTACATCGTTCCAACGGTCATCGGCACAGTCTTTGATGTCATTATGAGTCTGATTTCGATGCCATCGATGATGAGTCAATATCATCGACGACTCTGCTATAATAGAGAAGCTTGCATTCGATCTCAATCAACACGCTCCTCTCTTCTTTGGCTGTTACCTCTTACCTTTACCTATCTTTGTGGACTGCTCTCACAGACAAATCATGGTCAAAGGGAAAGGTAAGTCTCTTCCTCAATCTTCAAAATCAAAGAACAATCAAACTAAATCTAGCTAGTATTATCTCCTTCTAGTAGAAAGAAGTCCAGCCACTGTAGTTGAACGCCTTGTCCTTAACAGTGCCATTGAGCCATTTGGGGTGGATCTTCTCTTGGAAGTGATAGGATGGCAAAATATCTTAAATCTTAGTGGCTCTTATCAACTGGGTTTGATTCATGAATTCTTCAATAGCGGTCATATCTTTCGTGATGACTGTAACGCCCTGAAAATCGGGGGTTGAGTAGCAACTTAACTCCCGAGTTCCAAAACATCACTTATGCAGCATATATGCTTATGATTAAAATGTTGTCTATGTTAGTGCATTAATCATGAGTGAGATTATACCAAAACAGTAATTCATATGCCAGATCAGTTTATACAACGCAAGCAGAAGACTGAAAGATGTATATAAACGTATATGAGCCAAAAAGATCACTATCGGTCTCCAGAGTATTAACACATCACTGAGTCACCATATAATGTAATAGTTTAAGAGTCAAAATGTCGAAAATAGTTTGACTACAATGATAAGCCCTGTAACTCCGTCGATCAGGATGACTTAAGCGAACCGCTGGAGAACTGCGTATACGAGAACGCATCCTGATCGTCATCGTGATTCGTCTCTGCCTCCAGAGTCGCATCGTCATCTGCATCTAAGACAGAGTCTGGTGGGTGTTCAGAACACCGTCTCAGAACGTAGGAGTGAGTGATCAACTCAGTGGAATCATAGAGCAAAGGTTAACATGTTATCAACTCATTCAAGCAGTAATGATAAAGCAGACATATCAGACATTCCTAGATACTCTTATTAATGCAAGGATGAAATGTATTCATGATGCATGCCCTTGCCTACACTCCCTCGTGAGACACTATCTTATGGTCGCGGTATGCTTTCTTCCCTCTGTGCTCTTCAATCCGGGGCACATGCAGTGCAATGTTATGAGAGTGATTACCAAGTTTTTATTACTCCTTTTCATATAGTAGGATTGGGAAACTAAGGTACCTCCCTTATATCAATACCCAATAATGATCAATTCTAGGGTTGTCAGTCCTAATAAATCTCATACGAAGTTGCGATTTTAGGTCACTACAAAGGGCTCGTCACCTGATCAGTGCAGGCCTAGTTTATACTCTTGTTGCTACGAAAGGGTCGTTGCCTCTACGTAGACTCAGAGTACTCTCGAGGTCACTACAAAGGGCTTGTCACCTTATCAGTGTAGGTCGACAGCTTGAATACAGTGTCCCATACCACCGTATTCGGCTCACGAGGCGATGTTGCTCACTGGTCACTATGGGTGGACTTGTCGCCCTAGCGTAGGCCGACAGCTCGACCACAGTGTCCTATACCACCATGTCTGGCTCATGGGTCTTAGCGGATTGAGGTACCAAGGTTAACGGGGTTTTCACTGGTGAGTTCGGTACCTTAGGTTCAAGCAATAGCGTCCATACATGGTGAACATACATTGGGTTAATCGGGTTACTTGACGAGCTAGACTATTACGAGCGCACCTGAAGTTGATCGACATGAAGTGCATAAACACTCCATATGGCCTAACCACTGCCGACAACTCTAGTACTGCTCGGGTTCGTCAAACACATCCTACGTGGTGAATGAATGTCAGCCACGAACTCAAAGCCTATTACCGATTGCCTGGACCATAGCATAGCCCCATACACATTCAATCTTAATCAATAAGCATGTGAAGTAGTCAGAATAGGAGTAACCAAGTAATCCAATCACACTATCGAGCATGTTATGAGGTGCAACATAAACAAGAATTCATACAGATGCCTTTCCCAAGTAAAGCGAAGAAACTAAACAACTTGCATGGAGGAAATCATACACATCCCTAAGGTAGTTGAGAATCCTATCTCAACACCCACCTAAAGCACTATCTCCTAAGTATTTACTTATATAAGCATTTTCACAAACACCTAGACTACACTTATTAGCCTACATAGCGTAAGTTGGCCCATACATATATTAGGGTGAATCCTTTCGCCAAGGAGTTGTTACACACATAACTAGTATATACACACGGCAATTAATCATAGCAAATACACTTTCAAATTTCATACATATACGGTACTTTTTATAAATACAAAGAATACACTAAACTCCATATAGTTCATATGTAACTGAAACGTAGAACAGACGTCACATTTTGCATGTGAAATAGCATCCATGTCGGGAATCTATCATTAACCGACATTGAAATCTTTGAAAACCATAACCTATACGTCTATAGTCTGCACCTTAGGCTGTAGAAGCGTAACGAATTTGATAGAGACTCTAAGTCTTCATTAACAATGGAATGACAACCTATAACACGAGTTAGGTTAGCTACTTCGCTACTTACAACAATTGAAACCCTAGAACAGATTAGGGTTCGGTTTTCTTACTTAAGAACGGGATCGGTATCGTCAGTAGAGCGATACGGAAGTGATGGTAAGGCACGTGGAGTAGTGAGATCGAATCCTAGGAAGAAGCGCCTACTCTCTCTCTCTCTCTCTCACTTTCTCTCTCTTTCCTTCTCTTTTTCTCTCCTCTCTTTCTTAGGGTTTCTAAATTCGTATGGAATATGAGAGAGGGGGTTTAAGGCCCTTATATAGGCCCAGAACTAGTAGGAATGGCCCCAGGGCCAAGGTATACTTAGGTTATAGCCAAAGATCGGCTATTCTGATCCAACGGAGCAATTTTGGAGGCCCCTTTTCTGCGTACGGTCGGACTTAAGCTCCCTGACTATGGATTTACAGATCATGCTAAGTTTTTGGTCCAATCGGATTTACAGATCAACTGTGGCGGACCAGTTTCAATTCAACGGTCACCGTTACTCGATCAGGGCCACAAGTGCACTGACATGTTTGAAAAATTTCTCCTAATCCGAGGGTGTATTTGGGTCAGATTCTGACGGTCTAAATCCTTATATTTGGCCTGCAACCGACACGACTCAGATTACTTAAATTCAGATTTCATTTCTAAATATATTCACGTTTCTCACTCACTTCGCACTGGGCTCAAGTTGTCCGTTTCTGGATACTATCTGGATTTGATTTCCGGGATGGTTGTTAAGCCCAGCAAGGCGGTCCTAAGCGTTTAGTCTCGTGGTCATCAGACTTTCGACGTGTAGTTCAGGTCCGATACGAAGTTTCAATGTGCTCCCTAGAGCAACTGGGTAATGAGATTGATCCTAGATTTCAGGGTAATGTAGCGTTAATGATTCTGCAAGTTTTAGGTTTTGCAGTTCATATTTAAAGTGGTTCAAGCGAATTTCATAGCTAATCTAGTTTAGCACTTAGTTAATTTTGTCTAATTTCTAAAAGATTCGGTCCTGAGTGATTTTTGCCTGAGGTGGTACTCAGGTCTTTGTACAGAATTTTTCGAGTCGTTACAATCTACCCCCCTTACAGAAAAATTTCGTCCTCGAAATTAGTACCTTTTCGTACTCCTCGAGAAGCTGAGGGTAGTTCTTACGGACCTCGGCTTCTGTCTCCCAAGTAGCCTCTTCCTCAGTGTGATGCGTCCACAATACTTTCATAAGTGGGATAACCTTGCTACGCAACACCTGCTCCTTCCTGTCTAGAATATGCATCGGTCGCAACACATATGTAGCGTCCTCACTCAACTACACCTTCTCCCATCTGATAATGTGGGAAGGATCAGGGACGTACTTTTTCAGCATAGAAACATGAAATACATTGTGTACGCCAGCTAGTGGTGTGGGCAAAGCAAAGCGATAAGCTATCACACCCACTTGGTCTAATATTTGGAATGTGCTAATGAACCGTGGTGTAAGTTTCCCCTTCTTGCCAAACCGAAAGACACCCTTTATAGGGGAAACTTTAAGAAACACATGATCTCCAGCCTTAAATTCCAGCGGTCGCCGCCTCGTATCAGCATAGCTCTTCTATCTGCTCTGCGCTGTAAGAAGTCGATGCCTGATAATGTCGATCTTCTCTAAGATCGCCTGTACTAACTTTAGGCCAATCAAACTGCGCTTGCCAACTTCTGCCTAGCAATGCGGTGCTCGACAGGGGCACCCATACAAGGCCTCATACGGAGCCATGCCAATACTTGCTTGAAAGCTGTTATTGTAGGCGAACTCTGCATATGGAAGACAATCATCCCAACTGTCCTTAAAGTCCAAAACAGAAGCCCATAACATATCCTCCAAAATCTGGTTCACCCGTTCTATCTGCCGTCGGTCTGTGGGTGGAAGGTGGTGTTAAACTTCATCTTCACACCCATCGCTTCTTGGAAGCGAGTCTAGAAGACAGATGTGAATCACGTGTCTCGGTCTGACACGATCTCCAAAGGAACTCCATGCAGACGTACAATCTCCCTGATATACAGCCTGGCCAACTCATCTGCAGAATTCGAGACTTTAATCGGGAGGAAGTGAGCCGATTTCGTTAACCGGTCTATGATCACCCAAATAGAGTCATAATCCTTCCTTGTCTTCGGTAGCCCCGAGATTGAGTCCATAGAGATGAAGTTTCACTTCCATTCAACTATGGGCATGGGCTAAAGGAGTCTAGGAGGTCAGCAATGCTCTGCCTTGACCTGCTGATATGTGAGACAACAAGATACATACTTTGCGATATGGACCTGCATATTGTCCCACCAATACGAACTCTTCATATCTTGATACATCTTCGTACTACCAAGATGTATCGCAAGCTTCGAACTATGAGTTGCCTCGAGAACTTTCCGTCTCAAGTCAGGAATGTTTGGGACGCATAGGCGGCCAAGGTAACGCAGGCCCCCATTCATATCAACACTCCACTCGACATCATCATCATCGCTAGCCAGCTTTCTAAGTTTAATCAGTCACTCATCATCTTTCTGGGCCGCAATAATTCTGTCATCAACAAGCGGCCGCAACCGAATGTGTGCGACGCACACGAACGGTTCCTTCACAGTGAGCTTATGCTCAAAATCACGCATAAACTCAATCATGTCCCACTCTGCTATCATCAACGAAGCCACAAAATCCACCGCCTTCTTTCGGCTCAACGCGTCTGCCACAAGGTTGGCCTTGCCAAGATGGTAGGAGACCTCAAACTTGAAGTCCTTCAAGGTTTCCATCCATCGGCGCTGCCTTATATTCAAGTCCCGCTGAGTGAATATATACTTAAGGCTCTTGTGGTAGCAAAAGAGCTCGAACTCCTCCCCATAAAGGTAATGTCTCTAGAGCTTTAATGCAAATATGACCACCGCTAACTCGAGGTCGTGCGTAGGGTAATTCTCCTCGTGCTTCCTCAACTGTCTCGAGGCATAAGCAATCACTCTGTCCTTCTGCATAAGGACACAACCCAAACCAAAACGAGACGCATCGGTATATATCTTATACCCAACCCCTTGCTCCGGTATTACTAGCACTGGGGCGGTCGTCAACCTATCCTTCAGTTCCTGAAAAGCAGCTTCTGCCTCCTCATTCCAGGCAAACTGAAGATCTTTCTGTGTCAGCTGAGTTAAAGGCCTGGCTATCTTGGAAAAGTCCCAAATGAAACGTCGATAGTACCCTGCCAGACCAAGAAAGCTCCTCACCTCTGTGATTGAACCGGGCTGTCCCCAGTCCTGAACCGCGGCTACCTTAGCAAGCTCCACCGCCAACCCTTCCTTGGACACCACATGTCCTAGGAACTTGACTTCTTCTTTCCAGAAGTCACACTTCTTGTACTGTGCAAATAATTGGTTCTTCCTGAGAGCATCTAAGACTGCTCGTAGGTGTCTCTCGTGCTCCTCCCGAGTCTTGGAGTATACCAGAATGTCATCAATAAACACAATGATGTGTTGGAATAGAAAAGGCCAGAATACCCTATTCATCAGGTCCATGAACATGGTCGGTGCGTTCGTAAGGCCGAATGACATCACGAGAACTCGTAATGCCCAAAATGGTCCTGAAGGCCGTCTTCTGCACGTCCTCATCCCTTACGCACAACTAATGATACCCTGACTGCAGATTGATCTTCAAAAAATATCGTGGCCCCTTTAACTGATCAAACAGATCATCTATCCCGGGTAAAGGATACTTGTTCTTCACTGTCACTTGGTTCAACCTGCGGTAATCAATATACAACCGCTGAGACCCATCCTTCTTCACAAACAACACGGGTGCTCCCCAAGGCGACACACTCGGTCGAATGAAGCCTTTCTCTAACAATTCATCAATCTGCCTCCTCAATTCCTCCATCTCACATGGAGCCATGCGATACGTTGGCAATGAGATGGGCGCCGTACCAGGCACAAGATCAATGGTAAAATCGATCTCATGCCGATGGGGTAGTCTAGGTATTGCCCTGAACACGTCCACCAACTCCTGTGCCACGGGGGTTTCCTCTAACGTCGGGCCATTAACATTCTTCAATAAGGAAGCGTAACAAAGAACTCGATAAAGGCAATTGACCTGCACCGAAAATGTAAAGGGTGTGTCATCCGGCTCGTAAGCTGTCACTAGTTGGGTCTCACAATCAATCTCGACTCTCACTTCGGTTAGCCAATCCATACCAAGGATAACGTCGAAATAGTATACCGGGGTGACAATCAAGTCGATACATATCATTCTGCTCCCTAGATCTATTAAGCAACCCTCACACATCTTGGTGGCATCCGTAAAAGTGTTTGGTGCTGCGATAACTAGCACCTCACGCATCAGAGTCATACTTAGCCCTAAACGCTTGACTGCAAAACATGCTATCACAAAAATAGTGGATCCCGTGTCCACCAACAGGAATATAGGGGTACCTTTAATGTGGGCGGTGAGCTCGAAGGACAAAGGTACTGTAGCTGTAGAGTCAGACACTTCCTCTATAAGTGCATGAACGCGCGCCTACTGAGATCAGTGGGGCTGAGGCACTATAGGTCTCTGAGGCGGGGTAAATCGGGTGCCAGCGGTCGAAACGATGGATGCGCAGGTGCAGTCCATAGGGGTGGAGCCGATAGAACCTGAGTGCGAGGGCGATCGAATCTCTGTGTCGGTGAAAACCCACTGTCTCTCATACGCGTAAAACAGCTCTCCGTAGTGTGACTTGGTCTCCCACAGTACGTACATATTACACTAGGTCGCCTCATCGGAACTAGTGGCGACGCGATCGTGAGAGGAGAGTCGGTATGGGACCTCTTACCGAGGAATGGCCTGCTCGACTATGTGGTCATGGCCTAAGGATCATAGGTCCACGAGAATGTGACAAATGATCCCCGTCCTACTCTGCTCGCATAGACATGTGTACTAGCTCAGCATAGGAGGGTATGCTAACAGAGCACATCTTCAAGCAAATATCAGGTCGGAGGCCCTCAGAAAAATGTCGCGTCTTCATTTGCGCGTCAGCAAGTACAGTAGGGACGTACCTGCCCAACTCCATAAACCGTTACTCGTACTCTGTCACTGACATGCTACCTTGTTTGAGGCGCAAAAATTCATTCTCCTTCTTGTGCCGGTACGTAAGGGGATAGTACTTCTCATGGAAGTGAGTCTCAAATGCTGCCCACGTCCATACATAATCAACTGCAACGGTCCGCAGGACACTATCCCACCACAAGCTGGCCTCCTTCTCAAACATAAAGGTGATCAACTCGACCTGCTCCAGCTCTGTACAGTGTAGCATCCTCAGCATATCGGAAATGCAGTCAAGCCAATATTCGGCCTCCTCGGGTTTGTAAGAACCCACAAAGGTAGGAGGCCGCAAGCGCTGGAATCGCTCGAGGAGGCCACTAGTACCCAAGTTCCCCGTAGGGTATACAACAGGTGCAGGTAAAGTCACACCCTCATCCTGAGTGGAAGGCCCTACAGTCTCTGCAGGGTGTACAGATGGTGCAGGTGGAGTCACACTCCTACCTTGACCTAGGGCTCTTGCAATAGTGGCCAAGAGCTGCTGCTGTTGCTGCTGCTGCTGCTGCTGGTGGTTCTGCACCTGCTGCTGGTGCATCATCATCAATAATTGCTCTAACCTATCCGTAGGTAGGGGCTGACTGAGGCACATGCTGCGTCGAAGAAGGCGCACAGTTTTGTTCACGAACCGGTGGTGTGTAAGGTGGAGCCCAACTGTAGGACCAGTAGAAGGCTGAGACGCAGGCATAGTCTCACGAACCGGGTCCGAACCAGGGTCCCTGCGACCATCACTCCGAGGAGGTTCCTGGTCCATCGAATCAGTAAATGTGAGGCGTACCGTGCTCCACGTGACAATAGGTGGCATTCCATATATGACATAGGGCACAACTTGTGTAAGATGTAGCATAACAATACACAATCTTTAAACATTCCACACACTTCATAGCAAAAGAGACTGCATGCATTTCATTTACTAAAATTATCACAATGCATGGAATACAGTTCTACATGAATCATGACAGGAACGCATGCGGCTATGAACTATTCAGCCCAAATACACTTTCTACCTTCTACACTATTAAGCCCATGAAACATTTAAACACAAACATCCTAAAGCAGTAACAAACAAGCTACAAAATAATGGTATGAAAGACTAGGTATTCGAATCTGATGATGGGCGAGGGGCACCCTTATCCTGCAGACAGTACAGGATAGTTTTCAAGGTGTGTGTCACGTTCTGGAACTTATACTTCATAAGGGCCTGAAGATTAACAATATCCTGTCGCAAGGTAGCCTGACCCTCCTCAAGTTGAGCTAAACGGGCATCCCTAGCAGCCCGATCAGTGTCCTGCTCCGGTGCCATAGGAGGAGAGCTCTTATCAGTATCCTGGGCCTCCTCTTCTTCTTCCTGTTCCTCCTCTATCTCTTCCCTGCTTTCCTCCTCGCTTTCATACTCCTCACTAGTCATCTCATCCTCACTCTCATCAAGTGGGGCTTGCCGCTGCCGTGGCCCAATTTTTATCTAATTGAGAGTAGTTTCGTCGATGACGTGTTGCAGCACTGGGAGTTCTGATCCAAGTCTGTAGCCGAAATCGTGTGCAATCTTGCATATAAGCCGGCTAAAGGGGAGCGGACCAGTCCTTCTATTGGAGCGTGCGGTAAGAACTATCTGTCGCAAAACATACATAGGCACGCACAACTTCCTCCCTGCCCTGCTTGGTATAAAAAGTCTACCATCAGACGCGTGCACTCACTGCGATTGTCCCACCTGGGGTACACGTTAAACGTGCAGATATGGTGGAGTAGGCAGAAATCATCAATCATGTTTGACGCCAGGAGGCTATTGTTTGGCTATCATTGAACCAGTCGACCATAAAGGAAATGCGTATGACGATCCCTTTCACGTGCACTCTTCAGATTCTTCTCACTTGCGTGGACTTGGCCAAACGGTATTCTCATGAGTCGAGCTATCAGGCCAGCGTCAATTGTGGCCTCCTGACCTCTTCCCACGGGAATTTTAAACTACAAGGGCTCCAGTGTAGGCTCTTGAATATGGGCATAGAATGCTCGGACAATGCCCACATTTGTACTATATTTTCCCTCAAACACAAGGCCCCATCCGGCCTCACCCAGGCGCTCTAATAACAGATACTCCCTAAAGATCTTCTTGTCAACATGAGCTTCGAAAAGGACCCTACGGTCATAAAACCTACTATGAGACATTTCTGCCAAAAGAATCCTTTCAAGGGGAGCCTGGGGATCAAGCTCCTGCTTCATTCGGATCTCCAAATCAATGCTTGGACTTGTGGCGGCGGCTTTCTTTTTCCTTGAACGAGTAGGATCAACTAGGCCCGACTTCATCCATGGTGCCCTTTCTCTTTCCCATGAGAGAAAGAATGGTGAAAATGGAGAAGATGCCTATCACAAGCTCAAACAATGCTATGGAAAAGGAAAGAAAATGGAAAAATAGGAGGGATACTTGGGTTCCCACGAATTTGAGACACAAAGTGGGGCTTGAATGCTCAAATGAAAGGGGAATGAAGAAGGTAAAAAGCTGTGGAGGGAGATTTCGAATGTGTGGTGAAGGTGGTGCACGAAAACGGAAGAAGGAGCACTTGAAGGGGGATTTTGAGTGAGGATTTGGGTGTTTCCTTGAAAAAAAGAGACCTTGAAGGGGTAGTTTGTGAAGAGGGGGCATATTAGAGGGGTTTAAAATCAACCCACCGTGCACCAGTGGGCAATACAACGCCCAAAACTCGTCGGCCCGAACCGGCCCGCCTGGCCGAGCCCGTCTGGCGACGAGGCCTCGCCAAATCGGCGAGGTCCTCACCAGTCTCTGGACCTTCTGGCAAGGGCTCGCCCTTTGGATGAGGTCCTCCTGACCCCTGGACTTTAAAAATATATGGGGCCCACTCTGGGTCCCCCTGGAAGTGCCCCATTTTGCCCCCGACTCCGTTTTGATTCTTTTTGGGTCCCTTCGGGTATGTTTCTAATGTACAGCTGTACATGGAGATTTTTGAAGGTTGGGATGGGGTCAATCATGGCCTAATCCCGTCGATTGATGGTCTAAGGGTGATCCGGGATCATCTCATGCGATCACGGATGTGTACAGACCCAAACAAGTGATCGATTTTGGTGAACTTCACCACTTGGCGAAATCGGGGAAACCTAAGCTTGTTTCTACATTTTTCTCGCACCCACCTATGTCGAAAAATGTCAGTGTATGTCATGTGACCATAACCCAGGTCCGGTTTAATCCAAATCATGCTCTGATACCAACTTGTAATGCCTTGAAAATCGGGGGTCGAGTAGCAACTCAACTCCCGAGTTCCAAAACATCACTTATGCAACATATATGCTTATGACTAAAATGTTGTCTGTGTTAGTGCATTAATCATGAGTAGGATTATACCAAAACAGTAATTCATACTCTAGATCAGTTTATACAATGCAAGCGGAAGACCGAAAGATGTATATAAATGTATATTAGCCAAAAAGATCACTATCGGTCTCCAGAGTATGAACACATCATTGAGTCACCATATACATGTAATAGTTCAAGAGTCAAAATATCAAAAATAGTTTGACTACAATGATAAGTCCTGTAGCTCCGTCGATCAGGATGGCCTAAGTGAAATCGTCGGAGAACTGCATATACGAGAACGCATCTTGATCGCCATCGTGATCCGGCTCCGCCTCCAGAGTCGCATCATCATCTCCATCTAAGACAGAGTCTGGTGGGTGTTCAGAACACCGTCCCAGAACGTGTGAGTGATCAACTCAGTGGAATCATAGAGTAAAGGTTAACATGTTATCAACTCAGTCAAGTAGTAATGATAAAGCAGACATATCAGACATTCCTAGATACTCTTATTAATGCAAGGATGAAATGTATTCATGATGCATGCCCTCACCTACACTTCCTCGTGCGACACAATTTTACGGTCCAGGCATGCTTTCTTCCCTTTATGCTCTTCAACCCAGGGCACATGCAATGCGATGTTATGAGCATGATTACTAAGTTTTTATTAGTCCTTTTAATATAGCAGGATTGGAAAACTAAGGTACCTCCCTTATATCAATACCCAATAATGATCAATTCTAGGGTCGTCAGTCCTAGTAAATCTCATACGAAGTTGCGGTTCTAGGTCACTACAAAGGGCTCGTCACCTGATCAGTGCAGGCCTAGTTTATACTTTTGTTACTACAGAAGGGTTGTCGCCTCCACGTAGACTCAGAGTACTCTTGAGGTCACTACAAAGGGCTCATCACCTTATCAATGTAAGCCGACAGCTTGAATACAGTGTCCCATACCACCGTATTCAGCTCATGAGGTGATGTTGGTCACTGGTCACTACGGGTGGACTCGTTGCCCCGCCATAGGCCGACAGTTTGACCACAGTGTCCCATATCACCATGTCCGGCTCATGAGTCTTAGCGGATCGAGGCACCAAGGTTAACGGGGTTTTCACTAGTGAGTTCGGTACCTTAGGTTTAAGCAGTAGCGTCCATATATGGTGAACATACATCGGGTCAATCGGGTTACTTGACGAGCTAGACTATTACGAGCGCACCTGAAGTTGATCGACATGAAATGCATAAACACTCCGTGTGGCCTAACCACTGCCGATAACTCTAGTACGGCTCGGGTTCGTCAAACACATCCTACGTGGCAATAAATCTCAACCACGAACTCAAAGCCTATTACCAATTGCCTAGACCATAACATAGCTCCATACACATTCAACCTTAACCAATAAGCATGCGAAGTAGTCAGAACAGGAGTAACCAAGTAATCCAATCACACTATCAAGCATGTTATGAGGTGCAACATAAATAAGAATTCATACACATGCCTTTCCCAAGTAAAGCGAAGAAACTAAATAACTTGCATGGAGGAAATCATACACATCCTTAAGGTAGTTGAGAATCCTATCTCAACACCCACCTAAAGCACTATCTCCTAAGTATTTACTTATACAAGCATTTTCACAAACACCTAAACTACACTTATTAGCCTACATAGCGTAAGTTGGCCCATACATATATTAGGGTGAATCTTTTCGCCAAGGAGTTGTTACACGCATAACTAGTATATACACACAGCAATTAATCATAGCAAACATACTTTCAAATTTCATATGTATACGGTACTTTTTACAAATACAAAGAATACACTAAACTCCACATAATTCGTATGTAACTGAAACGTAGAATAGACATCGCATTTTGCATGTGAAATAGCATCCATGTCAGGAATCTATCATTAACCGACATTAAAAGCTTTGAAAACCATAACCTATATGTCTATAGTACACATCTTATGCCGTAGAAGTGTAATGAATTCGATAGAGATTCTAAGTCTTCGTCAACGATGGAATGACAACCTATAGCACGAGTTAGGTCAGCTACTTCGCTACTTGCAACAATTGAAACCCTAGAAAAGATTAGGGTTAGGTTTTCTTACCTAAGAACGAGATCGGTATCGTCGGTAGAGCGATACATAAGTGATGGTAAGGCACGTGGAGTAGCCGGATCGAATCCCAGGAAGAAGCGCCTACTCTCTCTCTCACTTTCTCTCTCTTTCCTTTCCTTTTTCTCTCCTCTCTTTCTTAGAGTTTCTATATTCATATGAAATATGAGAGAGGGGGTTTAAGACCCTTATATAGGCCTAGAACTGGTAGGAATGGCCCCAGGGCTAAGGTATACTTAGGTTATAGCCAAATATCGGCTGTTCCGATCCAACGGAGCACTTTTGGAGGCCCCTTTTCTGCGTGTGGTCGGACTTAAGCTCCCTGACCATGGATCTAGGTCATGCTAAGTTTTCAGTCTGATCGGATTTACAGATCGACCGTGACGGACCAGTTTCAATTCAATGGTCACTGGTACTCGATCAGGGCCACAAGTGCACTGATATGTTTGAGAAATTTTTCTTGATTCAAGGGTGTATTTGGGTCAGATTCTAACGGTCTGAATCCTTATATTTTGCCCACAAGTGACACGATTCAGATTACTTAAATTCGGGTTTCATTTCTAAATATATTCACGTTTCTCACACACTTTGCTCTGGGCTCAAGTTGTCCGTTTCTGGATACTATCTGGATTTGATTTCCAAGATGGTTGCCAAGCCCAACAAGGTAGTCCTAAGCGTTTAGTCTCGTGGTCATCGGACTTTCGACGTGCAGTCCAGGTCCGATACAAAGTTTCAATGTGCTCCCGAGAGCAACTGGGTAATGAGATTAATCCTAGATTTTAGGGTAATGTAGCATTAATGATTCTAAAAGTTTTGAGTCTTGCAGTTCGTATATAAAGTGGTTCAAGCGAATTTCACAACTAATCTAGTTTAATACTTAGTTAATTTTGTCTAATTTCTAAAGGATTCGGTCCTGAGTGATTTTTGCTTGAGGTAGTACTCGGGTCTTTGTACGGAATTTTCAGAGTCGTTACAATAACCTACCGTGGATTCGAATCAAACTTGTGCATCACTCCAAACTCAAATCTCCCATCACTCTTACACATCTTCTAAATCTTAAAGTCACTCGAATCCCAGTGACAAATCGAAATCTAAATGGTCTGGGTGTTTGGGGGAAGATAACCCGCGCATTATGTCATGACACCACTGTCCCCCGGAACGATGAAAATTCTCTTCACATCAATCATCTTGGGCCCGCTTTTAAAATTCTCCATAACATTCTAGCGTCTAATGTCTATCCATGTGATGTAAATGGTAATCATCTTCCCCCGTTTGTGCTAAATGTTCTTTATGATGTGTACCAAGAAATCCAAGTATGCCTTCTAACTCTTCTTCTTAGGCAGCTCATCCATATAATTCGAGGCGATCATCGAGATACATTACCCTTTCCTGCACTTATCTGTAAACTCGCTCATTATGTGGGCCTCCCTGCCACAACAGACGTCGTTCATCCAGAGGCATGGTTTGATAGTGATGCCGTCCAGGAGGCACAACAGTTGTGCCTTGCTTCTTCTCTCCCAGAGCATAGTCCTACCATACAGCCGGCTGATCGCAATGCTCAACCTTCATATCCTCCTACACCTTGGGGATCCAATCGGACGCCGTTACTCAGTCCGGAGTCTATCACCAATTGTCAGGCTCCTCACCTAGAACGTCACTTGCTTAATGGGATGGCTAGTATGGAGGAACGTCTGTACAACTGTGAAAGGCAACTCGCCGCGATTGAAGATAAAGTTGATGCCCTTCAGCAGACTAGCCAACAAGTAGTGGACTTGCTCACACGTGGCGACCCTCGTGGACGTTAGGTGTCAACCGAAAAGAGAAATGATGCTACGTGTCTACCAAAAGTTTTTTTTAGTTTGTGATCATGCTTAGGCTCGATTAAATGGTTTTGTTTTTTTACTGGATGATGTTCACCTGCCAACCTTGGGCAACACTCATTTTGGATATTTATTTTTGATTATGGCTGCTCATATCTCATATATTTTTACTGCCATTTTACTTTGGTTTGCTTACTGGTCCGTTTTGAATGTTGCTATCAACTGTGACTCTTATCCATTGCTTTATCTGATTTCTATCTACTGTGGTTTGTGATGCTTGGTTTTTATTCTCATACTATTCGTCCTCACAGTTTGGTTTGTTTTTGGCCTCATATGCTTTCAAGGGATGGTCTTTTATATCTACTCTGCTTATGCTCCCTACATTATTGTTTCTCTCATATGCTACAACTTTAGTCAATATCCACTATTATGCTATCCTTTGCCAATGACTGACAAAAAGAGGGAGAACAATTCCACCCCGAAGGAGGAAAATTGTGTATATCTATTTGCGGATGGTGGTGCAGGTATTAGGGAGAGCAGCTGCAAGAAGAAAGAGGGAGATTGCTGTTAGGGGGAGTAGCTACTGAATGCTTGTGTATATGAACTAGATAGCATTGTACAATTGTGTAAAGTTCATGAACACACAATTTAGGGTGTCAATATAGAAGTTGTTTTAAGGTGTTTTGGTGTTTTGTCACGTAATTGACAAAGGGGGAGATTGAAAGTGCCCGGGTTTGTCAATTAGCGTGATTGTTGAGTCAATTGGACAGAGGAGCCCCATAGGAAGATTGATCAAGCATCTGCCTCAACTGGATGTGTGCCCGAACTCGCCACAGGTAAATCTTGGCCTCACATCCCTTGTCTTAAAATACCAGGTAATTAAAACCCGTAAAATCAGTTAGAACATCCCAGAGTTTTTTGGTTAGAAAACGTTTTAACAGAACAGGAAAATCCTTAAGTTTTCTGCCTTTGTCGATTTATCGACAAGTGTTTGGATGAAATTGAACACTGGTGTCGATGTCCTCGAAAATCCATCGATCTTATCGAAATGAGGACCTAAGATGTCCAACAACCACAAAGATATTTAAACTGGATTATCGATGAATTGATGGACTCATCAATATCATCGAAGTTTGAATCTCGAGTCCATCGAGTTGACTCGATAAAATCGACATCAGGTCTGTTGTGTCCAATATGCTACTAAGGCAATTCATGTAATTCTCGATATATCGAAGACCTCCTCGATAACAACGGAATTCAAATCTCGATGATATCGGATTGGGACACAAATCTATCCAGCAAGTTTGAGGTTATTTTCTCTTGGATCGAGAGTCACTCGATAAAATCGATATTCAAATGTCAATCATATTGAGGCATGGTCGATATCATCGAAAGTGGACAAAAATTGTCTAGCAAGCTTATAGGAAAATTCCTTGGAATTATCGATGAATCGACAATACCCTCAATATCATCGACATTCAAATTCCGATGATATCGAATGATGTTCGATCATATCCCATACCTGAAATATTTCAAAGGCGCGCACTCACATTTTCAAATGTCGTGGAATGGAACCTCTTGTCGATGAAATCGGAGTTCGAAATCCGATAACATCGATGCACGTTCGATCACCTCGATCAGTTGGCAAAAGTTTTCAAAAGCGTTTGACAGTTATGTTTGTGTCATCGAGCGGCCAGTCGATGTGATCGAGAGTATACACTAGATGATATCGACCCTGCTCGATGACATTGAACTTTGTCATAAATGTGATCGTTTTATATCCGTTGGAACCTTTTGCCTATTTAATGAGAGGTTGCCCTTGGTTGTTGTTAGAGAAAATAGAGAGTGCTTTTGAGTGTTTAACCTTACATCATATACCCAAAGCCTTTTCTCTCATGGGAGTTCGTCCTCCAATCCACCCTCATCATTGACATTCAATAGAGTGGATTGGGGAATGAACTTCTGCATTCAAGGATCCTACAACTACTACCTTAATGGCAAAGCATTAAGCTAGGATGCCTTGAATTCTTAGATGATTAGAATCACTCTATCTCCCTTATAGGAAAATATTTGATAGAATAGGATTCCATCATATCCTTGACCCAACCCGTCGCCATGTATTGGTACATCTTCTGAGTTATGAATCAAAGAAACTGAAGAGTCTTCGTCATCAAAGGAGGAAATTTTCAACAACGTGCTGAATGAGGCTCATCTACTTATCTGTAAGTCAATAGAGTCCAGAGGACCCTTGTGATCATTCCTTCTGTAGGATTGGGTCTAAGGTGTTTCTCACCCCTTTCAAGCCCTCGTAGGAGGCCTCTGGCAGGAGTGTACATGGTGGGTGCTTTGTGTTGACCCTTGCTCTGTGGAGAGCATAAACTCTTAGGTTCTTGTGTAAATCCTTGACCTATGTGATCTAAAACTTGGGTGCTTTGTGTTGACCCTTTCTCATAGGAGCATAAACTCGGGTGCTGTGTGTTAACCCTTACTCATGGGAGCATAAAGTATGTCGTGTAGACACGTTGTATCTGACTAAGTGTAGGTTGTACTGGTTAGAGGTGAACCTGATTTAAAACCTCCAGTTTGAGGCGAACCTGTTGTGAAACCTCCTTTAGTGAGATCCGGTACACTTAAGGATTGAGTGCGTTCACCGAAAGTGCAGTAAACAAGTAGTCGAACCACTATAAAAATGACTGTGTTTGGGATTGCTATTATCTTCCATTACTTATGTGATTTCCTTAAATACTTTCGTATTTGATTACCTGAGATCACATCCGCACACAGTCACATCCATCATAAACTATGATTTGCATCTTGTTTATCTTTCAAATAGTGTTATCCTCTATCTGGCTTGGAAGCCATTAGAGTTACTCTGAAGAATTCCTGATACATGCATATTTACTCAGGATTAGATTGATAGGATTTTAAATAACCATAAAATATTAAAAAGTCCTATTCACCCCCTCCCCCCCCCCTTTAGGACATATTGGCATATTCCCACTTCAACTAAAGCTATCTTTACCGTAATTTCAGATATCCCATCTACTACACTTAGGGACTATTGTCCATTCCCAGATATCAAGGTACCTCAAAATTTTGAGGTACCCAAATTCAAATAATACAACATTACAGGATGCCCCACCACTCACTTGAAAGCATTTTTCGTGAACTTGACACTCTAAAAAGAGATGATGGGGTGTTCATCCATTTATTCCAAAAATCCCTAAAAGGTGACTTGTTCGATTGATATACATCGCTTGAATACTATCCGATCAAGACTTGGTAACAACTCTCCCAGTCTTTTGTTGATCACATATCATACAATTTGAACATAACACCTAAAAGATCATGTCTTGCTACTCTCAGGCAAAGAAATGACGAATCCTTAGTGGCCTGTGTGAGGCAGTGGTAAGCCATGGTTGCTAAAATGAAAATGCTTATTGACGACAAAGAGTAAGTTTCCATGATTGTCCGCTTAGTAAACCCAAGCATATTAGGATATCTAAGTTCATACCCTTATGCCAATTTCACACAACTCATTCATGCGGGGGAGCAAGTGGAAGCTGGAATTAGAGCAAGGACAATCTCCCCTTAGCCTCATTAAGCCTCCCCTGTGTAGAAAACCAAATTCGAAGGGAAGCCCATAGGATATGGAAATGCCACAGCATCTCACTTAACAAAAACCAACAACCTCGTTGCTTTTGCTTAGGGCGTACCGTCCACCCCCAATAGGGACAACGATAAATAGGCTCAATAGTAGAAACTCATATGGAACCTCAATACTTGAACCAAAATCGACAAGTGGGTGTGGCCCAAAAACCTATGCGGTTCACTCCTTTGGCCTTATCTTACAATGACATATTGGCTATGCTGATTTAAAGGTCACTTTCCCCGCTATAGCCTAGGCCCTCGCCAAAACCTTTACCATCGAACTACAAGGAAAATGTGTATTGTGTATTCCATCAATTGAGCCTTATTTCTCCTTGAAATATGCACTTCAAAATTTAATTAAAAAATCATGATCGCAATCCTTGACACGATCGCTACTAACAACCACATACTCTAGAACCCTCTGCCACAATATTAAGTGGGTCCCAACACAGTGGAAAACCCCATTGTCAACGTTATCCAGGGTGAATCCTCCCATGTATTCCAGCCAATCCAGGCCTTGAATTACAATAAAGAGTTTCTTCCCCTTGTCTTGCAAGGGGCATTGTCCCCTCCATTGTTGGTCATTCAGGGGAAAGCCTCAAAACCAACTCAATCCAACTCCTTGGTTCTTTGACAACCCTTAAGCCCAGTCCCAATCTAACTGCTAGTCACAACCCATCGTAGAATAAATCATTGGTTCTTTAGGAAAGGCCCATGAACCCAATTATAATATCACTCCCAGCCAATCATGGAACCAACCATTGATACTTTAGGTGAAGGGCCCCGAACCTACCTACAACACTACCTCTACTCATAATTAGCTGTTGAACCACCAACCATTGGTCCTCTAAGGAAGGGCTTCTATGTCAACTTAAAAGGCCAACTAGACTTAAAACGATCCACCGGTGTTTTTTCAAGGAATAAAACCCTCTTCATCTAACATGCCTTGTAAACTTGCCAAGTGAGGGTTCAATCTCAACAAGATGGTCCCCGCATAGGAAGGCTCCTTCACCCAACCCCTGGTCCTCATGGGTGCGAGTCTAGTCAATCATCCAGGTGTTGGTGCAAAATGTTGATTTGTTGATGTCTTTGACTATCTGGAGGTAAGGCGTATACAAAACATTCATATAGCATTTTCAGAATCATTCATAAGAGAGCATATAGGTAAAATGAGAAGTCTTATTAATATTTGAATTTGAATTACATCACTGGCTGTGACATACAGAAGCCCTTAATTACATTTAAGAGAAAATACCCTTCATTTCGAGATATTACATAAAGGCATGAAAGGCGACAAGGTCTACAAGTCCTTATAAGGATGGTAGTGCCAGATATCCTTCATGGAGGTATTCCCATGATTCGCATGGGAAACCAAATAGAGAGTGCTTTTATTTCATATGTCTTAAGTGCCTTAGGAAGGGAAAAGCCCTTGGCAAGTCAGAATAAAAGCGTTAATGGTAGTGTCCGATGCCACATGTGCATATCGCTCGTGAGGTGCATATCGAAGGATAGTTTCGTTGACTGTGTGGTACCCAGTTCTTAGGAGGAGCATGACTAGCGATTATCCTTGTAGGGATGATCATCAACCATCCTACTTGTAAGAGGAAGGCACATGTGCCTCGGAGTGCTACTTGTTCGATTCAAGTCCCATGGTGGCACACTTGGCATAAAGGGGATAATTAGGCTAGCTACTCAACCCCACATCGATAGGACCACTCAGGTGAGAGGCATGGCACAAACCATTGGGGCACGCCACCCATATAAAAGGGGAAAAACTAGGCTAATGGTTGTGAGGGCAGAGCATTGTGAATCATTGGCTGTGCGACCAACGTGGGGTGTGCATGGCGACACCATCTCCAAGGGGTTAAGAAACTGCCTAAGGCATAACTCGAACTAAACGCCTGGTTGTGGAGGCATGACTTGTAGAACTAGGCGCATAAGTGGCACCTTCAAGGGGTCTACGTTTTGCCCAAGGAAGGAATGGTCTGGGCTGAGGGCCTGTACATGGAGTGCGGACCACTGAGAGCATTGAAGATGTGCCCCGAGCCCTAGGGTGTGTAAGCTAAGTGATGGCCACCATGGATCACCTCTGGGTCCCGAGGGGACAACTCAAATAATGAGTGGATCCATTGCAAGAGCGAAGCTTTGTGTAGTGCGAACCCACAAAGGGAGAGTAGTGCTCTCACTGATGCATGGCCAATAGGTCACGTTAGGCTCTGAGTAAAGAGATAGAGCTTCCCACATGGAAAAAATGGAGAGGACCCTCTTAAAATGAAGGCGAAAGTGGGGGTGTTTAGAGTCTTCCAGGTCACCTTGACACGACTTTGTGGTGCCACTAATGTTTAATACGGCCATTACATGATGGACACGTGTCCTTGGGTCAATGCAACCAACAACAATGTAGTCAACTGATGTGACTATTTCGATGGTTGGCCGTGTTGATGATGTGGCAGTGCAGATTTCATAGACTTCTCCTCTTGAGCTAAAATTGTTTGTGCCATCTGATTCTGAGATCGTGCATACGGTTGGAGGGATTTTGCCTTAGCAATTTAAATGGGGCCTAAATTGGGCTTGGTGCAGCCATGGTGGTCATGTAATGGCCTAATACAAAGCTAAATTTCGGACTTTAACCAAGTGAAGCGCCTTCTTTAGTGTGCGATAAATAGTGCACTCATAGATTCCCCCAAGTAGGCTTGGTATGCAAGATTCTCTATAAGTGTAAACCTATTAAGCCAACATGAAGAGCAGAGGAAGGTGCGACTACGTGGCATCGATGTGAAATGTGTCGCTTTGGCTTCTTGTTGCGTGGCTAATGGTCCCATTATAAATAGGGCCATCAGGACTTTGCAATCATTCCATATTTTCTTCTACTAGTGCTATTCGATTTTCACTTTTTTATTGTTGCATGGCCCCAAACTCAGCGCGACCATTTGGTCTGTCATACTTCCGTGCACTTCATCATTGCATTGCACATCCATTGACACTTGACGCGAGACTTATCTTGCAGTAAGCCTCTTTTCCTTAAGGGCGTGTTTGGATTGCAGGCTCAAAATGTATTGCATTATTTTATTTTAAAATAATACATCAAGACGCGTTTGAATTTGAATTGATATCCACCATACACGCGCCGCCTGTGTACGTCGCCGAACCAGCAAATGAATGCCACGCGTTTCTGTGCAGTTGTCTCTTCACATCGTGTAATGCAACGCCTTCGTAGCGTTGCACCGCCTTTGGAGGAAAAAAAAAACTTTTCTCTTTGGTGTTTCAAGAGACAATAGCACGTTTCCGTGCTCTCATTCTTGAAATATCAAATTTCATGAAATCTCCGGCAGCCTTCGAATAGCAGCTGATGCTTTCGTTCCTGGAATTGCAGTTTAGATAATCTAACCCACAATCCAGCAGAGGTATGGGTATAGCATAGTGTGAGAAGATCGAGCTGCAGTTCTGCAACAGCAGCCCGTTCCGCCATGTCGGCGCGTAGTTCTGACCAAAACGAGAATTGTGAAGAGACAGAGTCAAAATGGAGGGAAAGTCATCTTCCAGAGTAGAAAAGACGGGATTTTTCAACTCTGTAAGCAGAAAAAAGGTTCGATTTCTCAGTTGATTTGAGTGATCGATCGGGAAAGATCGAACGACTGAAAATCAAGGGTTGCGATTAATTGATGGCATGATAAGGATCTCCCCTGCAATTCTTCAAAATGATTTGAAATTTCTGTGAGATTTAGTAAAATCGTAGATTTCGTCACGACTGCGATTGCTGGTTTTTTCGTTCCTTGTACTTCGTTTTGGAATTTAGGGTTTGGTTTCGAGGAGACAGGGAAAAAGGGGTCTGGAATTTCATGATAGAAGCTTTTTACGCATTTCTCGCTGCAAAGTCCGATCCTTCAACAAACATTGAATTAGGTATATCCACTAATTACATTTTCAAGGTCATTTCATACCAAACATTCTACTAATGAAGGATAAACCACATGAATACAGTGTATCATGTCCACGGTATACGCGTTGTATAGTATTACATCGCAATACAGTACTATACGCGAATCCAAACATGCCCTAAGGCTGGAACTAGATGGATGTCTACTTTTATGGCACGACTAAGGATTCTTGGGATTGTTCCCTAATGTATCTGCATGGCCATTCTTTGTTTCACCCCCATTATTTAGTTGATTCTAGGTTTCTTTAAGTGTGCACAAGCACAACTATCTGATGGGATTGATCCCGTGCACCGCTGGTGCACATGCACCGTGCACTCTTGGGGTTTGATGGTGGGGTCCACAGGGTTACATGGTACAATCCATACCATCCATTCAATTTGAATAGTCCCCCTTAGGACATTAGACAAAAATCAGGTAGACTTGAAGCTTAGGTGGGCCCCACAACTTGATTTGGGTTCTAGTTGTGGGTTCCTATCAATCTAGTGGTCAGATCATCTTTACATCTGACCCTCAAGGTTCCTAAGGGTCCTTAGCCTAGTCTAGGTGAAAATCATTGGTATATTTAGTGATCCGATGGTCTAATTATGATGTTTAAGTGTTGCATCGTCTGATGGAGTTTCGAGAACTAGATGAACGATGGATTTGTTGATCCGAGCCCTTAGAACATAAGACAAATGGTTCGATTGGCTTACTCTATGGACAGAGGGAACTCCTAATGTGTGGATAAGTTGGTTGAACGGTTGGTAATGATGGACAAGCGAGAATACTTGGGTATATAATGATCATATTTCAAAATCAACGGTTAGATTCATGTTAGGGAATAGATGTAAGGTTAGATTATCTAGA
This sequence comes from Magnolia changhungtana, assembly GCA_030180095.1. Classification (NCBI taxonomy): domain Eukaryota; kingdom Viridiplantae; phylum Streptophyta; class Magnoliopsida; order Magnoliales; family Magnoliaceae; genus Magnolia; species Magnolia changhungtana. Next base: position 2,434,927 of record JASAUF010000554.1, read on the forward strand.
TTGGTATCGTACATATGTACATAATAGGTTAAATTCTATGGTGACGCTTGAGAACTTTCAATACTTGGGTATTAAAAAGTTTAGAGTGTTACGCCACCTGATGGTTGACTCATATGGAGTGTTCCGATCTTCGAACCATGTACTTTCATGACTTGAGATGTTGAGTTTTCCCTGAGACGCTTGATCGAGTCGATAATATATCTTCATGAGTTGTCAAAGAGAATCTTCATGAGAGCTTGCGATCCTTTTAGAACTATGAAATTTGACAACTAAATTGTGCTTGAGTATAAGCACTTACAATCTCCCCCTTTGTCAATTTCGTGACAAAACTCACTCATACAAACATACAACTCATCACAACATATTACAAAATCTCAATAACACATCCTATATATACGATTTATGATTCAAAAGAACATTTGTGCACCACCAGAGATATCTTGGAACTTGTTACTCCCCCTTAGAACCTGCATACGAAACTCCCCCTGAGCACTTAGTCACATATATCACATACAACAAAAATATATATAATTCCATAGAATTTATGCAAGTGTAGTGCTCATATGTTATTCAATGTGAAAAAGATGTGCTCATGATCCTATCCACATATTATCCATAGATTTTCTCTCCCCTTTTTGTCAGAAGTTGATAAAGGAAGAAACAAAATAAATGAAGCATTCAAGTAGATAATCAAGGATAATAACATATTAGATATAATCCAGATGTATGTAAGAAAGGAAAGAGTTATCATCTTGGTGCAAATAATCCAAAAGAGAGAATTAAAGTTATTACAAACCATAAATTTTTTAATTTTTTTTTTAAAATCAATCAGAGCTAGAAGAGGATGGTGCAGGCATATTAGGATCATTGATCTTCAGACTCCTACTAAAATGATGTAAGTACTTTTTCATGTATTTCATTTATTGTTTCTGATTCTGAAGCAATGCTTCCTATGAAACATGTAAATCGTCCACCTTCTTCTCTAAGCTCTCCAACCTTTCAGAAAATTACAAAGGCCGGAAGTCTGAATCATTTGTATCTCCTGATTCTTCCAAATCAACAAAGATGTCGTCCATGTTGACATCTTCTTCAGAAATTGTTTCCTGATCACCTCGCTGCTCAGGTCTCAATTCAATTTCCATCATGTTTAAGTTTACATTGCCGAATGAAAGCTTGAACTTCGGTGCTTCAATCGCAGGAATTTGGACATTGTACTACAAAGCAATGAAAGTCATAGGGAATGTAAATGGAATGGACCCATGACGAGGATGGAGACGATATTGAATAATCAAGTACGATATCAATGATAGAAGACAAATACGAATATCGAATACAACGGAGTGCATAATGCGCATCATGTAGGGAGTAAGATCAATTTTATTCCCAGCCCTTGGATAAACATTAGAAGTGAAGATGCAATGAAGAACACAATATTTTAGAAGAAGATCATAAGTGGGGAGAGAGTTATTGGTACGCCATTAAGCATTAAAACCACATAACACCCGAGTGATGGAATTTCTTTCCGAATAATACATGTCTTCAAATAGAGTTAGAATAGGAATTCCATCTTTCGCCATATCAATGGCTATAATTGACGATATGGAAGGTGTAATGGTGACAGTTTCTTTCAAAAATTGAATAGAAAATGTTAATGGTTCAAAAGAAACTTCATTAATGGATGTGTACATCCCTTGAGCAATTGACTGGTAAGTCACTCCACCCTAATCAAAAAATTTCTCCCATCCTACCTTGGAGAGAATTTCAAAAAGACCAAATCGAGCAATGTGATTGACATTCACAGTGCGTTCAATGATTATACTCCGAGTACAGAAATCCTGTACATTATCTAGGTCATCCTTCGGTGTGCGAATGGTGTGCACAACCCGAGTAGCGGAGCAAGATGAGGAACTGGACTGAGGACATCAAACAGTACATTTATACCAATGTGCCATGGAAGAAATCAAGAAATCACCAAGAAATAAATGGGTTTGTCTAGATTAAATATTTGAACTAAACCCACCAAAAAGAAAGCTCTAGATTCAAATAAAAATGATGGAATCTCAAATAAATCACAACTAGGAACTTAAATCTAGAAGAAAATCGTAAAAGAACCACTTACGAGGAGTTTAGGATGATGGATTGGCCAAAGGAAGCACCGACGAGCCAAGGAAGATGAAGTGGAAATGAGGGTTTTTGAGATTTTTCCCCTTTTTACCCAAATCACGCACGGTTCGGATAGCCCGAGTGCGGTGCTCGGCTGGCCGAACTGGTCGGTCCGCTATGGGCTAGCCAAAAAAATTCCAAATTTTTTGTAATATGATATTACTTTTTATATTATCCTTTTAATGCAACATAAAATAAAAGACAACAAAAATAAATTGCAATGAAGAATGATTAATTAAGAAATACAACATAATCCAATATCAATTTTCAAATTAAGGAATCTGACACTATTAAGTGGTTTTGTCAGAATATCTGCAAGTATTAATATATTCAAGCATGATAGTCTTGCTTTCAACTAATTCTTGGATATAATGATATCGAATATCGATGTTCTTATTTCGAGAATGTTGAAATTCTTGGATATAATGATATCGAATATCGATGTTCTTATTTCGAGAATGTTGAATGACATTTTTAGATATGTTTATGGCACTGGTATTGTCGTAGTATAAATTCATGGTATCTTGATCAATACCATAGTCTGCTAACATACGTTTCATTCACATCAATTGCATGCATTCATTTCCTACCACAATATACTCATCTTCTGTGGTAGATAATAATACCGAGTTATACTTCTTGCTCATTTAGGAGACGAGATAATTTTCAATGTAGAAGCATCCACCACTTGTGGATTTTCTATCATCCACATTACCTGCCTAATCAGCATCAGTATATCTAGCAATTTGTTAAGACGTATCGTAAGGATACCATAAACCCAAATTGACAGTGCTGGCAACATATCTGATTATTCTTTTAACCGCAGCCAGATGAGATTCTTTGAGGTTAGATTAATATCTAGCACAAACGCCTACGCTAAAAGAAATATCGGGTTTGCTGGCAGTTAAATATAATAGACTACCAATCATGTTACGGTAAAGAGGTGGGTTAACACTTTTACCTGAATCATCTTTAGATAACTTGAGCGTTGTAGTCATAGATGTTAAAAAGTTTTTACCATTCTCAAACCCAAATTTCTTAATGAGATTCATTGCATACTTGGTTTGAGATATGAATATCCTGTCTGAAGTTGTTTCACTTGGAGACTAAGGAAATAGTTCAACTCACCAACCATACTCATCTCAAATTTTGATTTCATAGAATCTGCAAAATTAGAGGAAAAATTAGTATCTGTTGATCCATAGATAATATCATCAACATATAACTATCAACATATCTTCATTATATCTTTTGATAAATAGGGTTTTATCAACACTTCTCATTTTAAAGTTTTGACTAAGAAGAAATTTAGTTAATTTTTCATACCATACTCTTGGAGCTTGTTTTAAGCCATATAGGGCCTTTTTAAGATGGTGTTAAACATGTCCGCTCGGCCAGCCTGATTATGTACGATCAAGTTTCCAACGTGCGATCATTTCAATTCTCAATGAGATTCGGCCAACCGAACCCTGTATTCGACTATCCGAACTGAGGGTTTGGCCAGCTGAATCGTGGCTTGGACCAGTTGAATTTTCGAAAGATCTTATCCTATGAAATTAGAGTGCCGTTTGAACGCAATCGTTGGAATCAGACCAGTCGAATCGACAATTGGGCTAGCCAAATTTTCAAATCCTTTGGTTATAAATAGAGGCCTTCTCTTATTCATTCCTACAATGAAAATCTGTGAGAAACCTCCTAAAAGTAAGAGAGAAAGTCAGGCCTTCCTTAAGCTATTTGTACGGTAATTCTAATATTCTATTAGCTTATTTTATTCTCTTTCTCAAGTTAGATTTAATTATTTTTAAAAGAGTTATCTAAACTCTACTTGAGATTTAGAGAATAAAATTTGCAGCAATTAGGGTTTTGCTTATATATATTGAAAAAACATTAGATCCTTATATTCTTTTTAGGTTGAACTTATACATGGCTTCATTAATATCCTAAGAAAGAAGATCGCTGCAATCAAGATACAGTAACATCTTCGACTCATCATTTGCAGATAAGTACTGTATTTACATTCATTACATTTTCGGTTTTTTTGAGATAGCTCGAAAATCTTAGCATGTTGTTTTGTGGTGATCCCGTGAAAATCACAAAGTGGGTTTTGTTGTGATAGCTTCTGAAAACACAAGAACTGTATAAGGTCGTTAAGGTCCCTGTGAAAATGTTGAAATAGTAAAAGCCAAAATTATGAGGGTAGTAATTTCGGGAGTGGAGTAGGTGTGTGTTTAAGCACCGACCATTATAACTCTTTTGTACATTGTGATTTTTTTTTTAATTCTTTACATGCTTTTTCTTGTGATTGATTAGCTCTTGCTAAGTTTGATATTTTGATTTCAAAGACGTCGTGAAATAAGGTTGTCCTACCTAAATCTTTTAGGTGATGGTTGTCCTCCGAACTATTCAATATCAAGAATTTGATACTCTAAGCAATTGTGTATAATTGTTTTATTATTTCGCATTGCATCAAAATATTTTATATAGTCCTATTCACCCCCCTCTAGGACTTCTATTGCTTGTACTTTTAAAAATCGACAGTAACTGCCAGCGTCAGTCCTTCGATGAAATCGCCTGGCCTTCGATGACATCGAACTGGCTTTGATGTCATCGAACAAGTATTTGATGGAATCGAGAATCATCCGAAACAGTCCAGCGAGTTTCTCCCAAAATTAACGATAATTTTGATGTGATCAAATTGGCTTCGAAGGCATTGAACTGAGCTTTGATGGGATCGAATGGGTCTTCGATAGAATCGAGAATTGCATCTTTTTATCGAGCAACCAAACTTGATTTTTCCTGAATTTCCAATGTGATCGAGCCTCCTTCGATGGCATCGAACACTTACTTCAACGGCATCGAAGATGTGTTCAATGTCATCGAATTGTCAAGTTCAGTAGTTTGTGATTTATGCACTTTGCAATCTCAATTTTCTTTCTTCTTCATTTGGTTTACTTAGATCTTAGACTCTTGAATTCTTCAATCTTGGCCGCCAAATATCCAATCCTCACTTTGGTAATTCTTGAGCATTAAATCCATGCTTTTATCATCCATTTCATCTTAAGCTCTTGAAATCACATTCTAAGAGAAAACATGTGGAAATAGATCAATCAAGAAGCATCATATTCACAAAACTAAAGAATAACAGGGGAAAATTATGCAATATTTCACACTCAACAGTAACCAAGTTTCTTCAAAATAGGTTTGAACTCTTTGTCCCCCTTAAGTACACCAAACTCTCATTCGGTGGCATCGAACCTAACTTCAGTCGGACCTATGTGTTGAAAAATAAAATCTAAGAATCAAATAATCAGAAGAAAGGAGATTAAAAGAAGTGAAGAAGAGAAGATATGACTAGTTGTGCGGATGGTTGAGTTGCGCGGGAACATGCAACTCATGTCAGTTGTGCGGGTCTGCGCAACATGTATTTGATAAGAAGGATGAGTTACGCGCTACGCGGTAAGAATTTTGTGAAGTGGGTTCTATGGCACGAGATTCGAGGATCTACACATGTGAGAGCCTATAAATACCCCCTATCCCTTCATTTGAGGGATTAGAAGATCAAAATTTTTGGAGAAGAATAGACTCTGATACCTTTGACAAGTATTGGAGAGAAGAATGAAGAATGGAAAGAGACTGCGTAACATGGATGAGTTATGCGGGTCCACAGAACTCCTCAATCCGTGCAACTCTTTGATGAGTTGCGTGGATAACTTAAATATCAAGCATTCCTGTCAAAATTGTTGCAGTCTTCTAAGGGATCCAAGCATTTCTGGACATTATTTGGATGAATGTGCATAAAAGATACGAGGATATGTAGATCCGCACAACTCTTCTCTTATGAAGACATGAATATTACAAGCCGAGATGATACCGAAATCGACATTGAACTTATCCAATACTTGTATTTCTTAGTTATAAGTATTTTGTCTTGAAATCAAAGGATGTAAATGAATTCAGAATAAATAACATATGATGATTATTCTCTTCATTCTTTCTTTGCTATTATTTAGTAAGATAACCCCAAATCAAATACTTTTTGTTTCTTGTCGAAACAAAATGGCAACTCTGCTGGGGATGTTTATCTTACTTAATATTAACTTAGAAACTATTTAAAGAATCATATCATAGTTTGGCGTCATATAGACCCAAAAATGGTGACTCTCAGTGGGAACATCCTCCCTTTCATCTCCAAGATAAGTACACCTTTATCTAAATATTAACCGACATCATTTTGTGTTATCTGACAAAACTACAATATGATACGTACGTTCAAACTACAATTAACGGCAACTGTTACAAATAAGATGATCTTTTATTTTACACTGACTGGATTCGTGGTGGAATATACCGGTAATCAATTCCGAGCCACAAGAATCAACCCATATTGACCGGAAATGATAAGTCTTGAGTCACTGCCAGGGTCATAATTGTTTCACCCTTGGCACAAGAAAACAGTAATGAATGGATTGTCGTATCCCACTAAAGGTTGAGAATCCGAAATACCTCGACTGTCAGAACAACTCCACCGCAAAAGATCAGAGGACCGGTGACAAGAAACGCGACCTAAAAGAACCCTGCACTTGCTCCTCTGGCACTGTACTTAGGAAAATCTCCTTCCTCTCTAACATTGCAGGACTTCCTGGTGTTACTTATGCAAATACCTGATGGACAAAGAAGGAGAAAAGCAAATCACCCATAGAAAATCCACCAGTTTTCACATCTCCTCAAAAGACACCTCCTGAAGTCACGTCACAATCTACTGAATTCTGTGGAAGAACAGAAAAGCCCAATGAGACTCTTCTCTCGTTAAGCCTTATTGTGCCAATGTACTCCTGTCCCACTCCAACAACTGCTTTGTCAGGGAGTGGAGAAGCTGTTGTATGTATGGCAAGAACAAGTCAGGATCCAGCGCCGACCGCTGATGATCGCATAGCTGAGCACAAAGAACACTAATGGAGGAATGCAGGAACCTCTGAGAAGCCTTAGCCATTATCGCGTATAACGTTGCTCAAATTGTAGCCCCCCTCCCCCGATGATGGCTGCTATGAATGAGCGTGAACAACAGCCCGAAGGCTCGCAGCCATCAAGAGCGGGATCACATGGATCCACTCCTGCAGAGAGGGCAGTAACTCAAGAAGAAGTATGCCAAGTGGTTACAGAGGTCGTCAGGATAGAGAGAATGCAAGAATATCGGGAGATTCCATTACAAAACACCATATCCAAGGGAAGTGGAAGATGTGTCATTCCCAACCAACTTCAAACATTCGAACTTTTAGAAGTTCAATGGAAGAACACCTCATGCATTTCATTACAACAATGGGTAACTTCTCTACTGTCTCACAATATTGTTTACGACTATTTGGCTCCTCTTTGACAGGGAAAGCATTCAGATGGTATTCTAGTCTGGCACCAGAGTTGATATGAACTTGGGAACAAATGCAGGATGCCTTCATGTCAAATTTCTTCTCGTCAGATCATGATGTTAGTATTACGGAAGTAGTTTCGGTACGGTAGAGAGAAGGAGATCCCATGGAGAAATTTATAGATAAATGGAAAACATTGGGAGCTTCATGTAGACTGTTGCCCGAGGAAAAGGAACAAGTAAAAATGTGCTTGAACTCCATGGAGACGGGAATTCCATTCGGCCTTACCACTGTCGATATAAGAACCTTCTTCGACTTGGCTACGAAAGCCCATGCATTGGATTTAATGACCAAGAAAATGTCAGCATTTCATTACGAAATGGGTAGAAGAGGACACAATAGACTGATGGTAAATTTTGTGGATCGAGAAAAGAAGAACAATATTCCCCGCAACAAAAGACAAACAGAAAAAAGAGAGGAATCAAGTCGCTACGGAGGTATAATCGGTGATAAAAGGCTTAGACCTCTCGATTCCCATGAAGGATTTGCATTCGAAAAGGAAGATGTCATCCCAATGATGAATCAACTATTGAGTGTCGATATAATAGAACTACCTCCGTCCAAACGTCCTGAAGAAGTAGGGAAAACAAAGGAAAGAAACTTTTGCCATTATCATCGTCTGTTAAGGCGTCCAATAGAACATTGTTTCACACTAAAATACATAATATAAAAGATGATAAACAGTGGCGAGATCATAATAGGAAAGGAGAAAGAAAGAAACAGAAAAGTAACGATAAATGTATTGTCTGCTCAAGAAACTACCTACGAAAAGATAGAAGGTGGAAAGAAAGAAAATTGTAATGCAAGTATTATCAAATCTCCAGATAATGCATGAAATGCAACAGTAATTATCTCGAGGTCATGTAAAAGAATAACAAGTCCTCTCCAAAAACAAAAGTCTGAAATCACACAAGGAGAAATGTCCGAGACACGTCACAATGTTCACAACCCCAAGTGTAGGGTCGTGATGTTGTAATAACTCAATAAGACCGAGGTCGAATCCACAGGGACTAAACTTATACATATTTTGAAAATAACTAGAAGTAGAAGTAGAATAAGATCTAAAACCACATATGAATAATTTTTAAAGAGTAATTGTGAAGAATGTAATTGAAATTTGTGAATTTAAAGGTGGGAACTAGGGTGCCAAGGATCCACTTAGGATGCTAAGGATCCACTTGTAGCTATTGGAATGCTACCTTACTTGATTCAAGAGATCCAACTGGAATCAGAGTCCTATCTTATCCAATTAGAATGAGAGATGAAAGATAATTGTGGAAATTGGAAGGGATTCCATCACCCAACCATGCCTAGGAGGCTATGGAAAATAACAGGATTTACCAATCTCAGAATCTTAAAGAGGAAAAGAAGATATTCAAAGTTATCGCAGATCTATTGTAATTTGAGTCACAACAAACCATAAAAAACTAAAATATTCCTTAAAATCAAACTAGAATCAACGAAGTTTAACATAAACATGAATCAAAGCAAAGTAAACATCTCAATCACGCTACAAACTTCGCCTCTTAGCCCTAGCTAAGAGGTTTAGCCAATCATAGACATGATTGAACTAGGAACTCTTAAATAAAACAAAAAAACAACTAAGGAAGAAGAGAAAAAACTCTTGGCAGTGGCTCTCCACCCTTTCGCTCCACTCCTTAAACCCTAGAAGATGCTTTGGGGCATCCTAGGAACTCCTATTTATAGTTGGGGAACTCCAACTTTCACATTGAGTTGGAAAAGTCCGGAAACCGCTTTAAATTTATATGGTCCGCGTAAAATCTGCGTAACCTTCGACTAGTCGAAGGTTATCTTCGACTGGTCGAAGGTCATCTTCAACTAGTCTAGTAGAATCTTCGACTGGTCGAAGATCACACAAATTTAAAAGATCACGTTGCTGGAGTTCGAGCTGGTTTCTTGTGTTGGTCGAGCCAGAGCTTGGGCTAGTCGAGCCAGAGCTTGGGCTAATCGAGCTAGAGCTTAGGATAGTCGAAGCAGAGCTTGGGCTAGTCGAAGCAGAGCTTATGTAAGACTCGCATCCTAGCCCGTACCGTTCCATAGGCTTCCGAGGTCATTCTGGCCGAATTTCGGCGACTCACGATCTGTAACCGGCGTCTGCGCGCGATCTTAAGACAGATCCTGTCAGTCTAAGTCGGCTCGACCCGAGACTTATACCAATGCGATCGCGCCATCGCCACGGTTCCGATACCGCGTCTTGCGCTCCAATGCGATACCCAGGCCAGGAGATGTGGGCCGCGTTCAATTCGAGAAAAATGCCACGCTTTGCAATCCCAAGAGAATGTCCCACACTTATGTCATAAGTCAAGTACTCCATCCCATCAAATCAAGTACAAGCACCCATCCCCCTCTTACATCACCCTTACCTAATGTCAACTTTCCCATCACCTCACCATCTCTCTCCCATTATCTCTCTCTCTTTCATTTTCTTTTATTCACCAAGCAAGCATCCCACGTCCAAGCAAGCTTCCATGGGAGAGCTTGTGTGGCCCACTTTCCTATCTCTTATCTCCACCATCCAAGTTTGATCCCGACCATTGAAATTGTTCAATTGGAGCTCTAGCATGCATTGGCGGGAGAAGGAAGTAGAAATCTAAGGTGGGTGAATCTTCTTTGTTTGTGGGTGTTCTTTTTTTTTTTTTTTTTTTATAGTTAATTTGTGAATTTAGGGCTCACATGGTGGGACCCATCTTGATGTATGTACCGTATTGAGGGGCCCATAGTGGTGGGGCCCCTCCTACATCCATTTCTCTCTCTTTCTCTCTCTCTCTCTCTCTTGTTTAGATGATGGTGTGTGTGTGGTCCACCATAAAGTATATATTTTATCTATGTCATCCACCCTACGTGGGACCCACCTATCTATTGAAAATGAATGGCCTGGATACCGGCTACCGCACACCAGCGTTATAGCCGGTGTTTGGCACCGCCAAACTCTGTGGGTTCCATGGCTATGACGTCAGCAGCAGATGGGGCCCAATTGCCCCCATCCACACCGTCCATCCGCTGATCCAATTGGACGTGGATCACATCCAAACCGTTCATCATCACTGGTCCAGCGAATGCAACTGTTATTGCAGCAACGACGGTAAGTTCGGTGGGCATGGACCACGAGATAGGATTTTTTTTTAATCCACACCATTCATCACATGTGGACCCCAGCGACAGTGTATGGATCTTGAATCCTCACCGTCTGTTCTGGGCGTCTATACCCTCTGGGCACTGGACCGTGTCTTGTAATGTGTGTGTATATATATATATATATATATATATATATATATATATATATATATATATATATATATATATATATATGTGGTGGGCCCCACGTGGGACCCACCTTTGTTGTCAGCAAGGTCTATGTAGACCCCATCCACACCATCCATCTCTATGATGTGGGCCCCTTTTGATGAATATGGGTATTCCATGCCCACCGTCCAGCAGCAGACGGCAGAGGGTTAACACCCACCGTTGAAACTTGCTAGGCCCACTGTGTTGTTTGTGGGAGGCCCAGCGGCTCGCCCATCCTTCTAGGTGGCCCACGTACCATGCATGGCCCCACCATGATGCACGTGTTACATCCAAACCACACATCCCTGAAACAGAAGTGGGTGGCCACCTTGATGATGTGTTGTAAGTCCACCGTCCACACGTGGGACGTGTGGACCCCACCACGATGTATAGATTTATCAGCACCGTCCCTCCAGCCCTTAGAGCCCACTGATGTATGTTTAATCCATGCTGTCCACACGTGGACAGTGTGGCCCTCATGACACGTGTTGTATCCATACCATCCAACCTTTCGTAGAGACCGTTTTATTGTTGTGCAAGAGAATGAGATAGATGTCAATTTCATGTGAGGCCCACCATGCACATGCTGCACGAGTGGTGGGACCCCACTGAAATGCATTTCATCCAGCTGTCCATCCAGTTTTCGAGATTATTTTAAGGGCTGGCCCACCTTGATTGTATGAGTTGTACCCAGCCGATCCATCTGGCTGAGGTGGATTGGTGGGCGGGCCCATGCCTTGGTGGGGCCCACTGTGATGCTATCTTTGGGCCCGCACTATCCTGGGGCTGGCCCAAATACCAGGCGGGCCCATCATCAATTGGGCCAGCAGTTAGCAAATCTACTCTGTGCACCATGATGTATATGTTTCATCCTCGCCGTCCAGCCATTTCGTGGCCCACCTGATATATGTATTTCATCTATACCGTCCATTTGTTGGACGCTAGGCTAGAAGCCTAGACGTCCAGCAGCATCCAGTTGTCGTATGTCGTCAGCAAGTTATATGGGCCACCATGTTGTAAGTGTTTCATCTATGTCATCCACTTATGTGGCCCACCTTGTGTTGTGTTGTATATTCGTACCATCCATCCACATGGCCCCCACGTGGTATACGCATTTGATCTAAACTGTCCATGTGGTGCGGCCCATTAATGCGACTCACTTGATTATATGAAGATCATGTGATGCGGCCCACTCGATATATATGAGGCCCATTGGTGCGGTGTAACGCCCTGAAAATCGGGGGTCGAGCATAAACTCAACTCTCGAGTTCCAGAACATCACCTATGCAACAAAATGAATGATGATTGAATGTTGACTGTATTCGTGCATTGAACATGAGTGAGATTAAGCCAAAACAAAGACATATCATACTCCGAGAGGCAGTTAATTTTGCAAGCGGAAGACTATGATAGATAGATAAAATATATAAACTATGATGAGTCTCCAGAGTGTGATAACATTACCAGGTTAAATAAATACAAGTACAGTTCTAAAATATACCAAATGTGTAAGTTTAATGTCTTCTATCCCCAGTACCACAGCCCCGACAATACAGTACCAGGTCTTCAGAGACCCATCAGAGGGTTACATGATAGGAGAACTCCTCCTCATCACCATAGAAGTAGTCCGGCTCTGCTTCATAAGCATCGCCATCATCTGAAATTCAACAAATCTGTTTGGTGTGTACAACACCGTCCCGTAACGTGGGAGTGAGTAGCTAACTCAGTGGAACAATAAAGTATAGGTTAACATGTTATCGACGCAGTCAAGCAGTAATGATAAAGCAGTAATCAAGCACTCCTAGTTACTCTGATTAATGCAAGTATGAATGCAGGTATGATGGATGCCCTCACCGACATACTCCCTCATGCGACACCATCTCACGTTCGCGGCATGCTTACATCCCACAGTGCTCCACATCTTCCAGGCACATGCGATGCATGATGAACATGATTACCGAGTTTTTAATTAGTCCATTTCAAACAGCAGGATTGGGAAACTAAGGTACCTCCCTTGTATCATTCCCAAACATGATCCATTCTAGGGTCGTCGATCCTAGTTAATATCGACGATGGTGTGTTTTCTAGGTTCTTGCAGAGACGCCAGTGGTCATTACGCACAAAGGTTGCACCACTCCCCATCACCCCTTAAACGATTCATCACTATACGAAACAGCCTAGTTCATACTCTATATATCGCGGCGAACCCTAAGGCGCACCGCGACTTCGAATATGCTCGCGGTCACTACAAAGGGCGCTTAGGGCGTTACGCACAAAGGTTGCACCACTCCCCCATCACCTTATCAATGTAGGCCGACAGCGCGAATATAGTGTCCCATACCACCATAATCGGCTCACGAGTTAAGTTGCTCACTGGTCACTACGGGGAGGCACGTAGCCCCAGCGTAGGCCGACAGCTGGACCACGGTGTCCCATATCACCATGCCCGGCTCATGAGTCTTAGCGGATCGAGGTACCATGGTTAAAAGGGTTTTCACTAGTAAGTTTGGTACCCTAGGTTCAAGCAGTAGCGACCAAACATGGTGAACATACATTAGACAAATCGGGTTACATGACGAGCTCGGCTAGCTCGAGCGCACAACAAGTTGAACGACATGAAGTGCATAAGCACTTCGCGTGGCCAACCACTATCGCCAACAGAAGTACGACTCGAGTTCGTCGAACACATCTCACGTGGTGACATGAAACTCAACCACGATCTCCAATCTAGTACCGATTGTCTGGACTATAATCATAGCCCCAAGCACAATCAATTGTCATCCATAGCATGTGGAGTAAAGCATGATAAACAAAGTAATTCAAGAACACTAGCAATCATGTTATAAAGCATATCATGAAGCATGTTAATAAACAAGTTTACAAAGCATGTTCAAAAGCATGTTATAAAGTATTATGTAAATAGGGATACAAATACATATATTTCATAGGTGAGTGGTTAGAGTGAATAACCACATGGAGGATATCATATGTGACTCTAAGGTAGCTGAGAATCCCATCTCAGCACCTACCTAAGGTTCTAACACTTAAGCACTTACACTCACAAGCGATTTCACCAACACTTGGAATGCACTATTTCAACATACATGACGTATGTTAGAGGGAAGTGCACTAGGGTTGTCCCTTTACCAAACTAGTATTTTATACATATACATCATATTCATACAGCAAATAATCCTGACAATTACATCAGCAAATTTTATACGTATAGGGTATTTTCTAGTATACCCAATTTCAACATACGTAGTGTTTACAAGGGAACTTGTAATACGGCGATTCCTTTCGCCAAGCAATTAATTTATACGCACATAATATATTTATACAACAATTAATCATGACAAACACATCGCTAAAATATACACGTATACGGTACTTCTTACAATACCGTATTTCTACATACATGGTGTATATTAGTAAACATGTATTTAGGTGAACCCTTTCGCCAAATGAGTATTTTATCCATACATCATATATCCATACGACAATTAAACATGTCAAACACATTTCCATAAAAAATACGTATACAGTATTTTATACGAATACCTAAAGTATGTGAAATTCCAAATTCTACAATTCTAATCGAAACAGAAAATGGAAAACACTTTGTACATGTGCAATTGCATGCAGATCATGAATCTATCATTATCTGACATTGAAAGCGTTGAAAACCGCAACTTATACACTTAAAGTCCTCACCTTGTGTCGTAGAATCGTAACGGAGTTGATAGGTTCGCTAAGCTTCCGTATACGGGAGTTTGGCAACCTAGAGAACGAAATAGGTTAGCTATTTCCTAACCTACAACTGTCTAATCCCCCAAACAGGTTAGGGTTAGGGTTTATTACCTAGAAATGACGCCGGAATTGCCGGAAAAGCGATGAGAATCAGGCGGTGGAGCCCGAATAGCAGCAGGGAACAGCAGCAGGGAATTCCTCCCACATCTCCCTCACTTTCTCTCTCTTTTTCCTCTCTCAAATTCAAATTCGTATGGCTGGAATGGGAGAGGGTTTAAGGTCCTTTTATAGCCTAAAACCTTCTCAAAATAGACTCAGGTTCAAGGGTTACTGCTAATATAGGTATTTCGTAACTTTTCCAGCTCAAATGAGTGTTTCTGGTGGCCTCCCTTGAGCCAAACGTCAGACTTAAGCTCACCACACATGGATCTATGTGGGATTACGTTTTCGACTCGATTGGATTCCCAGATTGCACGTGGCGGACCACTTTCAGTTCAACGGTCAGTGGGCCACGATCCGAAATTCCAAGTATATGTAAATGTTCCTGAAATTTTTCTTAATCCGAGGGTGTAATTTGGTCTGATTCTGACGGTCAGGTTGCTTAATACTGACGCGTAAACGAATGGTGCCAGATCACTATTCCTGATATTTATTTTGGAATGGGAATAGTGTTTTTCACACACCCTCGCTCCGAATCGAAACGAATGGCCGTGGGACATCGGCTGGACCTGATTTTAGAGATGATTGTCAAGCCCAGTGAGGCGGTCCTAAGTCCTTAACCTCGTATTATTCGGACTCCCGATGTGTGGTCCAGATCAGATACGGAATTTCAACGTGCTCCCGAGAGCAGCCGGGTAATGAGATTGATTCTAGATTTTAGGGTAACCTAGCGTCAATGATTCTACAAGTTTTGGGTCTTGCAGATCGTATTTAAAGCGATTTAAATGGATTTCATGGCTAATCTAGTTTAGCACTTAGTTACTTTGTCTCATTTCTAAAGGATTTAGTCCTATAAGATTTCTGTCTGAGGTGGTACTTAGTCCTTTGTAGTTTGTGTATAAAGTGATCCAAGTTATACTACTTAGCTAGTTTAAGATAGTGTCTAGGGTGAAAGTTCCTAGAAAAATTGGAAGATCAAGGTGATGAAGGGTGAGGTTTGTGAAGGAAATGAGTTCAAAGGCGGCTTTAGACTTTGAGATTCAGTTCTGACAAGTTAATGAGGTATTAGAATCGACCCATTGCCTAAGGACATCTAATCCCAGGTTGGCAAAAATCCGGGGCGTTACATGCGGCCCATTGATGCGGCTCACTAGATGTAATGAGGCCCATTTGTTGAGTATACGAGGCCCACTTGTTATGTATATTAGGTGCATGTGATGGGGCCCACCCATTGTGTGTTAAGGCCCATGGGTTGTAGCCCATTGTGATGTATTTTCGGCCCATATGTGAGGCCCATTGAGTTGCATATGTGGCCCTAGAATGAGGCCTATGTGATGTAGTTATGGTCCATGTGCAGGGCCAACCTATTATGTATTTAAAGACCATATATGCTAGTCCTTGAATGAGGCCCGACTTAATGTATTCATGGCCCATTGTGATGTATTTTCAGCCCAGATGGCAAGGCCCGATATGATGTATATGTGGCTCAGGAGTGAGGCCCAGTATGATGTATGTGAGGCCCAGATGGCGAGGCTCGATGTGATGTGTGAGAGGCCCATGCGATGCGACCCACTTGATGTGTATATGGCCCTTATGTGAGGCCACGAGCCCACTATATGTTTGGCCCCATGTGGGCCACCCCCTTGGGAGTAATGTTGGTTGAATGTCCACATTGAGGGGTGATGATGGTTAAATGACCACATTGTGACCTTCCCTTAGGCCTTGTTAGGTCCATTCTTAACGATTCCGATTGACATGGCCGATTTGCAGATTCCGATTGTCGAAGCCGATTATCATGACCGATTGTCGATTCCGATTGACGCGACCGGTTTGCCGATTATGATTATCTATCGAGTCTGATTGTCTTGACCGATTATTGATTTTAATTGACGTGGCCGATTTGCCGATTCCGATTGTCGAGGTCGATTATCGTGGCCGATTACCGATTATGATTGTTATGGTCAATTGACCGATTATCGATCGAGGCTGATTACCGATTATAATTGTAGTGGCCGATTGACCGATTATCATGACCGATTATCGATCGTGGCCAATTGCCAATTCTGATTGTCGTGGCCAATTGACCGATTATCGATTGAGGCCGAATATCGAGGTCGATTGCCAATTCCAATTGTCGTGACCGATCACCGACTCTGATTACCGTGACCGATTTGACGATTCTGATTATCGATCGATCTGATCGTCATGACTGATTTGTTGATTCTAATTATCGATCGATCCCAATTGACATGGCCGATTTACAGATCTGATTGTCGAAGCTGATTATCATGACCGATTGCCGATTCCGATTGACGCGACCGATTTGCCGATTTTGATTATCGATCGAGTCTGATTGTCTTGATCGATTGTCGATTTCGAATGACGTGGCCGATTTGCCGATTCCGATTATCGAGGCCGATTATCGTGGCCGATTATCGATTATGATTGTTATGGTCGATTGACCGATTATCGATCGAGGCCGATTACTGATTATGATTGTCGTGGCCAATTGACCAATTATCGTGACAGATTACCGATCGTGGCCGATTGCTGATTCCGATTTGTCGAGGCCAATTTTCGAATTATCAAGGTCGATTGTCAGGACCTATATGATGTATATGCAACTCGTAGTTGAGCCCCATTGTGGTGTATATTCGGCCTGTGTGATGTATATACGGCGCGCATTTGAGGCCCATTGCGATGTGTATTCAGCCCGTTTGTAAGGCCCAACATGATGTATATTAGGCCCATGTGAGAGGCCCATCGTGATTTGTAGTAGGCTCTTGATAGAGGCCCATGGTGTTGTATAATTGGCCCTTGTGTGAGGTCATGGGTCCACTATATGTTAGGATCTATGAGGGTCATTCCTCGGGGGCAATGTTGGTTAAATGTCCACATTGTAGAGGTCGATTGTCGATGCCGGTTGTTGATACCGATTATGAGTATGTGACAGCATAGCATCATGATACATGCCAATATGCATCATCTGCATGTTTGTTATGAGATGTGTTTGATCATTACATATGTCATTGAGCATATTGTTATGAGACTCCCTGATAGGCGGAAGTTATCTCACATGAGCGCACGATATGTGCAGGATAGATGCATGACTGGATTATATGACTCATGCATAACGCATTTTATGATACGATTACTATACGCTCTAGCGACATCAGGGCCGTAGCCTCCACATGCATATCGTGGATGGCCGGATGGGACACCGAAAATGTTTAGTTCTAGCATACGGGCACCATAGATGTCCCTGGGTGAAAATCCTTGAACCTCCGTGGCTAGGAGACGCCCCAACATCGAGACCGAGTGGATATATGAGCGCCCAAGTGCCAAATACCAAGAGGCCGCGTCTCCCACTGTGTCGTGGTCGGTTGGGAGGGGTTGTGGCCTTACCCACCAGAGGGTGGGGGACAATACTAGGCTGAGTTTGACCAGCTCATAAATGGGTCCGCTATCAACGTACTGATAGGTATTGGTAGACTATTGGCCAGGCGGATAGTGAGGTTTCTTACGCTCACTTGGACTGTGCTGCTGACAGAGAGGCAGTGCCATTTGGAGTGTACTAAACCCCGGTGATGATCCCAGAGATGAACCGTACTGATATGTGGATTTATTGAGCAGGAGTTACATACTCATTCATTCATTCATTCACTATTCACTCGGGCTGGTGGTGCGCAACTATTTGTTACGTGTACCTTCGCATGGCTAGGATTTCTGTTGGGCGCACGACTAACTTGAGATTAGGAGTTTACCACTTCGAGTCTGACCATTCAAATTTAGGTATGGGACTGGTTTGGATAGAAGGCCCTTGTGATGGACCCCATAGCCTGTGATACTACGTACTATCATCCCAACTTCACACTCCAACATGGTCATTCCATTCGCACTTCACAGCGCATTACATCTACTGTATATGGCATTCCGGGTTACCATGTTTATGCGTTTATACGGTCTAGATACGACTGACAGTATTCGTGCACTCATTAGGAATTGCGTACTGCTTCGCATCCTTAGCATCTGATGTTTGGCTCTTTACGACTCCTCATTTGCATAGATGTTCTATAATGCGTATTCTGAAATTGATTGACTCATGGACTTGTCTGTATTTTTGCTTACTCTATTATCGTATGATTTATGACCTTGTTAATAATGTTGTTTACTCGGATAATTCATGCTATTGTCAGTATTTCTACTTATTTCTGATATTGTCTGATTTATGGGCTTGTTAGTATTCCCGCTTACTCTGATTACTCTGATATTGCTTACTTGGCACTTACCTTGTGCACACACTTACACCACCCTCTAAGCTTTCTATAAGCTTATGCACGATAGATGCGTGCAGGTGATGTTAGGTTGCAGCATTGTTGAGCTTGGAGCGTACAACGGTCTTCTGAAGCTTGATTTTCGATTTATGTATTTGCCTTTCAACATTGTACTCAAATGATTATATTAGTGGATATGTGATAATGATGTTGCCTTTGTGAAATGGGTAATCTTGTGGTTATGCTTATTGTGAGTTAAATGTATAAAAAAAATCCTCCTTGTAGGATCCCAGGATTGGAATCTGGCGTATAGAAGCTAGGAGCCGAAAATGGGGTACTACGGAGGCTGTCGGCACTGAATTCGGCGATTTGGATTCCTGTGAATCCGACTTCTGGGTTTGGGGCGTGACAGCTTAGGCTAGTCGAGTCAGAGAGTAGGCTAGTCGAGTTCATGCAAATTCCTTTTCTTCACTTCAAATCTTCGACTCTCTTCATTCCTCACTTGGTTTCCTTGGATCTTTCGCATGTGAATTCTTCAATCTTGGTCTTGTAAGATCCATCCCTTGCCTTGGTGATTCTTGAGCATCAAATCCATGCTTTTAACATTCTTTTCAATCCAAGCTCTCAGATTCACCTTGCAATACAAACATGTATAAAATATACCATTAAGCATTATCATGTTCATAAAACCAAGATATAAATAGAGGAGAATATGCAATATTTGACACTCACAACACAATGATAATAGAAAAGAATAAGAGAATAAAGTTGAAGGAGTAACTTGTAATGTGGTGAGTCATTTGAAGGGTATACCGGATCGATTAAGTATATATAATGCGCTACGGTTA
This sequence comes from Magnolia changhungtana, assembly GCA_030180095.1. Taxonomy (NCBI): domain Eukaryota; kingdom Viridiplantae; phylum Streptophyta; class Magnoliopsida; order Magnoliales; family Magnoliaceae; genus Magnolia; species Magnolia changhungtana. The sequence continues at coordinate 2,454,850 of JASAUF010000554.1, forward strand.
TCAGAAGACTTTCGACATACTCTAATTCAGGCCCTATCCGATAACGATATTAGAAAAGCACTGCTGGTGGAAATGTAAAGTACAGAGCAAGAAACATAGAGCAGTCGCATGCCTATCATTTCCTTCTCTGAAGACGATCTGACTAGCGACAGAGAGCATAATAGACCATTGATGATTGTGGGCCATATTCGCGATAAACAAGTCAAACGGATAACATTGGACAACGAATCTGTGGTGAATCTGCTACCATTGACAGTGTTGAATGAACTTTGGATCATCACTCCTATTTAACACTCTAGTAGAATGATGGTTAGGGCTTTAATTAAGATGGGCAATGCACATTGGGAAAGATCACACTGACGTTGGAAATAGGAATGTTAATAATAAATGTTGTTTGTCATGTTATCAATGTGGTAACAACATATAACCTCCTCTTGGGTAGGCCGTGGATGCATTAGTACGACCTTATACCATCCACCCTACACCAATGCTTCAAATACTACAAAGATGGAATTTAGTACAAAATAATGGCCGATGCAAGACCATACATAGAAGCAGAGTCCTTCACTGATGCAAGCTATTATGATGGATTCGCAGTAGAAGATAAAATGGAAAATGATACGAATAAGACCCCAAAGAGCAGCCGAGCGGAAATGATAGAAAATAAAGTCATAAGAATAGAATTGTCTAGGAAAGTGAACATGAAAAAGAAGTTTTATTTTGTGCCAAAACACATGAGACAACTAGGACAACCTCTATTTACTCTGTTATCACCTGAACAGTTGGAAATTTTACAAACAAATTGTACAGTGTCATTGTCGTACGCTTAAAGGAACAAACCATTCCCGTCCATGCCAAAAAGGTTTCATGTCAAGCCAAGTTTGAAGAATCCCGAGCCTATTGAATTTTATGCTTCATCAGAGCGAAAGCAGAAGAAAAGGCCAATAATAAAATGAAATGTGAAAAATTAACATTTGAGGATTTGAAGAGATATAGTCCCATCAAGAGAAAGATTACGAAGAACATGGGTTTTGATTGTGAAGAACCGATTGGACTGAACAATGGAAAAGGTATTCAGATTCCAATTGGAGTGAATGAAGAAAAATGAGAAAATTTCCTAGATTAGGGGCAGCAACTTCTAGAGCACAAGTAAATATGATAGCGGCAAATTTGACAGTTAGTGAAGGAATAGATTCCGAAATAATCAAGCATCCTAAAACAACTTTGAAGCGAATGGAAGATGGGGGACAACCGACAATTGACAGTTTGCGAGAAATAAATTTGGGTACAGAAGAAGAGCCACAAAATCCATTCATAAATGCCAGCCTTCCTGAACAAGAAGCCAATTAGTATATCAAACTCTTGAGCGAAAACAAAGATGTGTTCGCCTGGACATACGTAGAAATTCTAGAACCATCAGTAGCAATGCATCAATTGAACATTTCTAAAGATAAGAGGCCGATTAAAGATGCACAAAGGCGGTTCCATCCAGATTTAATCCCTCTAATAGATGAAGAAGTAAACAAAATGATTAAGGTCGGTTTCATCAGAGAGGTTAAGTATCCTAAATGGATATCAAACATTGTCCTGGTGAAAAAGAAAAGTGGACAAATCGTAGTATGTGTTGATTTCAGAGACTTAAATGAGGCCTGCCCAAAAGATGACTTCCCATTCTTGATAACATAATTGCTAATCGACAGTACGACAAAGTACGCTGTTATGTCCTTCATGGACGGTTATGCTGGATATAATCAGATAAGGATGGCTCCGGAAGACGAAGAAGCTACAACATTCAAAACTTCTCTAGGGATCTATTGTTATAAAGTTATGCCATCTGGCCTCAAGAATGCTGGCGCGACATATCAGAGAGCAATGCAAAATATATTCCAAGACATATTGCATAAGCATGTGGAATGCTATGTTGATGATTTGGTGGTTAGATCGAGTGATTTGCCAAATTTATCCAGATTCTCGATATGCTCAGCTAAGGTTGAAAATTTACCCAAAATTTTTATACCTCCAATTAATTTTTATGTGCTAAAAGACGTATTGAGAAATTTAAATAACAACTCCTAGTATGATTCCTTAGCATTAGGAAGTGCTTATGTTCAATCTAACGTACAGCATAGTGGTATGAAATTTCCTACAATGCCTAAGTTCGTTTCATGTGCTAAATATTGCAACTACATTATTTCTAACTAGAAATTTTTTAAAGAAGTTCAAATTTCTAGATTTATAAATTTGTTCACCAAGAGTCAAGTTCAAGGAATGTTCTGATTGATCCTGTTTAATCATAGTGGGCATTTGCTCTCTCACAGTCTTTAAGTTTTGTTTCTAAGTTCAACAAGTAGTTTTCATGGTTTACATGGGAACCAAAGTTTTTGTTTATAAGTTCGAATGACTAAACCTAAAATGTTTAAAGGGGTCTAAGTTCATTTCTAAGTTCTGCGGTCATCAAAACAAATTTCTAGGGGGCCTAAAGTTTGAAGTCTTTATGTTTTCAATTTTTCCCTTATTTTATGGGAATTACACATACATTCAAATGACTAACCTAATAATTCTTAAGGGAACCTAAGTTTTGGGTCTCTACATTCTTGAAAATTTCCCAAGTCTAAGGGGATTTACTTGGGTTCAAATATCTAATTCCAACATCTTAACTTGAGACATTTAACATCATTTTCCAAAGGCCTGGTTTGTCCAAACTATGCTCTGATACTAACTGTAACGCCCCGAGTTTTCGGAACCCGAGTATATATGACTCGTTCTCCAAAAACCCGAGTATTAACCCTTAAAGATAGTCAAATTCAAGTTTTTTTTTCTTTTTCTTTCAGAGTTAGTAGTTTAGTGGAACATGGACAGATAAAACATAAAGGAAAATTTACACTTACATTCAGAATATACGAGCGGCTGCCCATAATGACTTATACAAACCAATGTCTCTATATTAACAAATACAAGAATTTCACAATTTACACATGAGAAATAATAAAATGCATATAAACTTGAGCCACAAGATCATGCCACTTCTCTTGACAGATACAGTCATGTAGCCTTGATAATTGTACCCTGCTCTATATCAATCTGGACATGAACATCTTTTAAGTCGCCTGTATTTACTATATGGTTATATATTCGATGAATAAGTGACCAACTCAGTGTGAATTCGCCTCAAGATTACACACCGCCGCATTAGTAAAGCATAGTTTTAAAAAATAACAAGACATTCAAAACAATACATAACGCAGTCTTATTTAAATGCATGGATGCATGAATGCATATCGACTTGGGGATGCTCATCCAATCGGACTTGGGCTCATCACCCATGCATAAAGCCGGTCACCAACGTAGCACATCACGTACAACATAATGACCAAGCCATCATAAATCACGTACGTGGGTCGATAGTCGATGGTCTGGGAGTTAGCGAAATGATACCCCACTAAGCCTAAGGGTACGTGCTATAGCATCTAGAATTAGCCACCCATCATCGGCCGTATGCTATGAATGCATGATTAGTCAAACCATTATTATTCAAATTATAATTAGCCAATTTAACTAAAGTCAAGGTTACTACGGGGGGCTCGTCACCCAGCATAGGTCGACAGCTCAGGCATAGTGTCCCATGACCACCATCCCCGGCTCATGAGATTTTTCACCTTAGGATGTTTAATGGATGCCCATCGACTAGTGGCCAATCAAATTCAATACGTGGAAATTACCATCGCATGGTTATATGAGAATGAACCATCAAAGCCATGTAGGGCCAATATCAAATCATAGGACAATTACTTAAATTGAAGCAGTAAAAGGTTGCACGACGTAAATACCAAATCGAAATGGTAAAGAGGTTATGTAGGGCAGTATTAAATCAGAGCGATAAAGAAGTCATTCCCAAGGCCATGTATGCAAGACAACCTATAGATAGTAGACCCAAATTAGTATTTCACATCCCAAATAACCTCTAAATCAAGGGTCCATCTTTAACACATTCTATCTCGTTACATCCTAAGTGTGGGCTCACTTACATAAGTGGAAATTTTCCACTAGTAGGTGTAGCGAAATGAGTTCCAAGCAACTTACAACAATTCATTGACATATAAAAATGTATAGTTACAACATGCAAAATATATGTTAATCATTAAGTCCATAACTATCACAATAAATCATAAATCAAATATATAAGCTATCAATTGGAGTTTAGATGAAAACTAACATGTAAGTAACAAGCTATCATCTGTAATTCAAATGTAAGCTAACCCTTGAGATTCAATAATTAGTGTTAGTGATCACAAGTTATAAGATAGCAACTATAATTCAACAAAAACTATCCCTTAGACTAATTAGGAAGCTTAAGGGGAAGAAGTCATCACCTCATGTGTCGAATCACCTACCAATGTTGCTAGAGAATGCTTGAATCCTTAGCCGACTTGGTAGCTCGACCCGGCAGTGTGTAAATTGACATTAAACGTAAGGTTTTTAATTGACTCGGTGACTCAGCAAGTTGACTCGACTGAACAAAGACTTCTTCTTCTCTCTTTTTAATTCTTGCTCAATGCACGTCCAGCAGAGACAACGAAACCCCCAAACTTAGTTAAACTCGCCACAAGTTAGCGAGTCAACAACTTGACTTATTTTTAGATCGAGTTGACTCAACATCTCGACTCTCTACTTGCTCCTCTTCTTCTTTTCCTCCTCCTTTCATTCCTCTCTTTCTCTTTAGATAGACCGATAAAAGAATTCGGATCCAACTAGATTCGAACACAACATGACTCAGCGATTCGACTCAGCCCTGGGTCAACTCAACCTATGGCTCCCTCTCTCCCTCATTCTTCCTCTCTTATTTTTTTATTGGGAAGGACCCAGACTGAGTTGGAACTCAGTCCAGCCACGCTTAACTCAACCCACGACCCTGCCTAACTCAAGACTCGATAATGAATCGGGCTACCAAACCCGATCGGTTTCCAATGGCGAACTACGACCCACTACCCTGCCTTTCTCTCTCTCTCTATCTCTCTCTCTCTCTCTTCATCTTCTTCTTATTGGAAAAAGGGTCCAACAATGGCTGCTAGACTCGATGGCATAAGTTAAGCCAACTCAGGGATGAATTGCATGGCTCAGACCTAACTCAAGTTCGATTTCAACTCGAATGCCAGCAAGTTGATCACACTGAGTTGATCTCTCTCTCTTTCTCCCATCTCTCTTCTCCTTCTTCTCTCTATCTTAGCTTTGCTGGAATCTAGTAGGGCCTTTAGCCCGAACCAGGCCTGCAACTCGACTAAAGAGTCGACTGAGTCGAACCAGTGAGTTGACAACTCGATTCGAGCAATGCACCCATTCTCTCATTTCTCTTACCCTCACCTCACTGCTTTTCTTTCATTCTCCTTCCTCTCTCTCTCTATGGGATGGCTTGAACTGAGCCAGGACTTAGCCTAACCGCGACCCGAATCCACTACAAGAATAATGACTCGGGTAGGCCATGCGGTGCCGTACCAGCTCGAGTAATCTCTCTCTCGTTCTCTCTTCTTTTTTATCTTCTTTCTTTCTCTCCCTCTCTCCTGGAATATCGGTTGCAATCCCGAGGAAAATGCAACCCTTTTATAGGTGTAGGGCTAGGTTTTGGATCACATCCAACGACCGTTATTTCATGCCGCAATGCTCGGATAGGGTGGTTGCACCCTCTATTTTTATTTACATGGAGTTGGCCCACACGTGGGATGAATTCTCACCACCATGGCCCACCAGATGAATGGCTTTGATCAAAAAATGGGGCCCACATCATCATGGTGGTTCTCATAGCTGGATGGAGAAGATGAAGCCACCTCTCTTGGCGAGTTCTCATCAACAGTCTAACTTGAAGATCTGGGCCATTTGGATGGACCAGATGGGTCTTCTGATCACCATGGGGTCCACTAACTTCATCGTGTTTCCCCCGAGTGCAACGACTCGCGAGAAATTTCTCCGTGGCTTTCTTCTCGCGTAGAGGGAAGATTTTCTTGGGAGAAGGACTAGGGTCATTGCTGCCCTAGCGTGGATGGCTAAGATCATCTACGGAGCTCGGGTGGAGGGCTTAGATTGCACCAACGCGATTTTCCCAAAGAGGAAAAGTTCCCCATGCCGGTTTTGCCTCGCAGATGGTTACCTACCCTTTTTTGGCGCTAAAAGGAATGTTGGGATATGCCCAAATGGAGGGCGAAGATTGAAAGAAGCCAGCTCATGAGGATTGCCACCTTGGCACTACGGAAATAGGATTTCCATTTTCAGAAAATTTCCTCCCGCATGACCTGCTTGCATCGAGGATTGTGTGCCTACACACGTACTTCCAAGTGTGGGACAAGGTGGGGTTTGGTCACAACTTGCGTCCACACCAAATGGACGGATCAGATCATGCCATTAGCCATGATGGTGGGCCACAAACCAAATGCCAGTGGTAGATCGTTCGAACGCCCTATGGGTGGGAAAAGAAAAGGAAAGGAGAGAATTCTCTTTTCTCGGCTAGCCATCGGGTCAAACCCGTTTTGACTGGCTGTGCAACACGGTGCGCTAGGGGTGTTTTCCTACTGAGTGCACATGCAACCCAAGGTGGGGTCCACATCAATAGGATGTGAAATCTGTTCCATCCATACACTTTGCAGGGTCTTATTACAACCACAGATCATAGATGAGGCCAATCCATGACTCGAGTCGGCCATATCGAGGAAATTACAGTCTTTAAGTGTTGGTTTACATTGATTTAACAGCCAGATTCTTTTAATAGGTGGTCACTTCGTGTAATATTGTCCAATGATATGTTATGGATGGATAAATTTTCTTGTTTTATGAATGCGGATGGTTCCTACTGTTCGTATTGGTATGATATTAAATTCATACGTTGATCCAACAAGTGGACAGATGATTTAGATTCATTATGAACCGTTGTCGGCGTGTTAATTTTAATCCACCAATCAAGAATGATGGAACAATCTAATCCTGCTTCCTCATTCGTTATCGGTAATGGGTTTAATTGAGCAGTCAAACCTCCATACAGATACAACTTGAGTCTTCTTGGACCTTTTAGTTGCTATGTGATAGATGGATAGTTTATTTTTCATATTAACAATTGATTCTATTAAAAGTACTCTACTCATGTCTATCTACCACTAATTCATTTAAATTTATTTTGGTTTAAGGGTAGCGGTTTGATGTTACTAAAATTTCAATTTAAATGGAGCATAGGTTCTCATAATCTTCTTGGGTGAAGATCAACGGTAATTCTCTCCATTCCACAATTGGATGACTTGATTTATGGATGAAAATTATTCTCAATGGTTAGATTGAAGCTAGAAAGCATTCGAATGTTCGCTTAAGCTAGTTTATATTTATGCTAAGTTAGCTTACACGGTAACACCCGAGTAATGAAAAGTACGGGGTGTTACATTGCAACTGAGAATTCTCTGAGAGCTCTGTTAGCACAAGTGATTGAACAGGGAAAAGAAATTGCACTTTATTATTTGAGTTAGACTCTGATAGGCGTAGAATGCAATTATTCACCCATTGAGAAAATATGCCTGGCGCTAATATTCGCAGTGCAGAAGTTAAGGCATTACTGTCTTTCCCATGATATAATTTTGATCTCGCAAGCGAATCCCATAAAATTCTTAATGATAAGGCCGATGTTATCAGGAAGATTAGCAAAATGGATGTTGTTACTTTCTAAATATATAATTATCTATGAGCCGACGAAAGCAGTGAAAGGACAGGTAGTGGCAGACTTCTTAGCAGCTCACCCTGTAGTGGACGGTGAAACGATCAGTGATGATTTCCGAGATGAACAAGTAATGATAATAGAATTGCCTAATTTGTGGCAAATGTACTTTGACGGTGTCTCCAGATCTTCAGGAGCAGGTGCTGGAGTGATACTCGGGGCGATCGGTTGCCATATTACTTCACACTAGGTACGACATGTACCAATAATGAAGCTAAGTATAAAGCCTCATTATAGGAATGGAAATAGCACAAGAAATGAAAATAAAAGTGCTACAGATATTCAGAGACTCTAAGTTGGTCATAAACCAACTAACGACTGAGTTTGAAATAAGTAAGAACTCCTACCATATTATCGGCGAGCACAACAATTATTGGAGCAATTACCTAATGTCGAAATCTAGAATATACCGTAAGGCGAGACTGCAAGGGCAGACGCTGTAGCTAGCTTGGCCACAACTTATGATATCCTAATTGAAGTCCCCTTCAAGTGATGATCGAAGAAAGAAGATTCTTACCATCATCTGAAGTCATCAATGAAATTGCTGAAGTACTTCCCATATCATGTTTAGAGATCATTGTAGACGATTGGGGCCAGCCTTTTGTAGATGATCTCAAATATGATATTTTACCCGAAGATCCAATACAGAAATTATGGATTAAGCAGAGATCGAAGAAATTCATCATATGCAGCGAAGTGCTATACAAAAGATCCTATAATGAAATGTTGTTATGATGCTTAAATACAAAAGAAGCGAATCAAATATTAAAAGAAGCTCATTCAGGAGAATGCGAAGCACATCCGGCTAGACGAAATTTCTTCCATCGGGTGCATCGAATGAGATATTACTAGCCCACAATGTTCAAGGATGTGATCAATTTGCGAAACAATGTCATGAATGCCAGGTACATGGCGATGTCATACATGTACCCCGTGAAGACCTTCATTAATCGGTAGCTTCTTGGCCATTCGCTGCCTGGGGACTTGATGTAATCGGTCAAATAAATCCGCATTCATCTAAAGGTCGACAATATATCCTGGCAGTAACAGATTTTTTCTCTAAATGGACCGAAGTAATCACATTGCGAAATGCCAAAGAAAGAGATGTCGTGAGTTTCATCTGACATGCGATAATATATTGCCATGGCATCTCGAAGAGGATTGTTAAGGGTCAAATATTGCATATTATCCCCCATTTATATCTTGGTTTTATGAACATGACAATGCTTAATATTTTATTTTACTCATGTTTGTGTTGCAAGGTGAATTTAAGAACTTGGATTGAAAAGGGTGCTAAAAGCATGGATTTGATGCTCAAGAATCTCCAAGGCAAGGGATAGATCTTAGAAGGCCAAGATTTAATAATTCACATGCTAAAGATCCAAGAAAACCAAGTGAAGAATAAAGAGAATTAAATATTTGAAGTGAAGAAAAGGAATCCTGAAATTGTCTTGAAAACAAACATATTCCTCAAAGTATCCTGAAGAAGCATATTCTGAAACTCTGGATCATTTTGTGAAATTGTGTAGAGTGAAGTCTATTTTGGAAAATTGCGTAAATTTGAGGCGATTTCTAGATTTTTCCAAGTCGGTGCTGCAAAACTATACGTAGGAGTCCCTAGGATGTCCCTAAACATCATCTAGGGTTTGTAGAGTGGAGCAAAAGTGTGGAAAAACTATCGCCAAGAGTTTTTCTCCCATTTCCTTAGTTATTTTCGTTCTTTTCTTAAGAGTTTTTAGTTCAATCATTTCTATAGTTGGCTAAACCTCTTAGCAAGGGCTAAGAGGTGAAGCTTGTAGCGTGCTTGGGATGTTTTCTTTGTTTTGATTATGTTTTATTGAACTCTCATGGATTCTAGTTTGATTATGAAGGAATATTTTTAGTTTTTAATGGTTTGTTGTGACAAATTACAATAGATCTGCGATAGCTTAAGACATCTTCTTTTTCTAAATTGAGAATGTGAAATTAGGAGATCTTATTGTTCACCATCATCCCTTAGGCATGTTAGGATGACGGAATCCTTCCTAACCTTCACAATTCTCTTATGATTGGTTGTGTGATTGGTAGTTCTTATTGTTTGCCTTGTCTCCTGGGCATGGTTAGGTGATGGAATCGCTTCCAAATTATCACAGCTCTCATCCATTGATGATTAGATCCATGAGAAGTTTAGAGATTTGATAAATCTCTTCATCCTTGAATCAAGCAAGGTAGCATCCTGAGAACCTACAAGTGGATCCTTGGAAACCCTAATTTCCCACTTTTGATTTTCTTAAGTTTTTCATTAAATCTCTCGCAATTACTCTCAATCACTTTAGAATTAGTTTTACATCTTTTTTCTAGTTCTACTTCTAGATGCTTTCAGAATATTCATGAGATTAGTCCCTGTGGATTCGACCTCGGTCTTACCGAGTTATTACTACATCGCGACACTTGGGGTTGTGAACAAGTTTTTGGTGCCATTGCCGGGGACTAACGATTGCGTTTTTCTGGGAATAGCTAGTTTTGGAATTAGGTTAAGATTAGGGTTTTTCTAGTTTCTATTTTTAGGATTAGAAACTTTTTAAATTTGTTTTTAGAAACTAACTTTTTTTAAAAAAAACTTTCTATTTTTAGGATTAGGGTTTTCTGAATTATTTTAGAAACTAACTTAGCTTTCTATTTCTAGGTTTAAAAACTTTCCTAATTTGTTTTTAGAAACTAACTTAAAAAAAAACTTTCTTAGATCTACTTTCCTTTTCTCTTTTTAGAAACTTTCCTTTTCTCTTTTTAGAAACTTTCTATTTTTTGTTTTTAGAAACTTTCCTTTTTAGAAACTAGTTTACTTTCCTAATTTGTTTTTAGAAACTTTCTAATTTTAGAATTTCTATTTTTTTTTTTAGAAACTGTCTTGTTTTGTTTTGTTTTGCAGGATCTTAATTTAAGAACTTCTAATTTGGTAACTTCTTTCTAATTCCCGCTCTTTCTCTATTTCTAGATTTCTATATCCTTTCTTTCTTTTAGGTTTAGGTTAGAATCTGAAATTGAGGGCTGAGAGTGTTTCATGCCCAAGTGGGTCCATGACAACACTCTACGTCTCTTAAGTGAAGGAGGATTGGTTGAGGGGCTATCTATCCATCGCAGGATTAGACACCACTTGAGATTTTCAAAGTTAATTAAGGTTATGGCTGCCAATTAAATGGTCAATCAACCGGGAAGACAACCTCAACCTTGGGTTGAGGAAGTCCAGGATAAGAATGAGGTGCATCAAGAACCCCCGCCTCATACCTTACGAGATTATCTGCAACTGGCGGGGGTGAGCATGCCCTCATGCATGGTTTTTCTAGAAAATACGGGAATATGGATATTAAGCCAGGGGTGATCAAACTCCTTCCAAAATTCCATGGACTTGAATCTGAAAGTCCATATCTACACTTGAAAGAGTTTGACGAGATTATAACCACTTTATATTTTCCTAATGTGTTTGAGGACACGGTCAGACTAAAACTCTTTCCCTTTTCTTTGAAAGAGAGAGCTAAGATGTGGTTGCACTCACTATATCCCCGATCTATTGGCACATGGAATGATATGATAAGGGAGTTCATAAAGAAATTATTTCCACATCATAAAACGAAGACCCTTAGAAAGTCAATCATGAACTTCACCCAAAAGGAGGATGAAACATTCTTCCAATGTTGGGAGCGGTTTAAGGATCTTATTAGTTCATACCCTGAAAAGGCCAAGCTATATGTCCTAGAAGGGGGGGGGGGGGGGTGAATAGGATAACGCCAAATTTAAAATAATTACAACAGAATTTAATATAGAGATAGCCAAACAAAGTAAATCAATTCACAATGCTAAAATGAAAAACAACCTCAATAAACAAGTATTAAGAGGTTGATACAAAAGTTATTCTAAGGATAGCCTTATACCAACAACCAAGGTTTATGGTAGGACAACCTTATTTCTAAAAAGGTTTTTGTATTAAGAACTCAAACCAAAGAGGAATAAATATATTCAAACTATACTGAGGAATAAAAATGCAATCTCAAATATTGATTGTTCTAAGGACAACCATGCACCATAAAAATGGCAGGGCAACCTTACTAGAACAAGAAGAGAAACAGAAGCTCAAACAAACAAAGGAATAACTAGAGATAAATTGTGGAAATATAAGTCTAAACTATTACAACATTCCCCATTGAGCTTGAAATAAAATGATTACAACATTCACATCCACATACATTCCTCAACTGAATAATTAAATACAGGAAAATGAAGAATACATCCACACAACATAAAGAGTTATAGTGGTTCGCCTGTGTGTACACCAACTGTTTGACAATAGCCACACAGAATGCTACTCCACTCTTAATATCCTCACACAAGGGATATTAGCGTTCACTACCAAATAGGTTTTCACAGGTTTACCCAAAACCTTCACAATTGTGTCGTTTTCAAAGGGCTTACACAAATTAAAAACCCTCACTTCTGAGTTTCAGGCTCTCCTCAGATAACCAGCAACTTTGAGATTTTTTTGGCTTAACCTCAAATAAAACCAAAATACAATAAATTACAAAATGTAAAATACCTGTTTTTCTTCTTTGATGTAGCAGCCCGGAAGAACAAAGTTGGAGTAGAGATTTGAATGTCAAAGTTTAATGTCCAATGCTCACTATATAATGGTTCTAAGTTCTAATAGGATTTAAATTAAAACACGTGGGCTAGCTTTAATTGATTTTGATTCCAGAAAAAGGAAAACAACACTTCCTCTTTTCAGATCAGATTGGAATACAAGAAACAAAATCAATTTAAAAAGCTAAAGAAAGAAAATATTAAATATGCACACTTAGCTTAAATGGAGCACAGATGAATCTCTCAGAAGGCCGAATTAAATTAGCTTGATTTTCTTATTTTATTCTAAGATTCGTGCTCTATTTATAGGTGAGTAAATCACATCTTCAACTGGTCTTAAGTCGTTACGACTGGTTGTAGGACCAACTGATATTTAAAAATTCAAGCACGATAGGATAAGGCAGTTTCACGACTGGTCGTAGGTAGTCTACGACTGGTCGAAGGACATCTTCGACTGGTCGAAGCAAGTCGAATTTCATCACTGGACTTTGAGTTGTAGGTCTACGACGGGTCGAACAATCAATCGATACTGTTCATACGACTAGTCGAACAGACTCCAGGACTGGTCGAAGCTTAACTAAAAATTCCAAATTTTTTCACAAACTTACGACTAGTTCGGGCAAATCTTAGACAGGTCGAAACAGTGTTAGGACTAGTTGAATAAAGACCAGGACTAGTCTTAAAATAGTCCAAACTCACTTATATAAAACATATGGATTATGTATCCAAAATGGCCTACTTTAAAGGTCAACCTAAGGTCAATCATACCTCAATAGTGAAGTAAAGACATTGAAACTTAAAGATGAGTGACCTTGAGCATAATGAAGCTTGAGCTTTAGATCTTGATGTACCTTAAACTTGAAAGCTTCTAGAAATCTTGAGTCTTAAACTAAGTCGAACATTCCCACATTCTTGAGTCTTCTTGACTTGTGAACATAGCTTGTCTATCGAAGCTGATCTTGTGAGACTTTTGACTTGACATATCATGAGTAGAGCTTTGTTCTTCACATATGCAAGCTTCATAACAAGATACATACAGTGTCTTTTGCACCATAAATTTGACAATATAGTAAAGCTATCAATTATAGCACTTACAATCTCTCCCTTTGTCAAATTAGCAACAAAACACACTTACAGGATATATTTCATAAAACGGAATATTTGAATCATGCACCAGTCAATAAAAAATCATGCATCAGTTAATATCAACCAGTTAATATCAACCGGCACATATACATAAGCATGAAATCAATTCAACATATATTCTCTGCAATCTCTGCACATACTCCCCCTGAATATAACATATATCACATATATCCAATATTCTCCAATATCCTCCACCTGAGTATAATATATATATATATATATATATATCTATTAACTATTAACCATTAACCATCCATTCATTCTCCCCCTTTTTGGCACAATAGGACAAAGGAAGCACAAAACAGAAGTCTAAGGAGAAATAATTAAAAAAGATATAGGAGAGGTAATAGGTCAAGATATGAGAAAATAGCATAAGCAACACACATAATACAGAAAACTGAACTAAATCAAATATAGCTACAATCTCAAAAACCAGTTAATCTAGTGCTAGAGAAATAAAGTTATTACAGACGGGTAAACATAAAAGAACTGATTTGAACCAGATGAAGGAGCATGAATGGAAGGATCAAGTTGATGCATGCCCTTGTTCAAGCACCTAAGATATTTGTGCATATACTTGAATTGTAAATCATAGGTAATAGACATGTTTTCCATCTTAACATTCATATATCAACCTTCTCCTCCAAATCACGCAAACACGCATTAAAGTCTGATGGTGCATAATCAGGGTCATTTGCGGAATCAGAATCAAGTTCTTCAAAATTATCGTCCATGTTAATATCATCAGAAGGAAGATCAACAGCTTCTTCCTCATGTTCAGCTTCACCACTAACATTACCAACCCCTTGACCAGGAAGCATATCCAGCTTCTTCTTATTAAGGTTAGAATTATTAAATATAAGATGATGGATAGGGGCGTCTTCAACTAGCATGTCGACTAACATATGCTTAACCAACACAGTCATCAAATAAGTAAAAGGTATGTCACTGTGACCTAGATGGAGTCGAAACTAAATAATGTGGTGAAAAATAAAGGACGGTAAACAAATATGTGCACCTTTAGCAACGACATGCAGAACACGAACCATGAAGGACGTCAATTCGGATTTATTACCAGATCGAGGATACAAGTTAGACACAAAGATTTTGTGAAAAATTCTATATTTGGGTAACAAAAACTTTGAAGGGAGCGCATTCCCTTTATGTGTCCATTGAGCATCCAAGTTGCATAAATCTCTAGTGAGCATGCATTTTTCAGTGACCGAAGGTTTATCAGATAAGTTATGGATATGAATGCCCTCATCATTCACAGGAATATCCATATGAGCTGAAATCAAATGACGATCAACGTCAAATGGTCCTTCTCTTGTGGCTATTGAAAAAGTTAAATTTTCTAATGAAAAATTATTTATGCATGAAAACATGGATTGTGCAATGGATCGGTATGCTGGCCCACCCCAATGCAATAAGTTATCCCAACCTACAGTTTGAAGAATAGGAAGGATATCAAATGGGGCAACATGATTAACATCAACTCAATGTTCCATAATAATATTTCGCAATTTAATGTCCCGAACATAAGACAGATCATCATCAAAGGCCCAAAGATGACGCTTAGTAAGAGGAGTAGATTTGGAAGAAGATGGACCACGGGATGTTGTCTTTTTACTTCTGGAAGCCATTTGCAACAAAGATTTCAAGGAAGCAAACAGTTGCAAAGGATTGAGAAGTGGGTTTTCTAAACTCAGATTTTGGAGAAGAAAAACCCCAAATCTCAATAAAACTTGAAATAGACAACTTCAAGAAGAAACTAGAAACAAACTTGACACAAATATACAAGAAATAAGCAAATGGAACACTAACCTTGAAGGATTTGGAGGTGGGTTCGATTGGTCGGGCGTTGGCTAGTCGGAGAGGAAAGTTAAAATAAGGAAGAAATGAAAATAGTCCAATTTAAGCCAATCACCGCGATCTACGACTGGTCGTGGTTATCTTCGACCAGTCGTGCCACAACATGTCGAGGAAATCCTCGACTGGTCGAACATCACTAAAAATATGATATCATGCATATATAAAAAAATTTAAATTTTAATCTAGCAAATATATACTCTATGATACAAATAAGTTTAAATAATCATTTTAGAATGCACATGCCCAGATCAAATTTTATTTTGTTAAACCTGCTTTTGTCGAGCGGTTTAGTGAAAATGTCAGCACGTTGATTCTCGGTAGGGATATATTCCACAGATATAACTTTTTCTTCTACTAATTCACGAATATAATGAAATCTAATATCAATGTGCTTAGTATGAGAATGCTGAATTGAATTTTTTGAAATATTTAT
This sequence comes from Magnolia changhungtana, assembly GCA_030180095.1. Taxonomy (NCBI): domain Eukaryota; kingdom Viridiplantae; phylum Streptophyta; class Magnoliopsida; order Magnoliales; family Magnoliaceae; genus Magnolia; species Magnolia changhungtana. Next base: position 2,470,653 of record JASAUF010000554.1, read on the forward strand.
GGCACTAGTATTATCACAATATAATAACATAGAATCCTGTTTGATTCCATAATCACTTAGCATACGATTCATCCAAACAAGCTGTGTACACGCATTACCAGCTGCGATATATTCAGCTTCAGCAGTTGAAAGTGATATAGAACTTTGTTTCTTGCTAAGCCAAGAAAGTAAACAGTTTCCAATATAAAAATAACCACCATTGGTAGATTTTCTATCATCAAGATTACCAGCCTAGTCAGCATCCGAGTACCCAGCTAATTGAACACTAGTCTCATGAGGATACCAGAGACTGAGATTAACATACTTGCAACATATCGCATAATTCGTTTAACAACAATTAAATGCGATTCTTTAGAATCAGATTGATATCTAGCGCAAATACCAACACTTAAAGCAATATCAGGTCTACTAGCAGTTAAGTAAAGTAAACTACCAATCATACTCTGATATAATTTCGGATCCACATTTTTACTTGCAGAATCTTTTGAGAGTTTCAAGGTTGTACTCATAGGAGTATCAAAATTCCTACCATTCTCAAATCCAAATCTCTTAATCAAATTCATTGCATATTTAGATTGAGAGATGAACATTTCATCAGATCGTTGTTTTACTTGTAACCCAAGGAAATAATTCAATTCCCCAACCATGCTCATTTCGAACTTAGATTTCATCAAATCTGCAAACTCAACAGTCATGTTAGTACATGTTGATCCATAAATAATATCATCAACATTGATCTGAACCATTAAGATATCATCTTTATGTTTCTTGACAAAAAAGGTCTTATGACACTGCCCATTTAAAAATTATGACTTAATAAAAACTTAGTCAATTTCTCGTACCATGCTCTGGGAGCTTGTTTTAGACCATAGAGAGCTTTTTTGAGACAATATACATGATTAGTAAACTTAGGGTCTTCAAACCCTGTAGGTTGTTCAACATATACTTCTTCATTAAATCGCCATTTAAAAAGGCACTCTTTACATCCATTTGAAAAATTTTAAACTTTTTAAAGCATGCAATGGATATAAAATGTCTGATTGATTCAAGACGAGCAACTGGGGCAAAGGTTTCATCATAATTGATACCTTCAATTTGAGTGTATCCTTAAACAACTAATCTTGCCTTGTTTCGAATGATATTCCCAAGCTCGTCAGACTTATTTTTAAAAATCCACTTTGTTCCGATAATATGTTTATCTTTGGATCTAGGAACAAGATACCAGGCATCATTTCGAACAAATTGATTAAGTTCTTCTTGCATAGCAACTATCCAGTTTTCATCAGCAAGAGCTTCTTTTACGTTAGATGGTTCTATCTGGGATGTAAAACATACGTAATTACATATATCCTCAAGTTGTCTACGAGTACGAACGCTAGTGAGAGGGTTTCCAAGAATCTGTGTGGTTGGATAATCTTTAACAGTCCTCAGTTCAGATTCAATTTGATTAGATGAAGTATCAGGTTTATCAATTACAAGAACTTCATCATTGTCTGAACCTGAGATAGGTGCGTTTAAGTGATCATCAATGACCACATTGATGGACTCTTGAATCACACCGGTCCTTTTGTTCAGAACCCTATAAGCTCGACTGTTTAAAGAATATCCTAGAAAGATCCCTTCATCACTCTTTGTATCAAACTTTCCCAGATTTTCACAATCTCGTAAAATATAGCACTTGCTGCCAAAAACTTGAAAGTATTTGACAGTAGGCTTTCTATCGAACCACATTTCGTAAACTGTTTTATTATTACCTTTACAAGTGTAAACACAGTTAATGATATAGCAAGCTGTATTAACTACTTCAGCCCAAAGATTCTTAGAGAGCTTCATGCTATTCAAAATGACATTAGCCATTTCTTGAAGTACTCTATTTTTCCTTTCCACTATTCCATTTTGTTGTGGAGTTTTGGGTGCTAAGAATTCATGTAATATTCCTTGGTTGCTACAGAACTTTTCAAAACCGCTATTCTCAAATTTAGATCTATGATCACTACGAATCTTACTGACTTGAGAACCTTTTTCAGTTTGAATCCTTTTGAGCATTTTTTTAACTTCTTCAAAGGTTTCTGATTTGTCCCTTAAGAAAACAACTCATGTATATCTGATAAAATCATATACAATTACTAAGATATATCTTTTTCCACCTCGACTTTCCATCATTGTAGGTCCTACAAGATCCATATGGAGAAGCTCAAGTGGTCTTGATGTGGTATTGGAATTCACCTTTTTGTGTGAGTTCCTTTTTTGTTTGCCAATTTGGCATTCACCACATATTTTATCAAATTTTTGTAGTTTGAGTAGATCTCTGATAAGTTCTTGTTTGCTCAATCTATATAGATTTTGGTAGTGTACATGTCCAAGACGTTTATGCCATAAATCAGTATCGTCTGTATGGACCATATAACAAGATTGATTAGTTGAACTGGATTCACTTACAATATAGCAGTTTTCAGACGTTCTACGTCCAGTTAAAATTACTAAACCCTTGTTATTTAGAATCTCACAGCTTTGATTAGAAAATCTTACACTATGGTTATTATCGCATATTTGAGATATGCTAAGCAAGTTATGTTTTAGGCCTTCAACATATAAAACATTTTTGAACAGAGGGAGGTTATGAAGTTGAATCGTACCTTGGCCCATAATCTTGCAGTTGCTTCCATCACCAAATGTGACTGAACCATCAATCATGTCTTCGAGATCAGTGAATAAACCTTTATCACTAGTCATATGCCTTGAGCATCCACTGTCTAAGTACCACTTCGAATGGCTTGTAGCTTTGAAAGCAGTGTGGGCAACCAAGCAAGTAACTTTAGGAACCCATTTCATTATTGTTTTGGGTTTAGGAGTATAATTGGTCTTCTTGTATTTATAATTTTTGTACGAGTGACCCAGTGAGTTAGATTTTAAGAGCTCCTTAAGCAAATCAACTATTTTTTCAGCTAAAAGGTTTTGGTTTTGATTTTTGTAATTGATATGGTTACCTCTAGTTTTGAAAGATTGAAAAGTTTTAAAAAACTTTTGGCTTGAACTTTTCTCTTTTGAGTTAGAGGATTCTCCTTTTACAAACTTGGGAGGAATATTCTTCTATTTAGGAGAAATATTTTTCTCGTAGCCTAAATCGGATCGATCGCCACATTTTCTTGATCCAGTTAAAAGTTTTTCTAATTTAGGATCACCTTGGGCATACCTCCATGTTTCCTTTAAACTCAAAAGGGAAGAGACTTCAAGTTTAAGTTTATCATTTTTAGATTTCAGATTTTCAATAAGGGTGATTTTGAAATCTAGATCACATTTGCATTTTTCAAAACAATCTGAAAGATGAAATTTTTCTAAAACAAGAGACTCAAATCTTTCTCTAAGCCCTTGAAACCTTTCTTTTTAAATTTTTAGTTTTACGACAATTTTACAACTCTCCTTATATAAGGCATTATAAGCATCTTGAAGATCTTCTTCATTATCATGATCACTATTCAGATTTTCTTCACTGGTTGAATCACCATGATCTAAAAAAGTGAACTTGGCTAGAGTTATAAGGGCCTTAACTTCATTGCCCGACTCATTTTTAGAATCTTCTGATTCAGAAGAGGCTTCAGTGCCAGAAGATTCATCCCAAGTAGCCAACATTCCTTTCTTTTTTAGGTTTGTCTTTTTTAGGACACTTGTTTGCTAGATGCCCATATTCTTGGCAGTTGTAACATTGACTATCTTTCAAAGATTTCCAAGATTTAGATCTAGATTTAGATTTTTTATTATCATTTGATTTTTGAAAATCAACCTTCTTTTTACTTTTAAAAATCTTGTAAAACTTTTTCGCTAAAAGAGCCATATCATCTTCGGAATTTTCAAAATTAAAATTTTCTTGAGAAATACATTTGGAAGACTTAAGCGCAATAGATTTACCTTTAGGGGCTTTAAAATTTAATTCATTGGTTTGTAAAGAACCAACTAATTCTTCTACCCTCATATTGTCCATATCACGAAGTTCCTGGATCGCAATTACCTTAGAATTGAACCATTCAGGTAGTGAGCGTAGTATCTTTGCACACAATTTACTTTTTGAGATTTTATCGCCAAGACCCCACATAGAGTTTACAATATCATTTAATCTAGTGTAGAAGTCCATAAACATTTCATTCTCCTCCATATGAATTTCTTCAAATGTGGTTGTGAGGAGTTGGACTTTAGATTTTTTGACAATTAAAGTACCCTCATGTGTCATTTCTAATATATCCCATGCTTGTTTTACAGTTTCACAGGATATAATTCTTTTGAACTCATTCGGTGATAGTGTGCAAGTGATTGCATTTAGTGCTTTAACATTTGCACTACTCTCACTTTTCTGAAGTGTGGTCTATGAGAAAAATGGTGTTACTCTCATTGATTTTGAACCATCGATACCAGTCACTTCAGTGGTAGTGGGTTCCATTCAGTCACTGTGGCAAGCCACACATTTTCATCCATGGATTTGAGGAAGATCCTCACCCTGGCTTTTCAATATGCATAGTTGGAGCCATCAAAGGGTGGAGGCCTAGTGACTGAAAGGCTAACAAAATTTGACATCTTATATATAGCTTAGATCGTTAGCTTAGGAAATGAATCCAAATAATAAAGCAATTTAAACAAGCTATTAGGCTTTGATACTACTTGAAAAGACTAAGCTATATATCCTAGGGGGGGGGGGGGGGGGTGAATAGGACAATGCCAAATTTAAAATAATTATAGCGGAATTTAATAAAGAGATAGCCAAACAAAGTAAATCAATTCACAATGTTAAAATGAAAAGCAACCTCAATAAACAAGTATTGAGAGGTTGATACAAAAGTTGTTCTAAGGACAACCTTACACCAAAAACTAAGGTTTATGGTAGGACAACCTTATTTCTAGAAAGGTCTTTGTATCAAGAACTCAAACCAAAGAGGAATAAATATATTCAAACTATACTGAGGAATAAAAATGCAATCTCAAATATTGATTGTTCTAAGGACAACCATGCACCATAAAAATGGCAGGGCAACCTTATTAGAACAAGAAGAGAAACAAAAGCTTAAACAAACAAAGGAATAGCTAGAGATAAATTGTGGAAATATAAGTCTAAACTATTACAACATTCCCCGCTGAACTTGAAATAAAATGATTACAACATTCACATCCACATACATTCCTCAACTGAATAATCAAAGATAGGAAAATGAAGCACACATCCACACAACATAAAGAGTTATAGTGGTTCACCTGTGTGTATACCAATTGTTCAATAACAGCCACACAGAATGCTACTCCACTCCTAATATCCTCACATAGGGGATATTAGCATTCACTATCAAATAGGTTTTCACAGGTTCACCCAAAACCTTCACAATTGTGTCTTTTTCAAAGGGCTTACACAATTCAAAAACTCTTAGTTCTAAGTTTTCTATCTCTCCTCAGATAACCAACAACTTTAAGATTTTTTTTGGCTTAACCTCAAATAAAACCAAAATACAGTAAACTATAAAATGTAAAATACCTATTTTTCTTCTTTGATGTAGCAGCCCGGAAGAACCAAGTCGGAGTAGAGATTTGAATGTCAAAGTTTAATGTCCGATACTCACTATATAATGGTTCTAAGTTCTAATAGGTTTTAAATTAAAACACATGGGCTAGCTTTAATTGATTTTGATTCCAGAAAAAGGAAAACAACACTTCCTCTTTTCAAATCAGATTGGAATACAAGAAACAAAATCAATTTAAAAAGCTAAAGAAAGAAAATATTAAATATGCACACTTAACTTAAATGGAGCACAGATGAATCTCTCAGAAGGCCGAATTAAATTAGCTGATTTTCTTATTTTATTCTGAGATTCGTGCTCTATTTATAGGTGAGTAAATCATGTCTTCGACAGGTCTTAAGTCGCTACGACTGGTCGTAGGACTAACTGATATTTGAAAATTCGAGCGCGATAGGATAAGGCAGTTTCACGACTAGTCATAGGTAGTTGTAACGCTCTGAAAATCGAGGGTCGAGTAGCAACTCAACACCCGAGTTCCAAAACATCACTTATGCAACATAAATGCTTATGATTGAATGTTGTCTGTGTTAGTGCATTAATCATGAGTGAGATTATACCAAAACAGTAATTCATACTTCAGATCAACTTATAAAATGCAAGTGAAAGACTGAAAGATGTATATAAATGTATGTAAACCAAAATAATCACGATTGGTCTCCAGAGTATGAGTACATAACTGAGTCACTGGATGCATGTATTAGGTTCAAACCAAAATGCCAAAAAATGGTACAACTATCATGGTAAACCCTGTAGTCCTGTCATCTGAATGGCCTAAGTGAAGCCTCCAGAGAACTGCATGTAGGAGAACTCATCCTGGTCATATAGAAATCAAACTCAGCCTCCTGCGTCTCATCGATACCTGCAACTAAGACAGGGTTTGGTGGGTGTCCAGAACACCGTCCCGTAACGTGGGAGTGAGTACCTAACTCAGTGGAACAATAAAGCATAGGTTAACATGTTATCAATCCAGTCAAGCAATAATGATAAAGCAGTACAATCAAACACTCCTAAATACTCTTATTAATGCAAGTATGGAATGTAGTCATAATGCATGCCCTCGCTAATGCTCCCTCATGCGACACCATCTTACGTCCGCGGCATGCGTTCATCCCTCAGTGCTCCACATCTTCCAAGCACATGCAGTGCTATGTTATGAGCGTGATTACCGAGTTTTTATTAGTCCTTTTTATACAGCAGTGTTGGGAAACTAAGGTACCTTCCTTATATCATTCCCAAACAATGATCCATTCTAGGGTCATCAGTCTTAGATAATCTCATATGATGATACGGTTCTAGGTCGCTGTAAAGGGCTGTCAGGGCTGTTACACTCACTCGTTGCACCGCTCCCCCATCACCTTATCAATACAGGCCTAGTTTATACTCTGTTTACTATGGGAAGGCTCGTCACCTCTCCGCAGATTCAGAGTATGCTCGAGGTCATTACAAAGGGCTGCTACACGCAATTGTTACACCACTCCCCCATCACCTTATCAGTGTAGGTCGACAACTCAAATACAGTCTCCCATACTACCGTATTCGGCTCACAAGTTTGGGTTGCTCACTAGTCACTACGGGGAGGCTCGTGGCCCCATCGTAGGCTGACAACTTGACCATGGTGTCCCATACCACTATGCTCGGCTCATAAGTCTTAGAGGATCGAGGTACCAAGGTTAACGGGATTACACTGGTAAGTTTGGTACCCTAGGTTCAAGCAGTAGCGTCCAAACATGGTGAACATACTTAGACAGATCGGGTTACTTGACGAGCTCGACTAGCACGAGCGCACAACCAGCTAAACGATATGAAGTGCATAAGCACTTCACGTGGCCTAACCACTGTCACCAACTAAAGTACGGCTCTGGTTTGTCAAACACGTCTTACGTGGCAAAATGAATCTCAACCACGAACTCAAGTCTGTTACCGATCGCCTGGACTATAACATAGCCCCAATCATATTCAATCCTTAACCAGAAGCATGTAGAATAAAGTAGAATAAACAAAATAATGCAAACATGTTAACAAGCATGTTATAAAGCACAAGGCAAGTAGGAAATACAAACACATATATTTCATAAGTAAGTAATTCATGTAAACAACTTGTATGGAGGAAATCATATATATCTCTAAGGTAGTTGAGAATCCTCTCTCAACACCTATTTAAAGCACTATCATCTAAGTACTTACTCTTACAAACATTTTCACAAACACTTAGAATACACTCCTTTAACATACATAACGTATACTAGAAAAAATATGTATTAGGGCGAATCCTTTCACCAAGTAAGTATTATACATATATATAGCATGTTCATATAGTAATTAATCATGGTAAACATACTTTCAAAATTTGTATGTATACGGTATTTGCTACAAATATACAGAATACACAATATGCCATAATTTGCATACGCAACTGAAATGCAAAACGAACATCGCATTGTGCATGTACAATAACACTTAGATCATGAATCTATCATTATCTGACATTGAAAGCTTTGAAAACCTTAACCTATACGTCTAAAGTCCGCACCTTACGCCGTAGAAGAGAGTCTTAATTACTGGCAGAATGACAACCTAAGACATGAAATAGGTTAGCTACTTCATTACTTACACTCATCGGATCTCCAGAGATGATTAGGGTTAGGATTCCTTACCTGAAAATGGAATTAGAATCGCCGGAAAAGCTATACTGTTGTGGTGGATAGACACGGAGAACAGCAGGGATTGATTCCCCAGAATAACTCTAACTTCTCTCTCACTTTCTCTCTCTTTCTTCCCTTCTCTCTCCTAGGGTTTTCTCAAATTCGTATGGTGAGAATGAGAGAGGGTTTAAGGTCCTTATATAGGCCTAAACTTGCCAGAAATAGGCCCAAGGCCAAGGTATACTTAGGTTATAACCAAAGTGGGGTTGTTCTGTCTCAACGGAGCACTTCTGGAGCCCCCCCTTGAGCCAAAGGTCGGACTTAAGCTCACTGATCTTGGATCCAGGTCGAGTTAAGTTTTCATTCCAATCAGGTTTCCAAATCACACGTGGCAAACCAGTTTCAGTTCAACGGTCACAAAAACTCGATCAGGATTACAAGTACGCAGACGTGTATGAGAATTGTTTCCTGATCTGAGGGTGTATTTGGGTCAGATTCCGACGGTCTGATTGCTTATATTTGGCCCGCAAACATCAAGTCTCAGATTACTTAAAATTGATTTAATTTCTAAAGAGAACCAGGTTTTCTCACACTCCTCGTTCCGGGCTCAAGCGAATAGCCTTGGGACACTATCTGGATTTGACTTCTGAGATGGTTATCAAGCCCAGCAAGGCGGTCCTAATTCTATATCCTCATATTATTCGAACTTTCGATGTGCGGTCCAGATCTAATATAGAGTTTCGTGATGCTCCCGAGAGCAGTCGGGTAATGAGATTGATCCTAGATTTTAGGGTAACCTAGCATTAATGATTCTACAAGTTTTGGGTCTTACAGATCGTATTTAAATCGATTCAAGTAGATTTCGTTGCTAATCTAGTTTAGCACTTAGTTGACTTTGTCTAATTTTTAAAGGATTTGATCCTGAGTGATTTCTGCCTGAGGTGGTACTCGGGCCTTTGTACGGGATTTTTTGAGTCGTTATAGTAGTCTACGACTGGTCGAAGGACACCTTCGACTGGTCGAAGGTTTCTCACGACTGGTCGAAGCAAGTCAAATTTCATCGCTGGACTTTGAGTCGTAGGTCTACGATGGGTCGAACAATCAGTCGATACTGTTCATATGACTAGTCGAACAGACTCTAGGACTGGTTAAAGCTTAACTAAAAATTCTGAATTTTTTTAACAAACTTACGACTGGTCTAGGCAAATCTTAGATAGGTCGAAATAGTGTTAGGACTAGTCGAATAAAGACCAGGACTAGTCTTAGAACAGACCAAACTCACTTATATAAAACATATGGATTATGTATCCAAAATGGCCTACTCTAAAGGTCAACCTAAGGCCAATCATACCTTAATAGTGAAGTAAGGGCATTGAAACTTAAAGATGAGTGACCTTGAGCATAATGAGGCTTGAGCTTCAAATCTTGATGTAGCTTGAACTTGAAAGCTTTTAGAAATCTTGAGTCTTAAACTAAGTCGAACATTCCCACATTCTTGAGTCTTCTTGACTTGTGAACATAGCTTGTCTATCGAAGCTGATCTTGTGAGACTTTTGACTTGACATATCATGAGTAGAGCTTTGTTCTTCACATATGCAAGCTTCATAACAAGATACATACAATGTCTTTTGCACCACAAATTTGATAATATAGTAAAGGTATCAATTATAGCACTTACATGCTCACAACACGGTTTTAAAATGTGGCAATTACACACTTTTTCTATGATGGTCTGACATCTTCCATGCACCAATTGGTCGAGATAATGTACAATGAGGAATTTATGAATAAAAATATCGATGATGTGTGGGACTACTTGGATAGACTTGCTGAAAATGCACAATCATGGGACAAATACCCAAAATCAAGTACCACTTCTAGGCCCACTCGATCAAAGGAAAGGGGTGGATTATATCTTCTGAAAAAGGATGATGATATCAATGCTAATGTAATGACTCGAAAAATTCCGTACAATGGCTCGAGTACCACCTCAGGCAGAAATCGCTTAGGAACAAATCCTTTAGAAATTTGACAAAGTTAACTAAGTTAGCCATGAAATCTGTTTGAATCGCTTTAAATACAATCTGCAAGACCCAAAACTTGTAAAATCATTGACGCTAGGTTACCCTAAAATCTAGGATCAAACTCATTACGTGACTGCTCTCGGGAGCACATTGAAACTCCGTATCAGATCTGGACCGCCCATCGAAAGTCCAAATGATACGAAGTTATAGACTTAGGACCGCCTCGGTGGGCTTGATAACCATCTCGGAGATCAAATTCAGATTGTGTACCATAGCTATTCGCTTGAGTCCGAAGAGAGGAGTGTGAGAACACTTAGTTTTCTTTATAAATAAAAATCTCAAATAGTAATCTACGACTTGTTACTTGCGGACAATTTGTAAGCAACCAGACCGTCAGAATCTGACCCAAATACACCTTCGGATCAGGAAAAATTTCATATACATGGCAGTGTACTTGAAATCTCTGATCAGTTTAATTGACCGTTGAACTGAAACTGGTCCGCCCCGCGTGATCTGGGAATTTAGCTAAAACGAAAACTTAACTTCACCTGGATCTACGGTTGGTGAGCTTAAGTCCGACCTTTGGCTCAAGGCGGCCCGCCAGAAGTCCTCCGTTGAGCTGAAACTGACTCACTTTGGTTATAACCTAAGTATACCTTGACCTTAAGTCTGTTTTGGTATAATTTTAGGCTATATAAGGACCTTAAAACCCTCTCTCATTCAGCCATATGAATTTGAGAAAAACCCTAGGAGAGAGAGGAGAGAAAAGAGAGAGAAAGTGTGAGTGAAGTGGGAGAACCTCCCTATTACTTTCCCCTGCCGCACTACAAGCTTAACCACTCAAGTCTAGTCGCTTTCCCGGTGATTCCGACTTCGTTTCTAGGTAAGAAACCCTAACCCTAATCTGTTTTAGGGTTGTGATGGTTGTAGGTTATGAAATATCTAACCTATTTCATTCTATAGGCTACCAAACTGCCGAATACGAAAGCTTAGCAAACCTATTGGATTCATTACGATTCTACGACAAAAGGTGAGGACTTTAGGTGTATAGGTTATGGTTTTCAATGCTTTCAATGTCAAATAATGATAGATTCATGATCTGTATGTAATTGCACATGTACAAAGTGCTGTCCGTTTCGCTTTTCGGTTATATGATAACTATGTTGAATATACTGTATTCCTAGTATTTGTAGAAAATATTGTATACGTATAAATTTGGAAATGTGTTTTCCATGATTATTTATTGTATGAACATATTATATATGTGTAAAATACTTGCTTGGCGAAAGGGTTCGCCCTAATACATGTTTTTGCTAATGTACAATATGTATGTTAAAATAGTGTATTCTAAGTGTTTGTGAAAGTGCTTGTAAGAGTAAGTGCTTAGATAATCAGGCTTTAGGTAGGTGTTGAGATGGGATTCTCAACTACCTTAGAAACATATATGATTTCCTCTATGATTGGTTGTTTAATTTAATCGCTTACTAGGAAATATATGTGTTTGTATTTCTTGTTTACATTGTGCTTTGTAACATGCTTTATGACATGTTTGTTAACATGCTTGAATTATTTTGTTTATTATGCTTTACTCCACATTCTTTGAATAAGGATTGATTGCGTTTGGGACTATGATTATAGTCCAGACAATCGGTACTAGACTTGAGCTCGTGGTTGAGATTCATTTCGCCACGTAGGATGTGTTTGATGAACCCGAGTCGTACTTCCGTTGACGACAGTGGTTAGGCCACTCGAAGTGCTTATGCACTTCATGTCGTTCAGTTGATTTTGCGCTTGAGCTAGTCAGGCTCATCAAGTAACCCGATATGTCTAATGTATGTTCATCATGTTTGGACGCTATTGCTTGAACCTGAGGTACCAACCTTACCAGTGAAATCCCGTTAACAATGGTACCTTGATCCGCTAAGACTCATGAGCTGGGCATGGTGGTATGGGACACCGTGGTCGAGCTGTCGGCCTACGCTGGGGCCACATGCCTCCCCGTAGTGCCCAGTGAACAACCTTGACTTATGAGCCGAATACGGTGGTATGAGACACTGTATTCGAGCTGTCGGCCTACACTGATTGGTGACGAGCCCTTTGTAGTGACCTCGAGCATACTTTGAATTTGCGATGAGGCGACGAGTTTTGCCGCGGTGTATAGAGTATGAACTAGGCCTGTATCAAGTTAGTGATGAACCGTTAAAAAGGTGATAGGGGAGTGGTGTAATAATTGCGTGTAACAGTCCTAACAGCCTTTGTAGCGCCCTAGAACCACACTATCGTATGAGATTATCTAGATTTAATGACCCTAGAATGGATCATGTTTGGGAATGATACAAGGGAGGTACCTTAGTTTCCCAATCCTACTGTTTGAAATGGACTAATAACAACTTGGTAATCATGCTCATCATCGCATTACATGTGCCTAGAAGATGTGGAGCACTGAGGAATGAACGCATGCCACGAACGTAAGATGGTGTCGCATGAGGGAGTATGTCGGTGAGGGCATGCATCATGGCTGCATTTCATACTTGCATTAATAAGAGTAGTTAGGATTGTTCGATTGTACTGCTTTATCATTTCTACTTGATTGAATTGATAACATGTTAACCTATGCTTTATTGTTCCACTGAGTTAGCTACTCGCTTCCACGTTACGGGACAGTGTTGTACACACCAACCAGACTCTGTCGTAGGTGTAGATGAGATGACGACTCAGGAGGCTGAGCCAGACTATGACGAGGACCAGGACGAGTTCTCGTATATGCAGTATGCTGGTGGCTTTGCCTAGACTGCCTGGATCGACTGGATTTACATGGCTTACTTCTCTAGTTGTACTTTTGATATTTTCTTTTATGGTGACTCAGTTGGGTTCATACTCTGGGGATTGAGATGGTTTTGTTTCTTTTACATACAATTATATACAGTTTCAGTCTTCCGCTTGCCTTTATAAAATTGATCTGGAGTATGAATTACTGTTTTGGTATAATCTCACTCATGTTTATTGCACTAACACAGACAACATTTAATCATCATTATTTATGTTGCATATGTGATGTTTTGGAACTCGAGAGTTGAGTTGCTACTCGACCCTCGAATTTCAGGGCGTTTCAGCTAAAGTGGCTAATCTCTTAAGGAGATTCGAGGCCATGGAACTAAAGAAGGATAAGGTTAAGGAAACTATTTGCAGTATTTGTGCTTGCAATGTTCACTCAACTGAAAATTGTCCAACAATACCTACCTTTCTAGAGGTGTTGAATGAGGAATCTAATGTTGTGAACAATTACCAAAGACCTTTCATTGGACCTACCTTCAATACATACAATCCTAGTTGGAGAAATCATCCAAATTTCAGTTGGAGGAATGGACAAACTGCTACCCCTTAAGGTTTCTTCAATCAAATTCCAAATCAAGGGAAACTTCAAGAAGAACCGGTTCAAAATTTCACACAAACTCAGGAGTTTACTCAAACAATACGAGAACTTACAAATTTTTTGAAAAAGATGGATTCATGTGTTACGGTTATAGAAAGGGGGATGCTTCGTGCTCAACCTCTCCTCAATCTTAAATCATAATATGAGATAAGTGATCCAAGCTCTTCAATTCAGATGGAGTAAGCTAAATCTATCACCGCTCTAAGGAGTGGGAAGACCATTGACAAAACCATTCCGGTTAGGGTTGAAAGCCTAAGGACCCGAAAGAGGACAACGATGATAGATCTAGCACTGCTCCACAAGAATTGGAACCAGAACTTCAAGGCAAGCTGATTGCCCCATTCCCTCAATGGTTGGTTGCACCAAAATCTCTCTCTAACTCTTAGGACATTCTATAGGTGTTGAAACCAGTAAAGGTCAATATTTCTTTACTAGATGCGGTTAAACAAATACCTTCATATGTTAAATTTCTGAAAGACTTGTGTACAACCAAAAGACGGCAATACATTTAAAAGAAAATCTTTTTAACTGAGAAAGTGAGTGCCATCCTAAATCAAGATGTGCCACAGAAATACAAAGATCCCGGTAGCCCAACAATACCTTGTGTAATTGGGAACTATTGAATTGAGCACGTACTTCTTGACTTAGGAGCGATCGTAAATCTGATTCCTTGCTCGGTCTATAAACAGTTAGGTTTGTGAATTAAAATCCACCCTAACCATATTATAACTTGCTGATCGCTCAGTTCGTGTATCAAGAGGGGTAATGGAGGATGTGTTGGTCCAGGTTGTAGATTCTACTACCAGGTAGATTTTATCATCACGGATACACAACCCATCAATAACATGAGCACTCAAATTCCCGTGATTCTTGGTCGTCCATTCCTCCACACTTCAAACGCAATCATTAATTGCAGTAATGGAGTCATGAGTATGTCTTTCGGGAATATGACATTGGAGTTGAATATCTTTTTCAACACAAGCAAACAATTAGAGGATGATGACGATTTCCACGACATTAACATGATTGACTCTTTCGTGGAAGATAGAATACTTTTGACTTATCCTCTGACCCTCTAGAGACGTGCCTGGCCCACTCCTATGTTTTTGATGATGATATGATTAGGGAGATGGGGACCATACTGAATACTATGCCGGTACTTGAAGTTAACCAGTGGAGGCCACAATTCGAAGAATTACCCCAAATAGATGTAGTGCCTCTATCATCTAACCTTAAGGCACCGATGCTTAACCTAAAACCTTTACCCTCTGATTTGAAATATGTCTATTTAGGTCAAGGTGAGACATACTCTGTAACGTCTTGGAAAAATCCATACAAAGACCCAGGTACCACCTCAGGCAGAAATCCCTAAGGACGGTATTCTATAGAAATTAGATGAAGTTTAATTAAGTACTAAAATAAATTACTCGGTGGATTTAGCTTGAGCCACCATTTACATAAATGAAAAGACCCAAAACCATCAAAATCACTAGCTCAACACTACTTGAGAACCTAGGAGAAATCCCACGAGCTAGTCGATCTCAGGAATACATTGAAACTCCGTATCGGACCTGTATCACACGTCAAAAGTCCGATGACCGCGAAACTCTAGGGATATGTCTGTCCTACTGGGCTTGACAACCATGGCGGGAATCGAGTCTAAATAGTATCAAAAAATGCATAACTTAAGCCCTGAGTAAAGTGTGTGAGAAACGCGAATATCTTTATAAAATGTATTGAAACTTAAGTAAATTGGGCCGTTCGCTTACACGCGAAATTGAGGATTTTGGACCGTCAGATTCTGACCAAACTTCACCCAGGGGAAAAGGAAATTTCCCTGCTCATATTCGTATACTTGTGGCCCCAATCGAGCAAACATGACTGTTGATCTGACGTGGGTCTTTCACGGCTGATTGGCCTATCTAATCACGCCAAAATCACATCCTGGCATAGATCCATTGTCAAGGAACTTACTCTGTCATGTAGGTGAGTAATGGGCCTTCCTACGAGCCCGTTTGCCCCAAAACAGTCACCCTTAGGTTATAAATTAAGTATAGCATGGCCCTGGGGCCATTTACATCAGTTCTGGGCCTATATAAAGGCCTTAAACCACCTCATCTCTCTCTCATACGAATTTCTTAAAAACCGTAAGGGAGAGAGAGAGAAAAGGAGAGAAAGGAAGAAAGAGTGATTAAGGCAAGTGGGGGATCATTGTTGTGACTCTCTCCCACTACTCCACGTACGAAATCACCTCTCTATTACGCTACCCAACCTATTTCAACTTCGATTTGGGTAAGAAATCCTAACCCTAATCTTGATTTAGAGATCCAAATAGAGTAATTGACGAACTAGCTAACCTATTTCGTTGTTTAGGTGCCCGATGTTCCGTTTTCGGGAATGTAGTGTTTGAATCGAGTCCGAATCAAGTATTCCGACGAAAGGTGCAGACTATAAATGTTTAGGTTATGGTTTTCAATTCTTTCAATGTAAGCTAATGATTTATGTCTGACTTGATTGCTGCCATATGATATTAGTGACGACGTTTTTGATATATTATACATGTGTGAACTATGTTGAATACAAGATGCATTTCATGTGTTTATTAAAATGATTGAATGAACATGAAATTGTGATTTGTACTTGTCATAACTGTAAATCTAGGATTCATGTTTGTCGTATATGTAATGATCTCTTCATGTAAGGATTTGCCATAATATATATCGTAACTAATGTAGTCTATGTATTTGATACTGTGTAGGTGTTTGATAATTATCTGAATGAGAAATTGTTGATAAATTATATTTAATAAGGGTATTGAGATAGGATTCTCAATTACCTTAATCATATGTATAACTTCTTTCATGTGATTATATTTACTGCTATGCAAATTTGGATAAAGTGCAAGTGTTTGATATTGTGTTTAAGGTGTTTGATAAAATGCTCAAATGAGGAATTTATTTGGATTGGTTGTTGAATGTTGACATGATTATCACATGTGTGTACTTTCCACATTTGAGTAAGATTGGGACTACAACGTGTCCAGGCAATCGGTAATAGTTCCTATTCGAGTGGCTGAATTAGTCTCGCCACCTTTGATTCATTTGATGAATTCAGGTCGTGCGACGATTGTTGACAGTGGTTAGGCCATGTGGAGTGCTCATGCGCTCCATGTCGATTAAGTTAGCATGCGCTCGTACCAATTGAACTTGTCTAATAAACCAATTGGCCTATTATGTGTTTACCATGTATGGACACTACTGGTTGAATCTAAGGTACCACTTACCAAGGTAAAAACCCGTTTGAACCATGGTACCACGATCCGCTAAGACTCATGAGTCAGACACGGTGGTATGGGACACCGTGGTCGAGCTGTCAGCCTACGTCGGGGTGACGAGCCTCCCCGTAGTGACCAGTGAGTAACCCAGACTCGTGTGCCAGACATGGCGGTATGGGACACCATGTTCGAGCTCTCGGCTTACTCTGAGGTGAGGAGCCTCCCTATAGTGACCACGAGTATAAACTTTTGAATTTGCTTATCCACTGCTTTTCATTAGGAGTGATGCCCTACAACTTGCCTATCGTATGTGAACAATTAGGATTGACGACCCTAGATGGATCCTTTGGTTGGGTCAATGATATAAAGGGAGGTACCTTAGCTTCCCAAATCTGCTGTATGAATAAGCTTAATCAAGTACTCGACTACCACGACCATGCACCACATTGCATGTGCTTTGGCGAGGAAGTTGCACTTTAGGGAGGTTGTCATGCGTGAACTTAGTTGTTGGAGTCGCTTGTGAGGGAGCTTTATACTAGGGCATGCATCATTATTGCATACCATTCTTGCATTAATAAGAGTAGCTAGGAAGTGATTGTTGTATTGCTTTATCATTACTGCTTGATTGACTTGATAACATGTTAACCTTTGCCTTTTAGTACCACTGAGTTAATCACTCACTCCCACTCTGGGATAGTGTTTTAAAATATCAACCAGACTCTGTTGTAGATGCAGGTGAGGACGGAGTCTATGCACCTGAGTTGGACTTCATAAATGAGGAGGAGAAATTCTCCTATGTTCAGCTATCAGGTGGGTCTATGTAGACCTTGTTTTGATTCGACGGGATTATAGGGACACACGGATTAGTTGGACACCTTACATTTTGACATTTTTATATTTTGAAATAACCCTTGTATATATTAAACCCTGTTACATCATCATACTCTGGAGGTTGTAAAACATTTACTGTTCTGATATATATGTGTTTTAGTCTTCCGCTTGCTAAATTTAATTATATCTAGAGTATAATATATTGTTTTAGTATAATCCCACTCATGTTTAATACATTGACATGGATAATATCTAAACATAATTATTCATGTTGCATAAGTGATGCGTTGGATCTCGGGAGTAAAGCTTTGCTCGAGCCTCGAAATCTGGGGCGTTACAAGTTAGTATCAGAGCATGATTTGGATTAAGCTAGACCTAGGTTATAGGTAACACGACGCACTCTAAACGCACTCTTACTTAGGAAGGGGGCGATAAAATGTAGAAATGATCGTAGGATCCCAAAGTTTCGCCGACGGGCGAAACTGGTTATTGTAGCATAGCCCGTACGCGTTCGAGATCATATGAATTGATCTCAGTCCCTTTTAGGCCGTCAATCAACAGGTTTGAAATATATGTCGACAAATCCTGAACTTGAAACAAGCCAAAAGGTGTGAATACGTGCCTCTTGGACTGAGAAAAAGCATCATATGGGCAAGGGGGCCCAAATCTCAAAATCTAATGGGGTCCCCCGCACATGCACAACACCCCAGGATGGGGTGGCCACCGCCCTAGGGCGGAACCACTGCCGGACACCCTAGGGGGCATGGCGGCACTGCTCGGGTTACGGCGCACCGCCTGGCTCCACAACGGGCCGCGGTGGCACCGGGGCAGCGGCGGTGCGTAGCCCACTGACCGACTGTGTGTGGCCCACCCATGTGTGGGACCACCCTTTTAAACTCTCTTTTGCCCCTTATTTCCATTCTATCCCATTTCAAACCCTCTAAACCCCTAAAAACCCCATTTTCTGTCTCAAATCCCCATTCTATACACTTAAAGCTCATTTTTCTTCTACATTTCACACCCATCCTTCACCATTCTCTCAAACTATTCCTTACAACTCTCCATCTTCCTTATTTCCCCTTCATTTGAGATAAAACCCATCTTTTGTGTCTCATAACTCCTAAACTTTCTCATCCACTTCAATCTCTAAGCTTTTTGACTTCCATGACGCTCTTTGAGCTAGTTATTGCTATTTTCTCCATCTCAACACTCCTTTCCCTTATGGGAAAGAGAAGAGCGGCCTCGGATGAGGCCAGGTTAAGCTGTCTAACCGCTCGAGGAAGAAGGAGAGCGTCGAGGCTATCACAAGCGCAAAGAGAGAGCGAATAACGAAACGGGACCTCGATCCTCAAATCCTGCTCGAAAGATCTCTACCGGCGGGCACCAGACTCGGTAAGTTTCATGACTGCAGAGTCGTATTTGAAGCTCGTGTTGATGAGAAACTATTTGGATTGTATTCGATTATTAACCTTCTATTGGAGACCAGGTGGGGTCCCGTGTTTGAAGGGAAGGCCCATGCAAGTGAAGGCATCGTACGAGCCTTTTTTGCCCACATACGGAACCCACTACTAGAGCCTCTTCAGTTTACTATCCCTTTGGGGAGACAGGAAGCCATAGTCAATGTGGATGTGATGGCCCGTATTATGGGAATTAAGTGTGGTGTGGTACATACAAGTAAAACTCATCTCACTAGTAGACGAGAGAAAGATCACCGCACACGTTTTCTTTATGGTTGACTGGCTCATTGGAGGTGAGACAATAACCTCTCATAGACTAAGATGACAACAGACTTCCGCCTACCCCACCACATATGCACGTATAACATGTATCCTATGTGGAGTAACCGTATAGAATGCACGTGCCTTATGGTGGACTTCTTGTATAGAGATGGACAGGGAGACAAGATGTGCCTACCTACCTTCGACTTATCACAGATAATCAGGACCGCATGCTCTACTCGGGGTGAAGCCTCACTCCCATTCACCGACTTATTTGCAAGATTGCTCATAATTTCAGTTTCAGACTAAATATGGATAAGCTTGCGCCCATCCACTTTATCAGTGAGACTACACTCAACAATATGGGGATTGGCCCTAGGCAACGTCAAGCCCGTCTCGATGAGTATGGGGTTAAAATAGAAGAAGAAAGTGAAGAGGACGATGGAAGTGAAGATGAGGAATGAAATGAAGAGGAAGAAGGCAGTGAGGAAGAAAACAGTGAGGATGAAGAAGGAAGTGAGGAGGAAGAGCAGGAAGAGGTAGAGGAGGCCCAAGATTTAGATGGGGAACCTGCTACTACACATGAAGACCGTAATGATCGGGCTGCTTTAGAAGCTCGCATGACCAGGATTGAAAAGAACTAAGCCGCCCTGAAGCAGGAGTTCAAAGAGAATCGGGCTTACTTGAAACAGAAATTCAAGAGAACATCTCGCACCTTGAAGACCCTCCTGTGCTATATGCAGGATAAGGGTGTGCCTCCACCCTCGTCAGAGTCAGAGGACTAGTCATGTGTTGCAGTTGTGTTATGGTTTTCTTTGTAATAGCCCTGGATGACTTAGTTGGATGTTAGTGTAATTAGTGTTAAAGCTTTTGCTAAATTATCTCACATGCATCTTCTGTCATAATTCATGTAATATTACATCTCATGTATTGTGACAATTTTTGGCTAAATGAAATGTATGAAGCTTCTTTTAATTTAGAATGTGTAGAATGTTTGGAAAAGTGGGTAATATTATCTTAATCTCACACATGTTACACCCTATGTTGTATATAAGGAATGCCTCCTAAAAACACTCGGAACATAGCACATCTCGCCCTTGGTGGATCGATTGATGGGGCACCTCCCCTGAGCGATAGCCATACGGACCCCAGTCCCGGATATTGAGACTATGCCAGATTCACAACCGTCCACTGACCCTATAAATGGGCCAACACCAAATGCATTACCGGTTCTGGGACAGAACCGTGCGTCTTCATCGACGCCACACATACCTCAAGCGGCTTCTTCTCATGATAGGTTGGAGCAGATGATGCTCTGGATCTAGCAACAGCAATAGTTTTTTACCACTATTACAGGGGCCATTGCCTAAAACATGAATATGGTCCCGCCTATGCCACACATGCAGCCAACTGGGATAATGACTGTCAGTGGCTTGTTTGAGCACTTTCAGGGATTACGCCCTCCTACATTTGCGGGTACTCACCAACCCGAGGAGGCAGAGTATTGGTTAGATCATATATCCAAGATGCTGAAGCCGTTGCACTGTACCAAGGCAGAGCAAGTGGAACTTATTACATATATGTTTGAGAAGGAGGCTAGTCTTTGGTGAGACAACATCCTACGGACTGTCCCGACGGGATATGTATAGACGTGGAACTCATTTGAAACTCATTTTCATGGAAAATACTTTCTCCTCACTTACCGTAATGAAAAGGAGGGTGAATTTCTTCACCTTCGACAAGGGAGGATGAAAGTGGCTGAATACGAGAACTACTTTACGAAGCTGGCCAGATATGCTCCATTGATCCTAGTAGACGAGCCGATGAGAATGCGGCAAATTTCAGAGGGTCTGCGGCTTGACATCTGCACTAAGATGTGTTGCACTAGCATTCCCAATTATGCTGAGTTAGTGAACATGTCCCTGCGAGCCGAGCAGGATGGAGACAGATTGTCTCAGACACGTATGCCCATGAGCCTAAGGCCTCGGCCTGAATTGTTGAACCAACCATTCCTCGGCAAGAGGCCGCGTGAAAATTCGCCTCCTAGGCTAATGGCTCCACCGGCCCAGCAGAGGCGATCAAATCTTTGGTGTGTCTACTGTAAGAAGATGGGCCATAATGAACCCTTTTACTTTACTAAGATGAGGGATAATGGTTTTACGCCGCCTTAGAAGATCGACTGCCAGCCACCACAAGTGATATTAGCCCCACCTCTACGATCAGCACTGCCAGCACAACCATTATACCGACCGCGTGTACGTAGAGATAGGCCGCCACAACGACCTATGACAGCTTAACCAAATCATCCACAACAAGCCCATGTACATGCACTTGCAGCTGAAGCATTTGAGTCAATAACTGCAGTACCTTTAGCCTTCGAAGTCACTACCCACATCCAAGATACACCAGTTTTTCTGTTGGTGACACCAGGTCTACTATTTCTATGATAACGTACTCTACAGTCAAGAGATTAGGGCTGAACACTACTCCTGTGGTTGGGGTGAGAGTCATCGCAATAGGAGGAAGTTTTACTGATGTCACGAAGTTATGTAAGGAGTGCCCGATAGATTTAGGGAGCAGAGTGGTGTGCATTGACCTGATTGTCACCACGATATATCATTATGACATCATTCTCGGCATGGATTGGCTCACTGAAATGAAGGCAGAGATCGATTGTGAAACCAGATTAGTGACAACACATGGGCCTGTGGGCACAACCTTCACTTTCTCAGTTCAGGTCAGTTGCCCTTTACGTGTCCATTGTTACGCTTCCTTATTGAAAAACGTTGGGGGTCTGACACTTGGGAACATGCCAGTAGTCCAAGACTTCACGGACGTGTTCAGAAAGATCCCTGGGCTACCTCCTCAGAGCGAGATCGATTTTACCATCAACCTAGTGCCGGGTACGACACCTATTTCTTTACTGACGTATCGCATGCTTCCATGTGAAATGGAGGAGTTGAGGAGATAGATTGATGATCTGTTGAATTCAGGTTTCATACGACCGAGCGTATCTCCTTGGGGATCACCTGTGTTATTTGTAAAGAAGAAAGATGGATCGCTACAATTGTGTATTGATTATCGCAAATTGAATCACATCACCGTTAAGAACAAGTATCCTCTGCCCAGGATAGATGACCTGTTTAATCAGTTGAAGGGAGCACAATATTTCTCTAAAATAGACTTACAGTTTGGGTATCATCAGTTGCGTGTTAGAAATGAAGACGTGCAGAAAATAACATTTAGAACTAGTTTTGGACACTACGAGTTCCTTATGATGCCATTTGGGCTTACAAATGCACCGACCATGTTCATGGACCTCATGAACCGGGTGTTTCGGCCGTATCTGTATTGATTCATCATCGTGTTTATATATGACATTTTGATATACTCCGAGAGTCAGAATGATCACGAAGAATACCTACGAGCAGTCTTCGATACTCTCAGGAAGAATTAGTTGTTTGCACAATACCAGAAATGCGACTTTTGGAAAGAAGAAGTCAAGTTTCTGGGACACGTGGTGTCCAAGGAAGGAATTGCAGTGGACCTTGCCAAGGTGGCCGCAATATAGGATTGGGAACAGCCTGGCTCAGTTATAGAAGTGAGGAGTTTCCTTGGACGTGCATGCTACTATCGCCGATTCATTAAAGATTTTTCTAAGATAGCTAGACCATTGTCTCAACTCACTCGAAAAGATCTTAAGTTTGCCTGGAACGAGAAAGCAGAAGCAGCCTTTCAGGAATTAAAAGACAAGCTAACATTCTCACCCGTGCTAGTATTGCCAAAGTAAGGGATCAGATATACTATATACACTGACGCATCTCGTGTCGGTTTGGGATGTGTACTTGTCATGCTCCAAACCTGGAGATCGGACTCACAGGAATCTCGATCACCGAATCTGGTGCCAACAGCCTCCGTAGTACCCCATTCTCGGCTCCCAACATCCATACACCAGATTCCGATCCTGGGATCCTACAAGGAGATTTTTTTTTTTTTGACAAAACATGTCCAGATGTACTGGACCTCCCACGCAGTTTATATTTTACTGGATATCGTCCAGTGTCCCTAGCTGCATATGTTTCTTCAAGGTGGGTCCCATAGGGATGTGGCCCACATCTCATCAAGGTGGATCCCACATGAACGTGGCCCACTTGATTTGAATCCATCAGATACTTGTGTTTTTCCACCACCATAAGGTAGGGTCCATCCGAGTTGGATGGTTTGGATAAGACGTACATCATGGTGGGGTCCATCCGGGTGGGCCACAGATCACATAAAAATGAGAAAGAGAGAGAGAGAGAGAGAAGCACGCACCTCAAGATCTCCTCTTCCTTCTTCCACCTATAACCTCTAGAGCTCCAAGGGGACGTTTTTAATGGTTGAGATGGGCTTTGGATGGTGGGGATGAGAGATAGGAAGGCGGGCCACACCAAACTCTCTCTCATGGAGGTTGGGACGTGAGTTACTTGAGAGATATGAGAGGTAAGAGAGATGAGAGAGATGGGAGATGTGATGTAAAGAGAGAGAGAGAGAGAGAGAGAGAGAGAGAGAGAGAGAGATGGGTGAGAGAGTGATGGGTGATGGGGAGGGTTGACTTTGGGGAGGGTAGTTGTACTTGGGGATAGGTGTGAGTGATGGGAGTGATGGGGTGTGTACTTGATATTTGATGGGACATGTTTTCTTGGGGTTTACAACGTGCGGAGTTTTCCTTGAACTGAATGCGGGCCCGCATCTCCTGGCCAGGGTATCGCCTCGGCACGAGAGACGTGACATCGAAACCGTGGTGACAGTGCAGTCACACTGGTACAAGTCTCGGGTCGAGTCAACTCAGATATGCAAGACTCGGTTTAGGATCGCACGCAAACGTTAGTTATAGGTCGCAGGTTACTGAAATTTGACCGGGAGGATCGTATGAGTATACAGAACGGTACGGTCAAGGATACGGGCCTTACAACTCTCCCTACCAAATAAAAATTTCATCCTCGAAATTTACAGAACAAATAAGGGGAGAGGAAACATCATCAAGTATATATGTCAAGGCTCAATCAATTTACAAAAGGATAAAGATAACACTCTCTAATCTCAACCTCACCCTCCCAAGATGCCTCCTTAATAGAATGGTGAACCATACAAATCCTCGGATCCCAAATCAGAAGTGATCGAAATGGAAATATCATACAACCTCATAATCGTAATTGTAGGGAGCTATGTCAGAAAATCTCTAAGTTATACGAACTGGGGGATCTAGCCGTTCTAAGTTCTCAACTATCATAGAGTGTAGGGTAACTATCAGCATATATGTGATGTTATCTTCAGGTATTCCCAAGTTATGCTCTGATACCAACTTCTGTCACGACCCAAACCCGGAGATTGGACTCACAGGAATCCCGATCACCGAATCCGGTGCCGACAGCCTCCGTAGTACCCCATTCTCGGCTCCCAGTGCCCATACCCCAATCTTGAGATCCTACAAGGAGGATTTTTTTTGACAAAGCACGTATAGACGTGTTAGACCTCGCAAGGCTGTTTATATTTTACTGGACTTCATCCAGCATCCCTGACTGCATATGTTTCTTCAAGGTAGGTCCCACAGGGACCTGACCCACATCTTATCAAGGTGGGTCCCACATGAACGTGGCCCACCTGATTTGAATCCATTAGATACTTGTGTTTTTCCACCACCATAAGGTAGGGTCCACATGAGTTGGATGGTTTGGATAAGACATACATTAAGGTGGGGTCCATCCGAGTGGGCCACACATCACACAAAAATGAGAAAGATAGAGAGAGAAGCACCCACCTTAGGATCTCCTCTTCCTTCTTCCGCCTATAGCCTCTAGAGCTCCAAGGGGACATTTTTAACGGTTGAGATGGGCTTTGGATGTTAGGGATGGGAGATAGGAAGGTGGGCCACACCAAACTCTCTCATGGAGGTTGGGATGTGAGTTGCTAGGGAGATATGAGAGGTAAGAGAGATGTGATGTAAAGAGAGAGAGAGATGGGTGATGGGGAGGGTTGACTTTGGGGAGGGTAGTTGTACTTGGGGATAGGTGTGAGTGATGGGAGTGATGAGGTGTGTACTTGATATTTGATGGGACATGTTTTCTTAGGGTTTGCAACGTGCGGCGTTTTCCTCGAACTGAACGCGGGCCCACATCTCTTGGCCAGGGTATCGCCTCGGCGTGCGAGACATGACATCGAAACCGCGGTGACAGTGTGGTCACACTGGTACAAGTCTCGGGTTGAGTCAACTCAGATATGCAGGACTTGGCTTAGGATCACAGGCAAATGTTGGTTACAGGTCGCGGGTTGCTAGAATTCGACTGGGAGGACCGTATGAGTATACGGAACGGTACGGTCAAGGATACGGGCCTTACAGTACTTATGCGGAAGGATAGGGTGATCGCATATATTTCACGACAGTTGAGGAAACATGAAGAAAATTACCCCACTCACGACCTGGAATTGGCGGCAGTCATCTTCGCATTAAAGCTCTGGAGACATTACCTCTACGGAGAGGAGTTCGAGCTCTTTTGCAAGCACAAAAGCCTCAAGTACATTTTTACGCAGAGGGACTTGAATATGAGGCAACGTCGTTGGATAGAGACCTTGAAAGATTCCAAGTTTGAGGTCTCCTACCATCCTAGCAAGGCCAACCTTGTGGCCGATGCATTGAGCAGTAAGAAAACTATAGAATTTGCAGCCCCACTGATGATAGAAGAGTGGAGTATGGTGGAATTCGTGCGAGATTTTGAACTGAAGCCAACAGTGGAGGAGCTATTTGAGAGCATCTCACACATCCATGTACAGCCACTTATTGATGATTGAATCATTATGGATCAGAAAAAAATGAACTGTTGGTGAAAATGAGAGAATGAACAAGTGACAACAAAGAATCCGAATGGAGAGTTGGCTCGGACGGAGGTTTACGATATCGTGGCCGCGTTTACATCCCAAATCTCCATGACTTGAGAAGGGAAGTCCTGGAAGCCGTTCACAATTTAAGGATGGCGATGCATCCGGGCAGTACAAAGATGTATAGAGATATGAAACGTTCATACTGGTGGGACAACATGAAGGCCCACATAGTAGACTTCGTGTCCCGTTGTCCACATGTCAGCAGGTCAAGGCCGAGCATCGCCGACCCCTTGGTTTACTTCAGCCCATGCCTATAGCTGAATGGAAATGAGATTTCATATCTATGGATTTCATTTTCGGGTTACCGAAGACGAGAAAGGGGCATGACTCCATTTGGGTGATTGTGGACTGATTGACGAAATTAGCTCATTTTCTCCTGGTTAGAGTTTCAAACTTAGCAGATGATTTAGCCAAGCTGTACATCAAGGAGATTGTACGGGTGCATGGAGTTCCTATGGAGATTGTGTCGGATCGGGACACGCGATTCACGTCTATTTTCTAGACTCGAATCCAATAAGCAATGGGAGTATAATTGAAGTTCAGTACTGCATTCCACCCACAGACAGATGGGCAAACAGAACTGGTAAATCAGATATTAGAAGATAGTTGCGAGCATATGTGCTTGATTTCAAGGCCGTTGGGATGACTGTTTCCCCTATGTTGAGTTTGCTTATAACAACATCTTCCAAGCGAGCATTGACATGGCTCCCTACGAAGCTTTGTATGGGCGCCCATGTCGAGCTCCACATTGTTGGGCAGAAGTTGGTGAGAAGAGTATAATTGGTCCAGATTTGGTATAGGCAGCTTTAGAGGAAATCGACATTATCAGGCACCGACTTCTTGCAGCCCAGAGTAGACAGAAGAGCTACGCCGATACCAGACGGCGACAGCTGGAATTTGAGGTTGGGGACCATGTATTCCTTAAGGTTTCCCCAATGAGGATGTCCTTCGATTTGGTAAGAAAGGAAAACTCACGCTATGATTTATTGGTCCATTCCAGATTCTAGACCGAGTGGGTGTGGTGGCATACCGCCTTGCTTTGCCCACACCACTCGCAGGAGTGCACAACATGTTCTACATGTTAATGTTGAAGAAATATGTTCCTTACCCATTCTATATTATCAAATGAGAGCAAGCACAGTTAAGTAAAGATGCTACCTACGTACTGCGACCAACACGTGTTCTTGATAGGAAGGAACAAGTGCTACGTAGCAAAGTAATCCCACTTGTGAAGGTACTATGGATGCACCACACTGTGAAAGAGGCTACTCGGGAAATAGAAGCCAAGGTCCGTAAGAACTACCCTTAGATCCTCGAGGAGTACGAAAAGGTATTAATTTCGAGGAAGAAATTTTTCTTTAAGGGGGTAGATTGTAACGTCTCGAAAAAATCTGTATAAAGACCCAAGTACCACCTCAGTCAGAAATCCATAAGGACCATACTCTGTAGAAATTAGACGAAGATTAATTAAGTACTAAACCAAATTACTCTGTGGATTTAGCTTGAACCACTATTTACATAAATGGCAAGTCCCAAAACTATCAAAATCACTAGCTCAACACTACTTGAGAACCTAGGAGAAATCCCACGAGCCTGTCGCTCTTAGGAATACATTGAAACTCCGTATCGAACCTGGACTGCACGTCAAAAGTCTGATGACCATGAAACTATAGGGATATGTCCGCTCTACTGGGCTTGACAACCATCGTGGGAATCGAGTCCAAATATTATTTAAAAATGAATAACTTGAGCCCTGAGTAAAGTGTGTGAGAAACGTGAATATCTTTAGAAAATGTATTGAAACTTAAGTAAATTGGGCCATTCGCTTACGTGCGAAATTGAGGATTTCAGACCGTCAGATTTTGACCAAACTTCACCCAGGGGAAAAGGAAATTTTCCTGCTCATATCTATATCCTTGTGGCCCCGATCGAGCAAACATGACTGTTGATCTGACGCAGGTCTTTCACGGCTGATCGGCCTATCCAATCATGCCAAAATCACATCCTGGCATAGATCCATTGTCAAGGAACTTACTCTATCATGTAGGTGAGTAATGGGCCTTCCTACGAGCCTGTTTGCCCAAAAACAGGTACCCTTAGGTTATAAATTAAGTATACCATGGCCCCGGGGTCATTTACATCAGTTCTGGGCCTATATAAAGGCCTTAAACCACCCCATCTCTCTCTCTCATATGAATTTCCTAAAAACCCTAAGTGAGAGAGAGAGAGAAAAGGAGAGAAAGGAAGAAAGAGTGAAGAAGGCAAGTGGGGGATCGTTGTTGTGACTCTCTCCCACTACTCCACACACGAAATCACCTCTCTATTACGCTACCCAACCTGTTTCAACTTCGATTTGGGTAAGAAATCCTAACCCTAATCTTGATCTAGAGATCCAAATAGAGTAATCGACGAACTAGCTAACCTATTTCGTTGT
This sequence comes from Magnolia changhungtana, assembly GCA_030180095.1. Taxonomy (NCBI): domain Eukaryota; kingdom Viridiplantae; phylum Streptophyta; class Magnoliopsida; order Magnoliales; family Magnoliaceae; genus Magnolia; species Magnolia changhungtana. The sequence continues at coordinate 2,499,482 of JASAUF010000554.1, forward strand.
TTAGGTGCTCGACGTTCCATTTTCTGGAACGTAGTGTTTGAATCGAGTCCGAATCGAGTATTCTGACGAAAGGTGTAGACTATAAAAGTTTAGGTTATGGTTTTCAATGCTTTCAATGTAAGCTAATGATTTATGTCTGACTTGATTGCTGCCATATGATCTTAGTTACGATGTTTTTGATATATTATACATCTGTGAACTATGTTGAATACAAGATGCATTACATGTGTTTGTTAAAATGATTGAATGAACATGAAATTGTGATTTGTACTTATCATAACTGTAAATCTAGGATTCATGTTTGTCGTATGTATGATGATCTCTTCGTGTAAGGATTTGCCATAATATATATCGTAACTAATGTAGTCTATGTATTTGATAATGTGTAGTCTAAGTGTTTGATAAATTATGTGAATGAGAAATTGTTGATAAATTATATTTAATAAGGGTATTGAGATAGGATTCTCAATTACCTTAATCATATGTATAACTTCTTTCATGTGATCATATTTACTGCTACGCAAATTTGGATAAAGTGCAAGTGTTTGATATTGTGTTTAAGGTGTTTGATGAAATGCTCAAATGAGGAATTTATTTGGATTGGTTGTTGAATGTTGACATGATTATCACATGTGTGTACTTTCCACATTTGAGTAAGATTAGGGCTACAACGTAGTTCAGGCAGTCGGTAATAGTTCCCGTTCGAGTGGCTGAATTAGTCTCGCCACCTTTGATTCGTTCGATGAATCCGGGTCGTATGATGATGTTGACAGTGGTTAGGCCACATGGAGTGCTCATGCGCTCCATGTCGATTAAGTCAGCGTGCGCTTGTACCAATCGAACTTGTCTAATAAACCGATTGGCCTATTGTATTTTACCATGTATGGACACTACTGGTTGAATCTAAGGTACTACTTACTAAGGTAAAAATCCGTTTCAAGCATGGTACCATGATCCGCTAAGACTCATGAGCCGGGCATGGTGGTATGGGACATCGTGGTTGAGCTGTCGGCATATGCCGGGGTGACGAGCCTCCCCGTAGTGACCAGTGAGCAATCTAGACTCATGAGCCGGGCATAGTAGTATGAGACACCGTGTTCAAGTTGTCGGCCTACGGTGAGGTGACGAGCCTCTCCGTAGTGACCGCGAGTATAAACTTTTGAATTTTCCTATCCACTGCTTTTTATTAGGAGTGATGCCCTACAATTTGCCTAACGTATGTGAATAACTAGGATTGACGACCCTAGATGGATCCTTCGGTTGGGTTAATGATATAAAGGGAGGTACCTTAGCTTCCCAAATCTACCGTCTGAATAAGCTTAATCAAGTACTCGGCTAACACGACCATGCACCGCATTGCATGTGCTTTGGCAAGGAAGTTGCACTTTAGTGAGGTTGTTATGCACGAAGTTGGTTGTTGGAGTCGATTGTGAGGGAGCTTTATACGAGGGCATGCATCATTATTGCATACCATTCCTGCATTAACAAGAGTAGCTAGGAAGTGATTGTTGTATTGCTTTATCATTACTGCTTGATTGACTTGATAACATGTTAACCTTTGCCTTTTAGTACCACTGAGTTGATTACTCACTCCCACCTTGGGATGGTGTTTTAAAACACCAACCAGACTCTGTTGTAGATGTAGGTGAGGACAGAGTCTATGCAGCTGAGTTGGACTTCATAGATGAGGAGGAGAAATTCTCCTATGTTCAGCTATCAGGCGGGTCTATGTAGACCTTATTTTGATTCGATGGGATTACAGGGACACATAGATTAGTTGGATACCTTACATTTTGACATTTTGTATATTTTGAAACAACCCTTGTATATATTAAACCCTGTTACATCATCATACTCTGGAGGTTATAAAACATTTATCATTCTGATATGTATGTGTTTCAGTCTTCCGCTTGCTAAATTTAATTATATCTGGAGTATGATATGTTGTTTTAGTATAATCGCACTCATGTTTAATACATTGACATGGACAATATCTAAACATCATTATTCATGTTGCATAAGTGATGCATTGGATCTCGGGGGTAGAGCTTTGCTCGACCCTCGAAATCCGGGGCGTTACATACCCGGTGGTGATTTCTTCCCACCTTGAGCAAGAACAGGAGAGTATGCTCATCTCTAATCTTATTGAGCACAATGGAGCCCTTGGATGGTCAATTGTGGATCTCATGGGAATTGATCCTTTGATTTGTACTCACTGCATTCATCTAGAGGATAATGCAAAGACCTCATGACAACCACAACATAGATTAAATCCAAACATGAAGGAAGTGGTTAAGGGCAAGGTTTATAAACTATTGGATGTGGGTATCATATACCCTATATCCGATAGTCAATGGGTGAGTCCAACTCAGGTGGTTCCTAAGAAGTCCGGAATCACCATCGTAGCCAATGGCAACAATGAACTCGTGCCAACTAGGACCACTACTGGTTGGAGAATGTGCATTGACTATAAGAAGTTGAATACCGTCATAAGGAAGGAACACTTTCCTTTACCCTTTATCGATCAAATTTTGGAAAGGCTAGCTGGTCATTCTTACTATTACTTCCTCGACGGTTATTCGTGCTACAATCAGATCGAGATAGCCCTTGAAGATCAGGAAAAGACCATATTTACATGTCCTTACGGCACCTTTGCTTACCGAAGGATGCCATTCGAGCTATGTAATGCCCCCGCCACTTTTCAGTGATGCATGTTGAGTATTTTTTCTGACATGGTGGGGTAATATTTAGAGGTCTTCAGGGATGATTTCTCGGTCTTTAGTCCATCCTTCAATGAATGTTTGAAAATTTTAAAAAATGTGCTGAAGTGATGCGAGGAAAAGAATTTGGTACTAAATTGGGAGAAGTGTCATTTCATGGTTCGTAAGGGAATTATCCTTGGACACATCATCTTGTCTGAGGGAATTAAGGTAGATAAGGCTAAAATTGATCTTATCTCTAACTTACCTCCACCCAAGAACATATGAGACATGAGATCCCTCCTAGGACACGCTAGGTTTTAAAGAAGATTCATAAAGGACTTTAGTCACCTCTCTCGTCCTCCATGTAATCTACTTTAAAAGGATGCACCATACGAGTAGACTGAGCAATGCCAGGAAGCTTTACTAAGCTTAGGGGCATGTTAACCACTGCACATATCATGCAGCCACCCGACTGGAGCCTTCCTTTTGAACTTATGTGCGACGCGTCTGACTATGGTCTTAGGGCACTTTTAGGCCAGAGAAAAGAAAAGAAGCCCTACGTTATTCATTACACAAGTAGAACTCTAAATGCTGCCCAAGTGAATTATTCGACTACGGAAAAGGAACTCTTAGCCATAGTGTTCGCTTTGGACAAATTTAGGTCATACTTGATTGAATCCAAGATCGTCATTTACATAGATCATGCGGTGCTCAAGTATCTTCTTTCTAAGAATGATGCTAAGCCCCGCTTGATAAGATGGATCCTCCTACTTCCAGAATTTGATTTAGAAATAAAAGATAAAAAGGGAGTAGAGAACGTAGTGGCTAACCATCTTTCCTGCCTTGATCTCTTTAATTCCCTTGAGATGACACATATAAATGACATGTTCTCTGACAAACAATTATTTAAAGTCTCTCATTCACCTTGGTTTGCTAATATTGCTAAATATCTTGCCACAGGTTTTATGCCGACACATCGGACTGCGCAAGATAAGAAAAAAAATCTTCGCCGAGGTTCTTAAGTTCTTTTGAGATGATCCATATTTGTTTAAATATTTCACAAACCAAATCTTAGGGAGATGTGTGCCAGATAATGAACACCAAAATGTCATCTCCTTTTATCACTTTCAGGCCTGTGGTGGTCACTTTTCTGCTGAAAAGACCACAGCCAAAATCCTTCAGTGTGGTACTGGCCCACTATGTTCAAGGACACTCATGAGTTTTACAAAGCTTGTGAGTGTTGTCAAAAGTTGGGAGCATTGTCTCATCGAAATATGATGCCTCTGAACCCCATTTTGATCATTGAAGCATTAGATTGTTAGGACATTGATTTCATGGGACCATTCCCCAAATCCTTTGGGAATTTATACATTTTGCTTACCGTAGACTATGTCACTAAATGGGTCGAAGCGATTCCGTGTCGGAATAATGACCATCAAACGGTTATTAAATTCTTAAAAGAGAACATCCTTTCCAGGTTCGGAATGCCTTGAGCCATCATTAGTGATGGGAGCTCACATTTTTGTAATAGGCCATTCACGAGCTTAATGAAGAAATATGGCATCTCTCACAAGGTAAGCACTCCATACCACCTACAAAAAAGTGGGTAAGTTAAGATTTCCAATAGGGAGATCAAACACATTTTGGAGAAAACGGTTAACCCTGATCGAAAAGATTAGTCAATCTGATTGACCAATGCTTTATGGGATTACCGTACCGTATTTAAGACGCCTATTGGAATATCTCCCTTTAAACTTGTTTATGAGAAGGCTTGCCACTTGCCTGTAGAGTTGGAATATAGAGCCTACTGGGCTATTAAAAATCTGAATATTAACTTGGACAACGCTGGCTTGCTACTCAAACTTTAGTTAAATGAACTTAAAGAAATTTGGAACGATGTGTACGAGAACTGTCACACCCCAAACTCGGAAACCGGGCTCACAAAATTTACGATCGTCGAATCCAGTACCGATAGCCTTCGTAGTACCCCATTCTCGGCTTCCAGCGCCCATACGCCAGATTTCTGATCCTGAGATCCTACAAGGAGGATTTTTAACATGAATTTGATTCGTAGTAAGCATAACCCACAAACAACAACCAACAACATCATCACATATCCACTAATATAAACATTTAAATACTGTGCCGAAAGGGAAATATACATATATCGAAAATCAAAGCTCCAGAAGACCGCTGGACACTCCAAGCTTAACGCTGCTGCAACCTAATGCCACATGCACGCATCTATCATGCATAAGCTTATAGAAAGCTAAGAGGGTGGTGTAAGTGTGTGCTCAAGGTAAGTGCCAAGTATGCAATATCAGAGCAATGAAACATGCTGGTAAGTCCATAAATACCATCAGCCTTATCCAGGCTATGCAATGCAAAAACATAATAAGCCAATATCATATACTGAGAAAGCAATGTAGATCAGTTATGCAATGTGGAGACATAGTAAGCCAAACATCGAATACTGAGGATTTAATGTAATATGCAAATCCTGACAAATCCACAAATACCGTCAACCTCATCTAGCGTAAATGTAGAAACGTAGCAACCCAAATATCATATGCTGCAGATGTAATGTAATATGAGGTGTGAATGAAATGACCAAGCTGGAGTGTGAAGTCGGATTGATAGTACGTAGTATCGCAGGCTACGGGGTCCACCATAAGAGACTTCTATCCAAACCAATCTCATACCTAAATTTGGATAGATAGACTCAATGTGGTAAACTCCTGATCTCAGGTTGGTCGTGCGGCCCAACCAAAATCTTGGCCATTACAAAGGTACACATAATAATTAGTTGCGCACCACCAGCCGAGTGGATAGTGAATGAATGAATGAATGAGTATGCAACTCCTGCTCAATAAGTCCACATATCAGTATAGTACATCTTTGGGATCATCATCAGGGTCCAGTATACTCTACAAGGATCGCCGCCCACTAGACGTGCAACCATGCAAGTGGAAGAGACCTCACTATCTGCCTGTCTAGTAGTCAGCCAATATCTACCCGACACATCGATAGCGGACCCATTTATAAGCTAGTCAAACTCAGCCTAGTTATACCCCCTACCCTCGGGCGGGTAAGGCCACACCCCCTTCCAACCGACTACGACATAGTAGGAGACACGGCTTACTGGTATTCAGCACTCGGGCGCTCATGTATCCACTCGGTCTAGACGTTGGAGAGTCTCCTAGCCATGGAGGTTTAGGGCCTTTCACCTAGGGACATTTATGGCACCCCATGTAGAAAAAGATTTTCGGTGTCCCATCTGGCCATCCATGATATGCTTGTGGTGGCCACGATTCTGATGTCGCTAGGGCGTACAGTAGTCATATCACAAAATGCAAGATGCATGAGTCACACAGTCTAATCATTCTTCAATCCTGCGAATATCGTGCGCTCATGTGGGATGACTCTACCTATCAAGGAGTCTCATAAACAAACTGCCTTATAACATATGCAATGGTCAACCACATCTCATAACAAACATGCAGATGACACTTATGGGCATGTATCATGACGTTATGCTGTCACATACTCATAATCGGTATTGATAACCGGCACCAATAATCAACATCGATAATCGGCCTTGATAATCGGCATCGGCCTTGATAATCGGCACCAATACAGGATTGATAATCGGCACAGATAATCAGCATCGATAATCAGCCTCGATAATTGGCCTTAATAATCGGCCTAACAAAGGGCCTAAGGGAAGGTCACAATGTGGACATTTAACCATCATTGCCCATCAACGTAGACATTTAACCAACATTGCTCTCAAGGAGTGGCCCACATAGAGCCAAGTATACAGTGGGCCCATGGCCTCACACAAGGGCCTAATATACATCACCATGGGCTTCACTCATGGGCTTACTATACATCAAGTAGGCCGCATCAATGGGCCATGCTAATGGGCCTCATATACATCAAGTGGGCCGCATCAATGGGCCGCGCCAATGGACCTCATATTCCTCAAGTGGGCCACATCAATGGGCCGCACTAATGGGCCTCATATACATCAAGTGGGCTGCATCAATGGGCCACGCTATAACGCCCTAAAAATTGGGGGTCGAGCAAAGCTCAACTCCCGAGTTCCAACACATCACTTATGCAATATAAATTATGATGATTATGATGAGTACATTCGAACATGAGTGCGATATACTAAAACAACATATTATACTCTAGGGATAATTAAATTGAGCAAGTAGAAGACAGTAATAGATATATAAAATATATAAGTAGTTTTAAATCCCTAGAGTATGAATATGTAACAGGGCTGAATATATACAAGTTTTGTGTCAAATTATACAAAATATCAAAATGTAAATATCCAACTAATCCGTAAATTCCTGTAATCCCATTGAATCAGCATGAGGTCTACGTAGACCCGCATGAGAGCTGAACGTAGGAGAACTTTCCCTCCTCGCTAATGAAGTCCATTTCAGCTACATATTCAGTGGAAAATTATCTAAATCAGAGTCAGGGTGGTGTTTTAAAACACCATCCTAGGTGGAATGAGTAGCAAATTCAGTGGAACTAGAAAGTAAAGGTTAACATGTTATCAACTCAGTCAAGCAGTAATGATAAAGCAGTACAACAATCAGGTCCTAAGTACTCTTATTAATGCAAGGATGGTATGCTATAATGATGCATGCCCTCGTCTGCACTCCCTCAGTGACATCATCTCACGATTGCGCATGCAACACTCCCGATAAATGTACGCTTCCACGCCAAAGCACCGTGCAATGCGATGTATGGTCGTGTTAGCCAAGTTCTTAATTAGATTTATTCATATAGCAAGATTGGGAAGATAAGGTACCTCCCTTATATCATTTCCCAATGATCCATCTAGGGTCGTCAATCCTAGTTAGTCACATACGATAGGTAAGTTCATGAGTTTATACTAGTGGTTGCTACGGAAGACTCATCACCTTAACGTAGACTTAATTCACACTCAAGGTCACTACGAGAGGCTCATCACCTGATCCTAGGCATATTTTATACTCAAGGTTACTGTGGCAAGGCTCATCACCTTAGCGTAGTCCTCGTGTATACTCAAGGTCACTCCGTAAAGGCTCGTCACCGTAGAGCAAACTGACAGCTCGAATACAGTGTCTCATACCACTGTATTTGTCTCACGAGTTTGGTTTGCTCACTGGTTACTACGGGGAGGCTTGTCGCCCTAGCGTTGGCCGACAGCTCGACCACGGTTTCCCATACCACCATGCCTGGCTCATGAGTCTTGGCGGATCGTGGTACCAAGGTTAAACAGGCTTTCACTGGTAAGTTGGTACCTTAGATTTAAGCAGTAGCGTCCTTACATGGTGAAAATACATTAGGCTAATCGAGTTGCTTGACAAGCTCGACTAGTACGAGCGTACGTTGAATTGATCGACATGGAGTGCGTAAGCATTCTGCGAGGCCTAATGTCATGCCTCAAACTCAGAAACAGAGCTCACAAAATTTCTGATTGCCGAATCTGGCGCCGATAACCTCCGTAGAACCCCATTCTCGGTTCCTACCACCCATACGCCAGGTTCCGATCCTGGGATGCTACAAGGAGGATTTTCTAACATCAGTTTAATTCGTAATAAGCATAACCAAAGGCATAACCCACAGACAACAACCAAAAACTCCATCACATTTCCACTATGATAAAAAACTTTACAAGTACAATGAGCATAAAGGGGAAATACAATGAAATTGACAAAAAGCTCCAAAATGATCTGCTCTGCGCTCCTGCCTCAGCGCTGCTGCGTCCTAACATCACCTACACGCAATGGTCGTGCATAAGCTTATAGAAAGCTTAGAGGGTGGTGAAAGTGTGTGTGTAAGGTAGTAATGCAGTATGCAGTATCAGAGTAATGCGGAACATGCTGGTGAATCCATGCATATAACTAGCCGTACCAAGGCTATGCGATGCAAGGCATGAATGATGTCGGCCATACCAAGGCCATGCGATGTGAAATGCAACTCAAGCATATAAATCCTCATCTAAGTCCACATATCAATATAGCTCAAATCTGGGATATCACCGGGGTTTAGTACACTCTAAACCAGATTGCCGCCCCATCGCACGCAATAAAGTAAGTGGAAGAGACCTCACTACCCGCCTGCCAATATCGGGCTCGGCTCGTCGATAGCAGACCCATTCCTCGAGCTGGTCAGACTCAACCTAGCATTGCCCCCTCCTCTGAGGTGGGTAAGGCCGTACCCCCTTCCAACCGACCATGACACAGTGGAAAGCGCAACCTTCTGGTAATCGGCCCTCGGCGCTTATGCACCCACTCGGTCTAGACGTTGGAGTAACCTCTTGGTACCATAAGGGTTTAGGGACTTTCACCCAGGGATATCTATAGCACCCCATGTAGAACAAGATTTTCGGTATCCAATCCTGCCAACCACGATATGCCTGTGGAGGCTACGGCCCTGATGTCGCTAGGGCGTACAGTAACCATATCACACGATGCGAATGCATGAATCACACTATCCAGTCATGCAGCAATCCTGCGCGTCTCGTGCGCTCATGTGGGGCAACACCGCCTAACCGGGAGCCCCTAAACAATCTGCCCGAAGGCATATGCTATGATCAGTCACTTCTCATATCAAGCATACATATGATGCGTATGATCATGAATCATGGAACTATATTAAACATGTTATATGGTAATGTGTGTTGTTTCTAACAAAGATGGGCCTAGACAGCCTACAAGTATGGGCCTAACAATGGGCCCTAGGGAGAGTCATAATGTGGACATTTAACCAACATTATTCTACAATGTGGACGTCAAACCAACATTTACTCCCAAGGCACGGCTGTCACAACGTCATTACACAAGCCATGGTAGGGTCATACATCTTAATGGACTTATGTACATCTAATTGAGCCTCGACCCATGGGCCTTAGGTACAACAAATGAGCCGTATAACATGGGCCTTAAGCATATCAGGTGGGCCTCAATGGTTGGGCCCCAAATAGCCCAAGATGGGCCTCATACATATATCAAAGTGGGCCTCAACGGATGGGCCACAAATAAGTCAAGATGGGCCCCATCCACATCAAAGTGGGCCCTAACGGACTATCAAGATAGGCCTCATCCTCATACCAAGGTGGGGTCCACTTGAACTATGGATCTGGCTCATTCATCAGCTCATGCCATAAAATGAGCTTTCCAAATGGTTGGGAGGCTTGGATGCAACACATGCATCATGATGGAGGTCCACATGAGGGACCACCATCATGCATATTATACAATATAATATATATAATATATACAGTATAATATATATATATAATATGATATATATATATATACACACACACATACACACATAGGCACACACGCCCGCACACACACGCTGACACACACACATGCTCACACACGCACACACCCACACGCACTTGTATAGACGCCCCCACCGTCCCCTGGACGGTGGGAATAAAACACTTAAATCATGTGGGTCCCACGTGGGGCCCACCGTAATGTTTACCTCCCATCCAACCCATTAATAAGGTCACGTAGACCTAGATGAAGGGTAAAAATAAATTTCAGCTTGATCCAAAACTTTTGTGGGCTCAAAAAGTGTTTCAATGGCAAACAGTTCAATTCACACTGTTTCCTCTGATGTGGGCCACCAAAAGGCTGGATGGGCCTGATTTTTGGAGGGGGCCCACCTCAGGAGGTGGCCCACTAAATAAATGGTTTGGATGACAAATAAGCATCATGGTGGGGCCCACGGCAAGAGCCGTGGGTGGCAACATCCGTCTGTCCGACCGGGCGCAGTGCGGCGCCTGGCTGACATAAGAAGAAAGCGGCACAAGCTGCGGCTGTCGTATTGTATTGTTTGTTTGTTTTTTTGTTTTTTTAAAAAAATATTATTTTCTGTGGTTTTTTACAGGTGGGGCCCATTCCAATAAAATCCACCCCACCCATTGGTTTTCACTATTCAACACAGACAAAACGAGCCCAATATTGGGCATTTTTCGGGGTACAGAAACGGTAGGGTGGTTTTTGATGATAAAGAAACTGTTTCCTATACACTGGCCCACCAGAAAATCGGATTAGTCCCATCTTTAGGCTCAACGCCTAAAATGATCCCCTGAATGGGATGGACGGTATGGATTAAATACATACATCAAAGTAGGGTGTGTATGAGTGGGCCACCCCATGAGCTTGTAGCGAAGCTAATATTTGTATTTTCATAGAGACGTCTAGCATCCCTAGACGTTGGACGGTCCTCATAACAGAGGTGGGCTTTATTCAAGTGGGCCACCACATGATGAATGGTGTGAGTATAACACACATAAGGTGGACCCCACTCATAGACGGCTTGGGTAAGATACTTACTTCATGATGGGTTCCATTCAAGTGGACCACATGGCCAAATCATCACACAAAACATAAAAGAAAGGGGGAGGGAGAGAGAGATAGAGAGTGGGACACGCGTGATGGAGGGACCCCGACACTATGGGCCCTCCCTTGCAACCAAACATACATCAAGTGGGTCCCATTACACATGGGCCCATTAAATCCAAAATCCAACGGTGGGGATCCCTTCTCCACTAAAGTATACGGTCTAGATGACCCTAGGTATACAAGAAAATAAACATCATGATGGGGTCCATGGCGAATGGCCCCATCATGGAATGATCATGACGATTAAATTGGGCCATCGGTCACATCTTAGGGTCCCAAGTGAGATCCAAACCATTGATCGGTTGGCCTCACTTGGCCCATCTTAAAAACATGAAAAACTACTCTTATCAAGCACCCACCGTTCGATCTTCTTGCTCCTACGGGTTCCTCAGCTCCTTAGCTTCGATTCCAATGGAGGAGATGAGGAATGGATGGCTAGGATGAGAGATCTTGGGATGGAAAGGTGGGCCACACTTGGAGCTTTGAAAGAGAGGGAGAGGCTCATACGTATGGAGGTTTTCTTTAGCTTAGGAAGTGATTTTTTTTTTTTTTTGAAAATGAAGGGGGAGATAGGTGTAAAGGGAGAGAGATATTGATGGGTGATGGAGTGATAGATGTGGTGGTGATGGGTGTGTAAGACACTTTTTGACTTTGTTGGCCATTTGTGTAAGAAAGGCATGGCTTGAGTAAGAACTTTTTGACTTTGAGGCTTGCTTGGGAAAGGGTGAAAAGTTGATGTGTGCTTGACATGTACTTGACATGTTGAGATTGATGGATTGATGGATTGATGTGACAACTCGTAGAGATTCTCTTGGGTTTCACATGCACGGCATTTTCCTCGCACCGAACGCTGGCCCACATCTCCTGGCCAGAGTATTGCCTTGGTGCGTGAGTCGCAGCATCAGAACCGCAGAGACGGCGCGGTCAAAATGGTACAAGTCTCGGGTTGAGTCAAATCAGATTAACGGCGTGTGAATCAAGGTCGCGTGCAACGCCGGTTAAGGGTCGAAGGTTGCCTGAATTCGACCAAAAAGACCGTGGGAACCTACGGAATGATACAGTCTAGGATACAGGTCTTACACCTAACCATTATCGACAAGCAGCGTACGACTCAGATTCCTCGAACATGTCTTATGTGGCAAAATGACCTCGGCCACTAACTTTGAACTCATTACCGATTTCCTGGACTATGCAGTAGTCCCAATCATACTCAAACATAATAGGCATTCATGCTTAATAGTCAAAATAACATGTAGCAGCCAATTTAAATATATATCTCATATAAGCATTTTAACAAACACATAAAGTGCATGTTAACATACGTAGGCATTCATCCATAAAGCATGTAGTAAGAAGATAGGTTACATGAAGGAAACTGTAAATATAGATGAGGGAATTGAGAATCATATCTCAACACCCTCATTAAATACATTTCAACAAGCATTTTCTCATTCAGGCATTTTATCAAACACTTAGACTACACATATCAACACACATGTAATATAGTAGTTATAACAAGTATTATAGCAAATCCTTTCATAAGGGAGTTACCATATGTACAACCATCATGTATCCTCAAACATCAATCATAACAAGCACAAATCGTAATTCCATATTCAATCAAATATTTCAACAAACACATAGAATGCATTAAAATCAACATAGTTTACAGATATGTGTAATACACGGAAACATCGTATCTAAGCATATGTGATAGTAATCAAGTTAGTCATAAATCATTAACTGACATTGAAAGCCTTGAAAACCATAACATAAACATTTATAGTCCTCGCCTTTCACTGATAAACCTGTACCGAGCTCAGTATGAACACTACGTTATTGTTTATAGCAACACGGTTACCTGGATCACGAAATAGGTTAGCTATTTCGCCAATCTACCTATTTGGATACCTAAAATATATTAGGGTTAGGATTTCTTACCCAAAAACGGAGTTGAAAGCGACGGTGTAGCGACACAGAAGAGATGATTCGACATGTGGAGCGACGGAATCGAATCCCAGCAACTACCTCTCACTCTCCCTCACTTCTCCTCACCTTTCTCTCCTCTTTTTTCTCTTCTCTCTCCTAGGGTTGGGAAAATCATATGGAATAGAAATGGGGTGGGTTTAGGCTCTTATATAGGCTCAAAACTGATGAAAATGTCCCCAGGGCCATGGTATACTTAGGTTATAGCCAAATAGCGGTCGTTTCAGTCCAACGGATCACATCTAAAGGCCCCTTTTCTATATACGGTCTAGAGAAAGTTCCCTAACATTGGATCTATGCTAGGTTAAGTTTTCAGTCCGATCGGATTTGTGGATCGACCGTGGCGGACCAGATTCAATTCAACGGTCGTCGTCACTCGATCAGGGCCACAGTACACTGACCTGTGTAGGAAAATTTTCCTGATCCAATGGTGTATTTGGGTCAGATTCTAACGGTCTAAAACCTTAAATTTGGCCTGCAAGTTGATGGCCCAAATCACTTAAATCTGAGTTCATTTTCTAAAGATATTCACGTTTCTCACACACTTCGCTCCAGGCTCAAGTTGTGCATTTCTGAATACTATTAGGACTTGATTTCTGAGTTAGTTGTCAAGCCCCGCAAGGCGGCCATAACCATACAGTTTCATAATAATCAAACTTTCCACGCGGGGTCCAGGTCCAATATGGAGTTTTAATGTGCTCTCGAGAGCATCTGGGTTTCGAGATTGATCCTAGGTTTTTAGGTAATATAGCATTAGCAATTCTACTAGTTTTGGGTCTTACAGTTCGTATAGAAAGTGGTTCAAGCTAATTCTACTGATTATTCCGTTTAGTACTTAACTAAATTATGCCCTAATTACTACGAAATAAGGTCTTAGGATAGTTTTACGCCCCTTTCTGGCACTTTTAATTTGTATATTATTTTCATTATTTTTTTACTAGTTCATCATCAAGTCTACTTCACCTTTACCAAATTTCATTAGATTTCGTATTGTAGAAAAATTCTAAAAATTCTAGGAGTAGCAGTTGTCCAAACTAATAATTTTTAAATAGTTGTCACAACGACCCATATTTAACTATATTAAAATTTTTATTATATTTTTCACTTATTTTTATATGAATCTAGACTTATTGAGCTTCAATTTAGCTTTTGAATCACCTAAATCGGAGTTATATCGAGTGAGATATGACTTTTCAAAGTCGCGCTGAAAAACTGTAGAAAATGGCAAAAAACGAGCCGCTCGGCCCGCTGCGGCCCACCGGGCCCGCTGGACAGCAAGGCCTTGCCGTTGCGGCGAGCCCATCGCCGACTCGCTATCCAGTCTGGGGTGGTTTCACCACCCGATATTTGAAACGGGTGTATTTTGCAAACCGGAATGAGTTGTTTGACTTCCAATATATGTTTTTGGGATAGGAGAAGTTGATCTATCTAAATAACCTATTTATTTTATGAGATTTCAAAATTATAATGGTCAAAAACCCATTTTATTTATTTATTTACTATTTATGGTAATTTTTAGGTTAAGTATTGTTCTTCATCACCTAAACTTTAGGATTTGTGTCTAATATGAAAGTACTTAGAAAAATTTGAAGAATAAGGTGAGATTTTGAAGGAAATGGATTAAAAATGGATTTTAGACTTTGGGATTGAGCTCTAAGAAATTAATAAGGTGTTATGATCGACCCATTACTTAAGAACATCTATCTCCTAGTTGGTAAAAAATCTGGGGTGTTACAATCTACCCCCCTTAAAAATAATTTCATCCCCAAAATTGCCTAAGGGGAGTACGTAAAGATTTAATTATTTTATTTTCCTAAGTTTTATTGATTTCAAGTTCATATGCATGGTAGGGTGTATACTATCTATGCTAGTCTGGTACATTTTAGTCTACCCCCCTTAAAAACTTATTTCTCTACCTCTTGCTTATAACCTGATGGTTTGCTACAATTTATTTCTTTATCTATTTGGTGTATATTTATTTTCAGTGGTCGACTAACACTTAGAGATAGTTGTAATGGGCTTGATCCCGATACATCGATCATCTACCTGACCAGGGTACAAGGCTCATTGTATCCCTTCCTAGTCCTGGTCTTTTGCTCGGTCCAAGCAGTGAGTCCATTGGTAGTCGCCCAGGATTGAGAATTGGGTCAAGCCGCGAATGCTTCGCAGTTGTATATTTCAGTAACTTTGTAGTCCGATCACTCTAAAAGCTTAGGGAATGCCCATCACTGAAAGGTTCAAATTTCCTATTTGTAAGGTTGCCCTTTGGGTCTTTGTCTAAGAGAGTCCTCGTCTTAATTTATGTCCAAAATAGAGGTTAATAAATATCTTACTAGATCACCCTAAAAAGGTTTCTAATAGTATAGAATTGGCTAAGGTTTCTATTAAGTTCGTATTTAACGAGTGGATTTGTGGATACACTAACCTCAACTATTATAATTCAGCTCATACCTATTGTTAGGCCTATTCTTTAATACGGATTGGTTTAATACTTAAACCCTAATTGTTTTCCTTCTAGCAACTTCATTATTCACATTCTAAGGAAGATTCAGCTCCTATTTAGTGACCTAACCTCTTGTATAACTTGGGTCAATTTCCTTCGATCCTGGGCCAGTGGGGAAGGGGCCCACCACGCTTCTGCTACGCCACTTTGATCAAAGAGGTGTATAAAAACCGACCTAACTAGATTGGGCTCGTAATGTTCTAGAGGTGTATAAAAACCGACCTAACTAGATTGGGCTCGTAATGTTCTACCCCCCTTAAAAATTGCTTCTACTTTCAGGGTTTAAGAATTTGTGTATCGATTTGTATGTCAGAACAAGGTGTAATTTAGGACCTATCCTTGCCATGAAATGGGAAACGATCTCTCAATACATTGGCCTTCCTTTCATCGATGATGTGTACTATGGCATTAATACTTATGGTAATAGAAAGGAGCCAAAAATGATGGGTGTTATGGTTGATTTCAGGGATGGGTGTGAGTTGGTGGCAAAATGCCTAATTCTACCAAAGAATGACTTTTACTACGGTCTCGACTTACCCTCATTAATCATGTCCAGTTTAATACCATAATATAATCTATACATTATTAGTACACAAGGAATTTGGACAAAATAGGTTAACGGGCAGACTATCTTTCTAAGTTCATATGCACAATATGGACACCAAAATGGTCTATGACTCGGGACCTAATTCCTAACTGTTTGTTGCCCATTTGAGAAATTTCTTAGGCCTAAAAAGAAAAAAAAATCTCTATTGGTTATATATTCTTAACACTTTTCAAAGGCGAAAAAATAAACGTTCAGTTGCAAGTGGTCGGGCCAACACGGAAGGAAAGTTGTGTAGTGGGTTTGAGGCAGATACTTAAAGAAGCGTATAAGTATCAAGGGGATTCAACAAAGGAATGAGGTCTCACTCTAACCTAATTAACCCAACTAAGTCTACCTTTCAATTATCTTAGCATAATCAGTCTTTTACATTCATTAGTATAACCAGTAACCTAGTCTTAATTTATGAGTAGTGGTAATGCAATAGTTGAAATCCAAAGTCTATGCTCATATGCTATATGATTTTGTACCTTTTTAATACAAGAAGTTATTTTATCGCTTAGGGTCAAAAGTTGTCTGATTGGAATCAAGTTGCCCGCACTTGAATTTAGCTACGCTCGAGCACTTCACATATGACCATACCAGCTAAGGAGGTCTTAGGGTTCACGTTATTAATTTATTGGGTTTCCTATACTGTCAGATTTTTTAAAATTTAGGAGTACCACCTCTAATTACAAAAATCTAAATGTCCCAATATCTGATGGTCATTACGGTTTATATAATCCTCATTCCCAAGGTCCTAGTTATCTCATTACATCGCTCTGAAATTCTTGGTTTGGGTCTATTTTAGGTTTGGAATTCGTCAACTAATGACTCAAACCCGCCAACTGACAGCCTAAAGGTGGCCTAGGTTGATTCACGTGATCAAAGATACGTTGTGGACTAAATTACAGTATTCGGTCTCTCCTGTCGATGAAACCTTGGGATCCTAATGTCGTCTCTAAATTCCATCGCCCCCTTCCTAAGTCAGATGCGTCGTGTTACCATAACCCAGGTCCAGTTTAATCCAAATCATGCTTTGATACCATCTTGTAACGCCCTGAAAATCGGGGGTCGAGTAAAGCTCAACTCCCGAGTTACAACGCATCATTTATGCAACATAGATTATGATGATTTTGATTAGTACATTTAAACATGAGTGGGATTATACTAAAATAGCATATCATACTCTAGGGATAACTAAATTGAGCAAGCGGAAGACCGTGATAGATATATAAAGTATATAAATGATTTTAAACCCCCATAGTATGAATATGTAACAGGGCTTAATATATATAGGTTTTGTGTCAAATTATACAAAATATCAAAATGTAAATGTCCAACAAATCCGTAAATCCCTGTAATCCCGTTGAATCAACACGAGGTCTACGTAGATCGGCCTGAGAGTTGAACGTAGGAGAACTCTCCCTCCTCACCTATGAAGTCCATTTTAGCTGCATAGACCCTGTCATTACCTGCATAGACCCTGTCATTACCTGCATCTAAATCAGAGTTTGAGTTGTATGTTAAAACACCGTCCCAAGTGGGAATGAGTAGCTAATTCAGTGGAACTAGAAAGTAAAGATTAACATGTTATCAACTCAGTCAAGCAGTAATGATAAAGCAGTACAACAATCAGGTCCTAAGTACTCTTATTAATGTAAGGATGGTATGCTATAATGATGCATGCCCTCGCCTACACTCCCTTAGCGACATCATCTCAGGATCACGCATGCAACACTCCCGATAAACGTGCGCTTCCTTGCCAAAGCACCATGCAATGCGATGCATGGTCATGTTAGCTAAGTTCTTAATTAGGTTTATTCATACAGCAGGATTGGGAAGCTAAGGTACCTCCCTTATATCATTCCCCAAATAATGATCCATCTAGGGTCGTTAATCCTGGTTAGTCACATACGATAGGCAAGTTCGCGAGTTTATACTAGTGGTTGCTATGAGAGGTTCGTCACCTCGGCGTAAACTTAATTCATACTCGAGGTCACTGTAAGAGGCTTGTCACCTGATTATAGGCCTATTTTATATTCAAGGTCACTACGGCAAGGCTCGTCACCTTAGCGCAGTCCTTGTGTATACTCGAGGTCACTCCGAAAAGGCAAGTCACTGTAGAGTAGGCTGACAGCTCGAATACAGTGTCCCATACCACCGTATTCGGCTCACAAGTTTGGTTTGCTCACTGGTCACTACGGGGAGGCTTGTTGCCCTAGCATAGGCCGACAGCTTGACCGTGGAGTCTCATACCACCATGGCCGGCTCATGGGTCTTGGCGGATCATGGTACCAAGGTTAAACGGGTTTTTTACTGGTAAGTTGGTACATTAGATTCAAGCAGTAATGTCCATACATGGTGAACATACATTAGGCTAATCGAGTTTCTTGACAAGCTCGACTGGTATGAGCATACGTTGAAATGATCGACATGGAGTGCGTAAGCGTTCCGCGTGGCCTAACCACTGTTGACAAGCAGCGTATGACTCGGATTCCTCGAACATGTCTTGTGTGGCGAAACGACCTTGGCCACTAACTCCGAACTCATTATCGATTGCCTGGACTATGCAGTAGTCTCAATCATACTCAAACATAATAGGCATTCATGCTTAATAGTCAAAACAACATGTAGCAGCCAATCTAAATATACATCTCATATAAGATTTTAACAAACACATAAAGTGCATGTTAACATACGTAGGCATTTATCCATAAAGTACGTAGTAGTAAGATAGGTTGCATGAATGAAACTGTAAATATAGATAAGGGAATTGAGAATCGTATCTCAACACCCTCATTAAATACATTTCAACAAGCATTTTCTCATTTAGGTATTTTATCAAACACTTAGACTACACATATCAACACACATGTAATATAGTAGTTATAACAAGTATTATAGCAAATCCTTTCACAAGGGAGTTGTCATATGTACAATCATCATGTATCATTAAACATCAATCATAGAAAGCACAAATCGTAATTCCATATTTAATCAAACATTTCAAAAAACACATAAAATGCATTAAAGTCAACATAGTTTATAGATATGTGTAATACACGAAAACATCGTATCTAAGCATATGTGATAGCAATCAAGTCAGTCATAAATCATTAACTGACATTGAAAGCCTTGAAAACCATGAAAATCATAACCTAAATGTTTATAGTCCGCACCTTTCGCCGATAAGCCTGTACCGAGCTCAGTTTGAACACTACGTCATTGTCTATGGCACAACGGCTACCTGGATCACGAAATAGGTTAGCTATTTCGCCGATCTACCTATTTGGATACCTAAAATAGATTAGGGTTAGGATTTCTTACCCAAAAACGGAGTTGAAAGCGATGGTGTAGCGACATGGAAGAGACGATCCGACACGTGTAGAGGCGGGATCGAATCCCAGCAACTACCTCTCACTCTCCCTCACTTCTCCTCACCTTTCTCTCCTCTTTTTTCTCTTCTCTCTCCTAGGGTTAGGAAAATCGTATGGAATGGAAATGGGGTGGGTTTAGGCCCTTATATAGGCCCAAAACTGCTGAAAATGGTCCCAAGGCCATGGTATACTTAGGTTATAGCCAAATAGAGGTCGTTTCGGTCCAACGAAGCACATCTGGAGGCCCCTTTTCTGCATACGGTCCAGAGAAAGTTCCCTGACATTGGATCTATGCCAGGTTAAGTTTCAGTCTAATCGGGTTTGTGGATCGACCGTGGCGAACCAGTTTCAGTTCAACGGTCGTCGTCACTCGATCAGGGCCACAAGTACACTGACCTGTGTAGGAAAATTTTTCTGATCTAATGTTGTATTTGGGTCAAATTCTGACGGTTTGAAACCTTAAATTTGGGCCGCAAGTGAATAGACCATATCACTTAAATCTGAGTTCATTTTCTAAAGATATTCACATTTCTCACACACTTCGCTCCGGGCTCAAGTTGTGCATTTCTAGATAGTATTAGGACTTGATTTCTGATATGATTATCAAGCCCAGCAAGGCGGTCTTAACCGTATAGTTTCGCTGTAATTGGACTTTTGACGCACGGTCTGGATCCGATACGGAGTTTTAATGTGCTCTCGAGAGAAACTGGGTTTAGAGATTAATCCTAGGTTTTTAGGTAATGTAGCATTAGTGATTCTACTGGTTTTAGGTCTTACAGTTTGTATAAAAACTGGTTTAAACTAATTCTACTGATTATTCCATTTAGTACTTAACTAAATTATGCCCTAATTATGACAGAATAAGGTCTTAAGGAAGTTCTATGCCCCTTTTTATCACTTTTAATTAGTATATTATTTTCATTATTTTTTGAGTAGTTCATCATCAAGTCTACTTCACCTTACCAAATTTCATATAACTTCGTATTGTAGAAAAATTCTAAAAATTCTAGGAGCAACAGTTGTATAAACTAATAATTTTCGGACAGTTGTTACAATGACCCATATTTAACTATATTAAAAATTTTATTATATTTTTCACTTATTTTTATATGAAACTAGACTTATTGAGCTTCAATCTAGCTTTTGAACCACCTAAGTCGGAGTTATATCGAGGGATATATGACTTTTTGAAGTCGAGCTGAAAAACTACAGAAAATGGCAGAAAACGGCCCATCGCGGCCCGCCCCCCCACCCCCCCGCTGGACGGCAAGGCCTCACCATTACGGCGAGCCCATCACCGACTCGTTGTCCTGTATAGTGGTGGTTTCGCCACCTAATATTTGAAACTGGTGTATTTTATAAACCTGAATGAGTTGTTTGACATGCAATATATGTTTTTGGGGTAAAAGAAGCTGATTTATCCAAATAACCTATTTATTTCATGAGATTATAAAAGTTTAATGGTTAAAAACCCATTTTATTTATTTATTTACTATTTATGGTAATTTTTAGGTGAAGTATTGTTCTTCATCACCTAAACTTTAGGATTTGTGTATAATATGAAAGTACTTAGAAAAATTTAAAGAATAAGGTGGTGAAAGGTGAGATTTTGAAGGAAATTGGTTAAAAAGGGATTTTAAACTTTTGGATTGAGTTCTGAGAAGTTAATAAGGTGTTATGATCGACCCATTGCCTAAGGATGTCTATCTCCAGGTTGGTAAAAAATCTGGGGTATTACACGTGCCAATGAGCCTCATATACATCAAGTGGGCCACATCAATGGGCCTCATATTCCTCAAGTGGGCCTCATCAACTAGCCTCACCAATGGGCCTCATATACCTCAAGTGGGCCGCATCAATGGGTCGCACCAATGGGCCTCATATACCTCAAGTGGGCCGCATCAATGGGCCGCACCAATGGACCTCATATACCTCAAGTGGGCCACCTCACATGGGCTGCACCAATCTACACCATTCATCTATTTTAAGAGGTTATTTTAGAGCATCACCTAAATAAATCATAATGGAAGATCACCTGGACCATACCACAAATAACAGTGGGGATAATGATCGAAAGATCATCTGGATCACACCATAAATGACAGCAGAGATAATGATTTCCACTGTTTACAAATCATAGGGCCCACCATAACGTTTATCTTCCATCCAATTTGTTCATAAGGTCACAAAAACCTAGATTAAGAGGAAAAACAATTTCATATTGATCCAGAACTTCTGTGACCTCGATAGGTTCAATGTCAGACGTTCAATCCCCACTGATTTCTGCAGTGTGGTCCACCTGATAGATGATTGGAGATAATATATACATCACAATGGTCCACCTAATAGACGGCTGGAATAAAACACATACATCACGCTGTGGATGTACGGTGTGGACGTGAAACAGATGAACGATGTGGATAAAATATATATACATCATGGTGTGGGTCCCACCGTCTAGCCATCTTGATGGTGTGGATAAGACCCATACATCACCATGTGGTCCACGGTTCTGCTGATGTGTATAGTAGCTTTGCTGCTTATGTGGCCTGCTGGCCCATCGTTCAAATGGACGGTCTGGATATCACTAACCCAGCTCAGACCCACAGAACTTGCGGCGTCAACACAACAGCTATTGCTGCGGTTGCTGGCCCACCGTCCATCAGACAGATGGTGTGGATCACCAAAAGATGGATGGCATAGGTGAAACATTACATCACGGTAGGTCCTATAGCGTCTGCACGTATAACAATTGTATAGCTAGTGTACGTGGCCTACTGACCCACTGTCCAGATGGACGGTTTGGATGGGTCAGACCCACCTTGCTGGCATTAGTACAATAGCTATATAGCTACTGTACACCAGCTCCTCTGCCAGGTATGGTGGGTCCCACATAGGGCCCATCATTCACACACACACACACATATATATAATATTATATTTTATTTATTTATTTATTTTAAAACAAACAGGCAGCACCCTGCAACTGCTGGACTGCAATACGCTATAGGACATGAACGGCTTGGGTGTCCGTCCACATCAAGTGGGGTCCACGCACACATGGCCCCCTATTGAACTAACTGATATTTGTGTTCTCCTTCATCCAGGCTCACATCTGGGCAGTCAGGATGAAACATGCCCAACATGGTGGGCCCGAAGATGGACGGCGTGGCCATAAAATACATACATCATAAGTGGCCATTAAATCAGGGAAGAGAGAGAGAGAGAGAGAGAGAGAGAGAGAGAGAGAGAGAGAGAAAGAGAGAGGCGGTGTAGTTGAGGGACCTCGCCACTATGAACCCCTCTTAGATCACAACACATACATCAAAGTGGGTCCCATCATAAGTGGGCCCTTGTCACGCCCCAAACCCAGAAATCGGATTCACAGGAATCCAAATCACCGAATTCGGTGCCGACAGCCTCCGTAGTACCCCATTCTCGGCTCCTAGTGTCTATACGCCAGGTTCCAATCCTGGGATCCTACAAGGAGGATTTTTTTGTACATTTAACTCGCAATAAGCATAACCACAAGATTACCCATTTCACAAAGGCAACATCATCATCACATATCTACTAATATAATCATTTGAGTACAATGCTGAAAGGGAAATACATAAATCGAAAATCAAGCTCCAGAAGACCACTGTACGCTCCAAGCTCAACAATGCTGCAACCTAACATCACCTGCACGCATCTATCGTGCATAAGCTTATAGAAAGCTTAGAGGGTGGTGTAAGTGTGTGCACAAGGTAAGTGTCAAGTAAGCAATATCAGAGTAATCAGAGTAAGCGGAAATACTAGCAATCCCATAAATCATACAATATCAGAAATAAGCAGAAATACTGACAATAGCATGAATTATCCGAGTAAACAACATTATTAACAAGGTCATAAATCATACGATAACAGAGTAAGCAAAAATACAGACAAGTCCATAAGTCAATCAATATCAGAATACGCATTATAGAACATCTATGTAAATGAGGAGTCATAAAGAGCCAAACATCAGATGTCAAGGATGAGATGCAGTACGCAATTCCTAATGAGTGCGCGAATACCTTCAGTCGTATGTAGACCGTATAAACGCATAAACATAGTAACCCGGGATGCCATATGCAGTAGATGTAATGCGCTGTGCAATGCGAATGGAATGACCATGCTGGAGTGTGAAGTCGGGATGATAGTACGTAGTATCGCAGGCTATGGGGTCCATCACAAGGGCCTTCTATCCAAACCAGTCCCATACCTAAATTTGGATAGTCCGATTCAATGTGGTAAACTCCTGATCTCAGGTTAGTCACGCGCCCAACCGAAATCCTAGCCATGCGAAGGTACACGTAACAAATAGTTGTGCACCACCGGCCTGAGTGAATAGTGAATGAATGAATGAATGAGTATGCAAATCCTGCTCAATAAGTCCACATATCAGTACGGTTCATCTCTGGGATCATCACCGGGGTCTATTACACTCTACGCCAGCTTGCCGCCCCTATCCGAGCGCACAACTGGGTAAGTGGAAGAGACCTCACTATCCGCCTGCCAATATCGGGCCCGGCTCGTCGATAGCGGACCCATTCCTCAATCTGGTCAAACTCAACCTAGATATTGCCCCCTCACTCAGGCGGGTAAGGTCACACCCCCTCCCAATCGACCACGACACAGTGGGAAACACGGCCTACTGGTATACGACCCTTATGCGCTCATATATATCCACTCGATCTCGACGTTGGGGTGTCTCCTGGCCACGGAGGTTTAGGAATTTTCACCCAGGGACATCTATGGGGCCCGTATGCTAGAAACAAATATTTTCGGTGTCCTCTCTGGCCATCCACGATATGCTTGTGGAGGCTACAACCCTGATGTTGCTAGGGCGTACAGTAATCACAACACAATGCAAGATGCATGAGTCATACAATTCAGTCATGCATCAATCCTGCGCATGTCGTGCGCTCATGTGAGATAACCTCCATCTATCATGGAGTCTCATAACAACATGCTCAATGACATAAGCAATGATCAACCACATCTCATAACAAATATGCAGATGATGCGTATGGGCATGTATCATGATGCTATGCTATCACATACTCATAATCAGTATCAATAACCGGCATCAACAATCTGTCTTGATCGGTAATCGGTCAATCGGCCACGACAAGCAGAATCGACAATCGGTCATGTCAATCGATAATCGGCCACGATCGGTAATCGGTCACGATAATCGATAATCGGCCACGATCGGTAATTGGTCACGATAATCAACCTCGATCTATAATCGGTCAATCGGCCAAGATAAGCAGAATCGGCAATCAGCCACGTCAATCGATAATCAGCCACGATCGGTAATCGGTCATGTTAATAGACCTTGATCGGTAATCGGTCAATTATCGGAATCGAAAATCAGAATCGATTATCGGCCTATAAGTAAGGCGGGGCCCATATATGAATTGCCGATCAAACCATAATATAAGGATCGGCCCTCGGCCGTGGTTATATCAAATCTGATAGTACGAAACTGTCCGTCTGCGGCGAATGGGACCCACTTATTTGGGTTAACTCACGAAGAGAATGGGCCTAACAAGGCCTAAGGGAAGGTCACAATGAGGACATCTAACCATCATTGCCCATCAATGTGGACATCAAACCAACATTGCTCCCAAGGAGTGGCCTACATAGGGTCAAACATATAATGGGCTCATTGGCCTTACGTACAATCACGATGGGCCTCATTTACGTCACATAGGCCTCTTATATGGGCCAACATAGATCTCACCGGGCCTCGAATACACAACAGGTGGGCCTTGCCCACGGGCCTTGAATACATCACATTGGGCCTTGCCATGGGCCTTGAATACATCATATTGGGCCTTGCCCATGGGCCTTGAATACATCATATTGGGCCTTGCTTACGGGCCTTGAATACATCACATTGGGCCTTGCCCACGGGCCTCGAATACAACAAGTCGGTGGCATCAATGGGCCGCACTAATGGGCCTCATATACATCAAGTTGGCCCTGCTCATGGGCCTCAGATTCAAGCTGGTGGGCTCCATCATATGGGCCTCAAATACACAATAGGTGGGCCCTATCACACGGGCCTAAAAATACAAGGCAGGTGAGCCCTATCACATGGGCCATAAATACGTCACATGTGGGGTCCATGGGTTGGACGGAACTGATAAAACACTCACAATGTACGGGGGCCACTTGGATGGATGGTGTGAATATACAACATGTCACAAGGTGGGCCTCACATCCAAGGGACAGATGGCGAGGGTATAGAGTATATACATCTTAAAGGAGTCCGCCACCATCCCAAGCCGATGGACGGTGTGAATAAACAATACATCAAGGTTGGAACCCACCTGCCATGGACGGAGCGGATATTCAACACATCAGCAAGGTGGGTCCCATCCCACACGTGCAGCACGTGTGGGGTGGGCCCCACATAAGCTGAAATGGATGGATGGTGTGCATTAGTACTTATATTACAATGCAATCCCTTCCTCCGTCCAGGGCAGATGGAGGTAGTGGTTATACAATACATTCACCAAGGTGGGTCCCACCCCACACATCCCACACGTGTGGGGTGGGCCCACACCCCTAAATGGAAGGACGGTTAGTATATAAAACATATACATCATGAGTGGGGTCCCACCCATCCAGATTGTTGGACGGTGCGGATGAGACCCATACATCACGGTGGCATCCCACACCATTTGCTGACATACATACCTCAGCTATGTAGCTGGTGTGGGGCCACGTCCAGTTGAATGGACGGTATACAATGCATACATTTAGTGGGCCCCATCTCCACACGGGCGAGGTGGGCCATGCCTTCTAAAATTGATGGACGGCATGAATAATACAGATACGTCATGGTGGGAGTGAGGATGGACGGATGGAGTAGATTGCACATACATCACGATACCCCCCCTGCTGCTGTTGCTGCACGTGCAGCAGCTACAGGCAACGGCTGCAGAACACCAGCAAAATAGGTGGACGGTGGGGATTTAAAACTGATGGACGGTATAAATAAACACATGTATATCATGTGGGTCCTATGCGGATGGACGGCACAGATAAGATACTTACATTATGGTGGGGTCCACCCTCAAATGGACGGACGGTGCAGATTCTAAAACATATCACAGAGGGTCCACATGATCTGGATGAACGGCATGGGGAGAACGCATGCATCGTTGGGGTCCCACCGTCCAGCACTGGACGGTGGTGAAAACACGTACACCGTGGTGGTTCCCACCAGTGTGAGTAAAATACATATATCAATGGTGGGTTCCACATGGGGCCCACCATAACGTTTGTTCTCAATCCAACCCGTTGATCAGGTCACACGGTCCCTTAATGCCAAGGGAAAAATAAATTTTATAAGGATCCAAAGCTTCTGGGACCAAAAAAAAAAAAGGGTTTCAGTGGCTGACGTTCCATCCTGCTGTTTTCTATGATGTGGGCCACCTGAATTGCATACATAGCTAAGTTTTGGAGTGGCCCACTTCCCTAAGGGGGTCTACAAAATGGACGGTGTGAAAATACAACACACATCAGGGTGGGGCCCATGGCTGGGACCCACGGTCCCAGCCTCCAGCGTCAGGACGCTGTCTGGCGTCAGCCGCTACTGCCTTGTTTTTTCGTTTTTTTTTTAGAAATTAGTTTTTTTCTGAGGATTTTCACATGTGGGGCCCGCTTTAGCAAAATCCACTCCACCCATTGGCCTTTACTGCTCAAGACAGACCAGAAGAGCCCAATATGCGCTATATTTTGGAGCATCAAAACATTAGGGTGAATTTCAATGGTACACACATTGTTTACTATGTTATGGCCCACCTGAGAGTCATATTAAACTCATTTTTTTTTGCTCAACTAAAATAATCTAAAGAATGAAATGGATGGCTTGGATTAAGAACATACATCAAGATAGGGCCTGTGTTAGCAGTCCACCCAAAACCAAAAGAAATTTTTATTTTTTTTTTACAATTCACGTCCAGCGTCTCTGACGCTGGACGGCTTGGTTTGACACATAAATGTAAGGTGGGCCCCTGCTCAGGTGGACCACCAATGATGGATGGTGTGGATATGACACATATGTAAAGTGGGCCCCACCTATAGGTGGTTTGGATAAAATACATTCTTCATGGTAGGGTCCATCTGGGTGGGCCACACAGCCACATCATAATATAAGAAATGAAGAAAAGAGAGAGAGAGAAGCACCCACCTTTGATTTTCTTGGACTCCTTCCATCAACACGTTCTATTGCCCCCAAAGAATACATTTCAATGGTTAAGATTGCTTTTAGAGGGTGGGATTGGGTGTAGGAAGGTGGGCCACACCAAGAGTCTCCATGGAAGCTATGGACGTTGGATCACTCCTTGGATTTCTTGGAATGGAGTGAGAAAATGAGAGAGAGGATGGGTTGTTGTAAGGGAGATGGGATGGAGGGTATGGTTTCTTTTGACTTTTGGTAAGAAGGGAATGGTTAGGTATGGGTGTTGTTGACTTGGTGAAGAGAGAAGTATGGGTGAGTGATGGCTTGTGATGGGATGTACTTGACTCATGATTGATGTGATGGATAAGACATGTCGTAGAGATTCTCTTGGGTTTTACAACGCGCGGCGTTTTTCCTCGAACTGAACGCGGGCTCACATCTCCTGGCCTGGGTATCGCCTCGGCGCGCGAGACGCGCCGTTGGAACCGCAGCGATGGCGCGGTCGCCAAGGTATAGGTTTCAGGTCGAGCCGACTTTGGCATGCAAGTCTCGTTTTAGGATCGTGCGCAACGTTGGCTTTAGGTCGATGATTGCCGAAATTTGACCGGAAGGATCGCGGAAGCTTTCGGAACAGTACGGACTAGGATACGGGTCTTACAGCCCTAAATCAAAATCACTATCTAGAGCTACAAACACCCACCGATTTCACTTCTTCTAGGCTCCATGGACTCCTTAGCTCCTAAGCTTTCCCTTTGACAATGGAAGATGAAGATTAAAGGGTGGAGATGGAAGTTCTAGGGGTAGAAAGGTGGGCTACACTCTAAGCTCTCTCATGGGAAGCTTAGACGTTGGCTCTCTCTCTTGGTGCTTGGGAGAATGGGTGGAGAATGAGAGAGAGAGGGGATGAAAGGAGAGAAGGATGGGTTGTTGTAAGGAAGGTTGACTTAGGGGATGGGAGAGAGAGGGGTGTCATGCTTTGTTGGTAAGAAAGACATGGGTGATGTACTTGATTGATTGATAGGATATTTGGTAGAGATTCTTTCAGAATTCGCAATGCGCAACATTTTCCTCGAAGTAAACGCGGGCCCACAACTCCTAGCTTGGGTATCGCATTGGTGCGCGAGATGCAACGTTGGAACGACGATGACGGCACAGTCGCTAGGGTACAAGTTTTGGGTCAAGTCAACTTAGATATATGAGATGTGACTTATAGTCGCGTACAAATGCCGATTACAGCTCGCGGGTCGCCAGAATTCGACTGGGAGGACCGCGGGATTTTAAGGAACGGTACGGTTTAGGATACGAGTTTGACAAGAACTCTAGAATTTACAAGGACAGGATAAAGGTGTTTCATAACCAACACATTCTTCGAAAATCATTCACACCAGATCAGAAGGTCCTTTTGTATAATTCTCGGTTACATCTCTTTCCGGGCAAACTCCGATCTCGTTGGACTGGCCCATTCACTATTACCAATGCTTATCCTCATGGGGCTATCGAGATTCAGAATCTAAGCAATGGCAATTAATTTAAAGTCAATGGACATCGATTAAAGCCATTTATTGAGAAATTTGATTTAGAGGACATGTCCATACCTCTCAATGATCCTGTGTACTAGGATTGATCTCCTAGTTTGATGAAGGTATGAAAAGGCCGAGCTATTAAGTCTTAGAGGGGGGGGATAGGACTATGCCAAATTAAAGAAAATTAATAGTGAAATTTAAACAAATATTGAAAAGATAGAACTTAAATAATCCACAATGCAGAAATGTAAAACAACCTCCAAAAATCTAGTATCGAGAGGTTGATACAAACTTGGTTCTAAGGACAACCTGACACCAAAAACCAATGGTTTATGACAGGACAACTTTTTTAGAACTTGGGTGAGTATCAAAAACTCAAACTAAAGAGGATATGCAAAATAATGAATAGCAAAGGAAATAACTAAGCTATTACAACATTCACCACACAATGCTGAATTGTAAAGATTACAACATTCACATCCACAAATACATCCCACAATCTTAAATCATAAATGATAAAGAAAATTAATAAACTACACATCCACAAAACACAGAGAATTATAGTGGTTCACTTGTGTGTACACCAACTGTTAAACAATAGCCACACAACTACTCCACTCCTAATATCCTCACATAGTGGATATTAGCGTTCACTAAGAAAATAGGTTTTTCAAGGTTCACCTAAAACCCTCACAATTGTGTCTTTCAAGTGGGCTTACACAATTTAAAAACCCCACACTCTGAGTTTTCTAGATTACCTCAGACAAACCAAAATAAAGAGATTTTTCTGGCACAATCTCAATGAAACCAAAAGAATTTACAAGCTATAAAATACCTGGATATTCCCCTTTTGATGTAGCCCAGAAGAACCAAATCAGAGTATAAGTTCAGTGTAGAAGTTTGATGTCCACACTCACTTATGAAATGGTTCTAGGTTCTAGATTGATTTTAAATTAAATCACCTTGGGCTAGCTTGATTTGATTTTGATTCCAAGAAATGGGAATATTTCAATCTCTCTTTCAAATAAGATTGAAATGCAGAATACAAAATCAAATGGAAAGAAAACTAATTAAAGAGAATATAAAATGAGCACTAAATAGCTTAAGAATATCACTAACTTATCTCTCAGAGCGGTGTATTAATTTTGCTTGAATTGGATATCAAACTCTGAAATTCGTGCTCTATTTATAAGTGTAGAAATCGCACTCTCGACTGGTCATCATGACTGGTCATAGGATCAACAAACTTTTGAAAATTTGGGCGTGATAAGATAAAGCCGTTCCATGACTAGTTGAAGGACCTGCTCAACTAGTCAAGTGGCCTCCACAACCGGTCGAGTCCTGTCCACGACTGGTTATGTGGAACCCATTTTAGTTGCTGGACTTTGAGTCGAGCCTACAGGACTAGTCGAACACGGGTCGAGCAGTCCCTAGGACTAGTCGAGGCTTTAACAAAAAATTTTAAAAATCAGTAACAAACTTAGGACTGGTCGAGGAATTCTTGGACTAATCGAGCTAGTGTTAGGACTAGTCAAACATAGCCTAAGACTAGTCAAGAAACAATCAATGCACTTATAAAGTGACCCAATTAACTTATGTATTCAAAATGACCCAATTAATTTATGGTCAATCTAAGGTCATTCATACCTTATACATGATGTATGAATATTGAAACTTCTTTTCCCTCAATTGATAGTTGATCTTTGAAGTTCACGAAACTTGAGATCTTACCATATGATGAAGCTTGAACTTGAGACTTCTGAAGCTTGAATTTGATTAACATTGAAGCTTGAGCTTGAGGTTCAAAGTATAGAAACTTTGTCTTGACTTGAAGCTTGAACTTTGAATCTTAAAATATTGAATTCACACTTGATGTTGTACTCGAACATGAACATGTAATCTTGCATTTGAAGTTCTTGAATTAAAGACCATTGTCCTTGTACATGAGATGCATTGTCTTGAATATGTAGATGCGTTGCATAAGACACAGATTTAAAGAGGTTTTGGCACTACAAAATTTGACAATTAAAGGAGTTCGAAACCATAACACTTACAATCTCCCCCTTTGTCAAATTTGTGACAAAACATACTTCATAATACCATAAGCATTATAGACACAAAGAATCATGCACCAGTTATCAATATCAACCAGTTACAACCTGGTTAAAGAATCATGCACCAGTTATAAACAGTTCAAAACAAATCGAATCAATTTGCAACAATTCCACCAACAATACTCCCCCTTACTTACTCTCCCTTACAATAACAAAAAAAAAAATAGATGGGCTACCTAGCCATGGGCTACCTATCCACAATCCATCCACTATCTACATGCCACATACCACAAGCGTGATAAAATTCTCTCCCTTTTTGTCACAATATGACAAAGGAAGGAATTAATAAATAGAAGTGGAAGTAGATAAAGAAGAATAAGAAGAGTAGTGAGGAATAAATGATCAAGATAGTCAAGATTTTAAATCCATAAGTAAATTATGTTTAAGCATAATCAACCAAGTTAAACTAAGTACAACAAAGTTAAACTAAGTACAACCTCATAAGACAAAAGAAATCCAAGTATTATTAAAGTTATTACAAACCAAGATAAGCAAAAACTAATAAGAACCCGAAGAAGGATCAGGTATGGTAGGATCAAGTTTATAAAGTCCCTTGTTAAGGCGCCTAAGATACTTGCGCATATATTTGAATTACAAATCATGGGACATATTCATGTTTTCTACCTTTGCCTCTAGAGAGCGCAGTCGTGCATCAAAGTCAGATGGCTGACAATCAGGATCATCTGCTGAATCAAATTCAATCTCATTAAAAATATTGTCCATGTTAATGTCATCTGGAGGTAAATCACCTTCTTCTTCATTCACTGCAGCAGCTCCACCAACACCCACATTGACTTGGCCTATGGCTAGCCTTAGATTTATTTTGTTTATATTGGAGTTGTTGAAGATTAGGTGTTAAATGGGAGCCTCTTCAACAGGCATAGCCACTAAAATATGAGTAGCCAACATAGTCATAAGATAAGCGAACGGGATATCTCTGTGTCCAGGATGGAGACGAAATTGAATGGTACAATGACAGATTAAAGAAGGAAGACATACATTAGTTCCAGAAACAATGGAATGAAGAATCCGAACCATGAACGAAGTGAGTTCGGTTTTGTTACCAGAATGAGGATACATTCGAAATGAATATCCTATGAAGAACTCTCTATCTGGGTAACAAATACTTGAAGCAAGAGCATTTTCATTAGTACTCCATTGCGCATCTATATTGCGCAATTTTCTAGTAAGCATTCATTTTTTAGATTCAGATGGTTTAGCTACTAGAGTGTTAATGGGAATACCTTCATCATTGACAGGTATGTCCATTAGACCAGTGCTCAGATGTTGGTCTATTTCAACTGAACCTTCTCTAGTTGAAATAATAAATATAAGATTTTCAGTATAAAAATCAGAGATACATGTATACATAGCTTGCGCAATGGACCGGTATGCTGGCCCACTCCAATGTAGAATGTTATTCCATCCTACAAATTGGAGAAGAGGAAGGATTTTAAATGGAGCTAGATGTTCAACATGAATAGGTTGTTCAACTATAACATTGCGCAACCTTATATCCCGCACATATCAGGGATCATCTTCGGGTGACCGAAGGTGGCGCACTGTGATAGGTGTCGATCTAGAAGATGAAGGACCAAAAGAACTTTTCCTTTTGCCTTTACCTTCCATTTGCAACTAGGAAATCAAGGAATCAAGTGGTTACAAAAGAAGTAGAGTGGGTTTTCTCAAGATCAGATTTTGGAGAATAAAACCCCAAAAACCACTATGAAACAAGAAATAAATCACACCAAAGATGAAAAGGAGTGATATGAACTTGAATCTACAAAGAAAATGGAAATAAAGCACTAACCTTGAAGAACTAGGAGAAGGGTTCAACCGGTCGACCTAGGATCCGTTGGAGAAGAAATCTAAAATGAAGAAAAAGGGATTTTCCCCCCAAATAAAGCATCAGCCTGGGTTACACGACTGGTCGAGTACATTCTCGACCGGTCTTGCCACGACTAGTCGAGTATGCACTCGACTGGTCGTGCACGACCAAAAATATGTTATTTTACTCAAAATTTTGAAATTTAAACATTTAAACTAACAAATATATACATTATGATAAATAAATGCATGAATAATCAATTCAAATTGCACATACCAAGATCAAATTTCAATTTAGAAAATCTGCTTTTGTCAAGCGGTTTTGTGAATATGTCAGCAAGTTAAGTCTCAGTCGGAATATATTTCAAAGAAATTATCTTGTCTTCCACTAATTCACGAATGTAGTGATATCTAATGTCAATGTGCTTGGTTCATGAATGCTGGATTGGATATTTAGATATATTAATTGCACCAGAATTATCACAATATAAAACTATAAAATCCTGTGTAATTCCGTAATCGCTTAACATTCTTTTCATCCATACAAGTAGAGTACATGCATTACCTGCTGCAGTGTATTCAGCCTCAATAATTGAGAGTGATACGGAACTTTGTTTTTTTACTTTTCTAAGAAACTAAACAATTCCCAACATAGAAACAACCACCACTGGTTGACTTTCAGTCATCAATGTTACCAGCCCAATCAGCATCCGTGTAACCATCTAATTAAACACTAGAATCATATGGATACCAGAGACCAAGATTAGCTGAACTAGCGACATATCGCAAAATGCGCTTAACAACAATTAAGTGTGACTCTTTAGGGTCAAATTGATATTTAGTGCAAATTCCTACGCTAAATGCAATATCAGGTCGGCTCGCAGATAAATACAGCAAACTACTTATCATACTGTGATACAATTTAGGATCCATTCTCTTACCTGTAGAGTCCTTTGAGAGTTTTAAAGTCGTACTCATAGGAGTATCAAAAATTTTTCTATTCTTAAATTCTAACTTTTTAACTAAGTTCGGATCATATTTGGTTTGAGAAATAAAGAAACTATCAGGTTGCTATTTAACTTGTAACCCTAGGAAATAATTCAATTCTCCAACCATGCTCATTTCAAATTTAGATTTCATAAGATCTACAAACTCAACAGTCATGTTAGCACAGGTAGTTCCATAAATAATTTCATCAACATAAATTTGCACTATTAAAATGTGATCATTATGTTTCTTTACAAATAATGTCTTATCAACACTTCCCATTATAAAGTTATGACTTAGTAGAAACTTAGTCAACTTTTCAGACTATGCCCTGGGAGCTTGTTTCGAACCATAGAGTGCATTTTTCAGGCGATAGACATGATTCGCATTCTTAGGGTCTTCGAAACCCGTTGGTTGTTTAATATGCACTTCTTCATATAAATCACCATTTAAGAAAGCACTCTTTACATCCATTTGATATATTTTGAACTTTCTAAAGCATGCAATGGATATAGATAGTCTGATTGATTCAAGACGAGCTACTGGGGCAAAGGTCTCATTATAATCGATGCCTTCAATTTGAGTGTACCCTTGTACAACCAGCTTAGCCTTGTTTCTAATAATATTACCAAGTTCATCAGACTTATTTATGAAAATCCATTTAGTTCCAATAATGTATTTATCTTTCAGTCTAGGAACTAAGTACCAAACATCATTTTTAACAAATTGATTTAGCTTTTCTTGCATTGTAACTATCCAGTTTTCATTAGTACGAGCTTCTTTTACGTTAGTCGATTCTATCTGAGATGTAAAGCACACGTAATTACACATATTCTCTAGTTGTTTACGAGTGCGCATACCAGTGAGAGGGTTTTTAAGAATCTGATTAGTAGGGTGATCTTTAACAGTCCTTGGTTCAGAGTTATTTTGTCTTGATGAAGAATCTGGTTTATCAATTAGAAGAATTTCATCATTTTCTGAACTTAAGACAGGTGTATTCAAGTGATCGTCAATAACCACATTAATGGACTCTTGAATTACACCGGTCCTCTTATTAAGAACCCGATATGCTCGACTATTTAGTACATACCCTAAAAATATCTCTTCATCACTTTTGGTGTCAAACTTACCCAGATTTTCTCGGTCCCGTAAAATGTAGCACTTATTGCCAAAAACTCGAAAGTATTTGATAGTAGGCTTCTTATCAAACCACATTTTATAAGCCGTTTTACTATTTGATTTTCTAGTATAAACACAGTTAATTATATAACATGCAGTATTTACGGCTTCGGCCCAAAGATTTTTAGGGAGCTTCATACTATTTAACATTACATTTGTCATTTCTTAAAGCACTCTATTTTTTCTTTCTACTATACCATTTTGTTGTGGTATTTTGGGCGTAGAGAATTCATGTGATATTCCCTGATCACTGCAAAACTTCTCAAAACCGTTATTCTCAAATTCTGATCCATGATCACTACAGATCTTACAGACTTGAGACTCTTTTTCAGTTTGGATACGTCTAAGTTCCCTTTTTACTTCATCGAGAGTTTCTGATTTGTCTCTTAAGAAGACTACCCAAATATATCTGGTAAAGTCATCAACAATTACTGGAATGTACTTCTTGTCACCTCGACTCTCCGTTCTAGTTGGTTCAATGAGATCCATGTGGAGGAGTTCGAGCGGTTTAGATGTGGCATTGGAGTTCACCTTTTTGTGAGAACTCCTAGTTTGCTTGCCAATCTGGCATTTGCCACATATTTTATTTATTTTTTGTATTTTGGGTAAGCCTCTTACTAACTATCTTTTGCTCAATCTATATAAGTTGTGGTAGTGTACATGTCCAAGGCGTTTATACCATAACTCAGTCTCATCGGTATGGACCATGTAGCACGATAAATTAGATGAGCTTGAATCACTCACAATGTAACAGTTTTCAGAAGTTCTACGACCAATTAATATTACAGAACCATTTTTATTTAAAATTTGGACCCTAGGTTAGTAAATTTTACACTATGATTATTATCGCATATTTGAGAGATGCTTAATAAGTTGTGTTTTAACCCTTCTACATATAAAACATTACAAATAAAGGGAGGTTAAAGAGTTGAACCGTACCTTGGCCAACAATCCTGCAGTGCTACCATC
Organism: Magnolia changhungtana; assembly: GCA_030180095.1. Taxonomy (NCBI): domain Eukaryota; kingdom Viridiplantae; phylum Streptophyta; class Magnoliopsida; order Magnoliales; family Magnoliaceae; genus Magnolia; species Magnolia changhungtana. Next base: position 2,535,891 of record JASAUF010000554.1, read on the forward strand.
ACCAAAAGTGACTGAACCATTAGTCATGTCTTTAAGATTGGTGAACAAATCTTTGTCACCAGTCATGTGTCTGGAGCATCCACTGTCAAGGTACCACTTTGAATGGCTTGTAGATTTGAAAGTAGTGTGGGCAACCAAGCAGGTAACCTTAGGAACCCATTTCATTACAGTCTTGGGTTTAAGAGAATAGTTGGTCCTCTTATGTTTGTAGTTGTTATAAGATCGACCCATTGAGTTAGATTTTAAGAGCTCCTTAGATAAATCGACAATTTTCTCAGCTAAAGAATTACGATTCTAATTTTTATAGTTGATATGGTTGCTTTTAGGTTTTAAGGATTGAAAAATTTTAGCACTTTTAAGATAATTTTGATTTAGACTTTTCCCTTTTGAGTTTGAAGAGTCTCCTTTCACAAACTTAGGAGGAGTATTTTTATGTTTGGGAGGAATACTTTTGTCGTAGCCCAAACCAAATCGGTTGCCACATTTTCTGGATCTAGATAAGAGTTTTTCTAGCTTAGGATCATCTTGGGCATACCTCCAAGTATATTTTAAACTCAAAAGTGAAGAGACTTCAAGTTTTAATTTTTTATTTTCAGATTTTAGATTTTCAATAAGGGAGGTTTTGAAATCTAAATCACATTTGGTTTTTTCAAAATAATCTAAAATGTGAGATTTTTCTAAAATAAGAGTATCAAAATTTTCTTTAAGTTTCAAAAACTTTTCTTTGTAAAGTTTTAGTTTTACGACAATTTTACAACTTTCCTTGTATAGGGCATTATAAGCATCTTGAAGATCTTCTTCATTTTCATGATCACTATTCAAATTTTCTTCACTAGTTGTATCATCATTATCTGAAAAAGTGAACTTGGCTAGAGTCATAAGGACTTTAACTTCGTTACCTGACTCGATTTCAGAATCTTCTGACTTAGAAGAGGCTTCAGAGCAGGAAGATTCATCCCAAGTAGCCAACATACCCTTCTTTTTGGGTTTATCCTTTTTAGGACACTTGTTTGCTAAATGCCCATATCCATGGCAGTTGTAACATTGACCGTCTTTTAAAGATTTCCAAGTTTTAGATTTAGATCTTTTCTTTTCATTAGGTTTTTGACAATCAACCCTCTTTTTACTTTTAAAAATCTTATAAAATTTTTTAGCTAAAAGAGCCATATCATCTTCAGAATTTTCGAAATCAGAATTACTAATATTTTCTTGAGAAAAATATATAGAAGATTTAAGGGCGATGGATGTACCTTTAGGAGCTTTAAAAGTTAACTCATAGGTCTGTAATGAGCCAACTAATTCTTCTACCCTCATATTATTCGTATCACGAAGTTCCTAGATCGAAGTCACCTTTGAACTGAACTGTTCAGGTAGTGAGCATAGTATCTTTGCACAGACTTTACTTTCTGGGATTTTATCACCGAGACCCCATATAAAGTTGACAATGTCATTCAATCTAGTATAAAAGTCCATGAAAGTTTCACTTTCCTCCATACGTATTTCCTCAAATTTGGTTGTGAGGATTTGGACTTTAGATTTCTTAACAATTGTTGTTCCCTCGTGTGTCATTTCTAAAATATCCAGGGCTTGCTTTACAGTATCACATGATATAATTCTTTTGAATTCATCCGGTGATAGTGTGCAAGTGATTGCATTTAGTGCTTTTACATTGGCACTACTCTCACTTTTCTGAAGAGTGGTCCAAGAGAAATAAGGTGTGACTTTCATTGTTTTGGATCCGTCGATACCAGTTACTTCAATGGTAGGAGGGGTCCAATCAGTCACTGTGGCTTGCCACACACTCTCATCCATGGATTTTAAGAAAATTTTCATCCTGGTTTTCCAATAGGCATAATTGGAGCCATCAAATGGTGGAGGCCTAGTGACTGAAAGGCTATCAAAATTTGACATCTTATAAAGCTCAGATCGATTAACTCGAGAAATTAAGCTCATAGTGGCGGAGCTCCCTCCATCACCATCTCTCTCTCTCTCTCTCTCTCTCTCTCTCTCTCTCTCTCTCTCTCTCTCTCTCTCTCCCCCCTTTGCTGCCCACCTTGATGTGTGAAAAGTGTCCACACCGTCCAGCCTGATAGGGGCAGAGGCCCAACAGGCCCACGAATTTCATCCAGATCATCTGTCAGAATGACGTCCAACAGGCCTAGACGATTGGGATAACAAAAATATCAGTTTAATGCAAAGCAGGTGGGCCATACATGTGGACCCACCTGATGTATGCTCTTCATCCATGCCATCCACCGTCCATTGGCTGGACAGTGGATCCTACCTTGATGATGTCTTGAATACCCACACCGTCTAACCGTCCAGTCTGCTGGACAGTGGGACACCCCTGTGATGTAAGTGTTTTATCTAGACCACCTAGGTCATGAATGGTGGGCCACATATGTGTGGACCCACCCCTGATATATGCATTTCATCCAAGTCGCCCAACGGTGGGAACCACCTTTTATATAGCTGCTGCATTGACGTCAGTAAGTCTGTGGATCTGATCGTGAGGTATGAGTTATATCCAACATAATCCGTCTGTTTTATTGGGCGTGGGACCCACCCCACATGTGTAGAACGTGAGGGGTGGAGCCCACCTTGATGTATGAATTTTGTAACCACACCATCCATCGATGGACGGTGTAGCGTGGGACTCCACCATGATGTATTTGTATATCCAGTCGTCCATCATATGGCTGGACGTGGGGCCCACCCACACGTGCTGTACATGTGGGGTGGGGCCCACCGTAATGTATGTATTTGTATCAACACCGTCCATCTATGTGGACCCCATCCAGTAATACAGCTATTGTGTTGGCGTCAACAAGTTCTATGGGCTTGATCATGGGTATGTGTTATATCCAAACTATTCATCTATGGACCCCACCAGCTACATAGCTGCTGCATTGATGTCATCAAGCTATGTGGGTCTGATCACGAGGTATGTGTTATATCCAAACCATCTAGTCCATTAGACGTGGACCCCACTATGATTTATATATTTCATCCGCAACGCCAGCCATTTGGGACGGTGCTAGACGCACATGATGTACGTGTTATATCCACGCCATCCAAAGGATGGATGCCGGACCCACTTATGTATCTGTTTCATGCAAGCAGTCCATCCATGTGGCCCACCGTGATGAGGCTCATCTTGATGTATAGGAGGCCCATGTGATGTAGGGCCCACCTAATGTATATGAGGCCCTTATGATGAGGCCCATTACGATGTATTTGAGGCCCATAAATGAGGCCCATTGTGATGTATTTAAGGCCCAGATATTAGGCCCATCATGATGTATTTGAGGCCCATGGGTTGTGGCACAATGTGATGTATGAGAGGCCCATTATGATGTATATGCGGCCCGTGTTTGAGGCTCAATGTGATGTATGTGCAACCCATGTAATGAGGCCCATTGTGATATATATGCAGCTCGTGTTTGAGGCCCATTGTGATGTATATGCGGCCCGTGTATGAGGCCCAAGTGATGTATATATGGCCCTTGTGTGAAGCCCAATATGATGTATACGAGGCCCTTATATGAGGCCCAATTATGATAAGTGATTCCACCATGATGTATGTGTTATATTCACACCATTCATCCATTTCTATAAGGTTGTGGCCCCATTGCCTTGAGAGGCCCACCCTGATTTATGGATTATATGCCCACTATGGGGCTGCCTTATGTAAGCCCACCATGTGTGAGTGATGGGCACATTTTGTCCATCCATTTCTAAGATAATCGGAGGGCCGAGAGCCCCGTTATGATTCCAATTCCGATCCTAAATGGATTACACCTTGGGAGTAATGGTGGTTAAATGTCCACATTGAAAGGGTAATGATGGTTAAATGTCCACATGATAATCCTCCCTGGGGCCCGTGGTTAGGTTCATTCTCATCTCCTCTTAATGGGCTAACCCAATTCGTTCGGCCCCCACTGTTATTAGTGTGACCCATCTCACTTTATTGGGCTATCCTAAACCGTTGGGCCCCCATTGATGATACCCATCTCACCCCACTAGGCAAACCCAAACCTTTGGGCCCCCATTGATGCTAGTGATACCCACTTTTCCCTTGATTAGGTTATCCCAATCCGTTGGGCCCCCATTTGATGATGGTGCTTTCCACCACACCTTGTAGGATTATCCAAACCTTGAAGCCCACCTTGTGTTCACACCAAGCCTTCCATGGGAAGTGTGGCCCATTTAGATACTTGCGCTTGCCCAAGTTTAATGACCATACCCATGGTCCACTTAGGTGTTGGACGAGCTACCCAATCTGCTTGGAAGGACACATAGTCCTAAATGTATGGACCCCACCGAGCCACCTTGTGTATATATCAGGCAACCCATGGGAAAGCCCAACTTATTACATGATAAAGAGGGTGAGGAAGCCCACTTATTGTATATGGATTCACCCTCTTAGCTCACCTTGTGGTACACCCACTTAACTCATCTCATGAGACATATCTTATCCTTATATCAAGTTGCTAGGACCTCAGTGTCACGTATATATCATCCACACTGTCCATTTACTTCTTTGGGACAAGTGTGAGGCCTATCCTTAACATTAGTACACCATCACCTCTTACCATAGATGGAAGAAAATGTGGTACCAGATTTAGTATATCCACTGTATAGAGCCTGTCTCAGTGTATGGGTTATATCCGCCATCCTTCCAGTGGACCCCGTCTTGGGATATATGATATATTAATACCTGGGAGACTAATGTTAGTCTAATGTAGGACATACCACATGGACTCCTATAGTTATAGAAGGGGAATGTCATTTAACTCCTACTCTTTTTATGTGATATAATGGTTAAAGTTGATTATTGTTTATATCTAATAATCATTCTAATGTACATAATCTAGTAGGACACATTGAGAACATGTTTAGTATTACATTATGACACATATTCATACGTATCATTTGTATACTTGTTGTAAGGAATGTTTGATCATAGCATTACCGTTGGGTTGAGATATTTAGGGGACTCTTTGGGAGACGGGGTTGCCCCACATGAGCGTGCAGTATGCGCAGGTTTGATGCATGACTGGATGGTATGACTCATGTATCTCGCATTTTGTGATATGACCACTATTAGCCCTAGCAACATCAGGGCCATGGCCTCCGCAGGTATATCGTGGATGGCCAGATGGGATACTGAAAATGTTTGGTTCGAACATCTAAGCACGTTAGTTTTCTATGGGTGAAAGTCCCTAAACCTCCGTGGCCAGGAGACGTTCCAAAATCTAGACCGAGTAGATATATGAGCACATAGGGCCGTATATCATTAGGCCACATCTCCCACTGTGCCGTGGTCGGTTAAAAGGAGGTGTGGCCTTATCCGCCCAAGTAAGGGAGTTATATACTAGGCTGAGTTTGACCAGCTCATGAGTGGGTCCGCTACCGATGAGCCAGGACGATATTGGTAGGTAGGTAGTGAGATCTCTTTCACTCACTTAGTTGCGCATGTAACGCCCTAGTTTTCAGAAACTGAGTACACGACTCGAATTCCAAGAACCCAAGAGCTAGCTAAAGGTAATGGTAATCAACAAGTAAATTAAAGTGCAGATAGTGGGAAAAACATAATATATAACTGAATAAACATACGAACAATATTCTGGCCCACTCAACTGGAGGCCAATTACAAAACCTGAAGTTTCTCAAATTCCCAATGTACTGAAATGAAATAAAGGGGTATTCTACTGATTCAGCCTAAAATAGGAGGCTGCCTCCTGCTGCGGCTCCTCGTCATAAGGCTCCTCCTCAGCCGCCACCGCCTCCAAGTCAGGCGCGTACTCATCGGCTCTTATACCTGCGTCCTTTGTGTGGTTGAACATTGATGTATGAGTGGCCAGCTCAGTGTGATCTCCCCTCAAGATTACACACTGCCGCCCTAAACAAGGAATAACATGAAAACATATAGGTAATCCAAAACATAGTAGATGCAGTCTTATTAAGTGCATGGATGTATGGAATGTAATCATCGCCCTAGGGATGCTCATCCGTGCGGATAATGGGCTCGTCACCCATCCAATCATCGAACGTGGGAAACATCATCCAGTCGTACAATACGTATATCACGTACAATGGTAATAGATGCTGGTCTGTGCCATGTATGCATGATTAACCAGTCCTTTGTTAGTCCAATTACACTTAACCATTTTAAATAAGCTCACGGTCACTACAGGGAGCTCTTGGCCCTGCGTAGGCCGACGGCTCGGGTATAGTATCTCATAACTACCATTCCCGGTCCATGAGGCTACCGCCTTAGGGTGTGTGTAGTGTCCATCAACATGTGGTCAATCAATTCAACATAAAGGGGCCACCACCAATGCCGACTAGGAATGAAATAGTAAAAATTATCAAATGCGGCGATTAAAACATGACGGCATGAATGGTGCAAAGACGAGTAATAGCGATATTTAGAAAGGTTGTGAAGTTCATCCCAAGTCAATTAGGTGAAACTGCACATGGATGGTGAATCCCATGGTCAAACACTACAACCAAAACCTCCATGTCAGGGGACTACTTATGTTACAACTAGTCTAGTTACACCCCAAGCACAAACTCTCCTTTGCTAGGACTTCCCATGGAGAGGTTTCAGCAAAATGTGTGTCACATCATCATATCAGTAACTTAGATCTTATCATGAATAGGGAATGAGAAGCAATGCATATATTTTTGTCAAGACATACAACTGAATTAATCATAAGATACATGACATGAATGGTTGGATTATTCACCTAGGCAGTTCAGAGCATGTAACTAAAAGTCTAAACAATAGTAAGTATGAGAATCATTTTGTTAAATGGATAGATCAAGCGAATACAGAACATTTCCACACATAATTAGTCTAATTAACTATTAGAATTATCAAAACTATTATTTCTGGTCTAGTTAGGGATGGAAAGCTTAAGGGGAGGAAATCATCACCAGGCAAGTTGTAAGGCGTCCCTTGGTGCGAGTTCCCTAGAGAAGCTAACACCCCCATGTCACTTGAACAGATTCCTAGAGAAATCCCTTGCATTACCCGATAAGTTCTAAAGTTTTAGAATAGCAATGGTCGGTTGAATGACTCAAATGAACGGTAGAGACAATAAGTGCGCAAACTGCATCAGATGTCAGCCCAAAACCCAGCAACTCGGGCCAAGTATTTTACAATTCGTATTTCTTTTAAACTATGCTGGACCAAACAAAACAGAGCTATCTTGTTTGCCCATAAACATATGGATGAGCCCATCACCTCTGTGGTAGTGTGATCCAGTCCATTCATCTAGAGACGGCTCATCACAGTAGTCCCATGCTCCATGAAACCTCACATAAATTAGGTAGAATTTTAATTAAGGAACCCTGACTATTGGCTAAACCACTCATTTGAAAATCCCCCAAACAGGCTGATAAAATCATGCCATCGGCCCATTGATAATGGATCCCACAAGATGAACAACCTGGATCACCCCATTGTGGGGACTACCTGTGTCAAATGTGGGCTAAATAAAACCTTCCTCTTGTTCAACCAAGAATTGCACAGAACACCTCTAACAATGACTATAGTATTACCATTCAAATAGGCTCAGAAGCAAACAAACACCTGCAATTACGTGGGTTTCACAAGCACGTGGGTTCCACATAGGGCCCCTCACATATACGTGATATATATATATATATATATATATATATATATATATATATCAACATGGGTCCGACATGGGGCCCACCACGTACCTATAATGTATATTATTATTAATATATATTGAGTCCAGGGACTTTGCTGTCCGTCTGGGATGGCCCCAAACATGCAATCCACTTAATGTTTAAGTGAGGCCCACCTGCGATTTTCAAGGCCCATGTTGGAGGGTGTGGCCCACAGTGACTTACATGGGGGGTGGCCCACCTGGTCTTAAAAAGGGACCCAGGTGTGGCTCATGGGACGTTGCAGGACGCAGCCTACAGCTAGCGCATCACACCTGCACTTGGTGAGGCCCACAGCTAGCGCAGCCCATTTGCTCCCAATGTGCACACGCCCATGCTGCAAGCCATTTTTCTGCTTCTGCTGTTGAGCTGGAAACACCAACTCTTTGCAAGCTATTTTCAGCTCCGTTAATAGTCTACCTGAAAGCCGTTTGAGGCCCTGTTTGTGGGCTGGTTCTGGTCCCCGCATGGTCCACTGCACGCCCACAACTTGGCTCGATTGCTGTTCGTTTCTAAGGCCGAACTCAGCCCCGAACACATACCATTTTTGGCTTTGAAAACAGCCTTCTTCAGGGCCATTTCTGAAAGTACCCTGGTTTGTCAATTAGCATGAGTGTTGAGTCAGCTAGACCGCAGAGCCTCATAAGAAGATCAATTCAAAGTGTCTGCCTCAACCGAATGTGTGCAAGCTCGCCACAGGTAAATCTAAAACCTTACATCCCTTGTCCCAAAACACCAGGTATATAAAACCCTTAAGAAAACTAGAACATCATAGGGTTATTAAGTTAAGAAAACTTTTTCAAAATAGGAAAATTCTCTGAGTTTTCTTACTTTATCGATTTTATCGATACACATCTCGATATGATCGACCTGCGCTATCGATGTCCTTGATACCTAAATGATATCTTCGATATGAGGACAAAATTCGTCCAGCAACCACATACTCATCCGGACGAAATTATCGATGCATCGATATACTATCGATTTCATCGATATCAAATCTCGAGTCCATCGAAGGCGACTCGATAATATCGACAGGCAGATCTCCAGTGCCCCTATTTTAAATTAAGAATATCATATGTGCATCTATACAGCGAAGCCCTCTCGATTCCATCGAAATTCAAATCTTGATGATATCGGAAGGCTCTCGATGATATTGGTCATGGGCACCAAGTTTTTCAGCAAAATATTTCAGGATTATTTATCTATGATCTAGGGTCACTCGATAGAATCGATATTCAAATATCGATGATATCGATGCTATATCGATTACATCGAACAGGGATAAAAACTGTCTATCAAGCTTAATGGAAAATCCTCTGGATTTATCGATGCATCAACACAGCTATCGATATCATCGACATTCAAATTTCGATGATCTCGAAGGTCCCTCGATCATTCTTGTAAACCTGAAATATTTCAAATCTACTCTCTCTCATTTTCAAATGTCGATGAATCGACACTAGTATTGATTGAATCGGAGTTCGAAATCCGATGACATCGACACCTGTTTCAATTTCAACGACCAGCTAGTAAGAGGTTTTAAAAGCATATGACATTTGAGTTTGTGTCATCGAGTAGACCATCGATGCCATCGAGAGTATACGCTTGATAATATCGAATTCGCTCGATGATATCGAACTCTATCATAAATGTGACCATTTTATATCCGTTGAAACCTTTTGCCTATATAAAGAGGACTTGTCTATTGTTGCTAGTAGAGAAAGAAGAGAGTGCTTTTGAGTGTTTTACCTTAGATCATATACCCAAAGCCCTTTCTCTCAGGGAAGTTCATCCTCCAATCCACCCTCATCATTGATATTCAATAGAGTGGATTTTGGAATGAACTTCTGCATTCAAGGATCCTCCAGTTACTACCTTAATGGAAAATCATTAAGCTAGGATGCCTTGAATGCATAGATGATCGAAATCACTCTATCTTCCTTATAGGAAAACATTTTATAGAGTAGGATTCCATCTTAACCTTGACCTAACCCAAAGCCTCATATTGGTACATCATCTATGTTACGGATCAAGGAAGCCGAAGATTCTTCATCAACAAGGAGGAGATCTTTGTCAACATGCTGAATGGGACTTATCCTCTTATTTATAAGTTATTAGAATCCAGAGGACACTTGTGATCATTCCTTTTTAGGATTAGGTCTTAGGTGTTTCTCACCCTTGCAAGCCCTCGTAGGAGGCCTCCAGCGGGAGTGTACATGGTGGGTACGTAGTGTTGACCCTTACTCTGTGGAGAGCATAAACTTCCGGTTGTAGGTGAACCTGTCTAAAACCTTAAGTTCGAGGTGAACCATGTGAAACCTCAGTTAGAGTCTTATGGAAGATCCATGGCTAGTGTACCTAAAAGTGAGTGCATTGTGTTGACCCTTGCTCGTGAGAGCATAAACAGTCAGCCTCAGTGTAGGTTGTAAAGGTTGAAGGCGAACCTGATTTAAAACCTTAGGTTTGAGGTGAACCGCTGTGAAACCTCCTTAGTGAAATCTGGTACACTCAAGGGTTGAGTGCGGTTACCGAGGTAGTGTAGACAAGTAGTCGAACCACTATAAAAATGACTATGTTTGAGATCGCTATTCTTCTGATTGTGTGATTTACTTTAATATTTTCATATCTGAATATCTGAGCTCACACCTCCCACACATACATAGTTATATCCATCATAAACTAGTTTGCATATTGTTCACTTGTAAAATAGTTTGTGATTGGATCTTCTATCGGGCTTGGAAGCCAGCAGAGTTACTTTCGAGTAATCCTAATATGAGCATGTTGTTAGGATTAGTGTAATAGGATTTTAAAATAAACCATAAAAACTTTAAAAAGTCCTATTCGCCCCCCTCTAAGACATATTGGCATATTCTTACTTCAACTAAAGCGGTCTTCACTACTATTTCAATTGGTATCAGAGTGGGTCTCTCTTTAAGGGTTTCACCGCCTAGAGAGTGATGTTGACTGAAGTTGGGAATATGGCCAACGGAGAGGGTTCATTAGTCACTAGACCTCTAGTATTTGATGGATCAAACTATGCATACTGGAAGGCTAAGATGCACTACTTTCTAAGATCTTTAGATCACGATGTTTGGGATATAGTGGAAAGTGGATATGTGCCACCAATTGAACAAATTGTACTTGACAGTGGCACAACCATCATAAAACCCAAACCCAAAGAAAAGTGGATGATGTTCGATAAAGAAAAATAGACTCCTGAAGCTAAAGCTATGAAAGCCATCTAGTGTGCCGTGTCCCAAGATATTTTCAATCAAATAAGTATGTGTGGGACATCCAAAGAAGCATGGGATCTATTGGAAATAACCCATGAAGGCACAAGCACTGTGAAGAGATCTAAACTTCAACTCCTGACTTCATAGTTCAAAAGTCTCATAATGGAAGAGCATGAGACCTTTATGGAGTTTTTCACGAAGTTGAATATCATTTGCAACTCCATGGGTGGATTGGGAGAAAAGATTCTAGTTCCTAAAATCTGTAGGAAAATACTGAGATCACTGCCAGAACGGTTTAATCCTAAAGTTACAACCATTGAAGAGTGTAGGAATATTAATGTGATGAAAGTAGAAGAACTAGTAGGTTCCCTATAAACTTTTGAACTACACTTCAAACAAACCCAAAAATCCAAAACTATTGTTCTAAAAACTTTAAAGAAAATAACAAATGAGGACAGTGTAAGTGAAAAAGATGATGAAGATGAGGAAGTGGCTTTGCTAGCACAAAGATTCAAAAAATTCTTTCAGAAGAATCGTGGCCGTCCTTCTAAAAGAAGATGGGTGGAGAACAAACCTTCTGCAAGCAAATTTGGTAAAAAGACCAAAGAACCACAATGTTATACCTGTCAGAAGGATGGACACCTATCTACTGAATGCCCAAACAGAAAAACAAAGGGTCAAACAATGGCAACCACATGGGATGATATAGAAGAGTCAAATTCTGAATCTAGTGACTCAGAGAGTGATGGAGACCAAAAATCCTTGAAAATTCTTATGGTCTCCACTACTCCAATCATTCCCAGTGAATCTGAGAACAAGAAAGAACAGCAAGCCACTGAATCATTTCCATCAGATAATGAGAAAACGGGAAAGGAAGAAGAAGAAGAACAAAACAAGCTACAAGATGCTTACAATCAACTTTATATCCATAGCATCAAAGTGGTTAAAAGACTTAGAATATCTGAGAACAAAAAGAAATTGCTGCAAAAAGATTTGGATAAAACTTTAGAAATTAATACACATCTAATCAATGATTTACAGCAATATCACTCAGATAATGATAGACTCAAGAGAATTAACTCCTTCCTTAAATCCGAGTCCGAAAAACTAAACAAACAGGTTGAGCAATTAAAAGACAAAAATATGCTCCTTCAAAATGAAAATCATACTCCTGTTTGATCTAAAAGAGTCCAGAACAATTGCCAAGCAAAACTGTAAGTTTTCTGAGAATGGTGAGAAGTTAGAAAAACTTTTAGGTATGGGAAAATCTAAAAAGGACAAAAATGGCTTAGGATATGAACAAGTTAAAGCAAAAACTGGATATGAAGCACAAATAGAAAAATCTGGTGCTTCCAAAAGAAATGCAAGAACTAACAGGATGAAGGAACCATTAAATCAAGTGGGTGAATCAAATGAGAAAGCTAAAACTACCACAACAAAAAATTCTGTTACAAAATGGGTAATTAAAGAAAAGAAAAATTGGCTTGCTACTTAAACAAATCTTTTGACAGGCAAAAGTACTTAGTGGTATTTAGACAGTGGTTGCTCAAGACATGTCACAGGTGACAAATCCCTTCTTTCAAACTATACAGATCTTTGTAATGGGATAGTCACCTACGGAGACGGAACCACCGCCAAAGTAATTGGACAAGGAATCATAAGAGTAATTAATTCGCTCAAAAATGAGAATGCTTTCTGCATAAAAGGATTGGGACATAATCTACTAAGCATATCTCAAATCTGTGATAATAAGCACGTGGTTACATTCAACAAAGATGAATGCGAAATCTTAGACCTATCAGGAAAAAAAGTTATGAAGGATTGTTGCACAAATAACCACCGCTATGTCATCAAAGGCAAAGATAGGAGTAATTCTATGCCTAGCAATGTCGAGCATAGAAAGACATGTCCAAGTCTTGCATCGAGATCTGGATATTTGCTGAAACGATGCAATTTTGCTGAGCTCTCAATATTATATCTGAGGTTCCTCACCTTAACCTTTTTGTGTATAAACATTATAATGTTTATAAGTGTTGGGTTGTACAAAACTTGTACAAAATTTTGCTATGTATACTGATCAACTCAATGATATAATTCATTACACATGAAAGTTTGTCGAAATGAAGGAAAAACTAAAAAATTATATATACCTTTGATATGTCCATCGATAGGTCACATGGATTCTCAATTAAATTGATAAAGGTCGATACCATCGACATCTCTTCGGAAGTTGAAAAGTCATGAAGTTGAAAATGTTATCGAAGTCAACTTCGATAAAATCGAATAGAGCATCTCGATAACATCGAAACACTGGTCGATGACTTTAAAGATCACCACCTGGTAAAAGGCTGATGAGTGGGAAAAATTACTTTTTACAGCTACTGGTCCTGTTTTGTTTTCTTGCTCATTTTCTTTGGTCTGCCTACTCGGAGCCTCGTCAGGAAGATCCCAAACACCAAACGGAGTAAGGAAGATGGTTAAAGGGAAAGGTAAGGATCTCTCTTCTAAGGCTAAGAAAGGGAAAAATGCTAGATCACCTCAAAACAAATCCGATTGGGAACAAGTTGAAATCATCGATCATATTGTTCTCAATAGTGCTGTTGAGCCCTATGGGGGTAGATCTCTTGTTAGAGACTATTGGCTGGCAGAGTATGCTTAATATGGGTGGTCAATACCAGTTTGAAATGATTCAGCAGTTCTTCAACTGTTGCCATGTTATTCGGGATTATCCACCATGTATTCGTCTGGAATTCATGCAACACACCAAACAAATTACTCTAATAGTCCTTGGTCATGTTCTAAAAATTGGTGTGACTCAGATCCCAGTCACTAGTAGAAGTCTAAACGAATTAGGAAGGTGGGGGGAAATCACTCGAGCACTATGCCAGGGTGCAACAATTCCTAGAAATAATGACAATGTCCTTCCGGTAAAACATCTAGGAATCTTGTTCAAAATCCTCCACAGTATCTTCAATACAAATGTATACCCATGTGACACCAATGACACTAACCTGAGTCCCTTTGTACTCAATGTCTTGTATGATGTATATTAAGAGGTCCCTGTGTGTCTGCCAACTCTTATTCTGAATCAACTGATTAGGGTAGTTAAGGGAAACCATCTTGAAATACTTCCATTTCTGTCCCTTATCTGCAAGCTTGCACACTGGGTAGGACTGCCGAAAACATCAGACAAGGTATATCTTGAAGTATGGTTCGACCATGATGCAATTCAACAATTGTATGCCTCAATCTCATCTTATACTAAGAATCCTCCACCGGTCGGAGAGTGCAGTCGGCAGCCTAATGAAGAAACACCTTGGGGATCTAATCAGAAACCCCTCTGTAGTCTGGTTCTGTCACTAATCATCGACATTATATACTTGAACATCAACTGCTGAACAGTCTCGCTGGAATTTACGAACAGCTTCATAACTACGAACAATGATTATCAGGGATAGAGGACAAGATGGAAGCTCTCCAACCCTCGGTGCAACAGATTCTGGAGTTGCTAACAACTGGCGGTTCTACTATGCTTTAAAAAGATGACAGCTTTAGAGGATAAGTGTGTCCAGTCATGAACATTGTGATTGCTTTTTGAAAAGTTCTCCCTATTCTTTAACTGTCACACTTTAGCGTCTGATCGTTCCTGGTTTTTTTTTTTTTTTTTGCCCAGGCATGGGCCTAGTTGTTTTCTTTGGAATACTTGTTGCCTTACTGCCAAACCTTGGGCAGTATTCTTTTGGACATTTTAACAATGGATGGTAACCATGTATTCTCTTTACCGCCATATTTATGCTTCTCAGATCCCCTGGTTTATCTAGTTTATGATATGTGGAATGCATGTGATGTCTCTTAATGATTATCCTATCTGCTATATCATTGCTCTATCTAATCTGCTATACATATATACTTACTACAAATGATGTCTATTAATCAACTGTTTAAACATTTTACATCTATCTGTTATATGTATATTCCTCTGAATGACGGTTCTCCCACGTTACTTTAACTTCAGTCAATATTAACTGCTATATCTTTGTTAATGATTGACAAAAGGGGGGTGAAGAGTTCAAACACTCTGAACGGAAAATTGTATATCTGCTTAAATGGTGTTGCAGGTGTTAAGGGGAGCAGATACACCAAGACAAGGGGAGTTTACAGTCAGGGGGAGCAGATACTAGGTTGTGTACATGGTTTCACTAGAAATTGTAAAATTGTGTAAAATGCATGTACACACAATTTAGGATGTGTTTGTCTAGAGACTATTCTAGGGTGTTTTGGTATTTTGTCACGTAATCGACAAAGGGGGAGTTTGAAAGTACCATAGTTTGTCAATTGGCGTGAGCGTTGAGACAGCTAGACTGCAAAGCCTCATAGGAAGATCAATTCAAAGCGTCTGCCTCAACCGAATGTGTGCAAGCTCACCACAGGTAAATCTAAAACCTTACATCCCTTGTCCCAAAACACCAGGTATATAAAACCCTTAAAACAAACTAGAACATCATAGGGTTTTTAAGTTAAGAAAACTTTTTCAAAATAGGAAAATTCTCTAAGTTTTCTTACTTTGTCGATTTTATCAATACACATCTCGATATGATCGACCTACGCTGTCGATGTCCTCGATACCTAAATGATATCATCGATATGAGGACAAAATTCGTCCAACAACCACATACTCATCCGGACGGAATTATCGATGCATCAATATACTATCGATATCATCGATATTTAAATCACGAGTCCATCGAAGGCGACTCAATAATATCGACAGACAGATCTCTGGTGCCCTTGTTTTAACTTAAGAATATCATATGTGCATCGATATATCGAAGCCCTCTCGATTCCATCAAAATTCAAATCTCGATGATATCGGAAGGCTCTCGATGATATCGGTCATGGGCACCAAGTTGTCCAGCAAAATATTTTAGGATTGTTTATCTATGATCGAGGGTCACTCGATAGAATCGATATTCAAATATCGATTACATCGAACAGGGACAGAAACTGTCCAGCAAGCTTAATGGAAAATCCTCGGGATTTATCGATGCATCGACACAACTATTGATATCATCGACATTCAAATTCCGATGATTTCGAAGGTCCCTTGATCATTCTTGTAAACCTTAAATATTTCAAGTCAAGTCTCTCTCATTTTCAAATGTCGATGAATCGACACTAGTATCGATTGAATCGAAGTTCAAAATTCAATGACATTAACACCTGTTTTGATTCCATCGACTAGCTGGCAAGAGGTTTTAAAAGCGTATGACATTTGAGTTTGTGTCATCAAGTGGACCATCGATGCCATCGAGAGAATACACTTGATAATATTGAACTCTGTCATAAATGTGACCGTTTTATATCCGTTAGAACTTTTGCCTATATAAAGAGGACTTGTCTATTGTTGCTGGTAGAGAAAGAAGAGCGTGCTTTTAAGTGTTTCACCTTAGATCATATACCCAAAGCCCTTTCTCTCAGGGAAGTTCATCCTCCAATCCACCCTCATCATTGATATTCGATAGAGTGGATTGGGGAATGAACTTCCGCATTCAAGGATCCTCCAGTTACTACCTTAATGGCAAATTATTAAGCTAGGATGCCTTGAATGCATAGATGATCAGAATCACTCTATCTTTCTCATAGGAAAATATTTTATAGAGTAGGATTCCATCTTAACCTTGACCCAACCCAAAGCCTCATATTGGTACGTCATATGTGTTGCGGATCAAAGAAGCCGAAGGTTCTTCATCAACAAGGAGGAGATCTTCATCAACATACTGAATGGGACTCATCCACTTATTTGTAAGTTATTAGAGTCCCGAGGACACTTGTGATCATTCCTTTTTAGGATTAGGTCTTAGGTGTTTCTCACCCTTGCAAGCCTTCAACGGAGGCCTCCAGTGGGAGTGTACATGGTGGGTACATAGTGTTGACCCTTACTCTGTGGAGAGCATAAACTTTCGGTTGAAGGTGAACCTATCTAAAACTTTAGGTTCGAGGTGAACCGTGTGAAACCTCAGTTAGGGTCTTATGGAAGATCCTTGGCCAATGTGCCTAAAAGTGGGTGCGTTGTATTAACCTTTGCTCATGAGAGCATAAACAGTCAGCCTCAGTGTAGGTTTTAAAGGTTGAAGGTGAACCTAATTTAAAACCTTAGGTTTGAGGTGAACCGTTGTGAAACCTCCTTAGTGAAATCTGGTAAACTCAAGGGTTGAGTACAGTTACTGGGAGTGGAGTAGACAAGTAGTTGAACCACTATAAAAATGACTGTGTTTGAGATTGCTATTCTTCTAATTATGTGATTTACTATAATATTTTCATATCTGAATATCTTAGCTCACACCTCCCACACATACACAGTCATATCCATCATAAACTAGTTTGCATATTGTTCACTTGTTAAATAGTTTGTGATTGGATCCTCTATCGGGCTTGGAAGCCAGTAGAGTTACTTTTGAGTAATCCTAATATGAGCATGTTGTTTGGATTAGTGTAATAGGATTTTAAAATAAATCATAAAAACTTTAAAAAGTCCTATTCACCCCCCTCTAGGACATATTGGCATATTCCTACTTCAACTAAAGCAGTCTTCACCGCTATTTCAATTTTCAGACTCCTGAGGGGGTTCCAATACCTCCATTATTCCACCTATTCCCTGCTGCCTTTCAGCTGCAACTTTCAGTTGTTCATCAGTTGGCATTGTAGCTATAATCAGGCCTGATTTTGGTGCATGTGATGACCCATTAACATGGCCGTTTGGATCAGATTACAGCCTGATTTTCAGCCCAAAATGGCATGAGTTTGGATGCCCATACAACCCTGCTTGCTGTCTGATTTTTATCCCAAAATCATGGCTACCACCTGGTCTGATTTCAGCCTGAGACGCAACCATCATTTGGCATGGCCTCGGTCCGAAAACACACCCATCACTCATTCCGGATTCAACTCAAAGTCATGGCCATTGTTTGGCCAGTTTTTCCTAGCTCAAAACAGAGTTCGATAAAGGCCTGATTTCCTGGGTGTCCCCAGCCCAGAACTCATCCATCGTTTGGCCAAATCTCGGCCGGACACAGACGCTCTAGTTGGGTCGGATCTCAGCTTGGAACAGGGCCATGGGTTGGCTCAGTTCCAGTCCAAAATAGGGACCTAACTACTGCTTCCTCAGTCTGTCCCACAGCTATTGATTAGCTTGCTCTCCGAGCTGGTTTTGAAACTCTACAGAGAGCTCAAAACAAGCTTCAAATGGGTCCCAAAATGTGGTCTGAAGCCGGCCATTGCTTGGCTCTACCCAACATTACTGCGCCTGGACCGAACCCAGCCATTGCTTGGGCTTGCTTTCTGTCTAGGTGAGCATCACCTACACCTAGCTAAAGCTATAAAGAAAATGAGAAAAAAAAAAGAAAAATATTTTTCCTAGGACGGTTGTAGCCTGCCTCACCTATGCTGAAACAGGGGGTCGGTTTCCCTGTTTCTCTCTCTCTCTCTCTCTCTCTTTCTTCTTGCTTGTGATGAAACTATGGGTTCACACTGACCCGACTCAACCCAGGTTTCTCACGATTGAGGCGATGCAGCGTGCACTGAGTTCACCTGGTCGGCTTCACTTCTCACAGCCACTCTCTGTTTTTGGCTAGAGGAAGAGCACGCTTTCCCTTGGACGTCGAACGGCTAGGATGGCATGATCGAGCCGATCGTGAGCTGTCCAAGCAATCCCTGATAGGTTCCACCCAACGGATACCCACCACATGTAACACAATGGACGGTTATAACCCATCTCTCCCATCCGCTTACAAGAGATCAAGTGGCTATACGGTTTTGTTAAGTTGGGTCCCACGGAGAAACTGAACAGATCAGATGGCTCGGAAAGTGGTCGTGGTGGGCCACTTTGGGGCCCAAAGATCTTCCATTCAAAATATAAAAAAATGGCAGGAGAACATTTCTCTCATTTTTCGAATAGGGGATGTTAGTATCATAATCCACTCCGTCCATTTGCATTGGAGGACACTACGTAGGGACCCTGGCCCATTTTGGGTTGATGGCGAGCCCTAGGTGGGCCGTTACACTCTCCTTTAGGCTATTATTGGCCCATAAGATGCGATCTGTTGATCGGGTGAGCCTGATACTCGTTTTCAATGGTTAATATAAGGTGCTGGTTTGGATGAAGGCTTGGTTTGTCACTAACTAATTTTCAAGTGTTGGTGACAGGCGTGTTGTACCAGTATTAATTGACATAATGGGTTTAATTTAGAGTGCTCGAATAACCTCACCTTCTCGACTGTCATAGGGCATGTTCTGGCTCCTGGAGACCCTGATGGATGGCCTTAATGTCGACCAGAATCCCCATCCTGTATATGTCGAGTTTAAGTTTTTTGGTTAATCTAATCTGATTTAGGTTAATGTGGGTTTAAAAGGTAACACCCGTGTAACAAAGGTACGGGGTGTTATAGCGTGGCTAGGGAGGTGGCGACCAGTGTGGAGTGTATTAGACCCCGGTGATGATCCCAGAGATGTACGATACTGATATATGGACTTACAGAGTAGGAGTTGTGTACTC
Source organism: Magnolia changhungtana (assembly GCA_030180095.1). Lineage (NCBI taxonomy): Eukaryota > Viridiplantae > Streptophyta > Magnoliopsida > Magnoliales > Magnoliaceae > Magnolia > Magnolia changhungtana. The sequence continues at coordinate 2,555,382 of JASAUF010000554.1, forward strand.
AGCATCTCATTCATTCATTCATTCACTATCCACTCGAGCTGGTGGTGCGCAACTAGATCATTATATGTACCCTCATAATGGCTATGATTTTGGTTGGGTACGCGACTAACCTGAGATAAAAAATTTACCACATTGTATCCAGCTATCCAAATCAGGTATGAGCCATTTTGGATAAAAGTCCCTTGTGATGAACCCCACAGCTTGCGATACTACGTACTATCATCCTGATTTCACACTCCAAGTTGGTCATTTCATTCGCACCGCATATTGCATTGCATCCTCAGCACATAGCATATGGTTTACTATGCTTCTGCATTGCATATCCTGAATAAGGTTATTGGTATTATGGACTCGTCGGGATCTGCATATTGCATTACATCTGTAGCATATGGCGTTTGGGTTACTATGTTTCTTCATTTATATGGCCTAGATGAGGCTAATGGTAATCGTGGTTCGTCAGGAATTATATATTGCATCGTATCCTCGACATCTGATATTTGGCTCACTATGACTCTACATTTGCATAGCAGATCTGCATTGCATACTCTGATATTGTATGACTTATGGATTTGTCAGTATTTCTGCTAAATCTGATATTTTTGTGTTTGACACTTATCTTACGCACACACTTACATCACTCTTTAAGCTTTCTATAGCCTTATGCACGACCATTGTGTGTAGGTGACGTTAAGTCGCAACAGCATTGAGGGAGGAGCTTATGGCAAATCACTTTGGAGATTTTGTTATTTATGTATTTTCCTTTCAACATTGTACTCAAACATTTATATTAGAGGATATGTGGTGTTGATGTTGTCGTTTGTGACTTGGTTATGCTTGTGGTTAGGCTCCTTTACAAAAAAAAATAAATAAATAAATGAAAATCCTCCTTGTAGGATCCTAGGATCGGAATCTGGCATATGGGCGCATGAAGCCGAGAATGGGGTACTACAGAGACTGTCGGCACCGGATTTGGTGATCGAGAATTCTGTGAGCTTGGTTTTCGAGTTTGGGGGGTGACAATATGTCTGTGGAGGCCACAACCTCGATGTCGCTAGAGTGTAAAAGTGATCATGAGATACAAGATGCGAAATACATGATTCAAACTATCCAAGTCATGAACCAAACTTGCGTGTATTGTGCGATCATCTGGGGTGGCCCTATCTCAGGACATATATGTGTCTTAGGATGAAGGATATATGTTATGAACAATTGTCATCGACAATGAGCATACAAATGATGCGTATGGGCATATAAATGGGCATGATATCCATTATATTAGACATGTTATTAGTGTGTCTTGTTAGGATAAATACCCCAGCATGTTATCAGGCATATCATAACCAACCTTAGTTGGTACATCATATACAGAGAGTGGGAACCAAACGACAGCCTCACTAGAAATATAAAAGTCCATGTGGCGTGACCCACATTAGACTAACGTCGGCTCCTCATGTAGCTATTAGTGCACTTATTTTTGGCACCCGGTTTGTCAATCACATGAATCGTTGTATCATATAGTTGGTTAAGCCTTTGGAAAGTGAAGACCAAAGACACAAGCGAAGCTAAAGCATCAAGGAAGTAACAACTGGTAAATGAAGTGCCTCGGTGATCCTAACCCTTAACCCCAAAAAAACCCATATACCTATAAATGATCTTAACCTAATAAGGAATACCTAATTGATCATCCCTTCGAGTTGCCATCAAACAACCTTTGATGACATCAAAGGTGTGACGCCTTGGTCACTGCTTCAATGTGGGCAGGGCTGGATGCTTGGGCGAGCTACCGCGCTAGGTAAGCTACTGTTGCAATTGACTGTAGCGTAACTTGTCCCACATCGGAAGAGTTATCTAAAGTAATGGTGGTTATATATGTGGTTCAGACCTTCCTTGTACGAGGCCTTTTAGGGGCAACCTCGATAACAAAATCGTGCGGGTCCAATGGGACCCAGAGCGGACAATATCGTACAGTGTTGGTTGGGCCATTACAAGCCGTCTGCCCTGAACAGCAAGGATGAAACACGTACAACATCAAATCAGAAAAGGCCTGACCGATGACATCGATCGAGAGTTAAGGATGTTTAGCAACCAAACTGGATTTTTGTCTGAAATTCTTGATGGCATCGAGGTCAACTTATGTTTCGATGACATCGATCGAGAGTTAGAATTGTCCTGCAAGTTTTTGAATTTTCCTCTGACTTTCTCGATGGCATTGAAGCCCTTTCGATGACATTGAAGCTTGATGTTTGATGACATCGAAGGTCAGTCAATGACATCGATAATGATCCACATTTATCCAGTAAGAAAATATCATATTTAGTCTGGATTGTTTGATGGCATCAAGGAACCCTTTGATGAAATCGAAGGAATCTTTGATGACATTGACAGAGTCATTTTCTGCCCTTTTTTTTTTTTTTTTTTTTAACAATTGGAGCTCAAACTATTTATAAAGGACATTCAGTTCTTGGGCTTAAGGATGGATTTTTAGAGTAACTGGAGGTAAGATGATTGCATATGCATATCTCTCATCCTATCCCTCTATTCCATTCAGTTTCAAGCAATCTCTCTTAAGATTTCAACTCTAATGAGGATTCCAACCTCACCATTGGAGATGTGCTTGAACTCCTCAATTTCCTAGAGATTGGACTTGAGATATCTTGGCAAACCATTGTCCAAATCTTCTAAGAGACCCATTTAGGTGAATCCCCTGGAAAAAACTTCTCATTAGTTATAGGAGATTCAACCACCTCCCATCAACTTGGTTACCTTGGATGAGCATAAAATGCAACGTGATTGATTGTGGAGCTAAAACCTTAGCAAAGAGGTGGCAGCATAATTGGGGGAGTATCGGGGAGATGATTAAAGCATGAGAGAGAGGAGATCAAGCAACCCAAGATGAAGCTATAAAAGGGACTCAATCCAACACGTAAGTGTCATTTGTAAGAGTCTAAGTTTGCACTCCTTCCTTGTTTAGGTTGGAGAGTAAGAGTTTATAAACCCAAACTTGAGCTAGGTTCTTGTATAGGACCTTGGCCTTTGGCCTAAATTATAGGTTCTTATGTAGGACCTTGACTCTAGTGTGGAGTCAAAATTTTCAGGTTCTTGTGTAGGACCTTGTGCTCTTGTGTAGGGCCTAAATCATCGGGTTCTTGTGTTGGACCTTGGCTTGGTGTTCGGGAGTAGGACCCTTGCTCGTGTAGGGCATAAAGTTTAGAGTCCTTGCGTAGGGCTGTAAAGGTTTGAGGTAAACCTGATTTAAAACCTCCGATAGTGAAATTCGGTACACTCATGGGTTGAGTGCATCCGCCGAGAGTGGAGTAATCAAGTAGCTGAACCACTATACATGCTTGTGTTTGGGAATGTTATTTGTGCACTTGTTTAATTATGTTAATGTGTTTGAATGCTTAATTATGCATACGTGATTAGATGAAAGCTTAAGTTGATAGTTAAAACATCTCACACACACATATTCACTATCATTATATGGACTAGCTACCTTAATTGCAAATCATGAGTAGTCTATGTGATTGGATCTTCTATTGGCTTGAAAGCCTTAGAGTTACATTGCCTTACTTAGTTTAACTGTTAATTAGTTTAAGTTAGGCAATTATTACTTTTAATTGGCATAAATTTTTAATTGTTCCTAATAACCTGTCACGCCCCAAACTCAAAAATCGGGCTCACAAAATTCCCGATCGTCGAATCCGGCGTTAACAACCTCCATAGTACCTCAATCTCAGCTCCTAGTACCCATACATCAGGTTCCAATCCTGGGATTTTATAAGGAGGATTTCAACATGATTTTGATTCGTAATAAGCATAACCCACGAATAATAACCACAAGAACACCATCACATAATCCACTATGATAGAAAACTTTAAGGTACAATGATAATGATAATAACGGAAACTCCTGAAGCTCGACTGTACGCTCGTACTGTGGCGAGGTAACGGCTGCGTCCTAGCGTCACCTGCACACATCAATCATGCATAAGCTTATAGAAATCTTAAAGGGCGATGTAAGTGTGTGCGCAATATGAGCGTGCTCAGAATGCAATATCAGAATGATGTAGAATCATACTGATGGATACATGAATGAAATCAGTTATACCAAGGCTATGCGGTGCAAGATATGAATCTTATAGGCCATATCAAGACCATGCGATGCGAGATGCAACTCAAGTATGTCAATCCTCATCCAAATCCACATATCAATGCAGCTCATTACTAAAGCATCAAGTATCAGTACAGTTTCATTCTGGATAATCACCGGAGTTTAGTACACTCCAAATGGCACTGCCCCTTTCCCAGGCGCACAGCCCAAGTGAGCGTAAGAAACCTCACTATCCGCCTGGCTAATAGTCTGCCAATACCTATCTGGCACATCGATAGCGGACCCATTCACTAGCTGGTCAAACTTAGCCTAGCAATGCCCCCTACGCTCGGGCGGGTAAAGCCACATCCCTTTCCAACCGACCACGACACAATGGCAGACGCGGCCTGCTAGTATTCGGCCCTCGTGCGCTCATGTATCCACTCGGCCTCGACGTTGGAGTCATCCTCTAGTACCATCGGGTTTAGGGATTTTCACCCAGGGACATCTATGGGGCCCTGATGCTAGAAACAGTATTTTCAGTATCCAATCTAGCCACCCATGATATGTTTGTGGAGGCCACAACCCTGATGTTGCTAGGGCGCACAATAATCTCAATCACACAAATGCAAATGTGCATGAGTCATGCAGTCTAATCATGCATCAATGCTGCGCATATCGTGCGCTCATGTGAGGTAACTTTGCCTACCAGGGAGTCCCATAAACCACCTGCACTATGGCATATGCAATGGCCAATCACATCTCATAACAAACATACAGATGATGTGTATGGGCATATATTACAATGTTATGCTGTCACAAACTCATAATCGACAACGGTAGTCGGTGTCGGCAATCGGCACCGATAATCGGCATCGATAATCAACCTCAACGCAAGGCAGGGTCCATAGATGGACGGCCGATGATGAACCAATTAAAATCAATGGGGCCGAAGCGTTTGGGTTAACCCTCGAGAGAATGATGCGGAAGGGCCTAACATGGCCTAAGGGAAGGTCACAATGTGGACGTCCAACCATCATTTCCCATCAAAGTGGACCGTTAACCAACATTGCTCCCAAGGAATGGCGCTTATAGGGTCATTCGGATAGGGTCACATGGCCTCATACAAGGGCCTAATACACATCATCATGGGCCTCAATTAAATTAAATGGGCCGAATCAAGTGGGCCGATTCAAATGGGCCGAATCAAACGGGCCAAATCAAATGGGCCGAATCAATGGGCCGATTCAAATGGGCCAAATCAAATGGGCTGGATCAAATGGGCTGATTCAAATGGGCCGAGTCAAGTGGGCCCCTAGTACATTAAATGGGCCATACCAATGGGTCGTACCAACTACACCCTTCATCCATCGTTAGAGATCATTTTAGAGCATTATTTTGTAAAAAATGAATCATATCCAAAGATCATCTGGACCATACCACAAATGGCAGTGGTGATAATGATTCACACTATTAAAAATTTAGAGGGCCCACCATAGCATTTATTTCCCATCCAGACTGTTCATAAGGTCACAAAATTTTGAACAGTGAGGGAAAATAAATTTCATATTGGTTCAAAACTTCTGTAACCCAAAAGGGGCTTTAATGGTGGGTGTTCAATCCACTGTTTTATGTGGTGTGGTCCACCTGATAAGTGGATCTGTCTTATTTTTCTTCCCAAGCCATATGACTGGCTCACCAAATGGATGGACGGTTGGATGAACTACATCCATTAGCGGTAGGTCCCACGTACATGGCCCACCGTCTCTTTTTTTTATGCCCTGACGAGCTGGCCATATGGATGGACGGCTGGGGTATGCCGTGTACATCTAGGGAGGTGGGTCCCACGTACGTGGCCCACCTACTATTTATATACCATCCAGTCCATTCGTCAAGTGGGTCCCATGTAGGAGTGGCCCACCATAATCATATATATTAAATAATATCAGTGTATTATATATTATATACTTAAATATAATATAATATTATATATATACACACACACTCTAGATCCATTGTCCAGATACATCTGGACGGTACAGATTGCATAATTAAAGGTGGGTCCCATGTGGGAGTGGCCCACCATCACCATTTATTAATATAATATATTATATTATATAATAATATACTTATATATATATATATATAAGTGTGTGCATGAGAGAGTGCAAAGGGCTAGTGTCCAGACCCTCTGGACCCTGGATGGACGACTTATATCCATCAGTAGTGGCCCACCACAACCCTCTCTTCTCTAAATACATATATATATATATATATTATAATATTATAAATTATATATATATATATCTTATTTATATATATTTTTTATTAGAAACAAGGCATCCAGCAACACCGTCCAGTGGACTGGACAGTGTGAACTACCACACATGCAACAGGCCTCACCGTCTAGATCCCATGGACAGTGTGAATATTACATCACGGTGGCCCCACGTCCAGTGGACCACACATTTAGATCAGGTTGATATTTATATTTTCCTTTCAACAGGGCCTATCCAGTCCTGCTGGACGGTCTAGTAAGGTGGGCCTGTTATATGGATGGCATGGATATAATACATACTTCATGGTGGGCCACACACACACCAGGTGAGCCACACACCTCTACATCATCATCACCATACAAGAGAGAGAGAGAGAGAGAAAGAAAAAGAGATGTGAAGGGGATGGACCCCACCACTATGGGCCCTCCATTTCTTACATTGTATACTTCAAACAGGTCCCACCACATGTGGTTTCCAAAAAATAAAATTTAACGGTGGATCACCCACCTATCGGCCTTCTCCTTTAACTCCTTACACTCCTATGCTCCTTGCTTTCAACTTTGATGGAGGTTGATGGTGATTGGAAGGTTGAGATGGGAGATGAGAGAGTAGGAAAGTGCGCCACACATGTTTTTAGAAGAGAGGGCTTGGATGTTGAAAACTCTCATGGAAGTTGGAAGATTGCTTAGAGAATAAGAGAGAAAGAGAGGTGATGGATTGATATGGGATGGGTGGAATGGGTGTTGTAAGGAGAGGTATGGGTTTGTTAAAAATTTTGGTAAAAGAGGGATGGGTAGGGAGAGAGAGAGTTGACTTGTGGAAAAGAAGGAATGGATGCTTGTACTTGGGATAGGGTGAGGTGGCATTGAGGTAAGGGTGGTGTACTTAACTTGATTTGCTATGACATGTTGTAGAGATTCTCTCAGAATTCGCAACGCGCAACATTTCTTCATAATGAACGTGGGCCCACATCTCCTGGCTCGGGTATCAGATCTGTACCCGAGTCGCGGCTTTGGAATCACGGCGACGACGCGGTTGCCAGGGTACAGGTTTCGATTCGAGCTGACTTCGGTATGCAGGACTTAGCTTAGGATCGCGTGTAAATGTCGGATATAGGTCGAGGGTTGCCGAAATTCGACCGAGAGGACCGCGGAAGCCTACAGAATGGTACTGTCTAGGATACGGGTCTTACGTAACCCCCCATAGGACATAGCCTTCATTCTCAAGCTTCGTCAAGCTTTCGCACTTAATGCATAGTGGCATAAATTGCAATTTCAATTGGTATCAAAACGAGTAGCTCTTGAAGGGCATAACTCCTTGAGTTAATCGAAAGAGCCTTAGAATGAAGTCTAACCAAGAGAGTAATGCCATCACATGACCACCATACTTTGACGAGTCTAACTATGCCTATTGGAAGACTAGGATGAGAGTCTTTCTAATGTCCCTTGAGCATTCATTTTATAATATTATCGAATAAAGATGGGTAATACCCATGGAACAAGTCGTGATAGATGGTATAACCATTAGTGCTCCGATAGAAAAATCCAAATGAAGTACTGAGAGCAAGATATACTTATAATGTCAAAGCTCTCAATACTATTTACTATGCAATTTTACCCGACAAATTTAGACGTATATGCACTTATACAATGGGGAAGAAAGTGTGGGACATTTTGAAAATCACCCACTGATGTAGAGTAGGTCGCCGACAGTTTCATCACCAAGATGGATCAGAAAAGGCTCGGTCGACGCAGAAGTGATCCGGACCATCGAAACTTAAAATAGACATATCTCGCAAACCGGAATGAACTATCGGACGTACCATCTATGATTTTGGGGTAAGACGAGCTACTTTAGCCACCTAACCAGCTACATCAGGTTGACCACAATGAATTTGCAAAATACCATCGGATCAATGGTCGAAATCCTGTTTTAATTTCATTTTTACTAATTATAGTAAGCTTTAGTTTGGTTATAACTCTTCATTCGTTGGACTTTAGGAGTTGCGTCCATCATGAAAAGTGCTTAGAGTAATTAGAAGTATAACATGGTTGAGCCAAATAGGACACTTACTATTTTTGGTCGAAAACCATGACATCTAGTGGAAATCACGACCGTCTATAAATAGTAAGTTTACTACTTATAGTAAGTCAGGATTTCTAAGAGTTTTAGTTGGAGTTTGATTCTGAAACTTCTCCCTAGGGTTCATAGCCATATTTAAAGAGTTGTAATCTCATTTTTTATCATCAATAAAAATATTTCAAATATTTTAGAATTATTTTTATTTTCTTTTCCTCATGTATTCGAGGTTTCTCCATGAGGAGTCTAGAGAAGTTCTGTGGATCCTAAGGAAGACGGTGCTTGACCTCACACCCTTCCCTGCATCAGTTTAGTATAATAGAGAGGCTTTTCCTCAGATCTATGTCTTCTAACGATGGGTAGGGCAACAATCCCATGGATGGTGCTCCATGGGATCATCTTTTAACCACAACGACTTTCAAAGTAATGCAGTGAGAGAATCGACAAGCCATGTAAGTGCTACAGGCTTTCATCGATCGCAGGGCGGATCGCAGAGCGAATCACATAACGAAGGCCCTAAGGTAGCTCCATGTTCATGGTGGTGATCCACCCTCACCAGATGCTGGAATTCATGATTACACTGATCATATGGCAGTGATGGCAGTGAACTATAGGATCACTCCTGAGAAGGTGAGATCCAGCGACATGATTCCACAACATCCTGGATGAGGCATTGATTGAATAGAATGAACGGATCAAGAATTCAAGATGAGAGTTGATCTTTCTAGCTTCAATGGCCAACTTCACATTGGGGATTTCCTCGATTGACTTTTTGAAGTTGAACGATTCTTCGACTATATGGAAATCCCTGAAGCAAAGAAGGTTAAGCTTGTGGCCTATAAGTTGAAGGGCAGAGCTTAAGCTTGGTGGGAAAAACTTCAACTCGAACGGATGAGACAAATGAAGGCGTCAATCCACACGTGATCGCGGATGAAGAAGTTATTGTGGATGCGATTCCTCCCTAGCAATTACGATTAGGTATTATTCCAACAAAACTAAAATTATTGATAGGATATCTGATTAGTAAGGGGTTATGCAAAGAAATCCCATTATTTGACAGCGATAGATGACCATGCCAAAACTGAGTCGCAACAGGCATGGATTCATCAGTGGCAGACATGTGGTCCCTATGGGAACAGAGAACCAACCCACGACTTCTAAAGTGGAGGGACGATCTTTCATAATCGGACAAGATTTTGTAAAACAATCCGAGGAGATGAGAGATATAGATGTATTAGTTGAGAAAGAAAAATATATGGAACTTGTGAACATCCCAGAGGATTTGAAACCAGTGTTGCAGGAGTTCATGGCGATTATGCATGATGAACTCCCTAATAAATTGCCTCCCATACGAGATATACAAAACCACATTGATCCTGTCTCAGAGGCAAGTCTGCCTAATTGCCGGTATTATTAGAGAGAATGTGATATCTTGAAGGCAGAAGTGAAGGAATTGATTGATACTAATTAAGTCAAGGAGAGCATGAGTACATGTACTATGTTAGCTTAAGGGCCTAATGTCAAGTACAAGAAAAGAGCTAATAAACATCGGCATCAAAAGTTATCTGAAAAATCATTAACTAAGTCCCTTGAGTAACTTGAGGATAATATTTTTTCAAGTGGAGGGGTTTGATGTAGAACATGTCACAGATATATTCCTAGCATGGTTGGGCTAAAAGAAGGTGGACCGTAAATTGAGTGTAATTTTTTATTCAGGTATCATTACGGGGCGCACAACCCATCAATCTTTACTGAAATGGGCCATCCAAGGTGAACTGACCCACAAAGTGGGTTGCATCTGTCCGTTTTGTTAGAAAACGCGCGCTTTCAGCTCAAAAATGAATTTTAGGAAAAAATTACTATTTTTAGTAATTTTGAATTTTTTAATATTTTCTTATTTTTAGTTTTTTTAGATTTTCTTCCTTTTAGAAATAGCTTCTAATCATGCTAGGACTCTTCTAGTAAAAGATTATTTGGAATTTTTATTTTTAGAAATTAGATTTTAAAAGAATTTTGTAAGTGCTATAATGCTTAAAGAACACTTCAACCTTGTTTGTCAAATTTCATTTGGTTAATACATCTTAGCAAACGATCTTAAAGTATGGTTCAAGACCAAGGTTCAAGCCTAGCTCAAGCTCAAGTTGAAGATCAAGCTCAAAAGTCAACATAAAGTGAAGATCTGCTAACGTTCTAGTAGAAGATCAAGTTCTTAAGAGAAGTACAAATCTCTAATATGCTTCAAGGCAATGAAGTTCAGTCCATACAGGTATTATAAACCCTAGAAAGACCCTAGGTTTAGGTGCTTTCAAAATATATTTGAAATTGGGTTTTTATGCTTGTATTTGGTTGAGTTTCAACTAGCCTAAGTTTTGGCTCGACCAGTCCTAGCACAAACCGAGTAAAACCAAAAAAATTGTTACTCCTTCGTCCAGTCGAGTGGTCTCCTCGACCAGTCGAAGTACACTCTTCGACTAGTCGAGCGTTCCTCAGCTCGAAGTCCAGCAACTAAAACCATTCCAATTTTGGCATCCTCAACCAGTCGAAGATTACCTTCAACCAGTCGAGCAAGGCCTTCTACCAGTCGAAGATTCGGTGGATCTTATCACGTTTAAATCTGAAAATCTGTTGGAACTTAATCCGGTGCTTGGGCCAGTCAAAGACTGCCTTAGGCTAGTCGAAGCAATAAAGTTTTTTCCTATAAATTGTCCGAAAATGCAATTAAAGTCTATCAAAATCCTTCTACAAGAGAGAGAGAGAAGCCTTAGTTATTTTCAAGCTATTAAGCGGTATTTATAAATCATTTTATAGCTTTTTCGTTTAATTCCTTAATCTCTAATTTTGTCATTCTGATTATAAAAAGAGAGAGAATACTCTTCTTTTTTGAGATTTAAAGGAATTAATATAAGTAGCCATTGTTTTAAATCTAATAAAAATCAATAGAACCCTAGACCTTTTCTATCAGACTGAACATTGAACATTCAACATACAAGAGAAATGGTTCTTCGGCTGCAACTTCTTCTACGGTGAAGATAAGTATGCATTTACATTTTAAATTTGGTTTTTCCGAGATAGCCAGAAAATATCAGTGTTGGTTTTTCTGAGATAAGCAAGAAAATCTCAGTGAGGGATTTCTTTGTTCGTGATAACCTGATAAAATCACAACTGTATCAGGTTTTAAGGTGACCCTGTGAAAACCTTATTCATAGTGAAAGTCAAGATTACGTGACTAGTAATTTTAGGAGTGGAGTAGGTGTTGTCGTTTGAGAACAGTTGTTGACACACCAAACCACTATAATTCTTGGCGTTGTGATGAATGCTTTTATTACTTTTGTGGTGAGTGGTTGTAATTTCATTTTAGTATAAGTGGTGAATGTTTGTAATAATTAGATTTATTTGCTCTTACTCAATTTAGAATTTTGATTCCTATCACATTCGTGAAATAAGGATGTCCTGCTTAAACTTATTTAGGTGAAGGTTACCCTACGAATTAGTTTGAATCAACGTTTCAATACTAGTGCAATTGAGATTTCTGATTTATTTGTTTATTCAGCATTTTATTCGATTATTTGGCATAGTCCTATTCACCCCCCTCCCCCCTCTAAGACTTTTTAAGCTCGCCTTTTCAAGTAGTATCAGAGCGAGGTTGCCTTTTTTTTTTATTAATTTCCTTGAGTTAAAGATTTAGTGCTTTATTATGTCAAATTTTGATAGTTTATCTATTACCAGGCCACCTCCTTTTGATGGCTCTAACTATTCATACTGGAAGGCTAAAATGAGAATTTTTTTAAATCCTTAAATGAAAGTGTGTGGCTAGCCACTGTGACTAAATGGAAACCTCCTATGACTGAAGTATTAGGCAGTGATAGAACTAAATCTATGAGAGAAACTGCATTCTATTTATGGACTGCAGCCTAGAAAAGTGAAAGCAGTGCTAATGTTAAAACCTTAAATGTCATAACTTGTGCTCTATCGCCTAATGAGTTCAAAAAAAATTATTTCATGTGATACAACTAAGCAAGCATGTGATATTCTCAAAATGACACATGAAGGAACTTCTATAGTCAATAAATCAAAAGTTAAAATCCTCACTACCAAATTTGAGAAAATTCATATGGAAGAAAATGAAACTTTCATAGACTTCTATACAAAACTAAATGACATAGTAAATTCCATGTGGGTATAGTAGATGGAATCCCAGAAAGCAAGGTTTGCGCAAAGATACTGCGATCTCATCTTGAGAGATTCTATTATAAAGTTACTGCCATTCAAGAATTGAGAGATACTGATCTTATGAAGGTTGAAGAGTTAGTTGGTTCTCTATAAACATATGAGTTAAATTTTAAATCTCCTAAAGCCAAGTCTATTGATCTTAAATCTTCTAAATCTATTTCAAAAGAAAATAATTCTAATTCTAATGTTGAAAATGAAGATGATATGGCAATGTTAGCTAAGAAATTTTATAGAATTTTCAAAAACAAGAAAAGATCAAATTTTCAAAAATCAACTAATAAAAGAAAATGAAAATCTAAAACCAAAGATAGTTAATGTTTCAATTGTCATGAATATGGGCATTTAGCTAATAAATATCCTAAAAATGATAGGTCAAAAGAAAGGGCATGATAGCTACTTGGGATGAAGCATCTGACACTGAACGCACTTATGAGTCTGATGAATCAGAACAAGAAAATACAAATGCAAATTATGTGAAAGCTCTTATGACTATAGCCAGAGTCACTTCCTCAGATAGCTGTAATATATCTGACTATGAAAAACCTAGGAGTGACCCTGAAAATGAAAACGAAGACGATCTTCAAGATGCCTACAATGCTCTATACAGAGAAAGTTGTAAAATTGTTGTCAAATTGAAAATTCAAAAAGAGAAATATTCTAAACTAAAAGAAGAACATGAAAACACAATTTTAGAAAAAATCTCATTTTTCAGATTGTCTTGAAAAAACAAAATTAGATTTAAGTTTTAAATCTCCTGAATTACAAAATCTCCAAACTAAAACTCGAAGTTTCTTCTCTTTTGAGTTTTAAGGACACTTGGAAATATACCCATGGTGACCAAAAGCTTGAAAAATTGTTAACCTCATCTAGAAAATGTGGTGATAAGTTTGGTCTGGGTTATATTAAAGGTAAATCTTCGAAATCTAAGGATTCTACTCCTATCTTTGTAAGAGGAGAATCCTCAAACTCTAAAGGTAAGACTTTATGAGATTTTAATCGTAATGATTTCAAAAACTCAAAACCCTTTCAAGTTTTTAATAATAATAATGTCATCAGCTATAAACATCAAAAGAATAATAAATCTCCCTTAGTTGAAAAAATAATGGACCTGCTTAAAGAGCTTTTAAAATCCAACTCAAATGAATATGGAGTTTATAGAAAAAGGAGAAATCCAAACTCCTAAATGCAGCAAAAATCAAGAGTCACTCGTAAACCTAGAACCGTTATGAAATGAGTTCCAAAGGTTAAGTGTCTTGTTGTCCACATAGCTTTCAAAGTCATTAACCACTCAAGATGGTACTTAGATAGTGGATGCTCAAGACATATGATAAGTGATAAGGTAATATTCACGAATATTAAAGAAGTAAATGGCGGCTCAGTTACTTTCGGTGATGGAAGCAACTGCAAAATAATAGGTCAAGGTACTGTACAACTTCCTAACTTACCTCTCCTTTAAAATGTGCTTTATGTTGAAGATTTAAAACATAACCTATTAAGCATATCTCAAATCTATGATAATAACCACAATGCAAAATTTTCTAAACACGGATGTGAGATAATGAATGAGAAGGGTAGTGTAATATTAAATGGTCGCAGGACCTTTGAAAATTGTTATATGATAGATAACTCTTGCTCATCAAACCATTCATGTTACATGGTCCAAACGGAAGAAACTGAGCTATGGTTTAATAAAAAGCCCACTGTCAAATATTTTCAGACTTTTAGAAGTAAATGTTTTATTTTACGCTACTAAGAAAATTTGGGAAATTTTGAAGCTAACAGTGATGGGGGAATTTTTCTAGGCTATGCCCTAAATAGTCATGCTTACCGAGTTCTTAATAAAAGAACTGGAGTTATTCAGGAATCAATAAATGTAGTAATTGATGATCAACAAATCACACCCACTCCAAGCTATGATGATGATGAAGTCAATATAATTCATCTACCTGACTCTTCATCCAAATTAGTTAATACTAAATTAAGATTAGTCAAAGACCATCCGACTAATCAAATACTTAGTAACCCTAACACTGGTGTTTTAAAAAGAAGAGAAATAGAAAATATCTGAAATTATGTCTCCTTTACTTCTCAAATTGAATCGGTAAATGTAAATGAAGCACTTACTGATGAAAGTTGGATAATTGTCATGCAGGAAGAATTAAATCAATTTGTCAGAAATGATGTATGGTACTTGGTTTTTTAAGAATAAAGGTTTTTAAGAAATAAGGTAATATTTGGAACCAAATGGATTTTTAAGAATAAAACTGATGAATTAGGTAATATTATCAGAAATAAGGATCGACTAGTTGTACAAGGGTACACTCAAATAGAAGGTATTGATTATGATGAAACCTTTGCACCAGTTGCGCACCTTAAATCTATAAGATTATTTATTTCAATTGCATGTCATAAGAAATTCAAAATATATCAAATAGATGTCAAAAGTACATTTCTAAATGGTGACTTACATGAGGAAGTATATGTTGAACAACCTAAGGGCCTGTTTGGGCAGTGGGATTAGAAGAGATTAACTGGGATGGGATTCAAAAAACATAATTATTACCCTTGATAGAGATTGTCCCCTATTGCCATGGGATAAGATTAATGCATGCTTTGTTGATAATAGGACGGTACATTGAATGGATATACCCACCATCATTTGAAATTACTGAGAATAACACACATATGTTATATCTAAACCGTTCATTTGTTTTGTAACCTCATTTTATGGCATGGGCCTAAAAATGAGGTAGATCCAAAACTTATGTGGCCCCAAAGAAGTTTTCAATGGTAAGTATTCAATACCCATTGCTTTCTATTGTGGGGTCCACTTGAGCTTTAGATTTACCTGATTTTTTGGCTCATGCTCTAAAATAATCTCAATAAATGGGTGGACGGTGTAGATATAGCCCACACATCATGGTGGGACCTACGCAACTTGCTAACATTGAGTGAAATTGGCACGGGACCCAATGCAATTCCATTTAATATAATTCCAAGCTTTTCCATTCTTCCCAAACATGGAGTAGAATTGACACAGGATGTCATGCCCCAAACTCAGAAATTGGGCTCACAAAATTCCCGATCGCCGAATCCGGCGTCGACAGCCTCCGTAGAATCCCATTCTCAGCTCCTAGTGCACATACACCAGGTTCCGATCCTAGGATGCTACAAGGAGGATTTTCAACATCAGTTTAATTCGTAATAAGTATAACCAAAGGCATAACCAACAAACAACAACCAAAAACTTCATTACATTTCCATTATGATAAAAAACTTTACAAGTACAATGAGTATAAAGGGAAATACAATGATAATGGACAAAAGCTCCAAAATGATCTACTCTGCGCTCCTGCCTCAGCGCTGGTGCGATCCAACGTCACCTGCACGTAACGGTCGTGCATAAGCTTATAGAAAGCTTAGAGGGTGGTGAAAGTGTGTGCGTAAGGTAGTAATGCAGATATGCAGAATCAAAGTAATGCGGAACATACTGATGAATCCATGAATACCACTAGCCATACCAGAGCTATGCAATGCAAGGCATGAATGATGTCGGCCATACCAAGGCCATGCGATGCGAGATGCAATTCAAACATACAAATCCTCATCTATATCCACATATCAATACAGCTCAAATCTGAAATATCACTGGGGTCTAGTACACTCTAAACCAAATTGCCGCCCCATCGCGCACAATAAGGTAAGTGGAAGAGACCTCACTATCTGCCTGCCAATATCGGGCTCGACTCGTTGATAGCAAACCCATTCCTCGAGCTAGTCAAACTCAGCCTAGCTTTGCCCCCTCCTCTCGGGCGGGTAAGGCCGCACCCCATTCCAACTGACCACGACACAGTGGAAAGCGCAGCCATCTGATAATTGACACTCGGCGCTCTTGTACCCACTCGGTCTAGAGTTGGAGCAACTTTTTGGTACCATAAGGATTTAAGGACTTTCACCCCGGGATATCTATAGCACTCTATGTAGAACAAGATTTTTGGTATCCAATCCTGCCAACCATGATACACCTATGGAGGCTATGGCCCTGATGTCGCTAGGGCGTACAATAACCATATCACACAATGCAAATGCATGAATCACACTATCCAGTCATGCAGCAGTCCTACGCGTATAGTGCGCTCATGTAGGGCAACACCGCCTATCCGGGAGCCCCTAAACAATCTGCCCGAAGGCATATGCTATGATCAGTCACTTCTCATATCAAGCATACATATGATGCGTATGATTATGAATCATGAAACTATACTAAACATGTCATAAAGCAGTGAACTATCCTTATAACGCAGATGGGCCTAGACATAGAAGGCCTACACACAACCAGTACGGGCCTATCAATGGCCCTAGGGAGAGTCATGATGCAGACATTTAACCAACACTATACTTGCAATGTGGACGTCAAACTAACATTGCTCCCAAGGCATTGCCCGTCGTAAACATCATTACATAAACCATGTTGGGATCACACATTGCAATGGACCTTAGGTACATCCCATTGGGCCTAAATACATCAAATGGGCCGCATTAATGGGCGTCACCAACGGGCCTTATGTACATTGCAATGGGCCATAACCCATGGGCCTTGAATACATCACAATGGGCCTCAACCCATGGGCCCTATTACATCACAATGGGCCTCAACCCATGGGCCCTATTACATCACAATGGGCCTCAACCCATGGGCCTTAGAATACATCAAAATGGCTTAATCACATGGGCCTTATATATATCAAATGGGCTACACTACTTGGGTCCCATGCACATCAACTGGGCCACACCCAAATATAAGTGGTGATGATGATTTCCACCATTAAAATTCCTAAGGCCCACATAACATATGTTTCCCATCCAACCTATTCATAAACTACCATAGTGATAGATGAAGTGGGAACAATTATCAACTTATAGGGAAGACTACTATGGCCCTTAGAAATTTCTTAAACGGTGGTCGTCATTGTCCACTTCTTTAAATGGTGAGGTCCACCTAGACGTTAGATCTGACTCATTATTTACCTCATGCCTTGAAACGAGCTTTGAAAGTGGATGGGTGGTTTGGATGCAACATTTGCCCAATGGTGGGTCCCACTAGCCGTCCAGTAACTAGCAAAATGGTTGGACGACATAGTTAAACACATACAATTGGTGGGTTCCACCGTCCGCCTGGACAGTGTGAATAAAGCACATATATCACTGTGGGTCCCACATGGGGCCCACCAAAATGTTTGGATGCCATCCAATCTGTTCATACAGTCATAAGGACCTAGACCACAAAAAAAGGGCTCAATGGCAGACGTTAAATCACCGCTGTTTCTTATGATGTGGGTCACCTAAGCCTTGGATGTGGCCGAATTTTGAAAGGGGCCCACTTCAGGACGGGGCCCGTTATATGAACGGGTTAGATGACAAATACACATCAAGGTGGGGCCCACGGCTGGGACCGTGGGTCCCTGCCTCACCGTCCGCCCGTCCCAGCGCAGGCGCTGCCTGCGCCTCTGGCAGCAGCAGCGTGCTGCTTAAATATATATATATATTTAAATCACAGTATTTTTACAGTTTCTCACGCGTGGGGCCCACATCGGCAGGATCTAACCCCGCCATTGCTCCTCATATCTCAAGACAAGCCAAACAAGCCGAATATTCAATATGTTTTGGTGTATAAATGTAACATCCTAGATTTTTGCCAACCCGGAATTAGACGTCCTTAGGCAATGGGTCTATCTTAACACCTTATTAACTTGTCAGAACTCAATCCCACAGTCTAAAATCGTTTCTTAACCCATTTCCTTCAAAATCTCACCTTTCACTACCTTGTTCTTTATATGTCTCTAAGTACTTTCACATTAGACACTATCTTAAAGTTTAGGTGATGAAGAACAATACTTAAACTAAACATTACTAAAAATAGTAAATACATAAATAAAATGGGCTTTTAACCATTAACCTTATGGAATCATTGATGAATATGTTATTTAGAAATTCAGCCTCTCCTGCCCTAGGATCTTCTTCTGTTGACAAAGGCCCAAGTACCACCTCAGACAGAAATCGCTCAGGATCAAATCCTTTAGAAATGAGACAAAGTAACTAAGTACTAAACTAGATTAGCTATGAAATCCGCTTGAATCACTTTAAATATGATCTGCAAGACCCAAAACTTGTAAATCATTGACGCTAGGTTACCCAAAAATCTAGGATCAAACTCATTACCCGACTGCTCTCGGGAGCACATTGAAACTCCGTATCAGATCTGGACTGCGCATCGTAAGTCCGAATGATACGAGGTTATAGAATTAGGACTGCCTCGCTGGGCTTGACAACCATCTCGGAGATCAAATCCAGACAGTGTCCCATGGCTATTCGCTTGAGTCTGGAGCGAGGAGTGTGAGAAGGCTTGGTTTTCTTTAGAAATTTAATAGAATTTAAGTAATCTGAGACTTGGTGTTTGCGAGCTAATTATAAGCAATCAGACCGTCGGAATCTGACCCAAATACACCCTCGGATCAGGAAAAATTTCATATACATGGCAGTGTACTTGAAATTCCCGATCGAGATTCGGTGACCGTTGAACTGAAACTGGTGCGCCACATGTGATCTGAGAATTCGACTGGAATGAAAACTTAACTCCACCTAGATCCAAGGTTGGTGAGCTTAAGTCCGACCGCACACAGAAAAGGGGCTGCCAGAAGTGCTCCGTTGGATCAAAACGGACCCGCTTTGGACATAACCTAAGTATACCTTGACCTAGAGTCTATTTTAGTGATGTTTTAGCCTATATAAGGACCTTAAAACCTCACTCTCTCATCCCATACGAATTTGAGAAAACCTAGGAGAGAGAAGAGAGAAAAGAGAGAGAATGTCTGTGAGACGTGGGAGGATCTCCCTAATACTCTACCCTGCCACTATACGAGCTTAACGACCTCCTTCAAATCGCTTTCCCGGCGATTATGGCTTCATTTCTAGGTAAGAAACCCTAACCCTAATCTGATCTATTTCATTCTATAGGTTGCCAAACTGCCGTATATTAAAGCTTAGTGAATCTATCGAGTTCATTACGCTTCTACGGCGTAAGGTGCGGACTTTAGATGTATAGGTTATGGTTTTCAACGCTTTCAATGTTAGATAATGATAGATTCATGATCTGCATACAATTGCACATGTACAAAGTGTTGTCCGTTTTATTTTTCAGATATATGTTAACTATGTTGAATATACTGTATTCCTCGTATTTGTAGAAAATACCGTATACGTACAAATTTTGAAAGTATGTTAGCCATTATTAATTATTGTATGAACATGTTATATATATATATGTATAATACTCACTCGGAGAAAGGATTTGCCCTAATACATGTTTTTGCTAGTTCACGCTATGTATGTTAAAAGAGTGTATTCTAAGTGTTTGTGAAAATGACCGAATGAGTATAGAATTTGCATTCGTGCTCGCCATGACTAATTGTCATGGATATATGATTGTTGTATTGGCGATACCCCTTTGACAAAAGGATTTGCCCTAAATCACGCCACGACCAATATACACTATATATGTTAAAATGTGTAGCCCAAGTGTGTGTGGAAATGACTGAATGAATATGGAACTTGGATTCCTACTTGCCTCGTCGTGGGTGCACACATGTTATAAATGGGGTAGCTCCCTAGTGAAAGGATTTGGCCTAATACCTATGTGATCAACATACGTCATGTATGTTGACGTATGTGAAGTGTTTGTTGAAAAGTCTGAATGAGGAGTAGATTGTAAATTGTAATGTATAAGGGTGTTGAGATAGGATTCTCAACTACCTTAGTGATGTGTATGATTTCCTTCATGTAAGTGTTTAGTTTAATCACTTACTGGTTTATGAAACGTATGTGTTTGGATTTTCTGTTTGCATTGTGTTTTATAACATGCTTGTTCATGTGTTGAATTACTTGCTTATTTAATTCTGTTCTGACTACTTCACATGTTTAAGTTGTATTCCATAAAATCCATGAGGGGTGATGGGGGAGTGGTGTAATGATTCCATGCAAAAGCCCTGGCAGCCCTAAGCGGACAATATTGAATATTTGATTGTATGATTTGAAATCTTGATTCATTACTGCTTTGACTCTCTGTACTTGAATGTGTTTGGGGCTATTGTATAGTCAAGGCAATCGGTAACGAGATTGAATTCGTGGCTGAGATTCATCCGCCACGTGAGATTTGTTCGACGAACCCGAGTCGTACTTCAGTTGGCGATAGTGGTTGGCCATGCGAAGTGCTTGTGCACTTCATGTCGTTCAACTTGTCGTGCGCTCGAGCTAGCCGAGCTCGTCAAGTAACCCGATCTGTCTAATGTATGTTCACCATGTTCGGACGCTACTGCTTGAACCTAAGGTACCGAATTTACCAGTGCAACCCCGTTAACCGTGGTACCTCATCCACTAAGACTTAAGAGCCGGGCATGGTGGTATGGGACACCGTTGTTGAGCTGTTGGCCTATGCAGGGGCCATGAGCCTTCCCGTAGTGACCATTGAGCAACTAGACTCGTGAGCCGATTATGGTGGCATGAGATACTATATTCGAGCTGTCGGCCTACACTACTTTAATGGGTGATGGGGGATTGGTGCAACGATTCTGTGTAACAGCCCTGACCGTACCCGGTGTAGTGACCTTAAGCATACTCTAAATCTGCGGAGAGGCGACGAGCCTTCCCGTAGTAAACAGAGTATAAACTAGGCCTGTATTGATAAGGTAATGGGAGAGTGGTGCAACGATTCCGTGTAATAGCCCTGACAGCCCTTGCAGCGACCTAAAACTATACATCGTATGAGATTATCTAGGAATGACGACCCTAGAATGGATCATTGTTTGGGAATGATATAAGGAAGGTACCTTAGTTTCCCAATACTACTGTTTGAAATGGACTAATAACAACTCGGTAATCATGCTCATCATCGCATTGCATGTGCCTGGAAGATGTGGAGCACTGAGGGTGACAGCATGCCGCGGACATAAGATGGTGTCGCACGAGGGAGTATGTTGGCGAGGGCATGCATCATTATTGCATCTCATCCTTGCATTAATTACTGTACTTAGGAATGTTTGATTGTACTGCTTTATCATTAATGCTTGACTGAATTGATAACATGTTAACCTATGCTTTATTGTTCCACTGAGTTAGCTACTCACTCCCATGTTACGGGATGGTATTGTACACACCAACCAGACCCTGTTGTAGTTACAGGTGATGGTGATGCTTATGAGGTGGAGCTGGACTTTTGCGACGACGAGGATGCCTTCTTGTATATGCTGTATTCTGGCGGCTTCATGCGAGGTGTGTCTTGATTGACGGGGTTATAGGGTTGCTGATTAGATGTCATTACATTTTTTTTTGTATATTTTGGACTTGCACATGTAATTATTTAACCTGGTAATGTTATCACACTCTGGAGACTCACCACAGTCTATATATTTTATATATCTATCACAGTCTTCCGCTTGCAATTTAACTGTCTCTGGAGCATGATATGCTATTTTGGTATAATCTCATTCATGTTTCAATGCTCTCATCATAATCCTTATTATTTGTGTTGCATAATTGATGCGTTGGAACTTGAGAGCTGAGCTTTGCTCGACCCCCAATTTTTAGGGCGTTACAAGATGGTATCAGAGCATGATTTGGATCAAACCGGGCCTGGGTTATGGTTGCACGATGTACGCTGACGCTTTTCGACATAGGTGGGTGTGAGAAAAATGTAGAAACATTCACAGGTTTCCCGATTTTGCCAATTGGCGAAGTTCGCTGAAAACGATCGCTGTAATTGAGTCTGTACTCAACCTTGGTCGCACGGGTCGACCCCAAACCACTTCTAGACCATCAAATGATGGGTTTAGATCACAACTTACCCCATCCCAGCCGTTAGAAGTCGGTAAATACAGTTGTGCATCAGAAACTACCCGAAAGGACCTGAAACGAAGCAAAACAGAGTCGTGAGCCTACCCACGCATGTCCAGGGGTACCCAGGGTGGGACCCAGACATTTTTGGGGCCTAGGAGTCATGAGGACCTCGCCCAAGTGGCGAACCATTGCCACTTTATCCAGGGAGTGGCGAGGCCCTCGCCGGTTAATGGGCTGGCCCGGGCAGGCCGGTCGGGCCGATCGATTTTGGGTGTTTAAGAACCCCCTGATGTAGGTCCCGTCTACTGCAACCCCCCCAAATGCATACTTCCTTCACAAACTCCACCCCCAAGCTCTCTTTTCTCTTCCAATTTTTTGTTTCCTCTCTCAAACCTCCCTTTCAATCACACACTTCGTCATTTTCGGCCACAACCCCTCCATAGCCATCGTTTACAGCTATCCCTACCTCCCTACCCTTCCGATCTCTCTCATTTGGGCCCTTACATGCCCCATGTGAAGCTCAAAAATGTGTAAGCTCCCTACCCCTTCCATTTCTTCATTTCCTACATTTCTCTCCTTTCATTTGGGCCTTTACAACATCTGTTGAGACCCAAGTCCGTGGAGACCCGAGGATCTCATCCCTTTCCTCCCTTTTCTTCACTTTTCCATGGCTCTATCTGAGCATGGTACGGCCATTTTCTCGGATGTCTAGTCATCTATACTGTTGTCTTGTAGTTTGCATGGGTTACTGTCTTAGGGTGTTTATATTTTCATATTGATGGGTGTAGTAGTTGGTAGAATGTTTTAGATGTTTAAGGACGTTTAGGGCCGTTTGGCCAACTGCATTAGTTGAGTTTAGGGTGGATAGAATTGTAAAGGTAACAATAAATGTATGTGTAAGGTATGGTCCCTAGATTGGGTGTATCCTATGTTTTCCAATGCCATGTTTGGAATGTATGCAATGAAAAGTATATTTCGGGTTTTTCCTTTCAAATTACACTTAGAAATTCATCATCATGGGGTTTGGAAATCCCATCTCACACTTTTCAATAAAAGGCTCATTTTCCAAAGCCTATAAAATGAATCCCCACCCACCCTCCTACCAAACAAGCCACTCCCAATCCCGAGGTGGGATTAGCAATGCAAGCTCATTTAATACAACTTAAGACCACTGGCTAGATAGGCCTTTAGAGTGTTGAACCTAAAGTTGGTACTCCTAGATGTAGCAAACACATCTGGCAGTATAGGAAATCCACCAAATTAATAATGTGAACCCTATGACCTTCTTAGCTAGTATGAGCATGTGTATGAGCATGTGTAGTGCTCGAGCGTAGTTACATTCATGTTCGGGCAACTCAATTCCGATTAGACAACTTTAACCCTAAGCGATAAGACAATTTCTTATATTAGAAAGGGTATAAAATCATTTAGTGTATAAGCATAAACTTTGGATTATAACCAGTGGATTACCGCTACTCCTAAATTAAGACTAGACTACTGATTAGGCTAAGGAAGGTAAAGGACTAATTAATTATGCTAAGCCAATTGAATAATAGACTTAGTTATTTGGCTTAACCAACTCAGACCCATCACACAACTTTCCTTTCATATTAGGAGTATATAGCCGATAAAGACTTTGTCTTTTTAGACCTAAGGAATTTCCCAAATGGGCAACCGCAGTCAGGAATTAAGTCCCAAATCACATGCCATGTTGGCATACATATTGTGCATATGAACTTCGAAAGATAGCTTGCCTGTTAAGCTAAACATGATTAAATAGGATAAGTCTGGACCGTGATAAAACTCCTTGGTAGAATTAGGCCTCTTGCCCCAAACTCACACCTGTCCTTGAAATCAACCACGATACCCATCATCTTTAGCTCCTTTCTATGACCATAGGTACCAATGTCATAGTACACATCATCAATGGAAGGAAGACCATTGTATTGAGGGATTGTTTCCCATTTCGTGTCAAGGATAGGTCCTACATTACACCTTGTTCCGACATATGGAACATGACATAGATCTTGAACCCTGGAGTAGAAACAATTTTTAAGAGAGGTAGAACATTATGAACCCAATCTAGTTAGGTCACCTAATACACCTCTTTGATCTGGGTGGCGCAGCAGAAACGTGGTGGACCCTTGCCCCACTAGCCTAGGATCGAAGGGAATTGATCCAGATTGTACGTAAAGGTAGGTCACTAAATAGGATCTAAATCTTCCTTAGAATGTAAAGCAATTAGGGTTCAAGTATTAAACAATTTCATATTACAGAATAGGCCTACCAATGGGTATGAGCTGAACTACAATAGCTGAGGTCTGTGTATCCACGAATCTGCTCGCTAAATACAAACTTAAAAGAAGCCTTAGCCGATTCTCTACTACTACCATGGACATAAATTAGGATGAAGACTCTCCTAGACCAAGACCCAACGGGCAACTTTATAGATAGAAAATTTGAGCCTTTAAATGATGGACATTCCCTATGTTGTTAAAGTGATCGGACTACGGAGTTACTGAAATATACAACTGCGAAACATTCGCGGCTTGACCCAATTCTCAATCCTGGGCGACTACCAATGGACTCACTACTTGACCGAGCAGAAGACCAGGATCTACCAGACTAGGAAGGGATACGATGAGCTTTCTACCCTGGCCAGGTAGATGATCGATGTATCGGGATCGAGCCCACTACAATTGCCTTTCCATGTTGGTCAAACATTGAAAACAGCTATCTTACTATCAACAGTTGGGAATCGAAGTCAAGACTCCAAATAGGGAAAGAAATCCATTGTAGCAAACCATCAGGATAAAAGCAAGGGATAAAGAAATAATTTTTTAAAGGGGGGTAGTGCCTAAAATGTACTAGACTAGCATGCACAATATAAACCCTACCGCGCATATAAACTTGAAATCAATAAGTCTTAGGCAAATGAAATAATAGAATTCTTACTTATTACCTTTAGCCAATTTCGAGGATGAAATTATTTTTAAGGGGGGTAGATTGTAACATCCCGGATTTTTGCCAACTTGGAATTAGATGTCCTTAGGCAATGGGTCTATCCTAACACCTTATTAACTTGTCAGAACTCAATCCCACAGTCTAAAATTGCTTCTTAACCCATTTCCTTCAAAATCTCACCTTTCACTACCTTGTTCTTTAAATGTCTCTAAGTACTTTCACATTAGACACTATCCTAAAGTTTAGGTGATGAAGAACAATACTTAAACTAAACATTACCGAAAATAGTAAATACATAAATAAAGCGGGCTTTTAACCATTAACCTTATGGAATCATCGACGAATAGGTTATTTAGAAATATCAGCCTCTCCTGCCCTAGGATCTTCTTCTGTTGACAAAGGCCCAAGTACCACCTCAGAAATCGCTCAGGATCAAATCCTTTAGAAATGAGACAAAGTAACTAAGTACTAAACTAGATTAGCCATGAAATCCGCTTGAATCACTTTAAATACGATCTACAAGACCCAAAACTTGTAGAATCATTGATGCTAGGTTACCCAAAAATCTAGGATCAAACTCATTACCCAACTGCTCTCGGGAGCACATTGAAACTCTATATCAGATCTGGACTGCACATCATAAGTTTGAATCATACGAGGTTTTAGAATTATGACCGCCTCGCTGGGTTTGACAACCATCTCAGAGATCAAATCCAGACAGTGTCCCACGACTATTCGCTTGAGTCTGGAGCGAGGAGTGTGAGAAGACTTGGTTTTCTTTAGAAATTTAATAGAATTTAAGTAATCTGAGACTTGTTATTTGTGAGATAATTATAAGTAATCAGACCGTCGGAATCTAACCCAAATACACCCTCGGATCAGGAAAAATTTCATATACATGGCAGTGTACTTGAAATTCTCGATCGAGATTCGGTGACCCTTGAATTGAAACTGGTCCGCCACGCATGATCTGAGGATCTGACTGGAACAAAAACTTAACTCCACCTAGATCCAAGGTTGGTGAGCTTAAGTCCGACCGCACACAAAAAAGGGGCCGCCAGAAGTGCTCCGTTGGATCAAAACGGACCCGCTTTAGACATAAAATAAGTATTCCTTGACTTGGAGTCTATTTTGGTGATGTTTTAGCCTATATAAGGACCTTAAAACCTCACTCTCTCATCCCATACGAATTTGAGAAAACCTAGGGGAGAGAAGAGAGAAAAGAGAGAGAATGTGTGTGAGACATGGGAGGATCTCTCTGATACTCTACCTTGCCACTATACGAGCTTAACTACCTCCTTCTAATCACTTTCCCGGTGACTACGGCTTCATTTCTAGGTAAGAAACCCTAACCCTAATCTGATCTAGGGTTATGAACATTACAAATGATGAAATAGCTAATCTATTTCATTATATAGGTTGCCAAACTGCTGTATACTAAAGCTTAGCGAATCTATCGAGTTCATTACGCTTCTACGGCGTAAGGTGCGGACTTTAGATGTATAGGTTATGGTTTTCAACGCTTTCAATGTCAGATAATGATAGATTCATGATCTGCATGCAATTTCACATGTATAAAGTATTGTCCGTTTTGTTTTCAGATATACGTTAACTATGTTGAATATACTGTATTCCTCGTATTTATAGAAAATATTGTATACGTACAAATTTTGAAAGTATGTTAGCCACGATTAATTACTATATGAACATGTTATATATATGTATAATACTCACTCGGCGAAAGGATTCGCCCTAATGCATGTTTTTGCTAGTTTACACTATGTATGTTAAAATAGTGTATTCTAAGTGTTTGTGAAAATGACCGAATGAGTATAGAATTTGCATTCGTGCTCGCCATGACTAATTGTCATGGATATATGATTGTTGTATTGGTGATACCCCTTTGACGAAAGGATTTGCCCTAAATCACGCCACGACTAATATACACTATATATGTTAAAATGTGTAGCCCAAGTGTGTGTGGAAATGATTGAATGAATATGGAACTTGGATTCCTACTTGCCATGACTATCCATCGTGGGTGCACACATGTTATAAATTGTAATGCCCTAAAATTCGAGGGTCGAGTAGCAACTCAACTCTCGAGTTCCAAAACATCACTTATGCAACATAGATAATGATGATTAAATGTTGTCTGTGTTAGTGCAATAAACATGAGTGAGATTATACCAAAACAATAATTCATACTCCAAATCAATTTTATAAAGGTAAACGGAAGACTGAAACTGTACATAATTGTATGTAAAGGAAACAAAACCATCTTAATCTCTAGAGTATGAACCCAATTGAGTCACCAAATACATGTATCTGTTTTACGATCAAAATGTCAAAAGTACAACTAAAGAAGTAAGCCCTGTAAATCCCGTCGATCAAGGCAGTCTAGGCAAAGCCACCAGCATACTGCATATACGAGAACTCATCCTGGTCCTCGTCATAGTCCGGCTCAGCCTCCTGAGTCGTCACCTAATACGCACCTAAGACAGACTCTAGTTAGTGTGCACAACACCATCCCGTAACATGGGAGTGAGTAGGTAACTCAGTAGAACAATAAAGCATAGGTTAACATGTTATCAATTCAATCAAGCAGTAATGATAAAGCAGTACAATCGAACAATCCTAACTACTCTTATTAATGCAAGTATAAAATGCAGTCATGATGCATGCCCTCACCGACATACTCCCTCATGCGACACCATCTTACGTTCGTAGCATGCTTTCATTCCTCAGTGCTCCACATCTTCCAGGCACATGCAGTGCGATGATGAGCATAATTACCGAGTTATTATTAATCCATTTCAAACAGCAGGATTGGGAAACTAAGGTACCTCCCTTGTATCATTCCCAAACATGAGCCATTCTTGGGTCGTCAAACCTAGATAATCTCATACGATAGTGTGGTTCTAGGGCACTGCAAAGGCTGTCAGGGCTGTTACAAGCAATTGTTAACTACTCCCATATCACCTTTTTAACGATTCATCACTAACTTGATACAGGCCTAGTTCATACTCTATACACCGTGGGAAACTCGTCGCCTCACCGCAAATTCAGAATATGCTCGAGGTCACTACAAAGGGCTCGTCACCAATCAGTGTAGGCCGACAGCTCGAATATAGTGTCCCATACCACCGTATTCGGCTCACGAGTCAAGGCTGCTCACTGGTCACTATGGGGAGGCACGTGGCCCCAGCGTAGGCCGACAGCTCGACCACGGTGTCCCATACCACCATGCCCGGCTCATGAGTCTTAGCGGATAGAGGTACCATGGTTAACGGGGTAAGGTTAGTACCTCAGGTTCAAGCAATAACGTCCAAACATGATGAACATACATTAGACATATCCGGTTACTTGATGAGCCAGACTAGCTCAAGCGCACAATCAACTGAATGACATGAAGTGCATAAGCACTTCGCGTGGCCTAACCACTGTTGCCAACGGAAGTACGACTCGGGTTCGTCAAACACATCCTATATGGCGAAATGAATCTCAACCACAAACTCAAGTCTGGTACCAATTGTCTGGACTATAATCATAGTCCCAAACGCAATCAATCCTTATTCAGAGCATGTGGAGTAAAGCATAATAAACAAAGTAATTCAAGCATGTTAACAAACATGTCATAAAGCATGTTACAAAGCACAATGTAAACAAGAAATATAAACACATATATTTCCTAGAAAGCGATTAAATTAAACAAACAATCATAGAGGAAATCATATATGCTTCTAAGGTAGTTGAGAATCCCATCTCAACACCTACCTAAAGCCTGATTATCTAAGCACTTACTCTTACAAGTATTTTCATAAACACTTTGAATACACTATTTGAACATACATAGTGTATATTAGCAAAAACATGTATTAGGGTAAACCCTCTCGCCAAGTAAGTGTTATACACATATATAATATGTTCATACAACAAATAATCATGGCAAACACATTTCTAAATTTTTACGTATACGGTACTTTCTACAAATACCTAGAATACACAAAATTCCATATTCTTCGTCTTTAATCAAAATGAAAAATAGACAACACTTTATACATGTGCAATTGCATGCAGATCATGAATCTATCATTATCTGACATTGAAAGCGTTGAAAACCATATCGTATACACCTAAAGTCCGCACCTTTTGTCGTAGAATCGTAACGAATCCGATAGGTTTGCTAAACCTTCGTATACGGCAGTTTGACCACCTATAGAATAAATTAGGTTAGCTATTTCATAACCTACAACTATCAAAACCCCAAAATGGGTTAGGGTTAGGGTTTCTTACCTAGAAACAAAGTCGGAATCGACGGGAAAGTGATTAGACTTGAGTGGTTAAGCTTGTAGAATGGCGGGGGAGAATAGCAGGGAGGTTCTCCCACTTCTCTCACACTTTCTCTCTCTTTTCTCACTTCTCTCTCCTAGGATTTCTCTCAAAATCGTATGGCTGAATGAGAGAGGGTTTTAAGGTCCTTATATAGCCTAAACCTACTCCAAAATAGACCTAAGGTCAAGGTATACTTAGATTATAACCAAAGTGAGCCTGTTCCAGCTCAACGGAGCACTTCCGGCGGGCCCCCTTGAGCCGAAGGTCGGACTTAAGCTCACCAACCTTGGATCCAGGTGAAGTTAAGTTTTCATTTCAGTCGGATTCCCAGATCACAAATGGCGGACCAATTTCAATTCAACGGTCAGTGAAACTCGATCAGAGATTTCAAGTACACTGCCATGTATATGAAATTTTTCCTGATCCGAGGGTGTATTTGGGTCGAATTTTGACGGTCTTGTTGCTTACAAATTGTCTGCAAGTAACAAGTCTCAGATTACTATTTGAGATTTTTATTTATAAAGAAAACCAAGTGTTCTCACACTCCTCGCTCCGGACTCAAGCGAACAGCAGTGGTACACAATCTGAATTTGATCTCTGAGATAGTTATCAAGCCTAATGAGGCGGTCTTAAGTCTATAACTTCGTATAATTTGGACTTCCGATGTGCGGTCCAGATCTGATACGGAGTTTCAATGTGCTCCCGAGTGCAATCGGGTAATGAGTTTGATCCTAGATTTTTGGGTAACCTAGCATCAATGATTCTACAAGTTTTGGGTCTTGCCGATTGTATTTAAAGTGATTCAAACGGATTTCATGGCTAATCTAGTTTAACACTTAGTTAACTTTGTCAAATTTCTAAAGGATTTGATCCTAAGCGATTTCTACCTGAGGTGGTACTCGGGCCATTGTATGGAATTTTTTGAGTCGTTACAATCTACCCCCCTTGATGAAAAATTTGGTCCTCGAGGAGCTAAGGGTAGTTCTTTCGGATCTCAGCTTCTGTCTCCTAGGTAGCTTCCTCCTCTGTATGATGCGTCCACAGTACCTTCACGAGTGGAATCACTTTGCTACACAATACCTGCTCCTTCCTGTCAAGGATACATGTCGGGCGCAGCACATATGTAGCATCGTCGCTCAACTGCACCTGCTCCCAATGGATGATGTGTGAAGGATCAGGGACGTACTTCTTCAGCATAGATACATGAAATACGTTATGTACAGCTGCAAGTGGTGTGGGTAAAGCGAGACGATATGCCACAGCACCCACTCGATCAAGTATCTGAAATGGACCGATGAATCTTGGTGTGAGCTTTCCCTTCTTCCCAAACCGAAGGACTCCCTTCATGGGGGAAACTCCGAGGAATACATGATCTCCGACCTCGAACTCAAGTGGTCGCCGTGTAATAACCCAAATAAATCTTGACCATCCAATTTTAACCATTGATCGACGTACCCAATTAGTCCGATATAACCGACAATCCATAAGATCAACTGG
The DNA here is from genome assembly GCA_030180095.1 of Magnolia changhungtana. Classification (NCBI taxonomy): domain Eukaryota; kingdom Viridiplantae; phylum Streptophyta; class Magnoliopsida; order Magnoliales; family Magnoliaceae; genus Magnolia; species Magnolia changhungtana. Next base: position 2,586,744 of record JASAUF010000554.1, read on the forward strand.
TTCAATCTCAACCATTAATTTGGACATATCCAATCCAACTGTTCATTAACTAATAAATCCATCCAACAATACAACCATCAAACCGTCCATCCACCCAATCACACATGAACTCATCCAAACGTACATTTATCCATCACCTATCCGTACATCCATCCATCCATCTATTATACATTGATCCATCCATCCATCCATCTACATCATCCATGTACCATCAGATACATCCCAACCACACACATGCGACAAACACATCATGCACACATACCTTTCACACGTGGCATACATGCATAAAATACATCACATGCATCACATGCACACACATATGGCACATGCATGAGGCACACACTTACACACGTGTTGCATGCACACACATTTAACAAATGCATACCGCACACACATGGCAGTTGTGAAATGCATGGTACATGTATACGCTAGACAGTAACAGACTATAAATGAAAAAAAAACATGGCAAAAAGAAAATGAAAACGGTAGCAATAAAGGTGAGAGTTGCTTCAATGCACGTGTCTAAAACAACACTATAAATAAGAGGGTCGCTCTTCACCAAGATGTGAGTGTGAAAAGTGAGGAAGTGTGTGACGTGAGGAGAGATAAAGAGCAGGTGTGGGGACGTGAGGAGAGTGAGGAGAGAGAGAGAAGAGAGGGAGAAGAGAGAGAGAAAAAAAAAGAAAAGAAAAGGTTGCTGGTTATTCACGTTGGGAAGATAGGGAGAGAGAGAAGAGAGAGAAAAAGGAAGAAAGAAAAGGAGGAGAGAGAAAAAGGAGGAGAAAGGAAGAAAAGAAAAGAAAAGAAAATATTTTGAAAAAAAAAAGTGAGTTTCTCTCACTTGATATTTTCTTTATTTATTTATTTTTCTTATAACAAATTCCACTTGGTTTTCTTTTATTTATTATTATTATGCAAATAATTCAATAATTGTGCATTTTTCTCTTATTTATTTATTTGATTCATATTGTGTTATGTTTATTTAACATGATTTTTTAGTTCTCTTTATTTTAATTAACAAGTTGTGAATCAACTCTAAATTTAGATATATGTTTACCCATGCATTCAAAATTCTTTGATTATTATTTTTTTATTTTTTATAATTTTAAAAAAGTCAGGATTTAGATCATCTAAAAAAATAATAATAAATAAATAAATAAATAAATAAATCTTCAAATTCAGTATACTCTTCCAGACTATCGGATCAGATTTGACGGATTACATTGCACAAATATATTTTTACGTAGAACTTTAAATCATGTATTAACAGTCTACAATGGTTAGAAACAATTTATCCTTAGAAATATTTTGCTCATGAAATATTAAAATTTTATATCCTTCGAACAGTTTTTGGAACACCAGAAAATAGGTGAGGCGATCAAGTCCTCTGGGTTGAAAATCCCTAAAGCGTAAATAGGTGGGGCGATCAAGACCCTTGGGTTGAAAGTCCCGAAACCCAACTGGTACCTTTTGGAACCTCTACTGTACCCTTTGAATGGGTGAGCATGTCAGGATTGCAAAAGGTTCCCACTGTCAGGTTCAGTAGGGTAGTAGTCTGACCAGCTAACGTATGAATGGGTCTCTCACCAAGTGCCCTTTGGATGGGTGAGCATGTTATGCGAGAGGTTCCCATTGCCAGGCTAGGTGTTGTATTAGGCGGGGTGTTGGCCGACCGGTGTAACCGGCCCTGGTGTTAAAATGAATAAAGCGCACTTGTTATTATAGAGTATAGCATATGTTGATTGATTGATTCATTTTTCTTTGAATTTACACTGAAAAACTCTTGTTTATTAATCTCCTCATCTGTTGCTTTACCTAAATAGATATTGTATCTTTTAATACATTTTTCTTCATGTTATATGAGGTTATTTTGAAACCTGTGTTGAGATTACTCACTAGGCTTCGCGGCTTACCCTGTTGGGATTTTAAAATTTCAGGATCGGGATCACATGAAGGAGCTTGAAGAGATTTCTTTTATTTATTTTTGTTTCTTTATCATTTTCAAAATAAATGTAATGAACATTTAGTATGACAACATTACGATGACATGTGTTTGATGATATAATCTTGAATAGTCGGAACATGGACATTTTTCTTCTTTAAATAAATGTTTAATTATTCAATTTTTGGATTGTTATATTTTGTGAATGAGATCATTTTGTCAATATATGTGTGGATTATTAAATATAAACATACAAAACATAAGTCATGCCTGCGGGTACGGAATCAGGGTCGGATATACCCAGGTGCCGGATTTTGGGGCGTGACACGCCGCCTCGTATCGGCGTAACTCTTCTGCCTGCTCTGCGCTATAAGAAGTCAACGCCTGATAATGTCGATCTTCTCTAAGGTTGCCTATACCAATTCCGGCCCAATCAAACTACGCTCGCCAACCTCAGCCCAGCAATATGGCGCTCTGCAAGGACGACCATACAAGGCCTCATATAGAGCCATGCCAATACTAGCCTAGAAGCTGTTATTGTACGCGAACTCTGTATAAGGAAGACAGTCATCCCAACTGTCCTTGAAGTCCAAGACACAGGCCCGTAACATATCCCCCAAAATTTGGTTCACCCGTTCTGTCTGCTCGTCTGTCTGAGGGTGAAACGCAGTACTGAACTTCAATTTCACACCCATCGCTTCCTAGATACGAGTCCAGAAGATAGACGTGAATCGCGTGTCTCTATCCAACACGATCTCTAGGGGAACTCCATGCAGACGTACAATCTCTCTGATGTACGGCCTAGCCAGCTCATCTGCGGAGTTCGTGACTCTGATAGGGAGAAAATGGGCCGATTTGGTCAACCGGTCCGTAATCACCTAAAGGAATCATGTCCCTTCCTCGTCTTCGGCAGCCCTGATATGAAATCCATGGAAATGAAATCCCACTTCCATTCAGTTATGGGCATGGGCTGAAGCAGTCCAGGAGGTCGGCGATGTTTTGCCTTGACCTGCTGGCACGTCAGACAACGAGAAACATATTCTGCTATGTGGGTCTTCATGCCGTCCCACCAATAAGACCGTCTCATGTCCTAGCACATCTTTGTGCTACCAGGGTGCATCGCAAGCTTCGATTTGTGGGCAGTCTCGAGAAGCTCCTGTCGCAAGTCATGAATATCAGGAACGCATAAGCGGCCACGGTATTGTAGACCCCCATCAGTACCAACTCTCCACTCGGAGTCCTCGGTGTCGCTAGCTTGCTCTCGAAGCTCAGAAAACCGCTCATCACCCTTCTGGGCCTCGATGATCCTATCATTAATAAGTGGCCACACCCAAACGTGCATGACACACTCAAATGGCTCCTCCACGGTGAGTTTCTGCTCGAAGTCCCGCACGAACTCTATCATATCCCACTCTTCTATCATCAGCGAAGCCGCAAATGCAATAGCCTTCTTGCGGCTCAACGCATCCGCCACAAGGTTGGCCTTGCAAGGATGGTAGGAGACCTCGAACTTGAAGTCCTTCAAGGTCTCCATCCATCTGCGCTGCCTCATATTCAAGTCTCGTTGCATGAATATATACTTAAGGCTCTTGTGGTCGCAGAAAAGCTCGAACTCCTCTCCGTAGAGGTAATGTCTCCAGATCTTCAATGCAAAGATAACAGTTGCTAACTCAATGTCGTGTGTAGGATAATTCTCCTCGTGCTTCCTTAATTGTCTCGAGGCATATGCAATCACCCTGTCCTTCTGCATAAGGACACAATCCAAACCAACGCGAGCGCATCAGTGTATATCGTGTACTTAACCCCTTACTCTGGCAATAATAGTATAAGGGCGGATGTCATTCTATCCTTCAGCTCCCGAAAAGCTGCTTCTTCCTTCACATTCCAGGCGAACTTCAAATCCTTACGCATCAATTGTGACAACGGCCTGACAATCTTTGAGAAGTCTTGAATGAAGCATCGATAGTACCCTGCCAGGCTAAGAAAACTCCTCACCTCAGTAACCGAGCCAGGTTGCTTCCAATCCTGAACCGTGGCTATCCCATCCTTAGACACCACATGTCCCAGGAACTTGACTTTCTTCTGCCAGAAGTCGCACTTCTTATACTGCGCAAACAACTGGTTCTTCCTTAAAGTATCCAACACCGCTCTCAGGTGCACCTCGTGCTCTTCTTGACTCGTGGAATATATCAGGATGTCATCAATGAATACGATGACGAATCGGTATAATAATGGCCGGAATACCCTGGTCATCAAGTCCATGAACACGGCCGGTGCGTTTGTAAGACCGAACGACATCACCAAGAACTCGTAATGCTTAAAATAGGTCCTCAAGCATCGGGCGTAAGATCAATGGTGAAGTCGATCTAGTGCCGAGGTGGCAACCCAGGAATCGGTTCAAACACATCCGAAAAAGCCAGAACTACAGGCGTATCCTCAAGCATCGGAACATCAATAGCCTCTAATAAAGAAGCGTAACATCGCAATCGAGTAGCGTGACTTACCTGAACAGGAAAAGTAAAGGCCGTGCCATCAAGTCCATAGGCTGTCACCACCCTAGTCTCGCAGTCGATCTCTGCTCGCATCTCAGTGAGCTAATCCATACCGAAGATAATGTCGTAATGGAATAGGGGGACGACGATCAGGTCAACTAGTATCACTCTGCCACCTAAGTCTATCGGGCAGCCCTCACACATACGAGTAACTTTAGATGAAGTCCCTGTGGCAGTGATGACCCTCACTCCTCTCGTAGGAGCAGTAACTAAACCCAGTCACTTGACTGCCATGCATGAAATCATAGAGGTAGTGGACCCAGTGTCCACCAATAAGAAGATGGGAGTACCTTGGACGTGTGCAGTGACCTCAAAGGCCATAGGCGCTGAAGGTGCAGTCTCTGGTTCCTCTGCTATAAGCTCATGAATACGTGCCTGCTGAGATCGGTTAGGCTAAGGTACCATGGGCCGTTGAGGTGGTCTGAAGGACAGATGTGTAGGTGTCATCCGAAGTAGTGGAGCCGATAGAGCCTGTGGGCGAAAGTGATCAATCATCTGCGGCGGAGAGAACCCGTTATCCCTCATCCACGTAAAACAGCTCCCAGCAGGATGATCCAATTTCCTGCAGTATGTACAGGTCACAACAGGGTGCCTCATCGGAGCCACTAGCGCTATGATCCTGGGAGGCGAATCAGCACGAGGCCTCTTGCCAAGGAAAGGCCTGCCCTGAACATCTGGTCGTGGTCTCGTAACCATAGCACCACGGGAGCATGCCAGCCGATCAACATCCTGCTCCACCTGAATGGACATATGAATCAACTCCACATAGGATGGTATGTGGACACAGCACATCTTCGATCGGATGTCAGGTCGCAAGCGCTCAGAGAAGCGTTGAATCCGCATCGACTCATCAGCAAGTATAGTCGGGACAAAGCGGCCCAACTCTGTAAAGTGATGCTCATACTCAGTGACTGTCATGCCTCCCTGACTGAGGCGCAGAAACTCATTCTCTCTCTCGTGTCGGTAGGCCTGAGGGTAATATTTCTTGTGGAAATGGAACTCAAATGCTGCCCATGTCCACACATATTCCACTGTGACAGTCCGCAGTATGCTCTCCCACCATAAGCTAGCCTCCTTCTCGAACATGAAGGCTGCCAATTTAACTTGTTCAGCCTCAGAACAATGCAGCATCTTCAATATCTTCGAGATGCAGTCTAACCAGTACTCAGCCTCCTCGGGTCTGTGAGGACCCGTAAAAGTCAGAGGCCTCAAGCGCTGGAATTACTCGAGTAGACCGCGAGTACCCATGTCTCCCGTAGGGTACATAATAGGTGTGGGCGGAGGCACATCCTCAGCCTGAGCAGGAGGTTCTGTAGGCCTAGCAGGACGTGTAGATAGTGAAGGTGGAATCGTACTCCCACCCTGAGATGATAAGACCGCAAGAAGCTGTTGGTGCTGCTGCTGCATCAGCATTATCATCTGCTCAAACCTGTTAGTAGGTGGAGCAGCCTGCAGCTCATACGACGTTGAAGAGGATGCCCGGTTCTGCTCGTGAACCGGGGGTGTATAAGGTGGCAGTCCACCAGTAGGACCAGCAGAAGGCTGATCTGAGCCAAAACCCAGGTCCATAGGACCACCTCTGCGAGGAGGAGTCTGGTCCATCAAGTCAGTGAGTAAGAGGGGTGTTGTGCTCTTCGTAAACCTCCGTGACATGCCCTATACAACATAGGGTACATTGTATGTGAGATAAACAATGGCAACACAATACATAATCACTTAAGCATTCCACACACTTCATAGCAAAAGAGCTTGTATGCATTTCATTACTAAAATTGTCATAATATATGGAATACAGAGTTACATGAATCATGACAGAAGATGCAGGGGAGCTAATACAACCAAGCTTCAACTACTACAAAACATACTACTAACTACTACATCCATCAACATGAAAACATAAACCACCTAAAGCGGTAAGCAAAACAAACTACAAACAACAACTTGGATGACTAGGCATCCGAGTTAGGTGATGGAGGAGGAGCATCCTTGTCCTGTTTACAGCACAGGATAGTCCTCAATGTGCGAGACACCTTCTTAAAACTCTGCTTCATGAAGGCTCCAGTCACCTCAAGCTTGGCTCGGGTCTCACCAAGCTCGGCCTGAACCTGTCCAATCTCTTACCGCAGGGCGGCCTGGCCCTCCTCAATGCGAACCATACGAGCATCCCTCGTAGCCTGATCTGTGTCCTGCTCGCGTGGCATAGGAGGGGAGCTCTCCTCAGTATCTTGAGCCTCTTCTTCTTATTCCTGGATCTCATCACCGCTTCCTTCTTCGCTTCCTGCCTCGAGATCAATACTCTCCTCACCTGCGCTATCCGACTCATCTCCAGACTCATCGAATCGGGCTTGCCGTTGTTGAGGGCCGATCTTCATGTTGTTAAGAGTAGCCTCACTTATGACTCGGACTGGTGCAAGGTCTTTCATGTTAAGCCTATAGCCGATATCTCGAGCCATCTTGCATATCAGGCGGCCAAATGGGAGTGAGAGGTCGTTCCTGACAGATCGAACGACCTGAACTATCTGAAATAGGATAAACATGGGTAGGCATAAGTTATCCCCATGTCTAATCCTGTATAGGAAGTCCACCATCAACCGAGTACACTCCTTGTGGTTACTCGACCGTGGATACACATTATATGTGAAAATGTGGTGAAGCAAACAGAAGTCATCTGTCAACTTCGATGACGAAAGACAGTTTTCTCGCATCCAAGAAACCCTTCGACCACAATGGTATCGTGTACGGCGATCCCTTTCTCGCACACTCCTGAAGAAGTTGTCATTAGGAAGAACTTCACCGCGATGGATGTTCATGATCCGAGCCATCTCAACCACAGTAATTGTGCACACTATGCCCCTCGCAGAGATAGTGAACTGAAGAGGCTCTAACGATGGGTCTATGATATGGGCGTAGAAGGCATGAACCGTGTTCTCACTTGTAGGAGACTCACCTTCAAATATAGGACCCCATTCAATGTCCACCAAGCGGTCCATCATCAGGTGTAGCCTAAACATCCGCTCATCTACGTGAGCTTCAAACACAATCTTACGGTCAGCAAAACGACCGTATTCGAAGCTTATCGGAAAAGCATTTCTAATCGGAAGTTGGGGATCTAGGTCTCGCTGCAACCTATGCTCCCGAACTATGCTAGGGCTGGCTTCATCGTCCACACTTCTCCTCGAACGGGTTGGACGGCTAGGCCCAGCTTCATTTGCGGCAGCTTTTCTTTTCCCCATAAGAGAAAGGACGGCGGAGACAGAGAAAATGGCTGAAAGAATGGCGAAGAAAGCCATGGAAAGTGAAGAGAAGAGAGAGAAAGGTGCTTCTCCATAAACTTGGGTCTCAATGGTGGTTGTAGAGGCCCAAACGGCCAGGGTTTAAGAAGAAAAATGAAAAGATGAAGTGGGGTAGGGGGTGTGCACGAATTTGAGACGAAATGGAGAGTGTATGGGCTGAAATGAGAGAAAATGGAGAGGATAGGGAGGTAGGGTTGCTGTGAATAAAGGAAAGGGATGGGTTGTGACCAAAAATAGGAGTTTTGATGATTGAGAGGGAGAGTTGAGAGAGGAGGCAACAGTTGGAGGGCTTGGAAGGGTGAAAATGAGGAAAGGGGGGTAAATGGAATAGAAATAGGGGCCCCGATGCGATTTCATGGGCCCCACACATGTCCTGGGGTCGGGCCGACCCTGATCAAACCCAGCCCGACCAGCTAGGCCCAACCTGACCGCGGTCGACCGCGGTGACCGCGGTTCCGCCGCGGTCCACCGGACTAGCCTCAGTGCCTCCGTGGTAGGGAGGTGTTCACCACCCTCCCAAGGTGCTAAAGACACCCTGGGTCTATCCTGAGTCCCTCTGGATTAGCGCGGGGAGGCCTACGACCCCGTTTGTTGCAAATTTAGGTAGTTTCGAGAAGTCTTTAATCTAAACTGACATTTACTGAGTTTTAACAGCTGGGGTTAGGTGGATTGTGATCTAGACCCATCAATAGACAGCCTAGAAGTGTTTTGGGATTGACTCATGCGACCAGGGTTAGGTACAGACTCGATTTTGGCATTCGTTTCAGTGAACTTTGCCGTTGGATGAAACTGGGATGCCTAAGTCAGTTACTACCTCGTTCTCGCACCCTCCTATGTCCAAAGGCATCAGCGTACATCGTGGGAACATAACTCAAGTCTGGTTTAATCAAAATCATGCTTTGATACCAACTTGTAACGCCCTGAAATTTGAGGGTCGAGTAGCAACTCAACTCTCGAGTTTCAAAACATCACTTATGCAACATAAATAATAATGATTAAAAGTTGTCTATGTTAGTACAATAAACATGAGTGAGATTATACCAAAATAGTAATTCATACTCCAGATCAATTTTACAAAGGCAAGTGGAGACTAAAACTGTATATAATTGTATGTAAAAGAAATAAAACCATCTCAATCTCCAGAGTATGAACCCAACTGAGTCACCATATACATGTATCTGTTTTACGATCAAAATGTCAAAAGTACAACTAAAGAAGTAAGCCCTGTAAATCCTATCAATCTAGGCAGTCTAGGCAAAGCCACCAGCATACTGCATATACGAGAACTCGTCCTGGTCCTCGTCGTAGTCCAGCTCAGCCTCCTGAGTCGTCACCTCATCTGCACCTAAGACAGACTTTGGTTGGTGTGTACAACACCATCCCGTAACGTGGGAGTGAGTAGCTAACTCAGTGGAACAATAAAGCATAGGTTAACATGTTGTCAATTCAATCAAGCAGTAATGATAAAGCAGTATAATCGAACAATCCTAACTACTCTTATTAATGCAAGTATAAAATGCAGTCATGATGCATGCCCTCACCGACATACTCCCTCATGCGACACCATCTTACGTTCGCGGCATGCTTTCATTCCTCAGTGCTCTACATCTTCTAGGCACATGCAGTGCGATGATGAGCATGATTATCGAGTTGTTATTAGTCCATTTCAAATAGCAGGATTGGGAAACTAAGGTACCTCCTTTATATCATTCCTAAACATGATCCATTCTAGGGTCGTCAAACCTAGATAATCTCATACGATAGTGTGGTTCTAGGGCACTGTGAAGGCTGTCAGGGCTGTTACACGCAATTGTTACACTACTCCCCCATCACCTTTTTAACGATTCATCACTAACTTGATACAGGCCAAGTTCATACTCTATACACCACGGCAAAACTCGTTGCCTCACCGCAAATTCAGAGTATGCTCGAGGTCACTACAAAGGGCTCATCACCAATCAGTGTAGGTCGATAACTCGAATACAGTGTCCCATACCACTGTATTTGGCTCACGAGTCAGGTTTGCTCACTGGTCACTATGGGGAGGCACGTGGCCCCAGCGTAGGACGACAACTTGACCACAGTGTTCCATACCACCATGCCCGGCTCATGAGTCTTAGCGGATCGAGGTACCATGGTTAACGGGATTTCACTGGTAAGGTTGGTACCTCAGGTTCAAGCAATAGCGTCCAAACATGGTGAACATACATTAGACATATCGGGTTAGTTGACGAGCTTGACTAGCTCGAGAGCACAATTAACTGAACGACGTGAAGTGCATAAGCACTTTGCATGGCCTAACCATTGTCGCCAATGGAAGTACGATTCGGGTTCGTCAAACACATCCTACGTGGCAAAATGAATCTCAACCACAAACTCAAGTCTGGTACCGATTGTCTGGACTATAATCATAGTCCCAAATGCAATCAATCCTTATTCAGAGAATGTGGAGTAAAGCATAATAAACAAAGTAATTCAAGCATGTTAACAAACATGTCATAAAGCATGTTACAAAGCACATTGTAAACAAGAAATACAAACACATATATTTCCTAGAAAGCGATTAAATTAAATAACAAATCATAGAGGAAATCATATATGCTTCTAAGGTAGTTGAGAATCCCATCTCAACACCTACCTAAAGCCTAATTATCTAAGCACTTACTCTTAGAAGTATTTTCACACACACTTAGAATACACTATTTGAACATATATAGTGTATATTAGCAAAAACATGTATTAGGGCGAACCCTCTCGCCAAGTAAGTGTTATACACATATATAATATGTTCATATAACAAATAATCATGGCAAACACATTTCCAAAATTTATACGTATACAGTACTTTCTACAGATACCTAGAATACACAAAATTCCATATTCTTCGTCTTTAATTGAAACGGAAAATAGACAACACTTTGTACATGTGCAATTGCATGCAGATCATGAATCTATCATTATCTGACATTGAAAGCGTTGAAAACCATATCGTATACACCTAAAGTCTGCACCTTTTGTCGTAGAATCGTAACGAATCCGATAAGTTTGTTAAACCTTCGTATACGGCGGTTTGGCCACCTATAGAATGAATTAGGTTAGCTATTTCATAACCTACAACTATCAAAACCCCAAAATGGGTTAGGGTTAGGGTTTCTTACCTAGAAACAAAGTCAGAATCGACGGGAAAGTGATTAGACTTGAGTGGTTAAAATTGTAGAATGGCGGGGGAGAATAGCAGGGAGGTTCTCCCACTTCTCTCACACTTTCTCTCTCTTTTCTCACTTCTCTCTCCTAGGATTTCTCTCAAAATCGTATGGCTGAATGAGAGAGGGTTTTAAGGTCCTTATATAGCCTAAACCTACTCCAAAATAGACCTAAGGTCAAGGTATACTTAGATTATAACCAAAGTGAGCATGTTCCAGCTCAACGGAGCACTTCTGGCGGGCCCCCTTGAGCCATAGGTTGGACTTAAGCTCACCAACCTTAGATCCATGTGAAGTTAAGTTTTCGTTTCAGTCAGATTTCCAGATCACGCATGGCGAACCAGTTTCAGTTTAACGGTCAGTGAAACTCGATCAGGGATTTCAAATACACTGCCATGTATATGAAATTTTTTCTGATCCGAGGGTGTATTTGGGTCAGATTCTAACGGTCTGGTTGCTTACAAATTGTCTGCAAATAACCAGTCTCAGATTACTATTTAAGATTTTTATTTATAAAGAAAACCAAGTGTTCTCACACTCCTCGCTCAGGACTCAAGCGAACAGTCGTGGTACACAATCTGGATTTAATCTCCGAGATGGTTATCAAGCCCAACGAGGCGGTCCTAAGTCTATAACTTCGTATTATTCGGACTTCCGATGTGCGGTCCAGATCTAATCGGAGTTTCAATGTGCTCCCGAGAGTAGTCTGGTAATGAGTTTGATCCTAGATTTTAGGGTATCCTAGTGTCAATGATTCTACAAGTTTTGGGTCTTGCCGATTGTATTTAAAGTGATTCAAACGGATTTCATGGCTAATCTAGTTTAGCACTTAGTTAACATTGTCAAATTTCTAAAGGATTTGATCCTAAGCGATTTCTGCCTGAGGTGGTACTCGGGCCATTGTACAGAATTTTTCGAGTCGTTACATAAATGGGGCAGCTCCCTGGTGAATGGATTTGGCCTAATACCTATGTGATCAACATACGTCATGTATGTTGATGTATGTGAAGTGTTTGTTGAAAAGTCTGAATGAGGAGTAGATTGTAAATTGTAATGTATAAGGGTGTTGAGATAGGATTCTCAACTACCTTAGTGATGTGTATGATTTCCTTCATATAAGTGTTTAGTTTAATCACTTACTGGTTTATGAAACCTATGTGTTTGGATTTCCTGTTTGCATTGTGTTTTATAACATGCTTGTTCATATGTTGAATTACTTGCTTATTTAATTCTGTTCTTACTACTTCACATGTTTAAGTTGTATTCCATAAAATCCGTGAGGGGTGATGGGGGAGTGGTGTAACGATTCCGTACAACAGCCCTGGCAGCCCTAAGCGGACAATATTGGATATTTGATTGTATGATTTGAAATCTTAATCCATTACTGCTTTGACTCTCTGTACTTGAATGTGTTTGGGGCTATTGTATAATCCAGGCAATCAGTAAAGGGATTGAATTCGTGGCTGAGATTCATCCGCCATGTGAGATGTGTTCGACGAACTCGAGTTGTACTTCGGTTGGCGATAGTGGTTAGCTACAAGAAGTGCTTGTGCACTTCATGTCGTTCAACTTGTCGTGCGCTCGAGCTAGCCAAGCTCGTCAAGTAACCCAATCTGTCTAATGTATGTTCACCATGTTTGGACGCTACTGCTTGAACCTAAGGTACTGGACTTACCAGTGCAACCCCGTTAACCGTGGTACCTCGATCTGCCAAGCCTCATGAGCCGAGCATGGTGGTATAGGACACCATGGTCGAGCTGTCGGCCTACGCTGGAGCCATGAGCCTCCCCGTAGTGACCATTGAGCAACCAGATTCGTGAGCCGATTATGGTGATATGGGACACTATATTTGAGCTGTCGGCCTACACTGTTTTGATGGGTGATGGGGAAGTGGTGCAATGATTCCATGTAACAGCCCTGACAGCCCTGACCATACCCGGTGTAGTGACCTTGAGCATACTTTGAATCTGTGGAGAGGCGACGAGCCTTCCCATAGTAAACAGAGTATAAACTAGGCCTGTATTGATAAGGTGATGGGGGAGTGGTGCAACGATTCCGTGTAACAGCCCTGACAGCCCTTGCAGCGACCTAGAACTATACATCGTATAAGATTATCTAGGACTGACAACCCTAGAATGGATCATTATTTGGGAATGATATAAGGAAGGTACCTTAGTTTTCCAATACTGTTGTTTGAAATGGACTAATAACAATTCGGTAATCATGCTCATCATCGCATTGCATGTGCCTGAAAGATGTGGAGCACTGAGGGCGACAACAAACCGCGGACGTAAGATGGTGTCGCACGAGGGAGTATGTTGGCGAGGGCACGCATCATTATTGCATCTCATCCTTGCATTAATTACTGTACTTAGGAATATTTGATTGTACTGCTTTATCATTAATGCTTGACTTAATTGATAACATGTTAACCTATTCTTTATTGTTCCACTAAGTTAGCTACTCACTCCCATGTTACGGGATGGTGTTGTACACACCAACCAGACCCTATTGTATCTGCAGGTGATAGCGATGCTTATGAGGCAGAGCCAGACTTTTGCGATGACGAGGATGCCTTCTTGTATATGCTGTATTCTGGCGGCTTCATGCAAGCCGTGTCTTGATCGACGGGGTTACAAGGTTGCTAATTAAATGCCATTACATTTTTTTTGTATATTTTAGACTTGAACATGTAATTATTTAACCTGGTAATGTTATCACACTTTGGAGACTCACCACAATCTATATATTTTATATATCTACCACAATCTTCCGCTTGCAATTTAACTGTCTCTAGCGCATGATATGTTGTTTTGGTATAATCCCATTCATGTTTCAATGCTCTCATCATAATCTTCATTATTTATGTTGCATAAGTGATGCGTTGGAGCTCGGGAGCTGAACTTTGCTCGACCCCCGATTTTCAGGGCGTTACAATAAAAATATCAGGGTGTATTTCAAAAGTTAAAACACTGTTTACTATGGCCCGCCAGAACATCGGATCAGCGTCATTTTTTGGCTTAACCCCTAAAATGGTTTGAGGAAAAGGATAGACGGCGTGGATTTGAAACAAACATCAAGGTGGAGGCTGTACACATGACCACGGTCAGTACACACACTCAAAGTTAGCCACCACCACAGGGATGCTAAGACCTCATGTGTTGAAATGAGGTATCTCCACGCAGTCTGCCAGTTAGCTATGGGTCTGGGTGTCACTGGTCAGCGTCCAGCCCTGACGCTGGACGTGGTTATACACAAACATCATGGTGGGGCCCACAGGGACGTGGCCCACCTAAGTTTTTTTAAAATTAAGCTGATACTTGTGTTCTCCTATATCCAGGCCCGCCTAAGGATGGACTGCAAGATGGGCCCTACGGGTGGGACGGCGTGGATCATACTTCATAGTGGGTCCACAATATAAGAAAGGGAGAGAGAAAGAGAGAGATAGAGAGAGAGAGACATCGACAATATCAGAGGGACCCCGCCACTATGGGCCCTTCTTGATCATAAGCATACATCAAGGTGGGTCCCACTACAAGTGGGCCCTTAAATCACAAAGCAAGAAAATAAGTGGAGATCCAAGATCACCCACCGTTCCTTCTTGCTCCTTAGGCTTCCTTAGCTCCTTAGCTTTGATTCCAACGGAGGAGATGAGATTTGGATGGTTGAGATGAGAGATGAGAGGGGTAGGAAATGGGCCACACTTGTTGCTTGAGAAAGCTTGGAGAAGCTTGGGATGTGTGGAGTTTTCTTGGGTTGCTTGGAATGTATTTTGAAAATGAAGAGAGAGAGGGTTGTAAAGAGAGAGAGATAGATGGGTGATGGAGTGACGGATGTGTAATAACTTTTTAACTTTTGTGGTTTTTGGTGTAAGAAAGGTATGGGCTTGTAAGAGACTTTTTGACTTTGGGGTTGCTTAGAAATGGGTGAAAGGTGATGTGTACTTGACTCTTGATGGGATTGATTGATGGATTGATGTGACATCTCATAGAGATTCTCTTCGATTTTTGCACGCGCGGCGTTTTCCTCGCACCGAACGCTGGCCCACATTTCCTGGTTAGAGTATCACCTCGTCGCGCGAGTTGCGGCATCGGAACTGTGGCAACGATGCGGTCACAAGGGCACCAGTCTCGGGTTGAGTCGACTCAGGTTGACGGCGTGTGAATCAAGATCGCACGCAAATACCGGTTAAGGGTCAAAGGTTGCCGGAATTATACCAGGAAGACCGTGGAAGTCTACGGAACGGTACGGTCTAGGATACGGGGCTTACAACCAGATGAATCTCATCCCACCTAATCCCTTCTAATCTCACCGCCCAAACAGGCCCTAAAGGTTTTGAGGACCCTAAACTTCTAAATCATATGTACTGTCTTAAAAAGGCACTTTATGGTTTGAAACAAGCTCCCGGAGCATGGTATGAAAAATTGACTAAATTTTTACTTAGTCATAACTTTATTATGGGGAGTGTTGATAAAACTTTATTCGTAAAAAAATATAACAATCAAATACTGATAGTTCAGATCTATGTTGATGATATCATCTATGGATCTACATGCACTAACTTATCAATTGAGTTTGTAGATGTTATGAAATCCAAGTTTGAAATGAGTATGGTTGGTGAACTAAACTACTTACTTGGATTACAAGTTAAGCAACTTGAAGATGGTATATTCATCTCACAAACCAAGTATGCCTTGAACCTTGTAAAAAGGTTTAGATTTGAAAATGGAAAGAAGTTTGATACTCCAATGAGTACAACTCTTAAACTTTCAAATGATGAATTAGGTAAAAGTGTAGACTCTTGTTTATATCGAAGTATGATTGGTAGTCTCTTATACTTAACTGTTAGTAGACCTAATATTGCTTTTAGTGTTAGAATATGTACTGGATATCAATCTAATCCTAAAGAATCACATCTAATTGTTGTTAAATGGATAATCAGATATGTCGCAGGTTCTGTTATCTTAGGTCTTTGGTATCCACATGATACATCCGTACAAATTGCCGGATATACTGATGCAAACTGGGCAGGAAATATTGACAATAGAAAATCTACCAATGGCGAATGTTTCTATATAAGGAACTGTTTAGTTTCATGGCTCAGTAAGAAACAAAACTCTATATCTCTCTCAATAGCTGAAGCTGAATATATTGCAGCCGGTAATGCCTGCACTCAGTTTATTTGGATGAAAAGAATGTTAGTTGATTATGGTATTGCGTAAGATACAATGACACTATACTGCGATAATTTAAGCACAATTAATATTTCAAAAAATCCAATCCAACATTCTCGTACTAAACATATCGATATTCGATACCATTATATTCTAGAATTAGTTGAAGACAAGAGTATTGTGCTAGATTACATTCAAACTAAGAAGCAGCTTGGACATATTGACCAAACCACTCGACAGGAATAGATTTTCCAATTTAAAGCATGATATTGGTTTGTATGTTATTAATTAATAATATTTTTATGCATTTATTTGTTTTATGTTTATATTAATTAAATGCATAAAATGATAAAATAATTAAAAAATGATAATAAAATGCTCGACGAACCCTCGACGAGTCGAGTACGTGCTCGACCGGTCGAGGACCACGCGATTTTACCCTAAAAAGTGAAAAATCACTTTTTTCATTTCATTTCCACTGTCTTCTTCGACTAGTCGATGCTCCTCTCGACGAACCCAACTTCCAATCTTGCTTGTAAGTGGTTATTTTTTTATTCCCTTCAAGTATTGGGTTAGTCTTAGCTATTCAATCTCATATTTGGGGTTTATTGTTGCTTTCAAACCCTCTTTTTGGTGGGTTTTTAGGTAAAATCTAATCTACCTTCAATCCATCTACTCTCTTTAATTATTTCTTGTGCAATCATTAAATGGAACATCGTACTAAAAGAACGGTAACACACAAGACTCATGGTAGCTCGTCATCCAGGCCGACTCCAATTAATGTGAGAACCCTAAGGGGCCTTGAACAAAATTCAGAGCAAGTTAGGGATTTTCGCTCAAGAGACATAATTATTGAGAGTACTATCAATCTTGATCACATCGCACCATTTGAACTTGTTCCTTTTCTTTCAAATATCAATTAGGATGGCATACCTGGCGGGGGCAGAATGGCTTACCGTTCCATAGCGCAAGCGATGTACACTTTTATTTGTGATGTGTCTCAAGAAGACTTACATTTATGATTAAATTCATAGAAGGTACCTTCATGATAAATCGTTATACAATCTTGGCATTGACTGAGATTACTATTGCAAAAGATAAAATTCCAATTGATAATTTAACTGATGAAATGACTTATACTGAACGACAAACAATTACTCATAATTATGTCGTTTCAATGCTGATTGGAAATCTGGTAATGCTCTACGTGCTATCCAAAGCTCCAAAAATATCGAGTCCTTCATAGGATTTTTACATCGAACGTCTATCCTAGATCAGGGATAAGTCAGAACTTACTCCCTTTATGACTCATGTCCTCCATTCGGTTATATATGGTATTCAAGTTTGTCTTCCTTCTCTCATATGTTATCTTATTATTCAGTTTTGTCTTCATCCTAGTCATGGTTTTATTCCATTTGCCTACCTCATGACATGTATTACCTTACATTGTAATGTCACCATTCCCACGTTTGAGGCACCAGAGTCAGAATTACCATTTAACAACACCAATTTGAATAAGATGAATCTGAACTTTCTTCCTGGCCAACGAGAAGAAGAAGAAGAGGAGGAAGCACCTGCACCTGAAGACACTTCAATGGACGACATTTTTGTTGAGCTTGATGAGTCAGATGATCTAGAACATCCAGACTATCAACCTTCACAGGTCGATGATTGGCTTAACTCTTTGGAGGAGAAGGTTACTGCACTACAGGCTTCTCAGGATAACCTGATTCAAACTCAGAAATCATCAATGAAGTACATGAGAAAGTGCTTTCATCGTATTGCCAAGAGTTTACATCAACTTGATCCTTCTATGCCTACTCCTTCATTATCTGGATCCGACTGAGTTCATTTCATTTTTGCTCTTATCTTTATGGGGCTGTAAAACTTAAACTTCACTTGTTTGTTGGGATGATTTCTTCACTCTCCTAAACTCCTTGGATGATATTTCCTTATCTTGACAATTTTTTATGCTACTCTCCTTGCTATATTTATATGTTTATGTCTTCTTTTATTAAGTTTCTGTGGTTATTTGAATATCTCATTTACTTGCTAGTTACATTATTCCTTCCCTTGTCAACTTGTGACAAAAGGGGGGAGAGAGCTAGTTATTACTTACTTGAAGAATGACAATGTTTTTGAATATATGATATATGTGCATGATATGTTTAAATGCTTAGAAAATGCTTTGGAATGGAAATGTTGTATATCATAATATAAGTACAAATTGAGGGGGAGTAGGGAGTATTAATTTTTATTTATTTTTTTGCAATCTTCAACAACTCTTCTGCAACATGAGTACAAGAATACAGGGCTTCATTCTAATTATTGTAATACTATTGTGTTTTGTCTCGAAATTGACAAAGGGGGAGATTGTAAGTGCTACAATGCTTAAAGAACACTTCACACCTTGTTTGTCAAATTTCGTTTAGTCAAAACATATTAGCAAGTATCTTCAAGTATGGTTCAAGACCAAGGTTCAAGCCTAGCTCAAGCTCAAGTTGAAGATCAAGCTCAAGTTGAAGACCAAGCTCAGAAGTCAACATAAAGTGAAGATCTGCTAATGTTCTAGTAAAAGATCAAGTTCCTAAGAGAAGTTCAAATCTCTAATATGCTTTAAGGCAATGAAGTTCAGTACATACAAGTATTATAAACCGTAGAAAAACCCTAGGTTTAGGTGCTTTCAAAATATATTTGAAATTGGGCTTTTATGCTTGTATTTGGTTGAGTTTCAACCAACCTAAGTTTTGGCTCAACCAGCTTAAGAATTTCTCGACCAGTCCTAGCACAAACCAAGTAAAACAGAAAAATCTGTTACTCCTTCGAGCAGTCGATTGGTCTCCTCGACTAGTCGAAGGACACTCTTCGAGCAGTCGAGCGTTCCTTGGCTAGAAGTCCAGCAACTAAAATCGTTCCGATTTTGGCATCTTCGACCAGTCGAAGACCACCTTCGACTAGTTGAGCAGGGCCTTCAACCAGTCAAAGATTCGGTAGATCTTATCCCTCTCGAATTTGAAAATTTGTTAGAACTGAATCCAGTACTTAGGCCAGTCGAAGCAACAAACTTTTTTCCTATAAATTAAGGTTCTTTCTCAATTTGAAAATGCAATTAAAGTCTATCAAAATCCTTCTACAAGAGAGAGAGAAGCCTCAGTTATTGTCAAGCTATTAGGCAATATTTATAAATCATTTTATAGCCTTTTTGTTTAATTCCTTAATCTCTTATTCTATCATTCCGATTCTAAAAAGAGAGAGAATACTCTTCTTTTTTTAAATTTAAACGAATTAATACAAGTAGTCATTGTTTTAAATCTAATTAAAATCAATAGAACCCTGGACCTCTTCTATCAGACTAAACATTGAACTTTCAACATACAAGAGAAGCGGTTCTTTGGCTACAACTTCTTCTGTGTTAAAAATAAGTATACATTTTTATATTTTGTATTTGTTTTTTCTGAGATAGCCAAAAATTCTCAGTGTTGGTTTTTCTGACATAAGCCATAAAATCTCATTGCGGGGTTTCTTTGTTTGTGATAACCGATAAAATCACAACTGTATCAGGTTTTAAGGTGACCCTGTGAAAACCTTATTCATAGTGAAAGTCAAGATTACATGGTTAGTAATTTTGGGAGTGGAGTAGGTGTGGCCATTTAAGAACAGTTGTTGACACACCGAACCACTAATATTCTTGGTGTTGCTTTGCCCAAAAGGAAGATGAGACCTTCTTCCAATGTTAAGAATGATTCAAGAATCTTATCAATTCATGCCCACAACATGGATTTGAAAGACGGAGCATAACAAACTTCTTCTACGATGGACTGACATCTCCTATGCGCAAATTGGTCGAGATAATGTGTAATGGGGAATTAATGAAACAGAATGTCGATGATATGTGGGATTACTTTGACAAACTTGCTGAAAATATACAATCATGGGACATCTCCCCAAGACCTAGTTCCACTTTTAAGCTTACTCAATCAAAGGAGGGGTGGAATATAAATTTTGAAGGAGGAAGATGATATAAATGCTAAAGTGGCCAATCTCACAAGGAAAATCGAGGCCATGAAACTTAAGAAGGTAATACCTATCAAATATAATAAGGCTCAGGAAGTTGTTTGTAGTATTTGCGCTTGCAACATACATATAACTGAAAATTGCCCAATAATTCCTGCTTTTCAAGAAATATTGAATGAGCAATCAAATGCCGTAAACAACTACCAAAGGCTTTCAGTGGATCCACCTCGAATACATACAATTCCAATTGGAGGAAACATCTAAATTTCAGTTGGAGGAACAGAAACACTACTACTCCTCAAGGAATCCTTAACCAATTTCCATATCAAAGGAAACCTCAAGAGGATCCAATCTTAATACATATTTAAGATGAAGTGCTTTTTAATCAGGGTATGCTGCAAGCCCTTCAAGACATGACAAAGGCCATATAAAGGCTTGAGAGAAAAAAACTCGATTGGGGAGAAAGGGATCCTTCGGGCCCAACCTCTCCCCAACCTAAAACCGCAATATGAAATAAGTGACCCAAGCTCTTCAAATCAAATAGAGCATGCTAAGTCTATCACCACTGTTAGGAGTGGGAAGATAATTGACAAAACCATTCCGACGAGGGCTAAAAAGCCTAAGGACCCAGAAGAAACTGAGAATGATAAACCTAGCAATGCCCTACATGAGGAAGAACCAGAAAAAGTGAGTAAGTTGATTGTGTCATTCCCCCAACGGTTGATTGCACCAAAACCTCTAGCTAACTCACAGGATATTCTAGAGGTACTGGAACAAGTGAAGGTCAACATCCCTCTGTTAGACGCTGTGAAACAAATCCCTTCTTACGCCAAATTTCTGAAAGATTTATGTACAACCAAGAGACAACAGAGTATTCAAAAGAAAATTTTTCTGACAAAAAGAGTGAGTGTCATCCTCAAGCAAGATGTGCCACAAAAATATAAAGATTCCGGTAGCTCAACTATCACTTGTATAATTGGAAATCACCAAATTGAGCATGCACTTCTTGACTTGGGAGCGAGCATTAATTTGATTCCTTTCTCGGTGTACGAATGTGAATTAAAACCCACCCGGATTACATTATAACTTGCTGATCACTCAGTCCGTGTACCGAGAGGGATGATTGAGGATGTGTTGGTCTAAGTTGATAAATTCTACTATCCAATAGATTTTATTGTCTTAGATACTCAACCCATCATAGGTGTGAGCACTCAGATCCCTGTTATTCTTGGTCGCCCATTCCTTGCTACATTTAATGTCATTATCAACTGTAGGAATGGAGTTATGAATTTGTCTTTCAGGAATATGAAGTTGGAGCTCAATATCTTTTTCAACATGAGAAATAATCAAAAGATGTTGACGATATCCACGACATTAACATAATCAACACTTTCGTGAAAGATAGAACAATTGTGAATCTATACTCGAACCCTCTAGAGATGTGTTTGGCCCACTCTCCTGATTTCGATGATGACACGATTAGGGAGATGGGTGTCATACTTGATGTTACACCAGTACTTAAAGTTAACCAGTGGAGGCCACAATATGAGAAATTGCCATAAACTGATGTAGTGTCTCTACTGTCTAGTCTCAAAGTACTGAAGCTTGACCTAAAACCCTTGCCCACTAATCTCAAATATATCTACTTAGGTCAAGATCAAACATACCCAATGGTGATTTCTTCACCTTGAGAAGGAGCAAGAGAGTATGCTTATTTCTACTCTCATCAAGCATAAAGGAGCCCTTGGATGGTCGATTGCGGACCTTGAAGGAATTAATCCTTTGATTTGTACTCACCGTATTCATCTAGAGGATAAACATAAAGGAAGTGGTTAAAGGAGATGTACTTAAGTTGTTAGATGTGGGTATCATTTACCCTATATCTATCAGTCAATGGATGAGTCCAACTCAGGTGGTTCCCAAGAAGTCCGAAATCACCATAGTAGTCAATGCTGACAATGAATTTGTGCCAACTAGAGTCACTATTGGATGAAGAATGTGCATTGACTATAAAAAATTGAATACCATCACAATGAAGGACCACTTCCTTTGCCCTTCATTGATCAAATTTTTGGAAAGGCTAGCAGGTCATTCTTACTATTGCTTCCTTGACAGATATTCTAGCCACAATCAAGTAGAGATAGCCCTTGAAGATCAGGAAAAGACAACGTTTACATGCCCCTATAGCACCTTTGCTTATTGAAGGATGCCATTCGGACTATATAATGCCCCCGCCACCTTTCAACGATGCATGTTGACTATACTTTCTAACATGGGGGGGGGGCAATATTTAAAGGTCTTCATGGACGACTTCTCTGTTTTTGGTCCTTCATTCAGCGAGTATTTGGAAAATCTTTAAAATGTGCTAAAGTGATGCGATGAAAAGAATTAGATTCTAAATTGGAAGAAATGTTATTTCATGGTTCTCAAGGGAATTGTGCTTAGACACAATTTTTTCCATGGGAATTAAGGTACACAAGGAAAAAATTGATCTCTAACCTACCTCCATCCAAGAGCGTACGTGTGTTCACAACCCCAAGTGTAAGGTCACGATGTAATAATAACTCTTGAGAATGAGGTCGAATCCACAAGGACTAAACTTGTACGTATTCTGAAAAGAACAAAAACTAGAACTAGAAGAAGATCTAAATCTGAATTCTAGAATAAAAGAGAGTAATTATGAATAATATTTAAACTATTAATTAAAGGTGGGAACTAGGGTGCCAAGGATCTACTTGTAGCTATCAAGATGCTACCTTACTTGATTCAAGGAACACAATTAGAATTGGAGTCCTATCATATCCAATTGGAAGATAAAGCAAATTAAATCAAATCTAAACTTTTCATTAACCTAATTCTCAATGGAGGAGAATTGTGTGAAGATTTAAAGGGATTCATCACCTTACCATGCCCAGGAGACGATGGTGAATAATGTGATTTACCAATCTCATAATCTCAAAATAAAATAAAAAAAAAGATATCCAAAGCTATCACAGCATCTATTGTAATTTGAGTCACAATAAATCATTAAAAAAAATATTCCTTTAATATCAAACTAGAAATCAATGAAGTTCAATAAGAAAAACAATCAAAGCAAGATAATCATCCAAATACGCTACAAGATTAATCTTGTAGCCCTAGCTAAGAGGTTTAGCCAACCATAGACATGATTGAAACCAATTCTCTTGAACAAAACATGAAAAATAAACTAGGTAAGAAGAAAAACTCTTTTACGGCTGCTCCACCCTTGTGCTATGCTCCTTGAGACCTTTCTAAACCCTAGAAGATGTTTTGGAGCATCCTAGGGAGTCTTATTTATAGTTATGGAAATTCAACTTTCATACGAAGTTGGAAAAATCTAGAAACAACCTCAAATTTACGCACTTTGTGCAGTTTCCCAAAATATGCTCGGAGTTAAACTGCCTCAAATTTATGCACTCTGCGCAATTTTCAAAAATAGATTCAGAGTTTTAGAATATGCTTTTTAAGGATAATTTCAGGAATATGTTTGTTTTTAAGACAATTTCAAGATTCATTTTCTTCAGCTCAAATCTTTGATTCTCTTCATTCCTCACTTAATTTTCTTGGATCTTTGGCATGTGAATTCTTCATTAATGACTTCCAAATCTCCAAATCTTCATTTAGTGATAGTTTGAGCAGAGATCTTCCTTTTGACATCAATTTCACCTTTAGACTCTCGAAATCACCTCACACATGAAAACATGTATCATTAAATCGATTAAGCACTGTCATGTTTATAATACCAAGGTATAAATATGGGAAAATATGCAATATTTCACACTCAACAATGTGATATGCGATCCTTCCTAGGACACGTCGGAATCTATAAACGATTCATAAAGGACTTTATCTACCTCTCTCATCCTTTATTAATCTACTTCAAAAGGATGCACCATATGAGTGGACTGAGCAATGCCAAGAAGCTTTCACTAAGCTCAAAGACATGTTGACTAACGCATCTATCATGTAGCCACCCGATTGGAGCGTACCTTTTGAGATTATGTGCGATGCATCTGACTATGCTTTGGGGTAGTGTTAGGACAGAGAAAAGAAAAGAGCCCTATGTGATTCATTATGCAAGTAGAAATCTAAATTTGGCCCAAGTGAACAACTCTACTACGGAGAAGGAACTCTTAGCCGTAGTGTTCGCTTTAGACAAATTTAGGTCCTACTTGATCTGCTCCAAGATCATCATTTACATTGATCATGCAGCGTTGAAGTACCTTCTTTCTAAGAAGGATGCCAAGCCTCGTTTGAAAGATGGATCGTTCTACTCCAAGAATTCGATATGGAAATACAAGACATAATGGGAGTAGAGAATGTAGTGGCTAGCCATCTTTCGAGACTCGACCTCCCCGATTCCCTTGAGCCGACACCAATAAACGATATGTTCCCTGACGAACAATTGTTTAAACTCTCTCAATTACCTTGGTTTGCTGACATCGAGAATTATCTTGCCATAGGTTTCACGCCAACATATTGGACTGCGCAAGATAAGAAAAAATTCTTCACCAGGAACATAAGTTCTTCTGGGATGATCCTTACCTGTTTAAATATTGCCCAGACTAAATTTTAAGGAGATGTGTGTCAGACAATGAACATCAGTGTGTTATCTTCTTTTATCACTCTTTGGCCTGTGGTGGTCACTTTTCAACTAAAAAGACCATGACCAAAATTCTATAGTGTGCTTTTACTAGCCCACTATGTTCAAAGATACTCATGAGTTTTGTAAGGCTTGTGAGAGTTGTCAGAAATTGGGAGGATTGTCCCGTCAAAATATGATGCTACTAAACCTGATTCCTATCATTGAAGCATTCGATTGTTGGGGCATCGATTTCATGGGACCATTCCCCCAATCATTTGAAAACATATACATATTGTTGGCAGTAGACTATGTCACTAAGTAGGTTGAAGCAATCCTTTGCTGGAATAATGACCATAAAACGGTCATTAGATTCTTAAAAGAAAGCGTCCTTTCCTGTTTCGGAATGCCTCGAGCCATCATTACTGATAGAGGCTTACACTTTTGTAATAGGCCATTCGAAAACTTAATGAAGAAATATGGCATCTCTCAGAAAGTAAGCACTCCATACCACCCACAAACAACAAAGAAAGATGAGATTTTTAAAAGGGAAATTAAACAAATTTTGAAAAAAATGATTAACCATAAGACCCTATTGTAACGCCCCAACTTTTCAGGACCTGAGTACATGACTCGTTTCCCAAAAACCCGAGTGTTAACCTTAAAGGATGGTCAAAGTCGAGTATATATATTTTTTCATCTATCATCAAAGTAAGCAGATGAGCATAGAATGGACAAGTAAGCATAAAGAGAAATTTCAAATTTCATTTAGAATGTACAAGTGGTTGCCCATAATGACTTATACAAACCAATGTCTCCAAAATTAACAAATACAATAATTACATGATACAATACATGAGAAATAGTAGAATGCATGTAAATTTGAGCCGCAAGACCCCTCAGCTTCTCAAGGTAAATATAGTCATGCAACTCTAGTACTTAAACCCAGCTCCTCATCAGCCCAAACCTGAAAACTTAAGCCACCTGTGCTACCTATATGGTTGTATTTATTTAATGGATGAGTGGCCAACTCAGTGTGAATTCTCCTCAAGATTACACACCGCCGCATTAGGTAAGCATAGTTATAAAGTAAAGCATACAAAACAATACATAATACAAGTCTTATTAGATGCATGGATGCGTGAATGCAATTATCGCCCCGACGATGCTCATCCGTGCGGACAGTAGGCCGTCACCCATGCAATCATCGAACCTGGAAAACATCATCCAGTCGGAATCATCAAACCTGAAAAACATCATCCAGTCGGAACAATACGTGCCATGTATCCATGATTAGCCAAGTCATTATTAGTCCATTTACAACTAGCCAATTTAGATAAGCTCAAAGGTCAGTACGGGGAGCACATGGCCCAGCATAGGCCGACGACTCGGGCATGGTATCCCATGACTACCATCCCTAGCCTATGAGGCTACCATCTTAAAATGTTTAGTGGAAACCCATCGACTAATGGCCAATCATATTATAATATATGGGGCTAACCATTGCATGGTTGCACAGTATAAAACATCGAACTCATGTAAGGAAAATATCATAACAAAGCCTCATAGGGCGATATCAAATAAGCAACATAGGGCGATATCAAACAAGCCACATAGGGCAATTATCAAAATAGGCCACATATAGCGAGTATCAAAACCATGCGATAAAAAACCATCCTTAAAAACCATTGGCCACCTGGATAGCAGGCCCACATCAATGATCCATCTAGACCACCACTCAATAACCACCAAGTTGAAGGTCCATTGTGATCACAACTAGTCAAGTTACATCCCAAGTATGGGTGTACATTCATATGTGGGAATTTCCCATTAATGTACCAGTTTAAGTTCCGTAAGCAATCCACAAATAATCCACAAGCATGAAAAATTATACAGGATAATCATAAAGCATATAATATAGTAATTCAATTTCCACCAGCTAACACATGTGTTTATAAAGGGAGATATCAAATACGAATTTAAATAAAAACTATAACTTAAGCTAATGAGAAGATGGAAAGCTCAAGGGGAATAATCATCACCTAATGCTTTGTATCACCTACCAGCATTGTTAAGGATTGCACGTTCCCTTACAATCAAATCCTACCATAAATCAAGATGCACAATTAGATCCAAGTTCTACATGCTACCTAGGGTTCAAGATCATAACCTAGGGTTCAGATTACTTATCATAGGATCTTAATGTAGGATTAAGGTTTTCATCTTAGGGTTTAGTCTTAGACTTAGATTCTGTGATTCAAATGCTAATCACTGTACTACGATGTATGTGTGGTTCAACATAATGCAATAATATGGCTAATTACATTTTAATGCAAATGATAAATTAATATTTATGACCCTGATGATAATGAGTATTAGAATGGTAATGAAGTAGTATAATTTAAAGATAATATTTTCAAGTAATGGATACCATATTAATGTCATTAATGATAGTTTCATTTATAGTTACTAACATTAGCGTGACGTCCTTAATATCATGGTTTACTATTTATGCTAATATCTAAGAGTGACCAACGATGCAACAGTATTTAATAATGATATTATTTTATACGTAATGACTAAGGTCAATGTAGGTAAGTTAATAGCGGTTATACATTCCTATTATTAACGATCCTATTAACAATAGGAAAGGATATTAAAATACTCCTATTTAATATTGTAATTATGGTTATAATGTTTACTATCAATGTGAGTAGTCTACTAATGGCCGATCATGTTTAATTTATCGACCCGATCACCGCAGTAATAAATTATGGTAAATTAAATAATCTACTTAGGGAGAAAAGTTTACTTACATTGGTCTACTTAGTAGCACGACTTGATGCAACTGAGTAGTCCCAACTTGAACTTAGCACCTGGACGAGGCCCAAGCATTCCTCGGCCCAACTGAACTCGGTCACAACTGAGTCGACTCGGTTTTAGCCAAGTTGACACGGCTCAACTCTTCTTCTCTTCTTCTTTCTTCCTCTTTCCTTCCTTTCTTTTCTTCTCCTCCTCTGTGTTTTCCCTTCCATTTCTCATTCCTTTCTTTTCTTTCTTTCCTTTTCTTCTTTTGTTTTAGCTAGAAAACTCCAGCAAGGACGCTTGCGAGACCCAACACCGGTGAGTCAAGTCGACTCGCCTGCCATGCAACCCACCAACCGCTCTTGCTTTCTCTCTTTCTATTACATGCCCCTCTACTCTCCCTAGTTTTTCATAGGGTTTGGGATAGACCAAACTCGCACTTAGTTCAAGCTAACCCTAACTCCAATTGCCCAGCTCAACCCAGCGAGTCGAGTAGTCGCATCAGCGACTCAGTTGGGTTGAGCCAATGCCGCACACAAGCACACACACTCCACATTTCAACTGATGGCAGGGATGCTTAGCAGGCCTGAATCCTACCAGGCATGCAACTTAGCCGAGTCAGCTTGACTCAATGAAGGCAGACGATGTCGGCAAGTCGGGTCCCCTTGACTCGACAGTGAGTGCAACAGTTGCACTCACCCTCTCCCTCACTCTCTTCTCTCACTCTGAATCTCTCTCTCTTTCCTACCACTCCCTTTTCTTCTAACTGCAACATCCAGAAACGGACGTCCGGCCCGGCCAGACTCAAGATTGATCGAGTCGGGTCGTGGTGAAGTGGTGCAACATTCGCACCCACTCTTCATTTCCCTTCCTCCTTCCATTTTCTTTCTTCCTTCCCTCCTCTTCTTTCTCTTCTTTTCTGCTATAATAGAAGCCTGATAGAACCCACAGCTTGACCTGATATCACCCGAGTTGAGACAACTCAGAACAGCTCCTTGTCGAGGAAGATGGTCTGCCGTTAATGGCAGATCTGCATTCGATGGATATCTCTCCAAAACGGCATCTCTGGAGGATCATGACCTACCCTAGGAAGCTTGAAGAATGAGAAAAATGGAGCTATATGGGTATCCGGGCTGTGGGTTCGAGAGGGAAACTCTGGGCCGATTTTCAGGAAAACACGGAGTGGTGCAGCTCTAACGTGTCTCCCTTTTCTTTGCTTGAAACCCTAGCTTTGTAGGGCTAGGATTAGGCCTCGTGGATGGCTAGGATTGAGGAAGGAGGGCTCACGTGGATCATGCCAGCTGGTAGTTTCCACTTTAGGAAACATGGTTTTGAACGGCCGGTTTACGGCAAGGGTTGTGCGTACGTGGGTGGATTTTAACATGCGAGTCGAGCTGGGTTTTGGTGGGGCCCAATCCCAGGACACGATGGACGGTCTGGATTGACCAGACAGATAATGATGATGGCCATAAACTAGCACAAATGGACGCCCGTCCGTTTGCTGTCAACAACAGCGAGAGAGAGAAATCTCTCTTTTTATGGAAAGGGCAGATCAGCGCCCAGTTTGAACATTCCAGTGGTCTGGTGCACATCCTGCACGCTAGATATGGTGCACACGCACCCCAGGGTGGGCCCATCATGATGTCTGTGGGAGATTTGATCCAACCATCTCGCTTGATGGGCCTTCTTAAAGTTTCTGACTAAAGACAAGATTGACCCAAGTCTTAAGTGGGCCGTACCAACTAAATCATGACCTCTGACTATCGATTATTGACATTTCGGTAGTCAAATTAATCCCAATCTGAATATCAACGGTTAAAATGGTCCTATTGGTTGTTCGTATGTCTTTTGTAATGAGTGACTACCCAAAGACTAATATTAATACAATTTTAATTATTTTTGTATATTACTTACAATTACAATATTTAAAATATCATTCATATATATATATATAATTTTAACATTAACATATTACTAATTACATACTACTGTTCCCACATTAATTAATATATAATATTATTTTATATGTAGAAATGAATTAAAGGTTGTACAATATCATATTTAATTAAAATTATATTTGTCTTTGACAATATTGTTAGATAATATACATTTCCATTAAATTAACTAATGACTTTTGTATACATACGGATAAAAATATTCAATGCTACATTATTATTTAAAATTTGATTTTATGTTGTGAAATTATTATTCATTATGTTCATTTAATATAATATTATTTTCATAATGTCCTATATACATTAAATACATATGTATCATTTTAGCATGAAATTTTAAATCTTTACAAAGTATATTCATTTCATAGTGTATAAATTTAGGGTGCATTATATATATATATATATATATATATATATATATATATATTTGTATTTATATTAAATTAACCTACATGGTAACACTTGAGTACTAGAAAGTATGGGGTGTTACAAACTACCCCCCTTAAAGAGAATTTCGTCCTAAAATTCATTACTTCAACTATGTTTGTTAGCGGTGGTTTATTTTACGATGTCTGATAGTTTTTCCACTAAGTTTATTTGTGTGTGCAAACGCCTATGACTTACTACTAGAACACGAATCATTCCATCTACCCCCCTTAAAGAAGGTTTTACCCGCGAGATTTTATAATACTCGCCCTAACAACTCTTCTCAGTACCCACCAAACTAGCAATTCGTTTTCATGCTTGCCACTCTCATGGTTTCCTGTGTTTGACCTATCACGAACAAATGGTTGTAGCGGGTTTGAGTCCGATACATCAATCCTTTGCCTACGTAGAACAAGGGATTACTAATATCAATTCATGATCCTACTAAATCTTGATCCTTTGCTTGATCAGGGCATTGAGATCATTGAGACTTGTTAGGACTTAGAATTTAGGTCAAACCGCATGCTCCTCGCATAGACATGATTCCATCAATTCGTGACCCCGATTACTCTAAGCTCATGGGAAATATCATCTGACCATTTATTTTCATAACGAACAAGACTACGTGGCCCATTACGCTTCCAATGTGCACTCTGGCTATTTGAAAACAAAATCTTAGGACCAAGGTTTCTACATGAAATCTAAGTTTTTTTTTCTTTGCTACATCTATATAGGCTTCGAATCTAGTTCCAATATGCTTGTGATAGGGTTGCAATTCTACCCTAAGTACTGGAAATAACGAGAGACATCATCTCTAGCTAAAGAGATGCATTGAGGGATTCGAGTTACAGTTCCTACGTATGGTTCCTAAATTTAGAGAGCACTTATGTCCAATCAAATGTATAATCTGGTGATCAAGGAAATCCCTTCGAAACGAAAGTTCATTCCATTCACTAAGTGTCATGACAATGCCCTCTCTAACTAAGGGAAATTATAGAAGGAGTTTGAATCCTAAATTTGTAAAATGTTCTTTAGGAGTCAAGTCTAAGGAATGTTCTTATTTGATCTCAAATATGTCATAGTGGGTATTTGTTCTTTCGTGGTACATGAGCAAACAACAATTCTGGTAGGTTTCAAGGAAAATAAAGTTGTATTTCTAAGTTCTAATAACCAATCTAAAATGTTTAACGGACTCAAGTCCATTTCTAGGTTCTACAATTATCCAAACAATTCTCTAGGGAACTTAAGTTCATTTTCAAGTCCTTCGACTACTCAAACGATTCTTTAAGGAGCTTAGAATCTCAAGTTTCTACGTTCTCAATTTCTCCTAGCTACAAGGGGATTTCTCATAAGTTCCAATAGTTGTCCTAATAATTTTTAAGGGAACCAAAGATTTCGGTGTCTATATTCTTAGTGTCCCCTACTTATAAGGGATTCCACATTAATGCAATTGACTGTCTTAGTAATTTATAAGGGATCCAAAGTTTGGGTTCTTACATTCTCAATCATTCTTCTAAATATAAGAGAAATTTACCTAAGTTCAAATTTCTAATTCCAAACACCCTAACTTGAGACATTTGAAAGTTTATAAAATATCATTTCCCAAGGCCAAGTTTGTCTAAACTATGCTCTGATACCGACTGTAACGCCCCGACTTTTCAGGACCCGAGTACACGACTCGTTTCCCAAAAACCCGATGTTAACCTTAAAGGATGGTCAAAGTCAAGTATGTATATATATTTTTTTCATCTATCATAGAGTAAGCAGATGAGCGTAAAATGGACAAGTAAGCATAAAGAGAAATTTCAAATTTCATTTAGAATGTACAAGTGGTTGCCCATAATGACTTATACAAACCAATGTCTCTAAAATTAACAAATACAAGAATTACATGATACAATACATGAGAAATAGTAGAATGCATGTAAATTTGAGCCGCAAGACCCCTCAGCTTCTAAAGGTAGATACAGTCATGTAACTCTGGCCCTTGAACCCGGCTCCTCATCAACCCAAACCTGAAAATCACTGAAGCCACCTGTGCTACTTGTACGGTTGTATTTATTTAATGGATAAGTGGCCAACTCAGTATGAATTCCCCTCAAGATTATGCACCACCGCATTAGGTAAGCATAGTTATAAAGTAAAGCATACAAAATAATACATGATGCAGGTCTTATTAGATGCATGGATGCGTGAATGCAATCATTGCCCCGATGATGCTCATCTGTGTGGACAGTGGGCCTCACCCATGCAATCATCAAACCAGGGAAACATCATCCAGTCGAAATTTTCGAACCGGAAAAACATCATCCAGTCGGAACAATACGTGTCATGTATGCATGATTAGCCAAGTCATTATTAGTCCATTTACAACCAAACAATTTAGATAAGTTCAAAGGTCACTACGGGGAGCACATGGCCCAGCGTTGGCCGACGGCTCGGGCATAGTATCCCATGACAACCATTCCTTCCCATGAGGCTACCATCGTAGGATGTTTAATGGAAACCCATCAACTAGTGGCCAATCATATTACAGTACATGGGGCTTACCATCGCATGGTTGCACAATATAAAATATCGAACCCATGTATGGAAAATACTAGAACAAAGCCTTAAAGGGAGATATCAAATAAGCCACATAGGGCAATTATCAAAATAGACCACATATGGCAAGTATCAAAATCATGCAATAAAAGACCATCCATAAAAACCATTGGGCACCTAGATGGTAGGCCCACATAAACGATTCATCTAGACCACCACTCAATAACTACCAAGTCGAAGGTCCATTGTGATCACAACTAGTCAGGTTACATCCCAAGTATGGGTGTACATTCATATGTAGAAATTTCTCACTAATATACCAGTTTAAGTTCCATAAGCAATCCACAAATAATCCACAAGCATGAACAATTATACAGGATAATCATAAAGCATGTAATACATCAATTCAATTTTCACCAGCTAACACATGTGTTTATAAGGGGAGATATCAAATATGAATTTAAATAAAAACTATAACTTAAGTTAATGAGAAGATGGAAAGCTCAAGGGGAAGAATCAGCACCTTATGCTTTGTATCACCTACCAGCATTGTTAAGGAATGCATGTTCCCTTACAATCAAATCCTACCATAAATCAGGATGCACAATTAGATCCAAGTTCTACATGCTACATAGGGTTCAAGATCATAACCTAGGGTTTAGATTACTTATCTTAGGGTCTTAATGTATGATTAGGGCTTTCATCTTAGGGTTTAGTCTTAGACTTAGATTCTGTGATTCAAACGCTAATCACTATACTACGATGTATGTGTGGTTCAATACAATGCAATAATATGGCTAATTACATTTTAACGCAAATGATATATTAATATTTAAGACCCTAATGATAATGAGTATTACAATGGTGATGAAGTAGTATAATTTAAAGATAATATTTTTCAAGTAATGGATACCATGTTAATGTCATTATTGATAGTTTCATTTATAGTGACTAACATTAGCGTGATGTCCTTAATATCATGGTTTACAATTTATGCTAATATCTAAGAGTGACCAACGATGCAACAATATTTAATAATGATATTATTTTATATGTAATGACTAAGGTCAATGTAGGTAAGTTAATAGCGGCTATATTTTCCTATTATTAACGATCCTATTAACAATAGGAAAGGATATTAAAATACTCCTATTTAATATTGAAATTATGGTTATAGTGTTTACCGTCAATGTGAGTAGTCTACCAATGGCCGATCATGTTTAATTTATCGACCCGATCACCGCAGTAACAAATTATGGTAAATTACATAATCTACTTAAGGAGAAAAGTTTACTTACATTAGTTGACTTAGTAGCACGACTCGATGTAACTGAGTTGTCCTAACTTAGACTCAGCACCTGGACGAGGCCCAAGCATTCCTCGGCCAAACTGAACTCGGTCATAACCGAGTTGACTTGGTTTCAGCCGAGTTGACATTGCTCAACTCTTCTTCTCTTCTTCTTTCTTCCTCTTTCTTTCCTTTCTCTTCTTCTCCTCCTCTATGTTTTCCCTTCCATTTCTCATTCCTTTCTTCTCTTTCTTTCCTTTTCTTCTTCTTTTGTTTTAGCTAGAAAACTCCAGCAAGGACGCTTGCGAGACCCAACACTGGTGAGTCAAGTCGACTCGCCTGCCATGCAACCCACCAACCGCTCCTACTTTCTCTCTTTCTATTACATGCCCCTCTACTCTCCCTAGTTTTTCGCAGGGTCTGGGACAGACCAAACTCACACTTAGCTCGAGCTAACCCCAACTCCAATTGCCTAGCTCAACCTAGTGAGTCGAGCAGTCGCACCAGTGACTCAGTTGGGTTGAGCCAATGCCGCACACATGCACACACACTCCACATTTCAACTGATGGCAGGGATGCTTGGCAGGCCTAAATCCTACCAGACATGCAACTCAGCTGAGTCAGCTCGACTCAATGAAGGCAAACGATGTCAGCAAGTCGGGTCCCCTTGACTCGGCAGTGAGTGCAACAATTGCACTCACCCTCTCCCTCACTCTCTTCTCTCACTCTGAATCTCTCTCTCTTTCCTGCCACTCCCTTTTCTTCTAACTACAGCATCCAGAAACGGACGTCCGGCCCGGCCAGACTCAAGATTGATTAAGTCAGGTCGTGGTGAAGCGGTGCAACACTCGCACCAACTCTTCATTTCCCTTCCTCCTTCCATTTTCTTTCTTCCTTCCCTCCTCTTCTTTCTCTTCTTTTCTGCTGTAACAGAGGCTTGACAGAGCCCATGGCTCAACTTGATATCACCCGAGTTAAGACAACTCAGAACAGCTCCTTGTCGAGGAAGATGGTCTGCCGTTAATGGCAGATCTACATTCGATGGATATCTCTCCAAAATGGCATCTCTGGAGGATCATGACCTACCTTAGGAAGCTTGAAGAATGAGAAAAATGGAGCTATATGGGTATCCGGGCGGTGGGTTCGAGAGGGAAACTCTCTGTCGATTTTCAGGAAAACAGGGAGTGGTGCGGCTCTAACGTCTCTCCCTCTTCTTTGCGTGAAACCCTAGCTTTGTAGGGCTAGGATTAGGCCATGTGGATGGCTAGGATTAAGGGAGGAGGGCTCACGCAGATCATGCCAGCTGGTAGTTTCCACTTTAGGAAACATGGTTTTGAACGGCCGGTTTACGGCAAGGGTTGTGCGCACGTGGGTGCATTTCAACATGCGAGTCAAGCTGGGTTTTGGTGGGGCCCAATCCCTGGACACGATGGATGGTCTGGATTGACCAGACAGATAATGATGATGGCCATAAACTAGCACAAACGGACGCCCGTCCGTTTGCTGTCAACAACAGCGAGAGAGAGAAATCTCTCTTTTTATGGAAAGGGCGGATCAGCACCCCATTTGAATGTTCCAGTGGTCTGGTGCACATCTTGCACGCTAGATATGGTGCACACGCACCCCGGTGTGGGCCCCATCATGATGTCTGTGGGAGATTTGATCCGACCATCTCGCTTGATGGGCCTTCTTAAAGTTTCAGACCAAAGACAAGATTGACCCAAGTCTTAGGTGGGCCGTACCAACTAAATCATGATCTCTGACTATCGATTATTGACATTTCGGCAGTTAGATTAATCCCAATCTGAATATCAACGACTAAAATGGTCCTATTGGCTGTTCGTATGTCTTTTGTAATGAGTAACTACCCAAAGACTAATATTAATACAATTTTAATTATTTTTGTATATTACTTACAATTACAATATTTAAAATATCATTCAT
The DNA here is from genome assembly GCA_030180095.1 of Magnolia changhungtana. Taxonomy (NCBI): domain Eukaryota; kingdom Viridiplantae; phylum Streptophyta; class Magnoliopsida; order Magnoliales; family Magnoliaceae; genus Magnolia; species Magnolia changhungtana. Next base: position 2,622,487 of record JASAUF010000554.1, read on the forward strand.
ATACATATATATAATTTTAACATTAATATATTACTAATTACATACTACTGTTCACACATTCATTAATATATAATATTATTTTATATGTAGAAATGAATTGAAGGTTGTACAATATTATATTTAATTAAAATTATATTTGTCTTTGACAATATTGTTAGATAATATACAATCCATTAAATTATCTAATGACTTTTGTATACATATGGATAAAAATATTCAATGCTACATTATTATTTAAAATTTGATTTTATGTTGTGAAATTATTATTCATTATGTTCATTTAATATAATATTATTTTCATAATGTCTTATATACATTAAATACATATGTATCATTTTAGCATGAAATTTTAAATCTTTACAAAGTATATTCATTTCATAGTGTATAAATTTAGGGTGCATTATTCATATATATATATATATATATATTTGTATTTATATTAAATTAACCTACATGGTAACACTCAAGTACTGGAAAGTACGGGGTGTTACAAACTACCCCCCTTAAAGAGAATTTTATCCTAAAATTCGTTACTTCAACTATGTTTGTTAGCGGTGGTTTATTTTACGATGTCTGATAGTTTTCCCACCAAGTTTATTTGTGTGCACAAGCGCCTATGACTTACTACTAGAACACGAATCATTCCATCTACCCCCCTTAAAGAAGGTTTTACCCGCGAGATTTGATAATACTCACCCTAATAACTTTTCTCAGTACCCACCAAACTAGCAATTTGTTTTCATGCCTGCCACTCTCCTGGTTTTCTGTGTTTGACCTATCACGAACAAATGGTTGTAGTGGGTTTGAGTCCGATACATCAATCCTTTGCCTATGTAGAGCAAGGGATTACTAGTATCAATTCATGATCCTACTAACTCTCGATCCTTTGCTTGATCAGGGCATTGAGATCATTGAGACTTGTTAGGACTTAGAATTTAGGTCAAACCGCGTGCTCCTCGCATAGACATGATTCCATCAATCCGTGACCCTGATTACTCTAAGCTCATGGGAAATATCATCTGACCATTTATTTTCATAACGAACAAGACTACGTGGCCCATTACGCTTCCAATGTGCACTCTGGCTATCTGAAAACAAAATCTTAGGACCAAGGTTTTTACATGAAATCTAAGTTTTTTCTTTCTTTTTTTTTTGCTACATCTATCTAGGCTTCGAATCTAGTTCCAATATGCTTGTGATAGGGTTGCAATTCTACCCTAAGTACTGGAAATCACAAGAGACATCGTCTCTAGCTAAAGAGATGCATTGAGGGATTCGAGTTACAGTTCCTACGTATGGTTCCTAAATTTAGAGAGCACTTGTGTCCAATTAAATGTATAATCTGGTATCAAGGAAATCCCTTCGATACGAAAGTTCATTCCATTCACTAAGTGTCATGACAATCCCATCTCTAACTAAGGGAAATTATAGGAGTTTGAATCCTAAATTTGTAAAATGTTCTTTGGGAGTCAAGTCTAAGGAATGTTCTTATTCAATCTCAAATATGTCATAGTGGGTGTTTGTTCTTTCGTGGTACATGAGCAAACAACAATTCTGGTAGGTTTCAAGGAAAATAAAGTTGTATTTCTAAGTTCTAATAACCAATCCTAAAATGTTTAATGGATTCAAGTCCATTTCTAAGTTCTACAATTACCCAAACAATTCTCTAGGGAACTTAAGTTCATTTTCAAATCCTTCGACTATTCAAACGATTCTTTAGGGAGCTTAGAATCTCAAGTTTCTACGTTCTCTATTTCTCCTAGTGACAAGGGGATTTCTCATAAGTTCCAATAGTTGTCCTAATAATTTCTAAGGGAACCAAAGATTTCAGGTGTCTATATTCTCAGTGTCCCCTACTTATAAGGGATTCCACATTAATGCAATTGACTGTCTTAGTAATTTATAAGGGATCCAAAGTTTGGATTCTTACATTCTCAATCATTCTTCTAAATATAAGAGAAATTTACCTGAGTTCAAATTTCTAATTCTAAACACCCTAACTTGAGACATTTGAAAGTTTGTATAATATCATTTCCCAAGGCCAAGTTTCTCCAAACTATGCTCTGATACCAACTATAACACCCCGACTTTTCAGGACCCGAGTACACGACTCGCTTCCTAAAAACCCGAGTGTTAACCTTAAAAGATGGTCAAAGTCGAGTATATATATATTTTTTTCATCTATCATAGAGTAAGCAGATGAGCGTAGAATGGACAATTACGCATAAAGAGAAATTTCAAATTTCATTTAAAATGTACAAGTGGTTGCCCATAATGACTTATACAAACCAATGTCTCCAAAATTAACAAATACAAGAATTACATGGTACAATACATGAGAAATAGTAGAATGCATGTAAATTTGAACCGTAAGACGCCTCAGCTCCTAAAGGTAGATACAATCATGTAACTCCGGCCCTTAAACCCGGCTCCTCATCAACCTAAATTTGAAAATCACTTAAGCCACCTGTGTTACCTGTACGGTTATATTTATTTGATGGATGAGTGGCCAACTCAGTGTGAATTCCCTTCAAGATTACGCACCGCCGCATTAGGTAAGCATAATTATAAAGTAAAGTATACAAAACAATACATGATGCAGGTTTTATTAGATGCATGGATGCATGAATGCAATCATCGCCCCGGCGATGCTCATCCGTGCGGATAGTGGGCCGTCACCCATGCAATCATCGAACCTGGGAAACATCATCCAATCGGAATCATCGAACCGGAAAAACATCATCCAGTCGGAACAATACGTGTCATATATGCATGATTAGCCAAGTCATTATTAGTCCATTTACAACCAGCCAATTTAGATAAGTTCAAAAGTCACTACGGGGAGCACATGGCCCAGCATAGGCCGACAGCTCGGGCATAGTATCCCATGACAACCATTCCAACCCATGAGGCTACCATCTTAGGATATTTAATGGAAACCCATCGACTAGTGGCCAATCATATTACAGTATATGGGGCTTACCATCGCATGGTTGCACAATATAAAATATCGAACCCATGTAGGAAAAACACCAGAACAAAGCCTCATAGGGTGATATCAAACAAGCCACATAGGGAAATTATCAAAATATGCCACATATGGCGAGTATCAAAACCATGCGATAAAAGACCATCCATAAAAACCATTGGGCACCTAGATGGTAGGCCCACATAAATGATCCATCTAGACCACCACTCGATAACCACCAAGTCGAAGGTCCATTGTGATCACAACTAGTCAAGTTACATCCCAAGTATGGGTGTACATTCATATGTGGGAATTTTCCACTAATATACTAATTTAAGTTCCGTAAGCAATCCATAAATAATCTACAAGCATGAACAATTATACAGGATAATCATAAAGCATGTAATACAGTAATTTAATTTTCACCAGCTAACACATGTGTTTATAAAGGAAGATAACAAATATGAATTTACATAAAAACTATAACTTAAGTTAATGAAAAGATGGAAAGCTCAAGGGGAAGAATCATAACCTTATGCTTTGTATCACCTACCAGCATTGTTAAAGAATGCACGTTCCCTTATAGTCAAATCTAACCATAAATCAAGATGCACAATTAGATCCAAGTTCTACATGCTACATAGGGTTCAAGATCATAACCTACGGTTCAGATTACTTATCTTAGAGTCTTAATGTAGTATTAGGGCTTTCATCTTAGGGTTTAGTGTTAGACTTAGATTCTGTGATTCAAATGCTAATCACTGTACTACGATGTATGTGTGGTTCAACACAATGCAATAATATGGCTAATTACATTTTAACGCAAATGATATATTAATATTTACGACCCTGATGATAATGAGTATTAGAATGGTAATGAAGTAGTATAATTTAAAGATAATATTTTCAAGTAATGGATACCATGTTAATGTCATTATGATAGTTTCATTTATAGTGACTAACATTAGCGTGATGTCCTTAATATCATGGTTTACTATTTATGCTAATATCTAAGAGTGACCAACGATGCAACAGTATTTAATAATGATATTATTTTATATGTAATGACTAAGGTCAATGTAGGTAAGTTAATAGCGGCTATATATTCATATTATTAACGATCCTATTAACAATAGGAAAGGATATTAAAATACTCCTATTTAATATTGTAATTATGGTTATAATGTTTACCATCAATGTGAGTAGTCTACCAATGGCCAATCATGTTTAATTTATCGACCCGATCACCGCAGTAACAAATTATGGTAAATTACATAATCTACTTAGGGAGAAAAGTTTACTTACATTAGTCGACTTACAAGCAAGACTCGACGTAACTGAGTTGTCCAAACTTAGACTCAGCACTTGGATGAGGCCCAAGCATTCCTCGCCCTACTGAACTCGGTCACAACCGAGTCAACTCGGTTTCAGCCGAGTTGACACGGCTCAACTCTTCTTCTCTTCTTCTTTCTTCCTCTTTCTTTCCTTTCTCTTCTTCTCCTCCTCTATGTTTTCCCTTCCATTTCTCATTCATTTCTTTTCTTTCTTTCCTTTTCTTCTTTTGTTTTAGCTAGAAAACTCCAGCAAGGATGCTTGCGACACCCAACATCAGTGAGTCAAGTTGACTCGCCTGCCTTGCAACCCACCAACCGCTCCTGCTTTCTCTCTTTCTATTACAGGCCCCTCTACTCTCCCTAGTTTTTCACAGGGTCTGGGATAGTCCAAACTCGCACTTAGCTTGAGCAACACCAACTCCAATTGCCTAGCTCAACCCAGTGATCGCGCAGTCGCACCAGCGACCCAGTTGGATTGAGCCAATGCCGCACACAAGCACATACACTCAACATTTCAACTGATGGCAGGGATGCTTGGCAGGCCTGAATCCTACCATACATGCAACGCAGCTAAGTCAGCTCGACTCAATCAAGGCAGACGATGTCGGTGAGTCGGGTACCCTTAACTCGGCAATGAGTGCAACAGTTGCACTCACCCTCTCCCTCACTCTCTTCTCTCACTCTGAATCTCTCTCTCTTTCCTGCTACTCCCTTTTCTTCAAACTGCAGCATATAGAAATGGACGTCCGGCCCGACCAGACTCAAGATTGATCGAGTCGGGTCGTGGTGAAGCTGTGCAACACCCGCACCCACTCTTCATTTCCCTTCCTCCTTCCATTTTCTTTCTTCCTTCCCTCCTCTTCTTTCTCTTCTTTTCTACTGTAACAGAGGCTTGACAGAGCCCATGGCTCGACCTGATATCACCAGAGTTGAGACAACTCAGAACAACTCCTTTTCGAGGAAGATGGTCTGCCGTTAATGGCAGATCTACATTCGATGGATATCTCTCCAAAACGGCATCTCTAGAGGATCATTACCTACCCTAGGAAGCTTAAAGAATGAGAAAAATGGAGCTATATGGGTATCCGGGTGGTGGGTTCGAGAGGGAAACTCTCGGCCAATTTTCAGGAAAACAGGGAGTGGTGCGGCTCTAACGTCTCTCCCTCTTCTTTGCGTGAAACCCTAGCTTTGTAGGGCTAGGATTAGGCCATGTGAATGGCTAGGATTGAGGGAGGAGGGCTCACGCGGATCATACCAGCTGGTAGTTTTCGTATTAGGAAACATGGTTTTGAATGGCCGGTTTACGGCAAGGGTTGTACACACATGGGTGCATTTCAACATGCAAGTCAAGCTGAGTTTTGGTGGGGCCCAATCCCAGGACACGATGGACGTTCTGGATTGACCAGACGGTAATGATGATGGCCATAAACTAGTACAAACGGACGCCCGTCCGTTTATTGTCAACGGTAGTGAGAGAGAGAAATTCTCTTTTTATGGAAAGGACGGGTCAACACCCGGTTTGAACGTTAGAGTGGTCTGGTGCACGTCCTGCAAGCTGGCTATGGTGCACGCGCACCCCGGTGTGAGCCCCATCATGATGTCTGTGGGAGATCTGATCCGACCATCTCACTTGATGGGCCTTCTTAAAGTTTCTAACCAAAGACAAGATTGACCCAAGTCTTAGGTGGGCCGTACTAACTAAATCATGACCTCTGACTATCGATTATTGACATTTCGGCAATCAGATTAATCCCAATCTGAATATCAATGGTTTAAATGGTCCTATTGGCTGTTCGTATGTCTTTTGTAATGAGTGACTACCCAAAGACTAATATTAATACAATTTTTATTATTTTTGTATATTACTTACAATCACAATATTTAAAATATCATTCATATATATATATATATAATTTTAACATTAACATATTACTAATTACATACTACTGTTCACACATTCATTAATATATAATATTATTTTATATGTAGAAATGAATTGAAGGTTGTACAATATTATATTTAATTAAAATTATATTTGTCTTTGACAATATTGTTAGATAATATACAATCCATTAAATTATCTAATGACTTTTGTATACATATGGATAAAAATATTCAATGCTACATTATTATTTAAATTTTGATTTTATGTTGTAAAATTATTATTCATTATGTTCATTTAATATAATATTATTTTCATAATGTCCTATATACATTAAATACATATGTATCATTTTAGTATGAAATTTTAAATCTTTACAAAGTATATTCATCTCATAGTGTATAAATTTAGGTTGCATTATTCATATATATATATATTTGTATTTATATTAAATTAACCTACATGGTAACACTCGAGTACTGGAAAGTACGAGGTGTTACACCTGTCCATTCCATACATTTTCTATGCCTATGTGCACGATGATCGACGCCCTTGGCCAGACTTGGATTGGCCATGCATACTGCACACCCAACTGACTAGAAACCCAAGACTTCGAAACCTTCGCCATATCGATCGTCCCGTCACCACGGTCACGGAGGTACCACCCATGCATCTGTACGACGCTCCGTTAGTGAGATATGCCACAAAGAACCATTGGTATATCATGTGCGCATGGCACCATATATTCCATTCCACACATGTGCACAACACATGCTATGCACACATGCACCATGCCACACATGGGTAAGAGAATCTCTACCCATGTGTGTGATGTCACACACCCATACCACCCCTCTCTCATGTGTATCCAAAGTCAACTCTTCTCCATACGATACCTTATGCATGATGTTATCGTGCCATGCCACCCTATGTCTCATTTAATCCACCATTAAGTCCTAATCATGCATTATTGCCATAATCCTTGCCTAAGCTAATCATAACCCCATTAATCTAACCTAACTACAATTTTAGCAAATTCTCTACAAATACCCCTTCAATCCTCAACATTTTCATCATTTTCCTACCATAAGAGAGAGAGAGAGAGGAGTGATCTTGGTGGGCCATCAATCCCATCCCTCATATCCATCTCAACCATCCATTTAGTCCATCAAGGTGAGTACACCCTCCTCACTTATTCTTATTTTGTTTTCCTCGTGTTTATGTATGGTGGAGATGGTGTTGATGATGAAGATAATATGATTGTTGGAGAGAACAATTATAATGATGATAATGATATGATTAATGGTGTGGATGCATAGAAGAAGACGTATAAAACTAATTTGTTATAGACTTCATGTGGGACCCATTAATAGTGGGCCCCACCAGAATGTTTGTATGCCATCCAAACCATCCAAGTATGGCCCATTGGGCTGGCCAAACTCACACACACACACACACCCATGCACACATGTGCACACATCTACAAAAAAAAGAGTGGACGTTATTGCTACTGGCGTCTAGAGGACGCTGCAGCAAGCAGTGTCCCAGCTAATTGAAATAAGCCCCCCAGCCCCCCCCCCCCCCCCCCATGATGTATGTATTTGATCCACACCATCCATCTAATTTCCCAGATCATTTTAGGCCTTGAGCTAAAAAATGAAGCCAATCCAAATCTCTGGTAGGCTACACCATTAAAAATCGTCTTAACAGTGATATTTACTATCAAATCTATTAGGGCCCACTGTAATGTTTTTGTACACCTAAACATACTGAATATTGGACTCATTGAGCTTGCCACGACTTAAAGAACCCTATAAATAGAGTGGATCATCTTGATATTGGCCCCACTTACGAGATAACAAAATAATAATAATAATAATAATAATAATAACAACAACAAGGCTGGAAGCCCTTGCTATCAATGTCCAGAGGACGTTGCAGCAAGCAGCGTCCTGCTCCTTGTTGAGAAGGCAGGGACCGTGGGTCCCACCACAGGCCCCACCATGATGTATGTCGAGCATCAACACCGTGCATTTGATGGGTCCCCTTTAAAAAATGGGATACCCGAAAAATCAGCTGTACATGGAACTCAGGTGGCATACACCATCTAAAATCATGTGAAAACTGGATAAAACATATAAAAACACTTGCTGGGATCCACCTGAAATTTAGATGCATCTGAAACTTGAACGGACCCGTCAACCAAGTGGGACACACATAATGGATGGGCTGGATTCATGAACCACATCTTGGCCCCAACAAATGATTATGAATGTTTAATAAAGGGTAACCCTCTCAACTTGTGTGTGTGGTATGGCCCACACTAGTCACGGACTGACCTGATTTTAGGCCCCACACAGCTCGACCTCATAGGAGGTCCCCATGAGCTCCACCGCATAGAACCCTTTATGAATTCCATTGATGTGTTCACAATGGTATTAGAGTAGTGGGCCTAAAAAATTTAAGGCCCATTTTGAGTGAATGTCTTGTGGGCCCATCAGTGGTAGTCTGGTTTGGGCCAACCATTGGGCCTCTTTGGCAAGAGTTTGTGATCTCCATGTGTTGAATGTATGCGAACTGATATTGTAATTTTTGAAGTGATGATGATGAATCCCTTAAATGGGCTAATTGTGGAAGCCAAATGGACCACCCAACAAGCCATACAAGTAGGTTATGACAACCCATTAATCGATCCATTCTAGTAGGTAGTCGCTTGTGATAACAAACAAACATTATTCATATGTTGGTTGCGATTATCTATGCTTGTGATGGTGGGACATGTGGAATGAGGGTGTATCTGATGATGATATATGGAGGAGGTTGGATACTATGATAATACATGTGTACACCTATGCCTATCTGAGCCTAAGGACTAAGTGGGGCCACTTCATGAACCGCTTGGAATTACTAAAAGAGTGTTAAGTGTTGATTGGTGGCATGATACTTGTACATAAACCCATTATGAACCATTGAGATGGACCACTAAATCCATATATGCCAATGAATGTGTCAGTGGCACGACCATTTTGATAGACCATATGTGATTCTTGTTGTGTGTTTGTTAAGTGATGGCTTAATAACTAGCTATAAAATGGAGCGGATCTGTACATGCTTGTGATGTGGAAGGTATAAACACTTGCATAACCTTCTTGACCATGTGTAGGGAGTGCACACCAGAGTATTGTTTTACTTATTTGACACTGTGGTAGTTTTCAGCTAGCCCAGCGTGTTGCACATGTTGGATTTATGTACACGCATACATAAACATACATCATGGACTTGAGGTGAACATTGTGTGCAGTGTGATCATGCATGGATGCATGTGCATATTGAGATCACAGGATGATGATGGCGCATTTTGTGTGGATGTTGCACATATATCCGGTCTAAGATGACCATGGATCGAGGTTGGATGTGGATGGGAGAGGAGCCCGATTGGCCTTAGAGCTACCTTGGGTGCATACATGACGTAAATGCATAGTATTGCTCATGTGCAAATATATTGCCTGGTGTGCTTGTGTATATCATAACATCCTTATGTGACGGATGGAACACCACAACAACATCGTGGTTGTACTGATGAGACCACCACAACGGCATCATGGTTGGTATATATGGACACCAAAAATTTAGTTTTCTTTATACTGGATCCTAGACCCCTGGGTGAAACTCCCTAAACCTCGAGTGGTACCCTTGAGCCTCATCGTCAAGACTGGGCGGATGTCATGAGTCACCTGGTGTCGAAGACCATAGTAGGCCTAACTCCCATCGACGTGGTCGAGTGAGAAGAGGTTCAGCCACGCCTAGTTGAAGAGTTGGATAGAATGTGGTTGGGTTTGACCAACCCCTAAAATGGGTCCGCTACCAATGTGCCAAGTGGGTATTAGCATGGCTATAGGCCCCCCACTGACAAGGCGGGTATGTGAGGTCTCTATTCAACAAGTTTCGAACTTGCTCTGGATACCAGGCCTTGGTGATTCCCAATGATGATAACTATATTGTGATGCAAATTTTTAGAGGAGGACCTGCATGCCTACATATATCAAGCATGCCTTTGCATATCATCACTTGCATTGCATCCTATCCACTTGGCTTTATGTAGCATTACATATCACTATGTTTCAGTTCGTGTACTTTGATATTTTGATTGTTACTGTATGCTTGTACACTATGCACACACGAGTGTACTTCTATTTTGCCTAAGGTTCCTATTTCCCTTTTTTTTCAGGCTAGAAGTAGCTTGGAGGACTTAGCTTTTGGATACATTTTTGTTTGAGATATATTTTAGCGATGCCTTCATTTTTGTACATTTTGGAAAAACATTATACTTCTATTATGACTAAATTTATAATGAAGATTGTTACTTGATATTATGATCATAGAGCTTTATGCTCAGATATATAATATAAAAACAAAAAAATCTTCCTTGTGGTGCGCCGAACTCAGGACATGGTGTATGGAAGTCGAGTGCTGGATTCGAGGCATTATGGAAGCTGTCCATTCTCGGATTTGGGGTTTGACATTAACCCTGACCGTAAGGATTGGTTAACCCACTTGACCGATGCTTTATGGGCTTACCGTACAACTTTTAAGACCCCTATTGGAATGTCTCCCTTTAGACTTGTCTATGAGAAAGCTTGCCACTTGCCTGTGGAGTTGGAACATAGAGCCTACTGGGCTATCAAAAATATGAACATTAACTTAGACAACACTGGCTTGTTGTGTAAACTTCAATTGAATGAACTCGAGGAAATCCAGAATGATATATACGAGAACTCAAGAATTTACAAGGATAAGATGAAGGTGTTCCATGACCGAAACATCCTTCAAAAATCATTCACACCAAATTAAACAGTCCTTCTGTACAATTCTCGATCGCATATTTTTTCGGGTAAACTTAGATCTCATTGGACTGGCCCTTTCACTGTTATGAATGTTTATCCTTATGGGGCCGTCGAGATCAAGAACCTAACGGATAATAATATTTTAAAAGTAAATGGACATCGTTTAAAACCGTTTGTTAAAAAAATTGATTCAGAGGACATGTCCATACCTCTGATTGATCCTATGTATCAAGATTAAATGGAGGTATAGTTAGGTTTATTGCTTTCATAGAATTCAGGATTAGGATAGTTTGCTTTTAGTTTGTTTAGTCTTATGTTAACCCATTTGATGTTAAGAACTTGGAAAAGCTTCAATTCTCCTTCTTAAGGAACTACCTTTCCATTACTTCTCCTTTCTTTTCGTTGTCTCATGTGCATTGCATGCTCATATCTTTTACATTGAGGACAATGTAGATTTTAGGTTAGGGGGTGTGGATTGGGTAAACTAATCAGTGTTTCCTTAGTCTTTGAGCAATTCCTTAGTTTTTGAGCAAGAATTCTGAAAATTTTCAATTTTTTAAATTAAAATTTTGCTTAGAAAATGATAGTTTGTGTAATTAAAAATGCCTTGAGTATGATGATAAGATGAAGATTGAACTTTGAATTGTTGGAGTTTGATCAACCGAGTAGACTATCATTTAAATTCTTCCATTTAATTAATTAAGAGGAAGTTTGAATATCATGTTAATTTAAGTCACAAGCCACATTCAAATTGCTTTATGTGAATTGTACTAGAATTTCTCATCATCAGTATGTGTATCATTGATAGATATTGAAAACTAAGTCTGGAGAATTTTATCCACCTTAAAAAGATGAAAAGAACCAGTTAAAAAATAGTGAGATAGACAAAAAAGTCATGAATGATGAAAAGAATGAATAAATAAAAAAGACCGTCGTTATAAAATCAAAAACTGGAAAAAGAAGAAAAGGGGGATAGAATCAACACTCAATTATTTAATCAAGCTTGAGGTGACGAGCATAGCTAACATTATGAAATAATAGTATTTTTGTGGAAAGTAAGTTGAAATTCACTAAGCACATTGGAAAATTTTGATATATGAACTTATGCTTTTAAATGATTAATGAAGAACATACCTAATTGATTACTCGTGTGATTCGGCTCTAGGTTTTCAATTTTTCACTCTCACCTTTTTTGGATTACACTCATTCATACTTGTTTACACAAAAGATTGATTTCTAAAAGAGGATTGCGATTCGAGAATTAAAGATTATGTCACGCATGTTTTGCTCAGGACTAGCAAAATTCTAGTTGGAGTGTGTTGAGACTTAAATATTGCATATTTATATTTAACCCTTCAATTACATTAGTTTTCCTTGCATTTAATTGATAATTTGATTTAATTACATATGGTTTTGTCATACAAAGTTATTCGGAAGCTTATGACAAATATGCACTTAAAAGGATGGACTTAGAGCTCAAAAGAAGATAATGAATAATTGGATATTTGGAAGTCATTAATGAAGAATTCACATGCCAAAGCTCCAAGGAAACCAAGTGAGGAATTATGAGAATTGAAGATTTGAAGTGAAGAAAATTATCCTAAAAAAAGATATTCTGAAATTTCGGGGATAGAAAAACATAGTCTTGAAATAATTCCAGAATAGATTTCAATGCAATCGAAGGTGTAATCGAAGCCAGTTCGATACAATCGAGAATTTCAGGATTTCTAAAGCCAAACTCATTGGATAGTTCTGGACCAATTTTTTGGTGGCATCGAAGACATGTCATCGAAGCTATAATTCAAGGTTGTTCGATGCATCGAAGACATTACGCAGTGTAACATCCTGAATTTTCACAGCCAGAGTTCATACTCGTGCTTGAGAAAATCAGGTATTAATAATGTATAAACTGGATGCTTTGAAAATCGCACTGTATTTTTTTCATTTAGATCACATCCAGATACATTTCTGAAGGTAACATTTGCAAGATTAAAATCAACTGTATTGATTATTTCATCAGACTAAAAGAATATTAAATGTCATCTCGATGGGAGCTTATTACATTTATTGAGTTCGTAATGGAAGTATAAAACTAAATCATAAAACTAGCTTCTTATTCTTTTAGTATAATCTTTCATATTATCCTCTAAATCTTCAATTTGTACGTCACCTGCATCATCTGTACGGTTGGAGAGGGTCAACACCCTACTCATAGTCATGGTCATCCTTTAAGATTAACAGTAATTTAAGAAATTCATAAAAGCAAAGTAAAGGTTCTGATACGTCCCGTACTCCACAACTACAAGAGATATCAATATGCACGAGCAATCTACATGAGATGCATGCCTAGCAAAGTATATGCGGTTTATCACATTTAGCGATTGCCACAATGTGGAATATGATTAGAGTTATCCGACTCACCTTGCATCCCATACTACGAAGATTCGCCTGCGTGTCCTACATTTAACATGGATTTATGTGGTTACCCCAAGATAAATACAACACATGACTGGATAAATTACATAACACGATTTGTTCATGGAGCGACTATTTGCAACATCCAATCCCGGAAGTAATGTAACACGCATTGCGAATTACTTACATTGATTTGTGCACCACTATGCATGAAACATAGAATTACGTGTCACCCCAGAGGCCGCTACCGAAAACGCATTACTCCATAATACATATTTGATCGCAAGAAGAGGGATTCCCAACATAGTACTCGCACTAAGGAGAGAAATCCATTGAATTATGGGAGTTCACGAATATCTAAACACATGCCCAAGCCTTAAAGATAAATAGCACAAGGCCAATAACATAAAGAGAAGAGTGGCAATGGTCAACTCAACAAAGATAAAAGTGGCAATGGCCAACATAACAAAGAGGAGAGTAGCAATGGCTAACTTAACAAAAGGAGAGTAACAATGGCCAACTTAATAAAGAAAAGAGTGGTAATGACCAACTCAATAAGGAGAAGAGCGGCAAAGGCTAACTCAATAAATAGATGAGTAGCAAGGCTAACTCAACAAAATTGGTAAGGGCAAAGGCAACGCTTGTATCCGTCATCCCACATAAATTCATAAAGATCACTTCTAATCAACATTATACTATAAGTCAAAAGGACAAATAATTGAAGGTAAACAATATAATTGCAGGGAGAATTCACAGTAACATGAAGGCATGTAAAAGGCAAGATAAGTATAATAACTTAAATTAATGTAAGCTTAAAGGATAAACCCTTACCTTAGATTGTTTGATGTCTTATAGTAAGGTTAAAGGCCTCAAGTAATCCTAGGATCAGAACCCACTCTCTTGTCCTAACTTACACGATTTGGATGATAGGGTTAAAGCCTATTTTATAACATCATTATACCTTACCTAAGTTTAATGGTCTTGAAAGGTGTGTGTTACATTCTACTTCTTCGTTGTGAAAGGAATTATATCCCACCTTTATTGTAGTGAAGGGATAGGAGAATCTAAAAAGAAAAGGAAGGACTGGGTTGGACTTGAACTCAACTCGAGCTGTAATCCAGGGGATTTGTGAGGCCGGCTACATCTTTTCTTCTTTAGTTTCTTTTTCTCTCTTTCTTTTCTTCTCTTTTCCTCTTCTTTTCTTGCTGGCATGTCTAGCAGGAGGGCTGGCCATTGCTCTCTCTCTCTCTGTCTTTTCTTCTTCTCTTTTTTTCTTTCTTTCTTTCTTTTTCTCTCACGGTCGAACGACTCCATTCTCTCTGACAATCGGACAAAGGAGGTCCTCCTTTATAGGTATGAGGACTTCTAGATCCTACCTGCGTATCATTACACAAGCCTGGTGCGTAAGTGAGGGAAGGTCTTACGATTTCTCTCTTTCTCGTGGATCGGGTTTTCTGTGCCATGAAAACCAGAAACATCGACTTGCACCTGAAAAATCGGTGGCACGATCAGCGGTCTTTCGATAGATCTTTCCCCGCTGCCTCCGTGGAAGGAGTCAGAATATTGATTGGAGAGGTTTGAATGGTTAGGATCGAATGAAGGGTTGCGTGGACGGCTTAGTGCAGTTGGTTTTTCTCGGATTGCAGGTTCCAATGGGAGACAGTTTCCTTCTTATGCCTGCTATTGCGCACGCAATATCTGCATGGATCCTTACGGCTCTTATAGCTTTGGTCCTCACCATGTGATAGGTTTAATGGACGGCTAGGATTCTTTCCCAGGTGGCTGAAGTGTGGCCCATCTTAGCTCGATCACCAGTCATCCGCTTGCAGTCCAACTTCTTGCGTCCAATGCCCCGTACATGTGACTGTTCGGAATCACGTGGGGAGATCTAGGGTTCGATCAATTTTGTCTTATCTTTAAGATAGATGGCTTGGATCATCCTTCTAGATGATGACGGTGGACCAAAGAAGTTCCCAAGATGGACGATGTCCATCCGTTGTGGGTAGAAGAGAAGCAGAGAGAGAGAGAAATCTCTCCTTCTTTAAAGGAGAGTCGGGTCAAACTATGTTTGCATTGCAGGTGCTCGTGTGCTTGTGCACGTGCACTGTAAGTGGGGTCCACTTATGATGCTTGCGAGAAATCTACTCCGTCCATCTGTTTCGTCAGCTGATGTTAGGGGTTTGGCCCAAAGTTGAAGCTTATCCTAAGATCAAGTGAACCATACCATATGAAATAGTGGATTTTATGGTTTCCACCATTGAAACCTTTCTAGGCCCTACAATGATGTTTATTTGTCATCCAACCTATTCATAAGATCATTCAGACATTGATGAAGGGAAATATCCTAATACGACTACCCGTAACCTTTGTTGGACACCAAAATCAACGGTTAATAGGCTGATTTGTTAATTGGATCACTTTTACATTGATCTAAGGGTTAAAATCCAACGTGTATGGCTAATTCATGATATAACGGCGTGGTGTAAAATTTCACATTAAATGGATCATGGGAACCATGTGATCTAGAATTTAGTGGTCAATGTTAATGGCATTTTCATAACTATTGTTGATCTATGAGTTTTGAAAAATCTAATAGCTTCACATGGTTATAGGCACATTTCTAAGCAATTCTTACAAAAAAATATATATCTAAATAATTATGGATAGGGAGTTATTCGTTATTTCATTCAAGGGAAAATACGTACGTGAAATCATGTGATGGATGGTAATGTCTTAAAATCAATGGTCAAATGGCTTGATCTATTGAATGGAGATCATTTTCAATGGTTAAATTTGTGTTAGCGTATAGATGTAAGGTTAGGATAGTTAGATTGGTATCGTACAAATGTATATATTATGTTAAATTTCATAGTAACACTCGAGAACTTTTAATACTCAAGTATTGAAATGTTCAGGGTTTTACACATAGAGTTTATGCGAAGTGCATAAATTTGAGGTGGTTTGCTCATTTTTTCAACTTGATACAAAAGTTCGAGTTACGTACAAAACTATTTAAAAAAGTCCCTAGGCTATTCCAAAGTATCTTCTAGGGTTTGGAAAGGGAGAGGAGGCTTAAGTGGAACGCCGACAACATTCTTCTACTTCAATTTCTTCATGGGTTGTAATAGATCTTTTTATTTTTTTTCTAGGATATTAGTCTTCTCAGGCTAATCTCTTAGCTAGAGCTAAGAGGTGAAGCTTGTAGCATGTTGGGATATTTATTTTGCTTTAATTCTTATTTCTGTTGAACTTCATCGATTTCTAGTTTGAATTTAAGGAATATTTTCAGCTTTCTATGGTTTATTGTGACTTAAATTACAATAGACACTGCGATAGCTTTGGATATCTTCCTTTCCATTCTGGGATTGTGAGATCGGTAGATCCTATTGTTCACCATCATCTCCTAGGCATGGTAGGATGATGGAATCCCTTCCAATCATCACAATACTCTTTCATGTGTGAACTAATTCAATGAAAAGTTTATATTGTGGTTCAATTATTTTATCTTCCAACTGGATTGGATAGGACTTCGATTTCAATTGTATTTATTGAATGAAGTAAGGTAACATCCTGATAGCTACAAGTAGATCCTTGGTGCTCTAGTTTCCTTTTGATTATAAATATGCATTCACAATTACTTATTTTATTCCAGAATTTAGATTAGTCTCTGATTCTAGTTTTACTTCTAAGTTATTTTCAGAATATATAGAAGTTTAGTCCCTGTGGATTTGACCTCGATCTTACTGAGTTATTACTACATCACGACCCTACACTTGGGTTGTGAACACTTAATAACCAAATTTGAAAATATTAGGATGGAAGATTGTTCACAACCCCAAGTGTAGGGTCGTGATGTAGTAATAATCTCGGTGAGATTGAGGTCGAATCCACAGGGACTAATCTTGTATATATTCTGAAAGTAACTGGAATTAGAATTAGAAGAAGATCTAAAACTAAATCTAAAATTATTTGAAAGTATAATTGTAAATTTGTAATTGAAACTTGTAAATTTAAAGATGGGAATTAGGGTGCCAAGGATCCACATGTAGCTCTTGGGATGCTACCTTACTTTGATTCAAAAAACACAATTGGAATTCGAGTCCTATCCTATCCAATTGGAAGGTAAAGTAATCAAATTAAATTTGAACTTTCATTAACCTAATTCTCAATGGAGGAGAATTGTGAAGGTTAGAAGGGATTCCATCACCAAACCATGCCCAGGATACGATGGCAAACAACGGGATTTACCAAGCCCACAATCTCAAATAGGAAGAAGAAGATATTCAAAGCTATTGCAAATCTATTATAATTTGAGTCACAACAAACCATTAAAAACTAAAAGAATTCCTTAAAAATCAAATTAGAATCCATGAAGTTCAACATAAACATGAATCAAAGCAAAGAAAACATCCTAATCACGCTACAAGCTTCACCTCTTAACCCTAGCTAAGAGGTTTAGCCAACCATAGACATGATTGAATCAATGTCTCTTAAATAAAAAATGAAAACAACTAAGGAAGAATAAGAAAAACTCTTGGTGACGGCTTCTCCACTCCTCAAACCCTAGAAGATGCCTAGGGACTCCTATTTTATAGTTAGGGAACTCTAACTTTCACACTGAGTTGGAAAAGTCCAAAAACCGCCTCAAATTTACACAATCCGCACAAAATCTGCATAACCCTCGACTAGTCGAGGACAGTCTTCGACTGGTAGAGAATCGCGTGAATTAAAAAGTTCATGTTGTTGGAATTCGATCCAAAGGTTCTTCGACTAGTCAAGGCAAGCTTAGATTGGTCGAAGGAGCGCTTAAACTAGTCAAAGAAGGCAAATTTTAAGAATTCTTTTTCTTTACTTCAAGTCTTCAATTCTCTTCATTCCTCACTTGGTTTTCTTGGATCTTTGGCATGTGAATTCTTCATTTTTGGTTTTCTAAGATCCAACCTTTGGCTTGAAAATTTTTTAGCATTAAATTCATGCTTTTAACATTCTTTTCAATTCAAGCTCTTAGATCCACCTTGCCACAAAAATATGTATAAAATAGACCATTTAAGCATTATCATGTTCATAAAACCAAGATATAAATAGGAGATAATATGTAATATTTGACCCTCAACACAATCCCCAGCTAGCATTTTGCTAATCCCGAGCCAAGTATGCATGAAATAAACCTCAATGCTTAATGTCCAAAACCACTTTTAAGAAAACAATCTTTTATGCAATCAAGTATGAATAAGTAGACTCAGGACACGAAAGTGGGATTTTGAAAACCTAGAGTCGAATCACATAAGTAACCAATCAAATAAGTTTTTTATCCATTAAATCAGAGCATAGTTTGCATATCCATTTATTTTTTCAATGTACTCAGTGAAAACCAACCTCCCGTACGAATACTATCAATTCATTATGTTAGCCATGTTACTATATCTAGATTACTTGAAGACATAAGTACTGATTCTAAACTTATCTCCTTTTCCTTCTTTTTCCAGTCTTTAATTTTATATCGACGGTTAATTTTTATACATTCTTTTCAGACTTTGCATTATTTTTCATTCTTTTCCAATCTTTTCACCATAGATGACCTTTTAGTCGATCTCACTATTTTTTAACTGGTTCTTTTCATCTTTTAAGGTGGATAAAATTCTCCAGACTCAATTCTCAATATCTATCAATGATTTACATGCTAATAATCAGAGGTTTTAGTATTTTTTACAGAAAATAATTTGAATGTGTCTTGTGATTTAGATTAACATGATATTTAAACTTCCTCTTAATCAATTGAGCGCAAGAACTTAGGTGATAGATTACTTAGTTGATTAAACTCCAACAATCCAAAATTCAATCTTTATCTTATCATACACAAAGCATTCTTAAGTACACAATTCATCGCTTCTTAAATAGATTTCAACTTAAAACATTGAATTTTCAAAAATTTTACTCAAAACTGAGAAAACACTAATTAGTTTACCTAATCCCCCACCCCCAACCTAAAATCTACATTGTCGACAATGTAAAAGAAATAAGCATGTATTGCAAAAGAGACAATGAAAAAAAAAGGGAAGTGATGGAAAAATAATACCTGAAGAAGGAATTTTGAGGCTTTTCCAATGATCTCAGTGTAAAGATAGGTTAGCACAAAAGACTTAGACAGACGATAAGCAAACTATCCTAAATAGAAAAAAGCAATCCTAAACACAACATATATGAAAGCAAAAGACCTAACTATACCTTCGTCAGACTAGGAGGTCAATCCTGGTAAACAGGATCAATCAAAGGTATGAACATGTCCTCTGAATCAAATTTCTCAACAAATGGCTTTAATCGATGCCTATTAACTTTGAAAACATTGTCATTGTTTGGATTATGGATGTTTACGGCCCCATGAGGATAGACATTAGTAATTGTGAAAGGGCCAATCCAACAAGATCAGAGTTTCCCCGAAAAAAGATGTAACCGAAAAATGTACAAAAGGACCTTCTAACCTGGTGTAAATGATTTTCGAAGAATGTGTTAGTCATGAAACACATTTATCTTGTCCTTGTAAATTCTTGAGTTCTCATATACGTCATCTGAATTTCTTTAAGTTCATTCAACTAAAGTTTGCGCAGTGAGCCAGTGTTGTCCAAATTGAAGTTCAGATTTATAATAGCCTAGTAGGCTTTATGTTCCAACTCCATAAGCAAGTGGCAAGCTGATGAGTGTCGAATGTTGCATACCAGACCCCAGTAATTGCCTAATTTTACGTACATGATAAGGTTTAATGGAGTATTTTAATTATGTTTTATTACAGGATGAAATCAGGAGCGTTAATTGAAAAATAATGTTAAAAGCATGGATTTGACGCTCCAAAATTACCAGAGCACGGGATGGACTCCAGAACACCAATAGTGAAGATTTTACACGCCTGAGATTTGAAGAAAGCAAGCCAAAGGGGCTCGAAAAGGGTCCAGAATGCAAGATCACGTATTTTCCGCCATCCGATCAACTCAAAACTTCATACATGTGATGGGGGCTGTAAATTAACCGTACATATTAAATTTCAGCCATTGAAGATCTCGGAAAGTGGTCCAACGGATAGATCAGCCCAGTAATCTTCAATTTGGGACCCACTTGATAGTTGGAACTGCTTCAAACTTGGTTTTGGTGGTTGGAATTATATGAAGGAAAGGATGGACGGCGCAGATTTCTCGTAAACATCACGGTGGACCCTGTGTATGAAGTGTGTACATCGAGTACATTAATGCAAGCCGTGCACCGGACGGCTGAAGGGTCAGTGCTTGCGTATTTTCTTCTGTGAGCCGCGTTAATGGACCTTCAAAACCACCCATTCTTAACTGAAATTTCGTCCTGAATCCAATGGACGGGGTGGATTTTCCAGAAAACACCTCTGTGGGGCCCACTAATCACGGCTACGAAAATTGGTGCTCCGAGTCCCTCTACGACTTTGCCACCGACTCCAGCCATCCAGCAGCTATAAAAGGGAAGTTTTGGACATGGGAAAGGCATTCAGAACTAGGGAATTCGAGATCCAGAGCCAGGGAGAGAAGAAAGAGAAGAAAGAAGAGAGGGAGATCGTTTGGTTTGGTGTTCCGTTTTTTTTATGAATTTTATTTATCCATCTCTTTTTATGGATTTTATGGGTCACTAATCTCTCAGCTAGGGCTGAGATGAAGCCCCTAATTTGATTAGTTCTTGTATTGGTTGATTTACTTTGAATATTAATTAATTTGTTTCTTTCTCTAAGTGGGCTTGATTGGTTTAAATTCCATACTTCTCCATCTATGAACTTAATCAAAGTATATATATGGATGTTGTTTGGATGCTTATTACAGGTGCTTGGGTCTGATCAAGAACAGGTTTCCTATAGAGGAAGAAACAGGATGCTTTAATGAATGTACATTCCATGTACCCGACCAAGGACATGGGATATGTTGTTCATGGCATTGCTTAAAGGAATTAGACAGTCTGTATGCCCGATTTAGGACACAGATTGTACTTTCTCTATATCAGTGGTATCAATCTAGATCAAGGTGAATCAACAGACAAAACAAGGGTTAGGATAATTAGGGGTGGATTCGAAAGTCCTAGTGCTCTCTCTCTGATTGAATTTTCTTCCCTGTTCTTAATTGTTTTTCATAGAATTGTGCTTAGTAGTTCATTCCATTATCTGTTGGATTAGTTAAGGAGAGTCATAGATTTAAATTGTGATGACCAGTCCTCGTGGGAACGATCTCGTAATACGTACCGTATCTACATCTGATTCGTATACTTGCGAGTTTAAAAATCATTTAAATCGTGTTGGTTTAAATAAAACATCAAGTTTTTGGCGCCGTTGCCGGGGACTGTTTCGTTCCAAATTGAATTTAAGATTCTCTCTTATCATAATTCATAGTTTCAGGAATTTACTAACTTAGGTTAAGGTTTTTATTTTATTTTATTTTTATTTTATTTTTAGAAATTAACCGTTGCTTAGGATTTTTTCTAAAATTATTTTAGGAAACCTAATTTGGTTTTTTTTTTTTTGTTTACAGGAATTGAGGAAGGAAGCTACTAAGTGAAGGAGGAACATCTTAAATTTTCTGACATCATTCATCTCCTTTTCCGGGTTCTTTCTTCCCATTCTTACTTACATGGTTTTAACTTGTTTTAAAATCTCATAGTTCTAGGTCTAGTTTTATTTCTCTTAGGTTGCTTCTTAGTTTAGTTTTTTTTCTTCCATTACAATAACATAGTTTATGCTAGGACGTAGATCTCTGAATATAGAACTAGCGCCGTTTGATCCTGAAATAGAAAGAACACTTCGTGAAAGATTGAGAAACAATTCTGTTGAAATGGCGAATGAGACTGAAGTTAAGGCTCTCAAAGATTATTCAACTCCTGTCCAATTTAATGCGCCTTCATGCATAGTGTTGCCAACCACTACGGCAGCACACTTTGAACTGAAACTTGGAGTCATACAATTGTTGCCATCCTTTTATGGATTGGACAAGGAGGACCCATATCATCATGTGAAAGAATTCTTAGACATTTGCTCCACTTTTAAGTTCCAAAACTTCTCAGACGATTCGATCCGCCTACGCCTGTTTCCTTTTTCTTTGAAGGATAAGGCGAAAGCATGGTTGAATTCTCTAGAAGTTGGATCTATCACTACATGGGACCAACTGTCTAAGAAGTTCTTAAACAAGTTCTTCCCCGTTCACAAAACCAATGCCCTCCGTAGAGAAATTACTAACTTCACACAAAAAGAGGGCGAGCACTTTCATGAATGTTGGGAAAGATGGAAGGACTTGCTTCTTAAATGTCCTCATCATGGTTTTGAGAAGTGGCAACAAGTTCAATACTTTTATGACGGTCTGACACCCCAGAACCGTCGCATGGTTGATGCCACCAGTGGAGGGTCATTCATGACCAAAAGTGAAGTCGAAGCATGGAACTTCTTTGAAACCTTGTGCGAAAATTCCCAGCAATGGGACTATTCAAATAGAGGTGACAGAAGTCCCCAACCACAAAAGAGAGGTGGTATATATGAGATAGGAGTCGTACCAGAGCCGTGCGCCAAGCTTGATAACCTGACAAAGAAAGTTGATGCTCTGGTATTAAATAATGGACCTCCACAAACAGCTCAAGTTGAGGCATGTGCCACATGTTCTAGCCCTGCCCAGTCTTATCCATCTGGGGCAGCATCCCCAGAACTTCTCTCTGAACAAGTTCATGCTATGAATACTTTTCAAAAACCTGGGAATGATCCTTACTCGAACACATACAACCCAGGGTGGGCTAGACATCCAAATTTTTCTTGGGCAAAAGGACCACAACAAGGAGGACCATCTGGAAATCCTCCCATGCAACCGCACCTCCAAGTTGGCAGTCAGCAACTTCAACAGTTTCCGCAATATCAACAACTGCCTACATAATCAAGGAAACCATCTCTTGAAGATACACTCCATCTTTTCATGCAGAGTTCTCTCCAATTCCAAAAAGATACCCAACAAACCTTACTGGCTAACCAGCAAAGCTTACATGCAAATGCGCAATCCATTGCCAAGCTGGAAGTACAAATGGGTCAACTTGCTGCCACATTGAATGAGAGAGAGAAGGGCAAGTTCCCTAGCCAACCTGAGGCTAACCCAAAGGGACAGTATGAGATTGGCTCTAATTCCAACCAAGGGCAATATCATGAACAGGCCAAATCGATCACTACCCTTAGGTCAGGCAAGCAGATTGATAACAGAATAGAGATGCCTGGGGATGAATCAAATTGTAAAACAGAAGATCAAGATGAAGCAGAGAGTCACACCAATGCATCCAAAGTCCAAAAGCTCTCTGACTCTCCAAGAGCCACTAATGTGCCACCCTACGTGCCCAAAGCACCCTTTCCTCAACGTCTGGTACCAATAAAGAAAAGAAATAACTTTGATGAAATCTTGGATGTGTTTCAAAAAGTGCAAGTCAACATCCCGTTGCTTGACGCTATCAAACAAGTCCCTGCTTACGCTAAGTTTTTGAAAGATTTATGCACTCAAAAGCGTAAGCAGAATGCTCATAAGAAGGTCTTCATTGCAGAGCAGCTCAGCTCCATGATTCAACATAACACTCCTCCTAAATTTAGGGATCCAGGAGCTCCCACCATTTCTTGCGGCATAGGAGATCATAAGATCAGGAAGGCATTACTTGATTTAGGGGCGAGCATCAATTTGTTACCATATTCGGTTTATGAGCAGTTAGGACTTGGTGAGTTGAAACCGACTAAAGTAACATTACAACTAGCTGATAGATCTGTCAAGGTGCCCCGGGGTGTTATTGAAGATGTGTTAATCCAGGTTGATAAATTTTATTTTCCAGTGGATTTCATAGTCATTGATACTCAGCCTGTCCAGAATCTTCATAGTCAGATCCCAGTCATCTTGGGTCGTCCATTTTTGGCCACATCTAATGCTATTATAAATTGCCGGAATGGAGTTATGAAATTGTCCTTTGGTAACATGAATATTAAACTCAATGTTTTTAATGCAGGACAACAATCCGCAGATTTGGATGACATATCTGAAGTGGACATGTCGAGAGTCTAGTGCAGGATTCCTTCCGTACATCTTTTGAAGATCATCTTGAGACCTGCTTAGCACAATATGGCATGGATTTTGACATCGATAGTCCCATCCATGAAGTCAATGCATTGCTCGACTCTACTCCTATATTGGAGACTGAAAAATGGAGAGCGAAAGTGGAACCTCTTCACCTCTCTGAGACGCCTCCTGACAGTACAGTTTCGAACTCTGTGAAGACAAAGGCGAGAAGGCTGCTTAATTTTCTTAGAACATATAAGGCAGCAATTGAAAGGAAGATAGTGGAAATACAGGGAGTATGCCCCACGATATGCATGGATCATGCTGTGGAAATTTCGCGTGAACTGCAAAGGAAGCGTGATCCTCACATGGAAGAAGTCGTGCGAGCAGAAGTTCTTAAATTATTTGACGACAGTGTCAGTTACCTCCTTGCAGATAGCACAGCTCATGGGAACTCACATCACTTGTTTGGGATCGGTTAATCAACGTATTGAGGTAATTTCTTTGGCAGACCCTGGTTATAAAGATTATTTCATTCATGGTCCGTTCTTGTCTGGCTGAAGACGTTAAACTTAGCACTCCTGGGAGGCAACCCAGCCTTTTGCTTTCTTATATTCTTTTTCTTAGTTACTTCAATGTTTGTGGGTAACATTACTGCAAACCCTCACGAGACTACAACTCGTCCGCTAGGGGTAACCTAGGGGTTTAAAGGCTTGTTGCATGCGCTAAATGCAATCGAGAGCACCTGCGAAAGTGGTATAGGTAGGGTCTTCTTTTGTTTTTCTTTTTGTTATTTTTGCTTCTATTGATTTCTCTCTTGTGCTAACTCACTTTTACGTTGAAATTTTTTGAGAAAGCTTCTTGATTCTCCGTCCAGGTACTATCCTCCATCACTCCTCTTTTATTATTCGTTGTCCCATGTGCATTGCATGCTTATTTCTTTTACATTGAGGACAATGTAGATTTTAGGTTAGGGGTGGGAGATTAGGTTACCTAATCAGTATTTTCTTGGTCTTGAGCAAAATTTGTGAAAATTTTAAAATTTTTTCTGGAATTTCTATTGAATTCAACGTGATTTTGAAGGATAGTTGTGATTTTAACATTATAAGATATGTGATGTTGGTAACTTATGACTCTTAGATTCGGCCATCTGCTTGATTTCACAGTCAATTTTGAATTGTTAATTCATGATTAGAAGTTGTAAACATTGATTGAGCCATGATTTCACATATCACATCTCGCTTACACATTAAGTTTTGGTTCGATAACTGAATGATTAACTTGGTAAAAAGAAGAATTAAAAGGCTAAATCTTCACCATAGGTTTGCTCCCTATAGGTGTAGATTTGATTCTCCATAGTTGACATATCCAAAAAAAAAAAAGTTAGGTGACAAGTTTTTCGCCATAGGTTTGCTCCCTATAGGTGAGAATTTGATTCCCCTCATTTGCGTTACTGCTCATAAAGAAAATCAAAGGCTGGTAAAATGAAAAGTTAATCTGTGAAAAAAAGTGTTGGTTTCAAGCTTGGTTGTCACGAATTACCAATGATATCATGAAATGGACAAATTGGATCTTTTAATGATTGTAAGCCGAGATTACACTATACACCTGTGGAACTCAATGTTTAGGAATGTTCTAATTGATGGATTAATATTTTGAACTTGATTATGAAGTTTACTGTAAGCTTGATTCCAAGAGAAAAATTCCACACACCGATCATGAATCTTAGAATTTTCACATCTCAGCTATCTGTTCACATGTCACTTGAATTTACAGGAATTGTCTTTTATTTCTGAAATTATTTTTCGCATGTTTTGCTCGGGACTAGCAAAATGCTGGTTGGGGGTTGTGATGAGTGTCGAATGTTGCATACCAGACCCCAGTAATTGCCTAATTTTACGTACATGATAAGGTTTAATGGAGTATTTTAATCATGTTTTATTACAGGATGAAATCAGGAGCGTTAATTGAAAAATAATGTTAAAAGCATGGATTTGACGCTCCAAAATTACCAGAGCACGGGATGGACTCCAGAAAACCAATAGTGAAGATTTTACACGCCTGAGATTTGAGGAAAGCAAGCCAAAGGGGCTCGAAAAGGGTCTAGAATGCAAGATCACGTATTTCCCGCCATCCGATCAACTCGAAACTTCATACATGTGATGGGGGCTGTAAATTAACCGTACATATTAAATTTCAGCCATTGAAGATCTCGGAAAGTGGTCCAACGGACAGATCAGCCCAGTAATCTTCAATTTGGGACCCACCTGATAGTTGGAACTGCTTCAAACTTGGTTTTGGCGGTTGGAATTATATGAAGGAAAGGATGGACGGCGCAGATTTCTCGTAAACATCACGGTGGACCCTGTGTATGAAGTGTGTACACCGAGTACATTAATGCAAGCCATGCACCGGACGGCTGAAGGGTCAGCGCTTGCGCTGACCCGACTCCTCTTCTCAAAACGAGAAATCGTCCAGCGTTAACGCCATCCGACCGCTGGATCAAGCTGTGGGTCCCACCCTTCATCTAAAACACTGATCCGGACCGTCCATCCATTTTCTGGGGCGTTCATTACCACTGCCTAGATGGCAGAATCTTAGTCTAGAGCAGAAGATGGTGTTCCAATCGTTCAAACACCAAACGAACGGTCGGGCAGAAAGTCAGGTGGACCTCATCAACAAAAGACAAAAATCTGCATTCCCAACCGGTTTTTCCTCCTCTATGCAATGGACGGAGTGGATGATTGATACAACTATCGGATGGGACCCACCATTGTTAGCGGAAGGAGGTTTGGCGACCGCGTAACCCTGCCGCTGGCCATTTTTGCGAAGGACAGTGGGCCCCGCTCGTCAACCTTCTGGAAGATCTGATCCGTCCATCGTGTAGAGGGCCACGAATACTATAAAACCATGCTGATAGTTCACTCCCATGCGTACACACGTGCGTGATACAGAGGTCGCAAAAGGGATGCCCGGTGACGTTCAAAACTGATCTTTTCGTATTTTCTTTTGTGGACCGCGTTAATGGACCTTCAAAACCACCCATTCTTAACTGAAATTTCGTCCTGAATCCAATGGATGGGGTGGATTTTCCAGAAAACACCTTTGTGGGGCCCACCGATCACGGCTACGAAAATTGGTGCTCTGAGTCCCTCTACGACTTTGCCACCGACTCCAGCCATCCAGCAGCTATAAAAGGAAAGTTTTGGACGTGGGAAAGGCATTCAGAACTAGGGAATTCGAGATCCAGAGCCAGGGAGAGAAGAAAGAGAAGAAAGAAGAGAGGGAGATAGTTTGGTTTGGTGTTCCATTTTTTTATGAATTTTATTTATCCATCTCTTTTTATGGATTTTATGGGTCACTAATCTCTCAGCTAGGGCTGAGATGAAGCCCCTAATTTGATTAGTTCTTGTATTGGTTGATTTACTTTGAATATTAATTAATTTGTTTCTTTCTCTAAGTGGGCTTGATTGGTTTAAATTCCATACTTCTCCATCTATGAACTTGATCAAAGTATATATATGGATGTTGTTTGGATGCTTATTACAGGTGCTTGGGTCTGATCAAGAACAGGTTTCCTATAGAGGAAGAAACAGGATGCTTTAATGAATGTACATTCCATGTACCCGACCAAGGACATGGGATATGTTGTTCATGACATTGCTTAAAGGAATTAGACAGTCTGTATGCCCGATTTAGGACACAGATTGTACTTTCTCTATATCAGTAGTATCAATCTAGATCAAGGTGAATCAACAGACAAAACATGGGTTAGGATAATTAGGGGTGGATTCGAAAGTCCTAGTGCTCTCTCTCTGATTGAATTTTCTTCCCTGTTCTTAATTGTTTTTCATAGAATTGTGCTTAGTAGTTCATTCCATTATCTGTTGGATTAGTTAAGGAGAGACATAGATTTGAATTGTGACGACCAGTCCTCGTGGGAACGATCTCGTAATACGTACCGTATCTACATCTGATTCGTATACTTGCGAGTTTAAAAATCATTTAAATCGTGTTGGTTTAAATAAAACATCACAAGCCTTCCCATACACAAGTCTAAAGGGAGACATTCCAATCGAGGTCTTAAATGCAGTATAGTAAGCCCATAAGGCATCAGTCAATTAGATTGACCAATCCTTACGGTCAGGGTTAATCGTTTTCTCCAAAATATGTTTAATTTCCCTGTTAAAAATCTCAGCTTGCCACTTGTTTGTGGGTGGTATGGAGTGCTGCTCACCTTATGCAAGATGTCGTATTTCTTCATTAAGTTCACAAATGATCTGTTATAGAAATGTGAACCTCCATCACTAATGATGGCTTGAGGCATTCCAAACCAAGAAAGGATGGTCTCTTTTAAGAATTTAATGACCGTTTGATGATCATTGCTCCAGCATGGGATTGCTTCAACCCATTTTGTGACATAGTCTACCGCTAGCAAAATATACAAATTCCCAAAGGATTGGGGGAATGTGTAATACCCTGAATTTTCACGGCCAGAGTTCATACTCGTGCCCGAGAAAACCGCGTGTTAATAATGTATAAACTGGATGCTAACTCTTTAAAAATCGCACCGTATTTTTTTTTAGATTACATTCAGATACATTTATGAAGGTAACATTCATAAGAATAAAATCAATTATATTGATCATTAAAGTAAAAGAATAATCAAATGCCCTCTCAATGGGAGCTTATTACATTTATTGAGTTCGCAGCGGAAGTATAAAACTAAATAAAAAATTATCTTATTCTTTCAACATAGTCTTCCTTGGGGAGATTGTTCACTAGGTCTTCAATCTATATATCACTTGCATAATCTGTATGGTTGGGAGAGGGTCAATGCCCTACTCATAGTGATGGTTATCATTTAAGATTAATTGTAATTCAAGAGATTCATAAAACAATGTAAAGGTTCTGATACGTCTCATACTCTACAACTATAAGAGGTATCAATGCACAAGCAATCTATATGAGATGTATGCCTAGCAAAGTATATGCAGTTTATCACACTTAGGGATCGCCACAATGTGGAATATGATTAGAGTTATCGGACTCGCCCCGCATCCCATACTATGGAGATTCGCCGGTGTGTTCCACGTTTAACATGGCTTTATGCAGTTGCGCCAAGACGAACACAACACATGACCGAGTGAATCACACAACTCCGATTGGAGCAACTAATTGCGACAACCAACCCCCAAAAGAAAAGAATTGATGTAACACGTATATAGAACGATTCATATACACCAACCGGTGCACCATCACTCATGAAACATGGAATTACATGTCGCCCCAGGGTCACTACTGAAAACACATTATGTCCATGATATTTATTCGATCGCTAGTAGAGGGATTCCCAACATAATACTTGCACTTATAAAGAATACAAACTGAATTATGGAGGTTCTAAAATATCAAGACACATGCCCAAGCCCTTTAAAACATAGATAGCATGAGGCCAAAATAGAGAAGAGTGACAATGGTCAACTCAAATAGTGGCAATGACCAACATAACAAATAAGAGAGTGATAATGGTCAACTCAATAAAAGAAGAGTAGCAATGGCTAACTTAACAATTAGAAGAGCGTCAACGGCCGATTCTGTAATAAGGAGATTGGTGGGGGTAACTAAATAAATTTGATAAGGCAAGGGCAAGGCTTGTATCCATGGCCCCACATAAATTCAGAAAGATCACTTGTAATCAACATTATACTATAAGCTAAAGGAAAATAATTGATGGTAAAACATATAATTGCAGGGAAGATTCAGAGTAATATGAAGGCATGTAAAAGGAAAGATAAAATAATATGAAGTCATGTAAAAGGCAAGATGAAATAACAGGAAGGCATGTAAAAGGCAGGATAAATGTAACAACTTAAATTAGTGTAAGCTTAAAGGATAAAACCCTCACCTTGGTTGTCTGATCGTCCTCTGAGGATGTAGTTATAACCAATTTTTATACAGATTTACCTGTTTGAGTTTGACTAGAGTAAGAATTATAGGTTTTAGGTTATGGTTGTGGGGTTCATGCTACGTTGGTATCACCTAAGTTTAAAGACTCGGTATGACTTTCAATTGAGTTAGCTCGGCTTTAACATGGAGGGCTTTTCCCCCACCTTTGATTAGGGGGTTTGAAAGAAATCATTCACAGAAACAATGCGAAAGGAAAAACTTATGCTTAATCCGAGATTTCTGCTCAGCCTAGATTGTTGCTGAAGGTTGAAGGATTCCAACGCCAGAATCCTTCTCTTCTTCCTCTCCCTTTCTCTCTCTTTCTTCCTTCTTTCTCTCTCTCTCTCTCTCTCTCTCTCTCTCTCTCTCTTTCTTTCTCTTTCTCTTTGTTTTCTTTCTTTCTTTCTTTTCTCTTTCTTTTCTTTCTGTTACGTCCAACTCCCTCTTTATCTTTCTTTCCCTTCTTTGTTTTTCTTTCTTGCGGAGCAGCAGGATGTTTTTATAGCCAGTCCGAGGCCTAGAAACTTCTCTGTGTAAGTTTGTTTGCTTGGCCCACTTTGTACAATAACATCTTGCACAAAAACTGGTTTGCTTGGCTGACTCGCGCCACCGACTTGTGTGATCGCATCTTGTGCCACAATTCTGTCCATGTCTATATTGTTAATGGATTCTTTTAGTGTTTTATTTTCTGAAGAATGTGACCTGCCTTGGTAGGCCATCGAACTGTCAGTTGTGATCAAAGAATGGTGGTCGGACATCTCTCTTTGGTTGGCATTTCTCGGTGAGGGAGACAAACGTTTGCAATGGTAGATTCTCACACTACAAGAAAATTGGTCTATATCGGCGGCCAGAAACGACGGTGAAGGGCTAAAAAACTGCTGGTAAAAGAATTACTGGTGGCCGTACTCGTGCCACTAAAGGGGGGCGTTGTTAATTCTTTTACAAGCGGTCAGACCTCTTTATCGACGTTTCTAATGGCCGTCGCTAAATAGTGACTTTTACCGGCAGTTATTATCATTTATCGGTGAGTAAAAACTGTGAAAGCAAGCGTTGCTAAAAGCTTTAAGAAATGCCGCTAAAAACTGTAACAAATGCCGTTAAAGGCTTTAACAAGTGCCTACAAGAGATGGGAAAAATGCCGCTAAAAGTTATAAAGCGCCGTTAAAAGAAGGAAAAAGCACCGCAAAAGGTTTCCATAATGCCGAGAAAAGATATGCAGAAACGTTGGTAAAGGCATGACAAAAAGTCATTTAGAGATATCAAAGCGCCGATAAAAGTATTTTTGACCGCTGCAATATGGTTGCCAAAACACTGAAAAAATGCCAGAAATTAAAGACATGCTCAAGCAATTTCATGCCAAAATTCCTCTTCCAAGTACCTTGTAGGAAGACATCCAACACTAATATCTTCTAGCAAACACATTGTTTGTCATTTTCTCAAAATCACGGAGCGTATCTTCTAGCAAACAACTTTTGGTTAATGTCCTAACATTAGCTAGTGCAATGGATGGGCAGAGTGGATAATAAACATGACCTGTAGAAAATCTACGATGGATGAACAACTAACACTAAGATAGTTGAGTGCTTCCAAACTTTTTACCATGAATATAGTTGTCTTCTACTAGCACTAAGATAGTGACATGCTACACCCGTTACCAACTAAAATAAAAAAAATAATAATAAAACTATGAGACCAAAACTCTAAAAAATAAAAAAGAGGAACAAAAAAAAAGAGGAAAAAATAATGCACCTGCAAGTGTGTTTAACTGTTTGTGAAGGATAGCAAGGTGGGGAAAAAGAAACATGATAAATTCAAAGGTATCCAATTTGTGGCTGATCAGAAACTATCCTTAAGAGAAAAAGAAAACTACCTAAAGCAAAAGGAAAAGCATTGCTGGAAGCCTGGAACTAACAATTTTTCCAAACCTGATTAAACATTCACAATCAATTTCGATTATGTTAAATGCTGAGTGGAATGATTTGGCCAAAAAATCCTAAGCAAATGAAAATTTAAAACACTTACAGGCATGCCAATGAAAACTATCCATCCGTGTAGAAGTAGAGATGGCAAATCCGGGGGAGGTTTTCTCAGTTGTGCTCATTGTAAGTAACAGTGTGTTCCACCTGATACAGTCAATGAAAAGAAAAATAAAACACATGTCAAGAAGAGAAAAAACATGATAAAGAAACGAAAGTAATCAAGACCTCTCATTTTCTGTGTATCATACTGAATTTATGTAATCAAGACCTCTGTCAAATAAACGAAAGCTATAAAATTAAAAATTAAAATTATGCAGAAAACCTTATAAAATTGATAATTAAAATTCCTAACAAGGTATGTAATCAAGACCTCTGTCATGAAATGCTAGCCCAAGAATTTATACCTACTTCTTGCAGGTGTGAAGTACATATAATCAGCCGTATAAATTATGAAAGTAATCTAGGATTGTGAGCTCTACGTCTTTACACATTATATTAAAGACAAATGCACCACATATGCATGTTCCTTATAGTATTTACAAACATGCCACTATATGCAACATTGACATGTGTAGGCACATAGATTAACCAAAAACATTAGAGAAGGGGGAAAAATAACTGAAGCAATGGTAGAAACGTGATTGGGACCAAACCCATTGCATTTGAATCGGCATTTCACTTAAAAATACTATACAGCATCTGCACGGACCAATTTCCACTTCTGTTATAATGTGCTACAAGTGCTCCCAATTCAAGTTGTCTAATAAACCCCCACAATGGAGATCCTTCCAGATAGTAACTCCCCATTTTCATCCATTGACTTAGAGCTCAAACCCTATATTTGCGTTCAGATGTCATCCATTTATCTTTCCTGAAGCTAGCTTTGTAGAAGGAAATAACAAGGTTGCAGTTGCTTCTTAGGCTTGTACATGTCTTGTTGTATCTTAGAAGATTGCTACTAGTTTTTGTCAAAATATCTTGTCACTTGAGCTGCATTTTTCAATATTGCCACAGGACTGATGCCTTTGAGAAACCATAACCAAGGAAGATTGCTATAGCCAAACATACAGAAACCATTGGTTTGAGAGACTAGTTTACTGAATTACAACTTGATAATGCAGTACGACCTAACCAATCAAACACGACAAGAAAGGTGGGCCACATTTCTAGAGAGAGGAAATGAATCTGGGGCATCCCGTTGCCAATTGGGTCACCCACCCCAAAATGATGGGAGCCATTTATGCATTGAATGAGGAGTCCAAATAAGAATAGGTGGGCCACATTTCTCCAACCAATAAGAATTTGAAGAAATCTCTTTTAGTAGCCTGACTATTATCAAAAGAACCTCTAAAACAAATGAAAAAGAAATCTTTGAAATGGGTAAAAAGAAAAGAAAAGAAAAGAAAATAACAGAGTTGACTATTTGAACATTTGTTGAAAGGGTAGAAATTTCATTATTGATCCACTAAAGAAGTGCCCTACTTGGCGATATTTATGAAAGGCAAACCCCAAGTAGAAAATAGCCCACTCCATAATTCCAGATTATTCATTTGATGTATAATACATATTGGGTGTCAAATGCCAAAAATCATTCCAGGAAACGACTAATGAAAACAATGCAGATGCCCTCAACAAGGGAAAGCATAGGACTTGAAAATGACATGTACTAAGTAATTTGACAGAAAAGTTTATGGAAATCAGTATATAGGTATACTATCATGGATTTTTTTTTCTTTACTTTATTTCTAAGAGAAATTTAATACTCATTAGGGGGAAAAACAAAAAAACAAACAAATAAAAAATGTAAAAAAAAAAAAAAAAAAAAAACAAAAACAAAAACAAACCTTGGTTCCAGCTATGATTGTACCATTGAGTGGATGTCAGCTATGATTGTACCATTGAGTGGATGTGCAGCACAAGCAGTAACACCTTTAGATAACGGAATGAATTTGTTAAGCACTCTTTGATTCTATTCCTCAGGAATGCTCTGAGTTTCATCACTGAAGAAATAAAGAGAACAATCAACATGGAAAAAAAATCCAAGTTAACGACAACACTGTTCAAAGATATTTTCTTTTACACAAACACACAGATGCCCAAAATAAATAAATAAATAAACTGTACCCTCATAGCAAATTAAATTTCTCAAGTAACTCAAATATTCAAAAACAATAAGTTGTACTATCTTCCACAACTAAAAGAAAACTGATCACTTACAGCTAGCTATATGCTAGCTTAGTATGCAGCTCCATCTTTCCTGCTAATGAGTCACCTGTGGGACAAGGATGCAAATGGCAGGCCCCATCATAAAATTCACCTGAAGCAAAAATTAGTTGATCCACTCATCAAGCAGGTCACGCCATAAAAACAGATGGATAAGCGATGTTCTAACTCAACATACAGGTGTGGCCCATCTAATGAGTGGATCGTCCTAATTTTTAAGATGTGATCTTCATGGTGGGATCAATTGCTTGTATAACTTCATAACTACAGATAACTAGGTTTGGATATTGCTCACTTGAATTGTCACAATTGTTTTTCAGTGTATTTCTCATTAATTATTTACAAAGGTATTGTATACATTTATAAAGAGATTTGCTATGCTATTCTTAGCTATACAGATTACGCTATACAGATTTTCAAGACTAGAATCATGGTTGATGGTTATGGCTTATTCCTAAAATCTCTTTGATTTGATTTATTCCTATAATCTCTTAATTGACAACTCACGCCAACACTCCCCCTCAAGTGGAAGCATTCAAATCTTCAATGCACAACTTGTCTAATGAGTTGTAAAACTCTTTGCTTGATACGGCCTTTGTAAAAATATCCGCCAGTTGATCTTCGGACTTCATGAATGGAAACCAAATTATTTTAGCTTCAAGATTTTCTTTAATAAAATGTTTGTCAATCCCCACGTGTTTAGTGTGATCATGCTGGATAGGATTGTGAACAATAGCGATAGCTGCCTTGTTATCACAAAAAAGGTCCATCTCGGAAGTAGGAACAAATCCAATTTCTGTTAGAAGTCTTCTAAGCCATAGAAGTTTATAGAGTCCTTTAGCCATTCCACGGAACTCTGCTTCCACACTTGATAATGCCACCACCTTTTACTTCTTACTCCTCCATGTAACAAGATTCCCCCTAACAAACATGAAATAACCGGAGGTGGATCTTCTATTTGTGGTGTTCCCCACCCAATCTGCATCTATATAACCATTAACTCTAAGATGGTTATTTTTTGAAAACATAAGCCCTTTTTCCGGGGAGGATTTAAGTATCGCAAAATCCGGACCACTGCTTCCATGTGATCCTTACTAGGTTGGTGCATAAATTGACTTACAATACTCATTGCATAAGCAATATCAGGGCGGGTATGTGAGAGGTAAATAAGTTTCCCAACTAACCTCTGGTATCTTCCTTTGTCAATTGGCATTTGGCTTGGATATTCTCCAAGCTTGTGATTCTGAACAATTGGAGTGTATGCTGGCTTACAATCTAACATTCAAACATCGCATAGTAAATCTAGTATATATTTTTGTTGGGAAAGAAATATACCTTGCTTTGATCTAGCCACCTCTATTCCCAGAAAATATTTAAGTCCTCCCATATTTTTCATCTCAAATTCGATTGCCAATTGTTTCTAAAGCTTAGGATTTTCCTCTGTATCACCCCTGTGATGATCATATCATCGACATATACTATTAAAGTTGTTACCTTGCCCTATTGGTGCTTCAGAAATAATGTATGATCTGAATTACTTTGACAGAAACCATACTTTTTCATGGCTTGACTGAACCGCCCAAACCATGCTCAAGGTGATTGTTTTAGTCCATACCATGCACGCTGTAATTTGCACACAACTTCAGTTTTCGAAGATTTTGTGTAGCCTAGAGGAGTATCCATGTAGACTTCCTCTTCAAGGTCACCATAAAGAAATGCGTTCTTTACATTAAGCTGATGCAATGGCCAATCTAGGTTAGCTGCGAGAGATAGCAGAACCGTGACTGTATTTAGTTTAACTACTGGTGAAAAGGTTTCTTAATAATCTACACCATATGTCTAAGTGTATCCTTTTGCAACTAGCCTTGCCTTATATCGTTCTATAGATCCATCTGCCTTGTGTTTAATAGAGAAGACCCACCTGCACCCGACTGTCTTCTTCCCTTGGGGTAGTGGAACCAAGGTTCATGTTTGATTCTTTAGTAGTTTCCCCATTTCTTCTTCCATTGCTTTGGTCCACTTGGGATTCATTACTGCTTCCTAAACTATAGTGGGAATATGGCATGAGGAAAGCTCATGTGAGAATGTCTTGAGAGGCTCAGGTAATTTTTTCGGTGGAAACATAGTTGGCAATTAGATATCTCGCCCTTCTTTCCTCAATGTCTGGAGAATATCTATTTGGTGGCTTGCCCTTGTTATGCCTGAAAGGTAAGTTATACCCAGCGGTAGTATCTATGTTATTTATAAATGAGGATGCTCCGATATTACTTACCTCATGAATATTCTCAGGAGATGGACCTGCATGTACTAAGAGACGAGGGGATTCTGGTGCTTCTCTTGTTGGTGTAGTCTCAGTTTCGGAGGTCCTCTAGATTCAGGGATATGTCTAGCCCTGAAGATGTATCTGTTGATTCCTCGCCAATTATTGATGTGTCATTCCGATCTTCTTCAAGCCATTCAAAGGTTAGCCACTTCAACTCTTCATCTCCCCCTGAAGTGGAGGCCAAGGAAGGGTAGAATGATGTAGATTCCCGGAAAAGTAACATCCATAGTCACATAGGTACGCTGATTAGTAGGGTCATAACAGTGGTAGCCTTTTTTATGTGTAGCATAGCCCAAGAAGAGGTACTGAAGAACACAGGGGTCAAGTTTGGTGCGCTAGTTCTTATGAAGGTGTACATAGGTGACACATCCAAATATGCGAGGAGGGAGCATTAGGGCTGCAGGTAGAGAGACCGAGGTTGCTAGGGATTGTAATGGAGTTTAAAATTTTAAGATTTTTGAGGGAAGGCAGTTGATCAAATGGACAGCAATAGTAACAGCATCGGGCCAATGTCGTGTGGGGACAGACCCGCTGAGGAGGAGAGCCTGGGTAGTCTCAAGAATATGGCAATTTTTTCGCTCAGCGACCCCATTCTTTTGTAGGGTCTGAGGACATGAGGTCTCATGGATAAGGCCATGATGTCGGAAATAGGCATGAAAGTGGTGATTAACATATTCGTCACCATTGTCAGAACAGAGAATCCGGATCTAAGCAAAAAACTAAGTCTTAATCATAGCATGAAAGGACGGAAAGATCTGAAATACTTCATCCTTATATTTCAACAAGTATAGCCAGGTCATGCGGGTGCAGTCATCATCAATATCA
Source organism: Magnolia changhungtana (assembly GCA_030180095.1). Classification (NCBI taxonomy): domain Eukaryota; kingdom Viridiplantae; phylum Streptophyta; class Magnoliopsida; order Magnoliales; family Magnoliaceae; genus Magnolia; species Magnolia changhungtana. The sequence continues at coordinate 2,660,289 of JASAUF010000554.1, forward strand.
CATCTGAAGCAAACACTTGTAAACGATCTCTTTAATGGTGTTGAAGGTGCTGCTGGTGCTCGAAAGGATGGACGGTTCCTGTGCCTCTACGGCCGTCAACACTGCTGCTGCTGGAAACTACTAGAGGGGATCTTCCTCTTCCGGTCTCCTCTGTGGTCACGAACCCTTTGCGAATCGTTCCATTCTACCTCGTAAATCTGGGCCCTCTAAACTACCAGCTCAAAAGTCAGGAGCATATGTCCGACGACACGGCTCTTGAGGCCAAAACGTAGGTCATTCTCAAAATGGCGGGCCTTCTGCTTCTCATCATCAACTAAATATGGCACGAATCTCGATAGCGCCACGAAACGGGCCGCATACCGCGTCACGGACATGTCCCCCTGTACCAGAGTCTCGAACTCTAACGCTCTCTGACGATGAATGTGGTCGGAAAAGTACTGATGTTCGAATTGATCAATAAAATCCTCCCATGTCCAGACAAAATCAGGCCCAAAAATACAGGTGATGGAGGTCTACTAGTGCTCGGCCTCACCCTGGAGAAGAAATACTGCCAACCGGACTCGCTGCTAGGTCTACATGTCATAGTATCAAAAATCTTCTCCACATCAGAGCGTCATTTCTCGGCTGCTGTCAGATCTGGCTCGCCTTTGAAATGCGGGGGATCGAACTGTCTAAATTCCCAAAGAAGGGCGGTTGCGCGCTCCTCCTCTGCCTAGGTTGGTGAAACAACGGGGTGCCTACTCTGCCCCTGAAGGGCGACCGTCGCAACTTGCAACATCTGATGTAACTAGGAGGCACTCACGGGTACAGTCGGATCCACACCAGTCTCATGTGGAGGAACAACATCCTCAGGCTGGGGAGCAGGGATCTCTGGTGGTGGAGTGGCATAGGTGGTAGAGCGGGAGCCTTGAGTGGTAGAGTGGGAGTCGCTCACGTCGTTCTCCTAGGTGGCATATCCTATAGGAAGGAACAAAGGCGCCTATTATCTTTAAATGTTCTCGAATATAAACACGACGGTGAGCTCTATCAGAAAGTCTCTAAGTTATTCAAACACAGGGACCTAATCATTTTAAGTTCAACAATCAGAGTGCAGGGTAGCTATCAGCAGATATGTGATGTTATCTTCAAGTATTCCCAAGTTATGCTCTGATACCAACTTCTGTCACACCCCAAATCCGAAAACCGGAATCACAAAATTCTCGATCGTCGAATCTAGTGCTGACATCCTCCGTAGTACCCCATTTTCGGCTCCCAGCGCGTATACGCCAGATTCCGATCCTGGGATCCTGCCAGGAGGATTTTCCAACGTACATTTATTTTGTAAAAAGCATAAACGCAAGTTTACCCAAATCACAAAGGCAACATCATCATCACATATCCACTAATATAAATGTTTGAGTACAGTACCGAAAGGGAAACACATATATCAAAAATCAAGCCCCAGAAGTCCACTGCATGCTCCAAACTCAATGCTGCTGTAACCTAACATCACCTGCACGCATATATCGTGCATAAGCTTATAGAAAGCTTAGAGGGTGGTGTACGTGTGTGTACAAGGTAAGTGCCAAGTATACAATATAGCACCATAAATCATACAATATCAGAAACACTGGCAAGATCATGAATCATACGATATCAGAATAAGCGGAAATACTGACAAATCCATAACTCATACAATTTCAGAGTAAGCAATATGGATCAGCTATACAAACGAGGAGCGATAAAGAGCCAAATATCAGATGTCAAGGATGCAATGCAATATACAATTTCTGATGAGTTCACGAATACCGCAACCGTATCTAGACCATATAAATGCAGAAACACAGTAACCCAAAATGCCATAAGTCGCAGATGTAATGTAATATGCGGTGCGAATGGGATGACTATGCTGGAGTGTGAAGTCGGGATGATAGTACATAGTATCACAGGCTACAGGATCCACCACAAGGGACTTCTATCCAAACCAATTTCATACCTACTTTAGATAGTCAGACTCAATGTGATAAACTCCTGATCTCAGGTTAGTCACGCGCCTGAACCAAAATCCTGTTCATTGCGAAAGCACATGTAATAAATAGTTGCGCACCACCAACCAGAGTGGATAGTGAATGAATGAATGAATGAGTATGCAACGTTTACTCCATAAATTTGTACTGTACATCTTTAAGATCATCACCAGGGTCTAGTATACTATACATGCAAATCGTCGCCCACTGACGCGCGACCATGCAAGTGAAAGAGACCTCACTATCCACCTAACTAGTAATCAGCCAATATCTACCCGGCACGTCGATAGCGAATCCATTCATGAGCTGGTCAAACTCAACCTAGTTATGCCCCCTACGCTCTGGCGGGTAAGGCCAACCACCTCCCAACTGACCACGACACAGTGGGAGACGTGGCCTCCTGGTATTCGGCACTCGGGTGCTCATGTATCTACTCAGTCTCGATGTTGGGGCGTCTCTTGGCCTTAGAGGTTTAAGGACTTTCACCCACGGACATCTAACGTGCCCAAATGCTCAAACTAAATATTTTCAGTGTCCCATCTCACCATCCACGACATACCTATGGAGGTCATAGCCCTGATGTCACTAGGGCGTATAGTAATCATAATTACACAATGCAAAATGCATGAGTCATGTAGTCCAATCATGCATCAATCATGCGCATACCGTGCACTCATGTGGGTTAAATCCACCTATCAAGGAGTCCAATAAACCATCTGTACTATGGCATATGCAATGGTCAATCACATCTCATAATAAACATGCAGACGATGCATATGGGCATGTATCATGATGCTATATTGTCACATACTCATAATCGGTATCAACAATCGGCCTCGACAACATGAACATTTAACCAACATTGCCCCCCAAGGAATGGCCCACATAGAGCCTAACATATAGTGGGCCCATGGCCTCACACAAGGGCCAAATATACAACACCATGGGCATCACTCAAGAGCTTAATACACATCACAATGGGCCTTTCACATGGGCCTAACATACATTACAATGGGCTCCATCGCCTGGCCCTCAATGCATCACAATGGGCCTCATTACATAGGCCTCATATACATCACATTGGGCCTCAAACACGAGTTGATGTATATCACAATGGGCCTCAAATATAGGCCGCATATACATCATATTGGGCCTCGATAATCGACCTCAATATCTGGCCTCAACAATTGAAATTGGCAATCGGTCATGATAATCAGCCTTGATCGCTAATCGACAATCGGCCACGACAATCGGAATCGATCGTTAATCAGCCTTGATAATCGGAATCGGCAATCGATCACAACAATCGGAATTGATCGATAATCGGCCTTGATAATTGGAATTAGCAATCGGTTACAACAATCGGAATCTATCGATAATCGGAATCCGAAATCGGTAGCCGGTATCGGCAATCGACACCGATAATCGGCATCGATAATCAACCTCAACGCAAGGCGGGGTCCATAGATGGATGGTCGATGATGGATCAATTAAAAATCAATGGGGCCCAAGCATTTGGGTTAACCCACGAGAGAATGATGAGGAAGTGCCTAACAAGGCCTAAGGGAAGGTCACGATGTGGACGTCCAACCATCATTGCCCATCAATGTGGTCATTTAACCAACATTAGGGAATGGCTCTCATAGGGCCAATCGGATAGGGGCCTACGACCTAGAACAAGGGTCTAATATACATCATCACGAGCCTCAATTACATCAAATGGGCCGAATCAAGTGGGCCAAATTAAGTGGGCCGAATCAAATGGGCCGAATCAAATGGGCCGAATCAATGGGCCGAATCAAATGGGCCGAATAAAATGGGTTGAATCAATGGGCCGAATCAAACGGGCCAAATAAAATGGGCCGATTCATATGTGTCGAATCAATAGGTCGAATTAAATGGGCCGATTCATATGGGCCGATCAAATGGGCCGATTTAATTGAGCCAATCAATTGGGCCGTATCAAAGGGGCCAAATCAAATGAGCCGATCGAATGGGCTGAGTCGAATAAGCCGAGTCAAATGGGTTGAGTCAAATGGCTGAGTCGAATAGGCCGAGTCGAATGGGCCGAGTCAAATGGGCCGAATCAAATGGCCGAGTCAACTACTACTAGAGATCATTTTAGAGCATTATTTCAAAAAAATGAATCACATCCAAGGATCATCTGGATCATACCACAAATGGGAGTTGTGATAATGATTTCCACAGCTATATTACCAGTGGGCCCACCATAGTATTTATTTTTCATCCAATCCATTCATAAGGTCATAAAGACATGAACTAAGAGGACAAACTAATATCAAATTGGTCCAAAATTGCTGTAACCCAAAGGGTTTCAATGGTAGGCATTAAAAACCAACTACTCCCTGTAGTGTGGTCCACGTGATACTGGATTGTCTTATTTTTATTCCCAAGCCTTGAGACAAATTTGCCAACTAGATGGATGGTTAGTATACAACATATACATCAGATTGTGGGCCCACCGTCCAACCAACTGGATGGTGCGGTTAAGACCCAAAAATCATGGTGGCACCACAGAAATGGATGGACTGTAGGGATACAACACGTATATCATGGTGAAGTCATGCTTGGCATGCCTGACAGGTGGACGGTTGGGATACAACACATGCATTAAGGTTGCTGCACAAAGCCCCTGCCCGTCCCAGCAAGATGGGTGGACGGTTTATCAGGCTAGCTGCACCATCCAACAAGTGGACGGTGCAGATAATACCATACATCATGGTGGTGTGGTCCTCGTAGTGGTCCACCTGCACTAAATATATGTATACATATCAATGGCAGAGATTGCTCAAACCCACTGTCCAGACCCATCTGGATGGTGCTGGTCTACACATCAAAGGTGGGTCCCACGTGGGAGTGGCCCACTATCATATATATTAAGGTATATATATATAATATAATATAATATAATATAATATTATATAATATAATATATTATATAATATAATAACATGCCATATATTAAAAAAGGCCACCGTCCAGAGAGTCTGATGATCTAGACGGTGCAGATCTGATGCATACGTCGTGGTGGGTCCACACGTGTGGCCCACCTCATCTTGGCTTCATGAACATATGTTATATATATATATATTAATAATTACTTAATTATTTATGGAAGGTCCAGCGTCCAGGGGATCTGGACGCTCTGGATGGCATGAATTCAATCCACCCCACCATGAGGATAGGCCCCACCGTCCTGACCTTTGGACGGTGTGGATTTAATGCATATACCATGGTGGGTCCACACGTGTGGCCCACATCTGCCTCGGATCAAACCGACACTTGTGTTTTCCTTCAATCAAGCCTGTCCAAACAGACTGCCATGTGGGCCCACCCAGTAGACAGCATGGACGAAATACTTACTCATGATGGACCACACACACACACCATCCATACAAGAGAGAGAGAGAGAGGAAGAGAGAGAAAGAGAGGGGAACGATGAGATAGAGGGACCCCGCCACTATGCGCCCTTCTCTACATTGCATACATCAATGTGGGTCCCATCACAAGTGGGCCATTAAATCAAAACAATGGTGGATCACCCACCTATATCTCCGTGGGCTCGTATGCTCCGTGCCTTCAATTTTGATGGAGGTTGATGAAAGATGAATGGTTGAGATGGGAGATGAGAGGGTGGGAAAGTGGGCCACACTTGTTATTTTGGGAGAGCTTGGGAAGGCTTGGAGGTGGGATATTTTTTTAGTTGCTTGGGAGGTTTGAGAAATGAGAGAGAGAGAGAGAGAGAGAGAGAGAGAGAGAAGTGATGGGATGATATGGGATGGGTGTGATGGGTGATGGTGATGGGTGGAGTGATGTAAGGGTTGACTTTGGGAATGGGAGCGAGTTGGTTGCTTGTACTTGACTTGTACTTGTGATAGGATATGTACTTGACATTAATTGATTGATTGATTGATTGATGGGACAAGTCGTAGAGATTCTCTAGGAATTCGCACGCTTGGCATTTTCCTCGAAATGAATGTGGCCCACATCTTCTAGGCACTTGTACTCATGGTGGCACCTCTCGGTCTCCTCGAACTAGTGGGGCAACTAGGCCCAGCTTCTTCCATAGGAGCTCTTTTCTTTCCCATGAGAGAAAGGATGGAGGAAATCGAGAAAATGGCAGTAATAAACTCGAATAGGGCCATGAAAAAGTGGAGAAAAGGGAAGAAAGGGATGGGTTCTTTGGTTCTCCACGGATTTGGGCCTCAAAGAAGGTGGTAAAGGCTTAATGAAAGGGAATAGAGAGGGAAAATGAAGAAATAGGATAGGTTAGTGGGTTTACACGAATTTGAGACTCAAATGGGGTGTTTAAGAGTTCAAATGAGAGAGAATGGAAAGGTTGGAGGGTGGGTATTGTCGAAAACGGTGGAGGTATGTGTGTTTTGATAGAAAATGATGAAATGGGTAAATGGAGGGGAGGTTTGAGAGAGAAATCAGAAAGTTTTGGAGAAAAGAAGAGCTTAGAGTAGTGATTTGTGAAGGAGGGACGTGTTTGGGGGGTTTTAATTGATCCACCCTAGATCAGTGGGCCCCACAACACCTCAAAGGTGTTGGCCCAAGTCGGCCCTCCCGGCTAGGCCCGCTAGGTGGCCAGGCGTCGCTAAACTGGTGAGGTCCTCGCCGGTCGCTGGAAGTTATGGCGAGGGCTCCCTCCTTGGGCAAGGTCCTCCTGCCCCTCTTAGTCCAAAAACATGTGAGTGTTAGTGCTATGATTTTATATCCCTTTGGTTGTCAAATTTTGTAGTGCCAAAACCTATATGTCTTGTACTTCTTGTGTTTCTTGTTTGTGACTACACACTACTTCAAAACAAGATCATGAATGAAGAATGTTTTCAAGACAAGATCATAAATGAAGAATGTTTGCAAGACATGTCATGGATGATGTCTACAAGAATAGAAGAATTCAAGTTTGCTTCTAACATGTTCAAGATTAAAAGACTTCACCAAGACAAGTCAAGAAAGTACCAAGCTCTAGGAAGCCATCAACTCGATTCAAGTTTCTACTTCAAGATCATCTGAGAATACAGACCTTCAAGACTTCAATGTCCATCTCACTTCAAGGTTTGTTTGACCTTAGATTGACCTTAGGTTGGTTTATTTGATAGGTCATTCTGGATACATAATTCGAATATTTTAATTTACTTGGTGTGACTGTTCTAAGACCAGTCCTAGAAATCTTAAGACCAGTCCTAGGTCTGCTTCGACCAGTCTTAGGTTTCTCAGGACCAGTCCTAGGTTGTTACAGATTTTTGAATTTTCCTGGTTGTCCTTCGACCAGTCCTGGACTTGCTTCGACCAGTCCTGGGAAGTCCTACGACTCATCCTTCGACTGGTAGTAGTCCTGCGACTCGAACTCCAGCGACCTATCTTGAGTCCTACGACCAGTCGTAGGTGACTCACAACCAGTCGTAGGTGGTCCACGACCAGTCGTAGGCTACCTAAGACCAGTCGTGAGTACCGCTAATCTAATCTCACGAAATTCTTTCAAAATCTTTGATGCTACGACCGGTCCTAGGGATCCTAAGACCAGTCGAAGATGGGACTTTTTAGGCTATAAATAATGCACGAATTTCAGAGTTTATTCATTCCATTCCATTCAATTCAAGCGATTTAAAGCTATACTTTGAGATAAGTTGTGATTATTTTTTAAGCTATTGTGCATATTTAATATTCCTTTTGATAGCATTATTCTATTGTGATTTTGATCCACATTCCAATCTTATTTAGAAAAGAGGAACTTGTGATATTCCTTCTTCTCGGATCAAAATCAAATAGACCTTGCTCTTCTTGATTTAATCTAAAATCAATTAGACATAGAACCATTCTTTAAGTGAGTATTGGACATTGAATGACGTATCATACATCTACTCCGATTGGTTCTACTGGGCTACTTCAAAAGAAAATCCAGGTATTTTACTTTGTAATTTACTTTCTCTGGTTTTGTTTGAGATTTGCCAGAAAAATCTCATTGTATTAGTTATCTGAGGAGAGCCAGAAAACTCAGATTGTGGGGGTTTTTGAATTGTGTAAGCCCGAGATAAAAAGACACAATTATGAAGGTTTTGGGTGAACCTGTGAAAACCAATTTTTAAAAGTGCACGCTAATATCCCCTGTGTGAGGATATTAGGAGTGGAGTAGCATTCTGTGTGGCTGTTGGTTAACAGTTGGTGAACACACAGCCGAACCACTATATATCATTGTGTTATGGATGTGCTTGATTTCTTTATTCATTTATTCCTTCAGTATTGTGGATTGCTTTTGTGGATGAATGTTGTAATTTTCATTTCAAGCAAGTGTGGTTGAATGGTGTAATAACTTAGGATTTATTTCTGTAAGTTATTCTTGATTTATTTTCCATATCATTTGTGATTGCTAGATTGTTCTAAGAATAAGGTTGTCCTACAATAAGCCATTGGTTTTTGGTGTAAGGTTGTCCTTAGAACTGATTTAGTATCATTCTCATATTTCATGTGCTTTGAGATTGTTATTATTTCAGCATTGTTATTTATATCTTTTATTATTCCGCTGTTTTAAGTTTTATTTGGCATTGCCATATTCACCCCCCCTCTAGGGCATATAGCTAGGCCCCTTTCAGTGAGGCCCACCTTGGGTCTCCCTGGAAGTGCCCTGTTTGGCCCCTGACTCCGTTGTGAGCCGTTTCAGGTCATTTTGGGTAGTTTCTGATATACATTCGCGACTAATTTTTAACGGCTGGGATGAGGTAAATTATGGTCTAAACCCGTCAAGTGATGGTCTAGGGGTGATTTGGGATCGACTTATGCAATCATGGATGAGTATGGACCCAATCTCGGCTACTGTTTCCAGTGAATTTCGCCAATTAGCGAAACTAGGACACCAATGACTGTTTCTACATTTCCTCTCACCCACCTAAGTCTAAATGCGTCAGCGTACATCATGTGACCATAATCCAGGTTCATTTTAATCCAAATCATACTCTAATACCAACTTGTAACGCCCTGAAAATCGGGGGTTGAGTAGCAACGTAACTCCCGAGTTCCAAAACATCACTTATGCAACATATATGCTTATGATTGAATGTTGTTCGTGTTAGTGCGTTAACCATGAGTGAGATTATACCAAAACAGTAATTCGTACTCCAAATCAAGTTGTAAAATGCAAGCGGAAAACTGAAAGATATAAATAAATGTATATAAGTCAAAAGATCACGATCGGTCTCCAGAGTATGAATACATCACTGAGTCATCATATACATGTAATAGTCTCAAAATCAAAATGTCAAAAATAGTACAATTACAAAGATAATCCATGCATCCCTGTTGATCCGGTTAGCCTAAGCGAAGCTTCCGGAGAACTTCATATAAGAGAACTCGTCCTAATCATCGTAGTAATTAGGCTCCGCCTCCTGAGTCGCATCATCATCTGCATCTAAGACAGAGTCTGGTGGTTGTTCAGAACACCATCCTAGAATGTGGGAGTGAGTGATCAACTAAGTGGAATCATAGATCAAAGGTTAACATATTATCAATTCAATCAAGCAGTAATGAAAAAGCATTAAATCACACATCCCTAAATACTCTTGTTAATGCAAGAATGGTATGAATGTATGATGCATGCCCTCGCCTACGCTCCCTCAGCGACTTCATCTCACCTTCGAGCATGAACAACACTGCCTCAGTGCTTGACCTGCTAGGCCTGAACGCACGCGTAATGTAGTGCATGCATATGATTACCAAGTTCTTATTAATCATTTTCATACAATAAGATTGGGAAACTAAGGTACCTCCCTTATATCAATTCCGAAACAATGATCCATCTAGGGTCGTCAATCCTAGTTAATCACATACGATAGACAAGTTCAGGTCACTACCACCAACACCCTACTAACTGGCAGTCTATTTTCGAAGGCTCGTCACCAACCCGATTGGGGACCACAGCCAGGCTGTGCCAGGATAGGCCTATTTTGTACTCAAGGTCACTCCACCAACGCCCTACCAACTGGCAGTCTATTTTTGAAGGCTCGTCGTCAACCCGACTGGGGACCACAGCCAGGCTACACCAATGGAGGCCAATAGCTCGAATACAGTGTCCCATACCACCGTATTCGGCTCACGAGTTTGGGTTGTTCATTGGTCACTACAGGGAGGCTCGTCGCCCCAAGCGTAAGCCGACAGCTCGACTACGGTGTCCCATACTATCATGTCCAGCTCATAAGTCTTAGCCGATCGAGGTACCAAGGTTAACGAGGTTTTTACTGGTGAGTTTGGTATCTTAGGTTCAAGCAGTAGTGTCCAAACATGGTGAACATACATCGAGTCAATCGGGTTACTTGACGAGCTCGACTAGCAGGAGTACACATCGAGTTAATCGACATGAAGTGCGTAAACACTCTGTGTGGCCTAACTACTGCCGACAACTCCAGTACGGCTCGGGTTCGTCAAACACGTCCTACGTGACGAATGAATCTCAGCCATGAACTCAAAGACTGTTACCGATTTCCTGGACCATAGTATAGCCCCATACACATTCAACCTTAACCAAAAAGCATGTGGAGTAGTCAGAACAGAAGTAACCAAGTAGTCCAATCATATTATCAAGCATGTTATAAGATGCAACATAAATAAGAATCCATACACATGCCTTTCATAAGTAAAGTGAAAAAACTAAACAACTTATATGGAGAAAATCATACACATCCCTAAAGTAGTTGAGAATCCTATCTCAACACCCATATGCAGTACAATTCACCAAATACTTACTCATACAAACATTTTAGCAAACACTTATACTACACCTATCAACCTACAAGACATATGTCGATTTTTAACATGTACTTGGACAAATCCTTCTGACAAGGAGTTGTCACATACACAATCATCATGTACTTGCATCCCATAGCCACGGTAGGCACTAATCATGATTTCATATTCATTCAGTCATTTCAACAAACACTTAGACTACACCCTCCATCATACATTATATATTAGTTATCATACATATAAGGGCAAATCCTTTCGTCAAAGGGTTGTCGCCTATACGACAATCATATATCCACGACAATTAGTCATGGTGAGCATGAATGCAAATTCTATACGTATTCAGTCATTTTCACAAACACTTAAGCTACACATAATAACATACATAACGTATGGTGATATAACATATATTAGGGCTAATCCTTTCGCCCAGGAGTTATTATACATACATCTAGCATACATAGACAGCAGTTAATCATGGCAAACACCCTTTCAAATTTCATACATATACTGTACTTCTACAAATACAAATAATACACTATACGCCACATAGTTCGTATATAACTGAAACACAAAACAGACATCGCATTTTTCATGTGAAATAGCATCCACGTCAAGAATAAATCATTAACCAACATTGAAAGTCTTGAAAACCATAACCTATAAGTCTATAGTCCTCACCTTACGCCGGTAAACGCGTAACGGAGTCATTTTAGACACTTAGTCTTTTTCAACGGCGGATTGGTGACCTATAGCATGAATTAGGTTAGCCATTATATCACTTACACTATCTAAAACCCTAAAACAGATTAGGGGTTGGATTTCTTACCTAAGAATGAAGTCAAAATTGTCGGAATAGCGATTTGGTAGTGATGGATAGGCACGTAAAATAGCATGGATCGAATCCCAGGAGTGACTCCAACTTCTCTGTCACTTTCTTTCTCTTTCCTCCCTTCTCTCTCCTAGGGTTTTTCTCAAATTCGTATGGAGTGAATGAGAGAGGGTTTAAGGTCCTTATATAGGCCTAAAACTGATGGAAATGGCCCCGGGGCCAAGGTATACTTAGGTTATAGCTAAAGGGAGTCTGTTTCAGCTTAACAGAGCACTTCCGGAGCCCCCCCTTGAGCCAAAGGTCGGAATTAAGCTCCCCGACCATGGATCTAGGTTGAGTTAAGTTTTTAGTCCGATCGGATTTACAGATCACCCATGGCGGACCAGTTTCAGTTCAACGGTCTACGATCACCAATCAGGGCCACAAGTACACTGGCCTGTGTATGAAATTTCCCCTGATCCGAGGGTGTATTTGGGTCAGATTCTGACAGTCTGAATCCTTTCATTCGCCCCGCAAGCGACAAGGCTCAGATTACTTAAATTTACATTTTTATTTCTAAAATATCCACGTTTCTCACACACTTCACTCCGTGCTCAAGCGAATAGCCTCAGGACACTATCTGGATTTGATTTCCGAGATGGTTGTCAAGCCCAGCAAGGCGGTCCTAAGCGTTTAGTCTCGTGGCCATCAGATTTTCGACGTGCAGTCCAGATCCAATACGGAGTTTCAATGTGCTCCCGAGAGCAATTGGGTAATGAGATTGATCCTAGATTTTAGGGCAACCTAGCGTCAATGATTCTATAAGTTTTGGGTCTTACAGATCGTATTTAAAGTGGATCAAGAAGATTTCGTAGCTAATCTAGTTTGGCACTTAGTTAATTTTATTTAATTCTTAAAAGATTTGATCCTAAGTGATTTCTGACTGAGGTGGTACTCAGGTCTTTGTATGGATTTTTCTGGGACGTTACAATCTACCCCCCTTAAAGAAAAATTTCATTCCCAAAATTGTCTAAGGGTAATAAGTAAAGGTTTTCAAGTTAGTTCTGTTGGTTTCAAGTTGATATACGTGTTAGGTTATATAACAGCTACACTAGCCTAGCTCATATCGGTCTACCCCCCTTAAAAGTTTCTACCTTTGAGGTTTAAAGATAAATGTCCAAGTCATTATTATCGTGCTAAGTGTCTGATGTTAAAGTTTACCTAAAGGTGGCATGTTCTACCATTTATGATTGGGCTAATACGGAAAGTCAGTTGAGGTAGGCTCAAACCCGATACGTCGATTGCCCACCTGACCAGGGCAGACAACACATTATATCCCTTCCTAATCCTGATGGATCCTGGTCTTCTGCTTGGTCAAGCAGTGAGTCCTTTGGTAATCACCAAGGATTGAGAATTAAGTTAAGCCGCGAATGCCTTGTACGGATGTGGTTCTGAAATTCCAAAATCGGATCATCCTAAGTTCTTTCCTAGTGCTCATAGTCTAAAGACTATACTAGAAGGGTTTTCAATCTCCTAATATTATAGTTATAGGTCACCCTTTCAATCATACGGCTAGGGGGTTATGAGTAGATTTGCACTTTGGTTTCATTAACTTCGGGAGGTAGAGAAGAGTCGAGAGTCCTGAAATATTGCAGAAGTTTGGAATGCTAGCAACATAAGGCAGCGGGAAGGGAAAGAAAAGGGACATTTCCTGGACGTGGTATGAACCTTGAATTTACAAGGGAAATAAGAAACTTATAACCTTACTGTGGTCTGCCTCTAACATGATCTTACGGAGTGTTAAACTATGAAACTCAATCCTACTTAAGGGTTCTAATTTAATTGTACACAAACAACAATATATATATATATATATCTTTACGTATAATCAAATTTAATCACAAGATACTTCCTAGGATGAATATAAGAATTCCTAAAAGATATGACCAACTTATTAGCAACTTGAAGTTGTAGAAATTTTCCATTTCGACCTTTCTATTATTTACAACATATTTGTCCTCTCTAGTTACAATATTATTATGTTTTTTTCTATAATGAGGATAGTAATCCATTGTTAGGCCTATTCTTTCATATGAATTGGTTTAATAGACCCAGTGTCCACCAATAGGAATGCAGGCGTACCTTGAATGTGAGCAGTGACCTCAAAGGTCAAAGGCGCTACAGTTGTTGACGCAGGTGCTTCAACTGCAAGTGCATGCACACGGGCTTGTTGAGGATGGTTTGGTTGCGCTGTCATAGGTCTTTGAGGCGGCCTATTCTGAGGTATAGGTGGTTGGTAAAATGGTTACGTTAATGATACAGATCGTAGAGGTGGAGTCACTATATCACGTGGTGGCCGACGGTCGATCTTCTGAGGTGGCGTGACACCGTTGTCTTTCATCTTGGTGAAACAGAAGGGGTCAATGTGTCCGCCTTTATCGCAATAAGTACACCAACGTTTCGCTCGCCTTTACTGGGTCGGCAGAGCCATGGACCTGGGAGGCAAGTCTACATGTGGCCTCTTACCTAGGACTGGCCGGTCCTGCGATTCGGGCTGAGGCCTCGGGCCCATTGGTATACATGTTTAAGAAACTCTGTCTCCATCTTGGTCAGCTCTTAGAGACATGTTGACTAGCTCAGCGTAATTGGAAATGCTAGCGCAACACGTCTGAGTGCAGATATCGGGCCACAACCCATCTGAAAAACGCCGCATTTTCATCAGTTCATCAGTTAGTATCAAAGGTGCGTATCTGGCTAGCTCCGTGAACCTGTTCTCGTACTCTGCCACTGTCATGCCCCCTGTCGGAGGCGAAGGAACTCTCCCTCCCTCTCATGGCAGTACGTGAGGGGGAAATATTTCTCGTGGAAGCGTGTCTTAAATGCATCCCAAGTCCACACGTGTCCTGTGGGAATTGTTTGTAAGACGTTGTCCCACCATAAACTAGCCTCCTTCTCGAACATATAGGTGGCTACCTCAACTTATTCTACCTTAGTGCAGTGTAGCGGCTTCAACATCTTAGAGATGAAATCTATCCAGTACTCAGCCTCTCGGGTCTATAAGAACCCGTAAAGGTAGGAGGCCTCAAGTGCTAGAATCGTTCGAGGAGACCACTCATACCTAGATTTCCCGTAGGGTATGCAGCAGGTGCAGGGGGAGGCACACCCTCATCCTGAGCAGAAGGCCCGATAGTCTCAGCAGGGTGTACAGATGGTGAAGGTGGAGTCGCACTTCCACCCTGAGCTAGGGCCCCAGCAATAGTAGCTAGGAGCTACTGGTGCTGCTAGTGCATCATCATCATCAACTGCTCCAACCTATCCGTAGGTGGGGTTGACTGAGGCACATACTGCGTCGACGTTGATGCACGGTTTTGCTCAGGAACCGATGGTGTAACAGGTGGCACCATAGGCGGTGTCATATGTGTCGGCCCAGTGGCAAGGCCAGTGGCTGGCTGAGAATCCGGCATGGCAGTGTGGGTCAGGCCCAAGCTAGGGTCCATCTGGCAATCACTCAGGGAAGATACCCCGTCAATCGGATCGCCAAAAGTGAGATGCCCCGCAACCCATGCAGCCTTAGGTGGCATTCCCTATATTCAACATAGGATGCAACCCAGGTCAGATTCAGTATACTCACAAACACTTTTATGCAGCATTCATACACAAACTAAAGCAACTTCATGCATTTCATTTACCAAAATTGTCATAATACATGAAACACAGTGTTACATGAATCATGACAGAAGATGCATGTGAGCTAATACAACCAAGACTTTAAACATTTAAAATCAATATAAAAATACAAAGATTCTATCACAGCCACAAAACAAGCCACAGGGCGATGGCATGAATGATTAGGCATCCAAGTTTTGCAACGAAGGAGGGGCGCCCTTATCCTGCAAGCAGCACAGGATAGACTTCAAAGTGCGAATCACTTTCTTAAACTTGTGTTTCACGAGGGTTCGAAGATCGATTATATCCTGTCATAGGACAGCCTGACCCTCCTCAAGTCAAGCTAAACGGGCATCCCTAGCAGCCTGATCAGTGTCCTGCTCCGGTGCCGTAGGAGGGGAGCTCTACTCCATGTCCTGGGCCTCCTCTTCTTCCTCGCTCTGTTCTTCTTCTATTTCAGCTCCACCTTCTTCCTCACTTTTATACTCCTCACTAGCCGTCTCATCCTCACTCTCATCCAGTCGGGCTTGCCGCTGCTGTGGCCCGATTTTCATCTGATTGAGAGTAGTTTCGTCGATGAAATGTTGCGGCACTAGGAGTTCTGCGCCAAAACTGTAGCCGAACTTGCGTGCAATCTTACATATAAGCTGGCCAAAGGGAAGAGAATCAGTCCTTCTATTGGAGTGTGCGATAAGTACGTAGGCATGCACAACTTCTCTCCCTACCCCACTTAGTACAAAAAATCTACCATCAGTGGCGTACACTCACGGTGATTGCTCCACCTGGGGTAGACATTGAACGTGAAAATGTGATGGAGTAGACGAAAGTCGTCAGTCATATTAGTCGCTAGAAGGCTATTGTTTGGCTGTCACTGAACCAGCCGACCACAAAAGAATCGTGTGCGGTGATCCCTTTCACGTGCACTCTTCAGATTCTTCTCACTTGCATGTAGCTTGCGAAGGGGCACCTTCATAAGTTGAGATATTAATCCGACGTCAATTGTGGCCAACCGATCCCTTCCAAAGGGGATTTTGAACAGCAAAGGCTCCAGCGTAGGTTCTTAAACATGGGCGTAGAAGGCTCAAACAGTGCCCGCATTTGCTCAAGACTTTCCTTCAAATACGGGACCCCACCCGACTTCCGCCAGGCGGTCCATCAGCAGATACTCTCCAAAGAGCCTCTCATCCACGTGGGCTAAAAAAATGACCCTACGACCTTCATAAACTCCATGGGATAGATCCGCCAATAGAGTCCTTCCAACGGGAGCCCAGGACCAAGATCCCGCTTTGTCTGAAACTCCCAAGTGGCGCTTGTACTCACGACGGCACCTCTCGGTCTCCTTGAACGAGTGGGGCGACTAGGCCCAGCTTCTTCCACAGGAGCTCTTTTCTTTCCCATGAGAGAAAGGATGGAGAAAATTGAGAAAATGACCGTAATAAACTCGAATAAGGCAATGGAAAAGTAGAGAAAATGGAAGAAAGGGATGGGTTCTTTGGTTCTCCACAGATTTGAGCCTCAAAGGAGGTGGTAAAGGCTCAATGAAAGGGAATAGAAAGGGAAAATGAAGAAATAGGATAGGTTAGTGGGTTTACACAAATTTGAGACTTAAATGGGATATTTAAGAGTTCAAATGAGAGAGAATAGAAAGGTTGGAGAGTGGGTATTACTGAAAACGGTGGAGGTATGTGTGTTTTGACAAAAAATGACGAAATAGGTGAATGAAGGGGAGGTTTCAGAGAGAAATCAGAAAGTTTTAAAGAAAATGAGAGCTTGGAGTAGTGGTTTGTGAAGGAGGGACGTGTTTGGGGGGTTTTAATCGATCCACCCTAGATCAGTCGGCTCCACAACACCCCAAAGGTGTCGGCCCGAGTCGACCCTCCCGGCCAAGCCCGCTAGGCGGCCAGGCCTCGCTAAACCGGCGAGGTCCTCGCCGGTCGCTGGAGGTTCTGACGAGGGCTCCCTCCTTAGGCAAGGTCCTCCTGCCCCCCTTGGTCCAAAAACATGTGAGGCCCACCTTAGGCCCCCTTGGAAGTGCCCTGTTTGGCCACTGACTCCGTTTTAAGCCGTTTCAGGTCATTTCAGGTAGTTTCTGATATACATTCGCAAGTACCGATTTTCAACAGCTAGGATGAGGTAAATTGTGGTCTAAACCCATCAAGTGATGGTCTAGGGGTGATTTGGGATCGACTCATGTGATCATGAATGAGTACGGACCCAATCTCGGCAACCGTTTCCGGTGAATTTTTCCAATTGGTGAAACTGGGACACCTATGACTGTTTCTATATTTCCTCACACCCACCTACATCTAAATGCGTCAGCGTACATCGTGTGACCATAACCCAGGTCCATTTTAATCCAAATCATGCTCTGATACCAACTTGTAATGCCCTGAAAATCGGGGGTCGAATAACAAAGCAACTCCCGAGTTCCAAAACATCACTTATGCAACATATATGCTTATGATTGAATGTTGTCCGTATTAGTGCGTTAACCATGAGTGGGATTATACCAAAACAGTAATTCATACTCCAAATCAAGTTGTAAAGCGCAAGTGGAAGACTGAAAGATATAAATAAACGTATATAAGTTAAAAGATCACGATCAGTCTCCAGAGTAAGAATACATCACTGAGTCATCATATACATGTAATAGTCTCAAAATCAAAATGTCAAAACAGTACAATTACAAAGATAATCCCTGTATCCCCGTCGATCCGGTTAGCCTAAACAAAGCCGCCGAAGAACTGCATATAAGAGAACTCGTCCTGATCATTGTAGTAATTAGGCTCCGTCTCCTGAGTCACGTCATCATCTGCATCTAAGACCGAGTCTGGTGGGTGTTCAGAACACCATCCCAGAACGTGGGAGTGAGTGATCAACTCAGTGGAATCATAGATCAAAGGTTAACATGTTATCAATTCAATCAAGCAGTAATGATAAAGCATTAAATCACACATCCCTAAGTACTCTTGTTAATGCAAGAATGGTATGAATGTATGATGCATGCCGTCGCATACACTCCTTCAGCGACTTCACCTCACATTCACGCATGAAAAACACTGCCTCAGTGCTTGACCAGCTACGCCCGAACGCACGCGTAATGCAGTGCATGCATATGATTACCAAGTTCTTATTAGTCCTTTTCATACAGCAGGAATGGGAAACTAAGGTACCTCCCTTATATCAATTCCCAAACAATGATCCATCTAGGGTCATCAATCCTAGTTAATCACATATAATAGGCAAGTTCAGGTCACTACCACCAATACCCTACTAACTGGCAGTCTACTTTCGAAGGCTCGTCGCCAACCCGACTGGGGACCACAACCAGGCTGTGCCGGGGTAGGCCTATTTTATACTCGAGGTCACTCCACCAATGCCCTACCAACTGGCAGTCTATTTTCGAAGGCTCGTCGCTAACCCGACTAGGGACCACAGCCAGGCTACACCAATGGAGGCCGACAGCTCGAATACAGTGTCCCATACCACCGTATTCGGCTCACAAGTTTGGGTTGCTCATTGGTCACTACGAGGAGGTTCGTCGCCCCAGCGTAGGCCGACAGCTCAACCACGATGTCCCATACTACCATGTCTGGCTCATGAGTCTTAGTGGATCGAGGTACCAAGGTTAACAGGGTTTTCACTTGTAAGTTTGGTACCTTAAGTTCAAGCAGTAGCATCCAAATATGGTGAACATACATCGGGTCAATCGGGTTACTTGACAAGCTCGACTAGCACGAACGCACATCGAGTTGATCGACATGAAGTGCGTAAACACTCTGTGTGGCCTAACCACTGTCGACAGCTCTAGTACGGCTCGGGTTCATCAAACACGTCCTACATGGCGAATAAATCTTAGCCACGAACTCAAAGCCTATTACCGATTGCCTGGACCATAGTATAGCCCCATACACATTCAACCTTAACCAAAAAGCATGTGGAGTAGTCAGAACAGAAGTAACCAAGTAGTCCAATCATATTATCAAGCATGTTATAAGATGCAACATAAACAAGAATCCATACACATGCCTTTCACAAGTAAAGCGAAGAAACTAAATGACTTGTATGGAGGAAATCATACACATCCCTAAGGTAGTTGAGAATCCTATCTCAACACCCATATGCATTACAATTCACCAAATACTTTCTCATACAAACATTTTAGCAAACACTTATACTACACCTATCAACCTACATGACATATGTCGATTTTTAACATGTAATTGGACAAATCCTTCCGACAAGGAGTTGTCACATACACAATCATCATATACTTGCATCCCATAGCCACGGTAGGCACAAATCATGATTTCATATTCATTCAGTCATTTCAACAAACACTTAGACTACACCCTCCATCATACATATTATACATTAGTTATCATACATATAAGGGAAAATCATTTCGTCAAAGGGTTATCGCCTATACGACAATCATATATCCATGACAATTAGTCATGGTGAGCACAAATGTAAATTTTATACTCATTCAGTCATTTTCACAAACACTTAAGCTACACATAATAACATACACAACGTATGGTGATATAATATATATTAGGGCTAATCCTTTCACCTAGGAGTTATTATACATACATCTAGCATACATAGACGGCAGTTAATCATGGCAAATACCCTTTCAAATTTCATACATATACGGTACTTTCTACAAATACAAAGATACGTTAAACGCCACATAGTTCATATATAACTGAAACGTAAAACAGACATCGCATTTTGCATGTGAAATAACATCCATGTCAAGAATAAATCATTAACCGACATTGAAAGTCTTGAAAATCATAACCTATATGTCTATAGTCCACACCTTACACCGGTAAACGCATAACGGAGTCATTTTAGACACTTAGTCTTTGTCAACGGCGGATTAGCGACCTATAACATGAATTAGGTTAGCTATTACATCACTTACACTATCTAAAACCCTAAAACAGATTAGGGGTTGGATTTCTTACCTAAGAACGAAGTCAGAATCGCCATAATAGCGATTTGGTAGTGATGGATAGGCACGTAGAATAGCAGGGATCGAATCCCAGCGGTGACTCCAACTTCTCTCTCACTTTCTTTCTCTTTCCTCTCTTCTCTCTCCTAGGATTTTTTCTAAATTCGTATGGAGTGAATGAGAGAGGGTTTAAGGTCCTTATATAGGCCTAAAACTGATGGAAATGGCCCTAGGGCCAAGGTATACTTAGGTTATAGCCAAAGGGAGTCTGTTTTAGCTCAACGGAGCACTTCCAGAACCCCCCTTAAGCCAAAGGTCAAACTTAAGCTCCCTGACCATGGATCTAGGTTGAGTTAAGTTTTCAGTTCGATCGGATTTACAGATCGCCCATCGCGGACCAGTTTCAATTCAACGGTCCACGATCACCGATCAGGGCCACAAGTACACTGGCCTGTGTATGAAATTTTCCTTGATGCGAGGGTGTATTTGGGTTAGATTCTGACAGTCTGAATCCTTATATTTGGCCCGCAAGCGACAAGGCTCAGATTACTTAAATTTACATTTTTATTTCTAAAATATCCACATTTCTCACACACTTCACTCCGGGCTCAAGCGAATAGCCCCGGGACACTATCTGGATTTGATTTCCAAGATGGTTGTCAAGCCCAGCAAGGCGGTCCTAAGCGTTTAGTCTCGTGGTCATCGGACTTTCGACGTGCGGTCTAGATTCGATACGGAGGTTCAATGTGCTCCCAAGAGCAACTGGGTAATGAGATTAATCCTAGATTTTAGGATAACCTAGCGTCACTGATTCTACAAGTTTTAGGTCTTGCGGATCGTATTTAAAGTAGATAAAGCAAATTTTGTAGCTAATTTAGTTTAACACTTAGTTAATTTTGTTTAATTCCTAATGGATTTGATCTTGAGTGATTTCTGACTGAGGTGGCACTTGGGTCTTTGTACGGATTTTTCTAGGACATTACTCCTGGGTATTGGATCAGTGCGTGAGTAACGGCGTTGGAACCGCGACGACGGTGCGGTCACTAGGGTAAAAGTTTTGGGTTGAGTCGACTTCAGTATGCAAGACTCGGCTTAGGATAACGCGCAAACGTTCGGTACAGGTCGAGGGTTACCGGAATTTGACCGGGAGGACCACGGAAGCCTACGGAACGGTACGGGCTAGGATACGGGTCTTACAACTCTCTCCTCCTAATAAAATTTCATTCTCAAAATTTACAGAATAGGTAAGGGAAGAGGAAACATCATATATAAGTCAAGGCACAATCAGTTTACATAAGGATGGGGATAGCGCTCTCTAATCTCAACCTTCCGCTCCCAAGCCGCCTCACCAACACTTTGGTGACCCCTACTAAACCTCAGATCTTGGATCAGAAATGATCGAAACTAGGATACCTTGCAACCTCACCATCTCACCAATGACTAATCTAACAAGATGGTCCCAATGCCTGGTTGTATGAATCGTCGACGACTCCTGACGGCTGAGGGTCCTGCAGAGCTGCATAAAACCTACCCTAAGTCTGCTGGGGAGGTGTATATCCCCCCCCCCAAAGAGGTCATTGCTGCTGAAAATGATGCACTCACGCTTACAATGCCCCGTCTCACCACATCTAAAGCAAACGCTCGTAAACGATCTATTTGGTGGTGCTGAAGGTGTTGCTGGCACTCGAAAGGATGGACGGTTCCTGTGCCTCTGCGGCCGTCGATGCTACTACTGCTGCTGGAAACTACCGGAAGGGATCTTCTTCTTCCGGTCTCCTCTATGGTCACGAACCCTCTGCGAATCGTTCCCTTCTGCCTCATAAATCTGGGCCCTCTGAACTACCTGCTCAAAGGTTAAGAGCATGTGTCCAACAACACGACTTTTGAGGCCAAAACGTAAGCTGTTCTCAAAACGGAGGGCCTTCCACTCCTCATCATCAACTAAATACGATGCGAATCTCGATAGCGCCACAAAACGGGCCGCATACTGCGCCACGTACATGTCCCCCTGTACCAGAGTCTCAAACTGTAATGCTCTCTGACAATGAATGTGGTCAGGAAAGTACTGCTATTCGAATCGATCAATAAAATCCTCCCATGTCCAAACAAAATTAGGCCCTATAATATAGGTGATGGAGGTCCACCAGTGCTCGGCCTCACTTTGGAGAAGAAAAACTGCCAACCAGACTCGCTGCTAGGTCGTACATGTCATAGTATCATAAATCTTCTCCACATCAGAGTGTCATTTCTTGGCTGCTATCGGATCTGGCTCACCTTGGAAATGTAGGGAATCGAACTGTCGGAATTCCCAAAGAAGGGCACTTGCGTGCTCCTGCTCTGCTTGGGCTGGCAAAACAATGGGGTGCATGCTCTGCCCCTGAAGGGCGACCGTTACAGCTTGCAACATCTGATGTAACTGGGAGGCACTCATGGGTAAGGTCACATCCGCACCGGTCTCAGGTGGAGGAATGACATCCTCAGGTTGGGGAGTAGGGATCTCTAGTGGTGGAGCGGGTGTCGCTCGCGTCACTCTCCTAGGTGGCATATCCTATGGGAAGGAACAAAGGTGCCTATTATCTTTAAACGCTCTCGAATATAAACACGACAGTGAGCTCTATCAGAAAGTCTCTAAGTTATTTGAACTCGGGGACCTAATCATTCTAAGTTCAACAATCAGAGTGCAGGGTAGCTATCAGCAGATATGTGATGTTATCTTCAAGTATTCCCAAGTTATGCTCTGATACCAACTTCTGTCACACCCCAAATCCGAAAACCGGGCTCACAAAATTCTCGATCATCGAATCTAGTGCCGACAACCTCTATAGTACCCCATTTTCGGCTCATAGCACGTATATGCTAGATTCCGATCCTGGGATCCTGCCAGGAGGATTTTCCAATGTACATTTATCTCGTAATAAGCATAATCACAAGTTTACCCAAATCACATAGCCACTAATATAAATGTTTGAGTATAGTGCCGAAAGGGAAACATATATATCAAAAATCAAGCCCTAAAAGTTCATTGCATGCTCCAAGCTTAATGCTGCTGCAACCTAACATCACCTGCACGCATCTATTGTGCATAAGCTTATAGAAAGCTTAGAGGGTGGTGTACGTGTGTGCACAAGGTAAGTGCCAAGTATTCAATATAGCACCATAAATCGTACAATATCAGAAACACTGGTAAGATCATGAATCATACGATATCAGAATAAGCGGAAATACTGACAAATCCATAGGTCATACAATTTCAGAGTATGCAATACGGAGCAGCTATACAAACGAGGAGCTATAAAGAGCCAAATATCAGTTACCAAGGATGCAATGCAATATACAATTCTTGATGAGTTCACGAATACCGTCAGCCGTATCTAGACCATATAAATGTAGAAACACAGTAACCCAAAATGCCATAAGCCGCAGATGTAATGCAATATGCTGTGCGAATGGGATGACCATGCTGAAGTGTGAAGTCGAGATGATAGTACGTAGTATCACAGGCTATGGGATCCACACAAGGGACTTTTATCCAAACTAGTCTCATAACTAATTTAGATAGCCAGACTCAATGTGGTAAACTCCTGATCTCAGGGTAGTCACACACCCCAACCGAAATCCTAGCCATTGTGAAGGCACATGTAATAAATAGTTGCACACCACCAGCCCAAGTGGATAGTGAATGAATGAATGAATGAGTATGCAACGTTTGCACCACAAATCTGTATTGTACATCTCTGGGATCATCACCGAGGTCTAGTACACTATACATGCAAATCGCCGTCCACTGATGCACTACCATGCAAGTGGAAGAGACCTCATTATCTGACTGACCAGTAGTTAGCTAATATCTACACAGCATGTCGATAGTGGACCCATTCATGAGCTGGCCAAACTCAGCCTAGCTATGCTCCCTCCGCTCGGGCGGGTAAGGCCACACCCCCTCTCAACCGACCATGACACAGTTGGAGACACGGCCTCCTGGTATTCGATACTTGGGCGCTCATGTATACACTCGGTTTCGACGTTGGGGTGTCTCCTGGCCTCAGAGGTTTAGGGACTTTCACCCACAGACATCCAAAGTGCCCAGATGCTCAAACCAAACATTTCCAGTGTCCCATCTGACCATCTATAACATACCTGTGGAGGCCACAACCCTGATGTCGCTAGGGCGTATAGTAATCATAATCACATAATGCAAAATAGATGAGTCATGTAGTCCAATCCTGTGCATACCGTGCGCTCATGTAGGATAACTCCACCTATCAGGGAGTCCCATAAACCAACTGTACGATATATAGCATATGCAATGGTCAATCACATCTCATAATAAACATGCAGATGATGCGTATGGGCATGTATTATGATGCTATGCTGTAACATAATCATAATTGGTATCAACAATCGGCCTCGACAATGTGGACATTTAACCAACATTACCCCCAAGGAATGGCCCACATAAAGCTTAACATATAGTTAGCCCACGGCCTCACACAAGGGCCAAATATACAACACCATAGGCATCACTCAAGATCTTAATACACATCACGATAGGCCTTTCACATGGGCCTAACATACATTACAATGATCTCCATTGCCTGGCCCTCAATACATCACAATGGGCCTCATCACATAGGCCTCATATACATCACATTGGCCTCATATACATCACATTGGGCCTTAAACACGGGCTAAATACACATCACAATGGGCTTCAAATACAGCCCACATATACATCAATTGGGCCTCAAACACAAGTCGAATGTACATCACAATGGACCTCAAATATGGGCCGCATATACATCATATTGGGCCTCGACAATCGACCTCTATATCCGGCCTCGATCGCTAATCGGCAATCGGCCACAACAATCTGAATTGATTATTAATCGGCCTTGATAATCAAAATCGGCAATCGGTCACAACAATCAGAATCGATCGATAATCGGCCTTGATAATCGGAATCAGCAATCAGCCACAACAATCGAAATTAATCGATAATCGATATCGGCAATCGGTAGCCGATATCGGCAATCGACACCGATAATCGGCATCAATAATTAACATTGACACAAGGCGGGGTCCATAGATGGACGACCGATGATGGATCAATTAAAAATCAATGGGGCCCAAGTGTTTAGGTTAACTGTAACCCCCTGAAAATTGGGGGTCGAGCAGAAACCCGACTCCTGAGTTCCAACACATCACTTATGCAACATAATTAATGATGATTGAATGTTGTCCATATTAGTGCATTAAACATGAATGGGATTATACCAAATCAATATATCATACTCTATATACAATTTAAACTACGCAAGCAAGACTGTGATATGTATATAAACTGTATAAAAGCAATAGCAAGCCCTCAGAGTATGATTGTCACTAGGTTAAATAATTACAAGTTTAGTTCCAAAATATACTAAATAAGAAAGTGTAATATTATCTATCCATAACTTTGTAGCCCCGCCAGCGCAACTCTAGGTCTACATAGACCCGCCAGAGAGTTGTATATAGGAGAACTCTTCCTCGTCATCATAATAGTCTGGCTCTGCCTCATGAACATCGCCATCACCGCAGCTAAGACAAAGTCTGGTTGGTATTTAAAACACCATCCCAGAACGTGGGAGTGACTGATCAACTCAGTGGAGTTATAAGGCTAAGGTTACATGTTATCAATTCAATCAAACAGTAATGATAAAGTAATACAATCAAACATTCCTAAGTACTTTGGTTAATGCAAACATGATATGTATTAATGATGCATGCCCTCGCCTGCACTCCCTCTGCGATCTTCCTCTTATGGTCGCGGCATGCACTCCTTCCTCTGTGCTCAACACCAACGCCAAAGGCACATGCAATGCTGTACATGAGCATGATTACCGAGTTCTTATTAGACCTTTTCATACAGCAGGATTGGGAAGCTAAGGTACCTCCCTTATATTATTTCCCAAGCAATGATCCATTCTAGGGTCATCAGTCCTAGCTAGTCTCATACGATGTTGCGGTTCCAGGTCGCTACAAAGGGCTCATCACCTTAATGTAGGCCTAGCTTATACTCTAGTTGCTACAGAAAGGCTCGTCACCTCAGCGCAGTCTCAGAGTATGCTCGAGGTCACTACAAATGGCTCGTCACTTAATCGTAGATTGACAGCTTAAATACAGTGTCCCATACCACCGTATTCAGCTCACGAGCTTAAGTTGCTCATTGGTCACTACGGGTGGGCTCGTCACCCGGGCGTAGGCCGACAGCTCGACAATAGTATCCCATTCCACCATGTCCAGCTCATGAGTCTTAGCGGATCGAGTTACCAAGGTTAACGGGGTTTTCACTGGTGAGTTTGGTACCTTAGGTTCAAGCAATTACGTTCATACATGGTGAACATACATCGAGCCAATCAGGTTACTTGACAAGCTTGACTGGTACAGGCGCACATCGAGATGATCAACATGAAGTGCGTAAGCACTCCGTGTGGCCTAACCACTGTCGACAACCAAAGTACGACTCGGATTCATCGAACACGTCCTATATGGCGAAACAACCTCAGCCACTAAACCAGGACCCGTTACCGATTGCCTGAACTATACCATAGTCCCAAACACACTCTGATATGAGAAATATGTACACATGATAATTATACAGCATTTAACAACCAATGCAAACATGGATAGCATTTGAACATATAATAAAACACATATAACATGCCATTCTACATGAACATATTCTACACAAACCCCGCCATTTAGATTACAGCTACTTGAAGGAATTTATGCATATAACTAAGGTAGTTGGGAATCCTATCTCAACATCCCTATTAAGTACAGTTCATCTAACAACTTCTCATACAGACATTTTATCACACACTCATACTACACATATCAACATACATAACATATGTTGATTATAACATATATTTGGACAAATCCTTCCAACAAGGAGTTGTCACATGCACAACAATCATGTATTTGCATTCCATAGACATGGCAGGCACAACTCATGATTCCATATTCATTCAGTCATTTCAATAACCACTTAGAATGCATTGAAAATAGCCTAACCTACATATATGTGTAATATGCTGAAACATCCTAACTACGCATATGTGATAGCACTCAAATCAATCATAAATCATTGACTGACATTGAAAGCCTTGAAAACCATAACCTTAACATTTATAGTCCACACCTTACGCCGGTAGACACGTAACGAACTCAGTTCGTTCTCTAACTCGTAGTCTACGGCACAACTGCAACCTACAGTATGAAATAGATTAACTATTTCATCCTTTACTCTATTTGAAACCCTAAAACAGGTTAGGGTTAGGATTTCTTACCCAAAAATGAAACCAGTATCGTTGGTATAGCGATACGATAGCAGTAATTTGATACGCAGAGCGGTAATGAAGAATCTCTGCAGTAAACCCTAACGTTCCTTCATGCTTCTCTCTCTTTCCTTCTCCTTTCTCTCTTCTCTCTCTTAGGGTTTTCCAAATTCGTATGGAATGAGAGAGAGAGAGAGAGGGTTTAAGGCCCTTATATAAGCCCAAGACTGATGAAAATGGCCCCAAGGCCAAGGTATACTTACGTGATAGCCAAAGGGCAACAGTTTCAGTCCAACGGAATACTTCTGGAAGGTCCCTTTTCTGCATGCGGTCAGACTTAAGCTCCCTAACATTAGATCTAGGTCAAGTTAAGGCTTTGTGTCCAATTGGATTTACAGATCGACTGCGACGTACCAATTTCAGTTCAACGGTCATCATCGCTCGATCAGGGCCACGAGTACATGGACCTGTGCTAGGAAATTTCCCTAATCCGAGGGTGTATTTGGGTCGGGTTCTAGCGGTCTGAAAGCTTAAATTTGGCCTACAAGCGAATGGCCCGATTTACTTAAATCTAAGTTCAATTTTCAAAGATATTCGCATCTCTTACACACTTCGCTCCGGGCTCAAGTTGTGTGTTTTTGGATACTACCAAGACTTGATTTCTGAGATGGTTGTCAAGCCCAGTAAGGCGGTCCTAACCATATGGTTTCGCAGTAATCGGACTTTCGACGCGCGGTCCAAGTCCGTTACAAAGTTTCAAGGTGCTCCCGAGAGCAACCAGGTTTAGATATTGATCTTAAATTTCAGGGTAATGTAGCGTTAATGATTCTACAAGTTTTGGGTCTTGTAGTTGATATTTAAAGTGGTTCAAGCCAATTTCATAGCTAATCTAAGTTAACACTTAGTTAATTCTCGTTTAATTTCTAAAGGATTTGATCCTGAGTGATTTCTGCCTGAAGTGGTACTCGGGTCTTTATACGGATTTTTCTGACACGTTACATTAACCCACGAGAAAATGATGAGGAAGGGCCTAACAAGGCCTAAGGGAAGGTCACAATGTGGACGTCCAACCATCATTGCCCATCAATGTGGTCATTTAACCAACATTGCTCCCAGGGAATGGCTCTTATAGGGCCAATCAGATAGGGGCCCACGACCTAGCACAAGGGTCTAATATACATCATCATGGGCCTCAATTACATCAAACGGGCTAAATTAAGTGGGCCGAATCAAATAGGTCGAATCAAATGGGCCAAATCAAATGGGCTAAATCAAACAGGCCGAATTAAACGGGCTGAATCAAACGCGCTGAATCAAATGGGCCGATTCATATGGGTTGAATCAATGGGCCGAATCAAATGGGCCGATTCAATTGAGCTGATCAATTAGGTCGAATCAAATAGGCCGATCGAATGGGTTGAGTCGAATAGGCCGAGTCAAATGGGCCGAGTCAAATAGCTGAGTCGAATAGGCTGAGTCAAATAAGCTGAGTTAAATGGGCCGAGTTAAATGGCCGAGTCGAATAAGCCGAGTCAAATGGGCCGAGTCGAATATGCCGAGTCAAATACTATTAGAGATCATTTTAGAGCATTATTTCAAAAAAATGAATCATATCCAAGGATCATCTGGATCATACCACAAATGGCAGCTGTGATAATGATTTCCACAGCTATATTACTAGTGGGCCCACCATAGTATTTATTTTCCATCCAGCCCGTTCATAAGGTCATAAAGACCTGAACTAAGAGGACAAACTAATATCAGATTGGTCCAAAACTGCTGTAACCCAAAGGGTTTCAATGGTTGGCATTCAAAACCCACCACTCCTTGTAGTGTGGTCCACGTGATATTGGATCTGTCTTATTTTTATTCCCAAGCCTTGAGACAAATTCGCCAGTTAGATGGATGATTAGGATGCAACATATGTATCATATTGTGGGGCCCACTGTCCAACCATCAGGATGATGTGGCTAAGACCCAAACATCACGGTGGCACTATAGAAATGGATGGACTGTAGGGATACAACACGTATATCATGGTGGAGTCATGTTTGGTATGCCTGACAAGTGGACGGTTAGGATACAACACGTGCATTAAGGTGGCTGCACAAAACTCCTGCCCGTCCCAGCAAGATGGGTGGACGGTTTGAATATCAGGCTAGCTGCACCGTCTAACAAGTGGACGATAAAAATAATAACATACATCATGGTGGTGTGGTCCTCGTAGTTGCCCACCTGTACTAAATATATATATATATATATATATATATATATATATATATATATATATATATATATCAATGGCAGAGATTGCCCAGACCCACCATCCAGACCCATCTAGACGGTGCTGGTCTACACATCAAAGGTGGGTCCCACGTGGGAGGGGCCCACTATCATATATATATTAAGGTATATATATATAATATAATATAATATAATATAATATCATATCATATAATATATTATATTATATTATATTATATATTATAATAACATGTCATATACTAAAAAAGGCCACAGTCCAGAGAGTCTGATGATCTGGACAGTGCAGATCTGCATATGTCGTGGTGGGTCCACACGTGTGGCCCACCTCATCTTGGCTTCATGAACATATGTTATATATAAATATAATTATTTAATTATTTATGGAAGGTCCAGCGTCTAGGGGATTTGGATGCTCTGGATGACATGGATTTAGTCCACCCCACCATAAGGGTAGGCCCCACTGTCCTGACCTTTGGACGGTGTGGATTTAATGCATATACCATGGTGGGTCCATACGTGCGGCCCACATCGGCCTTAGATCAAACTAAGACTTGTGCTTTCCTTCGATCAAGCCCGTCTAAACGAACTGCCATGTGGGCCCACCCGGCGGACGACATGGATGAAATACTTATTCATGATGGGCCAAACACACACCATCCATACAAGAGAGAGAGAGAGAGGAAGAGAGAGAGAAAGAGTGGGGAACAGTGAGATAGAGGGACCCCGCCACTATGGGCCCTTCTCTACATTGCATACATCAATGTGGATCCCATCACAAGTGGGCCATTAAATAAAAAATTAATGGTGGATCACCCACCTGTATCACTCCTTCTTTAGCTCCTTGCGCTCATATGCTTCGTGCCTTCAATTTTGATGGAGGTTGATGAAAGATGAATGGTTGAATGGGAGATGAGAGGGTGGGAAAGTGGGCCACACTTGTTGTTTTGGGAGAGCTTGGGGAGGCTTGGACGTGGGATTTTTTTTGTTGCTTGGGAGGTTTGATAAATGAGAGAGAGAGAGAGAGAGAGAAGAGAGAAGTGATGGGATGATATGGTATGGGTGTGATGGGTGATGGGTGATGGGTGGAGTGATGGATGAAGTGATGTAGGGTTGACTTTGGGAATGGGAGAGAGATGGTTGCTTGTACTTGAATTGTACTTGTGATAGGATATGTAATTGACATTGATTGATTGATTGATTAATAGGATAAGTCGTAGAGATTCTCTTAGAATTTGCACGCGCGGCGTTTTCCTCGAAATGAATACGGGCCCACATCTTCTAGCCTGGGTATCGGATCGGTGCGCTAGTCACAACATTGGAACTGCGGCGACGACGCGGTCGCTAGGGTATAAGTTTCGGGTCGAGTCAACTTCGGTATGTAAGAATCTGCTTAAGATCACGTGTAAATATCAGATACAGGTCGAGGGTTGCCAGAATTCGACCGAGAGGACCGCGGAAGCCTACGGAATGATACGAGCTAGGATACGGGTCTCACTGATTACCTTGATCAACAAGGGAGAAGTCCTGTTGGGAGCAGATGGTGGGTAGGATTAGAGAGAGACAAGGTTTGGCTGCCGCTACAGCAGCCTTGCCTGTGCCTTCAGCCGTACCAGCGGTGTCCCGTTTTTTCTTAGCTTGGAGTTCATGCCACCAATCAAGGTATCCATGCAACTAGAAACATTTTTTACGTGTGTGCTTCATATTGCCACAGTGAGAAATTTTGAGATTATCAGATGAGGATCGGCCTTTAGAGACAGATTTTCGATGATGCTGGGGAGTTGATCTAGAGAGCCTAAGCTTGAGGCCTCTCGAAGCAAGCACAGCTCCTGGAGGTTTATGATCACCTGTGTTAATCACCACCTAACGAAGGCCCTCTTTACGGACATGAGCATAAGCTTGCTCCACGGTGGGAAATGGGTGTAGCTGCAACACGTCACTGCGGATGTTGTCCAGCTTATCATCAAGGCCATCGAAGAAGATATAAACCTGATCTTCTTGGAGGAGATTATTATGCCTTTGAATGTCAGCAAGGCACTCCATTGGATTTGGACGTCGAAAATCAATTTCACGCCAGAGACCTTGCAAGTTAGTGTAGTATTTTTCTAGGGATCCACCTGCTTGGCAGAGACGTGAGACACGGCGCCAGAGATCATAAACCTGGGATGTATCACCACCATCAAAATAGGTGGTGGTAGCAAAGTCCCACACCTGTTTAGCCATGGAAAATTGAATAAAATTTTCGATTAAAGTCAGATCCATGGAGTTAATCAGCCATCCTTTGACAATGGCATTGTCAGTGCACCATTTACGGAAGGACAGATCGGTAGGAGATGGCGAGGTCAGTTCGCCATTGATGTAGTCCAACTTATCTTTCCCGGAGATGTACATCTCGACAACTTGGGACCATAAGCCATAGTTGGAACCATCCAACTTAATGCCAATCGGTAGAGCCACGGGTTCAAAGGTCATAGTTGGGGCCTGAGCTTTGGACAGAGCTTCAGCCATCTTGGAGGTGAATAATTCAGAAAGAATCTGGTCGGTGAGAGATTCATCCTTCTAGGTTGAGGTTTCGTTGGATGTCATAGTAGAAGGTCATGAGCAAAAGGAGGTTTAGAAGCTAGTAATGCATAAGTGTGAATATGGGCTAGATCGTGACTGTCTCTGATACCATCTCACAATTGTTTTTCAGTGTATTTCTCATTAATGATTTACAGAGGTATTGTATACATTTATAGAGAGATTTGCTGCGCTATTCTTAGTTATACAGATTACGCTATACAGATTTTCAGGACTAGAATCATGGTTGATGGTTATGGCTTATTACTAAAATCTCTTTGATTTGATTTATTCCTATAATCTCTTAATTGACAACTCACGCCAACATGAAATCCACATGGCATGCTGAGGTGAACTCTAGGTAGAAGTGTAGCAAATGAATCCCATCAACACCTAAAAATTAGTCCATTCCAATCATTGGGTGCACCACATCCATCAAAAAATGGACAGCGCTACTCTATATCTACTTGCCTTCTGTCTCGACTGTGAGCTTTGTCAGACAAGAAAAAAGATGGTACAACTTTTAGCACAATCTTCTAATAAAATGCAAAATGGAAAAAAAAGGGGGTAAACTCAGGAAATAGTAAAACCCCAATCATTAAGAAATATACGTTAACGTTGTATATTTCTGAATGTTCATGTTCTAAAAATCGACGATGACCCATATAACAAAAATTTCGACCATGTTTTAACCATTTAGACGAAGTGTCCTTATTACAATAAGGACAAGCGAGGCATCCTTTAGTGCTTCATCCTGACAAGTTTGCATATGTAGGGAAGTCCTTGATAGTCCACAACAATGCCGCGCGCAATTGAAACCTCTCATTGCTTGAGGCATCATAAGTGTCTGCGCCAAACAATGGACTCATCGATTCTAGTTCATGAATGCCCCAAACAATGAACTCGAAGCGAATGCCATCCAATGAAAATGGACAAACTACAACTACCAGACAATCCTTATCATCTGAGAAAGCAATCTTGACCGTTATCTCACATACCCTTTGAAGCTTTCGTGTTTGGGACTGAGCTTCTTGAAGACAGAATACCAACTTCAACACACGCTTCTTCAGCTCCTGATCAGCTCTTCGGTGTTTCTCCAACTGTTTGATAAACATGGGAGATTTGGTTACATAAAAGATGGAACAAACATTCAAAACTCTAGTATTCACAATCTCATAAGATGGGCCTCATGTACAATTGTTGTCCAAGCAGCTTAATCAAATGTTAAACATTTCCAAATCAAATCACAAAACTCAAGCAATATTAGGCAAGACCCAAAGACAATTACCACTTCATGCATTGCCTGAATGACTCTAATTTCTTGCCAATATTCATTTGGCGACTTTGAATGTAGAAATATTAAAAGTTATTAAATAGATAAAAATTATAAACAAAAGGCTACCTGTCTAGGCTCGTTTATCAACACAGGCTGGAATCATTGAGCTAATGCTTTATCCTTTTCAAAATGCATCAGATTTCTGTCCAATTTCTAGCTGCCACTGCCATGGACAGCGGCGGATATGGCTGCCACTACCATAGTTGCTGCCCAATTTTTTGCCATTAAAAAGAGGAAATGAGAGAGAAAGAGAGAGTACCTTTGACTTCGTGCTCTGATTTCTTCTAATCCTGTCAGCTATTGGAGGGAGATCGATCAAATGGATACTTTGAAGAGAACAAACTGTGGGAGACATCAATGTTGAGGGAGGGAAATCAGGGAGATCGAGAGAGGGAGAGAAATCAGGGAGATCGAGAGAGGGAGGGAGAGGAAGGGAGAGAGATCGAGAGAGTACGAGGGAGAGAGATCGAGGAAGGCAAAGGGACAAGCGAGATGGGAAGAAGAGATTGAGGAAGGGAGAGGGAGAAGCGCATGGGACAAGAGAGAGGAGGGAAAGGAGAGGACAAAAATGAATTTTTCCCTCTCATTTTTCATTTTTAGTATTAGCATTTCACCAGTGCCACGATGTAGAATCAGGGGCGTTTTTAGACGGTTGCCAGTGATTCTTATTATCACCGACAGTTATGTATGGCCGCCAGTAAAAATAGGCACACGGAATGGCGCATTTTCTTGTAGTGTGTTTTCGAGTTATATGAATTGCAGGTTTATGCAATTACCAAGAGTTCAAGGTAAGCTCCCCGATAGGTTGTTTCCAAATAAATGGAGTTCGGACAAACAGGTGAGGTTTCTACCTAGGTCCATTTCTTGTAAGCTATTGCAATTAGTCAAGGAGCCAAGAAAACTCAAGTCATGAGCTTTCCCAAATCCAAGTTCATTAGCGCCCATATCAAAGATTGAGAGATCCTTCAGTATGCCAATCTACATACAATAATTTTTAGGTGACGTATGAAAAACAATGAAGAAACATTGCATGAGACACTTTTCAAGACTCGCAAGTAGCTAGAGATGTACACAGTGAACAAATGTTGGTACAAACATGCCTCCATATCCTATGTTCATGATCTAAGAAGCCTTGCTTCTTTAATAAGAAGAGATAATCTTATGCTTAACAAAAGAAGAAGAAAAAGAAAAACCTCATATGTACTGAGTTTATCAGTTGATGTTGGTAACATTTGTTCTATTGCTGCAGAAAATTTTAAGAAAGCCTGCAATATGAGAAGTTAGCATTTATGGAGCCTGCAATATGAGAAGTTGGCATTTATGGAGGCCCCAACAAAACTAAATATCATAATGCGCCGCTATTACATGTACTTTTTGTAGTGAACCCATCTCGTTACAGATTAAGATACCATCCAGCGTGGCCCTAGCTTCAGCAATAGTGTTGCCCATTAGATGGATTTGTTTGATTCAGACAATTGACTATTTTTCATTCTAGTTGACCATTAGATGCCCACCAGTTAAGTAGTTAGGACATCATTTTAATGTAAGTTTTAGTTTGCGGCCCATCCAAACACACTCCAAGAAATTTCAACAGCAGCTCATCCATGGTTCAAAAACTTAAAAACTCGAATCCATTTACATTCTTGCTTGAAGATTCTTGATGTCTCCTCACACCGGATTTGCTAATGGCCACCATAGAATTCCACTAATTTCACCTTAATACTGGCCCAATGAACCTACCATGTTGCACATCGGTTCATTCTATGTTCTCAACAGCAACTTGAATTTTAGGTTATTAGAATATGATATTTTGTGGCCCTCTATGGACATCCTAAACCTATTTTTTAAACTAGGTTTTGGCCAGCTGTTTGGTGAGTTTGTCTCCATATATAATTCAACTTATTCCATTTTTGGCCAGTAACATGCCTTTTTTATGTTTATATATTGATTTTTTTCATCAATTTTTCAAAAAAGATTTCTATACTACTGGATTTTTCTTACTGATGAAATTTGTCTTTCAGAATCAGATTCTGAGTTGGGATGAATTTATCTTATATGTAAAATTTATTTCCCAAATTCAAATTAGAGCTTGGTGAATTTTTCCCTACCTAGATCCTAAGTTGTTTAATTTTCTTATGTATACATTGCTAAATCTGTCACCAAAAACTAGATTCTTCTTCTAGGTGATCAGATTTCTTCTTCCAAATGGTGTTGATTTTTGTGTCTTTCCCAACCTAATTCTATATGTGGATTTGTACGTATTTTTTGAAACCTGATTTTTTTTTCTACTCATCCATAAATAATACCATGTTGACTTTCAATCATCCAAGATCATATTTTTTATCCCATTTAATTGTTCTCCGGACATGTGCTAAATTTTAATTGAATTGTGACCATCATTCACGGTAAACTTGCTGGCCTTGCTGAACTTTCAGTGCTCACCATATGTGTTGGATCACAAAGCCCTAACTAGTAGAAGTTTTTATCAATATCTGAACCATATATATAAATAACAAATGACAGAATACAGATATTAAAGGCAAGAGAAAGGAAAGAAAGCTCAGGCAAAGTCATCTTGCAACAAGGAAATGTACCTGTGTAAAATATGTAATCAACTATGCCAATGAAATCTCTAGTGCAGTTTGTGAACTACGGTTCATTAGTTGTGAGGTCCATTCTCCTTCTTTGCTACTCCAAACCATTTCTAACTCCCACCATCTTTGCAAAGGATGAGTATGCACTGACCTGTAACAAACGCATTGTCACGACCTGTGCAAAATAATTAGGTGGTTCAAGGGAAGTGGCAGCAGGCTAAAGTTTTACCAATGGAAGTTGATTAGTTAATTCATTTGCATGATGCAAGATTCCAAGAGGGTCTACTATTAAGTCAGGATGCAACTCATCCACCTTCCCCATAGCCAAATCTTCATTCGACACTTAAGATGTAAAGTTATACATTGGCAATTACAGAGAATGCAAAGAAATCGACACTATGAATTGGAAAAATGAAAAACTGAAGATCATTTATTCTGACATTCCACATAGAAAGCACACACCTTCCCAACAATCAATTTAATCCTCATAATGCTAATAGTTTTACATGTACTTCCATGAATGACTTCGAAACCTTTTGCATTCTTTGTCAAATGATAGAAAGCTATTTCACCTGATGAACATTAAAAAGTTTCAGATCAATATGAAATTTGTTTTTCCTCTTCATCCATGTAGTTGTGACCTTATTAACAGATTGGATGGAAAATAAACATTTTGGTGGGCCCTATGAATTTTTTAACAATGAAATCATAATTTTTTATTTTTTAAATTTTTAAAAAAATAAAGATAAAACAGAAGACTCGATCCGAACGTACCCAACCTGATCCGACTAAGTTTCCTTGACCAAGTCGGACCTGATTTGGGTCAGGCTAGCAGTGCAACTGATCGGATCAAGTTAGATGACCCGGACTTGGTCTCGGATCAGATCGAGTTTGAGTTAGTTCATTGAAAATTTCAAACCGAGTTGAGTTGGACCCAATCCAGTCCGACTCGACTCGATGCCCACCTCTAATTAGGGTCCCGCTTGGGTAATAGAGAGCTCTTTCTTTTCCTTGTTCATTACATTAAGCCAATAGAGCTCCCAAAGAGTTCTCACCTGTGGCAATATATGGATCAGAGGTTTGCCTTTTACAGGTGTTGTCAATACAGGAGATTGTTTCAATAGTTCTATAATAGAATAAAATGCATTCTAACATGCTTGATCCCATATAAATTCTACCCCCTTTTCATGAGATGAGAAAATGGTTGACACCTTCCTATTAAATTTGAGATGAAACGTCGAATATATGCTAACTTTCCTTATAAACTTGAGTTCTTTTAACATTTTTAGGGTGGCATCTCCTGAATGGCTTTGATCTTTCCCAGATCAATCTCGATTCCTCGATGCCTCACGACAAATCCAAGAAACTTACATGACAATACGCCAAACACACATTTAGTTGGATTCATTTTTAATTATTTCTTTTTGAGCCGATGAAATACTGAAGATATGTGTTCTCGGTGTTCTTCGTGATCGCCTAATCTAACCACCAAGTCATCAACATAACATTCTATGTGCTTATGCATCATATTAGCATTATATGTGTGACTTTATAACAATATATTTTAAGAGATGTTCTAAACGCTGTAAATTCTCGTCTTAAGGGGCCATACATATCTGATTATAACCCGCGTAACCATCAAGGAAGGACATAACTACATACTTTGTTGTACTGTAGATTAATAGATCTGTTATTCGCAGAGGAAAGTCGTTTTTCGAACATGCTTCATTCAAGTCTCTGAAATTGACGCATACTCTAATCTGTCCACTATTTTTTTTTTAGGGACAATATTAGAAATCCATTTAGGATACTTGACTTCCCTTATGAAACTAACTTTAATTAGTTTGTTCACTTCCTCTTCTATTAGGGGTATTAAATCGAGATGGAATCGTTTTTGCGTCTATTTAACCAGTTTCTTATCCTTAGATATGTTAAGCCGATGCATTGCCACGGTTGGTTCCAAACTAGGCATCTCTGCATGTGTCCACACGAATACATCTTTGTTTCTTTTTAACAATTCAATGTATTAATCAGCTCTTTTTTTTCTGACAGCCTGACACTTATATAGGTATTTAGGGGTTCCTTTTCTGTTCCCAAATTCACCTCTCATAACACATCAATTGTCAGCTTCCCCCCATCTTCTATCTATTTAGGAGCTATTTCTGGCTACTTAACCTCTTCATTATTACCTTTTATCACTTGTAAACGTGTTTCTTGACTGGTTAATTCAGCATCAGTTGTATTCACTTGCTCACATTTACTAGGTGCCTGTAGAGTTTGTCCATAGTCGACAGGGGTCCTGTCATGTGTGAAGTAAAAGATTATGTCATTCGAAGGAGAAGCCATTACGATCGGAGAAAAGTTATGGTTCCTGTAGATAAACAATGATATGTTAGCGTTGGAGATTAAACAACACTATGCTTTATTTTGGAGATGAAGGGGAGGACATTCCTGTTAAGAGTTGCCATTTCGGTGTTGCTATGACGGTAAATAATGATAAAAGCTCTCCAGATAATTTCTAAGTTAATATTAATTTAATATTCTCCCTAGCAGAGTCACCATTTTGTCAAGAAATGAATGTATTTTGTCTAGGAAAAATCTTATGAAAGGACAAGCTATAGATGTCCTGGGGAGGGGGGGGGGGGGGAATGAATAAGACAATACCAAATATTTCGATACAATGTGGAATAATAAAACAATTATGCTCAATTGCTTAGAGTATTAAATTCTTGATATCAAATAGTTCATAAGACAACCTTCACCTAAAAGATTTAGGCAGGATAACCTTATTTCACAACGTCTTTGAAATCAAAATATCGAACTTAGAAAGAGCTAATTAATCACAAGATATGCATATAAATAGTAAAAATAATCACCACAATGCACAACGAAATTATAGTGGTTCGGTGCTTAAACCCACACCTACTCCACTCCCAAAATTACTACCATGGTTTTCACTATTTTAAGGTCTTCACAGGGTCACCTTAATATCCTTATACAGTTCTTGTGATTTTCACAGGCTATCACAACAAAACCCTCTTTGTGATTTTCACAGGATCACCACAAACCAACCCGTTGACATTTCTAGGCTATCTCTAAAAAACCCAAAATGAAATAAATATAAATACAGTACTTATCTTCCAATGGCGACTGAAGATGTTACTGTAGCCTGATTACAGCAATCTTCTTTCTTGGGATATTGATGAAGCCATGCATGAGTTCAACCTAAAAAGAATATAGGAATCTAATGTGTTTTCAATAAACAAAAACCCTAATAGCTACAAATTCTATTCTCTTGAATCTCAAGTAGAGTATGGATCACTTTATTAAAAAAATGATTAAATTTATCTTGAGAAAGAGAATAAAATAAACTAAACAAATGTTAGAATTACCGTACAAATAGCTGAAGAAGAGCTTGGATTTGTCTCTTACTTTGAAAAATTTTCTCAATGAATTTTGTGTGTTAAATGAGTGAGAGAATGCCGTTATTTATAGTCAAATGATTTGAAAATTCTGCTGGCTGAATTCTAACGATTGTGTTCCAATGGATTTTTAGATTTCGCAGAATAAGATCTTTTAAAAATTCGGATGGCCCAGGCTACAATTCGGCTGACCAAATCTCTAGTTCTGTTGGCCGAGCATAGGGCTCGATTGGTCGAATCTATTTGAGATCTGAAGAGATCGCACGCCGGAAACGTGACCAAACATAGTTAGGTTGGCCGAGCAAACATGTACGACTGGCTGAACCCAAGGTTGAGTTGGCCAAACCTACCGCGTAAAATCAATGCTAATCAGTAAACTTGCTCGAATTATGTTGGGTTAAACTATGTACTTTTATGCTTCAAGATGTTAAGTCTTCCTTGAGATGCTTGAACTAGTCATTTCACAGATCTTCATGAGTTGTCGAAGAATATCTACATGAATGCTTGTTCTCCTCATAGGAATACGAAATATGACAATCTTAGTTGTGCTTAAGCATAAACACTAACATCTTACTCAATAATAACAAAGAAAATAAAAGAACATTCATCATCAAACCTTTTCTTGATTCTAGAATTCATTTACATCCTCATATTCTTTTAATTTTTAAAAAATAAATGTACAATTATAACAAAATGATAACAAAATTAATCCAAATATCAATTTCAATGGCATTCTGATTCATGATATGATCTTCTTAATGGAGGAGCTATGGTGCGGATTTGATGTCCTCTTGACCAATCTTCTAATCCTTAAGAAGTTCTTTTCCTTTGGAATCGATCATACTTCTGGAAGAATCATAAAGATGCAGATCATGAATACAAGGTCATTGTAGGCGCAACGGCCTCATTATGGGCTGCACAATGAACATTGGGTCCAACATTGCGCGATTCTCCTGTTGTGCGTGGCGTAATAGGTACCCTCAGCTACCCGTGGACTTCTTTAGAGTTTCTTGGTCTTCTACTTGCTTTTAGTGTTTGTGTATGATGCAAACGAGAGAAGCAAGGGGTATCTATAGGCAACCACATGCGTGAACCCTGTATTCCGCACAATAGCTCCTTATTGCACGAGAGATGGGTCCCATTGCGCCCTCCGCAATGGACCATCATCAGCTAAAGTTGTGTAAGTAATATATTTTCATTGCGCCCAGTGCAATAAAATTTTATCTTCACTCTATTGCGCTCCACATAACCAAAGTGTATTGACTCTCGATCTTTTATTTTCTTCTTAAATTTGTGCTCCAACAGTATTGAGCAGATTGTTGACCTATCATTGGGAGTTGTGTCCGAGCAATGAGACCGAGCTCCATTCCTTAGTAGAATATAGACGGAATTAGGGATGATCATCCTCTTCATCTTACCATACCGGGCAGGGGTTCCCTGGGTGTAGTGGCTTGGACTCTTGCCTCGTGCAAGGTCGTACCTCGGGGGCCCTTGCCAAGAGATACTTCGAGTAGTAGCTCGGAAATGGATGAGATCGTGAAAGGGCTCGACATCTGATGAAAGTGTAGATACTTCATTTTCTGATGGCCGAGCTTGAGAAGTAGGCTCTTTCCCCAACAATGGATTATTGCTTTCTGGCCATTGAGGAACTCCTTGGTCATGACTGGCGTTGACAAATCACACGACGAGCACATATGTCCAAGCTAACCTTTCTTCCTTAGCCAACCCATTTTTACCCATAGCAAACCATACCATAGGAAACAATAGTGGTTGAATGCTCACTGTTAAAAACTTCTTAGGACCCACCTTAATGCCTACCATAATGTTTATTTGTCATCCAACCTATGATAAGGTCACACTTATCTACATGAAAAGAAAAAGAAAAGAAAAAAAATCAGCTTAATCCAAATTTTTTGTAGCTCATGAGAAGTTTATAATGGTCATTTGCCACTATTTTATATAAGTGTGGTCCACCTGATATTTGGATCTGGAATCAAAGGAGCAGAAAACAAATACACAGTGTGGATATATACAATAAATATCTCAAGTTGCCCCATGATAAGGGCCGCACCATGTTGGGTGAAGCCGCTGCCGCCCCGAATCTGCTCCTTGTATTCATTGTACATGTGCATCCCATCTAATGAGCTGGCCTTCTAGAATCTGGGACCAGTTTCATTGTCACCTGGCACAAAACTCACACGTGTGCGACAATGGCATGCATGCTGCGAGTTTTCTCTCACGCTCGCTCTTCCTTCCGCGAATCGTTAATCTGCCTCTCTCGAAATGTTTCAAACTTCAAAAAGACAGACGAAAGCCTCTGCCTCGCTCCCAAAAAACCCAAAACAGATGGCTTGAGCGAAAAAAGATCCTTTTTTTTCTTTTTTCTTTTTTTCTTTTTTTTTTTCTTCTTCTTCTTCTTCTTCTTGCATTTCAAGAAAAAAAATGGCCCTGGAATGCCAGAAGGCATCTCTTCTATCTTCATATCTGAAATTTTAGGAAAAGAAAAGGAAGAGAATGTACGTCCCTATAATCGATGAGTGTTGAATCTTTCAGTTCCTCCTTCCCTTTCCACAACCACCACCATCACCATCACCATTACCACCATAATCACCACCACCACCACCACCACCACCACCATCACCACCATCATCATCATGACTATAATGTTGGGTGGGATGTGGATGGAAGATCCATTACAGGGAAATTTCCCAGAAGTGATAGAGGAATATTTGCAGCATGGCATCACCAAATGCATCTCCTTCAATCGCTGTGGCACTCTCCTCGCCGGTATCTGTTGGGATGCCTTGCACAAACCTTAGGATCTAGCCTCCCGAAACAAACCAGAATTATGGATAATAAAGCAATGAAATAAATTAAAGCATCAATCACACACCACACAAGAGATTTTTACGTGGAAAACCCTCAAAGAGGTAAAAACTACGGGACCTCGTCCAGATCAACAATCTACTATGAAGTAGAACGTTACAATCTTCTTCACTCACGCAGGAGTGGATGAATAATGAAAGAATAAAGAAAACCAGCGAGATCTCACCGATTCTGAGGACATAGGAGCGCTGAGATATAGACTGCACCGTAGATCACCTCCACGAGCATAACCTCCCTTCTACAAGCTTCCTCTCTCTCTTTCTCCCTCTCTCTCTCACCTTTGATAGCCCTCTTGTGTTTTTCTCATCAACACAACATACGTAAAAAAATCCTAGGGACCCTTTTTTATAGTTTTAGGAAACTCCTTTCCGCATCCTAATTGCGAAAGGACTTCCGCATCCTAGTTGTGAAAGAACTTGCGCATCCCAGTTGCGAAAGGACTTTGCGCATCCTAGTTGCGAAAGGATAACGGGTCAAAAAAACCCATCAAATCTCCCCCTTTTTGACCCAGGAGGGATTCACCTTCTTTAAGCTAGCCAGGTTTCTA
This sequence comes from Magnolia changhungtana, assembly GCA_030180095.1. Taxonomy (NCBI): domain Eukaryota; kingdom Viridiplantae; phylum Streptophyta; class Magnoliopsida; order Magnoliales; family Magnoliaceae; genus Magnolia; species Magnolia changhungtana. The sequence continues at coordinate 2,703,417 of JASAUF010000554.1, forward strand.
CAAACCTCAAACTTGCCCTTGAGCAAGGCCTTGGTCATCATATCTGACCCATTATCGTCCGTATGGACCTTCTCAAGCTGTAACACCTTCTGTTCTAAAGTATCCCTGATCCAGTGATACCGAATCTCTATGTGCTTTGACTTGGAATGCTGAATTGGATTCTTTCTCAAGTGTATAGCACTCTGACTATCGTAATAGACCACGTGCTCCTCCTGCTTCAGGCTAAGTTCCTGTAGGAACCTCTTCATCCAAAGCATCTCTTTACATGCCTCTGTGACTGCAATGTACTCGGCTTCTGTAGTTAACAATGTTACGACCTTCTGTAGCTTGCTCTGCCAAGAAACTGCTCCCCCTGCAAACGTGAACATGAACCCCGATGTAGACTTCCTGGAGTCTATGTCACCTGTCATATCTGCATCTGTGTAGCCCTCTAACACAGGTTTACCGTCACCATAACATAGGCTCAACCTGGATGAGCCTCTTAGATACTGCAGTATCCATTTCACCGCTGCCCAATGCTCTTTACCAGGATTGGTAAGAAACCGGCTAACAACACCAACTGCATATGCTATGTCTAGGCGTGTACACACTATAGCATACATCAAACTTCCTACAGCTGACGTGTAGGGTATCTTCTGCATCTCATCCACCTCTGCCTTCGTCTTGGGACACTGCCTGTCGCTCAATCTGAAGTGACCATCCGATTAGACTTGACCAGGCCATTTGCATTCATATTGAACCGCTCTAAGACTTTCTCAATATACCACTCTTGTGACAGCCAAAGCTTCCTGCTGCTTCTGTCATGGGTTATCTCCATTCCTAAGATCTGTCTAGCTGGGCCCAAGTCTTTCATCGTAAAAGACTTGCCTAACTCCTATTTCAGCCTGTCGATCTTCTTGATGTCTTTTCCCATGATAAGCATGTCATCAACGTATAATAACAGAACTAAGAAATCACCATCTGAGAACTTGCGCGTGAACACATAGTGGTCCGACTCCGTTTTGTCATACCCATGTTTCAACATAAACGAGTCGAACTTCTTGTACCATTGCCGTGGTGCTTGTTTCAGCCCATACAAGCTCTTCCTCAGCCTACGCACCATATGCTCCTTGCCTTTGACTTCGAACCCCTCTGGTTGGTGCATGTAGATCTCTTCTTCCAGGTCACCATGGAGAAAGGCAATTTTAACATCTAGCTGCTCTATCTCCAGATCCATGCTAGCCGCCAACCCAAGCAACACCCGTATGGATGTCATCTTCACCACTGGTGAGAATATCTCCTTGAAGTCTATGCCTTTCCTCTGACCAAAACCTTTCACCACAAGTCTGGCCTTGAACCTCGTATGTGAATTCTTCTGCTCAATCTTCTTTCTGAACACCCACTTGTTACTCAAAGCTTTCTTGCCCTTAGGCAATTTCACCATATCATAGGTGTGGTTCTTATGCAAGGATTCCATCTCCTCTTGCATAGCTTTCAACCACTCCCCCTTATGCTCGTCGATTAGGGCCTCAGAATAATCTTCCGGTTCTCCCCCATCAGTCAGCATAATGTACTCATGTGATGAGTACCTCTTGGACGGCTGTCTGTCCCTAGATGACCTCCTCACCTGTGGCTCAACAGGTGGATCAAGTGGGGCTACTCCCCTGGTCCATCTTCTGAAGGAACTTTCTCGTCCTCTGCACCTTGCTGTACTCCCCCGTCATCAGGCACCACGGGAGGAATAATCGGATCCATGTCTTCTAGCTCACCTGAACTAGGCTAATTCTTCTCTAGCTTACCAATGTCTTCTATACACTGATCTTCAAAGAAAACCACATCTCTGCTCCTGACGAGATTTCTCTCGGTCAGATTCCACAATTTATAACCGAACTTTTCATCACCGTACCCTAAGAACACACACTGCCTGATCTTCATATTGAGCTTGGACCTCTCATCCTTTGGTACGTGAACGGATGCCCTGCATCCAAACACCCTGAGATGACTGTACGATCGATCATGTCCAGTCCACACCTTCTCAGGTACTTCTCCATTCAACAGGGCTGATGGAGACCTGTTTATCAAATACACTGCTGTGTGCATTGCTTCTCCCGAGAACATCTTGGGCAATTTCGCATGGGATAACATGCATCTGATTCTATCAACAATGGTGCGATTCATTCACTTAGCTACACCATTATGCTAGGGGTCTTGGGAACCGTCTGTTCATGCCGTATACCTAGGGACTTGTAATACTCGTGAAAGTCGCCAATGTATTCACCACCATTGTCAGTGCGGATGCACTTCAGTGATCTACCTGTCTCTCTCTCGACCATAACATGAAACAATTTAAACACACCAAAGACCTCATCCTTGGATTTCAAAGCATAAACCCAAACCCTCCTAAATGCATCATCTATAAAAGTGACAAAATACAATGCCCCACCCAAGGTTTTTGTCCTCATAGGACCACAAACATCAGAATAAACCAAATCTAATGCATGCACTTTATTAACATGAGAAGCAGTTTTAACAAATGAAACTCTATGTTGTTTCCCTGATAAACAATCAGACATGGTTTTGAGAGGTATACTGTCACGTCCTGGAAGAGCCGCTTCCTTGCTAGTAGCGAAGCCCCTTTTCACTCATGTGGCCTAGACGCCTGTGCCACATGTCAATAGCTGAATCTTTCGCTGCGTTCAATCCACCCTTGTACATACTGACACTTGCCTTGTAAAGGGTGCAACACTTCTTTCCTCTAGCCATGATCAACGAACCCTTGATGAGCTTCTATCACCCATCAGCAAACCGGCTTTCATAGCCATCATCATCCAGCCTTCCCGTCGACATCAAGTTGAGGCGAAGATCTGGGATATGCCTCACATCCCTGAGAACCAATGTGCAGCCCACATCAGTTTTCACACAAATATCACTGACTCCCATGATTTTTGATACGCCAGAATTTCCCATCTTCACGGTCCCATAGTCACCTGACTTGTAGCTTGTGAATGAGTCCCTGTGTGGAGTCGCATGAAAAGAAGCTCCTGAGTCTATCACCCAGTCGATGTTCTGACTCGTAGCCGTGAGACATACGTCATGATCTGTAGAAAGAATAATTACCATATCGCCATCTGAAGCGACCGCAGTGGAATCTGATTTATTTTCCTTCCCTTTTCCTTTCTTATCGTTTTTCTTACCACGACATTCATGCTTGTAGTGGCCCTTCTTGCCACAATTCCAGCATTCAACATCTTTTCTATTACTCGACTTGCCTCTTGATATCTCGGGCCTTCCCGCCCTTCCTGTTCTTTCCTCTCCCCTGTTCCTGTGTCACAAGGGCCTCTTGTTGAGTAGACCCCTCAAACTTCCTCCTTGTCTCCTTATTGAAGAGACAACTGGTTACCTATTCCATGGATATCTTTCCGTCTGGCACGGAGTTACTTAGAGACATCACCAATGTCTCCCAACTGTCAGGCAATGAACTAAGCAATAGTAAAGCCTGCAATTCATCATCCAGGACCATCTTCGTAGAGGTGAGTTGGTTCACTATATTGCTGACCTCATTCATGTGCTCAGCCACAGAACCACCATCCTTGAACTTGAGATTCACAAGTCACCTTATTAGAAATATCTTATTACCGGCTGTCTTCCTCTCATACAGTCCTTGTAATTTTAGCCATAGGCTTACGGCTGAGGTTTCCGTAGACACATGGTGGAACACAGAATCATCCAACCATTGTCTAATAAACCCCACCATCTTTCGGTCCGTCTTCTTCCAATCATCATCAGGCATATCCTTGGATTTTGCTGATATGCCTAAGATTGAGGAATATAGGTCCTTGCAATAAAGCAAGTCCTCCATCTTAGCCTTCCATATGGTCCAGTTAGAACCATTGAGGCTGATCATCTTTGAGCCACCTTCCATAATTCAAAAACTGATCCTACCCGTTCAATGAACTTAGCTCTGATACCACTTTGTTGGGATGCCTTGCACAAACCTTAGGATCTAGCCTCCCGAAACAAACCAGAATTATGGATAATAAAGCAATGAAATAAATCAAAGCATCAATCACACACCACACAAGAGATTTTTACGTGGAAAACCCTCAAAGAGGTAAAAACCACGGGACCTCATCCAGATCAACAATCCACTATGAAGTAGAACGTTACAATCTTCTTCACTCACGCAAGAGTGGATGAATAATGAAAGAATAAAGAAAACCAGAGAGATCTCACCGATTACGAGGACGTAGGAGCACTGAGATATAGACTGCACCGTAGATCACCTCCACGAGCATAACCTCCCTTCTACAAGCTTCCTCTCTCTCTTTCTCCCTCTCTCTCTCACCTTTGATAGTCATCTTGTGTTTTTCTCATCAACACAACATACGTAGAAAAATCCTAGGGACCCTTTTTTATAGTTTTAGGAAACTCCTTTCCGCATCCTAGTTGCGAAAGGACTTGCGCATCCCAGTTGCGAAAGGACTTTGCGCATCCCAGTTTCGAAAGGACAACGGGTCAAAAAAACCCATCAGTATCATTTATCTTTTTCCATCATCATCGTCATCTTCGTCTTCGCTATTGTTGTTGTTGTAGTTGTTGATGTTTCTGTAGAGGTAGACTACAATGTGTGCCTGTCCCAGATCACTAAATTGTGCAAGCTCTTCAACTGTTTGCGTGGATTAGATGCACATATGAATCAGGACCATCCAAATTGTGCACGACAATGTAAATGGATCTTGTGGCAAATGTTGCACTTATTGGACAATCTTGACCCTCTGATTTCTCCTGTAGAGTTTGGATTGCTGACGACTTCCTTCCTAAAATGTCCATTTGATGGTCAGTGATCAGGTGGTTAGGGATATTCGGTCATTGGAGGTTTCAAGCTATGCTCCATTGGTTATGGACCATGGTTTGGACAGTTTGGATTAGGTTACTTGTATGTGTAAAGCGCGTGTTGCCACAAATTCTCATTGTAGGCTATCTGGGTTGTAATTTGAAGAAGAGATCATTAGGATTTATATAATAATCTGGCAGAGTATGGTGGATCATACTAATGGAAACATTAACTACAAAACTACACACACATGTATGCACTAAACGCAGAAACTCCAAATTGTGGACCCCACTAAGGATAGTGCTCCTTGAGAAGCACATTTATCAGATGATCCTAGCCATTTCATCAGTGTGTTCAAGTAGATGATTGGAGAGGAAATGGTTGATGGTCCATTTCAAGAAGAAAATGTGCACTGTTCAAGACAGGATTGTCTAGTCAATGTGACTTTTGGGATCTGTTCCATCCATATTAGGACCCATGATTTGGATTGTGCATATTGATTTACATGTATTCAGTGTGGATGAGCGCATGAGTGTGATCAACCATACTCTGCAGAGTACCAGATAATTTCTCGTAGGAGAAAATATAGACGATATGGGGATTGAAATGGCTGGACATTTTTGGTTAGACCCATTTCTTCAAGGACCATTGCAAACTAGGATTCAAAAGAAAGAAGAGCTAGTTGCAGATAAGAAGATCAATGTACCAGATTTGCCGTAGAAATTAACCACTCAAACCATTGGCACCCACATGTAGGACCTCCTGAAAAGAAAAGAAAAAGAAAGATAATCTCCCTTTCCTTCTATTGCTACCATTCGAAGAAGAGCTTCTTTGGCAACTCTATTCTCTTTTTAAAAAAATCATCAATAGGTGTTCCATGCATGTCAAAGCCATATTTATAGAGAACCATATATAGGTCCTTTCACAACTCAAGTACTTGCTAAAATCGTAGCAGAATCTGGAATTCTAAAAAAGATTGAGTAACAACTAGAGAAAGAGTCAAAAAATTACCAAATTGCTAAAATAGATCCTATAAAATAGGAAATAGCGCAACTATACGTAAAATACCATGTGTAAGACTCCATTATGTATACATAAGCGTATGTCCCAAGAGACATGTGGTTGGTGTACTTTATGCTAAAATACCACGCGGGATGCATGGTCACGTGTGGATAGATGGGCCCATTTTGGGTTCAGCTCAAATGTATGATTGGACTTTGACTCTATCAAGGACTATCAATTTGGTGTTCAGAACTTTGTAATAAGAATGAGATTTAGGATTCTTGTGAGTAGAAGCATTATTCAGTGCAAAAGCAACTGATATCATCAATTGGCATTGTAGCAGGTACTAATAGTGGTTCTCAACTAATACAAACTGTACCTAGGATTGATGACTTCACAAAATTGTATACACCATTCGGTAGATTAACACCTACTCGAAGGATGAAAGTGGGAAATGAATAGAGGAGGATTATCTAGTTTGAAATTTCTCTACACCGTTGTTGATAAAATATATATCAAGAAATTTTTTGGTGACTGCAAAGATGACCTCTAATTGGAATCTGTGAGTTCTGTTCTCTTTTTACCATTAAAAAAATATATATTAATAATAATAAAAAAAAGATAGCTTTCAAATATTTGATCTTTATTTGTACAGTGAATCCAGAGGTTTGAAAAGTGTGATACTCACATTGTGCTCTCATTCATTTTGGGTGTGTTTGGATGCACTATTTAATTAAATTGCAATTATTAAGTTCACAAAGTTGAATTAACCAATTCTCTTTCTGAAAAAAAAAAAAAAAGAAAAGAAAAGAAAAGAAAAGAAAAAGAAAAAAAGGGAAAAAGTTAATGTTCCTTCAGTAGCATTCATATCGAGGGCTTGGGCTCCAAGTTGCTATTATGGTACTCGAAAGGAACATAACTGCAATTCGAGTGCTACTTCCATTATGAATATACTCACATTGTGCTCTCATTTATTTTGGGTGTGATCAGATGCACTAATTAATTAAATTGAAATTATTAATTTCACAAAGTTGAATTAACCAAATCTCTCTCCATAAAATAAAAATTTAAAGAAAAAAAACCCAGAGAAAAGAAAGAAAAAAGAAAAAAAAAAAAAGTTGAATTAACCAAAATGTTCCTTCAATAGCATTCATATTGATGGCTTGGGCTCCAAGTTACTATTATGATTCTTGAAAACTGCAATTTGAGAGCTACTTCCATTATGAATACTAGGAAAAGCCGTTGATTTTTGCCATTTCTTCTTGATTGAACAGAGCATTTGCAATTCAATCTAGACAAAGCCTGAGTGTTTGCAATTCCAGGAAGATCCTACAATACCCGTGGTTGAAGAAGACAGGATACATAATATTGAAACTTGTGCCATTTTATGTTGGACATTTTTTGGATCATTCAAAAATTATTGATTTACTTGTTTCATGTTCCCGAAATTTGAGATTTTTGTAGAAAATCAATTGTGTTCATATCGCAGTCTTCAGTGAGTTGATGACTATACACTCTGTTCTGAGTATATCAAACACAAGCCATTCTGGATGGTTGTTTTACTAAAATATTAATTGAAATACTAGTAAAAGAGCTTCTGTTAAAAATAACAAAAAAAGTAGAAAAAAGAGCAAAGTACAAAAGCCCTGAAATGGGAGAGCGGGGGACACTTATCCCCATATCCTAATGGCTGTGTATGTCTATCAAGAGCCAACTAGCCAAAGTTGACCATCTGATCCATTATGATATTTGACTTTTTTAGGAAACTAGTATGCAAAATATTGTAGAGTGCAGAGGAAAGAAATCTGATTAGTCCAATTGAGTCGCTACGAGGAGGATAGAAGGAAAGAAGTGTGAATGGACCACATTAAAGGAGTAACTTGGGTTCGAGGACTACATTGAGCTCTCTCTCTAAGTTTATTGTTCTGGAAGCTGGTCGGAGACTAGTATATTGGCAATTTGGTATACTAATTCTCTCATTTCAACTGAAAATGATTTGAATGGCGTGCCAATCTAATGATGTTGGCATCAAGGTTCATGACCGCAAAATGGGTGAATGCATGATGCCTTTTTGAGTGCTTTATAATTCATGATATGGTTTGTATTCCAATATTTTAAACTTGTTTCACTCCATACATCTCTACAAATATGCCCATCATGGATGGGGCATGCACCCAAAATTTGCCAGATGGAAACATTCTAACTTGTCATACTGTGGTCTACGAATAAGTCGTTAATATGTAATAGAGTAGGAGTACTCATTTAATGAGAAAGGAGCAAATATTGAGGATTAGGAACTTCCAATCTGGAATATCTTTGGAGAATCCTCCATACATGGCAGGACTTGTCCAATATGTATTCTTGATCACAAAACAATTAAAACTGGTAAGAAACATCTTTATGGTAAACATTGATGGAAAAATATGACCTACAAGCTGGATATAGACATTACCATAAAAAAAAAAAAAAAAAAAAAAAAAAAAAAAGTTGTTAGGAATATGCAATTCTGTAGATAAGTACAGGGATATTGCTGCTGGCGCTCGATCAAAAATTCTATATACAAATTTACCCTTCGTGTATTAAAACAAGTACATTATAAACAAGTACATTATAACATTCAAATAAACTAAAGAAAGGTAAGTCCACTTCATCATTAACCCTGGAATTTGAATTCCATAGTCATTTCAACCATTCGTGACCCTTGGTATCGTTTGCCTTCTTCATTTCTGCATGCTCAGGAATTAGGCTTCTATGCGGGTCTATATATACTGTAAGAGGATCAACATCGTGAGCATAGTTGGTATGGGGTGGTGTAGAAAGAGGTGAGATATGTCAATGGGTGTACATCGTGTTTCGGCCACCCATCACCAGCCTCCTCTACCTCGTGAGGGGGGGGGGGGGGGGGGTCACGAATGGTGACACCTCAACAACGATGATAGGAGTAGTATATACCTCATCTCATCCACATTCGCAGGTTGGCCACCCACCTTGCTCGTGTTCGTGGGCTTGCCACCCCCCTTGTCCATTTCCGTGGGCTGCCCACCTGCCTCATCCATGTCCACGGGCTGGCCACCTACCTCATCCATGTTCGCGAGCTGGCCACCCGCCTCATCCATATCTCCAGGCTGGGCCCCCGCATCATCCATAGGACATAAAAGATCCCCGACCTCATCTTGAGTTGCTTGGCTATCAGCCTGTATATTTATCACATGTTGGAGATGCAATATCATAATGTGGTGTCACACAACAAACCAAACGCAATTTCACACTACCTTAATAGCCTGAAACTCTTCCCTCAAGACATTCATCTCTTCGCGTAATGTTGCATTCTCTCCCCTTAGCAGCTTCATCTATTCCCTTAACTGCTTCACTTCTTCACACATCTTATTCTCTTCCCCCAACTCCTTAACATCTAGTGTGATGTTCCCCACTCTATTGGAAACCTTCTTGAGTGTGAAGTTGGTACTACCAATGTGACTAAATACTTTATTCACCAATTCCTCAACCGAAGCTCTGTACTCTACTTCTAAATCCCCTGTTCCACTTTCTCTTTCCATTCTTCTATTTTATGCTTCACCAACTCCTTCTCCATCTCTTTCTTCCTCATTTCCTTCTACTCCACCTCCTTCCCCGTCTCTTTCTTTGACATGTCCTTCGTAATCACCTCCTTCTTCCATGCCTCCTTCCCCAACTCCTCCACATTCTTGTTCTCCATATCTTTCCCATCTACATGCTTCTTCCCCACCTCTTTCCCCAAATCCTCCCTCTCACCCTTTTGCTCAGCCTTCCCCTTCATTAAGTAATATTTTCTGTCGTCAGTCTCTTCCTCATCTTTAGTGGGTGTGAGCTCCCCGGTCATCTTCATGTGCAAAAGCAAGTGTATTTTGTTAGGTAGAACCATAACCATAATGCACCTCAATCAAACAACGAGATCCAAGGTGACTTATTGGCACGTTATTAAAGACCTTCGATACTATTTTCCACATTGTTACTCTGTACGGTACCTAGTTGAGGAATCTTGGAATTCGAAGGTGAGCTTTTCTCATAGCCCAACCACTACTATTGGATAGCTCGAGGAATCGCTCATATGCCCATATTTGTTGCACCATTGAAAGATGCATTACATATTAGTTAGGACATTAAGGAATACTATAACAGAAACAAAGCCTCTCAGTGAATTAAGGCAACAATAAATTACCTGAAGTGCATATGTAAAATCGCATAAGTTGTAGGTGTTAGCGCACTCATTTTTACACCCTAGTTTGTTAATCATGTGAGCCGTTGTGTCCGTAGTCAGTTGAGCCTTTGGAAAGTGAAGACTGAAGACACAAGCAGAGCAGAAGCATCAAGGGGCATTAACAGGTAAAAGAGATGCCTTAGTGACCCTAACCCTTGACCAAAACAACCTCATAACCTCTAGTTGATTTGTCTTAATTAGGAATATTAATTTGATCATCCCTTATCTTTAGGAGACTAAGAAAAACATGATAAAGAAGGCTAGAAGAGGTACGAATCTGTTGTGTAGAAAATAGCCCAAAACAGCAAATTCCAGGCCATGTTAGATCGAGCTGCTGTCGAACAGTCTTCGATGGCATTGAGCTGCCATCGAACAGTCTTTGATGGCATCGAAGATCTGGCCGATGTAATCGATCGAGAGTCAGGGATGTTTAGCAACCAAACTAGATTTTCAATTGGAAATCTCGATGGCATCGATGACATTGAAACTTAAGTTTTGATGACATTGAAGACCCCTCAATGGCATCAATTTGAGATCCAGATTATCCAGCAAGGTTTTTGGATTTTCATTTGATTTTCTCAATGGCATCGAAGTATGATTTTTTATGTAATTGAATATCGTATCGATGTAATCGAGATGGGTCCAGAATTGTCCCGCAATCAAACATGATTTTTAGTAAGAAATCTCGATGGCATCGGGGAACCTTTCGATGGAATCAAAGGAATACTCGATGGCATTGAAGACCCTTCGATGGTATTGATAGAGCCGTTTTCTCCCCTTTTTTTACCGTTGGAGCTCGAATTGTTTATAAAGGGTATTCGGCTCTTGAGCTTTTCAGAGGGGTTTTTGGAACAACTAGAGGCAGTGTTCGAAATATCGGTATCGCATTCTTGGGATACGGATACGTATCAGTTATCGCATGGGATATATTGGTTGTATCGTTTAATGTATTGTTGTTGTTGGAAACATAGGGAAACGTTGGGAAATTGGTTGAATTTTTCAATGAAACTTCGGTGATTGTTTAAAAAGATTCAATACACACTTATAAATCAAAACATTACAAAAAACTAGTATACATAATAGGTTTTCTTTGTATGGGGTCATAATCTTTGCATTGTCTAACTGAATTGATGCAAGTATATTTAATATCTATTCATATAATTTATAAATGTAAGAAAACGTGGAAACACAAGCAATATATTCAAAAGCAAAAGAAGAATCACTAGATTAGGTTACATGCATGTTTGATTTGATGTTTGGACACAAAGATTGCGAAGAATCACTAGATTAGGTTACATGAAAAATCATGGATTTGTAATAATTTGACACTAATTGAACATGATTTGTAGAAAATAAAAGGATCGAAATTAGAATGCTAACTAGATCGAACATGTGGGATATATCACACTACTTGTGCATTTCGTGTCGCACTAGTGGGATACAATATATATCGTGGGATATATCAGCCGATATTGTCGATATTTAAAACACTGACTAGAGGTAGGGTGATTTCATATGCATATCCCTCATACGTAACCTCTACTCGATTGAGTTTCAAGCATTTCTCTCGAGATTTCAACTCTAATGAGGATTCCAACCTCACCATTGGAGATGTGCTTGAACTCTTCCATTTTCTAGAGATTGGACTTAAGCATCTTTTTGTATATCATTGTCCAAGTCTTTTAGGAGACCCATCTAGTTGAATTTCCTATGTTAAACTTCTCATTAGTTGTAAGAGATTCAACCCACTTCCATCACCTTGGTCACTTCAACGAAGCACAACATGGAAGGTGATTGACCTTGCAGCTGGAGCCGTAGCGAAGCATCGACAACATGATCAGGGGAGCATTGGGGAGCTGATCGAAGCACGAGAGAGTGGAGATTAAGTGATCCAAGATGGTGCGACAAGTGGGGCTCAATTAGACAAGTGAGTTGTCAATTTTTAGAGTCCAATGGTTGCACTCCTTCCTTGTGTAGGTTGGAGTGCTAGAGTTTGCTTAACCAAACTCAATTTAGGTTCTTGTATAGGACCTTGGCCTGTGTGGCCTAAACCATTAGGTTCTTGTGTAAGACTTTGGCTTGTGCAGCCTAAACACTCAGGTTCTTGTGTAGGACCTTGGCCTGTGTGGTCTAAATTGTTGGGTGCTTGTGTAGGATCCTTGCTCTTATGTAGGGCATAAACTCTTGGGTGCTTGTGTAGGACCCTTGTTCTTGTGTAAGGCATAAACTTTAGAATCCTTGCATATGACTGTAAAGGTTTGAGGTAAACCTGATTTAAAACCTCTGATAGTGAAATCCGGAACACTCTAGGAGAGAGTGCGTCCACCATGAGTGGAGTAGGCACGTAGTCGAATCACTATACATGACTACATTTGGGATTGTCATTTGCGCAATTATTTAATTATGCTTATGTGTTTGAATGCTTAATTGAATGCATGATTAGATGATTGTTTAAGATTGATAGGTATCATATCCCACATACACATGTACACTATCCTATAGGCTAGTTGGTTTATTTGCATTTCCTTTGTAGTCTATGTGATTGGACCCTCTATTGGCTTGAAAACCTTTAGAGTTATATTGCCTTATTTAGTTTAATTGTTAATTAGTTTAAGTTAGGCAATAAGTTGTTTAGGCATATTTTTAAATAGGTCCTAATCACCCCCCTCTAAGACTTAGACCTCATTTCTATAGCTCCGTCAAGCTTCCACACATAGACGTATTGCAGCCCTATTACCGCAATTTCAATAAGTGTTAGTGTACTGACTCTTAATTGCAGAATTAACCCCTTCTTTCAAATATCGGTACCCTATAGAGCACCAATGGTGCCTATTAAACTCATCTAAGTCATTGACTAACTATATATACTGATCTACACAACCATTCTTACTAGAAGATCGTACTATCAAAATCTCAATGCACATTAATAGTGTCAGCTTTGTCACATGGAGTAATTGAAAAACTGCTTTCAAATGGTCCTTCCTCACACATGCCTTCCACAAATCTCTCCCTAATTCCCCTTCCTTTCCCACCCACTTCAGGCTCTTTCAGGATATAGCGTCCATACTTCAAACCTATAATAAGGTCAAGGTCCATCTCCATGAAGGTCATAATGGTGCCCTGTACATCAAAATTTAGGTTACCAATATGCCTCTACATAAGATAGTGGAGTACTTAACCATGGGCTCGCCATAACAAGACATCAAAATCCATCAAATGTCCAAAACACGACTTCCTAAACATCTCTCTCCGAGTAGAACACTTGTCAAAATCATCTTTAAGCTACTTTATAAATTGAATGGAGCTCTTGCGTGATATTGCCGCATTTTCATCATCTAAGTAGGTGCTCATCAGTGATTCCGGAGCTGTAATGCATTGCAGATAAGGTATTAACATTAAAAAAACAAAAAAAAAAAAAAAAAAAACCAAAACAAAACAAAACAAAAACTAATAGCAAAGGAAAGTAAAAGTAATTAAAACACTAAGGGTCAAAGTTGTCATGTGTTAAGGGTCAAGGTTATCATATGTTAAGGGCTAAGATCACCATGTGTTAAGGGTTGAGGTCATCATGTGTTAAGGGTTGAGGTCGTCATGTGTTAATGGTCATGGTTGTTATGTGTTAAGGGTCAAGATTATCATGTGTTACGGGTCGAGGTTGTTTTACAAGTGTTTAACCAAGCTAATACATCAAATGCTACCTTTGATCTGCTTCATTGTCTTTAACATGACAATCCCGGCTGCCCCTTATCATATCAATCCCTTACAGACGTCCCTTCTCCCAACAACAACAATAAAAAATGTATCCATATAGCCTTCCCTTCTACGCACAACTAAATCGGATTGTATTCTTAAGAAAAAAAACATTAAAAACATTTTAAAAAAAAAACTATTAAAATATCTTTGCCTTACTAGTGGCCTCCAAATTTAGGAAGTGTGGTCGTGTAAGAGTGTGAAACCGTCGTTTATTCGTGTCTAAGCGAAATGGAGGGTCGTACACTGGAGAATTGGATGCTGGTGATTGCAGTGTTCGAAATATCGGTACGACATTATGTATCTTGCCCTTGGGATGTTGATATGTATTAGTTATTGCACGAGTTATATCGTTCGTATTGGGTAATTTATCACGCTTTTTAGGAAACAGGGGAAACATTGGATAATTGGTTGAATTTTTCAACGAAAATTCAGGGATTGTTAAAAACGACCTTAATACACACTCGTAAATCATAACATTTAAATAAAAAAAAGTACACATAATAGGTTTCCTTTGTATAGGTTCTTAAGTTATGCGTTATTTGATTGAACTAATGCAAATATATTCAAATTAAATTCATAATATTTATAAATATAAGAAGACATGAAAACACAACCATTGTATTCAAAAGGAAAAGAGGATTATGTTTTTTTTTTTGGTTAAAGCAAGATACTATATCCAAAATAAATTTTGAAAACATTAAAATTTTAATAATTTATTAAATAAAAAATAATTTTTATTCTGAAAATTGAAAAAAAAAAAAAAACCCACTAAATCAGCAGATCAACCCTCATAAATGTTTGGTATCATGTTTGAAGTGCAACATTACAAGCAATTAGAAACAAATTGGGGAAATTTCAAATTTCCCCCAAATTTTCCAAACTAGGCCACGTGCACTCAAAATTTGAAATTAGAGTATATGTGATTATCATTTCATCAAACACTCTTAAATACCTCAAAATTAGTCTCATTTGACAACTGATTGAAGTTTTTTAACAAAAATTAATATTTTAATATTTTTATTAATTTTTAATTAAAAATAAATTTTATTTTCTAAAATTTGAAAAAAACCCGCATACATGCTTGATTTCATGTTTGGAGTCCAAAATTGCAAGCAATTTTGGAGAAATTGGGAAATTTTTGATTTTTTTTTTTTCCAATTTTCCCAAAACGGGTCACCTGAACTTGAATTTTGAAATTAGAGTATATGTAATGATCATATCGTCAAATACTCCTAAATACTTCGAAATTAGTCTCATTTGATAGCTAGTTGGAAGGAAATTTTGAATTTTTTTAAAATAATTTTTAATAATTTCCATTAAAAAATAAATTTTATTTTTTAAATTTTGAAAAAAAAAAGTTAACAAATCAGTAGATCAGGCCTCATACATGCTTTATTGCGTGTTTGGAGTGCAACATTACAAGCAATTTGGGAGAAAATGGGAAATTTTCGAATTTCCAAATTGGGCCATCTACACTCAAATCTCGAAATCAAAGGTTGAAAACCTTGATTTTTTTTTTCTTTATATGCAAAACATGAAGATTCAAGGATTTTTTTTATTTTTTATTTTTCCAAATGATTTCACAACCATTTTATATGATTTAAAAAAAAAAAAACAAAATGATTAAAGTGAAAAATTATTCACCGAATGAGAAACGGCCCAAAATGCAAGAAAATTTTAATTTTGATTTCAAGTGTGGGGTTTTCTCCCAAATTCAAGCAAATGATGAACCGAAAACCATCCACTAAGAGGTTAAAAGAGAAAAATCTAAAGAGAGGGGAAAAAAAAAATCGGTTTTTAGAGTTTTTGGTAAGAGTGACGTGCGTTTCCTGTGAGGTATCGACAATATCTGTCAATATTCACATATATCGTCGATAAATTGTAAAAGGTTTTAGAAAAAATAAAAATAAATGTCAATATCGTGTGATATATCACGTTATTGCCTATACTTTGCGATATCTTGTGATATTAAGGAAACTAGGTTTTTTTTTTTTTTAGGGGGGGGGGTTTATTACTCACCCATTTCGTATCACTGACATGCAATATTTATAATATTAGTCAATATTATTGATATTGTGAACATTGTGCGACTGTACGCTGGAAAATAAAGTTGGTCAGAAAGTGATGGTAGGTTCGATGGTGGAAGGTTTGAAAGGAAGAAGAAAACCTTCTGTAAATTTTTTTATTTTATTTTATTTTTTTTTTAAATGGGGTCCTCAAATCGGCTTGGCCCTAGTTATAGGGTCTTGGGGTCTCAGCTATGGGGCCCACCATTAGGTATCCGTCAAATCCACTCTGTCCATTAGAGTTGTAATTTCATGAAAGGTTATAGGCCGAATAATGAGTCACATCCATGGATAAGGGGGACCCTACCAAGAGGAAATAGTTGAGAGTGAAGTAGTGAACGGCCACTGTTATCAATTTTATGATAGTGGACTGTGAGATCAAACCATGCTGAAATTTGTGCTTTCCTGTTGAGATGGTGGGCTATGAAGAGAGTGAACGGATTGGATCTCCCTTCCAGTGGTCCCAATCACCACATGTTGGGCCACGTCATGCATATGGATCGAGGCCCTGAAGGTTGTCCCGCATTCAACTGTTGTACGGGCGCAAGACTCGATGAAGAGCATTTTTGTCCTTTGCAATTTCAAAAAACTGTCAGGAAGCTAAAAAAGGAAATGGAAATGGAGGCTAAACACGTACAACGGGGGTCATTTTTCTAAAAATCCGTATAAGAATACATGAGACGTACAATTTTGCACTAACTATAGTGGGATTAAATTTATGTACCATGCTATAGAACTTTGGGAGAAAATGATTGAGCAAAGTCTTAAGTCACGAGACGAATGTATCAGAAAATTAGTTTGGTTTCATGCCTGAGATCTATCGCTGAAGCTGTTCACTACATGAACAATTGATGGAGAAACGTAGGAAGAACCGGAGAGGAGGAAGGATTTCCTAATAATAGCACAGATCTGGCACATGTGTGCCATGTCTGTATGTGTGCTGTGAGGAAGGAGAGTGCTTCAAACAAGGATCCAGCAATAAGTAGTAACTAATACACGTCTCCACATATCTATGAATGTACAAAAATATCCCTGCCACTTTACAAAAAGTTCCATGAAAACAAAGTTATCAAGCAAAGTTTGTCAAATGATATTGTTTTATTAGGGCTTGTTTGGGTGACTCCCTATTCAACAGCATTGAATGGCATTTTCTGCAGGAGTGTGCATTTTTTAAGTGTTTGGATGACGCCTTTATGGAAACTATGTTTTTAGAAGTAGTGTTTTCGACTTTTTCTCCATTCGTGCGGAACAAGGTGTGAGGCTGTTTTTCCCCTCTCTAAAGCTACTGTTTTTGGATAAGCATTTGATACCATAGGAGTACAATGGTTGATATGCTTGCATTTAAAGTAGTGCACATAGGGGTCTTGCCCAAAGCATAAATATAGGTGGAGGTTTGATCACCACACACATGCACCTCTCAACTGCACGCATGCAGTGCCAATGTGGAACCTGTAGGATGTCTGACACATGCATAAGGTGAGCCCCGCCACGAAGGTCACCTGACAATCAGATCAGTCCACTCATCAGGTGGGCCGCCTTGATATGAAAGCACGTAGTCTTATTCAGAAAAACTTGTCTGCAAAAAAAAAAAGGGAAAAACATTCACTGTCATCTGAACATCATTTTCAGATGAAATGAGTTTTCTGGAACACCTAATCAAAATCGTATGATCAAAATTTTGAATTGCATTGTATACAAGCTGATATAGATCGTGGCCTCAAGTGCAAAGATGCAAGAATTGTATGATTTTCATATCAAATCGTATGATAATTGCAGACTGCATAAATGGGCCCAAATTTTCACAAAAATCAACGTGTTTTTATTTTTTCATTTCTTCTTCTTCTTCTGTTGTTTTTTTTTTTTTCTTTTTCTTTTTCTTTTTCTTTTAAAGGCCCTCTTCTATTAAAAAAACATGAGACCGAGAGAGAATTTGGAGATTTTGATATTCAGAAATCCAAAACAAAGAAATAATTTCTTTTCCATTGGTCAACAGAATCTGAATCGAATGTTCCTTTTCCACGTGATTTGGCACTTATGAAAGGTAAAAAAAGAACGGAAGTTATTTAGGCCATGTTTGAATACTAGGGATTCCATGCCAAACAAAGGAAAAGGAAAAGGGCTTTCTTTTGATGTGCCAATTTTTGTTGTTTTTGGACAGAGAAGGAAAGGATAGATTCCACTAAGAAATCATCACACTTTTCCAAGATGTGAATTCTTGGCACAAGAAACTAGGTGTCTGTTGTGAGAGGAATATGATATATCTACTTGCAATTTGCACAAGAATTCTAAAATTGGAATCCTTGTTTCAATAGTTCTGATGGGAATTATTATTAGATTATTATTATTCTTTTTCTTTCTTTTTCTTGGATTTGACATATCCAAAGATGCCCAGTAAATTTCTTGAAAGAAGAAAAGAAAATGAAAGTCAAGAATCTTTTAACACTATCAAGATATGTATTGCTTTTGTTGGTGCCTATTGATGGGAAATGGATGATTGATGAGTTTTTAATTTCTTCTGTTTTATTTATATCCTTCAGATTTTTTTTCTTCAATTTTTAAAGAAAATTATAGACATCTTCAGATTTATGACACGATTTGTGATATCATATGATTCAACTGCTATTATGATTGCAATACAATAACAATTTCAACCCTATTATGATTGTGATATGAAAACAATTTTGACAAATATTGTTCGGAAAAGGGAAACTGCATTTCTACAATGGAGTTTTCAGTAACCAAGTTCCAGGTTTTTGCCCAAACAAGGCCTTAGTGTCATAAATAAAGGGTTTATGTTTAAATTTAAAATGCATTTCTTAGTTCTTGATTTTAAGATGTATGAAATTAATATTAAGTATTCCAAATTCCTTTCTCTATGTTTTTCTCTCATATTTTAAAGTTTTTGTGATTTATCTGTTTTTTGTCACAGTTCATCCCACTAAGATCTTCATCAGAAGAAGATTTCTGTTGTTGATATGTTATGGTGTTCTGTATTTACTCCCAGTCATTGTAATTCACTGATTGATCCTGGTTTGGTTATTTTGGTCAGCTAGGTGCCATGATGGGAGCTGTGTTATCTGGGATTTTGATACTAGGGGGATTGCTAAGGTGCTTGTAACACCCCGAATTTTTGCCAACTTGGAGATAAACGTCCTTAGGCAATGAGTCGATCATGATACATTAATTGACTTCTTAAAACTCAATCCTAAAGCCTCAAATTTCCTTTCACCACTTCGTTCTTCAGATTTTTCTAAGTACTTTCGCATTATACACAAATCCTAAAGTTTAAATAATGAAGAACAATACTTAAACTAAAACTTATTGTAAATAGTAAATACATAAATAAAATGAGCTTTTGACCATTAACCTTATGGAATCTCACAAAATGAATAAGTTATTTGGAAAGATCAGCCTCTCCTGCCCTAAGGCCTTATTCTGTCATAATTATGGCATAATTTAGTTAAGTACTAAACTGAATAATCAGTATAATTAGCTTGAGCCACTTTAAATACGATCTGTAAGATCCAAAACGAAATGAACCATTAATGCTACATTACCTTAAAATCTAGAATCAATCTCTAAACCCAGTTGCTCTCGGGAGCACGTTGAAACTTCGTATCGGACCTGGACCGCGCGTTGAAAGTCTGATTGTTGCGAAACTATACAAATATGACTGCCTTATTGGGCTTGACTACCATCCCGGGAATCAAGTCCAAATAGTATCCCGAACCGTACAACTTGAGCCCGAAGTGAAGTGTGTGAGAAATGCGAATATCTTTAGAAAACGAACTGAAACTTAAGTGAATTGAGCCGTTCACTTGTGGGTCAAATCTAAGGATTCTGACCGTCAGAATTTGACCCAATTATACTCTCGGATCAAGGAAAATTTTTAACACATGTCAGTGCACTTGTAGCTCTTATTTAGTACCGGTGACCGTTGAACTGAAATTGGTCCGCCATAGTCGATTTGTAAATTCGATCGGACCGAAAACCTAACTTGACCTGGATCCAATGTCAGGGAGCTTAAGTCCGACCGTATGCAGAAAAAGGGCCTCTAGAACAGCTCCGTTGAGCCGAAACAGTCAGGTTTTGGCTATAACCTATGTATACCATGGCCCCGGGGCCATTGAGGTCGATTTTGGGCCTATATAAGGACCTTAAGCCCTCTCTCTCCCTTCACATGCGAATTTCTAAACCCTAGAGAGAAGAAAGAGAAGGAAAGTGAGGGAAAGTGAGATGTAGAGTTAGGATTTGTTCTCGGGATTCAATCAGGCCATTCTACGTGCTTAGCTACCACTACCGTATCGCTATTCCGGCGATTCTGATTCCATTTTCGGGTAAGAAATCCTAACCCTAATCTGTTTTAGGGATTCAGAGTGTATGTGATGAAATAGATAACCTATTTCATACTATAGGTTGTCGTTGTGCCATAGATGAAGGTGGAGTGTTCAAACTGAATCCGTTACGAGTTTACCGGTGAAAGGTGCGGACTATAAACATTTAGGTTATGGTTTTAAAGGCTTTCAATGCTGGTTAATGATTTATAACTGACGTGATGATATCTTAATCATTCAAATATATGTTGATGATATTATTTATGGATCTACTTGTGCTAATCTCTCTTTAAAGTTTGCAGATCTTCTGAAATCAAAATTTAAAATGAGTATGGTCGATGAGCTAAATTACTTTCCTGGGCTTCAAGTCAAACAGCTCGAAGACGGAATTTTCATCTCCCAGACCAAATATGCACTAAACTTATAAAAGAGGTTTGGCTTTGAAAATGATAGGAATTTTAATACTCCAATTAGTACAACACTTAGATTATCAAAAGATGAATCATGTAAAAGTATTGATTCTCATCTTTATTGCAGCATGATTGGTAGTTTACTTTACTTAACTACTAACAGACCTGATATTTCTTTTAGTGTCGGTATATGTGCTAGATATCAATCTAACCCTAAAGAATCACATTTATTCGCTGTCAAATGGATAATCATAAATGTTGTGAGTACTGTTAACTTAGGTTTATGGTATCCACATGATACATCTGTTCAAATAGCAGAATACACTAATGCAAACTGGGTAGGTAATGTTGATGATAGAAAATCTACAAGTGGTGGATGTTTCTATATTGGAAACTGTCTTATATCATGGATGAATAAGAAGCAAAACTTTGTATCATTGTCCACTGCAGAAGCAGAATTCATTGCTGCAAGGAATGCTTGTACTCAGCTTATGTGGATGAAACGTATGTTAGATGATTATGGAATTGTTCAAAATATAATGAATTTATATTGAAATAACACAAGTTCAATAAATATATCATAAAATTATATTCAACATTATCATACAAAACACATTAACATAAGATACCATTACATACAAGAATTAGTTAAAGATAAAACTATCATGCTGGAATGCATTCAAACTGAGAAGCAACTTGTAGATATCCTAACTAAGCTTCTTGATAGTGTCGAATTCTCTAATTTAAAGCATGATATTGGATTGTGTTATTAAATGATGATAATTACATTTTTACTTTTCTTTTTTCATTTATTCTTTATTGTTTATTTGGAAATAATTTCTCAATAAAAGGATAAGAAAAATAGAAAAAAAAAATTGGATTTTTCAGTCAGCCCGGTGCTAACCGAATTATTCGGCCAGCCGAGTACATACTTGGGCTAGCCGAATCGTGCGTAGATTCCTTCAAAAGGGAGAAAATCCCCCATTTTCCACTTCTTCTTCTTCAGTCCACCGGTGCTCCATTCGGCTAACACATTCTTCTAACTTCCTTGTAAGTTGATTTTGAGCATTTCTTTTCTAGATTTAAGTTTTTAATTGTATTAAAATCTTGATTTTGTCATTTTTCTTGAATCTAGAAACCCAATTTTGGTGGGTTTTCCACAAAAATCTGATCTATTCATTTTACCTCTATATTTGTGATTTCTTGTTGTTTTAAAGCATGGAACCTAAAATTAAACGCACCATATGCAAGGGTCAAGCAAGTTCCTCATACCGTTTCGGTCCACGTGATGTGCAGAACCTACGCGTACTAGAGGATGACCCCAAAAATATTCAGAATTTTAGAATAAGAAGCATCATTATAGAGTGTTTGGTTAATCTTAACCACATTGCTCAATATGGTCTTGTTGAATTCCTATCTAAGGTAGGATGGGAGAAAAATCTTATAATGGGGCGGGACAGCTTACCGGTCCATTGTACAAGGCATGTACACATCTATTTTTGAGGTTTTTATGGATGAATTAACTTTCAAAGTTAAATTTTTGGAAGAAACCGTCACCATAACACCTTTCACCATCTCTTTATTAATCGAAATAGATATGGTGAAAGATGGTATTCCAATGTCCACTCTTTCTGACAAAATGAATAAGTCGGAATAAAAGTCTATTTCCCGTATGTTATGTGGCTTCAATATAAAATGGAGGTCCGGTAACTCCCTACCTACTAGTAGGTTATTCCTTAAATACCGTGTCCTTCATCGGATTTTTACTTCAAATGTTTACCCAAGGGCAGGGAATAAGACTGACCTTACTCCCTTCATGGTTCGTGTTGTTCATGTCGTTGCGATTGGTGTCCGTATTTGTCTTCCCTCCTTGATTTGTTTCTCGATCACTCAGCATAAACTGCATCCTAGACATGGTTTGCTTACATTTGCACATCTTATGACTTCGCTTGCTTAACAATTTCGTGTTCAAATCCCGTTAATTAAAGCACCGAAGTCTGAATTACCATTTAATTCTACTAATCTTAATATCCCCTTCCTAAGCAACGAGACGATTAGGAAGAACGGCAGGAATGCGACATTAACATGGATGATATTTTTGATGAGTTGGAGGAATCAGAAAACGTTACAGATTCTGACTATCAGCCCTCTCGATTTCATGAGATATTATCATCGTTAAAGGACAAGGTGGATGCTTTTTATGTATCCCAGGAGTCCTTTGCTTAAACTCAAAAAATGAACATGAAGTATATTAAAAAGTACTTTCATTGATTGAGTAGGAATTTAAAGATTAATGATCATGAGATGTCTACTCCATCTCTTCTAAGTTTGAGTGAAATTTTTTTAAAATTATGTTTTGTAATAACTTCATAATTGGTTGGTTAGGTGATACAATATTTTCTACAATATTTACTACATTTGACTTGGATTTCTAATGTTGATATGGTTAATGAGTTTATTTTATTTATGCATCATTCATCTACCCATCTAATAATATTATTTTTCATTACATCTTCCTTTGTCAACTTGTGACAAAAGGGGAGAGAAGGTGATATACAGATATGTTGTGATGCATGTGATGCTTATATGTGATGATATACATGATATTGCATGATACATGTGATGCTTGATTACAAAATTAAAAGTTGAGAATTTTTATGAATATATCTTGTGAATGTGTTTGGATGGAAAATAACTTGGTTATTTCTCAAGCGGAGCTACATGTGGTGTACAGATGAGTTTTGAATCTACAGGTGGTGTACAAATGATTTTTTGAACCAAAACTTCAAAATTAATGGATAAGTCTATGAGATGTTTATGTTTAATGTATGTGTGTATGATATGATGTGATGTGCATATATGTATATATATTTTTATAAGTGGTATAATGTATAAAGTACACCTTGTTTGTCAAATTTCATTTAGACAAAACAGCTTATGAAGTGAGCTTCTAGTGTGGATCAAGATGGAAAGTTCAAGTCAAGTAGAAGATTAAGATGGAAAGTTCGAGTTCTACTAAGATCAAGATGGAAAGTTCAAGTTAAGTTCTAGTAACATATCAAGCTTCATCAAGAAATTCAAGTTGTATTAAAGAATCTAGTAGAAGATCAAGCTCTATAAAGTTCAAGCATCCAATCTACTTCAAAATTCAGTCATTTCGGGTATAATAAACCCTAGAAAGACCTTATGTTTAGGTACTTTCAAAATCTACTTTAAATGGGTTTTTATGCTTATATTTGGCTAAGGTTCGACTAGCCTATGTTGTGGCTCGACTAGTCTAAGAATTTTTTGACTAGTCCTAGTTCAAATCGAAGTAAAATAGATTTTCTGTTACACCTTCGACCAATCGAGGAAGCCGCTCGAGTCGTCAAAGGTGGGCCTTCGACCAATCGAGGGTTACTCAACTTGAAGTCCAACAACTAAATCAGTTCAAATTTTGTACACCCTCAACCAATTGAAGACCATGCTCGACGAGTCGAATAGGGCCCTCGACTAGTCGAGCAGGGCCTTTGACTAGTCGAAAATCTGTCTTATCTTATCCCGCTTAACGTTGAAAATTTGTTGGAATGGAATCCACTTCTTAGACGAGTCAAAGCAACAACTCTTTACCTATACATCGAGGCTTTCTCTCAATCCAAAATTACAATTCAAGTCTATAAATTCTTCTACAAGAGAGAGAGAGAGAGAAGCCCCTGTTATATTTAAGCTATTGAACGGTATTTATTAAATATTTTTAATAGTTTTTTGTTTAATTCCTTGATCTCTTAATCTGTCAATTTCATTTTATAAAGAGAGTAAATACTCTTCTTTTTGAGATCTTAAAGGAACTCAAACAAGCAACCATTAGTTTGAATCTATTTAAAATCAATCTAGAACCTTGAACCGTTATCTATATGACTGAACATTGAACGATCTACATTTAAGAGAAGTTCTACGGCTACATCAACAAATACATCTTCAAAGGTGAAGATAAATATATAATTCTTTTGTATTTTGGTTTTATTAAGATAACTAGAAAATCTCATTATTGGTTTTCCTAAGATAGCTAGAAAATCTCATCGAGGGTTTTTTTTTTTGACAGCCCGCTAAAATCACAACTGTATTAGGTTTTAAGGTGTTCTTATGAAAACATTTTATAGCGAAAGCCAATATCATGTGGAGAATGATTATTGGGAGTGGAGTAGGTGCAGTTGTTTGAGAACAGTTGTTGACACACCGAACCACTATAATTCTTGGTGTTGTGGTGAATGCCTTTGATATTTATGTGGTGAATGGTTGTAATCTCTTTAAGTTAAAGTGGTAAATGCTTATAATAGTTTAGCTTTTATTGACTCTTGGTTAGTTTGGAATTTTGATTCTTACAAGTTTTATGAAATAATGTTATCTTACCTAAACTTGTTTGGGTGAAGGTTGTCCTACAAATCAGTTTGAATCAATGTTTCAATACTAGTACAATTGAGACCTCTAATTTATTTATTATTTTTATACTTTACTTAATTATTTGGCATAGTCCTACAAAAATATTGCGATCTCTTCTTGACAGGTTCAATTATAAGGTTACTACCATTCAGGAATTAAGAGATACCGATCATATGAAGGTTGAGGAGTCAGTTGGTTCTCTCCAAATATATGAGTTGAATTTTAAGGCTCCTAAAGGTAAGTCTATTGCTCTTAAATCTTTAAATATATTTTAAAAGAAAATTGTACTAATTCTGATTTTGAAGAAACTGAAGACGATATGGCAATGCTAGCTAAGAAATTTTATAGAATTTTTAAAAATAAGAAAAAATCAGATTTTCAAAAACCATCTGATAAAAGAAAAGGAAAATTTAAGTCTTGAAAATCTAAAACAAAGCACAGTCAATGTTTCAACTGTCATGAATACAAGCACTTGGAGAATAAATGTTCTAAAAGGGATAAGTAAAAAAGAAAGGGCATGATAGCTACTTGGAATGAATCATCTGGCTCTGAATGTTCTTTTAAGTCTGATGAATCAAAATAAGAAAATGCAACCACAAACAATGTGAAAGCCCTTATGACTATAGCCAGATTCACCTCCTCAGATAGTTGTAATATATCTGACTATGAAAATCTCAGGAGTGACCCTGAAAATGAAAATGAAGATTGTAAGTGCTATGGTTTCTTGCTCCTTTGATTGTCAAATTGTAGTGCCAAAACCACAATCTATGTCTTGTGTAGCATATTGATATATATGTTCAAGGCAATGCATCACATGTACAAGGACAATGCTTCAAGCTCAAGTAACAAAGATCTACTTCAAGAAATGCAAGTTCAAGTACATTGTTCACTCCTTTAAGCTTAAAAGCTCAATGTTTTAAAGCAACATCAAAAGACAAGTCAACTGTTCATATTCAAGACTCAACGTGAAGTACAACTCATGTACTACAAATTCAAGCTTTAAAAGATCTCAAGTACAAGCTTTATCATGTGTCGGGATCTCAAGCTTCATAAACTTCAAAGATCATCTATCATCTGAAGAAAAGAAGGTTCAATGTTCATATATCATGGTTAATGTAAGAAAGACCTTAGATTGACCTTAGGGTAGGTCATTTTGAATACATAATTCAATTACTCTTTTTTATAAGTGAAAAGTCTGTTCTTCGACTATTCCTAGACTCTGTTCGACTAGTCCTAGCACTGGCTCGACCAGTCCAAGAAATTTCAATACCAGTCCTAAGTTTGTTGCAAATTTTTAGAATTTTTCGTTAAGCCACGACCAGTCCTGGAGACTTCTCGACTGGTCGTGTGAATAGTACACGACTCGTTCACGATCAGTCTTACAGCTACGACTAAAAGTCCAGCAACTATTACAGGTGTCGCACGACCAGTCGTGAAGGTCCCACGACCTGTAATGGAGGACCTACGACCAATCGTGGAACGTCTTTATCTTATCGCACTCAAAATTTCAAAAATCCGTTGGTCCTATGACCAGTCATAGTGTTCTCAAGACCAGTCGTGAACGCAATTTCTTCACCTATAAATAGAACACAAATTTCAGAGTTTATTCATTCAATTCAAGTATAATCAAGGCATCACTCTTAGAGATAAGTTTGTAATATTCTTAAGCTATATTGTGCATATTTAATATTCTCTTTTATTAGCTTTTTATATTTGATTTTGTATCCTGCATTCCAATCTAATTTGAAAGAGGGATTAAAGAATTCCCACTTCTTGGAATCAAAATCAAATAGAGCTAGCCCAACTTAATTTAATTTACAATCAATTTAGAACCTAGAAACATTTCATAAGTGAGTGTGGATATTGAACTTTTATATTCGAACTTCTACTCTGACTTGGTTCTTCCGGGCTGCAACAAAAGGAGAATATCCAGGTATTTTACATTATTGTAATTTCATTTGTTTTGGTTTCTTTTAAGATTGAGCCAGAAAAATCTCATTCTTTTGGTTATCTGAGGAGATCCAGAAAACTCAGAGTGTGGGGTTTATTGAATTATGTTAGCCCACTTGAAAGACACAATTGTGAGGGTTTTAGGTGAACCTGGAAAAACCCATTTTCATAGTGGACGCTAATATCCACTGTGTGAAGATATTAGGAGTGGAATAGCTGTGTGGCTGTTGTTTAACAGTTAGAGTACACACAGGCGAACCACTATAATTATTTGTGTTTTGTGGATGTCACGCCCCAAACTAGGAAAATGGGCTCACAAAATTCCTGATCGTTGAATCCGGTGCCGACAGCCTCCGTAGTACCCCATTCTCGGCTTCCAGCGCCCATACGCCAAATTCCGATCCTGGGATCCTACAAGGAGGATTTTCAGTATGATTTTTTTTTGTAATGAAGCATAATTACAAGCATAACTAAGTCACAAAACAACAACACCACATATCCACTATAACAAAACTTTAAGTATAATGTGTAAGAAAAGGAAATACAATATAATGAAAGTAACAGAAACTCCTAAAGCTCGACTGCATGCTCCAAGCTTAACACTGCTGCAACCTAACGCCACCTGCACGCATCTATCGTGCATAAGCTTATAGAAAGCTTAGAGGGTGGTGAAAGTGTGTGTAAGGTAAGTGTCAAGTATATAATATCAGAGTAATGCGAAAATATGCAGCAAATCCATGAATGCTATCAGCTGTACCAAAGCTATATGATGCAAGGCATGAATGCTATCGACCATACCAAGGTCGTGCGATGCAAGGCCTATATAACCAAATGTCATATGAAAGATGCAAAGCAAGTGTGCCAGTACTCATCAAGTACACATCAGTACAGTTCCTCTCTGGATATCACCAGGGTCTAATATACCTCACACTGACTGCCTCTTCCCTAGCTGCACAGTCAAGCAAGTGGAAGAGACCACACTATCCGACTGACAAGTAGTCTGCCAATACGTACCTAGCTCGTCGATAGCGGACACATTTGCGAGCTGGTCAAACTCAGCCTAGCTTATAGCCCCCTCACTCAGGCAGATAAGGCCACACCCCCTTTCAACCGACCACGACATAGTAGGAGACACGGCCTACTGGTATTCGACACTCGGGCGCTCGTGTATCCACTCGGTCTAGACGTTGGAGCATCTCCTGGTACCAAAAAGGTTTTGAGACTTTCACCCAAGGACATCCTAAGTGCCCATAGTGCTAGAATAAAGTATTTCCGGTATTCGATACGACCATCCATGATGTGCCTGTGGAGGCCATGGACTTGATGTCACTAGGGCGTGCAGTGATCACAACACACAATGCAAAATGAATGAGTCACACCGTCAAATCATGCAGCAATCTAGCACATACCGCATGATCATGTGGGGCACTCCGTCTCATCAGGAGTCCCGTAGATGTCTCAGCCTAACCGGCTTATGCTATGATCAAACATCCCTCACATTAAGCATACAAATGATGCGTATGGGTATGAGTCATGGAGAGCTGAAGCAAATGAAGAGGAGGATGCTTTGCCTCCAGATGATGTCAATATGAATGATATTATAACGACCCGTAAATTTCCGTACAAGGGCTCGAGTATCACCTCGACCAGAAATCACTTAGGATTAAATCCTTTATAAATTTAACAAAGTTAACTAAGTGCTAAACTATATTAGCCATAAAATCCGTTAGAATCGTTTTAAATACGATCTGCAAGACCCAAAACTTGTAGAATCATTGATGCTAGGTTACCCTAAAGTCTAGGATTAAACTCATTACCCGACTGCTCTCGGGAATGAATTGAAACTCCGTATTAGGTCTAGACCGTACATCGGAAGTCCGATTAACACGAAGTTAAGGAACTAGGACCGCCTCACTAGGCTCGATAACCATATCGGAAATCAGGTCCAGACGATGTCCCACGGCCATTCGCTTGAGTCCGGAGCGAGGGAGTGTGAAAACCACTATTTTCTTTACAACATAAATATCTTGAATAGTGATCTGGCACCACTCGTTTACGAATCAGTATTAAGCAACCAGACCGTCAGAATCAGACCAAATTACACCCTCGGATCAGGAAAAATTTCAGGAACATTTACATGTACTTGAAATTTCGGATCGTGGCCCACTGACCGTTGAACTGAAAATGGTCCACCGCATGTGATCTGGAAATCCGACCGAGATGAAAATGTAATCCCACGTAGATCCATCAGTTGTGAGCTTAAGTCTGATGTTTGGCTCAAGGGGGGCCGCCAGAAACCCTCTTTTGAGCTGGAACAACGCCGAAATGCTTATAATAAACGTACCCCTTGAACCGGAATCTATTCCGGAGAGGTTTTAGGCTATATAAGGGCCTTAGAACAGCCCCTCTCACAGCCATACGAATTTGGGATAAAACCCTAGAGAGAGAGAGAGAGAAAAGGGAGAGAAAGCTTAAGAGTTGTGGGAGAATCTTCCTCCTCTACTTGTTTCAAATCACCACACGGCTGCACCACCCTTCCTTGGCGCTTTCCCAGCGATACCGACTCCGTTTTAAGGTAATAAACCCTAACCCTAGATCTGTTTTGAAGTGTATAGGCTACAGGTTATGAAATAACTAACCGATTTCACTCTTTAGGCTAGAAAACTCCCGAATACGGAAGCTCCTCAACCCTTGTCGATCCGTTGAGATTCAAGAAGCAAGGTGAGGACTTTAGGTGTATAGGTTATGGTTTTTAATGCTTTCAATGTCAGATAATGATAGATTCATGATCTGCATGCAATTACACATGTACAAAGTGCTTTCCGTTTTCTGTTTCGATTAGAATTGTAGAATATGGAATTTCACATACTCTAGGTATTCGTATAAAAGACCGTATACGTATTTTTTTTGGAAATGTGTTTGACATGTTTATTTGTCGTATGGATATACGATATATGGATAAAATACTTATTTGGCGAAAGGGTTCACCTAAATACATGTTTACTAATATACACCATGTATGTAGAAATACGGTATTGTAAGAAGTACCGTATACATGTATATTTTAGCGATGTATTTGTCATGATTAATTGTCATATAAATATATTATGTGCATATAAAATATTTGCTTGGCGAAGAGAATCGCCGTAATACAGGTTCCCTTGTATACACTATGTATTTTGAATTTGTGTATCCTAGAAAATACCCCATACGTATAAATTTTGGTGATGTAATTGTCATGATTATTTGTTGTGTGAATATGATATATACGTATAAAATACTAGTTTGGTAAAGGGACAGCCCTAGTACACATTCCGCTAACATACGTCATGTATGTTGAAATTGTGCACTCTAAGTATTTGTGAAATTGCTTGTGGGTGTAAGTGCTTAAGTGTTTGCACCATAGGTAGGTGCTGAGATGGAGTTCTCAACTACCTTAGGGTCACGTATGATACCCTTTATGTGGTTATTTACTCTAACCACTCACTTATGAAATATATGTATTTGTATCCCTATTTGTATAGTGCTCTATAACATGCTTTTTAACATGCTTTGTAACTTGTTTCATAACATGCTTTATAATATGCTTTATAACATGATTGCTAGTGTGCTTGAATTACCTTGTTTATCATGCTTTACTTCACATGCTATGGTTGGGAATTGATTGAACTTGGGACTATGTCCATAATCCAGACATCCGGTATCAGACTTGGAGTTGTGGTTGAGATTCATTTCGCTACACATGATGTGTTGGTGAACCCGTGTCGTACTTCGGTTGGCGATAGTGGTTGGCCACACGAGGTGCTTCTGTGCTTCATATCGCCCAACTTGTTGTGCGCTCGAGCCAACCGAACACGTCAAGTAACCCGTGTGTCTTATGTATGTTCACCATATTTGGTTGCTAATGTTTGAACCTAGGGTACCAAACTTACCAGTGAGAATCCCGTTAACCATGGTACCTCGATCCGCTAAGACTCATAAGCCGGGCATGGTGGTATGGGACACCGTGGTAGAGTTGTTCGGCCTACGCTGGGGCTACGTGCCTCCCCGTACTGACCAGTGAGCAACTTAACTCGTGAGCCGATTATGGTAGTATGGGACACTATATTAGCGCTGTCGGCCTACATTGATAAGGTGATGGGGGAGCGGTGTAACCTTTGTGCGCAATGACCACAGCGGCCCTTTGTTGTGATCGCGAGCATACTCGAAATCGCAAAGTGCACCTTAGGGTTCGCCGCGATATATAGAGTATGAACTAGGCTGTTTCTCGTATAGTGATGAATCGTTTAAGGGGTGATGGGGAGTGGTGTAACCTTTGTGCGTAATGTACCACAGCGGCCTCTGCAGTGACCTAGAAAATACACCATCGTCTGATATTAACTAGGACTGACGACCCTAGAATGGATCATGTTTGGGAATGATACAAGAAAGGTACCTTAGTTTCCTAATCCTGCTGTTTGAATTGGACTAATTAATAACTCGGTAATCATGCTCATCATGCATTGCATGTGCCTGGAAGATGTGGAGCACTGTGGGATGAAAGCATGCCGCGAGCGTGAGATGGTGTCGCATGAGGGAGTATGTCGGTGAGGGCATCCATCATACCTGCATTCATGCTTGCATTAATAAGAGTAATTAGGAGTGTTTGATTTACTGCTTTATCATTACTACTTGACTGCATTGATAACATGTTAACCTATGCTTTATGGTTCCACTGAGTTAGCTACTCACTCCCACATTATGGGACGGTGTTGCGCACACCAACCAGACTCTATCTCAAGTTTAGGCGACCCGACGACTCTGGAGGCGGAGCCTGATTATGACGAGGACCAGGAGGAGTTCTCGTATATGCAGTTCTCTGGCGGCTTCAACTAGGCTGCCAGGACCGACGGGTTTTACAGGGATTGTTACTTAGTTTCATTTTCGACATTTTGTTTATAAAACAGACATGTATATGGTGACTCAGATGGATTCATACTCTGAAGAATGAAACGATTATTTTATTTCTTTACATACATACATATATATATAGTTCAGTCTTCCGCTTGCTTTTATATAATTGATCTGGAGTATGAATTTCTATTTTGGTATAATCTCACTCATGTTTATTGCTCTAACACAGACAACATTTAATCATCATTAATTATGTTGCATAAGTGATGCGTTGGAACTCGGGAGTTGAGTTACACTCGACCCCCGATTTTCAGGGCGTTACAGATATATTTGATGAGATTCAATCAGACTCTGCAGCTAATCCTGATTTTCAGTCGTCTAATTTTGATGAATGCTTGCGTTCCCTTAAGGAAAAGGTAGAGGGTATGCATGTATCCTAAGAAACTTAATTTAAGTATATGCACAATTATCTTAGGTGCATTAACAAGGGACTACATCAAATAGATCCTTCCATACCTATTCCTTCCTCTAATTCAGATTAGTGTTAAATCTTTGATTTGTAATAACTTTTATACTTAGATTTCTCTTAACTCTATATTCTTGGACATGTTTTCTTGTTATTTTGAACATGTTTGACAATATTTATGTTATCTTGAACTTACTTCTTACTCTCATTACTCGTTGCTCTTATTACTTCCATCATCATTTATAAGTTCTTTCCTTTGTCATATTGTGACAAAATGGGGGAGAATTTGTGTTGGTATATTACAAATTTAATAATGATATTGGATTCTATGGAGTGGATGTTAAGATGTGGAGAAGTGGTTAGGTGGCAAAATATTGGATTCTATGGAGTGGATGTTAAGATGTGGAGAAGTGGTTAGGTAGCAAAAATTTCACATCTAGCAAATTTAATTTCTTCTCTTCTCTTGGATTCTATGGAGTAATGTATTAAGGGGGAGTATTGGTTTGCTGATTTTTGCTGACTAGTTTTTA
The DNA here is from genome assembly GCA_030180095.1 of Magnolia changhungtana. Classification (NCBI taxonomy): domain Eukaryota; kingdom Viridiplantae; phylum Streptophyta; class Magnoliopsida; order Magnoliales; family Magnoliaceae; genus Magnolia; species Magnolia changhungtana. Next base: position 2,736,290 of record JASAUF010000554.1, read on the forward strand.
ATGGGTGTATGATTCTTTATTGTGCATGTATGATGCATGATTCTTTACTGTGCATATTATATGTAATATTATTTATTTAGTTTTATCACAAATTTGGCAAAGGGGGAGATTGTAAATGCTATCTTATCTAGCTCCTAGGTTTGTCAAATTTTGTAGTGCCAAAACCTCTTGGAATCTGTATCTTGTGTAGCTGTTACTGTAAGATCAACTTCATGTCATCCTTGCCTACATTCAAGTACAAGATCAAGAAGTTCAAATACAAGTATAAGCAGTTCAAATTCAAGTTCAAGAAGTTCAAGTACAAGATCAAGACACTCAAGAACAACATCAAGAAGTTCAAGTACTAGATCAAGTCTTCAAGATTCAACTACATCAAGAGAATGATATGTGATGATTTCATCTCACAAATATGGTTCATTTGACCCTAGATTAACCTTAGGATAGGTCATACAATTAATATTTATATCATAGGTCATTTTTCGACTAGTCTTAGTCATGGTTCGACTAGTCCAAGTACTAGCTCGACCAGTCTAAGAATTTTCTCGACCAATCCAAGTTTGTTGTGAATTTTCAAAATTTCTATTGGACCCTCGACCAGTCGAGTGAACAGTGCTCAACCGGTCATATAGGCCCGACTCAAAGTCCAGCAACATTTTTGGGTCCCACTCGACTAGTCGATCAAGCCACTCTACCAGTCGAGTAGTGATCTTATCTTATCACGCCAGAAATTTTGAAATGTTGTTGGTCCTTCGACTAGTCGAGCTTGTAAGTGTTATGTTTTCTAGCTCCTATGATTGTCAAATTTTGGAGTGCCAAAACCTCTTGGAATTTGTATCTTGTTTCGTTCGTCTTCAAAGTTCAAGATGTTTCATTTTTAAGATTCAAGTACAAGTTCAAGATGATCCACTTCAAGATTCAAGCATCACAAGTACAAGACTTCAAGTATAACATCAAGTGTCAATTCAAGCTTTTAAAGCTTCATCTAAGTCAAGATAATATACTTTACTTTAGTACTCTACGCTCAAGGTGAAATGCAACTCAAAGTACCTCAAGCTCAAGCTTCGAAGTATTTTAAAATCAAGTTTCAAAGTGTTACAAGTTCAAGCTTCAACATACTTCAAAATGTCAAGCTTCATGTACGTCAAGATAAACTATCAACCGAAGTAAAAGATGTTTTAATGTTTAAACATCGCTTATAAGGTATGAATGACCCTAGATTGACCATAGATTAGGTCATATTGATTGCATACTTTAATTAGGTCACTTTATAAGTGTATAGGCTATTTCTCGACTAGTCTTAGCATATGTTCGACTAGTCTTAGTACTGGCTCGACCAGTCCAACAAATTTCTCAACCAGTGTAAGGTTTATTACTTATTTTCTGGATTTTTTGTTGGATCTTCGACCAGTCCTAGAGACTGCTAGTCGAGTGAATAGTGCTCGACCAGTCGAGTAGCGTCGACTTAAAGTCCAGCAACTAAATTGGGACCCACACGACTAGTTGAGTGCAGGGTTCGACCGGTCGTGTAAGCCACTTGACCAGTCGTGGAAGCCACTCGACCAGTCGTGGAACGGTTTTATCTTATCGTGCCCGAAATTTCAAAAATTTGTTAGTCCTTTGACCAGTTGAGCTGTCCTCTGGATCAGTCGAGTGAACAGTTTCTGCACTTATAAATAGAGCACGATTTTAAGAGTTTTTCATTCGATTCAAGCAAAATCAAGACATTACTCTGAAAGATAAGTTAGTGATATTCTTAAGCTATTTAGTGCTCATTTAATATTCTCTTTAATTAGCTTTTTGTATTTGATTTTGTGATTCTATATTCCAATCATATTTTGAAGAAGGGACTTTTATTTTTCCCTTTCTTGGAATCAAAATCAAATCAAGCAAGCCCAAGGTGATTTAATCTAAAAATCATTTAGAACTTAGAACCTTTTCATAAGTAAGTGTGGACATTAAACATCAATGTTGAACTTCTACTCCGAATTGGTTCTACCGGGCTTCATCAAAGGAGAATATCCAAATAAGTATTTTATATTTCAGTAAATCTATTCTTTTGGTTTCTTTGAGATTGTGCTAGGAAAAATCTCTTTATTTTTGGTTTGTCTGAGGTGATCCAGAAAACTCAGAGTGTGGGGTTTTTGTGAATTGTGTAAGCCCACTTGAAAGACACAATTGTGAAGGTTTTAGGTGAACCTTAAAAAACCTATTTCATAATGATCACTAATATCCATTGTGTGAGGATATTGGGAGTGGAGTAGTTGTGTGGCTGTTTTTCTATACAGTTGGTGTACACACAAGCGAACCACTATAATTTCCAATCATGTGGTGATTGATTAATTATGACATTGTGTGGATGTTGTAATTTCCTTTTATGCATTTGTGAAAGAATGTTGTAATCCTTTTATACAAGTGTGGGAATGTTGTAATAGCTTAGTTTATTTTCTTTACTATTTAATTATTTATTACTCTGTATCGGTTTGAGATCTTGATACACAGACCTTTTTAGGAATTAGGTTGTCCTACCATAAATCATTGGTTTTTATTGTAAGGTTGTCCTTAGAACAACATCTGTATCAACCTCTCAATACTTGTACATTTGAGGTTGTTATTCATTTCTGCAATATGAGATTGTTTAAGTGTTATCTTTATTTATATTTTTTTAATTTCGTATTTAAGTTTTTAATTTGGCATATCCTATTCACCCCCCCTCTAAGACTTTAGCTCGGCTTTTCAGAGCTGACCACTAGGCCAGTCAAGTGAACAGTATATTTGTCTATAAATTGAGGACAATTTTCAAAGTTTTTCAATTCATTCCAAGATATTTAAGTCACAACTCTGAGAAAACTTGTCCCCACATTCGAGAAGCTAATTGGTTAGTATTTAAGATTCTTTTAATAGCTTTTTTGCATTTGATTTTGTGATCTCTATTTAATTCTATTTCTTTTAAAAAGGGAATATTAATTTTACCCTTTTTGATATCAAAATCAAATCAAGCTAGCTTGGGTTAATTTAATCTAAAAATCATTTAGACCTAAGAACCCTTTCATATGTGAGATTAGACATTGAACATCTACATCGAACTGGTTCTACTGGGCTTCATTAGAAGAAGAATCTTCAGATAAGTACATCTCAATTTTTTGTATTTGGCTTGTAAGATTATCAAAAAATCTTTCATTTTTGGTTTTGACTAAGATAGCTAAAAAATCTCAGTGAGTGGTGTTTTTAATTGTTGTATCCCTTTGAAAACACAATTGTGAAGGTTTTGGGTGAACCTTGGAAAACCTATTTCATAGTGAAAGTCAATATCCAGTGGGTGAGGATATTGGGAGTGGAGTAGTTGTGTGGCTGTTTTCTAACAGTTGGTGTACACACAAGTGAACCACTATAATTGTTGGAGTTGTGGTGAATGTTTATTTTTGTGCATCTGTGGTGAATTATTGTAATTCATTTTATGCAAATTTAGTGAATGTTGTAATAGCAATAGATATTTATTTCTATTTTATTCTTTATTCCTCTGTATTGGTTTGGGTTTTTGATACACAGACCGTTCAAGAAAAAAGGTTGTCCTACCATAAGCCATTAGTTTTTGGTATAAGGTTGTCCTTAGATCAACATCGGTATCAACCTCTCATAATATTTGTGCATTTGAGGTTGTTATTTATTTCTGCCATTTGGGAATCATAAGTGTTATCTTGCTCTAGTTCTTTCTTAATTCTGTATTTAAATTTTTATTTGGCATAGTCCTATTCACACCCCCCCCCCCCTCTAGGACTTTTAGCTCGGCCTTTTCACTCATACCTTCAACCGAGGCACTGGAGTCACAATTACCTTTTAATAATGTAAATTTGAACAAAATGAATCTGGAATTTGTTCTGGATCAGCGAGATGAAGAATAGGAGGAAGCGCCTGCACCAGAGGACACGTCGATGGACGATATATTTGTCAAGCTTGATGAATCAGATCATCCAGCTGATCCAGACTTTCAACCTTCTTAGGTTGATGATCAACTCAAATCCTTAAAGGAAAAGGTTACTAAGTTGAAGGTCTCTCAAGACAATCTAGGGTAAAATTAAAAAATTTTAATAAAATATATGTGAAAGTACTTTCATGGCATCACCAGAAGTTTGCACCAGATTGATCCTTATGTGCCTCCTCCCTCTTCCTCTGGATCCGACTAAGTTTATCTGTGTTATTAATCTGTAAAACTTGATACTTTGTGTGTTTGCTTGATGACTTTTTCTACTCTACTAAACTCCTTGAATGCTTATTTCCCTTAACTTGACATTTACATATGCTTACTTCCTAAACAATTCATATCTTTATGTCTTCTTCTACTTTCATTGATATGGTTATTTAAATATTTTATTTTCTTGATAGTAAACTATTCTTTTCCTTGTCAAATTGTGACAAAAAGGGGGAGAGGGTCAGTTATTACTTGTAAAATGAAGAATGAATGATACATGAATATATGATTGAGATAAATGATACATGGTTATATGAGAAGGCTTTGGAATGGAAGATTGTATGTCATAATACAGGGGAAGCTCAAATTGAGAGAGGGGGGGGGGGGGGGGGGTAAATTTTTCACTCGTTCATCGAAGCTGCAACAGACCTTCTACAACATGGGATCAAGAATACAAGACTTCATTCTAATTGTTGTAATAATAAGTGTTTTGTCACGAAATTGGCAAAGGGGGAGATTGTAAGTGCTATAATGTGTAAAGCACACCTTGTTTATCAAATTTCATTTAGACAAAATAGCTTATGAAGTGGCCTTCTAGTGTGGATCAAGATGGAAAGTTCAAGTCAAGTAGAAGATCAAGATGAAAAGTTCAAGTTCTACTAAGATCAAGATGAAAAGTTCAAGTTAAGTTTAATTTCTAATAAAGTTCTAGTAACATATCAAGCTCCATCAAGAAATTTAAAATCTATTGAAAAATCTAGTAGAAGATCAAGCTTCATAAAGTTCAAGCATCCAATCTACTTGAAAGTTCGGTCATTTCAAGTATAATAAACCCTAAAAAGACCTTAAGTTTAGGTATTTGGCTAAGGTTCTACTAGCTTAAGTTGTGGCTCGACTAGTCTAAGAATTTTTTACTAGTCCTAGTTCAAATCGAAGTAAAAATGATTTTCTATTACACCTTCGACCAGTCGAGGAAGCCGCTCGAGTCGTCGAAGGTGGGCCTTCGACCAGTCGAGGGTTGCTTGACTTGAAGTCTAGCAATTGAATCAGTTCAGATTTTGTGCACCTTCAACCAGTCAAAGACCATGCTCGATGAGTCGAACAGGGCCCTCGACCAGTTGAGCAAGGCCCTCAACTAGTCGAAGATCTATTTTATCTTATCCCACTTAAATTTGAAATTTTGTTGGAATGGAATTTGATTCTTAGATGAGTCGAATACTGTCTTAGACAAGTCGAAGCAACAACTTCTTTACCTATAAATTGAGGCTTTTTCTCAATCCGAAAATACAATTTAAGTCTATCAAATCCTTTTATAAGAGAGAGAGAGAGAGAAGCCCTTGTTATATTCAAGTTATTGCATAGTATTTATTAAATATTTTTAATAACTTTTTGTTTAATTCCTTCATCTCTTATTCTGTTAATTTCATTTTATAAAGAGAGTAAATACTCTTCTTTTTTAAATCTTAAAGGAATTCAAACAAGTAGCCATTGGTTTGAATATATTTAAAATCAATTTAGAACCTTGAACCCTTATCTATATGACTGAATATTGAACGATATACATTCAAGAGAAGTGGTTCTACGGCTACATCGACAGATACGTCTTCAAAGGTATTGATAAGTATATAATTCTTTTATTTTTGGTTTTATTGAGATAGCTAGAAAATCTCATTGTTGGTTTTCTTGAGATAGCCAGAAAATCTCAATGAGGGGTTTTTTTTGTTTTTGATAGCCCGCTAAAATCACAACTATATCAAGTTTTAAGGTGTTCCTGTGAAAACATTATTTATAGTGAAAGCCAATATGACGTGGAAAGTGATGATTAGGAGTGGAGTAGGTGTGATTGTTTGAGAACAGTTGTTGACATACTAAACCACTATAATTCTTGGTGTTGTGGTGAATACATTTGATGTTTATGTGGTGAATGACTATAATCTCTTTAAGTTAAAGTGGTGAATGTTTGTAATAGTTTAGTTTTTATTAACTCTTGCTTGGTTTAGAATTTTGATTCTTACAAGTTTCGTGAAATAAAGTTGTCCTACCTAAACTTGTTTGGGTGAAGGTTATCCTACGAATCAGTTTGAATCAACGTTTCAATACTAGTGCAATTGAGACCTCTATTTATTCATTATTTTTGCACTCTACTTAATTATTTAGCATAGTCCTATTCAACCCCCCCCCCCCCGAAGGACTGTTTAACATCTCCTTTTCAATTTTGTCCTGAAATTGACAAAGGGGGAGATTGTAAGTTCTTGTATTTGAAGCACACTTGGATTTGTCAAATTTCATAGATAAAATACTGGTTAAATCTCAAGTACTCTTCAGTCCTCTAGGCAACTTATGAAGATCGACTCAAGATTGGCTCAACATCACAAGACTTAAAGACTTGGCATGGTTTCAAGATAAAGATCTTCGTATATGCCAACCATTAGTTTAAATAACCCTATAAAGACCTTAGGTTAGGTCCTTTTGAAAAATGGTTAAAATGTTTAAATTATAATGTAAGTTCACTGAAGTTCGGCCAACCCAACTTACTTCGACTAACCCAATTATAAATTCGGCTAAGATTTAAGATTCAAAATTTAAAAAATCTGTTGCAAGTTCGACTAGCCTGAAAGTGTCTCAAGTCAAGTTTCCAGCAATGAATTCTTGGATTTTCAAAGGAATTTGGTGAACTGAACCATGTATTTGGCCAATCAAATTTTTTATTTATCTTATCTCGTGTAATTCGATAGCCATTGGAATATAATCGTTGGAATCCAGTTAGTTGAACTTATGTTTAGGCTAATCGAAATTCCAAATCTTTTGGTTATAAATAAGGACCTTTTCTCATTCTTTTCTACAATAAAATTCAATAATAAATCTTCTGCAAGTTAGAGAGAAACTTAGGTCATCCCAAAGCTATCTGTGTGGTAATTATTATTTTTATTTAGATTATTCAATTCTCTTTTCAGGTTAGTGTTAAATGCAAATTAGAGAGTAATCTATACTCTACTTGAGAAATAAATAATTGAATATGCAGTAGTTAAGGTTTATTCTTTGAATTACATTAGACCCCTATATTTTTTTAGGTTGAGCATATATTGCTTCATTAACACTTAAGAAAGAAGATCGTTCTTGAATCCTCGACTACATCTTCAAATCAACATATGAAAATAAGTATTGTTGTCATTATTGCTTTATTTGGGTTTTTCTAAGATAGCCCGGAAATCTCATTGAGTTTTATTGTGGTACGCCCATGAAAATCACAAAGGGAGTTATATTGTGGTAAGCCCATGAAAATCACAAGAACTGTAAGAGGATATTAAAGTGAACCCATGAAAACCTTGAAATAGTGAAAACTAAAATTATGAGGGTGGTAATTTTAGGAGTGGAGTAGGTCTGGGTTTAAGCACTGAACCACTATAACTTCTTATGCATTTGCGGTGATTATTTTATTTGATTCTTTCTCTCTCTCTCTCTCTCTCTCTCTCTCTCTCTCTGTTTTGAAAGTTTGATTTCAAGGACGTTGTGAAATAAGGTTATCCTACCTAAAATAATAGGTGAAGGTTGTCCTGTGAATTAATTGAAATCAAGGTTTCAATACTTTGTGTGATTGATATTATTATTTCCACATTTTATTAAAGAAATTGGTATAGTCTCATTCACCCCCTCTAAGACATCGATAACTCATCTTTCACACTACATCTCGGCCATTAGCTACAATTCGGATCAAGTATGGAACGTCAAACCAATGGTGAGGATCATTTGCCCTCGCCTGACATCTCCCTGGAACATGAAGTGAATGACCCAAGGGTAGTCCGATCATGTACCACAGCTCCTTCACAGATGGTCCTAGCTCCAGATCATTGAACTCAAACATGTTCATTGCTAGAACCCAACCGTCCAAAGCTACTCCAAGTGTAATGGGAACACCATTAAGAACCATCATCCTCCAGTCAACGTCTATCTGAATCAATCGAAGAACCCTGTTAAAGCTGTAATACTCTATCTTATGGAGCTCGAAGTCTGACAAGCTCTTAACCTAGGATCGCAACCTGCTAGAGCAGATGAATCACAGACGAAGTCAGCAAGTATGCATGGTAGCACCATTAAGAACCATCATCTCAGAAGAAGCAGGCAACTCATAAAAATGTGATATCCCCTCATCTTGAAGATCAACAGCAGTATCTGAATTAAGACTACGACATGATATAACTATGAGATCATACAAAATTTAGATCCCGATCTATGATTCTACATTGTTGAATGATGACCGCCTTAAAGCCAATTCATTACTTTTGGCACAACAGGTGAAATTTCAAATTTAGGCATTTTCCACCATCGATCAACAACCAAAATTTTCTCAATCGTATGCTTATCTTGACTACACATTTCTTCCAAAATTGGGCTCTGATCATTAAGCGTGGGCTGTTAATTGTGATTAAGTCTGTTTTGGCACCCACTAGGAGATTTTTGAAGATAGACCGATTTAAATTTTGGATCACCAGAAAAATTATGTACCCTGGTCCTATTCGACGACAACGACACCGTGAACAAATTAGATTTAAAGAAAGATCGTTAGAAAAGGAAATTTTGAGAAACCCAATTCAAGTGAGATATGACACACCCCTTATCACGCCTACTCTATTACAAAAAGAGGGTGTGCACCCTTCTCCACCCACAAACCCACGCACACCCACCTTCCCAAAAGTCCAAGGAAGATAGAGAGAGAGAGAGACGTCCAAGCTTAGATGCTCATCCCTTCTCTTCCTTCTCCACACGTGTGGTGTCTCCCTCTTGCTCGAGCGATGTCGTGGTTTGTATAAAAGCTCTCCTACATTGAGATCTATTTATGATTTATATCTAAGGCTAAGATGAGGGATTTCTTTAAGCTTATACTAATTTAAGTTTCATTTATATATAGTTCTCTTATTTTTGCAATAAGATTGTGTATAGTTTGATTTTTCTATTATTTCCATGTTAATAAGTTGTTAGATTATTATAAATTGTTAATTCATATTGGAATTATGTTTATTATATGATTTTAATCACGTTGGATATATTTTGAGGATTGGATCACAAAACTATGCCTTAAATCGTGAAACTACACGCGTTCGGGTCCCTAATGATGCATAGTTCGCGCATCCAATGGACCGGATATTTATGTCAGAAAATCATATGTTTTTATTGATATTAATATGACCTAAAATCCATATTTTAAACCTTGGGACAGCAAGACTCATTTTTGGGGTAATTTGGACTTATCAAGTGACTCGTCTGACCCGAAATTGCACCATTGTGCCTATAAATTCACTTTGAAGTATGTAGACTATTTTCTACCCTATTGAGGTTTATTTTATTGTAATTTCAAATTAATTATTCTATGAAAACACCACTGGACTTTTATGAATTCATGTGGAGTGATAGATACATGTCTTTCTCTTTGCCAATTTTAAGAGCGATGCATGTTTCCATTCTGTATTGAGTTGGCTTTTGCTTCTCTCTCTTATTTTATTGAGTTAGCCTATTTACTACTCTTCTTTTTTATGGAGTTCTCTTATTACTACTCTATTTTCCTTTATTAGGATAGCCTTGTGCTACTTTTCTTATGTTATTTTTTTTAGTTCCAAAACTCTCATGATTCGATTTAATTCTCCATTAATACAAGTGATGTGTTGAAGGACTTACAACTAGTGACATATATGTACTTACCATGGACATAATGCACTCTGGGTAGTGACCATCTTGGTCGATGTGTAAATCCTTAGATTTGGGTAGTGGTGCACAAATCGATGTAAGTAATCCTCAAAGTGTGTTACATCTGAAAGTGCACCTGCTAAAGCCCTGGTTTGTCAAGTTACGTGAATGGTAAATCAGACTGGCTACAGAACTTGGTAGGAAGATTATTTCAAGCATCTGCCTCAACCGGATGTCTGAAAACTCGCAATAGGTAAATCATAACCTCACATCCCATGTCCCAAAACATCATGTGATTAAAACCCTTAAAACAAGATAGACAACTTAGGATTTTTGAGGTGAGAAAACTTTTTCAAAATAGGAAAATCTCTATGTTTTTCTCGCCTTATTGATCTTATCGAAACACCCTCGATATGATCGACCTGTTCTGTCGATGTCCTCGATACCTTAACGATATTATCGATGAGAGGACCAAAAGTGTCCAGCAACTAAATATTCATCTGGACGGATTTATCGATGTATCGATACACATATCGATATCATCGATATAAGTACAAATATGTCCAGCAACTTCATAATATATCTAGACGAATTATCAATGTATCGATACACCTATCGATATCATTGATATTCAAATCTCGAGTCCATCGAGAGTCGCTCGATAAGATCGACAGACAGTTTTTCAGCGCCCCTTTTTCAAAGAAAATCTCAAAAGTCTTCGATTGCATCGATGCTCTTCCGATATGATCTGAATTCAAATGTCGATAACATCGGAAGTCCTTCGATGATATCGATCTTGGGCACGCATTTCTTATAGCAAATATCTCAGGTTGTTTTTAACTATGATCGGGAGCCCTTCGATAGAATCGATATTCAAATATCGATGATATCGGCACCAGGTCGATTGCATCGAACAAGGACACAAATTGTCCAGTAAGGTTAAATATAAATCCGCTGGATTTATTGATGCATTGACTTTGATCTCGATATCATCGACATTCAAATTTCAATGATCTTGATGGTTCCCCCAATCATTCATGAAAACCTAAAATATCTCAAAGTCAAGTCTCTCTCATTTTTCAAGTGTCGATTAATCGAACCTGTCATCGATGGAATCGGAGTTCAAAATCTGATGACATCGACAATAGCTTCGATTCATCGACCTATTGGCAAGAAGTTTTAAAATCGTATGACATCGAGTCCGAGTCATCGAGTAGACCATTGATGCTATCGAGAGTATACGCTCGATGATATCGAACTCTGTCATAAATATGACCATTTTATGTCCGTTGGAACTTTTTGCCTATATATAGAGGACTTGTCTTTTGTTGCTATAAGAGAGAAAAGAGAGAGCTTTTGCGTATTTTAACTTACATCTTATACCCTAAGCCCTTTCTCTCGAGGAAGTTCATCCTCCAATCCACCCTCACCATTGATATTTAATAGAGTGGATTGGGGAATGAACTTTCGCATTCAAGGATCCTTCAGCTACTACCTAATTGGCAAATCATTATGCTAGGATGCCTTGAATGCATAAGATTGGAACTACTCTACCTTCCTTATAGGTAAACCTTTAGAGAGTAGGATTCCATCTTAACCTTGACCCAACCCTAAGCCTAGTCTTGGTATATCTTTTGTGTTGCGGATCAAGGGAGCAGAAAACTCTTCGTCAACAAGGAGGAGGAGATCTTCGGCATTGTGCTTAACGAGACTTACCAACTTATCTGTAAGTATCTAGAGTCCAAGAGGACACTTGTGATAATTCCTTTCTAAGATTAAGTCTTAAGTAGTTCTCACCCTTTGAAGTCCTCAAGGAGGCCTCCGGCGGGAGTGTATGTTGTGGGTGCGTTGTGTGGACCCTTGCTTTGTAGAGAGCATAAACATCTGGTTAGGAGTGAACTAGTGAAACTCCAGGGTTAGAGGTGAACTAAGTAGAAACCTTTGGGTGCGTTGTGTGGACACTTGCTTTATAGAGAGCATAAACATCTGGTTAGGAGTAAACCAGTAAAACTCCAGGGTTAGAGGTGAGCTGAGCAGAAACCTCCATGTAAAGTTTGAAGTTGAACCTGATTTAAAACCTTAAGTTTGAGGTGAGCCCTAGGAAACCTCCTTAGTGAAATCTGGTACACTCAAGGGTTGAGTGTGGCAACCGGGAGTGGAGTAGACTTATCGTCGAAACATTATAAAATGACCGTGTTTGTGATTGCTTTTCATATGTGTGATTCATGATAATGCATTCATATTCATATATCTGATCACATCTCACACACATACACAGTCACATCCAACATAGACTAAGTTGCATATTGCTATATCTTGATTAGTTTGTGATTGGATCCTCTACCTGGCTTAGAAGCTAGTAGAGTTACATTTGAGTAATCCTGAAAATTGCATACATGATAGGATTAGAGTGATAGGATTTTTAATATAACTCATAAATCTTTAAAAAGTCCTATTCACTCCCCTCTAGGAGATATTGGAATATTCTGACTTCAACTCAAGCGGTCTTCACCGCTATTTCAACATCACCTTCTGGGATTAAATGTTACAAATAGTCACTTCATAAACAAATCATGTTACGTAATTCATCTGATCCATGTGTTGTACTGTCTCAAGGTGTTCATGTAAATCCACGATAATGTCGGACACACAGACAAATCCTCATAGTTATGGGATGCGGAGCGAGTCAGATTTTTATGAATTGTATTACACAATGTGGTGATCACTATGTATGATGAGACACGCACAATATGCTAAGCATGCATTCATGTAGGTTGGTTGTGCATACTGATATCCTTTGTAGTGGAGTATGGAAAGTATCGGAACCTTTATATTATCTTACTTTGAGAAATTACTTGAATTATTGTTTATCTTAAAAGATAACCATCACTATGAGTAGGGCATTGACCCTCTCCAACCATATAAATGATGCAGGTGATGTATATGCTAAAGATATGGCTGATGCATAATCTCCCTATGAACGACTATGAGTGACGTGGGATTATGTTGTCAATACTTTCATTTCAGTTTATCTTTACTTATGTTTCATGTTATAGTTTGGATAATTGTAATAATCTCCCACCTGAGTGAGTAATAAATGATTAGTTGAACTTATATATTTAAAGGGAATTAGAATTTTAGTATGGTTGGTTTTATTCTCGTGAATGGTTACCTTCATGAATGTAATCTAAATGAAAAAAAAAAAACAATGTGCGATTTTGAAGTATTCAATTATTATATTATTAACACCCGAAATTCTCGGGCACGAGTGTAATCTCGGACCGTGAAAATTGGGGGCATTACAATGGAAGCTTTCAGGACTTCTGAGGGATATCTGGGTGAACTGGAGAAGACGTTCACCGCTGGCTTCCAAAACTTAGGAGGACATTCAACATTGATATCCCAAGCTTGACTTGGGGTATCTGGATGAGGACGCTGCCAAGGTCCTTGAAGTCGCTACTCCTGAGGATGAGGAACTCCCACTGGCTTAAGCTTCGGTTGTCTTTGTATATATGTATTTTATTTAGTAGCTTTATAATAGTTTCTTTTATTAATGAAAGAGGGAATTTGCTCCAATCTTTTGCTTTGTCTTGTATGTGGAATGTCTAATGTAGCTTGTAAGTTTTCATCTATTAATGGTTGAGCACCAAAGCTTAGTAGATTGATAGTCGAGTACTGAACTTAGTAGATTGATGGTCGAGCACCAAAAAATTTTCCTTTCATTCATAAAGGGAAGTCTACCAGTAGCAATCAATTGTCAACAAGTAGTTGGCACCTGAGGTGAATGGTTGGCTTAGTATGTTGAGGTATCTTTGTAGAGTTCCTTGGGTCCATTCCTACTAATAGTAGATCTTTACGTGCTCGGCGTTCCATAGTGAAAGTGCCCTCGTTTGTCAATTAGCATGTGTGTTGAGTCAGTCAGACTGCAGAGTCTCATAAGAAGATCAATACAAGCGTCTGCCTCAACCGGATGTGTACAAGCTCGCCACAGGTAAATCTAAGACTCACATCCCTTGTCCCAAAACACTAGGTATATAAAACCGTTAAAACAAACTAGAACATCATGGGGTTTTTAAGTTAAGAAAACTTTTTTCAAAATAGAAAATTTCTCTAAGTTTTCTTGCTTTGTCGATTTTATCGATACACATCTCGATATGATTGACCTGCACTGTCGATGTCCTCAATACCTAAACGATATCATCGGAATGAGGACAAAAGTGTCCAGCAACCACATACTCATTTGGATGGTTTTATCGATGCATCAATATGCTATCGATATAATCGATATTTAAATCTCGAGTCCATTGAAAGTGACTCGATAATATCGACTGACAGATCTCCGGTGCCCCTATTTTTTCGTAAGAATATTATATATGCATTGATATATCGAAACCTCCTCGATACCATCGAAATTCAAATCTCGATGATATCGGAAGGTCCTTGATGATATCGGTCTTAGGCGCCAAGTTTTCCAGCAAAATATTTCAAGATGGTTTATCTATGATCGGGGGTCACTCGATAGAATCGATATTCAAATATCGATGATATCGGTAAGGTTTCGATGACATCGAACAAGGATAGAAACTATCCAGCAAGCTTAAACGAAAATCTCTTGGATTTATCGATGCATCGACACCATATCGATATCATCGACATTCAAATTTCGATGATCTCGAAGGTCCCTCGATCATTCTTAAAAACCTAAAATATTTTATAGCAAGTCTCTCTCATTTTTCAAGTGTTGATGAATCGACACTAGTCTCAATGATATCGAAGTTTGAAATCCGATGACATCGACATATGTTTCGATTCCATCAACCAGCTGACAAAAGGTGTCAAAAGCATATGACATTTGAGTTTGTGTCATCGAGTGGCAAGTCGATGCAATCGAGAGTATACGCTCGATGATATCGACCCTGCTCGATGATATCGAACTCTGTCATAAATGTGACCATTTTATATCCGTTGGAACCTTTTACCTATATAAAGAGGACTTATCTATTGTTGCTGGTAGAGAAAGAAGAGAGTGCTTTTGAGTGTTTTACCTTAAATTATATACTAAAGCCCTTTCTCTTAGGGAAGTTCATCCTCCAATCCACCCTCATCATTGACATTCAATAGAGTGGATTGGAGAATGAACTTCTGCATTCAAGGATCCTTCAGCTACTACCTTAATGGCAAATCATTAAGCTGGGATGCCTTGAATGCATAATCGGAATCACTTTATCTTCCTTTTAGGAAAACTTTTTATAGAGTAGGATTCCATTTTGACCTTGACCCAACCCGAAGCTCACATTGGTACATCATCTGGTTGTGGATCAATGAAGCCGAAGATTCTTCATCAACAGGAGGAGATCTTCATCAACGTACTAAATGGGACTCATCCACTTATTTGTAAGTTATTAGAGTCCAGAGGACACTTGTGATCATTCCTTTTTACGATTGGGTCTTAGGTGTTTCTCATCCTTGCAAGCCCTCGTAGGAGGCCTCCGGCGGGAGTGTACGTGGTGGGCACATAGTGTTGACCCTTGTTTTATGGAGAGCATAAACTTCCGGTTGAAGGTGAACTTGTCTAAAACCTTAGGTTCAAGGTGATTCGAGTAAAATCTCTGATAGGGTTTTATAGAAGATCCTTAGCCAGTGTGCCTAAAAGTGGGTGCGTTGTGTTGACCTTTGGTCATGAGAGCATAAACAGTCAACCTCAGTGTAGGTTGTAAAGGTTGAAGGTGAATCTGATTTAAAACCTTAGGTTTGAGATGAACCGCTGTGAAATCTCCTTAGTGAAATCCGGTACACTCAAGGGTTGAGTGCAGTTATCGGGAATAGAGTAGACAAGTAGTCGAACCACTATAAAAATGACTGTGTTTGAGATTACTATTCTTCTGTTTATGTGATTTACTTTAATATTTTCATATCCAAATATCTGAGATCACACCTCACACACATACACAGTCATATCCATCATAAACTAGTTTGCATATTTTTTCCTTCTTAAATAGTTTGTGATTGGATCCTCTACCAGGCTTGGAAGCATGTAGAGTTACTTTTGAGTAATCCTAATATGTGCATGTTGTTGGGATTATTGTAATAGGATTTTAAACAAACCATAAAAACTGTAAAAAGTCCTATTCACCCCCTCTAGGACAGATTGGAATATTCTTACTTCAACTAAAGTGGTCTTCACCGCTATTTCGATTGGTATCAAAGCAGGTCTCTCTTTAAGGGCTTCACCGCCTAGAGAGTGATCTTGACTGAAGTTGAGAATATAGCCGAAGGAAAGGTCTCATCAGTCACTAGACCTCCAGTATTTGATGGATCAAATTATGCATACTGGAAAGCTAGGATGCATTACTTTCTAAGATCTTTGTATCACGATGTTTGGGATATAGTTGAAATTGGAAATGTGCCACCAACTAAATAAATTGTACTTGACAGTGGCACAACCATCACAAAACCCAAACCCAAAGAAAAGTGGATGATGTTCGATAAAGAAAAACAGACTGCTGAAACAAAAGCTATGAACGTCATCTACTGTGTCGTGTCCCAAGATATTTTCAATCAAATAAGTATGTGTGGGACATCCAAAGAAGCATGGGATCTTTTGAAAACAACCCATGAAGGCATAAGTACTGTGAAGAGATCTAAACTTCAACTCCTGACTTCACAGTTCGAAAGTCTCAAAATGGAAGAGCATGAGACCTTTATGGAGTTTTTCACAAAGTTGAATATCATTTGCAACTCCATGGGTGAATTGGGAGAAAAGGTTCCGATTCTTAAAATCTGTAGGAAAATACTGAGATCACTGCCGGACCCAAAGTAAAAACTATTGAAGAGTGTAGGAATATTGATGAAATGAAAGTAGAAGAACTGGTAGGTTCCTTACAAACTTTTGAACTACACTTCAAACAAACCCAAAAATCCAAAACAACTGTCTTAAAAACTTTAAAGAAAATAACAAATGAGGACAGTGGAAGTGAAAAAGATGATGAAGATGAGGAAGTGGCTTTGCTGGCACAAAGATTCAGAAAATTCTTTCAGAAGAATCGTGGTCGTCCTATTAGAAGAAAGAAGATGGACAACAGACCTTCTACAAGGAAATTTGGTAAAAAGACCAAAGAACCACAATGTTATGCCTGTCAGAAGTATGAGCATCTATCTACTAAATGCCCAAACAGAAAAACTAAGGGTAAGGCAATGGTTGCCACATGGGATGATACAAATGAGTCAAACTCAGAATTTAGTGACTCAGAGAGTGATGAAGACCAGAAATCCTTGAAAATTCTTATGGTCACCACTACTCCAATCATTCCCAGTGAATCTGAAAATGAGAAAGAACAGTAATCCACTGAATCATTTCCGTCAGATAATGAGGAAACTGAAACAAAAGAGGAAGAAGAAAAACAGGATAAACTTCAAGATGCTTATAATCAACTCTATATTCATAGCATCCACATCCTTAAAAGACTTGGATTATCTAAAAATAAGAAGGAACTGCTGTAAAAAGATCTGGATAAAACATTGGAAATCAATTCACACCTAATTAATGATTTACAGCAATATTATTCAGAAAATGATAAGTTGGAAATAGTCAATCTGTCCCTAAAAACGGAATCATCAAAGCTTACTAAACAAGTTGAATTATTAAATGATGAAAATGAGCAACTCAAGAATGAGAATCACACACTCTAGTTTGACTTAGAAAAATCCAGAAAATTTGCTGAAATAAACTATAAATTCTCTAAGAGTGGTGAAAAGCTCGAAAAACTGTTATGGATGGAAAGATGAGGAAAAGACAAGAGTGGCCTAGGGTATGATAAAACTAAAAGGAAAACTGGAAATGCAGCCCCAACAACTGAAAAATCTATTACTTCAGGAAGCAACATAAGAACTTCTCCAGTTTGTCATTTATGTGGTGATAGTGGTCATTATAAGTTTGAATGCCTGACACCTAGAAGGACTTCACATAACTCTGGTCAAAATCACATTAATAAATTCACACCAGCTAGAGAAATACGAAATGACAAAAGTCCACCCAGGAGAAATACTCACCCATCACCACCTGAAATGAAATCATTGGATCAAGTGGAAGAGATAAACATGAAGACTAAAAAGAATGCTATCTCAAAATGGATAGTAAAAGAAAAACTAAATTGCCTGATAACTAACTCTATCCATATACCCTAAAATGTCAAAACGTGAAATGAATAAGTCTAGGTCATACATTTAGTTTGGATATTTTCTGAAATGATGCAAATTTTGCTAAACTTCAAATGATATATCTGAGGTTCCTCACCTCCATCTTTTGTATATAAACATTCAAATGTTTATAATTTTGATGTGTACAGTAATTGTACATAATTTTGCTAAGTATACTATTGATTCATAGAAATACTAAAAGTATACTTGAAGGGTCGTCTGTATGTTGAAAAGGAAAAAATATTCATCTTCAATATATCCCTCAATAAGTCATTCTCGATTAATCGATCAAGGGTCGATCTCATCGACACCTCTTTGGAATGTAAAGAGCCATATGATCGAGAATGATATCAAAGACGGTCCTGATAACATCGGGGGAGCCACATGATATCATCGGAACACTGATTGATGATATCGAAGACTGCCACTATATAAAAGGTGGTTGAGTGGAAATTTTCTATTTTTTTTTCTAAAAAAGGCTTTCCATTTTCTTTTTGCTCAAATCCTCAGCCGGAAGTACATTGTGGGTCCCGAAAGCTCTTCGAGAACTGGTATTATCCTTCCACCCCTTCCATTCTCGAGTATATCTTGTCTTTTGGTCAGGTACTTTCAGTTTCTTTAAAAGAGGAACTTTGTCCGTTCTTCCAAAATCTGTCGTTATGGGCAAAGACAAAGGAAAAGTATCCGGTCTGGGTGTCATCAAGGTCCACTCGATAAAAAGTGGTCGCTTCAAAAAGAAGTGCAAGGGCCCCAGAATGTGGGACCCCCACAAGGCAACGCACAAGATATAGTGAGTCCCAGTCTGAGGCGCAGGCACCTCCACCGGTGTAAGTCAATTCGGTCTTGGCAAAGTTCACTGGGAGAAAAGTTATTCCCGAGAGGAAAGTCGACAGAGGTTGTCTGATTCCATATAATCTGGAACCTCTATTTACCGCCACAGATTGGTTACCAGTTCTCGACTTTGGAAGACCATCTCAACTCGAATGGACATATAATTTCTTTAGTGCCTATCATTCTCTAGTGTCTGGCCCTCCGCCCATCCCGTGACTATCGATGGTGATGATCTGCAGATCACTCCTGAGTCTATCGCAGGAATTTTCAATCTTACTCTATCACCTGTTGGACTCCCAGATATGGACATGGAAAGCATTGAGGTTCGGTCCAAGGTCACCAAATTCTTATGTCATGACCGTGATGTTCAGTGGCACTAATGGAATGCCCTAAAAGCTAGATTTATGGAACCATGCTATCGTGTCTTGCATGGTATCCTTGCCTCAAACATTTACTCTAGGGGTTCTAACAGGGCAGATCTCATGGGCTTCATGACTATGATAATCTATTTGATCGCCTCTAGGATCAAGATTTCTCTGCCTACACTCATCGTGCATCAGTTGGTTTATACTTTTCATACGGCGAGAGATGTCCACTTACCATATCCTTGGATCATACATACAACTATGAGTGATCTTGTGCTTCCTCTCCAAACCTTCAACAAAAGTAACATTCGAAAGATAGATTTGAAGTTTCATAAATATCCTGAGGATCCACCTGAGGCAGGCATTCACATAAAAAGGGAAAGTGGTGCAGGCGTCACTCCTACTGAATGGACTGAAATGGCCAGAGACGAACCACCTGGACCTAATCCAGCAGCATCAACATCAACGCCTGGGTATGCTAAACATTTCAAGCTGGACAAGATTGGAGCAATTCAGAGGGATATTCACTCAGTACATGAGAGACTTACCATTTTGGAACGAATGGTTCAAGAGGTGCAGCAGATAATACAACAGTTAGTTGAGCTGTTCACCTGTCGTCGTGATGATACGACACCATCTTCCTCAGCTCCATAAGCACTAGTTTCTATCACATACACTTCGTTCTTATTTCTGCATATGAACATTAGTATCTTTTTGGATGTTCTATGTTATCATAGATGTATGTGATAGCTCTCTAACTTGCAAAGGCTGACATTTTGTTTTCTGATTTTGGTTGTATATGCCCACAGTTGGGCTAAATACTGATAATATTTCTAGGTGCTCTTAAATGGGCTTGGTGATTTTTGATTGGGATAACTGTTAATCTACTGCTGTCTGTGGCAGTATGTGTTTTGGATATTTGGATATTTTTGTATATGGCTGAATGTAATTCTCATATTTACTGCCATATTTATGTCTCATAGATCCCCTGGTTTATCTAATATGAAATGCATGAGATGTTTTTACTAATTATTCTATCTGCTTTTATCACTGCTTTATCTAATCTGATATGCATCCATACTGTCTGCAAATGATGTATGCTTAAAACTGGTTTAACCTTTATACATCTATATATGTTAGTTCTCACACGTTACTTTAACTTCAGTCAATATCAACTGCTATATCTTTGTCAATGACTGACAAAAAGGGGGAGAACAGTTCAAACACCCTGAACGGAAAATTGTATATCTGCTTGAATGGTGTTGTAGGTATTAGGGGGAGCAGCTGCACCAAGATAAGGGAAGAATGCTGTAAGGGGGAGCAGCCACTGGTTGTATATATGTTTTCACTAAAAATTATAAAATTGTGTAAAATGCGTGTACACACAATTTAGGATGTGTTTGTCTAGATACTGTTCTAGGGTGTTTTGGTATTTTATCATGTAATTGACAAAGGGGGAGATTGAAAGTGCCCTAGTTTATCAATTAGCGTGTGTGTTGAGTTAGTCAGACTACAGAGTCTCATAGGAAGATCAATACAAGCGTCTGCCTCAACCGGATGTGTGCAAGCTCGCCACAGGTAAATCTAAGCCTCACATCCCTTGTCCCAAAACACCAGGTATATAAAACCCTTAAAGCAAACTATAACATCATAGGGTTTTTAAGTTAAGAAAACTTTTTTCAAAATAGAAAAATTCTCTAAGTTTTCTTACTTTGTCGATTTTATCGATACACATCTCGATATGATCGACCTGCACTATCAATGTCCTTGATACCTAAACGATATCATCGGAATGAGGACAAAAGTGTCCAGCAACCACATACTCATCTGGACGGATTTATCGATGCATTGATATGCTATCGATATAATCAATATTCAAATCTTGAGTCCATCAAAAGTGACTCGATAATATCGACAGGCAGATCTCCGGTGCCCCTGTTTTTCCTTAAGAATATTATATATGCATCGTATATCGAAGCCTCTTTGATACCATTGAAATTCAAATCTAAATGATATCGGAAGGCCCTGAATGATATCGGTCTTGGGTGCCAAGTTTTCTAGAAAAATATTTCAGGATGGTTTATCTATGATCGGGGGTCACTCGATAGAATAGATATTCAAATATCGATGATATTGACCAAGGACAGAAACTATCCAGCAAGCTTAAACGAAAATCTCTTGGATTTATCGATGCATCAACACCATATCGATATCATCGACATTCAAATTCCAATGATCTCGAAGGTTCCTCGATCATTCTTAAAAACTTGAAATATTTTATAGCAAGTCTCTCTCATTTTTCAAGTGTTGATGAATCGACACTAGACTCAATGATATCGAAGTTCAAAATCCGATGACATCGACATGTGTTTCGATTCCATCGACCAGCTGGCAAAAGGTGTCAAAAGCGTATGACATTTGAGTTTGTGTCATCGAGCTGCAAGTCGATGCAATCGAGAGTATACGTTCGATGATATTGACCCTGCTCGATGATATCGAAATCTGTCATAAATGTGACCATTTTATATCTGTTGGAACCTTTACCTATATAAAGAGGACTTGTCTATTGTTACTGGTAGAGAAAGAAGAGAGTACTTTTGAGTGTTCTACCTTAGATCATATACCTAAAGCCCTTTCTCTCAGGGAAGTTCATCCTCTAATCCACCCTCATCATTGACATTCAATAGAGTGGATTGGGGAATGAACTTCCGCATTCAAGGATCCTCCAGCTACTACCTTAATGGCAAATCAATAAGCTGGGATGCCTTGAATGCATAATCGGAATCACTCTATTTCTTTATAGGAAAACTTTATATAGAGTAGGATTCCATTTTGACCTTGACCCAACCCGAAGCCTCACACTGGTACATCATCTGGTTGTGGATCAAGGAAGCTGAAGATTCTTTAATAACAAGGAGGAGATCTTCATCAACGCGTTGAATGAGACTCATCCACTTATTTGTAAGTTATTAGAGTTCAGGGGACACTTGTAATCATTCTTTTTAGGATTGGGTCTTAGGTGTTTCTTACCCTTACAAGCCCTCGTAGGAGGCCTCTAGTGGGAGTGTACGTGATAGGTACGTAGTGTTGACCTTTGCTCTGTGGAGAGCATAAACTTCCGATTGAAGGTGAACCTGTCTAAAACCTTAGGTTCGAGGTGATCTGAGTGAAACCTCCTTTAGGGTCTCATGGAAGATCCTTAGCCAGTGTGCCTAAAAGTGGGTGCGTTGTGTTAACCCTTGCTCATGAGAGCATAAACAGTCATCCTCACTGTAGGTTGTAAAGGTTGAAGGTAAACCTGATTTAAAACCTTAGGTTTGAGGTGAACCGCTGTAAAACCTCCTTAGTGAAATCCAGAACACTCAAGGGTTGAGTGCGGTTATCGGGAGTGGAGTAGACAAGTAGTCGAACCACTATAAAAATGGTTGTGTTTGAGATTGTTATTCTTCTGTTTGTGTGATTTACTTTAATATTTGCATATCTAAATATCTGAGATCACACCTCATGCACATACACAGCCATATCCATCATAAACTAGTTTGCATATTTTTCACTTCTTAAATAGTTTGTGATTGGATCCTCTACTAGGCTTGGAGCCAGTAGAGTTACTTTTGAGTAATCCTAATATGTGCATGTTATTAGGATTAGTATAATAGGATTTTAAATAAACCATAAAAACTTTAAAAAGTTTTATTCACCCCCCTCTAGGACATATTGGCATATTCATACTTCAACTAAAGTGGTCTTTACAATATTTCACATGGATGGGATATGGCTTACCCCCCACATCTTCTTACCGGTACATTCCTGGTTAGACTATACCGATGATCCTGGGGGGCCTTTCCCAGCTTAGTCCTAAGGCTCCCGAGCTACGCTTGTTGGTACTCTGAAAGATTTCTCGAAGTACCAAGTCTCTTGTTATGAATCTTTGCACTTAGTGTTGTAATGTCAAGTAGCCCTCTGCTAGTAGGCGACGACCCAATTTCTATTAGGACTACTGCTTCTGCACCGAAGGATAAAGAAAATGTGGTCTTCTTAATTGTTGAGTGAACAGTGGTTCGGTATGCCCACAAAACATATGGCAGATCTTCTGCCCAGGCTCCTTTTGTCACGCCCCAAACTCGGAAACCGGGCTCACAAAATTTCTGATTGCCGAATCCGGTGCCAACAACCTCCATAGTACACCATTCTCAGCTCCCAGTGTGCATGCGCCAGATTCCGATCCCAGGATCCTACAAGGAGGATTTTTCAATGTATATTTATCTCGTAAGAAACATAGCCACAAGTTTACCCAAATCACAAAGGTAACATCATCATCACATATCCACAAATATAAACATTTGAATACAATGCTGAAAGGAAAAAAATACATATGTCAAAAATCAAAGCTCCAGAAGACGGCTGCATGCTCCATGCTCAACGCTGCTACAACCTGACGCTACCTGCACGCATCTATCATGCATAAGCTTATAGAAAGCTTAGAGGATGGTGCAAGTATGTGCACAAGGTAAGTGTCAAGTATTCAGTACAATGCTATAATCATACAATATTGAAAATGCTGGCAAGATCATGTATCATATGATATCAGAGTAAGCGAAAATACTAACCAGTCCATGAGTCATACAATATCAGAGTACGAAATGCAGATCATAATGAGTCAAACATCAGATGTCGAGGATGTAATAGAATATGTAAATTCTGACGAGCCACGAATACCATCAACCTCATCTAAGACATATAAATGCAGAAAAATAGTAACCCAAAATGCTAAATGTTGCGAATACAATGCAATATACGGTGCGAATGAAATGACTAAGCTGGAGTGAAGTCAGGATGATAGTACGTAGTATCGCAAGCTATGGGGTCCATCACAAGGAACTTCTATCCAAACAAGTTTCATACCTAAATTTGGATAGCCAGACTCAATGTCATAAACCCCTGACCTCAAGTTAGTCGCGCGTCCCAACCGAAATCCTTGTCATTGTGAAGGTACATAATAATTAGTTGCATACCACCAGCCCAAGTGAATAGTGAATGAATGAATGAATGAGTATGCAACTCCTACCCAATAAGTCCACGTATCAGTACTGTACATCTCTAGGATCATCACTGGGGTCTAGTACACTCCAAACTAGATTGCTGCCCCATCATGCACAACTAAGTGAGTGAAAGAGACCTCACTACCTGCCTAGCCAGTAGTCAGTCAATACCTACTCGGCGCGTCGATAGCGGACCCATTTATGAGCTGGTCAAACTCAGCCTAGTTTTGTCCACTGCAAAAAGGGCGGATATGGCCACACCCCCTTCTAACCGACCACGACACAGTGGGAGACACGACCTACTGGTATTCGGCACTCGGGCGCTCATGTAATCCACTTGGTCTAGACGTTGGTGTAAGTGCTATAGTTCCTAGCTCCTACAATTGTCAAATTTTGTAGTGTCAAAACCTCTTGGAATCTATGTCTTGTGTAGCTCATCTACATTATGAAGACTGTGCATCTCTTAAGAACAAAGATCTTTACTTCAAGAAATGCAAGATTACATGCTCATGTTTGAGTACAACATCAAGTGTGAATTCAATGTTTCAAGATTCATAGTTCAAGCTTCAAGTCAAGACAAAGTTCCTAGACTTTGTACCTCAAGCTCAAGCTTCAATATATGTCAAATTCAAGCTTCAAAAGGTCTCAAGTTCAAGCTTCATCAAAAGATCTCAAGCTTCGTGAACTTCAAAGATCAACTATCAACCAAAGGAAAAGAAGTTTCAATGTTCACATATCACTAACAAGGTTTGGATGACCCTAGATTGACCTTAGGGTAGGTCATTTTGAATACATAATTCAATTAGGTCATTTTATAAGTGCATAGACTGTTTCTCAACTAGTCTTGGACTATGTTTGACTAGTCCTAGCACTGGCTCAACCAGTCCAAGAGTTTCTCGACCAGTCCTAAATTTGTTACTAATTTTCTGGAATTCTTGTTAAAGTCTCGACCATCCTGGAGACTGCTCGACCGGTCATGTGAACAGTGCTCGACTCATGCTCGACAAGTCCTACAGCCTCGACTCAAAGTCCAACAACTAAATTGAGTCCCACACGACCAGTTGTCGACAGGACTCGACCAGTCGTGGAGGCCGCTCGACCAGTAGAGCAGGTATTTTACAGTTTTGACCTTCTATAGCCTCGACTCAAAGTCCAACAACTAAATTGAGTCCCACACGACCAGTCGTTGACCTTCTACTCTGATTTGGTTCTTCCGGGCGACATCAAAAAGAGAATATCCAGGTATTTTACAGTTTTGTAAATTCTATTTTGGTTTCATTAAGATTGTGCCAGAAAAATCTCTCTGTTTTAGTTTGTCTGAGGTGATCCAGAAAACTCGGAGTGTGGCTTTTTTGAATTATGTAAACCCACTTGAAAAACACAATTGTGAGGGTTTTAGGTGAACCTTGTAAAATCTATTTTCATAGTGAAAGCTAATATCCACTGTGTGAGGATATTAGGAGTGGAGTAGTTGTGTGGCTATTGTTTAACAATTGGTGTACACACAAGTGAACCACTATAATTTCTGGTCTTGTGGTTGATTGATTGTTTATTTTTTTTGTAAATGTTGAAATTTTCCTTTCTGCATTTGTGGATAATATTTGTAATTTCTTTTATGCAAGTGTGAGAATATTGTAATAGCTTAAATTTCTTTCCTTGCTATTTATTTCTTTATTTCTCTATATCAGTTTGAGTTTTTGATACATAGACCGTTCTAGTAAGGTTGTCTTGCCATAAACCCTTAGTTTTTGGTGTAAGGTTGTCCTTAGAACAACATCTGTATCAACCTCTCAATACTCATACATTTGAGGTTGTCTTTAATTTCAACATTGTGGGATTGTTTATTTCTATCAGTATTTAATTTATTTAAATTCCACTGTTAATTTTATAATTTGGCATAGTCTTATTCAACCCCCCCCCCCCCTCTAGGACTTAATAGCTCGGCCTTTTCAGTGGTAATAAAGCCTAATAGCTCATTTTAATTGTTATTTCTCTTGGATTAATTTCCTAAGCTAATTGATCCGAGCTTTGTAAGATGTCAAATTTTGATAGTCTTTCAGTCACTAGGCCTCCACCATTTGATGGCTCCAATTATACCTATTAGAAAGTCAGGATAAAAATTTTCTTAAAATCCATGGTGAGAGTGTGTGGCAAGCCACAGTGACTAATTGGACCCCTCCTACCACAGAAGTAACTGGTACCGATGGATCCAAAACTATGAAAATTACACCTTATTTCTCTTGGACCACTCTTTAAAAAAGTGAGAGTAGTGCTAATGTAAAAGCACTAAATGCAATCACTTTTGCACTATCACCGAATGAATTCAAAAGAATTATATCCTGTGATACTGCAAAGCAAGCCTGGGATATTTTAGATATAACACATGAGGGAACAACAATTGTTAAGAAATCTAAAGTCCAAATCCTCACAACCAAATTTGAGGAAATACGTATGGAAGAAAGTGAAACTTTCATGGACTTTTATACTACGCTCACTACCTGAACAGTGTGGGGTCTAGGTGAGAAAATCCCAGAAAGTAAAGTCTATGCAAAGATACTACGCTCACTACCTGAACGGTTCAATTCAAAGGTGACTGCGATCCAGGAACTTCGTGATACAGATAATATGAGGGTAGAAGAATTAGTTGGCTCATTACAGACTTATGAGTTAACTTTTAAAGCTCCTAAAGTTAAATCAATCGCCCTTAAATCTTCTAAATGTTTTTCTTAAAAAAATAGTACTAATTCTGATTTAGAAATTTTTGAAGATGATATGGCCCTTTTAGCTAAGAAGTTTTATAAGATTTTCAAAAGTAAAAGGAGGATTGATTTTCAAAAATCTAATGATAAGAAAAGATCTAAATCTAAAACTTAGAAATCTTTAAAAGATAGTCAATGTTACAACTTCCATGAATATGGACATTTAGCAAACAAACGTCCTAAAAAGGACAGACCTAAAAGGAAAGGAATGTTGGCTACTTAGGATGAATCTTCCTGCTCTAAAGCCTCTTCTGAGTTAGAAGATTCTAAAACCGAGTCGGGTAATGAAGTCAAAGCCCTTATGACTCTAGCCAAATTCACTTTTTCAGATAATGATGATTCAACTAGTTAAGAAAATTTGAATACTGATCATAAAAATGAAGAAGATCTTCAAGATGCTTACAATGCCCTATACAAGGAAAGTTGTAAATTTGCTATAAAACTAAAACTTTAGAAAGAAAAGTTTTTTAAACTTAAAGAAAATTTTGATACTCTTGTTTTAGAAAAATCCCATATTTCAGATTGTTTTGAAAAATCAAAACGCGATTTAGATTTCAAAACCTCCCTTATTGAAAATTTAAAATCTGAAAATGAAAAGCTAAAACATGAAGTCTCTTCACTTTTGAGTTTAAAAGACACTTGGAGGTATGCCCAAGGTGATCCTAAGTTAGAAAAACTCTTATTCGAATCCAGAAAGTGTGGCGACCGATCTAGTTTGGGCTACGACAAAAGTATTCCTCCCAAACATAAAAATACACCTCCTAAGTTTGTGAAAGGAGAGTCTTCAAACTCAAAAGGGAAAAGCCTAAATCAAACTCATTTTAAAAATGCTAAGTATTTTCAAACCTTAAAACCTAGAAGTAACCATATCAACTATAAAAATCAGAATCATAATCCTTTAGCTGAGAAAATTGTTGATTTACTTAAGCTCTTAAAATCTAACTTAGTGGGTCAGTCTTATAACAACTACAAACATAAGAAGACCAACTATACTCCTAAACCCAAAACTGTAATGAAATGGGTTCTTAAGGTTACTTGCTTGGTTGCCCACACTACTTTCAACGCTACAAGCCATTCAAAGTGGTACCTAGACAGTGCTTGCTCTAGACACATGATAGGTGACAAGGGTCTGTTCACCAATCTTAAAGATATGACTGATGGTTCAGTCACTTTCGGTGATGGTAGCAACTGCAGGATTATTAGCCAAGACATGGTTCAACTTGTTAACCTCCCTTTATTTGAGAATGTTTTATATGTAGAAGGTTTAAAACACAATTTATTAAGCATTTCTCAAATATGCAATAATAGTCACAGTGTAAAATTTACTAATCTAGAGTACGAAATTTTAAATAAAAATGGTTCTGTAATATTAACTGGTCATAGAACTTCTGAAAATTGCTACATAGTAAGTGATTCAAGCTCATTTAAATTATCGTGCTACATGGTTCATACCGATGAAACTGAGTTATGTCATAAACACCTTGGACATGTACACTACTGCAACTTGTATAGATTGAGCAAAAGAGAGTTAGTAAGAAGCTTACCCAAAATACAGAAAATAGATAAAATATGTGGTAAATGCCAGATTGGCAAGCAAACTATGAGTTCTCATAAAAAGGTGGACTCCAATGCCACATTTAAACCGCTCGAACTCCTCCACATGTATCTTATTGGACCAACTAGAACGGAGAGTCAAGGTGGCAAGAAGTACATATCGGTAATTGTTGATAACTTTACTAGATATACTTGAGTAGTCTTCTTAAGAGACAAATCAGAAACTCTCGATGAAGTAAAAAAGGATACTTAGACGTATCTAAACTAAAAAAGAGTCTCAAGTCTGTAAGATCCGTAGCGATCATGGATCAGAATTTGAGAATAGCAGTTTTGAGAAGTTTTGCACTGATCAGGGAATATCACATGAATTCTCTGCACCCAAAAGACCACAAATGGTAGAGTAGAAAGAAAAAATAGAGTGCTTTAAGAAATTGCAAATGTAATGTTAAATAGTACGAAGCTCCTTAAATATCTTTGGGCCAAAGCTATTAATACTGCTTGTTATATAATTAACTGCATTTATACTAGAAAATCAAGTAGTAAAACGGCTTATGAAATGTGGTGTGATAAGAAGCCTACTGTCAAATACTTTCGAGTTTTTAGCAGCAAGTGCTACATTTTACGTGACCGAGAAAATCTGGGTAAGTTTGACACTAAAAGTGATGAAGGGGTATTCTTAGGGTATGCTCTGAATAATTGAGCATATCGGGTTCTTAATAAAAGGACCGATGTAATTCAAGAGTCCATTAATGTGGTTATTGATGATCACTTGAATACACCTATCTCGAGTTTAGAAAATGATGAAGTACTTCTAATCGATAAACCAGATTCTTCATCAAGTCAAAATAATTCTGAAATAAGGATTATTAAAGACCATCCAACTAATCAAATTCTTAGAAACCCTCTCACTGGTGTGCACACTCGTAAACAACTAGAAGATATATGTAACTATGTGTGCTTTACATCTCAGATAGAACCGGCTAACATAAAAGAAGCTCTTACTAACGAAAACTGGATAGTTGCGATGCAAGAAGAGCTTAATCAATTCGTTAGAAATGATATTTGGTACTTAGTTCATAGATCTAAAGATAAACACATTATCGAAACTAAATGGATTTTCAAAAATAAGTCTAATGAACTTGGTAATATTATTAAAAACAAGGCTAGGCTGGTTATACAAGGGTTCAGTCAAATTGAAGGGATCGATTATGACGAGACCTTTGCCCCAGTAGCTCGTCTTGAATCAATCAGACTATTTATATCCATTGCATGCTTTAAAAAATTCAAAATATACCAAATAGATGTAAAGAGTGCTTTCATAAATGGCGATTTGCATAAAGAAGTGTATGTCGAACAACCAACGGGTTTTGAAGACCCTAAGAATGCTAATCATGTCTATCACCTAAAAAAGGTACTTTACAGTTTAAAACAAGCTCCCAGAACATGGTACGAAAAGTTGACTAAGTTTTTCCTTAGTCATAACTTTATAATGGGAAGTGTTGAAAAAACATTGTTTGTAAAGAAACATAATGATCACATTTTAATTGTGAAAATTTATGTTGATGATATTATTTATGGATCTACCTGTGCTAACATGACTGTTGAGTTTGCAAATCTTATAAAATCTAAGTTCGAAATGAGAATGGTTGGGGAATTGAATTATTTCCTAGGGTTGATGGTTTCTTTATCTCTCAAACTAAATACACTCTGAATTTAGTTAAGAAGTTCGGATTTGAGAATGGGAAAAATTTTGATACTCCTATGAGTATGACTTTAAAACTCTCAAAGGACTCTACAGGTAAGAGTGTGGATCCTAAATTGTATCGCAGTATGATAAGTAGTTTATTGTATTTAATTGCAAGCTGACCTGATATTGCATTTAGCGTAGGAATTTGCACTAGATATCAATCTGACCCTAAAGAGTCACATTTAACTGTTATTAAGTGGATTTTGCGATATGTCGCAAGCTCAACAAATCTAGGTCTTTGATATCCACATGATACTAATGTGCAATTAGCGGGTTACACTGATGCTGATTGGGCTGGTAACATTGATGACCGAAAATCAACCAGTAGTGGTTATTTCTATGTTAGGAACTATTTAGTTTCTTGGCAAAGTAAGAAACAAAGTTCCATATCGCTCTCAACTGCTGAGGTTGAATACATTGCAGCAAGTAATGCATGTACTCAGCTTGTATGGATGAAAAGAATGTTAAGCAATTACGGAATTGCACAGAATTTTATGGTTTTATATTGTGATAATTCCAGTGCAATTAATATATCTAAAAATCCAATCCAGCATTCACGAACCAAGCACATTGACATTAGATATCACTACATTCGTGAATTAGTGGAAGAAAAGGCAATTTCTTTGGAATATATTCTGACCAAGACTCAACTTGCTGACACATTCACAAAACCACTCGACAAAAGCAGGTTATCTAAATTGAAATTCGATCTTGGTATGTGCAATTTAAATTGATTATTCATCCATTTATGTATCATAATGTATATATATTTGTTATTATATATGTTTAAAATTTCTAATTATATAAAAATTGCATATTTTGGGCTATGCATGACCAGTTGAGCACATACTTGACCAATCGTGACACGACCGGTCGAGCATGTACTCGACCAGTCATGTAACGCGGGTTAGTGTTTTATTTGGGAGAAAAATCCATTTTTTTTCATTTTGGGTTTCTTCTCCAACGGGTCCTAGGTCGATCGATCGAACCTATCTCCTAGTTCTTCAATGTTAGTGCTTTATTTACATTTTCCTTGTAGATTCAAGTTCTTATCACTCCTTTTTCATCTTTGGTGTGATTTATTTCTTGTTTCATGGTGGTTTTTGGCGTTTTCTTCTCCAAAATATGATCATGAGAAAACACACTCTACTTCTTTTGCAACCACTTAGTTCCTTGATTTCCTAGTTACATATGGAAGGTAGAGGCAAAAAGAAAAGTTTTCGTGGTCTTTCAACTTTTAGATCAACACCTACCACAAAGCGCCACCTTCGGTCACCCGAAGATGATCCCTCCTATGTACTGGATATTTAGTTGCGCAATGTTATAGTTAAACAACCTGTTCATGTTGAACATCTAAGTCCTTTTAAAATCCTTCCTTTTCTCCAATTTGTAGGATGGGATAATATTCTGCATTGGGGTGGGCCGACATACCAGTCTATTGCGCAAGCTATGTATACATGTATTTCTGATTTTTCTACTGAAAATCTTACATTTATTATTGCAACTAGAGAAGGTCCAGTCGAAATAGACCGACATCTGATCTCTGGTCTAATGGACATACCTGTCAATGATGAAGGTATTTCCATTAGCACTCTAGTAGCTAAACTATCTAAATTTGAAAAACGCATGCTTACTAGAGAATTGTGCAATATAGATGCGTAATGCAGTACTAATGGAAATGCGCTTTCTTCAAAGTATTTGTTACCTAGATACAGAGTCCTTCACAGGATTTTTATTTCAAATGTTTATCCCCATTCTGGTAACAAAACCAAACTCACTACTTTCATGGTTCGGATTCTTCATTCCATCATCTCTGGTACGTCTGTATGTCTTCCTTCTTTAATCTGTCATTGCATCATACAATTCTGTCTCCATCCTGGACACAGTGATATCCCTTTCACATATCTTATGTTGTGTTGGCCAGCCATATTTTAAAGGCTATGCCTGTTGGAGAGTCTCTCATTCAACACCTAATCTTCAACAACTCCAATATAAACAAAATGAATTTGAGGTTGGCCGTAGGCCAAGTCAATGTGGGTGTTGGTGGAGCTGCTGCTGTGAATGAAGAAGAAGGTGATTAGCCTCTAGATGACATTAACATGGATGATATTTTTGATGAGATCGAATTCGATTCAGCAAATGATCCTGATTATCAGCCATCTGACTTTGATGCGCGGTTGCGCTTCTAGAGGAGAAGGTAAAGAACATGAATGTGTCCCATGATTTGTGATTCAAATATATGTGCAAGTATCTTAGGAGCCTTAACAAGGGACTTCATAAACTTGATCCGACCATACCTGCTCCTTCATCGGGTTCTGATTAGTTTTTGCTTATCATGGTTTATAATAATTTTAATGATACTTGAGTTTCTTTTGTGTTTTGAGGTTGGACTTGGTTGTACTTGGCTTAACTTGGTTGTACTTGGTTTAATCTAGTTTATTATGCTTGAACATGACTTCCTTATGAATTTTATATCTTGAGTATCTTGATCATTTATTCCTCATTACTCTTCTTATTCTTCTTTATTTATCTACATCCTGTTCCATGTATTAGTTTCTTCCTTTGTCATCTTATGACAAAAAGGGGGAGAATTTTGACATGCTTGTGATATATGGCATGTGGATTGGATGGCATGTGGAATTGTGGATAAGTAGTCTTCTATTTGTAAGGGGGAGGAATAAGTAAGAGGGAGTATTGTTGGAGGAATTGATGCAAATTATTGCTTTGTTTTGACCTGTTTATAACTAGTGCATGATTTCTTTAACCAGGTTGTAACTGGTTTATATTGATAACTAGTGCATGATTCTTTATTCATATAATGCTTATGTTATTATGAAGTGTGTTTTGTCACAAATTTGACAAAGGGGAAGATTGTAAGTGTAATGGTTTCTAGCTCCTATAATTGTCAAATTTTGTAATGCCAAAACCACTTGGAATCTATGACTTGTGTAGCTCATCTACATAATGAAGATTGTGCATCTCTCAAGAACAAAGATCTTTACTTCAAGAAATGCAAGATTACATGCTCATGTTCGAGTACAACATCAAGTGTGAATTCAATGTTTCAAGATTCATAGTTCAAGCTTCAAGTCAAGACAAAGTTCCTAGACTTTGTACCTCAAGCTCAAGCTTCAATATAAGTCAAATTCAAACTTCAAAATGTCTCAAGTTCAAGCTTCATCATGTGAAAAGATCTCAAGCTTCATGAACTTCAAAGATCAACTATCAACTGAAGGAAAAGAAGTTTCAATGTTCATATATCACTAATAAGGTTTGGATGACCCTAGATTGACCTTAGGGTAGGTCATTTTGAATACATGATTCAGTTAGGTCATTTTATAAGTGCATAGACTATTTCTCGACTGGTCTTAGACTATGTTCGACTAGTCCTAGCATTAGCTCAACCAGTCCAAGAATTCCTCCAGCAGTCCTAAGTTTGTTACTGATTTTCTGGAATTCTTGTTAAAGTCTAGACCAATCCTGGAGACTGTTCGACCGGTCGTGTGAACAGTGCTAGACTCGTGCTCGACCAGTCCTATAGCCTCAACTCAAAGTCCAACAACTAAATTGAGTCCCACACGACCAGTCGTCGACAGGACTCAACCAGTCATGGAGGCCGCTCGATCGGTCGAGCAGGTCCCTCGACCAGTTGTGGAACGGCTTTATCTGATCGCGCCCAAATTTTAAAAATTTGTTGGTCCTACGACCAGTCGTGGTGACCTCAGGACTAGTCGAGAGTGCAATTTCTACTATTATAAATAGAGCATGAACTTCAGAGTTTCATATTCAATTCAAGCTAAATCAATGTGCCACTTTGAGAGATAAGTTAGTCATCTTTTTAATTTATATTGTGCTCATTTAACAATCTCTTTATTTAGTTTTATTATATTTGATTTTGTATTCTATATTCCAATCATATTTGAAGAAGGGATTGAGGCTTGCCCTTTTCTTGGAATCAAAATCAAATAAAGCTAGCCCAACTTGATTTAATCTAAAATCAATATAGAAACTAGAACCATATCATAAGTGAGTATGGACATTAAACTTTTACGTTAAACTTCTACTCCGATTTAGTTCTTTCGGGCTACATCAAAAAGAGAATATCTAGGTATTTTACAGTTTTGTAAATTCTATTTTGTTTTCATTGAGATTGTGCCAGAAAAATCTCCCTGTTTTGGTTTGTCTAAGGTGATCCAGAAAACTCAGAGTGTGGGGTTTTTGAATTATGTAAGCCCACTTAAAAGACACAATTGTGAGGGCTTTAGGTGAACCTTGAAAAACCTATTTTCATAGTGAACACTAATATCCACTGTGTGAGGATATTAAGAGTGGAGTAGTTGTGTGGCTATTGTTTAACAGTTGGTGTACACACAAGAGAACCACTATAATTTCTAGTCTTATGGTTGATTGATTGTTTATTTTTTTGCGGATGTTGAAATTTCTTTTTTTGCATATGTGGAGAATGTTGTAATTTCTTTATGCAAGTGTGGGAATGTTATAATAGCTTAGATTTCTTTCCATACTATTTATTTCTTTATTCCTCTATATCAATTTTAGTTTTTGATACATAGACCGTTCTAGTGAGGTTGTCTTGCCATAAACCCTTGGTTTTTTGTGTAAGGTTGTCCTTAGAACAACATCTGTATCAACCTCTCAATACTCGTACATTTGAGGTTGTCTTTAATTTCAGTATTGTGGGATTATTTATTGCTATCAGTATTTAATTTATTTAAATTCCGCTGTTAATTTTATAATTTGGCATAGTCCTATTCCCCCCCTCCCCCTTCTAGGACTCAGCCTTTTCAGTTAAAGCATCCTCCGGTACCAAGACGATTTACTGATTTTCACCCAAGGCCCGATTTCTGGTGTCCCATCTAGCCATCCATGACATGACTGTGGAGGCTACGACCCTGATGTCGCTAGGGCGTACAGTAATCACAATACACAATGCAAGATGCATGAGTCATACAATATCCAGTCATGCATCAATCGTTCGCATACCATGCGCTCATGTGAGACAATCTTCGCCTATCAGGGAATCTCTTAACAACCTGCCCAATGACATATGCAATGGTCAACTACATCTCATAATGAACATGCAGATGATGCGTATGGGCATGTATCATGATGCTATGCTGTCACATACTCATAATCGGTATCGGATGATATACTCGTAATTGGTATCGATAATCGGCCTCGACAATCGGATCGGCCTCAATGATCGGCCTTGACAATCAGAATCGGCCTCAATAATTAGCCTAACAAGGGGCCTATGGGAAGGTCACAATGTGGACATTTAACCGTCATTGCTCATCAATGTGGACATTTAACCAACATTGTTACCAAGGAGTGCCCTACATAAAGCAAAAACATGTAGTGAGCTCGTGGCCTCACATAAGGGCCATATATACATTAAGTGGGCCGCATCGCATGGGCCTCTCACACATCACATCGAGCCTCGCCATCTGGGCCTCACACACATCACACTAGGCCTCACTCCTGAGCCACATATACATCACATCGAGCCTCACTCATGAGCCTCAAATACATTAAATTGGGTTGCTCACATGGGCCTCAAATACATCACAATGGGCCATGAATACACTAAGTCGAGTCTCATTCAAGTGCCGGAATATATGATCTTCAAATACACAACAAGTGGGCCCTGCACATGAGCCATAAATACATCACATGGGCATTACCAAATGGGCCGAAAAAACATCACAATGGGCCTCATTACATCAATCGGGCCTTATCAAATGGGCCATATACAAATCAGATTGGGCCGTTGGAATCAAACATATACATCACGTAGGGCCCACGTCTCACAGACGGCATGGAATGAAACGCATCCATCAAGGTGGTTCCCACCTATCAAACAGATGGACAGCATGGAATGAAAAACGTACATCATGGTAGGCCCACCGTCTCATGCTATACAGTGCGGCAGGTACATCACCAAGGTGGGCCCCACATCCAGGGATGGACGATGTGGATACAATAAATACATTAAGGTGTGGCCCACGACACCACTAGACGGTGTGGAAGAAAAATGTACATCACGGTGTTGTCCCATCGTCCCACGTCCAGATGGACGGTGTGGGATCAAAACATACATCATAGTAGGGCCCACCGTCCAGACAGCTAGACGGTGTGGGATCAAAACATACATCATAGTAGGGCCCACTGTCTAGACAGCTAAACGGTGTGGGATAAAATACATATAACAAGGTGGTCCACCGTCCAGATGCTGGACGTGTGGACACAACACATACATCATATCAGGGCCCCACGTGGCACCATCCAAATAGGTCCAGCACCGTCCAGCACTATCTGGACGGTGTGGATTAAACACATATATCACAGTGGGTCACACCATCCCACACAGTGGACGATGTGGATTAAAAGAAAAACACACACACACACATATATATATCACAGTGGGTCACACCGTCCCACACAATGGACGGTGAGGAGCAATACATACATCATGGTAAGGTCCCACCGTTTGGACGGTCTAGATGAAACATTTTCATCCAGGTGGGGTCCCACATCCAAGATCTAGATGGACGGATGGACAGTGTGGATCAAAACCCACATCATGGTGGTTCCCTCACAAGAACGGTGTGGATCCAAAACATACATCACATGTGGGTTCCACATAACATGCTAACATCCCTGCCACATCTATATGCTGATGGGCTACTATCCCACAGCCCAACAGATGGATGGTGTAGATTAGGTGTGTAACGCCCTAAAAATCGGGGGTCAAGTAGCAACTCAACTCTCGAGTTCCAAAACATCACTTATGCAACATATATGCTAATGATTAAATATTGTTTGTGTTATTGCATTAATCATGAGTGGGATTATACCAAAACAGTAGTTTATACTCCAAATCAAGTTGTAAAATGCAAGAAGAAGACTGAAAGACATAAATAAACGTATATAAGTCCAAAGAGCACGATCGGTCTCCAGAGTATGAATACATCACTGAGTCACCATATACATGTAATAGTCTCAAAATTAAAATGTCAAATAGTACAACTACAATGATAATCCATGTAGCCCCATCGATCCGGATGGCCTAAGCTAAGCCACCGGAGAACTGCATATAAGAAAACTCGTCCTGATCGTCATAGTAATCAGGCTCCACCTCCCGAGTTGCATCATCATCTGTATCTAAGACAAAGACTGATGGGTGTTCAGAACAACGTCCCAGAACGTGGGAGTGAGTGATCAACCCAGTGGAATCATAGAGCAAAGGTTAACATGTTATCAATTCGATCAAGCAGTAATGATAAAGCAATACAACAATCAGGTCCTAAGTACTCTTGTTAATGCAAGAATGATATGATGTATGCCCTCACCTACGCTCCCTCAGCAACTTTATCTCACGATCGCGCATGCAACCCTTCCTTAGTGCTTGACCTGCTACGCCAAACGCACACGTAATACCGTGCATGCGCATGATTACTAAGTTCTTATTAGTCCTTTTCATACAGCAGGGTTGGGAAACTAAGGTACCTCCCTTATTTCATTTCCCAAACAATAATCCATTCTAGAGTCGTCAGTCCTAGGAAATCTCATACGATGTTACGGTTCTAGGTCGCTGTAAAGGGCTTGTCACCAAAACAGTGCAGGCCTAGTTTATACTCTAGATACTACAGAAGGGTTGTCGCCTCCACGTAGACTCAAAGTATGCTCGAGGTCACTATAAAGGGCTTATCACCAAATCAGTGTAGGCCGACAGCTCGAATACAGTGTCCCATACCACCGTATTCGGCTCACGAGGTGATTTTGCTCACTGGTCAATACGGGGAGTGTCACGCCCCAAACTCGGAAAAAGGGTTCACAAAATTTCCAATCTCCGAATCCGGTACCGACAGCCTCTGTAGTACCCCATTCTCGGCTCCTAGCACCCATACGCCGGATTTCGATCCTGGGATCCTACAAGGAGGATTTTCAGTATAATTTTTTTTTTGTAATGGAGCATAACCACAAGCATAACCAAGTCACAAAATAACATCACCACATATCCACTATATCAAAAACTTTAAGTACAATGCGTATGAAAGGAAAATATAATATAATGAAAGTAACAGAATCTCCAGATGCTCGACTGCACGCTCCAAGCTCAACGTTGATATAACCTAACGTCACCTGCACACATCTATCATGCATAAGCTTACAAAAGCTTAGAGGGTGGTGAAAGTGTGTGTAAGGCGAGTGTCAAGTATACAATATCAGAGTAATGCGGAAATATGTGATAAGTCCATGAATGCTATCAACTATACCAAAGCTATGTAATGCAAGGCATGAATGCTATCGGTCATACCAAGGCCATGCGATGCGAGGCCTATGTAGCCAAATGTCATATGCGAGATGCAATTCAAGCGTGTCAGTACTCATCAAGTACACATATCAGTACAGTTCCTCTCTGGATATCACCGGGGTCTAATACACCTCACATTGATTGCCTCCTCCTTAGCTGCACAGTCAAGCAAGTGGAAGAGACCACACTATCCGCCTGACCAGTAGTCTGCCAATACCTACCCGGCTCATCGACAGCGGACTCATTTGTGAGCTGGAGAAACTCAGTCTAGCTTATAGCCCCCTCACTTAGGCAGAAAAAGCCACACCCCCTTCCAACCGACCACGACACAGTGGGAGACGCGGCCTACTGGTATTCGATACTCGGGCGCTCATGTATCCACTCGGTCTAGACGTTGGAGCATCCCCTGGTACCAAAAAGGTTCTGGGACTTTCACCCAAGGACATCCTAAGTGCCTACAGTGCTAAAGCCAATATTTCCGGTATCCGATACGACCATCCACGATGTGTCTGTGGAAGCCACAGCCCTGATGTCGCTAGGGCGTGCAGTGATCAAGTCACACATATGCGAGATGCATGAGTTACACCATACAATTATACAGAAATCTCACACATACTACGCGCTCATGTGGGGCACTCTATATCATAAGGAGTCTCGTAAATGCCTCAGCCAAACGGCTTATGCTATGATCAAACATCCCTCACATCAAGCATACAGATGATGCATATGGGTATGAGTCATGGATTTACACTAAGCATGCTATGAGATGATGAACTATCCTCACACGAAGGTGGGCTTAGATGGCCTACGCATAACAAGCATGGGCCTATAAATGGGCCTAGGGAGATTTATAATGCGGACATTAAACCAACATTGTTCTTACAATGTGGATGTCAAACCAACATTGCTCCCAAGGCATGGCCTGCCATAACCATGGAGAAATCACACATTGCAATGGACCCTAAGACAACCCATTGGGCCTCGATCCATGGGCCTTAGATACATCGAATGGGCCGCATCATATGGGCCTTTTATAAGTCAAGTGGGCCATATCAAAGGGGCCTAATGTACATTGCAATGGGCCATACCCCATGGGCCTTTGAATACATCACAATGAGCCTCGTAACATGGGCCTTATATATCAAAGTGGGCCTCATACATATACTAAGGTGGGCCTCAACAACGGCCATAATTACATCAATATGGGCCTTCTCATATGGGCCTAATGAATGTCAAGGTGGGCCTTAAAAAAATGGCCACCAATACATACATACATATCTATGAATCATGTCAAAGGATCAACTGATCCTCACTTCAAATAACAGTGGTGGGACCCACTTGAACCACGGATCTGACTCATTCTTTATCCCATACTATAAAATGAGTTTTTAAAATGGATGGACAGGTTGAATGCAACACATGCATCATGGTAGGGCCCACTGAGATGTGGTTGCCAATCCAGCCCATCCATAACGTGTGTCCCACTTCCATGAGGGTTCGGCCCACAGGTGCATGCAAAATTTTAGGTGGGACCCACCGTCCACAGCAGTGGACGATGTAGTAGAACACATACATTAACGTGGGCATAAAACACATACATCGCTGTGGGTCTCATGTGGGGCCCACCATAACATTTACTTTCCATCCAACCTGTTAATAAGGTCGCACAGACCTGGAATGAAGAGGAAAAACAAATTTTATTTTGATCCAAAACTCCTGTGGCCCAAAAAAATGGGTTTCAAAGGTAGCCATTCAATCTCACTTTTTCCTTTGATGTGGGCCGCCTGAGTCTTGGATGTCGCTGAAATTTGGAGGGGGCCCACCTCAGGAGGTGGCCCACCAAATGGATGGTGTTGATATAATAAATACATCATGGTGAGGCCCACGACTGAGGGTCGTGGGACCCTGTCCGCCCGCCTACACGCGCAGGCGCTGCTTGCTCCTGTGGTGGTGTCAATGGCAGCTGCAGAAGCTGCTGCCTTGATTTTTTTTATTTTTAAAAACCTATTTTTATGAGGTTTTTCATGCACGGGGCCCACATCAGCCGAATTCGCCCGGCCACTGACTTTCATGACCCAAAACGGACCAAACAAGTCCAATATCTGATGTTTTTCGGTGAATAGGAACGGCAGGGTGGTTTTTCAATGGTAGAAACCACTGTTTTGCATGTTATGGGCCGCCCGAAGATCGAATGGACTTCATTTTTCAGCTTAACGCCTAAAATAGTATAAGGAAAGGGATGGACGGCGTGGATTGAATCTGTTCATCAAGGTGGGGCCTGCATGAGTAGTCCTTCCCAAAATCTAAAACGAATCACTTTTTTTTTACAGTTCATGTCTAGCGTCCAGAGACGCTGGACGGCTTGGCACAACACATATATGCAAGGTGGGCCCTGCTCAGGTGGGCCACCAAATGATGGATGATGTGGATATAAAACATATGTAAAGTGGGCCCCACCTACAGATGGCTTGGATAAAAAAAATATGCTTCATGGTGGGGTCCATCGGGTGGGCCACAAGGCCATAATATCATACACAAAATGATAAAATAAAAAGAGAGTGGGACACGTGTGATGGAGGGACCTCGACACTATGGGGCCTCCGTTTCAAGCATCCAATCATACATCAATGGGTCTCATTACATATGGGCCCTCTAAATAAAAGATCAACGATGGAGATCCCTCTCCACCCAAAATGAACGGTCTATATGACCTCTTTATGCAAGGAAATATAAACATCATGATGGGGTCCATGGAGAATGGCCCCATCATGGATTGATCATGAGGATCAAGGTGGGCCATCGGCCACACCTAGGGTCCCAAGCGAGATCCATACCATCAATTGATAGGCCTCACTTGGCCCTTCATCATAAAAGTGAAATCTAGGCTTAGGGAAAACACCCATCTAGCGATCTTCTTGGTCCGTTGGAAAGCATATCTCCTTGTGCTTCTCTTTGATGGTGGAAGATGGGAGATGGATGGCTAGGATGGGAGATCTTAGGAAGGGAAAGTGGGCCACACAAACTCTCTCTTCTCTCACTTGGAAGCTTGGACGTGGGGGTGCTCTTGCTTGGCTTGGGAATGTTGAGAAATGAGAGGGAGAGAGAGAGTTGTAAGGAGAGATGTGTGTGACGGGTGATGGAGTGATGGATGTGGCACTTGACATGTAAGGTGGTGTAAGAGAGAGGGTAAGAAAGAGTTAACTTTGGTGGTTGCTTGGGGATGGGGTGAAAGGTGATGTGTACTTGACATGAAGTGATTGATGGATTGATGGGTTGTTTGATTAGTGGATTGATGGGACATGTTGTACAGATTCTCTTGGGATTGCAAATGCGCGGCGTTTCTTCAAAATAAACGCCTGCTCACATCTTCTGGCTTGGGTATCGGATAGGTGTACGAGTCATGGCATTGGAACAGTGGCGACGGTGCAGTCGCAATGATACAGGTCTCGGATTAAGCTGACTCATTTCTACAGGATACGACTTAGGGTCGATTGTAAATGTTGATTACGCAGGTTGCCAAAATTGGATGGGAAGGATCGCGGAAGTCGACGGAACAGTACGGACCAGTATACGGGTCTTACAGGGAGGCTCGTCGCCCCAGCGTAGGCTGACAGCATAACCACGGTGTCCCATACTACCATGTCCGGTTCATGAGTCTTAGCGGAGCGAGGTACCAAGGTTAAACGGGATTTCACTGGTGAGTTTAGTTCCTTAGGTTCAAGCAGTAGCGTCCAAACATGGTGAACATACATCGGGCCAATCGGGTTACTTGACAAGCTCAACTAGCACGAGTGCACCTAAAGTTGATCGACATGAAATGCGTAAACACTCCATGTGGCCTAACTACTGCCAACAACTCTAGTATGATTCGGGTTCGTCAAATACGTCTTACGTGGTGAATGAATCTCAGCCATGAACTCAAAGCCGGTTACTGATTGCCTGGACTATACTGTAGTCCCAAAC
The DNA here is from genome assembly GCA_030180095.1 of Magnolia changhungtana. Taxonomy (NCBI): domain Eukaryota; kingdom Viridiplantae; phylum Streptophyta; class Magnoliopsida; order Magnoliales; family Magnoliaceae; genus Magnolia; species Magnolia changhungtana. The sequence continues at coordinate 2,778,944 of JASAUF010000554.1, forward strand.
ACATTCAATCCTTAACCAATAAACTTGTGGAGTAGTTAGAGCAGAATTAACCAAGTAATTCAAATATATTAACAAGCATGTTATAAAATACAATGTAAATAGGAATCCAAACACATATATTTCATAAGTAAGCGATTAAACTAAACAACTTGCATAAAGAAAATCATACACATCTCTAAGGTAGTTGAGAATCCTATCTCAACTCCCACCTAAAGCACTATCTCCTAAGTACTTACTCATACAAGCATTTTCACAAACACTTAGACTACGCTTGGTAACATACATAACGTATGTTGGCCAAAACATGTATTAGGGTGAATCCTTTTACCGAGGAGTTGTTACACATACATCTAGCATATACACACATTAGTTAATCATGGCAAACACATTTTCATATTTCGTACGTATACGGTATTTTCTACAAATACATAAAATACACTAAACTCCACAGATTTCATATTTAACTGAATCGCAAAATGAACATCGCATTTTGCATGTGAAATAGCACCCACATCATGAATCTATCATTTTCGGCATTGAAAGCTTTGAAAACCATAACCTATACGTCTATAGTATGCACCTTACACCGTAGAAGCATAACGAATTCGACAGAGACTCTAAGTCTTCGTCTACGATGGTACATCAACCTATAGCATGAGCTAAGTCAGCTATCTCGCCACTTGTAATAATTAAAACCCTAGAACAAATTAGGGTTAGGTTTTCTTACCTAAGAATTGTAAGTGCTATGTTCTCATGCTATTGTCAAATTTTGATGTGTCAAAACATCTATCTGTGTCTTGTGTTTGTATGGTGATTTATATGTGTTCAAGACACTGCATCAACACTTCATGACATTGGATGTCTTCAAGAAATACAAAGTGTACTTCATCATCCTATCAATGTTCAAAGCTACAATGTTGAAGTTCAAGACTCAAGAAACAACTTCAAGACTCAAGAGCAACGCATGAAGTAGTTTTCAAGCTGATGAAGATTTTAAGATTAAAGCTACAACAAGTTCAAGATCTCAAGCTTAATAAGGTTCAAATGTCTACATTCGTTGAATGGTTGAAGTTCAATGTCCATACGACATGTTTTAGGTTTGAATGACCATTAGGTTGACCTTAGAGTAGGTCATTTCAGATATATAACTCAATTATATCTTTAAATAGGTTTTTGGTTTGTTCTAAGACCAGTCCTAGCCCTTGTTCGACCAGTCCTGGCATTGACTTGACCAGTCCAAGAAATTCCACGACCAGTCCTAAGTTGTTGAGAATTTTCAGAATTTTTTGGTACACCTACGACCAGTCCTGGTGGTCCTTCGACCGGTCGTAGGAGTGACTTTGACTCAATCTCGACCAGTCGTAAGTCTACGACTTAAAGTCCAACAAGCAATTCTATGGTCCTACGACCAGTCGTAGAGAGCTACGACCAGTCGTAGGTGACCCACGACCGGTCGTAGGTTCCCTAAGACCAGTCGTGAAACGACTTTCAAAAATCACGCTCCTTATTTCAAATATCCATTAGAGCTACGACCAGTCGAAGGTTCCTAAGACCAGCCGTAGATGCGATTTTTGCTTCTATAAATTGAACACGAATTTCAGAGTTTTTCGTTCAATTCATAATATTTTTAAGGCTTCACTCTGAGATACGTTTGTGTTTGTTTTTAAGCTATTTTGTGCATAATTGCTTTCTCTTTTTGCTAGCTTATTTAATTTGATTTTGTTTCTATATTCCAATCTTATTTGAAAAGAGGAATTACCTTATTCCTTCTTCTTGGAATCAAAATCAAATATAGCTACACCTAACTGGTTAAAATCTAAAATCTATTAGAACTTACAACCATATTAAAGTGAGTATTGGAAATTGAACTTTGACATTCAATCATCTACTCCGATTGGTTCTACCGGGCTACTATGAAAAGGAGAAATCCAGGTATTTTACAATTCTGTAAAATTTCATTTCTTTTGGTTTTGTTTGAGGTTAAGCCAGAAAAATCTCATTGTATTGGTTATCTGAGGAGAGCCAGAAAACTCAGAAAAGAGGGGTTTTTGAATTGTGTAAGCTCAAGTGAAAAAGACACAATTGTAAAGGTTTTGGGTGAACCTGTGAAAACCTATTTGATAGTGAACGCTAATATCTCCTATGTGAGGATATTAGGAGTGGAGTAGCATTCTGTGTAGCTGTTAAAAGACAGTTGGTGTACACACAGGCGAACCACTATAACTCTTTGTCTTGTGGATTGAATGCTTGCTTAATTTTCATATCTTTTATCATTCAATTGTGTGGACTGTACATGTGGATGTGAATGTTATAACAATTTACATTTCAAGCAAGTGTGGAGATTGTTGTAATAAATTAGATCTATATTTCTGCATTTAATTTCAATTCTTTGCTATTCATTTATTTCTATTAAAATTGAGTTCTTGATCCAAAAGACGTTCTAGAAATAAGGTTGTCCTACCATAAGCCCTTGTTTATTATAGTGTAAGGTTGTCCTTAGAACTGAATTTGTATCAATCTCTTAATACTTATTTATTAAGGTGATTTGATTTTAGCATTGTGAATTGATTTATAATTGTAAGGCTATTGATTGATTTTATTCTGCTGATTTTATTTTAATTTGGCATAGTCCTATTCACCCCCCCCCCCCCCCTTCTAGGACATATAGCTTGGCCTTTTCAAGAACAAAGTCAGAATCGCCGGAATAGCAATTAGGTAGCGATGAATAGGCATGTAGAACAGCAGGATAGAGTACCAGGAGTCTTCTCCCACTTCTCTCACACTTTCCCTCACTTTACTCTCTTCTCTCTCCTAGGTTTTCTCAAATTCGTATGGAGTGAATGGGAGAGGGTTTAAGGTCCTTTTATAGGCCTAAAACTAGTGGAAATGGCCCCAGGGCGAAGGTATACTTAGGTTATAGCCAAAGGAAGTCTGTTTCAGCTCAACGGAGCACTTCCGGAGCCCCCCCTTGAGCCTAAGGTCGGACTTAAGCTCCCTTATAATGGATCTAGGTCAAGCTGAGTTTTCAGTCCGATCGAGTTTATAGATCGCCCGTGGCGGTCCAATTTCAGTTCAATGGTCCACGATCACCGATCAGGGCCACAAGTACACTAACTTGTGTATGAAATTTCCCCTGATCCGATGGTGTATTTGGGTCAGATTCTGACGGTCTGAATCCTTATAATTGGCCCACAAGCGACGAGTCTCAGATCACTTAAATTAGATTTTTATTTCTAAGATATCCACATTTCTCACACACTTCACTCCGGGCTCAAGCGAATAGCTTCAGGACACTATTTGGACTTGATTTCCGAGGTGGTGGTCAAGTCCAGAAAGGCGGTCTTAATTATATAATTTCATAGTAATCGGACTTTCGACGTGCGGTCTAGATCTAATACGGAGTTTTAATATGCTCCCGAGAGCAACTGGGTAATGAGATTGATCCTAGATTTTAGGGTAACCTAGCGTCAATGATTCTATAAGTTTTGGGTCTTGCAAATCGTATTTAAAGTGGATCAAGCGGATTTCGTAGCTAATCTAGTTTAGCACTTAGTTAATTTTATTTAATTCCTAAAGGATTTGATCTTAAGTGATTTCTACCTAAGGTGGTACTCGGGTCATTGTACGGAATTTTTCGAGACATTATAATCTACCCCCTTAAAGAAAAATTTCATCCTCAAAATTAGTACATTTTCGTACTCCTCGAGAATCTGAGGGTAGTTCTTTCTGACCTCAACCTATGTCTCCCAAGTAGCCTCTTCCTCAGTGTGATGCGTTCACAATACCTTCACAAGTGGAATAACCTTGCTACGCAATACCTGCTCCTTCCTGTCTAGAATACATGTCGGACGTAGAACATATGTAGCATCCTCGCTCAACTGCACCTGTTTCCATCTGATAATGTGGGAAGGATCAAGAACGTATTTCTTCAACATAGATACATGAAATACGTTGTGCACGCCCGCAAGTGGTGTGAGCAAGGCAAGACGGTATGCCACCACACCCACTCGATCTAATATCTGGAATGAGCCAATGAACCGCGGCGTAACTTTCCCCTTCTTGCTAAACCGAAGGACTCCCTTCATGGGAAAAACTCCAAGGAATACATAGTCCCCAACTTCGAACTCTAGCGGTCGACGCCTCGTATCGGCATAACTCTTTTGTCTGCTCTGCGCTGCAAGAAGTCGACACCTGATAATGTCGATCTTCTCTGAGGTCACCTGTACTAACTCTAGGCCAATCAAACTGCGCTCGCCAACCTTTGCCCAGCAATGCGGTGCTCGACAGGGGCACCCATACAAGTCCTCGTAAAGAGTCATGCCAATACTTGCCTACAAACTTTTATTCTAGGCAAACTCTACATATGAGAAACGGTCATCCCAACCGTCCTTGAAGTCCAAAACACAAGCCCGCAGCATATCCTCCAAAATCTGATTCACTAGCTCCGTCTGCCCGTCGATCTATGGGTGGAACGCGTTACTGAACTTGAACTTTACACCCATCGCTTCCTGGATATGAGTCCAAAAGATAGATGTGAATAGCATGTCTCGGTCCAACACGATCTTCAAAGGAACTCCATGTAGACACATTATTTCTTTGATGTACAATCTAGTCAAGTTGTCTGCTGAGTTTGAAACTCTGATAGGGAGGAAATGGGCCGATTTCGTTAACCGGTCCACAATCACCCAAATAAAATCATATCCCTTCCTCGTCTTCGGTAGCCCTGAGATGAAATCCATGGAAATGAAATCTCATTTCCATTCTGTTATGGACATGGGCTGAAGCAGTCCAGGAGGTTAGTGATGCTCTGCCTTGACCTGCTGACATGTGAGATATCGGGATACATACTCTGCGATATGGACCTCCATATTGTCCCACCAATACGACCTCTTCATATCTTAATACATCTTTGTGCTACCAAGATGCATCGCAAGCCAAGGTAACTGTGAGCTGCCTAGAGAACTTCCTGTCTCAAATCATGAATGTCTGGGATGCATAGGCAGCCAAGGTAACGCAGGCCCCCATTCATATCAACACTCCACTTGGCCTCCTCGTCATCGCTAGCCAGCTTTTTAAGCTCAACCAGTCACTCATCGTCTTTCTGGGCCGCAATAATTCGGTCATCAACAAGCGGCTGCACTCGAATATGCGCGATACTCTCAAACGGTTCTGCTACCGTGAGCTTCTGCTCAAAGTCATGCATGAATTCCACCATGTGCCATTCCTCAACCATCAGCGGAGCCACAAATGCAATCGCCTTCTTGTGGCTCAATGTGTCTGCCACAAAGTTAGCCTTGTCAGGATGGGAGGAAACCTCGAAATTGAAGTCCTTCAAGGTTTCCATCCATCAGCACTGCCTCATATTCAAATCTCACTGAGTGAATATATACTTAAGGCTCTTGTGGTTACAAAAGAGCTCAAACTCCTCTCCATAGAGGTAATGCCTCAAGAGCTTCAATGCAAAAATGATGGCCGGTAATTCCAGGTCATGCATAGGGTAATTTTCCTCGTGTTTCCTCAAGTGCCTCGAGGCATAAGCAATCACCCTATCCTTCTGCATAAAGACACATCCCAAACCAACAAGAGATGCATCGGTATATATCATATATTTAACCCCTTACTCTGGCAATACTAGCACAGGGGCGGACGTCAACCTGTCCTTCAGCTCTTGAAAAGCTGCTTCCGCCTTCTCATTCCAGGCGAACTTCAAGTCCTTTCAAGTTAACTGAGACAAAGGTCTGGCTATCTTTGAGAAGTCCCGAATAAAGCGTCGGTAATAGCCTGTAGGCCCAGAAAACTCCGCACCTCAGTAACTGAACCAGGATGTTTTCAATCCTAAACTATGGCTACCTTAGCAAGGTCCACCGTTATTCCTTCTTTGGACACCACATGTCCCAGGAACTTGACTTTCTCCTTCCAGAAGTCGCATTTCTTATACTGTGTGAACAACTGGTTCTTTTTCAGAGTATCCAATACTGCTCACAGGTGTTTCTCGTGTTCTTCCCGACTCTTAGATTATATCAGGATGTCATCTATAAACACGATGATGAATCGAAATAGAAACGGATGAAACACCCTGTTCATCAAGTCCATGAACACGGCTGGTGCGTTCGTAAGACCGGACGACATCACAAGAAACTCATAGTGCCCAGAACAAGTCCTGAAAGCCATTTTCTGTACGTCCTCATCCCTGACGCGCAACTAATGATACCCTGACTGCACGTCGATCTTCGTGAAATACTGCGCTCCTCTCAACTGATCAAATAAATCGTCTATCCTAGGCAGAGGGTATTTGTTCTTCACCGTCACCCAGTTCAATCTGCAGTAATCAATACACAACCACAGTGACCCATCCTTCTTCACAAATAACACAGGTGCTCCCCAAGGATATACACTCGATCATATGAAATTAGCATCTTACAGATCATCGATCTGTTTTCTCAACTCCTCCATCTCACACAGAGGCATGCGGTACGTTGGGAGTGAAATGGGCATTGTACCAGGCGCTAGATCAATGGTGAAATCAACCTCGTGACGAGGAGGTAGCCTCAATATCTTACTAAACACTTCCCCAAAATCCTGAACTACAGGCGTATTTTCAAATGTTGGGCCATCAATATTCCTCAGTAAGGAAGCATAACAAAGAACTCAAAAAGGGCAACTGACCTGCACGAGAAATGTAAAGGGCATGCCCTCAGGCCCGTAAGCTGTTACTAAACGGGTCTCGCAATTAATCTCAGCCCTTGCTTCAGTTAACCAATCCATACCAAGGATGACGTCGAAATGGTACAATGTGGTGACAATCAAGTCAATACGTATCGTCCTGCTCCCTAGATTTATCAAGCAACCCTCACACATCTTGGTGGCATCTGAAAAGTCCCTGCTGCCATAATGACTCGTGCCCCAACCATCGGGGTCGTATTCAGTCCTAAGCGCTTGACCGCAGAACATGATATCATGGAAATAGTGGATCCCGTATCCACCAACAAAAATATAGGGGTACCTTCGATGTGGGCGGTGAGCTCGAAGGCCAAAGGTACCATAGCTGTAGAGTCAGACGCTTCTGTTGTAAGTGCATGGACGCGCGCCTGCTGGGATCGGTTGGGCTGAGGGGTCGTAGGTCGCCGGGGGGGCCTAAATCGAGGTACAGGGGGCCTGAAGGATGGATGTGCAGGTGCAGTCCGTAGGGGTGAAGTCGACAAAACCTGAGGGGGAGGGTGGTTGATTCTCTACGGTGGCGAGAACACGCTATCTCTCATACGTGCAAAGCAACTCACTACAACGTGACCTGGTCTCCCACAGTAAGTACATGTCACACCAGGTCACCTCATCGGAATTAGTGGCACCGCGATCCTGGGAGGAGAGTCGGTACGGGACCTCTTGTTGTGGAATGGCCTGCTCGGCACATCTGGTCGTGGTCTAAGGATCATAGGCCAACGAGAATGTGACAATCGATCCCTGTCCTGCTCTGCACGCATAGACAAGTGGACTAGCTCAGCATAGGAGGGTATACTAGCACAACACATCTTCGACCGAATGTCAGGTCGCATCTGTGCATCAGCAAGTATAGTAGGGACGTATCTGCCCAACTCTGTAAACCGGTGCTCGTACTTTGTCACTGTCATACCTCCCTGTCTGAGGCACAAGAACTCATTCTCCTTCTCGTGCCGGTACGTCAGGGGATAGTACTTCTCATGAAAGCGGAACTCAAAAGCTGTCCATGTCCATATATAGCCAATTGCAACTGTCCGCAGAACACTATCCCACCACAAGCTAGCCTCCTTTTCAAACATAAAGGTGGCCAACTCGACCTGCTCCTATTCTGTACAATGTAGCATCCTCAACATCTTGGAGATGCAGTCGAGCTAATATTTGGCCTCCTCGGGTCTGTGAGAACCCGTAAAGGTAGGAGCCCTCAAGTGCTGGAATCGTTCAAGGAAACCACTCGTACCCAGATTCCCCGTAGGATAAGCAGCAGGTGTAGGGGGAGGCACACCCTTATCCTGAGTAGAAGGCCCTACAGTCTCAGCAGGTTGTACAGATCGTGAAGGTGGAGTCTCACTCCCACCCTGAGCTAGGGCCCCTGCAATCATGGCCAAAAACTGCTGCTGCTGATGTTGCATCTGCTACTGCTGGTGTTGCACCTGCTGCTGGTGCATCATTATTAATAACTGCTCTAACTTATCCATAGGTGGGGCTGCCTGAGGCACTTGCTGCGTCGAAGAAGACGCACGGTTCTGCTCACGAACCGGTGGTGTGTAAGGTGGCGACGTGTAAGGTGCGGCCCAACTGCAGGACCAGTAGATGGCTGAGACTTAGGCATAGTCTTACGAACAGGGCCCACACCGGGGTCCGTATGACCATCACATCGGGGAAGTGCCTGGGCCATCGAATCAGTAAGTGTGAGGTGTACCGTGCTCCTCGTGACCTTAGGTGGCATTCCCTATATGACATAGGGTGCAACTTGTGTAAGATGTAACATAACAATACACAATCTTTTAAGCATTCACACACTTCATAATATAAGAGGCTGCATGCATTTCATTAACCAAAATTTGTCATAATACATAGAATACCGAGTGACATGAATCATGACAGAAGACGCATGTGAGCTAATACAACCAAAGCTTCAAACACTGAAAACATTCTACTCACTACTACACTACTAGGCCCATCAACATGAAAACACAAAGATAACCTAAAGCAGCAACCAAAACAAGTTGCAAGACAACAGCATGCATGACTAGGAATCCGAGTCTGGCGAAGGAGGAGGGGCGCCCTTATCCTGCAGACAGCACAGGATAGTCTTCAAGGTGCGAGTCACCTTCTTGAACTTATGCTTCACGAGGCCTCGAAGATCTATAAGATCCTGTCGTAGGATAGCCTGACCCTCTTCAAGTTGAGCTAAATGGGCATCCCTAGCATCTTGATCAGCGTCTTGCTTCGGTGCTATAGGAGGGGAGCTCTCCTCCGTGTCCTGGGCCTCCTCTTCTTCTTCCTGTTCCTCCTCTATCTCTTCCCTGCTTTCTTCCTCACTTTCATACTCCTCGCTAGCCGTCTTATCCTCACTCTCCTCAAGTCGGGCTTGCCGCTGCCGTGGCCCTATTTTCATCTGATTGAGAGTAGTTTCGTCGATGGAATGTTGTGGCATTGGGAGTTTTCGTCAAGACTGTAGCCGAACTCGCGTGCAATCTTGCAAATAGCCGACCGAAGGGGAGCGAATCAGTACTTCTATTAGAGCGTGCGGTAAGAACTATCTGTTGCAAAACATACGTAGGCATGCACAACTTCTCTCCCTGCCCCGCTTGGTATAGAAAATCTACCATCAGACACGTGCACTCACTACAATTTTCTCACCTGGGGTACACGTTAAACGTGCAGATATGGTGGAGTAGGTGGAAATCATCCGTCATGTTTGACGCCAGGAGGCTATTGTTTGGCTACCATTGAACCAGTCGACCACAAAGGAACCATGTGCGGCGATCCCTTTCACGTGTATTCTTCAGATTCTTCTCGATCACTTGAACTTGGCCAAGAGGTATTCCCATGAGTCGAGCTATCAGGCCAGCGTCAATTGTAGCCTCCCTACCTCTTCTCGCAGGAATCTTGAACTGCAATGGCTCCAATGTAGGCTCTTGAATGTGGGCATAGAAAGCTCGGATAGTACCCACATTCGCACAATATTTTTCCTCAAACACAGGTCCCCAACCGGCTTCACCCAAGTGCTCCAATAATAGATACTCCCCAAAGAGTCGCCCATCCACCTGAGCTTCAAAAAGGACCCTACGATCTGCATATCTTCCATGGGACAACTCCACCAGTAGAGCCCTTGGGAGAGGAGCTTGGGGATCGAGATCCTACTTAGTCTGCACCTCACATTCAACGCCGGTGCTTGCGGTGGCGCCTCTCGGTCTCCTTGAACGAGTGGGGCGACTAGGCCCGGCTTCATCCACAACACCCTTTCTCTTTCCCATGAGAGAAAGAATGGTGGAAATTGAGAAAATGGTCGTAATAAGCTCAAATAGAGCCATGGAAAAGTGAAGAAAAGGGAGTAAAGGGATGAGATCTTTGTGTCTCCATGGATTTGAGCCTCAAATGAGGGTGTAAAGGCTCAAATGAAAGGGGATAAAGAAGGAAAATGAAGAGACAAAATGGGTGAATAGATTTACACGAATTTGAGACTCAAATGGTGGGTTTAAGAGCTCAAATGAGAGAGAATGGAAAGGTTGGAAGGTGAGTGTTGCTGAAAACAGTGGAGGTGAGTATGCTTTGAAGGGAAATGATGAAATGGGTGATTGGAGGGGAGCTTTGAGAGAGAAATAAGGATTTTTGAAGAAAAGGGAAAGCTTGGAGGGGTAGTTTATGAAGGAGAGTGGTGTTTGGGGGGGTTTTAATCGATCCACCCTGGATCAGTGGGCCCCATAACACCCCAAAGGTGTCGGCCCGAGCCTGCCCGCCCGGCCTGGCCTGTTGGGCAGCTAGGCCTCGCCAAACCGGTGAGGTCCTCGCCGGTTGCTGGAGGTTCTGGCGAGGTCCTCCTGCCCCCCTTGGTCTAAAAATATGTGGGGCCCACCTTAGGTCCCACCGGATTTTTTTGGTTTGGCCCCTGACTCCGATTCGAGTCGTTTTGAGGCCTTTCGGGTATGTTGTTGATGTATAGCTGTACATATGAATTTTTAAAGGCTGGGATGGGGTAATTTGTGGTCTAGACCCGTCGTTTGATGGTCTAGGAGTGATCTGAGGCCGATTTAAGCAATCCTGGGAGACTACGGACTCGATCTCGGTGATCGTTTTCTGTAAACTTCGCCAATCGGTGAAACCGAGACTCCTATGACTATTTCTACATTTCTTCGCACCCACCTAAGTTGAATTTGTGTCAGCATACAGCATGTGACCATAACCCAGGTCCGGTTTAATCTAAATCATGATTTCATACCAACTTGTAATGCCCTAAAAATCAGGGGTCGAGTAGCAACCCAACTCCCGAGTTCCAAAACATTACTTATACAACATATATGCTTATGATTAAATGTTGTCTATGTTAGTGCATTAATCATGAGTGGGATTATACCAAAACAGTAGTTCATACTCCAGATCAAGTTATAAAATGCAAGCGGAAGACTGAAAGACATAAATAAACGTATATAAGTCAAAAGAGCGCGATCGGTCTCCAGAGTATGAATACATCACTGAGTCACCATATACATATAATAGTCTCAAAATCAAAATGTCAAATAGTATAACTACAATGATAATCCTTGTAGCCCCGTCGATCCGGATGGCCTAAGCGAAGCCGCCAAAGAACCGCATATAAGAGAACTCGTCCTAATCGTCATAGTAATCAGGCTCCACCTCCTGAGTCGCGTCATCATCTACTTCTAAGACAGAGTCTGGTGGGTGTTTAGAATACTATCCCAGAATGTGGGAGTGAGTGATCAACTCAGTAGAATCATAGAGCAAAGGTTAACATGTTATCAATTCGATCAAGCAGTAATGATAAAGCAATACAACAATTAGGTCCTAAGTACTCTTGTTAATGCAAGAATAATATGAATGATATGATGCATGCCCTCGCCTAGACTCCCTCAGCGACTTCATCTCACGATCGCGCATATAACCCTTCCTTAGTGCTTGACCTGCTACGCCAAACACACACGTAATGCGGTGCATGCACATGATTACCAAGTTCTTATTAGTCCTTTTCATACAGCAGGGTTGAAAAACTAAGGTACCTCCCTTATTTCATTTCTCAAACAAAGATCCATTCTAGGTTAGTCGGTCCTAGGAAATCTCATACGATGTTATAGTTCTAGGTCGCTGCAAAGGGCTCGTCACCAAAATAGTGCAGGCCTAGTTTATACTCTAGATGCTATGGAAGGGTTGTCGCCTCCACGTAGACTCAGAGTATGCTCGAGGTCACTACAAAGGGCTCGTCACCAAATCAGTGTAGGCCGACAGCTTGAATATAGTGTCTCATACTGCCGTATTTGGCTCACGAGGTGATTTTACTCACTGGTCACTACGGGGAGGCTCGTCGCCCCAGCGTAGGCCGACAACTCAACCACAGTGTCCCATACCACCATGTCCGACTCATGAGTCTTAGCGGATTGAGGTACCAAGGTTAAACAGGATTTCACTGGTGAGTTTGGTACCTTAAGTTCAAGCAGTAGCGTCCAAATATGGTGTACATACATCGGGCCAATCGGGTTACTTGACGAGCTCGACTAGCACGAGTGCACCTGAAGTTGATCGACATGAAGTGCATAAACACTCCATGTGGCCTAACTACTGCCGACAACTCAGTATGACTCGGGTTCATCAAACACGTCCTACATGGCAAACGAATCTCAACCACGAGCTCAAAGCCAGTTACCGATTGCCTGGACTATACTGTAGTCTCAAACACATTTAATCCTTAACCAGTAAGCATGTGGAGTAGTCAGAGCAGAATTAACCAAGTAATTCAAATATATTAACAAGCATGTTATAAAGCACAATGTAAACAGAAATCCGAACACATACATTTCATAAGTAAGCGATTAAACTAAACAACTTGCATGAAGGAAATCATACACATCTCTAAGGTAGTTGAGAATCCTATCTCAATTCCCACCTAAAGCACTATCTCCTAAGTACTTACTCATACAAGCATTTTCACAAACACTTAGACTATGCTTGGTAACATGCATAATGTATGTTGGCAAAAACATGTATTAGGGCGAATCCTTTCCCTGAGGAGTTGTTACACATACATCTAGCATATACACACAGTAGTTAATCATGGCAAACACATTTTCATATTTCGTACGTATACGGTATTTTCTACAAATACATAGAATACACTAAACTCTACAAATTTCATATTTAACTGAATCGCAAAACGAACATCGCATTTTGCATGTGAAATAGCACCCACATCATGAATATATCATTATTCGCAATTGAAAGCTTTGAAAACCATAACATATACGTCTATAGTCCGCATCTTACGCCGTAGAAGCGTAACGAATTCAACAAAGACTCTAAGTCTTCGTCAACGATGGTACATCAACCTATAACATGAGTTAAGTCAGCTATCTCACCACTTGTAATAATTAAAACCCTAGAACAGATTAGGGTTAGGTTTTCTTACCTAAGAACGAAATCAGAATCACCGAAATAGCGATTAGGTAGCGATGGATAGGCACGTAGAACAGTAGGATAGAGTACCAGGAGTCTTCTCCCACTTCTCTCATACTTTCCCTCACTTTACTCTCTTCTCTCTCCTAGGTTTTCTCAAATTCGTATGAAGTGAATGGGAGAGGGTTTAAGGTCCTTATATAGGCCTAAAACTGATGGAAATGGCCCCAGGGCCAAGGTATACTTAGGTTATAGCCAAAGGGAGTCTATTTCAACTCAACGGAGCACTTCCGGAGCCCCCCCTTAAGCCTAAGGTCGGACTTAAGCTCCCTTATGATGGATCTTGGTCAAGCTGAGTTTTCAGTCCGATCGGGTTTACAGATCGCCCGTGGTGGCTCAGTTTCAGTTCAACAGTCCACGATCACCGAACAGGGCCATAAGTACACTGACCTGTGTATGAAATTTTCCCTGATCCGAGGGTGTATTTGGGTCAGATTATGACGGTCTAAATCCTTATAATCGGCCCGCAAGCGACAAGTCTCAGATCACTTAAATTAGATTTTTATTTTTAAGATATCTACGTTTCTCACACACTTCACTCTGGGATCAAGCGAATAGCTTCGGGACACATCTGAACTTGATTTTCGAGGTGGTGGTCAAGTCCAGCAAGGCAGTCTTAATTATATAATTTCGTAGTAATCGGACTTTCGACGTGCGGTCTAGATCTGATATGGAGTTTCAATGTGCTCTCGAGAGCAACTAGGTAATGAGATTGATCCTAGATTTTAAGGTAACCTAGCATCAATGATTCTACAAGTTTTAGGTCTTACAAATCGTATTTAAAGTGGATCAAGCGAATTTCATAGCTAATCTAGTTTAGCACTTAGTTAATTTTGTTTAATTCCTAAAGGATTTGATCCTAAGTGATTTTTGCCTGAGGTGGTACTCGGGTCATTGTACGAAATTTTTCGAGACGTTACAAGGTGGGTCCACACGCGTGGACACCACATACCATCAAGTGGGCCCCACAGCTGATGACCAGCACGGGTAAAACACACACGCTACATAGCCTCAAGGCCTGGATAGTGTGGATTTCACACGTACATTACGTGGGGGATTCCACAAATCAAGATGATATTTGTGTTTTCCCCTTCGCCCACACTGGTCAGTAGCAAGGTGGGCTGCACAAATGGGCAGTGGAGATGCATCAAGTGCACACCATAGTGGGGTCCACAAAATAGTAAGAGAGAGAGAGAGAGAGAAAGAGAGAGGGAGAGAGAGAGAAAGAGAGAAAGGGAGAGAGATCGGAGTAGCAGAGGGACCCCGCCACTATGGGCCCCTCATACAAATCATACATTAAGATTGTCCCACCATATGTGGGCCCTCAATCATCAATTCCAAGCAAAATGTGTTGAGGCATAAAAAATGATAAAAGAATTGAATAAAAGAAGACTAGGAAGTGAGGATAACAAAAAGGAGAAAGAGAAATGTCTTTGAAGTTGTTTACTATTTGGATCATGCAGACGATATCATCTCATGGTCAGCAGCAACTGATCACTCTGCGATCTGTGAAGACAAAGGGCCATTATGCTGTCAAAATGGTTGAAGTCTTCAAGTTCCTTCTGTTCAAGTCTAAAGCAGAATTATCAGCAGAAGAGCATATTCCTCCTAAGTCCTAAGAAATGACTGAAATCACTGATGAAATGCCGCCAAATTTTATATTTGACTATGACAATTGCACCTATAATATTTCCTTCATTCTAAATAATTTATCTTAGAATCAAGGGATGCTAGAGGGATGTAAATGAACTCAGTATTAATAAAGTGTGATGATTGTTTTAAATATCATTCCTCTGTTATGTTTGAATAAGATAACCTCCCAAATTAAACACAATTGTTTCTTATTTGAAACAAAATGACGACTCTGCTGGAGAAATTTTATTTTATTTAAACATTAACATTGAGATAGTTATGGAACTTTCATCACAAGTTTGGCGTCTTGCTGACACCAAAATGGTGACTCTCAGTGGGAACATCCTCTCATTCATCTCTAAGATAGATTATTTGATTCTTCAAATGCTAACTATGGTTATATTTCATGTTCGAAGGTTTCTGAATTCAATCACAAGTTACAACCAATGGAAAATCCTGTAAGAAAAGTGAACTTCCATTTCACTTTGACCGGATTCACAATAGAGTAAGTAGAAAATGTCAAAGAAAGCAAAGTCTGATGTAATCAAGAGTAGGGAATTTCATGTGATGGACGAAACGATCTCTGTTTTTCCAGTAGCTCAACAAGGTAAGGGAGGATGGAGGATAGTAATATCCAAAAGATAAAAAGTTCGATCTACTCCCGTAAGAAGCATCATCTCGCCAAGCACTAGGTCAATTATGCGAAGTGTCATAAGACACAGTCCTGCTTCAGTCAGAAAAACATCTCGTTCAAGAAAAACAGAAAGGCCTGTCACTCTAGAAGGTCTTCCAATACCATCAACTATAACCGTAAAGACATCTTCCACACAATCATTGCGAGTTTAGAAAAATAAAGGGAAGGCGACCGTAACCAGCAAATGTTCACTCGCAGTGCTTCCTGTAAAAGATTTCAAACAAACTCGTGCATTTAGAATGCAACAATTTGAGTCAGCTAGTCCTTCGAAGTGACGGTACGCTAGTTTCAAATCAAATGATAGTTCATCTTCTTCAACAGCGTCAGCAGCGTCAGTAGCGCAACACTCGTTTTCTCTTTCAATATCAAGACAATTGAAGTATAAAGAAAAAAAAAACCCATCGACAGATATTAATCAGCATGATCAGTTTTTGCTAGATGAACATGCGGCTGAAGAAGTCCCTAATATCCGGACAGCGACTGTTGTGAACAACCTTGAACCACAAGAAGAAAGGCCACAACCGCGATTGGTTAGATTTCAAGAACCGACACCTAATACTACTCAGAATATAATGCAGGAAGAAATCCGACACATAGTCATTGAAGTCATTCATTTAGAACAGAGACAAGGTTAGAATCAAAATTTTCGATATCAGACACCATATCCTCGTGAAATAGAAAAGAAGTCATTTCCTGTTAATTTCAAACACCTGGACTTTCAGAAATTTAATGGGAACGGATCACCAGAAGAGCATATGATGCATTTCATAACAATGATGGGAAATTTCTCTAGAATTCCTCAATATTGTCTGCGATTAGTCGGATCTTCTCTGAAAGGAAGAGCTTTCAGATGGTATGCAGGTTTAATCTCAGGATCTATTTATACCTGGGAACAAATGCAGGATGCTTTTATGTCAAACTTTTTCTCTTCAAACTGAGAAGTTAGTTTGACCGAACTGGCCTCTATTCACCAAGAAGAAAATGAATCAGTTAAAGAATTCATCAGTCAATGGAAGGACTTCGCAGCATCATGTCAACATCCTCTTCGAGAATCAGAACAAGTAGAACTATGTTTAGAAAGCATGAGACCAGAACTGGCATGCCACATGATTAGTAAAGATTGGAGAACTTTTTATAATTTTTCTACGAAGGCTTATGCTTTTGAAAAGATGATGGGAAGAGTGTCTGCTTTTCAGTCAAAATCAGCTCACATAACTCGGAAAGAAGAAACTAAAGAAGATTATCAGAATGTTGAAAGAGATAGCGATGAAGAAAATAGAAATGGTCGTGCGGTTATAATGACATATAAAAGGTCCAGGCAAAATAAAGACTATATGAAATATTCATTCTCAAGAAAGGATATACTTCCTATGTTGAATCAATTGTTGGTTATGAAGCGTATTGAATTACCTCGGCTAAGACACCGCGAAGAAATAAAAAATACAGGAGGAATGGATTATTGCCATTATCACCGTAAATTTGGACATCATACAGAAAATTGTAATTCCCTCAAGAAAAAGCTACAGACGATGATCAATAAGGGAGAAATTGCTATGGAAAGAGCATGATAAAAAGAGAAAATGGAGAAAAATGACAGAAACTCGATAAAGAAAATTCTGGGGGCATCTGCGTTAAAAGACGATAACTTACTTCATATGGTGAGCCGTTAGTAATTGACAAGATCGAGTTATCATAGCCTAAATACTCAAATGAAAAGAAGCAAGTGAGGCAAAAGATATAAAGCCATGATAAAAAGCATATTTGTTGCAGATATGCATTGCAATACCTGCTAGTTCAGGAGATGACCGCTATTTTGATTTCAAAAGGTATCAGTATAATACTTTCAAAATCAAAAGGGGGCAAGATAGGTAAGTTTAAAAAAAAAAAAAAAAAAAAAACTGTGAAATGTATTTCTCACCACGGAATGTATTTCTTTTGTATATGAATAAAATGCCGGTTTTCAAGCATATCAAGTCATCACTAAATGTAAAGCGCCAATGATGATCGCCAAATGAAAAGCGTCGATGATTATCACCAAAAGTAGTAACTATCATTGTTGTCATCAATTACTGATACAAAATTATCTTATCTCACCTTATTGAAATTGTTACCATCGCCAAGCCGATACAATATCCTAACCATAAGCATGATCAAACATATCAGCAATAGCAATGTATTAATTATTGATTCACCATTCATGACAGTGAAATAAGAAGTGGAATAAGCCTATATGGCCAACCACACAAATCTTATGACAGCGATAGCCAATGATCATTTAAGGCTGCCTAACCAAGCCTATATGGCTGACTACGCATAAGACCTACAAAGCTTTAACAATTTAAAAAGCCCGAAATTGGCCAGCCCGAAATCGGTGATAAACTATCTTACTCCTTGAGCCCAGCCCAAAATCGGTAGTAAACTATCTTGCTCCTTGAGCCCAGCCCAAAATCAACAGTAAACTATCTTGCTCCTTGAGCCCAGCCCAAAATTGGCGGTAAACTATCTTGCTCCTTGAGCCTAGCCCGAAATCGGGGGTAAACTATCTTGCTCCTTGAACCCAGTGTTAAGTCCAGTTCAGTTAAATCTGGTCGTCCAGTTTAGTCAAGTCTTGTCTGGTCGAGTCAAGTTCAGTCTTGTCCAGTTAAAGTATGGTCAGTCAAAGTACACTAGCACCACTGCTCAAAAAGCATAAACTAAGTATAACATTCAAAATGCTGCAGATACACATTTCATTTTAGATATGCTCAAATAATGCAATTGCCTGATGAATATTTTAAATGTTGAGTAAACAATATGCAAAAAATGCATTTCTTTTTAATCAGGTTCAAATTACAACATCAATAAATGCCTTCTAGATATTGGCAATTATCTACTCAAAGGTTCAAATCTTCAAGATCAACTATTAGCCTTCAATTGCAATATACGTATTCTTCTGACAAGGATCGAAATTCTTTAAAAGGAGCAGCAAAGATTATTCATCCTTCAGGAGTATCAGCAGGCTTTACTTTGAAAATATCATCTTCTGAAGAAATCTTTATGCGACATTGACCGGGAAAGGGGGCAGGATCTATGTCTTCAAAGTAATCTATGCCTTGGTCTTTCTAATAATTTCTTATATGCGGCGAAGGAATTCATATGTTGAGTATTATGAATAATGATACCGCAAGATTCCAAGTATCAGATCTGATGGAGACAAAGAACAAGTGGAACCATCATCGAATCAGCAAAGATCCTAGGAAAAGTCTATGAAGGAATGTTAAGGAGCATAAGCTAGAACGACTCAGCAAAAAGACTCAGCAATTGAACCTTTGGAGCTGAAAATGATATCTCCAAGTGCACGATTTAATGATCAAAAGATACAATACGAAGCACGATGACAGAGTGAATATCACAATCAACCTAAAAGAGAGAAGAAGCTTTCAATATATTTAAACAATTATCAATATTTAATGAAGCTAAATTGAAAAATTATAATGTCTTGAGATACTAATTCCGACTAATTTGGCAGGAAAGACTATCATTCAAATGCTTGGACTATGTGGATCATGAATAAGGGAAAAAATCGAAAAATTCATTGCAGTAGGAGTAGCATTAAAGAACAACTCTCTAGACACCGAATTGAAGGAAAGAGTACTTGGAGTTGATCAAAGAGATCATTGCAGCAGCAACGGTGTTAAAAGATAGTTCTCTGATTAAATTGCTCAAAGACGAAGTCGTCACAGCTGTTGTAGAGATGTATTTCAATGAAAAGAGAATTTTATTCTCTCTAGTGAAACATCCGCTCGACACTACTGGCTGGGGGCATTCAAGTCTTCCGTTCGAGTGCGATCATCAAGTCTTCCGTTCGAGCGCAATTATTCAAGTCTTCCGTTCGATAGCGATCATCAAGTCTTCCGTGTGAACGCGATCATTCAAGTCTTCTGTTCGAGTACAATCATTCAAGTCTTCCGTTCGAGCACAATTATCCAGTCTTTCATTCAAACGCAATCATCCAATCTTCCGTTCGAGCGTAATTGTTCAAATCTTTCATTCGACCGTGAGCATTCAAATCTTCCGTTTGAGTGTGAGCATTCTAGTCTTCTGATCGAACTCAATCATTTGATCTTCTGAGTCAAGTATGATCATCCAGTCTTCCATGCAAGCATATCATCTAGTCATCCTTCAGTTGCAGTTCATTCAAGTTCTTCGGGCGGAGGAAGATCAATCCTCCATTTGATTTCAAGAATCAATCAAAGAAGGATCGAGGGGGCATCTGTTGAGGCATAAAAAATGATAAAAAAAAAATTGAAGTAAAAAAAGACTGGGAAGTGAGGAAAATGAAAAGGAGAAAGAGAAATGTCTTTGAAGTTATTTTCACTGGATTGCGCAGACGATATCTATTGCATGGGTCCACACAACGAAAGATCAGTTGCACAGGTCCGCGCAATGAAAGATCAGTTGCGCGGGACTGCGCAGTTGGTTTTAGGAAAGATTTCCTTGAACGATTAAGATTGATTCAAAGTGGGTCCCACGGCACCGAAATCGAGGTACCACATGTGCGAGAGCCTATAAATACCCCTTCCCCTCCTTCATTTGAACAGATTGAAGATTTTAGAGAGGAAGCAGAGTGAGGAGGAAGATTGAAGGTAGGAGATGAAGCTCCAGTGGGTTGCGCGGGTCCACGAAACCAGACTGCTCTGTAGTCTGTGAAGACAAGGGGCCGTTATGCTGCCAAAATGGTTGAAGTCTTCAAGTTCCTTTTATTCAAGTTTAAAGCAGAATAATCAACAGAAGAGCATATTCCTCCTAAGTCCTAGGAGATGATTGAAATCACTAACGAAATGCTGCCAAATTTTATATTTAACTATGACAATTGCACCTATAATATTTCCTTCATTCTATATAATTTATCTTAGAATCAAGGGATGCTAGAGGGATGTAAATGAACTCAGTATTAATAAAGTGTGATGATTGTTTTAAATACCCTTTCTCTGTTATGTTTGAATAAGATAACCTCCCAAATTAAACACATTTGTTTCTTATTCGAAATAAAATGATACAAATCTAATCCTAGAAAAGTACCCATCTTTGATCTCTTCTTCCTTCTTCCGTCAATGCGATCTAAAGCTCTAAGGGGTGTGATTCAACGGTCGAGATGGACTTTGGATGGTGGGATTGGATGGTAGGAAGATAGGCCATACTAGCTTCTCTCATGGCAACTTGGACGTGGGTTGCTTGGAGAATGAGGGAGAGAGGGGAGAGAGAGAGGTTATAAGAGAGAGAGAGGGATGGGTGAGTGATGGGGTGTGATGGGTGAGTGAGTAATGGGTGTACTTGGTTGTAAGAGAAAGTTGACTTTGGGGAGAGTGGTTATACTTGGGGATGGGTGTTGTACTTGACATGATTGATGTGATTTCTCTTGCATTTTTTGTTTCGACAAGGAAACAAATGTATTTGATTTGGGAGTATTATCTTATTTAAACATAACAATGGAAAAGTATAAAGACAATCATCACACTTTATTGATTCTGAATTCATTTACATCCTCTAATATCCCTTGATTCTAAGATAGATTACAAAGAATTTATTGTAAGTTTAACTATCATAGTTAAATGTAAATTTTGGCAGCATAACGGCAATGATACCAATCATCCCCTAGGACTTAGGAGGAATTTACGAATCAATTAACAGTCTTCAAGAAATAGAGATTCCGGCAGCATTCCGGTGCTATTTCAATCAACTCCTGAGACTTAGGAGGAATACGCCTTTCTGTCGATGACTCTTCCTTCTCTCTTGAATAAGAAGAACTTGAAGATTTGAAGACCCTGGCCATTTCAGCAGCATAACAGCCCATTGCTATTATAAACTACAAGACAGTCAGTTTACGAGGTCCCGCGTGAACCATATCATTCTTGTGGTCGCGCAAAGCGTAGGAGCTCAATGCCGTTTGTGGTCCGCAATCTCTATTTGGAGCCCAATGCTCCGCACCTTCAGTCTTCTCCTTCGTTCTTCTTTTACTCTGAAATCTTCGAACCCCTTTTTAGAGAGAGAGCGAGGTATTTATAGGCATTTCGCAGGCGTAAAACTCTAACTTGGGCGATGTGGGATAAAATAACTCGCAACCATTTTTTTACGTCACTGTTCCATTCTTTGCGCAGACACGCACAAACGATATACTTTGCGCGATCCCGCGCAAACAATATACTTTATGCGGTCCCGCATAAAGTGTTCTTAGAATTAATGGTTTGTTCCTTTCTTCCAACCTTTTCCTAGATGCCTTGATTTTTTCCCTGCTCCAATTCTTCTCTTATTTTATGCCTCAACAGATGACCCCTTGATCCGTTCTTTGTTTTTTTGAAAAATCAAAGAAAAGGATCAAATCACTCTTTTTCTGCAAGGTTTGCGCTGTCCCGCGTAAAGCTAGATCGAGTACTGTACTTGACCATGAACCCTATAAATAGCCCAACAACTTTGTCATTTGTACAACCCTCTGTGCTCTGGTGAAACTCTGCTCTTACGATTCTCCTCCGCATAAACGATATTGTTTGCACGGTCCCGTGCAAACCCTTGCTGTTTGCGCGATTTCCTTCATAGTCCACCACGTTCCGTGCAATGCATATGCTTTGCACAGACCCACGCAAAGTGTCCCGCACTTAGCTAATTTTCCATCTTTTGAACCTTCCAACACTTGGCCATTTTCACCTTTCTTCCATTTTCATTTTGACACTTATCTTCTTTTTCTTCATTCCTTACTTCACTATGGCTCGTATAAAGCAAACAGCCCGTCCTGTGACTCCTCCTTCTGATCAACCTTCTTCCGATCAATCACCTGCTAAACGAACAAAGACTACCTCCAGTACTCCTGCTTACTTTAAAGAGCATGTTCTTCCCACCTTTGACTTCTCTGACCGCATTAAATCTCTGCCATCCCCCATTCATAGATCCATATCATTAGGAGATATCAAGTGTCCTCTGAAGCACGACAGAGAGTACGATTGGGACGAATGGTTGAAAACTACTGCTCACATTCGTACTGATAGTGAAATACCACCTTTTCGTAAAAACACTCCCCCAGCCTCCCATTCGAAGAAGACTCGCCGGAACAAGGTGAAAGAGTTTGCAGAGAAAATTAATGAACATAAGAAGAAGAGACTTCAGAACTCATGGGATTCAGTATGAGTTATTGAAGGCGTTATAAAGTTTGACAACCCTCATGCAGAAGGCATGACGATAATTCCCATCAATGCCTACCGCCATCAGTCTATGCTTGACTGTGAATCTAAGGATTAGGTTCATGGTGAAAGATTGATGTATACTGAATCGTGGGCCAGAAGAGAACTCCGGATCCTTGAGGGAGTAATATAAATGCAGAAACAGTGACAAAAGATAGGAGAAATTCATCCCATGATCTTCTTAGTTTCTTTCCACAGCCCTCACGACCTCTTTCCTTCACATTTTTATGAGATGGTCCGGCAACGTTTCCGAGATCGGGGACAACTCTGGGGACAAGCAGAGTTTCACATCAAAGGCCTATTAACTGCTCGACATTATTATTCTGATTGGGCGGAAGCTATTTTACTGAAGCACACTTGCGAAAATCAGCCTTTATGATGCTATAGAAGTGACTTCCAAATACTTCTATAGGGAACCTACTATACTGAAAGGCTTCCTCGAGTACTGGTCGCCCACAACCAACTCCTTTCACTTACCCTACGATGAGATGAGTGTAACACTTTGGGATCTTCACTGCATAGCTAGTCTCCTGATAACAGGTAAATTCTAAGATGAATTTATTCCAACCAATAGGGAGCTGGCCTTTGTATCCTCTCCCGATCGCAAACCTTCTATTTCTAAAACCATTATCGAACTGTTCAAGGAGATGAGTAAATTTCCCAATTTTCACAAGATCCCCCCTTTGCAATGGCTGGCACATTTCTCCAGAGGCCTCAGGTATTTATCAGTCCGACAATCAACTTTTCTTCTTATATTCTCGCTATCTAGAGATTTCTGCACATTTACCCTCTCTCTTCTTTTTTCTTTGAAGATTTCGTGATTGTCACTCCAAGGAATTAACCAAGCTCCAAGACGCAATGAAGGAGAGACCGGAGTATAGCTCCTTTGGAGAACTTGCAGCTTTCTTGGCCTATTGGCTGAGCTTAGTCGTACTGCCCAGCTCTAAATAGGCAGATGTTATTCATCCCACCGTCTTCGCTGTAGCTGGTGCTTTGGTGGAAGGCCACTGATACTCCCTTGCTCCCCCAGTATTATGCTCTATTTATAAAACCCTTGGAGAGGTAGCTACCCACGTGAAAGATCCTACTCTCGGAGCCTCGTCTGCACATACCTCTTAGCATTATATCACAGGGTGGCTAGGGGTCTACTTTCCTTGGACTTTCGAAGCCCCAGAGAAAGCATATGTTCATCCTTCTCATCTTCCACTCTGGTTCTTCCAACAGAGAGCGATGGCCAAAAGAGCATACGACTGGGTTGCAAATAAAATTCAGGATGATGACCAAATAAACTTCTTTCAATTTCGCCTTCATCGTTACACCGAGGATACAGACATGATGGACCAAGAAACACTTACTGCAGCAGAAAGAGTTTTCTTCTTTTCCATTCGTTCTTGCAGCCTACCCCTTTGGGAAGGGACAGAGTTCTGGAAGGAACCTTACTACCCCAGTCGTTTCGCTCGTCAATTCGGTTACGACCAAACTATACCAAAAGACTACGGGCTAGTTACTCGGAAAATGCGTTGTTATGGAACAGGTCCTCTTAACTGGGCCATGATATGGAAGCAGCTACTGAATAGCTACGTTGGATCTTCCTTCATAATTTCAGGCTATAATCGCGTAGTCCGTACATCATATGGCTGGATGCGATGGTGGGATCATCAGTCATACTTGGTCACTAAGTGCTTGCCAGTGGATTCCTCCATCTTTCTCCATCCGCCTAGGCTGAAAGGAAGAAATCTAGAGAGTAGAATTGGCTATATCTCGGAAAAGAGTCACGCGTCTCATCATGGAGAAATTTGTAGGAAGATATCGTTAGAAGACCCTATCCGTGAAACAAAGCCTATTAACACTTTGGATGGCTGGTTTGCTCATGGAGTTTTAAGAGAATTTGAGCAATCTTATCAGGACTTTACAGATCAGGCTGCAGACGACGCTGAAGGTGCATCTTCCCCAGTTCTTGCAGAGATGCAGCGGTTCAAGAAGAACCAGCTAATGATGCTCCTATACCTCATTCACAACCCCTTTGTCCTAGCTCATCTTCCCCGATGACTAGATCGAGAACGCGTTTACAGGCATCATCTCCTATTCTTTCAGAGGGGACCAGACAAGTATCCGCCTCTCCTACAATCCAAGAGTCTGCACCAGAGAGCAGCCGGGCTGCTTCTTGTAAAGGAAAGCAAGTTGTCGTTGAAGAAGTCGACGAAGAAATTTTGGGAGATGAGAGTTCAGCCTCATCATCAGAGACTACTGCCTCTTCGCAGTATGAAGACGACGAGGATAGTGAAAGCCGTGAGGATAAAGATGACGATTTGAAGAAGGCGAAGTCGATATTGACGAAGAAGAGGAAGCAATTACAGAAGGCGTTGAAACGAAACCTCTTCCTGCAACCTCTAAAGCTCATCCTGGCATTAATATTCCAGCTAAATCTCCTGCGGCTGAGGAAGATGAGGAGGAACATTTAGATTATGGCGAATACAGATACTCACCAGGTAAAGGAGATTTTAATTTTCATATGCATATATTTATCTACATATTTAACAGCAATTATTTATTTAGAATTATCGTGTCTCCCTTTTTTAGGTGCTTAGGTTGCTGAGATAGGCGCGATCTCTTCAATGAATCCTCCTGCAGTAACTTCACCAAGAGTTCCTGTAGTTCCGTTGGTGGTACAGAAAGTGATAGCTCGTGAAATTATATTTCCAACAGAGACCACTGACTTGCCAACTCCAGCTACCAGAGATTCAAGTACGGAGGCTAGAGTACCATCTTTTGCTGATATGGTGGGACTCGGCCCTTCCGTGACTCAGGAAGCTTCTCCTTCTGTTAATCGTATTCCAACTACCGGTATATATATGCACTAGTTATTTTACTTAGAACCGCATATCCCATAATATATTTGAATGCCTTTCTTCTTTTGCTATAGGAACCCCTTCTTGCAGTGGTGCGGCTAGTTCCGACTCTGTGGCCACTACATCTGAACTATCGTCTTTTGCAAAAGTCCCTGTCCACAAGATGCTTATGGTGAAACACTCTTTGTTGACAATAGCCCATATCTTCAGAAACCCTGATCAATGGTTGGACTTGGACGTTACTATGGAAATTTTGGAGAGCTCTGCCAAGATGGCTAGAATTAACATATCTCCTTTACGCGATTCACTCCTTAAATTCCACGATTCAGTAATTTCATTGGCGTCGGTAGAAAATACTATAATAGCCCCTGAGATTTTAGAATATGGGAAGCAGCTGGCTGCATCTCAAGAACAAGTTTCTCTGACGGCTTCATCTATCTCCAAACTTGAGCAAGAATATCTGATTCTTCAAGATCAATTAAAGATTCATATTGATGAGAGAGTAACTATCCAAGATCGTATTGCAGCCCTGAAAGAAAAATCTCCCAACTGGAGAGGAGGAATCATGAGCAAGACTTAGTCATTCAAGATGTTGAAGAAAGGATGCGGGCGAATGTTCAATCCATTGATATAGAAAAATCTGCACTACTCCAAGGTAAAGAAATGATCGCATCTTTGGAGAACAAGCTAGCTGGTGTTCCTGACCAGGCGAAACTTATTCTTGAAGAAAAATCCAAGCATGATGCAGCTCAGGCATAATTGAAAGAGGATTTGCACAAATATATAGAGGCAGTAGGGATTACGGAAGAACTTTAAACATGTGATTTTTGAACATGTAATCTTTGTTTACATGCTTTTGGACGGGTAATTTATTTGACTTAACATATGCTTTTATGATAGCATTTTGAGATATTTATGATGGCATTTATCACAACGCATATTGATGACATTTATGCTAGCATTTATCACATCATATTATGGAAACCCTATTTTCATACAGTAATTTCATCATATCCTTAATTATAATTTTCAAGCCTTTTATGCTTTGTTAGTGTGGGATTCTCTGTGTAAGTATTAAATTGGCAGTGCTAAGTTTCAATTTAATTAGCCACACACAGTTTAAGCTCATGAGTAGTGGAGCGGGCGCACACACACAGTTTAAGCTCTTGAGTAGTGGAGAACTTGTTGGTCTTATGTGATGGTCTCTGTAACTCTCTAGAGTTCTCTTAGACTTTTCACTGCTTTGAGTTCACAGGCCACGGTCCATCAGAGGAGCTCAGTGACGCTACCGGGCAGTGAACTGTTGGTTTTACGCATATGGTTGGCCACGGTAACTCTCTAGAGTTCGCAGGGCTCGCAAGGCTACCTTTGGGCACCAAATCTAGGGTTGCCAGTCCATCAACGAGTAGGTTTAATCCCTTCCTCACGAGTTACTACTGAAATCAAACCGTAGATCTAGAGGGTCTTATGCATGGTTGACCTAAAAGCTCACACCGCGGGGCCCTTATTTTCTTCATCTGCAAGGTCGAGCCCATTCACGGGAGGGCACTTTCATCCGTTCCCCGTGGCGCTACCGGAAAGCTATATCGACGGCATAGGAGTTATGGTGACTAGTCTTCGCGGATTTATGGCCTTTTAGACTTTGAATCCTTGACTTTGTCAGATGCCCGCATGGCTGCGCATGATGGTCTTCGCGGGCTTTTTAGGGCCACTGACTCCTCGCCGCTGCCCGAATGGCAATCTTGATAGGTGTTATGTGTAGTTGGCTGGCCCTTTTTAGAGCTTGATCCTTTGAGAGCTTGATCCTTTGAGGATTTGATCCTTTTAGAGCTTGATCTTTTTTTTTAGAGCTTTTAGCTCTTTCTTAGAGCTTAATCTTTTTGATTTGGCTCTTTTAGAATTTGGCTCTTTTAGGATTTTGGCTTGGCTAGACTGCCTCTTTATGTCCTTACTTTTGATAGTATCTTTAAGAAGATCCGTGCCTTGTAAGGTAATAATAATTATGATCATTGTCATTGCCAGCATAATAGACGTTTCCGACCGAGATTGATACGACTTTGTTTTTTGATAATATCTTCAAGAGGATCCGTGCCTTGTAAGGCAATATATCAATCTTGTCAATATCTTCAAGAGAATCTTCAAGATGATATTAACTTTGTCAAACTTATTTGGTGATGACGATGATCAATATATTTTTTCAGAATTACTGCTTGCTAACATAGTTGACATGCTCGTGAATTTCTTCTTCATAGCTTCTTTTGTTGACATATAGACATGATCTTATTCCTCCTTGCCCCCTTTTGATACAGAATCATTATGCTGATAATACTCTGGATCAAAATCGACATGTCTCTCTTCAGAGGTAGTATCTTTTGATGAAGCGGGCGTTGACAGGTATACTGATACCCTGCCCATCTTGATTTGTTATTCTATATGCCCCATTGGAGTATACTTCTTTTACCACATATGGAGCATCCCATTTAGGCTCAAACTTGCCCCCTGTCCGGCGGGTAACCACTATAGGTCTATTCAGCATTAGCACCATATCCCCTTTTTTGAAAGACCGGTATTTAACTTGCTTATCAAAGACAGCCGATATCCTAGCCTGATATGACTGCAACCGTTGTTGAGCTGCTAAACGTTTCTCATCGAGCAGATATAATTCTTTCAGCCTTATTTTTACATTTTCATCATCTGTTACAGACTGATGTACCGCTACTCTGAGCGATGCTACCTGTATTTCGATTGGGATGACTGCCTTCATGCCATAGATTAATGAATATGGTGTCGCCCCTGTTGTTGTACGATGGGTAGTTCTGTAGGCCCATAATGCTTCCCGTAACTTTTCATCCCAATTGCGCTTATTGCCTGTCACCATTTTCTTTATTATTTTGACGATCGTTTTGTTAAACGCCTCTGCTAATCCATTGGTCGGGGGATAGTAAGGTGTTAAAAATGAATGTTGGATGCCGAACTTCTGACACAACTTTTCCATGCCTCTATTTTTAAAAGGGGTGCCATTATTAGAGACGATCTTTTTCGGAATACCATGACGGTATATTATGGCATGCCGGATGAAATTGTCCACATCCTTTTCTTTAACATTGTGCAAGGCGACTGCTTCGGTCCACTTGGAGAAATAGTCTGTCACTGTTAAAATATATTGTTTTCCCTTAGACGAAGGTGGATTTATAGGGCCAATCACGTCGAGTCCCCAGGCTGAGAAAGGCCAAGAAGCAACGGACTGATGTAAGTCTTCCGGGGGAACATGTATTATATTTCCATGTATTTGACATTCATGACAAAGCTTCGCATATTCTATCGCATCTTTGAATATGGTAGGCCAGTAATAACCCATTCAATGCACTCTATGGCATAAATTTCGGCCGGCTTGATGCGCTCCACATTCACGTAAATGTGCTTCTCGCAGCATTTAATTTACTTCTTACTTGTCTAAGCACCGTAACAGCATTCCATTATAAGATTTTCTATACAATACTTCGCTGCATATGGCAAATTTGCTTGATCGTTGTTTAATCTACTGTCTTTGCGCATTATCTTCTGGCAGGATGTTATATTTGAGATAATCGATGAAAGGCTGTCTCTAATCATCTATCGTTACTTCCAGACAAGATATAAGAAACATTTCAACAATTTCTTCGATAACCTTTGCGGATGGCAGGAATCTTCTTTCTTCTATAGTTACCTGGAGAGGACTTCGATTTGTGCAGGACAGAGCCGCTGCCACACTGGCTAAAGCATCCTCTTTTGCATTCTCAGATCGTGGTATATGTTTGATTTCCACATGATAAAACTGTTCAAGTAATTGTTGTGCTTTCCGACAATAAGGCAAGAGCTCTTGTTTTCTTACTTCGAATTCTGTTGTCAATTGATTTATAATCAATTTAGAATCTCTGAAGATGTGCAATAATTTTATTTCCATTTGTTGAGCTATTTCCATTCTGATAATGAGGGCTCTGTATTCAGCCTCATTATTCGTGCATGTAGTGCCTAGTGTGAAGGAGTATGGTAACAGATCGCCTTGAGGAGTAATGAATATCACTCCTGCCCCAGCTCCCGATGTTCGAGTAGCGCCATCAAAATATATTTGCCATGGGCGCTGAGATTCGGCCAACATAACATACTCATCCGGGAAGTCATCATTAATTTCTTCACTTTCTGCCACAGGTGTGCTGCGAGGAAATCTGCCATGGCCTACCCTTTTACTGCTTTCGCCGGTTTATATGAAATAGTATATTCTGATAACAATAACATCCATTTGGCTAATCTTCCCAACAACATTGGCCTGGTCATCAAGAATTTTATTGGATCTGCTCTTGAGATCAAAGTTATATCGTGGGAGAGACAATAATGTCTTAACTTCTGCACGGCAAATATTAATGTTAAACATTCTTTCTCAATCGGAGAATAATTGCATTCTGCCCCCATCAATGTTCGGCTTAAATAATAAAGAGCAGTCTCCTTTTCGGCTTCATTTACCTGTGCCAACAAAGCACCCAAAGAATTTGTAGCTGCAGATGTATACAAGAAAAGCGGCTTACCTCTCACCGGAGCTGTTAACACTGGCGGCTGTTTCACAATTCCTTGATTAAATTAAATGCGTTCTGGCAGGCGTGGTCCCATACAAATTCTGTGTCTTTCTTCATTAGTCGAGAAAATGGCTGACACCTTCCTGCGAGGTTTGAAATGAAACGATGAATGTACGCCAGTTTTTCTTGTAAACTTTTCAATTCCTTTAGCGTTGTCGATGGCGGCATATTTTGAATAGCCTTAATTTTTTCTAGATCTATCTCGATGCCCCTATACCATACAATGAAGCCGAGAAATTTGCCCGAAGATACCTCGAACGTACATTTAGCTGGGTTCATCTTTAATTGTTTCTTTCTAAGTCAACGGAAGACTGCTGCCAAATGTTCACGGTGTTCTTGATGATCTCCTGACCTGACCACTAAGTCATCAACGTAGCATTCAACATGTTTATGCATCATATCTTGAAAGATATTTTTCATCGCCCTTTGATATGTTGCCCCGGCATTTTTAAGACCGAAAGGCATAACTTTGTAACAATAAATCCCGAGCGGTGTTCTGAATGTCGTCGCCTCTTCATCTTCTGGTGACATCCTAATTTGATTATAACCTGCGTAACCATCCATAAAAGACATAATAGCATACTGAGTAGTACTATCGATCAATAACTCTGTTATCGGGAGAGGGAAATCGTCCTTTGGACATGCTTCGTTCAGATCTCTGAAGTCAATACATACTCCGATCTGACCATTCTTCTTTTTTACAGGAACGATGTTTGATATCCACTTGGGATATTTAACTTCCCTGATGAACCTAACCTTTATCAGTTTGTTTACTTCCTCTTTGATTAATGGAATCAGGTCTGGGTGGAATCGCCTTTGTGCTTGCTTTGCTGGTTTCTTTTCTTTGGAGATGTTTAATCGATGCATCGCTACGGAGGATTCCAATCCCGGCATCTCTCCACATGTCCAGGCGAAGACGTCTTTATTTTCTTTGAGAAGTTGGCCATATTTCTCGAATTCCTGTTTAGAAAGACTGATGCTAATGAATATATTCCTCGGCTCTTCTTCTGTTCCCAAATTTATTTCTCGTATGCCATCTATTGTCGGTTGCCCCCCGTCTTCTATTTGTTTTGGAGCTATTTCAGGATACTCGACTGCTTTAGGATCTTGTTCTGGTATTTGTGCGACTGAAGTCATATTTACTGATATCATATTCACTGATGACTCTGCTCCTAGCCCCTGAAATTTTCTCTGCTTTTCCTGATTAAACCCGAGAGGGATTTGAATTTCTTTCCCATGATTAAGTCCAGTGGGTTTGTTACAATCAAAACTCATATTTCTCATGATTTTCTTACTTACTGCACTGTATTTTTTCCAATTTTGCGGTGTTAACTCTCCGTGATATACATTGCTTGTGATCTCATCTTTTATTTTCGCTGCGATATGGAATTCTATCGGCTTAGGGTATTTAGTACTAGCCCTGACTTGAAATCTTCATGGAGCGGCGGTAAATGGCTTACACCTTTCAATATTGGGTAAGGGCATCGTATAATTGGACTGTAAGATTTTCAACTGTTCTGTCGATAACAATGTCAACGGCGGCGCCCCGGTTGTCTCAGACACTTGGGTACAAAATAGAACTTCTTTCTTGCTTCTGCAGTCCCAGAAGATTCTGCCCTTTCTTCTCTAACATTGTTTATTCGGACGTCTTTTAAGACTTTCTTTTAATCATTATTTCCTACCTCTTCGAAGAATCCTTTATAATAGCTGGCGTCCGCGAAGAAAGACTTAGCTTCCGTATATGGTTTTGCGTCAGCCATCACCTTGCACTGCATTCCGTCCTTACAGTATTTGAAACATTGGTGTAGAGTAGAGGGTACAATCTTGATATTGATGTATCCACGGCCTTCCCAAGAGAAGGTTATACGTTGTCACATTTATAACGTGACATACAACGATAGTAATTAATTCTCCCACTTCGATGTCACTTTGTAATCTTACCGAGTGCGCGTTGTCCATCTTGATTGAACCCTGTATCATCATTCATTTGGAAGTAAATCTAAATCAGAATGGAGATAGCCCAATTTGTTTATCATGGAGAGTGGCAAAAGATTCACTACGGACCCATTGTCTATCATGATCCATTTTATCTTCTTTTCACAAATATACCCTTCTATCATTAGTGGTCTATTATATTCTGCTTCACCAATTAAATCATCATCAGAGAATAAGATTACTGTAGACAATTTGCCTGTTCATTGTGTCTTTCATGTTTCATTTCTGTCAATAAAGCTTCTCTCACATTGTGATCAGATAGCGCATGGATCAAACTCTGCCGAAACTCTTCTGATAACTTGAGTGCATCATAGATGCTTAGACGTGCCGGTATGCCCTTCAAGTGGCTAACTACGTCATAAGCCACTTTCGTCGCTCTGTTCCCACTTTTACTTCCATCCTCGCTGTTCTGTCTTTCGGTGACTTCTTTTTTCGCCATTCTTGCTTTTTGCTTCACCGGATTCATTACCTGCTTCCCCAATCGCAACGTAATCATTACCGCATTCTTTATTGACTTTCGATTTCTTTCTCTTTTATTTCTCGGGCTTTTTTCTGGACTGAAAGCATGTTTATTGTCGCCCTCATACTCTTTTCTTTGCTTTCGCTGGTTATTATTTCACCCCTATTTATCATTTGTTGTATGATGCACTTTAACATATAGCAACTCTCCGTCGGATGTCCCACTAGGCGATGATAACGGCAAAAGTTTCTTTCCCGGGTCTTCGTCACATCTTTAGGCCGCTTGGGCTCTGGTAATTCCAGGGTACCAGCTTTTAACAACTGTTGCATCATAGGAACTACGTCTTCTTTATCGAATTCAAATCCTTCATGAGAATCGAGCATTCTGAGCCTTTTTCCACCGTATCTATCCCTTGATTGATTCCAGCCTTCTTTTCCTTCCGATCTTTTGTCTCTTGAGCTCCTTACATCTTGATTTTTCTTATCACAATTGATGGTATTGACGGTCTTTCTGCCGGATATCCTCCTGATGATTTCATGATGAAATGCTGGCATCTTACGAGTCATTAATTCCAACGCATGGGCTTTAGTAGCCAAATCGTGAAAGGTTCTGACATCAGCGCTGGTGAGTCCGAACGCGATTCCTGTTTCCATAGAGTTCAAACATATCTTGACCTGTTCCTTTTCTTCCGGCAGCTGTCTACATGATGCCCCCAGTGTCTTCCATCTGTCTATGAGCTTTTCGACCGGTTCTCCTTCTCGCTATCGTACTGAAGCTAATTCCGTGATGCTAACATCGCGCTCTGACGAGAAGAAGTTTGACATGAAAGCATCTTGCATTTCCTCCCATGTACGTATAGATCCTGGAGCTAAATTTGAATACCATCGGAAAGCTTTACTTGTCAATGATGACCCGAATAATCGTAAGCAGTATTGAGGTATTGTGGAGAAATTCCCCATACTGGTAATGAAGTGCATCAAGTGCTCTTCAGGTGACCCTTCTCCGTTAAACTTCTGAAAGTCTGGATGCTTGAAATTAGCCGGAAAGGGAACATCTTCTACTTCTCTTGAGTACGGCGTACGGTATCTAAAACAGCCAGTATTCACGCGCTCTCTCTCTATTCTGACTGCTTCTTCGACGACTTGCCTTACGTCATCCTGTGTTATAGCTCTTGTTGCTGGAACGGACCCTCGCGATCATATCCCCTGTGGACGGGAACCTTCAGGTTGGCTCTCCTGTCCATTTGTCCCTCCCATCATAGGTGGAGCAGCTATCTGGGCCACGTTATGCGCCAGGGTTGCCAAAGCTTCTCTAAGGTTCTGGCACTCGTCCATTAGCGCTCTTTGCGCCTCTACCATTTGGTCAACAGATTCTTCAGTAGTTGGCCTATTTTCTTGACCTGTCCCTGCCATATACACTGTGGCTTCTTTGCTGGTTGTCGAGGTCGTTGTTGGAGTAAGACGAGAGTACGTTGAAGTAACAGGGCTTATAAAGATGGGAGAGATCGGAGTCTCGTTTGACTTTTACGTGCTTCCCGTGCTGTTAATCGATCGGGGCGATACAATTATGGGCGAACTTGTCGGGGGTGATACAGGCATCGGTGATCCTATCATCAGCGTTTTACCTTTTTGTGCTTCTGTCCATTTGGTCCTTGGGGCGACCAGAGTCAGAAAATCGTGCGACGCGAACTGTAGAATTGTTCGCTCGAGGTATATCGCAGGAGGAGCAAGTTCGGGTTTTCTTCTTGCTATACTGCGCGTGATTGGTCCCTCAGCTCTTGGTAAAGATAAGTTTGCCTTGCGGCTCTTTAAGTTCTTTGCTTTTGTCTTCCTAGACAAGACCACAGTCCAGTTCCCGTCACTTTCCTGTGGTTGAGGTGAGACGGAAATGACTCTCGCTGTTACTTGAGTCACTTTGCGCCTGCTTGTGGTGATGCATTCGTATGCTTGGGAGTTCGGCTTGGCGCGTATTCAACTACAAACCCAGTAGGGGTGAAACGGAAGTTCACTTTTCTCGCAACGTTAGCCATCAGTAGTATTATGTGATTGAATTCGGGTACCTTCGATAATGAAACATACATGAAGTTAGTATACGAGGGATTAAGTAAACTATCTTAGAGATGAAGGGGAGGATGTTCCCACTGAGAGTCACCATTTTGGTGTCTAAGAGACGCCAAAAAAGTGATAAGAGTCTTACAACTTTCCCCAATGTTAATGTTAGATAAGATAAAGTATTCCCCAGTGGAGTCGCCATTTTGTTTCGACAAGGAAACAAATATATTTGATTTGGGAGTATTATCTTATTTAAACATAACAATGGAAAAGTATAAAGACAATCATCACACTTTATTGATTCTGAATTCATTTACATCCTCTAATATCCCTTGATTCTAAGATAGATTACAAAGAATTTATTGTCAGTTCAACTATCATAGTTAAATGTAAATTTTGGTAGCATAACGGCAATGGTTCCAATCCCCTAAGACTTAGGAGGAATTGACGAATCGACCAACAGTCTTCAAGAAAATAGAGATTCCGGCAGCATTCCGGCGCTATTTCAATCATCTCCTGAGACTTAGGAGGAATACACCCTTCTGTCGATGACTCTTCCTTCTCTCTTGAATAGGAAGAACTTGAAGATTTGAAGACCCTGGCCATTTCAGCAGCATAACAGCCCATTGCTATTATAAACTGCAAGACAGTCGGTTTGCGTGGTCCCGCACGAACCATATCATTTGCGTGGGTTTGCACAAACTGTAGGAGCCCAATGCCAGTTTGCGCGGGTCCGTGCAATCTGCTGGAGCCCAATGCTCTGCACCTTCAGTCTTCTCCTTCGTTCTTCTCGGGGTATTTATAGGCATTTCGCAGGTGTAAAACTCTGACTTGGGCGATGTGGGATAAAATAACTCACAGCCATTTTTTTACGTCACTGTTCCATGCTTTGTGCGGACACGCGCAAATGATATAGTTTGCGCGATCCCGCGCTAACGATATACTTTATGCGGTCCCGCGTAAAGTGTTCTTAGAACTAATGGTTTGTTCCTTTCTTCCAACCTTTTCGTAGATGCCTTGATTTTTTCCTTGCTCCAATTCTTCTCTTATTTTATGCCTCAACATTTACAAATGTGTGGCATTTTCCTCAAACTGAATACTGGCACACATCTCCTGGCCCGGGTATCTCTCGATACGCGAGACGCGGCGACGGTGCAGTCGCTAGGGTATAAGTATCGGGTTGAGCCGACTCTGGAATATGGGATACGACTTAAGGTCACGCGTAAATGCCGGTTATAGATCGCGAGTCGTTGGAATTCAACCGAGAGGACCGTGGAAGCCTATGGAATGGTACGGGCTAGGATACGGGTCTTATACCTTTGAATCTTACGAGTTTGGTTTTGAGGTGAATTTTTATGATCTCGTTAACTGCCTCCACTTGGTCGTTGGCTTGGGGGTGCTGAGGTAAGGCAAAATCGTTATGAATGCAGAGCTTTTTGTACAATCCTCAAAACTGAACATTGTTGAAATGCCTACCATTGTCGTTACAATGGTGTGGGGAATGCCGATGCTACAGACAATATTTTTTCAAATAAAATTGGTTGTTTTCTGTTCAGTGATTTTTGCCAAAGGCTCGACCTCGGCCCAACTGGTGAAGTAATCGACATCGACGATGGCAAACTTGGTCTCTCCCTTACCCATTGGCACAGGTCCTATGATGTCAAACCCCTACTGTGCAAAGGGCGAGGGCCACCCATTCGAGTCATTTACTTGGGTGGTTGTCGCGATATTATTATGAAGTACTGGCACCTGTCACACTTTCTTGTGAACTATTTTGTGTCTTTATGCATCATAAGCCAATAGTATCCTTGTTAGATTATTTTATGGGCTAGGGCTCTTCCACCTAAATGATTTTTGCAGATAAATTCGTGGATCTCCCTTCATTCATATTCAACTTCATCTTGCCATAGACATTTTAGGTATGACAATGAGAATCTCTTTTTTGTATAGGATGTCTCCCAATATCGTATACCGAGAAGATCGGTACCTGATCTTTCGAGCCTCCAATTTGTCCTTGGGTAACTCAACATGTTGTAGGTAGCGTATGATTGGGTCCATCCAACTCGGTGGTTGGTCTATCGGGAGAGCTTCTCTTTGGTCGGGCTGGCTAATACTTGCTCCGAGAAAGGATTCAATTAGTACGGTCCTAGCAAGGTCATCATCGATGGCTAAGGCTAGTTTAGCAAGGGAGTTGACTTTGGAGTTTTCTGATCTAAGGACCAATATGATTTCATACTTGTCAAAACCTTCAAATAGTTTCTGGGCTTTAATCAAATAAGCAATCATTTTCACTCCTCTGGCCTAGTATTTTGTAGTTACTTGGTTTACCACCAGCTGGGAATCACTGTAGATTTTTAATGTCCTGGCTCCCATTGCCTTAGTCAATCTTAAGCCGGTGAGGAGTGCTTCATATTCGGCTTTATTGTTGAAGGCTTAGGAACCAAATCGTAGGGCGCACTCGACATTTTCCTAGTTGGGTGAAGTTACGATCAATCTCGCTCCACTTCTCTAGGTGTTTGATGACCCATCCACAGGGAGGGTCCATGCCTACGATCGTTTGGTTTTTTTGACTTCTGTCACTAATTGGGTGTGGGGTGAGTGAACTCTACAATGAAATCGGTGACGGCCTGCCCTTTGATCATCACACTTGGTCTATACACAATGTCGAATTCACCTAGCTCGATCGCCCATTTAGTGAGTCGTCCCGATACCTCAAGTTTATGCAGTATTTGAAGGAGTAGCTGATTGGTCAAGAACACGATGGTGCAGGCCTGGAAGTAAGGTCGATGACGTCAGGACGATACGATCAATGCCCGTGTTAGCTTTTGTATTTCCAGGTAACGTGTTTCTTATCAATCATGGCTTTGCTCACCTAATAGAATGGTCGTTGGATACTCCCTTCTTCTCGAACTAGGGCCGAGTTGACTATTGTAGGCGATGCAGCTAAGTACAATAGCAGCTCTTTCCTAGGTTCTGGCTTGGAGAGTAATGGTGGAGACCACAAATATGTTTTAATTTGTCAGAATGCTTGCTCACACTCTTTTGTCCAGGTCGGCTTCTTACTTTCATTCAGCAGCTTTAAAAAATATAAGCACTTGTTTGTGGCTCGGGAGACGAACCTATTTAGAGCCGCCACCCTGCTTGTAAGGCATTGAATTTCCTTCATCATGCTAGAGGAACTTATTTCTAAGAGAGCTCGAATCTTATCAGGGTTTACCTTTATCCCCCTTTGGTGGACCATGAAGCCTACGAACTTTTCCGAGATAACGCCAAAGGTGCATTTGCTTCTATTTAGATTCATTCAATATTGTCTTAGGATCCCAAACATCTCCTTCAGGTCTGTCACATGGTCCTTTGCCATAGAGCTCTTAACGAGCATGTGGTCACGTAAAACCTCCATTATATTCCTGGTCTATTTAGCGAACATTTTGTTCACCAGATGTTGATACATTGCTCTAACATTCTTCAACCCAAATGACATCACTCAATAGCAGTACAGGCCCTTATCGGTGATGAAGGCCATTTTTTGCTTGTCGTGTTGGTGCATGGTGATTTGATTATAGCCTGAAAACATGTCCATAAAGCTACGAAGTGCATGCCCGGTAGTGCTATTTAATAGCTAGTTGATCCTTGGGAGGGGGAAGCGATCTTTTAGGCAAGATTTATCTAGATCGGTATAATCTACGTAGACTCTTCATTTCACACTAGCTTTCTTTACCAACATGGCATTAGGAAACCAGTAAGGATAATGTACTTCCTTGATGAATCTAGCTTCAAGGAGCTTACTGACTTATTCTTTGATCTTCATACACCTTTCTGGGTCAAATGCTCATCTTTGCTGCCTTACGAGCTTGTGGTCGGGGTCTACGTTCAGTCGATGGACTTTCGCTCTCGAATCTATTCCAGGCATGTCCTGGTGTGACCCGACAAATACATTGATGTGTTGCTTCAACAACTCAACTAGCTCTAACTGGAGTTGTGGTTCTAATGACCTGACCTGGATGGTGTAAGATGGGTTAACGTCAGAGAGTTGTATCGCAACAAGATCTTTTATCGATGATCCTCTTTCGATAGTATCTTCTTGGGGGTCCAGAGAGGTGATTTACATAGCTTGTTGTCAATGTGCCTTCACTTGGAGAGCCATTAAATAACATTGTTGAGTTTCATGTTGGTCACCCCGGACTTGGCCAGGTCCATGATCGATCTAAAACTTCATAGTGAGGAGGTAGGTGGAGACCACAACTCGCATGGCGCTTAAGGACGGCATGCCTAAGATAATGTTGTACACCGATGGGCAGTCTACCAAAAGGAAGTCGACCATGGTGGTGACGTGGTTGGTACCCTCTTCGGTTGTTACTAGCAGAAGAGCACTTTCTTCTAAGGTCACTTTTTCCCTTATAAAGCCAAGCAGAGGGGTTTGCACAGGTTACAATCTTGACCTCCCGACTCCCATTTTATTGAAGGCGGCCATGAATAGGATGTCCACAGAGCTCCTAGTGTCGACCAATATCTAATGCACTCTGTGGTTAGCAATGGTCATGGCGACCACTTGTGCTTAGTCATGGGGATGATAAATCCCTCGTGCGTCTTCTTTAGTGAAGGTGACGTTGCATGAATCCATCTTGGGTTCCTTCCTGGGTCACCCGGCGAGGTTTACTTGATCTTCTTATCCAATACTATTTGCATTGTGCGCATGGGCTTGGCGCGCACGGTTTAAGTCTCCACCCCCAGTGGGTCCCATAAAGATGGTGCATATTTTTCCTATTTCTTCGTTGTTAGCCTACTCATCACGTCATTCTTGCTACCTAGTTGATCGACCACTCTACCTCTATTGATAAACTCGTGTAAATACCCTTTCTAGATGAAGGATTCAATATCCTCCTTAAGGTCAAAACATTCAGTCATATTATGACCATGTTCCTGGTGAAAATGACAATGCTTCTTCTTCTCCCTTTTTTTAGTCAACCCTCATCTTATTTGGCCACCTCAAAATGTTTTTGTCACTAACTTCCATGAGCACTTATTCTAGTGTGGTATTCAATGGGGTATATCTACAAACTGTCTTTCTGGGGCCAACTAGTTCAGGGGACATTGCTCTAGTCATCCTCCCTCCTTTTAAAGCTCACGTCAGGTGCCTCCTTCCCTTCCTTTCTTTTCCTCTCTTACTGAGTTGCTCTCACCTTGATTAGTTTTACACACGCTGAATAACTCCACTGCGTTAGAATACTTTTAGGCTCGGTTGAGGAGGTTGGCAAGAGTTGTCCGGGAATTTTTTCCAATCAAAAAAAGAAACTTCCCTCCCTTGAGATTGGCCATCATGGCTGTGAGAGCAACCTGGTCAGAATAGCCATCTACCTGTAAAGCCTTAGCATTGAATCGAACGATATAGACTTTCAAGAGTTCATCATCTCTTTATGTTATTATAAGGAGGTGGGTCGAGGGTTTCCTTATGTCTTTTCTTCTAATGAATTGGGTAACGAACAGCTTGCTGAGCTGGGCGAACGAACCAATGGATTTTGTCTTCAAGTGCATGTACCACTTTCGAGCAGCCCCAATCAGTGTTAGGAAGAATGCCATGCACATCACTAGTTCGGAGGCACCATGAAGCTCCATCCATGCTCTAAAGAATTCCAGATGTTCAATCGAATCCCCCAAACTTGAATTGGGCATTATTTGAGGCATCCGAAATCTAGACAGCAATTGGCTTTGCATGATATCATCCATAAATGGTGGTTCATCTATTCGAATAGGGAGTCGACAAGAGGCAGGGGCTTTTGCTCGACAAGCTAGTTAAATATGTCCTAGCTGATCCCATATTTCTTTCATTTCTTCCCACTAGGGAACCTTATTTTCAGTCCTGATCACCAGAGCCTTTCCCCGAGCTCACCTTCTTTTTTTCTAGTGTATGCCGTAAATCCGACTCGACAAGCTCAATGGTTCATAGGGTTTGTATTAGGACGTTCATACTTCCTCCTGGTCGGGCCTTCGCGGCATGTGGCTCAAAACACATAGGTATTGTCACGCCCCAAACTTGGAAACCGGGCTCATAAAATTCTCAATCGTTGAATCTGGCACTGACAGCCTCCGTAGTACCCCATCCTTGGCTCCCGACACTCATATACCAGGCTCCGATCCTGGGATCCTATAAGGAGGATTTTTCAGCATGAATTTATTTCGTAATAAGCATAACCCACGAATAATAACCAAGACACCATCATAAAATCCACTATGATAAAAAACTTTAAAATATAATGTGCATAAAAGGAAATACAATAATAATAATAATAACATAACTCCAGAAGCTCTGTAGCATGCTCCTACTCCTGCTCAGCTACGGTTTGGCGTCACCTGCACACATCAATCGTGCATAAGCTTATAGAAAGCTTAGAGGGTAGTGAGAGTGTGTGCACAATATAAGTATGCCCAGAATACAATATCAAAGTAATGTGGAATATGCTGGCGAATCCATGAATACTATTAGTTGTACCAAGGGTATACGATGCAAGGCATGAATGATGTCGGCCATATCAAGGCCATGTGATGGA
Organism: Magnolia changhungtana; assembly: GCA_030180095.1. Taxonomy (NCBI): domain Eukaryota; kingdom Viridiplantae; phylum Streptophyta; class Magnoliopsida; order Magnoliales; family Magnoliaceae; genus Magnolia; species Magnolia changhungtana. The sequence goes on from JASAUF010000554.1 coordinate 2,820,170, forward strand.
GATGCAACTCAAGCATACTAATCCTCATCTGAATCCACATATCAATGCAGCTCATCACTAGAGCATCAAATATCAGTACAGTTCTCACTCTAAATAATCATCGGAGTTTAATACACTCCAAATGACACTACCCCTTTCCTAGGAGCGCAATCCAAGTGAGCGTAATAAACCTCACTATCCGCCTGGCCAATAGCCTGCCAATACTTATCCAGCATATCGATAGCGGACCCATTTACAAGCTAGTTATACTCAGCCTAGCAATTGCCCTTACCCTCGAGCGGGTAAGGCCACGCCTGTAATGCCCTAAAAATTGGGGGTTGAGTAGCAACTCAACTCCCGAGTTCCAAAACATCACTTATGCAACATATATGCTTACTATTCAATGTTGTCTGTGTTAGTGCATTCAGCATGAGTGGGATTATACCAAACCAGTTATTAATACTCCAGATCAAGTTGCAAAACGCAAGCGAAAGACTGAAAGACATAAATAAATATACATAAGTCAAAATATCATGATCGGTCTCTGGAGTATGAATACATCACTGAGTCACCATATACATGTACCAGTCTCAAAAATCAAAATGTCAAAATAGTACAACTACAATGATAATCCCTGTAGCCCCGTCGATCCGGATAGCCTAAGCGAAGCCACCACAGAACTGCATATAAGAGAACTCGTCCTGATCATCGCAGTAGTCAGGCTCCGCCTCAGGAGTCATGCCGTCATCTAAAATCAAGACAAAGTCTGGTTGGTGTTTAAAACACTGTCCCGTAACGTGAGAGTGAGTGATCAACTCAGTGGAACAATAAAGTAAAGGTTACCATGTTATCAATTCAATCAACCAGTAATGATAAAGCAGCACCCCTAAGTACTCTTGTTAGTGCAAGAATGGTATGAATGTATGATGCATGCCCTCGCCTACGCTCTCTCAGCGACTTCATCTCACGTTCACACATGAATAACACTACCTCAGTGCTTGACCTACTACGCCTAAACGCACGCGTAATGCAGTGCATGCATATGATTACCAAGTTCTTATTAGTCCTTTTCATACAGCAGGATTGGAAAACTAAGGTACCTCCCTTATATCAATTTCCAAACAATGATCCATCTAGGGTTGTCAATCCTAGTTAATCACATACGATAGGCAAGTTCAGGTCACTACCACCAACACCCTACCAACTGGCAGTTTATTTTCGAAGGCTCGTCGCCAACCTGACTAGGGACCACAGCCAGGCTGTGCCAGGGTAGGCCCATTTTATACTCGAGGTTACTCCACCAACACCCTACCAACTGACAGTCTATTTTCGAAGGCTCATCCCAACCCGACTAGGGACTACAGCCAGGCTACACCAATGGAGGCCGATAGCTCGAATAGTGTCCCATACCATCGTATTTGGCTCACGAGTTTGGGTTGCTCACTAGTCACTATGGGGAGGCTCGTCGCCCCAGTGTAGGCCGACAGCTCGACCACGGTGTCCCATACCACCATGTTAGGCTCATGAATCTTAGCGGATCGAGGTACTAAGGTTAAACGGGATTTCACCGGTGAGTTCAGTACCTTAGGTTTAGGCAGTGGTGTCCATACATGGTGAACATACATCGGGTCAATCGGGTTACTTGACTAGCTCGACTAGCACGAGCGTATATCAAGTGGATCGACATGAAGTGCGTAAGCACTCCGTGTGGCCTAACCACTGTCAATAACTGAAGTACGACTCGAATTTGTCGAACACATCCAATGTGGAGAAACAACATTATCCACCAATCTATGATCGGTTACCAATTACCTGGACTATACAATAGCTCCAATCATATTCAATTACAACAAAATATCCTAGAAAGATAGTTAAAGTAGTAATGGATCAAGATTTCAATTCATACAATCAAAGGTCCAATATTGTCCGCTTTAGGGCTGCCAGGGTTGTTGCACGGAATCGTTACACCACTCCCACATCACCATTTACAGCTTTATTTTTACATTTTATGGAATACAACTTAAACATGGATTTATACATATGCATTACATAGATAAACAGACACTATAATATATGATACATGGAGGAAAACATACACATAGTTAAAGGAGTTGAGAATCATATCTCAACGCCCTTATACATTACAATTTACTAACTACTTACTCATTCAGACATTCCAGCAAACACTTTAGACTACTTTCATCAACATATATGACGTATGTTGATCACATAGGTATTAGGTCAAATCCTTTCACTAGGGAGTTGCTCCATTTATAACACGCCTGCACCAACGACGGATAGTCATGGCAAGCATGAATCCAAGTTCCATTTTCATTCATTCATTTCCACAAACACTTGGGCTACACACTGTATCACACATAACGTATATTGGTCGTGGCATGATTTAGGGCAAGTCCTTTTGTCGAAGGATTACTGCCTACACAACAATCGCATAGCCACGATAGTTAGTCATGGCGTACACTAATGCAAGGTTTATACTCAATTAGTCTTTTACTCTAACACTAAGCTACATATAATAACATACACAACGTATATTGATATAACATGTATTAGGCTAATCCGTTCACCCAAAAGTTGATACACATGCATCTAGCATACATAGACAGCAATTAATCATGGTAAGCACAAATCCGAATTTTATACATATACGGTATTTTCTACAAATATGAGGAATACAGTATATTCAACCTAGTTAACGTATAACTAAAAAAAGAAACGGATATCACTTTATGCATGTGAAATATCACCTACATCAAGAATAAATCATTAACGGACATTGAAAGCCTTGAAAACCATAACCTATACGTCTATAGTCCGCACCTTATGCTGTAGAAGCGAGTAACGGACTCAGTTTAAACACAAAGTCTTTAGCAACGGTAGAACGACAACCTATGGCATGAAATAGGTTAGCTATTTCATCACTTACACCAGTTGAATCTCTAAAATTGATTAGGATTAGGATTTCTTACCCGAAAAAGGAATCAGAATCGCCCAAAAAGCGATATGGTAGTGATGGATAGGCATGTAGAATGGCAGGGATCGATTCCCAAGAGTGATTCCAACTTCACTCTCACTTTCTCTCTCTTTACTCTCTTCACTCTCCTAGGGTTTTCTCAAATTCGTATGGAGTGAATGAGAGAGGGTTTAAGGTCCTTATATATGCTGGAAATGGCCCTAGGGCCAAGGTATACTTAGGCTATGTCTAAAGGGAGGTTGTTCCGTCTCAACGAAGTACTTCTGGAGCCCTCCCTTGAGCCAAAGGTCGGACTTAAGTTTCTTGACTATGGATCTACGTCGAGGTAAGTTTTCATTCCGATTGAGTTTCCAGATCGCATGTGGCGGACCAGTTTCAGTTCAACGGTCCACAATCACCAATCAGGGACACAAGTACACTGACCTATGTATGAAATTTCTCCTGATCCAAGGGTGTATTTGGGTCAGATTCTGATGGTCTGAATCCTTATATTCAGCCCACAAGCGACAAGTCTCAGATGACTTAAATTTAGATTTTTATTTCTAAGATATCTACGTTTCTCACACACTTCACTCCGGGCTCAAGTGAATAGCTTTGGGACACTATCTGGATTTGATTTCCGAGATGGTTGTCAAGCTCAGCAAGGCGGTCCTAAGCGCTTAGTCTCATGGTCATTGGACTTTCGATGTACGGTCCAGATTCGATATGGAGTTTCAATATGCTCCCAAGAGCAACTGGGTAATGAGATTGATCCTAGATTTCAAGGCAACCTAGCGTCACTGATTCTACAAGTTTTAGGTCTTGCAGATCGTATTTAAAGTAGATCAAACAGATTTCATAGCTAATCTAGTTTAACACTTAGTTAATTTTATTTAATTCCTAAAGGATTTGATCCTGAGTGATTTCTGCCTAAGGTGGTACTTGGGTCTTTATACGAATTTTTTTGGGACGTTACAATCTACCCCACTTAAAGAAAAATTTCGTCCTCGAAATTGTCTAAGGGTAATCAGTAAAGGTTTTCAGGTTAGTTCTGTTGGTTTCAAGTTTATATACGTGTTAGGGTATATAACAGCTATACTAGCCTAGCTTATATCGGTCTACCCCCTTAAAAGTTTCTACCTTTGAGGTTTGAAGATAAATGTCCAAGTCATTACTATCGTGCTAAGTGTTTGATGTTAAAGTTTACCTAAGGGTGGTATGTTCTACTATTTATGATTGGGCTAATACAGAAAGTCAGTTGTGGTAGGCTCAACCCCGATAATTCAATTGCTCGCCTGACCAGGGCAAACAACACATTGTATCCCTTCCTAATCCTGATGGATCCTGGTCTTCTGCTCAGTCAAGCAGTGAGTCCTTTGGTAATCACTCAGGATTGAGAATTGAGTTAAGCCACGAATGCCTCATACAGATGTGGTTATGAAATTCTGAAATCGGATCATCCTAAGTATTTAAGGAGTATTATAATTCGCTAGGAGGCTCAAGCCTATAAGGTTGTCCTTTGGATCTTGTTCAACGAGAGTTCTTGTTTAACCTATGTTTAACTTGGTGGATAATAAGTTCTTTCCTAGCGCTCATAGTCAAAAGACTATACTAGAAGGGTTTTCAATCTCCTAATATTATAGTTGTAGGTCACCATTTCAATTATATGGCTAGGGGATTATGAGCAGATTTTCACTTTAGTTTCATTAACTTCGGGAGGTAGGGAAGAGTCAATAGTCCCAAAATATTGCAGAAGTTTGGAATGCTAGCAACATAAGGCCGCGAGAAGGAAAAGAAAAGGGACATCTCCTCGACGCTGTATGAACCTTGAATTTACAAGGAAAATAAGAAACTTATAACCTTACTGTGGTCCGCCTCTAACATGATCTTACGGAGTATTAAACTATGAAACTCAATCCTACTCGAGGGTTCTAATTTAATTGTACAAAAACAAATATATATATATATATATAGATATTTATCTTTACGTATAATCAAATTGAATCACAGGATAATTCCTAGTATGAATATAAGAATGCCTAAAAGAGATGACTAACCTATTAGCAACTTGAAGTTGTAAAAATTTTCCGTTTCGCCCTTTCTATTATTTACAACATATTTGTCCTCTCTTGTTACCATATTATTATTATGATTATTATTTTTTTTATAATGAGGATAGTAATCCATTATTGGGCCTATTCTTTCATACGAACTGGTTTAATAGACCAAGTGTCTACCAATAGGAATACAGGCGTACCTTGAATGTGAGCAGTGACCTCAAAGGTCAAAGGCGCTGCAGTTGTTGACTCAAGTGCTTCAACTGCAAGTGCATGCACACGGGCTTGTTGAGGATGGTTTGGTTGCGCTGTCATAGGTCTTTGAGGCGGCCTATTCTGAGGTATAGGTGGTCGTTAAAATGGCTACGCTGGTGATGCAGATCATAGAGGTGGAGTCGTTATATCACGTGATGGCCGACGGTCGATCTTCTGAGGTGGTGTGACACCATTGTCTTTTATCTTGGTGAAACAGAAGGAGTCAGTGTGTCTACCTTTATATTAATAAGTACACCAATGTTTCACTTGCCTTTGCTGGGTTGACAGAGCCATGGGCCTGGGAGGTAAGTCTACATATGGCCTCTTACCTAGGACTGGTCGATCCTGCGATTCGGGCTGAGGCCTCGGGCCCATTGGTATACGTGTTTGAGAAACTCTGTCTCCTCACTCAGCTCTTAGAGACATGTTGACTATCTCGGCGTAATTGGAAATGCTAGCACAACACGTTAGAGTGCAGATATCAGGCCGCAACCCATCTGAAAAATGCCGCATTTTTATCGATTCATCAATTAGTAACAAAGGAGCATATCTGGCTCGCTCCGTGAACCTATTCTCGTACTCTGCCACTGTCATGCCTCCCTATCTGAGGCGTAAGAATTCATTCTCCTTCTCGTGCTGGTACGTCTGGAGATAGTACTTCTCATGAAAGCGAAACTCAAAATCTGCCCATGTCCATATATAGTCAACTGCAACTATCCGTAGAACACTATTCCACCACAGGCTAACCTCCTTTTCAAATATAAAGGTGGTCAACTCGACTTGTTCTTGCTCGGTACAATGTAGCATCCTCAGCATCTTTGAGATGTGGTCGAGCCAATATTCAGCCTCCTCGGGTCTATGAGAACTCATAAAAGTAGGAGGCCTCAAGCACTGGAATCACTCGAGGAGACCACTCGTACCCAAATTCCCCATAGGGTATGCAGCAGGTGTAGGGGGAGGCACACCTTCATCCTAAGTAGAAGGCCCTATAGTCTCAGCAGGGAGTATAAGTGGTGAAGGTAGCACTTCCACCCTGAGCTAGAGCCCCTGCAATAATAACTAGGAGCTACTAGTGCTGCTGGTGCATCATCATCATCAACTACTCCAACTTATCTACAAGTGGGGCTGACTGAGGCACGTGCTGCGTCGACGTTGACACACGGTTCTGCTCAGGAACTGATGGTGTAACAGGGGCACCATAGGCGGTGTCATATGTGTCAGCCCAGTGGCAGGGCCAGTGGCCGGTTGAGAATCCGGCATGGCAGTGTGGGTCAGGCCCAAACTAGGGTCCATCTGGTAATCACTCAGAGAAGATACCTCATCAATCGGATCACCAAAAGTGAGATGCGCCGCAACCCGTGCAGCCTTAGGTGACATTCCCTATATTCAACATAGGGTGTAACCCAGGTCAGATTCAACATACTCACAATCACTTTTACGCAGCATTTATACACAGATTAAAGCAACTTCATGCATTTCATTTACCAAAATTGTCATAATACATGAAACACAGTGTTACATGAATCATGATAGAAGATGCATGTGAGCTAATACAACCAAGACTTCAAACACTGAAAACATTCTACTAACTACTACACGACTAGGCCCATCATCATGAACATAAACATAACCTAAAGCAGTAACCAAAATAAGTTACAAGACAACGGCACGGATGACTAGGCATCCGAGTCTGGCGATGGAGGAGAAGCGCCCTTATCCTGTAGGCAACATAGGATGGCCCTCGAGGTGTGGGACACTTTACTGAATTTCGGTTTCATGAAGGCTTCGTTCTCCTCAAGCTTTTGTCTTATTTCGGCTTGGGCCTCCTAGATCTCTTGCCTCAAGGCAGCTTGGCCCTCCTCAAGTTGAGCCAAACGGGCTTCCATAGTAGCCCGTTCACCACCACGCCCCTGGGTGGTAGGAGGAGAGCTTTCATCAGTGTCCCGAGCCTCTTCCTCTTCTTCCTGTTCTTCCTCTATCTCATCACCACTTCTTTCCTCACTCTCTTCATCTAGATCAACACTTTCCTCCTCCTCACTATCAGACTCCTCCCCATATTCGTCGAGTCAGGCTTGTCTTGTCGAGGGTCGATCCCCATGTTGTTAAGCTTAGCATCGCTTATGATCCAGATCGGCGCAACATCATCCATGTTAAGTCTATAGCCAACCTCAAGAGCAATCTTACATATCAAACGGCCGAACAGGAGTGAGACGTCATTTCTGACAGATCGAGCGGTCTGGATTATCTGGAGTAGGGCGAACATGGGCAGGCACAACTTATCCCCATGTCTAACCCTGTACAGGAAGTCTACCATCAAACGAGTGCATTCAGTGCAGTTGCCCCACCATGAATACATATTGTACATGAAAATGTAGTGAAGCAAACAGAAATCATCTGTCAATCTCATCGATGGGAGGCAATTGCCTCATGTTCAGTGAGCCAGTCGGCCACAAAGGTATCGCGTGCGACGATCTCTTTCTCTCACACTCTTAAAATATTTCTCATTAGCATGTACTTCACCAAGTAGAATTTTCATAACCCGGGATACTAAGTCCACGTTGATCATTTAATCCCGCCTTCCAATGGAAACAGTGAACTGTAAAGGTTCTAGCGATGGGTCTCGGATATGGGCGTAGAAAGCATGAATCGTATTCTCACATGCATGAGACTTACCTTCGAACATGGGACCCCACTCAACATCCACCAAACGGTCCAGAATCGGGTGTAGCCCAAACAACTTCTCATCTACGTGAGCTTCAAGTACCACCCTGCGGTCATGAAACCGACCATACTCGAATCCTATTGGTAGCTCTCTCTCTACTGGGATTTGGGGATCGAGGTCCTGCTTCGACCTGTGCTCATGGGCGGCGCTTGTGCTAGCTTCGGCGCTCGCCCTCCTCCTTGGACAGATTGGGCGACTAGGCCCAGCTTCCTCCGTAGGAGCCCGCTTCTTTCCCATAGAGAAAGAAAGGTGAAAATGGAGAAGATGGCTGCCACGAGTTCGAAAAGGGCCATTGGAGTGAAATAAAGTGTTGGATTAAGGTAGACTGTTGAGTTGCGAGAGGTTGAGCCACAAAAATATAGGATTTGTGCGCTCAAATCGTATAAAATGAATGGGATAGAAGAGGGGGTTTGTTGAAAACAGTGGAGGGGTGTGTGATGTGAAGGGAAATGAAAATTTGAAAGAATGGAGGGAAGATTTGAAAGAGAAATTTGAGAAGAGAAATTTGGGATTTTTTTGAGAGGGAGAAAGGCTTGGAGGAGTAGTAATTAAAGGAGGGGGGCAAAAGGGATATAATGGGGTCCCCCCGTGATTTGGTGGACCCCACACTGTTTGAGAGGCCGGCCTGACGCCGACCCGCATCCGCCCGACAGGCCCGGACAGACTGGGCCGCGGTGCTCTGCGGTAGGAGCGGCGCCGCCGCAGTCCTCTGGACTGGGCGCGGTGCCGCCGGGGTAGGGCAATGGCCACCCCCCTCCCAGGGTGCCAATGATACCCGGTACCAACGTGTGTCCCTCTCGGATTGCATCCTTTGGCCCTCGACTCCGTTTCGAGTCGTTTCGGGTCCAAACTACTGTACATTCAAGTTTTTCCCGTTATTTAAAGTTGGAATGGGTAACTTATCATCTAAACTCGTCAACAGACAGTCTAGAAGTGACCTGGGATCACCTCAAGTGATCACTGATGTGTATAACCCTGATCTCAGCGATCGTTTTCGGTGAATTTTGCCAATTGGCGAAACTGGGAAACCTACACTTGTTTCTACATGTTCTCGCACCCCCTAAGTGGAAAATGTGTCAGCATACATCGTGGGACCATAACTCAGGTCCAATTTAATTCAAATCATTCTCTGATACCAACTTGTAACACCCTGAAAATCAGGGGTCAAGTAGCAACTCAACTCCCGAGTTCCAAAACATCACTCATGCAACATATATGCTTACTATTCAATATTGTCTGTGTTAGTGCATTCATCATGAGTGGGATTATACCAAAACAGTAATTCATACTCCAGATCAAGTTGCAAAATACAAGCGGAAGACTGAAAGATATAAATAAATATACATAAGTCAAAAGATCACGATCGGTCTCCAAAGTATGAATACATCACTGAGTCACCATATACATGTAGCAGTCTCAAAAATCAAAATGTCAAAATAGTACAACTACAATGATAATCCCTATAGCCCCGTCGATCCGGATAGCCTAAGCGAAGCCACCAGAGAACTGCATATAAGAGAACTCGTCCTGATCATCGTAGTAGTCAGGCTCTACCTCAGGGGTCACGCCATCATCTGAAATCAAGACAGAGTCTGGTTGGTGCTTAAAACATTGTCCCGTAACGTGGGAGTGAGTGATCAACTCAGTGGAACAATAAAGCAAAGGCTAGCATGTTATCAATTCAATCAAGTAGTAATGATAAAGCAGTAAATCACACATCCCTAAGTACTCTTGTTAATGCAAGAATGGTATGAATGTATGATGCATGCCCTCGCCTACGCTCCCTCAGCGACTTCATCTCACGTTCGCGCATGAACAACACTGCCTCAGTGCTTGACCTGCTACCCCTAAACGCACGCGTAATGCAGTGCATGCATATGATTACCAAGTTCTTATTAGTCCTTTTCATACAGCAGGATTGGAAAACTAAGGTACCTCCCTTATATTAATTCTCAAACAATGATCTATCTAGGGTCGTCAATCCTAGTTAATCACATACGATAGGCAAGTTCAGGTCACTACCACCAACACCCTACCAACTGGCAATCTATTTTCGAAGGCTCGTCGCCAACCCGACTGGGGACCACAGCTAGGTTGTGCCAGGGTTGGCCTATTTTATACTCAAGGTCACCCCACCAACGCCCTACCAACTAGCAATCTATTTTCGAAGGCTCATTGCCAACCCGACTAGGGACCACAGCCAGGCAGCACCAATGGAGGCCGACAGCTCGAATACAGTGTCCCATACCACCGTATTCGACTCACGAGTTAGGGTTGCTCACTGGTCACTACGGGGAGGCTCGTCGCCCCAACGTAGGCCGACAGCTCAACCACGGTGTCCCATACCACCATGTCTGGCTCATGAGTCTTAGCAGATCGAGGTACCAAGGTTAAATGGGATTTCACTAGTGAGTTTAGTACCTTAGCTTCAGGCAGTGGCGTCCATACATGGTGAACATAATCAGGTCAATCGGGTTACTTTTAGCAAACACTTTAGACTACTTTCATCAACATATATGACGTATGTTGATCACATAAGTATTAAGCTAAATCCTTTCACTAGGGAGTTGCCCCATTTATAACACGCGTGCACCCACAATGGATAGTCATGACAAGCATGAATCCAAGTTCCATATTCATTCATTCATTTCCACAAACACTTGGGCTACACACTGTATCACATATAACATATATTGGTCGTCGCGTGATTTAGGGCAAGTCCTTTTGTCAAAGGATTATCGCCTACATAACAATCGCATAGCCACGATAGTTAGTCATGGCGTACACTAACGCAAGGTTTATACTCATTTAGTCTTTTACTCTAACACTAAGCTACATATAATAACATACACAATGTATGTTGATATAACATGTATTAGGCTAATCCGTTCACCCAAAAGTTGATACACATGCATCTAGCATACATAGACAGCAATTAATCATGGCAAGTACAAATCTGAATTTTATATGTATACGGTATTTTCTATAAATACGAGGAATACAGTATATTCAACCTAGTTAACGTATAACTGAAAAATGAAACGGACATCACTTTATGCATGTAAAATAGCACCTACGTCAAGAATAAATCATTAACCGACATTGAAAGCCATGAATATCATAACCTATATGTCTATAGTTTGCACCTTATGCCGTAGAAGCGAGTAACAGACTCAGTTTAAACACCAAGTCTTTATCAACGGTAGAACGGCACCCTATGGCATGAAATAGTTAGCTATTTCATCACTTACACTAGTTGAATCTCTAGAACTGATTAGGGTTAGGATTTTTTACCCAAAAATGAAATCAGAATCACCGGAAAAGCGATACGATAGTGATGGATAGGCACGTAGAATGACAGGGATCGATTCCCAAGAGTGATTCCAACTTCACTCTTACTTTCTCTCTCTTTACTCTCTTCACTCTCCTAGGGTTTTCTCAAATTCGTAAGGAGTGAATGAGAGAGGGTTTAAGGTCCTTATATAGGCCTAAAACGGATGGAAATGGCCCCAGGGCCAAGGTATACTTAGGTTATGTCCAAAGGGAGGTTGTTCCATCTCAACGGAGCACTTCTAATGCCCTCCCTTGAGCCAAAGGTCGGACTTAAGCTCCCTGACAATGGATTTAGGTCGAGTTAAGTTTTCGGTCTAATCGGGTTTCCAGATCACATGTGGCGGACCATTTTTAGTTCAACGGTCCATGATCACCGATCAGGGCCACAAGTACACTGACCTGTGTACGAAATTTTCTCTGATTCGAGGGTTTATTTGGGTTAGATTCTGATGGTCTAAATCCTTATATTCGGCCCGCAAGCGACAAGTCTCAGATGACTTAAATGTAGATTTTTATTTCTAAGATATCCATGTTTCTCACACACTTCACTCTGCGCTCAAGCGAATAGCTTCGGAACACTATCTGGATTTGATTTCCGAGATGGTTGTCAAGTCCAACAAGGCGGTCCTAAGCGCTTAGTCTCATAGTCATCAGACTTTCGATGTGCGGTCCAGATCCGATATGGAGTTTCAATGTACTCCCGAGAGCAACCGGGTAATGAGATTGATCCTAGATTTTAGGGTAACCTAGTGTCACTGATTCTACAAGTTTTGGGTCTTGTAGATCGTATTTAAAGTGGATCAAGCAGATTTCATTGCTAATCTAGTTTTGTACTTAGTTAATTTTGTTTAATTCCTAAAGGATTTGATCCTGAGTGATTTCTGCCTGAGGTGGTACTCGGGTCTTTGTACAGATTTTTCTGGGACGTTTCAACACCCCTTTCCAACTGACCACGACATAGTGGGAGACACGGCCTCCTGGTATTCGACCCTCGTGTGCTCATGTATCCACTCGGTCTCGACGTTGGAGTCATCCTCTGGTACCATCGGGCTTATGAATTTTCACCTAGGGACATATATGGCACCCCGATACTAGTAACAGTATTTTCGGTGTCCAATCCTGTCATCCATGAAATGCCTATGGAGGCTATGGCCCTGATGATGTTAGGGCATACAGAAATCATATCACACAAATACGAGATGCATGAATCATACTATCCAGTTATGCAACAATCCTGTGCGTAGCGCGCCCTCATGTGTTGTCGCGCCCCGAACTCAAAAATCGGGCTCACAAAATTTTCGATCACCGAATCTGATGTCGATGCCTCCATAGTACCCCATTCTTGTCTCCCAGCGCGCATATGCCAGATTCCGATCCTGGGCCCTACAAAGAGGCTTTTCCAACATACATTTATCTCATAAGAAGCATAACTACAAGTTTACCCAAATCACAAAGGCAACATCATCATCACATATCCACTAATATAAACATTTGAAGACAATGCTAAAAGGGAAATACATATATCGAAAATCAAAACTCTAGAAGTTAGCTGCACGCTCCAAACTCGATGCTGCTGCAACCTAATGAGTCTTGTATGCATCTATCGTGTATAAGCTTATTAAAAGCTTAGAGGGTGGTATAAGTGTGTGTATGTAAGTGTTACGGTCTCATGCTCCTTTGATTGTCAAATTTTGTGGTGCCAAAACTTCTTGTGTGTGCCACAACTTCTATCTACGTATCTTGTGTTTGTATGTTGATATATATGATTCAAGACGATATCATAATGGTTCAAGACATGTACGGTGCTCTACTTCAAGAAATAAAAGGTTATGTACCTTGTTCTCTTCTGTATGCTTCAATGTTCAAAGCTACATCAATAAGAAGAGTGTTTATTCAAGACTCAAGTACATTTCAAGACTCAAGTACAACTCAAGTTGAAGCTTATATTCATGCTGTAGAAGATCTCAATCTCAAACTACATCAAGTAGAGGTCTCAAGCTTTAAAGGTTAACTATCATCTGAAAGAATGATGTTCAATGTTCATACTTCATGTTCCAGGTATGTAAACCTTACTTTGACCTTAGGGTAGGTCATTTTGGATACATAAGTTATGATAAATCTTTATACATGAAGTTGGTCTATTCTAAGACTAGTCCTAGACCTTGTTCGACCAGTCCTAGACCTGGTTTGACCAGTCCGAGAAATTCCACAACCAGTCCTAAGTTGTTGAAGATTTTTGGAATTTTTTGGTTACTCTTCAACCAATCCTGGAGATTGTTCGACCGGTCGTAGGGATGTCTCGACTCATCCTTCGACCAATCTTAGAACTTCGACTCAAACTCCAGTAACTAAATCTGGTTTCCTACGACCAGTCCTAGGTCAGCTTCAACCATTCGTTGGTGGTCTACGACCAGTCGAAGGGTCCCCACAACCAGTCGTAGAACTGATTTTTTAGATCACACTTAAATTTTTAAAATGTCGTTGGAGCTATTACCAGTCGAAGGTACCTAAGACCAGTCCTAGACATGATCTTTGCATCTATAAATTGAGCACAAATTTCAGAGTTTTACATCAATTTAATTTGAGTAATTCAAGCCTTCACTCTGAGATAAGTTGTGTTCATTTTAAGCTAATTTGTTCATATTTAATATTCTTTTTGTTAGCTTTTCTTATTTGATTTTATTCCTAAATTCCAATCTTATTTGAAAAAAGAGGAATTGTTGTATTCCTTCTTCATTGGAATCAAAATCAAATAGAGCTACGCCCAATTTGATTTAATTTAAAATCAATTAGAAACTAGAACCATTTCTTAAGTGAGTATTGGACATTGAACGTTGATTCGAATTTCTACTCTCATTGGTTCACCGGGCTGCTATAAAAGAAGAAATCCAGGTATTTTACATTTGTTGTAAATTCTTTTATTTTGGTTTTTTTTAAGATTCGCCAGAAAAATCTCATTGTGTGGTTATCTGAGGAGAGCCAGAAAACTCAGAAAGTGTGGGTTTTTGGATTGTGTAAGCACAAGTTAAAAAAATACAATTGTGAAGATTTTGGGTGAACCTGTAAAACCTGTTTAATAGTGAACGTTAATATCCCCTATGTGAGGATATTAGGAGCGGAGTAGCAAGCTGTGTGGCTGTTGTTTAACAGTTGGTGAACACACAGGCGAACCACTATATGTCGGTGTGTTTTGTGATTTGAGTGCTCTTTTAATTTTCATATTCTTTATCATTTAGAATTGTGAAATGTATGTGTGAATGTGAATGTTGTAATCTTTACATTTCACGTAAAGTGGAGAATGTTGTAATAGTTTAAAATTTTTTTCTTGCTATTTCCTTTATTACCTTTCTGGTTGAGTTTTGATATTCAATTTGTTCTAGTAAGGTTGTCCTGCCATAAACCATTGGTTTTTATGGTACAAAAGTTGTCCTTAGAACAACGTTAGTATCAAGCTCTTTATTTAAGATTGCTTTACATTTCAGTCTTTGATTTATTTAAAGTACTGTTCTTTATTTTTATAAGGCTATGGTAATTCAATTCCGCTATTAAATTTTAATTTGGCACAGTCCTATCCCCCCCCCCCCCCCCCTCTAGGACATATAGCTTGGCCTTTTCAAGTGGTATCAAAGCCTAATAGCTTGTTTTAATTGCTTTATTTTTAGATTCATTTCCTAAGCTAACAATCTAAGCTATATATAAGATAGTCAATGATAAGAAAAGATCTAAATCTAGATCTAAATCTTGGAAATCTTTGAAAGATAGTCAATGTTACAACTGCTAAGAATATGGGCATCTAGCAAACAAGTGTCCTAAAAAGGACAAACCTAAAAAAGAAAGGAATGTTGGCTACTTGGGATGAATCTTCTGGCACTGAAGCCTCTTCTGAATCAGAAGATTCTGAAACCGAGTCGGGCAATGAAGTTAAGGCCCTTATGACTCTAGCCAAGTTCACTTTTTCAGATCATGATGATTCAACCAGTGAAGAAAATTTTAATAGTGATCATGATAATGAAGAAGATCTTCAAGATGCTTACAATGGCCTACATAAGGAAAGTTGTCAAATTGCCGTAAAACTAAAACTTCAAAAAGAAAGGTTTTTAGGACTTAGAGAAAGATTTGAGTCTCTTATTTTAGAAAAATCTCATC
This sequence comes from Magnolia changhungtana, assembly GCA_030180095.1. Taxonomy (NCBI): domain Eukaryota; kingdom Viridiplantae; phylum Streptophyta; class Magnoliopsida; order Magnoliales; family Magnoliaceae; genus Magnolia; species Magnolia changhungtana. The sequence goes on from JASAUF010000554.1 coordinate 2,835,636, forward strand.
TTTCAGATTGTTTTGAAAAATGCAAATGTGATCTAGATTTCAAAACCACCCTTATTGAAAATCTAAAATCTGAAAATAATAAACTTAAACTTGAAGTCTCTTCCCTTTTGAGTTTAAAGGATACATGGAGGTATGCCCAATGTGATCCAAAATTAGAAAAACTTTTAACTGGATCAAGAAAATGTGGCGACCGATCTGGTTTGGGCTACGACAAAAAATTTCTCCTAAACAGAAGAATACTCCTCTCAATTTTGTAAAAGGAGAATCCTCTAACTTAAAAGAGAAAAGTTCAAGCCAAAACTTTTATTAAAATGTTAAACCTTTTCAATCTTTCAAAACCAGAGGTAACCATATCAATTACAAAAATTAAAACCAAAACCCTTTGTCTGAAAAAATAGTTGATTTTCTTAAGGAGCTCTTAAAATCTAACTCAGTGGGTCACTCGTACAAAAATTACAAATACAAGAAGACCAACTATACTCCTAAACCCAAAACAGTAATGAAATGGGTTCCTAAAGTTACTTGCTTGGTTGCCCACACTGCTTTCAAAGCTACAAGCCATTCGAAGTGGTACTTAGACAGTGGATGCTCAAGGCATATGACAGGCGACAAAGCTTTATTCATCGATCTAAAAGATATGACTGATGGGTCAGTCACATTTGATGATGGTAGCAATTGCAAGATTATTGGCCAAGGTACAGTTCAGCTCTATAACCTTCCTTTATTTAAGAATGTTTTATATGTTGAGGGGATAAAACACAACCTGTTAAGCATATCTCAAATATGCGATAACAAGCATAGCATGAAATTTTCTAATAAAGGTTGTGAAATCTTAAACAAAAAGGGCTCTGTAATATTAACTAGTCGCAGGACTTCTAAAAACTACTATATTGAAGCAATGGTAGCTCATCTAATCAATCGTGTTATATTGTCCATACCAATGAAACTGAATTATGGCATATACGCCTTGGACGTGTACACTACCGTAATTTATACAGATTGAGCAAAGGAGAACTAATAAGAGGTCTACCTAAATTACAAAATATAAACAAGGTATGTAGTGAGTGCTAGTATGGCAAGCAAACAAGGAGCTCTCACAAAAAGGTGAACTCCAATGCCACATCAAGACCACTCGAGCTTCTCCATATGGATCTTATAGGACCTACTAGGATGGAGAGTTGAGGTGACAAAAAATACATCTTGGTAATCGTGGATAATTTTTCCAGATTCACTTGGGTAGCCTTCTTAAGAGATAAATCAAAAACCCTTGATGAAGTTAAAAGGATTCTCAAACGGATCCAAACTGAAAAAGGTTCTCAAGTTTGTAAGATCCGTAGTGATCATGGATCTGAGTTCGAGAATAACAATTTTGAGAAATTCTGCAATGATCAGAGAATATCGCATGAATTCTCTACACATAAAACTCCGTAACATAACGGAATTGTAGAAAGGAAAAATAGAGTGCTTCAAGAAATGGGAACTGTAATGTTGAATAGTATGAAGCTCCCTAAAAATCTTTGAGCTGAAGCAGTGAATACTGTCTACTATGTTATTAATCGGGTTTATATATGTAAATCTAATAATAAAACCGCTTATGAAATGTGGTTCGATAAAAAGTCTACTGTCAAATACTTTCGAGTTTTTGGTAGCAAGTGCTACATTTTGCATGACCGTGAAAATCTGAGAAAGTTTGACACAAAGAGTGATGAAGGAATCTTTTTAGGATATTCTTTAAATAGTCGCGCATATCGTGTACTGAACAAAAGGACCGGTGTTATTCAAGAATCAATTAATGTGGTCATAGACGATCATATGAATACACCTGCCCCAAGTTCAGATAATGATGTTCTTCTATTTGATAAACCTGATACTTCATCAAGTCAAAACGATTCTAAATTAAGGACTGTTAAAGATCATCCAACTGATCAAATTCTTGAAAACCCTCTCACTAGTGTGCACACTCGTAGACAACTAGAAGACATGCAATTACGTGTGCTTTACATCTCAGATTGAACCAGTAAACATAAAAGAAGCTCTTTCTAAGGAAAACTGGATAGTAGCTATGCAGGAAGAACTTAATCAGTTTGTTCGAAATGATGTCTGGTATCTTGTTCCTAGACCTAAAGATAAACACATTATAGGAACTAAGTGGATTTTCAAAAATAAGTCTGATGAACTTGGGAATATAATTCGAAACAAGGCAAGACTGGTTATACAAGGGTACACTCAAATAGAAGGCATTGATTACAATGAAACCTTTGCTCTAGTTGCTCGCCATAAATCAATCAGACTTTTTATATCCAATGCATGCTTTAGAAAGTTTAAAATTTATCAAATGGATGTAAAGAGTGCTTTTTTGAATGGTAATCTACATGGAGAAGTATATGTTGAACAACCCACAGGGTTTGAAGACCCTAAGTCTACTGATCATGTATACCATCTTAAAAAAGCTCTATATGGTCTAAAACAACTCCCAGGGCATGGTACGAAAAATTGACTAAGTTTTTACTAAGTCATAATTTTCAAATGGGAAGTGTCGATAAGACACTTTTTGTTAAGAAACATAACGATGATATCTTAATGGTTCAGATCTATGTTGATGATATTATTTATGGATCAACTTATACTAACATGAGTGTTGAGTTTGCAGATTTGATGAAATCTATGTTCGAAATGAGCATAGTTGGGGAATTAAATTATTTCCTTGGGTTGCAAGTAAAACAACAACCAGATGGCATTTTCATTTCTCAAACAAAATATGCTCTGAACTTAATCAAAAAGTTTAGATTTGAGAATGGTAAGAACTTTGATACTCCTATGAGTACAACTTTAAGACTCTCAAAAGACTCTACAAGTTAAAATATAGATCCTAAATTATATTGTAGTATGATTGGTAGTCTACTTTACTTAACTGCTAGTAGACCTGATATTGCTTTAAGTGTTGGGATTTGTGCTAGATATCAGTCGATCCTAAAGAGTCACATCTATCTGCTATTAAGCGGATTATGCGATATGTCGCAAGTTCTGCTAAAATGGGTTTCTGGTATCCTTTTGATACTAGTGTTCAATTGGCCGGGTATTCAGATGTTGATTGGGCCGGAAATATTGATGATAGAAAATCAACAATGGTGGTTGTTTTTATATTGAAAACTGTTTAGTTTCTTGGTTTAGCAAAAAAGCAAAGTTCTATATCGCTCTTAACTGCTAAGGCTGAATACATTGCAGTAGGAAATGCATGTACTCAGCTTGTTTGGATGAAACGTATGTTAACTGATTATGGAATTGCACAGGAATCAATGATATTATATTGTGATAATTCCAGTGCTATAAATATATCAAAAAACCCAATTCAGCATTCACGTACCAAGCACATTGACATTAGGTATCACTATATTCGTGAATTAGTGGAAGAGAAAATAATATCCTTGGAAAATATACCGACCAAGACTCAACTTGCTGACATTTTCACTAAACTGCTCGACAAAGGCAGGTTTAATAAATTGAAATTTGATCTCGGAATGTACATTCTAAATTGATTATTCATGCATATTTGTATCATAATACATATAATTGATAATTTATTTGTTTAAATTTCAAATTTTTATGAAAAAATGCATGTTTTTATGTTTTCATGACCAGTCGAGGACGTGCTCGACCAGTCGTGGTACGACCGGTCGATAACAGTCCTCGACCAGTTGTGTAACACGCTGGAATCTTTTATTTTGAATTTCATTGTAATTTTGGGGCGCTTTCTTGAAAAATCTGATCTAGCAAAACCCATTATTCCAAATCTTTTGTCTCCACTAGATCTTTTGATTTTCATTCTGATTATGGATGTTAGAGGGAAAAAAATTCTCGTGGTCCATCTTCTTCTAGATCAGCTCCTCTTGCTAGGCGCCATCTTCGTTTACCTGAGGATGATCCCTCCGATGTACGGGATTTGCGTATGCGCAAAGTCATTGTTGAACAGTCTGTTTGTATTGAACATATTGCTCCTTTTGGTATTCTACCTATACTCCAAGTTGTAGGATGGGATAACATTTTACATTGGGGTGGACCTGCATACCAATCTATTGCACTGGTCATGTTTGCATGTATCTCAGTATTCTCTTTTGAGGATTTAACTTTTAAAATTGATACTAGAGAAGGTTTATTTAAAATTGACCGTCATCTGATTGCAGGGTTAATGGATATACCTATTAATGAAGAGGGTATTCCTATTCATACTTTAGCTAAGAAACCCTCAGAATCTGAAAAGCATATGTTAACTAGAGATTTGTGTAATATTAATGTGCAATGGACTCATAAAGGGAATGCGCTCCCCGCAAAGTACTTGTTACCCAATTACAGGGTACTTCACAGGATTTTTATTTCTAACCTTTATCCTCGTTCTGGTAATAAGACTGAATTAACTGTCTTTATGGTTCATGTTTTACACTCTGTCATTTCTGGTTCTAAAATTTGCCTTCCTTCCTTGATTTGTCATTCTATTATTCATTCTCGTCTCCATCCAGGTCATAGTGATATTCCTTTTGCTTATCTCTTGAATGTTTTAGCTAAGCACATGCTCGTGCCTATGCCTGTTAGAGAAGCTCTCATCCATCATCTTATTTTTAACAATTCGAATATTAACAAAATGAAATTGGAATTGGCTCATGGCAAAGTGGATGTTGGTAGAGTGAAGCTGGTGATGAAGATGCTGGTGATCTTCCTCCTGAAGTGGTGGATATGGATGATATTTTTGATGAACTTGAATCTGATTCTGGAAATGATCCTGATTTTGAGCCTTTTAATTTTAATGCTCGACTTCATGCTTTAGAAGAGAAGGTTGAGAATATGAATATTTCTCATGATCTTCAGTTTAAATATATGCGCAAATATCTAAGGCGATTGAACAAGGGAATGCATAATCTTGATCCTACCATTCCTGCTCCTTCTTTAGGATCTAATTAAGTATTTTCATTCTTGGTCTGTAATAACTCTCTTACTTGTGGTGGATTGTGCACTTTATTTGGTTTGCTGACTTTTTAATCGTTCAAGTAACTGGATTGTGAATTTTTACTTACTTATATATTGTCAAGTTACTTCATCTATTTCTCCATTACTTATCCGTCTCTTTGATGCTTCCTTTGTCATATTGTGACAAAAAGGGGGAGAAGGTTTTAGCTTTTGGAGATGAAAGGTTGCTTATGGATATGTGATATGTGCATATGTAATATGTGTTGCTACTCAGGGGGAGTAGTATATAAGAGTTTGTTTGACTTAATGACAACTGGTGCATGACTTAATGACAACTGTTGCATGATTCATATATAAGAGTTTGTTCGACTTAATAACAACTGGTACATAATTTGTTAATATGCATGTTGTGTTTCTCTTATAGTATAGAAGTATGTTTTGTCACAAATTTGACAAAGGGGAAGATTGTAAGTGTTATGGTCTCATGCTCCTTTGATTGTCAAATTTTGTGGTGCCAAAACTTCTTATGTGTGCCACAACTTCTATCTGTGTGTCTTGTGTTTATATGTTGATATATATGATTCAAGACAATATCACAATGGTTCAAGACATGTACGGTGCTCTACTTCAAAAAATGAAAGGTTATGTACCTTGTTCTCTTCCATATGCTTCAATGTTCAAAGCTACATCGATAAGAAGAGTGTTTATTCAAGACTTAAGTACATTTCAAGACTCAAGTACAGCTCAAGTTGAAGCTTATATTCATGCTATAGAAGATCTCAATCTCAAACTACATCAAGTAGAGGTCTCAAGCTTCAAAGGTTAACTATTATCTGAAAGAATAATGTTCAATGTTCATACTTCATGTTCCAGGTATGATAAACCTTACTTTGACCTTAGGGTAGGTTATTTTGGATACATAAGTCATGATAAATCTTTATACATGAAGTTGGTCTGTTCTAAGACTAGTCCTAGACCTTGTTCGACCAGTCCTGGACCTGGTTTGACCAGTCCAAGAAATTCCACGATCAGTCCTAAGTTGTTGAAGATTTTCAAAATTTTTTTGTTATTCTTCGACCAATCTTGGAGATTGTTCTACCGGTCATAGGGATGTCTTGACACATCCTTCGACCAGTCCTAGAACTTCGACTCAAACTCCAACAACCAAATCTGGTTTCCTATGACCAGTCCTGGGTCAGCTTCGATCAGTCGTAGGTGGTCTACGACCAGTCGAAGGGTCCCCACGACCAGTTGTAGAACTGATTTTTCAAATCGCACTTAAATTTTCAAAATGTCGTTGGAGCTACGACCAGTCGAAGGATCCTAAGACCAGTCATAGACGCGATCTTTACTTCTATAAATTGAGCACGAATTTCAGAGTTTTACATCAATTTAATTTGATTAATTCAAGCCTTCACTCTGAGATAAGTTGTGTTCATTTTAAGCTAATTTGTTCATATTTAATATTTTCTTTGTTAGCTTTTCTTATTTGATTTTATTCCTAAATTCCAATCTTATTTGAAAAAAGAGGAATTATTGTATTCCTTCTTCATTGGAATCAAAATCAAATAGAGCTACGCCCAATTTGATTTAATTTAAAATCAATTAGAAACTAAAACCATTTCTTAAGTGAGTATTGGACATTGAACGTTGATTCGAATTTCTACTCTCATTGGTTCTACCGGGCTGCTACAAAAGAAGAAATCTAGGTATTTTACATTTGTTGTAAATTCCTTTATTTTGATTTTGTTTGAGATTCGCTAGAAAAATCTCATTGTGTGGTTATCTGAGGAGAGCCAGAAAACTCCGAAAGTGTGAGTTTTTGGATTGTGTAAGCCCAAGTTAAGAAGACACAATTGTGAAGGTTTTGGGTGAACCTGTAAAACCTGTTTAATAGTGAACGCTAATATCCCCTGTGTGAGGATATTAGGAGTGGAGTAGCAAGCTGTGTGGCTGTTGTTAAACAATTGGTGAACACACAGGCGAACCACTATATATCGGTGTGTTTTGTAATTTGAATGCTCTTTTAATTTTCATATTCTTTATCATTCAGAATTGTGAAATGTATGTGTGGATGTGAATATTGTAATCATTACATTTTAAGCAAAGTGGGGAATGTTGTAATAGTTTAAAATTTATTTCTTGTTATTTCCTTTATTTCCTTTCTGGTTGAGTTTTGATATTCAATTTGTTCTAGTAAGGTTGTCCTGCCATAAACCCTTGGTTTTTATGGTGCAAAGGTTGTCCTTAGAACAACGTTAGTATCAAGCTCTTTATTTAAGATTGCTTTACATTTCAGTCTTTGATTTATTTAAAGTACTGTTCTTTATTTTTATAAGGTTATCGTAATTCAATTCCGCTGTTAAATTTTAATTTGGCACAGTCCTCTTCACCCCCCCCCCTCTCTCTCTGACATATAGCTTGGCCTTTTCAGTGCACAAGATAAGTGTCAAGTAGTCAATACAATGCCTTAATCATACAATATCGGAATTACTGGAAAAATCGTGAATCATACGATATCAAAGTAAGCGGAAATACTGCGAGTCTATAAATCATACAATATCAGAGTACGCAATAAGATTAGTTATACAAATGATGAGTCATAGAGAGTCAAATATTAGATGCCGAGGATACAATGCAACATGTAAATCCTACTAAGTCTGTTTAGGCCATATAAGTGTAGAAACATAATAACCCAAAATGTCATATGCTTGCGGATGTAATGTAATATGCGATGCGAATGAAATGACCAAGCTGGAGTGTGAAGTCGGGATGACAGTACGTAGTATCACAGGCTACGGGGTCCACCACGAAGGACTTCTATCTAAACCAGTCTCATACCTAAATTTGGTTAGTCCGACTCAATGTAGTAAACTCTTTATCTCAAGTTAGTCGCGCGCCCCAACCAAAATCCTAGCCATTGCGAAGATACACATAACAAATAGTTACGCACCACCAGCCCGAGTGGATAGTGAATGAATGAATGAATGAGTTGCAACTCCTACTTAATAAGTCCACATAGCAGTACTGTACATCTTTGGGATCATCACCGGGATCTACTACACTCAAAACTGGCTACCGCCCCTGCAGGCCGCGTAGCCCAGCGAGTAGAAAAGACGTCAATACTCGCCTACGAGCAGTATACCAATGCTTACTCGGCTCGTCGATAACAGGCCCATTTAGGAGCTGGTCAGACTCAGCCTAGCTACGCCTACTCCCTCAAGCGGGTAAGACCACACCCCCTCCCAACCGACCATGACACAGTAGGAGACGCGGTCTCCTGGTATTCGACACTAGAGTGCTCATGTATCCACTCAGTCTCGACGTTGGGGCGTCCTTTGGTACCAAGAAGGTTTAGAGATTTTCACCCAGGACCATCTATGGTAACCCGATGCTAATAATAGATTTTCGGTGTCCAATCCGACCATCCATGATATGCCTGTGGAGGCTACGGCCCTGATGTCGCTAGGGCATACAGTAATCGCAACACACAATGCAAGGTACTTGAGTCATATAATCTAGTCATGCATCAATCCTATGCATACCGTGTGCTCATGTGAGATAACCTCCGCCTATCTTGGAGTCTCATAACAACCTGCCCAATGTCATATACAATGGTCAACCACATCTCATAACAAATATGCAAATGATGTGTATAGGCATGTATCATGATGCTATGCTGTCACATACTCATAATCGGTATCAGTAACTGGCATCAATAATCGACCTCGACAACATGAATATTTAACCAACATTGCCCCCAAGGAATGGCCCACATAGATCCAAACATATAGTGGACCCATGGCCTCACACGGGGGTCAAAAATACAACACCATGGGCCTCACGCAAGAGCTTAATACACATCACGATGGGCCTTTCACATGGGCCTAACAATACAAATGGGTGGGCCACATCCCATGGGCCCCGAATACATCGTCACAATGGGCCACAACCCATGGGCCCCAAGCACATCGCAATGGGCCTCTCACACAGGTCCATTATGCATCACATCAAGGTGGGCCTGAATGGATGGCCATAAATACATCACATTGGGCCGCATATACATCAAGTGGGATGCATCACATGGGCCACGTATACATCATAATGGGCTTCTAACATGGGCCTAATATACATCACAAAAGGCCACATCCCATGAGCCTTATATACATTACATTAGGCCTCGACAATCGGAATTGACCTCGATAATCAAAATCAACCTCGATGATTGGCCTCAACAATTGGAATCAGCCTCGACAAACGGAATCGTCCTCATTAAACGGAATCGGTCTCGGCCATCAAAATCGACATCGACAAACGAAATCGACCTCGACAAACAGAATCGGCCTTGACAAATGGAATTAGCCTCATCAAACAGAATCGGCCTTAACAATGAAATCGGCCTCTACATACGAAATTAGCCTCAACAAACGGAATCGGCCTCGATAAACGGAATCTGCCTCGACAAACAGAATCAGCCTCGACAAACGGAATCAGCCTCGACCAAACGAAATTGGCCTCAACAATGGAATCGGCCTCGACAAATGAAATCGGCCTCAAAAATGGAATCGACCTCGACAAACAGAATCGGCCTTGACCAAACAGAATTGACCTCAATAATTGGCACCAATAATTGATAATCGTGACCGATAATCAGCATCGATAATTGGCACACATAATCAGTATCGATAATCGGCACCGATAATCAGCATGTAAACAAGGCGGGGTCCATAGAGGAACAGCCGATCAACCATAATATAAGGATCGGCCCTCGGCAGGGGTTATATCAAATCCGATGGCGCGAAATCATACATTTGTGGTGAATGTGGCCCAATTATCTGGGTTAACCCATAAGAGAATTATGAGAATGGGCCTAATAAGGCCTAAGGGATGGTCACAATGTGGACATCCAACCATCATTGCCCATCAATGTGGACATCTAACCAACATTGCTCTCAAAGAGTGGCCCATATAGGGCCAAACGTATAGTGGGCCCATGACCTCACATACAATCACAATGGGCCTAATTTACGTCACATCGGCCTCGTTATATGGGCCAATATACATCACATTAGGCCTCGAATGCACAACAGGTGGGCCTCGCACCTGGGCCTCAATACATCATATGGGCCTCATCGCACGGGCCTCAATACTAGGCCTCATATGTCAAGTGTGCCTCATTACATGGGCCTAACAATACAACCGGGTGGGCCTCGTCCATGGGCTAAAATACATCATGATGGGCCACACCAATGGGCTCCATGTATATCAAATCGGGTCGCGCCAATGGGCCTTATGTATATCAAATCGGGTTGCGCCAATGAGCCTCATGTATATCAAATTAGGCCCACCCTTATGTATTTTTGAGATCTGACCTATTCATAAGTTAACATAGAGGTAGATGAAGTGAAAACAAATATCAGCTTAATTGGAAACTACTGTGGCCCCTAAAAGTTTGAACGGTGGATGACACTATCCACTATTTAAATGGTGGGGCCCACTTGAACTTTTGATCTGACTCACTCATTTTTTCCATGCCATAATATGATCTCACAAGTGGTTAGAAGGTATGGATACAGCGTGTGCATCATGGTGGGCCCCACCGTCCAAACAGTGGATGGTGTAGCTAAAATACATACATTAATGTGGGGCCTGCGAGCTTGCTGCCATCTAAATGAGCAGTAATATAGTTGTTGTACATGCAGCTGGCTACACTAAACAGGTAGAGGTGGGTCCCACATAGGGCCCACCATCATGTGTATATTAATAATATAATATATTTTATATATAATACAATATAATATATCTAACGTCCAAGCCATCCAGGGCCTGGACAGATACATGCATTAGGGGTATCCCCACACATAGGGTGGGTCCCACCGTCCTTGGACGGTGGATGCATCACACACATGAAGTGTGGCCTAGCTAATGGATGGACGACGTGGATTGGTCCCACGGACCCTGGCTGACGATCATAGGTGTTGCACGTTGCAGCCTAAAAAGAAAAAGAGGGATGGGTCCCACGTGCTGGGCTACCCCCCTATGACATTATATATTACCTTTTTTCTCTCCCTTCTAGCTAGTACACCCACTGTCAATTCACACTTCATTGTTAGCCACCTTCACCGTCAGTCCACTCTCCACTAGATGACGCTGGACGGACGGTATGACTGCATTCCATCAAGGTGGGTCCCACATGGACGTGGCCTACCTGTTCTGGATCAGTCTGATATTTATGTTTTCTCATCATCCTGGCCCACTTGATGGTCTGGATAAAATAGATGGATGGTGTCGATAAAATACATAAATCATGGTGGGCCACACCGTTTTGGATGAATGAATGGAGTGGATTTGAATAAATACATCAAGGAGGGCCCCACCCACACATGTGGGGTGGGCCACGTCCTAGATGGACAGTTGGGATGACATATAAACCTCGTGGTGTGTCCCACATGGATGGGGTCCACCGGTAGACGGCTTGGATGTAAACATCATGGTGGGCCACACATCTCATCATCATCATTGCCATGCTAAAAAAGGAAAAGAGAGAGAAAGAGAAAAAGGAGAGATCGGATGGTGATGGAGGGACCCCGCCACTATGGGCCCTCCATGATCACAATACATACATAAAAAGATGGGTCCCATCACAAGTGGGCCTTATAATAGTAAATTAACAGTGGATCACCCACCTTTCCTTCTTCTTCCTCCCTAGTGCTCCAAGGCTCCTAAGAAGCTCTTTCAATGGTGGAGATGATGATGTAAGGGTTGGATGGTGAGGATTGACGGGGGTAGGAAGTGGGTCAATCCTAGCTCTCTCTTGGAGGGCTTGAACATTAGATCTCTCCTTAGGTTGCTTGGAATGAGAGAGAAATGAGAGAGATGTGTGATAGATTGATAAGGGATAGGTGAGAGGTGATGGGGTGATGGGGAGTGATGGGTGTGTACTTTGTTGTAAGAGGAAGTTGACTTTAGGTAAGATTATGTTAGATAGGGATGGGTTGGGATGCTTGTACTTGATTGATGGATTGATGTGACATTTCGTAGAGATCCTTTCAGAATTGCAACACATGGTATTTTCCTCGAACTGAACGCGGGCCCACATCTCTTAGCCCAGGTATCGGATCGGCGCGCGAGTCATGGCGTTGGAACCGCGGCGACGGCGTGGTCGCTAAGGTACAAGTTTAGGGTCGAGCCAACTTCAGTATGTAGGACTCGACTTAGGATCATGCGCAAACGTCAGATACAGGTCAAAGGTTGCCGGAATTCGATCGGGAGGACTGCGAAAGCTTACAGAACGGTACGGTCTAGGATAAGGGTCTCACATGTGGGGCAACTCCTACTATTAGGGAGTCCCATAATAATCCGTCCAATGGCATGTGCTATGATCAATCACTCCACATATCAAGTATACATATGATGTACATGGGCATGGATCGTGAAGCTATACTAAGCATGTTATATGATGATGTACTCTTCTTATATTGAGGATGGGCCTAGATGGCCTACTTATATCAAGAATGGGCCTAACGATCATAGAGGCCCAACATTTTGGGTTAGCCCATTAAGGGTAACTGAGAATGGGCCTAATAATGGGTCCAACAATGAACCTTAGGGAGCGTTACAATAGAGACATTTAACCACCATTACCCTTACAATGTGGACTTTAAACCATCATTGCTCCCAAGGCATGGCCCATTATAAACATTATTACATACACCGTGGTAGAATCACACATCACATCGGATCTCACATACATCACATTGGGCCTCATACAAAGGCCTTACATTTATCGCATTGGGTGTCACTCGCATTAGGCCTCACCCATGGGCCTCATATATATGATAATGGGCCGTAATACATGGGCCTCATATACACAAATGGGATGCAATACATGGACCTCATATACATCAAATGGACCGCAACACATGGGCCTCTTATACATCAAATGGGCCGCAGCACATGGGCCTCATATATATCAAATGGGCCACATCATATGGGCCTCATATACATACGGGCCTCATATACATCAAGTCAGGCCCACCGTTCTAGGTGAACTATCTACACCATACATATTTTTTTTAAGATCATTTTAGAACATTACCAAAAAATGAATCATATCGGAAGATCATCTGGACCATACCACAAATGGCAGCGGAGATGATGATTAAAAGTCATCTGGACCACACCATAACGTTGATTTTCCATCCAAACTGTTCATACGGCCACAAAGACCTGAATTAAGAGGAAATAAATTTCATATTGATCCAAAACTTCCATGACCCCAAAAGGGTTTCAATGGTAGACGTTCAATCCCCCGCTAACTTTTGTAGTGTGGTCCACTCGATAGACAGATATGTCTTATTTTTCATCATAAGCCTTAAGACGAGGTCGTGAGGTGGATGAACGGTTTGGATGTAACACATACACCAGCGGTGGGTCCCACCATCCAGCAAACTGGATGGTGTAGGTAAGGCAAATACATCACAGTGGTCCCCACCGTCTAGATGGATGGTGGGAATAAGATACATATGTTGTGGCGGGTCACCATCCCACATGCAGGGTCGATGTGGATGTGATCAGACCCACAGAACTTGTAAACGTCAATACAGTGGCTATATAGCCGGTGGATTCCCACCGTCCAAATGGACGGTTGGGATGAAACACATCGGCAAGGTGGGCCCCACCCACCCAGAAAATGGATGAACGGTGTGGGTGAAGTCCACACATCAGGTAGGTCCCACAAAAGTTGCTGACGTCAATGCATCAGCTATATAGCTGGTGTGAGATGCACCAGACAATTTGTTTCAGCAGGTGGATCCCACGTGAGGCCCACCACATACAGACATACATACACACACACACACAGATATATATATATATATATATATATATATATATATATATATATATTATATTTTTATTTTTATTTTTATTTTTTGAAAGGGGTCCAGTGTCCAGACCCGGACGTTAGACGGATAGTGTGGACTTAGAATACATCCATCAAGGTGACCTCACATCACCCGTCCAGATGGATGATGTGGATTTAAAATACATCCATCAAGGTGGGTCCCACATGGTGGCCCACTAGAATTTTGAGTCAAGCTGGTATTTATGTTCTCCAACGTCCAGGCCTACTGGACGATCTGGACAGCAGCCATCCAGCAACTCCTGGCCCACCTGGTCGTAGAATTTGGATGGTGTGGATGCACCACACACATTTAACAAGGTGGGGTCCACATCGGTGCGGCTCACCAGCTGCTAGATCAAGCTGATATTTGTGGTTTTTACTTCATCCATGGCAATGGGAAGGGGCCTAACAAATGGACGGTCTAGATCAAGTGGGCCACAATCTATCCCAAAAGAGAGAGAGAGAGAGAGAGATTGACATATTGGAGGGACCTCACCACTATGGGCCCCTCTTTGTTACAACACAAACATCAAGATGGGTGCCATCACAAATGGGCCTTACAAATTAAAAAAAAACAATTAAGATCCTACGCTATAATCACCCACCAATTGGCCTTCTTCTTTAGCTCCTTGGAATGCTGATCTCCTAAGTTCCTTCTTTAATAGAAGATGATGAAGATTAAAGGGTGGAGATGAGGATTTAGGGGTAGGGAGTGGGCCACACACTAGGATTTCTCTCCTTAGAATTTTTCTCTCATGGAGGCTTGGAAATGGTGAAGAGAATGAGAGAAGAGAGGGTGTTAAGATGAAAGGGATGAAATGGATGGGAGAGAAATGGTGTGGTGTAAGAAAGGGATGGGTGGAGAGAGAGAGAGAGAGAGAGAGAGAGAGAGAGGGAGAGAGTTAACTTGTGGGGGGTGAGGTGACATGGGGTATGGGTTGCTTGTCTTTGTTGGTAAGAAAGGGATGGGAGAGGCATGGGTTGTGTACTTGCTTGTACTTGATTGATTGATGTAATGAGTTGTAGATATTCTCTCAGAATTCGCAACGTCCGGCGTTTTTCTCAAAATAAACGCAGGCCCACAACTCCTAGCCAGGGTACCGCATCGGCGTGCGAGACAAGGCGTTAGAACCGTGGCGACGGCGTGATCGCTAAAGTACAAGTTTCAAGTCGAGCCGACTCAAATCTTCAGGATGTGACTTAGGGTCGCGAGCAAATGCCAGTTACAGATCGCGGGTTGCCGAAATTCGACCAGGAGGACCGTGGGATCCTAAGGAATGGTACGTACTAGGATACGGGCCTTACAGGTACTAGCAAGATCGTTCAGTTATTGCTTCCAACTCTGCATGTTGATCTATAGGGAGCACATGTTGCCTTTCTAATAATCTCATGATGCAATCGATGTTACCGGTCAAATCTCCTACCTGGTTTTTGAGGGAGACAGTCTGGCTTCTTTGGTTTCAAGATCTTTTTGAGACTAATGGTGTAAGACCCGTATCCTATGCCTACCGTTCCGTAAACTCCCACAGTCCTCCCTGTCAAATTCCCATAACACATGACTTGTAATCGACATTTGTGCATAACCCTAAGTCGCATCCCGTATATCAGAGTAGGCTCGACCCAAAACTTGTACCCTTGCAACCCATCGTCGCTGCTGTTCCAATGCCGTGACTTGCATGCCGATGTAATACCCAGGCCTGAAGTTGTGGGCCCGCATTTATTTCGAGGAAAATGTCGCTCGTTGTGAATTCCGAGAGAATCACTACAACCCATCACATCAATCAATCAAGTATACATCCTATCACAAGTACAAGTCAAGTACAAGCAACTCATCCCTCTCCCATTCCTAAAGTCAACTCTCTCTCTCCACCCATCCCTTTCTTATACTCACCCATCACCTCTCTCTCTCTCTCATTTTCTCACTCCATTCAAGCAATTCTAAAGGAGAGGAAACATCCATGAGAGGAGCCAAGTGTGGCCCACTCCCTACCCTTTGATCTCTCATCTTCACCCTTCAAATCTCATCAACTTCCATCAAAGGGAAATTTATGGAGTTTAGGAGTCCAAGGAGCTAAAGAAGGAGTGATATTGGTGAGTGATCCACCGTTGATTTCATTTGAGGGCCCACTTGTGGTGGGACCCATCTTGATATATGTTGTATGCATGGAAGAGAGGGAACAGGGCCCATAGTGTCGGGGTCCCTCCATCTCTCATTCACTCTCTCTCTCTCTCTCTTTCTCTCTCTCTCTTTCTCTCTCTACTTTTCTTTTGTTGATGATGATGATGATATGTGGAGTGGGACCCACCATGTTGTTCGTGTGAAATCCACACCATCTAGTCCATGAGGCCACGTGATGTATGTGTTTTACCCATGCTGGTCATTAGCCGTGGGGCCCACCTTGAGGTCGTGCTACATCTAGCACGTGGACCCCCCTACCTTGATGCTACACCACGTCCAGGCCATCCAGTGGGCTTGGATGCTAATGATTCCTTTTTATATATATATATATATATATATATATATATATATATATATATATATATATATATAACTGGTGGGTCCCACATGTGTGGACCCACCTTAGATACATGTGTTTTATCACTGTCGTCCAGGTGTCCTGGACGGTGGGCCTGCTGATATGTATTGTGCATCCACACCGTCCAGTTGTTTGGACAATGCTGAATGCACCATAATGTAAGTGTTTTATTTGTGTCGTCCATCCGTGCAAGACCCACCTTGGAGTATGTGTTTTATCCACACCATCCACACAACAGGACGGTGGGAGCCACTTCAAATGTATGTGTTTCATCCCTGTCACTACATGGATGGAAATAGATTGGTTGAAGTACCACACACCAGCTCTATAGCTGTTGTTTGACGTAGCAAGTTCTATAGGGCCCGCTGATGTATGTGCTATATCCAAACCGTCCATCCAATTGGCAAGCTCGTCTTAGGCCTGAGACTAAAAATGAGGCAGACCTATCAGGTGGACCACACTGCAGAAAATAGTGGAGAGTTGAACGGCTACCATTCAAATCCTTTTTGGTACCACAGAAATTCTGGATCAATATGATATTTGTTATTCCTCTTGATCCAGGTCTTTGTGACCTTATGAACAGACTGGATGGAAAATAAACGTGATGGTGAGCCCTGGAATTTTTAAACAGTGAAAATCATTATCTCCACTACTATTTGTGGTATGGTCCAGATGATCTTTCGATATGATTCATTCTTTTAAAAATGCTCTAGAATGATCTCTAAAAATATGTGGATAGTGTAGATGGTGCGACCCATTGATGCAACCCACTTGATGTATATGAGGCCCATTGGTACGGCCCATGTGATGCGCCCCACTTGAGGTATATGAGGCCCATTGGTGCAGCCCATGTGATGTGGCCCACTTGATGTATATGAGTCCAATTGTGATGTATTTAAGGCCCATTGTGATGTATTTAAGGCCCATGGGTTGAGGCCCAATGTGATGTATATAAGGACCATGAGTGAAGCCCAATGAGACGTATGTGAGGCCTTTATGTGAGGCTGAATGTGATGTATATGAGGTCCATTGCGATGTGGGATTCCACCATGATATATGTGTTTCATCAATGTCATCCACCCATTTTCTTGGTGGGTGGGACCCACCCACACATGCTGCACGTGTGGGATGGGGCCCACCTTGATGAATGTACTCTCTATCCCCACCGTTCATTTGATTGGGACGGTGGGATGGCACCATGATGTATGTGCTTTAAGCCACGCCATCCATCTGTCTGGACGTGGGACCCGCCCACATGTGTGGGGGTGGGGCCCACCTTAGATGCATGTATTTTGTATCTACACCGTCCATAAATGGTGTGGCTAGCCTTAATGTATGTGTTCTCCACATTGTCCATCTATTCATCCAGAAGATGGGACCCACCTCATGTGTTGTATGCACAGAGCCACCTGTGGGGCCGCACATGATATATGTGCGTCACCCACGCCATCCACACATGGAAGTGGGGCCCCCACTCGATGTACGTATTGTAAATCCTCACCATTCAGTGGTCTAGACAGTTGGAACCACTGCGATGTACGTGTTTTAAATCCACGCCGTCTGTCCATCACTGTACACGCAGGCCCACTTTGATGTAGTGTTGTATCCACTCTGTGCATCTATGGGCCCCAAGTGAGGCCACCATGATCTATGTGTTGTATATCCCCACCGTCCAGCGGCTGGATGGTGGGAACCCTCCTTGATGCATGTATATCCACGATGTTCATCTACAAGGCCCACCTGTTGTGTGCATAGGGCCCACCTGCTGTATGCAGGGCCCACTTAATGTATGTGAGGCCATTGTGGCCGTAAATGAAGCCCATTATGGCCATATGCAGGGCCCGATGTGGCTCGAATAATGGGGCCCATTGTGATGTATATTAGGCCCGAGTAATGGGGCCCACTATGATGTGTATGAGGACCATGTGATACGGCCCACTTGATGTATACGAGGCTCATGTGATGCAGCCCACTTGATGTATATGAGGCCCATTGTGATTGTATAAGGCCCGTTGTGATTTATTTATGGCCTTTGATGAGGCCCGATGTGATGTATTTATGGCCCATGTGATGCAGCCCATAGTGATGTATATGAGGCCAATTGTGATGTATATTAGGCCCTTATGTGACGTTGTAGGCCCACTATACGTTTGGCTCTATGTGGGCTACTCCTTGGGAGCAATGTTGGTTAAATATCCACAATGATGGGCAATGATGGTTAAATGTCCACATTGTGACCTTCCCTTAGGCCCTTTGTTAGGCTGATTATCGATGCCGATTATCGACGTTGATTATCGGTACTGATTATCAAGGCTGATTATCGATGCTGATTATCAAGGCAAATTATCAATACTGTATCATAGGCCCACTATACGTTTGGTTCTATGTAGGCCACTCCTTGGGAGCAATGTTGGTTAAATGTCCACACTGATGGGCAATGATGGTTAAATGTCCACATTATGACCTTCCCTTAGGCCCTTTGTTAGGCCGATTATCGATGTCGATTATTGATACTGATTATCGGTGCCGATTATCGAGGCCGATTATCGATATGATTATCGATACTGATTATCGAGGCTAATTATCAATACTGTATCATAGGCCCACTATACGTTTGGCTCTATGTGGAGCACTCCTTAGGAGCAATGTTGGTTAAATGTCCACATTAATGGACAATGATGGTTAAATGTCCACATTGTGACCATCCCTTAGGCCCTTAGTTAGGCCGATTATCGATGCTGATTATCGAGGCCGATTATCGATGCTGATTATCTAGGCCAATTATCAATACTGTATCGATGCCGATTATCGATGCTGATTATCGACGCCGATGCTGATTATCGAGACCAATTATCGATGTTGATTATCGATGCCAGTTACCGATACCGATTATGAGTATGTAACGGCATATCATCATGATACATGCCCATAAGCATCATCTGCATGTTTGTTATGAGATGTAATTGACCATTGCATGTGCCATTAGGCTGATTGTTTATGAGATTCCCTAATAGGCAGAGTCGTCCCACATGAGCGCACAGTATGCCTAGGATTGATGCATGATTTGACTGTGTGACTCATACATCTTGCATTTTGTGATATAACTATTGTACACCCTAGCGATATTGGGGTTGTGGCCTCCATAAGTTCATCGTGGATGGCCAGATGGGATACCGAAAATATTTAATTCTAGTATTGTGGACACATAGGATGTCCTTAGGTAAAAGTCCCAGAATCCTCTGGTACTGGAGGAGACTCCAATGTCTAAACCGAGTGGATACATGATCGCCCAAGTGCTAAATACCAGTAGGTTGCATCTCCCACCGTGTTGTGGTTAGTGAGAAAGGGGCGTGGCCTTGTTCGCCCGAGTGAGGGGGCTGTAAGCTAGGCTGAGTTTGACCAGCTCACAAATGGGTCCGCTATCAACGAGCCCGGTAGGCATTGGTATACTGCTGGCTGGTGGATAGTGTGATCTCTTCCACGGGTTGGGCTATGCGGCTAGGGAGACAGCAGTCAGTGTAGAGTGTACTAGACCCCAGTAATATCCCAAAGATGAGCTATACTGATATGTTGACTTATTGAGCAGGAGTTGCATACTCAGCATTTTACCTATTCATTCATTCATTCAATATCCACTCGGGCTGGTGGTGTGCAACTAATTGTTATGTGTACCTTCGCAATGGCCAGGATTTTGGTTGGGGCGCATGACTAACCTAAGATCAGGAGTTTACCACATTGAGTCTGGCTATCCAAATTTAAGTATGGGATTTGTTTGGATGGAAGTCTCTTGTGATGGACCCCATAGCCTGCGATACCATGTACTATCATCCCAACTTCACACTTTAGCTTGGTCATTTCATTCGCACCACATATTGCATTGTATCCTCAACACTTAGCATTTGGTTTACTATGCTTCTGTATTGTATAACCTAGATGAGGTTGACGGTATTCGTGGACTTGCTAGGATCTGCATATTGAATTACATTCGCGGCATATGATATATTTGGCTTACTATGTCTCCGCATTACATTGCTTCCTTAGTATATGATATCGATTTATTATGTTTTTGGACTTACTAGCATGTTTTTGCATTGCTCTGATATTGTATACTTGGCACTTATCTTGTGCACACACTTACACCACCCTCTAAGCTTTCTATAAGCTTATGCATGATAGATACATGCAGGTGGTGTTAGGTCACAGCAGCGTTGAGCTTAGAGCGTGTAGCGGTTAGAGGTGTGCAAAATGGGTCCGATCCGGCGGATCCGACCCGATCCGCCCCGACCCGCCCCGATTCGATCAGGACCGGTAAGTTGAATCGGCTAGGTTCGGGTACAAAAGGGCAGATCCGAATACAATTCGGATCGGATTCGAATAAGCAACCAAACCGACCGACCCGAACCGAAATCCGAATAGTGTCTTTGCTCCTCTTTCTTCATCCGTTCGCTCCAAATGCTGCTGTAGCTTTTCTTTCTTCCCTTCCAGCAAAAATACCTTACGACAAAAGCTTCTTATCTTTTTATAAACAGAGAAGAAGGGATTCCAAGAAGATAAAGGTAGATGGCTCATCTCTCCTACTTTTTCTTTTCTTTTTTTTTTTTTTCTCGTTTTTTTCGTTCTTTTCTTTTACTTGGTATGAAATTTTTATCTCCGGCTTACTTTGTTTTTCTCTTCATTTTACTCATATTCTTTATAAAAGATTTTCTTGATTTTCTTTTCCGATTCTGTTTTTAAAATTTCGAGAAGTTTTATTTCTTTGCTCATGCGTTTCTTTTAAATTTACTCTTATGAGGGTTCTTGTCTAATGGGGCTTGGTAGCTTTTTCTCGCTTGTTTTTTCACTTTTTCATTTGAGTAATCCTACGTACAGGCACGCATTTTATGCAAGCGCCAAGATATAAGCGCCTCACAGCGCACGTGTTTCAGATCTAGTACGTTCACAGGTGTCCATAGTGAGTTTGTCGTTATTATGAAATTAGAACGTGTGAGATTTCCCGTGTGCTCATTCGAGCGGTACATGGTTATCTCTTTCACAAACGGTGAATGTTACGTTGCACGTGAGATTCACACGATGAGTGCTTCCCTCCTGAATGGGATGGTATGGTAGGGCCCATCTGAAGAAGCTCTCTATCCCGTAGGTTTTTACTATTTGGCACGTGCACGTGGCTTCTATTAGTGCATGCGAGATGAGCGTCTCTAAGAGCATTCAAGTGATTTTCTTTTCCGCTGTAGTCACTGGATGTGTATTCTGATGCACGTGTGCACGTGAGAGGAGGTGTAGGAGTTTTCGGTACTCATCCGCTAATGCAACCCTTTCCCCGGACACACGTAACGAGGAAATAAAAGCAGAGGAGTTATTTGTTACCCTGGCAGTGCATGACGTCTAATACGCAGGCACTTAAAAATTATTAGAAGCGATCCGACGGTCACGGATCGAGTCATTCAATGAACCGTTAGGATCGGATTGGATTAGGTGACCTAGATCCGGTCCCGGATAGGATCGGATTTGGATAAGGACACTCAAATTGCGGTTCTGATCGGATCTGTCGGAATCCGATCAGACTCGGACCGTTGCCCAGCTCTAGTAGCGGTCTTCTAGAGCTTTGATTATTTATATATGTATTTCCATTTCAGCACTGTATTCAACTGTTTATATTAGTGGATATGTGATGATGATGTTGCTTTTGAGATTTGGGTAAACTTGTGGTTATGCTTCTTACGAGATAAATATACGTTGGAAAATCCTCCTTGTAAGATCCTAAGATCGGAATCTAGCGTATGGGCGCTAGGAGCCGAGAATGGGGTACTACGGAGGCTGTCGGCACCAGATTCGGCAATCGAGAATTTTATGAGCCCAGTTTTCGAGTTTGGGGCATGACAATTGGTGATGGTAGCTGAGACTGAGGGGCCGACTGTGGGGCCTGGGAGTTCTCAGGTTGTTCATCATTCACAAGCTCGATTGAGGCTAGTATCCTTCCCTTCTTTTTAGCCAATGAAGGAGAAGAGGGGAAGAATGGCGAGATGCATTGATGTTGAGGGGAACTTAGTGGCTTTGTTATTGTTCTCACAGACGACATTAAACTATTATTGGTTAAATTTGGATGAGTGGGTGTCACGCCTATAGAAGCACGTATACCTGTATCCACAATATGTAAGGAACAGGGGAGGCATCGGTTGTGGCCGAGGACCCTCTCATGCCTAAGTCAAACGGGTAGACTTAAAGTAGAAGTGAGGCTTGAGTAAGGGTTTTTGGTTCTTACCTCTCTTCTAATGAAAGTAGGTGTATTTATAGGGTGCTTGGACAACTTCTAGACTTGCGTATCTTCATGGGATAAGCTGGATTCGTTGGACTTGCATATCTTGGTGGGATACGCTAGATTCGTCGGAGGGTACTTATTTGACTGTGAATCTTCTTCTGAAAGTATCATCGAGCCCGCCTCAATCGGCGTGATTTTTAGCTAGAATCATGCCAAATCATTCCTTTCTTGGTTCAAGGCAGAATTCTTTTTGGGTTTTCCACCTCTCATATCAAGGTTGATCTAGTCAGCTCGGGAGGTAGGTCTTGTCACTAAACCTTGTCCTTAAGCAGGTCAGCTTAAGGGTCGGCCTAGGGCTCATCACATTATTGATGCTCATCAACTTGGGAAGCTTGACATGGTATTCTAATCAGCCTAGCTTTAAGATACTGCATTTCTCATACAGTGGGCTAGTTCAGTTTCTCCCACAACATATATCCATTGAAATTTTTTGCTTTCAATTGTTCTAAATTGATGTTTAGATAGTGATAGTTATAATAATAATCATCCATTTGATGTTCAAAGCAATTTTGCCCCATATGGCATAAGAGTCCATTATAAGGATAATTTAGATCATTGGAATACTCAACCTGTGGGCACCAACGGCAAGAATAAAACCAACCCATTACAAATATTTGTTATTGCTTGAATCTAGATGAACGGGTGCGACGCTTGTGTATGCACGTATACCTACATCAACCATTTGTAAAGGACAGTGGGGTGTCAATTGTGGTTGAGGACCCTCTGATGCCTAAGTTAGGCAAGCGGATTAAAAGTAGACATGAGACTTGAGTTAGGGGTTTTTTGTGCTTACCTTTCTCCAATTGTAGTAGGTGTACTTATAAGATGTCTTCAAGACTTGTGTATCTTAGTGGGATACACCGGATTTGCTAATGGGTCCTTATTTCACTAGGGATTTACTTCTGAAAGTATCACCGAGGTCACCTCAGTAGGCGTGATCTTCAAATAGAATCATATCAAATCTTTCTTTTCATGATTCGAAACAGAATTCTCTTTGAGTTTTCCGTCTCTCCAGTTCAAGGGTCGATCTAGTCAGCTCGAGAGGTAATTTATGTTGCTGAGCTCTACCCTTAAGTAACTTAGCTTAGGTCAGCTCAAGGCTCATCTCATTATCGGTGCCTCAACAACTTGAGAAGTTCATCCGGGTATTCTAATCGGCCCAGTTTTACGTGTAACACCCCGTACTTTTCTGTACTCAGGTGTTACCATGGAGACATAACTAAGCGTAAACACAAATTTGATTAATGTGAACATTCACACACTTTAGCCCAAATCTAACCATTCATCTTAAATTCAGAAGTCTGAATTATGAGATCCACCGTTCACCGGGTTCACAACTTAATGTGGGATGATTTGACACTTACACAACATATCTACCACATTGCAAAAGAAATCGTTAGAGTCTATCCTAATTAGCTTAGAGACGTTTAGAAATGTTGGTGATGAGATCGGGAAACAATCTGACTGTTGGGTGGTTGGAAAATGTCTTTTATGGTGCACAAAGGGAGTTGTATGGCCCAACTAAGTTGAGGATTGGACCCACTTTTAATCTAGGGTATTAATGAAACCCACCAAAGAGAGTGAACGGAGTGGATTTTTCAAATACATCACGATGGACCCACATTAGGGTGAGCGTGCACAAAGAGTGCGTGCACCTGTGGTGCATTGAACGCCAAACCTGGTCAACAGGGTTTGACCCGGGCCAAGGAAGGAAAAGTTCTACTTTCCTACAAACTTTCCCGCCCGGTCGGAACTTGAACGAGCAGCCTATGATTATCTTCAATCGTGGCCCACCATCATGGCCCATTTGCATGATCCAAACCGTCCATCATGCTCGGACCGAGGATCCGACCAAATCTATGGGTGACTCACCTGAGCATACATACGCGTGTGCACACGAAAGCTAGTGAAAGAGGAGCTGTGCACGCGACTTGTTTCCGGAAACGAAAATTTTCGTTTTCCCCTTCAACGCTGGCAATCCGCGCACGTTTATCTCCTGAAATCCCAACCCTCCATTGTAATTCGATCTCGGCCCTTTGAATTAGGGCTTCTCCAGCAAGGATAGAGCAGTGGCGGAAGGAATCTTCGGTTTTGGATCGGCCGATGCGATCTTAACCGTCCAAAGGCTTCTAGAAACCTTTTTGGATTCATCAAGGATATCCATTATAGGGTTTCCGAGAGTCCTCCATGCCAGCTACGAGATTTCGTAAGAGAACTCGTTTTAGCACGAGTTACCGTGCGCAACATCTCGTCTCAAAACCCACAGAGTAATTCATCATGGCTGTCCAAAATATGGACCCCACAGTGTTCTCTGACACAATCCTAGCCATCCAGAGCACTAGATCATGAGATGAACCGTTCGTTGGTAATCTGCCATTAACGGTAGGATTATCCTCTCCATTTAGCTTAATAAACCCATCATTTGTGGTGATCTTGATCTACTGATCTGAAACGTTTAAGAGGTGGACCTTGGCAGTAGATCACCATCCATGTGATCGGATTCCTTTCATGAAGTCGGTTATGTCCGGATAGTGGCTTCATTTCAGATTTAAATGCAACTAAGTTTAAGCTTGAAACAGTAACTGATCACCCGATTAGCTTTAGAATCATCTGGAGTCAGGGGCAGAGCTATAAATAGCCTTTTCTCTTTGTACAACCCTATTTCTGAAACCTAGAGCCAACGAGTACTAAAAAGAGTAAGAGAGCGCGAGTTAGCCCGGGTTGTGCTACACCATGTAACTCGGTCTGGTTTTGAGTCCGGATTCCTCCCTTGTCCAGAGAGAGAGAAGACGAAAGGAAGAGAGAGAGAGAGAGAGAGAGAGAGAGAGAGAGACTCACTGTCGGGTGGAATCGTTAACTCACTGAAGGCAACTGAGCCGTGTGCAGGTCATCGGCTAGTTCAAGTTGGGCTGGGGTCTGGTCCGAGAAACTGCCGAACATTCTAGCATAAAGAGAAGCGCAAGAAGAAGAGAGAGAAAGGTAGGGAGAAGGAGGAAGAAGTAGAAGAAGAAAAAGAGGAGGAGGTGCGTCCGAGTTCTGCTCAGATTGCTGCCAAGTCTGCTGGCGGGTCATATCTCCAAGTCGAGTTAAGCCATTATTTGCCTAAGGGATGCTCTAGCAAAGCTGTTGAGAGGAAGAAGAGATGGAGGAGTAAGATTTGTCCATCTAGATTCGCTGCCGAGTCAGGTCCAACCAGGAGGAGCGTTTTGCCTCGCTGAGTCGTAAGTTATTCTAGATATGGTTCTGGACCAGATCTTTGTTAGTTAGTTGTTTGAAAGTAAAAGAAAAGAAAGGAGAGAGAGAGAGAGAGAGAGAGAGAGAGAGAGAGAGAGAGAGAGAGAGAGAGAGAGAGAGAGAGAGAGAGAGAAGAAGAAGAAGAAGAAGAAGAATTGCAAGGATAGAAGTGTGGCTAAGCGAGTTGACTCAGTGAACTACCGAGCCAGCTCTGGTGTTCTTTTACCGAGTTATGGTTCAACGAGTTTTGTTGGGATTAGAGGTTGATCCATCCTCTCTTACAACCGATCAACTATAAGAGAACTCGGTTTGAATCTAAGTTATTGCGAGTGAGCCGCTATTCCAATCCATCGACTTGCTACTGAGATAATTCATTAGTTTTCTCCCAGTTCATTTTTGTATCAGTTGCAACTACTCCTTATGGGAGTTCATGTCAAGTCACTAGTTAAGCTACCAAGTTGAGGTGAATTGAAATCCATTTCATTCGTGTGCTACTGAGTTGACTCAGTGAGTCTTCACTGAGTCTATTGAACTTCTAAAGCTAATTATTAGCAGTTTTCCTTAATGTTTTGATTAGGTCATGGTCACATTTGTATCAACAGATTTGACTCTATCGGGTTGCAGTCACATGTTATCTAGCGGGTCACACATCCAAGTTGTTCCATCAAGGTGAGGACTCCCCCTTTAAGCTCTCTACTTAAGTTCATTAATCTTGATATAGATGATTGATAATCTCTTATATTGTTCCGATGTGGTATTCAATGGGGTATATCTACGAAATTGACTTTCTAGAGGGCCGGCTGAATAGGGGGACACTATTCTGGTCGTTGTCTTTTCTCCTATTGGAGCTTACCTTGGGTGCCTCTTTCCCTTCCTTTCTTTTCTCGTCTATTGCCGAGATACTCTTACCTCGAGTAGTTTTGTGTGTGCTTAATAACTCAACATTAGAATACTTTTAAGCCTGATTGAGGAGATCAGCAAGAGTTGTCGGGTGATTCTTCCCAATCGAGAAAAAGAAACTCCCTCACTTGAGATCGACCATCATGGCCATGAGAGCGGCCTGGTCATAAAAGTTATTTACTTGGACAGTCTCAACATTGAATCAAATTATATAATCTTTTAGGAGTTCATCCTACCTTTATGTTATCGTAAGGAGGTGAGTATGTTGAGTTGGGCGAACAAACCAATGGATTTTGACTTCAAGTGCATGTACCACTTTTAAGCTACTCCAGTCAATGATAGGGAGAACACCCTGCACATCACAGGTCTGGAGGCGTCGTGAAGCTTCATCTATGATCTGAAGGATTCCAGATGTTCAGCCAGATCTTCCGAACCCGAATAGGGCGTTATTTGAGGAATTCGGAATCTGGACAACAATTGGGCTTTCATGATGTCATTTGTAAATGGTGGTTCTGTCTATTCAAGGAGGGTGTCAACCGAAGACGGGGCTTTTTCTCAGCAAATTTGTTGAATATCCTCGAGTTGATTCTAGATTTCTTCATTTCTGCCCCCAAAGGACCTCATTTTCAGCTGTGATCTCTGAGGCATTTCCCTAAGCTTACCTTCTTTTTTTCAATGCATGCCACAAATCTGACTTGGCGAGCTCGATGCTTTCAAAGGTTTGTATTGGGACATGCATACTTCCTCCTGGTCGTGCCTTCACTGCGTGCGGCTTAGGGCGCACATGTATTGGGCGGGGTTGCCCAGTCGCTGCTTCCAACTCTACGTGTTGATCAGCGAGGAGCGTATGCTACCTTTCTAACAGTCTCATGATGCGATCGATATTGCCAGTCAAATCTCCTACTTGGTTTTCAAGGGAAGCAAGTTGGATTCCCCGATTTCAAGATCTTTGCGTTGTTACTGGCGAGAGTGGCTGAGACCGAGGGGTCAATTACAAAGCTTGGTGGGTCTTAGGTTGCTCCCCATGAACTGGATCGTCCTCAACTTGTGCCATTCTCTTCTCTTTTAACCATTTTTTTTTTTTTTTTGGGGGGGGGGGGTGATCTGCATTGATGTTGATGAGAACTTAATGGCTTTGTTGTTGTTCCTAAAGATGGTGCCAAACTATTATTGCTTGAATTTGGATGAACGAGTGTAACGCTTGTAGATGTAGGTATACTTGCGTCTACATCAACCGTATGTAAAGGACAATGGGGGTGCCAATTGTGGTTGGGGACCCTCACATGCCTAAGTTAGGTAAGAGGATTAAAAGTAGACGTGGGACTTGAGTTAGAGGTTTTTGGTGCTTACCTTTCTCCAATTGTAGTGGGTGTACTTTAGGATGTTTGAGCGGTTTCAAGACTTGCGTATCCTGGTGAGATACACTGGATTCATTAGCGAGTTCTTATTTGGCTGAGGATCTACTTCCGAAAGTATCATTGAGCCCGCCTCAGTCGGCATGTGTCACGCCCCAAATTCGGGGATGGACAACTTCCATAATGCCCCGAATCATACACCAAGTCTCGAGTTCGGCGCACCACAAGGAAAATTTTTGACTGATTTTTCTTTTTAATAAAAACCGAGCATAAAGATCCATGATCATAATACTAAGCAACAATCTCCATTATAAATCTTGATGGTTATAAGTACAATACTTTTCCAAAAAGGTACACAATGTCAATATTGTCAAATCACATAATAGATACAGTGCATCGAGAAAGCTGTCCTCCAAGTTACTCCTGCCCTGAAAAGAAAAAATAGGAAATAAGAAGCTTAGGCAAAAAGCCTAGTGAGTACACTCGTATGTGCGTAGTGTACAAGCATACAGTAATAATCAAATATCAGAGTACACAAGCTGAAACATAATGACCAAGTAATGCTACATAAAGCCAAGAGGGCATGATGTAATGCAAGAGATGATATGCAAAAGTATACTAGGTGTATGCAGGCATGCAAATCCTCCTCTAAAAGTCCACATCACAATATAGTTATCATCACTAGGAATCACTGGGGCCTGGTACCAGAGCAAGTCCGAAACTTGTTAAATAGAGGCCTCGCATACCCGCCTTGTCAGTGGCAGGCCTATAGCCATGCCAATACCCACCCGGCACGCCGATAGCGTACCCATTTCGAGGGCTAGTCAAACCCAACTGTATTCGCTCCAACTCTTCAGCTAGGCATGGCCGAACCTTTTCTCACCCGACCGCGTCGACGGGAGCTAGGCTTACTATGGTCTTCGGCACCATGTGACCCATGGCATCCCTCCGGTCTTGACGATGAGGCTCGAGGGTACCACTCAAGGTTTAGGGAGTTTCACCTAGGGGTCTAGAACCTAGTATAAGAAACCCAAATTTTCGGTGTCCACAAATACTAACCACGATGCTACTATGGTGGTCTCATTAATATAACCACGATGCCACTGTGGTAGTCTCATTAATATAACCATGATGTTGTTGTGGTGTTCAATCCATCTCATGAGGATGCTATGAAAAATGCAATGATAATCCATAAGCACGCTATGCAATATAATTGCACTCAAGCCATGCTATGCATGTAAGCCACATATGCATATGAGGCAACCCTAATACCAACTGGGCTCCTCTGCCAACCACATCTGAACTGCAATCCATGCTCATCATAGAAAGGATATACATGTAATATCGGCATCAGCATAAACATAAATTACAATGTAGCATCAAGTAGGCTTTAGGAACTTCAACCCAGGGACCGTACCCGATATATTCGCTTAGGGACTTCAGCTTAAGGACTAAGCCCGCAATCTCTCAGACCAGATAACATCTGCACATACTCCATCATGTGTACCGCGCACCAACATCATCTACCACATACTCCATCATGTGCACCTCGCAACAACATCCTCCACCACATGCATATGATCTCCGCATAATCAAACTATGCACACCATGCACTCCTCATCCATGATGCATGTACATGTATATGTGCGTGCAGATACAATATGCACAAATATCATAAGACCAGTCAAAATTTATCATGATACCAACATGGCAAAATAGTGGTATAATGTGCACTCTCCCTCATGATCATGGGGCTATGCGAGTGTCCCCACTTCCACGTCACAAGTGTGCACCAACCACACAATAGCACAACTAGGATTAATCCATCAGTCGGCACCAATCGCATGGCCGAAACCTCATACAGTGGCACCAGAATAAGTTGTATATCAAACACATGCAAGTGATGTATACATACCATAACATGTCTCAATTCCGCATGTAAAGATCCATAGCTATTTGAAAGCTAGTTCGTATCACCAACATACTCATTCACGGTTAAGAGTTAAGTGGTTCACCTTATCAATTTCGTAGAAAGTGGGTACATAAGTGTCATATCATTATACGGCGCTAGGTACACTATCTATGACTCGAGGTAATACATACAGTGGTCCACTTAGTCCTTACATCCAATTGAATACCATCGAAGCATATAAACATAAATTAACATTACCATACAATACAATTATCGCATTTAACCATACACACATCATCATCACCACAAGTATCACATTACACAATTACCGCACATATGTCATCACCACATTCATAATTCAATTTCAATCCAACACCTCAACAAGTCTAGCTATCATCTCAAGTGGACTAAGGCCCAGTTCATTGCCACACTTGAATGGGCCGGTTAGTGGGTCGCTACATCCTAATCTTCTAGCTTGTTGGGTGACTCATTTGATTACCTGAAACAGTTCATTCGAGGACTCAATCATAACTCATTCACAAGGCCCAAATGAGACTTGGCATACATATATCACACGGAGTCTCATGAACTTACCAAGAAGCCCAAACATAGGCCCAATATGCACTTCTCATGGAGTCTTACATTCTTAGTAAGAGGAAGTAACCTATGGGCCCGGTATGTTTACCGCTAATGGTCCCACAAGGAGTCCACTGAAGGTGGGCTTTAAGGCTAATAGGCCCACCACTCTAATGTCATTGTGAATATATTAGTGGAATCTACAAATTAAGCTCAATACTATTAATAAGATGGGTCCAACAATCAATTTGACACACATCCTAAGTTCACATACCCAAGAGGTTATACCATCAGCATAGTCCATGAGTCTGGAGTGACCACACAATTCTCATATGCCCACATAGTCTTATGGCCACTCCATTATCAGAAGTCCATATGGTTGAGAGGTCACACAAATGTCACTCTACTTGCAATAATAAAGGACTTAAGGTTTGATGGTTACATACTTTCATTACGTCATAGCTCACATAATGGGGCAACCGCTTTACTAAACTTTCACATGGTCAGGCGACCAGTACTATAATTTCACATAGTTTAGTATATATATGATTACTATCATGATCTAGTGTCCACATGTCAAAATATCCAAACATAATTGAGTAATCATAATCCTACACACGAATACAAGGCTACACTAATTATGCTAAGTCTTAGGCAACAACTGCCCCACACTTCACACGGCTAATAATCAGGGTTTAGTGTCACATGATGAACAGACCAAAGGCCACATTTAATCACATCACATATAGTTTAGCAGTCCTTAACTCGCTTTACTAATGAGTTGACTGTAAGGATCATATTCGTGTCACATAATACCGAGTTGAGGACCACTCTATTATCAAGTTGTATAATCCAATCTATATTATAATTCTCATGATTAAGAAAATCTATACGTACAACCCGATTGTTCATGGTTTAGGTGACCATGACTATGCCCATAAGCATGTGGTCATATCATTGGGTGGCCACCAATGCCACCTGATTTCATACGGTTAGGTGGCCTTATGCATATTTCACAATCGTGTGGTTAGATGGCTACATATACATCACCATTGCCTATGATTAGATGGCCATATGTACATCAAATACTCACATGATTAATGGGCCAAACAGGTATATCACACCCTCACATCACTAAAGTCTACATATTTGTTATAATTGAACATGTTTAAGGGTTTGAACACAAGTCATATGATCCTACTACTTAGGCTCACACTCTAACCAAAGTGTCAAGTGGTGAAGGGCTGTGCACTTGTTATATAATTAAGTAATCTAGGGCAGCAACCCAATCCCACACAATTTTGGTCTGACCGTACACATAACAAAATTTCACATGATTCAAGATAGCATATATTCAACACATGAAGATCACAAACTCTTGCCGAAGAAGCCCAATGGTTGGCCCAAACAAGGCTACCACAGATGGGCCCACATGGCATTTACTCAAAATAGGACTTAACATTTTTGGGCCCACTACACTAATACCATTGTGAACACACAATGGAATTTACAATGGTTCTATGCAATGGAGCTCATGGGGACCTCCCATGAGGTCGAGCTGTGTGTGACCCACTTAAGACTTAGGTCTGCTTTGATTTTAGTCCAGATCCTAAAATGATATGAGGAAGTGGATGGTCCGCATGGATTAAATAGATACACTATGGTGGTCTTCGGTTGGATTTAATGGTTAGGCATTCATTCTCACAACCTTGTATTGTGTGGTCCATTTCAGGTCAGATTGATTGATCTTTGGGACAATGGCCTAAAGGGACCTAATACATAGGCTGGATGGGTTGAATATTTAATACATCATCAGGATGGCCCATAACAAATTTTCACTGATGAGAGTTCAATTTGCATTATTTCATAACATACGCTTGTCTAATCATTGGATGGGCCTGACTTTTTGTAACATACCATCAAAAGGGTTGATAAAATAGATAAACGATGAGGATCTTAAATATACATCATGGCATAGCCATGGTGGATGAAATGGCATAACACCTACATTAAAGTGGGCCATACCGCACAAAAGTTAAGAGGGTTACCCTCCATTAAACATTCATAATAATTTGTTGGGCCCACCAAGACGTGGTTCATAAATCTAGCCCATCCATTTTGTGTGTCTCACTTGGTTGAGGGGTCAGACCAAGTTTCAGATGAATCCAAATTTTAGGCGAACCCCAGCAAGTGCTTTTATATATTTAATCTAGTCTTCACATGATTTATGATGTTGTGGGCCACTGAGTTCCATGTATGACTGATTTTTTGGGCGACCCATTATTTAAAGGGGACCCATCAAATGCATAGTGTAGATGTTCAACATACATCACAATAGGACTTGTGGTAGGACCCACCATCCCTGCGTTCAACCAAGCAGCAAGACACTGCTTGCTGCAGCATCCTCTAATAGCAAGTGGCGTCCAGCCCTTTGCTGTTATGTTTTTTCTATAGTTTTTCATAGGTGGGGCCCACATCAGGACGATCAACTTCATCTGTCAGGTTCTCTAGCTCATGACAGGTCCAATGAGCCCAATATTCGGTATGTTTAGGTGTACAAAAACATCACAGCGGGCCCTAACAGTTTCGATAGTAAATATCACTATAAAAATGATTTGTTTAATCATGTGGTCTACTAGAGATTTGGATTGGCTTCATTTTTCAGCTCAAGGCCTAAAATGAGCTAGGAAATTGGATGGACAGCGTGGATCAAATACATACATCATTGGGGGGGATGTTGTAGTCCCACAACCCCTCCCTAATTATAAAGCAGCTGGGATGCTGCTTGCTGCAGCGTCCTCACTATTTTTTTTTTAATGGCATGTGCACATGTGTGTATGGGTGGGTGTGTGTGTGTGTGTGTGTGAGTGAGTTGGG
Source organism: Magnolia changhungtana (assembly GCA_030180095.1). Taxonomy (NCBI): domain Eukaryota; kingdom Viridiplantae; phylum Streptophyta; class Magnoliopsida; order Magnoliales; family Magnoliaceae; genus Magnolia; species Magnolia changhungtana. The sequence goes on from JASAUF010000554.1 coordinate 2,869,207, forward strand.
CCAGCCCAATGGACCACATGTGGATGGTTTGGATGGCATACAAACATTCTAGTGGGACCCACTATCAATGGGTCCACATGAGGTCTATAACGAATTATTTTTATGTCTTCTCCTATGCATCCACACCATTAATCATATAATTATCATCAACACCATTTCCACCATTCATAAACACAAGGAAAATAAAATAAGAATGAGTGAGGAGGGTGTACTCACCTTGATGGATTAGATGGATGGTTGAGATGGATGGAAGGGATGGGGTTGATGGTGGCCCACCAAGATCACATCTCTCTCTCTCTCTCTCTCTCTCTCTCTCTCTCTCTCTCTCTCTCTCTCTCTCTCCTTATTGTAGGAAAATGGTGAAAAGGTTTAAGGGATGGAGGAGTATTTGTAGAGAAATGGATAAAAATGTGGTTAAGTTAGATTAATGTGATTATGGTTAGCTTAGACTAGGATTATGGAAATTTGTGCATAATTAGGACTTAATGGTGGATTAAATGAAACATGTGGTGGCATGGCATGATGACATCATGCATAAGGTGGGGCATGGAGAAGAGTTGACTTTGGGGTACACATGACAGTAGGGTGGTATGGGAAGGTGACATCACACACATGGATAGAGATTCTCTCACCCATGTGTGGCATGGTGCATGTGTGCATAGCATGTGTTGTGCACATTTGTGGAATGGAACATATGGCGTCATGCGCACATGATACGCCAACGATTCTTCGTGGCGTATCTTACTAACGGAGCGTCGTACAAATGCACGAGTGTACCTCCGCGATTGCGGCGATGGGGTAGTTGATATGAAATAGGTTTTGAGGCACCTTAGGTTTCTGGTCAGTCGGGTGTGCACTATGCACGGCTAGATTAGGTCTGGCCAAGGGCGTCAATCATCGTGCACACAGGCATAGAAAATAGTACGGAATGGACAGGGTCTTACAGCATGATCCTTAGATAGAATCATATCAAATCTTTCTTTTTTTAATTTGAAGCAGAATTCTCTCCAAGTTTTCCATCTCCCTAGCTCGGGAATCAATCTGGTTAGCTTGAGAGGTGATTCTTGTTGCTGAGCTCTGCCCTTAAATAGCTTAGCTTAGGGTTAGCTCAAGTCTCATCTCACTGTCGGTGCCTCATCAACTCAGGAAGTTCATCAGGGTATTCTAATCACCCAACTTTAAGGCACTTCCTGTGATCGGTTGCATTTCCCGTACAGCAGGTCAGTTCGATTTTCCCACAACATTAGCAAAAGTGAATGATTGATGTTAGGGATGTTTTGAATTAGAAAAGAAGTAATGTTAAGATTTAAGAAATAGCTAGATGTACAATTCTAAATCAGATGACCAAAAGAAAGAAAGAATACAAAAAAAAAAAAAAAAAAAAAAAAAAAGCACCATTGCAGACGTTAAAGATTTTGGTGCAAACGGCATTGATTGGTCACAAGTAGCAATAGTGATTTTTTTGGCCTTTATTTTTCATCCAAAACAGATAATGAGAAGAGATGGAACCAAAACTGATATATACATTTGGTTTTTATCACTTCAAAGAGCTCATAGTGGATGCCCGTAGAGGTGGGCAACGATCCAGGCCAGGCTGAGTTAGCCCTCATTTTAGTGCCACCCAGTTTGTGGATCGGCTTGGTTTGGGTTTCGGGCCAACTCATGCTGCCCGAGTTTGGTTTGCTCTAAAAAATCTAGATCAAGCTGGGATCGGTTTGGTTGAAATTTTCGAATGGCGCCAGGCCGAGTTCAAATAGGTGGCGGCTCTTTTTTGTTGTTTGTTTAAATAAATTTAAAAAAAAAAAAAAAAAAAAAAAAAAAACTTTGAAAGTTAGAAATAACACAAAAAATAAACAAATAAATAAAATACAAAATCATTTTATTACATGATGTTTAACATCCTTTAAAGGAGGAGTACAACTTCAAAATAATTATGGCCGTTACCTTTGGGGTTTTTCACGTTGAATCAGGGGTGGCCAGACAAGGGCTGCTAGATAGGGGTTTGAGTGGTGGACAGTGGATGACATCGACAAAACAACACGGAAAATGACCGGAGCATCACCGTAAGGTAAGGGGTTGAGAGAGAGAGAGAGAGAGAGAGAGAGAGATTTGGGGACTCGGGTGTGGCATGAGAGAGATGAGAGAGATTTGGGACTAGGTGCCGCGGAAAGATTTTATGGTTTTTTATTATTATTTTAACTAGTATTCTATGAGCCGGCCGTCCAAACTAGGTTGAGCCAAGCTTCGGGCAAGACCAGGTGGCATTGCAAGAGATTGGGTTCTACTCATTTATTAAACGGGTGACATTAGGGTGGCTCGTCGCTGGCTCAAACTCCACTTCGAATCGGACCAAACCGGGCTTTTTCGATACGGGCCAGGTCGAACTACCGAGCTGGCCCTGTTTATGCCCCAGCTCTAGTTGCCCGAATAGGCCATGTCAGGATCGGTCCAACCCCTCAAGCACAAGCTCAAGAGCTAAGGCATTGGACTCTCAATAGGGAAATACTTAGCCCCACAACGTTAAGCAGGCCTAAGTAGTGGACCTACATGCTTGGGAGATCAATTACAAGATCTGATAACTAATCCTAGAACAAGTTTGGACTGAACAATGATTTCCACCAAGTTTGGTTTTCTAATAATTAGCCCCAGCAATGAATGTGTTAAACAATGCTCAATTGAAGAATATGTACAATGGGGCCAACAATTTTGTGATCACAGTACCAATATCGTGGACCCTACTTCAGATGCATCAGCATCCCACATGACCCAACAGAAATGAGATCCTATTAAGCAAAAAAACATGCAACTTGTAATCACCAATAACATAAAGAAATCATGCTTTGAACTTGAAAGTTGTGGACTGAAAAAGCTTACCGTTTGTGCAACAATCAACATAGGCAAGGCCTTTAAATATACAATAAACTAATGCCCGCCACAAAAATAAAATAAAATAAAAATAAACACACCACTATGAAGTATGTCCCTCTACACACCCTCCCATCTTAAAATGGGTTTCTATACAACTTTGCAATATTGCTTCAAAGATGCAACATTATTCCCCAACCTCTTCAACATCTCTCCATATTTTCAACCAACAACAATGGACAGATACATAGCTAAGACTATGTACTGGCAACAATAAATGCATCTAAACAATCCTAATTTAATGTCTCTGATGTTTTCCGTCCTCAACCATGGACATCTCAAAAGTCCAGGTCTGCTGCATGCATGCCTACACATGCCTTTCTTAGAATTGATTTTTTGTGCGATTTTCTTTCCGTGAAGATGGTTACGTAGTGCAGGCATATGCTTCAAAACAAGATCGACAATTATAGTACGGATGGGTCCCTGCTCTCACAATAGAAAGGAGGTGAGGGGTTAAGAGCACAATCTAGAGAGAAGAATGAGTCAAAAGAATGGAAAACAAAGGAAAATGAATGACTTTTCCCATGATGGGACATTTCACTATATTTGGATATATAGGAAAAAAAAAAAAACAGTAGTGGATTCCATGTAGTAGCCATTTTACTTTTCAAAATGGATTTCCCCAACAAATGATATAATGTGAGCACTATCTCACAAAATTAAGATTTTCACTTGGTATCCAAACAAGACCCCTAAAATGGAATTGAGAATTCATGTTTGAATAGTGCTCATGAAAATCAACATTGGGTAACTATTACAATTTCTTTTCTGTACTTTTCTTTCCACTAACCGAAGAGGTCTTAGGAGAGGAAATATACAATTTTGAAGCCATTTGATTCGTCCGAGAAACCCTTTGATTTTGGGCAACCATCATATTACACAGAGGGTTCCATAGTGGAAGGGAGCCATAACCCAAAATTTTCCACCAAATGACGATCTTAACCATCCAACAGAGTCCCAGTTAAATGTGGGCATAACCTGTAATTATCTATTTTATTGGATGCATACAATCATCTGATGGAAGAGAAATTGGGGATGAGGCCCACAAGTTCAATCCCTTAAATTGACAAAAGATGGGCACCACCAGAACCATTGTTGGGCCAAACAAAAGGATGTGCTTCTTTCGGCCAAGCATTCATATCACACGCGACATATCACAGTAATAAGTTTTGTATTATGATTAGTCAGATATATCTAACCTTTGAAACCTCCAATGCTGATTGCATAACATAGTTCGCAAAAGCATGTCGTAGAAGCATCAAAGGATTTGGGATTGTAAGCAGCTCCATTATAATCTGTTTGGATTCTGCTTCTTCAGATTCTTCCAAGCATTTCTGCACCACATTGCTGCTACACTTTTGCATAGAAAGTGACACGTAATGCCCTTCAAAAAGTCTCAGCAGCTTAGCCATGACATCAGGGATCTTCAGTTGAAGCACACATTGCACAATATAGTTGCTGAAGTAGACATAAAAAGAAAAGAGTTCAGATTCACTTGCAAGAGACTACACATCTGCTCTGCCACAAGCACAGTACATGTGACAACCTAGACATTTCTCTAGAACATCCAAGCAGTGTATAGGGTGACCCTTCCAATAAGATGACCATACATAAAATCAGACTTTTCTACACATTGCCTGGGCCACATGGATAGTAAACATGAAGAAGTTGGCAAGGTTTCATTAAACCGTCCATTCTCTTCCTGATGGTCTGACCTGACAACTAGACAAGATTGGTGAAGTCACTTACAATGGGACCACCCTAAACAGCAGGTGCATGGGTTGTGCATGTAAATGGAAATGTAAGCTCGGTTTGTAGTAACATACCCAAAAGGATCTTGCACAAGATGTAGTCCGTATGATACAATTGCATGCAATAAGCAGTCTCTTTGTTCTCCTTGTAAAAAAGACAAGCACCACTGCAACACACGATACCCATTCTTATCCGTTGCAACCTCTAAACAGTGATCTGTCATTGCAATAAAAAAAACACTGCGAACAACATTCCGATATCAACAAAGAAAAGAAGGTTGGAAGTATAACTTCTGAAATAAACACCAATTAACAGAGAAGGTTACAATGATAATTCGCTACATTTTTCTAAGTTGTAGAGTTTCATTCATCATAGTAGTACATAAACTTCAATTTGCACTGACCAAATCAGAGTGCCCGTTTGTTTATGGAGCATAACTAGAAAAATCACATCAATTAAAAGACGGTAATCATCCAATTAGATTGTTTAATCACAGTGAATTTCAAGCTGTAGTTCATCCATAATTAGACCCGTGACTTGGGTGGCAGGTCCATAGTTCCATGCATGTATGCCACATGTGTAGTGGTTGAGATGAAGTGAAGTAGGAAGCGTGTAAGGGGTGCAACTCAGGTGGGTGAAGTCCGGCTCATGGTTAAATCAAGCCCAACCCAACCTCAAGAGGGGTTGTTCTAAGGCCCAACCCAAGGAACAAAATACTCAACTTAACACAATTAAGGTTGAGTCGGGTTTCAACACTTGCAACTAGTAAACTAAGACAAAAATCAAACATCTAAACATCATATAACATTATTAAAGTAATAACTGTAACTATCAAAATAAAACTAGTCAAATGAAGTCTAAAATCACCACTTAAAAACAAATACGATTAAGGAAATATATAAAACTTCACTCATATTTCGAGAGACTATTGAAAAGACATAAGACCACTCAGAATCTGGGCCACGGGTCCTCAATATATGCTGGATATGTCATGTTTTGCATGTAGTATCCTGTCCTTAACTATGCCCCACACTAACGTCTATTGTAAAATTAGATAATACAATGCCAATCGGATGCATAACATCCAATATCTTTTTTAAGATGGTAATAGAATAATAATTAAGCCCTAAAAGAAGACCAAATGTTAGATTCCAATACAGAAGAAGGATGATGAGTTGTCATCCCCCATTGAAACCCAATAGACTAACCTAAAAGACCATCCAAAACCAAAAGAAAACAAGACATCAGTGCATTACAGGGCTAGTAGCTTACAAGTTAAGCCCCTTACCCACTCTAGCACCTTGCCTTTCATTTCGTGGAAGACTGCACCAATCGGCTCTAGCTATTGTTTAAGTATCTATTATTATGCTCTCACAAGATAGATCGCCACCATTTGGTAACACAAGCTGCCACAACTGTCTCCTTTTCTTATTACCGCCGCGCTAATCCCGTGCTTGCATAAATTTAGCTCTTGACTTTGGCATCACCAGCACCAAAACTAAAGAACACAATCTCTTGTTGCTGAAGTTCTACCTCTCTCAACATGAAAGGTAAGAAAATGCCTCTCTTGGACTTAATATATTGAGTACAAAGTGTCTTTAACTCAATTTAGGAAACACTTTAAAGTACAATTATAGTACTCATAAGGATAGCCATCAAAGGAGAATTATGATATTTCTTCTCATAGGTAGCACTTTTCATGTTCGCATGTGATGTAGATGCATATCTTTCATGATTTGTTAGATCTATCACAAGCTCTCTATTACTCAACTAAACTAGAGCGAGGGGATGGCAACTAAACTAAACTCGAGTTCGAAGCAGAAATCTCAAAAAATATCACAGGGTAAAGGTTTGGTGAAGATATCAGCAACTTGATTTCAGAACGAGATGAAGCAAGTAACAATTAATCCAAGAGCAACCTTCATACAATGGAAGTGGTAGTCCAACTCAATATGCTTGGTTCCAGCATGGAAAACATGATTAGTTGTCATGTAGAGTACCGTATTTCCATAGAAAAAGTGTAGGTGGTTGAGAAAGGTGTAGACCAATGATATAGGTCGATATGGTTCCTTTCTTTTTTATTATTTTTTAAGGCATACAGTACCAGTAATGGCAGTGGCTGTTATGGTCATGGCTACCGTTATTGAATACCTTGTTCCCAGGTAGAATTAGCATGCAGGGCTTCAATTTCATCTTCCATTGCACAAAGCCATCATGGATTACTCAAGGCAGGCTTGAGAGACTTCAGTTTAGGTGGAATACCATCAGCTATAGAAGGTTCCCAAACAATTATTAAAGACAATAGAACTTTTGGAAGACTAGTACCAGCTTTTGTTCTTGTTACTATGTGATGACAAAGTGGACTTAGGTCTCTTGGAGGAGCAAGTGGTGGCGAATCTGTTTATCCGCCTGTCAACAGCGGGACGTCTACAGGACCAAAATCATGAATGACATCATCTTGACTCTCTCGAATTGGTGTTGTGACAGTAACTTCACTTTACATGAGAAAAGGAGTAGGGGAGATTGATGTAAAGGAGATTCAGAAGGGGCAGAGCAAGTCCGGTCATTATAATCAAAATCAAAGTAGCCAAATCATTCTACATGAGAAAAACTTTCCTTGAACTCTAGCACTATCAATAAAAAGAGTTGGGACTAGCATACGGATAGACAATTTCATCAAATACCACATCTAGAGATATAAACTCACCGTATGGGTGGATGCAGGCATCCATTACCCTTACGATGAATACTATATACCAAAAATACAGATGGAAAAAAAACAAGCACTAAATTTATTTGTAGATAATCCTAAAGATATGGAAAATACAAACAACCAAAAACCTGGAGTGAAGTCTGTATAACAAAAAAAACTTTGTGGGGGCCTACTGTGATGTCTATGTGATATCCACGCTGTCCATCAGTTCATCCAGCTCAAGTTAGGATGTGATCCCAAAAATGAAGCAGATACAAAACTCAGGTAAGCATACCACAAGAAACAATGAGGATCAAATGCCTCGGGCCCACGTCAATGCAAGGAGTGTGAGGTGTGTTCTTCAGGCTACAGTAGAAAGAAGGGGCTTCGAAGTAAGGCACTTGTGATTGGAGTCTCAAAAAGTCCATAAGCATCATCTCTCTAGAGTTGCTCAGTGATCGTCACATGGTTGATACGGTTGCGCCCTCTTTGGCATCCCATCCAAGCACTTCATTAACATTTTGAACGCTCATAATGTTTTCAATATTTTCTATGTGCATTAAAAAGTTAATTGTGGTATTTTACTATATTTTTTTTACTTGAGATATATAAATAGCTCCTTTTTTACTCCAAGCCGTCTTCATCATGGCCATTATACACACGGATTTTTCCCTCATTAATAATGCCTCCACAAGTGGAAATAAGGCTGTAAACGGGTCAGGCCTGAGGTTGGCTTTGGCCAAATTTTAAACCGTTTGGGCCAAGCCTTACAGGCCGGCCAAATTCAAAATTTTGATTTTGCCAGGCCCAAGCCTGGACCATTGAAAACTCTATTTGGAAATTACCAAGCCGTGCTTTTGGAGGTGTGACATTACCAAAATAGCTTATTTATTTTTCTTTAAAAAATGTTGAAGACAAGAATTGTGGGGCCCAATTGGCATGTGTATGACATCCAAGGCATCCAACAAATACACGCCACCCCACCCCGCCCCACCATGATGACCAGATGAACAAAAAATAGCGGATCCAATCATTAGGTGGGCCACACCATAAAAAACAATTTACACAACCCAAAAAAATCCAAATTCACCTGTGATCCATCCAATGATTTGATTGGCCAAATTTTTTGTTTGAGTGGTCATCATGTTCGGGTGCATATGTTGGATGGGTTGGACGTCATACATGGACCAAATGAGCCTCATAATTCTCAACTTTATTGCTTTTTAAAGAAAAAGTTAATTAAGGGCATTTTGGTGATTCTTTCCTTTTGTGAATGTTGGTTTCCCATGCCCACACTTTTTGTTTGCATGCGGGTTAACTTGTATATGGTATAGTTTATTTGGGTCGTCACTAGTCAATTCGCTAAAAATCCCGTAATAGGCTAGATCCTACAAAATCTATAAAAGCTAGAGAATTTAGAGACTCTTGCCATGAAATGACTCCTGATCTACAACCTAGGATTCTAAGGGACCTCAGTTATAGAAAGGGAAGGTGTTAGGTACCCTCTCTGCCCGCACGGGCGTGCAGTCTCTACCTTGTGTGGTTATTTAATTTTTAGGGAATTTAATGATTCTATGATAAAATATGGCAAGTATTCACTAGAAAATGGAACTAGGCAATCTCTAGTTTCCAATGTGATTTGGGATTCCAATAAGTCATAGAGCATATGCTTAGAGAATGCCTAGAAAGGCAAGGGGGTTAAGAAAGGATGTGATAATGATGATATGCGAATGCGGTGAGTATGTACTAGTCAGCCACGGACAAGCACTCCATAACCACTAGAGCTCGACTTGGATAAAGTTGTGGAAGAGCACAAGGGCGCCCTGCCCGATAACCAGTATCCAAGAAGAACTAAAGAAAAAGAAAAGGACTAGGCGACTACAAGTTTTTTATGTATCAGGATCCGGAATTCTGGCAAGTCATAGAGCATATGCTTAAAGGAAACCTAGAGGAGGAGGGGGATTGAAAAAAGATGCAATGATGCGTATGATAAGATGTGAATTCAAATGGTGATAGCCCAATCTTGGGTTTGCAACTTGAAGCAAGTCAGATGCTTGGATGTAGCAGACGGGTTAGAAATCGTAGCTTGGGTGAGCCTAGGCTCGGGAGGAAGGCTAGAGTGGGCTAAGAGGGGTCTAGAATGGATGGGCTTTGGAGCTTGGGCACTCACACACGTGCGCGCACATGTGCACACGCATGCACATAGCACCTTCGACTGTTCTAATATCTTAACTAGGTTAGATCATTTGAAACAATTGATCTACTTAAGAAAATGGCCTTCCATGTAATCCATGATGCCATGACCTGGTTTCAAATATCCCAATAAGGAGAGATACAAGGAGACCATATCACTATATGTGAATTAAAAAAAAAAAAAAAAAAAAAAAAAAAAAAAAACCAGGATTGGTTCTAATATCTCAAGCGATCAGATAAACCAAAATGATTGACCTGAATAAGAAAATGGCCTTCCACAGGTAATCATGATGTCATGATCATGTTTCAAAAATCTCAAAAAGGAAAAATTCATTTATGCATCTTGAGACCATAAGAGAGCACCGGACATGCAGCCTTTAGTTTATATCCTATATAAATACTGATTTTTTTATGGGTTTTGCTAACATCCCCAGAGCTTTTAAATGGCACATTGGGAATCCTATCAATGACTTGAATAGTTCATTCATGCATACAACTAGGAGTAAGCCATGGTGTAAAAATCACGCCAACTGGATGATCCCAAGCGTCTGATCAATATCATGGAAAATGGACAACCAAGATTGAGCAGAGAAACAAACTAGCTCCAATCATCATCTTGAAACATCTTATAGATAGATCCCACTCAATATTGCTTATGATTCCAAAGTAGCACTTTGGTTAGATGATTCTAAAAATGTGATCTATGGCTCGTAAACGATGGACGGTCGGAACAAATTGGCCCTATTCAAAGGGAAAGGATCATCTAATCAGCATTATCTTTGCACTGTGGCTTGCTCCTATTGGTTCCATTCAATGAACCGTCCCAATGGATGTCCCACACGTCATTCAAAAGGTTTGGGGATGTTGTTAACTCCTCCATAAGGAGGGGGAACTAGCAAAACCCCCTTTTTTTACAATTACCTAAATATTTGGATGATCATGATATTGTCTCTCATCCGTACAAAAGATAGATAACCCATTAGAAGCGTTTGATGTCACAATTGACAATATTCTTTGTATTAAACAATATTTAAAAATAAACTGATTGAGTAATAAATTCAGGCTTAGGAAACTCATGGCCAGAATAGTTATTAATTGTTTGAAATGTGTAGGGAAAAGACCACATTGCAGACTTTTGGCATTGCTCATGTAAAAATAAAAGAAGTGACAAACTGTGTGCGCACGCATCCACTGTATGGTTTACCCCCCTGACCATGAACAGTTTTGTTACAAACACTGCTTGGGTTTCCTTCTACTCTTTGGTTTGTCTGCCACACTCATTCAGCATTTGGCATTGGAAGCTCATCACAAATAAGTTACATGACCACCCTTGAGCCGAGGTCATGCAGAATATCCAAGATCATTGGGTTTGTGAAAGTGGGGCAACAAGCTCCACACTCATGATCCAATGGGCCTCATGGTTGATGGAAGAATGCAAAATAAAAAAATAAAAAATCCCACCTGATGGAATAATCCTGAACAGAAGAAAACACAGCACGCTCTCAACAAAAATGAAGGCCAAAGATAAAAATTTCTGATCTGGGAGATTTTTGGGGCATGGTCTATTCATGCCAGTAATCATCAGATCTGGGCCCCAGTTGTACTGACTCAAGATGTGAGGATCCTGTGACCACCCTTGGCTCAAGAATCATATACTTCCTCCAGCGAAATCTCTCTATAACAGTGCCTATGATGCAATTGCACCCCATCCCACTGGGGACATTTCCTGCATGGGCACAAGAAAAGGCCCATATCGGGTCCCGCTTAGCACACACACGTGGCAAGAATCAATTGACCCACTGTTTTCTTGTGCATATACATGCAAAGCTAAGTATATGGTATACTCATTGTTTGGAAGTTCTGCTTTTGTATTTTTTTATTTTTTATTTTTTTCTATTTCCCAACTCCAGACAGCTCCACTTCTCACCACATTGAACCTGACTTATCCTGACTTACAGCCCAAAACACAGCCTCTGAGCTACCCCAAAACAGTCTCCAGCACCTGTCCCCTTTTGGCCTTTAATCAGTCCACCTACAACTCATAAACCTGCAGGCCAGAATCTACACAACCCAGCCGTGATAAACCACTTCAGAAATTTGCCCAAATCTTTAGAAATAAATCCAGAAAATTGTCCAGATTTCATCCATCATCAGCCACCCAATCCTAACCTAGACCAGCCTATGCCTGTTCCCTGTTTGATCCCTAAACAGACTGTCATTTTCCTCAAATGTTCCAAATATCGGGAATATTATCGATAATATCACCGAGTCAGCAATACCGAAACCCCAAGGATAATAGGAAATTCCAAATATCACCAATAATTTTGATATTATGTGCAATATTTGGCAATAGAGGCGATATTTTGGTCTCTGGACTGTGTAAAAGTTCTCTTATATTGGTGATAAGAGTGACAATATCACCGATACCAGGGAATGGATATTTCTGTATATTCTTACTATTTATCATATTTTCCCTTTTTAAAAAAAAAATTAAATATATATATATATATATATATTTTTTAAAAGTATCCACGCTACAGGAGTTGAACTCTACATACTATGCTATGCTCTATTTAGAACTAGAACACTGGATGTCACATCCATATGGACCGTAAAGTTCTCAAGTGCCCATCATTTGCAGAGAAATGGAATCTTCTCCAATGCCGTAGGCGATTGTATTCGTTTATGGCACCTCATGTTGTCTCGTGCTGAGTTTGCAACGAAAGTTCCATGACTTGAACAAAAGTAGATTCTTCTTTACAAATGCCACTGTCATCAAACCCCTATGGGTGGCCTATTGATCTAGCTCCACTTTCTATTGCAACTAGAACGAGTCAAGAAGCCAACACTTCTACACAAAGTATTAAGGATATGCATGAGGAAGTCAAGCAAAAGATGGTGCTCATTATGCATATGCCCAGTAACTTATTGCCCAGCTCAAAGGTGGTGGTGGTGTCATGGTGTCTTAAGCCTAAGAGGCTTCTAACAGGTACCTATACCAAGCTCCAGTCTCAAAAAGCGGATCCTTATCGCGTCTTGATGAAGCTAAGTGAAAACACATGCGGTAGAACCAGTGTTCGAAATATCGGTATCGTACTATGTATTGCACCCTTGGGATACAGATACATATCGGTTATCGCACGGGATATATCGTTTGTATTGCATAATTTATCGCACTTTTTGGGAACATGGGGAAACATTGGAAAAATGGTTGAATTTTTTAATGAAACTTCAAGGATTGTTAAAAAAGACCTTAATACACACTTTTAAATAATAACATATCAAAAAAAAGGTGCACATAATAAGTTTCCTTTGTATAGGGTCCTAAGCTATGCGATGTTTAACTCAACTAATGCAAATATATTTAAATTGAATGCATGACATTTATAAATGTATCAAAGACATGTAAAAAAACACAACCAATTCATTAGAGAGCAAAAGAAGAATTAAAATTGAAAAATATACATATCAATGATGTGAACTGGTTGTGGCCTGGACCTACATAGAGTTGCACAATGGCTTGTAATCATCGTCTCCATCTTGACAGGGCTGGAAATATTACCACTCCTCCACAAATCAACAATATTGTGCCCATAGGAACTAAAGAATGAGGTAGATCCAAAGTTCAAGTGGACCCATTATGATGTGGCCATGACCCTAGCATGGATTGCCTACTGATAGCGAGGTGGCTACTAACACTGCTCTGTGGGCCCATCATGATGTATGTGCCCTATCCGGGCCATCCATCCATTTTTTTCAAACTATTTTATGGTATCAGATAAAAAATGAGATAAATCCAAATCTCATATGGCCCACACCGTCCATACATATTGAAAGCTCATTTTAGGGAATGATTAAAAAAAAATGAAGCAGATCAAAATCTCAATGGACCATAATATAGGAACAGTGGTAATCAATAGATCAATCTGATATTTGTGTGGTCTCTTCATCCATATCTTTGAGACCTTATCAACCATTCGATGGCAAATAAACATTTTAGTATGGCCCAAGTAATATTTGGATATGCTTCATTTTTTAGATCATATCCTGAAATGATCTTTCAAAGTTATTGGACGGTGGAGATTTAAGACAGATACATCACCCTAAGTCCTCACTTGGATTTCATGCAAAAGCCTTGGCAGAAGTTCGTGTGTTGGGAACCTAAGTGGGCTCACCGTGATGTTTGTGATAAATCCACTCCGTCCATACATTTTATGAGTTCATTTTAGGACATTACACCAAAAATGAGCCAGATTCAATGCTCAAGTGGGCTGAAAAATGGAGGATTGAACGTCCACAGTTGAAATATTCGTGGGGCCACGAAAGTTTTGAATCTGGTTAGTATGTGTTTTCAATTCATCCCAGTAGGAATGATATCATGAACAGTATGGATGGCATGTAAACATCACTGTAAACCCCAAGAAGGTTTTAACGGTAGAAATTTCCCTACCCACCTTTTCCTTGAGTGCAGTCCACTTGAATCTTAGATCCCATTCACTTTTTGTCTGAAGTCATAAAATTAGCTAACAAAATGGATGGACGGAGTGGATTTCTCACAAACATCACTGTGGGCCCCACCTATGTTTCTTGCTAAAGGCTTTGGCAGGAAAGCCGCGTGGGAATCTCACCTAATCCCTCCTGTGCGGACGGAAGCGGTTGGCTGGTGCGTTGACGTCACCAATTTATGTGGGTCCCATCATGAGGTACGTGTTATATCCAAACCGTCCGTCCATTTGGCGAGCTACTCGTATAATTCGAGTGGACCACACTGCAAAACATAATAGGGGATTTAATGTCTACCATTGAAACCATTTTGGGTCACAAAAGCTTTGGATCAATATGATATTTTTTTCCTCTTCATCCAGATATGTGTGACCTTATGAATAGATTGGATGGAAAATAAACATTATGGTGGGCCCTACAAATGTTTTAATGGTGAGAATCATTGTCCCACTGCTATTTATGGTGTGGTCCACTTGAGCTTTGGATATGACTCATTTTTTGAGTTCATGATCAAAAATGATCTCTCCAAATAGATGAACGGGGTTGATATAATAAATACATTATTGTGTGGCCCATGTAACATTGATCTCCTTTGAACCATTGGTACAACTTGGAATGTCAGCGCTCGTCTTTGCACCACACGTAACTACACATTGAGTAAACTCTGTGGGGTCCACCGTGATTTATATATTTTATCCACTCCTTTCATCCATTTTATCAGATAATTTTAGGGCTTGAGCCCAAAATTGAAGTATATCCAAATCTCAAATGGACCCCACCACAGAAAACAGTATGAATTGAACGTATACCATTGAAAAATTCTCGAGGGCAACATAAGTTTTGGATCAAGATCATATTTATGTTTTACAATTTTCCATGTTTTTTTTATCTTATGAACAGCTTGGATGACAAATAAACATAACTGTGGGGCCTAGCAAGGTTTCAACGGTGGAAATCATTATTCCCATTGTTTCCCAGGGTATGGTCCACTTGAGCTTGGGATATGCTTCAATTTTGGGCTCAACCCCTTAAATGAGATGGAAAAAAGATTGGACGGCATGGATAAACCACATACATTCGCAGTGGCCCCACTGAGTTTTCTCAGTACAATAAGAGCGTACCAGACTCAGTATGAAATCCAATTTCGACATAGGGCGGAAGCCATTTTCGAAGAAAGGGAGGGATCCGGACCTTCCAGAACCCTAAAATCCCCAAATCCTTCTCAATCAAATCCAAGTTCAAAAATTTTTACAGATTTTTCGCCGGAATCTCTGTTGATGTATCTCCGATTATGTCATCTTCATTTCCAAGTACCGAAATCCACTTTTTCCTTTAAAAAAAAAAAAAAAAAAAAATCTTGATAATATCGAAGAAAATCCTGCGATATCGTATGATATATCGTGTGATACAAATATTTTTTTTCTTTTTTTAAAACTTCCTGCTGGTTTCGTGCGGGTTTCGTATCGTTGGCCAGCGATACCGATAATATCGGCCGATAGTATCAATATTGCGAATACTGGGTAGAACTTTAAGAGAAAAATTAAACCTATTTTAAAGACATTGAAGTTTACTCTAAACATCACGAAGAAGGGAGCACAGAAGAATGAGTAATTCAAATACCTGAGGTGCCACATCAATGTGAAGTTATAGAAGATGTGTTAGATGATCAAGTAGTTTTGACATGTCATGGAGGGCATCAAAGATTTCTCATCGAGTGGAAAGGCTGACCGAGATTAGGCAGCACATGAATGTCAGTTGACGATTTCAAGAACATTAACTAGGAGCTCTATGAGGAGTGTATTGACATAAACTTTATGGAGAAGAGTTCTTTCAAGATAAGGGGAATTGATGGAATCATGCCCCATCCTATGTGTGCACATTTGATGTGTGTGCATAAGAAGAGGGCCATATTGGGTTCCACTTAGTTGCATGTGTGGAAAGAGTACTTATTTGACCAATTATTTACCACTATATATTCACGCATGTTACATATATGGCCCTCTTTATTATATGCATGGTTTAGACTCCTAGTAAATTTAGAAGCCCTCCATTTAGTTTTTTCTTTTTTTCTTTTCCATATAGTAATCAAGCTAGGATATACGTGTGGGCTACAAATAAAACACTCTGTAACCATAAACACAAGATAGTTTTTTCTTTTTCAAAGGTAATTGAAATTTATTAAAGAAAACACGCCAATAACTGATGCAAGGCTAGAACCCGAACAAACTATAAGCATATATCGCATGCCTTCAAACAAAAGGCACACCCCAACACCTCAAACTTAACCTTCCTACTCACTTCCCACACCAACCCATTTATATTTTGAAAACACTAACTATTCCTTCCCCCCATATAGCCCAAAGAACTACCATAAAAACCAGCCGCCAAACAATTTTACCTTGTTTCCCACCTCTCCTCCATGCCAAGCCAAAAGGAGAACTTCTGTTGTCCCCGGCATTACACATGCCATATTGAAGAGTTCAAGGAACTCGTCCTACATCTTACGAGCAAAAGGGCAATGAATCAAAAGGTAATTAATGGATTCCACATTTTCCATGCACACAATGCAAATGTTCAGGAACGCCAATGATTTCCTTGAACCAAAGCTGCACCTATAGGAGCACCACAGAACCAATGTTGGCCATGTGATTTCAACTCTTGCCATTGGGGTCTTTCAGAGGGCCTTGTAAAAAGAGTAGACAAAAAACCAACCTGACCAGTGACTTGCCATTTTTCCACACCATAGAATCCCTCACCCCCAAAACCGGAGTGCTGCACCCTTGGAGCTTTTCCTCAGCCTTACAAACTGCTCCACTTCCTCATCCCACAAATTCCTACCAAAAGGAGGCAACCAAACCACTACATCATCACAAAGGGAGAAGCATTAAGCATCTGGAACATTTACCTTTGGAGAAAGGCGAGCTAACTTTGGAAATTCCAATTGAAGTAGGTCATCCCCAAGCCACACATCTTCTCAGAATCAAATCCTCACCCTGATCCATAGAGAAGCATATCTCCTCCCTAAACCTTCAAAACACATAACTACCTCTCTCCAAAGATTCCCCTCCTCCATTCCAAGCCTCCACAACCATTTGCCAAGAAAAGCTAAATTTACATCATAAGGTTTGCAACCCTCTCCCATCTCAAGAGATTAAATTTATTTTTGTCCCCATTTTGCCTCAGCCTTTTGAGTCTATCCACAACCAAGTCTATCCACAACCAATTCAGGACATTTATGTTAATTTTCTGAATAAAATTAATGAGGTTTTCTTGTGGTAGTAGTATTTTTGGGAGGGGGAAGTTCACTCATTGGGACTAGTTCTAGACTAGCTGACTGTTAGACAAACCTGTGTGCAATCTTTGTTCTCTGTATCTTCTATATGTATTTCGCTTTTATATCTCCATATTGAAGTACTTTTGTGCTGCGAATCCTCTGTTATGTGATATCTTACTCCTGCCCCCAGTTTCAATTCAATTTGGGGCATTACCCTGAATCTAGGATGAGACAATAGTGCACTTTAACATATACTAAGACTAAGATGTTAAACAAACACTAAATAATAAGGACATTTTTTCAAAACTCAAGAATCACAGCTTCAGTATAATTTGGAATGATGGCATCTGCATGATACGGCTACATGTAGATTGTTAAGAAAAAATTGAATGAGTTCATAACTGGATGAGAATCTGTGATTGAAAGGGTTCATTTTAGAAGTTGAAAATTGGAGGGAAGGAGGTGTCCTTTATATGCAGTTTAACAACAGACAAGTTAGGGACATTTTCAAGGAAAGGGTCCCCTGCATTTGAACATATTTAGCGACACAGGAATATCAAGAGAAAGGAAGCAGTACTGCAACATACAGAATCAAGGGTGTAATAACCATTGAACCAGATAAATGCTGAGGCTACCACCAACATGTGTCAACAAAGGAAGTGTGCACAGACCATTCACCAGGTGGGCTCACCGTGTACTGGTTTAAAAATCAGGCTCGTCTGTACATCAGGTGGGCCACATATCCATGGAAAATGGATAGTTAGAAAAGAATGATCAATGTTTTGCATTCGCCATTCAGGTAGAGCCCAACCACCTGATCAATTGAAACATCCCTCACACATACCACATTGCCACTTGTGGCAAGATGGATTCAATCCCACCCTTGTGAATTGGCAACAACAGGGTTATTGACCAAAAGAAATATCACTTAACCAATGGATACCTCAGAAATGAAGTATTATTATGCATAACAAAAGAATTTCCCATAAAAGAAGGATCATGAAATCCAAAAGGCTGCAATCAATCTTACCTTTGTATCTTCGCTTGAGAAGCGAATCAAACAACGCACTATAACCTGACGACCAATAACATTGTTCACCAAAATGACGGTCCCACGAGTTAAAGCCGAGACAACTAAAGCAATTTGCTGTTGGGTGGAGATACAATCTACCAACTTCTGCGCTGCATTAGTTCTGCCACAGGAAAGAAGGAAACAGTTATGCTTGATAGGGTATCATATTATGCTCAATATTTCTTTGTTCTGATCCAGAAATAATAAATATAGGGCCCACATTTCAGTAACCTCAGCAGTTGATTTGGTGGGCCCCATCAAGGGATGGGTCATCTCCTAATACTCCATATCATATAATCATATTCATGCACTATGTTCAACTTGGATCCCCAAAATTTGGGGCCCACATCTAAGTTCATGGCGCCAAAGAACTGCTCCATGAAATGTTCAGAATTTCCTCATCAGTTCCTCCTCGCATTATTAAACAACAACAACAACAACAACAAAACAGAGAGACCCAAATCGATACCCATGAATTTTGAGGCACATATCAATGAGGTCATATTCATTCTTCGTCAGGGCAAGAACAATCTCCATCCTCTGCTCTTCACTGCAAGCTTCAATGAGCTTCTACATGAAGTAATTGCCGGATGGATCCGTCATCAGCTCAAAAAAATGATCCTTTGCCTCCAAGAATAACACATCCACCGACTCCTTTGGTCTGTTGTCGATCATGTTCTGAAGGAACAGGCTCCATCGATGATCCTTTGCAAGATCGACAACCTGGCCTGGCACATCATCCAAACAGGAATGCATAACAGCCAATGGTGGAAAACAGCAGCAACTCCTCATCGGTGGGCCAAGATCAGAGGATCCAAGATCGGTCCCATCGTCCCCTCCGCAATGCCTGTCAAGGCGGGATCCAAGGTGATTCGGGAGTCTTCAAACCGAATTCTGAACATTGTGTGGGCGACAGCGACGACCGCAAATGCTGCCGGCACCGTCCCTATTCTAGAGAGTCAGAGCAGCACGGGTCCGACGGATAGAGAAACTCCTCCGTGGGGCTCAACAGATCAAAACGCCAGATTTGTCGAAGTAGACTGTCCGTGTCGACGGGAAGGGAGAAGTCATCGGCGACAGTACTGTCTCGGAGACGCATTTGGCGCAGGGACTCGATCAGTTGGTGTTGATCGGCCGGAGAAGGTACATCGGTGGCGGGAGATTGAAAGACGGAAGGGGAATGCAGATTGAGGGGAGAAATGGGGGAAAGGACAGAAGGGTGGGAAGAGTAGCAGGATTGAGAAAGATAGTCATTGATAGTTGGGGAATCGTTGGATTGGAAGAGCGGAGACATCTCTTTTTCTTTTGTGTTTTCCTTTCCAGAGAAAAGGGTTTAATAAGGGTTTTTGAACATAAAGAGAAGGGGATGTATCATGAATTCCCCGCCCGGACTAGGCTCTGTGGGGCCCACCGTGTTGTAACAGTTTTATCCACGCCGTTAAATGCTTTTTTTTTTCGATAATTTTAATATACGAGCCAAAAAAATAAGCAGGTCCAAGGCTTAAGTGGACCACAAAGTGGAGATTGAACGTCCACCATTAAAAACTTCTTGGGAGCTGGAGAAGTTTCGGATGAAGCTGATATTTGTGTTTTCACTTCATCCACGTCTAAATGACCTTATGAATACGTTTGTATGATAAATAAATAATAAATAAAAAAACATCACATTGGCCCTTAGAAAGGTTGCATCGGTGGGTGTCATTATCAGTGACTTCCTTTGGTGTGGTCAACTTAAGCCTTGGACCTGCCTCATTTTTAGGCTCACGTATTAAAATTATTGGAAAAAAGTATTTAACGGCGTGGATAAAACACTTACAACACGGTGGACCCCACAGAGCCCTCCCTGGATGGATTACTGTCCGGGCGGGGGTAGGACGCAATCCGCGTCCCATGTATGGACGATCACGTGTATATGGTGGAGAAGAGTCGGGAGTCGAGTATGTCACGTAATTCCTCTGAAAATTGACCGTACTCGCCTCGAAGTTTGGACAAATTAGCTGGAACGCTACAAGACTCCGTATATTCTCAGAAGGGCCTTAGACAGCTTTTGGAGTTTGTTTCAGCTTTTGAAGTTTGTTTTGGATGAAAATGTCTCTTACCTTGGTTCAGGACTTGTACGGTTTTCTAGGGAAGAAGAAGTTACGTTGTATTTAATGCCAAGAAAGTGATGTGTATGGAATCCTTTTTTTTGTGTGAGCAAGGACCAAGGTCGTGGGGCCCACATTGATGTATGTCTGTAACACCCCGGATTTTCGCCAACCTGGAGATAGATGTCCTTAGGCAAGGGGTAAATCCTAACCCCTTATGAACCTCTCAAACATCAAGTCTTTTAGGGATTAGACAAAGTTAACTAAGTGCTAAACTAGATTAGCTACGAAATCTGCACTAATCACTTTAAATCCGATCTGCAAGACCCAAAACTTGTAGAATCAGTGACGCTAGGTTACCCTAAAATCTAGGATCAAACTCATTACCCGGCTGCTCTCGGGAGTACATTGAATCTTTGTATCAGATCTAAACCGCACATCGAAAGTCTGAATAATACGAGATTATAGAATTAGGACCACCTTATTGGGCTTGACGACCATCTCGGAAATCAAATCCAGATAGTGTCCCACGGCTATTCGCTTAAGCCCAGAGCGAGGAGTGTGAGAAAGCCTGGGTTTCTTTAGAAATTAAATTAAATTTAAGTAATCTGAGACTTGATATTTGTGGGCCAAATATAAGCAATCAGACCATCGAAATCTGACCCAAATACACCCTCGGATCAGGAAACATTTCTCATACATATCTATGTACTTGTAACCCTGATCGAGATTCTGTGACTGTTGAACTGAAACTGGTCCGTCACGTGCGATCTGGAAACTCGATTGGAATGAAAACTTAACTCGACCTAGATCCATAGTCGGTGAGCTTAAGTCCGACCTTTGGCTCAAGGGAGTGCTCCAGAAGTATTGCGTTGAGCTAGAACAGATGCCCTTTGGACATAACCTAAGTATACCTTGATCCTGGATCTATTTTGGAGAGTTTTGGGCCTATATAAGGACCTTAAACCCTCTCTCATTCTCACCATACAAATTTGAGAAAACCTAGGAGAGAGAAGAGAGAAAAGAAAGAGAAAGTGAGAGAAGAATGAGAGGTCATTCTTAGCAGTTGTTCTGCTAATCCACGTGCTTCTTTCCTGCTATCAAATCGTCATTCCAACGATTCTAACTTCGTTCAGACCTAACCCTAACTTGTTTTAGGGTTTCCATTGATGCTAGTAGTTAGATAGCTAACCTAGCTTGTATTACAGGTTGATATTCCACGTATACGAAGATTTAGAGTCTTTGTTGAGTTCGTTACGCTTCTATGACGTAAGGTGCGGATTTTAGACGCTTAGGTTGTCAGTTTTCAAAGCTTTTAATGTCAGATAATGATAGATTCATGATCTGGATGTTATTTCACATGTACAATGCGATGTTCGTTTTACGATTCAGTTACGTATACAAAATATGGCGTATAGTGTATTCTGTATATTTGTAGAAAATACCGTATACATACAAATTTTGAAAATGTGTTTGCCATGATTAATCATTGTGTGTACATGCTAGTTATATGTGTAATACTTACTCGATGAAAGGATTCACCCCAATACATGTTTTTGCTAATATACGTTATGTATGTTAAATAAGCGTATTCTAAGTGTTTGTGAAAATGCTTGTATGAGTAAGTATTTAGATGATTGTGCTTTAGGTAGGTGTTGAGATAGGATTCTCAACTAACTTAGAGATGTATATGATTTCCTCCATGTTGGTTGTTTAATTTAATAGCTTACTTATGACATATATGTGTTTATATTTCCTGTTTATATTATGCTTTATGACATGCTTGTTAACATGCTTGAATTACTTTGTTTATTCTGCTTTACTCTACATGCTTCTGGTTAAGGATTGAATGTGATTAGGGCTGTGATTATAGTTCAGACGATCGGTAACAGACTTGAGTTCGTGGTTGAGATTCATTCGCCACATAGGACATGTTTGACGAACCCGAGTCGTATGTTGGTCGTCAGCAGTGGTCAGGCCACATGGAGTGCTTATGCACTTCATGTCGATCGATGCAATGTGCGCTCGTGCTAGTCGGGCTCGTCAAGTAACCCGATCTGTCTAATGTATGTTCACCATGTTTGGATGTCATTGCTTGAACCTAGGGTACCAAACTTACCAGTGTAACCCCGTTAACCTTGGTACCTCGATCCGCTAAGACTCATGAGCCGGGCATAGTGGTATGGGACACTGTAGTCGAGCTGTGAGCCTACGCTAGGGCCACGAGCCTCCCCGTAGTGACTAGTGAGCAACCCAGACTCGTGAGCCGAATACGGTAGTATGGGACACTGTATTCGAGCTGTCGGCCTACACTGTTTTAATAGGTGATGGGGGAGTGGTGTAACGAGTGCGTGTAACAGCCCTAACAGCCCTGATCGTGCCCGGTGTAGTGACCTCGAGCATACTCTAAATCGGCGGTGAGGCAATGAGTCTTCCCGTAGTAACAGAGTATAAACTAGGCCTGCATTGATAAGGTAATGGGGGTGGTACAACGAGTGCGTGTAACAGCCCTGTCAGCCCTTTGCAGTGACCTAGAACTGCACAATCGTATAAGATTATCTAGGACTGACGACCCTAGAATGGATCATTGTTTGGGAATGATATAAGGGAGGTACCCTAGTTTCCCAATACTGCTGTATGAAAATGACTAATAACAACTCGGTAATCATGTTCATATCGCACTGCATGTGCCTGGAAGATGTGGACTACTGAGGGATGAAAGCATGCCGCGGACGTAAGATGGTGTCGCATGAGGGAGTATGTTGGCGAGGGCATGCATCATTATTGCATCTCATCATTGCATTAATTACAGTACTTAGGAATGTTTGATTTGCTTGCTTTATCATTACCGCTTGATTGATTTGATAACATGTTAATCTTTGCTCTATGATTTCACTTAGTTAGTTACTCACTCCCACATTACGGGACGGTGCTTGCAACACCAACCAGATTGTCTTAGCTGCAGGTGATGGCGATGCTTGTGAAGCAGAACCGGACTACTACTATGATGTTGAGGAGGAGTTCTCCTACATGTAATTCTCTGGAGGGTCTATGTAGACCTGGAATTGCATTGACGGGGCTATGGTATTTGGGATAGAAGACATTACACTTTCTCAATTTGTATATTTTGAAATCAAACTTGTAATTGTTAACCTAGTGACATTCATACTCTGAGGGCTTACTATCACTTTTATATCATTTATATACTTATTACAGTCTTCCGCTTGCACAATTTAGATGCCTTAGGAGTATGATATGCTGTTTTGGTATAATCTCATTCATGTTTCAATGCTCTCATCATAATCATCATTATTTATGTTACATAAGTGATGCGTTGGAACTCGGGAGCTGAGCTTTACTCGATCTCCGATTTTCAGGGCGTTATAATGTTTATAATTCATGCCGCCCATCCTTTTTGCCATGTCATTTTAGGGCTAAGGCGCAGATATCAGCCTGATCCAGAGCTTGTGTGGGTCACATAATAGAAAACAATGGTGACAATGGAACTCACTGTTAAAACCTTTCAGGCTCACTGTAATGTTTGTTAAAAGTGAACACTGCCCAAGTCAGGACTTTTTTAGGCCCAAGCGGAGTAAGCTAACAAGGTGGACAAAATGGATCACCCCATTATGGGCCTTAAGCTATGGTACCAATGGTTTGGTAGAGAAGGACGTGAACACGTTCAAAACCACGATCCATACAACATGACAACCACGACCCATAAAACATGGCAACTATGACCCATGTAAACCACGACCCAAATGGGCCCACACTGATGTATGTGTATAATCCATTCCTCTCATCCTTTTTGTCGTGTCATTTTAGGGCTAAGGCCCAAATATCAGCCCGATCCAGTGCTTTCATAGCCCACAAAAATAGAAAATTATGGTGAATGTTGAAAGTTTTCAGGCTCACTGTGATGTTTGTTAAAAATGGATATTGCCCAAGTTAGGACTTTTTGGGCCCACGCCGAGCTGGCCGATAAGGTGGATGGATCGGATCACCCCTTTGTGGGCCTTAAGTTATGATACCAATGGTTTAGTAGAAAAGGAATTAAACACGTTGAAAACCACGATCCATACAACATGGCAACCACGACCCATATAACATGGCAACTACGACCCAAATGCGCCACAGTTGTATGGATCATAGTTGTCATGTTATATGGGTCTTAGTTATCCTGTTATATGGGTCTCGGTTGTATGGATCGCAGTTGTCCTATTATATGAATTGTAATTATCCTGTTATATGGGTCGCGGTCGCAATTGTCCTGTTATATGGGTCTTAGTTTTTCTATTATATGGGTCTCATTTGTATGGATCGCAGTTGTCTTGTTATATGGGTCGCAGTTATCCTATTATATGGGTCGCGGTCGCAATTGTCTTGTTATATGGGTCTTAGTTTTCCTATAATATAGGTCTCAGTTATATGGATCGCAGTTGTCCTGTTATGTGGGTTGCAATTATCCTATTATATGGGTCACGGTCGCAGTTATCCTATTATATGGGTCTTAGTTGTCCTGTTATATGGGTCTCAATTGTATGGATCGTAGTTGTCCTGTTATATGGGTCATAGTTATCCTATTATATGGGTCACGGTCGCAATTGTCCTGTTATTTGGGTCTTAGTTATCCTGTTATATGGGTCTCAGTTGCATGGATCGCAGTTGTCCTGTTATATGGATTGCAGTTATCCTGTTATATGGGTCATGGTCGCAGTTGTCCTGTTATTTGGGTCTTAGTTGTCCTGTTATATAAGTCTCTGTTGCATGGATCGCAGTTGTCCTGTTATATGAGTCACAGTTATCCTGTTATATGGGTCGTGGTCGCGGTTGTCTTGTTATATGGGTTTCAGTTATATGGATCACAGTTGTCCTGTTATATGGGTCGCATTTATCCTGTTATATGGGTCGCAGTAGCAGTTGTCATGTTATTTGGGTCGCAGTTGTCCTGTTATATGGGTCTCAGTTGTATGGATCGCAGTTGTCCTATTATATGGGTCTTAGTTATCCTATTATATGGGTCTCAGTTGTATGGATCGCAGTTGTCATGTTATATGGGTCGTAGTTATTCTTTTATATAGGTCACGGTCGCAGTTCTCCTGTTATTTGGGTCTTAGTTGTCCTGTTATATGGGTCTCAGTTACATGGATCGCAGTTGTCCTATTATATGGGTCGTAGTTGTCCTGTTATATGGGTTGTGGTCACAGTTGTCATGTTATTTGGGTCTTAGTTGTCCTGTTATATAGGTCTCGGTTGCATGGATCACAATTGTCCTATTATATGGGTCGCAGCTATCCTATTATATGGGTCACGGCCCAATTGTCCTGTTATATGGGTCTTTGTTGTCCTGTTATATGGGTCTCAATTTTATGGATTGCAATTGTCCTGTTATATAGGTCGCAATTATTCGATTATATGGGTCGCGGTCTTGCAGTTGTCCTGTTATATGTGTCTCAGTTTGGATCGTAATTGTCTTGTTATATGGGTTGTAGTTATCCTGTTATATGGGTCGCGGTCACAGTTGTCCTGTTATTCGGGTCACAGTTGTCTTGTTATATGGGTCGTGGTTGTTATGGATCGTGGTTATCATGTTATATATGGCCCACAATGGGGTGATATGATCCATCCACCTTGTTGGCCAGCTTGCCGTGGGCCCAAAAAGTCCTGACTTAGCCCCACATGATGTATGTGTATAATCCATGCCGCTCATCATTCTTGTCATGTCATTTTAGGGCTAGGGGCCAAATATCAGCTTAATCCAGTGCTTGTGTGGCCCACATAATAGAAAACAATGGTGACATTGAAACATCAATGGATCAGATGTGGGCCCAAGTCAGGACTTTTTGAAAATAATGGTGACTATTGAAACATCAATAATAGTAACTTAGGTATTGTCCACTTCTAACAAGCATCAATGTGGGCCCAAGTCAGGACTTTTGGGGCCCATGGCAAGCTGGCCAATAAGGTGGATGGATCAGATCACCCCATTGTGGGCCACATATAACTAGGGCTATACACGAGTCAAGCTAGCTCGAAAAGCTCACTTGACTCGGCTCGACTCAGCTCGGATTGACTCGGCTTGAAAGGCCGACTCAAGGCGAGTCATGCATGTTTACTAAAGCTCGAGTTGAGTTCAAGCCAAGTTCGACCATGGTGTATTTTAACTCGAACTTGACTCAACTCGAAGCTCGAGCTCGAGCTCGACTCGACTCGAGTAATATATTTTAATAATATATATTATATATATTATATTAATATTAAATATAATATATATATATATATAAGTTTTTTTTTTGTTTTTAAAAGAAGAAGAAGAAGAAGTTAAAACTTAAAAGTTTTTACCAAAACACCTTACCCGACCCTACCCGTCCCCATTCCCTCTTTTTCTTCCCTTACCCTACCGAGGTAAACTCGACTCGACTCGAAAGCTTTGGCAAACAAGCCAAGCTTCAATGTTGAGCTCGAGCTCGAGCTCGAACTCGAGTATAGCATAGACAAGTCAAGCCGAGCTTGGCCCACCTCGACTCGACTCGACTCGATGTACAGCCTTACATATAACATGATAACCACGACCCATGACAACCATGACTCATATAACAGGACAACTGCGACCGTGAGCCATATAACAGGATAACTGCGACCCATATAACAGGAAAACTATGATCCATACAACTGAGACCCATATAACAGAATAACTAAAACCCAAATAACAGGACAACAACAACCGCGACCCATATAACAGGATAACTGCGACCCATATAACAGGACAACTTCACACCCTAAACTCGAAAAACGGGCTCACAAAATTCCCGATCACCGAATCCGGTGTCGACAGCCTCTGTAGTCCTCATCCTCAGCTCTCGGCATTCATATGCCAAGTTCCAATCCTGGGATCCTACAAGAGGATTTTCAGTATGGTTTTTTTTTAATGGAGCATAACCACAAACATAACCAAGTCACAAAACAACATCACTACATATCCACTATATCAAAAACTTTAAGTACAATGCAGAAGGGGAAATACAAGGTGATCGAAAAGCTCCAAAATAGCCTGGTACGTGCTCCAGCCTCAATACTGCTACGATCCAACGACACTTGCACACAAAGGTTGTGTATAAGCTTACAAAGGCTTAGAGGGTGGTGTAAGTGTGTGCACAAGGTGAGTGACAAGTATGCAATATCAGAGTAATGCGGAATATGCAGGTAAGTCCATGAATGCTATTAGCTGTACCAAAGCTATATGATGCAAGGCATGAATGCTATCGGCCATACCAAGGCCATGCGATGCAAGGTCTATGTAGCCAAATGTCAAATGCGAGATGCAAAGTAAGCATGCTAGTCCTCATCAAGTACACATATCAGTACAGTTTCTCTCTCTGGGATATCACCGGGGTCTAGTACACTTCACTGCCGCCTCCTTAGCCGCACAGCCCAGTGAGTAGAAGAGACCTCACTATCCACCTGACCAGTAGTCTGCCAATACCTACCAGGCTCATTGATAGCGGACTCATTTGTGAGCTGGTCAAACTCAGCCTAGCTTACAACCCCCTCGCTCGGGCGGATAAGGCCACACCCCCTTCCGACCAACCACGACACAGTGGGAGATGTGGCCTATTGGTATTCGGCACTCGGGCGCTCGTGTATCCACTCCATCTAAACGTTGGAGCATCTCCTGGTACCAAAAAGGTTCTGGGACTCTCACTTAAGGATATTCTAAGTGCCCACAGTGCTAGAACCAAGTATTTTTGGTATTCGATACAGCCATCCACAATGTGCCTGTGGAGGCCATGGCCCTGATGTCGCTGGGGCGTACAATGATCATGACATACAAATGCGAGATGTATGAATCACACCATCAAATCATGCAGCAATTCAGCACGTACTGCGTGATCATGTGGGGCGCTCTGTCTCATAAGGAGTCCGGTAAATGTCTCAGCCCAACTGGCTTATACTATGATTAAACATTCCTCATATCAAGTATACATACGATGTGTATACTTAATGGTATACTTAATGGTGGACATTCAAACCCACTATTTCCTGTAATGTGGTCCACCTGATCAATGGCTGGATGGTATGGCCCACCGTGATGTATTTTGAGATCTAACCTATTTATAAATTAACATAGTGATAGATGAAGTGGAAACAAATATCGGCTTAATAGGAAATTACTCTGGCCCTTAGAAATTTGAACGGTGGATGTCACTGTCCATAACTTTAAATGGTGGGGGCCACTTGAACCTTAGGTCTGTCTCATTTTTAGCCTCAAGCCTTAGGACGAGCTTACCAAATAGTTGGACAATATGGATACAACACATGCATCATGGTGGGCCCCACTGTCCAAACAGTGGACGGTGTGGATAAACACATACATCATTAGGTGGGTCCCACTGTCTAGTGCTGTGGATGGTGTGGACAAAACACATACACCATGGTGGGTTCCACCATCCATTTGTAACAGCCCACACTCACATTGTATGATATTGTCTACTCTGGGCACAGCCTGCACGGTTTTGTTCTCCGAGTTTCCCCCAAAAGGCCTCATACAGTATAAGGTGACAACTCCACATATAACCACCACAACTTCAGACAACTCTTCCGATATGGGACAAGTTATGCTATAGTCAACTATAACAGTAGCTTGCCCAGCACGGTAGCTCACCTAGGCCCTCAGGCCCCGCCCACATCGTGCCTGCCCACATTGAAGCAGTGACTAGGGTGTCACATTATCCCCCACCGAGGGCAGAGCCGTCCTCGGCTCTGATAACAACTGCGATCCATGCAACTGAGACCAATATAATATAACAATTAATACCTAAATAGCAAGACAACTACGACCGCGACTCATATAACAAGATAACTGCGACCCATATAACAGGACAACTACGATCCATGCAACTGAGACCCATATAATAGGACAACTAAGACCCAAATAATAGGACAACTGTGACCACGACCCATATAACAGGATAACTGCGACCCATATAACAGCACAACTGCGATCCATGCAACTGAGACCCATATAACAGGATAACTAACACCCAAATAACAGGATAATTGCGACCGCGACCCATATAACAGGATAACTACAGCCCATATAATAGGACAACTGCGATCCATACAACTGAGACCCATATAACAGGACAACTAAGACTCATATAACAGGACAACTGCGACCGTGACCCATATAACAGGATAACAGTGACCCATATAACAGGACAATTGTGATCCCTACAACTAAGACCCATATAACAAGACAACTAAGACCCAAATAATAGGACAACTGCGACCGTGACCCATATAACAGGATAACTGCGACCCATATAACAGGACAACTACGATCCATACAACTGAGACCTATATAATAGGAAAACTAAGACCTATATAACAGGACAATTGCGATTCATACAACTGAGACCCATATAACAGGATAACTAAGACCCATATAACATGACAACTACGATCCATACAATTGCGGCCCATTTAGGTCGTAGTTGCCATGTTATATGGGTCATGGTTGTTATGTTATATGGATTGTAGTTTTCAACGTGTTCAATTCCTTTTCTACCAAACCATTGGTACCATAGCTTAAGGCCCATAAAGGGGTGATCCGATCCATCCATCTTATCGGCTAGCTCAGCGTGGGCCCAAAAAGTCCTATTTTGGGCAATGTCCACTTCTAACAAACATCACAGTGAGCCTGAAAACTTTCAACAGTCATATAATTTTCTATTTTATGGGCCATAAAAACACTGGATCAGGCTGATATTTGGGCCCTAGCCCTAAAATGACACGATAAAAAGGATGGGCGGAATAGATTATACACATACATCAGTGTGGGTCCATTTGGGTCGTGGTTTGCATGGGTCGTAGTTGCCATGTTATATGGGTCGTGGTTGTCATGTTGTATGGATCGTGGTTTTGAATGTATTCACGTCCTTTTCTACCAAACCATTGGTACCATAGCTTAAGGCACCCATAATGGGGTGATCCATTCCATCCACCTTATCGGCCTGCTTCGCTTGAGCCTAAAAAAGTCCTGACTTGGGCAGTGTCCACTTCTAACAAACATCACAGTGAGCCTGAAATATTTCAATAGTGGCTTCCATTATCACCATTATTTTCTATTATGTGACCCACACAAGCTCTGGATCAGGTTGATATTTGGGCCCTAGCCCTAAAATGACACGGCAAAAAGGATGGGTAGCATGGATTATACACATACATCAATGTGGACCCCACGAGCTTAGTCCTTGCTCGCACACAAAAAAGGGTTTTGTACACATCACTTTTTTGGCATTAAATACGACGTAACTTCTTCTTTCTTGGAAAACCGTACAACTACTGAAACAAGAATAAGGGCATTTTGGTCCAAGTAATTTTCGGAAGCATGTTAGAAGGCCCTTTTGGGAATATATGGAGTGTTATAGCATTCTAGGTAATTTGCCCAAACTTTGAGGCAAGTACGGTCAATTTCCCTAATTCCTCCGAAGAAACATGCGAGAAAGGATTAGCTACTGACAGGTTTGACTAGGGAGGCTGTTGCTGAAGTGGAAATCCGATTGCGTATTGAGTTACTCAGTGCACTCTTATTGTACCGAGTAAACTCTATTGGGACCACTAGGAGTGTATGTGATTTATCCCCGCCGTCCATCTGTTTTTCTAGATCATTTAAGTGGTTGATACTAAAATTGAAGCATATCCAAAGATTGAGTGGACCACACCAATGGAAACAATGAGAATAATGATATCCACCGTTGAAACCTTGTTAGGCCCACAGTGATGTTTATTTGTCATCCAACCTGTTCATAAGATCTAAAAAAAATTTTGGCCCTCAAGAAATTTTCAACGATAGGAGTGGATAAAATATATAAATCATGCGGTGGACCCCATAGTAGTTACGTAGGACCCACTATGATGTATGTGTTTTATAGGCATAGACCGTCCATCCATTTGGACTGATTATTTTAAGGCATGAGCTAAAGAATTAGGCTGATCCAAAGTTAGAATGGACCCGCCATAAAAAACAGTGGGGAGAGTGAGGCCCACGGTTGGAACCTTCTTAAGGTCCACTGTGATGTTTATTTCACATCCAACCTTTTTATAAGTTTACGCAAACATGAGAGTAGGGAAAACATAAATATCAGCTTGATCGAAAACTTTCATGGCCCTTAGAACGTTTTAATGGTGGGCGTCACTCTCTCCATTGTTTTCTTTGGTGAGGTCCACTAGAGTTTTGCATGTGCTCATTCTTTAACTCATGTTGTAAAATGATCTCTCTAAATGGATGGACGGTGTGGATACAAAACATATATCGTGGTGGGGCCCACAGACTTGGTGACATCACTTTAGTAGCGAGTCTGACTACTCAACTGTCAATAGCTAATAGGGTTGTACATCGAGCTGAATCTAGTCGAGGTGGGCCAAGTTCGACTTGACTCGTCCGTGCTCTACTTGAGCTCGAGCTTGAGTTCGCACTCGAGCTTAACATTAGAACTCATCTAACTCAGTGCTCAACCCGATCCGAACAAACCCAACCCGTACCAGACCCAGCACCCAACCCAGCTTAACTCAGCGCTCAACCCAACACCCAACCTAGCAGCCGACTCAACGCTCAACCTAGCCCACAACCCACCCGACCCACCCCCAAAGCAAACAAATAATCAAATATTTTTTAAAAATAGATAAATTAAATAATCAATAGATGATAACTTATGAGTTTAGGTGTCACCTTTGTGAGTGGTGAAAGAGTTGAGCAAGTGGCTAAGTGCAGATGCTGAGCCGGGTTGAGATGAGTCGGTCAGATGCTGATCCGGGCTTGGGCGATTGTCCAAGAGAGAGAGAGAGAGAGATGAGTGATCACTCGATAAATGAGTGCTCGGGCGGGCAACGGTGGGTTGGGTAAGGGAAAAAGAGGAAAAGGGAAAGGCACAGGATTTGTTTTTTAGGTTTTAAAATTACATTATATATATAATATTCAAGTTAAGTCGAGATGCACTATGCTCAAACTCCGCTCATTTTCAAAACGAGTTGAGACCTATAGAGCTTGACTCGCCACGAGTCACCCTTTTAGCAGAGTCAATCCGAGCTAAATTGAGTCAAGTTGAGCTAGCTTTTTGAGCCAGCTCGACTCGTGAACAACCCTAGTAGCTAATCTGCTTCCAAACATGCCCCCATTGTGCATGAAAAACGAGTTCGGGAAGTGGATTGCCTTCGGCAGATGTGACAGGGACATTCCTCTAGCATCGACATGGCCTAAGTTTTGCGTGGCCAACCATGATGTGTGTGTTTTATCCATGTCGTCCATCCATTTTTTTAGGTTATTTTAAAATATGAGCCCAAAACTAATGCAGATTCAAATCTCAAATGGACCACATCATTAGAACACTGTGGGGATTGAACAATAACCGTTAAAAATTCCTTGGGGGTCATGGATGTTTTGGATCCAGCTTATCTATGTTTTCTCTTCATCTGGGTTTTTGTGACCTCATGAATAGGTTGGATGAGAAATTAAACATCATGGTGGGCCCTAGGAAGTTTTTAATCATGAGCGTTTGATGCTCACTGCTTTATGTAGTGTGGTCCATTTGATTTGCATCAACTTTGGGCTCACGCTATGAAATCAGCTGGAAAAAGAAATGGGTCCATGCGGATAAAATATATACACCACACTCCCTCTGGCTCTTACATTCAGGTATTTCAAGTAGGGTTGAAAGTCCGGCGGGTTGCGTTGGTGCTCAACCTTATCCCAACCCAAGTTCCTACACCTCAATCCTAACCCAACCCAACATCTGGTTAGGAATTCTCAACCCAAGTGGGTTCGGTCAGGTTGGTCGGGTAGATATATGTTAATATTTTTGTTATTACATTAACCTATTATACTTCAATACACGTCTTATTTTTTGTACATGTGATTTTATTAATTATATATATATGTAGTTATTTATCTTAAATAACTTCATTTTTTCTAAACAAACAAGCTAAAATATAGGATAACTACTTTAAAAGCCATGTTGTGTAGCACACGATCTATTTGGGAGAGAGAAGTATGGTATATCTTGTTAGCTTGAGTCATCTAAAATGATGTGGACCAATGAGACCCAACAACACTAGAATTTCATATGCCTTCAACACAAACAATCCGCACTCAATTATAATTTATAACTCACATATTGATCGAGTTCGGGTTGGGTCGAGCAACCCAAGACCTTAACCCGAGCCCGACCCAAGTTTTAGCGGGTTGGTGTTTGTATAGCCTAAGTCTAAGACCGAACCTGATACATTCTGCCTGAGCCCAACCTAATGACCGCGAGGTCGGGTCGATCGGGTTGAACCCGCCCAACCTTTAGCCTAATTTCAAGTATCCTATGCCGAGGATGTCCTCAGCCTGCTTGGTTTTTTATAGTGTAGCCCACAATTCAATGATCTAAACCATGGTATGTGTAAGTGTTATGGTCTCATGCTCCTTTGATTGTCAAATTTTTTGGTGCCAAAACTTCTTGTGTGTGCCACAACTTCTATATGTGTGCCTTGTGTTTGTATGTTAATATATATATGTGATTCAAGAAGACATCACAACGGTTCAAGACATGTACGATACTCGGCTTCAAGAAATGCAAGGTTATGTACTGTGTTCTCTTCCGTATGCATCAACATTTAAGTCTACATCAATAAGAAGTGTGATTATTCAAGACTCAAGTACATTTCAAGACTCAAGTACAACTCAAGTTGAAGCTTATATTCAAGCTGTAGAAGATCTCAATCTCAAGCTACATCAAGTAGAGGTCTCAAGCTTCAAAGGTTATACCATCATCTGAAAGAATGATGTTCAATGTTCATACTTCATGTTCCATGTATGATAAACCTTAGTTTGACCTTAGGATAGGTCATTTTGGATACATAAGTCAAGATAAATCTTTATACATGAAGTTAGTCTGTTCTAAGACTAGTCCTAGACCTTGTTCGACCAGTCCTAGACCTGGTTCGACTAGTCCAAGAAATTCCACGACCAGTCCTAAGCTGTTGAAGATTTTCAGAATTTTTTGGTTATTCTTCGACCAGTCTTAGAGATTGTTCAACCAGTCGTAGAGATGTCTCGACTCGTCCTTCGACCAGTCCTAGAACTACGACTTAAACTCCAGCAACCAAATCTGGTTTTCTATGACCAGTCCTACGTCTGCTTCGACCAGTCGTAGGTGGTCTACAACCAGTCGAAGGGTCCCCACGACCAGTCGCAGAACTGATTTTTTAGATCGCGCTTAAATTTTTAAAAAGCCGTTGGAGCTACGACCAGTCAAAGGTTCCTAAGACCAGTCGTAGACGCGATCTTTGCTTCTATAAATTGAGCACGAATTTCAGAGTTTTACATCGATTTAATTTGAGAAATTCAAGACTCCACTCTAAGATAAGTTATGTTCATTTTAAGCTAATTTGTTCATATTTAATATTCTTTTTGTTAGTTTTCTTATTTGATTTTATTCCTAAATTCCAATCTTATTTGAAAAAGAGGAATTGCTATATTCCTTCTTCATTGGAATCAAAATCAAATAGAGCTACGCTCAATTTGATTTAATTTAAAATCAATTAGAAACTAAAACCATTTCTTATGTGAGTATTGGACATTGAACATTGATTCGAACTTCTACTCTCATAGGTTCTACCAGGCTGCTACAAAAGAAAAAATCCAGGTATTTTACATTTGTTGTAAATTCCTTTATTTTGGTTTTGTTTGAGATTCGCCAGAAAAATCTCATTGTGTGGTTATCTAAGGAGAGCCAGAAAACTCAGAAAGTGTGGGTTTTTGGATTGTGTAAGCCCAAGTTAAAAAGACACAATTATGAAGGTTTTGGGTGAACCTATAAAACCTGTTTAATAGTAAACGCTAATATCCCCTATGTGAGGATATTAGGAGTGGAGTAGCAAGCTGTGTGGCTGTTGTTTAACAGTTGGTGAACACATAAGCGAACCACTATATATCAGTGTGTTTTGTGATTTGAATGCTCTTTGAATTTTCATATATTTAATCATTCAGATTTGTGGAATGTATATGTGGATGTAAATGTTGTAATCTTTACATTTCAAGCAAAGTGGGGAATGTTTTAATAGTTTAGAATTTATTTCTTACTATTTCCTTTTTGTTTGAGTTTTGATATTCAACTTGTTTTAGTAAGGTTGTCCTGCCATAAACCCTTGGTTTTTATGGTGTAAAGGTTGTCCTTAGAACAACTTTAGTATCAAGCTCTTTATTTAAGATTGCTTTACATTTCAGTCTTTGATTTATTTAAAATACTGTTATTTATTTTTATAAGGCTATCGTATTTCAATTCTGCTGTTAAATTTTAAATTTGGCACAGTCCTATTCACCCCCCCCCCCCCCTCTAGGACATATAGCTTGGCCTTTTCAAGTGGTATCAGAGCCTAATAGCTCGTCATTTAATTTTTTATTCTTGGATTCATTTCCTGAGCTAATGATTTAAACTATATATATAAGATGTCAAATTTTGATAGCCTTTCAGTCACTAGGCCTCCACCCTTTGATGGCTCCAACTATGCCTATTGGAAAGCCAGGATGAGGATTTTCCTTAAATCCATGGATGAAAGTGTGTGGCTTGCCACAGTAACTGAATGGATCCCTCCTACCATTGAAGTAACTGGTATCAATGGATCAAAATCAATGAGAGTAACACCTTATACCTCATGGACCACTCTTCAGAAAAGTGAGAGTAGTGCCAATGCAAAAGCACTAAATGCAATCACTTGCGCACTATCACCGGATGAGTTCAAAAGAATCATATCCTGTGATACTGCAAAGCAAGCTTGGGATATATTAGAAATGACACACGAGGGTACTTCAATTGTAAAAAAATCTAAAGTTCAACTCCTCACAACCAAATTTGAAGAAATTCATATGGAAGAAAATGAAATGCCTATGGACTTCTACACTAGATTAAATGACATCGTAAACTCTATGTGGGGTCTTGGTGATAAAATCCCAGAAAGTAAACTGTGTGCAAAGATACTACACTCACTACCTGAATGGTTCAATTCTAAGGTAACCGTGATCCAGGAACTTCGTGATACGGACAATATGAGGGTAGAAGAACTAGTTGGTTCTTTACAAACCTATGAATTAAATTTTAAAGCTCCTAAAGGTAAATCTATTGTCCTTAAATCTTCAAAATGTATTTATCAAGATTCTGATTTAGAAAATTTTGAAGATGAGATGACCCTTCTTGCTAAAAAGTTTTACAAGATCTTCAAAAGTAAAAAAGAGGGTTGATTTTCAAAAATCAAATGATAAGAAACGTTCTAAACTAAAATCTAAATCTTGAAAATCTTTAAAAGATAGTTAATGTTACAATGGCCAAGAATATAGGCATTTAGCAAACAAGTGTCCTAAAAAGGACAAATCTAGAAAGAAAGGAATGTTGGCTATTTGGGATGAATCTTTTGGCACTGAAGCCTCTTCTGAATCAGAAGATTTTGAAACTGAGTCGGGCAATGAAGTTAAGGCCCTTATGACTCTAGCCAAGTTCACTTTTTCAGATCATGATGATTCAACCAGTGAAGAAAATTTGAATAGTGATTATGAAAATAAATAAGATCTTTAAGATGCTTACAATGCCCTATACAAGGAAAGTTGTAAAATTGCCGTAAAACTAAAACTTCAAAAAGAAAAGTTTTTAAAACTTAAAGAAAATTTTGAGTCACTTATTTTAGAAAAATCTCATATTTCAGATTGTTTTGAAAATACTAAATGTGATTTAGAATTCAAAACCTCCCTGATTGAAAATCTTAAATCTGAAAATGACAAACTTAAGCTTAAAAACTCTTCACTTTTGAGTTCAAAAGATACATGGAGGTATACCCAAGGAGATCCGAAATTTGAGAAACTTCTATTCGGATCTAGAAAATGTGGCGACAAATCCAGATTGGGCTATGATAAAAATGTACCTTCTAAATAGAAGAATACTCCTCCTAAGTTTGTGAGAGGAGAAACCTCTAACTCAAAAGGAAAAAGTATTAATCAAAGTTTTTCTAAAAATGCTAAAACTTTTCAAAAACCTAAAAGCAATTATGTCAATTATAAAACTCAAAACCAAAACCCTTTAGCTGAAAAAATAGTTGATTTGCTTAAGGAGCTCTTAAAATCTAACTCAGTGGGTCACTCCTACAAAAATTACAAATACAAGAAGACCAACTATACTCCTAAACCCAAAATGGTAATGAAATGGGTTCCTAAAGTTACTTGCTTGGTTGTCCACACTGTTTTCAAAGCTACAAGCCATTCAAAGTAGTACTTAGACAGTGGATGCTCAAGGCATATGACAGGCAACAAAGCTTTATTCACCGATCTTAAAGATATGACTGATGGGTCAGTCACATTTGGTGATGGAAGCAACTGCAAGATTATTGGCTAAGGTACGGTTCAACTCTATAACCTTCCCTTATTTAAGAATGTTTTATATGTTGAGGGGTTAAAACACAACCTGTTAAGCATATCTCAAATATGCGATAACAATCGTAGCATGAAATTTTCTAATAAATGTTGTGAAATCTTGAACAAAAAGGGTTCTGTAATATTAACTAGTCGTAGAACCTCTGAAAACAACTATATTGTAAGCGATGGTAGCTCATCTAATTAATCGTGTTACATTGTCCGTACTAATGAAACTAAATTATGGCATAAACGCCTTGGACATGTACACTACCATAATTTATACAGATTAAGCAGAGGAGAACTAATAAGAGGTCTACCTAAATTACAAAATATAGACAAGATATGTAGTGAATGCCAGTATGGCAAGCAAACAAGGAGCTCTCACAAAAAGGTAAACTTCAATGCCACATCAAGATCACTCGATCTTCTCCATATGGATCTTATAGGACCTACCAGGATGGAGAGTCGAGGTGGCAAAAAATACATCTTAGTAATCGTGATGATTTTTCTATATTCACTTCGGTAGCTTCTTAAGGGATAAATCAGAAACCCTTGATGAAGTTAAAAGGATTCTCAAACGGATCCAAACTGAAAAAGGTTCTCAATTTTGTAAGATCCGTAGTGATCATGGATATGAGTTAAAGAATAGCAGTTTTGAGAAATTCTGTAATGATCAAGGAATATCGCATGAATTCTCTACACCCAAAACTCCTCAACAGAATGGTATTGTGAAAAGGAAAAATAGAGTGCTTCAAGAAATGGGAACAGTAATATTGAATAGTATGAAGCTCCCTAAAAATCTTTGGGCTAAAGCAGTGAATACTGCTTGCTATGTTATTAATCGTGTTTATATATGTAAATCTAATAATAAAACTGCTTATGAAATGTAGTCCGATAAAAAGCCTACTGTCAAATACTTTCGAGTTTTTGGTAGCAAGTGCTATATTTTGTTTGACCGTAAAAATCTGAGGAAGTTTGACATAAAAAGTGACGAAGGAATCTTTTTAGGATACTCTTTAAACAGTTGCGTATATCGTGTACTGAACAAAAGGACCGATGTTATTCAAGAATCAATTAATGTAGTCATAGACGATCATTTGAATACACCTGCCCCAAGTTCAGATAATGATGAAGTTCTTCTAATTGACAAACCTGATACTTCATCAAGTCAAAACAATTCTGAATTAAGGACTGTTAAAGATCATCCAACCGCTCAAATTCTTGAAAATCCTCTCACTGGTGTGCACACTCATAGACAACCAGAAGACATATATAATTACGTGTACTTTACATCTCATATTGAACCGGTAAACGTAAAAGAAGCCCTTTCTGATGAAACTGGATAGTAGCTATGCAGGAAAAACTTAATCAGTTTATTCGAAATGATGTCTGGTATCTTGTTCCTAGACCTAAAGATAAACACATTATAGGAACTAAGTGGATTTTCAAAAATAAGTCTGATGAACTTGGGATATAATTCGAAATAAGGCAAGACAGGTTATACAAGGGTATACTCAAATAGAAGGCATTGATTATGATGAAACCTTTGCCCCAGTTGATCGCCTTGAATCAATTAGACTTTTTATATCCATTGCATGCTTTAGAAAGTTTAAAATTTATCAAATGGATGTAAAGAGTGCTTTTTTGAATGGTTATCTACATGAAGAAGTATATGTTGAACAACCTACAGGGTTTGAAGACCCTAAGTTTACTGATCATGTATATCGTCTTAAAAGAGCTCTATATGGTTTAAAACAAGCTCCTAGAGCATGGTACGAAAAATTGACTAAGTTTTTACTAAGTCATAATTTTCAAATGGGTAGTGTCGATAAGACGCTTTTTGTTAAGAAACATAATGATGATATCTTAATAGTTCAGATCTATGTTGATGATATTATTTATGGATCAACTTGTACTAACATGACTATTGAGTTTGCAGATTTGATGAAATCTAAGTTCGAAATGAGCATGGTTGGGGAATTAAATTATTTCCTTGGGTTGCAAGGAAAACAACAACCAGATGACATTTTCATTTCTCAAACAAAATATGCTCTGAACTTAATCAAAAAGTTTGGATTTGAGGATGGTAAGAATTTTGATACTCTTATGAGTACAACTTTAAGACTCTCAAAGGACTCTACAAGTAAAAATATAGATCCTAAATTATATCGTAGTATGATTGGTAGTCTACTTTACTTAACTGCTAGTAGACCTGATATTACTTTAAGTGTTGGCATTTGCGCTAGATATCAGTCTGATCCTAAAGAGTCACATCTATCTGCTGTTAAGCGGATTATGCGATATGTCACAAGTTCTGTTAAAATGGGTCTCTGGTATCCATTTTATACTAGTGTTCAATTGGCTGGGTACTCAGATGTTGATTGGGCTGAAAATATTGATGACAGAAAATCAACCAGTGGTGGTTGTTTTTATATTAGAAACAGTTTGGTTTCTTGGTTTAGCAAGAAGCAAAGTTCTATATCGCTCTCAACTATTAAGGCTGAATACATTGCAGCAGGAAATGCATGTACTCAGCTTATTTGGATGAAATGTATGTTGAGCGATTATGGAATTGCACAGGAATCAATGATATTATATTGTGATAATTTCAGTGTTATAAATATATCAAAAAATCCAATCCAGCATTCACATACCAAGCACATTAACATTAGGTGTCACTATATTCATGAGTTAGTGGAAGATAAAATAATATCCTTGGAATATATACCAACCGAGACTCAACTTGCTGATATTTTTACTAAACCACTCGACAAAAGCAGGTTTAATAAATTAAAATTTGATCTTGAAATGTGCATTCTAAATTGATTATTCATGCATATTTGTATCATAGTATATATATTTGATAATTTATTTGGTTAAATTTCAATTTTTTTTTATGAAAAATGCATGTTTTTATGTTTTCACGACCAGTTGAGGACGTGGTACGACCGGTCAAGAAAGGTCCTCGACCAGTCGTGTAGCGCGTTGGAATCTTTTAAAATTGGGGAAAACCGTCATCTTCTTCATTTCCATTTCACTCTCCAATGAACTGAGGCACGA
This sequence comes from Magnolia changhungtana, assembly GCA_030180095.1. NCBI lineage: Eukaryota > Viridiplantae > Streptophyta > Magnoliopsida > Magnoliales > Magnoliaceae > Magnolia > Magnolia changhungtana. The sequence continues at coordinate 2,910,205 of JASAUF010000554.1, forward strand.
CTAGTCGTACCCACCATCCTAGATCTTCAAGGTTAGTGCATTATTTGTATTTCTCTTGTAGATTCTAGTTCCTATTACTTCACTTTTACTCTTGAAGTAATCTATTTTGAGATTCCTTGACTTTCTGGAGCTTTTTCTTAAAATATCTGATCTAGCAAAACCCATTTTTCACATCTTTTGTATTTACCAGATCTTTCGATTTTCATTCTGATTATGGAAGCTAGAGGGAAAAAGAAAACTTCCCGTGGTCCATCTTCTTCTAGATCAGCTCCTCTTGCCAGGTGCCATCTTCGTTTACCTAAGGATGATCCCTTCGATGTATGGGATTTGCGTATGTGCAATGTCATTGTTAAACGGTCTGTTTGTCTTGAACATATTGCCCCTTTTGGTATTCTACATATACTCCAAGTTATAGGATAGGATAACATTTTACATTGGGGTGGGCCTACATACCAATCTATTGCACAGGCCATGTTTGCATGTATCTCAGTATTCTCTTTTGAGGATTTAACTTTTAAAATCGATACTAGAGAGGTCTATTTGAAATTGACCGTCATCTGATTGCAGGGTTAATGGATATTCTTGTTAATGAGGAGGGTATTCTTATTCATACTTTCACTGAGAAACCCTCAGAATATGAAAAGCGTATGCTAACCAGAGATTTGTGTAATATTAAGGTGCAATAGACTCATAAAGGGAATACGCTCCCCGCAAAGTACTTGTTACCCAAATACAGGATACTTCACAGGATTTTTACTTCTAACTTGTATCCTCGTTCTGGTAATAAGACTAAATTAACTGCCTTTATGGTTCATGTGTTGCACTCTGTCATTTCTGGTTCTAAAATTTGTCTTCCTTCCTTAATTTGTCATTCCATCATTCATTCTCGTCTCCATCCAGGTCATAGTGATATTCCTTTTGCTTATCTCTTGACTATCCTAGTTAAGCACATGCTCGTGCCTATGCCTGTTGGAGAAGCTCCCATCCATCATCTTATTTTTAATAATTCGAATATTAACAAAATGAAATTGGAATTGGCCCATGGCCAAGTGGATGTTGGTAGAGCTGAGGCTGGGGATGAAGAAGCTGGTGATCTTCCTCCTAACAATGTAGATATGGATGATATTTTTAATGAACTTGATTCTGATTCTGGAAATGATCCTGATTTTGAGCCTTCTGATATTGATGCTCGTCTTCATACTTTAGAAGAGAAGGTAGAGAATATGAATATTACTCATAATCTTCAGTTTAAATATATGCGCAAGTATCTTAGGCGCTTGAATAAGGGAATGCATAATCTTGATCCTACCATTCATGCTCCTTCTTCAGGATCCGATTAAGTATTTTCATTCTTGGACTGTAATAACTCTCTTACTTGTGGTGGATTATGCACTTTATTTGGTTTGCTGACTTTTTAATTTTTCAAGTAACTGGATTGTGAATGTTTACTTCCTTATACATTGTCAAGTTACTTCATCTATTTCTCCATTACTTATTCGTCTCTTTGATGCTTCCTTTCTCATATTGTGACAAAAAGGGGAAGAAGGTTTTAGCTTTTGGAGATAAAAGGTTGCTTATGGATAATGAGTATTTTTTAGACATGTGATATGTGTTGCTACTCAGGGGGAGTAGTATATAATGAGTTTGTGCTACTTAATGACAACTGGTGCATGATTCGTTAATATGCACGTTGTGCTTTTTATTATACTTGATGTGTTTCTCTTAGTGCAGTATGTTTTGTCATAAATTTGACAAAGGAAGAGATTGTAAGTGTTATGGTCTCATGCTCCTTTGATTGTCAGATTTTATGGTGCCAAAATTTCTTGTGTGTGCCACAACTTCTATCTGTGTGTCTTGTGTTTGTATGTTGATATATATGTAATTCAAGAAGACATCACAATGGTTCAAGACATGTACGGTGCTCGACTTCAAGAAATGCAAGGTTATGTATTGTGTTCTCTTCCGTATGCATTAACGTTCAAGTCTACATCGATAAGAAGTGTGATTATTCAAGACTCAAGTACAACTCAAGTTGAAGCTTATATTCAAGCTGTAGAAGATCTAAATCTTAAGATACATCAAGTAAAGGTCTCAAGCTTCAAAGGTTATACCATCATCTGAAAGAATGATGTTCAATGTTCATACTTCATTTTCTAGGTATGATAAACCTTAGTTTAACCTTAGGGTAGGTCATTTTAGATACATAAATCGAGATAAATCTTTATACATGAAGTTTGTCTATTCTAAGACTAGTCCTAAACCTTGTTCGACCAGTCCTAGACCTGGTTCGACCAGTCTAAGAAATTCCATGACCGGTCCTAAGCTGTTAAAGATTTTCAAAATTTTTTTGTTATTCTTCGACCAGTCCTGGAGATTGTTCGACCGGTCGTAGAGATGTCTCGACTCGTCCTTCGACCAATCCTAGAACTATGACTCAAACTCCAGTAACCAAATCTGGTTTCCTACAACCAGTCTTGGGTCTGCTTCGACCAGTCGTAGGTGGTTTACGACCAGTCGAAGGGTCCCCACGACCAGTCGTAGAACTGATTTTTTAGATCGCGCTTAAATTTTCAAAAAGCCGTTGGAGCTACGACCAGTCGAAGGTTCCTAAGACCAGTCGTAGATGCGATCTTTGCTTTTATAAATTGAGCATGAATTTCAGAGTTTTACATCAATTTAGTTTGAGAAATTCAAGCCTCCACTCTGAGATAAGTTGTGTTCATTTTAAGATAATTTGTTCATATTTAATATTCTTTTTGTTAGCTTTTCTTATTTGATTTTATTCCTAAATTCCAATCTTATTTGAAAAAGAGGAATTGCCGTATTCATTCTATAACGTCTTGAAAAAATCCGTACCGAGACCCGAGTACCACCTCAGGCAGAAATCACTTAGGACCAAATCCTTTAGAAATTAGATGAAATTAACTAAGCATTAAACTAGATTAGCTGCGAAATCCGCTTGATCCACTTTAAATACGATCTGCAAGACACAAAACTTGTAGAATCATTGACGCTAGGTTACCTTAAAATCTAGGATCAATCTCATTACCCAGTTGCTCTCGGGAGTACATTGAAACTCCGTATCGGATCTGGACCGAAAGTATAATTACTGTGAAATTATATAATTAAGACCGCCTTGCTGGACTTGACCACCACCTGGAAATCAAGTCCAGATAGTGCCCCGAAGCTATTCGCTTGAGCCCGGAGTGAAGTGTGTGAGAAACGTGGATATCTTAGAAATAAAAATCTAAATTTAAGTCATTTGAGACTTGTCACTTGCGAGCTGAATACACCCTCAGATCAGGGGAAATTTCATACACAGGTCAATGTACTTGTGGCCTTGATCGGTGATCGTGGACCGTTGAACTGAAACTGGTCCGCCACGGGCGATCTGTAAATCTGATCGGATTGAAAGCTTAGCTTGACCTAGATCCATGGTCAGGGAGCTTAAGTCTGACCTTTGGCTCAAGGGGGGCTTTAGAAATGCTCCGTTGAGTTGAAATAGACTCCCTTTGGCTATAACCTAAGTATACCTTGGCCCTGGGGCCATTTCCACTAGTTTTAGGCCTATATAAGGACCTTAAACCCTCTCCCATTCACTCCATACGAATTTGAGAAAACCCTAGGAGAGAGAAGAGAGAAAAGAGAGGGAAGGTGTGAGAGAAGTGGGAGAAGATTCCTGGTACTCTATCCTGCTATTCTACGTGCCTATTCATCGTGATCTAATCGCTATTTTGGCGATTCTGACTTCATTCTTAGATAAGAAAACCTAACCCTAATTTGTTCTAGGGTTTCAATTATTACAAGTGGCGAGATAGCTAACTTAACTCGTGCTATAGGTTGTCATTCCATCATTGACGAAGACTTGGAGTCTCTGTCGAATTCGTTATGCTTCTGCGGCGTAAGGTGCAGACTATAGATATATAGGTTATGGTTTTCAAAGCTTTTAATGTCGGATAATGATAGATTCCTGATGTAGATGCTATTTCACATGCATAAAATGATGTCCATTTCATTTTTTAGTTATATGTTAACTAGGTTGAATATACTATATTCTTCGTATTTGTAGAAAATACCGTATACGTACGAAATATGAAAATGTGTTTGCCATGATTAACTACTATGTGTATATGCTAGATGTATGTGTAACAACTCCCTAGCGAAAGGATTTGCCCTAATGCATGTTTTAGCCAACATATGTTATGTATGTTACTAAGCGTAGTTTAAGTGTTTGTGAAAATGCTTGTATGAGTAAGTACTTAGGAGATAGTGCTTTAGGTGGGAGTTGAGATAGGATTCTCAACTACCTTAGAGATGTGTATGATTTCCTCTATGCAAGTTGTTTAGTTTAATCGCTTACTTTTGAAATGTATATGTTTGAATTTCCTGTTTAAGTTGTGTGTTATAACATGCTTGTTTACATGTTTGAACCACTTGGTTAATTTCTGCTCTGACTACTCCACATGCTTACTGGTTAAGGATTGAATGTATTTGGGACTAAAGTATAGTCCAGGCAATCGGTAACTGGCTTTGAGTTCGTGGCTGAGATTCATTCGCCATGTAAGACGTGTTTGACGAACTCGAGTCGTACTAGGGTTGTCGGTAGTGGTTAGGTCACAGAGAGTGTTTAAGCCCGACTTATGGAGAGTGAGGATGAGACGGCTAGTGAGGAGTATGAAAGCGAGGAAGAAAGCAGGGAAGAGATAGAGGAGGAACAGGAAGAAGAAGAGGAGGCTCAGGACACGGAGGAGAGCTCCCCTCCTATGGCACCAGAGCAGGACGCTGATCAAGATGCTAAGGATGCCCATTTAGCTCGACTTGAAGAGGGTGTGCCTCCCCCTGCACCTGTTGCATACCCTATAAGGAATCTGGGTACGAGTGGTCTCCTCGAGCGATTCCAGCGCTTGAGGCCTCCTACCTTTACGGGTTCTCATAGACCCGAGGAGGCCGAATATTGGCTCGACCACATCTCTAAGATGCTGAGGATGCTACATTGTACAGAGCAGGAGCAGGTCGAGTTGACCACCTTTATGTTTGAAAAGGAGGCTAACTTATGGTGGGATAGTGTTCTGTGGACAGTTGCAGTTGGCTATATATGGACATGGGCAACTTTTGAGTTCCGCTTTCATGAGAAGTACTATCCCCAGACATACCGCATGCCTCCGTGTGAGATGGAGGAGTTGAGAAAATAGATCGATGATTTGTTAGATGCTGGCTTCATACGACCGAGTGTATCTCTTTGGGGAGCACCTGTGCTATTTGTGAAGAAGAAAGATGGGTCATTGTGGTTGTGTATTGATTACTGTAGATTGAACCAGGTGACGGTGAAGAACAAATACCCTCTGCCCAGGATAGACGATTTGTTTGATCAGTTGAGAGGAGTGCAATATTTCACAAAAATTGACTTACAGTCAGGGTATCATCAGTTGTGTGTTAGGGATGAGGACGTACAGAAGATGGCTTTCAGGATTTATTTTGGGCACTACAAGTTTCTTGTGATGTCGTTCGGTCTTACGAACGCACCAGCCGTGTTTATGGACTTGATGAACAGGGTGTTTCATCCGTTTCTATTCCGATTCGTCATTGTGTTTATAAATGACATCCTGATATACTCTAAGAGTCAGGAAGAACATGAGGAACACCTGCGAGCAGTATTAGATACTCTGAAGAAGAACCAGTTGTTCGCACATTATAAGAAATGCGACTTCTGGAAGGAGAAAGTCAAGTTCCTGGGACATGTGGTGTCAAAGGAAGGGATAGCAGTCGACCTTACTAAGGTAGCCGCGATAGCGATCGACCTTACTAAGGTAGCCGCAGTTCAAAACTGGAAATACCCTGGTTCAGTTACTGAGGTGCGGAGTTTTCTAGGCCTCGCAGGCTATTACCGACGCTTTATTTGGGACTTCTCAAAGATAACCAGACCTTTGTCTCAGTTAACTCGAAAGGATCTGAAGTTCGCCTGGAATGAGAAGGCGGAAGCAGCTTTTCAAGAACTGAAGGACACGTTGACGTTCACCCTTGTGCTAGTATTGCCATAACAAGGGGTCAAATATACGATATATACCGACGCGTCTCGTGTTGGTTTGGGATGTGTCCTTATGTAGAAGGACAGGGTGATTGCTTATGCCTTGAGGCAGTTGAGGAAACACAAGGAAAATTACCCTACGCATGACCTGGACTTAGTGGCCGTCATTTTTGCATTGAAGCTCTGGAGGCATTACCTCTACGGAGAGGAGTTCGAGCTCTTTTGCGACAACAAGAGCCCTAAGTATATATTCACTCAGCGGGATTTGAATATGAGGCAGCGCCGATGGACGGAAACCTTGAAGGACTTCAATTTCGAGGTTTCCTACCATCCTGGCAAGGCTAACCTTGTGGCAGATGCATTGAGCCACAAGAAGGCGATTACATTTGTGGCTCCGCTAATGGTTGAGGAATGGCATATGGTGGAATTCATGCGTGACTTTGGGCAGAAGATCACGGTAGCGAAACCGTTTGAGAGTATCGCACATATTCGAGTGCAGCCGCTTGTTGATGACCGAATTATTGCGGCGTAGAAAGATTATGAGCGACTGGTTGAGCTTAGAAAGCTGGCTAGCGATGATGAGGAGGCCGAGTGGAGTATTGATATGAATGGGGGCCTGCGTTACCTTGGACGCCTATGCGTCCCAGACATGTATGATTTGAGATGGGAAGTTCTCGAGGCAGCTCACAGTTTGAAGCTTGTGATGCATCCTGGTAACACGAAGATGTATCAAGATATGAAGAGGTCGTATTGGTGGGACAATATGAAGGTCCATATTGCAGAGTATGTGTCCCGTTGTCTCACATGTCAGCAGGTCAAGGCAGAGCATCGCCGACCTCCTGGACTGCTTCAGCCCATGCCCATAGCAGAATAGAAATGGAATTTCATTTCCATGGATTTCATCTCAGGGCTACCGAAGATGAGGAAGGGATATGATTCCATTTGGGTGATTATGGACCAGTTAACAAAATTGGCCCATTTCCTCCCTATCAGAGTTTCAAACTCAGCAGACGACTTGGCCAGATTGTACATCAAAGAAATAGTGCGTCTACATGGAGTTCCTTTAGAGATCGTGTCAGACCGAGACACGTGATTCACATCTATCTTCTGGACTCGTATCCAGGAAGCAATGGGTGTAAAGTTGAAGTTTAGTACCGCGTTCCACCCATAGACCGACGGGCAGATGGAGCGGGTGAATTAGATTTTGGACGATATGCTGCAGGCTTGTGTTTTAGACTTCAAGGACATTTGGGATGACTGTCTTCCATATGCAGAGTTTGCCTACAATAATAGTTTTCACGCAAGTATTAGCATGACTCCTTACGAGGCTTTGTATGGGCGCCCCTGTCTAGCACCGCATTGTTGGGCAGATGTTTGCGAGCGCAGTTTGATTGGCCCAGAGTTAGTATAGGCAACCTCAGAGAAGATCGACATTATCAGGCATCGACTTCTTCCAGTGCAGAGCAGACAGAAGAGTTATGCCGATATGAGGTGGCGACTGCTAGAGTTCGAAGTTAGAGACCATGTACTCATCTGAGTTTCCCCCATGAAGGGAGTTCTTTGGTTTGGCAAGAAGGAAAAACTTACATCGCGGTTCATTAGCCCATTTTAGATATTAGACCAAGTGGGTGTGGTGACATACTATCTTGCCTTGCCCACATCACTTGCGGGCGTGCACAACGTATTTCATGTATCTATGCTGAAGAAATACGTTCCTGACCCTTCCCACATTATCAAGTGGGAGCAAGTAGTGTTGAGCGAGGACGCTACATATGTACTGCATCCGACGCGTATTCTAGACAAGGAGCAGGCATGCATAGCAAGGTCATCCCACTTGTGAAGGTATTGTGGACGCATCACTCTGAGGGAGATGCTACTTGGGAGACAGGCCGAGGTCAGAAAGAACTACCCTCAGATTCTCGAGGAGTACGAAAAGGTACTAATTTCGAGGATAAAATTTATCTTTAAGGGGGGTAGATTGTAATAATTTTTAATAATTAGATTTATATTTACATTTCAAGCAAGTGCGGGGAATGTTGTAATAAGTTAGATTTATATTTCTGCAATCTATTCCTTTATTTGTTTTGTGCTTTAGATTTTCTAATTATTCTAGTTAGGTTGCCCTGCCATTTTTATGGTGCATGGTTGTCCCTAGAACAATCAATATTAGAGATTGCATTCTATTACTCAGTATAGTATCAATTTAATTATTGCACTAAAGTTTGAGTTCTTGATACAAAGACTTTTCTAGAAATTAGGTTGTCCTACCATAAACTTTGGTTTTTGGTGTAAGGTTGTCCTTAAAATAACTTTTGTATCAATTTCTCAATACTTGTTCATTAAGGTTGCTATTCATTTAAGCATTGTGGATTGATTTACTTTATTTGGCTATCTTGTTATTTAAATTCCGCTGTAATTACCTTAAATTTGACATAGTCTTATTCACCCCCCTCTAGGACATATAGCTTGGCCATTTCAGTATGTCATCCTCGTCGGCAGAGGTGAGTTTTGCTAAAAGGTCGGCCTTATAATTTTCCGTTCGAGGGATCTGAGTGACAATACATAGCTAAAAACCTTCGATTAATTCTTTGGCTTTCTTTATGTATGCTTTTAGTTGCTCTTTTCGTGTTTGATACACGCTGGTAACTTGATTGACGACTAACTATGAATCGTTGAAGACATTGAGATGTGTAACGCCCAAACTGGCCACGAGTCGGAGGCCAAGTAATAAAGCTTCATATTCTGCTGTATTGTTCGAGGCTTGAAATCTAAGTCTTAAGGCATACTGCATGTAGGTTTGATTGGGAGTTTTCAGGACAACTCCGACCCTGCTTGCTTTAGAGTTGGAGGAGCCGTTGACATACAGCTTCCAGGAGGTTGGGTCAGGCGCTGACTCGGGAGAAATTACTGTCGCTTCCTCAATAGGCTCTGTAACATGCTCAGTCGTTGGATCAGCTTATGGTTACTTCAGCAATGAAGTCACCCACGGCTTGCCCTTTGATGGCTATTCTTGGCTTGTATTGAATATTGAATTCAATAAGTTCGATCGCCCACTTCATAAGTCGGTCGGATGCTTCTGGTTTTTGAAGGATTTGACGCAGTGGGAGGTCGGTCATAACGACAATGGTATGAGCTTGAAAGTATGGCCGAAGTCGTCGCGAGGAGACTATCAGGACTAAGGCCACTTTTTTAAGGAGTGGATATCTTGTCTCTGCCAGTAACAGTGCCTTGCTGACGTAATAAACTAGCAACTACTTTCCTTCGTGCTCTCGTATCAGGGCCGAGCTGACTGCTGTGTCGGACACTGTGAGATATAACAACGTAGCTTCCCCTGGTTCAGGTTTTGACAAGAGAGGTGGAGATCCGAGATAAGACTTCAATTACTGAAACGCTGCTTCACATTCTTCCGTCCAATCCACTGTTTACCATCCCTTAAGTTATTTAAAGAATGAGAGGCATTTATTGGTAACTCGAGAGAGGAAGCAGTTGAGTGCAGCTACTCGTCCAGTCAGCCTTTGTATGTCTTTGATTATTTTCAGAGACTATGTCGAGCAATGCCTTGACCTTCTCCGAATTTACTTCGATCCCTCGTTGGCTAACCAGGAATCTAAGGAACTTTCCCGAGCTCACGCCAAAGGCACACTTGCTCGGATTCAACTTCATTTGGAACTTACATAAGATTAAGAACATTTCTTCAAGGTCAGCTATATGGTCGGCCGCATGTATACTTTTTATGAGCATATCGTTGATGTATACTTCCATGGTTCGGCCGATTTTCTAAGCAAATATTTTGTTTACTAATCTTTGATATGTCGCTCCAGCGTTTTTCAAACCAAACGACATCATTCAATAATAATAAAGACCTTTGTCAGTGACAAAAGTAGTCTTAGGTTTATCAGATTGATGCATTACAATTTGATTGTACCCAGAATGAGCATCTATAAAATTAAGAAGTTTGTGCCCCGCAGTGCTATCCACTAACTGATCGATCCTCGGAAGAGGAAAGCTGTCCTTTGGGCAGGCTTTATTTAAATCGGTATAGTCAATAAAGACTCGCCACTTCCCATTGGCTTTCTTTACAAGTACGACATTAGCTACCCATTATGGGTAGTATATCTCCTCTATGAATTTGGCCTTGAGGAGCTTGCTGACCTCTTCTTCAATGATAGTGTACCTTTCAGGGCAGAGCGGGCATCGTTTCTATCGGATCGACTGGTAGGTCGAATCGATGTTGAGTCGGTGAGTTATCACTGAAGGATCGATCCTTGGCATATCCTCATGACTCCATACAAATACATCAACGTATCGTCGGAGCAGGGCTATCAGATTATCCTTCAGGGGTGATTGCAGAGACGAGATAATTTGCACTGTTTTGGATTCATCTGTCTCGACCAAAGATACCGAGATAAGATCTTCCACCGGTTGTCCTCGTTCGTGAGTTTTGACCCGAGGATCCTGTGACTCAATCATGGATACCTCGGTTGGAGCCTTTACGGTCGTCGCGTAGCAACGTTTTACTTCTTTCCGATCTCCTTTGACGATTCCTATTTTTGACTCAGTCTGGAATTTCATGGAAATGTGGTATGTAGATACCACGGCTTGGAGGAGACTTAAAGAGGGTTGCCCGAGTATAGCATTGTAAATAGACGACTGATCGACTATCAAAAAGTCGATCATTACTGTCGCCTGATGCTGAGGGTTTCCAGTAGTAAGTGGCAGTGAGATGATTCCTTCTGGGAGTGTCTGTCCTCCTGAGAATCTGATCAATGGGGTATGAACTGGCCATAATGCCGATCATTTAACACCCATTTTATTGAACGCCTGAGTGAATAGCATGTCAACAGACGATCTTGTGTCAACGAGTATGTGGAACACCCTTCGGTTCGCAATGGTGAGAGTGATCTTCATCGGTGAACGAGATACAGTATTTTTCTCCCTTTTTTTCTTTCGAAGGTCGAGCTATGATCAAGATCTCGGACTCGGGTTGACTAATGCTCTTGACGTGGTTTTTCCGAGCATTATTTGAGTCGCCTCCGCCTCGAGGACCACCGAAAATTGTTCAGATCTCTTCCGTGGTCGGTTATCACCCTGATGTTTGTCCATCGTCCAGGTTCTCTTGACATGCTCTCTGAGTCGGCCTTCTCGGATGAGCCATTTAATTTCTTCTTTCAAGTGATAACAGTCACTCGTACTATGGCCATGATCGCGATGGTAGTGGCAAATTTATCCTTATTCCGCCGGTTCGGATTACCTCGGACCTTATTTGACCAACTGACAAATCCTTCACCCTTAATTTCCATCAACACCTGCTCTTATGATTTATTGTGTGGAGTGTTTTCTGAAAACTTCCAGTCGGGTCATTTTTTCGACTTATGTTCATCGCGCGTTCGGTCGTCCTTGCACTTCTTCCCTCCAGCCGAGTCAATTTCCTTTTTGGCTGATTCTTTGGCCGAGGGTTTTGCATTCTGGGCGGCCTCATGCAAGTTCCATGTTTCCTCGGCGTCTGCATACTTATCTGACCGAGTCATGAACTTAGACAGAGTTATAGGCAGAATCTTGTCCAGGGATACTAGAAACGGTTTGTCCCTATCGCCTTGCATGATTGAATTGAGTGCTCTCCTCTGAATGTTTCTGAACTTGGAGCAACTCAAAATTAAAGTGCTTGATGTAGTCTTTCAGTAGCTCTCCCTCCTTCTAAACTATGTTATTCAGATGTATGAAAGTGTCCTTATAAGGTCCCTTGTTTATCAATTACTGTGAACGGGTGGTCAGACAGTCTGCAGGACATCAAAACAAGATCAAGCCAAGTGTCTGCCTCAATCGGATGTGTGGAAGCTTGCCATAGGTAAATCATAGCCTCACATCCCATAACCCAATACACCAGATGAATTAAACCCTTAAAACAAGATAGACATCTTAGAGTTTTTATGATGAGAAAACTTTTTCAAAATAGGAAAATCTCTAAATTTTTCTCACCTTGTCGATTTTATCAAAGCACCCTCGATATGATCGACCAATTCTGTTGATGTCCTCGATACCTTAATGATATTATCGAAAAGATGACCAAAGTGTCCAACAACTAAATATTCATCTGGATAGATTTATCGATGTATCGACACATCAATCAATATCATCGATAAAAGCACTAAACATGTCCAGTAACTTCATAACATATCTAAACGAATTATCGATGTATCGATACGCATATCGATACCATCGATATTCAAATCTCGAGACCATCGGGAGTGGCTCGATAAGATCGACAGACAGATTTTCGACGCCCCTGTTTTTTAATGAAAATCTTAAAATTCATCGATATATCGATGACCGTCCGATATGATCTGAAATCAAATATCGATAAGATCGGAGGTCCATCGATGATATCGATGGTGGGCGTACATTTCTTACAGCAGTTATTTCAGGATGTTTTTTAAACTATGATCGGGGGCCCTTCGATTTAATCGACATTCACATATCGATGATATCGACACCTGATCGATTGCATCGAACTAAGCCATAATTTGTTCAGCAAGTTCAAAGATAAATCTGCTGGAATTATCGATGCCTCGACTCAGATCTCGATATCATCGACATTCAAATTCCGATGACCTCGACGGTTCCCCCGATCATTCATGAAAACCTAAAATATCTCAAAGTCAAGTCTCTCTCAATTTTCATGTGTTGATGGATCGAATCTGTCTTCGATGGAATCGGAGTTTGAAATCCAATGACATCGACTATAGCTTCGATTCATCAACCAATTGGCAAAGAGTTTCAAAAGCGTATGACATCGAGTCCGAGTCATCGAGCGGACCATCGATGCCATCGAGAGTATACGCTCGATGATATCGAACCTGCTCAATGATAGCGAACTCTGTCATAAATGTGACCGTTTTATATCCATTGGTAGAGGACTTGTCTTTTGTTGCTGTGAGAGAAAGTAGAGAGAGCTTTTGAGTGTTTCAACTTATATCCTATACCTAAAGCCCTTTCTCTCAAGGGAGTTCATCCTCCAATCCACCCTCACCATTGATATTTAATAGAGTGGATTGGGGAATGAACTTCCACATTCAAGGATCCTCCATCTACTACCTTAATGACAAATCATTATGCTGGGATGCCTTGAATGCATAAGAGAGGAACCACTCTATCTTTCTTATAGGAAAATCTTTAGAGAGTAGGATTCCATCTCACCCTTGACCCAACCCGAAGCCAAGCATTAGTATATCATCTTGTGTTGCGGATCAATGGAGCTGAAGACTCTTCGTCAACAAGGAGGAGAAGATCTTTGGCGTTGTGCTTAACGGGACTCATCAACTTATCTGTAAGTATCCAGAGTCCAGAGGACACTTGTGATCATTCCTTCCTAGGTCTTGGTCCTAAGTGTTTCTCACTCTTTGAAGCCCTCAAGGAGGCCTCTGGCGGGAGTGTATATAGTGGGTGCACAGGGTGGACCCTTGCTCTTGTGTAGGGCATAAACTATTAGGTCCTTGACCTGTGTGATTTAAAATCCGGGTGCATTGTGTGAACCCTTGCTCTATGGAGAGCATAAACATCTGGTTAGGAGTGAACCAGCAAAGTTCTGGGTTTGAGGTGAACCGCATAAAACCTCTGTAAAGGTTGAAGGTGAACTTTATTTAAAACCTTAGGTTTGAGGTGAACCTTGAAAAACCTCCTTAGTGAAATCCGGTACACTCAAGGGTTGAGTGCGGCAGCCGGGAGTGGAGTAGACTTATTGTCGAACCACTATAAAATGACTGTGTCTGTGATTACTTTTCTACATGTGTGATTCATGTCAATGCATTCATATTCATATATCTGATCACATCCCACACACATACACAGTCATATCCAACATAGACTAAGTTGCATATTGTTATATCTTGATTAGTTTGTGATTGGATCCTCCACTTGGCTTGGAAGCTAATAAGAGTTACATTTGAGTAATCCTGATAGTTTCATATCTATAAGGATTAGTGTAATAGGATTTTGAATAAACAGTAAAAACTTTTAAAATTCCTATTCACCCCCCTCTAGGACATATTGGCATATTTCGACTTCATCTCAAGCGGTCTTCACCGCTATTTCAATTGGTATCAGAGCAGGTCTCTCTTTAAGGGCTTCACCGCCTAAAGACTGATCTTGACTGAAGTTGGGAATATGGCCAAAGGAGAGGGCTCATCAGTCACTAGACCTCCAGTATTTGACGGCTTAAACTATGCATACTGGAAGGCTAGAATGCACTACTTTCTGAGATTTTTGGACCACAATGTTTGGGAGATAGTTGAAAATGGATATGTGCCACTAACAGATCAAGTTGTATTAGATTGTGGCACAACTATCACAAAACCCAAATCCAAAGAGATATGGACGACGTCTGATAAAGATAAACAAACTTCTGAAGCTAAAGCTATGAACGCCATCTACTGTACCGTGTCCCAGGATATATTTAATCAGATAAGTATGTGTGGGAAATCAAAAGAAGCATGGGATTTACTGGAAACAACCCATGAAGGCACAAGTACTGTGAAGAGGTCCAAACTTCAACTATTGACCTCACAGTTCGAAAGTCTCAGAATGGAAGAGCATGAGACATTTATGGAGTTCTTTATAAGGCTAAATATCATTTGTAACTCCATGGGTGGATTGGGAGAGAAAGTCCCGGTACCGAAAATTTGTAGGAAAATTCTAAGATCCCTACCGGAACGGTTTAATCCCATGGTAACAACAATTGAGGAGTGTAGAAACATAGACGAGATGAAAGTAGAAGAACTAGTAGGTTCCCTACAAACTTTTGAACTACACTTCACTCAATCCCAAAAATCCAAAAACACTATCCTAAAAGCTTCAAAGAAAACAACTCATGAGAACAGTGAAAGTGAAAGAGAGGATGACGATGAGGAAGTGGCTTTGCTGGCATAAAAATTCAGAAGATTCTTTCAAAAGAATTGCGGCTGTCCCTCTAGAGGTAGAAAGGTGGATAACAAACTCTCTGTAGGCAAATTTGGCAAAAAGACCAAAGAACCACAATGCTACGCTTGTCAAGAGTATGGACATCTATCTACCGAATGCCTAAACAGAAAAACCAAGGGCGAGGCAATGGCCGCCACGTGGGATGATACAGATGAGTCAAATTCAGAATCTAATAACTCAAAATGCAATGAAGATCAGAAATCACTAAAAATTCTTATGGTCTCCACTCTTCAATCATTCCCACTGAATCTGAGAACGAGAAAGAACAGCAAGCCATAGAATCATTTCCACCTGACAATGAGGAATCTGACACTGAAAATGAAGAAGAAGAAAAAGATAAGTTGCAAGATGCTTATAATCAACTCTATACTCATAGCATCAACATTCTTAAGGAACTTGGAATCTTGAAAAATAAGAAGGTACTTCTACAAAAAGATCTGGATAAAACACTGGAGATCAATTCTCATCTAATCATTGATCTACAACAATATTATGTAGAAAATGATAAGTTGGAAAGAATCAACCTATCCCTAAAAACTGAATCATCTAAGCTTACCAAACAAATCGAATTATTAGAAGATGAGAATAGGCATCTCAAGAATGAGAATCACACACACCGCTATGACTTAGAAAAATCAAGAAAATTTGCTGAAATAAACTATAAATTCTCTCAGAGTGGTGAAAAGCTTGAAAGGATGCTAGGGATAGGAAGGCCTGGAAAGGACAAAAGTGGCCTAGGGTATGAGAAAACTAAGAAGAAAACAGGAAATGCAGCACCAAAAACTAAATCATCGGCTGCTTCAGGAAGCAATGTAAGAATCTCTCCAGTATGTCATTTATGTGGTGATACGGGTCATTTTGAGGTTGAATGCCTAACATCTAGACGGACTTCACATTGGAAAATTCAAACCGATCAGAGAAACATAGAATGTTAAGAGTCCATCTAGGGAAAACACTCATCTATCACCACCTAAGATGCAAGACAGGAGAAAGAAGTTTATTTCAAAATGGGTAGAAAAAGATAAACAAAATTGTCTTATGACTAATCTTCACATACCCTGAAAATTCCAAGTGTGGAAGGACAAGTCCAAGTCATGCATCTGACCTGGATATTTGCTGAAATGATGCAAATTTTGCTGAGCCTAAAGTAGTACATCTGAGGTTCTTGACCTCAAATTTTTATATATGAACATACATATGTTTGTAATTTTGGTGTGTACAGAAATTGTACATAATTTTTGAAAGGTATACTACTGATTTATAGAAATTCTAAAAGTATACTTGGCAGATTGGTTGTGTGCTGAAAATTGAAAATCTTCATCGTCGATATAAGCATCGATATGACATTCTCGAATAATCAATTGTGCGTCGATATTATCAATGACTCCTTGGATTACGGATCAAAAATTGACATCGAAGATAGACTCGATGGTATCGATAAGAAATCTCTCGATATCATCGAAACAATGATCGATCTTATCGACAGATGGTGCCCGATAAAAGTCTGCGGAGCGAAAAAGGGATTATTTTTTTCGGTCGTCTTCTGTGGTTGATACACTCAATCGAATTACTTGGAGCCACAACGAACTAACCAAAATGTCTTCCCAAATTGGGTAATACCTTTCTATACTATAAGAGGTAAATTTCTCCTTTAGGTATTTTTGATATTGTCAAGTGGTTGTTGTGTTTCCCAAACTCTTGTTTTGTCTATATGGGAAAAGACAAAGGGATAGCATCCGGACATGGGGAATCTTTAAGGACTACCCGACAAAAAGTCCTCGCATCTAGAGAAAGAGCTAGGGCCCCAGAAAGTGGGATTCCCACGCGTCAAAGATCGCAAACTTCGCGAGGTGGGTCCCAAACTGATTCTCCAGCACCTTCTCCTCCTCTGGTTAGGCAGCCCTCACGTCCAGCGAAGTACACCGATCGGAAGCTGATCC
The DNA here is from genome assembly GCA_030180095.1 of Magnolia changhungtana. NCBI lineage: Eukaryota > Viridiplantae > Streptophyta > Magnoliopsida > Magnoliales > Magnoliaceae > Magnolia > Magnolia changhungtana. The sequence continues at coordinate 2,927,143 of JASAUF010000554.1, forward strand.
ATGAGAGAAAAGTGGACAGGGCCTGCTTAGCCTCGTATAATCTAGAACCCCTATTTGCTGCAGTTGGTTGGCTGCCCATCCTAGATTTTGGAGGGCCTTGTCAACTCGAGCAAACGCGCAATTTCCTTGCCGCGTGTCACTCTTCAGTATCTGATCCTCATTCGTTCATGGTTTCTCTGGATGGTGATGATGCGTTCATCACCCCTGCCACAATAGGTGACACTCTCAGCGTACAGATGGAACCAGAAGGACTTCCCAACCTAGATCTCGATCTTCCTGAGGTTCGTTTCATTGTAACCAAGTATCTGTGCAACAATAGAGATATTCCCTGGTACCAGGGGAACGCCTCAAAATCTAGGTACATGGAACCCCGCTTTCGGGTTATGCATGGGATCTTTGCTACAAATCTGTATCCAAGGAGTACTAATCGATCTGATCTCACCAGTCTTATGGTCATGATTATATACTCCGTGGCAAATGGAACAAAGGTTTGCCTTCCAACACTAATTGTCAATCAATTGGTTAATGCAATACATACCTCCAGAGATCTGCATTTGCCATATCCATGGATTATAAACAGGATCTGTCAAAGAATTGGCTTTCCACCTACCACTGATCCTATACTTCCAGTTCATGTCTTTAATACAAAGAACATTCGAAAAATGGACCTGGAGTACCACGAGTACAAAGAAGAAGGGATTCAAGGATGTGAAGAGGAAGGTGTTGGTGATCCTCGTTGGGAGGAAATTAAGAGGACAGGAGATGAATCATCTCGACCCGATCCAGCCCCATCTACGTCAATACCCGGACATGCGAAGAGATTCAAAATGGACAGAATCAGGGCAATCCAGAGAGATATTCACTCTGTACATGAGCAGTTGACAGTTTTGGAGCGAGTCGTCGAAAGAAAGTGCAAGTCAGCATAACAATGGTGGTGGATCTGCTGACATGCCGAAGGGACAACACGATGCCATCTCACTCTGCTCCGTAAGGCTGGGTCATGCATGCTATCATACACACTACACTGTTATCTCCATGAATGAACATCAGTATCTTTTTGGATGTTCTTCGCTATCACTGGTGTGTATGACAACCCTCTAAGATATGCATTTTTTTTGGGGTGTATATGCCCACAGATGGGCTAATGTTGATGAATGTTGTTGGGTGCCCATATATGGGTTTATTTTTTTGTAACTGCTGTGTGGAACAGTATCTTTGGTGGTTTTCTAAACAATTTTTTTTTGGGATTTACTGCCGTCTGGGGCAGTTTTGGTTTTATTATGATTAAATATAATTCATACCTTTAAGGTCATCTAGTTCCCTTTGTTTGTATAATGGAATGCATATAATGTATTTAATGCTTAATTGATCTATTATTATCACTGCCTTCCTTAAACTGATATGCATATACTTGTTCTGACCACAGATGGCTTCTTATAATATTTTGATCATTACTCATCTGTATCTTGTATGTATGGTTCTCCCATGAAATTCATTCTTCCGTCAATATCACTTACTGAACCTTTGCCAATGACTGACAAAAAGGGGGAGAATAGTTCAAAACACCCCGAGCAGAAGATTGTGTATCTATCTATGTTTATGCAGGTGTTAGGGGGAGCAGCTGCAAGAAAGGGGGAGTTTTGAAGTAAGGGGGAGCGGATACTTCTAGAATGTGTACATAGGTTAGAAAACATTGTAAAAATTATGTAAATGCATGTACACACAATTTAGGGTGTGTCTAGAAGTATTCTAGGTTGTTTTGCCAAATAAAACTTATAACAGCATTTACACGCATTTACACAATTTAGGGTATGTCTAGAGCTATTAGGCTTTGATACCACTTGAAAAGGCCTAGCTATATATCCTAGAGGGGGGGTGAATAGGACTATGCCAAATAAAACTTATAACAGCGAAATTAAAAAGAATATGATAGCCAAAATAAATCACAATGTAGGAAAGTAAAACAACCTCAAAATTCAGATCTTGAGAGGTTGACACAAATGTTGTTCTAAGGACAACCTTACACCAAAAACCAGAGTTTATGGTAGGACAACCTTATTTCTAGAAAGATCTTTGTATCAAATCTCAAACCAAAGAGGAATACAAAATAAACACAAACTGAACTGAAATAAATGGTAATCACAAATGTATTGTTCTAGGGACAGCCATACACCATAAAAATGGCAGGGCAACCTTGTTGGAACAATTTTAAAGGAAATTGAATATCAAGCTGATAAAGGAATAGTAGAAAATAAATTCTAAACTATTACAAAATTCCCACAATGCTTGAATTAAATGATTACAACATTCACCACCATACATACATCCCACAAATAAATAATTAAAGATTAGAAGTATAAATCATTCAACCATAACACAAGGGATTATAGTGGTTCGCCTGTATGTTCACCAACTGTTAAACAACAGCCACACAGAATGCTACTCCACTCTTAATATCCTCACACAGGGGATATTAGCGTTCACTAACAAAATAGGTTTTCACAGGTTCACCCAAAACTTTTACAATTGTGTCTTTGTCTGTCGGCTTACACAATTAAAAAACCCCACTTCTGAGTTTTCCTGGCTCTCCTCAGATAATCAATACAACAAGATTTTTCTGGCAAATCTTGAAAGAAACCAAAGCAGAAAGGAATTTACAAGTAAATGTAAAATACCTGATTATCTCCTTCGTTGTAGCAGCCCGGTAGAACCAAATCAGAGTAGATGATTGAATGTCCAAGTTCAATGTTCAGTACTCAATTACAATGGTTCTAGTTCTAATAGATTTTAAATTAAACCAAATAGGGCTTGCCTTAATTGATTTTGATTCCAAAGAAAGGGAATAACAATTCCTCTTATCCAAGTAGATTGGAGTAGCAGAAACAAAATCAATTAAATAAAGCTAAAGAAAAGAGAGTATTAAATAAGCACACTTAGCTTAGATGGATCACAGAATTATCACTCAGAAGTTTGACGAAGATTGGCTTGAATGGATTAATTAATTCCTTGAATTCTTCTGAGATTCGTGCTCTATTTATAGGTGAGCAGATCACGTCTTCGACTGGTCTAGGGAGCTCTTCGACTAGTCGAAGAAGTAATAGATTTGAAAAAAATCGGGCGCGATAAGCTTTGACCGTTCTACGACTGGTCGAAGGTCTCCTTCGACTGGTCATAGGTCACCTTCGACCGGTCAAAGGTCTCCTTCAACTGGTTGAAGAACCTGAATTTCATCGCTAGACTTTGAGTCGAAGACTTTCGACTGGTCGAAGATGCAGTCGACACTATTCCTTCGATTGGTCGAACAAATTCCTGGACTAGTCAAAGCCTAACAGAAAATATCTGAATTTTTTAACAAACTCATGACTGATCGAGGAATTTCTTAGACTGGTCGAAGCAAAGCTAAGACTAGTCAAAGAAAGCCTAGGACAAGTCTTAGGACTACCCAAACTCATGTAACTTAAACATATGACTTATGTATCCAAAATGGCCTACTCCTAAGGTCAACCTAAGGTCAATCAAACCTCAACATGAAGTAAGGACATTGAAACATTAGGAACAAGTGACCTTGAAGTTTAAACCTTGAAGTCTTGATGTAGTTCAATCTTGAAATCTTGATGTAGCTCAATCTTGAAAATGTCTTGAGTTCTTTACGAACTGCCTTGTACTCTTCTTGAAGTTTTGCATTCTTGAGTCATGTCTTGTGAGCAATACTTGCAGTTAAGGTTGATCTTTGAGTAAATCTTTATACTTGTGAGCTTTACTTGTTCATGAATGTTGATCTTTGAGAGAGCTTCACTTATACAAGTTATATAACAGTGATTTTGGCATCACAAATTTGACAACAGACAGGGATATAAACTATAGCACTTACAATCTCCCCCTTTGTCAAATTAGTGACAAAACATATAACCAAGATAAACATAAAGTAAAACAACTGGTTAAAGAATCATGAACCAGTTAATATCAACTGGCTTACCTACAAATCAATATTCAATATGCAACATTCAACATTCAACCATTTCATTCAACTAGTTCAAACATACCTCCCTGACTCCCCCTGAGTAACACAACCAATGCTACTCCTCTCACAATCACATCGTTAAGAACAAACCATTCTCTCCCTTTTTGTCACAATATGACAAAGGAAACAACAATAAAGGAGAACTAAATAAAGGGATATCTGAGAGTAAACATGAGGAGTTATGAGATAATAGCAACAACCAGAGATAGAGATACTCAGCATAGTTGCTCATAGAACAAATACACAGCATAAAACAAAGATAGTATTCAACTCCAAATCAGTCAACCTAGTGCTAAGTTATAAAGTTATTACAGACTAGAAAATCCCATATAAACTAATCAGAACCAGAACCAGATGACGGAGCAGGAATAGAGGGATCAAGTTGGTGCATGCCTTTGTTCAATCGCCTAAGATATTTGCGCATGTATTTGAATTGTAAATCATGAGCAACAGACATGTTTTCCATCTTTATATTTATATTCTCAACTTTATCCTCCAATGCACTCAGACGTGCATCAACATCAGATGGTTCAAAATCTGGATCATTTGTCGAATCAGAATCCAGTTCCTCAAAAATGTCATCCATATTAATGTCATCACCAGCTTCTTCATGACCACCACCACCACCACCTTGTTCAGGAAGTAATTCCAGCTTCATCTTATTGATATTAGAATTGTTGAAAATCAGATGATCGATAGGTGCCTCATCAACCGGCATATCGACTAACATATGTGTAGCCAATACAGTCATTAAATAGGCAAAAGGAATGTCTATGACCAGGATGAAGTCTAAACTGAAGAATGAAGTGACAGATTAAGGATGGTAAACAAATTTGAGTACCACTGGCAATATCATGGATAACACGAACCATAAACGAGGTCAAGTCAGTTTTATTACCCGAACGAGGATACAGATTAGACACAAAGATTTTGTGGAGAACTCTGTATTTGGATAATAAATACCTTGCGAGAAGCGCATTCCCTTTTTGTGTCCAGTGAACATCCATGTTGCACAAGTCTCTAGTGAGCATACGTTTTTCAGAAACTGAGGGTTTATCAGTTAGGTTATGGATAGGAATACCCTCATCATTCACAGGAATGTCCATAAGGGCTGAAATTAAATGACGATCAATGTCAAAAGGCCCTTCTCTAGTAGATATTTTAAAAGTTAAATTATCCTGTGAGAAGTCACTAATACATGCAAACATGGATTGGGCAATGGACCAGCATGCTGGCCCACCCCAATGTGATAAGTTAACCTAACCTACAGCTTCAAGCATAGGAAGGATGTCAAAAGGTGCAATATGATTAACATCAACAGGATGTTCAACAATAACTTTACGTAATCTAATGTCCCTAACATAAGATGGATCATCATTGGGAACAAGAAGATGACGCTTAGTGATAATGGTCGATCTGAAGGAAGAAGAAGGACCACGGGAAGTAGTTTTTCTACCTCTAAAAGTCATTTGCAACAACGATAACAAGGAAATAAGAAGTTGTAAAGGATTGAGAAGTGGTTTTACTCAAAACAGATTTTTCAAAATTCAAACCCCAAATCTCAATGAAATCCAAAATAGAAAGCTTCAAGTAAGAAAAGGAAACAATCTAGACATAGATCTGCAAGAAAAACATATATGGAACACTAACCTTGAAGAACACGAACAGTGGGTTCGACAAGTCGAAGCTCGGCTCCTTAAAGAGAAAAAATGGAATGAGGAAGAAAGCAAAAATTCTCAAATTTTAAGTGATTCCCGAGATCTACGACTGGTCGTGGAAATCTACGACCGGTTGAAGTACGACTGGTCGAGTATACTCATGACTGGTCGAAGAATGTCCAAAAATTCATATTTCTTGTAAATTAATCAAAAATTGGAATTCAACCTAGCAAATATATACACTATGATACAAGTAGGCATAAATAATCATTTTTAAATGCACATGCCAAGATCAAATTTCATCATTTTGAACCTGCTTTTATCGAGAGGTTTTGTGAAAATGTCAGCTCGTTGATCTTCGGTAGGAATATATTCCAAAGATATAACTTTTTCTTTTACTAATTCCCGAATATAATGAAATCTAATGTCAATGTGCTTAGTACGAAAATGTTGAATATGATTTTTTGAAATATTTATCGCATTGGAATTATCACAATGTAATAACATAGAATCCTGTTTAATTCCATAATCACTTAGCATTCGTTGCATCCAAACAAGCTGTGTACATGCATTACAACTGCGATATACTCAGCTTTGTTGAAAGTGATATAGAATTTTGTTTCTTACTAAACCAGGAAACTAGACAATTTCCAATGTAAAAGCAACCACCACTGGTTGATTTTCTATCATCTAGATTACCGGCCCAGTCAGCATCCGAGTACCTAGCTAATTGGACACTAGTCTCATGGAGATACCAGAGACCGAGATTTATAGTACTTACGACATATCTAATAATCCGCTTGACAGCAATTAAGTGAGATTCTTTTGGATCAGATTGATATCTTCCGCAAATACCAACACTTAGAGAAATATCAGGTCTACTAGCAGTTAAATATAACAAACTACTAATCATACTCTGATAAAGTTTTGTATCAACATTTTTACCATTAGAGTCTTTTGAGAGTTTCAGGGTAGTACTCATAGGAGTATCGAAATTCTTGCCATTCTCAAATTCAAATCTTTTGATTAGATTCAAAGCATAGTTAGATTGAGAAATGAATATTCCTTCAGATTGTTGCTTTACTTGCAATCCAAGGAAATAAGTCAATTCCCCAACCATGCTCATTTCGAACTGTGATTTCATCAAATCTGCAAACTCAGTAGTCAAGTTAGTACAAGTTGAACCATAAATGATATCATCAATATAAATCTGTACCATTAAGATATGATCATTATGTTTTTTAACAAACAGAGTTTTATCAACAGATCCCATTTAAAAATTATGACTTAAGTGAAATTTTGTTAGTTTCTCATACCATGCCCTAGGTGCTTGTTTTAATCCATAAAGTGTCTTTTTAAGCTGATACACATGATCAGTATTTTTGAGATCTTCAAAACCCATTGGCTGTTCAACATAGACTTCTTCATGTAAATCGCCATTTAGAAAAGCACTTTTCACATCCATTTGATAGATCTTTATCTTTCTAAAACATGCAATGGATATAAATAGTCTGATAGATTCAAGACGTGCTACTGGTGCAAAAGTTTCATCAAAATCAATTCCTTCAATTTGAGTATAACCTTATACCACTAGTCTAGCCTTGTTTCTAATTATATTTCCACGCTCGTCAGACTTATTTTTGAAAATCCATTTTGTTCCAATGATGTGTTTATCTTTAGGTCTTGGTACGAGATACCAAACATCATTTCTTACGAATTGGTTGAGTTCTTCTTGCATCGCAACAATCCAGTTCTCATCAGCAAGAGCTTCTTTTACGTTAGATGATTCTATTTGGGATGTAAAACATACATAATTACATATATCCTCGAGTTGTCTACGGGTGTGAACACTGGTGAGAGGGTTTCCAAGAATTTGTGTTGTTGGATGATCTTTAACAATCCTCAACTCAGAATTAGTCTGATTCGATGAAGTATCGGGTTTATCAATGATTAGAACTTCATCATTATCTGAATTAGGGATTGGCGTGTTTAAGTGATCATCAATGACAACATTAATGAACTCTTAAATCACACCAGTTCTTTTGTTCAGAACCCTATAAGCTCGACTGTTTAAGGAATATCCTAGAAAAATCCCTTCATCACTCTTCGTATCGAATTTTCCCAAATTTTCACGATCTCGTAAAATATAGCACTTGTTACCAAAAACTCGAAAGTATTTGACAGTAGGCTTTTTATTGAACCACAATTTGTAAGCCGTTTTATTATTATCTTTGCTAGTGTAGACTCGGTTAATAATATAGCAAGTTGTGTTGACTGCTTCAGCCCAAAGATTTTTAGAGAGCTTCATGCTATTCAACATGACATTAGCCATTTCTTGAAGCACCCTATTCTTTCTTTCCACAATTCCATTTTGTTGTGGAGTTTTGGGAGCAGAGAATTCATGTAATATTCCTTGGTCGGTACAGAACTTCTCAAAATTGCTATTCTCAAATTCAGATCCATGATCACTACGAATTTTACTGATTTGAGAAGATTTTTCAGTTTGAATCCTTTTGAGAACTTTTCTTAGTTCTTCAAGGGTTTCAGATTTATTCCAATCTGGTAAAGTCATCAACTATTACCAGGATATACTTTTTCCCACCTTGACTTTCCGTTCTGGTAGGTCCTATTAGATCCATGTGGAGGAGTTTGAGTGGTCTTGATGTGGTATTTGAATTTACCTTTTTGTGTGAGTTCCTAATTTGTTTGCCTATCTGGCACTCACCACATATTTTATCTAACTTCTAAAGTTTGGGTAAACCTCTTATAAGTTCTCGTTTGCTCAATCTATATAAATTTCGATAATGTACATATCCAAGACGTTTGTGCCATAAATCAGTCTCGTCTGTATGGACCATGTAAAATGTTTGATTAGATGAGCTGGATTCGCTAATAATATAGCAATTTTCAGACGTTCTACGTCCAGTTGATATTACAGAGCCCTTATTGTTTAGTATCTCACAGCTTTGATTAGAAAACCAAACACTATGGTTATTATCACATATTTGAGATATGCTAAGCAAGTTATGTTTTAAGCCTTCAACATATAAAACGTTTTTAAACACAGGAAGATTAAAAAGTTGAACCGTACCTTGGCCTATAATCTTGTAGTTGCTACCATCACCAAATGTGACTGAACCATCAGTCATATCTTTTAGATCCGTGAATAAAGCTTTGTCACCTGTCATATGCCTGGAGCATCCACTGTCTAGGTACCACTTTGAATGACTTGTTGCTTTGAAAGCAGTGTGAGCAACCAAGCAGGCAACTTTAGGAACCCATTTCATAACTGTTTTGGGTTTAGGAACATAGTTGGTCTTCTTTTGTTTATAGTTGTAAGAATGACCTATAGAGTTAGATTTTAAGAGCTCCTTGAGTAAATCAACTATCTTTTCAGCTAGTGGATTTCGTTTCTGATTAATGTTGACATGGCTGCTTCTAGGTTTTTGAAAAGTTTTTGAATTTCTAGAAAAACCTTGATAAGTACTTTTCCCTTTTGAGTTTGAGGACTCTCCTTTCACAAACATAGGAGGAGTATACTTTTGTTTAGGAGATAAATTTTTATCATAGCCCAACCCGAATAGATCACCACATTTTCTTGATCCGGATAAAAGTTTTTCTAACTTTGGATCACCTTAGGCATATTTGCATGTGTCCTTTAGACTCAAAAGAGAAGATACTTCATTTTTGAGTTTATCAATTTCAGATTTCAAATCAACAATTAGGGAGTTTTTGAATTCCAAATCGCATTTTAATTTTTCAAAATAATCTGAAATTTGTGATTTTTCTAAGACAAGTGATTAAAAACATTCTTTGAGTTTAGAAATCTTTTCTTTTTGAAGTTTAAGTTTGACAGCAATTTTACAACTTTCCTTATATAGGGCATTGTAAGCGTCTTGAAGATCATCTTCATTTTCACATTCACTACTCAAATTTTCTTCACTTGTTGAGTCATTATCTGAAAATGTGAATTTGGCTAGAGTCATAAGAGCTTTAACTTCATTGCCCGACTCAATTTCAGAATCTTCTGATTCAGAAGAAGCTTCAGAATCGATGATTCATCCCATGTAGCCAGCATACCCTTCTTCTTGGGTTTGTCCTTTTTAGGACATCTATTTGCTAAGTGCCCATATTCTTGACAGTTGTAACATTGACTATCTTTCAAAGATTTTTGAGTTTTGGGTTTAAACTTCTTTTTATCATTCGATTTTTGAAAATCAACCCTTTTCTTGCTTTTGAAAATCTTGTAAAATTTCTTAGCTAAAAGAGTCATATCATCTTCTAAATTAGAATTTTCTTCTGAATTACATTTAGAGGATTTTAGTGTGATAGATTTACCTTTAGGAGCTTTAAAGTTTAACTCGTAAGTTTGTAAAGAACCAATTAGTTTTTCTACCCTCATATTATCCATATCACGAAGTTCCTGGATCGCGGTTACTTTAGAATTGAACCATTCAAGAAGTGAGCGTAATATCTTTGCACACACTTTACTTTCTGGGATTTTATCACCAAGACCCCACATTGAGTTTACAATGTCATTCAATCTAGTGTAAAAGTCCATAAACATTTCATTTTCCTCCATATGAATTTCTTCAAATCTGGTTGTGAGGAGTTGGACTTTAGATTTTTTGACAATTGTAGTACCCTCGTGTGTCATTTCTAATATATCCCAAGCTTGCTTTGTAGTATCACAGGAAATGATTCTTTTGAACTCATCCGGTGATAGTGCGCAAGTGATTGCATTTAGTGCTTTAGCATTTGCACTACTCTCACTTTTCTGAAGTGTGGTCCATTGGTAATATGGTGTGACTTTCATAGATTTTGAACCGTCAATCCCAGTAACTTCCATGATAGGAGGATTCCATTCAGTCACTGTGGCTTGCCACACACTCTCATCCATTGATTTGAGGAAGATCCTCATTTTGGCTTTCCAATAGGCATAGTTGGAGCCATCAAAGGGTGGAGACCTAGTGACTGAAAGGCTATCAAAATTTGACATCTAAAATAGCTTAAATCGTTAGCTCAAGAATTAAATCCAGGAATTAAAATAGAGCTATTAGGCTTTAATACCACTTGAAAAGGCCTAGCTATATGTCCTAGAGGGGGGTTAATAGGACTATGCCAAATAAAACTTATAACAGCGAAATTAAAAAGAATATGATAGCCAAAATAAATCACAATGCAAGAAAGTAAAACAACTTCAAAATTCAAATCTTGAGAGGTTGATACAAATGTTATTCTAAGGACAACCTTACACCAAAAACCAGAGTTTATGGTAGGACAACCTTATTTCTAGAAAGATCTTTATATCAAATCTCAAACAAAAGAGGAATACAGAAATAAACACAAACTGAACTGAAATAAATGGTAATCACAAATGTATTGTTCTAGGGACAGCCATACACCATAAAAATGGCAGGGCAACCTTGCTGGAACAATTTTAAAGGAAATTGAATATCAAGCTGATAAAGGAATAGCAGAAAATAAATTCTAAACTATTACAAAATTCCCACAATGCTTGAATTAAATGATTACAACATTCACCACCATACATACATCCCACAAATAAATAATTAAAGATTAGAAGTATAAATCATTCAACCATGACACAAGGGATTATAGTGGTTCGCCTGTGTGTTCACCAACTGTTAAAACAACATGGCCACACGAATGGTACTCCACTCCTAATATCCTCACACAGGGGATATTAGCGTTTACTAACAAAATAGGTTTTCACAGGTTCACCCAAAACTTTTACAATTGTGTCTTTGTCTGTGGGCTTACACAATTAAAAAACCCCACCTCTGAGTTTTCCTGGCTCTCCTCAGATAATCAATACAATAAGATTTTTCTGGCAAATCTTGAAAGAAACCAAAGTAGAAAGGAATTTACAATTAAATGTAAAAAACCTGATTATCTCCTTCATTGTAGCAGCCCGGTAGAACCAAATCAGAGTAGATGATTGAATGTCCAAGTTCAATGTTCAGTACTCAATTACAATGGTTCTAGTTCTAATAGATTTTAAATTAAACTAAATAGGGCTTGCCTTAATTGATTTTGATTCCAAAGAAAGCGAATAACAATTCCTCTTATCAAATTAGATTGGAATAGCAGAAACAAAATCAATTAAATAAAGCTAAAGAAAGAGCACACTTAGCTTAGATGGAGCACAGAATTATCACTTAGAAGCTTGACGAAGATTGGCTTGAATGGATTAATTAATTCCTTGAATTCTTCTGAGATTTGTGCTCTATTTATAGGTGAGAAGATCATGTCTTCGACTGGTCTAGGGAGCTCTTTGACTAGTCGAAGAATTAACAGATTTGAAAAAAATCGGGCGCGATAAGCTTTGACCGTTCTACGACTGGTCGAAGGTCCTTCGACTGGTCGTAGGTCACCTTCGACTGGTCGAAGAACTTGAATTTCATTGCTGGACTTTTGAGTCGAAGACTTTCGACTGGTCGAAGATGCAGTTGACACTGTTCATTCGACTGGTCGAATAGATTCCTGGACTAGTCGAAGCCTAACAGAAAATATCCGAATTTTGTAACAAACTCACGACTGATCGAGGAATTTCTTAGACTGGTCGAAGCAAAGCTAAAACTAGTCGAAGAAAGCCTAGGACAAGTCTTAGAACTGCCTAAACTCATGTAACTTAAACATATGACTTATGTATCCAAAATGGCCTACTCCTAAGGTCAACCTAAGGTTAATCAAACCTGAACATGAAGTAAGGACATTGAAACATTAGGAACAAGTGACCTTGAAGTTTAAGCCTTGAAATCTTGATGTAGTTCAATCTTGAAATCTTGATGTAGCTCAATCTTGAAAATGTCTTGAGTTCTTTACGAACTGCCTTGTACTCTTCTTGAAGTTTTGCATTCTTGAGTCATGTCTTGTGAGCAATACTTGCAGTCAAGGTTGATCTTTGAGTGAATCTTTGTACTTGTGAGCTATGCTTGTTGTGAGCTTTGCTTGTTCATGAATGTTGATCTTTGAGAGAGCTTCACTTATGCAAGTTATATAACAGTGATTTTGACATCACAAATTTGACAACAGATAGGGATATAAACTATAGCACTTACAGTAACCCACGCGTGGGTCTACGTCCTCGTCGGCTGGTCGACGATCCTGTTACAACAAAATTATGTAAGTCTAAATATAAACAGAAACCATCAAAAGAAATAGATGTCTAAACTTATATGTAGTGCCCGGTGTATGCGCGACTGAAGGATCAGACGCCTGCGATGCAATATGCGATGGCGATGCTGGGTCCGTCGCATCACGGATAGAAGGGGTAGATCCAGTGCGCGAATGACGTACTCTCCCACTTGGTGTCATCATTGAATATGTGCGAACTACGAACTTATAAATTTAAACAATATCAATACAAGTGAAATATACTAAAACATTATACAAGTTGTGTTGATGGTACAATGTATTTGTGCTTATGCTTAGAGAGATGATTAAAATATGATTAGACCATTACACTATAATGCAAGTATAATATAATAAAACTGTAAACTTTAATCTGTAACCATTGAAAATTCCATTACAAATTGTCATTGTATATTAAATACACATATTTGTTGTAATACGAAACAACTTTGAGGTAAACTATTCGAAGTACTCCCTACGTAGGTTATCGTATACTTCAAAAGTGTATGTCATCCTGTGTGAAGCATTGGACATTTTTATAGCCAACATGACAGTCACAATAGGAGAAATCTGATCTCTTGGGACTCCATTCAGATGTGCAAGTGATAAAGACGCATCTTCCATATCTCGTTTCTCATGGTTAATATCTCCATCAGCTTCGGAATTTCTTTGAGATAGTATAATTTTTCGTCTGAGTTGTTGTCGATATATTCCACTCTACACTCATCAACCAGACCAGGTATCTCTATGGCCCTACCAGAAGAAGATAGGACCGAAATGTCCATCTGCAATAGTTGATGAAGTATGTTGCGTGCTTCTGCTATGCTCCGGTTTGAAGATGACATGATCAGAAATTGACTCAACTGTAAATGTGGATTATAAATAAGTCAATAAAAGGAATTAATCATGACTTGTAATTTTCACGTATACATGGAATACATAAATTATTTGAATTGAAAAATGACATGTAAATCATGTGTACATTTAATAATCGTCGTCTATATCACTATCTCTTAGGGCTATTTCTTCATCATCATCACTATCGCTGATCAGTATTTCCTCCTCATCATCTGCAACATAGTCATCAATGAAACCGCTATCATCTCTAACAATGTCTTGTATTAATGAAGCATCAACATGATCAGGTGGCACATCATCTCTGTTTAATTGCACCACATCAATATTAACACTTGAATCAGTCTCTGTATCCTTAGATGACATGTCGTCTTGATATGCTTGTTCAACCCTAGACATGTCATTTCTCCCGTACTCGCTATCTTTAACTTCTGGTATGGGAATGTCAAATACGTTCCTGGGCTTTATTTTCTGCACCACGTGCCAAGAGCCGCCTAACTTAGTGTCAGCAAGGTAAAATACTTATTCAGCCTGACTGGCGGGACAAATGGGTCGTCCTTAAACCACTTTCGAGATAAATTTACGCTCATAAAGTAGTTGTCAGTTTGTATTCCCAACTTCTTATTTCCAATGTTCCACTAATCACATCTAAATAAGTACACTCTCTTTCTCGTACAATAACTCAGCTCAATAATATAAGTCAAAATGTCATAAAAGTCAATTTCATCCTCCTCATTTGTTCCTTTCACAATTACCTCACTATTTTGCATGGTCCTGTACTTCTTACGTTCTTTAGTGTGGAACCGAATCTCATTTACAATACAACCTGTATATCTAGATACACGTCTATCAGGGCCACACGCCAGTGAGTATAGTGCATCAGACGCATCCGCAGAGTTACTTGTATGCAATGTCTTTATCTATTATCATATACAAAATATAATTGTTTAGTGATTTTCTTAGGTTGAAATAATGTGCAATACAATAAAAATTCTAAGTGTGGTGTGATACAATGTGAAATCTTACACGTTCGGCGAACCATTTTAGAAACTGATCCTGATGCATTCGATCATAATTTGTGGGGAATTTGGACTTCATCTCGTTTATGTGTTCACTACACATAAATGGCACGTCATCAGCAAGAAACATTAAGATCATCGTATGTAGGAATTACAATAATCGAGGGAAGACTTACTCCAAGTACGACTCTATTTCTTCACAATTATGTAATACATACCACCGCGCCTTTTCTAGATTCCCAAGGTCCATATCCTGAAACGTCGGGGATCCTAAAGGATGAACGTTATGTGCAAATATAGATATGAGTCATTGTTCATGCTCCTGCCCTTCATCGGCATTTCGATCTTCTCGGTTGAATCTAGTCTCTATACCACGAAGATACATGGAGCAAAATGTAAGGCACTTATTATCAATGTACGCTTCAGCTATCGACCCCTCCGGTCGTGCCTTATTCCTCACAAATTGTTTGAGTGTATGAAGGTATCTGTACACAAAACCACTGTGTTATATGTATGAAACATGGATATATGTAGTTTATGGAATGAATAAAATTTTTTATGGGTTCTACCACCTTTCGATCGGATACATCCAACGATATTATACTGGGCTTGCAAGCTTCGCCTCATGCGGTAAGTGAATCGCTAGGTGTACCATGACATCGAAAAATGCAGGTGGAAATATTCTTTTAAGTTTGTAAAGGATTATGGTAATGTCCCTCTCCAGTCATTTAATAACATCCACATTCAACGATTTCGAACACAAATCCTTAAAGAATATCCCCAACTCAATCAGCGTCGTACTGATATCTTTGCTCAGGAATCCACGAATTGCAACCGGTAGTAGGTGTTGAAAGAGGACGTGACAATCATGACTTTTCATTCCGGTTACCTTACAATCCGTAACGTTTACGCGCCGAGATATGTTTAACGCATACCCATCGAGAAACTTCACCGATCTCAACCATTTACATAAATTCTTTTTCTCTAGTTTGGTCAACGTGTAGCAGGCTGCTGGTATAGTATACGAATTTTCTTATGGTTGCAAGTGCAACTCTTTCCTTAAACCCATTTCTTGTAGATCTAATCGAGCCTTGAAACTGTCTTTTATTTTCTTCTCTATGTTCATCAATGTTCCGAAGACATTGTCACATATATTTTTCTCAATATGCATGACATCCAAGTTGTTTCGCAATTTCAAATCACTCCAATAGGGCAACTCAAAAAAGATGCCCTTTTTCCTCCAGTTATAGTCTAATACTGTACGTTTCCTCTTCTTCAATTGCGATGCCTTACTAAATCTAACTTCTCCAATGTTACTTAGTTGTTGCATCACATCTTCTCCAGATAGCTCTTTCAGGGGTGACCTATGATCTTGTTTACCATCAAATATCATCATCTTCCTGTGCCAACTATGATCGCTAGGAAGAAAGCGACGATGGCCCATATAACACGTTTTTCTACCATGCTTCAATGACGATGAACAAGTCTCAATACCACATGTAGGACAAGCCAACTTGCCCTTCGTGCTCCACCCAGACAAATTTCCATATGCGGGAAAGTCATTTATTGTCCACAAGACCGCTGCATACAATCGAAATGTCTATCCTGCAAATGTGTCATACGTGTGTACACCTTGACTCCACAACTCGTTTAACTCATCTACTAATGGTCGCAAGTACACATCAATGTCATTCCCAGGTGACCTGAGTCCAGGAATAAGCAATGACATCATGAAAAATGACTCATTCATACACAACTAAGGAGGTAAGTTGTAGGGCATAAGTACCACTGACCACATACTGTATGAACTACTCATATTACCAAATGGATTAAAACCATCACTTGCAAGACCTAGTCGAACATTATGAGAATCCTCTGCAAACCAGTCATGTTGCTTGTCAAAATTTTGCCAGGCTTTAGAGTCCGTAGGATGCCTCAGTGTACTATCATCATGAACGCATTTCTTCTTATGCCACCTCATATCTTCAGCCGTCTTACGAGACATAAACAATCTTTACAATCTGGGTTTCAATGGAAAGTACCTTAACACCTTTCGCGGGATTTTCTTATCCCTGGCTTTGTCATACTTTCACCTAGACTCTCCACATTCTTGACACTTTCCAACATCCTTATGCTCTTTCTGATATAATAAACAATCATTTATACATGCATGTATGAGTTCATAACCAAGGCCCAAATCTTACATCAAGGATTTTGCCTCTAATGGGACTTAAGCAATGTCTCACCGTCCGGCAATGCTTCTTTCAACAACTCTAGCAATATGTCGAACAATTTGTTACTCCAACGATTTATTATCTTCAAATGAAGTAACTTTGTAAGAAAATTCAACTTGGAGAAGTTCTTACACCCCGAATAAAGTGGACGTTGCGCATCCCTCAACAACCTACTCAACTTTTCTGATTCGATATCACCCATTGGAGGAATATCTTGGCTACTGCTTTTCGCTGTAAAATTAGTATCCGTAGCTATTCCCCTAAACACATCCCCTATAATATCTTGATTTCGTCAACGTCTTCATCCTCGTCATCTGGCACAATTGAATCAACAATGACTTCAGTGGGCTCAACTCTATGAGTCATATCTTTACCATGATAGATCCACCAAGTGTAACCCTGGTCAATCCTAACTATGAATAAATCGTCTTCTACTTTGTCTAAAGTCTTAAATATCATGTTCTTGCATTTTCGACATGGACACCTAATCTTTTTCCTTGGATCTGCCTGATTTCGCTCAAATTCCATGAACTCTTCAACCCCTTGTTTATACTCTGGGCCAAACCTGTTCTTAGCTCGCATCCAACTCTTATCCATGTCTACAATGAAAAGATTAAAGTCAGTTTATGGAAATAGCTTTAAGATTATGCTAGGTTATAGGTTTAGGTTATATTATATGTTTAGGATTTGATAATAGGTATAGTTTAGGTTATAACTTTAGGTTATAGGTTTAGGTTTACGTTATAAGTTTAGGTTAAGGTTATAAGTTTAGGTTAAGGTTGTAAGTATGGGTTATAGGTTAAGGTTAAGGTATAGGTTTAGGTTATAAGTGTAGGTTATAGGTTTAGGGAAAGGTTAGGTTTAGGTTATAGGTTTTGGGATTTGAGAATAGTTTTAGGTTTTAAGTATAGGTTTAGGTTGGATTATATGTTAAGGTTTAGGGATTTGAGTTTAGGTTATAGGTTATGGGTTATAGGGTTAGGTTAGGGTTTAGGTTATAGGTTTAGGTTTAGAGATTTGGGTTCGGGTTCGGGTTTGGGATCGGGTTTAGGTTTAGTTTTAGGTTCGAGTTTAGGTTTAGGTTATAAGGTATATGTTTAGGGAATTGAGAATTGGTTTAGGTTTAGGTTTAGGGAATCGGGTTCGGGTTCGGGATTGGGTTTAGGTTTGAGTTTTCAAGTTTAAGCTTAGGTTAAGGTTATGGAGTTGAGATTAGGATTAGGTGTAGGTTTAGGTTTAGGGATTTGAGAATACATTTAGGTTTTAGGTTTAGGTTTAGGTCTTAAGTCATAGGTTAAGGTTTAGGTGAATGTTAGGTAATAGGTTATAAGTTTAGGTTATAGGTAATAGGTTAAGGTTTTAGGACATAGGTTTTGGTTTAGGTTAAGGTTATAGGTTTAGGTTATGGTTTAGGTTTAGTTTTAGGTTCAGGTTCAGGTTTAGGTTTTGGTTATAAGGTATAGGTTTAGGGAATTGAGAATTGGTTTAGGTTTAGGTTTAGGGAATTGGGTTCGGGTTTAGGATCGAGTTTAGATTTGGGTTTTCAAGTTTAAGCTTAGGTTTAGGTTAGGGAGTTGAGATTAGGATTAGATGTAGGTTTAGGTTTAGGGATTTGAGAATACATTTAGGTTTTAGGTTTAGGTTTAGGTCTTAGGTTATAGGTTAAGGTTTAGGTTTTAGGTTTAGGTGAATGTTAGGTAATAGGTTATAAGTTTAGGTTATAGGTAATAGGTTAAGGTTTTAGGTCATAGGTTTTGGTTTAGGTTAAGGTTATAGGTTTAGGTTAAGGTTTAGGTTTAGTTTTAGGTTCGAGGTTTAGGTTTAGGTTATAAGGTATAGGTTTAGGGAATTGAGAATTGGTTTAGGTTTAGGTTCGGGGAATCGGGTTTAGGTTCGGGATCGGGTTTAGGTTTGGGTTTTCAAGTTTAAGCTTAGGTGTAGGTTAGGGATTTGAGATTAGGATTAGGTGTAGGTTTAGGTTTAGGGATTTGAGAATACATTTAGGTTTTAGATTTAGGTTTAGGTCTTAGGTTATAGGTTAAGGTTTAGGTTTAGGTTTAGGTGAATGTTAGGTAATAGGTTATAAGTTTAGGTTATGGGTAATAGGTTAAGGTTTTAGGTCATAGGTTTTGGTGTAGGTTAAGGTTATAGGTTTAGGTTAAGGTTTAGGTTTAGTTTTAGGTTCGGAGTTTAGGTTTAGGTTATAAGGTATAGGTTTAGAGAATTGAGAATTAGTTTGGTTTAGGTTTAGGGAATCGGGTTTGGGTTCGGGATCGGGTTTAAGTTTGGGTTTTCAAGTTTAAGCTTAGGTTTAGGTTAGGGAGTTGAGATTAGGATTAGGTGTAGGTTTAGGTTTAGGGATTTAAGAATACATTTAGGTTTTAGGTTTAGGTTTAGGTCTTAGGTTATAGGTTAAGGTTTAGGTTTTAGGTTTAGGTGAATGTTAGGTAATAGGTTATAAGTTTAGGTTATAGGTAATAGGTTAAGGTTTTAGGTCATAGGTTTTGGTTTAGGTTAAGGTTATAGGTTTAGGTTAAGGTTTAGGTTCGTTTTAGGTTCGAGTTTAGGTTTTGGTTATAAGGTATAGGTTTAGAGAATTGAGAATTGGTTTGGGTTTAGGTTTAGGGAAGTGGGTTCGGGTTCGGGATCGGGTTTAAGTTTGGGTTTTCAATTTTTAGCTTAGGGAGTTGAGATTAGGATTAGGTGTAAGTTTAAGTTTAGGGATTTGAGAATACATTTAGGTTTTAGGTTTAGGTTTAGTTCTTAGGTTATAGGTTAAGGTTTAGGTTTTAGGTTTAGGTAAATGTTAGGTAATAGGTTATAAGTTTAGGTTATAGGTAATAGGTTAAGGTTTTAGGTCATAGGTTTTGGTTTAGATTAAGGTTATAGGTTTAGGTTAAGGTTTAGGTTTAGCTTTTGGTTCGGAGTTTAGGTTTAGGTTATAAGGTATAGGTTTAGGGAATTGAGAGTTGGTTTGGGTTTAGGTTTAAGAAATCGGGTTCGGGTTCGGGATCGAGTTTAGGTTTGGGTTTTCAAGTTTAAGCTTAGGTTTAGGTTAGGGAGTTGAGATTAGGATTAGGTGTAGGTTTAGGTTTAGGTATTTGAGAACACATTTAGGTTTTAGGTTTAGGTTTAGGTCTTAGGTTATATCTTAAGGTTTAGGTTTTAGGTTTAGATGAATGTTAGGTAATGGGTTATAAGTTTAGGTTATAGGTAATAGGTTAAGATTTTAGGTCATAGGTTTTGGTTTAGGTTAAGGTTATAGGTTTAGGTTAAGGTTTAGGTTTAGTTTTAGGTTCAAGTTTAGGTTTAGGTTTTTGTTTTAAGGTATAGGTTTAAGGAATTGAGAATTGGTTTGGGTTTAGGTTTAGGGAATCGGGTTTGGGTTCGGGATCGGGTTTAGGTTTGGGTTTTCAAGTTTAAGCTTATGTTTAGGTTAGGGAGTTGAGATTAGGATTAGGTGTAGGTTTAGGTTTAGGGATTTGAGAATACATTTAGGTTTTAGGTTTAGGTTTAGGTCTTAGGTTATAGGTTAAGGTTTAGGTTTTAGGTTTAGGTGAATGTTAGGTAATAGGTTATAAGTTTAGGTTGTAGGTAATAGGTTAAGGTTTTAGGTCATAGGTTTTGGTTTAGGTTAAGTTTATAGGTTTAGGTTAAGGTTTAGGTTTAGTTTTAGGTTCAGGTTTAGGTTTAGGTTATAAGGTATAGGTTTAGGGAATTGAGAATTGGTTTAGGTTTAGGTTTAGGGAATCAGGTTTGGGTTCGAGATCGGGATTAGGTTTGGGTTTTCAATTTTAAGCTTAGGTTTAGGTTAGGGAGTTGAGATTAGGATTAGTTGTAGGTTTAGGTTTAAGGATTTGAAAGTACATTTAGGTTTTAGGTTTAGGTTTAGGTCTTAGGTTATAGGTTAAGGTTTAAGTTTTAGGTTTAGGTGAATGTTAGGTAATAGGTTATAAGTTTACTTTATAGGTAATAGGTTAAGGTTTTAGGTCATAGGTTTTGGTTTAGGTTAAGGTTATAGGTTTAGGTTTAGGTTTAGGTTTAGTTTTAGGTTTAGGTTATAAGGTATAGGTACAGGGAATTGAGAATTGGTTTAAGTTTAGGTTTAGGGAATCGGGTTCGGACTCGGGTAGGGTTTAGGTTTGGGTTTTCAAGTTTAAGCTTAGGTTTGGGTTAGGAAGTTGAGATTAGGATTAGGTGCAGGTTTAGGTTTAGGGATTTGAGAATACATTTAGGTTTTAGGTTTAGGTTTTAGGTTTAGGTGAATGTTAGGTAATAGGTTATGAGTTTAAGTTATAGGTTATAGGTTGAGGTTTTAGGTCATAGGTTTTGGTTTAGGGAATCGGTTATAGGTTAAGGTTAAGGTCTAGGTGTCGGTTAGGTTTTGAGAATAGGTTTAGGTTATAACTATAGGTTTAAGTTGGGTTATAAGTTTAGGTTAAGGGTGTGGTACCTGTAAATGTAGACATAAACACGGCCTGTCCAAATGGCCAGGCCCTTCCAATGTTGTCCATAGGAAATGGACAGCTTCATTATGGTCATAACAACAGTTCTCACCTTCCAGGGACCCCCGCTCATCTGGATAGCTCCGACGCACATCCGGGTCTGCTTTATTAATTTTGAGCAAATATATAAACACGGCCTATCCAAATGGCCAGGCCCTTCCAATGTTGTCCATAGAAAATGGACAGCTTCATCATAGTCATAACAGCGGTTCCCACCTTCCAGGGACCCCCGCTCACCCGGATAGCTCCGACGCACATCCGGGTCTGGTCTATTAATTTCGAGTAAATACATAAACACGACCTGTCCAAATGGCCAGGCCCTTCCAATGCTATCCATAGGAAATGGACAGCTTCATCATGGTCATAACAGTGATTCCCACCTTCTAGGGACCCCTGCTCATCCGGATAGCTCCGACGCACATCCAGGTCTGCTCCATCAATTCTAAGCTAATATAATTAAATCCTAAATTAGTTACTCATCCAAGGTTGGATAGATTGTAATACTTTCATATTCCCATTTAAACGTCTACACCGAAAATCTGGCAACATCTTCCCATCCCTCTCCAGATAAGTTGATCTTACGTTACATTCTGATGCCAAATATCTAAATCAATGTAAAGATATTTGACATTGGATACGGAACGAAAGAAACATATCCAGAGAGAAACGAGGAGATGGACCATGGATCAGGCATGAACATTTAAATAGATTGTATGAAAGCATACTTTTCATCTAACCTTGAACTATCCAAAATGGGACAATTTGAGTGATTTCTATGCCACTAAAAATACACCATATCTATGTATGGCCCCATAGAAATCCTTAAACGAGTAAACAATTATCTAACTTACAAATCTATAAATTATAAGTTACAACTATAAACTAACTAATCACAATAATAATTTAAGGCAAACAAATGTAATATACAAGCTCATGAAGGTTTGCAAGGACAATTATAGGCAACAGAAGGCAATGGAACAATATAAGCTGCATTAGTAACAGAGGGAGATCATTCATCAAAGGGAGGTTATTCATGTTAAGGTACGAACCTAAAAATGAGATTGATCTAAAGCCCAAGTTATCCTTTCTTTAAAAAAGGGGAAACGTGAACCATTGAGATCTTTCTAGAGCTGGCCATGATGTTTATATGCCATCCAAACCATTTTAGAGGGTTATTACCACTCAAATAAATTGTAGCCACAAATATCATACTGATACAAAACTTCCCTCACCCAAGGCATTTAAGCCCCATTGTTAGGCACAAATATGATACTGACACAATACAAAATATAATGTGTTAAAAGGTTAGATAGCATGCTCATGCACCTCGGTTAATACTAGTATAATCTCTCATGTTTGTTTTTCATTGGAGATATCCATAAATTTCCCAAATTGCACCACAGTTAAATGAAGAAAAAAAGATTATACAAACGGTTTATCCAATGCCCTACAATTGCTATAATTCTCTTCGAAAGGATTCCTAGCTTGGCCAGTTATGAACTTTGAGACTTTCTAAATCCAAATCCAATGCAAATCCATGTATTTAACAAATTTATGGATTTAGAAAATTCATAATCTCATTTCTCTAATTCCAAACATGTAAAGAAATTATGCCCGGTGCCTCTAAAATCGCTATAGAGAAGATTGTGAATAATGGTTGTTTCTTTTTTCTTTCTTTCTCTTTAATCAAAGAACCAGCTAACAATCCCCTACTAAGGGAAAATGCTATTTTGCTAAAAGCTTTAGCAGTCAGTCCCCGTGACTGGGCTTCTTCCTTTTTTTCTTTTTTCTTTTTCGTCAAATGCAACACTTCTCTCAATAAGGTTTTTAAAATTCTTTAAAAAAAATTCATTAGATCTGGATCATCCATTAGATTGACTCCATTCTTTATAACCTACCTTGAAAAAATGATACTGATTGGATGATCCAATCCAAAAGTCAATGGCATGAGAAAATGGTGGGCAAGATTTTTTAGTATAAAATGGGTCCAATCATTTACGTTTAAAACCATCAGATATTGTTGTGAATGTTGCATAGTAAATGAAGAGTGGACTGCGCCTAATGGACGGCTCAGATAGGGACTGCTGATGGAGGACTAGTACAAACGCAAGAAGTTATTGGTATTTGGCAAGGCTTCCATACAAATGAGCCCACTGAATCATCTCTAAGCATCCTATTATATTCATGGACGCATATTTGGTGGTGTTGCCAATGTTACCCCTGACAGTGTATTGTAATGTGCCGGCCCATCCTTCTGTATGTTTTTATATCTATCCTTTTTTTACAGCTCATTTAAGGCTTGAACATAAGAAAGCAATAGATCTAAAGTTCAAGTGGACCACAACACAAGAAGCAGTCAAAACCTTTTTATATCTACCCTTTTTCATTATTCTCATTGGCATAGCCCACCTCAATTTGTTATTGAGCCAACATTTCATACCTACAATCAACATACGAATTCCCACCTAATGAACCATGGAGTGGATTTTGCATATAGAATATTTTGGGCCCACATAGTTGTTTTATAACCGGAATCCACTCCAATACCTGTTTCATGTCTCGTTTCATTTGTAAGGTGAAACACCTAAGTTTTCTCATGCCCTCTAATTTTATATCTAAAATCCATTCTAATTATCAAGTTTTATCATTAATTTTAGGTCATGGGAATATAAATCAACTACATCCACAACTCAAGTCCATCACACCAAGGGGAACAATGGGGATGAGATGCTAATTAACCATCGGTTTTTATGCAGAGATCACCATAGTGTGCTTCTTTCATCAAACCTGATAATCCGGTGTAACTCACAAAGGTGAAGAGAAGAGAAAAAAAAATACAATAGTAATTATATAAAAAAATTTGTTCCAAAGGAAAACATAGGTGGACAACCCAGATTAAATATAAAGATTTTAGGACCTAATTTACATCATTCCCATTGGTGTGGCCCGTAGCATTTTTATTGGGCTAATATTTTATATATACTATAAAAATAAAGTCTCTGATCACTTGATAGATAGAGTAGATTTACACATACAACATGGTAAGTTCTACATGGATTAGGTGTTTTTATGCAGGAAAGATAAAGCATCTTGTAGACAATCCAGTTGGATCTTTAGGCCACGTTCAAGTTTTAGGTGCCACGTGGAAGATAAATTTAGAAGGGCACACAACCCTCGCGTACTGAAAGTTCATATGAGCAGAAGCTATGTACGCCAATTGCAATTCCCGCATGGCATGCATCCATTTCTGTAACAACCCGTAAATTTCCGTACTTTGGCTCGAGTACCATCTCGACCAGAAATCAATTAGGATTAAATCCTTTAGGAATTTAACAAAGTTAACTAAGTGCAAAACTCGATTAGCCATGAAATCCGTTGGGATCGCTTTAAATACGATCTGCAAGACCCAAAACTTACAAAATCAGTGACTCTAGGTTACCCTAAAGTTTAGAACCAAACTCATTTCCCGGTTGCTCTCGGGAATGAAACGAAACTTCGTATTAGGTCTAGATCGCACATCAGAAGTCCGATTAAGACGAAGTTAAGGAACTAGGACCGCCTCACTGGGCTTGACTATCATCTCAAAAATCAGGTTCAGCGATGTCCCACGGGCATTCGTTTGGATCCGGAGCGAGGGAGTGTGAAAAACACTATTCCCTTTACAAAATAAATATCCGGAATAGTGATCTCGGCACCATTCACTTGCGCATCAGTATAAGCAACAGGCCGTCGAGAATCGGACTAAATTACACCCTCGGATTAAGAAAAATTTCAGGAACATTTACATGTGCTTGGAATTTCGGATCGTGGCCCACTGACCGTTGAACTGAAAGTGGTCCGCCACGTGCGATCTGGGAATCCGATCGAGTCGAAAACGTAATCCCACATAGATCCATGTGTGGTGAGCTTAAGTTTGGCTCAAGGAGGGCCACCAGAACCTCTCTTTTGAGCTGAAAAAGTGACGAAATACCTATATTAGCAGTAACCCTTAAACCTGAGTCTATTTTGGGGAGGTTTTTGGCTATAAAAGGGGCTTAGAATAGCCCCTCTCACAGCCATACGAATTTGGGATAAAACCCTAGAGAGAGAGAGAGAAAAGAGAGAGAAGAGCTTGGGATTTGTGGGAGAACTTTCTCCTGCTGCTTTCGATTATCACACGGCCTACACCGCCTCTTTCCAGGCGCTTTCCCGGCGGTATCCACTCCGTTTGAAGGTGAGAAACCTTAACCCTAGGTCTGATTTGAAGTAGATAGGCTATAGGTTGTGAAAAGGCTAACCGATTCCGCTCTTTAGGCAAGAAAACTCCCGAATACGGAAGCTCACCAAACCTTACAGATCCGTTGTGATTCCAAGGGCAAAGGTGAGGACTTTAGGTGTATAGGTTACGGTTTTCAATGCTTTCAATGTCAGATAATGATAGAATCATGATCTGCATGCAATTACACATGTACAAAGTACTTTCCATTTTCTGTTTCGATTAACGTTGTAGAATATGGAATTTCACATACTCTATGTATACGTAGAAATACCGTATACGTATTTTTTTAAAAAAAATGTTTGACATGTTTATTTAATGTATGATTATACAACATATGGATAAAATACTAGTTTGGCGAAAGGAATCGCCGTAATACATGCTCGCTTGTAAATACTGCGTATGTAGAAATTGTGTATTCTAGAAATACCGTATATGTGTAAATTTTAGAAATGCATTTGTCGTGATTATTTGCTGTATGATTATGGTATACATGGATAAAACAACCGTTTGGCGAAAGGATAGCCCTAATACGTATTTTGCTAACATACGTCATGTATGTTGGAATGATGTACTCTAAGTGTTTGTGTAAACGCTTGTGAGTGTAAATGTTTAAGTGTTAGTGCCTTAGATAGGTGCTGATATGGAATTCCCGACTACCTTAGAGACATGTAGGATACCCTCCATGTGGTGGTTTACTTTAGCCACTCACTTGTGATGTATATGTAATTGTGTCCCTATTTGTATAGTACTCTACAACATGCTTTACAACATGCTTTATATCATGCTTCATAACATGCTTTATGATATGCTTCCTAACATGTTGTATCACTTTATTTATCGTGCTTAACTCCACATGCTATTGATGAGAATTGTATGAGTTTGGGACTATGTTTATAGTCCAGGCATTCGGTACCAGATTAGAAATTGTGGCTGAGATTCATGTCACCACAAGGAATGTGTCTGGCGAACCCGAGTCGTACTTCGGTTGGCGATAGTGGTTGGCCACACGGAGTGCTTTTGCTCTTCATATCGCCCAACTTGTTATGCGCTCGAGCTAGTCAGGTTCGTCAAGTAACCCGATTATCGAATGTGTGTTCACCATGTTTGGTTATTACTGTTTGAACCTAGGGTACCAAACTTACTAGTGGCGATCCCGTCAACCAAGGTACCTCGATCCGCTAAGACTCATGAGCCGGACATGGTGGTATGGGACACCGTGGCCGAGCTGTCGGCCTATGCTGGGGCCAAGTGCCTCCCCATAGTGACCATTGAGCAACCCGAACTCGTGAGCCGAATACGGTGGTATGGGACACTGTATTCGAGCTGTCGATACTTACGGCGAGAGCCGAGTACGGTGAGAGACCGTGCTCGTCTTTGACGGCGACGAGTCCTCCGTAGTATCTTCGAGTATACTCCAAGGGTCTGTGATTGGCGACGAGTCTTTCACAGCAACTAGAGTATGAGTTGAGCCGAGTACGGTGAGACCTGTACTCGAGCTGACGGCTAGTGATTGAGCCGAGTACGGTGAGACCTGTACTTGAGCTGACGGTCAGCAATTGAGCCGCATACGGTGAGATCTGTATCCGTGCTGACGGGTGACGAGCCCTTTGCGATGCCTTCACTATGCCTCTCAAACCATAATATCGTATGAGATTAACTAGGATTGACGACCCTAGAATGGATCATGTTTGGGAATGATACAAGGGAGGTACCTTAGTTTCCCAATACTGCTGTTTGAAATGGACTAATAATAACTCGGTAATCATGATCATCATCGCACCGCATGTGCTTAGTAGATGTGGCGCCGAGGGAGTTAAGCATTCGCGAACGTAAGATGATGTCGCATGAGGGTAGTTTGGCAAGGGCATACAGCATCATGTCATTTCATTCTCGCACTTAATAAGAGTAGTTAGAATTGTTTGATTTATACTGCTTTATCATTACTGCTTAATTGAATTGATAACATGTTAACCTATGCTTTATTGTTCCACTGAGTTAGCTACTCACTCCCACGTTACGGGACGGTGTTTGCAACACCCACCAGACTCTGTCGCAGGTATAGATGGCGCATTGGTTCAGGAGCCAGAGCCCGACTTCGATGAGAATCAGGATGAGTTCTCTTTTATGCAGTACTCTGACGGCTTTTCTTAGGCCGACTGCATCGCGGGGATTCCAGGGCTTATCTATGGAGTTGTATTTTGATTTTTGACTTAGGAACTATACATGTATATTGTTACTCAGTTAGTGCTCATACTCTGGTGTTCATAAAATTTTGTTTGTGTAATTTCAGTCTTCCACTTGCCTTTATAAAATTGAACTGGAGTATGAATTACTGTTTTGGTATAATCTCATTCATGTTTATTGCTCTAACTCAGACAACATTTAACCATCATTGTGTATGTTGCATAAGTGATGCGTTGGAACTCGGGAGTTGAGTTCATACTCGACCTCTGAATTTCAGGGCATTACAAGTTGGTATCAGAGCATGATTTTGATTAAATCGGACCTAAGTTATGTCCCCACTATGTACGCTGACGCGTTACAACCTAGGAGGGTGCACAAAAATATAGAAACAGTCTTAGGGTCTCCCGACTTCGCCGTTCGGCGAAGTTCTTTAAAAACGGACATGTTGATCGAGTCTGTACTCAATCATGACCGCACATATGGATTCCAAATCACTCCTTGACCGTCTATTGACGTGTCCAGATCACCATCCACCCAAAACCAGTCGTTAAAAATTAGGAAAAAAATCAGTTTAGTTCAGAAAATTTTCAGGACCACCCGTTTTGGAGCTGAACTGAGTCGGGGGCCTCCCCACTTAAACCCACTAAGCCTCAAGATCGAACCAGGGTGCATTTGGCACCCTGGGCATGTGGAAAAGAGGGCCCAACCGCGGCGGTGCGGTTCCGGCCAAGGCTGGCTGCGGCGGAGCCGCGGTTCCAGCGGCGGACCACGGTTCGGTGAGCCATCTGGAGTGGGGCCAGGGCTGGGGTTGGTCGGCCCGACCTCCCCTACCCCCTAGCACGTGCCATTTTGGCAAACGTTTAGGTTTTAAGGGGCTGGAGCACCCCACTCTCTCATTTCATCCCTTCCAAGCACCTCCAAACCCCCATTTTCATTTTTCCTCTCAACCCATCCCTCCAAACCTTGCAATCCTCCATTTTCTTCCATAACCCACACACTCCAACTTTCCACAACAGCCCTAGCCTCCTTTTTTTCCCATTTCTCATGTTGGAGCTCTCATACCCCTCATTTGGAGCTCAAAATCGGGTAATCTCCTAACCCATTCCATTTTCTTTTTGTTCCTCCTTCATTTCCTACCTCTAGTGCCCCTTCCACACCTATTGGATTATTGCTTGAGGAGGATCAAAGAGATCAGCCCCTTTTCCCCCATTTTGGCATTTTTCCATGGTCCTCTTTGGTGTGGTGGCGACTATTTTCTCCATTTCCTCCATCCTATTTCTCATGGGAAAGAGGAAGACTGCGGCTGATGATGCCGGCCCAAGTAGGCCAGCCCATTCCAGAAGAAGATCTGACGATGGGGCCGGCACTAGCACCGTTCGGGAGTATAGGTCGAAGCGAGACCTGGATCCCCAACTGCCGCTCAGGGATGCACTACCGATCGGTTTCGAATACGGTCGTTTTGCTAACCGTAAGGTCGTGTTTGAAGCTCACGTAGATGAAGGGATGTTTAGAACACACCCGATGATGGACCATTTGGTGGATGTCGTCGGATGGGGTCATATATTTGAAGGCGAGTCTCCCGCATGTGAGAACACGGTTCGCGCCTTCTACGCTCATATCATAGATCCATCGTTGGAGCCGCTTCAGTTCACTGTCTCTGTGAGGGGCATAAGGCGTACGATTATTGTGGCCGAGGTGGCACGACTCTTGAATATCTCGCGTGGTGAAGTGCTTCCAAATGATGACTTCTCTAGGAGTGCGCGAGAAAGGGATCGCCGCACACGATACCTTTGTGGTCGCCGAGTTACTTGGACGCGAGAAAATTGTATTGTGGCGATAAAGATGGCCGAAGACTTCTGTTTACTCCATCACATTTTCACATACAATGTATACCCACGGTGGGGTAACCGCACGGAGTGTACTCGGTTGATGGTGGACTTTCTGTACAAGATGGGGCGTGGGGACAACATATGCCTACCCACATTCATCCTATTTCAGATAGTTCAGGTTGTTAGATCTACCAGGAACGACCTTTCGCTCCCATTTGGCCGCCTGATCTGCAGGATGGCACGTAGTGTCGGCTACCGGTTGAACATGGAGGACCTTGCACCAGTCCGAGTCATAAGCGAGGCGACACTTAAGAATATGAAGATCGGCCCTCGCCAGCGGCAAGCCCGGCTCAACGAGTCTGGCAATGAGTCAGATAGTGCCGGTGAGGAGAGTGTGACCTTGAGGCAGAAAGTGATGAGGAGGGCGGTGATGACATACAAGAAGAGGAGGAGGAGGCTCAGGATACTGAGGAGAGCTCTCCTCCTGGTGCACCTGAGTCGGACGGTTGCTCAGGCGGCGAGAGGCTCGTATGGATTGCATTGAGGAGAACCAGGCCGCCCTGCGGCAAGAGGTTGGACAAGTTCGGGCTGAGCTTGGTGAGACCCGAGCCAAGCTTGAAGAGACTGAAGCCTACATGAAG
The DNA here is from genome assembly GCA_030180095.1 of Magnolia changhungtana. Classification (NCBI taxonomy): domain Eukaryota; kingdom Viridiplantae; phylum Streptophyta; class Magnoliopsida; order Magnoliales; family Magnoliaceae; genus Magnolia; species Magnolia changhungtana. Next base: position 2,957,505 of record JASAUF010000554.1, read on the forward strand.
AGGAGCTTTAAGAAGGTGTCTCGTACGTTGAAGGCCATTCTGTGCTGTGTGCAGGACAAGAACGCTCCTCCTCCATCGCCTGACTCAGATGCATAGGCATCCACGTTGTTGTGTGTGGTTGTTTGTTTTGGTTGCCGCGATAGGCGGTTTATGTTTTCATGAAGATGATGCAGTAGATAGTAGCATGTTTTAAGTGTTAAATGTTGTGGATGTATTGGCTATCATGTGATTTCTGTCATGATTCATGTAACTCTGTATTCCATGTATTATGACAATTTTGGGTAAATGAAAGGCATGTAGTCTCTTTGTTATGATGATGTGTGGAATGCTTAAAGTGCTTTATGATGCGTGTTATGCTTTATCTCACAAGTGTTATTCCCTATGTTGTATAGGGCATGCTGCGACAATACACGTGGAGCATGGCACATCTCCGCCTGACTGGCTCTATGGACCAGACTCCTTCTGGTAGTGGCGGTCCTGCGGACCGTGGGTTAGGTTCTGATCAGCTTCCTGCTGGTCCTGCCGGTGGATTGCCACCTTACACGCCCCCGGTCCATGAGCAGTATCGGCCATCTTCTTCTGCGCAGCATGACTCCCAGGCTGCTCCGCCGACTGATAGGTTTGAGCAGCTGATGTTGATGATGCATCAGCAGCAGATGCAGCAGCAGCAGATACAGCAGCAGCAGCACTAGCATCTTATGGCCACTATCGCTGAGGCCTTGTCCCATGGTGGTAGTGCGACACCACCTACGACATCTGCACATCCTGATGAGCCTTCTGAGCCTCCTGCTCGGTTTGAGGATGTGCCTCTGCCCACATCCGTCGCACCTCCTACTGGAGATGTAGGTACATGTGGTTTACTCGAGCGATTTCAGCGCTTGAGGCCTCCCTCATTTATGGGTTCTCACAGACCCGAGGAGGCAGAGTTCTGGCTAGACCGCATCTCCAAGATGCTACGGATGCTTCACTGTTCAGAGGCAGAGCAGGTCGAGCTGGCTTCCTTCATGTTTGAGAGGGAGGCCAGTTTATGGTGGGACAGTGTGCTGCGGACGGTCACAGTGGATTACGTGTGGACCTGGGAGGCCTTCGAGTTTTGGTTCCACAAGAAATACTACCCGCAGACTTATCGGCACAAGCAGGAGGATGAGTTCCTGCGCCTCAGGCAGGGAGGCATGACGGTGACGGAGTATGAGCACCGCTTCACTGAGTTGGGCTGCTTTGTCCCAACTATCCTCGTCAATGAGCAGATGAGGATGCGTCGCTTCTCTGGAGGCTTGCGACCCGACATACGGTCGAGGATATACTGCCTCAGTATCCCCACCTACGCGGCATTGGTCCATATGTCTATGATGGCCGAGCAGGATGTGGACCGATTGGCCAGATCGCGTGGTGCTATAGTTGCGAGGCCACAACAGGATTTACAGAGTAGGCCTATTCTAGGCAAGAGGCCTCGTGTTGATTCGCCTCCCAGGGCCGCGGCACTAGTAGCTCCTGTGAGATGCCCGATGGTGACCTGCACGTTTTGCGGGAAACTGGGACATCCTGCTGAGAGTTGCTTCTCGCGTATGAGGGCTAGCGGCTTTGCGCCACCGCAGAGGTTGGATCGCCCTTACCCACAGGCCATATCAGCTCCACCGCTACAGACTGCTCCTGCACATCCTTCCTTCCGACCTCCTGTGTCGCGCTTCAGGCCGCCACAGCGACCCTTGGTTCCTCAGCCGAACCGTCAGCAGCAGGCGCGTATGCATACGCTTGTGGCTGAGGCACCTGAGACGTCACTTGCGGCCCCGACAGCTTTTGAGGGTACGGCTTACATTTATGGTACTTCCGTTTCCTTATTGGTGGACACTAGGTCCACTACTTCTATTGTTTCTTGTGGGGCAGTTAAACGTCTATCTTTGCATACTATTCCCACTAAGGGAACGAGACTCACTACGACCACTGGGACCTTCTCGGATGTCACACGGTTATGCGAGGGTTGCTCGATAGTTTTGGGTAGCAGCACAATGCTCGTCGACCTCATTATTGCTCTACTATGGCACTACGACGTTATCCTTGGTATGGATTGGCTCGCCAAGATGAGGGCGGAGATAGATTGTGATACTTGGATCGTGACTGCCTATGGACCTGATGGCACAACTTTCACGTTTCCAGTACAGGTCAGTTGGCCCTGTCATGTTGATTGTTATACTGCTTTATTGGCGCCGATTGATGGTCCGACGTTGAGGAATACGCCGGTGGTTCGAGAATTTGCAGGCGTGTTTGAGACTATTCCTGGTTTACCTCCTCGACGCGAGATCGATTTTACAATTGATCTTACGCCGGGTGTGACACCCATCTCACTGCCGACTTATCGTATGCCTCCATCTGAGATGGAGGAGCTACGGAAACAAATTGACGATCTGGTAGACAAGGGTTTTATACGACCTAGTGTGTCTCCTTGGGGAGCACCTGTGCTATTTGTGAAGAAGAAGGACGAGTCGCTACGGTTATGTATTGACTACCGTAGGTTGAACCAGGTCACAGTGAAGAACAAGTATCTTTTGCCCAGGATAGATGATCTGTTTGATCAGTTGAGGGGGGCGAAGTATTTTTCGAAGATTGATCTTCAGTCGAGTTACCACCAGTTGCGCGTGAGAGATGAGGACGTGCAGAAGACAGCCTTCAGGACGTGCTTTGGGCACTATGAGTTTCTGGTGATGTCGTTCGGCCTTATGAACGCACCAGCCGTGTTCATGGATCTGATGAACCGGGTATTTCGGCCTTTCCTATACCGATTCATCATCGTCTTTATTGATGACATCTTGATATACTCTATGAGTCGGGAGGAGCACGAGGAGCACCTGAGAGCGGTGTTGGATACACTGAAGAAGAACCAGTTGTTCGCACAGTACAAGAAGTGCGACTTCTAGCAGGAGGAAGTCAAGTTCCTCGGACATGTAGTGTCTAAGGATGGGATAGCAGTGGACCTTGCTAAGGTAGCCGCGGTTCAGGATTGGCAGCAGCCTGACTAGGTTACTGAGGTGAGGAGTTTCCTTGGTCTGGCTGGGTATTACAGACGCTTCATTCAGGATTTCTCGAAGATCGCCAGGCCATTGTCTCAGTTGACTTGGAAGGACCTGAAGTTCGCCTGGAATGAGAAGGCGGAGGCAGCTTTTAAGGAGCTGAAGGAGAAGTTGACGTCCGCCCCTGTACTAGTATTGCCAGAGCAAGGGGAGAAGTACACGATATATACTGACGCGTCTCACGTTGGTTTGGGTTGTGTCCTGATGCAGAAGGATAGGGTGATTTCGTATGCCTCGAGATAATTAAGGAAGCACGAGGAGAATTATCCTACACATGACCTGGAGTTGGCAGCTGTCATCTTTGCATTGAAGCTCTGGAGACATTACCTCTACGGAGAGGAGTTCGAGCTTTTCTCCGACCACAAGAGCCTTAAGTACATATTCACACAGCGAGACTTGAATATGAGACAACGCCGATGGATGGAGACCTTGAAGGACTTCAAGTTCGAGGTTTCCTACCATCCTGGCAAGGCGAACCTTGTGGCAGACGCACTGAGCCGCAAGAAGGCTATAGCATTTGCGGCACCGTTGATGGTAGCTGAGTGGGACATGGTTGAGTTCGTGCGGGACTTCGAGCAGAGACTCACTGTGGAGGAGCCATTTGAGTGTGTTACGCACGTTCGGGTGCGACCACTTATTGACGACAGAGTTATTGAGGCCCAGAGGGCGATGTGCCGCTGTCTGAGCTTCGAGAGCAAGCCAGCGACGCCGAGGACTCCGAGTGGAGAGTTGGTTCTGATAGGGGTCTACGATTCCGTGGCCGCCTATGCGTTCCTGATGTGCCTGACTTGAGATGCGAGCTTCTCGAGTCTGCCCATAACTCGCAGCTTGCGATGCATCCTGGTAGCACGAAGATGTACCGGGATATGAGACAGACGTATTGGTGGGATAACATGAAGGCCCACATTGCTGAGTATGTGTCTCGATGTCTGACGTGCCAGCAGGTCAAGGCAGAACATCACCGACCTCCTGGACTGCTTCAGCCCATGCCCATAGCAGAGTGGAACTGAGACTTCATCTAAATGGATTTCATATCCGGGCTGCCGAAGACGAGGAAGGGACACGATTCCATTTGGGTGATTGTGGACCGGTTGACCAAATCGGCCCATTTCCTCCCTATCAGAGTTACGAACCTGCAGACGAGCTGGCTAGATTGTACATCAGAGAGATCGTCCGTCTGCACAGGGTTCCTTTAGAGATCGTGTCGGACAGAGACACGCGGTTCACATCCATCTTCTAGACTCGTATCCAGGAGGCGATGGGTGTGAAGTTGAAGTTCAGTACGGCGTTTCATCCTCAGACTGATGGGCAGACAGAGCGGGTGAATCAGATTCTGGAGGATATGTTGCGAGCATGTGTGTTGGACTTCAAGGATAGCTGGGATGACTGTCTTCCGTATGCAGAGTTCGCCTACGACAACAGCTTCCAAGCGACTATTGGCATGGTGCCATATGAGGCTCTATATGGTCGTCCTTGTAGAGCACCACATTGTTGGGCCGAGGTTGGCGAGCGTAGTCTGATTGGCCCGGAGTTGGTACAGGCGACTACAGAGAAGGTCGACATTATCAAGCGTCGATTACTTACAGCGCAGAGCAGGCAGAAGAGTTACGCCGATACGAGGCGGCGACCGCTGGAGTTCGAGGTAGGGGATCATGTGTTCCTTCGAGTTTCCCCTATGAAGGGAGTCCTTCGGTTTGGGAAGAAGGGGAAGCTCACACCGAGGTTTATCGGTCCCTTTCAGATACTGGATCGAGTGGGTGATGTGGCATATTGTCTCGCTCTGCCCACACCACTTGCGTCGGTACACAACGTATTTCATGTGTCTATGCTGAAGAAGTACGTTCCCGATCCTTCACATATCATCAGATGGGAGCAGGTACAGCTGAGCGAGGATGCTACGTATGAGTTGCGCCCGACACGTATCCTTGACAGGAAGGAGTAGGTACTACGTAGCAAGGTCATTCCACTTGTGAAGGTGCTATGGACACATCATTCCGAGGAGGAAGCTACTTGGGAGACTGAGGCCGAGGTCAGGAAGAAATACCCTCAGATTCTCAAGGAATACGAAAAGGTATAAATTTCGAGGACGAAATTTTTTGTTTAAGGGGGGTAGATTGTAACGACCCGTAAATTTTCGTACTTTGGCTCGAGTACCATCTCGACCAGAAATCAATTAGGATTAAATCCTTTAGGAATTTAACAAAGTTAACTAAGTGCAAAACTCCATTAGCCATGAAATCCGTTGGGATCGCTTTAAATATGATCTGCAAGACCCAAAACTTGTAAAATCAGTGACTCTAGGTTACCCTAAAGTTTAGAACCAAACTCATTTTCCGGCTGCTCTCGGGAATGAAACGAAACTTCGTATTAGGTCTAGATCGCACATCAGAAGTCCAATTAACACGAAGTTAAGGAACTAGGACCGCCTCACTGGGCTTGACTATCATCTCAAAAATCAGGTTCAGCCAATGTCCCACGGCCATTCGTTTGGATTCGGAGCGAGGGAGTGTGAAAAACACTATTCCCTTTACAAAATAAATATCTGGAATAGTGATCTGGCACCATTCGCTTGCGCATCACTATTAAGCAACCAGACCGTCAGAATCAAAGTAAATTACACCCTCGGATTAAGAAAAATTTCAGGAACATTTACATGTGCTTGGAATTTTGGATCGTGGCCCACTGATCGTTGAACTGAAAGTGGTCCGCCACGTGCGATCTGGGAATCCGATCGAGTCAAAAACGTAATCCCACATAGATCCATGTGTGGTGAGCTTAAGTTTGGCTTTTGGCTCAAGGAGGGCCACTAGAACCTCTCTTTTGAGCTGGAAAAGTGATGAAATACCTATATTAGCAATAACCCTTGAACCTGAGTCTATTTTGGGGAGGTTTTTGTCTATAAAAGGGGTTTAGAACAGCCCCTCTCACAGCCATACGAATTTGGGATAAAACCCTAGAGAGAGAGAGAGAAAAGAGAGAGAAGAGCTTGGGATTTGTGGGAGAACTTTCTCCTGCTGCTTTCGATTATCACACGGCCTACACCGCCTCTTTCCAGGAGCTTTCCCGGCGGTATCCACTCCGTTTGAAGGTGAGAAACCCTAACCCTAGGTCTGATTTGAAGTAGATAGGCTATAGGTTGTGAAAAGGCTAACTGATTCCGCTCTTTAGGCAAGAAAACTCCCGAATACGGAAGCTCACCAAACCTTACAGATCCGTTGTGATTCCAAGGGTAAAGGTGAGGACTTTAGGTGTATAGGTTACGGTTTTCAACGCTTTCAATGTCAGATAATGATAGAATCATGATATGCATGCAATTGCACATGTACAAAGTGCTTTCCGTTTTCTGTTTCGATTAACGTTGTAGAATATGGAATTTCACATACTCTAGGTATATGTAGAAATACCGTATACGTATTTTTTTTGGAAAAATATTTGACATGTTTATTTAATGTATGATTATACAACATATGGATAAAATACTAGTTTGGCGAAAGGAATCGGCGTAATACATGCTCGCTTGTAAATATTACGTATGTAGAAATTGTGTATTCTAGAAATACCGTATATGTGTAAATTTTGGAAATGCATTTGTCATGATTATTTGCTGTATGATTATGGTATACATGGATAAAACAACTGCTTGGCGAAAGGATAGCCCTAATACGTATTTTGCTAACATACGTCATTTATGTTGGAATGATGTACTCTAAGTGTTTGTGTAAACGCTTGTGAGTGTAAATGTTTAAGTGTTAGTGCCTTAGATAGGTGCTGATATGGAATTCCCGACTACCTTAGAGACATGTAGGATACCCTCCATGTGGTGGTTTACTTTAGCCACTCACTTGTGATGTATATGTAATTGTGTCCCTATTTGTATAGTACTCTACAACATGCTTTACAACATGCTTTATATCATGCTTCATAACATGCTTTATGATATGCTCCCTAACATGTTGTATCACTTTATTTATCATGCTTAACTCCACATGCTATTGATGAGAACTGTATGAGTTTGGGACTATGTTTATAGTCCAGGCATTCGGTACCAGATTGGAAATTGTGGCTGAGATTCATGTCACCACAAGGAATGTGTCTGGCGAACCCGAGTCGTACTTCGGTTGGCGATAGTGGTTGGCCACACGGAGTGCTTTTGCGCTTCATATCGCCCAACTTGTTATGCGCTCGAGCTAGTCAGGTTCGTCAAGTAACCCGATTATCGAATGTGTGTTCACCATGTTTGGTCATTACTGTTTGAACCTAGGGTACCAAACTTACCAGTGGCGATCCCGTCAACCAAGGTACCTCGATCCGCTAAGACTCATGAGCCGGACATGGTGGTATGGGACACCGTGGCCGAGCTGTCGGCCTATGCTGGGGCCAAGTGCCTCCCCATAGTGACCATTGAGCAACCCGAACTCGTGAGCCGAATACGGTGGTATGGGACACTGTATTCGAGCTGTCGATACTTACGGCGAGAGCCGAGTACGGTGAGACCTGTGCTCGTGCTGACGGGCGACGAGTCCTCTGTAGTATCTTCGAGTATACTCCAAGGGTCTGTGATTGGCGACGAGTCTTTCACAGCAACTAGAGTATGAGTTGAGCCGAGTACGGTGAGACCTGTACTCGAGCTGACGGCTAGTGATTGAGCCGAGTACGGTGAGACCTGTACTTGAGCTGACGGTCAGCAATTGAGCCGCATACGGTGAGATCTGTATCCGTGCTGACGGGTGACGAGCCCTTTGCGATGCCTTCGCTATGCCTCTCAAACCATAATATCGTATGAGATTAACTAGGATTGACGACCCTAGAATGGATCATGTTTGGGAATGATACAAGGGAGGTACCTTAGTTTCCCAATACTGCTGTTTGAAATGGACTAATAATAACTCGGTAATCATGATCATCATCGCACCGCATGTGCTTAGTAGATGTGGCGCACTGAGGGAGTTAAGCATTCGCGAACGTAAGATGATGTCGCATGAGGGTGGTTTGGCAAGGGCATACAGCATCATGTCATTTCATTCTCGCACTTAATAAGAGTAGTTAGAATTGTTTGATTTGTACTGCTTTATCATTACTGCTTGATTGAATTGATAACATGTTAACCTATGCTTTATTGTTCCACTGAGTTAGCTACTCACTCCCACGTTACGGGACGGTGTTTGCAACACCCACCAGACTCTGTCGCAGGTATAGATGGCGCATCGGTTCAGGAGCCGGAGCCCGACTTCGATGAGGATCAGGATGAGTTCTCCTTTATGCAGTACTCTGATGGCTTTGCTTAGGCCGACTGCATCGCGGGGATTCCAGGGCTTATCTATGGAGTTGTATTTTGATTTTTGACTTAGGAACTGTACATGTATATTGTTACTCAGTTAGTGCTCATACTCTGGTGTTCATAAAATTTTGTTTGTGTAATTTCAGTCTTCCACTTGCCTTTATAAAATTAAACTGGAGTATGAATTACTGTTTTGGTATAATCTCATTCATGTTTATTGCTCTAACTCAGACAACATTTAACCATCATTGTGTATGTTGCATAAGTGATGCGTTGGAACTCGGGAGTTGAGTTCATACTCGACCTCCGAATTTCAGGGCGTTACAATTCCATCCATTAATTTCACCAGCTCATGTTAGTACATGAATGCAAAATGATGCATGGATACCTCAGAGGAAATCATGAGAATTGAAAGCTCACCACTGAAACCTTGATAGGGCCAGATAAGCTGTATTTTCAGTTCATTCATATGAGAATTAACCATCCGATCAATGGCCTCAAATATAAACAATCAAGATCACTTGTAAAAAGTAGGTGTAACCAAAGATTAAATTGGTCTATTTAATAGCTCCCATCATGGATTACTTATGGTTCTAACTATTCACTTCTATTAGGCAATTTTGACCATCCCATCCATGGGTTGGTAAAAATTAAGATGGCTAATAATAATAATAAGGCTGAACATATATAGGATGGATTGGATCATAGATTAGTCTCAGTTTTGCCGTGTAACCCTTGAAATGTGCTCTAGACTTAGTGGACGATATAAATCATTCTAGTGGACTCAAATTTACCCAATGCAACTAGGACCACTAGAACTTGTATGGTTACAAGCACCACTATAACTATGAAGTAGTATCAAGATATCCTGAATCATTACCATAGGAAAAAGAGTTGTGCTGAGTCCTCCACCGTACATTCGAAATAGTGAATGCTTGTGGATGGAATGATTGGATTTCACTGGCTGAGCTTTCACTAGGATAATGTAAGCTACTGCTGATTTTTGTCTTTTATTCATTTGTATACCACAATCAAACTCCTAACCACAATCAAACTCCATAGCTCTCGTTTTCACTATAATCCCCAACCTTACTTTCACACATTCTCTTTTCCAAGAAGACTGAAAAAGGAAACAGACTGGTAAAATTTGGAAGTGGGTTTTAGTAGAAAACCTCAAACTATCAACTTGGAATGGAAGTTAGTACGGTAGAGTGATAATCGTGAAGAATTCATTGAAGAAAGCAATCGCCTCAAAAGAAGGCTTATCAATTCACTCTTCTAAGGCCTAACAATCATACTATTACTTCAGTCATGATCTGACCACTGCCTTAATTCAAACCAGATAGGATGCATACAAGCCATCTACAAAATCCCAAATACACAACACAGCGATGCAGTTTAGGAGCTTAACTAGCTGAATGGAAAATTGTAAGTTCCACATGGTTGTCAATGCATGGTTTTGTTATTGAAATTCCATTTTCCAACATGCTCAACACACACACACACACACACACACACACTCAAACGTCCCCAAATCCCCAAATCCCTGAATCCCCAAATCGTTTCAATCGGTATTGAGACTAAGAGAGATTGAGAGAGAGAGAGAGATACATGTTTGAGTTGGAGCCCCAATTTATGTCAACCAAGCTTTAAAGGATGTGTGGAGAGAGGGCGTGGTGGAGAGAGAGAGAGCACCGAGAGAGACAGAGAGACAGAGAGAGAGAGGGTACGGTGGAGAGACGATCGAGAGAGAGAGAGAGAGAGGGCATGGTGGAGAGACGACCGTAGGGGATTTTAGGGCACCAGAAATTGGAAAATGAGAGCGAGAGAGGGGGAAGAAATGAAAACAAGAGGGGGAAATTGGAATTTGGGAAAAAATTCCACCCGTTGTGCGTTTTACACCGTTTAGGTTAAATGTGGGTTTAGCCTGTGGGCCCCACCATGATGTATGTGTTTTATCCACACCGTCCATCCATTTTGAGATATCATTTTAAGTCATGAGCCAAAAAATGAAGGAGATAAAAATCTATAGTGGACCCCACCACAAAAACAACGGGAAGAGTGATTCCCACCGTTGAAACTGTCTTCCATTACTTTTTGGGCCCACCGAGATGTGGTTTAAAAATCCAGTCCATCCATTATGTGTGTGCCACTTGGAAGAGGGGTCATACCAAGTTTCAACAAATGCATAAAAATTTCATGTGGGACCCACCAAGTGCTTTTATATGATTTAGGCATGTCTTCACATGATTTTAGATGGTATGGCCTACCGGAGTTCCGTATACGGCTGATCTTTAGAGTGAAATCAGGAGAGAATGGAGTGTTAGAAAATTCAACCTCTACTTTAAATGTTCTCTAATATCATGGTATTTCTTTATCATCTTGCATGTTACAGTGGTATATATTTCTTAACTCTTTGGAGGATCTCATGCTCTCCAATTAAAAGGCAAACTTTTATGCAACATAACTATTTCACGTCAATTACATTTCTCAATATCCTAAAACAAACATGAAGGGTGCATTTTTTAATTGTCAAATTACTTTTACAAACTATTATTTAACATTTGTCCTTATTTATAGACCTCGTCGAATGCCTCTTAGACTATATATAACATATCTTGCTTAACCGATTTGGTAGCCATCAATAAGATATCTGACCCAAGCTTAAGTTGGGGCTATTTAGACGTAGGGTACAAATGGGTCATTGTTAATAGGCATCAATGGGGTCTTAGACTCAACTCGTTTAAAATCAGCATGGAAAAATGTCCTCAGTCTAAGTCAGGTCCAGGTCTGTGTTTCAGACCCATTTAAAAACCATTCAGTATTCGAGACTTAATTAATTTAGGAAATTAGGTCAAATTTTCAGACTTAGGTCTGCTCCATACTAAATGCCTATCGAGACCAAGTCATTGTTGGGTTGGGTCAAATACAACGATTGACCTGACCCATTTGGAAGCCCAATTCAGATTATGAGATCCATGCCATCCATCCATTTTTACATATCATATTAGGGCTTGATACCAAAAATGAGAAGGATATAAATCTCAGGTGGACCCCACCACATGAAAACAATAGTGATTGGATATCCACAATTAAAACCATCCTAAGGCCCACTGTACTTTTTATTTGACATCCAATCTGTTGATTAGGTCATACAGGCCCATATGAAGGGAAAACAAAATATCAGATTGATCAAAAACTTTATATGGCCAACAAAAGGTAATTGGAATTGAAAACAACACTTCTTATGGGCTACAGGTCATTGGTCGAGTCACCTTATGAACATGTCGGATAACAAATAAAAATCTTGATGGGACCTAGCTTTCTTTTATCACCACTTTTTTCCTATGGTGTGTCCCACTGGAGCTTTTTTTATTTATTATTATTATTATTTTTTTTTTTTTTTGGGGGGGGGGGGGGTTGTTAGTACACACCCATCTCAGTAAACACACTCCATGTTAGCCACCCCCAGTCGGGACTGATGCCAAGACCTAAGTGTTAAAATGAGGTATCTCCACTCCATCTGCCAGTTGAGCTATGGATCTGGGTGTCCCACTTGAGCCTTGGATCTGCCCGTTGTCAGGGTTTTTACCTTAAAATACACTGCATAAATGGATGGACAGCGTAAATACATCACGGAGGGCCCCACATCTCACACATGTGCCCCTCTCTTTGGACATGTACGGAAACCAGTCGTAGCATTCGGTATAGCCGTAAGCACCACCTAAAAAAATAATAATAATGACAGAGTATTAAAAAGACAAATGTTCACATTCATAAATCACAAACTTGCCGATTCATTGATTCACGTGTATTAGAAATCCGAACCGTTGAAAAGGTAGGCCCCACCAGGAATATAACTTGACTTTAAAATCAGACCAATTCATTAATTAGGAGTCCACACCAATTCACGATTGACCTAACCCATTTGGAAGCCAATTCAGATTTTGAGATCCATGCCGTCCATCCATTTTTGCATATCAATTAGGGCTTGATACAAAAAATGAGGGGGATATAAATCTCAGGTGGACCCCACCACATGAAAACAATAGTGATTGGATATCCACAATTAAAACCAACCTAAGGCCCACTGTACTTTTTATTTGACATCCAATCGATTGATTAGGTCATACAGGCCCAGATGAAGTGAAAACAAAATATCAGATTGATCAAAAACTTTATATGGCCAACAAAAGGTTTTTAATGGTCGACGCTCATTCAACACTGTTTCCTATAATGTGGTCCAGTTGAGATTGGGATAAACCTCATTTTTTTGTCTCATACCATAAAATGATATGGAAAAATAGATGGACGGTAGGGATGAAAAACATACATCATGGTGGGGCCCACAGAGCACCGACCACCAGCCCTTGCACTGGTGTCAGCGCGAGTAGCCAATCCATTTCATGAGAGAGAGACAAACCAGTCTCTCTCTCTCTCTATCTTCTCTCACTCTCTCAATCTCTCTCTCTCTCTCTCTCTCTCTCTCTCTCTCTCTCTCTCTCTCTCGCACACCCTCTCTCTCTCGGTCCTTTCTCAACGGCACCCTCTCTCTCTGTCTCTCTCGGTGCTCTCTCACTCTCGCGCACCCTCTCTCTCTCTCTCTCTCTCTCTCTCTCTCGTCCTCTCTCTCAGCGCGCCCCCTCTCTCTCTCTCTTGGTCCTCTCTCTCGTGCACTCTCTCTCTCTCTCTCTCTCTCTCTCTCTCTCTCTCCTCAGAGCTCGGGAACCCTATTTTCGGTGTGGACTCGTGATCTAGGCTTCAACTCAAATAGGAAGTTGTTCTCTTCCTGCTACAAAATCGGTTGGCCGTGAGGTATCTCTCACTCTCTCTCTCTCTCTCAATCTCTCTCAATCTTGATTGAAACTAGTTGGGGTTTAGGGATTTGAGGATTTAGGGATTTAGGGATTTGGGGATTTAGGGATTTGGGGATTTAGGGTAATCAGGTTTTTAGTTTGTATAAGTGGGGCCATGGTTCACTAATCCAGATCATCAGTCTATTGTGCTGTGGATGGTGCACCATGGATGCACCAAACTAAAAAAATCTCCCAAGATTGAGAGATCCTAGCCACCAATCTATAGCGCTTTTCAACGAATGCGGATAGTTCCTCTTCAATACATATAACTGATGGATATCTTAATCACTCAAGCTGAACCTTAGCTACTAAAAAAAAGTAGGAAGTGGGTGCGGGAGTGGATGCAGATCCTAGAAGTAAATAACGATTTTCAAGCCTAGGAATTGTGAGATTATGAAGTAGGAAAAAATGGTAGAAGATTTTTTTTGCAACTATAGGGTGAGCTACAACACAACAGATGAATATATATATATATATATATATATCTTGACAACGAACATGACATGTAGATAGGATGAAATTTCTGTTTATGAACTAGAACGACATGTTTTTTTATTTTTTGGATGATAGATTGTGAAATATGATAAGGTCACATAGAAGTGAATGAAGGGTAAAATATAAATATTAGCTTGATGACGTCAAGCAGTTTTAAGCAGTAGGCAATCAATTCTCACTATTTATGTGGTGTAGTCTTCTTGAGCATATGTGATTTGAATAAATTCTTATTATTTTTTCCTTTCCTTTGAAAAAAAAAAAGAGAAGAAGATCTAAATGAACTCATTTTGGATATACTAGTCAATCTCTACTTTTGAACATGGTGTGTTTGATGAAATTTATAAGAGGAGCCTAACCAATGTGGAGTGCAATGATTTGTGCGACTCAATCATTTCAATTGCTGAGTCTATATGGTAATTTATCATGCCCGAAGATTCAAAGTATGTGGCCCATCCTATGTTAACGTCAGATCTCAAATGTGTTTGCTTGTGGATGGCTAAGGGATTGAAGTGTGTATGGGCTTAGAAAAATTACAGAAAATTACTGGTGTAATTAGCAATCCAAACAGGCCTTACATGGCTCCATTGTCAATCAGGATGGTTCATCTAGTTGACCTTCATATGGATGGAGAGAGCACTTAGTGGATGATTCTTGCCATCATTTTTTTTGGGTGACTTTGCTGCCCTGAATGTTGACGTTTAAAGACCACAAACTGGATGGCTAGGATCATTCCCTCCATGTGTTTTTCAATTCACTTCCCATTTGTGTTAAGGCCTGATAGTTGAACAGTCTCTACCAGGTGTACCTTAGAGGGAAGGCTGTCTCTACTATATTCAGGTTCTACTGCATCAACTGCATCAACTGCATTGTTTGACTTAGAATTATCCTTCATATGAAGAAGTTGTTTTTGTCATTTGGTGAGTTTTGAAATGAAGGAATCAATTATAGTACCCTTCTCTATCTCCTTCAACACATACGTCTGATTTTACGATTTCTGGACTGTGTATGAATTGCCACTTCATAGGGTATGGTCATGAAGGAAATCATCAAGGATGGAATATGATTAGCCAACAAGGGTAGTTGCCCATTGATGTACGTAGCATTTATTTCGGTCCAATAAAGTCAATTCATCAGAATCCTTTGGGAACATTGAAAACCATAGACAAGAAATTGGTTTCCATAGAAATCTACTTTCTATTTATGTTTGATATATAAAAAAAAATAGCTATGGGAATCATTTTCCATTTCAAAGTTTGGCTTGAAAGAAAAAACATGGCTATTAATTTCTTTCAAGAATATGTTAGTTGTCGATTTTCACAGTTACAAGAGAATTCATATCATTTTACTATTGACCTTCTTACATTTTCATAAAAAACAACTATGTTGAACAAACAAGATAACATAACTTGAATTTATTTCCAGGGTTTTCTTGACAATAAGATTCATTATTCATCTATAATTTTCCTACCTTTCCAAACAAAGATAAAGGAAGGAAAAATGCAATTTTTATCCCATGTTTTTAAGGCACACACCTCTTTTTTCCACATTTGGAAATGAAATAATACCAAGAGATAGAAAACGGCACTATATGCATCATTAACTAGGCATGTAAAAATCGTTTTCATAGACTAAATTTAGGAAAATTGGAGTTGTTTTGTACTCTAGCAAACAATGATGATTGGCTCAAACCTAAGGCCTCAGTCTTGAAACATGTCTTGTCTCCCATTGAGCTATGGGCTTGAATCTGAAGTGTACATTTTGGCATGGATGAACTTGAATTGAACCGTCCATATCGTAGGAACACCATGGAAAGATTAGAATCTTAAATCCAGATTTTCTTGGTTATTGTAGAGTTTGATTAATGAACATTTTTTTTTTTGCTGAATTTTGATCATTGTACTGCATTTTAACCATCTATTATACTTCTAATGATCTAAAGTTAGAAGATCAAATTAGTGTAGATTTTAGTTTATGATCTATCTATTATACCTTTAGAGTAAGTTTGAGAAGATGATCTATGATATATATATATATATATATATATATATATATATATATATATATATATATATACCAAACATATTGAAAACACAACACAGACATATACACAGACTTATGTTGTCATTATTTTCAAGGTAGGGATGAACATCAAGCAAATTCTCACTCCATTATGAATTTCCTTACACTCTTATACCTGTTTTTTACATTATTAGACAGGATGAAGTGTTGCATCAGTAAACATACAGTTTGAAGGGATTTATTTGATATGCTTTTGGCAGCTATTCACATCCATGCATATGTATGATTATGTGAAAGCACAATTTGAAACAATTCATTCCATACGCTTACGGGGTGTTAAAATCCATGCATGTGTATACATGTAGCCAGGCATTTATGTTTCTCAATTGAAACCATCCAGATAAATAAGGCCCATTATAAGTCAGTGACAACTTGAAAATCATACCAACTGAATGATCCTAGGTGTCAAACTATGGAAATCAAAAGGAATGGTAAATGAAAAAGAATAAGTGGTCTAAATTAGACAAACAAATGTCCAATATTGGTGAGTATCTGAAGAGATGGTGAGTATCTGCCATCCAAAATGAGGATTGCTATGGTAAGGAGAGGGTTGCCTGTCATAGTAGGCGAGAAGCAAAGGGGGCATCGTGATGTTTGTGAGAAATCAACGAATTGGGTTAAGACATGGATTAAAAAATGATGCCTTATTTTTTTTCCTTATCTTGTTTCTTTATGAACCGTATGAATGTAGTTTGATGGTTGTTATAGTCTGTGTGGCTGTTTGGCTAGGTGTAGATCTTCTTTATGGGTTTTGCTTCCCCTATGTGTTGGTTCAGGATCACCATCATGGGCCCACATGTACAGATGATACGAAGATTGGAACCGTTCATCATATGTGTAACTTCCATATATGAGCTAATAGTCAATGACAACACCCCAAGACTGACCCTGACATTTGATTTTGTCGAGTTAATGTGATCCATTTCAATTTAGCTTCACCAATCTCACATACGTATGTCTTAGCATGTGTGTCCATATATAGTCAAGACATGTTCTTGTATAAATGATAGTACACAACTACACATTATCCACAAATACATAATCCACAAATACTACACAAGGGATTTATATATATATATATATATCTTGCTACATATAGATTGTCACACCATTTTAATCTTTGGTTTTCAATGACAAGTGAGGTCCATGGTCCAATAATCCAAACCCATGCGTGTTTGTCCCAACAGCAGATGGACTATGCCCAATAATCTCCCCGATAGGACAACCCAACTTATCAATCTCTAGCTTCTATATAAAAGGTTACGTTGTCTTCTCTCACTCATGTACTATTTCATATTATAAAATTTCCAAGTAAATTGTACGAGGTTTACAGTAATCTTGGAGATTAGAAAATTTCTAAGTATGTGCATTTCAATCTGAGTTAATTCTCTAATGAAGATAACCTTGGGAGGGTTGATACGAGGGATGGGTTGATTGCAAGAGGCCGATTAAAACTATATTGGGTTATCTTACTGGTCTTGAAATGATTATGTCCGGCAAGATAACCCAATACAGTTTTAATCAGGTCTCTTGTAATCAACCCATCCCTCGTATCAACCTTCCCAAGGCTATCGTGATTAGAGAAATAACTCAGACTGAAATGCACATACTTGAAAATTTTCTGCACTCTAAGATTATTATAAACCTCGTACAATTTACTTGAAATTTTCATCAGCTATAGGTCATATGGTATAAAGAGCTTGTCCGTCTCTACTAACCGAACATAAAACACAAACTCAATGGTAAATTTTTAGCCTATGAATCTTGTGTATATGCAGAAAAGCAACATAAGTGGTTAATGCTTTTAATCATTTAATGTCCAACTACTATCCATTGTAAGGACTGCCTGATGAATAGTCTTCAAGATTGGTTTTCATTCATAAAAAAATAGATGTGTACCTTGTTTTTAAATGTATTTGCTCGAAATTGATGGAGTAGACCCAGATGTGCGTCGGAGCTATCCGGAAGAGCGGGGGTCCCTGGAAGGTGGGAGCTGCTGTTATGACCATGATGAATCTGTTCATTTCCTATGGACAGCATTGGAAGGGCCTGGCCATTTGGACAGGCCGTATTTATGTATTTGCTCGAAATTAATGGAGCAGACCCGGATGTGCGTCGGAGCTATCCGGAAGAGCGGGGGTCCATGGAAGGTGGGAACCGCTATTATGACCATGATGAAGCTGTCCATTTCCTATGGATAGCATTGGAAGGGCCTGGCCATTTGGACAGGCCATATTTATGTATTTGCTCAAAATTAATGGAGCAGACCTGGATGTGCGTTGGAGCTAACCGGATGAGCTGGGGTCCTTGGAAGGTTGGAACCGCTATTATGACTATGATGAAGCTGTCCATTTCCTATGGACAACATTGGAAGGGCCTGGCCATTTGGATAGGCCGTGTTTATATCTGTATTTGTAGGGACCACACCCTTAACCTAAACCGAACCCACACCTGATTTTCTAAACTTAAACCTTAACCTATTCTCAATTCCCAATGCTATAACCTATAACCTATAACCTATAACCTAAACCTAAACTTATAACCTAAACCTATAACCTAAACCAAAACCTAAACCAAAACCTATAACCTAAACCTAAACCAAAACCTATAACCTAAACCTTAACCTATAACCTATAACCTATAACCTAAACTTATAACCTAAAACCAAAACCTAAAACTAAAACCTAAACCTATAAACTATAACTTAAACCTAAACCTAAACCTATTTTCAATTCTCAAAGCTATAACCTAAACCTAAACCTAATCTAAACCTATAACCTTAACCTATAACCTTAACATAAACCCAAAACTAAACCTTAACCAAAACCTATAACCTTAACCTAAACCAAAACCTAAACTTATAACCTTAACCTAAACCTAAAACCAAAACCTAAACCTATAACCTAAACCTATAAACTAAAACCTAAACTTAAACCTAAACCTAAACCTAAACCTATAACCTAAACCTATTACCTAAACTAAAACCTATAACCTTAACCTAAACAAAACCTATAACCTAAACCTTAACCTATAACCTATAACTTAAACTTATAACCTTAACCTAAACCTATAACCTAAACCTATAAGCTAAAGCCTAAACCTAAACCTAAAACCTAAATGTATTCTTAAATCCAGTAAACCTAAACATAATCCCAATCCCAATCTCAACTCCCCAACCTAAACCTAAACCTAAACTTCATAACCCGATCCCGAACCTCAACCCGATTTCCTAAACCTAAACCTTAACCTATTCTCAAATCCCTAAACCTAAACCTACACTAAATTCCAATCTCAACTCCCTAACCTAAACCTAAACCTAAACATGAAAACCCAAGCCTAAACCCGATCCCGAACCCGATTTCCTAAACCTAAACCTTAATATATTTTCAAATCCCTAAACCTAAACCTACACCAAATCCTAATCTCAACTCCCTAACCTAAACATAAACTTGAACTTGAAAACCTAAACCTAAACATGATCCCAAACCCGAACTCGGATTCCTAAACCTAAAGACTAACCTATTCTCAATTCCCAAAGCTATAACCTATTACCTAAACCTAAACTTAAACCTAAACTTAACCTATAACTTTAACCTATAACCTAAACCTAAAACCTAAACCTAAACCTATAACCTAAACCTATAACCTAAACCTATAAGCTAAAACCTAAACCTATAACCTAAAACCTAAATGTATTCTCAAATCTCTAAATTTAAACCTACACCAAATCCTAATCTCAACTCCCTAACCTAAATCTAAACTTAAACTTGAAAACCCAAACCTAAACGCGATCCTGTACCCGAACCCAATTTCCTAAACCTAAACCTTAACCTATTCTTAATTCCCAAAGCTATAATGTATAACCTAAACTTAAACCTATAACCTTAACCTAAACCTAAACCTAAAACCAAAACCTAAACCTATAACCTAGACCTATAAGCTAAAACCTAAACCTAAACCTAAAACCTAAATGTATTCTCAAATACCTAAACTTAAACCTAATCCCAATCCCAATCTCAACTCTCCAACCTAAACCTAAACCTAAACTTCTAAACCCGAACCCGAACTCGAACCCGAACCCGATTTTCTAAACTTAAACCTTAACCTATTCTCAAATCCCTGAACCTAAACCTACACCAAATCCCAATCTCAACTCCCTAACCTAAACGTAAACCTAAACATGAAAACCCAAGCCTAAACCCGATCCCGAACCCGAACTCGATTTCCTAAACCTAAACCTTAACTCGTTTCTCAATTCCCAAAGCTATAACCTATAACCTATAACCTAAACCTAAACCTAACCTAAACCTATAACCTTAACATAAACCCAAAACCTAAACCTTAACTAAAACCTATAACCTTAACCTAAACAAAAACCTTAACTTATAACCTTAACCTAAACCTAAAACCAAAACCGAACCTATAAACTAAACCTATAAACTAAAACCTAAACCTAAACCTAAACCTAAACCTATAACCTAAACCAAAACCTATAACCTTAACCTAAACAAAAACCTATAACCTAAACCTTAACCTATAACCTATAACCTAAACTTATAACCTTGACCTAAACCTATAAGATAAAACCTAAATCTAAACCTAAAACCTAAATGTATTCTCGAATCCCTAAACCTAAACCTTATCCCAATCCCAATCTCAACTCCCCAACCTAAACCTAAACCTAAACTTCAAAACCCGATCTAGAACCCGAACCCGATTTCCTAAACCTAAACCTAAAACCCTAAAAAAACCTAAACCTAAACCTAAAACTAAACCTACACCAAATCCCAATCTCAATTCCCTAACCTAAACCTAAACCTAAACATGAAAACCCAAGCCTAAACCCAATCCCAAACCCAAACTCGATTTCCTAAACCTAAACCTTAACCTATTCTCATTCCCGAAGCTATAACCTATAACCTAAACCTAAACCTAACCTAAACCTATAACCTTAACTTATAACCTTAACATAAACCCAAAACCTAAACCTTAACCTAAACCAAAACCTATAACCTTAACCTAAACCAAAACTCAGTAACCTAAACCTTAACCTAAACTTATAACCTAAACCTAAACCTAAACCTATAACCTAAACCTATAAACTAAAACCTAAACCTAAACCTAAACCTAAACCTATAACCTTAACCTAAACAAAAACCTATAACCTAATCCTTAACCTATAACCTATAACCTAAACTTATAACCTTAACCTAAACCTAAAACCAAAACCTAAACCTATAAGCTAAAACCTATACCTAAACTTATACCTAAACCTTAACCTATTCTCAAATCCCTAAACCTAAACCTACACCTAATCCCAATCTCAACTCCCTAACCTAAACCTAAACCTAAACTTAAAAACCCAAGCCTAAACCCGATCCCAAACCCAAACCCGATTTCCTAAACCTAAACCTTAACCTATTCTCAAATCCCTAAACCTAAACCTACACCAAATCCCAATCTCAACTCCCTAACCTAAACCTAAACCTAAACATGAAAACCCAAGCCTAAACCCGATCCGAACCCGAACTCGATTTCCTAAACCTAAACCTTTACCTATTTTCAAATCCCTAAACCTAAACCTACACCAAATCCTAATCTCAACTCCCTAACCTAAACCTAAACTCGAACTTGAAAACCCAAACCTAAACCCGATCCGAACCGGAGAACCCGTTTCTAAACCTAAACCTTAACCTATTCTCAATTCCCAAAGCTATAACCTATAACCTAAACCTAAACCTAACCTTAACCTATAACCTTAACCTATAACCTAAACCTAAAACCAAAACTAAAACCTATAACCTAAACTTATAAGCTAAAACCTAAACCTAAAACTTAAAACCTAAATGTATTCTCAAATCCCTAAACCTAAACCTATACCAAATCCTAATCACAACTCCCTAACCTAAACCTAAACCTAAACTTGAAAACCCAAACCTAAACCCGATCCCGAACCCGAACCAAGTTTCTAAACCTAAACCTTAACCTATTCGCAATTCCCAAAGCTATAACCTATAACCTAAACCTAAACCAAACCTAAACCTATAACCTAAACCTATAACCTTAACCTAAACCTAAAACCAAAACCTAAACTCAGTAACCTAAACCTATAAGCTAAAACCTAAACCTAAACCTAAAACCTAAATTTATTCTCAAATCCCTAAACCTAAACCTAATCCCAATCCCATTCTCAACTCCCCAACCTAAACCTAAACCTAAACTTCTAAACCCAATCCTAAACACGAACCCAATTTCCTAAACCTAATCCTTAACCTATTCTCAAATCCCTAAACCTAAACCTACACCAAATCCCAATCTTAACTCCCTAACCTAAACCTAAACCTAAACATGAAAACCCTAGCCTAAACTTAATCCCGAACCCGAACCCGAACCCGAACCCAATCTCCTAAACCTAAACCTTAACCTATTCTCAATTCTCAAAGCTATAACCTATAACCTATAACCTAAACCTAAACCTAAACCTAACCTAAACCTATAACCTTAACATAAACCCAAAACCTAAACCAAAGCCTATAACCTTAACCAAAACCTAAACTCAGAACCTAAGCCTTAACCTAAACTTATAACCTTAACCTAAACCTAAAACGGAACCTAAACCTATATCCTATAACCTAAACCGATAAACTAAAACCTAAACCTAAACCTATAACCTAAACCAAAACATATAACCTCAACCTAAACAAAAACCTATAACTTAAACCTTAACCTATAACCTATAACCTATAACCTAAACTTATAACCTTAACCTAAACCTAAAACCAAAACCTAAACCTATAACCTAAACCTAAACCTATACCTAAACATTAACCTATTCTCAAATCCCTAAACCTAAACCTACACCTAATCCCAATCTCAACTCCCTAACCTAAACCTAAACGTAAACATGAAACCCCAAGCCTAAGCCGGATCCCGAACCTGAACCCGATTCCCTAAACCTAAACCTTAACCAATTCTCAATTCCCTAAACCTATAGCTTATAACCTAAACCTAAAACTAAACCTAAACCTTAACCTAAACCTATAACCTTAACCTAAACCAAAACTTATTACCTATAACCTAAACTTATAACCTATAACCTAACAATAACCTAAACCTTAACCTATAACCTAAAACCTAAATGTATTCTCAAATCCCTAAATCTAAACCTACACCTAATCCTAATCTCAACTCCATAACCTTAACCTAAACCTGATTCCGAACCCAAACCCGATTTCCTAAACCCTAAACCTATTCTCAAATCCTAAAACCTATACTTATAACCTGAACCTAAACCTAAACTTGGAGGAGCTGGCGAGGTAGAGGGAGGAGCAGGAAAGGAGGATAGAGGATCAGCTGGCGAGGCAGAGGAAGATGGAGGAGGAGTTGGTGAGGCAGAGGAAGGAGCAGGAGAGGAGGATGGCGGAGATGCGGGTGGAGCATGAGCGACGGATGATAGAGATGTTTCAGGCTTTCACTACACGCTTACCCACCGATGCCCCACCATCTCCGCCTTCATCTTTGTGATTTTTTATTTATTTGTTTATGATGTTAAGTTTATATGTATTTATGCGTGAATGAATTTGATGCAAATAAGATTGTTTGTATTTGGATGAATGTAGTTTATGTAGTTTGGATTTAGATGGATGTGAATGTGAATATGATGAAATGTATATATTAGGATGAATATGATGGAATATATTGTTAACAGGTGTATATCAGGAATTTTGTATGGATTTTGAGCTGGAATATTTTTTTTTAAAAAGAAATTTTTGGCGACGAAAATTTTCATCACTAAAAGATATGTTAGTTTATTTTTAGCAGCGAAACTTTTCACTGTTAAAAGTCTTATATTGTACAAGACTTCTAGTAGCGAAAAGTTTCGCTGCTAAAAATAGAAGCATTTTTTGTACAATTTTAGCGCTAAAAGTTGAAAATTTTTAGCAGCGAAACTTTTCACCGCTAAAAGTTTATGTAGTTTAGGTTTAGATGGATGTGAATGTGAATATGATGAAATGTGTATATCAGGATGAATATGATGGAATATATTGTTAACAGGTGTATATCAGGAATTTTGTAGGATTTTGAGTTGGAATATTTTTTTTTTTTAAAAGAAACTATTGGCGACGAAAGTTTTCGTCGCTAAAAGATATGTTGGTTTATTTTTAGCAGCGAAATATTTCGCCGCTAAAAGTCTTGTACAGTATAAGACTTTTAGCAGCGACAAGTTTCACTGCTAAAACAGGAGCATTTTTTTTCAGTTTTAGAGCTAAAAGTTGAAAAATTTTAGCAGGGAAACTTTTCGCTGCTAAAAGTCTTATATAGTATTTTTTTTAGTGACGAACATTTTTGCCGTTAAAAGTTTTATGTAGTTTGGGTTTAGAAACTTTTGGTGATGAAAAGTTTCATCGCTAAAAGATATGTTAGTTTATTTTTAGCAGCGAAAAGTTTCGCTGCTAAAAACATAAGGATTTTTTTGTAGAAATTGATCGCTACAAGTTGAATATTTTTAGCAGTGAAAAGTTTCACTGCTAAAAGTCTTGTACAATATTTTTTTAGCGACGAACATTTTCGTCGCTAAAAGTTTAAGAAAATGCTCCGAGTCTTTAGCAACGAAAAGTTTCGTCGCTAAAAGTCTCATACAGGATTTTTAGCTGTAAAAATTTTTACAGCTAAAAGTAATTTATTGAAAATGGTAAAAACATGTTTGGAGCATTCAGCGACGAAAATTTTTGTCATTAAAAGTCTCATACAGGATTTTTAGCTACAAAAATTTTCGCAGCTAAAAGTAATTCATTCAGAGGCGGCGAAAAAATGTGTGGAGCCTTTAGCGATGAAAACTTTCGTCGCTAAAAGTCTAATCCATGATTTTTAGCTGCGAAAATGTTCGTCGCTAAAAGTGAACTTTTAGCGACGAATAAATTATTCGTCGCTAAAAGTGACTTTTAGCGACGAAAACGTGTTTCGTCACTAAAAGTTTCGTCGCTAAAAATCCTCTTTCTTGTAGTGTCGATTTCACCATTAATTTAGTGCCTAGTGCGACACCTATATCTCTTCCGACGTATCGCATGCCTCCATGTGAGATGGAGGAACTGAGGAGACAGATCGATGATCTGTTGGATGCAGACTTCACACGACCGAGTGTATCTCCTTGGGGAGTACATGTGTTGTTTGTGAAGAAGAAATATGGATTGCTACGATTGTGTATCGATTATCGCAGGTTGAACCAAGTGACAGTGAAGAACAAGTATCCTTTGCCCAGGATAGATGACCTGTTCGATCAGTTAAAAAGGGCACGGTACTTCACTAAGATTGATTTACAGTCAGGGTATTGCCAGTTGCGCGTCAGGGATGAGAACGTGTAGAAGACAACATTTAGGACCAACTTTGGCCACTACGAGTTCCTTGTGATGTCGTTTGGACTCACAAACGGTTCACGGACCTGATGAACCGGGTGTTTCGGCCGTATCTGTACCGATTCGTCATCGTATTTATAGATGACATCCTGATATACTCCAAGAGTTAGAAGGATCACAAGGAGCACTTGCGAGCAGTCTTTGATACATTCAGGGAGAACCAGTTGTTTGCTCAGTACAAGAAGTGTAACTTCTAGAAAGAAGAAGTCAAGTTCCTGGGACATGTGGTATCCAAGGAAGGAATAATGGTGGACCTTGCTAAGGTGACCGCAGTTCAGGACTGGGAGCAGCCCAGTTTGGTTACTGAAGTGAGGAACTTCCTTGGCCTGGCAGGATACTATCGTCAATTCATTAAGGACATTTCCAAGATAGCCATGTCGTTGTCTTAACTCACTTGTAAAAACCTTAAGTTTTCCTAGAATGAGAAGGCAGAATCAGCCTTTTAGGAACTGAAGGACAAGCTGACATCTGCCCCTATACTAGTATTACCAGAGCAAGGGGTTAGGTATACGATATACACCGACGAGTCTCATGTTGGTTTGGGTTGTGTTCTGACGCAGAAGGACAAGGTTATTGCCTATGCATCGTGACAGTTAAGGAAACACGAGGAAAACTACCCTACGCATGACCTGGAGTTAGTGGCCGTCATCTTTGCATTAAAGCTCTGGAGACATTACCTCTATAGAGAGGAGTTCGAACTCTTTTGCAAGCACAAGATCCTCAGGTACATATTTATGCAGAGGGACCTGAATATGAGGCAGCGGCGTTGGATGGAAACCTTAAAAGACTTCAAGTTCGAGGTCTCCTACCATCCTGGCAAGGCTAACCTTGTTGCAGTTGCATTAAGCCATAAGAAGATGATAGCATTTGCGGCTCCACTAATGATAGACGAGTGGAACATGGTAGAATTTGTGCGAGACTTCGAGCAGAAGCTTACGGTAGAGGAGTTGTTCGAGAGCGTCGCACACGTTCTTGTGCAGCCACTCATTGATGACAGGATTATTGCGGCTCAGAAAGACGATAAACTATTGATAAAGATGAGAGGGCAAATGAGCAACAGTGAAGACTCAGAATGGAGAGTTGGTACGTATGGGGGTTTATGTTATTGTGGCCACCTATGCATCTCAAACCTTCATGACTTGAGAAGGGAAGTTCTCGAAGCTACTCACAATTTGAAGATGGCGATGCATCCTGGTAGTGCAAAGCTGTATCGAGATATGAAGCAATCGTACTGGTGGGACAACATGAAGGCCCACATTGCAGACTATGTATCCCGTTGTCTCACGTGCCAGCAAGTCAAAGCCGAACATCGCCGACCTCCTGGTTTACTTCAGCCCATGCCCATAGCTGAATGGAAATGAGATTTCATCGCTATGGACTTCATTTCAGGATTGCCGAAGACGAGGAAGGGGCATGACTCTATTTGGTTGATTGTGGACCGATTGACAAAATCAACTCATTTCCTTACTATTAAAGTTTCAAACTCAGCAGACATTTGGCCAGGTTGTACATTAAGGAGATAGAATGTCTACATGGAGTGCCTGTGGAAATCGTGTCTAACCGAGACACGTGATTCACATTTATCTTCTGGACTCGTATCCAGGAAGCAATGGGTGTGAAACTGAAGTTCAGCACCGCATTCCACCCACAGATTGACGGGCAAACGGAACGGGTAAATTAGGTGTTAGAGGATATGTTGCGAGCTTGTGTGCTAAATTTTAAGGACAGTTGGAATGACTGTCTTCCTTATGCTGAGTTCGCTTATAACAACAACTTTCAGGCGAGCATTGGCATGACTCCCTATGAGGCACTGTATGGGCATCAGTGTCGAGCATCGCATTGTTGGGCAGAGGTTAGCGAGAAGAGTCTGATTGGCCCAGAGTTAGTGTAGGCAACCTCGGAGAAGATTGACATTATTAGGCGTCGACTTCTTGCAGCACAGAGTAGACAAAAGAGTTACACAGATACAAGATGTAGACAACTAGAGTTTAAGATTGGGGACCATGTATTCCTGAACTTTTTTCCAATAAAGGGAGTCCTTCGATTCAGCAAGAAGGGAAAGCTCATGCCACGGTTTATTGGTCTGTTCCAGATTTTAGATCGAGTGGGTGTGGTAGCATACCGCCTCGCTTTGCCCACACCACTCATAGGCGTGTACAACGTGTTTCACGTATCGATGCTGAAGAAATACGTTCTTGATCATTCCCACATTATCAGATGGGAGTAGGTACAGTTGAGTAAAGATGCTACTTATGTACTGTGACCAACATGTATTCTAGACAGGAAGGAACAGGTGCTGTGCAGTAAGGTTATCCCACTTATGAAGGTACTGTGGATGCATCACACTGAGGAAGAGGCTACTTGGGAAACAGAAGCCGAGGTCCGTAAGAATTACCCTTAGATTCTCGAGGAATATGAAAAGGTACTAATTTCGAGAACAAATTTTTTCTTTAAGGGGGGTAGATTATAACATCTTAGAAAAATCTATAAAAAAAAATGAGTATCACCTCAGGCAGAAACTACTAAGGACTGAATCCTTTAGAAATTAGATGGAAATTAATTAAGTACGAAACTGAATTAATTAGTAGATTAGCTTGAACTGCTTTCTATACGAACTATAAGACCTAAAACTAGTAGAATCGTTAACTCTACATTACCTAAAAACGTAGGATAAATCTCAAAACCAATTGCTCTCAGGAGCACATTGAAACTCCGTATCTTAAAATGCACAACTAGAGCCCTGAGTAAAGTGTATGAGAAACGCGAATATCTTTAGAAAATGAACTCATATTTAAGTGAATTGGGCCGTTCTCTTACAGGCTAAATTTAAAGTTTTAGACTGTCAGATTCTAACCCAACTACACCCTTGGATCAGGAAAATTTTCCTACATAGGTTAGTGTACTTGTGGCCCTGATCGAGAGACGATGACCGTTGAACTGAAATTAGTCCTCCACAGTTGATCCACAAATCCGATCGAACCAAAATCTTAATCTAACATAGATCCATCATCAGGGAACTTTCCCCAGACCATATACTGGTAATGGGCCTCCATATGAGCTCCGTTGACCCGAAACAGGCGACTTTTGGCTATAACCTAAGTATACCATGGCCCTGGGGCCATTGACTTCACTTTTGGGCCTATATAAGACCCTAAACCCTCCCTTCTCTCATTCCATACGAATTCCCTAAACCTTAGCTGAGAGAAGAGAGAAAAGAGAAGGAGAAAGTGAGGAGAAGTGAGAGAGAGTTATGGTTTGATGCTGGGATTCGTTCCCGCCACTCCACGTGCTGAATTCCCTCTTCCGTGTCGCTATATCGGCGATTTCGATTCCATTTTTGGGTAAGGAATCTGTAAGTACAATTGTTATTTTTCCTTTGGTTGTCAAATTTTGTAGTGCCAAAAACACAATCTATGTCTTGTGTAGCATGTTGATCTGTATGTTCAAGTCACTTCATCAATGCTACAAGCTAAGATCGGTGATTTACTTCGAGAAGTTCAAGTTCAAGTTATTTGTTAACTTCTGCAAGCTTCAATGATCAGAATATTTCAAGAGCTACAACAGAAGACAAGTTCTTATTAAAGTCTCAAGTACAATTCAAGATCAAGTACAAGTCAAGACTGTAGTACAAGATGAAGTTCAAAGCTTCAGAAGATCTCAAGTTCAAGCTACATCAGAGATCTCAAGCTTCACAATCTTCTAAGGTTAACCAACATCTGAAGAAATGAAGACTCAATGTCCATACTTCACATTTAAGGTTTGCATGACCTTAGTTTGACCTTAGGGTAGGTCATTTTGAATACATAATTCATATAGAATATTTTTATAAGTGTTTGGTCTGTTTTAAGACTAGTCCTGGACTCTATTTGACTAGTCCTAGAACTGGCTTGACCAGTCTAAGAAATTCCAAGACCAGTCCTAAGTTGTTGCAAAATTTTAAAATTTTTTGGTTGAGCTTCAACCAGTCCTGGAGTCTGCTCGACCAGTCGTAGGAACAGTGCCGACTCATTCATGACCAGTCCTGCAGCTACGACTTAAACTCCAGCAACCATTCTTGGTTTCTCATGACCAGTCGTGGGATGGTCATGACTAGTTGTGGAGGCCTCACGACCAGTCGTGCACCCCTAAGACTAGTCGCAGAACGGTTTTATCTGATCGTGCTTAAAATTTCAAAATGCAGTTCGACCTATGACCAGTCGTGGTGGCCACACGACCAGTCGAAGATGTGATTTCTGCAACTATAAATAGAACACAAATTTAAGAGTTTTTCAAGAATTCAATTCAAGTAAAATCAAGGCATCACTCTGAGATAAGTTTGTGTTATTTAAGCTACGTTGTGTATATTTCATATTCTCTTTTGTTAGCTTTATTTATTTGATTTTGTTTCTGCATTCCAATCTAAATTGAAAAGAGGAATTGTTGTATTCCTTCTTCTTGGAATCAAAATCAAATAGAGCTAGCCCATTTGGTTTAATTTAAAATTAATTAGAACCTAGAACCATTTCAAAGTGAGTATTGGACAATTGAACTTCTATATTCGAACTTCTACTTCGATTGGTTCTTCCGGGCTACAACGAAAGGAGAAATCCAGGTATTTTACTATATTGTAAATTTCCTTCAATTTAGTTTTTGTTTGAGGTTAAGCCAGAAAAATCTCAATCTCGTGGTTATCTGAGAAGAGCTAGAAAACTCAAAAGTGGGGTTTTTTGAATTGTGTAAGCCCATTTAAAAGACAATTGTGAAGGTTTTAGGTGAACCTGTGAAACCTATTTTCATAGTGAACGCTGATATCCCTTGTGTGAGGATATTAGGAGTGGAGTAGCAATCTGTGTGGTTGTTGTTTAACATTTGGTGTACACACAGGCGAACCACTATAATTCTTTGTGTTTTGCGGTTTGAATGTTTATTTACTTTCTATCTTTTAATGTTTATTTACTTTCTATCTTTTATCATTCAAAGCTGTGAAATGTATATGTGGATGTGAATGTTGTAATCTTTTACATTTCAAGCATTGTGGGGAATGTTGTAATAGTTTAGAATTTAATTTCTTGCTATTTCCTTTCAGTTTGAGTTTTGATATTCAAATTGTTCTAGTAAGGTTGTCCTGCCATAAACCCTTGGTCTTTATGGTGCAAGGTTGTCCTTAGAGTAACATTGGTATCAACCTCTCTATTTTAGTTCTTTACATTTCAGTACTGTGATTTGTTTAAAAGTTTTATCTTTCATTCAATTGTTTATAAGGCTATCTTATTCATTTAAATTTCACTGTTAAAGTTTTAATTTGGCATAGTCCTATTCATCCCCCTCTAAGACATATAGCTAGCCCTTTTCATAATCCTAACCCTAATCTATTTTGGGTATCCAAATAGGTAGATCGGTGAAATAGCTAACCTATTTCATGCTATAGGTTGTCATTATGCCATAAATAAAAGGCATAGTGTACGAGCCCAATTCGTAATCGGCATACCGGTGAAAGGTGCGGACTATAAACGTTTAGGTTATGGTTTTCAAGGCTTTCAATGTCAGTTAATGATTTATGATTGACTTGATTGTTGTCACATGTGCTTAGATACGATGTTTTCCACGTATTACACATATATATGAACTATGTTGAATATAATGCATTCCATGTGTTTGTTGAAATGTCTGAATGAATATGGAATTATGATTTGTGCATGCCATGCTTATTAACCGAGGATACGTGATTGTTGTATGTATGACAACTCAGTGAAAGGATTTGTCGTATTATATGTTACAACTAATTTCTTACATGTATGTTGAATGTGTAGCCTAAGTGTTTGATAAAATGTCTGAATGAGTAATTGGTTGATGCAATGCATTTATTAAAGGTGTTGAGATTAGATTCTCAATTACCTTATCTATATGAATAGATTCCTTCATGTAAGTTACATTCGGCTACGGGATTCATGTATGAAATGCCTATGTATGATAAGCATGTGCACTATGTGTGTGTTTAAAATGCTCAAATGAGATTTATATTTAGATTGGCTGTTAAATGCTGTCTAGACTATCACACACGTATGCCTGTTGTATTTGAGTATGATTGGGACTAATATGTAGTCCAGACAATCGGTAATGGTTTACGATCAGTGGCCGAACCAATCTGTTGGTTGCGCAGCCCAATCATAATACACCTTGACATGAGGAAGACTTCCCTACAGACATAAAAGTCATCTAATCATTGGAACCATGGTGTGGCTCGTGGTCGATATGTGGTAATACTCTTGGCCACGCTTATGCATTTGTAGCCGCTTGCCAAGACGTGTGTCACCTCTTACTGGGTTGTTATCCACAACCTGGTCATCACAAGGGCCAAGGTCAACCTTTTGTCATGTTTGAGCCAGCTTCTGAAGATTAATTGTGGTCATCTTGATCTTCAAATTAGATGAAAACAGATCAATGTCGATCAACATTGCCTCATTTTCTTTCTCAAGGAGTTTCAGTAATCCCCGGTTGATGTTTTATGGATAATATTCCTAAAATTCATACAATTGTTAGTAGAGTGGGAATGACTTCCATGCCACTTATTGTTAGTGCATTGATTTGTGCACTTTGTTTGTCAATCACATGAGTCGGTGTGTTATATAATCGGTTGAGCCCTTAGAAGTTGAAGACCAAAGTCAAAGAGGGCATCGAGCATCAAGGAGCAAAGAAAAGGTAAATAAAGTACCTTGGTGACCATACCCTTAAACCTGAAACAACATTAACCTTTATAAAACTCGTATTACTCGATCCCATTAAGGACCACCTCGATCCTTTTGAAGGACCTTCGATCCCATCAAAGGGCCCTTCGATCAAATCGACAGACCCATTAACTAGCCATTTTATAGTCGTTGGAACACAGTTTCTTATAAAAGCTTATTTAGTTCTTAGGAAAATGGATGAATTTTTGTGCAATAGAAGCCTAAGAGATTCCCCACTCATCCCTCATCCTAAGCCTCTAAACCTATGAAATTCAAATCATCTTTAGTAGCTTCAACACTTTAATGGGGATTCCAACTTTCAATGAGAAGTTGATCTTGATCTCTACCTTGTTCTAGAGATTACAACCATGCATATAGGCATAATTCTTATCTAAACCATCTAAAAAACCCATCTAGGTGAATTCCCTAGGATATCAACTATCCGTTAGTTGTAAGAGATTCCATCACTTTTCTTACCTTGGTCACCTCAACGGTATACCACATGCAAGGCGAATGATCATAAGAGCTAAGCATTTGTCATCATCCATCAGGAGAGCACAAGGGGAGTTGATTAAAGCACGTGAGAGTATCGATCAAGCAACCCAAGTAAGGCACGTCAAAAGGGCTCAATCCAACAAGTAAGTTATCAAGTATGAATCTATACACTCCTTACTTATATAGGATTAAGTGTAAGAGTTTGTGACCCAAACTCAGTAGATTCTTGAGGAGTTAGGCTCTTATGTAGGACCGAATTCACTGACATGGGTATGCACATGGTCCACCGGGCATAAGAGCGTATGTGTTAGTCTTGAATGGGAGCCTCCAGCGGGAGTGAACGTAGATCCTTTGATTAGGACTGCTAATGGTTGTTGCTTAGCCAGTAAAAAACCAACTTAAGGGCTTGTTCGTTAATGCTGATTTTTTGTGCTTAACATGGAATTTGAAAAATATTCTATGTTTAGTGGTGTTTGTTAACGCATATCCATGATTTTATGTTGAAAATTTCCCATGATGGGAGTCCTTTATGTTGAGAATTTTCCATGATGGGAGTCCTTTATGTTGAGAATTTTCCGTGATGGGAGTCTAGCTTAATGGGGAATGAAGAATGCGCTGAGTCTAGCTTAATGGGGAATGAAGAATGCGCTATGTGATTATTATTTTTTTAATTGATAATTATCCTTTGCTAGAGAGATTTTCTCCCTTGCATTATACACATCCCAACTTTTAACATGGGGCACTTCTCTGAGCCAACCATGAGGTATGTGTTTCATCCATTCCATTAATCCATTTTTAAAGATCATTTTAGGGCTTGATACCAAAAATGAGAGGAATATAAATCTCAGGTGGACCACACCATAGGAAAACAATAGTGATTAGATATCCAACATTAAAATTCTCCTAAGGCCCAATGTATTGTTTATTTAACATCCAATCTGTTGATTAGGTCATATAGACCCAGATGAATGGAAAAAACAAAGATCAGCTTGATCCAAAACTTTTATGGCCCCTAAAAAGTTTTTAATGGTCAATCTCCATTCAACACTGTTTTCCTGTAATGTGGTCCACTTGAGATTCAGATATACCTCATTTTTGGTCTCATACCATAAAATGATCTAGAAACATAGATGGACGCATGGATGAAACACATACATCATGGTGGGGCCCACATAGCACCTACCACCAGCCAGGTAGGGGTGTAGCCAATGGGTGTGGATTAGCTACTGATGGGTTGAATGGCGAGATTCACTACTGAAGTGACATCACCAAGTTATGTGGGCCTACTATGATGTATGTGGGCGCCACTTATGATGTGTGTGCTT
Organism: Magnolia changhungtana; assembly: GCA_030180095.1. Classification (NCBI taxonomy): domain Eukaryota; kingdom Viridiplantae; phylum Streptophyta; class Magnoliopsida; order Magnoliales; family Magnoliaceae; genus Magnolia; species Magnolia changhungtana. The sequence continues at coordinate 2,991,215 of JASAUF010000554.1, forward strand.
AATCTACACCGTCCATCTATTTGAGATTTAATTTCAGGGCATGAGTTAAAGAACGAGGCAGCTCCAAATATGTAGTTGACCTAGCACAAAAAATAGTGGGGACATTGATGCCTACCGTTGAAACCTTCCTAAGGCTCACCCTGATTTTTATTTGAAATCCAACCAGTTCACACGTTAACACAGACATGAAAGAAGGAAAAAATATATATATATATATATATATATTAGCTTGATCAAAAACTTTTGTGGCATATTTAAGTTTTTAATGGTGGGCGTCATTCTCCCCACTATTTTTTGTGGTGAGGTCCACCGGAACTTTTGTGGCATATAAGTTTTTAATGGTGGGTGTCATTCTCCCCACTGTTTTCTATGGTGAGGACCACTGGAGCTTTGTATTTGACTCATTCTTTGGATCTTTACCTAAAATTATATTTCCAAATGGATGAACGACGTGGATATAAAACATACATCATGATGGGCCCACATAACTTGGTGACGTCACTTCAGTAGCGAGTCTCCCTACTCAACCTGTCAGTATCCAATCCCCGCAGAAACAAATGGGCTACGGATGCGGATTGGTGGAAGCGGATTGGCTAGTGTACCTCACACCAGCTATATAGCTGTTGTATTGACATTAGCAAGTTCTATGGGTCTGACCATGAGGTTTGTGTTATATCCAAACCGTCCATCCATTTAGCGAGATCGTCTTAAGGCTTAAGACGAAAAATAAGACAGATTTAACTGTCAAGTTGACCACATTGCAAAGAGTAGTGGGGGATTGAACGTCTACCATTGAAACCATTTTTGGGGTCATAGAAGTTTTGGATTAATATGAAATTTGTTATTCCTCTTAATTCAGGTCCTTTTGACCTTATGAATAGATTGGATGGAAAATAAACGTAATGGTGGGCCCTACGAATTGTTTAACGGTGAAAATCATTATCTTTGCTGCTATTTGTGCTGTGGTCTAGACGATCTTTGGATATGATTCATTTTTCGGATAATACTTTAAAATGATCTCTAAAAATATATGAACGGTGTAGATATTGTAAATACATCACTGTGAGGCCCATGTAACTTTGATCTCCTTTGAACCGTTCGTACAACTCGGAGCTTGAGGAGCGTCAGTGCTCATCTTCGCACGACATGTACCTACAGTAGCTATATAGCTGGTGTGTGGTACACTAGCCAATCCGCTTCCCAGATTGGCTGGTGTACCTTGCACCAGCTTATAACTGCTATATTGACGTCAACAAGATTTGTAGGTCCCATCATGAGGTATGTGTATATCCAACCGTCCATCCATTTAGTGAGCTCGTATTAAGGCTTAAGATGAAAATAAGACATTGAACTATCAAGTGGACCACACCACAAAAAAACGGTGGGGGATTGAACGTCTACCATTGAAATCCTTTTTGGCATCATAGAAGTATTTGTGATCTTATGAACATATTGGATATAAACGTTATGGTGGGCCCTACGAATTTTTTAACAGTGAAAATCATTATCTCCATTGTTATTTGTGGTGTGTTCCATCTGATCTTTAGATTTGTTTCATTTTTTGGATAATGCTCTAAGATGATCTATAAAAATAGATGAACTGTGTAGATATAATAAATACATCACTGTGGGGCCATGTAACTTTGATCTCCTTTGAATTGTTAGTATAACTCGGAGCTCGAGGAGTGTCAATGCTCGTCTTCCCATGACACTTACCTACAGCAGCTATATAGCTAGTGTGTGGTACACCAGCCAATCCGCTTCTATCCGAGTAGTACCCGGACACAGATTTCCTATGAAAGCCTTTCACATGAACTTCCTGCGCGATGACGTTGGGTGGGGTCTACCATGATGTTTTTGAGAAATCCATCCGGTCCATCCATTTTGCAAGGTCATTTAAGGACGTGTAACTAAAATTAAAGTTTATAAAATACTTAAGTGTGCCATACAAGAGGAAACAATAGGCATTCAGTGAGCACCGTTGAAGCATTTTTATGGCCATAAAAGTTTTGTATCAAGCTATATTTTAGGTGTTTTCACTTCATCCAATTGGGAATGACCTTATAAATGGTTTGGATAGCATATAAACATCAAGGTGGGCCTTATTTGAAGGTTTTGTTGCTACTGGTGCTCAACCCTACACCACACATAATGATAATCTTCCCGCTAAGAGGAATTGAGGGCCTTATGCATAATGATATTTTAGTTTTCTATTAAGTATTTTAGTTTATTTGAATTAAATATAATGATTTAATTTTCATTTAATAAAAAATATTTTCTTTATAATGTAACACATTTCCAAACGGGAGATAGGGGCAAATGTGTTAAATTAACATATTTTAGACATTTAAGATGTTTGTTAACAAACAAGTTGTTTCAAATTCAGTACTTAGTTTTTAAACTTTAGCCATAATTATCAAACAAGTTTTTTAACTTCAGATTTCAGATCCAGGCTTCAAATTTCAAATTCGGGCTTCGTATTTTAGATTCGTCTTTAGACTTCAGATTTAACAAACAGGGCTTAAGTCTCTTACGAAAGCCACCAACACGTTTGGAAATGTGTTCTTTCAACACAAGAGAGTACATGTGTTTAGGTCCTTATGTAGGGCTCTTAAGGTTAAAGGTGAACCTGATTTAAAACCTCTGATAATGAGTATCGATACACTTAAGGAGAGTGTCTCCACCAAGAGTGGAGTAGGGAAAATGAACAACTATACATGCTTGTATTTGTGATTGTATTTGAGCACAATTCTGTTCACGCTTATGTGATTGATTAATTAAATTATATGTATGCTTGAATTTAATTATAACTTAGGAACTTAACTTGTAAAGCACACATAAGCTCACTATCACCAATAGACTAGTTGCTTGATTGACATATGTATTGTAGTCTATATGATTGGACTTACTTTACCTTGGAAGCCTTAGTGTTAATTACCTTGTTAGTTTAACTGGTAAAGTAGTTTATTAGGAAATGAATTGTTAATTAGTCCTAATCACACCCTTCTAGGACTTAGCCAAAATTCTCTAGCTCACCAAGCTTCCCCCTGTCATGATAGACTGTCCCATGCAATTTCACTAACAATATTCAATCTTTTTTAGTTCTTCGACCATGCATATTTTATGATTAATTGGAACTTTAATAAACTTCTCAGCCAACATTATATCAAATATCTTGTCAGCTCGGATAATGTCAAACAAATATACCTTATGAGCCTTCTACGTGGTCTGCACAGTTGATTCGGTTCTAACTAATACTGAACACACAAATGGCTTCTTAGTCACTACCTCAACTGCAGCCACCTCGTGGTTAGGATCATAGTAGTATGTCCTAGCTGACAAGTTCTTTTGTATCGCTCCTTCCTGAATAAGGGCTTCACATCGGGATACTTTTCTTGTAAAATCATATAAATTTGTAAACTATGTCCTGATAAACTTCTTGCGGAGTTTGTATTCCAAACTATCCTGAGTGAGTTGTATAAACTCATCCTCATTCGTGACTACCTTGCATCAGCTTTTCACTCTCTTAAATCAAGCAATATAGTTTTCAACCAATTCACCAGGCAATTGTTGGAAATGAGCAAGATCAGCCATAGAAATTTTCTTGTCCTTGTAGAAGAACTAGGCGTAGAATTTCTACTCCATCTCTTGCTAAGTTTTGATGGAATTTGGTAACAAATTAAAATACCAAGTAAAAGCCACTACAGTTAAGGAATGGCCAAATAGTTATAATTTATAATAATCATTGTTAGCTAATTCACCACATTGCATGGTGAATCGACCTATATGCTCTATGGTCGATTGATCAATGTCACCAATGAAAAGTAGAAAATTGGTTGATAATTCCTAGGCATTAGATATTGTCGGTTGATCCATTCTGGATAAGGTTTATGGTATATCGGGGTAGTAGTGCAACTAAGAACTTGGCCGCCACTTCTTGGACCAGTTATATAGCCTGATCATGATCTAGATGTTGAGTTTCAACCACTGGTAGTTGATCTAGACCGACCAAATATTCTCCCCATTGTAAGGTGGATTCCTAGGAAAGGTTTGCCCCCTAGGAATTCCCTAATTTCTAACTTTAGAATGAGGTTTCTGACCTCTTACTCAAGTCGCTTGAATTCAGCAGGAGAAGGCGCATTCCACATACCCTATGTTGGGGCACAAAAATATGGACATTTTACCTAAAATAACTATGTTACACGATTGCACAACAAAGATGAGTTGCACGACTACGCAATGGATAAAGGAAGATGTTGGAGAAAGAACATTGGACAGTCTGCCCACTCTACACTAGAGACCTGTTGCACGACCGTGCAGTAGGGGTATGATGAAGGACCACACAACAATGCTCCATTATGCGGATTTAGCAATTCACACATGTGGAGGCCTATAAATACTCCTCCTCTCTCTCATTCGAGATATGAACAAGTGAAGAGTTTCAGAGAAATCAAAGAAAATTTTGAGTCTTCAAGAGCCAAGATCACAGTATTCAGGTATCCTGTGGTGTGGCATGAGAGAAGAGAAGAGAAGAAAGAAGATGCAAGGAGCAGAGTAGAAGACCACCCTATAGAGTAACCGCACAATAGGGATTGTTTGCGCGACCACACAACATGAGTCTCGATATATTCGATGATTATGCATAACTGCAGATCAGTTCGGGATTCAATCTCCTATGCACATATTCTATGCATATCTGTGTAAAGCAAGTGTTTTCAAACCCGCACAACTCTTTTGTGATTGCGACAGATGCCATACAATCCAAGATGCTACCAAAATTATTATTAAATTATTCTCAATTACATCGATAAATGTATTTTGTTTTAGAATTAAGGGCAATATGAGGGATGTAATAAGAATTCATATTAATGAAATAAAATGATGATGATTATTCATTGATTTTTCCTTTATTATTATTGAATATAGATATTCCAATCTCTGATACTCGTTTGTGGTCAAAACAAAATGGTGCTTCCAGTAGGATCGAACCCAGAATCTGAGACAACATGCCAAGTCTGAATAGGGTTTCAGCAAATGTCATCGATAGATGAAGGAAGGGGAAAGACCCCCATGTTAGGAAGAAAGATGACAAAAGAGAAAATAGGAACTAGGGGTATACGTTTAAGAAAGAAGATGTACTCCCCATAATGAATTAGTTGTTGGCCGCAAGGACAATTGAATTGCCCCAACCGAAATGCCCGAAAGATGTAAGAAAAATAGAGAAAAGAACTATTGTTATTATCATCGTACGCTCGACCATTCGACCATTCGACCAAAAATTGCTACACCATAAAAAATATATTTCAGAAAATTATGAATCAGGGTGACATTGTAATAGAGAAAGATAAAGAGAAAAAGAGAAAAGTGGCAAAAAACACAATATCTATGTGGGACACATGTCGCTCACGCACTCGTAAAGGATCGAACAGGATGAACATAATAAAAGGGTTGAGGGTGAAAGGATCGAATAGGATGAACATGTATCACACAAGGTGTCAGTTAGGGATATGAAAGGTGCAACGTAGTCGCTATTCTACCACTTTTCTCTTTTTCTCTTTATCTTTCTCTATTATAATGTTGATACATGTCGCTCACGCACTCGTAAAGGATCGAACAGGATGAACATAATAAAAGGGTTGAGTGCGAAAGGATCGAATAGGATGAACATGTATCGCACAAGGTGTCAGTTAGGGATATGAAAGGTGCAACATAATCACTATTAAGTCAGTGACATGGCTGGTCGGTTCCCCGTCGAAAAGCACTCGTAAAGCAGCGGTAGTTACATTATGCTAGGGAAAGAAGATAGCTAGCCCTTCATAAAAGCAGGGTTTTACAATAGTATAAGAGAAGGCCCCGAGAAGTCTACATGATAAGTAATCCTCTTATGATGAAGAAAATCAGGGGAACGAAATGCCATGCGGCAAAGCCCCACTAGCTAGTAAAGTGACTTACGACATCATGAACCACTTAAAAAGGATCCCCGCTCGACTGAACATATATGATGCATTGCATCAATCCAGAGACTTTCCCTAAACACTAATTTAGGCACTATTAGACGATGAGGTGAGGTAGGTGTTACACACCACAATGGAAAATACAAAAACAAAAGAAGGCAGTTGTACAACATAGGATGTTACATCCGAGGGAATAAAAGCAATCAACTATATGTCTGTTATCAAGTTCTTTGATGATGATTTAATGTTAGGCAATAAGGAAAATAATAGACCGCTCAGTATTGCCGGATACATTTGTGAGAAACCGATCAAGTATTTAATGCTGGATAATGGCACTGTAGAATGATGATTAAGGGGTTTAATCAAGATGGCCAAAGAGTATTGGAAAAAATCATATTAGTGCTAAAAATCAAAGACTTAGTTACATACGTTATGTGCCATGTAATCGATGTAGTGATGACGTATAATCTGCTCCTGGGGTGACCATGGATGCACCAGTATGGCATCGTACCATCCACATTGCATCAGTGCTTAAAGTATTGTCAAAATGGCCTTCAATATAAGATAATGGCCGATACAAAGCCATATACGGTGGCAAAATTAGTCTTTGTAGATGCAAGTTATTACAATGAATTCACCATAGCAGAAGATGAAAGACTAGATAGAGAAAATCTGCAATCAGAGGGTAGTAGCCCGAGTATTAGAAAGGAAGGTCACGTAGGTTAAAGTATCCGACAAAAGGAACAGAGGGAAATCAAAAGCCCAAGAGCTGAGCATAAGACAAGTAAAGAAAAAGAAATTCTACTCTATTTTGAAGCATTTGTGACAATTGGGACAACCTCCTTTGGTGTTATTATCACCAGAGCAAATAAAAATCTTATAGTCAAATTATACGGTGCCCACACCATAACTAAAAAGGAGCAAACTATTTCTTGTCATGCCAAACAAATTTTGTGTGTAACCCAGTTCCACTAATCTGAGGATGATAATGTTTTATTTCGCCGAGAAAGGAAACGGAAGAAGAAATAAGTGAATCAATGACCAGCGAAAAGCTCCTGCCATAAACTTTCAAAAGATACAGTCTAGTAAGCTGAAGGATTATGCAAACTATGGGGTTCGAATGTAATGAACCAATAGGAATGGACAATGGCAGAGTTATCCATATCCTGATCGGTGTGCATGAAAGAAAATGAGAAAATTTTTGTAGACTAGGGGCATCCCCTACGCCTGCATAAACGACTTACGCATGTTAGGCAGTCGACGGATAAATAAATCTAGAGACATGTGAAAGTAACAAAGAACCTTAAAATAGCATTTGCACAAATAGAAGACGGAGGATAGCCGATTGTCGATGAATTATGAGAAATAAACCTAGGTATAGAAGATGAACCTCATAATACATACATAAGCGATGGCTTGCCAGAAGAAGAGGCAGACCAGTATGTTGAACTGTTGAAGAGGAATAAAGATGTGTTTGATTAGACATAGGTGGAAAGTCCCGACCTAGAATCGACGGTAACAATGCATCGAACACATAGACGCTTCCATCCTGACTTAATACCTTTGATAGAGGAAGAGGTAAATATGTTAATTAAAGTTGGTTTCATAAGAGAAGTGAAGTATCCCAAGTGAATCTCTAATATTGTCCCTACAAAGGAAAAGAGCGAACAAATCAGAGTATGCATTGAATTCATATATCTAAATGAGGCATGCCCAAAAAACTATTTTCTACTACCCATAATAGAATTATTGGTTGACAATACGATAAAGTACGCAGTTATGTCCTTCGTGGATGGGAATGCCAGGTACAATCAGATACGTATGGCACTAGAAGACGAAGAGGCTACAGATTTCAGAACATCCCTAGGAATATATTATTACAAGGTCATGCCATTCGGGCTTAAAAACGATGGGGCTATGTATCAGAGAGCAATGCAGAATATTTTTCAGGACATGATGTATAAGCATGTTGAATGTTATGTCGATGATTTAGTAGTGCAGTCCTGCAGCCATGCAAAGCATCAAGAACATTTATCATCAGTCTTTCGCCAACTAAGGAAGAAATGGTTAAAAATGAATCCAACGAAGTGTGAGTTTGGGGTATCATTCGGTAAATTCCTTGAGTTCATTATATCAAGCATTTAGGAATATAAGTTGACCTAGGGAAGATAAGAGTGATCCAAGAAATGCCGACGCTAAAAATGTTAAGAGAACTGAAAAGCTTGCAAGGAAAATTGGCATATATTCAGCTCTTCATATCGAACTTGATAGGGAGATGCTAGCCATTTGCTCACCTCATGAAAAAGGGAGTAGAATTCATATGGGATGAAGCATGTCAAAATGTGTTTGATTCCATTAAAGACATGGTGAAACAACCCTCGGTGCTAACAACACCTATAAAAGGTAAGCCTTCTTATATATTGTTGCATGTGAAAGTTCCTTAGGAGCTCTGCTGGCACAATGCAATGAAAACGCCCCCTACTACCTGAGTAGAACTCTTATAGGAGCGGAATGCAACTATTCTCACATTGAAAAAATATGCCTAGCCATCATTATCGTGGTGCAGATATTACGATATTATTGCTTGACCCACGAGATAACATTAATCTCGTGACCAGACCCAATAAAGTACTTGATGACATGATCAGTGTTATCTAGAAGGCTAACCAAATATATGTTGCTTCTTTTTGAATTTACGATCGCTTATGAACCATTCAAGCAGTAAAAGGACAAGCAGTCGCAGACTTTTTAACAACTAATCTAGTTCTAGACAGTGAAAAACTTTCCAACGAGTTGCCAGACAAGCAAGTGCTATTAGAAGAGCTGGCTAGTACGTGGTAGATGCATTTTAATGGTGCTTCCCAAGCGTCAGGAGCAGGCTTCGGAGTGATCTTTATAAGTCCACATGAGATTTGTTGCCATACTCCTTTGTATTTAGTACAACGTGTACAAATAAAAAAGGCGAATATAATGCGCTTGTAATAGGGCTAGAAATAGCGCACGAGATGAAATTTAAGCTTTGCAAATCTTTAGGGACTCCAAGTTGGTGATAAATCAGCTAACAATAGAGTTTGAAATAAGAAAGTCAGAGTTGTTGCCTTATTTCTAGTAGGTGCGATAATTACTAGAAGGGTTTTATTATTGCGCCTCAAACTCGAGAACTGGGCTCACAAAATTCTCGATTGCCGAATCTGGTGCTGACAGCCTCCGTAGTACCTCATTCTCGGCTCCCAGCTCCCATACATTAGATTCCAATCCTGGGATCCTATAAGGAGGATTTTCATGGTGATTTTTTTTGTAAAGGAGCATAACCACAAGTGTACCCAAGTCACAAAACATCATCACCACATATCCACTAATATAATCTTTGAGTATAGTGTTGAAAGGAAAGTACATGATATAACAAAACTTCAAAAGATCGGGCACATGCTCCTGCCTCAATGCTGTTATAGTTTAACATAACCTGCATTAACAAACGTGTATAAGCTTATTATGAAGCTTAGAGAAGGCATGCATGTGTGCGTAATGCAAGTGCCAAGCATACAAATTCCAGAGTAAGCGGAAATAATGGAAGGCTAAACTGGCAAGTCTATAAAGATGCTGGTCATATCAAGGCTATGCAATGCAAGACTTATATGGCCGAATGTCATATGCTAGAGATGCAACGTAAGCATACCAATCCTCAACTAGTCCATGTATCGGTACAGTTTGTCGTTGGAAATATCACCGGGTCTAGGACACTCCAACATTGGCTGCTGCCCCATCGCCTGCATGACCAAGTGAGTGGAAGAGACTTCACTATCCACCTTGCTAGTGGTATACCAATGCCCAACTAGCTCGTTGATAGCGGACCCATTTATGAGCTGGTCATAGCCCTTTTCAACCGACCATGACACAGTGGGAGACACATCCTACTGGTATTTGGTACTTGGGTGCTCATGTTATCCACTCGGTCTCGACATTGAAGCATCTTATTGGTATCACAAGGGTTTAGAAAATTTCACCCAAGGACATCCATAATGCCCTAATGATAGAACAAATATTTTTGGTATCCAATCTGGCCATCAATGATATGCCTGTGGTGGCCATAACCCTGATGTCGCTAGGGCATAAAGTGATCGTGACATACAAGATGCAAAATGCATGAGTGATACCATCCAAGTCATGCATTAAACCTGTATGTACCACACTATCATTGGAGCAACACTATCCCATATGGGGTCCCCTATGTATCTTAGCCCAAAGGCATATGCTATGATCAATCATCACCCACAACATGCATACAAATGATACGTATGGGCATATATTTAGGCATGATATCATTATATTAAGCATGTTCTCAGTGTGTCCTACCTAGCCAAGTACACTTAGTATGTTATCAGATATATCAGGCAATAATCGGCCTTAATCGACACATCATATATAGAGAATGAGAACTGAACGGTAGGCTCCACTAGAAATATAGAAGTTTATGTGGTGTGGCCTACGTTAGACTAACATCGACTCCTCATGTAGCCTGCAAGGCATGAATAAAATACATATGACAAGGCGAGGTCCATTGGGAGTAACCTGGATGGACACCCATGTGTACCACATGTGTATCACTAGGTTACCAATCCATTTGGGCACACGGCCTACTAATGATGTCCCAAAATAATTAGATTATCAATGACATTACTATAATTACTTTAGTAGGATGATCTGCACCATCTAATCATTGCTAACGTAAATCGACGGTTATAGATAATTGGTTAGTCAATAGGATGTGATCACATGCTCATGGCCAATTTAAGTCTTGGGATTTCATTAGTTCAGGTAAAGTATATGCTTAAATGGATTTAATATAACCATAGTTTCAACATTCACACACCTACTAATTTAGGGATTTGAATCCAAGATGTCAAACATAAAAGGCTCAAGGGATCCTAAATCCAGGGATTCCCAAGTCCAAGGGATCCCAAAACCTGAGATTCCCAAGTCCAAGGGATCCCAAAACCAAGAAATCTCACGTCTAAAAGGTTTCTACCCCCCACATTTCCTCGTGGTGCAGTCCACCTGAGATCTGGATTAGCCTGAGTTTTGGGCCCATGGCCTAACATGATATGATAAGACGAATGAACGCAATGAATAGGATATATACATCATGTATGGTCCCACATGTAGGCCCCACTTCCATGCCTAGCATGGGCATTCGTCCACCCACTAGATCTGGGTGTTGGCAGTTATCACTGGGTGTTGGCAGTTATCTTACCTTCTTTGTTTCTTTTTTTATACACTATCAATGCCAGCCCCACGTGGATGTTCTACTCCTTTCACTGTGTAGTCCAACTCGAGTGGATCTAATGGGCTTTGATTTGGGTTGATTTAGACGAACAGGGACTCTACAGTGAAGCCTTGGAAGATTTCAACAGTAATGGTTTGTTTCCCTCGTTGCGGCCCACTTAAGACTCGAATCTGTCTCATCTTTTAGCTTATGGCCTAAAATGATCTTGAGAAGTCGATGAACAGTGCAAATTCAATATAAACATCAGAATGGGTCCCACTTGTGAGACCTAAAATTAGCCAAGAATGGATAACCGCCCACGTGCATGGTATTCACAAATTTTTTAATAATATTATTATTTTTGTTTTATGTTTTACATATGCTATTAAGCTAGGCCCTAAGTGGATGATCTATTCCATCCACCGTCTTAGCCACCTCGAGTGGGGTCTAATAAACTCTGGTTTGGGCTGATTTGGATGGTTAAGGACTCCATACCGGGCCCTAGAAGGTTTCAACAGACAGACATTATGTAAGTGCTATGTTATATATCTAGCACCCTGTGTTGTAAAATTTAGTAGTGACAAACCACTTTGGAATGATGGACTTATTCAAAGATGGAAAGTTCACCTTTATATGAAGATGTGTTACAAGTCATGAAGATTGTTCTATCTACATTAACTTCAAGTACAACATCAACTTCAAATGCTACATCAACTTCAAGTGTTACTGCTAGTTCAAATGCATGTTCTATTTCAAGTCAAAGTGCATGTTCAACTACAAGTACTAGTTCAAGTTCAAGTACTAGACTAAGCTCAAGTGCTACTTCAAATGCAAAATCAAGTCCAAGTGCACTACATGGTCAAGATCAAGTTAAAGCTTCAAGTGTACAAGATTAAGCTTCAAGTACATCAAGTAGAAGATCAATCGTAAGCAACTGAAGGTACAAGTTCAATGTTCAATATTTCAGGTATAAATGACCCTAGAAAGACCTTAGGTCTAGGTCATTCATATTACACATTTAATATAGGTTATTGTGCTAATTATAGGCTTTGCTTCGACTAGTCCTAGTTCATGTTCGACTAGTCCAGGCTTGGGCTCGACCAATCTAGGATTTATTGCAATTTTTCAAAACTTTTTTGTAGGGTCACGACTAGTCGAGCACCCTACTCAACCAGTCGAGCAGGGCTCGACTCAAACTCCAACAACCTTTTTGAGCCTCACTTGACTAGTCGAACAGGCCACTCGACCAGTCGAGCAGACCGTTCAACTAGTCGAAGGTCGGTTTTATCCGATCGTGCCAGAATTTTTGAAATTTGGTGGACCAGTTGAGGCTGACCTTAGACCAGTAGAAGGAACCATTTTTTAGCCTATATATAGAGGAGTTTTCTCAGCTTTTTTTCATCCATTCAAAGCTAAATCAAGCCACCACTTTGAGAAAAAGGTCCCCGTGATTGTCAAGCTATTGTCCGGTAAATTACGATTCTTTCGTATAGCTTTTTTATTTCTAATTTCTTGATCTCTCTTTGCTTAAATCTGATTTTATAAAAAGGGTGTTCTTCTCTACCCCTTTTGAGATCCAAAGAATTAAATTAAAGTAGCCCAAGTTTAGATTAATTTAAAATTCATTTAGACCTAGAACCCTTTTATATGTATGATTGAACATTTGACATCTACATCTACAAAAGAAGAGGTTTTATCGGGATGCATTAAAACAGAATCTACAGATAAGTATTTTAATTTACAGTTTTTAGTTTTTAAGATCGTTAGAAAATCTCTATATGGGTTTTGACTAAGATAGCCAGAAAATCTCAGCGCGGGGTTTTTTATTGTGATAGCCCATTGAAAACGCAATTGTACAGGTTTTAAGGTGAATCTTGGAAAACCTTGTCTCATAGTGAACGCCAATATCACGTGGGTTGTGATTATTTGGAGTGGAGTAGGTGTGGCTGTTTGAGAACAATTGGTGTACACATCGAACCACTATAATTCCTGGAGTTTGGTGGATGATGATGTATGTGATGAATGTGTGGTGAGTTCTTGTATCTATTTCATGTACATGTGGTAAATGTTGTAATAGTTAGATTTATTTCTATTGCTTCTTATTTTAGTTTGGGTTTTTGATCCATATCGAGTTTAGGATATCCGGTTGTCCTACCATAAACTTTGGTTTTTGGTGTAAGGTTGTCATTTGAACAACGTTTGAATCAACTTCTCAATACTATTGCAATTGAGTTTGTTATTTGATTAAGCTATCTGCATATATATTTCACAATTTATTTTTATTTGGCATAGTCCTATTCACCCCCCATCTAGGATTGAGAGCTCGCCCTTGTTAAGTGGTATCAAATCCTAGTTGCTCATTCTTTTGGATTTATTTCCTGAGCTTACCGATCTAGAGCTTTCAGTATGTTAAATTTCGATAGCCTTTCTATTTCTAGGCCACCACCATTTAATGGCTCCAACTATGCTCATTGGAAAAACAGGATGAGGATTTTTCTGAAATCCATTGATGAAAGCGTGTGGTAAGCCATAGTGATTAGATGGAATCCACCAATGTCTGAGGTTCTAGGCAGTGATGGAACCAAGTCCCTGAAGGAAACACCATTTTATATGTAGACTACTCTTCAGAAAAAGGAGAGCAGTACTAATGCTAAAGCTTTAAATGCAATTACTTGTGCACTATCACCCGATGAATTCAAAAGAATCATGTCACGTGATACTGCTAAACAAGCCTGAGACATTCTTGAAATGACACACGAGGGAACAACTATAGTAAATAAGTCTAAAGTTCATATCCTCACCACTAAGTTTGAGGAAATTCGTATAGAAGAAAATGAGTCTTTCATGGACTTCTATATGAAACTAAATGACATAGTTAACTCTATATGGGGTCTTGGAGATGGTATCCAAGAAAGCAAAGTATGTGTAAAAATACTGTGATCACTTCCTGAGAGATTTAATTCCAAGGTGACTGCCATTCAGGAACTTAGAAACAGATTACATGAAGGTTGAGGAACTTGTTGGTTCACTTCAAACTTACGAGTTAAATTTTAAATCCCCAAAAGGTAAGTCTATGGCTCTTAAATCATCCAAATCTATATCTTAAGATAGTAATGTTAATTCTGATTGTGAAAACTCAGAGGGTGATATGGCTTTACTCGCTAAAAAGTTTTACAAGATTTTTAAAAGTAAGAAAAGAGTTTATATTTCAAAAACCCTCTGAGAAGAAAAAGAGTAAATCTAAAAACTGGAAATCTCTAAAAGATAGTCAGTGTTTCAACTGCCATGAATATGGGCATTTGGCAAATAAGTATCCAAAAAGGGACAAGCCAAAGAGAAAACGCATGTTAGCCACATGGGATGAATCATCCAGCTCTGAAGCTTCTTCTGAGTCGGATGAATCAGAACCCAAAACTTCAAATGAAGTCAAGGCTTTAATGACTCTAACCAGAGTCACTTCCACAGATAGTTGCGATTCAATTGAATATGAAAAATCTAAGGAGTGACCCTGAAAATGATAATGAAGATGATCTTTAAGATGCCTTTAATGCCCTATACAGGGAAAGTTGTAAGATTTTTTTCAAGTTAAAACTTTAAAAAGAGAAATTTCTAAAATTAAAAGAGGATTTTGAAATTTTGGTTTTAGAAAAATCTCATATTTTTTATTGTTTAGAAAAATCAAAATGCGATTTAAGTTTCAAAACTTCTGAAATTGAAAAATTAAGAGCAAAAAATGAGAAACTAAAACTTGAAGTTTCTTCTCTATTAAGTTCTAAGGACATGGAGGTACACCCATGAAGACCCTAAACTTGAAAATTTATTAACCGCATCTAGAAAATGTGGAGACAGATCGAGTCTGGGCTATGTCAAAGATATACCTCTGAAAATACGAGTATGTCTCCTACATTTGTCAAAGGGGAATCCTCTAACTCAAAAGGAAAGAGCTTGAAAAAACATAATCAAAACAACTTTAATAATGCAAAAACTTTTCAAGCTTCTAAATTCAATACTAATAATGTCAGCTTTAAAAAACAATGCCACAATCCTTTAGCTGAAAAAATTGTGGATTTACTCAAGGAGCTTCTCAAATCTAACTCTAATATGAGAGTTGATTGACAAAATTATATCAAGCGAAGGAAAACCAACAGTGCTCCAAAACCCAAAACAACGATGAAATGGGTTCCTAAGGTTGATTGTCTTATTACCCACACCACCTTCAAGGCTTCGAGCCAGTCAAAGTGGTACCTAAATAGTGGTAGCTCAAGATACATGATAGGTGATAGAGATTTGTTCACCGACTACAAAGAAATGACTGATGGCTCAGTCACTTTTGGTGATGGAAGCAACTGCAAGATAATTAGCCAAGGTACGGTTCAAATTTCTAACCTTCCTCCTTTTGAAAATGTTTTATTTGTAAAAGGGCTTAAGCACATCTCAAATCTGCGATAATAAGCATATGTTATATTTACAAATCAAGGATGCGAGATCTCAAATGAGAAAGGTTATGTGTTATTTAATGGCCGTAGAACATCTGAAAAATGCTATATCAGTAATAAATTTTGCTCATCTAAATTATCATGTTACATGGTCCAAATCGATGATACTGAGTTATGGCATAAACGCCTTGGACATGTGAACTACCGAAATCTGTATAGATTGAGAAAAGCCGATCTTATTAGAGGTCTACCCAAATTAAAGAAAATGGATAAAATATGTGGCGCATGTCAAATTGGAAAACAAACAAGGAGTGGTCATAAGAAAGTGAACTCCTCTACCACATCCAAACCTCTTGAACTTCTCCACATGGATCTTGTTGGACCAACCAGAACAAAGAGTAGAGGTAGTAAGAAGTATTTCCTGGTAATTATGGATGACTTTACCAAATTTACTTGGGTAGCATTCATAAGAGAAAATTTTGAGACTCTTGATGAAGTTAAAAGAATACTCAAGCGTATTCAGACTGAAAAAGAAATGAATATCGTTAAGATCTAAAGTGATCATGGATCAGAATTAGAAAATAACAATTTTGAGAAGTTCTGTAACGATCATGGTAAATCACATGAGTTCTTAACTCCTAAGATGCCTCAACAAAATGGGGTTGTTGAAAGGAAAAACAGAGTGCTACAAGAGATGGGCAATGTAATGTTAAATAGCATGAAGTTCCCAAAAATTTATGGGCCGAAGCTATTAATACTACATGCTATATTATAAACCGCGTTTACATTAGAAAATCTAAAGATAAAACGGCTTATGAATTGTGGTTTAATAAGAAACCTACAGTTAAATACTTTTGAATTTTTTGAAGTAAGTGCTACATTTTATGAGACCGGAAAAATTTAGGGAAGTTCGATACTAAGAGTGATGAAGGGATATTCCTAGGTTATGCTTTGAATATTCGAGCATATCATGTTCTCAATAAGAGAACTAGTGTCATTCAGGAGTCTATAAATGTTATTATTGATGATCATATGAACACACCAACATCTAGTTCAGAAGATGATGAAACCAATATAATTGAAAAACCTGACTCCTCATCTTGTCAAATCAACACTGAACTATGATCAGTCAAAGACCATCTTACTGATCATGTAAGGCCCGAATCCTAGTCCGTACCATTCCGTAGACTCCCTAAGGCCCATTATTAGGCCCATTCTCATCTCCTCTTATTGGGCTTACCCCAACCGTTGGGAACCCATTGATGATTATATTACCTTGATTATACTATCCTAGTCCTTTGGGCCCCCAGTTGATGATGGTACTTTCCACCATACCTTGTAGGATTATCCAAACCTTGGAGCCCACCATGTATTCATACTGGGCCTTCCAATAAAGATATGACCGACCTAGATACATGTAATTACCCAAAGTTTAATGTTTATACCCAAGACCCACTTAGACGATGAGCAGGACCGTTTGTAGGGTTATATAGTCCTGGATATGTGAATCCTACCAAGGCCCGCCTTGTATTCGTATCGGGCCCTCATAGGAAAGCCCGGTTGTTCATGATAAAGGGAGCAAGGAAGCTCACTTGTTGTATACCCACTTAACTCACCCTGTGAGAAGTGTTCTACCTTGTAATCGATTGTTAGGACCTCGTGTTATATATGTAACGTCCCCACTATCCATTTACCTTCTTAGGACGAGTGTGAGGCCTATCTTTGACATTAGTACATCATCATCACCTCCCTTGTCGTAGATGGAAGAATATGTGGGACCTGATTTAGTATATCCATCGTGTAAAGCCTATCTCGATGTATGTGTTAGATCCACCATCCCTCTATGGACCCCGCCTTAGGATATATGATATATTAGTACCATGAATAGGTTAGGATAGTTTATTACAGACCATTCCATATAAACTTCTACATGTCTAGTAGTGCGTATCATTCAGCCCCTACTCTCATAAGTGACATATGGGTTAAGACTGGTCGTCGCCTGTTATATCTGATAATCATGCTAGTATACTTAGTCTAGTAGGACACACTGAGACCATGCTTAGTATTACATTATGATACATGTCCATACGCATCATTTGTATGCCTATTGTGAGGAATGGTTAATCATAGCATTGTCATTGGGCTGAGTTACTTAGGTGACTCCTTAAGAGATAGAGTTGCCCCACATGATCACGTAGTACATGCAGGTTTGATGCATGATTGGATGGTATGACTCATGCATCTCGCATTTGTGTGACATGATCACTTAGCGTTGTAGCGATATCAAGGCTGTGGCCTCCACAGGTTCATCGTGGATGTCCAGATGGGATACCGAAAATATTTAGTTCTAGCACTATGGGCACATAGGATGTCCTTAGGTGAGAGTCCTAGAATCCTCAAGTACCGGAGGAGACTCCAACGTCTAGACTAAGTGGATACATGAGCACCTGGGTGCCGAATACCAGTAGGCGACATCTCCCACTGTGTCGTGGTCAGTTAGAAGGGGGTGTGGCCTTATCCACCTGAGTGAGGGGGGTGTAAGCTAGGCTAAGTTTGACTAGCTCCCAAATGAGTTCGCTATCGATGAGCCGGGTAGGTATTGGCAGACTACTGGCTAGGCAGATAGTGAGGTCTTTTCCACTCGCTAGTTGTGCGGCTAGGGAGGCGGCAGCCATTGTGGAGTGTACTAGACCCCAGTGATATCCCAGAGATGAGCCATACTGACATTTGGACGTACTGAGTATGGGGTTACGTACCTACCATTTGACTCATTCATTCATTTATTCATTCACTATCCACTCCGGCTAATGGTACGTAACTAGGTCATTACGTGCACCTTCGCATTGGCCATGGCTTCGGTTGGGTGCGCGACCAACATGAGATCAGGAGCTTACCACATTGAGTCTATCTATCCAAATTTAGGTATGGGACTCATTTGGATAGAAGTCCCTTATGATCGACCCCATAGCTTGCGATACTATGTACTATCATCCTGACTTCACACTTCAGATTGGTCATTTCATTCGCACCACATATTGCATTACATTCGCGGCATATGACATTTTGGGTTACTATGTTTCTACAATTATATGACCTAGATGAGGTTGACTGTACTCGTGGACTCGTCAGGATTTGCATATTGTATTGCACCCTCAGTATATGATATTTAGCTTATTATATTTTTACATCGCATAGCCTAGATAAGGCTAATGGTATTTATGGACCTGTCAGCATGTTTTTGCATTACTATAATATTGTATACTCTGATATTGTATGACTCCTGGACTGGCTAATATTTCCGACATTATACGATTTATAGATTTGTATTATATACTTGACACTTACCTTACACACACACTTACATTACCCTCTAAGCTTTCTATAAGCTTATGCATGATAGATGCATGCAGGTAGCGTTAGGTCACAGCAGCGTTGAACTTGGACCGTGCAGCTGTCTTCTGGAGCTTTGATTTTCAATATATGTATTTTCCTTTCAGCATTGTATTCAAATGATTTATATTAGTGGATATGCGATGATGATGATGTTGCCTTGGTGATTTGGGTAAACTTTTGGTTATGCTTCTTATGAGATAAACGTACTTTGGAAAATCCTCCTTGTAGGATCCCAGGATCAGAATATTGAGTATGGGCACTAGGAGTTGAGAAAGGGGTACTACGAAGGTTGTTGGCACCGGATTCTGCGATTGGGAATTCTGTGCCCCCGATTTCTGAGTTTGGAGCGTGACAGAAGTTGGTATCAAAGCATAACTTGGGAATACCTGAGGATAACATCACATATCTGCTGATAGCTACCCTACACTGTGTGATTGTTGCGAACTTAGAATGATTAGATCCCTGAGTTCGAATAACTTAGAAACTTCTTGATATAGCTCCATATCGTGTGTGCATTCGAGAGTGCTCAAGGATAATAGGCCCTTGTTCCTTCCTATAGGACATGACACCCAAGCGAGTGACCCGAGCGACTTCCACTTCCCCACCTGAGATTCTTGTCCCCCCGCCTGAGACTTCTATGCCCTCGTCTGAGTCTAGCATAGCACCGACCGTGTTAGTGAGTGTGGACTAGTTGCAGCAGATGTTGCAAACGATAACCGCCATTCTTCAGAGATGAGGCTGAAAGAGGTGGGCCCCCTCCGATAGTTCCTGGCAGCGTTGACAGCGACAGAGGTGCGTAGTCTACCAAGCTGTTAGAGCACCAGCAACACCTTCAGTACCACCTCAGAGGCCGTTTATGGGAATTTTTATGGACGTGGTGGGGTAAGACACCGTAGGCAGAAGTGTCCCCATCCTCAGCAGCAGCCTCTACAATAACAGCAGCGACGACAGTATTTGCTGTCGAGACCCCAACGACGGTAGCAGCAGCCACATTTCCACTAAGGCACCTACAACAGTATAGGCCGCCACAGCGGCAATAACAGCAACAAGATCCTCAGGCATCAGGAGCAGTCGTTGACGATTTATGCGACTCGGCCCCTGCACCGTCTTGCTAGATTGCTCATGGATAAGGTATCTTAGGAGCGAGAGGCTAAGATTTGTGAATGTTATCCCCATCCCCTTATTTATGCGTGATTTCATGTGTGTATTGCGCTTTTGATTTTACATAGCGAAATGATTTCCCTCTTTTGTGAGCTTAGTTAGTTGTGTGATAGTGTAAATTTCGAGGACAAAATTTTTATTAGGAGGGGAGAGTTATAAGGCCCGTATCCTAGTACGTACCATCTTTTAGACTCCCGCGATTCTCCCTGTCGAATTTCGGTAACCCGCGACCTGTAATCGGCATTTGCGCAGGACCCTGACTCGCATCCCGTAGATCTGAGTCGGTTCGACTCGAAACTTGTACCCTAGCGACCGCACCATCGCCACAGTTCCAACGCCACGTCTAGCGCACCGATGCATACCCAAGTCAAGAGTTGTGGGCCAGCGTATTTTCTAAAGAAACGCCACGCATTGTGAATTCCGAGAGAATCTCTATAACTCATCACAATTTTCTTAACATTATCCTTCTTTAGTTCCATGGCCTCAAATTTCCGTATGAGATTAGACACTTTAGCATTGATATGGTCATCCTCTTTCAGAAGGTATAATCCACCCCTCCTTTCTAAGGGTGTTCATTTTATGATGTGGAAAAAATTTCTTTATTAATTCCCTTATCATGTCATTCCATGGGCCAATAGATCGAGGACGTAGTCAATGCAACCACGTCTTAGCTTTCTCTTTCAAAGAAAAGGGAACGAGTTTCAATCTGACCATGTCCTCAGACACGTTTGGAAAATATAAAGTGGCTATGATCTCATCAAACTCTTTCAAGTGCAAATATGAACTTTCATATTCAAGCTCATGAAATTTTGGAAGGAGTTGGATCACCCCTGGCTTAATATCCATGTGTCTCATATTTTCTAGAAAAACCATGCATGAGGGCATGTTTACCCCCACTGGTTGTCAATAATCTTGCAAAGTACGAGGTGGGGGTGCTTGATGCACCTCATTCTCATCCTAGACTTCCCTAACCTGAGGTTGAGGTTGTCTTCCTAGTTGATTGACCAGTTGATTTACAGCCATCACTTCAATTAAGTCGGAGGATCTGGAGTGGTGTCTAATCCTGTGATGGATAGATAACCCCTTAACCAATCCTCCTTCACTTAAAAGACGTCGAGTGTTGTCACGGACCCACTTGGGCATGAAACACTCTCAACCCTCAATTCAGGTTCTAACCTAAACCTAAAAGAGAGAAAAGAAATAGAAATCTTAAAAATACAAAGAGAGAGGGAATTGGAAAGAAGTTACCAAATTAGAAGTTCATAATTAAAATCCTGCAAAACAAAACAAAATAAAACAAGTCAGTTTCTAAAAACGAAAATTCTAGAATTAGAAAGTCCCTAATAAAAAAATAGAAAATAGAAAAACCCTAATCTTAACCTAGTTCTAAAACTAGCTAATCTCAAAAAAATGCAACCATTAATCCCCGACAACGGCGCCAAAAACTTGTTCACAACCCCAAGTATAGGGCAGCGATGTCGGTAAGACCGAGGTCGAATCCACAGGGACTAAACTTATATGTCTTCTGAAAGCAACTAGAACTAGAACTAGAAGATGATGAAAAACTAAACCTGGAATATTTAAGTGAGTAATTGTGAAAATTTTAATAAAAAACTTATGAAATTGAAAAGTGAAAAACTAGGGTTTCCAAGGATCCACTTGTAGAGATCAGGGAGATCTATGCTTAATTCACGAACACTACTGGAATTAGAGTCCCATATTTATCCAATTGGAAAATATCTCATTAAAAATCAAATCTAAGCTTCCTTTGATTTAGTTCTCAATGGATGAGAGGTATCAGAACTAAAAGTGATTCCATCACAAAACCATGCCCATGAGACAAAGCAAACAACAGAATTTACCAATTCACAACCAATCTGAGAGAATTGTGAGAGTTGGAGAGGATTCTATCATTCAACCATGCCCAGGGGACGATGGTGAATAATAGGATTTCCTAAATTCACAATCTCAATAATAAAAAGAACATAATCAAAGCTATCGTAGATCTATTGTAATTTAAGTCACAACAAACCATTAAAAACTGAAAGTATTCCTTATAATCAAACTAGAATCAAAGAGAGTTCAATATAAACATGAATTAAATCAATAGAAAACATCCCATCATGCTACAAGCTTCACCTCTTAGCCATAGCTAAGAGGTTTAGCTAACCATAGACATGATTGAACTAGAATCTCTTAAGAAAAGCATAAAGAAAAACAACTAAGGAAAGGAAAGAAAAGCTCTTGATGACGGCCTCTCTACGCTTTTTCTCTCTGCTCCCTTTCTCTCCTCCTCTTGTTGCCCCTTCCTGTTGGATAGCACACCAATTTATAGGGTGCTATTTTTCTCCAGATCTTTCCAGCAGGCCCTCTTGCAGAGGTCATTTTATGCTACCCTGTTTTGCACAGCAAAAACGCATAGACAGTCTCATTTGATCCCCGTTTAAAAGAAGAGATTACCTGATCCACTAAATCCGACTACATAAAAGTGGTCAAACTTTCCTTGGCTAGCTTCTGGATGGTCTAGATTGACCTCCGGATCCTTATTTTAGCCGTCCATCAGGCCAGATCGACCGAATCGTTTGGACCTTGTGTAATACTAGCTGCGGTGGCATCTGTAGGGCCCACATTCACCGTCTTCTTGGTAAATTCACTCCATCCATTAGGTTCACCTTGAAATCCCGGCCCCAGAGAGTGTGATATGGGTCGACCCTGTGGTGGCCCATGGGATCTTTCTTACTGTCGTCCATCTTGCATTTGGATATGTGGAACCCGTTCTCACTGCTCTTTGTATTCTTTTCTTCCAGGTCCTGATCAGGTGGACTATTGGAGTCTGATGGACAGTCCGGATCGGACTGATGATCTGAGTTTATGGCCCATCAGGACCGTCTGCGAGTCCCTGCTCTAACGTTTCGTAACAAGAGAAGGATTTTCGACTCCTTTCGTGCTTCTGCGGGTCAGCATTGGTTGACCACATTTGTTAGTTTGGTACATAGCGGGTGTACTCCTGATGTGTACACCGGCCACGTGAAGTGGGACCCACCTTAATAAGTAAGGGAAATCTACTCCGTCCATTCGGTTTCCCACCTGATCTTAAGGGGTTGAGTCCAAAATTGAAGCATATCCAGAAATCAGGTGGCCCCAAACTATTAATGGTTGATCTGTCCATTGGCTTTGTTAATTCTTGAGCGTTAAATCATGCTTTTAGCATCATTTTCAATCCAAGCTCTTAAATTCACCTTGCAACACAAACATGATTATAATAGAACATTAAGCATTATCATGTGCATAAAACCAAGTAATAACTGGAGTAATATGCAATATTTGACCCTCAACATCAGCCTATGCTGGGTGATGAGCCCCCCATAATGACCTTTGAGCTTTCTTAAATTGGCTGGTTGCAATCGAAATAATAACAGTTGGGCTAATCATGCATTTATAGTATACGAGCGATGACGGGTGGCTAATTCTGGATGTTATAGCACGTGCCTTTAGCGTGGTATCGTTTCGCTAGCTCCCTGACCATCGACTATCGACCCACTTTTGGTAAGCTTAGTCACTACGCACGTACGAGATATACTTTCATTGGTGGCTGGCCACATGCATGGGTTTTACTCAAAATCCAACTGGATAAGCATTCCCAGTTGATGTGCATTCACGCATCCATACATTTAAATAAGATTGCATCATGGATTATTTTGTATACTTTATTATTTAAACTATGCTCAACTAATGTGGTGGTATTTAATCTTGAGGGAAATTCACACTGAGTTGGCAACTCATTCATCAAATATGTAACCGTACAAGTAGTGAAAGTGGTTTAAATGATATTCATGTGCAAATTGATGAGGAGTAGGGTACAATTGTCAAGGATGCACGACTGCCAAGAGAAGTTGTGTTATTTTGCAACTCAGGACTAGTTGCAACTTTATTTTGTTTCGTGTATCAAATCTTTTTCCTTCCTGTATTTTTAGTAATAAGCATTAGTTTGTATAAGCCCTATAAACAACCGCTCGTATATTCTAAATGTATATGCAATTTTCTTTATGTTTGATTTGTCCATCTTCCGCCAAACTACTAACTCTGAGAAAAGAAAAAATATATATACCTGAAATTTGGCTATCTTTAAAGGTTAATACTCAGGTTTTCGAAAAACAAGTTGTATACTCAGGTTTTGAAAACCGAGGCTTTACACCTCATGAACTTGTATATTCCTCTGGGAGTCAGTAAGTGCTCGAGACGGCACAGAGACTTTAGTAGCTACCCGATCATCAGCCACCTCATCCCCCCTATTGGGAGGAGAATTATGT
The DNA here is from genome assembly GCA_030180095.1 of Magnolia changhungtana. Taxonomy (NCBI): domain Eukaryota; kingdom Viridiplantae; phylum Streptophyta; class Magnoliopsida; order Magnoliales; family Magnoliaceae; genus Magnolia; species Magnolia changhungtana. The sequence goes on from JASAUF010000554.1 coordinate 3,015,732, forward strand.
TGCTCCAGCATTTGTCTTATCTAATCAAGGTTATTGGTCAGTGCTTCAACTTGATGCTTTATAGAGACAAGCTAACCTCTCCAGTTCCAGGACCGCTATACTAGACCTACAGGTGCAAAGTCAACCCGAAGTTGGGATGTTGAGTCCCGATGTTCTATAGACAATTCTGCCAAAGCAAGATCAAGTGCAGCAGTAGTGGTTTGATCTTTCTTTCTCCCTTTCACCATTGTTAAAGCACTATGGATGAGGGGAATGACTTTCAATGTCGTTCCCACAAACGATGTTAAACTGTTGATGGAGAAATTTGGTTAACCCTTCTTAGACCTTCGAGTACCTATGAAAGTGCACCTGCTAGTACCCTGGTTTGTCAAGTTACGTGTATGGTGAGTCAGACTGGCTGCAGAACTCGACAGGAAGATTATTTCAAGCGTCTGCCTCAACCGGATGTGTGGAAGCTCGCAACAAGTAAATCATAGCCTCACATCCCATGTCCCAAAACACCAAGTGATTAAAACCCTTAAAACAAGATAGACATCCTAGGGTTTTTATGGTGAGAAAACTTTTGCAAAATAGGAAAATCTCTAAGTTTTTCTCGCCCCATTGATTCTATAGAAGCACCCTCGATATTATCGACCTGCACTGTCGATGTCCTCGATACCTTAACGATATTATCGATAAGAGGACCAAAAGTTTCCAGCAACTAAATATTCATCTAGACGGATTTATCGATGTATCGATACACCTATCGATATCATTGATATAAGCACAAATATGTCCAGCAACTTCACAATATATCTGGACGAATTATCGATGTATCGATACACATATCGATATCATCGATATTCAAATCTCGAGACCATCGTGAGTGGCTCGATAAGATCGACAGGCAGATTTCTGGCGCCCCTATTTTTTAATGAAAATCTCAAATTCCTTCGATATATTGATGACCGTCCGATATGATCTAAATTCAAGTATCGATAAGATCGAAGGTCGATCGATGATATCGACAGTGGGCGCACATTTCTTACAGCAGTTATTTCAGGTTATTTTTTAACTATGATCAGGGGCCCTTCGATCTAATCAATATTCAAATATCGATGATATCGACAGCAGATCGATTGCATCAAACAAAGCCATAAACTGTCCAGCAAGTTCAAAGATAAATCAGCTGGATTTATCGATACCTCGACTCTGATCTCGATGTCATCGACATTCAAATTCCGATGAAGTCGACGATTCCCCCGATCATTCATGAAAACCTGAAATATCTCAAAGTCAAGTCTCTCTCAATTTTCATGTGTCGATGGATCGAACCTGTCATCGATGGATTCGGAGTTCGAAATTCGATGACATCGATAATAGCCTCGATTCATCGACCAATTGGCAAAGAGTTTCAAAAGCGCATGACATCGAGTCTGAGTCATCGAGCAGACCATCAATGCCATCGAGAGTATACGCTCGATGATATCGAACCTGCTCGATGATATCAAACTCTATCATAAATGTGACCGTTTTATATCCGTTGAAACTTTTTACCTATTTATAGAGGACTGTCTTTTGTTGCTGTGAGAGAAAGTAGAGAGAGCTTTTGTTTGTTTCAACTTATATCCTATACCTAAAGCCCTTTCTCTTAAGGGAGTTCATCCTCCAATCCACCCTCACTATTGATATTCAATAGAGTGGATTGGGGAATGAACTTCCACATTCAAGGATCCTCCAACTACTACCTTAATAGCAAATATTTATGCTAGGATACCTTAAATGCATAAGAGAGGATCTACTCTATCTTCCTTATAGGAAAATCTTTAGAGAGTAGGATTCCATCTCACCCTTGACCCAACCTGAAGCCAAGCATTGGTATATCATCTTGCGTTGCGGATCAAGGGAGCAGAAGACTCTTCACCAATAAGGAGGAGATCTTCGGCGTTGTACTTAACGGGACTCATCAACTTATCTGTAAGTATCTAGAGTCCAAGAGGACACTTGTGATCATTCCTTTCTAGGTCTTGGTCTTAAGTGGTTCTCACCCTTTGAAGCCCTTATAGGAGGCCTCTGACGAGAGTGTACGTAGTGGGTGCATAGTGTAGACCCTTGCTCTTGTGTAGGGTATAAACCGTTAGGTCCTTGTGTAGGTCCTTGACCTGTGTGGTCTAAAATCTGGGTGCGTTGTGTGGACCCTTGCTCTATGGAGAGCATAAACATCTGGTTAGGAGTGAACCAGTAAAACTCTGGGTTTGAGGTGAACCGCGTAAAACCTCTGTAAAGGTTGAAGGTGAACCTAATTTAAAACCTTAAGTTTGAGGTGAACCCTGGAAAACCTCCTAGTGAAATCCGGTACACTCAAGGGTTGAGTGCGACAGCCGGGAGTGGACTAGACTTATCGTCGAACCACTATAAAATGATTGTGTTTGTGATTATTTTTCTCTATGAGTGATTCATGTTAATGCATTCATATTCATATATCTGATCACATCTCTCACACACACACAATCACATCCAACGTAGACTAAGTTGCATATTACTATATCTTGGTTAGTTTATGACTGGATCCTCTACTTGGCTTGGAAGCCGATAAAGTTACATTTGAGTAATCCTGAAAATTGTATACATGATAGGATTAGAGTGATAGGATTTTTAAATAACTTATAAATCTTTAAAAAGTCCTATTCACCCCCCCCCCCCTCCCTCTAGGACATATTGGCATATTCCGACTTCAACTCAAGTTGTCTTCACCGCTATTTCAACCTGCACATGAAGAAGGCAAAGGAGACCCTGGCTGCAGTAGGGGACCCTCTGATGCCTAAGTCGGACATGAAATCTAGGTCTAGTAAAGTGTAGGGTTTTAGTGCATAGAGTTGTGTGTACCGTTCAGCATTAGAGGTAGTCCTATTTACAGTTGAGAGGGGGCGGTGGCATAGATCATGATCTCCCTATTTAACATGTGCATATTGTAGAGGGAATCGGATCCCAAGTGTGTTGTAATTATCTTCCAAGATCTTTGGCTAAGATCTCGTATAGATCTCTTCGATAAGATCTTAATCGTTGGAATCAAGAAAAGTATGCAGTAGAAGGTTGAGGCCAAGTGTCCGACATGGCCTATATGGCCGTTCCAAATGGTAGCTTGCCAACTTGGATTCTTTAACGAGTCGTGCTTGAGTTTTTCCTTGGCATTGAACAGATTACTAACCTACCGACCTGCCCTTAGGAGTCATGTCTGAGCACTGAGACTGGGCTCATTTCCTTAGTATAATATAAATGAAATCGAGGATGATCATCCTCTTCAACTTACCGTACAGGGCAGGGTCTCCCTAAGTGTAGTGGCTCGGAGTCTTGCCTCCTGCACGGTCATACCTCGGGGGCCCTTACCAAGAGATGTTTCAAGTAGAAGCTCATAAATGGTTGGGGCCATGGAGGGGCTTGGCATCTAAAGGAAGTGGAGATACTTCATTTTCTGATGGCCGAGTTCGGGGAGTAGATCGTTTCCCCAGTAGTGGATTATTGTTTTCTAGCCATTGAGGGGCTCCTTGGTCATGACTAGTGTTGGCTGACCATGTGACACGCATAGACGTCCGAGCCGACCTAATACTTTTGTCCAGCTCATTTTCTCCCATAACAGAAGGCTTGCATAAAATGGATGGCATCGATCTGTTTCCCACTATTCATCAATTCTTCGACTACACCTGCAAGAATGGAACATCCACACAATCAAACAGCATTACCAACCAAACAAGATGGAATTTTCAAGCAACTATCTTATGTGGAATCCACTTTCTTTCTATTTTTCTTAATTGAAGTGCTATGTTGCTATCTCATTGAATGGAATAACCAGTCACAACCAACTAGAACACAGTATGGAGGGTTATCAGATCCTCCATGGTCAGTTAACAGAATACCAACCTGGCATTTTGTGAGTTAGCCCAAGAGAACAGCAGAGGTTAAGTGTCTGCCGGAGATGAGTGACAACAAGGACAAGCTTGTAAAGTACATCTTCATCAAACTCTAAAGCAATGCTAAAGGTAGCAAGGAGTTGGAGGAATGTCTGGCCTTCCAATGAATTCCCATTGGCATAATCAACATCTGCACTTGCTGTTAAGTGTTAAATATTATATATTTCCCCCTATTTATATCTTGATTTTATGAACATGATAACCATAATGGGTATATTTTATACATGTTTGTATTACAAAGGTGAATCTGAGAGTTTGCATTGAAAAGAATGTTAAAAGCATGGATTTGATGATCAAGAATCACCGAGGCAAGGGATGGATCTTAGGAGACCACAATTGAAGATTTCAAGACCCCGAGATTCAAGGAAACTAAGTGGAGAAGGAAGTCGAAAATACAAAGTCCAGAAATTCACACTGTTTATGTCATCGACCACTGTTCGATAACATTAACATCGAAGCCAGTGTTCGATGACATCGAAGAATTACAAAAAATCAAGTCTAGTTGCTAGACAAATTGGATGCAATTCTCAATGACATCGAAGCCCTGTTCAATTACTTGAAGACCTGCTTGATGACATCGATGGCAGTTCGATGACATCGAGATTTTTATGGATTTCTGAAGCAATTCGCTGGAACACTCTGGACACATTCTCGATGACTCGAACATCATTTGATGACATCGAAGGTATGTTTGATGACAAGAAGAGTTATGTAGTGCAAAAGGTGTTACGTAGTGTTAAAAGGTGCAACTTCCGGATTCAAGTTACGCTCGATGACATCAAAGGCCGTTTGATGACATCGAAGGCATTATGCAGAGTTATGCGGACTGTGTAAATTTGAGGTGGTTTTCTGATTTTAGACGGACAAGGCTATAAATATGGGTTTTCCTAGGAGTTCTAAACATGAATTAGGTTTTTAGAAGCAAAGCGAAAGGGTGGAGGAGCCTCCTAAGAGTTTTTCTTCATTCATTTCCTATTTTTAATGCTTTCTTTTATAGTTTTAGATCCAATCATGTCTACAGTTGGCTAAACCTCTTAGCTAGGGCTAAGAGGTGAAACTTGTAGCCTGTTGGGATGAGTTTCTTGCTTTAATTCTTATTCTTGTTGAACCTTATTGATATCTAGTTTGATATTAAAGGAATATTTTCACTTTTCTATGATTTATCGTGACTCAAATTACAATAGATGTTGTGATAGTTTTGACTATCTTCTTTTCCTATTTTGAGATTATGAGATTGGTAAATCCTATTATTCACCATTGTCTCATGGGCATGGTAGGGTGATGGAATTCCTTTCAATCCTCACAATACTCCTTCATATGTGACTAGGTAAATGGAAAGTTCATATTTGGTATAATTGCTTCATCTTCCATTTGGATAGGATAGGACTCCCATTCTAATTGTGTTTCTTGAATTAAAGTAAGGTAGAATCCTAATAGCTACAAGTGGATCCTTGGCACCCTATTTCCCTTTTGATTATTGAAATTCCATTCACAATTACTCCCTTATATTTCAGATTTAGATTTAGATCTTCTTCTAGTTCTAGTTTTAGTTACTTTCAGAATGTGCACAAGATTAATCCCTATGAATTCAACCTCGTTCTTACCGAGATTATTACTACATCGCAACACTCATCAATTACGTTTTCCATTCATCAACACCTGGCTTGGAGTCGAAACCCACCAACAATGGGGCCACAGATTCCATCAACATAACACAGGATCTTTGCAAGCCCTGAAGGGTTGCATCCTTCTTATTTTCTTAATGGTTGGTTTGATCAAGAGGGCAGAAGCCCTAATGCGTCCAGAACCAGATTTGCTGGTTCGGATGCACTTTTCCATGTAATGGGAATTTCCTCACGTATGGCCATGAGATCTCTCTAGCTATCTGAAATAAATTTCAAAATCCCTTTTATGTCCATCTGCTCATAAAATTGTGTTAGCTCATGCATCAGCTCAAGATGGGGCTTAACTTCAGCAGCCACAATGTCGGCATGTCCTCTTGATTTATCAGGGAACTTCTCCTCTATGACGGAAACAAGTGCAATGGGAACACTGTTGGATGAGCTTCTTACCTTGGCTGTTATATTGGTTTAGATGATGGCAGGCTCAGGAAAGGTCTTAGCGAGTTTGTCAACTCAAACTCTAAATCACAATCCTACACAAGGAAAGGGCTTCAAACTCAATGGACTCTATATACTTACTTGTAAGTGAGCAAGCCGCTTTTTAGTACATGTCAAATATGATCATCTTCGTAATAAAGAGTCTTCAATTCCCTTGATCTGCAATAGTAGTAGATGCTCTAATGGAAGTCGACCGGTGTTGAGTTAAGGTATTTGGTGAATCTTATCTATTAATTGTCAGACTTTAAGTCTAGATGAGATTCTCTAAGGTTAGGCATTCAAAGGATCTCAGCTTAATGATTTACCAATAAATGAGAAGCTGGAAAATCCTTGAATGTTTGAGTTCATTTTTCAATCCAATCTATTGATTTTCCAATGATAGCATTTAAGATATAGGATTGAAAGATGAACTCCCATGAGGAAAATAGATTTAAGAGGGTAGGTGGTTTTCTCCTAGTAATAACTCTCTCAAATCTCTCTCTTTTTCTTACTAAAGAACCAAAGAAACAAACCCCAAATTTATAAGTTAGCGCCTGGTCAAATAGATAGGGATGCTGGAAAAGTTAGAGAAGAAGTTGGAGAGGAAGATGTGTACCAACTGACGCCAATATGGATGATATTTTTAATGAATTAGAATCTGTTGATGTTGAGGCTGATCCTGATTTTCAGTCTTCTGGTTTTGATGAGCGCCTTAGAGTCTTAAAAGAGGTGGATGGATTGACAATATCCCAAGCAAATCAAATGAAATATAAGCGTAAGTATTTTAGACGCATTACTAAGGGAATGCATCAGATAGATCCATCCATCCCACCTCCGTCTTCTTTCGGCTTTGATTAGTATGTGTTACTTGATATTTTGCTTTTGGACTTGTATTAAGGATTACTTTCACTCCGTGATAGTTGGACATGTATAACTCTTATAAGTTGATGCTTTCCTACTTTATGGTTTAATCTTCTACACTTTTATTCTCTTTCTATTTTCTCCTTTTCATCTACAAGTCACCAAGCTCATAGTCAGGGGGAGTAGATTGATGGAGAGATTTGTAAGATTAATTTGATTGTGAATCTGTGTATTGAATAGGTTGATTCTCTAAATTGGTTTTGTCATAAATTTGACAAAGGGGGAGATTGTAAGTGCTATATTTTAGATCTAGCACCTTATGTTGTCAAATTTTGTAATGACAAACCACTTGAGAGTGATTGACTTGTTTGATAGATGGAAAGTTCACCTTCAAGTTTAATAGATGGAAAGCTCACCTTCATTCGAAGATGAGTTTTTGTGTCATCTACATCATTAATCTAAAGCTTCTACATCTTTAAGTTGAAGAGCATGTTCAACTGCCAAAGATCATACACAAGTCAGAGTGCAAGTACAACTTCATACACAAGCTCAAGTCCAAGCTCAAGTATAAGTACACAAGCTCAAGCCTAAGCTCAAGCTCAATTGGTCAAGCTTACGTTCAAGCATTCAAGGTTAAGCTTCAAAGTGTACAAGTTTCAAGCTTCGAAGTACTTCAAGTATTTTATCTACCGAAGCGACCGAGTTGATAAGTTCAATGCTCACATTTTAGGTATACATGAGGTATACATGACCATAGAAAGACCTTAGGAATAGGTCGTACTTATTGCATATAGAATTTTGGTCATGGTACTTAATTTGGACCTTGCTTCGACTAGTCCTAGTCTTGGTTCGACTAGTCCAGGCACTGGCTCGACCAGTCCAGGGTTTTTCTTAACCAGTCCAGGAATTATTTGAAATTTTTTGGATTGCTCGACCGGTCGTGGAGACTGGCTCGACCAGTCGATTAGGGCTCGACTCAAACTCCAGCAAGCTATTTTGAGCCCACTCGACTAGTCGAGCAGGCCACTCGACCAGTCGAGTAACGAGTTTATTCGATCGTGCCAAAATTTTTGAAAATTGGTTGCTGCTTGGACCAGTCGAAGCAGACTTTAGACCAGTCAAGGGAACCGAATTTCACCCTATAAATAGAGGACATTTCTCAGCTTTATTCATTAATTCTAAGCTATATCAAGCCTCCTCTCTGAGAATTAAGTCCCCGTTATAGTGAAGCTATTAGTCAGTAATTTTAGATTCTTTTATAGCTCTTTTGATTTTGATTTTATTGATCTCTTATTATTTAATTCTACTTATTAAAAAGGGAATTTTCTTTACCCTTTTAAGATCTAAGAAATCAGATCAAGCTAGCCCAAGGTTGATTTTAAATTAAAATTCATTTAGACCTAGAACCCTTTCATTTGTGAGATTGAACTTTGAACATCTACGTCTACAAAGAATTGGTTCTACCGGGCTACATCGAAGAAGAATCTTCAGATAAGTATATTTCATTTAGTATATTGTGGTTTGTAAGATTACCAGAAAATCTTTAATTTTGGTTTTGACTAAGATAGCCAGAAAATCTCAATGTGTGGGGTTTTTAATTGTGGTAACCCATTAAAAACACAATTGTAAAGGTTTTAAGGTGAACTTTGGAAAACCTTCTTTCTCAGTGAAAGTCGATATCCCGTGGGTTGTGGATATTGGGAGTGGAGTAGGGTGGCTGTTTGAGAACAGTTAGTGTACACCCGAACCACAATAATTCTCAGAATTTGGATGATGATTATGATGATGATAATGATGGTGATGTATGTGATGTGCAGAATGTTGTATTTATTTTCATGTACATGTGGTGAATGTTGTAATAGCTAGATTTATTTTATTTAGCTTGGGTATTAGTTTGAGTTTTTTATCCTTACTACGTTCAAGACATCAGGTTGTCCTACCATAAACCTTAATTTTTTGTTAAGGTTGTCCTTTGAACAAAATTTGTATCAACCTCTCAAGACTAGTGCATTAGAGGTTGCAATTTATTTATGTTATTTGTCTTTCTATTCCGCATTTAATTTTTATTTGGCATAGTCCTATTCACCCCCCTCCCCCCCTTAAGACTGAGAACTCACCCTTTTCAAGCTCGATGTCCTCAAAGTTTTAACTGATTTTCTTTGAAAACTTTCTTGACATTTTATCCATTTTTTGATGTCATTTAAGTCTAGTTTAATGATATCGTGTAACACCTCGAACTTTTCTATACCCAAGTATTGAAAATTCTCGAGTGTTACCATGAAATTTAACTTAGTATGTACATATGTACGATACTAATTTAAATATCTTAACCTTACATCTATTCTCAAACTTGAATCTAACTGTTGGGAATATTATTCATTCATAGATCATTGCATACTATGAACTTAGCTAATCCAAACCTTAATCATTGCGCACAAGAAATCTTGATACCTAATTCATTCCAGAAATGCCTTAATTATCTAAACGAGCTCTAGACTGCTCGTTAGTGGGCCACTAGTTCTGAAACTTTAGAATAATGTCCTCTCACTGGGCTTAATGCCCGTCAAAGGTGGCAAACCAAAAAAGTGTCCAAAATTGCTCAACTTAGGCCAAAAGTCAAGTGCTTGAAATGCACGAATCCCCTAAGCAGAAATTTAAAAACTTAATTGAAATAGACCCTTCACTGTTTAGCAAAGTTGTGACTCTCTGACCATTAGATTGCAATTAAACATGAGGTACGAGTCAAGGATATTTCCCGGCCCGTATCCCAATAGTCACGTCCACGATCGACCATCGACGACCGTCCATTGCAGATCAGGTCCCCACAATTGATCGAAGCATCTGATCTCCACCCAATTTTAACCACTCATGAATCCTATGATGGGGCACCTGTCCCTTGGCGCGGATGAGCTGGAGGGCCCCAAAGGGGCTCCGTGAGCCAAAACCAACCCACTATGGGCAAGTATAATGGAAAAGAGGCCCCTACGGCCATTTGGACATAAAATATGAGACTATAAAAGCCAAGAAATTTCTCTCTCTCACTCTTATATGAATTTTCACTTGCAAAAGAGGGGAGAGAGAGAAGGAGGAGGAGGGGAGAAGGTGTAAGTGGGGTAGATTGGTGCATTCATCCCATCCCCGCTAGCTCACAACGTAACCGTGACCGCGTCGCACTGCCGAAATTGTCCCATCAACAAATAGAGGTAACATTGAGCATTTTCTTGAGATTTGGGCCTGAGAGACCTATTACATGTGCCCTTGCAAGCTAATCTCGTTGACACAAGGCACCAGCAAGCCGATCCATGGGACCCTAGCCCTAAGAGCGGGTCTGAAAGTCGACGTACCACTCTAAGGTGCGGACCATTACCCCTAGGTTGTCATTTATCAAACCCCATGTCTGATTAATGATTTATGCTATGAATAGATGAATGTATGCTAACCTGTGCGTACTCGTATGGCCTGTTTACTTTCCATGAATTGTTATCCATGTGTAATGAAGCCTATATATTCTATTGGATGCTAGAATAAGTCAATATTGCTAGATTTGTTGCTCATGCTTCCTATTATTCACCTGCAAGTTTGATAAAATGCCCAAACAAAGTAGAATTTTTCCGATTGTTGTTTTTACAATTTCCCGTAGTTGTGATAATTAATTTATTAATATATTGATTAATTGCAACTATTTGGTTAACTAGGTTGACTGATAAATCATAAATTTACAAGGGCAGTCATAATCGAGTCGGCTACACCAGGCTAGTCTGATTGACCAGGGCTAAATGCGGACAATCGACAATAGTCGAACTATACAGGATGTTTGCACCCAATGCCGGTTTCACCGAGGTTCACCCTAGTCAACTAAACTAGACTAATGGCTAACCAATCATGCCTGTTCACCATGTATGATCACGTTTGCTTGAATCTGGAGCACCCCTATACCCTGGAAAGGCCTAGTGATAACCATTAGTGATACAATTCCCAAGTCTTAGGAGCTAAACATGGTGGTATGGAACACTGTGAACTTTGTCGGCCTACGCTGGGGTGACGAGCCTCCCCATAATGCCTAATGAGCAACCAATAAGGCTATAAGCCTAATACTTTAAACTATAATGATGTCGTGATAGTTCCACAATTGCGTTTAAGTGACGACCCTTACATCATTTGTGGGCGCCCTCCACCGATCGATGGGCGGCTTAACCCTGTACGTCCATGCTGTGTCATTCGGGTCCTGAGTGATCGGTCGGGCTAGTTGGTTGGGCCAATGTTAGCCTCACATTGATTGAGGAGTTCATATGGGTGGTAAACCCTAATATAAATCAAGGATCACAGGTATGAGGCCGCTATGGCCACCCTAGCCTAGCGATCAAGTTAGGACCACTGATTTAGTGAAGGTGTTTCAGCTTCTCCAACCTGGCTGCATGAATGGACTTAACTAAATGCTCGACTAACATGATCACTTATCATATTGCATTAATATAAGTTGTGGCGACTCGAGAGTTAAGGTCGCATAATGAGGGAGTGTTGGCCATTTGCGAATGAGGAGTTGGAGTCACTATGAGGGAGTGTTGGATTATGAGGGCATGCATCATATCATAAAAGCATGCACGTGCATTAATAAGAGTATCTAGGGATTGTATGTTTATGTTACTTTTCATTAATTATGCATGTGAAATTGATAATTTGAGTAACTTGATGTTAATGGAACCACTAAGTTGATCACTCACTCCCACTCTGGGACGGTGTTTTAAAACACAAACCAGACCCTATCTTAGATGCAGGTACCATAGAATCTAATGTGCTAGACGAGGCATCCATAGACTCGGAGGAGGAGCTCTTGTATTTCTAACTCCCGAGGTCGCTATAGTTTGCCCTAAGGCCAGTGATGGGCCGTAGGGTAGGGACATTTGTACATTTTTTTTGGACTATATGTATTTTTTTTCCGGGACACGGTCTTGTGAGCTGACCGAATGCACATCATTTTGTTAATCGAATCTTAAGGTAAAGTTATGTTTACCTCAGCATACTTACATGATCCATTTAATTTCTTCAATGCTCATACACCAACCAGATAAACCCAAATCACTCACTTGGAAACTTAGGAGTCGGGTCTTATTCCATCCTTTTAGTCATTTTAGGAGGAGTGGGATATTTTCTCCTCTCATTCAGTATTTTCTTTAAAGGACTCATAGGTTTATGTACTATCTTTCTGATTGGTTTGGATTTACCTATATTGCTCAAACCGGAAGCGGAGTGGGGCTGTCTAAGTGCAAGGCATTCAAATTTGTAGTGCCCCATATCTCCACATGCATGGAAGAATGGAGTTGTTTTCTTTTTGCTACATGAAGGAGTTGATTTGTTAGTCACAAGAGGTGCGGGAGAAGGGCTAAATTTGCCATTTTCATATCCTAAGCCTCTCCTATCCTTAAAGTTTCTACCAAAGCCTAGAAGTCCTTTTAATTTTTCATTGCTTTGGGTGAACCTATGACTAAGTTTAGCAAATTGTTTGGATTTTTGCACATCTAGTTTTAGTCTTTGATTTTCAGTTTTCAACTTATTGTTTTCCGCTTCTAAATGTTGAGTCTTTTTAATTAATTCCTTAATTTTCATATTCGCATCTGCTACTTCTTTTCCTAACATGTTTTTCATTGTAAAAAACTCAACATTATCATTGGCTTTATTGTTGATAACAAATGCTTCATACAACACGTCTTTCAAGTATTTAATTTCATCATTTACCTGACCAAGCTTTTTAAGAGTGTTTTTGTTGTGTATATAAAGTTGGCATAAGCCTCATGAATGTTCTCTTCTTCTTCTTCATCTGAGGAGGAGGCTTTTTCAGATGGTTACTCATCTATCTTTTCATTATCCCTTAGATTCGGGATGACCTTATTGGTGGATGCCATTAGGATTTTCAACGACTTTTAGTCCCCATCACTTTCAGACTCACTTGTTTCTGATTCAGAGTCTTCGGTATCATCTCATGTGGCTACCATAGCCTTTCCTTTTGATTTCTTAGTGGGAAATTCAGTAGATAGTTGGTCATAACTTCTACAATTATAGCATTGGGGCTCTTTGGACCTTCCAAATGGTTTGTCTATTTGGCGTTTATAGTCCAACTGCCTCCCCTTGTTGTTGTATGTTGTTCTACTGTTCTTATTGAAGAATTTTTTTAACCGTTTGGCCAAAAGGATCACCTCCTCATCTCCATTATCCACTTCACTTTTCTCCTCAAATTCAACTTTATTTTTAGAGATCTTGAGGACATGGTGTTTAGATTTTTTGGGAGTTCTAAAGTATAGTTCAAATGTTTATAGAGAACCCACTAGTTCCTCTACTTTCATTTCATCAATATCTCTGCAGTCTTCAATGGTGGTGACTACGGAGTTGAAGAGTTTTGGTAGGGATCTGAAGATTTTTCTATAGATTTTAAGTACCGGAACCCTCTCTCCAAGTCCCTACATGGAGTTACATATATCATTCAATTTTATGTAAAACTCAATGAATGTCTCATATTCATCCATTTTTATATTTTCAAACTGGACTAGCAAGAGTTGTAGCTTTAAGTGTTTTACTGTGCTTGTTCCTTCATGGGTGGTTTTCAATAAATCTCATGCTTCTTTTAAAGATCTACACATACAAATTTGTTTGAACTCTTCTTGTGAAACTGCACAGTAAATAGCGTTCATTGCTTTGGCATCACAAGTTTTCCTTTGTTTCTCATATTCAATCCACATTGACTTTGGTTTTGGTTTAGAGATGGTACTGCCATTGTCAAGTACCACATGTTTGGTTGGAGGCACGTTCCAATGTCAACAATGTCCCAAACATCATGATCCAAAGATTTCAAAAATATGCTCATCCTAGCTTTCCAATATGCATAATTTACACCATCAAAGCTAGGTGGATGACCGACTGATGTTCTTTCTTTGTGGTCATATTTCCAACTTCAGTTAGGATCTTCCTCTAGGTTGTTAAACCCTTCAAGAGGAACCTGCTCTGATACCAATTGAAATTGCAGCTGAACCGCAAATTGAAGTATGGAATTATGCCCAAGTGTCCTAGAGGCGGGGTGAATAGGATTTTTAAAATTATTCCTATTTAAAACTTAAATTGCCTAATTTAACTATTTACCAATCAAATTAATTAAGGCAATTTAACTCTATGGCTTCCAAGACGATAGAGGGTCCAATCACATAGACTATTAAAGATATGCAAATAAGCAATTAGCCTATAGAGATAGTGTATATGAGTGTGCGGGATATAATTTCTATCAATCCTAATCATTCATCTAATCATGCATTATAATCAAGCAACTAAACCATATAAACATAATTAAACAAATGCACAAAGACCATCCCAAACATGATTATATATAGTAGTTCAACTACGTGCCTACTCCACTCCTGGTGAATGCACTCAACTCATGAGTGTAACGGATTTCAATATCCAATGGTTTTAAATCAAGTTAACCATGAACCTTTAAAACCTATACAACCTACATACGGTTAAACTAAGGAGCCTACACAAGGCAACCATAGGTGTTGAGTCCTTACTCTTGCTCCAGTGGTAGACTCTCAGGAGTTTCAACACCTGGTCAAGGGTTCGAGTACCCATAGGTGGTGAAATCCCGCTAAGGCATGAGTGTGTGGGGTGTGTGTGCGTGTGTGAAAAGAAAAGGCAACCTTATGTGCCTATACAATGCAACCTTATGCCTACATAAGGAAATTTTATGCATATACAAGGCAAAGCCTACACAAGGCAATAGGTCCTACATAAGGACGCTACTAGGGCCTAGACAAGGCACCCATATGCTTACACAAGGTAGAAGGTCATGCACAATGACACTACACGTATTCTCTTGTCGGAAGCCTACGAAAGGTCTTAACGAGTCTGTCAACTCAAACTCTGGATCTCGATCCTACACAAGGAAAGGGCTTCAGACTCAATGGACTGTAGATACTTACTTGTAAGTGAGTGAGCCCTTTTTTAACACATGCTGAATATGATCTTATTTGTGATGAAGAGTATTTAACTCCCTTGATCCGCAATAGCAGTAGGTGCTCCAATAGAAGTCACTGAGTGTTGGGTCAAGGTATTTGGTGAATCTTATCAATTAAATGTGAGCCTTTAGTCTAGATGAGATTCTCCCACGTTAGGCATTCAAAAGACCCCAGCTTAATGATTTACCAATAAATGAGATGCTGGAAGATCCTTGAATGGTGGAGTTCATTTTTCAATCTAATCTATTGATTTTCTAATGATAACATTTAAGATAGGATTGAAAGATGAACTCTCATAAGGAAAATGGATTTAAGAGGGCAGGTAGTTTTCTCTTAGTAATAACTCTCTTGAATCTCTCTCTTTTTCTCACTAAACAACCAATGAAAACAAGCGCCAATTTTATAAGCAAAAATCCTAACGGTAAAAAATGAGCAGAAATCTATCAGAATTCGATGTCATCGAAGTTTCCTTCGATGCTATTGAATCCATGCACTAATATTTTCATATGAGTGTTAGACAGTTCCACTCAATGTCATCGAGTGGCTTTTAATGCCATTGAAGGTGACCTTCGATGCCATTGAATGCGACCTTCGATGTCATCACATGCTAGCTCATTGCCATTGGGATTTCTTCTAAAAATGCTTGGAGCTTGTAGGATAATTTGGTTCACCTTTTCAATGTCATCGAATGCTTTTCGATGTCATCGAATGCAGCTCGATGTCATCGAAGTTGTAACTAATTTTCTTTAAAAACTTTTTGGACATCTTGGTCCATTTTTCGATGTCATCGAACTCTTTGAGTCATCGAGCATTTTTCTAGCTTTTCCTTTTGAGCTTGCTGGAACTTTGAGTGCCTATTTTTCAATATCATCATATCTCCAAGTATATGAGTTTGGTTGTTGGACATATTGGGGCACATGTTCGATGTCATCAAAGTTGCGGATTTTTTATATGTTCTTTTTCAAATTAACTTGCAACTTTATTTTACTTCTTCCTAACTTACCAAGGTGTTTCCCTAGTTGGTTTTGGGTAAGTTTGGACCATTTAAAGGGTTTATTACCTGGGGTATTTTGGTCATGGCTTGTGAGGCTTATTTACCTTTGGAAATGTCTTGAACCTCTTCTCCTTGTCGGGCCTTTAGTCTTGTGGTCTTTAATGTGGGGCTCACTTGACTTCACGACTCAACCGTCACGTCAATTGACAAACAAGGGCACTTTCAGATGATAATGATGAACAACAAGGACATGAAAATATAGAAAGCACTTGTATTATAGAATGTCGGAAATAATATAACATGTAAATGACAACTAGTCATTAATAAAATCCTCACCATCAACTTCCATTGAACTTCCTATGATCAGTGTTCAAAATATCAGTATCGTACATTGTATCGCACCCTTAGAATACAGATACGTATTGGTTATCACACGGGATATATCATTCGTATCGCATAATTTATCGTACTTTCTAGGAAACATGGGGAAACATTGGGAAAATGGTTGAATTTTTCATTGAAACTTTAGGATTGTTAAAAAATACCTTAATATTAACTTTTAAATCATAACATCTCAAAAAAAAGTGCACATAATAAATTGCCTTTGTATAGGGTCCAAAGTTATGCGATATTTAATTAAACTAATGCAATTATATTTAAATTAAATGCATGACATTTATAAAATTATCAAAGACATGTATGAAAGCACAACCAATTCATTAAAAAGCAAAAGAACTAAAAATTGAAAAATATACATATCAATGATGTGGATTATTATAGCTTAAACCCACATAGAGTTGCGTGGTGGCTCGTAATCATTGTCTCCATTTCAACGGGGCTGGGAATAGTACTGCTCTTCCACAAATCGACAATATTGGGCCCATGTCATAGTAGAGTGATACCTGTTAAGATACTCCCTGACATAATGCTGGTACTCATTCTCTCTGAACTGAATCAATATGCCCATCCGTTAGTACTATGTAATAGTCACAGTCTATGGTTGAAATGGATTTGGGAAGGGCATATATGAAGCTCCTTGGTATCCATATTATTGGTCATATCCATACTGCTACTCATATCCCTACCCATATGCAAAAGTAAACTTCTGACCGTAGTTGAAAATGATGCGCCGTAAATGTTGGAGTCACTCGCCGCATTTCCACTAGATCCATATCCATACCCATACTATGGCACAAAACTCAAGCTACTCTCCTGTATT
The DNA here is from genome assembly GCA_030180095.1 of Magnolia changhungtana. NCBI lineage: Eukaryota > Viridiplantae > Streptophyta > Magnoliopsida > Magnoliales > Magnoliaceae > Magnolia > Magnolia changhungtana. The sequence continues at coordinate 3,032,849 of JASAUF010000554.1, forward strand.
TGTGATCCATATCCATGTTATGGCCTGTAACTCGAGCTCTCCTATCACGCCCCATGTCAGACCCATAACCTAGTATCCATTCCATTCCATTAGGTCCCGCAAGCCTTCCGATCGAATTCCGGCGACCGGTGACCGGCGACCTATAGGTAGTATTTACGACATCCCTAAGTTCCGCCCTGTAAACTCGAACCGATTTGACCTAAAACCTATGCCATTTCGACCGCATCATCACCGCAGTTCCAACGCCGCGTCTCGTGCGCCAATCTGAGGTGCAGATCAAAAGATGTACCCCACGCAATATTTGGACTGTTGATCATGATGTGGGGCCCACTTTATTATTTGTGCACATTTTCCTAAATAGGTGACCTCACCCTAGTTTCATCATTACATATAGGTACCTAACCTACCTATGATAGCTACCTAGCCTATTACCTATAGCCCTAGCCTAGCCTAGCCACCTAACCTAGCCTACCCTCTCCTACAAGTCATAATTAGGTTTCTTCCCAAAAAACAATGAGTGTTTTTCTTTCCAAAACTCATTATCACCTTACATTGTTATGATGGCATTTCTACAACACTCCTTCTCCCTCTCTTTTTCCCTCATTTCCTCCTCTTCCTCCATTACTAGAGAGGTTGGAACGTCCAACCCTCCCCCATTTCTCCAGTCCCTTTCTCCCTTGATTCACATTAATCTAATCCTCCTACACCCATCTCCACCATTGAAACTACCCCATTGGAGCTAGAGAACCCAAGGATAGAAGAAGAATGAAGAGCTTTGAGGTGGTGCACTCCTAGGACTAGATTTCTTGTTTTCTTCCATTGAAACTTGTTTTTCTTTCATGGGAGCATCTAGGACCCACCAATCAATGGTGGAGATCCTACTTGACTCCATAGGTGGGGCTAATGGCCCACCTTTGTGCATGCATGAGCCATGATGGGGTCATTCTCCATGAACCCCATCATGATGTTTTCCTTTTATCGATAGTTTGATGGGTCATGGATGCATGGGACCCATGTCTTATCTTGATGTATGGTTGTGATTAGTTTAAAAGGGCTCATAGCGACGGAGCCTTTCCTATGGCCGTGATCTTCTCTCTCTTTCTCTCTTATTTTTCTTGATTGTGTGTGGCCCACCTGGTGCGTCTAGGATGCCCAAACCATCTAGCAAGGTGGGACATCCTTGCTGTCCATTTTCTGGACGTCAGGCATCCCACTTGCTGTCCATTTTATGGATGTTGGGCGTCCCACTTGCTGTCCATTTTTGGCATGCAAAGAGATCTGATACTGGAGTCCTGATTTAGGGTTTGTGGGGCCCACTAAGGTAGGCCACACCATGTTTTATTTGAAGTATTTCTTCCTGTCCAGCAACTTATGGGCTGGAATGTCCAGCAACATATTGTTGTTCAGATTTTTCTAGGCCCTTGTTGCTATTATTGTATGGAGTTTAGCCTTGTTTGTAGCCTTATTTTCCTCCTGATGTGGGATGTTTCTCTGAGGTGTGGACCTCACCTTGATGTATGATGTTCTTGTGGTTATTATTTGTGGGTTATGATCTTAGTTATGCTGATTATGAAACAGACTTATGTTATATAAATCCTCCTCATAGGATCCCAGGATCGGAACCTAGTATATGAGTGTCAGGAGCTGAGAATGGGGTATTATAGAGGTTGTCAGTGCCGGATTCGACGATTGAGAATTTTGTGAGCCCGGTTTCCAATTTTCAGGCGTCACGCCCCAAAATCAGAAACCGGGCTGACAAAATTCCCGATCGCTGAATTCGGTGCCGACAACCACCCTAGTACCCCATTCTCAGCTTCCAGTGCCCATACGCCAGATTCCGATCCTGGGATCTTACAATGAGGATTTTTTAACATACATTTATCTTATAAAAAGCATAACTACAAGTTTACCTAAATCATAAAGCTAAATCATCATCACATATCCACTAATATAAACAGTTGAATACAGTGCTGAAAGGGAAATATATATATCGATAATCAAAGCTCCAGAAGACAGCTGCACGCTCCAAGCTCGATGCTTCTACGACCTAACGCCACTTGCATGCATCTATCATGCATAAGCTTATAGAAGGCTTAAAGGGTGGTGTAAGTGTGTGCACAAGGTAAGTGTCAAGTATGCAATATCAGAGCAATGCGAAATTATAGTAAGCTAAATATCATATATTGAGGAAACAATGTAGATCAGCTATGCAATGCGAAGTCATAGTAAGCCAAATATCATATACTAAGGATGCAATACAATATGTAAATCCTGACAGGTCCACGAATACCATTAACCTCATTTACGCCATATAAATGCAGAAACATAGCAACCCAAAATATAATATGTCGCAGATGTAATCAATATGCGGTGCGAATGAAATGACCAAGCTGGAGTGTGAAGTCAGGATGATAGTACGTAACATCGCAGGCTATGGAGTTCATCACAAGGGACTTCTATCCAAACCAGTCCCATACCTAAATTTGGATAGCCAAACTCAATATGGTAAACTCTTGATCTTAGGTTAGTCACACGCCCCAACTAAAATCATGGCCATTGTGAAGGTACACAACAATTAGTTATGCACCACCAGCCCGAGCGGATAGTGAATGAATGAATCAATCAAATGTTGAGTACGCAACTGGTGCTCAGTAAGTCCACATATCAGTATCGTACATCTCTGCGATCATCACCGGGTCTAGTACACTCCAAGCTGGCTACTGCCCCTGCCGGCCCCATAGTCCAGTGAGTGAAAAAGACCTGTCACGGCCTAAACCCAGAAATCAGATTCACAGGAATCCTGATCGCCGAATTCGGTGCCGACAGCCTCCATAGTACCCTATTCTCAGCTCCTAGCATCCATATGCCAGATTCCGATCCTGGGATCCTATAAGGATCATTTTTTTATATACATTTAACTCGAAATAAGCATAACCACAAGATTACCCATTCACAAAGGCAACATCATCATCACATATCCACTAATATAATTATTTGAGTACAATGCTGAAAGGGAAGTACATAAATCAAAAATCAAGCTCCAAAAGGCCGCAGCATGCTCCAAGCTCAACACTGCTGCAACCTAACATCACCTGCACGCATCTATCACAAATAAGCTTATAAAAAGCTTAGAGGGTGGTGTAAGTGTGTGCGCAAGGTAAGTGCCAAGTATACCATAAAGTACATACATCATCGAAATAAGCAAAAATACTGATAAGATCATGAATCATACGATATCAGAGTAAGCAGAAATATATTGGTAAGTCCATGAGTACTATCAGTTGTACTAAGGCTATGCAATGCAAAACATAATAAGACAATAATAGATGCTGAGGATGCAATGCAATATGTAAATTCTGATAAGCCACGAATACCATCAACCTCATCTAGGCCATATAAGTGCAACAACATAGTAACCTAAAATGCTAAGTACTGCGGATGCAATGTAACATGCGATGCGAATGAAATGACCATGCAAGAACGTGAAGTCGGAATGATAGTACGTAGTATCGCAAGCTATGGGGTCCACCACAAGGGACTTCTATCCAAACCAGTCACATACCTAAATTTGGATAGTCTGACTCAATATGGTAAACTCCTGATCTCAGGTTAGTCGTGCGCCCAACCGAAATCCTGACCATGCGAAGGTACATGTGACACATAGTTACGCACCACCAGCCTGAGTGGATAGTGAATGAATGAATGAATGGATATGCAATTCCTGCTCAATAAGTCCACATATCAGTACGGTTGCTCTCTAGAAAAATTACTACGGTCTAATACACTTCGCACTGACTGCCTCCTCCCTAGCTATACAGCCAAGCAAGTGGAAGAGACCACACTATCCGCCTGACCAGTAGTCTGCCAATACCTACCCGACTCGTTGATAGCGGACCCATTTATGAGCTGGTCATACTCAACCTAGCTTATAGCCCCCTCACTCGGGCAAATAAGGCCACACCCCCTTCCAACCGCCACGACACAATGGGAGACGCGGCCTACTGGTATTCGGCACTCGGGCACTCATGTTCCACTCGGTCTGGACGTTGGGGCTTCTCCTGGCCTCGAAAGTTTTGGGATTTTCACCCAAGGACATCCTAAGTGCCCATAGTGCTAGAACCAAATTTTTCGGTGTCCCATCTAACCATCCACGATGTGTCTGTGGAGGCCACGGCCCTGATGTCGCTAAGGCGTACAATGATCAGGTCACATATATGCAAGATGCATGAGTCACACTACCCAGTCATGCAGCAATCCTGCACATACGGCGTGATAATGTGGGCACTCCTTCTCATAAGGAGTCCCGTAAATAGTCAGCCCAATGGTGTATGCAAAGATCAGTCACTACTCATATCAAGCATACATATGATGCGTATGGCATGAGTTATGGAATTATACTAAGCAGGTTATAAGTAATGAATTATCCTAACAATGCAGATGGGCCTAGACGGCCTACACACAACAAGTATGGGCCTAGACGGCCTATACTAACGTTGGGGCTTCTCCTGGCACATTTGATGTATTTGGTTAAATATCCGCATTATGACTCTCTCACATGTTGGTTAAATACACATGGTGGGTCTCACACATCACGATTGGGCCTCGCACATACAAGGGGCTTCACACAATCACAATGGGCCTCATATAATCACAATGAGTCTCATACAATCGCAATGGGCCTCATATAATCACAATGGGCCTCATACAATCACACAATGGGCCTCATACAATCGCGATGGGCCTTACATAGTCAAATGGGCCTCATACAATCACAATGTTATGCTAACACATATTCAGTGTGTATACCAATCATAGCCGTAATCGATAATTGGCCTATATATATAGCGGGGTTTATAGAAGGACAGCAGATCTAATCCATAACATGAGGATCATTCCTCAACAGTGGATATACCAAACCTAATACCACCGATCTTTCCATCTATGGTGACGATGTTCTCTCCTTATATTAAGGATGGGCCTAAATGGCCTACTCCTATCAAGAATAGGCCTAAGAACAAGGAGTGGGCTTCCTTGCCCATTCTATCAAGTAGCAATCTGGGCTTTCTAAAGGCCCAATAAGCACAAGGTGGACCACATTCCCTATAGAAGGGTCTGTACAAACACAAGATGGGCTCCAAGGCTTGGGTAGTCCTACAGGGTATGGTAGAAATCATCATTATCAAATGGGGGTCCAACGGATTAGGATAGTCAAACCAAAGGGAAAGATGGATAATATAATCATCAATGGGGACCCAACGGTTTGGGTTAGCCCATTAAGGGGAGATGAGAATCGGCCTAACAACGGGCTCTAGGGAGAGTTATAATGTGGACATCTAACCATCATTCTCATACAACATAGACATTAAACCATCATTGCTCCCAAGGCATGGCCCATTTAATATCAACAGGAACATGGATGGGCATCAAAAACATCATTACATACATCCTGGTGGAATCACACATTACAATGGGCTGCATCACATGTGTCTAATACACATCACAATAAGCCACATCACATGGGCCTCACTCATGGACCACATATACATCATAATGGGCCACATCCCATGGGCCTCATCATGTACATCACAATGGGCCTTAAAGGCAGGCCGCATGATCATTATAATGGGCCTCATATACGGACCTCATATACATCACAATGGGCCTCATATACATCAAAATGGGCTGCATCACGTAGGCCTCATATACCTTAAGTGGGTTGCATCATGTGGGCCTCATATAATCATAATGAGCCTCATCTAGGCCTCAAATATATCACAGTGGGTCGCATTACATGGGCTTCAAATTCATCACAATGGGCCTCTCATATGGGCCACACAAACTTGATATTGGGCCTCACCAAATGGGTCGTATATACATCACAATGGGCCTCATTCAAAGGCCATATATACATCACATTGGGCCTTACTCATGGGCCTCAAATACATCATACCAGGCCTCATCATATGGGCCTCAAATTTATCACGATGGGCCACGTCCCATGGGCCTCGAATACATCACATCGGGCCACAACCCATGGGCCGCACCAATGGGCCCACTAGATGGTCCATCAACACCATTCATCTATTTTAGAGCATTTCTCAAAAATGAATCATATCGAAAGATCATATGGACCACACCCTAAATAGCAACGGAGATGATGATTAAAAGATCATCTAGACCATACCATAATTAACAGTGCAGATAATGATTCTCGCTGTTAAACAATTCATTGGGTTGAGGCCCACCATCACATTTATTTCCATTTAATCTATTTCATAAGGTCACAAAGACCTAAATTAAGAGGAAAACAAATTTCATAATGATCCAGAACTTCTGTGACCCAAAATGGTTTCGATGGTGGACGTTCAATCCCCACTGTTTTTGGCAGTGTGGTCCACTTGATAAATCGATCTATCTTATTTTAGTCTCAAGCCTTAAGATGAGCTCACCAGGATGGATGGTTTGGATGTATCACATACATCATATAGTGGACCCCACACATGAATAGTATGGATCAACATATACATCATGGAGGGACCCGCTGAACTTGCTAACGCTGTATAGCATCTATCCAGCTGCGTGGGACCCACCGTCCAAGGTCTAAACGGTGTGGATCCCGCACACGCAAGGTGGGGGCCATGCTGGCGTAATACAACAACTATATAGCTGGTTGAGGTACATCCAGCCAATCCGCTTCCATCCCAAGGTAGGTCCACACGTGTGGCCCACTAGTCCAGTAGAATGGATGGACGGTGTGGATAGAATAAATACATCATGGTGGCCTTCACCTGCCTGTCCAGATGGACGGTATGGATACAAAATATATATCAAGGTGGGTCCCACCCCCACACATGCCACACATGTGGGGTGGGCCCAACGTTCAAAACGGATGGACGGTATGTATAAAATACATACATCAAGCTGGCACCACAGCACCATCCCAATGGACAATGTGGATGAAGAACAGATACATCAAGGTGGGGTCCCACCAGCCCACACTGTCACACATGTGGGGTGGGCCCCATGCGTCCAAACGGACGGACGGTTAGATATACACGTGCCTCACGGTGGGGCTAGAGAACTTGTTGACGTTAGTCCAGTTGTTGGGTTACTGGCCAGCAGATGGATGGTTTGAATATAAGACATACTTCATATGGACAGCTAGGATATACAACACTACATCAAGGTGGGCCCCACCCCCACATGTGCAACATGTGTGGGGGGGTCCCACGTCCTGCAAAATAGAGGGACAGTACATGGATAAAACAGATATATATCATAGTGCTCCCACCGTCCAGCAGCTGGACGGTGAGGATGCAACCCATTCATCACTGTAAGGCCCCATGTCCCTCGCTGGACAGTGAGGGTACACCCCATACATTGAGGTGGGTCCACACGCGTGGCCCACCAGCCTTGGGTCAAGCCGATATTTATTTTTTCCATTTGGTCCGGGCCAGTCCAAACGGATAGCAAGGTGGACGTCCAAAAAAATCTGGACAGTCTGGATTGTGGCTGAACACATTAGGTGGGCCACACACCTTATCATCATAATAAAAATGAAAGAGACAGAGAGAGAAGAGAAAGGGACGAGCGATGGAGGGGCCCTGCCACTATGGGCCGCTCTAACATATGCATCAATACATACATCAATATAGGTCCCAAATCATGTGGGCCCTAAATCAAAAATCAAGTTCTAGCGTTATGATCACCCACCGATTTTGCTCCTTCTTGGCTCCTTAGACTCCTAAACTCCTTGGCTCTCCTTTTGATGGAAGTTGATGAAGGTTGGATGGCTAAGATGGTAGATTGGGTGGTAGGGAGTGGGCCACACCTAGCTTCTTTCTTTGGGAAGCTTGGACATTTCCTCGGGAATTGCTTGGAATGGAGTGGGAAAATGAGAGAGAGGAGTTGTAAGGAGAGAGGGATAGGAGGAATGAGTTGTTATAAGGAAGGGTTGACTTCGGGGATGGGAGAGAGAGGGGTGTCATGCTTTGTTGGTAAGAGAGGGATGGGTTGTACTTGACTTGATTGATTGATTGATGTGATGGAAGGTAGAGATTCTTTTCTCAAGATTTGCAATGCGCGGTGTTTTCTTAAAATAAATGCAAGCCCACAACTCCTAGCTTGGGTATCACATTGGTGCGCAAGATGCGGCATTGGAGCCGCGACGATGGTGTGGTTGCAAGGGTACAAGTCTCAAGTCAAGCCGACTCAGATCTACAGGATGCGACTTAAGGTCGCGCGCAAATGCTGATTACATGTCACAGGTTGCTGGAATTCGACATGGAGGATCTCGGGAGTCTACAAAATGGTACGGACTAGGATACGAGCCTTACATCCCCTCCCTGGTCAGTGATCCAAATTTAGAGCCGCCTCGCTTGTCATAAACGCATGCATCGCTCATGCATTTTACCAGCAACTCCTCAAAATCTAAAAGCTTCTGAGTTTGTTTTTTCTTTAGTAGCCTTTGACGCTCATATGCCTTATTGTAGAGAAGATGGGGTTGTGGTTCTCCCGAACGAGAACCATGGTCAGGGTCCTGCGTGGCATGATCGAAATACTCCTCCCCAGTGAAAGGAGGCCTCTGATCCTGACTCCCAACCCGCCGCCACCATCCCCATCGTCATCATCATTATTGTCATCAACATCATCATCACCCATATTGTTATCATCACCATCACCGGACTCATCCCCTTATCTCTCTCTGACTCAGTCTCAATGTCAGACAATGTCTCCATGCCATGTGTTCCACGTAATAATGACTGTCGTGGGCTACCCTTCGAACTCCTCGTCGATGAATTGAAAGCCTCATCAGGAAATCTTTATTGCTCCACATGTGCATTAACATCAATCCCTTATATCATTGCCTCTGCCGTAACATGTGTCTCTGGTCGCCTATCCAAGGTATCTAAATCATTTGACCTAACCCCCTGGTAAACCAGGTCCTCCAACTCATCATCAACATATGCATGATGTCTGACAGTCATCAGGTCTAGTGGGTCTTCCTGTACTTTTCTTCTTCCTTCGGCGCAGAGCAACCTCTCTTGTAACTTCATATTATAGTGACAATACACTAACTTTTAAAGTCTCTCATACACTAGTCTATTGCACTGATTTATATAGATGAGGGAGAATGTACTCCAATTCTTTTGACAAGGTGATGAGGACACCATTTGCACAAGCAGACGGACAGCCAGTCACTGTAAAACTTCACATCAGTCCCATACATGGACCAGCATTCGCCTGCGTATCATAAAATTCTTTCGTTAGTTTTAGATTTTCCAAAATAATATGTAATTTAAGTTTACGGCAGTAACTCACATGCCTCATGGTGTTCCTTGACTTCACCGCAAGGGGGCACCCAAACATTCCAACCGCATCACAAAATCTAACAATCTCTTGATAGCATATAACAATAAGGGTAAGTACGGAATGATTGGGATGAAGATAAGGAGAATGTAAGTGTGAAACATATTTACCTCACTATCGAATGTGCCTTTCTCCGTACAGTCGGAGAATAAGTGATTTTGCACCTCATATACAACCCTGTTTAATGAATTATCTTCATAGAGATTCCAGTTATAGTGGTATCTGGGATTTAGGAAATACGTTAAAAACCAACATCTACATATCAGTACAGCCATCGTTTATTATTGCATATAGAAAAAAATTCATATAAGTATTTACCGGCCTGATGTAGTGGGTGAGAAAGTGCAATTTCCAATGGTCATCTATTATTGCATGCACCCACTTATATGGGTTGGGAGCTTTAGCCTTGATGGCCTCTTTCATCAACTGTATGGATGGATACAATGACCTCATCGATGAATTTGTCTCATTATACACCATCCTCAACACTACATAAATGGGCTCTAGAATACCACTACACTACTCATGCAATCCCAAAATGTATTTGTTTGCACCAGCTCCTCGATTCTCCAGGTTACACTTTTCACCATATTTTTTCATCATTCCTAGTCATGAGAGGCGAAAAGCTCTCATAACCCTTGTTTGTATTTGATGAGGCTACTTAAGGCGATATAATTTATGGCAAATTGCATTGTTCCGAGGCGCACTCCATCCCCACTACACCTCTCATACATCGCGGCTAATAATCAGGTGTGGTTATATATGAAGTTTGTGATGATTCGTGCATTAGTAATAACGGTCTTCACCAACGGCCTATCCCTGATTGCTTCCAGTATGAGATTGATGCAATGGATTGTACAAGGGGTCTAATACATATGATACATGTTCTGAATATCCTTCCCTACCTTGAGAAATGTACTCCCATTATCCGTAACAAACTGCACAATGTTTCTCCTCCCAACATCGTGCATGATATTGTGTATTAGTTTATAAATGTAGTTTGAATCTTTAATTTTATTATTCGCATTTACAGACTTTAAGAACACCATGACCTATGCAATAGACCATAAAATTTATGACCGACATCTTCGTCAGTCTGGTCCAACCGTCACACATGACAGTGCAGCTGTATATCTCCCATAACTGCTTATATGAATCCACATGTCTTCATCTCTCCATATTCAACATCTAAATACTTTCCCATTATCTCAAAGGGAGTGGGTGGTTGCCCACCCTCACCCCCACGTTGCACTTCACTTATCATATTCTTAAAGTATGGGCTTACTACGACATTCACAGGGATTTGATCGTTGCTAAAAAAAAGTTCGCTATAAACTTTTCAACTTTCTTTCTCACATCCCCTCCAGTAAACATGTCCTTTAATTTCTTTTGTATTCCTTCTGCCTATTTGTACATCCTCGGATCTGAAGGTAGATCCGGCACCGACATGCTGCTACTCCTGCTCATGCCCCATAATCCTCCCCGCTTACTACCCTCCCCTCCACCACCCCTAAAACTCACCACTGCTCCACTACCCCTTGCCACACTTCCCCCAGCTCCACCCCCCCAAACCACCCCTTAAATCTATGCCTACTCGTGTCTCACCTCCTCTCATGATCCCTCTCCCACTAATCCCGTATGGACACTTGAACTGTGCATCATATTCTTGTTTCGACAAGAAACGAAAAGTATTTGATTTGGGAAATATCTTATTCAATAATAACAAAGAAGAAAAGGAGAGAACAATCATCATAATACATTTATTAATTCTGAATTCATTTACATCTTCTGTATCCCTTGATTATAAGATAAAGTATTGAAACTACAAAATACAAATGTCGAATGAGTTCAGATATCAATTCCGACCGCATTTTGAATTTAGTATGACCTTCCAATTTGAGAAATCGTTGTGCGGAAATGGTATTTATCTTGATCAATCTTGTAAACTTGAAGTATTTTAATCCTTCAACATGAATTAAGTCTTCCTTAACCCCTTCAAGATAGTAAATTTCATCTGAAACAACCTGTCCGCACAATAGACCTGTTGTGTGGGCGATGAGTAATTTCATCTTGTTGTGTGGGCCACCATTCGTTGCATGAGTCACTCATTATGCATTGCGCAACAGATACATTGAGTACTTGGATTTCTTGAAGTGTCTGAAATCTTCTCCTGCTTCTGAAATCTTCCAATCGATGCAAATGAAGAGGATGGTGAGGGTATTTATAGCTTTCCGCACGTATGAACTATCCCATCCGCGCAATGAGCAATCACAACATGCAATTGCGTAGACACTTTCATTGTGTGCAGACTTCTATTGCGCGTCGTGCAATGGACCTTCAAAACTTCTGTTTGTGTCACGCAACAAACATCCATGAATCCTCATCGTTCTTCCTTTTTTCCTACTTTTTGTGTCCCAATAGATGCCCCCTTGATCCTTCATTTTGATCTTCTTTTTCAAGATAAATGGAGGATCAAATTACTTTTGAAAGAAATCTACTCCATACAATTTTGCACGCAACAAGTATATTTATCGCACTATTGGGTCCGCACAATGGACCTGAATCTAAAATACTATATAAGCAAGGCCCGACTTCTATTCAGTCATTAATTTTTTCGGAACCAACCTTCTTGCACTCAATTTTCTTTCCGCGCAACAAAACCTCCCCCGCAACAACTCTCTACACGTAACGGTTCTTTGCACGCAAAGGCTTTCTACGCGTAATAGTTTCTACGCACAACGGCCCTGCCTATTTACAAATCTTTCTAAGTACTTAGACTCTGCCAATTTTTACTTCAATCTTTAATGGCCCGATCCAAGAGACCACGTTCTTCCCATAGTGAACAAATTGTCGAATCTTCAAACCCTCCATCATCTACAGAAGATCACCCCTAAAAGAGGACTCAATCATCCGAAGACCATTCTTTCCTTTTTAAAGTACCAGATCCTCTGATCATTAACTTCGTTAACCTCATCCTACTTCTTGCCAGCCCTATTTGTACCGCTGTACAGATGGGAGAACTCGAAAGACCATCGATAGAGGGTCATGAGTTTGACTGGGAGAATTAGTTGAAGTCCACGGCTAATTTTCGTACCGACAATACCTGTCCAGCAACTATCGAACCTTCCCCTCCTCCATCCTTTTCAAAGAGTAAAAAGCAGAAGAGCGAAGATGAAATCCTTCAGGAAAAGATAAGGGATCATAATAAGAAACATTACTAAAACATTTAGGACATGGTCAAATTTCAGGAAGATGTGATCAAGTTCAAGAATCCTTATAAGGATGAGACCCTCATCATTCTAATGAACCTTCATCGCCATCTCTCCATGATTCAAAGTGAACCCCCCGATCACATGACACAGAACCGGCTGCTTCTCGTCGTGAACTGGGTTATCAAAGAGCTAAAGATTTTAGAAGGCTTTATTACTGAGAGAGGACTCGAGCAGAAGATAGGACAAATATCATATATGCGATTCCTCATTCAGTGTTATAATCCCCACACTCTATATGTCGTGCCCCAAACTTGGAAACCGGGCTCACAAAATTCTCGATCGCTGAATCCCGTACCAACAGCCTCTGTAGTACCCCATTCTCGGCTCCTAACGCCCATATGCTAGATTCCGATCCAGGGATCCTACAAGGAGGATTTTTAACGTACATTTGTTTCATAACAAGCATAACCACAAGTCTACCCAAATCACAAAGGCAACATCATCATCACATATCCACAAATATAAACATTTGAATACAGTGTTGAAAGGGAAATATATATAATCGAAAATCAAAGCTCCAGAAGACCATTGCATGCTCCAAGCTCAACGCTGTTGTGACCTAATGCCACCTACACGTATCTATCTTGCATATGCTTATAAAAAGCTTAGAGGGTGGTGTAAGTGTGTGCAATGCACGTGCCAAGCATATAAAATCAAAATAAATGGAAATACTGGCAATCCATGAGTTGTGCAATATCAAAGTAATACGAAAACATGCTGGTAAGTCCATAAATATCATCAGCCTTATCTAGGCTATGCGATGCAAAAACATAATAAGTCAATATCTTATGTTGAGGATACAATACAATATGCAAATCCTGACGAGTCCACGAATGTCATCAACCTCATTTAAACCATATAAATGTAGAAACATAGCAACCCAGAATACCATATGCCGCAGATGTAATGCAATATGCGGTGCGAATGAAATGATAAAGCTGGAGCGTGAAGTTGAGATGATAGTACGTAATATCACAGGCTAAGGGGTCCATCAGAAGGGACTTCTATCTAAACCAGTCTCATACCTAAATTTGGATAGATAGACTCAATGTGGTAAACTCTTGACCTCAGGTTGGTGGCACGCCCCAACCGAAATCCTTGTTATTATGAAGATATACATAATAATGAATTGCACACCATCAGCCCGAGTTGATAGTGAATGAATGAATGAGTATGTAACTCCTACTCAATAAATCCACATATCAGTACCGTACATCTATGGGATCATCACCGGAGTCTAGTATACTCTACATACAATCGCCGCCCACTGGACGCACGACCATGCAAGTGGAAGATACCTCACTATCTGCCTAGCCAGTAGTCAGTCGATATCTACCCGGCACGTCGATAGCAGACCCAATTATGAGCTGGTCAAACTCAGCCTAGCTATGCCCATTACCCTCGGGTGGGTAAGGCCACAACCCCTTTCCAACCGACTATGACACAGTGGGAGACGTGGTCTACTGATATTCGGCACTCTGGCACTCATACATTCACTCAGTCTAGACGTTGGGGCGTCTCCTGGCCACGGGGGTTTAAGGATTTTCACTTAAGGACATCTATAGTCCCCCGATGCTAGTAACAGATTTTCGGTGTCCTATCTGGCCATCCATAACATGCATGTGGAGGCTACGGCCCTAATGTCGCTAGGGTGTACAGTAATCACAACACACAATATAAGATGCATGAGTCATACAATCCAGTCATGCATCAATCCTATGCATACCGTGCGCTCATGTGAGACAATCTCCACCTATAAGGGAGTCTCATAACAACCTACCCAATGACATATGCAATGGTCAACCACATCTCATAACAAACATGTAGATGATGCGTATAGGTATGTATTATAATGCTATGTTGTCACACACTCATAATCGATTTTGACAACCGACATCGATAATCGGCCTATATAATCAGCCTCAACAATCGGAATCAGCCTCAATAATCAGAATCAGCCTTAACAATCAGAATCGGCCTCGATAATTGAAATCGGCCTCGACAATCGGAATTGGTGAGAATGGGCCTAACAAGGCCTAAGGGAAGGTCACAATGTGGACATTTAACTATCATTGCCCATCAATGTAGACATTTAACCAACATTGCTCCTAAGGAGTGGCCCACATAAAGCCGAATGTATAGTGGGCCCATGGCCTCACACAAGGGCCCAATACACATCACTATGGGCCTCACTCATGAGCCACATATACATCACAATGGGCCTCAGCACATGGGCATAAATACATCACATCGGGCCTCACTCATGGGCCCTTGAATACATCATACCGGCCTCATCGTATGGGCCTCAAATATATCATAATGGGCCACATCTCATGGGCCTTGAATACATCACAAAGGGCCTTATACACGGGCCGCATATACATCACAATGGGTCTCATAAACATCAAGTGGGCCGCATCAATGGGCCGCACCAATGGGCCTCAAAACATCAAGTGGGCCGCATCAACGGGCCGCACCAATGGGCCTCATAAACATCAAGTGGGCCGCATCAATGGCCGCTCTAATGGGCCTCATAAACATCAAGTGGGCCGCATCAACGGCCCTCATATATATCAAGATGGGCCTCATACATTCCCAAAAATGAATCATATTGAAGGATCATCTGGACCATACAACAACTAGAAGTGGAGATAATGATTTCCACCGTTAAAATCGTACAGGGCCCACCATAGAAAACCATGAGAGAACCCACACCCACCGTTAAAACATTTATAGGACCCACCGTTATGTATTTTTAAGATCCTACCTATTCATAAGTTAACATGGAGATAGATGAACTGAAAACAAAAACATCAACTTGATTGGAACTACCGTGGCCCTTAAGAAGTTTTAAACAGTGGATGTCACTATCCCCACTATTTTCATTGGTGGGGTCCACTTGAAATATAAATCTATCTCATTCTTTTCTCATGCCATAAAACGATCTCCCAAAATGGTTGGGCAGTATGGATATAACACATGCATCATGGTGGGTCCCACCGTCCAAAGTCTGGACGGTGTGGCTACACAAAACATTCATCATGGTAGGGTCCACATGGGTGGACAGTTTAGCTGAAAAACAGATGGATGGCATATATATAGCACATACCTCATTCGTGGGGCCCATAGGGCTTAGGACGTCAATACAGCAACTATTTTGCTGGTGTATGCATACACCAGCCAATCATCTTGCAGGTGGGTCCCACGTGGGGCCCACCATAATATTTATCTTCCATCCAGTCTGTTTATAAAGTCACAAAGACCTAAATCAGGAGGAAGAACAAATTTCATATTTATCCAAAACTTTTGGGACCCAAAAGGGGTTTCAAAGGTAAACGTTCAACCTCCTACTTCTTTTTGGTGGTGTGGACTACCTGAGTTCCGTGAACAGCTGATTTTTGGGGGATCCCATTTCCTAAAGGGGACCCATCAAATGCACGGTGTGGATGTTCAACATACATCATGGTGGGGCATGTGGTGGGGCCCACGGTCCCTGCTTGTTAGAAGCAGCAAGACGCTGCTTGCTGCAATGTCCTCTAGACACTGGCAGCAGCAGCGACACTAATTTTTATATATTTTTTTAAACTAAGGAATTTCATAGGTGGGGCCCACATAAGGAGGATCTATTCCATCGGTTGGGTCCCTGGGCTTGTGACGGGTCTAACAAGCCCAATATTCAGCATGTTTTGACTCACAGAATCATCACAGCGGGCTCTAACAGATTAAATCACCCAAAACCACTATTTTCTACAATATAGCCTGTCAGTGATTCAGTTCAACTGCATTTTTCGACTCAACGCCTAAAATGGGTTGGGAAGTAGGGTGGATGGTATGGATCGGATACATACATCAAGGTAGGGTCCATGTGTGGACGGTGTAAATATAAATAAAATATATACATCACGTGGGCTCCCTGGGTGCACAATGTGCCTTTAACACATACCTCGGTGGGTTTCCACCATCTAGATAACTGGACGGTGGATGGCATGGATGAAACGCATACATCTGGTGGGTCCACACGTGTGGCCCACCAGCTTGTATCAAGCTGACATTTGAGTTTTCCTCCAATCAGGCCCGTCCAAAGGGACTGCCAAGTGGGCCCACTTGATGGACGTCATGGGTAAAATACATACTTTGTGGTGGGGTCCATCCAGGTGGGCCACAAGCCTCATCATCA
Organism: Magnolia changhungtana; assembly: GCA_030180095.1. Classification (NCBI taxonomy): domain Eukaryota; kingdom Viridiplantae; phylum Streptophyta; class Magnoliopsida; order Magnoliales; family Magnoliaceae; genus Magnolia; species Magnolia changhungtana. The sequence continues at coordinate 3,049,667 of JASAUF010000554.1, forward strand.
CCATAAAAATGAAAGAAAGGGAGAGAGAGAGAGAGAGAGAGAGACGGTGAGATATCGGGACCCCGCCACTATGAGCCCTTCTTTGCTTACAACCACATACATGAAAATGGGTCCCATCACAAATGGGCGTTTCATCAAATATCAAGATCTAAGGATATGATCACCCACCTTTGATCATGGACTTCTCCTTCCACTGATGAGTTCTAGAGCTCCAAGGGATGCGTTTCAACGGTTGGGAGGATCTTTGGAGGGTGAGATTGGATGGTAGGAAGGTGAGCCACACTAGCTCTCTCCCATAGAACTTGGACGTTTTTCTTGGGAGCTTGCTTGAAAAATGGAGAAATGAGAGAGAGAGAGAGAGAGAGAGAGAGAATGGGATGTAAAGAGAGAGGGGGGATGGGTGTGAGCAATGAAGTGATGGGGAGTGAGTGATGGGTGTACTTGATAGGTAAGGGTTGTAAGAGAGAGTTGACTTTAGGAATGGTGTTGTACTTGACATTTGATGTGTGATGTGTACTTAATTGATGGGATAAATTCTCTTCAGATTTGTAATGCGCGGTATTTTTCTCGAACTAAACGTGGGCCCACATCTCCTGGCGCGAGTATCGCCTAAGCACCGAGACGCGGCATCAGAACCGCAGTGACAGCGCGGTCGCAAGGGTATAAGTCTTGGGTCGAGCCAACTCTGGAATACAGGATATGACTCAAGGTTGCGCGCAACTGATATCTATGCATCGCGGGTCACCGGAATTCGACCAGGAGGACCGCAGAAGCCTACGGAATGGTGCAGTCTAGAATACAAGACTCACACTATATCCCACTTACTACTTTGAGACCGTCCAGCAATGTTTTCGTGACAGAGACTCTTTGTGGAGCAATGATGAGTTCAGGACTCGTGTCTTTCTTTCCCATCGACCATATAGTTTATGGGTTAAGGCGATTCTTCAGAAGTATAAGCGGGTCCTTAGCGAGATCAATCTATATGTTGCCATAGAAGCCACTTCGGATTTCTTTAACAAAGACACTATGATTTATAAAGGATTCTTAAAATACTGGTCTTCTACAACAAATTCTTTCAACTTGCCGATCGGCGAAGTGAGCATTACCCTTTGGGACCTTCATCGTATGGCTGGTCTCCCCAACATAGGATCCTTCCTTGACAAATTTGTTCCCACAAATGTAGAGTTCGCCTATTTAGATCCTAAAAGGGATCCTTCGATTTTTATTTCCACTATCGAACTCTTCCGGTAAATGTCCAAATTTCCTAATATTAGCAAAGTCTCTCCGCTTCAGTGGCTTGCACACTTTATGAGTGTAACGCCCTAACTTTTTAGGACCCGAGTATATGACCTGTTTCCCAAAAATCCAAGTGTTAACCTTAAAGGATGGTCAAATTCGAGTATATATATTTTTTAACTATCAGAGTTAGCAGATGAGTGTAGCATGGACAAACCATACATAATAGAAAATTTCATTTATGTTTAGAATGTACAAGAGGTTACCCATAATGACTTGCACAAACCAATACCTCTGAAATTAACAAGTACAAGATTTGCATGATTTAATACATAAAAAATAATAAAGAGCAATTAAATATAAGCCGCAAGACCGCTCAACTTCTCTTAATAATACAGTCGTGCATCCCTGGCACTAGTACCCTACTCCTCATTACGTCTGAACCTACAAATCACTTAAGCCACTTGTGCTGCCTGTACGGTTATATATTTGATGGATGAGTGGCCAACTTAGTTGAATTTCCCTCAAGATTTCACACCGCCACATTAAGTAAGCATAGTTATGAAAATATACAAGGCATACGACACAATACGTGATACAATCTTATCAAATGCATGGATGTATGAGTGCACATCAACTGGGGATGCTTATCCAGTTGGCTTTTGGGTAAAACTCATGCAATGTGGCCGGCCACCAGCAAAAGTACATAGTACATGGGTAGTGCCAAACTCACCAAAAGTGGGTCGATAGTTGATGGTTTGGGAGCTAGCGAAACGATACCCCAACTAAATCCTATTAAGCACGTGCTACAGCATCCAAAATTAGCCACCTGTCATTACTTGAATGCTATGAATGCATGATTAACCCAACTGTTATTAATCCATTTACAACCAGCAGGTTTAATAAGCTCAAAAGTCACTACGGGGAGCTCAGAACCTAGCGTAGGCCGACAGCTTGGGCATAGTGTCCCATGACCGCCATCCCCGGCTCATGAGACTACCACCTTAGGATGTTTAATGGAAACTCGTCAACTAATGGTCAATCATTTTACAGTATATGGGGCTTGCCATCGCATGGCTGCACAATATAAAACTTCAAACTCATATAGGGGAAATACCAAAACAAGCCACTTAGGGCGAATATCAAAACTAAGCCACATAGAGCAAATATCAAAAATATGCGATAAAAGATCATCCTCAAAAACCACTTAACCCAACAACCCGTGGATGGTAGGCCCACATCAATATTCAATTTAAACCACCATTCAACAACCATTAAGTCGAAGGTTAACTACAATCTCCATCAATCGAGTTACATCCCAAGTATAGGTGTACATTTATAAGTGGGGGTTTCCCACTAATGTACCAATATAAGTTCCGTAAGCAATCCACAAGTATTCCACAAGCATAAGAAGATGCACAGGATAAATATTAAGCATGTAATCTAGCAATTCAATTCCAACAACTACACATGTGATTATAAGATGGAGGTATCAATTACCAATTAAAATTAAAATAAAAAATTATAACTCAAGCTAATGGGAAAATGGAAAGCTCATGGGGAAGAAATCATCACCTTACAGATCGAATCGCCACTAACATTGTTAGGAAGCACGCGTGCCCTTAGAATCAAATCCTACCATGAATAGTGAAATTTGCACATGAGATCAATGTTCTACCAAGTGTCTATGGTCAAGATTTATACAACTTAGGGTTTAGATTACTTTTTGGGTTCTAATATAGAATTAGGGCTTCATCCTAGGGTTTAGTTATAGGCCTTAGATTCTAGGATTCGAATCCTAGATTATTATTATTATTATTATTATTATTATTATTATTATTGTACAAAGGCCAATTAATATTCATAATAGGAGTATTAATCCATTCATATTAATAATAATCGTTCATAAGTTCATATCTAAATGTACTGACATTATCAAATATTCTTATAATGACTGATAGCCTCTTAAATAATATAAGTAATAGTATTAGAATCCATACTAATGATAATATGATAAGGACTAATACTAATAATTATTTTAACAAGAATTATACTAATCCCATAAGGAAAGTGATAAATATTTTCTAATGCCAATAGCCATGACTATCAATAATGAGTCTAGTCATGATAATGGATACTACGATCCACCATGAATTATGAAGTTCTACCATTAGCTCAACCCTAGCACACTACTTATGGTTAAGATTATAACTTAAGGTTTTGATTACTCAGATTTATGGTTTTCATCCTAGAGTTTGGTTCTAAGCTTAGATTGTTGGATTTGAATGCTAATTTATGTAAAATTAATTGTCATGTTAGTTTATAACTATAACATAATTATTAATATTAATTATAGAATTAATATTAGCTAATCATGGCAATGATAATCATTATAATGGTAGAAATCAATTACTCCTACTATCAACGATAATATTTAAGAGCGATAAATAGAATACTATTATATGATAATTGCAATTTTGTTTATACTAATTGGTTTTAGCATAAATAACTTACTAATGGCTAATCATTGTTAATATTAATAATCCTAATAATAACAATGGTAACAATGATAATAGTTCCTCGAAACAAGGCTAGAATGGGGAGGAAAGGTTGACACACCCAGCTGACTTGGTTCGAGTCGAGTCGACTCCGCTCAACACAAGCACCCATCTTGCTCTCTCTCTCTCTCTCTCTCTCTCTCTCTCTCTCTCTCTCTCTCTCTTTCTCTTTTTCTTTTTTCTTGGAATGTCCAGCCATACCAGGACTGGACCCAAGCCTAGCTGGACCTAGACTAGGCCCATGGTCGACTCAACCCAGCTAACTCGGTGAGTCAACCTATAACCCAAGTCAAAAGTCTCCCTCTCCTTTTCACATTTCCTTTTTCTTCTCCCCGACTCTTTTTCTCCTATTTCTCTCCCTTTCCCTAGACTTCCCCAAAACCTAAAATGGACTAAACCCAACTAGCAACTCGCACCAGCAAGTCAGTGGTTGACGACTCGGATGGCTGGGTCAAGCTCCTAAACTCAGCCCATTCCCTTCTTTTTCTCTCACTCTCACTCTTCTTTCTTTCATTTGCCAAAGAGCCAGCAGCATCATTGGATGATCATCCTCGTCCTAGCCTGAACCGAACTCAGCAATGAGTCAAGTTGACTCAGTGCTGTACAAGGAGGGACCACAGGCAGTAATGCAGCAAGGCAACCCCACTCTCTCACACTTACTCTCTCTTCCTTCTCTTTATTCCTTTCCTCTCTTCATGACCAACACCCATACAGCAATCCAAGCCCCACGAGTTAGTGGGTCATGACTCGGGCAATGGCCCAGTGCGACAACACGTCGACAGCAAGAGAACGGTCTCTCTCTCTCTCTCTCTCTCTCTCTCTCTCTCTCTCTCTCTCTCTCTCTCTCCTTCCATTTCTTTCTTTTCTTTCTTTCCCTTTATTTTCTTTCTTCCTTTCTTCTTCCACTTTCTTCCTCCTTGTTTGGGAGCTCAAGAGGGTCTGAATGGACCTAGACTCGAACAGTAGAAGTGTGGTGTGGCGCGACAGCAAACGAGGAAGAAAATCAGCCTCCAATGGTGATTCTTGATCCGATGAATTTTTCAGGATTCCAACGCTTCCAAACCATTTGTATACTCCCTATGGAGCTTACGGAAGCTTGAAGTTAAAGCTCTAATGAGGATTACATGGTGGGTTCAAGCAAAGGAGAAAATGGTTGGTTTTCTTCGAGCAGTCGCAATAACAAGGAGGAGCCCTAATACATTCAGTTCCAAATGCTCATATAGAGCTTTCCCTGCGATCCTGAACCGTAGGATCCGAGATGGGTGGTTCAAATTGTGTTGTTTCACCACACTTTTCAAATACAGCCGGTATAACCAAACCAGCCATGGTTTCTTATTACCATGGATAGAAAACCCTACGGTGGTTTAGAATGAACAGTTAGGATCAGCTAAAACAGAGGGCTGAGAATGGAGGATCCCCCTTCATGTGGATCGCCAGTCTGGCAGCAACAAGAGCATGTCATATTTAGAAAACATGTTGCGTCTAACTGATTGCACCAGAGGTCGTGCTCACGCGTGTGCACTCCAACGTGCGGGATAGGTCAGGTTTTGGTCGAGCCCGAGGCCTGAACGTGATGAACGGTTTGGATTTTCTTAAGGTGGCCCACATTAGCGACAATGGCTTGGTTTTTAAGGGATAAGAAACACATTTTCCCTTGCACACCTGCCTGATTGCGTCCAACATCGTGCGCTCCTATGTGGACAGTGGCAGGCGATTTTGATGGGGTTTGGGCTGGAACTGAGGGCCACACCCAATGGATGGTTTAGATCATATAAATTGGTCCTATTTGTGGGCCCCATCTCGATCCTATGATCGATCGTATGCCCGCCCAAAATGAGCTAATTGCGGGAGTGAAAAAGGAAGAAAAAAAAAACTTCCTTCTTTTGGAATTTTCGTTCAAACTCTGTTTGACCGAACTCTTTGGTCCAGTGCACTGCTGTGCACACGCACCGGTACAAATACACACTAAGGTGAGCCCACTGTGAATTTACTTGGTAGATCCACTCTGCTCATTCCATTTGGGGGTTCCCAAGAGGGGCCCTTGAACAAGGATCAGGTAGATAAGATGCCTAGGTGGGACTCACAACTTGATTTGAGGTCCCAATGGTAGTTTTCCATCAATCCAATGGTCAGATGATTCCAAGATTGAATGACAACTGTTAAAAGATCCTAATGGGCCATTTGTAAGTCTCTCATCATATGTTACTATCCAATACTAATATAAATTTTATTACTATTGTATATTACTTACAATTATGATAATTAAAATCTCATACACATATATAAATATAATTTTACTATTAATGTACTAATATTTACATGCTATTGATCACATATTTGTTAATACATAATTCATAACATTACATTATAATTAAACATACATATAAATGAATTGAAAATATTATATTTAATTAAAATCATATTTGTATTCAGTAACATTGTTAAATAATATACAATTTTATTAAAATACGTAATAATCTTTTGAATACGTATTTATAAAAGATACTTAATACTACATTAATATTTATAGTTCAATTATACATTGTAAAATTATCACTCATTATGTTTATTTAATATAATATTATTTTCGTAATATTCCATACACATTAAGTATATTCATATCACCATATTACAATACATTTTGAGATAGCTTATTAAAATACATCTATAATTTTTTTATTTTATGTTTGTATAATATACTTATTAAATATCATATGACCTCTGGATGGTTTGATTCATCTATCGAGGCGATCGAAGTCCTAACAACGGGTTATGCTGATGGTGTGACGGTTCATCCCGAACTCCAATGGATGGATGGGTTATCATATGGATGGGGACTGTTTTAAACGATCAGATTTAAACCGTAGTGATCGTGAATATTTAAGTAGGTTAGGTTTGTATTTATACTAAACTAGATCACATGGTAACACCCAAGTACTGGAAAGTACAGGGTGTTATAACGAGATACTTGTGGTATGTTCTTCCGATCCTTCTTCCCTTCTTTTTACATACATACTTATTTTTTGTCTTTTCGTTCACATTCTCTTTTTCTTTCAGATTCTCTGATAGTCATTCTCCTGACTTGGAATCCGCCCATCAGAAGATGAGATATCCAGCTACCTACAGCCCTGAGACTGAACAAACTGCATTACTTGCATATTGGCTTAATTTAGTAGTATTGCCAAGTTTAAAATGGGCGGACGCCATTCGCCCTACTTTATTTGTTGTTGTTAGGGCTATGGCAGAAGGCAAGAGATATTCTTTGGCTCCCCCTATTCTCTGCTCTCTTTACAGGGCATTTAGAAATGTTGCAACGTATTGCGCAAGTCCGACGATAGGAGCTTTTTCTTCGTATACCCCGTGGCATTACTTTTCTGGCTGGTTGGGCATATATTTATTATGGAAGCATAACGACCGTGAAAAGGCTTAAGTCAATCCTGAACGCCCTCCTTTATACCATTATCAGAAGTGTAAGATGGTGAAAAAGACGTATGATTGGATCATGGATAAGACTGAGAGTATAGAATTTGTAGACTTCTTCCCATTTTATCTGTCCCATTAGGTTGAAGATAAAGAAATAGATAACACCGATCTAGAACCAGTTGAAAGAACCCTACTATCCTAGTAGATTCTGTAGAGCATAAGATCCTGTAGCCTTCCTCTTTGAGAGGGAAGTGAGTTCTAGCGAGAACCCTACTATCCTAGTATATTCACGAGACAATTTGGCTATGATCAGACTGTACCGCAAGCAGGCGAAGAAGTCACTCATATAATGCGGAGTTCTGGAGTAGGTCAATACAATTGGGCTTTGATATGGAAGCAACTCCTAATGAGGAATTTTAGTTCTCGCTTCATTCTCTCAGGCTTCAATCATCAATTGCAGGCCTTGTATGCTTGGATGCGTTGGTGGACGCATCAGTACTACTTGGTATGTAATTGTTATTCGGTTGATCATCCTATCTGGATTCCTCCTCCCAAACTAAGGAATTATAGACCGAAATAAGGAATCCGCTACTTTTTTAAGAGAGATCATGCAACAACTCCTAACCAGATTTGCCGAAGAATTTCTCTAGAAGAGCCTATTTGGGAGATAAAGTCGGTTAATACATTGGAAGGACAGATAGCCTTCAGATCTCCCTTGGACCTTATAAAGTGATCAGGAAGGCGAACTACTCATGCTAGCGAACCTGAGGCTCCTACTGCTCCTTTGTATTCTCCTACTCACAGAACAGAAGATCAAGCTGTGGATGCAGTCTCTCCCGTTGAAGATCAAGCTATGGCTGTAGTCTCTCCCACTGTAGAATTGACTCGCCATTCTCTGATGACTCGTTTGAAGACTAGATCTTTGTCTCCTCAAATCCAAACTCAGCAAGTTTCTCCTCCTTCTCGGGGCATCCATCTTCTTCCTGTAAAAATTGTTTACAAAGGTAAGCAAACAGCTTCTGAAGATAGTTCATTAGATTACTCTACGGAGACCGCAGTCAATGAGACGTCTTCTTCCACAAGCTTAACGAATGAAGGAAACATTTTAGTAGATGATAATCAAGAAGAAGACGTAGAAGTAGATATTGGTGAAGAAGGCGAAATTGGAGGTGATATTCCAATCAATGAAGCTCAACAGGATGATCAAGATATCTCTACTCCTATTAGAATAACTCCTCTTAAAGAGGAACAACTTGACTATGGGGGTTCTAGTTGTTCTTCAGGCGTGAATATTTTCATATCTTATGATGCTTTGTACTCTCCTTCTCCTGTGGAAGCTGTTAATGTAACTGAGCAAGGTCCTACAGTGCTTCTTGTTATTGCGAAGGTATCTGCATAGAGAGAAGTTGGAATTTCTTTGCCGAAAGTACAAGTAGACCCAGAAGCATTATTTTTGCCCCAAAGTGTGGAGGTAAATCAGGATACTTCACATATTCAACTAGCCATTGATATAATTGTTGATGTTCCGATCCATGTTGAGAAGCCACTACTGCACGTCTTGCTCCCATCCAGCCAGTCGCTCGGAGTCTTGAATTTCCTTCCAATCCAGTTGATATAGTGACTCCAACAACTTTGGACTCAAGCACTGGATTCAAGGAACTTTCTTTCAATGTGTGGCTACTGTTGCAGATATTCCTGTATCTTCAGGTATAGAAGCATCTTCTATACCAACTAGCCTTCGGCTTGCCCCCAGAGATGGTATACCTTTCTTTATGTTCTTTGGGCCCTACATATTTTAATATTGATATTCTTAACATATCATTTCTCTTTCAACTACAATTATTCCTTCTTCAAGTGGATTAGCAGGTTCTAATTCAATGGCCACCATATCGAACAAGATTTCTCTGGATAAAGTGCCCCCAATCATGCTCCTGCTTTTTAAGAATGTTATTTCTGCCACTATAAGTGCCTTCCAAGATCTTGAACAATGGCCTTATCTTGATAGTGCGCTAGTTGTTCTTGATCATTCGGTGAGGATGGCTCATGTCAACATTCTTCCCTTGCACAACTCCTTGTCGCAATTCTATGATTCGATGAATAGTCTGGAGTTAGCTTGAAGTGTAGTTATTGCGCCAGAAACTTTGGAACATCAGAGAGAATTAGCATCTCTCAAAGAAAAAGTTTCTCGGACAAATGTCATTCTATTTGGCTATAATACTGAGTGTCAATCTTTTCAAGATAGGTTGAAAGCTTCTGAACATAATAGAATAATTATCAATAATCAAATTGCCTTCTTGAAGAAAGAGATTGCTTTGCTTGAGATCTAAGAACAAAAAGAAGAGTCAAATGTAAGTAAAAATAGGGAGGAATTGGAAGTCAATGCCAGCATCACAAATCTTGAAAAATTCGAAATGGCGAAGGATGAAGAAACTATTACCTTTTTAGAGAAAGAATTGGCTGGTGTTCCCAACCAAGCTAATATTATTGTTGAAGCTGAACTGGCGAATGTTGCAGCACAAGTTCATTTAAAAGAGGATTTATGAAGATATGTACCAGCATTGGGCATGTCAAAAGACTTATAAAGTCTTATTCCTATCAACATATATAATCTTTTGATTTGTAAAATTTAGAATGTTATGAATGAATTTCAATACTTTTTTTCAAGATATACTCTTACTTTTGACTATATTTTTAGGGATTTTATGAATGTAGTAAATGACTAAGCATGTGTTTGTATGATGTTTACTTTATTGATGCTCATAATCATGCTTTGATGAGATATGCAATTTTCATAGCATGGTAAAGTGACAACTTATTTTCATTGTTAGTGTCGTGTCACCTATGTGGTATTCTTTTCAATGAGTGGAGCTAATTTTCAATTTCAGTTAGTTTCACACACAGTTTAAGCTCTTGAATAGTTGGAGCAATCACAGTTTTTCATACTCTTAAGTAGTTGGAGTTGAAGGTCTTATGTGAAGGGCCTTTGTAACTCTTTCGAGTTCACTGAACCACCGCGGCCAGAGAGTTCACAAGATGCAATCAATCAGAGGGGCCCAGTAAAGCTATTGGGGTAGTGAACTTAGTAGAATTTACACACAGGGTTAGCCGTAATAACTTTCTAGAGTTCACGGGGCTCACAAGGTTATCTTGAGGGGTACTAAATCTAAGGCTACTAATCCATTGATGAGGGGGTAGCTCATTTAGAGGCCCGTCCCTATGAGTTTCTATTGAAATCAAGTCAAGAATCTGGGGTCTTATGCATGGTTGGCCTATCTATGGACAAGACAAAGAGCGCACACTACAACCCTCTTTTTCTTCGCCTGCCAGGTCCAACCCATTCACAAGAGGACATTTTCTCTCACATCCCCTGTGGCGCTATCCGAAGCTGTACAGACACTATTGGTTTTACGCGTGGTTGGCCGAATAGGCGTGCTCCGCTGCCCGCATAGGTCTAAGCATGTGATTGTCTTCACTAGCTTTTTAGGGCCACCGGCTTTTCACAGCTACCTGTATGATATTTGATAAATGGTCGTATAGGCGTGTGGTAAGCCATATAGGCGTGCTCCACTGCCCTAAATGATAAATCGTTATCACTAATAATATTCGATAGTATTTGCTTGTAATGTATCAGCCTGACGATCGATTTGGTGATAATAATTAGTGATTAAGGATAATATCAATTTAATGGCAATAATTGGCGATATTCAACGATTGTAATAATTGTCGGTGATAATAATCGGCGCTTAACGATAATCGGTGATTAAATTTGGCACAAATAACTTTGATATATTTGAGAATTTGCCTTTTTATTCATATAGAATTGAATACATAGTGTTGCCTTTTGAGGCTTTTTCATCATTCTGCATGGTATTTCCTTTCGAGGCTTTTCCATCATTTTACTTGTCTTGCCCCCTTTTGATTAGGATAGGTTTTCTGATAATCTTCATAATCAAAACTCCAGCAATCTTCAGGGATGATATATCTTGATGAAGTGAGCATTAACAGGTATACCGACACCTTGTCCGTTCTGATTTACAACTCGATAGGCTCTATTTGAGTAGACTTCGGTTATTACATATAGACCATCCCATTCGGGATCGAACTTGCCCCCAATTTTGCAAGTGACCACTATGGGACTTTTCAATATTAGCACCATATCGCCTTTCCTGAAGGAGAGATGTTTAACTTTCTTATCGAAGGCAACAGAAATTCTTGCCTCATATAGTTCTAATCGCTGCTGAGCCACTAGCCGTTTCTCAACGAGAAAATCCAATTTGGTCAGCCTTATTGTTGCATTTTCATCATTTGTGATTGATTGATGTATTGCAACCCTAAGTGACGTGACTAGCGTTTCAATGGGAATAACAGCTTTGACACCATAAATCGACGAATATGGTGTAGCTTTTGTCGTAGTACGATGAGTTATTCTGTAGGCCCATAGAGCCTCTTGTAGTTTTTCGTCCTAATCCCGCTTATTTCCCGTGATAGTTTTCTTCAATATTTTTACAATCGTCTTATTGAAGGCCTCTACTAGCCCATTCGTTGACAGATAGTAGGGCGTTAAAAATGAATAATGGATGCTAAATTCCTAGCATAATTTCTCCATACCCATGTTCCTAAAAAGAGTACCATTGTCAGTAATGATCCTTTTTGGGATGCCATGGCAATATATTATCACATGTCGGATGAAATTCACGATATCTCTTTCTTTGACATTTCGCAGTGTGATTGCCTCAGTCCATTTGGAGAAATAATCTATTGCTGCCAAGATATATTGTCGTCCTTTAGATGAAGGCGGATTTATAGGGCTGATGACATCAAGCCCCCAGGCAACAAAGGGCCAAGAAGCTACCGATTGATGAAGGTCTTTAAGGGGCACATGTATGACATTGCCATGTACCTGGCATTCATGACACCGTTTCATATAATCGATCGTGTCCTTGAACATTATGGGCCAGTAATATCCCATTCGATGCACCCAATGGAATAAATTTCGACTAGCTTGATGGGCTCCACATTCTTCTAAATAAGCTTCTTGTAATATTTAATTCGCTTCCTTTGTATTTAAGCACCATAACAATATTTCATTATAGGATCTTTTATATAGCACTTCGCCGCATATGATGAATTTCCTCGATCTCTGCTTAATCTATAATTTATGTGCTGGATCTTCTAGCAGAATATCAAATTTGAGATAATCTATAAAAGGCTGGCGCCAATCGTCTACAGTGATCTCTAAACATGATATAGGAAGTGCTTCAGCAATTTCATTGATGACTTCAAATGATGGTAAGAACTTTCTTTCTTTGATCGTCACTTGAAGGGGACTTCGATCAGGACAGGATAAAGTTGCGGCCAAGCTAGCTAAAGCATTTTCCCTTACATTCTCGCATCACGGTATATGATTGATTTTGACATTATGGAATTGCTCTAATAATTGTTGTGCTCACTGATAGTATGGCAGGAGTTCTTCCTTCCTTATTTAGAACTCAGTCGTTAGCTAGTTTATGACCAGCTTTGAGTCTCTGAATATCTACTGCAGTTTTATTTTCATCTCTTGTGCCATTTTCATTCCTATAATGAGAGCTTTATTCTCGGCTTCACTATTGGTACATGTTGTACCTAGTGTGGAAGAATATGGCAACAGATCGCCCTATGGGCTGATAAATATCACTCTAGCACCTGTTCCTTAAGATCTGGAGACACCGTCAAAGTATATTTGCATCAAATTAGGCGGTTATATCATCATTACTTATTCATCCGGGAAATCATCACTGATTGTTTCACTGTCCGCTACGGGGTGAGCTTCTAAGAAGTCTGCCACTACCTGTCCTTTAACTATTTTCATTGATTCATAGGTAATCGTGTATTCTGAAAGCAACAATATCCATTTAGCCAACTTCCTAACAACATCAACCTCGTCATTAAGAATTTTATGGGATCTGCTCGTGAAATTAGGATTATATCATGAGAAAGATAGTGATGCCTTAACTTCTACACTGCGAATATTAGCGTCAAGCACACTTTCTCAATGGGTGAATAATTGCATTATGCGCCTATCAGAGTCCGGCCCAAGTAATAGAGTGCAATTTCTTTTCCCTGCTCATTCACTCGTGCTAACAAAACTCCTAGAGAATTCTCAACCGTAGAGATATTTAGAATGAGAGGTTTGCATTTCGCAGGAGCTGCTAATACCAGGGGTTACTTCATAACTCTTTGATAGAGTCAAATACATTCTAGCTATTTATTTCTTTTATATCCTCTTTAGTTTGAGTTTTTGATACTCACCCACGTTTTAGTAAGGTTGTCTCATGTGAACAGTGCTCGACCTATGTTCGACTAGTCCTGTAAGCTCGAATCAAAGTACAGCAATGAAATTGATTTCCACACGACCAATCATGGATAGGACTCGACCGGTCGTGGAGGCCACTCATCGGTCAAGCAGTCCTTTGACCAGTCGTGGAACGGTCTGATCTTATCGCGCTTAAAATTTTAAAAATTTGTTGGTCCTACAACCAATCGTGCCAACTTTAGGACCAGTCGAAGAAGCGATTTCTTCACTTATAAATAGAGCATGAATTTCAGAGTTTGGTATCCAATTCAAACAAAATCAATGCACCGCTCCGAGAGATAAATTAGTGATATTCTTAAGCTATCTACTTCTTATTTCATATTCTTTTTAGTTAGCTTTTTGCATTTGATTTTGAATTCTGCATTCCAATTTTATTTGAAAGAGGGATTAATATATTCCCATTTCTTGGAATCAAAATCAAATCAAGCTAGCCCAAGGTGATTTAATTTAAAATCAATTTAGAACTTAGAACCTTTTCATAAGTGACTGTGACATTGAACATCTACGTTGAACTTCTACTCCAAATTGGTTCTTCTGAGCTGCTTCAAAAGGAGAATAACCAGATAAGTATTTTACAATTTTGTAAATTCATTGTTTTGGTTTCATTGAGATTATGCCAGAAAAATCTCTTTTTTTTTAGTTTGTCTGAGGTGATCCAGAAAACTCAGAGTGTGGGGTTTTTGAATTGTGTAAGCCCACTTGAAAGACACAATTGTGAGTGTTTTAGGTGAACCTTGAAACACCAATTTTCATAGTGAACGCTAATATCCACTATGTGAGGATATTACGAGTGGAGTAGTTGTGTGGTTGTTTTTCAAAACAGTTGGTGTACACACAAGCGAACCACTATAATTTCTGGTCTTGTGGTATTGATTGAATATTTCTTTTTGTAGATGTTGTAATTTTCCTTTATGCATTTGTGGAGAATGTTGTAATTTCTTTTATGCAAGTGTGGGAATGTTGTAATAGCTTAGTTATTTCCTTTACTATTTATTTCTTTTGTATCCTCTTCAATTTGAGTTTTTGATACTCACCCACGTTCTAATAAGGTTGTCCTACCATAAACCATTGGTTTTTTGTGTCAGGTTGTCCTTAGAACCAAGTTTGTATCAACCTCTCAATATTAGATTTTTGAGGTTGTTTGACATTTGCGCATTGTGGATTGTTTGTGTGCTATCTCTATTTATTTGTTTAAATTTTGAAGTTAATTTTTTTTAATTTGACAGTCCTATTCACCCCCCCCCCCCCTTCTAGGACTCTTAGCACGGCCTTTTCAAGTGGTATCAGAGCCTAATAGCTTGTTTTAATTATTATTTATTTTGGATTAATTTCCTGAGCTAATCGATTTGAGCTTTGTAAGATGTCAAATTTTGATAGCCTTTCGGTTACTAGGCCTCCACCATTTGATGGCTCCAATTATGCCTATTGGATATCCAGGATGAGAATTTTCTTAAAATCCATGGATGAGAGCGTGTGGCAAGCCACAGTGACTTATTGGACCCCTCCTACCACTGAAGTGACCGGTACCGACGGATCCAAAACTATGAAAGTCACACCTTATTTTTCTTGGACCACTCTTCAGAAAAGTGAGAGTAGTGCCAATGCAAAAGCACTAAATGCAATCACTTGCGCACTATCACCAGATGAATTCAAAAGAATTATATCTTGTGATACTGCAAAGTATGAATTCAAAAGAATTATATCTTGTGATACTGCAAAGTAAGCCTGGGATATTTTAGAAATGACACACGAGGGAACAACAACTATCAAGAAATCTGAAGTCCAAATTCCCATAACCAAATTTCAGGAAATACGTATGGAGGAAAGTGAAACTTTCATGGACTTTTATACTAGATTGAATGACATTGTCAACTCTATATGGGGTCTCGGTGATAAAATCTCAAAAAGTAAAGTCTGTGCAAAGATACTACACTCATTACCTAAACGGTTCAATTTAAAAGTGATTGCGATCCAGGAACTTCGTAATACGGATAATATGAGGGTAGAAGAATTAGTTGGCTTATTATAAACTTATGAGTTAACTTTTAAAGCTCCTAAAGGTAAATCAATTGCCCTTAAATCTTCTAAATGTTTTTCTCAAAAAAATAGTAGTAATTCTAATTTAGAAAATTTTGAAGATGATATGGCCCTTTTAGCTAAAAAGTTTTATAAGATTTTCAAAAGTAAAAAGAGGGTTGATTTTCAAAAACCTAATGAAAAGAAAAGATCTAAATCCAAAACTTGGAAATCTTTAAAAGATAGTCAATGTTACAACTGCCATGAATATGGGCATCTAGCAAACAAGTGTCCTAAAAAGGACAAATCTAAAAGGAAAGGAATGTTGGCTACTTGGGATAAATCTTCCTACTCTGAAGCCTCTTCTGAGTCAGGAGCTTCTGAAACTGAGTAGGGTAATGAAGTTAAAGCCCTTATGACTCTAGCAAGTTCACTTTTTCAGATAATAATGATTCAACTAGTGAAGAAAATCTGAATATTGATCATGAAAATGAAGAAGACCTTCAAGATATTTATAATGCCCTATACAAGGAAAGCTGTAAAATTGCAGTAAAACTAAAACTTCAGAAAGAAAAGTTTTCAAAACTTAAAGAAAATTTTGATAATCTTGTTTTAGAAAAATCTCACATTTCAGATTGTTTTGAAAAAACTAAGTGTGACATAGATTTCAAAAACTCCCAAGTTGAAAACTTAAAATCTAAAAATGAAAAACTAGAACTTGAAGTCTCTTCACTTTCGAGTTTAAAAGACACATGAAAGTATGCCCAAGGTGATCCTAAGTTAGAAAAACTCTTATCTGAATCTAGAAAATGTGGCGATCGATCTGGATTGGGCTACGACAAAAACATTCCTCCCAAATATAAGAATACTCCACCTAAATTTGTGAAAGGGGAGTCTTCAAACTCAAAAGGGAAAAGCCTGAATCAAAATCATTTTAAAAATGCTAAGTCTTTTCAAACTTTAAGACCTAAACGAAATCATATCAACTACAAAAATCATAATATAATCCTTTAGCTGAGAAAATTGTTGATTTACTTAAGGAGCTCTTAAAATCTAACTCATTGGGTCGGTCTTATAACAACTACAAACATAAGAAGACCAACTATACTCCTAAACCCAAGACTGTAATGAAATGAGTTCCTAAGGTTACTTGCTTAGTTGCCCACACTGCTTTTAAAGCTTCAAGCCATTCAAAGTGGTACCTATATAGTGGATGCTCCAGACACATGACTGGTGACAAAGGTTTATTCACCAATCTTAAATATATGATTAATGGTTCAGTCACATTCGATAATGGTAGCAACTGCAGGATTATTGGCCAAGGCACGGTTCAACTCTTTAGCCTCCATTTATTTGAGAATGTTTTATATGTCGAAGGGTTAAAACACAACTTATTAAGAATCTCTTAAATATGCGATAATAATCATAGTATACAATTTACTAACCAAGGATGTGAAATTCTAAATAAAAATGGTTTTGTAATATTAATTGGTCGTAGAACTTCTGAAAACTGCTACATTGTAAGTGATTCGAGTTTATCTAATCTATCATGTTATATGGTTCATACCGATGAGACCGAATTATGGCATAAACGCCTTGGACATGTACACTACCGCTACTTGTATAGATTGAGCAAAAGAGAGTTGGTAAAAGGCTTACTTAAAATACAGAAAATAGATAAGATATGTGGCGAATGTCAGATTGGCAAACAAACCAGGAGTACTCACAAAAAGGTGAACTCCAATGCCACATCTAAATCGCTCAAACTTCTCCACATGGACCTTATTGGACCAACCAGAATGGAGAGTCGAGGTGGCAAGAAGTACATACTGGTAATTGTTAATGACTTTACCAGATATACATGGGTAGTCTTCTTAAGGGATAAATCAGAAACTCTCGATGAAGTAAAAAGGATCCTTAAACGTATTCAAATGGAAAAAGGTTCTTAAGTCTGTAAGATCCGCAGTGATCATAGATCAGAATTTGAGAATAGCAGTTTTGAAAAATTTTGCAGCGATCAGGGAATATCATATAAATTCTCTGCGCCCAAAATACCACAACAAAATGGTATAGTAGAAAGAAAAATAGAGTGCTTTAAGAAATGGCAAATGTAATGTTAAATAGTATAAAGCTCCCTAAAAATCTTTGGGTCGAAGCTGTAAATACTGCTTGTTACATAATCAACCGCGTTTATACTAAAAAATCAAATGGTAAAACGGCTTATGAAATATGGTTTGATACGAAGCCTACTGTCAAATACTTTCGAGTTTTTGGCAGCAAGTGCTACATTTTAAGTGACCAAGAAAATCTGGGTAAGTTTGACACCAAAAGTGATGAAAGCATATTTTTAACGTATGTTCTGAATAGTTGAGCGTATCAGGTTCTTAATAAGAGAATCGGTGTTATTCAAGAGTCTATTAATGTGGTCATTGACGATCACTTGAATACACCTGTCTCAAGTTCAAAAAACGATGAAGTTCTTCTAATTGATAAACCAGTTACTTCATCAAATCAACATAACTTTAAACTGAGGACAGTTAAAGACCATCTAACTAATCAAATTCTTGAAAACCCTCTCACCGGTGTGCACAGTCGTAAACAGTTAGAAGATATGTGTAATTATGTGTACTTTACATCTCAGATAGAACTGGCTAATGTAAAAGAAGCTCTTACTGACGAAAACTGGATTGTTGCGATGCAAGAAGAGCTTAATCAATTTGTTAGAAATGATGTTTGGTACTTAGTTCCTAGACCGAAAGATAAACACATTATCGAAACAAAATGAATTTTCAAAAATAAGTCCGATGAACTTGGTAATATTATTAGAAACAAGGTTAGGCTGGTTGTACAGGGGTACACTCAAATTAAAGGCATCGATTATGATGAAACCTTTACCCTAGTAGCTCGTCTTGAATCAATTAGACTATTTATATCCATTACGTGTTTTAGAAAATTCAAGATTTACCAAATGGATGTAAAGAGTGCATTCTTGAATGGCAATTTGTATGAAGAAGGGTATGTCGAACAACCAACGAGTTTTGAAGACCCTAAGAATGCTAATCATGTCTACCACCTCAAAAAGGTACCCTATGGTTTAAAACAAGCTCCCATGGCATGGTACGAAAACTTGACTAAGTTTCTACAAGTCATAATTTTATAATGGAATGTTGATAAAACATTGTTTGTAAAGAAATATAATGATCGCATTTTAATAGTGTAAATTTATATTGATGATATTATTTATGGATCTACCTGTGCTAACATGACTGTTGAGTTTATAGATCTTATGAAGTCTAAGTTCAAAATGAGCATGGTTGGGGAATTAAATTATTTCCTAGGGTTGCAAGTAAAATAGCAACCTGATGGTTTTTTTATCTCTCAAACCAAATATGCTCTAAATATAGTTAAAAAGTTTGGATTTGAGAATGGAAAAACTTTTGATACTCCTATGAGTACTTCCTTAAAACTCTCAAAGGACTTTACAAGTAAGAATGTGTATCCTAAATTGTATCGCAGTATGATAAGTAGTTTGCTTTATTTAACTACGAGCCAACCTGATATTGCATTTAGCGTAGGAATTTGCGCTAATTATCAATCGAACCCTAAAGAGTCACATTTAACTGGTGTTAAGTAGATTATACGATATATCGCTAGTTCAGCTAATTTTGGTCTCTGGTATCCATATGATACTACTGTGCAATTAGCTAGTTACACAGATGCTGATTGGGCTGGTAACATTAATGATAAAAAATAAACCAGTGGTGGTTGTTTCTATGTAGGGAACTGTTTAATTTCTTAGCTAAGTAAGAAACAAAGTTCCGTATCGCTGTCAACTGCTGAGGCTGAATACATTACGGCAGGTAATGCATATACTCAGCTTGTATGGATGAAAAGAATGTTAAGCGATTACGGAATTGCACAAGATTCTATGGTTTTATATTGTGATAATTCCAGTGCTATTAATATCTCCAAAAATCCAATCCAGCATTTACAAACCAAGCATATTGACATTAGATATCACTACATTCATGAATTAGTGAAAGAAAAGATAATTTCTTTAGAATATATTCCGACCAAGACTCAACTTGCTAACATATTCATAAAACCGCTTGACAAAAACAGGTTTGCTAAATTAAAATTTGATCTTGGTATGTGCAATTTGAATTGATTATTCATGCATTTTTGTATTATAATGTATATATTTATTATTTTAAATGTTTAAAATTTCAAATTTTATGAAAAATGCATATTTTGGGCTGTGCACGACCAGTCCAGTACATACTCGACCAATCGTGGTGTAATGCTCAGAAAATCAGGGGTCGAGCAGAAGATCAGCTCCCAAGTTCCATCGCATCACTTATGCAACATAGAAAATGATGATTTTATGTTGTCCATATTAATGCATTAAACATGAATGAGATTATACTAAATCAACGTATCATACTCCATAGATAATTAAATTTCGCAAGCGAAAGACTGTGATAAGTATATAAAGCATATAAGGGATTGTAAGTCTCCTAAGTATGAACATGTTACCAGGTCAAATAATTACATGTATTGTTCCAAAATCTACAAAATGATAAAGTGTGTAAGTGTCATCTAATCCATATCCCTGTAGCCCGGATACGTAACTCCAGGTCTACATAGACCCGCCAGAGAATTGCATGTAGGAGAACTCCTCGTCGTCATAGAAATCAGGCTCCGCCTCGTAAGCATCGACATCACCTGAAACTACAACAGAGTTCGGTTGGTGTTTTAAAACACCATCCCAGAGTGGGAGTGAGTGATCAACTCAGTGGAGCTATAAGGCAAAGGTTAACATGTTATCAATTCAATCAAGCAGTAATGATAAAGCAGTACAACAATCATGTCCTAGGTACTCTTGTTAATGCAAAGATGGGATGCGATGATGATGTATGCCCTCGCCTACACTCCCTCTGCGACATCATCTCACGGTCGCGCATGTAACGCTCCCGCTGTGCTCAACTCCAACGCTAAAGGCACATGTAATGCGGTGCATGTGCGTGATTAGCCAAGTTCTTAATTAAATCTATTTGTACAGCAAATTCAAGAAACTAAGGTACCTCCCTTTTTATCATCGACCCAAACGATGATCCATTTAGGGTCGTCAATCCTAGTTAATCACATACGATAGGCAAGTTCGTGAGTTTATACTATAAGTCGCTACGGGAGGCTCGTCACCTCAGCGTAGTCTTAATTCACACTCGAGGTCACTACGAGAGGCTCGTCACCTGGTCGTAGGCCTATTTTATACTTAAGGTCACTACGGAAAAGGCTCGTCACCTTAACGTAAGTCGATAATTCGAATATAGTGTCTCATACCACTATATTCGGCTCACGAGTTTGGTTTGTTCACCGGACACTACGGGGAGGCTCGTCACCCCAGCGTAGGCCGACAGCTCAACCACAATGTCCTATACCACCATGCCCAGCTCATGAGTCTTAGCAGATCATGGTACCAAGGTTGAAACGGGCCTTATATTGGTAAATGGTACCTTAGATTCAAGCAGTAGCATCCATATATGGTGAACATACATTAGGCCAATCGAGTTACTTAGACAAGCTCAACTGGTACGAGCACACGTTGAATTAATCGACATGAAGTACGTAAGCACTCCGCGTGGCCTAACCACTGTCGACAAACAGTGTATGACTCGGATTCATCGAAAGTGTCTTGTGTAGCGAAACGGCCGCAACCACTAATTCGGGAATCATTACCGATTGCCTGGACTACGCGGTAGTCCCAATCATATTCAAACACAATAGGCATTCATATGTGATAGTCAAACAGCATGTGACAAATAATTCAAATATAAATCTTATTTGAGCATTTTGACAAACATATAGCACATGTTATCATACATAGGCATTTCATCCATAAATAATGTAATAGTAAGATAGGTTACATGAAGGAAACTGTAGCTATAGGTAAGGTGATTGAGAATCCTATCTCAATACCCTCATTAAAAACACTTCAACAGGCATTTTCTCATTCAAGGATTTTATCAAACACTTAGCCTACACATGGCGACATACATGTAATAAATTAGTTATAACATATATTATAGCAAATTCTTTCACACGGAAGTTGTCACACGTATAACAATCATATATTCTCAATCAATAATCATAGCAAGCACAAATCATAATTCTATTTTCATTCAGACATTTTAACAAACACATGGAGTGCATTATAATCAACATAATACATATATATGTGTAATATCTAGAAAAACATCGTATCTTAGTATATGTGATAGAAATCAAGTCAGTCATAAATCATTAACTAACATTGAAAGCCTTGAAAACCATAACCTAAACATTTATAGTCCACACCTTCCATCGGTAAACTCATATCATACTTAGTTTAAACACTACGTCCTTGTTTACGACACAACGGCAACCTATGGCATGAAATAGGTTAGCTATTTTACCATTTCTTCTACTTAGATACCTAAAACAGATTAGGGTTAGAATTTTTTACCCAAAAATGGAATCAAAATCACCGGTGTAGCGACACAGGGAGGCGATTCAGCACGTGGGGTGGTAGGATAGAATCCCAGCAACTATCTTTCACTCTCTCTTCTCCTCACTCTTTCTTTCTCTTTTCTCTCTTCTCTCTCCTAGGGTTAGGAATTTCGTATGGAATGAGAGAGGGGTGGGTTAAGGCCCTTATATAGGCCTAGAACTGATGTCAATGACCCTAAGACCATAGTATACTTAGGTTATAACCAAAAGTCATCTGTTTCGAGCCAACGGAGCTCATTTGGAGGTCCATTGCCTGCATACGGTTCGG
This sequence comes from Magnolia changhungtana, assembly GCA_030180095.1. Taxonomy (NCBI): domain Eukaryota; kingdom Viridiplantae; phylum Streptophyta; class Magnoliopsida; order Magnoliales; family Magnoliaceae; genus Magnolia; species Magnolia changhungtana. Next base: position 3,072,069 of record JASAUF010000554.1, read on the forward strand.
TGAAAGTTTCCTAACAATGGATCTATGTTAGGTTAAGTTTTCAGTCTAATCAGGTTTGTAGATCGACCGTGGAGGACTAGTTTTAGTTCAACGGTCATCATCTCTCGATCAAGGTCACAAGTACACTGACATGTGTAGGGAAATTTCTCTGATCTAAGGGTATAGTTGGGTCAGAATTTGATGGTTAGAAACCTTAAATTTGGTCTGCAAGCAAACGGCCCAATTCACTTAAATCTAAGTTCATTTTCTAAAGATATTCGCGTTTTTTACACACTTTGCTCTGGGCTCAAGTTGTGCATTTATGGACACTATTCAAAGTTGATTCCTATGATAATAGTCAAGCCCAGTAAGGCGGTCATATCCGTATAGTTTCAAGATAATCGGACTTTCGACGTGCGGCCCAAGTCCGATACGAAGTTTCAATGTGCTCCCCAGAGTAACTGGGCTTTGAGATTGATCCTAGGTTTTTAGGTAATGTAGAGTTAGCAATTCTACTGATTTTGGGTCTTACAGTTCGTATAGAAAGTAGTTCAAGCTAATCTACTAATTAATTCAGTTTAGTACTTAATTAATTTCTGTCTAATTTCTAAAGGATTCGGTCCTTAGTGATTTCTACCTGAGGTGGTACTCGGGTCTTTATAAGAATTTTTTTGAGACGTTACACGTGGTACGACCGGTCGAGCATGTACTCGACAGCCGTGTAGCGCGGGTTTGGTGCTTTATTTTGGGAAAAAATCACTTTTTTCTCATTTTGAGCTTCTTCTCCAACGGCTCCTAGGTCGACCGGTCGAACCCATCTCCTATTTCTTCAAGGTTAGTGTTTTATTTTCATTTTTCTTGTAGATTCAAGTTCATACCCTTTTCATCATTGGTGTTGTTTATTTCTTGATTCATAGTTGTTTTTAGGGTTTTCTTCCCAAAAATCTAATCTAGTGAAAATCATCTCTACCTCTTTTGTAATCTCTTGGTTCCTTTGATACAAATGGAAGGTAGAACCAAAAAGAAAGAATCTCATGGTCCTTCTACTTCTTGATCAACTCCTATAACAGTGTGCCACCTTCAGTCACCCGAAGATGATCCCTCATATGTACAGGATATTAGGTTGCGCAATGTTATTGTTGAACGACCTGTTAATGTTGATCATTTAGGTCCGATTGATATCCTTCCCCTCCTTTAGTCTATAGGATGGGATAACATACTACATTGGGGTAGGCCTGCATAACGCTCCATTGCGCAAGCTATGTATGCTTATATTATCAATTTTTCTACAGAAAATCTAACATTTATTATCTCAACCAGAGAATGTCCAGTTGATGTGGACCGTCATCTTATTTCTGGCTTAATGGATTTACCTATCCATGATGATGGTATTCCCATTAGAACTCTAGTAGCAAAACCATCTAAAACTAAAAAACGTATGCTTACTAGAGATTTATGCAATATAGATGCGGAATGGAATACTAGTGGAAATGCGCTTGTCTCAAAGTATTTGTTACCCAAATACAGAGTCCTTCATAGAATTTTCATTTTGAATGTCTATCCTCGTTCTGGTAACAAAACCGAACTCACTGCATTCATGGTTCGTATTCGTCATTCCATCATCTCTAGTACATCTATATGTTTTCCTTCTTTGATTTTTCATTGCATCATTCAATTTTGTTTTCATCCAGGACATAGTGACATTCCTTTCGCTTATCTTATGACTATGTTGGCCACCTATAGTTTAGTGGTTATGCCTATTAGGGAAGCTCTAATTCATCACTTACCATTCAACAACTCCAATATTAATAAGATGAATTTGAAGTTGGCCCTAGGCTAAGTCAATGTGGGAGCTGGTGGAGTTGATGCCACAGATGCAGAAGAAGGTAATTTACCTCCAGATGACATCAATATGGATGATATTTTTGATGAGTTCGAATCCAATTCAGCAGATGATCTTGATTATCAGCTATCTGATTTTGATGTGCGATTACGCTCACTCGAGGAGAAGGTAGAAAACATGAATGTGTCCCATGATATGCAATTCAAATATATGTGCAAGTATCTGAAGCGAATTAACATGGGACTTCATCAGCTTGACCCTTCCATAACTGCTCCTTCATTGTGTTCTGATTAGTCTTTAATTATGTGGTTTGTAATAACTTTTATGATACTTGGATTTCTTTTGTTTTTTGTGAAATTGAACTTGGTTAATCATGCTTGAATAATGCTTGCTTATGGATTTTATATCTTGAATATCTTGTTCATTTATTCCTCATTACTCTTCTTATTTTTCCTTATTTATCTACTTCCATTATCATTTATTGGTTCTTTCCTTTGTCATATTATGACAAAAGGAGAGAATTTTATCATGCTTTGGATTGTGGATTGTGGATAGGTAGCCTTCCATTTTTTTAAGAGAGAGTAAGGGGGAGTATTGATGCGAGAGTTGATGTGAATTGTTTTAACCTGTTTATATTTGGTGCATGATTCTTCGACCAGGTTGTAACTGGTTTATATTGATAACTAATGCATGATTCTTTATTGTGCACATTATGCTTATTTTTAATGAAGTGTGTTTTGTCACTAATTTGACAAAGGGAGAGATTGTAAGTGCTATGTTTTCTAGCTCTTATGATTGTCAATTTTGTAGTGCTAAAACCTCTTCGATTCTGTGTCTTGTGTAGCGCATTTACATATTCAAGACTGTGCTTCTCATGTACAAGAACAAAGGCATTTACCTCAAGAACTTCAAGTGCAAGATTACATGTTCATGTCAAGGACAATACCTAGTGTGAATTCATTCTTTCAAGATTCAATAGCTCAAGTTTTCAAAGCTTCGTCCAAGTCAAGACAAAGTTCTTTACTTTGAACCTCAAGCTCAAACTTAAATGTTATTCATATTCAAGCTTTAAAAGTCTCAAGTTCAAGCTTCATCATAGCTCAAGATCTCAAGCTTCGTGAACTTCAAAGAACAATTATCAACTGAAGCAAAAGAAGATTCAATGTTCATACATCATGTAAAATGTATGAATGACCCAACATTGACTATAGGGTAGGTCATTTTGAATACATAATTCAAACTGGTTCATTTTATAAGTGCATAGTCTGTTTTTCGACTAGTCTTAGGTTATGTTCGACTAGTCCTAACAGTGGCTCGACCAGTCCAAGAAATTTCTTGACCAGTCTCAAGTTTGTTTATAATTTTCAAATTTTTTGTTAGAGCCTCGACCGGTCCTGAAGACTGCTTGACTGGTTGTGTGAATAGTACTCGACTTGCGCTCGACCAGTCCTGCAGGCTTAACTCAAAGTACGGCAACGAAATTGAGTTCCACATTACCAGTCATGGACAGGACTCGATCGGTCAAGCAGGTCCTTCGACCAGTCGTGGAACGGTCTGTTGGTCCTACGACCAGTCGTACCGACCTCAAGACAAGTCGAAAATGCAATTTCTACACTTATAAATAGAGCATGGATTTCAGAATTTGGTATCCAATTCAAGCAAAATCAATACACCGCTCTGAGAGATAGGTTAATGATATTCCTAAGCTATCTACTTCTTATTTCATAGTCTCTTTAATTAGCTTTTTGCATTTGATTTTGAATTCTGCATTCCAATTTTATTTGAAAGAGGGATTGATATATTCCTATTTCTTGGAATCAAAATCAAATCAAGTTAACCCAAGGTGATTTAATTTAAAATCAATTTAGAACTTAGAACCTTTTCATAAGTGAGTGTGACATTGAACTTCCACTCCGAATTGGTTCTTCCAGGCTACTTCAAAAGGAGAATATCCAGATAAGTATTTTACAGTTTTGTAAATTCATTGTTTTGGTTTCATTGAGATTGTGCCAGAAAAATCTCTTTCTTTTGGTTTGTCTAAGGTGATCTAGAAAACTCAGAGTGTGAGGTTTTTGAATTGTGCAAGCCCGTTTGAAAGACACAATTGTAAGGGTTTTAGGTGAACCTTGAAAAACCTATTTTCATAGTGAACACTAATATCCACTATGTGAGGATATTAGGAGTGGAGTAGTTGTGTGGCTGTTTTTCTAAACAGTTGGTGTACACACAAGCGAACCACTATAATTTCTGGTCTTATGGTGATTGATTGAATATTTCTTTTTGTGGATGTTGTAATTTCCCTTTATGCATTTGTGGAGAATGTTGTAATTTCTTTTATGCAAGTGTGGGAATGTTGTAATAGCTTAATTATTTCCTTTGCTATTTATTTCTTTTATATCCTCTTCAGTTTGAGTTTTCGATACTCACTCATGTTCTAGTAAGGTTGTCCTGCCATAAACCATTGGTTTTTGGTGTCAGGTTGTCCTTATAACCAAGTTTGTATCAGTACTAGATTTTTGAGATTGTTTTACATTTTCGCATTGTGGATTGTTTATGTGCTATCTTTATTTATTTGTTTAAATTCCGCTGTTAAATTTTTTATTTTTTTTAGCATAGTCCTATTCACCCCCCCCCTAGGACTCTTAATTCGGCCTTTTCATCTGGCATGACTGATCCTATACGAATTTTGTTCCTTTCTTCATTAGATGCATGAATGGTTAACATCTCCCAGCCAGATTGGAGATAAAGTGACGGATGTATGCTAACTTTCCTTACAAACTTTCAATTCTTTCAATGTTTTTGGTAATGGCATCTCGTAGATAGTTCTAATCTTCCCTGGGTCGATTTCAACTCCTCTATGTCTGATGACAAAACCAAGAAATTTTTTTAACAAAACACCGAAGGCACATTTAGCTGGATTCATCTTTAGTTGTTTCTTTCTAAGTCGATGAAAGACCGAAGTCAGGTGGTCACGGTGTTCCTCATGATCATTCGATCTAACTACCAAGTCGTCGACATAGCACTCCACGTGCTTGTGCATCATATCTTGAAATATACTCTACGTCGCTCTCTGATACGTTGCACCGGCATTCTTGAGGCCAAATGGCATAACTTTATGGCAGTAGATTCCCAAAGAAGTCCTGAATGTTGTAGATTCCTCCTCCTCTGGAGCCATCCGTATCTAATTATATCTAGCATACCTGTCCATGAAAGACATGGCAACGTATTTCGTCGTACTGTCGATTAACAATTCTGTTATTGGCAACGGGAAATCATCTTTTGGACTTGCTTCATTCATGTCTCTGAAATCGACGCATACCTTGATTTGTCTATTATCTTTTTAACTGGGACAATGTTTGATATCCATTTAGGATATTTAACCTCTCTGATGAAACCGACCTTGATTAGCCTATTCACTTCTTCCTCTATTAGTGGTATTAAATCTGGATGGAATCGCCTCTGAGCCTTCTTGATTGGCCTCTTATCCTTGGAGATATTTAGTCAATGCATTGCTACTGATGGTTCCAGACCCGACATTTCTGCATATGTCCAAGCGAACGTATCTTTGTTTTCTCTCAGGAGTTTGATGTATTGATCGGCTTCTTATTCAAGAAGACTGGCATTTATGAACGTATTTCACAGCTCTTCTTCCGTACCCAAATTTATTTTTCGTAAATTGTCAATTATCGATTGCCTCCCGTCTTCTATATGTTTCGGAGCTGTTTCAGGATGCTTGATATTTCAGAATCTGTTTCTTCACTGACCATTGAATCTGCCACAATCATATTTACTTGTGCTCAAGAAGGCATTGCTCCCAATCCGTGGAATTTTTCTCGTTTTTCTTTATTCACTTCAATTGGAATCTGAATACGTTTTCCATTGTTTAGTTCGGTTGGTTCTTCACAGTCGAAGCCCATGTTCTTCATGATCTTTCTGCTGATGGGACTATATCTCTTCAGATCCTCAGATGTTAACCTTTCACAGCTCATTTTATTATTAGTCTTTTCTTTTGCTTTTGCTTCTGATGGTGTGTAAAACTCGATAGGCTCGGGATTTTTTAAGTTGGATTTAACATGAAACCTTTTCAGTATAGTCGGGAATGGTTTGTTCCTTTCGACGTACAGCAACGGCACTGTATAGTTTGTTTATAGAATTTCTAATTAATCAGGCGATAACAGTGTTAATGGAGACTGTCCTGGTTGTCTCAAGTGTTTTAGAAGAAAATAAAATTTCTTTTCGTTTTCACTTTCCCAGACAATTCTATTTTTGCCACTTTATTTTCTATTATTTCTGTCTGGCTACCTTTTACAGTCTTATTCTTATCATTCTTAACTTTATCTTCCGCTACAAATCCATTATAGTAGCTTGCATCAACGAAGGATTCTACTTCTATATATAGTCTTGCATCAGCCATTACCTTGTACTAGATTCCATCTTTGCAGTATTTGAAGCATTGGTGTTGGGTGGATGGTATAATGCCATACTAATGCATCTACGACCTACCCAAAAGTAGATTATATGTTGTTACCGCATTGATAACATGACAAACGACATTCTTTGTTAACTCTCTTACTTCCGGCGTCAGTGTGATTTTTCCTAGTGCGCATTGTTTGTCTTGATTAAAGCCCTATATCATCATTCCACTAGGGCGTAAATGGGAGCAACGATATCCGAGTTGATTCAACACTGTTAATGGCTACAAATTTACTGCAAATCCATTATCCAGTATTATCTGCTTGACTTGCTTATTGTAAATATGGCCCACAATCATTAATGGTCTGTTATGTTATCTGTCATAGGTCAGATCATTATCAGAGAAAGAAATAATGGACATGCAACTATTCTGTGTTTTTGGTTTTGTATTTTCCATTTCAACAAGTAATGTGTTTCTGATATCATTATCAAATAGGGCTTGAATTAAGGTCTGCCAAAAGCCCTCTGATAATCGTAATACATCATACACACTTCATCGAGCTGGTATACCCTTCAAATGGCTCACCACATCATAAGTTACTTTTTCAACCTTACTCTTTTTTTTTTCTTTTCTGTTATCATTGTGATGTGTCCCCGACACTTCTCCCTGTATCATTTCAGATCTTTGTTTCTGTAGAGGGCTTGTTATTCTTTTACCTGACCTTAATGTAATCACTGTCGCTTTATGCGCATTGCCTGGAGATCTGATAGTACCTACATTGTAGTTTTATTTCTTTTTGACTTTTATCTTCTCGTAAGTAATTTCTTGAGCAGACAATATGTTTACTGTTGCTTTTCTGCTTCTTTCTTTCTCTTTTCTTATTATGATTTCGCCTTTGTTTATCATCTTTTGTATTATGCATTTTAGTATGAAATAATTTTTCATGGGATGCCCCAACAGATGATGATAATGGCAAAAATTCCTTTCTTTTGTTTTCCTTGCCTCTTCAGGATGCTTGGACGGGGGCAGTTCTATTGTTCCAGTGCTCAATAGTTGATTCATCATGGGGATGACATCCTCCTTTTTTAATGTAAACCCTTCATGAGAATCGAGGGGTCTGGGCCTTTTATCACCGACTCTCCCTTTGTAGCGGCTTGATTTTTCTCTCTTTTATGTTCTCCTTATATCACAAAGAATGTCGTTCTTCTTTTCTTGATCAACAACATTTGCCATCAGCCTGTTGTGCCCCCTTCTACCTGTCTCGTTCTAGAATGTTGGCATTTTTTGTAATGTCTCAAAAAAATCCGTACAAAGACTCGAGTACCACCTCAGAGAGAAATCACTTAGGACCAAATCCTCTAGAAATTAGACGAAATTAACTAAGTGCTAAACTAAATTAGCTGTGAAATTAGCTTGAACCACTTTAAATACGAACTGCAAGATCCAAAACTTGTAGAATCATTAACGCTACATTACCCTGAAATCTAAGATCAACTCTAAACCCAGTTGCTCTCGGGAGTACCTTGAAGCTTCTTATAGGACCTGGACCACGCATCGAAAGTCCGATTACAGCGAAACTATACGCTTATAACCGTCTTACTGGGCTTGACAACCATCTTGAAAATCAAGTCCAGATAGTACCCATAAATGCACAACTTTAGCCCGGAGCGAAGTGTGTGAGAAACGCAAATACATTTAGAAATTGAACTCGGATTTAAGTGATTTGGGTCGTTCGCTTGCGAGCCAAATCTAAGCTTTCAGACCATCGGAATTTGACCCAATTACACCCTTAGATCAGAGGAAATTTCCAACACATATCAGTGTACTTGTGGCCCTGATCGAACATTGGTGACTGTTGAAATAAAACTAGTCCTCCGCGGTCGATTTGTAAATCCAATCGGACTGAAAACTTAACTCCACCTAGATCCAATGTTAGGGAGCTTAAGTCCGACTGCACGCAAAAAAGGGGTCACCAGAAGTGCTCCGTTAGACTGAAACAACCACTTCTTAGCTATAACCTAAGTATACTAAGGCCCTGGGGCTATTCCCATCAGTTCTGGGCCTATATAAGGGCCTTAAACCCTCTCTCTCTCTCATTCCATATGAATTTGCAACCCTAAGAGAGAAAGAGGAGAAAAGAGACGAAGAAAGTGAGGAGAAGTGAGAGAGAGTGAGTGATGGTCGCAGGGATTCATTCCTGCCATTCCACGTGCTTTACTACCATTCCGGTATCGCTATACGGGCATTTCCGATTCCGTTCTTAGGTAAGAAAACCTAACCCTAATCTGTTTTAGGGTTTCAAATAGTGTAAGTGATGAAATAATTAACCTACTTCATGTTATAGGTGGTCGTCGTGCCATAGACAAAGACTTGACATATAAACTGAGTTCGATACTTGTTTATCGGCGAAAGGTGCGGACTATAAATGTTTAGGTTATGGTTTTCAAGGCTTTCAATATCAGTAATGATTTATAACTGGCTTGATTGCTATCACATGTGCTTAGATACGAGGGTTTCCGTGTATTATGTACATATATAAACTATGTTGATTTATAATGCATTTCATGTGTTTGTTGAAATGTATGAATGAGTATGGAATTGTGATTTATGCTTGCCATGTTTATTGACTGAGAATTCATGATTGTTGTACATATGGTGAACCCTTTGTAAAGGGATTTGCTATAATACCTGTTATAACTGCCTTACTACATGCATATGATATGTGTAGCTTAAGTGTTCGACAAAATGCCTAAATGTGAATATGCTTGTTCAAATGCATGTAATGAAGGTGTTGAGATAGGATTATCAATTCCCTTAACTATGGTTATAATATCCTTTATATAACCTATTTTACTACTATGTGTTGTATGGATGAAATGTTTATATATGATAATATGTATAGTATGTATGTGTTAAATTACTCAAGTAAGATTTATATCTGATTTTAGTTGTCACATGCTGTTTTGGACTATTATATGTGAATATTATTGTTTGGAATGTGATTGGGGCTACGATGTAGTCCAAGCAATCGGTAATTGTCTATGAACAGTGGTTGTACTGCTTAACCACGACAGACATGCCCAATGAATCTGAGTCGTACGCTGCTTGTCGGCAGTGGTTAAGCCACGCGGAGTACTTACGCGCTCATGTATACTCGTACTAGTCGAGCTTGTTAAGCAACCTAGTTGACCTGATGTATGTTCACCATGTATGAACGCTACTGTTTGAATCTAAGGTACCAACTTACCAGTGCAAAACCCGTTAACCTTGGTACCTCGATCCGCTAAGACTCATGAGCCGGGCATGGTGGTATGAGACACCGTGGTATTGCTGTCGACCTACGCTAGGGCGACGAGCCTCCCGGTAGTGACTAGTGAGCAACCCAGACTCGTGAGGCAAATATGGTGGTATGGGATATTGTATTCGAGTTGTCGGCCTACGACTAGGTGACGAGCCATTTGTTGTGACCTCGAGCATACTCTAAGACTACACTGAGGCGACGAGTCTTTCCGTAGCAACTAGAGTATAAGCTAGGCATGCATTGAGGTGAGGAGCCCTTTGTAGCGACTTAAAACTGCAACATCGTATGAAACTAGCTAGGACTGACAACCCTAGAATGAATCATTGTTTGGGAAATGATATAAGGGAGGTACCTTATCTTCTCAATCCTACTATATGAAAAGGCCTAATGAGAACTCGGTAATCAAGCTCATGCACTGCATTGTATGTGCCTTTGACGTTGGTGTTAAGCACAAAGGAAGGGGTGCATGCCGCAACCATAAGAGGAAGATCGCAAAGGGAGTGCAGGCGAGGGCATGCATTATTAATTCATATCATGTTTGCATTAACCAGATTACTTTGCTTTATCATTACTGCTTGATTGAATTGATAACATGTTAACCTTTGTTTTATAGCTCTACTAAGTTGATCACTTACTCCCACGTTCTAGGATGGTATTTTAAACACCAACCAGACCCTGTTGTAGTTGCAGGTGATGTCGATGTTTACGAAGCAGAGCCAGACTTTTATGATGACGAGGAGGAGTTCTCCTACATGCAGCTATCAGGCGGGTCTATGTAGACCGTGTTCTGATCGACGGGGCTTACAGGGATGCCGACTAGATATCAATGCACTCGTTATGATTGTATTTTGAAGCACACATGTATATTCATTTTATACATTTTGGAAGTATACATGTATATATTTAACCTAGTAATATGATCACACTTCGGAGACTTACTACAGTTTATATATCTTATACATCTATTACAGTTTTTCACTTGCGAAATCTACTTGTCTTTAGAGTATGATATGCTGATTTGGTATAATCTCATTCATGTTTAATGCACTAATACGGACAACATTTAACCATCATTCTCTATGTTGCATGAGTGAAGTATTGGAACTCGGGAGTTGGCCTATGCTCGACCCTCAATTTTCAGGGCGTTATATTTTTATTGTCATCAATTCTAATGCATGGGCGTTTGTGGCTAAATCACGGAAGGTTCTTATGTCGGCACTTGTAATCCAAACACAATTCCCATCTCTATAAAATTTAAGCACATCTTTACTTGCTCATTCTCTTCAGGTAACTACCTACAGAAGCCCCCAAAGTCTTTCACCTATTAATGAATTTTTCTACGGGTTCATTTTCTCTCTGCCTTACAGAAGCCAGTTCTGTAATACTGACGTCACGATATGACGAGAAGATATTTGACATAAATATGTCTTGCATATGCTCCCAGGTTCGTATTGATTTCGATGCCATATTAGAATACCACTAGAATGTTTTACCTGTCAAAGAAGAGAAATAATCACAAGCAGTATTGTGAAATAGTAGAGAAATTACCCATTGTTGTGATATAGTGCATGAAATGCTCTTCCGAAGATCCATCTTCATTGAACTTCTGAAAGTCCGGATGCTTGAAGTTGGTTGGGAATGGTACGTCTACCACTTCCCTTGGATATGGTGTCCTGTAATGAAATCTTCCAATATGTTCACATTCTCTCCTAGTTCTGACGACCTCTGTAATCACCTACAACACTTTCTCTTATGTTATTGCTCTCATCGCTGGAGCGGATCCATGTGATCCTGCTCTAGGTGGTTATGAGCCCTCAGGTTGCTGTTCGTGGCCATTCATAACGGCCATCATGGGATGAGCCACGACTTGGGCCACATTGTTAGTAAGAGTGGCTAAGGCCTCTCGTAGACTCGACACTCTTCCATCAGAGTCCTTTGAGCCTGTACCATCTCGGTCATATGCTCGTCAACAGTTGGTAGTGGGTTCTGACTTGCTCCTGCCATATATGCAGTGGCTTCTCCACTTCCTAACAAAGCTGTAGTTGGAGTGGAGTAGGAATTTGTCGGTGTGAGAGGGCTTGATGAGAGAGGAATCTCACTGGGCTCTTTTATACTTCTACAAGATTCAGTTGATTGTGACATGGCTTGTAGAGGCTTCACTTTTGGAGATGCTAAAATTGATGTATTTTCTACAGGTGACTTGCCCTTTTCCTTCCTCGTCCATCGGTAGAGGTGGGCATCGAGTCGAGTCAGACTAGATTTGGTCCAACTTGACTCGATCCGAATTTTCCAAGAACCTAACCCGAACTTGATCCGATCCGAGACCAAGTCTAATAGGGCTGACTCGATCCAATCTGAATATTTATTGGCCTGACCCGAACTGAGTCTAACTCGATCAGGGAAACCGAGTCGGATTGAGTTGAGTCTGTTCGGTCGATTCGGACTGGGCTGAATCAAGCTGAGCCAGAGACTCTCGTGCTAGGATGGAAATAGGACGGAAATTGGGAGAGGGAGGGAGAGAAAGGAGGAGAAAAAGAAGGAGAGGAGGGAAATCAAGAGAGAAAATTGGAGAGAAAGGAGGAGAGAAAGAAGGAGAGGAGGGAAATCAGGAAAGAAAGAGGGAGAGAAAGGAGGAGAACTAGGGCCAGACGCTGCAGCCAAGCCAACGAGGTCCCGACCTCAGCCCAACCACCAATGAGCTAGGGTAAAATACATAGAGAAATTTAAAAAAAAATAAATGGAACCTACCTGATGAATGGAGGAAGATGAATGGTGAAGATGGGTTGCTGGGCTGCTAAGTGGCCTAGATTCAAATTGAGATGGGTGCGGCGCCACTCAGGTAGGGATAGGTTAGGGTTCGCCGTTCAGGTAGAAAAGAGGGGTAGAAGTTTAAAAAAATACATTAAAAAGATACTTTATACTACTTGACCGGATTAGATACGATCCGATTGGATTCCGAATTGGATCGGATTGGCTACTTACCCGAACTCAACTCGTTTTGCAGTCGGATCTGAGTGGGTCTACTTGATCCAACCCGACCCTGGCTTTCAGTTCGAGTCGGATCAGATCCAACCGATTCGATCGAGTCGGGTCGGATCCTGCCTACCTCTATCCATCAAACATTTACGGCGGGTAATCCCGGGAAGTCTTGTTAGGATGTTAGGAATAAGGGGACTTTCTTGGGTATAGCGTTGGTGGAGCAAGCGCAGGGTTTCTTCTAGCCGTATTTCTTGTCACTGGTCCTCTGATCTCTCGTGGTGGAGTTATTCTGACAGCTGCGGTAGTTCGGGTTCTTGATCTTTTACGGGGGACAACAATATATTCATTATTGTTTTCTTATGCCAACGGCGAAATGGTTATAACTCTAGCAATGGCTTGGGGCTTATCAATTTTTATTTTTTTTTATTGATGTGGGCTGATTCTTTTGGCTCAAAAATTGATTGTCAGCATATTCCACCACAAATCCAGTCGATGTGAAGTAGAAAATCGTCTTATTTGTAATGGTTGCCATTGATTGCAGTTTAAATGTATGTGTCGTATTGCAGTTCTGGATCAGATAACACAAAACAACATCAGTTAGTGTTTAGATAAGGATATACTTTATTTTAGAGATGAAGGGGAGGATGTTCCCGTCGAGAGTCGTCATTTTGGCGTCTATATGACGCCAAACAATGATGAAGTTCTCTAAATAGTTTCTAAGTTAATATTAAATAAGATAATGTGAACTTCTCTAGTGGAGTCGCCGTTTTGTTTCAATAAGAAAGAAAAGTATTTGATTTGGGGAATATCTTATTTAATAATAACAAAGAAGAATAAAGAGAGAGAACAATCATCATAATACATTTTTTAATTCTAAATTCGTTTACATCCTTTTTATCCCTTAATTATAAGATAAAGTATTGATAACTACAAAATACAAATGTCAAATGAGTTCAGATATCCATTCCGGTAGCACTTTGAATTGTAGTATGATCTTCCGATTTGAGAAATCGTTATGTCGAAATGGTATTTATCTTGATCAATCTTGTAAACTTGAACTATTTTGATCCTTCAACATGAATTAAGTCTTCTTATAGATACACCGAGTACCTGGATTTTTTGAAGTGTCTGAAATCTTCTCATGCTTCTGAAAGAGGTTTTAATGGTAGACATTCAATCCCCATTGTTTTATGTGGTGGGGTGCACTTGAAATTTGAATCTTTCTCACTCTTTGGATTATGCCCTAAAACGATCTCACAAAATGGATGGACGGTGTGGATATAATACATACATCATGGTGGCACCCACGGAAAGTGGTGACATCACTTCAATAGGGGAGCAAAGAAAAGAAATGACTTAAAAATGGCATTTACCCTTAGTTGGTCGAGTGCGTGCACATCCAAACTGAAAGAGACATGTAACGAAGCTCCAATGAAAGGAACATTAATTGCAAGGGAACAGACTATTAGCATTCAACTAATTGTATTTCACGAAGTCACTTTAATAGCCTTTTGGCTACTGAAGCGTTCAGTATCTATCTAATCCGCTCAGTTCGAATTGGATGGGCTGGTGTACAACACACCAGCAACTTTTTTTTTTTTTGTTAGCTTGTTAGTACACCCCACTATCAGTTGACACTTCACTATTAGCCACCCTTACTAGGGATCGATACCAAGACCTCGAGTGTTGAAACGAGGTATCTTTCACTCAGTCTACCACTTGAGCTATGGATCAAGGTAGCTAGTGTGCTGACGTCACCAAGTTATGTGGGTCCCATCATGAGGTATGAGTAATATCCAAACCGTCTGTCCACTTGGTAAGTAAGTTGTAAGGCTTAAGCTGAAAAATAAGATGGATCTAAAAATCACGTGGACCACACTATAAAAGCAATGGAGGAATGAACGCTTACCATTGAAACCCTTTTGGGATCATAGAAATTTCGGATTAATATGATATTTGTTTTTTTCTCTCCATTTAAGTCTGTGTGACCTTATGAACCAAATGGATTGAAGGTAAACAATACAGCGGGCCTTATGAATGTTTTAAAGGTGAGAATCATTGTATCATTGCTATTTGTAGTGTGGTCCATTTGAACCTTAAAAATTACTCATTTTTGGGATCAAGATCTAAAATGATCTCACCAAATGGATGAATGGTGTTGATATGATAAATACATTATTTTAGGGCCATTAAACTTTGATCTCTTTAAACCGTTTGTAAATTGGATCTCGAGGATCAGCAGCGCGCGAGGAAGAAGCAGAATGGCTACTCCCCTGCCACTAGCGAATGGCTAGTGGTCGGTGCTATGTGAACCCCAACATGATGTATGTGTCTCATCCATGCTGTCTATCCATTCTTCAGATAATGTTATAGTATGAACCCAAAATTGAGGTAGATCAAAATCTCAAGTGGGCCCCATAGTGTTGATTGAATTCTCACCATTAAAAACTTCTTGGGGCTACAAAAGTTTTGTATCAATCTGATATTTGTTTTTTCCTTTCATCCTAGTCTTTATGAGCTAATATAAAGGTTGGATGTCAAATAGACATTATAGTGGGCCCTAGGAGGTTTTTAATGGTAGACATTCAATCATTACTGTTTTCCCATGCTGTAGTTCACTTGAGATTTTTTTTTGACTAATTTTTTAACTGGGTTATTAAAATGATGTTTAAAAATAGATGAACGGTGTGGATGAAATACATAGATCATGGTGAGCTCACATAGCATCTACTAGTGGCAACGTCACTCGCCAAAACGATTCTGCTCGAGGAGCCAATCCTGGGCGGATTGCGTCCTACCCCGCCGGTCTCCAGCTGCGAACGGGCAAGAGCTTTGAGTGACCACCGTGATGTATGCGTCTTATCCATACCGTCTATCATTTTTTAAAATCATGTTAGGATATAAGCCTAAAAATGAGCATATCTAGGATAGATGTAGACTACAAAATGAGGATTAAACTCTTACCTTTGAAATCACAATGAATTTAGCAGATATTTGTGTTTTCTCTTCATCCGGTATATGTAACTTCATGAATAGGTTTGATGGAAAATAAACATCATGGTGGGCCCTAGAAAAGTTTCAATGGTGAGAATCATTATCACCGCTGATTCTTGTGGTGTGGTCCACTTGAGCCTCGGATAAAAATGGATGGCAGTGCGGATAAAACCCATATATCATGGCGGCCACTGAAAGCTCCTGCCCGTTCTTAGCTGCGTGGTAGGGTGTAATCTTCCGTGTTTATTCCCTCAATTCGCGGAAAATGGATTGGCTACTCCCCATTAGCCAATGGCTAGGGGACGGGGTCGGTGCCATGTGGACCCTAAAATAATTTATTTGTCTCATCCGTGCCATCTATCATATTTTTTTTTCCAAATAAATTTATGGTATGAACACAAAATTAAGGTAGATCAAAATCTCAAGTGGGCCTTACGGTGTTGATTGAACTCTCACCATTAATAACTTCATGTGGCTACAAAAGTTTTGGATCATGCTTATATACGGTTTTTTGCCATCATCGAGGTATGTATGATCTATTCTAAAGGTTGGATGTCAAATGAACATTACATTGGGCTTTAGGAGATTTTTAATGGTAGACGTTCGATCACTACTGTTTTCCCGTGGTGTGGTCCACCTAAGATTTTTCTCTGCCTTATTTATTCGATGGTACATTAAAATTATGTGTAAAAATGGATGGACGATGGGGATAAAACACAGAGATAATGGCGGGCCCACATTGCACCGACCACTAACCGTCCGGCTGATGGCAGCGTCACCAGCCAAACCGCGTCCCCAATTCGCGCGCTCTCTCTCTCTCCGTATCTGCTCGACCCTCTCGATTACTCGTTCACTCCCTGCTCCCTCTCTCTCGACCCTTCTCTCTCGTTTGCTCCTCTCTCTCTCTCTCTCTCCATCTGCCCACGCATTATCTCCCTCTCCCTCCTGCCTAGGGCTTTGGTAAACCCCTTACCTAGGGTTTTCTCATTCTAGCTCGCGCGTTGCAGGGGAGTCTCCACAAGATCTCAGTTTGTTTGAGGTAAGTCCTTCCCCTCAAAACCCTAAACATTATCTCGATCGATTTTGTTATTGCTTTCATTTGTTGTTTTCCCCTATTGAATACAGAGTGAGATGGCAACTGACCATGAGATAGTCTGGGTCTTCAAGAACTAAACCCAGGCCTGGCAAGCCCAGAAGCTGATTAGCCTGGAAACGGGTACTATAGCCTCCAACTCATTGACAGCCCTAGCTTTCAGTTTGTAGAAATAGGGCCTATGGTCCATTATCCAAACCGTTGATATTTCCCGGCTGCAGTGTGGATAGCCGATGGACACAAAAAATACCCCAAATAGAAAAATCCTAACCCTTCAATAGGTGTCCCAGAAAAAAAGATGGTTGAGAAAGAAAATCCGGCACTATTCACATCCAACAGGTAAAAACCCAAAAATTCTACATCTAGGATATTTCAATCTAGATGATGTTCAGTACATGGGCATTTGAGTGACTGACGGAGGTATTTAAAACTTGGTTTGTTCATGTTTTGATTTTCTAAACATTGTTATTGTGTGATTGTGGAAAGGGAATTGCTAACTGTATTCAAGGAGAAATCCAGTGAAAGTTTGTTTGCTTTTATGATTCCTATTCTTGCTTCCTCATTTATGAATAGCGTGAAAGATATAATCTGCTTATCAGGTGCAAGCCACTACATGGGTCGCCATGTGCAAAATTCAGGACAGTCCACAGATCTGATGGCCCACATATGTACATTAAATGCTTATTGTCCATTTCTTTTGCATATGTTTGCCCACCAGATTTGTGACTGACCTGATTCTTGGACCCAAGGCATGAGTTTCAGGTGAGGTTAGCTACAACCACATGTGTGGAGCCTTGGCAACAACATGCGCCAAAATAGCATGTATGAGGCAAGAACTTTACATCAAGTGGACCATTGTGTGCAAAACAAATGGATGTCTAAAAAAAATTAAAATAATAATAATAAAAACTGTATTACCCATCCATTTCTTTTGGATATTGTCTCCAACTTGAAAAGTAGAACTGCCTAAATTTTGCGTAAGAAGATCCAATCAATCTGGCACATCTAATAGAATTGTGGAAAGCTGGGATCTCACATGCATCATTCATATTAACATGTGCAGCTACTTGTGGACGGGCATGGCTCCAACACGTGGGGCTTACGAAACATCTGTTTTAGGTTTGCTTAATAAGGTATTGCTTTGTTTGGTCTTGTATGATATTTGCCTTTATAGCATGTGTAACTCTTAGCTACAGTAGTATAATTTTTGTTGTCAATAGGTAACACCTCAAGGAGCCAACACGTTTGGTAACCCTGTTTTTTGGTATGGCCATGTTGTATGTGTTGTACGCACACCGTCCATCCATTTGGAGATATTATTTTAGGGCATGAGACAAAGAATGAGGGAGATCCAAATCTCAAGTGGACTGTACCACAAAAAATATTGGGGACAGTGATGCCGACCGTTGAAATCTTCCTAGGGCCCACCATTATGTTTATTTGATATCCAACTTGTTTATAAGTAAATACATACATTGAATAAGGTAAAATACAAATATCAGCTTGATCGAAAACTTCTTTGGTCCAAAGAAGTTTTTAATGGTAGGCGTTCAATCCCCATTGTTTTCTGTTTTGTGGTCCATTTGTGCTTTGGATCTACCTCATTCTTTGGCTCATGTCCTAAAATGATCTCTCTAAATGGATGGACGGTGTGGATACAACACATACATCATGGTTGGGTCCACAAAACGTGGTGACGTACCACCGACCTAGCTGGTGTGGGTACGTGTCGTGCGAAGACGGGAATGCGAACTACCCTGCTCGAACTATAATTTGACCTAGCAGAGCTCTGTAGGGGCCACCATGATGTAAAGGTCTTATCCACGTCGTCCATCCCAATTTACAGATTATTTTAGGGTATGAAACCAAAAATGAGGCAGAACCAAGGCTTGAGTGAGCCACAAACTGATGATTGAATGACCATCATTAAAAACTTCTTGAGAGTTACTGAAGTTTTAGATCAAGCTGATATTTGTGTTTTCATGTCATCCGAGTCTACATGACCTTATGAATAGGTTGGATGGTAAAAAAACATCACAGTGGCCCCTAAAAAGGTTTCAATGGTGGGTGTCATTATCACTGCTGCTTTCGTTGTTGTGGTCCACTAGATCTCTGGACCTGCTTCATTTTTGGATCACGCGGTAAAATGATCTGAGAATAAGGGATGAACGGTGTGGATTAAAAAAACCTTACATCATGTTGGACCCCATAGATCTCTGCCCGGATGGATTATGGTGCGGGCGGGGGCAGGTCACAACCCTCTTTTGCGAAGAGGAGCGCTAATGATCCTCGAGCTCAAGTTGTACGCACGGTTCAAAGGAGATCAAAGTTACATGGCCCCATAATGGTTTATTTAGTATATCCACACCGTTCATCCATTTGGCGAGACCATTTTCGACCTTGATCCCAAAAATGAGTCATATCCAAAGCTCAAGTGTACCACACCACAAATAGCAGTGATTCTCACTGTTAAAACATTTGTAGGGCCCACCATAACATTTATTTTCCATCCAATCTGTTCATAAGGTTACACAGACCTGGATGAAGAGGAAAAATAAATATCATATTGATCCGAAATTTCTGTGACCCCCAAAAGGGTTTCAATGGTAGACGTTCATTCCCCCACTGCTTTTTTCAGTGTGGTCCACTTGATTTTTGGATGTCTTATTTTTTGGCTTAAGCCTTACCATGAGCTCGTCAAGTGGACAAACGGTTTGGATATAACTCATACCTCATGATGGGACCCACAAAGCTAGGTGACGTCAACATAGGTAGGCGGCGTGTGGTATACAGAAGCGGATTCCGTACTGAGTGAACTTCGTGGGACCCACCATGATTGATGTATTTTATCCGCTCCCTCCATCCATTTTAATAGATAATTTTAGATATTTAGCCCAAAAATGAAGCACATCCAATGTTCAAGTGAACCACACCACGAGAAGCAATATTAATTGTCTACCATTGAAAATTTCTTGGGGTGCATAGAAGTTTTGGATAAAGCTGATACTTGTTTTTTCCCTTCATCCATGTCTTTGTGATCTTATGAACAGGTTGGATGACAAATAAACATCACTGTGGGCCCTAGGAAGGTTACAACGGTGGAAATCATTATTCCCACTCTTTCCTATGGTATGGTACACGTGAGCTTTGGATATGCTTCAATTTCGGGCTCAACCCTTCAAATGAGCTGGAAAAATGGTGGACGACATGGATAAGCCACATACAGTAAAGATGGCCCAACAAAGTTTACTCAGTACCAATTGTGGTACACGCTACACCATCGAACACTGGTACACACTACACCAGCCAATCCACTTCCGTTAAAAAGGGTGTGCGGAAAGTCTTTCACATGAAGTTCGTGCACTGAGATGGTTGGTGGGGTCCACCTTGATGTTTGTGACTAATCCACCTTGTCCATCTGTTTTCCAATATTATTTTAGGACATGCATAAAAAAATGAGGTAAATCCAAAAATTGAGTGGGCCATATGAGAGGGAAAACTAGGGAAAGAGTTTTCTGCCGTTGAAACCTTCGTGGGCTCCACCTTGATGTTTATATGCCATGCAACCCTTTTATAAGGTCATTCCCACTGGGATAGTGAAAACATGAAACCTTTAAGCCTGATACGAAACTTTTGTGGCCTTCAAAATGTTTCAATGATGGTGACTAAATCCCCACTATTTCCTCTAGTGCGGCCCACTTGAGTTTTGGATCCCCCTCATTTTCTGTCACATGTCCTAAAATGATCTCACAAAACAGATGGACAAAGTGGATTTCTCACAAACATCAAGGTGGACCCCACCTATCATCCTAGCGCCGGAAGTTAAATACGGGCGCAGAAGGGTCGAAGCCCATTTTGGGAAGCAACCGAGCAACGAGAGGGTTTCAGGATTTCGAAACCCTAAATCCCAACAAACCCCAAATTTGCACCAAAATCTTAGATTCTTTTCCGATTTTGGCAAGCTTCTGATTTGAATGGCCCATAGGAAAGCTTCGGATTTCGATTTTCGATGCTTGAGAATGAGATTCACTTACCTACAAACGGCGTGACGCTCTTATTCTAATGGCCCACCAAGATTGTAGTTGGTGTCGGAGCCACTGTGCATCAGGCATGGAGGATCGAATCAAACAAATTAGGGATTTCAGATTCCGTATCCAATTGAACATAATCGGACCTGGTTAGTATGGGAACTTGATGCGTTTGAGTTGGAATTGTAACTGGTTGCAAAATATACTTACATTAGTAGATTGTTTACATAAAACAATTCATGAATAAAAAAGGTATTTCCACCTGTGTTGCATGAGAGGCTTCAATGGGCTCAAAAAACAAGATAATCCAGGCTTAGCCTAATCCATTCCTCGGCTGAAAGAAGACTAGAAAGCTAGTTGATGATTGCCTCACACAATTATGTTTTCTAGCAAAAAAGAGAAAAAAAGAAAAAAAAAACAATATCAGATACCCTTATTATTAAGGAAATCAGGCAGTTTGGACCCCAAACCTTTAAAAGGAATTTGGAGAGTGCGATCGCATATGCGATTTGATAACATTGGTAGTGCTTCATTCGGAACCATCAAATCCGACCACGATGGATGGAGATCGAAGACGACGGAGATGACAACAACAGCCCATCTGACGACGGAGATTGAAGACGATCGACTCAAGGATGAGGGCGGACGACGAAATGGTAAGGACGTAAGCGGGGAGAAGACAACGGGTTCGACCCAAGCAAAACATTCGGAACCATTAGGAGCTTGGACGGAGGTAAATCGAAGAAAAAGGAACCCCTTATCCACAACAAGGAAAGACAGGAAGGTTTCTTCTTACCCAACCCTTTTCGTTAAAGGGTACCCGACGGGATGGCTCTCGATAAACATCGCTAGGGTTTTCGGGAGGGCCGGAGCAGTTATGGATGTGGTAATGCGGAGAGACGTGGGTTCTGGTCAGTATAGGGTCTTTGTGCTCATCAGGATGAGCTTCGAAGAAGAACTGTCCAAAGCGGTGTTTATGCTCCATGGCTAGTGCTTTGGGGGAGTCCCTCTTCTGGTGCAGAGAGCGCGGTTTGGGCCAGATAGGACTGATTCGAGAAATGATTGACATCATCCAAAAAACAAAAAGACGCCGAAACAAGTTACAGTAAATCAGCACAGTCGCCTCCACACAGCCATTGGACCCTCATAAAAAAGCCCTAATGGACCCAAAAGCTTCATCTAGGTCATTGTAGACAAACGACCAGTCGCAGAAGTCGGAAAAGGTAGAGGCCAGAAAGAAAGACACCCCAAGCAGTTGAAGGAATCATACTCGCTGCGATTTAGTAAAGAGCGTACGGAGCAATCAAAACATGAACTGCGGGACTCTCTGTGGTGATTATAATGAAAGGAGCAACAATCCCTCAAGTTAAGGAATGGATCGACGACGGTAGTAGAATTCAAGTCTCTCACTACTCAATCAAACCGATATGATATAACGAGCTATGGGTCAAGCTCAGTCCCGGTCTGAATCCGGATATCCTCGTCATGGCAGGGGCTTTGCACAAAGAAGGGCCAGTTTTAACAGTCCAAAGTTGGGAGGAATTCTTTATGTTCGGTTTCGAGGAGATCTAGATCCTCATCTGAGGGATTTCTCTTGAACTCTGGTATGATGAGTTCTTCATCGCAGCGACGAAACTTCTAGGTTCGCTGGTTGAACTGGATCCCAAAACCAAGCTCGGAGTGGAGATGGCGATCGCCAGGTTGCGGGTGCGCAGGAAGAAGGGAGATCATCTACCGACCCTGATTCAGGTCATGATAGAGGATAGGGAGATCTCTCTCCCTATACAGAAGGAGGATAAGCACTCTCCATTACCAAGATGGGGGGATCTATGGCGTTCCAAAGAGATAACTCTCCCTCCGGTAGCGACAAAGGTGGTCGAAGTGGAGTGCGAGAGAGCACCGATTTAGTACTCCCGGAGAGCACCGGATACTGCTGCAGTTAATGCTTCTGTCAGAGATTAGTCTCTTCGTCAGACGCGTGGCGTAGAAGCGTCTGCTCTTTGCCTTCCCGAGGACGGCTTAGAGATCGGAGGATCCTTTGCCTCCCATCAGAGCGCGGAGATTGCGCCAAGTGCCAGAATTGACGCAGCTTCCTTTCATGTCACTGACCGTATCATCAGCGATGCAGAGATGCGTGGCGAGGCTAGGATGGAAGGCGGGAGACTCGATATTAGTATATTTAATGCCGGACCCGATATACGATCTGATTATGAGTCTTCTTCGGACAGGCATTTATTGGGTCACAGCAAGAACCTCTCGGGTCTCAACGGTTCCGAGTCCAGTCCGCGATTATCAGATCCGGGCTATTTAAATCTTAATATTATACCCGACTCAATTATGAGAGCAGATAGAAGGTTAGTGTATCACCCTTCTGACCTGTCTGAACCTTATGTTATTATTTCAGTGCCCACAGCTAAGGCGGTTTCAGCAGTCGAGCCTTCTCAGTTGAGGCAAATCCACTCCCCGAGCCAATCTCACTACTCCCCGAGCCAATCTCACTCGAGGAAGACGTTTTAGGGAATCGAAAGTGCTGAGATCGACTAAGGATCTTTTCAATCAGATAATCCACCATCTCTGACGACAATGCAATCTTCTCCCTCTTCATCCATATGCAACTGGTCGGATCAAGGCCTTCTCGCGCTGTTTCAGGAACATCCAGACCTTGAGGTCTTAGAAGTGGAACCACTGCAATCACGTGTGGGAGTTGAACCGGTTTCGGCAGAAGGTGTTTCCCTTTCAATGGTGGATGATGCGGAAAGATTACGCCTTCTGGATAAGATTCATAACAAGAAATGGATTAGAGACGCGATGGGACATGTGGGCAGGTCTCTCGGTCTATCTTTTGGAGACTGTTCAGAGGATTTTATAGCCCTTTTTCAATGTGTCGAGTCCAGTGGAAGGCCCCTCTCAGATTTGAAATTGCCTAGAGGATGTCGATCGACTCCAGGAAGTAGCAGGGAGTTGCAACGTCTGGTGGTTGGACAGAGGAATGCAGAGGTATTTTCTAAAAGGGATTCAGCGCAGGGCTCTTGGGGAAGTTCCGTTTCCAAATGAAGCTAATTTCATGGAATGTGAGGGGTGTGGGGTCCAAACAGAAAAGAAGACTCATCAAAGATACGTCTTCAGGAAACAAAGTGTAAGAGCTTCGACGACAGGCTAATCGACACTCTATGGAAAGCTGCAGACGCCAAATGGGTCGCGCTAGACTCCATAGGTAGTGCAGGTGGAATTCTGATAGCTTGGAAGTCATCAAATTGGCTGCTTTTAAACAGTTGGTCAGGTTGTTTTTCGCTGTCGGTCGTTCTTCAGCAGCTTTCTTCTGGTTTTACTTCTCTTTTCTTCTGTTTATGGGCCTTTTCTTGATGTGGACAAATAGCTTTTCTGGGAGGAACTTTCTATCTCTAAACAAAAATTTTCAAGTGCTTGTTGCATTGTAGGGGACTTCAACATCATTAGATTTGCAAATGAAAAGTCCCATGGGCATTCGGTTTCTCTAGCTATGGCGTCATTCTCGTGCTGGATTGACGATCAGGAGTTAGTGGATTTGCCACTTCTCGGGGCTAGATTTACTTGGTCTAACGGAAGAGTGATTCCCACAGTGTGCAGGCTCGACAGGTTCTTAGTCTCCCCTGAATGGTTAGATCGTTTCCCCCTAACCTCCCAATCCGTCCTTCCTAGGACCACGTCAGATCATGGTCCTATCTCCTTAGAGGAGCAGAATTGGGGTCCCAAGCCATTTCGGTTTAGTAGTTCCTGGTTTAAAGTTGAAGGGTTCTATCAAAAAGTGGTTGATTGGTGGGCAAGTTTCCGGGTCGAAGGGTTCGTGGGATTCAGGCTTTCTTCTAAGCTGAAGTTGTTGAAGGCAACCCTAAAGGAGTGGCACAAGAGTGATATGCGCAATAGGGAGCAGGAAACAAAATCTCTGTTATTTGAGCTGAAGATTATAGATGCCCAGGCTGAAGTCCAGCCATTGTCCTCTAAATCTCAGGTTAGAAGAGTTCAGCTGGTTCAGTCCATTGCTAGCAGGGCTCTTGAAAAAGAGATTTCTTGGAAGTAGAAGTCTCGGCTCACTTGGATTAAAGAAGGTGATAGGAATACGCATTTTTTCCATACCATTGCAAGCATGCAAGCCAGGAATAATAAAATTAGTAGTATTTTGGTGAACGGGGTTCACATAGAAAATAAAGAAGAGATAGCTGAAGAGATGGTATCCTTTTATAGCTCTTTGCTGAGGGGAGAAGAGTGGTGTAGGCCTTCATTGGAAGGCATTCAGTTCGACAGAATCTCGGCTGGGGAGGCAGAAATGTTAGAAGCCCCTTTTTCCAGTGAAGAAATCAAGCAGGCTGTTGATTCCCTTGGTGTTGATAAGGCCCCATGCCCGGACGGCTTCCCGATTTCTTTCTTCCAACATTTTTGGGAGGTGATCCATTCCGATGTTATCGAATTCTTAAATGAGTTTCACCAAAGGATCAGGATCTCTAAGGGCTTAGGGGCTGCATCCCTCAAAGAAGGCCGATTAGTCTGTTGGGAGGGCCTTACAAGATTTTGGCAAAAGTGTTGGCAAACCGGCTTAGGAAGGTTATAGGGAAGCTAATTTCAGAGAATCAGTGCGCTTGCATCTCAGGAAGACAGGTTGTTGATGTGGCCCTTGGCGCTAACGAGTGCCTCGATTCTAGCTTCAGATCGGGATCCAAGCATTTCATGTGCAAACTGGACATCAAAAAGGCTTACGATCATGTTGATTGGGTTTTCGTATTTTATTTGCTAGATCGTATGGGATTTGGGGAAAGGTGGAGAGCCTGGATGGGAGAATGTATCAGGTCGGCTAATTTCTCTATCCTTCTCAATGGCTCCCCTAAGGGATTTTTCAGAAGCTCAAGAGGTTTGAGGCAGGGCGATCCTCTATCCCCTTCTTATTCCTTCGGCTTTGTCTAGGATGCTTCTTAAAGGGCAAGCGGTAGGCTTATCGAGCGGAATCCGAATCAAGGTATGTCAGCGCCGATTTCTCATATTTAGTATGCGAATGATTCCTTAATCTTTTCTGAATCCTCAAAAGATAAGGTGGAAAATCTTCGAACCACAATCTGATGTTTTCAAGCTGTCTCTGGATTGAAGGTGAATTTGGCGAAATCGAAAATTATTGGGATAAATATGGAAAGGGGGGGAGGTTGAAGCTCTGGCTCAAGTATTTGGATGTGCGGCTGCATCTCTGCCATCATCCTCTATGGGCCTCCCTTTAAGTGTAGGAAGGCCTTCGAAAAGTTTATGGGAGAGTCATCCTCAGATTTCAGGTATTCCTGGCGCGATGGAAGTGCTGGTACCTTTCTTTAGGCGGCCGCCTCACCTTAATCAAAGCTACCCTCTCTAATCTCCCAATTTATTTCATGTCCCTCCTCAAGTGTCCGGCTTCGGTGTTGGCTACTATCGATAAATTGAGACGGGATTTCTTATGGCACGGTAAAGAGGAAAGGAAGAAGTTTCATCTTCTAAAATGGGCGGAGGTTTGTTTACATACGTTTGATGGGGGAGCCAGGGTTAAAGAGCTAAAAGCAATGAACAAAGCGTTACTCGGTAAGTGGATTTGGAGACTTGGGGCCGAGAAAGGGAGTCTTTGGAACTCTATCATTAAGAGTAAATACGGGAGATCTCTTGGTGGATGGTGGTCTAAGGAGTCCTCGTCCCATAGGGTGTCTCCTATCTGGAGAGATATAATGAAGATGAAGAAGGAGGTCCTATCCGGTATCGGTTTCGTCCTTGGCAATGGAGCAAAAATTCGTTTTTGGGACGATATTTGTGTTGGGGATCTGCCGCTTAGAATAAGATTCCTGAAAATGTATTGTATCGCCTCTTCTAAAGACTCTTTTGTGGCAGATCACTTCGTGATTGAAGACAGTAAAGTTATCTGGAACGTGACGTGCAGAAGGGATCTCCAAGACTTGGAGATATCAGATTACACAGACCTATTGGAATGCATCTACGCGGCTATTCCTTTTCCATCTTCAGAAGATAGCATTTTCTGGGAACTAGAAAAATCCTTGTCGTTCTTAGTTCGATCTCTTTACAACCGTTTGCACCGCTAGCGGTCCGAGTCCCTCGCTCATTGCTCTTTCATTTGGAAATACACTGCTCCCCCAAAAATCCTCGCTTTCGGCTGGTTGGTTGGCAAAAAGAGAATTTTAACAGTGGATAATCTGAGGAGTAAAGGGATGGTCATTCCCAATATATGCTTATGTTGTATGCGGGCAGAAGAGAATCGGTCATTTGCTCCTGCACTTCCCATTCATCCAGTCCGTATGGGCTGATTTTCTGTTACGGTTTGATATGAGCTGGTGCATCCCGAGTGAGGTTCAGCTGTTCATTTAGGTGTGGCAAGGGGTCCATCTAGGGAAGGTGAAAACAATGATTTGGAGGATGGTAATTCTAGCAGTCTGGTGGTCGGTTTGGGGAGAAAGAAACAATAGAGTTTTCAGGAATTCCTCTAATATTGCTGGGGAGGTTGCGTCTAAGGCTAAGCGTTTGTTAATCAAGTGGGCTTCCAACGTCGAGGGCCTTAATGCTTGTGATTTTTTCTTTTTAAGAGTGTAATTGCCGTCTGCCTTCTCAGCAGACTTCTTTTGGTTTTTCTTTTCCTTTTAATATAATCGTCATCTTTCAAAAAAAAAAAAAAAAAACAATTCATGAATAAAATTGAATATCAGGCAAAATTTTTCAAGTCAATTAATTGGGGCGTTTAATTGAATGTCTCGGGATGAAAGGGGCCCAACCATCAAATCCCGGCAAGAATCGGTTACATCATCATCGCTCCCGTGGGAGGTAATCATAACATGCAAGTGACTCTCCAGAACATAAAGCTAAGTGATGTCAATTATGTAAATCCGAGACACTTAACACCTGCGGGTAGGATAAGTCTTTCAGCTTTACATCACCAACATCATTTACTCCATCCCATTCATGCCCCTGCCAAAAGGTAATCGTCTGTGTTTTCGTCACCGTCCGCATGAAACGTAAACGCAACTGCATGCAATTCATGAACTGAATCCCAATATCACAAGTATGGACTCGTAAAATTTTCTTCGATTGAGGTCACTATGGTGGCTAACACAATCGAATCTAATATCACGGATACCGACTTAGGATTGTGATTTTAATCTTGCCCGCAACAGATTAAATATTAATCAGTCTGATTTGGCCCACAAGGCGGTTGACATTGATCGTTTGGAAAGATGTGGAACCTTAAAGAGATAGAAGGGTGGGTTTCACCTCCTCATTCCAATGATCTATATCAACTCCTAAAAGATGGGTAATGGGTTTACAATTAAGTCGAATTAAGACTTTGTATGATTTGATCATTATCAATGAGTATTACAAGTCTAGTCTTTAAAACCCATATGATGGACGATTGGCATGGAACGATTCAGATGGATGGTTAGATCCTTACATTAGTGTCCATAAGATGGATAGATCGGATCCAATACTTAAGATCCACATGATGAAAGGTCCATATTCCTTATTGTCCATCTAGTGAATGATCCAGATTATACGCTCATTTTAAGCTAAATGATGGCTCAAATCTAAGAAACGAGTCCCAAAATTGGCCCCAAAGGGAAGGCCCAAACACTAAATGGGCATTCAACATGCCCTCAAACGGGTCCCAAAATAACGTCCATATTCCTTATTGTCCATCTAGTGAATGATCCAGATTGTACGCTTATTTTAAACTAAGACGACGGCTCAGATCTAAGAAACGGGTCCCAAAATTGGCCCCAAAGGGAAGGCCCAAACACTAAATGCGCATTCAACATGCCCTTAAATTGAGCTTAATTAAAATGGTATGGGCCTAGAATAGGAGTTTCATCTAGTCAACCACCAGGCATTAATTGGGCCCAAAATTAACTGGAGTGTGCCCATAAAATATCAAATGAATGTGAATTAAATTAGTCCCATAAGAAAGGCCTAACCTAGGCTTATTGCGAAATACATCAAGTCCTAATTGGTGCAACAACATGCCTGAATCAGGTTCACAAATTGATGTTTTAGATCAGAAAATTCAGGCCCATTTGATCTGGAGACCTGGAGGTGTGGTCCACAAAGAATGGGCCAGTCGTGAACCATGAAACATGGCACACAAAATAGGCACAACCCTTGCACTAGCATAAGTGCCATGCACTTGGTGGACACTACAGAAGTAAACTAAGGCCAATCAAAGAGCTAGTTACATGAAATGGGCCCAAAATGAGAGTCAGGCCCACCTTAACTGAAGCAAGAGGAAGAAGTGGGCTTGGACCTGGGTCCAAGGTGTCCTGTATCGGTATCGGTTGGCGTAACGGTGCCCTCCGAAATTGATATGGATATGGGGGCGTAACGGCCCGTAACGGCGCAAATTTTTTTTTTTTGCCAAAAAAATATGAAAAAATATGGATTAAATCCGGAATATTCTAAGCATTCCAAATATGCATTCATTTATAAATTGGAACATGTTTATGGTGGTGTAACGGTCCACTCTTTGGTGAGAAGTTGTATCGGACTGTCTGATGAATTTATGAACCAGATAACCTGAATTTGACTAAAAAATTCATATATTTAATTTTCTAAATATCTAATTTATATACTTAACAATTTGATATCATTTCTCCCAATAGTTTTTTAAAAAAATGAAATTAAATTCAGGTAGATCGCGTTGCCAATTTAGGGCTGACTTGGAGGACCAATCCATACCCCAAATCAGCCTCAAATTCATGTAATTTATTGGCATTATCTCACTTGTGAATTGGTGGACATTTATTGGATAGTGAATCATGAAAAAAAACCAAAAGGCCCTATTTTAAAAAATAAGAGTCCACAAATTAACAATTAAAACTATTCAAACAATTTGATTTTGGCATTTTGAGTTAGCAATTACAGTCCATAATTTAATTGGTAAATTTTAAGTTAATACATGTCTCGTGTACAAGTTTTTAAGGGCCCAAATTAGGTAGGACTCAGATTGTGAAGTGTAGCACACGAGTGTCAAAGTTTTTTGGACCCCACTCGTGATGAATGTGTTATAACCACATCGTTCATCCATTTTGCCAAATAATTTTAGGGCATGAGCCCAAAAATGAGGCAGATCCAAAGCTCAGGTGGACCGCACCATAAGAAACAATAATAATTAAACGACTATCATTACAAATTTATCGGGGCTACAAAAGTTTTAGATCAAGCTGACATGTATGTTTTCCCTTCATCCAGTGTGACCCTATTAACATGTTAGATGGAAAATAAACATTACAGTGGACCCTAAGAAATTTTTAATGGTGAGCATTCTATAACCACTGTTTCCTATACTGTGGTCCACCTGAGATTTGGATCTTACTAATTTTTTGAATCATAACCTAAAATGATGTGGCAAAATGGATGGATGGCATGGATAAAATACATACAACATGGTGGGGCCCATGTGGCACGTATACAATTTTATTAAATTGTGCAACGTGCTGCGTAACGCGTATTAGTCCATTCATTTGACGCAAGCAAGTCTTGTGGATCTGATCATGAGGTATATGTTATATCTAAACAGTCCATTCATTTGACGAGCTTGTCTTAAGGCTTGACATGAAAAATAATACAGATCTAATTATCAAGTGGACCACACTGTAAAAAGCAGTGGGGGATTGAACGTCTACCATTGAAACCCTTTTTGGGATCACAGAACTTTTGGATCAATATGAAATTTGTTTTTCCTCTTCATTCAGGTCTTTTTGACCTTTTGAACAGATTGGATGGAAAATAAATGTTATGGTGGGCCTACGAATTTTTTAACGGTGAAAATCATCATCTCGCTGCTATTTTTGGTGTGGTCCAGACGATCTTTGGATACGATTCATTTTTTGGCTAATGCTCTAAAATGGTATTTAAAAATAGATGAATGGTGTATATATAATAAATTCATCGCTATAGAGCCCATGTAACTTTGATCTCCTTTGAACCGTTCGTACAACTCAGAGCTCGAGGATTGTCAGCTCTCATCTTAGCGTGACATGTACCTATTACAGCAGCTAAGCTGTGTGGTACACCTGTGAACAAAAAAAGAGAGGAGAGGGAAACCGAAAAGATAAAAGAGGGAAAGAAGAGAGAAGAAAAAAGAGGGAAAGAAGAGAGAAGAAAAGAGAGAGAGAGAGAGAGAGAGAGAGAGAGAGAGAGAGAGAGAGAGAGAGAAGAAGAAGAAGAAGAAGAAGAAGAAGCCGTAACGGCCGTTACGGTCATAGAATTCCGTAACAGCCGTTTCGACCCCGTATCGCGTAACGGTGTCACCCGTTACCGTTACGTATCGGATGATACGGCCGTATCGTAACAAATACGGGACACTTTGCCCGGGCCTGAACTAGCCTAATTTGATATAAGGTTGCTGGCCTCCTTTCTTTCGAAAACAATGGGCTTGAGAAAACCCCAACTCTAGCAGCAATAACTGCCGTCACTGTCCTCTCTCCCGAAAGGCCTGCAAATGCCAGAATCAATGGCTACAATCGAAGATTCTAACCACCTGGATGAACAATTGGTGGTCGGAAAACGATCGCAAAGAAGGCCAAATTCTTCTATCTGTATGTAGCCCACAAGCAGAGTGACGAATTTGGAGGAGTCTAGAAACCTGACATTGCTGTGGAGGACTATGAACTACCGAAACTAGTTAAAGATGGCGACAAGGCCGTTGTTGCCCATTAATGGCTTCCATGATCAGATAGTTATGGGTGATGGAGTTAAGATTTTCAAATAGGGTTTGAAGGCACAAGTCCTCTCCCAACAACGAGTCAACTCAAGGTTTATTATTATTATTATTTTATTTTATTTTTTTAAATTTTTATTTATTACACACGCACACACACCCCACACACTCACGCTAGTGGAATTTCACTACCTATGGGCACTCAAACCCTTGACTGGGTGTTGAAACTCAAGGTATCATCACCATTGTCCTCTTTGCTCTCCTTTGATTTCTGGATTGGAATCCCTGATTTTCCAAATTGAAATCCCAAATTTCTAGATTGGAATCCTTGATATCTGGATTTAGGGATTGGAAGCCCTAATTTATGGATTTGGGAATCGAAATCCCCAATCCTCGAATTGATTCCAAATCCCTAATTACTGTATTTGGGAATCAAAATCCCAATTGCCTGATTCGGGAATTATAAATCCCCAATCTCTGATTTGGGAATCGAAATCCGAAATCCCTAATTTTCTTGATTTGGGGATTGGAATTCGAAATCCCTAATTTCCCTGATTCGGGGATCGGAATCCGAAATCCCTAATTTGCTTGATTCGATCCTCCATACCTGATGCACAATGAAGCTTATGATATGAGCCAAACCCTTTTTAGGTACCAAATCCACCCTCTTGAAAGTTTTTTACTCATTTTTTCTTTGATTTTATCGAATATTTACGATGTTTGAGTCTCTCGATATCTTGACCATTTTATCGGTGAATTTGGTAGGTGGCTATGGTAGCCCCGTGATTGGGTAGGTGTTGTACAATGTTACCGGCGAAACAATCACGATAGAAGTTATAATATCGCACGATTTTTAGTGATATCGTGCGATATGTAGAAATATCGGCCGATATGTAGAAATATCGGCCAATATTTAGCGATATATCGATCGATACCAACTATTCCTTGATTTTTTCCCCTAAATATCTTTCGGATGGTTTCGTATTGCTAAACTATGATACTTGATAATATCGGTCGATAGTATTGATATTGCGAACACTGCTCATGATAAATAATTGATATCATGGGGGGAAACCTTCCGAACTACCAACAAAGGCCTTTGAAAAAACATTGCCCACTTGTGGGCTAAACCAACATTCCCATGAAAACCACCAAATGGTACCATAAAAGGCTTTTGTAGCGAATTAGACGGCCTAAATTGTAAATGATAGAAGCTATCAAAGGAAGATATCTCCAGAAAATTGGCCTTAAGTGGTCCAAAACTGCTTGCACTGCCATATTTGGTTGTGAAGTTGTTCCTCGGTGAGCTTCTAGGGAATGCTGTGGACTTCTGAGACTCAACGAGTAAATTGGGTTGTTGTTCTAGGGTGGGACTTTTAAGTGTATCTACAATGTTGCTGGAGTCTGGTCGTTGAAGGATCTACAAATGAACTACTTGATGCTATAAAGCAAGCAAGAATTGTTGCCAAGGAATGCAACCGAAACAACCGAAATCTTCAGTAAACATCATGAATATTGTTTAGTATACATAGACGATGTTCTCGTAGCTAGTAAAACTGAAGA
This sequence comes from Magnolia changhungtana, assembly GCA_030180095.1. Classification (NCBI taxonomy): domain Eukaryota; kingdom Viridiplantae; phylum Streptophyta; class Magnoliopsida; order Magnoliales; family Magnoliaceae; genus Magnolia; species Magnolia changhungtana. The sequence continues at coordinate 3,104,962 of JASAUF010000554.1, forward strand.
AGATCATATATAAACTCTATAGTACTGCTGTTATTGTTTTAGTTTTATAGTACTGCTGTTATTGTTTTAGTTTTATAGTTTTTTTTTTTTTTTTTTTAAATTTTTTTTTTATAATAGCAGTACTATAGAGTTTAGCGGTATAGAGAAAGAGACGGTATTTATAGAGTATCAGTCCTAAGGATCAAGCTTCTAACCTTATAATATCCTTTGCATTATAGATTAACAGGGTCCACTACAGCTTCCACATTTTCATAGCATAATTCTTCTTGCTTTAATGGTCTTTCAAGATTGTGGATCTATGGTCTCATCTTCTCTTCCATATCTTCGAGTTTTTTGCTAACAATCGCCCTCTTTGCCATCTGCATGGGCTTAAGGCAAAACTCATGGTAGATCACTATGGCCATATTCCTTAGGAGCTGTTCGTAATTGATCTAGAAGATTGCTTAGATTTAGATAGAGTTTTGCTAAAGAAATGCAAGAGAACAGGAGTAAAGATCATCTCATTACTATGCAAATCTGGATATTACAAGATTAAGAAGCTATCACCTTTGGACCGGAAGGTGATTAGCTGACCATTACCTTAAGATTTCTTAGGTGAGAAGGAACTTCCTCGGGTTGAGAATCCTCTGCCTTTACAATACTAAGGACTCTTCTTATATAGAGTCCGGACTCCAAAAACTCAAAACTATATTACAGTATAAGATAAGATCGCATCTTGCTGAGTTGGATGACAAGAAGGTGGTCGTGTCCTTTTGTGATGGAGTCGGTCGTTGCCTTTTTTCGTTTTGTGATCATTTGCTTGCTTTAATGATGCTCCTACTGAAACGTGGCTCTCTTTATTGCAGCTGTAGAAAGTTGTAGCTGTAGCTGCATGTGATGAATTGGTTGTCTGGCTTAGAGATTTTGCGAGATTTTCGTCGGCAGCTTGCAGTGCCTATTTTTTTTTTTACACGTGGCACCATTTGATTAGAGCTTGGTGTAGCTCATGTCAGACGCTTTGTCCTCTTCTTCAACAATTTCTTCTTGCTGATGGGGCGAGACTTCTTCTAGGAGATGAATATGTATGCTTTTGTCGTCTTGTGCTGGGAAGACGTCAGGAAGGACTAACTTGAGTCTCTGTTTAGTTCCTTACTACAAAAGGCTTAGAATTCCTGCTTCGAGCAGGGAGGCTTGCAGGTGAAGCTCGATAATGGCTTCTTTGTTCTTTTCCAGCGCTCCGTTGTATGTCTCGGATGCTTGGATAAGATATTCATCTGTGTGGTACAATGTGTACCATCGATCTCTGTCTTCTAGCAGGATCTGGATTATCTCGCCGATGAGTAATGCTCTATGCTTTACTAGATCGAGGGGTTCGATTGTAATTTTACTGCTTACTTCTAACTGTGCTTGGTGGTCTTCATCTGATAAGCGGATTAAATAAAATCCTTTATAATATTTTTCAGGTCTAATGACCCAAAGATGAATAAAAAAAATGGAAAATTTCTTTCATGCTTCGATGTATGATTTTCTTGAATTCTTCAGGAAGATAAGGGACTTCTTCTATATGGACTTACTGACTTTGATAAGGCCGATTAATCCATGTCTTGTCATTAGTTTGGCCTGATCAACGTTCCTGGCTTCTTCGTAGATATATACAACGGGAAGATAAGGGAGCATTCATTGGATGAGTAGAATGCTCTGAAACTGTCCTTGGCATAGGATGGTGGCGAGTGCTATAGTTTTCGGCTTTTCTTAGATTAGTTCATCTTCATGGATTGATGTATTTCCATGAGGGATGCTGATGGTTACTGAGAACCATTGTTTGTAATATCAATAATATCGGTATCGGCAGTCTGCGATATGAAACTCCCCAGAAATACAGGAAAATATTGAAAAATTGCCAAACTTCCATTTATCGTGCGATATACCACAAAATATCATGAAATATCACCGATATATCGCACGATAATGGCTGATATTGCAGATTTTTGCGTAGGATTGTAGCCGTGCAACATCCAAAGACATCTCATCCACATCCCATCCAGAAATTCCAAATATATATATATATATATAGAGAGAGAGAGAGAGAGAGAGAGAGAGAGAGAGAGAGAGAGAGAGAGAGAGAGAGAGAGAGAGAGAGAGAGAGAGAGAGAGAGAGAGAGAGAGAGAGATCTTACCTATTCAATCTGCCTAAGAGTAGCTTTCGAAAGAAATCAAACTTCCGTCGAGGAACAAGGGGATTTAGGCTGGAATTTGCCAAAAAAAGGAATTTTGGGAGAGAAATCTGTTGAAATTCGGAGAAATCAGAATATTTGGGCGAAATACTCTTCAAAATCCAGAGAAATCATCGCCGAGATTTGGAGAAATCATGGATTTGGGAGAGATTTTAGGGTTCCGGAACCCTCTCTGCGTCGAAAAAAAGGGTGTCTGAGGCCCTTTTACAGGAATTTGGGTTGGCTGGTGTACCACACACCACTGAGCTGACTGGTGTGTTGACATCACCAAGTTTTGTGGGTCCCATCATAAGGTATGCATTATATCCAAACCGTTCGTCCATTTGGTGAGCTCATCATAAGGCTTGAGCTGAAAAATAAGACAGATCCAAAGATTAAGTGGACCACACGGCAAACAACAGTGGGAGATTAAACGTCTACCATTGAAACCCTTTTGAGGTCACAGAAGTTTTGGATCAATATGATATTTGTTTTTCCTCTTCATCCAGGTTTGTGTGACCTCATGAACAAATTGAATGGAAAATAAAAGTTATGGTGGGCCCTACGAATGTTTTAACGGTGAGAGTCACTGTCCCCATCGCTATTTGTGGTTTGGTCCACTTGAGCTTTGGATATGACTCATTTTTGGGCTCATGATCTAAAATGGTCTCTCCAAATGGTTGATCGGTGTTGATATAATAAATACATTATTGTGGGGCCCATATAACTTTGAACCGTTCATACAACTCGAGCTCCAGGAGTGTCAGCGCTTGTCTTGCTAGTGTGGTGGGAAGCGGATTGCATAGTACAACGTACTGAGTAAACTCTGTGGGGCCCACTGTAATTCATGTATTTTATCCACTCCGTCCATCTATTTTACCAGATAATTTTATGGTTTTAGCCCAAAAAATTAAGCATATACAAAGCTCAAGCGGATCACACCACAGAAAGCGGTGTGAATTGAACGTCTACCGTTGAAAAATCCTTGGGGGCCAAAGAAGTTGTGGATCAAGCTGATATTTGTTCTTTTCCTTTATCCATGTCTTTATGATCTTATGAATCGGTTGGATGAAAAATAAACATCACTATAGGCCCTGGGAAGGTTTCAACGGTGCAAATCCGTATTCCTATTGTTTCTTGCGGTATGGTTAATTTGAGCTTTGGATATGTTTCAAATTTATGCTCAACCCCTAAAATGAGCTGAAAAAAATGGATGGACGGCATGGATAAACCACATAAATTTATGGTGGGCCCAACAGAGTTTACTTAATACGATAAGATCCAGTGCGGTGCTAGGAGAGGATTAGGTTACAACCTGGCCTCACCCAAGAACGTACAACCCCTACCATGGCGCCCAACTTGACGTGTGTATTCTATATCCACTCCGTCCATCCGTTTTTTCAGATCATCTTACAACATGATCCCAAGAATTAAGAAGATCCAATTATCAGGTGGACTATACTCAAGGAAACAATGATGGTTGAACTCGGTACCATTAAAAACTTCTTAGGGTGCACCTTGATTTTCTCTATATTTTATTAGGCACCTAATATGTTGATAACTTCACATAAGTTTGAATGAAGAGAAAAAACAATTATCAGCTTATAGTTGTCTTAGTTCAATTGAACAACGCATAGCTTAGGACCCTAAACAAAGGAAAGCTATTATGTCCACTTCTTATTTGAGATTTTATTATTTAAAAGTGTGTTAGGGTCTTTTTTAATAATCCTTGAAGTTTCATTGAAAAATTCAACAATTTTCCCAATAGTTCCCCATGTTTCCCAAAAAGTTCGATAAATTACACGATACAAATGATATATCCCGTGCGATAACCGATACGTATATGTATCCCAAGGGTGTGATACATTGCATGATACCGATATTTCGAACACTGCTAAAAATCTCGTCCTTTTGTACGTAAGGACTGCTAGGTTTGTTGTTGATTGTGCGGCATGCTATAGCTTGCTGGTGACGGCAGATTTTCCTGTCTGATCCATGCTGTTAGCTGTTCATTTTGCTGGTGAAGATCTTTACAGTGTCCGATCACTGAAAAGATATTCTGCTTGAAGTCTATTATTTAGCCCTTGTATGCGTTGTGCGATAAGGCATTGGCTAAAGTGAGTTCTTCATTGCTGTAATGTCCCCTGAAAGGTGCAAGATCGGGGAATTGATTTTCTCGGGAGTATACTGGATAGTATAATCCTCCGAGTTTTCTATTCATTGCTACTATTGGCATAAATTTTTTTCCTGGAGGAATTAGATCATCATTGATATGTCTGAGAATGGGTCTTTCGACCTTCTCTACTATGAGATCATCTCTGCTTGGATTAGTTGTTATGCCTTCATTGGCTGCTACGACTTCGACCTCAAAGACACAACTGATATGGCCAGCTACAAGAGCTTGGCAGCTATGGTTTGCAAGTTCTCTTTCGAGAGTCAAGTTGCTTAGCTCAGATATGTTGAAGAGGTTTTTGCTTAGAAAAGTATTTTCTCCTTGGCCTCTCCCAGGCCTAGATTGTCTTCCTCTTCCTCTGAATCCAAAACTACGTTCCATATCTGCATGCAACGTATTAGCAAAATTTGATGTATCGGCAAGATTAGCAAAGATTGGTTCCCTAGATATAATATCAGGGATAATACTATCTTTTCCTTTCCTATGATTGATCACATAAGTGAATCTTGCTAGGTATTCCTACCAATGGATGAGTATTTGAAAAGCTATTCCTCTTAGTTTACTGTCTTTGAAATGCACTACGTAAGTAGAGTCTGTGATGACTATGAAAGGCTTTGGTAAGAGAGAGATTTCATATATTTGTAATCCCCTGATTTCAGCTTAGAGCTCCTTTTCATGCGTAGTGTAGTTCTTTTCTGCTGTATTAAAAGAGCCAGATCTATAAACGCAGAGGTTCCTTTCTCCAGTTAGATAATGTAGGGCATAGTAAACTATTCTCTACTGCTCCTTCGATGCGTTTGCTTCTACTATGAAATAGTCTTGGGCATTAGGTAGGTCTAACGGTGGGATTTGTTCGATTTGATCTTTAATTTTGATGATGACTTTTTCATCATATTTTGTCCATTTGAATGGATTAGTAACTTCAATTTTCCGAAGTTTGTTGGTTAGTCCTTTCGTTAGTGCTGCAATATTTCTTAGAAAATTTCTAGCGCAATGTAGGATCCCTAGAAAGGATTGGAGCTGTTTTCGATTTTAGATTATATTAAGGAATTTTAAAAGCTTTTTGGTTAGATCTTCTGGAAGTTTGATTTTCCCGGATTCAATATAAATCCTAGGAAGTCAATACTATTCTGCATAAGCTTCATTTTGGGTTTGGATATGATTAATCCGTGGTCTCTAAATTCCTTGATAATAATTCTAAGGTGATTGATATGATCCTCTTCAGTTTTACTAGCTATGAGAACATTGTCTATGTATACTAGATAATATTCATGATGTTTTTTGAAGATTTCATCCATTCACCTTTGAAAGACTTGTGGGGCGTTCTTATATCCAAATGACATTACTAGGCATTCATATTTCCCTTGCGGAACGCTAAGTGCTGTCCACTTAATGGATTCTTCTTCCATCTTGATTTGCCAAAATCCTTATTTGCAATCGAACTTACTGAACTAGGTTCTATCTTCATTCTTCAATGAGCTGGATAAAATTGTCTGTCTGGGATTTTATATGAATAATCTTCGCAATTTCTATTAAGTTATCTAAAGTCAATTACCATTCTTCATTCTCCTCTTAGGATCTCTGCATGGTTTTCTACAAAGAATGCGAGTGAGTTATGAAGGCTTGATAATGCTCTTATAAGGTTAAGATCGAGAAGCTTAGATATCTGGGTTTGAAATTCAGTCGCACAACCTTTCCCTCCAGATGCAGTTCTTGCTTCAAATTGCACTTCGTACTCAGGCTTCCGCTCTCACTTCCTAGTTCTTTAGACTCGCTTACAATTTGAAATGGATGCTTCTCATCTCTTGCACCTGAATATATTTGCAGAAGTTGCTTCATACTTTGTGCAACTACAGTTCAGTTTGGCTATCAACATGGCTGCTATTAGGTTTATTCCTACTATTGTCAACAAAGACTCTTGACAATTTCATCAAATGGATTTTTAGAATGGTTTTCTACATGGGCACATGAGGAAGTTTTTATTGAACAGCCATTATGCCCATGACAAAAGGGACAAGTTTGTTTGCCAATTCAAATGTGCCATTCATGAGTTCAAGCAAGATCTTTGTACGTAGTTTGAGTGTTTTCATGGAGCTCTCCCAAACCAAAACTTTTCCATTCCAAGAGTGCTGTAGACAACTCTATATTTGTCAAATGTACCTTTCATGGCATTGCGTCCTTGTGAAGTTCTATATTGACTGACCAAGTGACACCTGTCCCATATTGGGCCTATCCTACTCATGAATAGGTGTATGGAGGAACCATTATGGAGGAGTTAGATAAATGCAGTGGCAGTAGTATGGAACAGGAGCCTCTTGAGGTGAAGAGAAGTTACACTATGATTTGTTCTTCGAATATAGACAGGGAGGGCATTATCATGGAGATGGATTAATGATGGGTTTAAGCCGACATGCAATTTCGATGTGGCATTGACTACCTAGTCCCATTGGAGTGGTGGGCATAGGTGTAACCCAAATCCATTTGTGGGGTATTATTTAATTTATGTAGATTGTAATCTAATTTGTGTGAATTTTGTGGGGTTCGATGTGTTTATTGACTAATTTGTGTGATTTTGGGTTTAAAGAATATGGGTTCAAATGGGTTCACTTATTTGATATTTCCACAATTTTTTCCTTATTTTACTTAATTATTTTTCATATATATATATATATATATTTTTTTTTTTTTCATTTTTTAACTAATTCTCCAAGGCCCTGTTTGGTAGACACCGAAAAATGAGCTGATCTCATTTTAGCTAGCAGCAGTTACGTATTAGAGATTAAGATTGCTAATATGTAATAATCATTAAATAAAATGAGCTCAACTCGTTTTTATGCATCTACCAAACAAGCCTGATACCTTTTGGCATTGTTCTGAAACTCACCCAGTTTCAGCAAGTTGCATCAGTTTCGGCCTTGGACCCAATGAGTCGAGGATCAAAACCAATACCTTGAATCATGTGCTTCACACTATCAAGACTATGCATCTTCATGGAGCAAATCTAGTATTGTAGTTAGACACTGATAATACTCTCATTAACCAATTCAAAAGCATGGATAAAGCTTATTGGGTGAAGTTCCTTTAATTCAAAAGCATTTCTAACTTTTGGGAAGATAAAGATAAAAAAGCATTAAAACCATCTGCCGGTAAATGGAAAGAAGGGCATCTTCTAGGTGCAAATCCAACTAGTGTGTAAGACCCGTAACCCTGTGAGACCTTCCATACGCTTAGACTTTGGCACTGGCAAGTTCCTGGCGGACCAGATCGACGAGTTTTGATCGTGACCCTATTTTACTACCGCAAAACCTCGAGACTTGTACTCTAGTGACCGTGCGGGCGCTACGATTCTAACACTATGCGACATGCCCCATTGTGGTCCTTAGATTAGAAGTTGCAGTTTTGGCACAATCTGAGGTGGGTCGCGCAACGCATGCGGGCCCCACTTGCACAAATCCCAAGGTTGTCCAATCAATTAATCCATCAATCCATCAATCAAGGCATCCATCACTTATGTCTCTCTCTCTCTCCCCACTACTTAAACATGCCCATGCCCTTACCCATGCTTAACCATCATTCTTTCCTTATTTTCTCCCTATTTTACCCCTCCTTATTTCCTCCCTATTCCAAAAGTTCTACCACAGAATCCCCTAACTCCCTCTCATTCGTTCCATTTTTTCTAGCAAGAGTAGAGAGAGATTAGAGAGAATTAGGTAGATTTTAAGAGAGAGAGAAAAGAAAGAGATTAGGAGATGGTTTAAATGAAAAGAGAGAGCTCGAGAGAGAATTATGAGGGATCAAGAAGCTAAGAGAAGGAGAAGAGATATTAGATGAGATTAAGGGTGGAGAGGAGTTTGGTGGACTGTTCGATCGCCAATGCGAGCCGATCTGACTGTTCATCCTTCGAAGTGAGTGCAAGGGAGGATTAAAACCCTCCCTTTCTTTGTGATTTATTTGTTTTTGGTGGGCCCACAAGGGTGGGACCCACCTTGATCATGTATGGAGTGTATGGTGGACCCCATAATGGTGGGGGCCTACCCTAATGGCCGGATCTCCTTCCCTTGCTTCTTCTTTCCATTCCCTTTCCCCTTTTTTTTCCTTTGATGGTGTTGTGGGGCCCACAAGTGGGCCACACTGTTGGAGAGCATGCCCCATATTCTATAAGGTGGATCACCTTGTGTGGCCCACCGTGATATTTGTTTCTATCTAACCTATTGATTAGATCTGAATAAAGGAAAAATGTAAGGATTAACTTGATCCAAACTCCTTGGACCCACCCAAAGATGGCCTAGTAGTAGATCGATGGAGTAGATTGTCATATGGTGAACCCACTTGGATACAAAAAAAGGGGAGCAAAGAAGTTAGACGCTGACTGTCTAGCAGCAACCAAATGCGGAAGCCTTTTTGGGCGTGTCAAGGGCCCAGATTCGTGGGGCCCATCATGATGTATATGTTTCATCCATTTTGCCCATCTACTTTTCCATATCATTTTAGACATTGGGCCAAAAAATGAAGCCTATTCACATCTCAAGTGGGCCACACCTTAAGGTGCAAGGGGCTGGGAAGCCCCAGCATCGCTGATGCTTCTTGCATTGGTACCCACCACTTGTGGGGAACCCACCCTGATGTATTTATTAGATCCACACCTCCCATCTAATTTCCCAGGCCATTTTAACCGCTGAGACCAAAACACAGGATGATCCGACCAGTAGATGGACCACACTAGAGGTGACGGTGGGTTGGGAGCACCCCCTCACGTTAGCCATGCAGACGTGGGGTGGGGGCGTCCCAGTCATGGACCCCACCTTGATGTATATGTTTAATCCATGCTGTCCACTTGTTTCTCCAGATCATTTTAGTTCATGGGTCGAAATATGATGTAGATCCGAGTCTCGATTGGACCACACCGAGGGAAACAATGTCCGGTTGTTGAAACCTTCTGAGGCCCGCTGTGGAGCCCCCGTTCGTCCAAACCAGCCCAAATCAGGTCCATTGGACCCCGCTCGAACTGGCCAAGGCAGTGAACATAGTAGATCACACTCATGGGGCCCGCCTTGATAGGGCATCACAAAAAAGTACAATAATAATAATAATAGTAATAATAATAATAAAATAAATAACAACAGCCAGCCACAGCAACAGCGCTGCTGCCAACTTCCATGTGGGTGGACGCCCAGCTAGGGGCGTGGCTTGGGGCCCGCTCGTGGGACTCCCATGATGTATGTGACTCATCCACTCCGTTCATCCGTTTTTCCAAATAATGTTAGGCCATGGGCCTAAAAATCAGATGGATCCAAATCTCATGTGGATTGCACCGAAAGGAAAAGGGGTAGGGAGTGTTGCCCATTTTGGCAGTACTTAGGCCCCACTCATGGGACCCACCACGATGTTTATGTGCCATCCGTCTCGTTCATCTGTTTAGCTAGATCAGTTTAGGCCAGGAGCCCAAATATCAGACTGATGCAGATCTTAGGTGGGCCGCACCACATGGAATTGTGGGGGTAAAAACCTCTTGGACTTGGGATTCCTGGGTTTCTGGAATCCTTTGGTTATGTTTGGTGCCCTACATTCAAAATCCCAATAATCCTAAGTTTGATGCAACGTGCATTTGCAAGTGTTTGAAATTAACTTTAAAATCCTTAATTATTGTGCGTATGTAATGTTGACACTGGTTATATTAAATCCATTGAAGCATATATCTTGCCTGAAATGATGAAATCCCAAGACTCAGATGGCCATAAGCATAGGAACACATCCTAGTGACTAACCAACGATTTATAATTGTCGATTACATTAGCAATGTTTAAACAGTGCAAATCATCCTATTGATGATGGTAATAATCTGATCGTTTTGGGATATCAATAGTGGGCCAGGTGCCCAATAGATTAATAGCTTAGTGGCACGCATGTTGCACATGTGGGTGTCCATCCAGGTCATTCGTAGTGAACCCCTCCTTGGTGTATGTATCTTACCCATGCCTTACATCTATAATGCAAGGGCATTTTCACATTGAGCTCGAGTGGGGTCGGTTGTGGGATGCAAGGGCACACTCGGGGTGGGTGCGGCCCACAGAGGTCTCGTGTTCGAGACTCCTCACCAGGGGTGATTAATGCGCATTTCACACCGGGCTCGAGTGGGGTAGCCCGTGGGATGCGGGGACACACTCAGGGTGGGCGGCCCATATGATTTGGGGCCCACGAAGGGGGTTCGGCCGAGGTCCTAACCCATGCGATGTGGGGCCTGGGCTATTATGAGATAAAGGGATTAATTCGCCATACTCTAACAGTTTGAGCTTTTAGAGCAAGTGGTTAATTGTCCTGCGCTAAATTGGTATCAGAGTGGGAGGTTTTGGGTTTGAGACTCCTCACCGAGGGTAATTAATGCAGGGGCATTTTCACACTGGGCTCAAGTGGGGTCGCTTGTGGGATGCAGGGGCACACTCGTGGTGGGTGCGGCCCACGGAGGAGGTCTCGTGTTTGAGACTCCTCACCAGGGGTGATTAATGCGCATTTCATACTGGGCTCGAGTGGGGTAGCCCGTGGGATGCGGGGACACACTCAAGGTGGGCGGTCCATATGATTTGGGGCCCACGAAGGGGGTTCGGCCGAGGTCTTAACCCATGCGATGTGGGGCCTGGGCTATGAGATAAAAGGATTAATTCGCCATACTCTAACAGTTCGAGCTTTTAGAGCAAGTGGTTAATTGTCCTGTATCAAATTGGTAATTGGTGGGGACATCACGCGCACACATGCATGCACGCCACCCTCCCTACGCACGCACGTACGAAGGAGGGCCCCACTGTCGATTTCGCTCGATGACGACATCCAAGGAGGGCCTCCTAGTTAGAAGATGAAGTTTTGGTTCAAGAGAGTGGATCCGATATCCAAGAAAAGCCTATCATGGGATCTCATGATCGTGGCCCACTAGTCGGATTGATTTCGTATTTGAGGTTTTGCTTATTTATGTTATTTAGAACATTATGAATGCTTTAGATTTCTTTGATTGGTTTTTATTTTAGTTTACTTCGCCAAGTAATAGGTTGCGCACATAGTGTGAGTTTTGGGGTATAGGGTTTTTCTATAAATAGGCACCCCTTGTAGTTCTTTTGATTAATTCAAGATTAATAAAAATTCTGCATTTTCCTACTCTCTGAGTTGTGAGGCCTAATTGGGTGCGAAGCCCCTCCCTTCATCGAAGGGTTAACTACCGTGGTGCGAAGCCACATCCCGATTCGCCCTGTCCATCGCCATCTCTACTACTCATCTTCTACCATCCCTTCTTCTCATATTACACAATCATTTACACTTCGAATCAATCATTTATTGCAGTAATTCTCCTCCTCACAACAGAATTTCAGAATCTGGCCATACAGGAGGGCTGAAACTTTGGCGGAGCACCACGCACAAACCGTATATCGGATCGAGCTGAGATTTGGGGGGTTTTGGAGTCCATCTCCGGCTGACCAGGGCCAAGGTGACTTTTTTCTGAATAGTAGGCCCCACACACATGCGGCCGAGATCACACGCATGTGTGTCTGGGCCATCGTTGTTGTCCACGCGTGCGGTACTTCTTTGGTTCGTCTCTCTCCCGTCTTTTACTCCTCTTTCACCCAAAATCCCTAAACCTATCTTAGATTACTCAAATCTCCAATTTTATGCCCCTTTTCTTACCCTAGGGTTCCTTGATTTGAAATTGGTGAATCCCTTGGATTAGGGACTGATTACTATACATGTGTGGATGATTATGTCTTATCTTCGAGTATTGTTTGGTTCATAATTTTTATTGATCCAGCCCTATCACATGTAGGCCTGGACCCGCATAGATTCCCCTTAATTGAATGTTTGGACTTTCATGTGGGATATAGAATTTGTGTAATTGTTTCTGAACTAATGTGATCTTAAGCCTGAAATCTCGCATATCATATTTAATTTTCATGTCCTGCATCAATCTAGTTATTAAATTTGTATGTGTAGACCACGTGAGGAGCCGATGTTAGTCTAACATGGGCCACACCACATAGACTTCTATATTTCTAGTGGAGCCTGCCTTTCGGCTCACACTTTCTGTATATGACGTGCCAATTAAGGTCGATTATCTCATGATATGTCTGATAACATGTCAGTGTATTTAGCCTAATAGGACATTGATAACATGTCTAGTATAATGGATATCATGCCCATTTATATGCCCGTACGCATCATTTGCATGCTTGTTATAGATGACGATTGATCATAATATACTCCTTTCGGCTTAAGATACTCAGGGGAACCCATATGAGATAGGGTTGCCCCACATGATCACGTGGTATGCGCAGGTTGGGTGCATGACTTGGACAGTATGACTCATGCATTCTTTATGTTACGATCACTTTTACACCCTATTGACATCGAGGTTGTGGCCTCCACAGGCTTATCGTGGATGGCCGGATTAGATACTGGAAATATTTGTTCTAGCTTTAGGGCGCTATGAATGTCCTTGGGTGTAAGTCCCTAAACCCATGTGGTACCAGTAGGATATGCTTCAATGTCGAAACCGAGTGTATAGCATGAGTGCCTGAGTGCCAAATACTAGTAGGTCGCGTCTCCAACTGTGTCGTGGTAGGTTGAAAAGGGGTGTGACTTTATCTGCCCGATGGTAGGGGATTTAAGTTAGGTTGAGTCTGACCAGCTCGTAAATGGGTCCACTATCGACGAGCTAGTGGGCATTGGCATACTACTGACGAGGCGGATAGTGAGGTCTTTTCCACTCACTTGGTTGTGTGCGCAATGGGGCGGCAACCAATGTTGGAGTGTACTAGATCCCGATGATGTTTCCAGTGACGAACTGTACTGATATGTTGACTAGTTGAGGATTGACATGTTTGCATTGTATCCCTAGCATATGACATTCGGCCACGTAGGCCTTGCATTGCATAGCCTTGGCATGGCTAACAACATTCGTGGACTAGGCAGCTTAGCCCTCCATCATCTTTCGTATACTCTGATATTTGTATTATTGTTATATGCATTGCGTACGCACACACGCACTCTACTGAGCTTCGTAGGAAGCTTATGTGCATTTGTTTACATTGCATGTGATGCTAGGGCATATCAGTAGCATTGAGCCCGAAGCATGAGCCTATTCTTTTGAGTTTTGATCAGTGTTCGAAATATCGGTAACGCGCTATGTATCGCACCCTTGGAATACAGATACGTATTGATTATCGCACGGGATATATCGTTTGTATCGCATAATTTATTGCACTTTTTGGGAAACATGGGGAAACATCGGGGAAATGTTTGAATTTTTCAATGAAACTTCAAAGATTGTTAAAAAAGACCTTAATACACACTTTTAAATCATAACATCTCAAAAAAAAAGGTGCACATAATAAATATCCTTTGTATAGGGTCTCAAGCTATGCGATGTTTGACTGAACTGATGCAACTATATTTAAATTGAATGCATGACATTTATAAATGTATCAAAGACATGTATGAAAACACAACCAATTCATTGAAAAGCAAAAAAAGAAGTAAAAATTGAAGAATATACATATCAATGATGTGGACTAGTTATGGCCTAGACCCACATAGAGTTGCTCGGTGGCTCATAATCATCGTCTCCATCTCAACGGGGCCGGGAATAGCACTGCTGCTCCACAAATCAACAATACTGTGCTGGTATTTGTGTTTCTTCTTCATTCAAGTGTGTGTGACGTAATCAATCGGTTGTATGCCAAATAAATATTATAGTAAGCCGTAGAGAGTTTTTAATGGTGGGCATTCAATGACCATTGTTTTCTTGTGGTGTGGTCCACTCGATATTTGTGTCTTCCTTATTTTTAGGCTCATCCTATGATGATCTGGAAAAATAGATGGACGGCTAAAACACAGCGTGCGGGGCCCACAGAGCAGTATCAGTAGCCACCTCGCAACTGACGTTGTCAGTACGCAATCCTCGTTGAATCATTCCACTGAGGTGGGTGAGACCCCTGATTGTGGGGGCACTGTGATGTATGTGGCTACATCCATACCGTCCATACCTATTGGAAGCTCATTTTAGGCAATGATTCAAAATATGAAGTAGATCCAAATCCTAGGTGGACCATAATACATGAAACAATGGTAATCGACCATTAAAAACTGTGGGCCGCAAAAGTTTTAGATCGATCTTTTTTTTTTTTTTTTTTTTCTTTTTTTTCCTGGTCTCTTCATCCAGATCTTTGTGACCTTATCAACAGGTTAAATGACAAATAAACATTCCGGTGGCCCCCGTAAAGTTTTTAATGGTAGGGATTCAATCACTAATGTTTCTTGTAGTATGGCCCACTTAAGATTTGGATTTGCTTTGTTTTTGGGATCACAGCTTAAAATGATCTTTCAAAACTGTTGGACGGTGTAGATTTAAGACACATATCACTGTGAACCCCACAATCAAAGTCCCATCCACCTTGGCGGATCCACGCCCACGGCCATAACTGGTGCATTTGCCGCCAAAGCCTTTTGCATGAAGTTCCTCATTGGGAACTTAGGTGGGGCCCACCGTGATGTTTGTGAGAAATCCACTCCTTCCATTCGTTTTGTGAGTTCATTTTGGGACATGATGCCAAAAACGAGCCGATTCCAATACTCAAGTGGGCCAAAAACGTTTGGATTGAACATCCATAGTCGAAATATTTTTGAGGCCATAGAAGTTTTGAATAATGCTAATATTTGTGTTTTTAGTTCATCCCAGTAGGAATGACGTTATGAACAGTATGGGTGGCGTGTAAACATCAATGTCGACCTTAGGGAGGTTTCAACAGTAGGAATTTCCCTAACCACATTTTCCTTTAGTATGGACCACTTGAGTCTTGGATCCTACTCACTTTTAGTCTAATAACAGTAAAATGATCTCATAAAACGGATGGACGGTATGGATTTCTCACAAACATCAAGTTGGGCCTCACATAGGTTTCCAGCATGGAAATACCTGCGGAAGGCTTCCGCATCGAATCCGTGTTTGGTGTAACCTTGCGTACTGCATCAAATCCGCGTTCAGTGTAACTTGTGTTTTGAGTAAACTTTATGGGGTCCACTGTGATTTATATATTTTATCCACTCCTTCCATCCATTTTACAATATAATTTTAGGGCTTAAGGCAAAAAATAAAGCATATCCAATACTCAAATGGACCACACCACGGAAAACAGTGTGAATTGAACGTCCACCGTTGAAAAATTCCTGAGGGCCGCAAAATTTTTGGATCAAGCTTATATTTGTGTTTTCCCTTCATCCATGTTATTGTGGTCTTATGAACAGTTGGATGACAAATAAACATCATTGTGGGCCCTACAAAGGTTTCAATGGTGGAAATAATTATTCCCACCGTTTCCTATGATATGGTCCATTTGAGGTTTTGATATGCTTTAGTTTTGGGCTCAACCCTTTAAATGAGCTAGAAAAACAGATGAACGGCGTGGATAAACCAGATGCATTCACGATGGGCCCAAAAGCCCTGTTAAAGAGTATCGGATCTACCATTTAAAAAGACCGAACGGAATGGATAAACCACATGCTAACTCCCTATTAAAGAGGGATCGGATTTCTCTCTCACAAAGATCGACTGAAGCCATTTTCGAAGAAAGAGAGTTCTAGTACTTCCGGAACCCCAAAATCCCTGAAATTTCACCGTTACCGACAGCATTTTCGAAGAAAGAGGGTTCCAGTCCTTTCGGAGCCCCAAATCTTGTGGATTTCTTGCCGAAAAGTGCATTTCAAGTTGAATCTTTATCCATTCGAAGAAAGAGAAAAAGGAAATTGCACTTACATGCACCGCTGTCGATCGACAGTTACCGAAACCTCCTCTCAAATCGATTCAAATAATTTCATTTTAAAATTTTTTTTTCTTGATTTTTCAGTAGTTATGGAACCCCGACATCTCCGGCATTATTATTGTTGAAATGTGTCATAAAATCTGCAAATAATGCATGATATCCTGACAATATCGATGAAAATCGTGCGATATATCGCGCGATACAAAGAATCATTTTTTTGTTTAAAAATAAAAAATAAAAATTTCCGAGTGCTTTTTGGGGGTTTTGTATCGCTTGCATGTGATAACGATATTATCAGCCGATAGTATCGATATTACGAACGCTGGTTTTGAATACATCTTGTATCTCCCTTCCAGCATTGTACTCAAAGATTATATTAGTGGATATGTGGTGATGGTGTTGTTCTGTGACTTGGGTATACTTGTGGTTATGCTCCTTTACAAAAAAAAAAAAAGTTCATCCTGAAAATCCTCCTTGTAGAATTCTAGGATCGAAACCTGTTGTATGGGAGTTGGAGAGCCGAGAGCCGAGAGCCAAGAATGGGGTACTATAGAGGTTGTTGGCACCGGATTTGGCGGCCGGGAATTTTTTGAGCCCGGTTCCCGATTTTGGGGTGTGACAGTGTATTACCCAAAAGTCTTTTAAAATCTACTAAGAAGCTATTGGAATCTAAAGCCTTACTTCAAATGCGAACATTGAACTAATCTTGAACTATCCAATTTTTAGATTTCACTAGACCTCATCTGGTTTCTTTTCTTCTTTTTTTTTATCTTTTATCTTTTTTTTTTTTTTTTTGGCATAAAAAAGGCTAGATATATATTATCATAAGCATCAGTGTACAGACCCAGATGAGTTGCAATACCACTAGGGGGGTCATCCCTCCATCCATTCATACCTTTAAAAAAATAATAATAATAAAAAATAAAAAATAAAAAATCCCTCCATTCATGAGGAAGATCATCAGTAGATGAAGCGAAAAGATTTGCGGCTATATTCACCTCCCTATAGACATGTGTGGCCATCCATGATATGATCTGCCTCAGGAGTTGTTTCTGCTTCCGAATCAGCACCAATGTTCTCTAGTTTGGGTTCACCTAATTGTGTAAGAATTTGACTGATAAATTGCTGGATCTTAAGGGACATCGCTAGTTTGAGGCAAGAAGTAAGCGTGTAGTTCGCCTCACGGACAGAAGCATCCAAAGAGTCTGACTGAAGAAGGCACACACAGTGTCCAACTGATTTACAGATTAGACCAGCAATGCCTTCCATGGTCCTTATGATCAGTAAGTACCATCAAAGATGGGTCCTTAATCATGCCTTGGTGGTAGACTCACAAGAGTTTCAACATGAGGTCATGGGTTCGAGTACCCATTGTGGTGAAATCCCACTGTGGTGTGAGTGTGTGGAGTGCGAGTACCTGTGTTAAAAAAAAAGTACCATCAAAGACGAGCTTCAAGCCAAGTTTCAAAAAGTCCAACTTCATAGGGATAGGGTGATGCACCTTCAGTTACAAATTAGACTGCTGCCATTGATTAAGAAGGGCAAGTTCCCAGAACAAGAAGACCAGTTTTGCCATTATTGAGTTACAAAACTGAATATTATCCATGATGGTTTTTTTAATAATGAACTCAGATGAAGACAATTTGTTCTCAAAGATACACCTATTTCCCTCTTTCGAAATATTCCAAATGGAGTAGAGAAATAACGCCTTCCAAATGGATTGGGTATATGACCCTTACCAATGGAAATATGTCCACCAAATAAATGCCATCTGGATGTCAAGCAGGATGCTAATGAAAACCATGAAATCCATCTTCCATTGAGTGCATAGTACCAAGGCAAATGGGCAAGTTGTACATAAAGTGGTAGTGAGATTTGGCTTCAGTTTGGTAGAGGAAGATGAAATCAACCGGAATATGCTTGTGGTAGAGGATATCCTCGGTAAGAGTTCTCCAATGAAAGGGGAGCCATGCAAAGAGTTTGATTTTGGGTATGGCTGGATGATGTTGTACAAGTTCCCATATATTGTGATCGCCTTGAGGATGATGTTGGGTATTTATTAAGAAATGGTAACCAGGCTTCACAGAAAAGTCACTGGAAGCTGACGGGGCCCAAATACATTGATCTTGTTGTGATGTTTGGGTAATCAGGGTTTGGACGATTATTTGGTTCAATGGGTAGCCCTGAATCAGATTGATGATTTTGCAGTTCCATCATTGGCTGTCGGGATTGAGAAGTAGGGAGATTGTGGCAGAATCCAGGGGGTTTCAAATATAGATAGAAGGGTTGAGATAATAAGAGGACCCTGACGACACTAGGTATTAGACCAAATTTTTACGGAAGCTCCATGTGAATGAGCCAAAAGGAGCTCCCCTGGAGAAACATTCTCGTATCTAGTATACTTTTTCCACACAGAAAAGGCATTGGATGATAGAGTCACTTGGAGAAGGCAACTATCCTTATATATTTATGTTGACAGGGTTGTACCACAATGAGTCACCATGCCTGGCTTCCTAAAATCCATGACTTTCCAATCATGAATCATCATTTGTTTTGAAGTTTGTTGTTCCATATTTGACATGGGGATTTGTTGAATGTTGGGGCACTGGTGAAGAGTGTTGGATCATTCACTAGACTCCTCTTCATTCATTCTTCTAACCCTGGACCACAATATTCGAATTGAAAATGCATAATTCCCCTCAAACTGCTCTCTGCGGCTAGCACCAACAAGGCCCTGATTAGATGCTTCTACATGGATTCAAGAGAAACTTCTACTCTTCTGGGAGAGGCAAAAAAGAAGTGGCAAACCTACAAAAGACTCGGGGTCTTTGGCATCAGTCCAAGCAAATTTCTCCCTCCTAGAGGTTGGTCTATTAATTCATGAAACAAAATTCAAGGCTCTTTCCATCCTTAATATGATTGTCATCTTATAAACCTTCCTCCTAGAGGCTGGTCTATTAATTCATGTTACAAAATTCCTCTTTCCATGCTTAACATGATTATCATCTCATGAACCTTCTCATCTAGCCATCTCACTATATTAAAGTCATATAACAAGAGCTACTAGATTTTTTTGTCAATCAACTAACGCTCCTCGTATAGTGCCTTCTTTATCAATTTCACCTCATGGATCATCCATCCCATAATGCAACATGTAATTTACATGGTTGAAGGATAAATATAGGATGGACAATCATTGATGTGCACATACTATCTCGTCATCAAGGAGGTTTAAACCATGAATTCCCCAGCTTGGAATTATTCCCCACTACGAAAATTCGAGTCCGACACAAATTAATAGGTCACTCATTCTAAGTGCTCCCATGTCTAGATTGCTAATTATAATTGATATGAAACACATTAAAAAAAAAACCATGACAATGGTGCAGATATGTGCATCAATGGATGGTACAATTAGGCTTCTAAAATGGTAGCAATGTATTGGAAGATCTAGTAGGAACTATCTAAATAAGGCGAGTTGTTGGCTTTAGGATTTGGGTGGATCTGTTTAGATCTTTATCATTAGAATTGGTAAGATTTTATGTAGGTATAATATTTCAGTGGATTTCAAGGCAATAGTCAATCAATCAAATAATATCCCTCCTAAAATGGGTTTTTATCCTTGCTAAAGTGGCTTTCAAGGATAAACCCGTTTTTATTGGCAAAGCCCATTTTTATCGGAAGAGGACTCCATGATATGGCTCATTGAAAAAAATTTTATATTCTTAGCACAATCTGTTCATATCTTGCTAGAGGGGTTATCTTCAAACCCCATTCATCTGTAGACTTATTTTTGTTGCCATTGTGGAACCCTCCTAAAGTCACCGCTTTTGCCTAGTTGGTTGGATGGAGTAAGGTCCTTAACTATCGACAATTTGCATAAAAGAGGAATGACTCTTACTAATGTGTTCCCTACAGTGTTGTCAAAATCCTACAATTTATGATTTACAATATATGATTTTAGTCGAATCTTAAGCAAAACGATTTGAATCCCAACCTTGAATCCCTTTTTATATGAATCCTATGATTCTCTAATTTGAATCCTACAATTTACAATTCAAATCATGATTTATGATTCAAATTATACTTGTTCTCTTCTATTTTAAGATTCACTTGACTTTCATTTTATGTTTTTAAATTGGTGAGGGCTTTAAGAATTGTTTAGAAAAGGTAAATTATTTTTATTTGTTCTTTGTTAGAGATTAAATGATATATATTCTCTTTAACGTTAAATCATGCTTCTTTTTTTTTTTTTTTTTTTTTTTTTTTTTTTGTGATTTTTACTTCTTAATTGATCGAAATACCAAATTGATGTATGACTTAACTATGATATTTTTATGGATGTTTATGATCATGCTGACTTATATGTATTATGGAATGATGTTTAGAAATCAAAATATCTTTTTTCTTCAATCTATAGTATCAAAGGCTGCTTTTCCACTGTGATTCTACATTCAAGAAAGGTAAAGAACATAAATTATTAAAGGACCCTTGTATGTTTTCTTAAGGAAAATTTCGTGCAAGACCAAAAAAAAGGAATATGAATTCTTTAACACTAAAAGCTCTAAAAGCATGAACTGATAGAGCATGGCGAATTAATCCCTTTATCTCATAGCCCAGGCCCCAAATCCATGAGTTAGGTTCTCATGCGAACCCTCCTCGTGGGCCCCAAATCCATGGGTTCCGCAGGCCACCCACCCCGAGTGTGCCGTTGTATCCCACAGGGCACCCCAAGCCCCAAATCCATGGGTTCTGCGAGCTGGTTCCGTGGGCCGCCCACCTCGAGTGTGCCCTTGTATCCCATATGCCACCTCACTCGAGCCCGGTGTGAAAATGCCCCCGCATTAATCACCCCAGGTGAGGAGTCTCGAACACGAGACCTCCCGCTCTAATACCAATTTGATGCAGGACATTTAATCACTTGATCTAAAAGCTCGAATTGATAGAGTGTGGAGAATTAATCCCTTTATCTCATTGCCCAGGCCCCAAATCCATGGATTAGGTTCTCGGCCAAGCCCTCTTTGTGGGTGGGTTCCGCCCCCTCGAGGGCCCCAAATCCATGAGTTCCGCCTCACATGGCCCCCAAATCCATGGGTTCCGCGGGCCACCCACCCCGAGTGTGCTGCTGCATCCCACAGGCCACCCCACTCGAACCCGGTGTGAAAATGCCCCCGCACTAATTGTATGGTATTACTTGGTGCACATTGATGGAAAAAGGAAGATAGATGAGTTTAAGAAAAAATTAATCTAATTTATTTATGTTTTTCACATATTTTTTTTTTTCAAAGTTTTAAGAAAATTGTAAAAAATCTTATGTTTTACGATATGATTTGAGATCCGATACAATTCAACCCCTACTATGATTTACGATATGATAACGATTTTGACAGCATTGGTTCCCTATGCTTGTGCAACGAGGAGACGGTCGACCATCTTTTTATTCATTGCCCTTATGCAAGGAAGGTGTGAGATAATTTCCTCGGCAGTTTAAGGGTGAAGTGGGTGAACCCCATATCTATGTAAAGCTTTGTGCAGACATGAAGTGAAGGAGGCGTCGGCAAAAATGGGCAAGGGTTTTGGAAGATGGCCCTTCTGGTCGATATTTGGGAATTGTGGGGTGAACGATATAATCGCTGTGTTCAGAACACATCTATGGAAGTTTTGAAGGTCATCTCGAAAGCTAGGAAGCCGAAGATAGATGTTAGAGATTGAGGATCTTTTTTCTTTTGATGTTGCCTGCCTGAACTTAACGTCTTGTTAGGTTGTAGTTTGATTTGTATTTTTATGGCTTTTAGCCATTTGCAATAAAATGTCTCTATTAATGCTTTTAAAAAAATCAAATAATATCCCACTCTCCTTCCCTCCAAGAAATTCCCTCCATGCCTAAGCTATCCGTAAATATATCTATATTTGTTTTTATAATTTGGGTTCTTATAATATGGTATCAAGGCATCACCAAAGAGGTTTAGGTAGCAAGAGGTAGTCAAGTGATTGGAAGCCGCTTCAAGAGACAAGAATACTTCAACTACCATCATCTATCAAGAGAAAAAATGTCGACTACCATCAGACTAAGTTGTTAGTCCTCAAGGAGAGTTGTGAGTAGAAAAAAAAATAAAAAATCAGGTTCTTGAGGAATTCAAGGCAATTCAGATTTTCAATCTCAAGCATGAGCAGAAGTTTCATTGTCCCCATAGGATTGAGCTTAGGACGAAATCAACAATCAGGTGTGGAAACATTTTGAATGCCTCTTCAAATCAAATTGTCGATCTAGGCACAACGGTCTACTCTAGATATGCCTGATTAGAGCTTCTGCACGTCCATGGCTGATGATTTGTCAATGTGGATCAATCATGCCGATTTTTTTTTTAATCCAATCAAACTCCAAAAAGTTGGTGTATCTCTAGCATCCTTCATCTTGAAAAGTATGTCATTCAGTGGTACCAATAACTCAAAAAGAGTCATGGGATGCACTTTTGGAGTGAGTTCTTAGGCCTTGTTAGCTCAGTCAAACAGCTTAAGTATGTGACTATCGAATGAAGCTGGTGAAACCAACCTCTGTGGCAAGGGGCTCTTTGAATCCTTTATATTGTATTTATTTTTATTTTGTTTTTCCAGTGTCTTTATTAGCATCATCTAGGATGTGACTTAAAGCAAAACATGCAAATGTTTCAACCTACTGCTAATTCTGAGGTCATCGATTTGGCACAATTGTAGGAAGAGCTCCTTGCAATTATTACATCAGATTAAGTTGGTTGAAGAGAAAAGCTAGTTGAGGAGCACATCACATCACAGGATTGTGACCATCAACATCATCCATGCTGCCAATCAACAAGTTGACTCCAAGCTATTAAAAAATTGTTACATAACGGCCGTTGCGAAACAAATGGCCGTAATGGCCTCGCTACAGCTGTAACGACAAAGGTGTTCCATATCCGTTACCATACGCCCGTAAAGGCCAATACGTATAGGTAACGACCATGACCGTTACACGATACGAGGGTGAAAAAGGGGTAGTTTTTTGAGACAGTATCAGCCGTTATGGTGGCCATAAAGGCCGTTACGGGGCATAACCACCGATACTCCCGTAATGGTTGAGAAACGATCACTTTTTTTTTTTCTATTTAAATTCAAATTTCTCCTCTTTTTCACTTTTCTCATTCCAAAAACTCTCCTATATCATTTTACAACAGATTTTGACCACTCTTATTATAGCTTTTAAGATTAAAATTGTGGATTTAAGTGATTTGAGCGAATAGAATCTCCGAGGGCCTTTTTTTTTTTTTTTTTCAAAAAATTGTAAAAGCAGTGTTTACGCCTTTTTCTGATTTCTAGTTCTAATACTTGATTGTGATGCGTAAACATTCGAGACATAATCGTATTAAATAATTCACTAGACAACCCAATATAACACTCTCACCAAAGAGTGGACCGTTAGACTACCATAAACATGTTCAAAACAAAAAAATCAATACATATTTGAAATATTTACATTATTCTTGATTTTCTAGATATTTTTTCAGAATTTTTCGGGCAAAAGAAAATTTTCAACTGTTACGGGAATCGTAACAGTCGTTACGCCCCCGTATCGGCTGTTATGGCTGATACCCGTATCTGTAATGGTGGTGACCATTACGGCTGCCGTTACCGATACAGAATACCTTGGTAACGACCCATAATGGCCTTGTAATGGTTTGTTACAGAGTCGATACAAGGTTTTTTTTCTTTAAAAAAAAAGAGAGGTCATAATGGCCATTACAACCTGTATTGTAACGGTAAAACGGTGGTAGTCGTTACAACCAGTGTTCGTAATATCGATACTATCGGTTGATATCGGCCGATATTATCGTTATCGTTGGCCAGCGATATGAAACTCCGTGGAATTCGCTCATAATGAAAAAAAAAGAGGGAATTATTTGTATCGTGCAATATATCGCACGATATCACAAAATATCATGCAATGTTGCCGATATTGACGATATATCGCAATGTATTGTAAAATTTCCAATGATTTTATACACAATATCGTCGATGTCTGTTGATATCGATGAAATCTTCTGTAGCCACCTACCACAAAATCTTTTTGTAGTGGAGAGACTCTAAAAAAACCAGATTCTTGCCGAGGTTTTGGGGATTATGGTAGGGATTTGGAAAATTAATGGAATTCCAGTGAGATTTTTTGGGCTTTCAAACCTATTCGAAATCCCAGCACCTTCTGGAGCCTGCGGAGAAGAAAACGAGTCGAGAGGGTTTCGTTGATTCTCTCCTTATCCAAGGAGTGAATTCGGTGCGTCTACAGTGTATTTAGGACGGTGCAACCCTTACGGTGGGGCCCTCCTCGATGTATATATTGTATATCCATTCTGTCCATATGTTTTACATATTCATTTAGGTCATGAGACAGAATGAGGCAGATCCAAAGCTCAAGCTGACCTTATCACAAAAAACAGTGGGGATTGAACACTTACCATAACAAAACTTCTCGAGGGCGACAAAAGTTTTCAATCGCGCTGATATTTGTGTTTTCCCTTAGTCCATCTCCCTGGATTTATGAATAGGTTGGATTACAAATAAACATTATGATGGGCCCTAGGAATGTTAAAAGTTTCAATGGTGGGCATCACTTTAACTGTTGTTTCATGTGGTGGGGTCCATTTGAGCTTTGAATCGGCCTCATTATTTGGCCGATGCCCTAAAATAATCTCTCCAAACGGATGGATGGTGTGGATACAACACATACATCATGGTGGGGTCCACAGTCAGGGTCCCACTCACATCGCTCGTCCGTTGTGCAACGCTGATTGAGAGTGGATTAGTTGTTACCCCTGGAATAGCTTAGTGAGTGTTACCCTAACCATGTGGGGCCTATCTTGATGTTATATATATATATATATATATATATATATATATATATGGAAAAGGTACTATGCGCTCGAGCGTAAAGCGGTCGTTCGTGAGGTCGAGCGGTGTGGGCCCCACCGTGATGCCTTTCAAAGATCCACACTGTCCACCAGATGCACGAGCCCAGGGTGGGCCCACATGGCCCAAAATCAGCCATCCATGTAACTCAGATGGGCCATACCATCGGGAAACATAAGTATACACGCAAAAACATGTAAAAGCACTTGGTGGGCCCCACCTGAGTTGTGGATACCACCTGAAACTTGGTCTAAAATTACATCCAAGTGGGACACACATGATGGACGGTGTTGATCATCAAAAACCGTCTCGAAGGTCCCCACAAATGGTTTTTAATGTTTCAATGGTGCACGGCCCCCCTCAACTTCATGTACGTGGTGTGGCCCACAAAAGTCACAGATTGACTTGATTTTCAGCCGTGTGGGCCCCCTCTGGAATGGTGCATCTGACTGAAGGGGTAGATTTTTGAACGGCATCACGGTGGGGCCCACATCAGCTCGACCACACGGACGACCGCTTTACGCTCGAGCGCATAGTACCTTTTCCCATATATATATATATATATATATATATATATATATATATATATATATATATATATATATATATGCCAGCCATCTATTTTTCCATCTCATTTTAGGATGAGATCCTAAATTATCAGAAAATCCAAATCTCAGGTGGACCATACCAATAAAAACAGTGATGAATGACCATTAAAATCTTTTTATTGGCCATAAAAGTTTTGGATGAATATGATATTTCAATTTCCCATTCATCCAGATCTTTTTGACATTGTCAATAGGTTGGATTTGCAAATAAACATTACAAAAACCTTATGATGGGCCCCTTGGATTTTTTAATGGTGAGGCACTCAATCACTACTGTTTCTTGTGGTATGGTCCATGTGAGATTTCGATCTGCATAATTTTTGGTATCCCATTCTAAAATGGGCTGGAAAAACAAATGGTCAGTGTTGATATACAACACATCTAATTTGCACACCTGTTTTGGGGACGCTGATTGCGTAGTGTTGTGGGCCTCGCATGATATGTGTGTGTGTGTGTGTGTGCCGTCCATCTATTTTTCCAGATTAATATAGAGCATGGGCCAAAAAATGAGGGAGATCCAAATCTCGAGTGGACCACTTCACAAGAAAACAGTGGTGATTGAATGCCCACCATTAAAAACTTCCTAGAGCTCTCTGTGATATTTATTTGTCATCCAACTTGTTAATAGGTCACGCACACCTGGATGAATAGAAACACAAATATAAGCTTAATCCAAAACTTTTGTGGCCCTAATAAGTTTTTAACAGTGAGTGTTCAATCACCACTCTTTCCCATGGTGTGGTCCATATGAGATTTGGATTTGCCTCATTTTTAGGCTCATGCCATAAAATAGTTTGGAAAAATGGATGGATGGCGTGGATAGGACACGTACATCATGGTGGGGCGCACAGAGCATTGTTAGTAGTCACCTCGCTAGGCAATCCAGGGAATTGACGTCCTTGTTTTGGTGGATCCCTAACTGTGGGGTCCACTATAATGCATGTGCCTTACATCCACACAGTCCATCCATTTTTAAAGCTCATTTTCGAGCATGATCCCAAAAATGAAGTAGGTCCAGGTCTTAGGTGGACCACAACACTGTTAACAGTAGTGATTGGATCCCCACCATTAGAACTCCGTAGGGTCCACTGGAATTTTTATTCGCCATCCAACTTGTTGGTAAGTTCACAAAGACCTGGATGAAGAGTCCACATAAATATCAGCTTGATCCAAGCTTTTGTGGCCCATGAAAAGTTTGTAATGGGTGATTACAACTGTTTCCTGTATTATGGTCCACCTGAAAAAAATATTAAAATATTAATTTCTTTTTATATCTTTTGCTTTTGAATGCATTGGTTGTGTTTTTATACATGGCTTGATACATTTATAAATGTTATGCATCCATGGTATTCCAAATCGGTTACGTAACGGCCGTTACCGTAACGGCCGTTACCGTAACGGCCGTAACGGCCGTTACCGTAACGGCCACGGTCATAACCGTTACACGTTATGGGGTTGCAACGGCCGTAACGGCCGTTACAGAAAAATGTGCCGTAACGGTCCCGTAACGGCCCAGGAAGTGCATTTTTCAAAAAATAAAAAATGGTCGTAACGGCCGATACGGGGCTGTAATGGCCGTTACGGCCCGTATCATAACGGTAACGGTGGTGGCCGTTACAGCTTTACCGTTACGGAACACCTTGTATGCATCATATTTGAATATGGTTGCTTTAGTTTAATCAGACAGCGCATAGCTTAAGATCCTATACAAAGGAAACCTATTATATGCACTTCTTTTTTGAGATTTTATGATTTAAAAGGGTGTATTAAGTTCTTTTTTAATAATCATTTAAGTTTCATTGAAAAATTCAACCATTTTTCCAATGTTTCCCCATGTTTCCCAAAAAGTGCGATAAATTACGCGATACAAATGATATATCCCGTGCGATAACCGATACATATCTGTATCCCAAGGTTGCGATATAATGCGCGATACCGATATTTCGAACATTGGTTACAACCACCATTACTGTTATTATATACCTTGGTAAACTCCAATGGAAATGAAGGCCCATTACGACAAGAGACTTTGTACAACGGGAACAAGAAATTCCATCTGGGGCATAAGTATAAGGTCCAAGAGCAATTCCTTATGGAGGGCAACTGCTTGGATGAACAAGTGAAGGACCTACTTGGTAACCTCGAAGACCAGGTTTCTTATGGGTGAAGGAAAAATAGGTGCATGCAATATGTATGCATGGTAGAACTAGGATTCTAAATAAAGCGCGTAAGGGTAAGTTGGGAGATTTAGTAGGGATGTTATTTAACTAAGAAGAATTTTTGGCCTGAGAGATTTTGGGAAACCATTTACATATTAGGAAGATTATTAGGCCTTGGGTGGATCTATTTAGATTTCATTAGGCTTTAGGAAGATTTCACATGAGAGATTGGAAATATATGGATTGTAAGGCAATATGGATCATTCTCTCTCATTAAGAAAAACAACAACTCCGGTTAGGGGTTGTTTGGATGCTTGTAAATGAGGCAAGTTGTTAATGATTTACAACTTGCATTTGGATGGCCCCTTTTGCCTGTAAATCATTTATAGGTTGTAAGTGATTTACAACTTTTTGCCCCTTATCATTTACAGGCAAAAACACAGGATTTCATTTACAGGCAAATCATCTACAACTTGTCAGCCTCCAACGGTTCTTTTTTATTTTTTATTTTTATTTTAAATGCATTGTGTTAGTGCACTGTTTTATGCACTTTATTTGTCAATAATGTGAGTCCATGTGTCATGTAATTGGTTGAGCCCTTAGAAGCTGAAGATCGGAGACACAAGTGACGTTGGAACATCAAGGAGCAAAAGAATGAATGGATGAAGTAACTTGGTGACCCTAACCCTTACCCAAAACAACCTACCTCTAGATGATCTTAAACCTAATTAATAAAACCTTTAATGATCATCCCTTAAGCCATAGGAGCCTAAATTGACCACCCTTATATTGGCTTTAAAGGTCCTATGTTGCGAAAATAACTACACAAATTCGACAACCTTCTTTCCCACCAAAATTGGCCACAATAGGACAACAATCTTAGCCTTGAAATTCATGCTAATTCAGCTACAGCGAAACAAACCTTCAGTTGGACTCGGTCCACCAAATCATGACTTCGGTTTGACCGAAAGTGACTGAATATGGTCAACAAGCCGACTTGGAAAAAAAAAAAAAACAGTATAATTCGGCTCTAGCCGAATGAACGTTCTGCTGGATTCGGTGTGACCAAAGGAACAAAAAATTATCTAGCAACATTTGTGGTTTTTCCACAGGATAATTCGGTGCGATGAAGACAACTTAGGTCGGACTTAAGACTAGCCGTTATAGATCCGTTGGAGATTTTTTCTTATAAATCTAGCAACCGGATCTTTGTGGGGACCATGGATTTTGGCATTTTAAAGACCCTAGTGCATCCCAAGCTCTACCAAACATCCTAGGCTCTATCTCAATGAGATCCACGTTCTCTTCTTAGTGATTTTTCATTCTAATGGGCATTTAAAGCTCCTCTACAAGAAGATCATGAATCATGATTTCAAGCATTCTCTAGAGTTTACATACAATTTTTATTGGCAAATCCTTATGTCATTCAACTTCTAGAGTTTCCATCTAGATGAATTCCCTAGGCATTACAACTTACTATTAGTTGTAGGAGATTCTACCCAACTTCCCATCACCTTGGTCACCTCAAAGGAGCACTACATGCAAGGTGGTTGATGTTGGAGTTGAAGCCTTGGCAAAGCATCGACATCATGATCGATGGAGTAAAATGAGAGTTGGAGGCGCTAGACAACACATCAACGGGGCTCAATCCGACAAGTTAGGTTGTCATTCGTAGAATACATGTACACTTTTTTTTTTTTTTTTTTTTTGCGTAGGATTGAGTGTAAGAGTTTGATTGCCAAACTCGATTAGGTTATTGTGTATGACCTAAATTAAGTCCTTGTGTAGGCCCCCAACACGGGTGTATATGCGTAGGTTCTTGGGTAGGACCGAGGCTCGCGACTAGCCTATAGAAAACCATGTAAGTTTCCAAGGGAGCCAATCCTTGTATCAGATAAATGTATTCCGCATCGGTAATGGTGGCCATAACGGTCACCACCATTACCGATACGGGTATTGGCTGTAACGGCCGATACAGGGTTGTAATGACCGTTGCGAACGGCCGTTGTGACCCCCGTAACGGTTGAAGATTTTCTTTTGCCTGAAATTTTTTGAAAAATATATAGAAAATTCATAATAATGTAAATATTCCAAATATGTATTCATTCTTTGTTTTGAACATGTTTATGGTAGTGTAACGGTCCACTCTTTGGTGACAGTATTGTATTGGGCTATCTAGTGAATTTGTGAACATGATTATGTCTCTAATGTTTACACATCACAATCAAGCATTAAAATTAGAAATAAGAAAAAAATAAAAATAAATACTACATTTTCAAAAATTTTTTTTGAAAAAATGGCCCTTGAAACTTCTATTCGCTCAAATCACTTCAATCTATAGTTTTAGTCTTAAAAACTATAGTAAGAGTGGTCGAAATCTATTGTAAAATGATCTAAAGATTTTTGGAATGAGAAAAGTGAAAAATAAAACGAGGAGAAAAATGGATTTAAATAGAAAAAGAAGTGGTCCTTTTTCAACAGTTACGGGGTAACGGTCGTTGTGCCTTGTAACGGCCTTTAGGGCCACCGCAACGATTGATATGGTCCTAAAAAAATAATTGTCCTATTTCACCCCCATATCACGTAACGGTTATGGTCGTTACCTATACGTATTGGCCTTTACAGGCATATCATAATGGATACGGAACACCTTGTATAAGATTGTAAAGGTTAGAGGTGAACCTCTGATAGTGAAAATCCGGTACACTCATAGGTTGAGTGCGTCCGTCGGGAGTGGAGTAGGAAACCGAACCACTATACACATTATGTACCGTAAAGGCCGTTACATAAAGGTAATGGTGGCAACCTTTACACGTTCCGGGTCGTAACGGCCGTAACAGCTGTTATGGAAAAAAATGACTTGTAATTGCTGTTTACAACACGTTACATCCCCTATAAATGCCATAATAGCCCTGTAATGGTCTATTACAAGACATATACAGGTTTTTCATACTTTTTAATCAACATTACGGGGTAGATATAGGTTTTTTGGGGTTTTTTCAATTAAAAAAAGAAGAAGAAGAAGAGAGACCGTAACGGCTGTTACGCGGCCGTAACAGCCGTTATGCCCCGTATCGTAAAGGTAACGGTGGAGGCTTACGGTCCCGTATCGTAAAGGTAACGGTGGAGGCCGTTACGGCCATCGTTACTGTTACGGAATGCCTTGACTGTACATGCTTGTGTTTGGGATTGTATTTAAGTACCCGTTTAATTATGCTTATGCAATTGAATGATTAATTATATGTATGCATGATTAGATGAATGCTAGGAGTTAATAGTATAACACATCCCATACACTCATGTATACTATAATATTTATGGACTAGTTGCTTAATTGGCATATCGTTTGTGATCTACGTGATTGGACTCTCTATTGGCTTGGAAGCCTTACGAGTTAAATGCCTTGCTTAGCTTGATTTCCATATTTAGCTTAAGAAGGCATTTGAGATTAAAAGATGAAAATTTTAATTGGTCCTAATCTCCCCTTCTAAGACATAGCCTTCATTTCATAGCTCCATCAAGCTTCCACACATAGCCCGTGGGCCCTCCACGTGCAATTTCATATTGCGATAAAGGAGAGACACACCTTCCTCTCTCCTTTGTCTTTGAGAACTCCAATGGCTCTCTCTCCCTCCCTCCCTCCCCAAACGACAACAAATCTTGCTATGGCTCGCTTAATCCTTTGAATTCATGGGCCCACTTCTATGGCTTACCTAATGCTAGGTTTTTTGTGAGAATCAACCCAAAGCTTTAGTGAAATGGGCTTAACCCAATGTTCCACTTTAAAATCCACTCTTATATGCCATTTAAATGTTTTTTAAGGAATTACTTCTCTAAACTAACTCAGGTGTGAATACCCAATTATAGGATATAAACCATTTTCAAGCTATCCAAACACTGTAAATGATTTACCTGTAAATCATTTACAACTTAAAGTCAAACAAACCAACTGTAAATCATGTACAACCTGTAAGCATCCAAATGACCACTTAATGTGCATAGAGAAAGAAATTCCATTTGAGATGACAACAAATACGCTCATAGGGAATTGTTAAATGGTACAACTATAAGTGGAGGCAATTCTTAAGGTGTATCTTGGCTACTAGGAATCTAGTTCCAACTCCTTGAAAATGGATTCCATCGATTAGAGGTTGAATTTTTGTCGAGATCCTGGAAAATGGTGGCAAATGAATTCCCATAGGAATCCAATTCCCAAAATTTGCTCCTTTTATGATTCTCACCTTTAAGATGGGTTGCAAAATTTTGGAAAATGGATTCCCATCCTGATGCAATCGTCCCACATCCCACACGTGCACGCTCGCACGTGTGTACAAGAAAAGGACCACCTTCCTTTTTTAGCTTATCACCTGATGCAGGACAATTAACCACTTGCTCTAAAAGCTCGAATTGAAATAGCATGGCAAATTAATCCATTTATCTCATAGCCTAGGCCCCAAATCCATGGGTTAGGTCCTCGGCCGAACCCTTCTCGTGGGCCCCAAATCCATGGGTTCCTCCCCACACGAGTTACCCGCCTCAGATGGGCTCGAAATTCATGGGTTTTGTGGGCTGCCCACCCCGAGTGTGCCCCTGCATCCCACAGGCCACCCCACTCGAGCCCGATATGAAAATGCCCCTGCATTAATCACTCCTGATGAGGAGTCTTGAACACGAGACCTCCTGCCCTGATACTAATTTGATGCGGGATAATTAGCCACTTGCTCTAAAAGCTTGAACTGATAGAACCTGGCGAATTAATCCCGTTATCTCATAACCCAGGTCCCAAATCCATGGGTTAGGTCCTCGATCGAACCCTTCTCGTGGGCTCCAAATCCATGGGTTCTGCTCTCTCTTGGGCCCTCTGCCTCACATGAGCCACCCGCCTCACACGGGCCCCAAATCCATGGGTTTCGCGAGCTGCCCACCCCGAGTGTGCCCTCGCATCCCATAGGCTACCCCACTTGAGCCCAGTGTGAAAATGCCCCTGCATTATCACCATTTCCCATTTCTTTCAAATCTCTAGATTAGGAAATCTGTTCTTTCTTTCATATCTTTATTTTAGGCAGGGAATAATCTTAAATATTTTCTTATCTAAGTATCTTCTTATTTTAGACATTTTCTTAATTAGAATGCTTTGTTATTTAAGTGATTTCCTATTTTCACAGATTTTTAGATTCCATATCCTTTATTACAGATCATAAGGATGATTATAAATAGGACATGACCTATGGAATAAGACAAGCTGATTAATATTCTCTTTTAAAAAAAAAAAAAGAAGAGGAAAAAAAAAAGAAAAAAAAAAGAAGGGAAGAAAGTCCGTTGTCTTATATGCCATGCTAGAAAAGGGATGATTTACAATCCTGAGATGGCCACACAACCTCAAGATGAAACTGTCACAACCTTGCAACAAATGGTCAATTTGATCACAAAATGGGTGGATGACCTAGAGGCTGGTTCCACAGCCAGAATGAATGTTTGAAAGGATGTATTATTGTTCTCGAAAACGCAAACAAGGGAATCAATCCAGACCGCCAAACATTTATGGATGACCTTGATGGAGAAGTGGAGTCCGGAAATGTTGACTTAAGGCATCCTGGTCGGAATGGTAATTTCCAAGAAGAAGAATATAAGCCTGGCTATGGGGACCAACAACATCGCTATGTGCAACTAAGAGCTAGAGGGATGAACAACCTCTGATGGGATCATCCAATTTATCCCGAAGGAGGAAGGAATATTCACACTTTGGATCCTGCCAAGCGTGTTAAGATTGATATTCCAGATTACGATGGTAATGGATCCCAAAATGTTCAATGACTGGCTAAAGTTAATAGAGCAATATTTTCGTTGGTACGAAATGGAAGTTGTCAAGTTGTGTTTTAGACAGGGAATAATTTTAAATAGTTTCTTATATAAGTATCTTCCTATTTTAGGCATTTTCTTAATTAGAATGCTTTGTTATTTAGGTGTTTTCCTATTTTCGCATATTTTTAGATTCCTTATCCTTTATTATAGATTGTAAGGATGATTATAAATAGGACATGGCTTATGGAATACGACAAGCTGACTAATATTCTCTTTATGAAATTCTCTTTTTTCCTCTACGGTGGTTGTTGGAGGGAGAGTAGTCTGTAGTTCTAAACTAGAGGACTGTTGAGCTTGCTCACAGTCTTGCATTAGTGATCTCTAGCATTCGGCTAGAGGATTGTTGGGTCTTTTCCCACAATCTCTTTCTTTTCTTATTGATTTATTTGCTTTTCCTTTTGGATTTGCATATTTCTTTTAAGGATAAAGAGGCCTCTCCTCTCATATCTTTTTCATTACATCTCTTCCAAACACTGAAACTGGATTCTTAAGAATAGCTTTACCAATACTCAAACACCATAGAAAAAATCTCTTTCACTAAGAATATGTTCCCTAGAACCAAAGTACAACCCCCTTACCAGCGAGAAGTAGAGGGTTTGGCCAAACACGGAAATGGGATGGAACCGTCCATTTCTAACTGGTTGTTCTGCGTTGACTACAAATCATTACGTTTCATTCTGTTGCATATATTAAAGAAAGAGAGCTATGCGGGAAGGGAAACAAGAAAGGAAATAGTAGAAGATCCGTACCTTGGCAAATGCAGAGGAGATGAGAAAACCCTAGAAATACTTGCATGGTTGGATGGCGATCGACACAGGTAGTGAAACGAGTCATTGTGTCGGAGCAAATGGATCTTCAAATGCTAATCCTCTTTCTTTTGGTCGGGGTTGTTGTTGCAGCAGTATATTTACACACCTCGTAAAGAATAATAACGACAATGTGCGAGAGAAGGTGAGATGGGGAGAGAGGGAATGGGTGATAACTGGGCCCGACTGTAACACACTAGCAGATTGAGTTGTGTGCCACACCACCGACCTCAGCGGTGTGTTGACGTCACTAATTTTTGGCCCCACCATGATGTATTTATTGTATCCACATCCACAATACATTTTTTTTTTTTTTTTTTAAATGTCATTTTATGGTATGAATCGAAAGTTGAAGTGTACCATACCATAAAAAGCAGCAGGGACAATGATTTCCACTGTTTAAACAATCCTAAGGGGTGGAGCCCACGGAATTTGGTGATTTCAACACACCATCGCGGCCGGCTGTGTGTGGCACACTAGGCAAGTACACTTTTATCATACTGAGTAAACTCCGTTGGGCCCATGGTGAATGTACGTGGTTTATCCATGCCGTCCATCCTTTTTTCCAATTCAATTTAAAGGTCGAGCCCAAAATTCCCCTAAATTGAAGCATATCCAAAGCTCTAGTGGACCATACCACAAGAAACAATGGGAATAATGACTTCCACCATTGAAATTTTGCTAGGGCCCCTATTGATGTTTATTCGTAATCCAACTGTTCAAAAGATTACACTGACATGGATAAGGGGAAAGTACAAATATCAGCTTGATCTAAAACTTTTGTGGCCTCCAAGAATTGTTCAATGCATATTGTTTCCTGTAGTGTGGTCCACTTGAGCTTTGTATATGCTTCATTTTTGGGTTACAGTCCTAGAATTATCTGGTACAATGGACGGAGGGAGTGGATAAAATATATAAATCACGGTCGACCCCATAGAGTTTACTATTCAGTATCCAATCTGCTTCCTTTCAACTGCGGTGTGGCCCTTACCGTGGGGCCCCCCTTGATGCATGTATTTTGTATCTACCCCGTCCATTTGTTTTTCATATCATTTTACGGCATTATCTTGTAGACACCCGATCTCAGGCTGACAAGTTGATCAAGTTGGCTGGAACCAAACTCAAAATCCTAACCCTAACTCTAAGCCAAACCCTAAACCATGAACCTAAGCCAAGATCCAAACCGAGCCCTAATCCTAGAAACTTAAGCCAAGATCCAAATTGACATTGACAAACAACGATCCCAACGTCTTTCTTTAGACCTGGCCAGTGGAAACGGTCCTCAACCAGGGCTGTCGTTTTATCGATACCAAAGTGACCACCTAGGCCACCTGAATGAAGCTCTCATATAATTAGCTCTTCCAAGGAACTCTTTGGAAAACCCAATCTCATATCGAAGAAAAAGTACCCATCGTGCAAGGTATACCTTGGGTACTCGGTGCCTGCACTAGAAATGAGTGCTGAAAATACCTTCCCAAAATCATCATCTGTGGCATAGTCCTATTTAAGTTCTTCAAACCCAACAACGGAAAATGATAAGGTAGACAATAGGCGTGACTTTCGGCCAAGGTGTTTTGTATCCATTACGATAGGCTCGTAAAGGCCGATACATATGGGTAACGGCTATGACCGTTATGCGATACGGCGGTGAAACGAGGCAGCTGGTTTTTTGGGACCGTATTGGCCGTTACGGTGGTCATAAAGGCCATTACTGGGCATAATGACCGTTACCCCTGTAAACATTAGATACATATAATCATGTTCACAAATTCACCAGACGGCCCGATACAATACTCTCACCAAAGAGTGGACTGTTACACTACCATAAACATATTCAAAACAAAAAAATGAATACATATT
Organism: Magnolia changhungtana; assembly: GCA_030180095.1. Lineage (NCBI taxonomy): Eukaryota > Viridiplantae > Streptophyta > Magnoliopsida > Magnoliales > Magnoliaceae > Magnolia > Magnolia changhungtana. The sequence continues at coordinate 3,141,333 of JASAUF010000554.1, forward strand.
GGGAATATTTACATTATTCTTGATTTTCTATATATATATATATATATTTCAGAATTTTTCGGCCAAAAGAAAATTTTCAACCGTTAAGGTGGTCATAACCAATGTTTTAAATATCTTTAACGCATAATGTATCGCACCCTTGGGATACAGATACATATTGATTACCGCATGTGATATATCAGTTGTATTGTCTAATGTATTGTTGTTGTTGGGAAACATTGGAACATTGGGAAATTGGTCGAATTTTTCAATGAAACTTTAGGGATTGTTGAAAAAGACATCAATACACTTAAAAATCAAAACATTATTAAAAAAAGTGCACATAATAGGGGCTTCCTTTGTATGGGGTCCTAATATATGTGTTGTCCAACTAAACTGATACAAGTATATTCAAAGTCTATTTATATAACTTATAAACGTAAGAAGACATGTATGGAAACACAAGCAATACATTCAAAAGCAAAAGAAGAATCACTAGATCAAGTTACATACATGTTTGATTTTGTGTTTGGATACAAAGAGTGCAACTGATTTGCGAGAAATTGAGAAATTTTGGTTTTTCCTAATTTTCTGCAACTTGGCCCATCTCCCTAAATTTTGAAAATCAAAGCTCCAAATCCATGATTTTTCATGGAAAACATGAATAATAATAGATTTATAACCATTTGACACTGATTTAATGTGATTTACAAAAAAAAAAAATGCATCAAAAATCGAAAATATTCACTATATCGAATAGGTGGGATATATTGGCACTACCTACGCAGTTCGTATTGCACGGGTGGGATACAAGATATATCGTGGGATATGTCGGCCAATATTGTTGATTTTTAAAACACCGGTCAAAACAGTCGTTACGCCCCCTGTATTGGCCGTTATAGCCGATGCTCGTATCGGTAATGGTGGTGACCGTTATGGCTACCATTACCGATACATAATAACTTCCTTTCAGCTGAGGGCATCCGTTACCTTATTTTCAATATCGGCGTGTTGTTTTAGGTTGAATGTGAACTCTTGAAGATAAGCACCCCCTTAGCATGCCTAGCGTTCAAATTCTTCTGAGAATTCAAGTAATGTAATGCCTCGTGATCAGAATAGAGCACAAACTCTCATGGGTGATGTGAAAGTCGATCGAAGGCCTCTTGCGCACTTGGCATGGGGTTGGGTGGGGAAAATATGGAGGAAAGACTGGAGATTGGCGTTATCGATGGGTCTATGGGGGGAAGAAGCCGTATTTTTCGTAACTGTAGCAGGGTAGCTGGGGATGTTGTCAGGTGGACTAAGCTAGATGTTGTGGATTGGGTCTTGGAGTCCCAAGTCATAGGAGATTGTTCTCTCTCTTTATCTCTTCAGCCTCTCAGGCTGGTTTGTAATTCTTTTGGCCCCTTGGCCTTTGACCAATAGAATTGTAACCCTTTTAAAAAAATAATAATAATAAAAATAAAAATCATCCTTGCTCATGTAACTTGTGAGGCTTCTCTTATGTTGCTTCATTTTATCTTAGTGTTTTCCATTTATAATGTGCCTTAGAGAACATGCCATTGTTAGGTGCCAGCTTTTCTTCACTTCTTATTGCATCGTGTAGATCTTTCTTACAGGTTGAACCCCATCAGATCATCGCCATGGTGGATACTGAACAAGTTCCTACAGGCACTGAATTGATTGGCTCTACGATAGAGCAGCTTGGCAAGGCATTTACTGACCTTGAATCACTAAGGAAAGCTTCTTCCGATCACAAGGTTCAATGGAAGGAAATTGAAGAGTATTTTTCTGATATTGAGAGAACATTGAAGAAGAGATGTGATGAGTTAGCAGAGAAGGAGAGGGTATTTGAAGAGGAGGAATCAGAGACTCGAGCATTGCTTGTGCAGAGAGAGGCAGAAGTAGCTGCTAAAGAACAAGCTTCGTTGGACCGGCTGCAGGAGCTAAAGGATGCTGCCGTTGCTGCTATTTCAGAGGCACGCGAGAAATACAAGATGGAATTTCCCGAGCCTGCCATCATCCAAACCAACAAAGCAGCCAAGGTAAGCAGCTCGTCCAACGGTGATCCCATTGCACCTGTCTCCGTCCCAGAGGAGAAATCCCCTGATAAATCAGGAGGACATGCCGACATCGTGGCTACTGAAGTTAAGCTCAGTCCTGAGCTGACGCATGAGCTGACGCAATTTTGCGAGCAGATGGACATAAAAGGGATTCTGAAATTCATTTCAGATAACCGGAGAGATCTCGCGGCCATACGTGAGGAAATTCCCATTGCATGGAAAAGTGCAACCAAACCAGCCCGTCTGGTTCTGGATGCATTAGAGGGCTTCTACCCTCCTGATCAAACCAACCATCAAGAAAACAAGAAGGATGCAGCCCTTCAGGGCCTGCGAAGATCCTGTGTTATGTTGATGGAATCTGTGGCCCCATTGTTGGTGGGTTCTGACTCCGAGCCAAGTGCTGATCACCCTCTGAGCTCTGAAACTAAGCAGCAAGCCAAGGCAATTGCTGATGAGTGGAAAACGAAATTGATGAGTGCGGATGTTGATTCTGCCAATGGGAATTCATTGGAAGCCCAGGCATTCCTCCAGCTCCTTGCTACCTTTAGCATTGCTTCAGAGTTTGATGAAGATGTACTTTGCAAGCTTGTCCTTGATGTCGCTCATCTCAGGCAGACACCTGACCTCTGCCGTTCTCTTGGGCTAACTCACAAAATGCCAGGTTGGTATTCTGTTAACTGATCATGGAGGATCTGGCAACCCTTCATACTGTGTCCTAGTCGGCTGTGACTGGTTGTTCCATTCAACGAGATAGCAGGATAGCACTTTAATTGAGAAAAATAGAGAGAAACTGGATTCCACAGAAGATAGCTGCTTGAAAATTCCATCTTGTTTGGTTGGTAATGCTGTTTGATTGTGTGGATGTTCCATTCTTGCAGGTGCAGTCGAAGAATTGGTGAACAGTGGGAAACAGATCGATGCCATCCATTTTGTGCAAGCCTTCCAACTCACTGAAACCTTTCCCCCTGTACCTCTATTGAAGACATACTTGAAAGACCTACGGAGAAATTCCAATAGGACGGGTGGGAATTCAGGAGCCACTGTCATGCAGGTGCATATTGAACTACAAATTGAGGTTGTGCTTGGATCAATATTTTAAAACCCGAAGCAGATGCTAACCCGTTTTTGTAAGCAGTCTAGTCCAAACTGGTTTGATCACCACTGGGAAAACTGATGGCATCATCACCATGTCATCATTGGCATGGTGTCAAAATCAAATTTTAATTAAATATATTGAGAAAAACAGAAACAAAAAAAGGGTGACAGTTCCGGTCCAAACTGACTGGGTCAAATGGTTCAATGGTTGGACTGGAAATGTATGACCAGGGTGGTCCAAATCCAAAAACTGGTCCTATATTTACCCAGCCTAGAAAGGCCAGCAGTTGCAGTCCAAATCATTGGTTTGGACTGCCTGGTCTATTCTGATTTTTAAAACATTGGTTTGGATGTTTGATTCAACCTAGTTGCAATTCATTCAATTGGTTATACTGGCAATGTCCAAAGTGTGGATTCACCAATCCATAACAACAACCAAACCCCAAAATGCAATTCTGTAATTTTCAAGATCCAAGTTTCAAATGATATTAATTGCAATTTGGAGGTTAGACCCATCTGAATGAAGTAGGGCTACAGCCCAATATGGTCATTTACTTGTTATTGATCTGAATTATTTCAATTCAATCAAATTGAACATCCAAATGCAAACAATTAACACAAACCCGCCTGTAATTATTTTGACCATGTATTTCATTAATGCCTTTTCCTGCATTCATGAATATAGAATGATGCAAATGCACAGGAGCTTGCTGCACTTAGAGCAGTCATTAGGTGTATTGAGGAGTACAAGCTCGAATCGGAGTACCCACTTGATCCCCTTCAGAGACGCGTGTCTCAGCTGGAGAAAGCAAAATCCGACAAGAAGAGGATGGAGGATGGAGCAAAGCCTCCGCCTAAGAGGCCTTGGCCAAATGGAGGACTCGTCCCCCGGATGCCCTTTGTCTCTGCAGACAGACAGCCTCAGACTTACGGAAACATGGGAGGGTATCGCGGAGGTACAGCAAGGTACCAATATACTGCCAACTCAGCCACGCATGACTATGAGGTGGCGGGTCAGGGTGTCTATGGTCACCAGCAATCAAATGCCCCACGACCATATTATCACCCACATGAGAGTGTCCCTGTTACCTCATTTGGTGGTGCTTTGTCAAACTATGGGTCCTATACAGGGAGTGGGTCGCAGCCTTCCCACCAACCTTACATGTAATGTGAATTACGAAGGATTTTACGGGAGTCTTTTACCATTCACAGGTTGAGGTTAGAGGAAATGCGGTGAGGGTTTGTTTAAAACAGGTACAGGCTTCTTTCCTTTTCAAAGCGGTAGGTTTTCCATATTTCTTCCTTGCTGTAGACTTTTTTGGCAACTTGTATACGTTAGCAGATGCAGCAGTTCCTAGTGTTCTTCGAAAAGGCTGGCTGGCTCTCATCTTTTTTAAAGTTACTTTGGTAAGCATTGTTACAGAAGTAACTTACGTGCTAAAAGATACCTAAATAAGTTTTTTTTTTTTTTTTTTGGTTAGAGCTTTACAACTCATCTAATTCACTCTCCTCTGAAGGCCATGTTAAAGGAGGCTCTCTCTCACCGTCCATATCAAAGGAGCCCCACGCATTGGAATGTCCACATTGAAGGTGGGGCTTATGTGATGGATGGTCCACATTAAACGTAGGTCCCACATGATGGATGACGACATCAAAGGTCGGCCTATAATGATGAATAGCCCACATCCAAAGCTGGCTGGTATGATGGACAACCCACTTCAAATGTGGGGCCTACACAATGGACAATCTACATCAATGGTGGGCTTCACATGATGGGAAATGGACATTGAAGCTGTGGTCTGCATGATGGATGGCCCATATTGAGGTGGCTCCCGTGATGGACGGTCCATGTCAATGGTTGGCCCCTTATTATGGATGACCCACATCAGGTGAGCCCCGCATGATGGGCTACCCACATTGAAGGTGGGGTCCACATGATAGACAGTTCACATCAAAGTTTGGCCTTAACGATGAGCGGCCTATATCCAATAATGGACATCCCACATTGGAGGTGGGGTCCACATGATGAACAATGCACATCGCAAGTGGGCTACACATAATGGGCGGTGGATATTGGAGGTGGGCCCAGCATGATGGATGATAATATGGATGGTGGGCTCCACATGATGGATGGCCAACATCAAAGGTGGGCCCTACGTAATGAATGGTGCATGTTTGCCGCTCACTATGGATGATGGATGTGAGGGGAACAAAAGAACTTGAGAGATGATCACTTATGATGTTGGAAACCAAACATATTTTTTCACTCTTTAGCTGATAAGAATGTTATTTATCAAACATACTTATATGCTGAATAGTAGAAATCAATATGAGCTATGTTTGGCATAAGTAACTTATTTTAATTAACTTACTATCCAAACGGCCCTTTAAATAAGTTAAAAAGTAAATTATTTGGTGGTATCCAAATAGGCTCCAAGCGGGTGTTTGGATCACAAGTTACATAAGCTACTTATGCCTCTAGTAGCTTATCTTAGTTTCTAATTATTAAGAAAAGTATGTTTGGTAAACAACATACTTTCAACTTCTTTCTTTCGTCCCTCTTGATTCTTTCTTCAACAACTTATAAAAAGTTGAAAAACTAAAAAAATTAGTGGAAGTGACAAGTTTAAATAAAAAAGTTACTTATAACTAATCATAAACCAAACTTCATAAACCAAACTTATCTGAAATAATTATTTATCCACGGCTGTAAATAGAAAAAGTAACTTATTTGGTGCTATTAAAAAGGGCCCTAAGTGTCTCAATGGAACTGTGTCCTAGGATTCAGAAACATTTGCGGATTCAAAAATGGAGGAAAAAATTGCGGAACAGTATTTTGTATTGTTGGATTCATATTATGTTGTTTAAGTTGGGGTTAAGGGGCAAAGCCTGCAAAAGATAAATCTCCTACTGCTTCATCTCAATGGCGACTTAGGCTGCCTTTATGGAAGTGCAATAATATGTTAAATAAAGCGGAAATCAATCATTATGGCAACTCCATTATCAAACGAAGGGATCAAGTTTGAAATTATTGTTGTGTTATTTTCAAGTTGGAGTTGCAAGGAGTGCAGCAGCATTTGGATGATTTATCATAAATACTTTGTAATATCATTTGATATCCGCCTGTATGTGTTGTTTTTGTATTTTGTCACCTCCTTTAGGGCCTGCCTGGATTCGTTGAAATATAGATAGAGGAAATTTCATTCCAATGAAAATGGCATTTTTGTGGTTTTTGTAATAATTTTTTTAAATACTTTCCTTCTTTTCTCATTTCCTGAAAAATAATTCTTTTTTGTTTCTTGCCCAAAAATGTTATTTTCAAGAAATTGAGAAAATGGGAGGAAATAATCCTGTTTAAAGTATCACACCTTATGGTCACATGTGCTACCACCTATCTTCCAAGTGTTTTACGTGTGCAATCATCCGTCATCAAGTGCCTCACAGCATGTGCCCGTCTATCTCAAAGTGCCAAACATTCGCCATTGTACAACATGTGCCCTTGCACATGTTTTAGTGACCAATGTTACAATGTTCTACAAACCATAATGTGCCATGTGTTGCTCTTATTCGTTATCAGACCACATGTAATATAGTTCATCTTCAAGTGCCCCACATGCCACTTTCCATCCATCTTCAAGTGCTTAACATGCGACATCTGCCAATAGGCTGATATGTGACATATCCATCATGTGCCATTGACCACCTTCTGCTGCCCCATGTGTCACCATTCATCTTAAAGCTACATGTACGAATGTGTGCCACAATTCATATTAAAGCAACACATGCCAATGTGCCACATGCTACATGTATGGCCATTTGTCTTCTAGCGTGTCACCGTTCACATTCACCCATGTGCCACATGTTTAACTTATGCCACTCTCATCTTCAAGCATCCGACTTGCATGTTCAATCATCTATCCTTGAGCATTCCTCATCCACCAACAGTGTCAACATGTAGCATGGGCAACATGTTGCCACCTTTCATCTTCCAGCATTCCGTATGTGCCATTGTCCATGTGATATGACACGGTTCCATACATCACCTTGCATCTTCTCTTGAGTAAAATATTCATCTTTATTTATTTATTTATTTAAATTAACAAATTTAGAAATGAAATAAATTTTTTCAAGAAAGTCTTATTAGAAAACAATCAATGCAAACTGCTTTTCATTTTTCACGGTTTTCTGATAAGCATTGTTATAATAATAATAATAATAATATCAATAATAATAATAATAATAATTGTTGTTGTTGTTGTTATTGTCATTGTTGCTATTATTAGTATTATTATTATTATTGTTATTACTATTACTACTATTATTAATATTACTACTACTACTACTAACAAAATAATAATAATAATAATAATAATAATAATAATAATAATATGTTGATGTAGAAATCTAGACGTCCTCCCTGGACCACTCGTGGTCTGCAAGAGGAAACAAAGATGGAGACCTTGGCTGCTGTGAGGGACCCTTCGATGCCATAGTCAAGCAGTCAAATTAGGTCTAGTAGAACGTAAGGTTTTGGGGAGTTTTATGAGTAGAATTATGCATACTTTTCACAATTAGGGATGCTCCTATTTATAGGGGAGAGAAGGCAGTAGCGTGAGAGGTGGTTTCGCTGTTTAGTAGGGACGTATTGTAGTGGGATTCGGATCCCTGGTGTATCGCGCCGATCTTTCGAGATCTTCGATGGAGATCGTGGACAAATCTATATTGCAATTGTCTCCCTAGATCTTCGGCTAGGATCTCGGGTAGTAAGATTGGTAAGACTTGAACAGTTGGTTCCAAGTCGGAATTTGAAAGACTATTTCAAGGTTTTTACAGGGTTACCTTAACAACCTGATACAGTTTTTGTGATTTTCACTGACTATCACAACAAAACCCATTTTGTGATTTTCATGAGATCACCACAAAACAACCCACTGAGATTTCTGGGCTATCTATAAAAAATCCAAACTAAAATGAAAGTAAAACAGTATTTATCTTCGATTGGTGAGTCGAAAGCGTATCTATAGCTTGAATGCAGTGATCTTCTTTCTTGGGATATAGATGAAGCCGTGTATGTGTTCAACCCAAACAAGAATGTAGGGGTTTAATATATTTTCAATGAAATGAATAATACCCTAATGTTGCACATTCGATTTTCTATTTCTCGAGTATGGATTACTCAATTAAAACAATTTAAACTAACTTGAGAGAGAGAGAGAGAGAGAGAGAGAGTAAAATTACCTAAATCAAATATAAAAAATTATCGCACAAATAGCTTAAGGAGGCTTGGACTTTCACTATTTTCTAGACAATATGGATTTGTATTTTTCATGTATTGAAAGAGTAAGAGAAAGCCTCTATTTATAGCCAAAGTCATAGGGAATTCGGCTGGCCCAAGATTAAGTTCGGCTAGCCGAATTCCTCGACTATGCTCCAACGGATCTTCGGATTTGGCGGGATAAGATTTTTCAAAAATTCAACTGGCCCAAGCCAAAATTCGGTTGGCCAAACCCTCAGTTCGGCTGGCCAAATCTCAATGAAATTCGAGATCTTTATATTTCTGGATTCTTGACCAAACATGTTTCGGGCTGGCCGAGCGGACAGGTTGGGCTGGCCGAACTTGCCATAGAAATACTTTGTTTAGCTGTAAACTTGCTCAAATAATGTTGGGTTGGCCGAAGGTAGTTAGGCTGGTCTAATCAAAGGTCGGGCTAGCCTAACACTAGTATATTTAACTTAAAATCATATCATACCGTAATGCTATGTGAAATACACCTAACCTAAGGTCAATCTAAGGTAATACCACCTGATGGTTGACACATATAAAGTGTTCTGATTCTGAGACTTCCTTGAGATGTTGATTGTGTCTTTACGAGTCCTCCATGAGTTGTCGAAGCGTATCTTCATGAGTGCTTGTGTTCCTTTCAAGACTACGAAATTTGACAATCTAAACTGTGCTTAAGTATAAGCAGTTACAATCTCTCCCTTTATCAATTTCGTGAAAAAAACACAATCATGCATAACATATATATAACTCAGAACATATTATGACATCTCATAGACTCGTCATCTCAGGTTCAAAAGAACATCTTACACACCACCAGTGAAGTCATATCTTGAAGATCTTAATGCTCCCCCTCAGAACAAGCATACATAACTCCCCCTGAGCACTCAGTCACATAAAGTATATTTATATACAATCCAATACTTTATTAAATGTCAAAAATATATAATACTAGAATTCATGCATGTGAGTGTAGGTGCTTAGATACTCATTCAAGTGAGTTGTGCTCATAGTTGTGCTCATAACGATATCATAGTTGTGCTCATATTCATATCTTTTCTTCCCCTTTTTGTCAGAAGTTGACAAAGGAAGAAATATAAATGAAGTATTCAATAAGAAGATCAAGGATAATAGCATATAGCATAAGGATAGTGTAAGTGCTATATTGTAGAAAGCACACCTTTGTTTGTCAAATTCCGTTTAGACAAAACAACTTATGAAGTGGTCCGTCTAATATGGATCAAGATGGAAAGTTTAAGTCTCAAGTCAAGCAAGTTCAACTGTGGTTCAAGACCTTATTGAAGTACAAGTCATGAAGTAGATCAAGATGGAAAGTTCAAGCTTTACTAAGTTCAAGTTCTACTACACTTCAAGTAGAAGATCAAGCTCCATCTTCAACTACATGTTCTATTGAAGAATTAAGCAGAAGAATAAGTTTTAAACTTCAATGTTCAATCTTTTCAGGTATAACAGAACCTAAAAAGACCTCATACTTAGGTGGTTTCAAAAAACAAACTTATATGGATTTTTATAATTTTGTTAGGCTTAAGTTCGACTAGTCTAGGCTTAGGTTCGACTAGTCTAAGCTGTAGCTCGACCAGTCTAAGAAAATCTTCGACCAGTCCAAGTTTAAATTCCAAAAAATGGATTTTTTTGTTGCTTCCTCAACCAGTTGAGCAGACTGCTCGACCAGTCGAAGAGGGACCTTTGACCAGTTGAGGGTCACTCAACTCGAAGTCTAGCAACTAAAATCTGACACCCTCGACTAGTCGAAGCCCATGCTTGACCAGTTGAATAGGGCCCTCGACTAGTCGAGCAGGGCCTTCAACCAGTCTAAGAACGGTTTTATCGCGCTCAAAATTTGAAAATTTGTTAAATCTTAAACGAGTCGAAGGAGACCTTAGACGAGTCGAAGCAACATCTTTTCAGCCTATAAATATAGACATTCTCTCAATCCGAAATTACCAATTCAAGATAGGAAAAGCCTTCATCAAGAGAGAGAGAGAGAGAGAGAGAGAGAGAGAGAGAGAGAGAGAGAGAGAGAGAGAGAGAGAGAGGTCCCCATTATCCTGAAGCTATTGTATGGTATTTTTAATATTTTTTAAAATAACCATTTGTTTTAATTCCTAGATCTCCTTTTTATGAATCTTATTCTTTAAAGAGAGTAGTTACTCTTCTTTGAGATCTTGAGGAATTCAAACAAGTAGCCTTTGATTCGAATCAATTTAAAATCAATCTAGAACCTGTAACCCTTGTTTATGTGACTGGACATTGAACATTTTACTTCAAGAGAAGCGGTTTTACAAGCCACATCAAGAGATACAATTTCAAGGTGAAGATAAGTATATTTCTATCTTTAGTATTTTGGTTTTATAGAGATAGCCAGAAAATCTCTTTTGGTTGGTTTGTTTGAGATAGTCAGAAAATCTTAGTGTGGGGTTTCTGTTTGTGATAGCTTTTTAAAATCACAACTGTATCATGTTTTAAGGTGACCCTGTGAAAAACTTATTTCTAATGAAAGCCAATATCACGTGGATTGTGATTATTAGGAGTGGAGTAGGTGTGGCTGTTTAAGAATGGTTGTTGTACACACCGAACCACTATAACTCTTGGTGTTTGTGGTGAATGTTTACTTTTTACATATGTGGAGAATGGTTGTAATTTTATTTATGCAAATGTGGTGAATGCTTGTAATATATAGCTCTGTTGTTTCTTTCTTGGTTTGAGATTTGATCCTTAGGATTGTTCATGAAATAAGGTTGTGTAAGTGCCATGTTGATAAACCCTAAGTATTGTCAAATTTTGGTGTGCCAAACCAATTCAAGTTTGTATCTTGATTTGTATCAACCTTGTGCATCTGTTCACATTGAATCTTCGACATTCGTTCTGTTCCTGTTGAATCTCTCTTACCGATATCTATGACGAACTTACAAATATCTTCAAACTAGAAGAAAGTGATGACTTTCATATATTAAGTGAAGACCGAGATTTTAAGAACATTGCGATTCAAGATCCGGAACCAGAAAAGTTTAAGAACTCAAGACTTAGTTGAAGATTATGTTTGGATGTCAAGTTCAAACTTTGAAGATTGCAAGAATTAAAGCTACTGAAGTGATTGATAGATTAAGTGTTCATATGTTCTAACTAACAGGGTATGATTGACCCAGACTGACCTTAGATCGTGATTAGATCATTTCATACTTTCGATCGGTCATTTTGGTCATTTTATAAGTGTAAAATTCTGTTTTTTCGACTAGCCCTAGCACTGGCTCGACCAGTCCTAATATTTCCACGACCAGTCTAGGATTTGTTATGAATTTTTGAAAATTTTCTTTTGATCTACGAGCAGTCATGGAAACTACTCGACCAATCGTGTGAATAGTGCTCGACTAGTCGTGTAGTGCTCGACTCGTTTTCTAGCGTGTAATTTGGACTCACACCGACCAGTCGTGTGGTGTCCACGATCAGTCGAGCAGGCCACTCGACCAGTCGTGGGACCCACAAGGCCAGTCGTGCAACTGAAAAATCTTATCGCGCCAGAATTTTTGAAAATCTATTTGGATAAGGTCAATCGTAGCTATCCAAGGGCCAGTCGTGTAAACCGATTTTTCACCTATAAATAGTGCTCAAATTTTAGAGTTTTCTATTCAATTCTTATCATTCTAAAGCAATCACTTTGAGTTTATTTTGAGTACATTCTAGGCTATTTTGTGCATATTTAAGATTCTTTAAAGTAGCTCTTGTAATTTGATTTTGATTCTCTATTCCATTCTTATATTGAAAAAGGGATATCCGATTTACCCTTTCTTGAGATCAAAATCAATACAAAGCCCTTGCTGATTTAATTAAAAATCATCTAGACTTAGAACCTTATACACTTGTGAGACTGAATGTTGAACATCTACGTCGTCATCAAGTTGGTTCTACCGAGTTACTCAGAATCATCATACAGATAAGTTTTTACTTTTTCTGTAATTCAATTCTTTTTATTTGGTTTGTGAGATTGCTCCAGAAAATCTCCATTTGTGGTTTATCTGAGGTGATCTAGAAAACTCAGAGCGTGGGGTTTTTGAATTGTGTAAGCCCACTTGAAAGACACAATTGTGAAGGTTTTAGGTGAACCTTAAAAAACCTATTTTAAATTAGTGAACGCTAATATCTCGAGGGAGTGGAGTGTTTGTGTACCTATTGTTTAACAGTTTGTGTACACATAAGTGAACCACTATAATTCTTTGTGTTTGGTGGATGTGTGGTTTATTGCTTTATCCTTTATGATTTAAGTTTGTGGGATGTATTTGTGGATGTGAATATTGTAATCATTACATTTTAGCATTGTGTGGTGAATGTTGTAATAGATTAGATTATAGTTGTAACGTCTTGAAAAAATTCGTATAAAGACCCGAGTACCACATCAGGCAGAAATCACTAAGGATTGAATTCTGTAGAAAATTAGATGAAAATTAATTAAGTACTAAACTAAATAATTAGTGGAATTAGCTTGAACCACTATCTATACGAACTGTAAGACCTCAAACCATTAAAATCGTTAACTTAACACTACCTGAAAACCTAGGAGCAATCTCAAAACCCAGTTGCTCTTTGGAGCACATTAAAACACCGTATCGGACCTGGACTGCGCGTCGAAAGTCCGATGACCGCGAAACTATAAGGTTATGACCACCTTACTGAGCTTGACAACCTTCACTGGAATCGAGTCCGAATAGTATCCAGAAACGCATAACTAGAGCCCTGAGTAAAGTGTGTGAGAAACGTGAATATCTTTTGAAAATGCACTGAAACTTAAGTGAATTGGGCCGTTTGTTTGCGAGTGAAATTAAAAGTTTCAGATCGTCAGTTTTTGACCAAACAATACCCATGGATCAGGAAAATTTCCCTACACATATCGGTATACTTGTGGCCCTGATAGAGGAACGACGACCGTTGAATAGATACAGGTCCGCCACGATTGATTAGCCTATCCAAATACGTTGAAATCGCATCCTGGCCTGGATCCATGGTCAGAGAACTTACCCCGTAACATAGACAGGTAATGGACCTCCAGATGAGCTCTGTTTACCCGAAACAGACGGCTTTTGGCTATAACCTAAGTATACCATGGCTCTGGGCCATTAACATCACTTCTGAGCCTATATAAGGCCCTTAAACTACCTCATCCCTCTCTCATATGAATTTTCTCAAACCCTAGGTGACAGAAGAAAGAAAAGAGGAGAAAAGTGTGAGGAGAAGAGTGAGAGTTCAAGAGATCGTGACGGTGTTTCTCTCGTACGACTACACACACTAGATCGCCTCTACATCTAGCTACATGGATCTTTCCAATGACGTTTTAGGTAAGAAATCCTAACCCTATTCTTGTTTTAGGAATCTAAATAGAGGAATCGACGAAATAGCTAACTTATTTTGTGATTTAGGTAGCTATTGTGCTGTAGACGGGGACGTAGTGTATGAACCGAGTTTGTAATGGGCGTACCGATGAAAGGTGCAGACTATAAACGTTTAGGTTATAGTTTTTAAGGCTTTTAATGTCAGCTAATGATTTATGTCTAACTTGTTTGCCACCATATGGTCTTAGTTACAATGTATTCGATAAATAATACATGTGTGTGAACTATGTGAATATATAATGCATTCCATGTGTTTGTTGAAATGTTTAAATGAAATTACTATTATGATTTGTGCTTGCCATGACTATTAATCTCAATTACATGTTTGTTGTATGTATGACAACTCCTTTGTGAAAGGATTTGCCATAATATATGCTATAACTACTTTAGTTCATGTATGTAGTAATGTGTAGGCTAAGTGTTTGATAAAATGTCTGAATGAGTAATTGTTTGATGAATTGTATTGATTAAGAGTGTTGAGATAGGATTCCCAACTACCCTATCTATATGTATAAAATTCCTTCATGTAACCTTAATTTCAATGTTCACTCCCCAAGTATAGGGTTGTGATGTAGTAATAAACTCAGTAAGATCGAGGTCGAATCCCATGAGGATTGGTCGTCACAACTCAAATCTATGATTCTCCTTAACTAATCCAACAGATAAAGGAATGAATTACTAAGCACAATTCTAAGAAAAAATAAAACAATTAAGAACAGGGAAGAAAATTCAATCAGAGAAAGAGCACTAGGACTTTCGAATCCACCCCTAACTATCCTAACCCTTGTTTTGTTTGTTGATTCACCTTGATATAGATTGATACCACTTAAATAGAGAAAGCACAATCTGTGTCCTAAATCGGGCATACAGACTGTCTAATTCCTTTAAGCAATGCCATGAACAATACATCCCATGTCCTTGGTCGGGCACATGGTATGTACAATTCATTAAAGCACCCTGTTCCTTCCTCTATAGGAAACCTGTTCTTGATCAGACCCAAGCACCTGTAATAAGCATCCAAACAACATCCATCTATATACTTTGATCAAGTTCATAGATGGAGAAGTATGGAATTTAAACCCATAAAGCCCACTCAAAGAAAGGAACAAATTAATTAAAATTCAAAGTAAATCAACCAATACAAGAGCTGATCAAATTAGGGGCTTCATCTCAGCCCTAGCTGAGAGATTAGTGACCCATAAAATCCATAAAAAAATATTAAATAAAATTCATAAACAAAACGCCAAACCAATCGATCTCTCTCTCTTCCTCCTTCTCTTTCTTCTCTCCCTGGCTCTGGATTTCGAATTCCCTGGATCTGAATCCCTTCCCCACGTCCAAAACTTTCCTTTTATAGCTGCTGGATGGTGGAATCGGTGGAGTCGTAGACGGACTCGAAGTGCAGATTTTCGCAACCGTGATCGGTGGGCCCCACAGAGGTGTTTTCTGGAAAATCTACCCCGTCCATTGGATTCAGGACGAAATTTCAGTCAAGAATGGGTGGTTTTGAAGGTCCATTGGTGCGACCCACAGAAGAAATCTCAAAAAGATCAGATTTGAACGTCGCCGGGCATCCCTTTTGTGGCCTCTGTATCACGCACGTGTATACGCATGGGAGTGAACTATCAGCATAGTTTTGTAGTATTCATAGCTCTCTACACGATGGACGGTTCAGATTGGCCGTACGGGAGACGTACGAAGCCCACAATAATTCGAAAAATCGGCCAGCGGCCGTGCGTTACGCGGACGCCAACCGGCGCTGGGCTGATGGTGGGGCCCGCTCCGTTGATTACATGGAAAATCTGAAACGTACATTGGATTCCTCTCGGAAAACCGTTCGGGAAGGGACAGTTTTGAGCGAAATCAGTGTGGCCCACTTGATCTTTCGTTCCGCCGTCCATCCTGCGATTTTCATCAATAAACGTCCGTACACCTACATGAGACCAAACGGTCATCTAGGCGAGGGGTATGTCCGCCCCAGGAAGCGGATGGACGGCTTGGATTTTCCATTTGGACACTAGATGGGGTCCACAACTCCACCCGACCGGCCGCTTGCGGAGACGCTGTTTTGAAGAGAGACGGGCGCGGGTCAGCGATGCCGCTAACCGTCCGAGCGGTCCGGTGTGGCGCGGCTACACCCGCGCTCCATGTACACACCATATATACAAGGCCCACTGTAATGTTTTTCAGAAATCTGATCCGACCATCTGCTTTATCTCCCTAATTAATGGGTTGGGACCAAAGTTGAGACATATCCTGTTATCAGGTGGGCCTGAAATCAGCGATTTGTAGGCTGATTTGTCAGTTGGAGCACTTCCCAAGATCATCAATGGCTGAAAATTAATATGTACAGTTAATTTATGGCCCTCATCCCATATATAAAGTTTTGAACTAATCGGATGGCGGGAAACGTGTGATCTTGCATTTTGCACCAATTTCAGGTCTCTTTATCATGCTTTCCTCAGATCCCAGGCGTGTATATTCTTCACCATTGGTTTTCTGGAGTTCATCCCGTGCTCTGGTAATTTTAGAGTACCAAATCCATGTTTTTAACATCATCTTTCAATATCCACTCCTAATTTCCTCCTGTAACAAAAACACGAGTAAAATCTAGCATGAAACATTATCATATATGTAAAATCAGGTAATTACTGGGGTCTGATATGTAATATTTGACCCTGATCATTCAACTATGTGCTTTATGTATAAAAATGTGTATGTATAATAACATGTTCTATAAGTTTGATAAAATGCTCAAATGAGATTCATGTTTGAATTGTTTGTTAAATAATGTTATGATTATCACATGTGAATACCTATTGCATTTAAGTATGATTGGGACTACTACATAGTCCATGAAATCAGTAACAATTTCCGATTGAGTGGCCAAACTAGCCTCACCACCTTAGATACGTTTGATGAATCCGAGTCGTACGACGATTGTCGACAGTGGTTAGGCCACATGGAGAGCTTATGAGTTCCATGTCGATTAATTCAGTGTGTGTTTGTACCAATCGAACTTGTCAAATAACCCGATTGGCCTAATGTGTGTTTACCATGTATGGACGCTACTGCTTGAATCTAAGGTACCACTTACCAATGCAAACCCGTTTCAACAGTGGTACCATGTGAAAGTGTCCTGGTTTGTCGATTAGCGTGAGTGTTGAGTCAGCTAGACTGCAGAGCCTCATAGGAAGATCAATTCGAAGCGTCTGCCTTAACTGGATGTGTGCAAGCTCGCCACAGGTAAATCTAAGCCTCACATCCCATGTCCCAAAACACCAAGTAAATAAAACCCTTAAAACAAGTTAGAATATCGTAGGGTTTTTGAGTTAGAAAACTTTTTCAAAATTCAGAAAATCTCTAAGTTTTCTTGCTCTGTCGATTTTATCGATATACTGTTCGATATTATCGACCTGCACGGTCGATATCCTCTATATCTAAATGATATCATCGATATGAGGACAAAATAAGTCCAACAACCACATACTCATCCGGATGGAATTATCGATGCATCGATATTCAAATCTCGAGTCCATCGAAGGTGACTCGATAATATCGACATGCAGATCTCCGGTGCCCCTGTTTTTCTCTTAAGAATACATTATGTGCATCGATATATCGAAGCCTCCTCGATACCATCGAAATTCAAATCTCGATGATATCGGAAGGCTCTCGATGATATCGGTCATGGGTACGAAGTTTTTCAGCAAAATATTTCAGGATTGTTTATCTATGATCGAGGGTCACTTGATAGAATCGATATTCAAATATCGATGATATCGGTACGGTTTCAATTGCATCGAACAAGGACAAACTGTGCAGCAAGCTTAATGAGAAATCTGTTAGATTTATCGATGCATCGACACGAGTATTGATATCATTGACATTCACATTTCGATGATCTCGAAGGTCCCTCGATCATTCTTATAAACCTGAAATATTTCAAGTCAAGTCTCTCTCATTTTTAAATTCGATGAATTGACACTAATATCGATAATATCGGAGTTCGAATATGATGATATCGACACCTGTTTCGATTCCATTGACTAGCTGGCAGAAGATTTCAAAAGCATATGACATTTGAGTTTGTGTCATCAAGCGGACCATCGATGCTATTGAGAGTATACACTCGATGATATCGAACTCTGTTATAAATATGACCATTTTATATCTGTTGGAACCTTTTGCTTATATAAAGAGGACCTGTCTATTGTTGCTGGTAGAGAAAGAATAGAGTACTTTTGAGTGTTTTACCTTAGATCATATACCCAAAGCCCTTTCTCTCAGGTAAGTTCATCCTCCAATCCACCCTCATCATTGATATTCAATAGAGTGGATTGGGGAATGAACTTCCGCATTCAAGGATCCTCTATCTACTACCTTATTGGCAAATCATTTAGTTGGGATGCCTTGAATGCATAATCGAAATCACTCTATCTTCCTTATAGGAAAACATTTTATAGAGTAGGATTCCGTCTTAACCTTGACCCAACCCGAAGCCTCGTATTGGTACATCATCTGAGTTACGGATCAGGGAAGCCGAAGATTCTTCATCAACAAGGAGGAGATCTTCGTCAACGTGCTGAATGGGACTCATCCACTTATTTGTAAGTTATTAGAGTCCGGAGGATACTTGTGATAATTCCTTTTTAGGATCGGGTCTAAGATGTTTCTCACCCTTGTAAGCTCTCGTAGGAGGCCTATGGCGGGAGTGTACGTGGTGGGTGCGTTATGTTGACCCTTGCTCTGTGGAGAGCATAAACAGTTAGGTTCCTTGTGTGGATCCTTGGCCAGTGTGCCTAAAATTGGGTGCTATGTGTTGACCCTTGCTCAGGGAGCATAAATAGAGGTTCATTGTGTGGATCCTTGGCTAGTGTGCCTAAAATTAGGTGCTATGTGTTGACCCTTACTCAGAGAGCATAAACAGTTAGCCTAGGTGTAGGTTATAAAGGTTGAAGGTTAACCTAATTTAAAACCTTAGGTTTGAGGTGAACCGCTGTGAAACCTCCTTACTGAAATTCGGTACACTCAAGGGTTGAGTACGGTTATCGGGAGTGGAGTAGACAAGTAGTCGAACCACTATAAAAATGACTATGTTTGAGATTGTTATTCCTTGGTTTGTGTGATTCGCTTTAACGTTTTCATATCTGAATATCTGAGATCACATCTCACACACATACACAGTCATATTCATCATATACCAGTTTGCATATTGTTTACTTCTTAAATAGTTTGTGATTGGATCCTCTATCGGGCTTGGAAGCTAGTAGAGTTACTTTTGAGTAATCCTAATATGTGCTTATCGTTAGGATTAGAGTAATATGATTTTAAATTATTATAAAAATTTTAGAAAGTCCTATTCACCCCCCTCTAGGACATATTGACATATTCCTACTTCAACTAAAGCGGTCTTCATCGAAATTTCACCATGATCCGCTAAGACTCATGAGCCGGGTATGGTGGTGTATGGGACAACATGGTCAAGCTCTCGGCCTACACTGGGGTGACAAGCCTCCCTATAGTGACCAATGAACAACTTAAACTCGTGAGCCGAATATGGTGGTATATGAGACACTGTATTTGAGCTGTCGGCCTACGTTCAGGTGACGAGCCTCCCATAGTGACCTCGAGTATAATCAATTGAACTTACCTGTTTATTGTTTTCATTAGGGGTGACGCCCTACAACTTGCCTATTGTATGTGATTAACTTAGGACTGACGACCCTAGATGGATCCCCATTTGGGTTAATGATATAAAGGAAGGTACCTTAGCTTCCCGAATCTGCTGTATGAATAAGCCTAATTAAGTATTGACTAACATGACCATGCACCGCATTGCATGTGCTTTGGCGAGGAAGCGCATGTTTAGGGAGTTTACCATATGCAATCGTGAGATGATGTCGCAGAGGGAGTGCAGGTGAGGGAAAGCATTATTACAACATACCATTCCTGCATTAACAAGAGTACTTAGGATATGATTGTTGTACTGCTTGACTGAATTGATAACATGTTAACCTTTGCCTTATAGTACCACTGAGTTAATCGCTCACTCCTACTTTGGAAAGGTGTTTTAAAACACCAACCAGACACTGTTGTAGATATAGGTAATGACAGAGTCTATGTAGCTGAAATGGACTTCATGGATGAGGAGGAGGAATTCTCGTATGTTCAGCTATCAGGTGGGTCTTTGTAGACCTCGTTTTGATTCGACGGGACTACAGGGTTACTATGGATTAGTTGGATGTTTACACCTGATTCATGGGAAAGAGAAGGGTGCCCATGGATGAAGCCGAGCCTAGCCGCCCAACCCATTCAAGGAAGAAAATGGGCACCGAAGCAAGCACAAGCGCCGAGCTATAGAGAAGATCAAAACAGGACCTTGACCCGCGGATCCCCATTGAAAGATCTCTACCACCGGGCATCGAACTTGGTAAGTTTCGTGACCGTAAAGTTATTTTCGAGGTTCATATTGATGAAATGCTGTTTGGACTGTACCCAGTGTTGGACATGCTCCTGGAAAATGGGGGGGGGGGGGTATGCCATATTTGAGGGAAATACACATGCACGTGAAGGCACCGTACGAGCCTTATATGCTCATATACGGGACCCATAATTGAAGCTACTTCAGTTTACTATCCTTTTGGGAAGAGAGGAGGACGTAGTAAATGTAGATATGGTGGCTCAAATCATGGGTATTGAGCGTGGATTGGTGCATGCTAGTGAGAGGAACCTCACTGGTGAACGAGAAAGAAATCGCCGCACTCGTTTCCTTTACGGCCAGCTTGAGCGGTGGAGGTGAGGAAATAGCCTGGCGGCTACCAAAATGACAAATGACTTCCGCTTGCTCCACTATATATTCACGTATAACATTTATCCCACGTGGAGTAACTGCACGGAATGTACACGACTCATGGTGGATTTCTTATACTAAGCTAGTCAGGGAGACAAGCTATGCCTGCCTACATTTGTCTTGTCTCAGATTGTGAGTACTACATGGTCTGCACGGGGAGATGCATCACTTCCCTTCAGTTGACTTATATGTAAAATCGCCCAAAACTTTGGCTTTCGACTCCATATGGATCACCCTACCCGAATCCACATCATCAGTGACGTTACGCTCAACAATATGGGCATAGGCCCCAGGCAGTGACAACCCGTCTTGATGAATATGGAGATGAGATAGAGGAAGAAGTGAAGAGGAATATGGAAGTGATGATGAAGAAGGAAGTGGTGGAGAACAAGAAAGTGAAAGTGAAGGCGGTAGTGAAGAGGAAAGAGGCGAAGAAGAAGGAAGTGATGAAGAAGAGAAGTCGCGAAATTCTGATAGGGACACTCCTCCTATACATGAGCACTGCCGTGATCGGGCCGCCTTAGGATCCCGCATGGCTCAGATTGTGGAGAGCCAGGCCACCCTGAGACAGGAGATCAAGGAGACCCAGGCCGAGTTGAAGTAAAAGCTTGAAGAGAATCAAGCATACTTGAAAAAGAAATACAAGAAGATGTCTCTCACCTTGAAGGCCCTCCTGTGCTATATGCAAGATAAGGGAGCGCCTCCACCTTCGCCAGAGTCAGAGGACTAACTATAGGTTATGGTTGTCTTTTGTTTTACTTTGTTTCTTGCTTGCTATGTAATAACCTTGGTAGGCTTGGAAATATGTTAGAATAGTTGGTGTGAAATTTGTACTAGATTAGTTCACATGCATCTTCTGTCATGATCCATGTAAGACTATATCTCATGTATTGTGACAATTTTGGGTAATGAAATGCATGAAGCTTCTTTTGAATTGAAATGTGTATAATGTTTGGATAAGTGTGTGGTATTACTCTAAATCTCACACGTGTTGCACCCCATGTTGTGTATAGGGAATGACTCTGAAAACCACTCAGAATATGACACGTCTTGCACTTGACGGATCATTTAATGGGGGCACCTCCCCTAAGCGATAGCCACACGGACCCCAGTTTGGGCCCGGATATTGACACCATGTCGGATTTGCAGTCGGCCACTGGCCCCACTAATGGGCGACACTTAGTGCAGCACCAGTTCTGAAACAGAACCGTGCGTCTACGTCGACGCCACACATGACTTAGGCGGCCCCTCCTCCTGATAGGTTGGAGCAGATGATGCTCCTAATGCAGCAACAATAGCAAGTTTAGACCACGATTGCGGGGGCCCTTATCTAAAACATGAGTATGGTCTCGCCTGCACCACCTGTGCACTCTGCTAGAAATGTGAATGCCAATGGTTTATTTGAGCGCTTTTAGCGTTTCTAACCTCCCACCTTTGCGGCCACTCACAGGCCCGAGGAGGCCAAATACTAGCTAGATCGCATCTCTAAGATGTTGAAGCCATTGCATTGCACTGAGGTAGAGCAAGTTGAGCTGGTTACATATATGTTCGAGAAGGAGGCTAGTCTATGGTGGGACAACATCCTACGAACGGTCCCTACAGGACACATGTGGACATGGAACACGTTTGAGACTCGCTTCCATGGGAAGTATTTTCCCTTCACTTACCGCAATGAAAAGGAGGGTGAGTTTCTTCGCCTCCAACAGGGAGGGATGACTATAGCTGAGTACGAGAACAGGTTCACGGAGCTGGCCAGATATGTTCCTTTGATCTTAGCAGACGAACCGATGAGAATGCGGCAATTTTATAAGGGTCTGCGGCCTGAGATACGTGCGAAGATGTGTTACACTAGCATTCCCAACTATGCTGAGCTAGTGAACATGTCCCTACGAGCTGAACAGGATGGGGACAGACTGTCCCGTACACATGTGCTCATGGGCCAGAGACCTCGACCTGATTTGCCGAACCGACCATTCCTCAGCAAGAGGCCATATGCCGATTCACCTCCCATGCTTATGGCTCTACCGACCCAGCAGAGACGATCTAATCTATAGTGCACCTACTGCAAGAGGACGGGCCATACAGACACTTATTGTTTTACTAAGATGAGGGACAACAACTTTACGTCGCCTCAAAAGATCAATCGACAGTTGCTGCAAGCCATATCAACTTCGTCTCTACGATCAGCACCCCCAACACAACCTTTTTACAGGCCAACTGTACCTCGAAATAGGCTGCCTCAACGGCCTATGGCAGCGCAGCTGAATCATCCTCAACGAGCTCGTGTGCAGTCACTTGCAACTGAAGCATCCAAGTCAACAGTCGCAGCACCATTGACTTTCGAAGCCACAACACATATCCAAGGTATACCGGTCTTCCTATTGGTGGACACCAGGTCCACTATTTCGATAATATCATGCGCAGTAGTCAAGCGACTAGTGTTGGAAACGACTCCTATGATTGGGGTGAGAATCCTTACAGCCACAGGGACCTTCTCAGATGCTACTAAGATGTGTAAGGATTACTCGATAGACTTAGGAAGTAGAATAATACTCGTTGACTTGATCGTTGCCCCACTATGTCATTATGATGTCATCCTTGGTATGGATTAACTCACTAAGATGAAGGCAGAGATCGATTGCGATACCAGAGTGGTGACAGCCCATGGACCTGAGGGCAAGACCTTTACTTTCCCAGTTCAGGTCGGTTGGTACTACCGCATTAGTTGTTATGCTACCTTGCTAGGAAATGTTGATGGTCCGACAATTGGGGCACGCCTGTACTCCAAGATTTCATGGACGTATTCAGGACGACACCTGGACTACCTCCTCGGTGCGAGATCAACTTTACGATCAACCTTATACCTAGTACGACACCCATTTCTTTACCGACGTATCGCATGCCTCCATGTGAAATAGAGGAATTGAGGACAGATCGACGACCTGTTAGATTCAGGTCTCATACGACCGAGTGTATCTCCTTGGGGGGCACTTGTGTTGTTTGTAAAGAAGAAGGACGGATCGTTGCGATTGTGTATTGATTATCGCAGGTTGAACCAAGTGACAGTGAAGAATAAGAATCCTTTGCCCAGGATAGATGGTCTGTTTGACCAGTTGAAAGGGGCACAATATTTCTCGAAGATCGACTTACAGTCCGGGTGTCATCAGTTGCGCGTTAAGGATGAAGACATGCAGAAAATGACATTCAGAACCACCTTTGGGCACTATGAATTTTTTGTGATGTCATTTGGACTTACAAATGCACCGATCATATTCATGTACCTCATGAACATGGTATTTGGCCGTACCTGTACCGGTTCGTCATCGTATTTATAGATGACATTCTGATATACTCCAAGAGCCGAAAGGATCACGAGGAGCACCTGCGAGCTGTCTTCGATACTCTCAGGAAGAATCAGTTATTTTCTCACTATAAGAAATGCGACTTCTGGAAGGAAGAAGTCAAGTTCCTGGGACATGTGGTGTCCAAAGAAGGTATTGTTGCGAACCTTGCTATGGTGACTGCAGTTCAGGACTGGGAATAGCCCGGTTTAGTTATCGAAGTGAGGAGTTTTCTAGGACTTGTAGGTTACTATTGCTGATTCATTAAAGACTTTTCCAAGATAGCCAGACTGTTGTTTCAGCTCACTTGAAAAGATCTTAAGTTTGCCTGGAATGAGAAGGCAGAAGCAGCCTTTCAAGAACTGAAGGCCAAGCTGACGTCCGCCCCTATGCTAGTGTTGCCAGAGTAAGGGTTCAGATATACGATATACATCGACGCATCTCGTGTTGGTTTGGGTTGTGTGGTTATGTAGAAGAACATGGTGATTACCTATGCATCGCGATAGTTGAGGAAATATGAAGAAAACTACCCTACACACGACTTGGAATTGGCAGCCGTCATCTTTGCATTAAAGCTCTGGAGACATTACCTCTACAGAGAGGAGTTCAAGCTCTTTTGCGACCACAAGAGCCTCAAGTACATATTCACCCAAAGAGACTTGAATATGAGGCAACACGATGGATGGAAACCTTAGAAGACTTCAAGTTTAAGGTTTCCTACCATCCTGGCAAGGCCAACCTTGTGGTAGATGCGTTGAACCACAGGATGACCATAGAATTTGCGGCTTCGCTAATGATAGAAGAATGGAACATGGTAGAATTTGTGCGAGACTTCGAACAGAAGCTGACAGTAAAAGAGCCGTTCGAGAGTGTCGCACATATTCGTGTATAACTACTTATTGTTGACCGAATCATTGTGGCTCAGAGAGAAGATGAATGGTTGGTGAAGATGAGAAAGTGAGATAGTGACGATGAAGACTTTGAATGGAGAGTTGGTTCGGATGGGGGTTTACGTTATCGTGGCCGCCTATGCATCCTGAACCTCCATGACTTGAGGAAGGAAGTTCTCAAAGTTGCTCACAATTTGAGGATGGCAATGCATCTTGGTAGTACGAAGATGTACTGAGACATGAAGTGTTCGTACTGGTGGGACAACATGAAGGCTCACATAGAAGATTATGTGTCCCGTTGTCTCATGTGCCAGCAGGTCAAGGCTGAACATCGCCGACCTCCTGGTTTACTTCAGCCTATGCCCATAGCCGAGTGGAAGTGAGACTTCATATCTATGGATTTCATTTCCGGGTTACCGAAGACGAAGAAGGGACATGACTCCATTTGGGTGATTATGAATTGATTGACAAAATTGGCTCATTTCCTCCTGGTTAGAGTTTCAAACTCGGCAGATGAGTTAACCAAGCTGTACATCAAAGAAATCATATGGCTGCATGGAGTTCCTATGGAGATTGTGTCAGATCGAGACACGCGATTCATATCTATCTTCTAGACTTGGATCCAAGAAGCAATATGAGTGTAGCTGAAGTTCAGTACCATGTTCCACCCACAGACGGATGGGCAGACGGAATGGGTAAATCAAGTGTTAAAAAATATGTTGTGGGCATGTGTGCTTGATTTCAAAGACAGTTGGGATGACTGTCTTCCCTATGCTGAGTTTGCTTATAATAGTAGCTTCCAAGCGAGCATTGACATGGCTCCCTACGAAGCACTGTATGGGTATCCATGTCGAGCACCACATTGTTGGGCAGAAGTTGGTGAGAAGAGTTTGATTGGCCTAGATTTAGTGCAGACAACCTCAGAGAAGATCGACATTATCAGGTATCGACTTCTTCCAGCACAGAGTAGACAGAAGAGTTACGCCGATACAAGATGGCGACAATTGTAATTTGAAGTTGGGGACCATGTGTTTCTTAAAGTTTTCCCAATGAAGGGAGTTCTTCGTTTTGGCAAGAAAGGGAAACTTATGCCGAGATTCATTGGCCCATTCCAAATTTTAGATCGAGGGGTGTGGTGGCATACCGCCTTGCTTTGCCCACACCACTCATAGGTGTGCACAACGTATTTCATGTATCGATGCTGAAGAAATACGTTCTCGACCCTTCCCATATTATTAAATGGGAGCAGGTACAGTTGAGTGAAGATGCTACTTATGTACTGCGACCAACACGTATTCTTGATATGAATGACCAAGTGCCACACAGCAAAGTGATTCCACTCGTGAAAGTATTGTGGACTCACCACACTGAGGAAGAGGCTACTTGGGAAACAGAAACCGAAGTTCGTAAGAACTACTCTTAGATTCTCGAGGAGTATGAAAATGTACTAATTTTGGGGATGAAATTTTTTTTTTAAGGGGGGTATATTATAACGTCTTAGAAAAATCCATACAAAGACCCGAGTACCACCTCAAACAGAAATTACTAAGGATCGAGTTCTGTAGAAAATGAGATGAAAATTAATTAAGTGCTAAACTAAATAATTAGTGGAATTAGCTTGAACCACTATTTGTACGAATTGCAAGACCAAAAACCATTAAAATCTCTAACTTAACACTACCTAAAAACCTAGGAGTAATCTCAAAACCTAGTTGCTCTCGGGAGCACATTGAAACTTCATACCGGACCTAGACTACGCGTCGAAAGTCCGATGACCGCGAAACTATAAGGTTATGACCACCTTACTGGGCTTGACAACTATCAAGGGAATCGAGCCCGAATAGTATCCAGAAAAGTATAACTAGAGCCCTGAGTAAAGAGTGTGAGAAACGCGAATATCTTTTGAAAATGCATTGAAACTTAAGTGAATTGAGCCATTCGCTAACCCGTGGATCATGGAAATTTCCCTGCACATATCGGTATACTTGTGGCCCTAATCGAGGAATGACGACCGTTGAACAGATACAGGTCCGCCACGGTTGATCGGCCTATCCAAATGCGCTGAAATCGTATCCTGGCTTGGATCCATGGTCAGAGAACTTACCCCATAACATAGACAGGTAATGGACCTCCAGATGAGCTTCGTTTACTCAAAACAGACGCCTTTTGACTATAGCCTAAGTATACCATGGCCCTGGGACCATTGACATCACTTCTGAGCCTATATAAGGCCCTTAAACCACCTCACCCCTCTCTCATACGAATTTGCTCAAACCTTAGGTGAGAGGAGAGAGAAAAGAGGAGAAAAGTGTGAGGAGAAGCGTAAGAGTTTGGGAGATCGTGGCGGTGTTTCTCTCATACGACTACACGCACTAGATTGCCTCTACATCTAGCTATACGGATCTTTCCAACGACATTTTGGGTAAGAAATCCTAACCCTAATCTCGTTTTAGGAATCTAAATAGAGGAATCGATAAAATATCTAACCTATTTTGTGATTTAGGTAGCTGTTGTGTTATAGACAGGGACGTAGTTTACGAACCGAGTTCGTAACGGGCGTACCGACGAAAGGTATAGACTATAAACATTTAGGTTATGGTTTTCAAGGCTTTCAATGCCAACTAATAATTTATGTCTGACTTGTTTGCCACCATGATCTTAGTTACGATGTATTTGATAAATAATACATATTGTGAATTATGTGAATATATAATGCATTTCATGTGTTTGTTGAAATGTTTGAATGAAATTACTATCATGATTTGTGCTTTCCATGACTATTAATCTCGATTACATGTTTGTTGTATGTATGATAACTCCTTTGTGAAATGATTTGCCATAATATATTCCATAACTACTTTAGTTCAAGTATGTAGTAATGTGTAGGCTAAGTATTTGATAAAAGGTTTGAATGAGTGATTGTTTGATGAATTGTATTTATTAAGGGTGTTAAGATAGGATTCCCAACTACCCTATCTATATATATAAAATTCCTTCATGTAACCTTAATTTCAACTACGTGCTTTATGTATAAAAATGCATATGCATAATAACATGTTCTATGCATTTGATAAAATGCTCAAATGAGATTCATGTTTAAATTGTTTGTTAAATGTTGTTATGATTATCACATGTGAATTCCTATTGCATTTGAGTATGATTGGGACTATTATGTAGTTCAGGCAATCGGTAACAATTTCCGATTGAGTGGCCGAACTAACCTCGCCACCATAGATACGTTCGATGAATCTGTGTCGTACAACGATTGTCGACAGTGTTTAAGCCACGTGGAAAGCTTATGCACTCCATGTCGATTAATTCAGCGTGCGCTCATACCAATCAAATAACCCGAATAGCCTAATGTGTGTTTACCATGTATGGACGCTACTGCTTGAATCTAAGGTACCACTTACCAATGCAAACCCGTCCGCTAGGACTCATGAGCCGGGCATGGTAGTGTATGGGACACCGTGGTCAAGCTGTCGGCCTACGCTGGGGTGACAAGCCACCCCATAGTGACCAGTGAACAACCCAAACTCGTGAGCCAAATATGGTTGCGTATGGGACATTGTATTCGAGTTGTCGGCCAATGTTCAAGTGACGAGCCTCCCATAATGCCCTCGAGTATAATCAATTGAACTTATCTGTCCACTGTTTTCATTAGGGGTGATGCCCTATAACTTGCCTATCGTATGTGATTAACCTAGGACTGACGACCCTAGATGGATCCCCGTTTGGGTTAATGATATAAAGGGAGGTACCTTCGCTTCCTGAATCTACTGTATGAATAAGCCTAATTAAGTATTGGCTAACACGACCCTGCACCGCATTGCATGTGCTTTGGCGAGGAAGCGCAAGTTTAGGGAGTTTGACATGCGCGATCGTGAGATGATGTCGTATAGGGAGTGCAGGCAAGGGCATGCATCATTATATAGCATACCATTCCTACATTAACAAGAGTACTTAAGACATGATTGTTGTACTGCTTTATCATTACTGCTTGACTGAATTGATAACATGTTAACCTTTGCCTTATAGTACCACTAAGTTGATCACTCACTCCCACTCTGGGACGGTGTTTTAAAACACTAACCAGACTCTGTTGTAAATGCAGGTAATGAGGGAGTCTATGCAGCTAAAATGGACTTCATGGATGAGGAGGAGGAATTCTCTTATGTTCAGCTATCAGGCGGGTCTTCGTAGACCTTGTTCTGATTCGACGGGACTACAGGGTTACTATGGATTAGTTGGATGTTTACACTTGATATTTTGTAAATTTTGGAACCATAAATGTAATTATTTAGCCTGGTAACATACTCATACTCTGGAGATTGATAAACACTTACATACTTTTATATCTATCTCAGTCATCCGCTTGCCTAATTATGTTAACTCCGGAGTATGATATGCTGATTTAGTGTAATCCCATTCATGTTTAATGCATTAATATAGATAACATCTAATCATCATTATCTATATTGCATAAGTGATGCGACGGATCTCGGGAGTTGAGTTTTGCTCGACCCTCAGAATTTGGGGCGTTTCACTATTTCTTTCATTTCCTCTTCAGTTTGAGTTTTTGATACTCACCCACGTTCTACTAAGGTTGTCCTGCCATAAACTATTGGTTTTTGGAGTTAGGTTGTCCTTAGAACCAAGTTTGAAACAACCTCTCAATACTTGATTTTTGAGGTTGGTATTTCCTTTGGTTATTTGCATTTTATTTGGCTATTTTATTGTTTATATTCCGCTTATTAATTTTTTATTTGGCAGTCTTATTCACCCCCCTCTAGGACATATAGCTCAGCCTTTTCAAGTAGTCTTAGAGCCTAATAGCTTATTTATTTGGATTTAATTCCTGAGTTAACCGATCTGAGCTTTTAAAATGTCAAATTTTGATAGCCTTTCTATCACTAGGCCTCGACCTTTTGATGGGTCTAATTATGCTTATTGGAAAGCTAGAATGAGAATATTCTTGAGGTTTATTGATGAGAATGTGTGGCAAGCCACAGTAACTAAATGGACACAACCTACTATCTGAAAACTGCTATATAGTTAGTGACTCAAGCTCATCTAAGCTATCGTGTTACATGGTCTGAATTGATGAGACCAAACTATGGCATAAGTGCGTAGGACATGTACAATACTGCAACTTGTATAGATTGAGCAAAAGTAAATTGGTAAGAGGTCTACCAAAATAGAGAAAGTGGATAAGATATGTGGTGAGTGCCAAATTGGTAAACAAATAAAGAGTGTTCACAAAAAGATAAACTCTAATGCCACATCTAAACCACTCGAACTTCTCCATATGGATCTTATTGGACCAACGAGAACGGAGAGTCGAGGTGGCAAGAAGTATATTCTGGTCATTGTAGATGACTTTACCAGGTATACTTGGGTAGTCTTCTTAAGAGAGAAATCTGAAACTCTCGATGACGTAAAAATGGTACTTAAACGTATCCAAATTGAAAAAGAGTTACAAGTCACTAAGATTCGTAGTGATCATGGATATGAGTTTGAAAATAGTAGTTTTGAGAAATTTTGAAGTGACCAAGGAATATCACATGAATATTCTGCTCCCAAAACACCACAACAAAATGGGGTAGTAAAAAGGAAAAATAGGGTGCTTCAAGAAATGGTAAACGTAATGTTAAATAGTATGAAGCTTCCTAAAAATATTTGGGCTGAAGCCGTAAATGCTGCTTGTTATATAATTAACCTTATTTATATTAGAAAATCTAATAATAAAACGGCTTATGAGATGTGGTTTGATAGGAAGTCTTCTGTCAAATACTTTCGTGTTTTCGACAGTAAATGCTATATCTTGCGTGATCGAGAACATCTGGGTAAATTTAACACCAAAAGTGATGAAGGGATATTTTTAGGGTATGCTCTGAATAGTCAAGCATATTGGGTACTTAACAAGAGGACTGGTGTAATACAAGAACTATTAATGTAGTCATTGATGATCATTTGAATATACCTCTCTCAAGTTCAGAAGATGATGAGGGTCTTCTAATTGATAAACAAGACTCTTCATCTAATCAAAATAACACCGAACTACGAACAAATAAAGATCATCTTACTGATTAAATTCTTGAAAATCCCCTCACTGGTGTACGCACTCATAAATAATTAGAAGATATGTGTAACTATGTGCACTTTACATCTCAGATGGAACCGGCTAACGTAAGAGAAGCCCTTACTGATAAAAACTAGATTGTAGCTATGCAAGAAGAGCTCAATCAGTTTGTAAGAAATGATGTTTGGTATTTAGTTCCAAGACCAACTGATAAACATATTATAAGAACAAAATAGATTTTCAAGAATAAGTCTGATGAACTTGGTAACATAATTAGAAACAAGGCTAGGCTGGTTGTACAAGGGTACACTCAAATTGAAGGTTTGATTATAATGAAACCTTTGCCCCAGTAGCTCAACTTGAATTAATCAGACTGTTTATATCCATTGCGTGCTTTAAAAAGTTCAAAATATATTAAATGGATGTTAAGAGTGCATTTTTAAATGGTGATTTGCATGAAGAAGTATACGTTGAACAACCAAAGAGTTTTGAAGACCCTAAGCATGCTAATCATGTTTATCGCCTAAAAAAGGCACTCTATGGATTGAAACAGGCTCCCAGGGTATGGTACGAGAAATTAACTAAATTCTTTTTAAGTCATGAATTTGTTATGGGGAGTGTAGATAAAACATTATTTGTTAAGAAATATAAAGATCATATTTTAATTGTGCAAATCTATGTTGATGACATTATTTATAGATCTACCTGTGCTAACATAATTGTTGAGTTTGCAAATCTTATGAAGTCCAAATTCGAAATGAGTATGGTTGGAGAACAAAATTATTTCCTAGGGTTGTAAGTCAAACAGCTTCCTGATGGATTCTTCATCTCTCAAACCAAATATGCTCTAAACTTATTTAAAAGGTTTGAATTTGAGAGTGGGAAGAATTTTGATACTCCAATGAGTACCACTTTGAAACTCTTTAAGGATTCAACAGGTAAGAGTGTGGATCCTAAGGTGTTTCGCAGTATGATAGGAAGTTTACTTTATTTAACTGCGAGTCGACTGAATATTGCTTTTAGTGTTGGAATTTGTGCTAGATATCAATTGGACCTTAAAAAGTCCCACTTGATTGCTGTTAAGAGAATTTTTCGATATGTCGCTAGTTCAGCTAATCTTGGTCTCTAGTATTCACATGATACTAGTGTGCAATTAGCTAGTTACACGGATGCTGATTGGGCTAGTAACGTTGATGATCGTAAATCAACCGGTGGTGGTTGTTTCTATGTTGGGAACTGTCTAGTTTCCTAGCTAACTAAGAAACAAAGTTCCGTATCGCTCTCCACTGCTGAGGTTGAATATATTGCTGCAGGTAATGCATGCACTCAGCTAGTATGGATGAAGAGAATGCTAAGTGATTACGGAATTGTGCAAGAATCTATGATGTAATATTGTGATCACACAAGCGTAATTAATATTTCCAAAAATCCTATTCAGCATTCACGAACCAAGCACATTGACATTAGGTATCATTATACTCGTGAATTGGTGGAAGAAAAGATAATTTCATTGGAATATATTCAGACCAAGAATCAACTAGCTGACATATTCACAAAACCGCTCGATAAAAATCAGTTTGTAAAATTGAAATTTGATCTTGGTATGTGCAATAATAACTGATGATTTTTGCCCATTTGTATCATAATGTTTGTATATATTATTTTATATTTTTATTTTATTTAAATATATACAAATTGTATGTTTTCAGTGTTACATGACCAGTCGAGTACACACTTGACCAGTTGTGGCACGATCGGTCGAGTATGTACATGACCAGCCGTGAAATTAGTGAATTGGGTTTTTATTTTGGGGAAAGTGATTTTTCTTCATTTCTTTCTTCTCTCCATCAAGCCCAACCATGACCGGTCGAACCCATCACTCAATTACTCTCTGGTTAGTGTTTCATTTTTGTTTTCCTTTTGGATTTAAGTTATTTGATCATCCTTAATCTTGATTTTGCTTCTTGTTTTAAGATTTATGGTGGTTTGCAAGTATTTCTTCCTTAAAATCTGATTTGCTTGGAATCCTTTCATTCCCTTTTGTAAACCTCTGTTTCCTTATTTTCTTGTGATAATGAAAGGAAGAACTAGGAAGAAAACCACTTGCGGTCCCTCTTCTTCCTATTATGCACCCATTACCGTGCGTCATCTTCGGCCTCCCGAAGAGGATCCCAAGAGTGCAGGATTTCCATCTTAGAAAGTTTATTGTTGAGCGTGTTGTACTTGTTAATCATATTGAACGCTTCAACAATGTCCCTCTCCTTCAAG
This sequence comes from Magnolia changhungtana, assembly GCA_030180095.1. Taxonomy (NCBI): domain Eukaryota; kingdom Viridiplantae; phylum Streptophyta; class Magnoliopsida; order Magnoliales; family Magnoliaceae; genus Magnolia; species Magnolia changhungtana. Next base: position 3,174,587 of record JASAUF010000554.1, read on the forward strand.
CTGTAGGATGAGAAAACATACTATCTTAGGGCGGTCCTGCATACCGATCCATTGCGCAGGGCATGTACGCTTGCATTACTGAGTTCTCTCAAGATGATTTGACATTTACTGTGTCAACTAGAGAATGTCCAATTAAGGTAGACTGTCATTTGATTTCAGCAATTATGGATATACTTGCTGTTGATGACGGTGTACCTATATCTACTTTGCAAGCTAGACCTTCTAAAAATGCTAAACAATTGATTACGAGAGTTCTTTGTAACGTGAATGTAGAATGGAACGGTGGTACTGCACTCAGTTCTAAATATATGCTGCCCAGATACAGGGTCTTACATCATATTTTTATTTCGAATGTCTATCCTCGCTTAGGTAACAAGACTGAGTTGACCTCTTTTATTGCCCGCATTATGCATTCTTTTGTAACTGACATCCATATCTGTCTTCCTTTGCTTATCTGTCATCATATTATTCAGTTTTGACTCCATCCTGGTCATAACGATATTCCTTTCGCTTATCTTATGACTGCCTTAACTAATTATGCTTTGATAGCTATGCCTGTTGGAGAAGGTTCTATTAATCTCCGTCCATTTAACAACTCTAATATTAACAAGATGAACTTGGACTTGGCACTTGGTCAAGTTGATGGGAATGCTGGAGGAGATGAAAAAGCTGGAGAAGTTGATGCTTTACCTCAAGAAGACGTTAATGAGGATGATTTATTTGATGAACTTGAAGAAGATTCTGACGCTGACCCTGATTATTAGCCTTCTGGTTTCGATGAGAGGTTGTATTCTCTTGAGGAACAGGTGGCTCAGATTCGTGTAACCCAAGATTCTCAATTTGCTTATATGCGCAAATATATGAGGTGCATTAATAAAGGTTTACATCAAATTGATCCATCTATTCCTGCTCCATCTTCAGGATCTGATTAGTTTCATTTTGTTTTAATGGTATCTGTAATAATTTTATTCTCACTCTTTTCCCTATGACTATTTGGATAATGTTGTTTTATCTCTTATTTATTTAGTTAAAATACTTTGTTTTATTTGATTTAGATGAGTAGTTGTTAATTCTACTTGCTCTCTTATTATCTTCCTTTATCATTATTTGCTTCCTTTATCATGTTGTGACAAAAAGGGGGAGATCATTGTTGAATGATATAAGGATCATTATATCATTCAACAATAATATATCAGAATACACAATACAGATCAACTATACAAATGAGGAATAATATCAGAATACACGATACAGATCAACTATACAAATGAGGAATCATAAAGAGTCAAATATCAGATGCTGTATCTAAACCATATAAATGCAGAGACATGGTAACCCAAAATGCCATATGCCACAGATGTAATGCAATATGCGGTGCGAATGGAGTGACCATGCCGGAGCGTAAAGTCGGGATGATAGTACGTAGCATCGCAGGCTATGGGGTCCATCACAAGGGACTTCTATCCAGACTAGTCCCATACCTAAATTTGGATAGTCAGACTCAATGTGGTAAACTCCTGATCTCAGGTTACTCAAGCACCCCAACCGAAATCCTGGCCATTGTGAAGGTACACGTAACAAATAGTTGTGGACCACCAGCCCGAGTGGATAGTGAATGAATGAATGAATGAGTATGCAACTCCTGCTCAATAAGTCCACATATCAGTACTATTCATCTCTAGGATCATCATCGGGGTCTATTACACTCTACGCCAGCTTGCCGCCCCGATCCGAGTGCACAACTGGGTAAGTGAAAGAGACCTCACTATCCGCCTGCCAATATCGGGTCCAGCTCATCGATAGCGAACCCATTCCTCAAGCTGGTCAAACTCAACCTAGACATTACCCCCTCACTCAGGCGGGTAAGGTCACACCCCCTCCCAACCGACCACAACATAGTGGGAGACGCGGCTTACTGGTATACGACCCTCATGCACTCATACATATCCACTCGGTCTCGATGTTTGGGGCGTCTCCTAGCCACAGAGGTTTAGAGAATTTCACCCAAGGACATCTATGGCTCCCGTAGGCTAGAACCAAACATTTTCAGTGTCCCGCCATCCATGATATGTCTGTGGAGGCTACGACCCTTATGTCGCTAGGGCGTATAGTAATCACAACACATAATGTAAGATGCCTGAGTCATACAATCCAGTCATGCATCAATCCTGCGCATACCGTGCACTCATGAAAGATAACCTCTGCCTATCAGGGAGTCTCATAACAATCTGTCCAATGACACATGCAATGATCAACCACATCTCATAGCAAACATGCAGATGATGCGTATGGGCATGTATCATGATGTTATGCTGTTACATACTCATAATTAGTATAAATAACTGGCATCAACAATCGGCCTATACAATATGGACATTTAACCAACATTGCCCCCAAGGAATGGCCCACATAAAGCCTAACATATAGTGGATCCATTGCCTCACATAAGGACCTAATATAAAACACCATGGGCCTTACTTAAGGGCCAAATGTACATAACAGGTGGGCCCTGCTCATGGGCCTCAAATACATGACATGTGGCCTTACACATGGGTCTCGAATACATCAAATGGGTCATACATCATGGGCCTAATACATATCACAATGGGCCTTGCCCATAAGCCACGAATACATCACAATGGGCCTTGCCCATGGACCTCAAATACATCACAATGGGCCCCATCACATAGACCTCCTACTCATCACATTAGGTCTTAAACACGGGCTGCATATACATTACACAGGTCGAATAAACATCTCAATGGGCCTCAACTACGGGTTGCATATACATCATATGCGTCTCGACAATAGGCCTTGACAATCAAAATCGGCCTCGATACTTGGCCTCGACAATCAGAATCGGCCTCAGCAAATCAGCATATACAATCGATATCGATGAGAATGAGCTTAACTAGGCCTAACGGAAGGTCACCATGTGGGCGTTTAACCATCATTACTAAAAAATGTGGACATTCAACCAACACTGCTCCCAAGCAGTGGTCCACATAGAGTCAAACATATGGTGGGCCCAAATATCCAACAAGTGGTCTCAAGTAGTCATCACAGGTGGGCCTTACACATGCAGCACGTGGGCCTACACATCACGGTGGGTCGATACATTGGGCCGCACCATTGGCCTAATATACACATCACGGTGGGTCGCATCATTAGGCCGCACCAATGGGCCACATATCCAACAAGTGGGCCGCATCAATGAGCCACACTAATGGGCCTTATTATATATCAAGTCGGGTCTCGATAACTGGGCTAGAAATATATCACAATGGGCCATGACATACAGGCCGAAAATACGTCACAATGAGCCTCGATAACTAGGTTGGAAACATATCACAAGGGGCCACGACATACGGGCCGGACATCACAATGGGCCTCGATAACTGGGCTGGAAAACATATCACAATGGGCCACGACATACATGCCAGAAATACATCACAATGGGCCTCGATAACTGGGCTGGAAACATATCATGATGGGCCACGACATACGGGCTAGAAATACATCACGATGGGTCTTAATACTTGGGCTGGAAACATATCACAATAGGCCACGACATACGGGCCAGAAATACGTCACAATGGGCCTCGATAACTGGGATGGAAACATATCACAATGGGCCACGACATACGGGCCGGAAATACGTCACAATGGGCCTAGATAACTGGGCTGAAAATGCATCTCAGTGGGCCTTACCAAATGGGCCATAAACACATCCTAATGGGTCTCAACCATGGGCCTCTAATATATCATAACGGGCCACAACCATGGGCCTCAAACATATCATAACGGCCATAACCATGGGCCTCAATATACATTGCAATGGCCCACAACCCATGGGCCTCACATACATCATGTGGTCCGCAATACACGGGCCTCAGATACATCCCAATGTTCCCCAACACCTAGACCGGGTATACATTATATTGGGCCTCAAACATGGGCCATATATACATCGCATTAGGGTTCGCCATCTGGGCCTTTAGTACGTACATCATGTGGGGGCCACATGAATGGACGGTGTGGATATACAACATATATATCACGGTGGGTCCCACTATGATATGGGTCTCCCAGGAAGGTGGAGGGTTTGTAAATCATGATGAGAGCTAGGATTACATCTAAAATCATTTCAATAGTTGCAGGTGCAACATGTGCATCACTGTACATAATCACTCTATGGGGGTACATGGCTCACTAATGGTAACCAACATTGTCCAAAATTTTGCCCATGTGAATCAACACCTTCCAAACATTGCCCAGCACCATCTAAACACTCTGGACAGTGTGGATACGAAACATACATCCAGGTGGGGTCTGCAGCACCGCCCAAACACTATTCGGCACCATCCAAGCATGTCTAGCACTGTCCAGATCATCTGGACGGTGTGGATGAAATAAATACATCACTATGGTCCCCACGTGGGTCCCACAGCATATACATGTATATATGTATAATAATAATAATAATATAATGATAATAGTAATATAATACTATCATTATATCTGACCAGCGCCTAGACCTGGACGGGCGGCCTGGATACAAAATATATGCATCACGTGGGCTCAAAATACATCATATCGGGCCATATCAAGTGGGCCCCAAATATATTAAATCGGCCTCATCAAATGGGCCCCTATTAAATGGGCCATAAATATGGCAAGTGGGCCACATCACACGGGCCATATGTATATTAAATGGGCCACACCCAAATATAGGTGGTGATAGGGATTTTCACCATTAAAATTCCTAAGGGTTTAATGGTGGAGATTCAAACCACTGTTTTCCACAATGTGGTCTACTTGATCCTAAATCTGTCTTATTTCTATCCCAAGCCTTAAGATGAGCTTGCCAAATGGATGGACAGTTTGGGTGTAACCCCCACATCAAAGGCGGGGTCCACTGATCGTCCAGCAGCCCATGGCTGGACGACATGTATAAAACACATACACCGTGGTGGGTTCCGCCGTCCACAACCGTGGACGGTGTGAATAAAACACATACATCAGTAGGTCCCACCATAACATTTATTTGTCATCCAAACTGTTGATAAGGTCACATAGACTTGGATCAAAAGGAAGAACAAATTTCATATTAATCTAAAACTCTGTGACACATAAAAGAATTTCAATGGCAGCCGTTCAATCCTACTGTTCCCTATGACGTGGGCCACCCAAGTTCCATATACAGCTGATTTTTGGAGGGAACTCGCTGCACTAAAGGGGCCACGAAATGCACGGTTCTGATGTCCACACACATCATGGTGGGGCCCACGGTCGGCTAGGGACCGTCCCAGCACCCTGACGAGTCTTATTTCTATTTTTTAAAAAAAGTAATTCCACGGTTTTTCACATGTGGGGCCCGCATTTAGAGAATCCGACCCATCCGTTGGATTCCATGGCTCAAGATCAACCAAACAAGTCCAATATTCAATATGTTTTGGGGGTGTAGGAAGATCAGAGTGCATTTTAATGGTGAAAACCACTATTTTCTAAGCTATAGCCCAGCAGATAGTCAGATTGACTTCATTTTTCGGCTCAACACCTAAAATGAGCTATAGCCCAGCGTTTTTCGTCGAATTGAACGCGGTCCCACATCTCCTAGCTTGGGTTTCGTCTTAGCGCATGAGACGCGACATCAGAACCACGGCGACAGCACGGTTGCAATGATACAACTCTCGGGTCAAGCCGATTCTAATATATGGGGTACGACCTAGGATTGCACGCAAACACAGTAATAGATCGCGAGTCGCCGGAATTCGATCGGGAGAACCGCGAAGGCATGCAGAACGGTACGGTCTAGGATATGGGTTTCACAACTCTCTCCTCCTAATAAAAATTTCATCCTCGAAATTTGTTATCATGCAGGACAAAGCAAGGGAAGAGGAAGTATTGACTTATGCATATACTAATCAATACCATACAAGGCATAATCAATCTATAAACAAGTAGCGCTCTCTAATCTGAACCTCGCCCTCAGGATGCTTCATCAATGCTATGATGACCCCACTGATCCTCGGGTCCCGGGTCAGAAATAATCGAATCGGGATTACTACGCAGCCTCATAATCTAAACGGTAGGGAGTTATATCAGAAAATCTCTAAGTTATTCGAACTCGGGGATCTAATCATTCTAAGTTCTCAACAATCATCTGGTACCGACAGCCTCTGTAGTACCCTATTTTCGGCTCCTAGCGTCCATACGCCAGATTCTGGTCCTGGGATCATACAAGGAGGATTTTTTTTTAATACATTTAACTCGTAATAAGAATAACCACAAAATTACCCAATTCACAAAGGTAACATCATCATCATCATATATCCACTAATATAATCATTTGAGTACAATGCTGAAAGGAAAATACATAAATCGAAAATCAAGCTCAAGAAGACTGTTGCACGCTCCAAGCTCAACACTGCTACAACCTAACATCACCTGCACGCATCTATCATGCATAAGCTTATAGAAAAGGGTGGTGTAAGTGTGTGCACGAGGTAAGTGTTAAGTATTCAATGTAATATCATAATCATACAATGTCGAAATAAGCGCAAGGTCATGAATCATATGTTATCAGAGTAAGCAAAAATACTGACAAGTCCATGAGTCAAGCAATATCAGAATACATAATACAAATCAACTATACAAATGAGGAACAATATCAGAATACGTGATACAGATCAATTATACAAATGAGGAATCATAAAGAGTCAAATATCAGATACTGTATCTAAAGCATATAAATGCAGAGACATGGTAACCCAAAATGCCATATGCCACGGATGTAATCAATATGCGGTGCAAATAGAGTGACCATGCTGGAGTGTGAAGTCGGGATGATAGTATGTAGTATCACAGGCTATGGGGTCCATCATAAGGAACTTCTATCCAAACCAGTCCTATACCTAAATTTGGATAGTTAGACTCAATGTGGTAAACTCCTGATCTCAGGTTAGTCACGCACCCCAACTGAAATCCTAGCCATTGCTAAAGTACATATAACAAATAGTTGTGCACCACCAGCCCGAGTGGATAGTGAATGAATGAATGAATGAGTATGCAACTCCTACTCAATAAGTCCACATATCAGTACTGTTTATCTCTGGGATCATCACCGGGGTCTATTACACTTTATGTCAGCTTGCCGCCCCTATCTGTGCATACAACTTGGTAAGTGGAAGAGACCTCATATCTACCTGCCAATATCGGGCCCGGCTCGTTGATAGCGGACCTATTCCTCAAGCTGGTCAAACTCAATCTAGACATTGCCCCCTCACTCAAGCGGGTAAGGTCACACCCCATCCCAACCAACCACGACACAGTGGGAGACGCGGCCTACTGGTATACAACCCTCATGTGCTCATATATATCCACTCGGTCTCAATGTTTAGGGGTCTCCAGGCCACGGAGGTTTAGGAATTTTCACTCAGGGACATCTATGGCACCCGTATGGTAGAACCAAACATTTTCAGTGTCCCATCTGGCCATCCACGATATGTCTGTGGAGGTTACGACCCTTATGTCGCTAGGGCGTATAGTAATCACAATACACAATGCAGGATGCATGAGTCATACAATCCAATCATGCATCAATCCTGCGCATACCGTGCACTCTTGTGAGATAACCTTTGCCTATCAGGGAGTCTCATAACAATCTGCCCAATGACATATGCAATGATCAACCACATCTCATAACAAACATGTAGATGATGCGTATGGGCATGTATCATGATTTTATGCTATCACATACTCATAATTAGTATCAATAACCGGCATCAACAATCGGCCTCGACAATGTGGACATTTAACCAACATTGCCCCTAAGGAATGGCCCACATAGAGCCTAACAAATAGTGGACCCATGGCCTCACACAAGGACCTAATATACAACACCATGGGCCTTAATCAAGGGCTAAATGTACACAGCAGGTGGGCCTTGCTCATGGGCCTCAAATACATGACATGTGGCCTTACACATGGGTCTCGAATACATCGAATAGGTCATGCATCATGGGCTTAATATTATCATAATGGGCCTTGCCCATAGGCCACGAATACATCACAATGGGCCTTGTCGATGGACCTCAAATACATCACAATGGGCCCCATCACACAGACCTCATACTCATCACATTAGGTCTTAAACACGGGCTGCATATACATTACATAGGCTGAATACACATCATGATGGGCCTCAACTATGAGTTGCATATACATCATATGGGTCTCGACAATAGGCCTTGACAATCAAAATCGGCCTCGATACTCGGCCTCAACAATCAGAATCGGCCTCAGTAAATCGGCCTATACAATCGGTATCGATGAGAATGAGCCTAACAAGGCCTAAGGGAAGGTCATCATGTGGGCGTTTAACCATCATTACAAAAAAATGTGGACATTCAACCAACACTGCTCCCAAGCAGTGGTCCACATAGAGTCAAACATATGGTAGGCCCAAATATCCAACAAGTGGTCTCAAATAGTCATCACAGGCGGGCCTTACACATGCAGCATGTGGGCCTACACATCACGGTGGGTCGATACATTGGGCCGCACCATTGGCCTAATATACACATCACGGTGGATCGCATCATTAGGCCGCACCAATGGGCCACATATCCAACAAGTGGGCCGCATCAATGAGCCACACTAATGGGCCTTATTATATATCAAGTCGGGTCTCGATAACTGGGCTGGAAATATATACAATGGGCCATGACATACAGGTCAAAAATACATCACAATGAGCCTCGATAACTGGGTTGGAAACATATCACAATGGGCCACGACATACGGGCCGGACATCACAATGGGCCTCGATAACTGGGTTGGAAACATATCACAATGGGCCACGACATATGGGCCAGAAATACATCACAATGGGCCTCGACCCATGGGCCGAAATGCATCTTAATGGGCCTTACCAAATGGGCCATAAACACATCCTAATGGGCCTCAACCATGGGCCTCTAACATATTATAACGGGCCACAACCATGGGCCTCAAACATATCATAACGGACATAACCATGGGCCTCAATATACATCGCAATGGCCCGCAACCCATGGGCCTCACATACATCATGTGGGCCGCAATACACGGGCCTCAGATATATCCCAATGGGCCCCAACACCTGGACCATGTATACATCATATTGGGCCTCGAACATGGGCCATATATACATCGCGTTAGGCTTTGCCTTCTGGGCCTTAAGTACATACATCACGTGGGGACCACATGAATGGATGGTGTGAATATATAACATATATATCACGGTGGGTCCCACTATGATATGGGTCTCCCAGGAAGGTGGAGGGTTTGTAGATCACGATGAGAGCTAGGATTACATCTAAAATCATTTCAATAGTTGCAGGTGCAACATGTGCATCACTGTACACAATCACTCTATGGGGCTACATGGCTCACTAATGGTAATCATCATTGTCCAAAATTTTGCCCATGTGAATCAACACCTTCCAGACATTGCCTAGCACCATCCAAACACTCTAGACGGTGTGGATACGAAACATACATCAAGGTGGGGTCCATAACACCGCCCAAACACTATTTGGCACCGTCCAAGCATGTCCAGTACCGTCCAGATCATCTGGACGGTGTGGATGAAATAAATACATCACTGTGGTCCCCACATGGGTCCCACAACATATACATGTATATATGTGTTATAATAATAATAATAATAATAATAATAATAATATAATACTATCATTATATCTGACCAGTGCCCAGCCCTGGACGGGCGACTTGGATACAAAATATATGCATCACGTGGGCTCAAAATACATCATATCGGGCCTTATCAAGTGGGCCCCAAATATATCAAATCGGCCTCATCAAATGGGCCCCTATTAAATGGGCTATATATATGGCAAGTGGGCCACATCACACAGGCCATATGTATATTAAATGGGCCACACCCAAATATAGGTGGTGATAGGGATTTCCACCATTAAAATTCCTAATGGTTTAATGGTGGAGATTCAAATCACTATTCTCTGCAATGTGGTCCACTTGATCCCAAATCCATCTTATTTTTGTCCCAAGCCTTAAGATGAGCTTGCCAAATGGATGGACAGTTTGGGTGCAACCCCCACATCAAAGGTGGGGTCCACTGACCGTCCAGCAGCCCATGGCTGGACGGCATGTATAAAACACATACACCGTGGTGGGTTCCACCGTCCACAGGCGTGGACGGTGTGAATAAAACACATACATCAGTGGGTCCCACGTGGGGCCCACCATAACATTTATTTGTCATCCAAATTGTTGATAAGGTCCCACGGACCTGGATTAAAAGGAAGAACAAATTTCGTATTAATATAAAACTTCTAAATCACATAAACGAATTTTAGTGGCAACCATTCAATCTCACTGCTCCCCGTGACGTGGGCCACCCAAGTTCCATATACGGCTGATTTTTGGAGGGAACCCGCTGAACTAAAGGTGCCACGAAATGCACGGTTCTGATGTCCACACACATCACGGTGGGGCCCACATTTGGGGCCCACGGTTGGCTAGGGACCGTCCCAGTGCCTTGACGAGTTAGCAGCAGCAGCAGGCGTTGCTGTTCTCTCTCTCTCTCTCTCTCTTATTTTTATTTAAAAAAAAGTAATTCCATGATTTTTCATACGTGGGGCCCTCATCCAGAGAATCCGACCCATCCGTTGGATTCCATGGCTTAAGATCGACCAAACAAGTCCAATATTCAATATGTTTTGGGGGTGTAGAAAGATCAGAGTGCATTTTAACAGTGAAAACCACTGTTTTCTAAGCTATGGCCCAGCAGATAGTCAGATTGACTTCATTTTTCGGGTCAACACCTAAAATGAGCTTGGGAATGGAATGGATGGCGTGGATTAAATACGTACATCAAGGTGGGGCCTACATGAGGGACCCACCCAGAAATCCTAAATAAATAATTTTTTATTATTATTATCTTTTTCTTCTCTATTGGTATTAGTACACCCACGGTCTGTTCACATTTCCCTGGAGCACGTCCAGCGTCCAGAAACATTGGATGGGCGGCATGAATATACATCCCATCAAGGTGGGTCCCATATGGACGTGGCCCACTTGGTTGGATCAACCTGATATGTGTGTTTTTCCTTCCATTCAGGCCCACTAATGGGCTGGACAGTGTAGGTCCAACACATCCATCAGGTTGGTCGCATGAAGATGGATGGTGTGGATATGTTACATACATCATGGTGGGGGTCTATCCGAGTGGGCCACACGGCCACATCATCACAAAGAAAGAAGGAAAGAAAGAGGGAGAAAGAAGCACCCACTTCTAGATCTTGAACTCCTCCTTCCTCCAATGGGTCTTAGGGCTCGGAAAGAATTTCAACGGTTGAGATTGTTTTCGGAGGGTGGAGATGAGAGATAGAAAGGTCGGTCACACTAGGAGGTTGGGTGCTCTCATGGGGTGTTGTTTGAAAAAAAATGGAGAGAGAGAATGAGAGGGAGAGGGGGTGATGGGAGAGGGGTGATGGGAGAGAGGGATGGATGGGTGTACTTGAGTAAGGGATAGAGTTAACTTTTAAGGGTTGCCTTTGTACTTGGGGATGGGATAGATTAATGGGTGTACTTTGACAAGTGAAGTGATTAATGTGATGGATTTTCTAGGGATTGCAACGCGTGACATTTTTCCTCGAATTGAATGCAGGCCCACATCTCCTGGCTCGGGTATCGTCTTGGCGCATGAGACGCAGCATCAGAACCGCGGCAATAGCGCGGTCACAATGATACAAGTCTCGGGTCAAGCTGATTCTAATATATGGGGTACGACCTAAGATTGCACTCAAACGCCGGAAATAGATCGCATGTCGTTGGAATTCGACCAGGAGAACCGCGAAGGCATGCGGAACGGTACGGGCTAAGATACAGGTTTCACAGCCTAAGCTTTGTTTTGGGTGTAGGTTGTCCTACGAACTAAGTTTGAATAAATTTTTCAATACTAGTGAGAGTATATTTCTTGATTTATTTATTATTTTAGTAAGTTTATTTTTATTTGGCATAGTCCTATTCACCCCCCCTCTAGGACTGCTAAGCTCGCCCTTTTCAAGTGGTATCAGAGCTAAGTTGCTCATTTTTATTTGGATTAATTTTCTTGAGTTAAAAGATCTAGAGCTTTCATTATGTCAAATTTTGATGGCTTGTCTATCACTGGGCCATCACTTTTTGATGGCTTTAACTATGCATACTGAAAAGCCAAAATGAGGATTTTAAAAAAATCCTTAGATTAAAGAATGTGGCAAACCACTATAACCAAAGGGAAACCTCCTATGTCAGAAATATTAGGCAGTGATGGAACTAAATCTTTGAGAGAAACTGCATTCTTTTTATGGACTGCAGCTCAGAAAAGCGAAAGCAGTGAAAATGTTAAGACCTTAAATGCCATAACTTGCACTCTATCACCTGATGAATTCAAGAGAATTATTTCATGTAATACAGCTAAACTAGCTTGAGATATTCCTAAAATGACACATGAAAGAACTTATATAGTCAAGAAATCAAAAGTTCAAATCCTCACTATAAAATTTGAGGAAATTCGTATGGCAGAAAATGAAACTTTCATGGACTTCTATACGTAACTAAATGATATAGTAAATTCCACGTGGGGTTTAGGAGATGGAATCCCAGAAAGCAAGGTCTGTGAAAAAATACTGCGATCTCTTCTTGAGAGATTCAATAATAAAGTAACTGCCATTCAGGAATTAAGAGATATTGATTATATGAAGGTTGAGGAGTTAGTTGGTTCACTCCAAACGTTTGAGTTAAATTTTAAAGCTCCAAAAGGTAAGTCCATAACTCTTAAATCATCTAAATCTGTCTTAAAAGAAAATTGTGTTAATTCTGATGTTGAAGATACTGAAGATGATATGGCTTTACTTGCTAAGCAGTTTTACAGAATTTTCAAAAATAAGAAAAGATTAGATTTTCAAAAACCATTTGATAAAAGAAAAGGAAAATCTAAATCTTGGAAATCTATAAAGGACAATTAGTGTTTCAACTGCCATGAATATGGGCACTTGACAAATAAATGTCCTAAAAGGGATAAGTAAAAAAGAAAGGGCATGTTGGGTACTTGGGATGAATCATCCAGCTCTAAAAGTTCTTATGAGTCTGATGAATCAGAATAAGAAAAATCAAATGATGTAAAAGCCCTAATGACTATAGCTAGACTCACCTCCTCAGATAGATGTAACTTTTTTTATTATGAAAATCTCAGGAGTGACCCTGAAAATGAGAATGAAGATGACCTTCAAGATGCTTACAATGCCTTATATAGGGAAAGTTGCAAAATTGCTGTTAAAAAAAAATTCAAAGAGAAAAATATCTTAAATCAAAAGAAGAACTTGAGAACAGTGTTTTAAAAAATTCTCATCTTTCAAATTGTTTTGAAAAAATAAAACTAGATTTAAATGTCAAAACCTTTGAATTTGAAAAACTTAGAATAGGAAATGAGAACCTAAAACTCGAAGTTTCTTCTCTTTTGAGTTCTAAGGATACTTGGAGATATACCCATAGAGACCCAAATCTAGAAAACTATTTACATCTTCCAGAAAATGTGGCGACAAATCAGGTCTAGGCTATTTCAAAGATAGTTCTCTAAAAAAACAAAAATGCATCTCCCATATTTGTAAAAGGAGAAACATCAAACTCAAAAGGTAAGAATTTGAGAAACTATGGTCAAAATGATTTCAAAAATCCAAAATCTTTTCAAGTTTCTAAGATTGATTCTAATGCTTTCAGCTATAGAAATCAAAGATATAACAAACCTTCTTTAGTTGAAAAATAGTGGACTTACTCAAAGAGCTTATAAAATCTAACTCAAATGGAATCGGAGTTAATAGAAAGGGGAGAAATTCCAACTCCCTGAAACAGAGAAAAACTAATGGAACTCCTAAACCCAGAATCATAATGAAATGGGTTCCAAAGGTTGCATGTCTTGTTGCCCACATAGCCTTTAAAGCCACTAGCCATTCAAAATGGTATGTGGATAGTGGATGTTCAAGACATATGATAGGTGACAAAGAAATATTCACCAACTTCAAGGAAGTAAACAACGGATTAGTTACTTTCGGTGTTGGAAGCAATTGTAGAATCATGGGCCAATGTATTGTTCAACTCTCTAATCTTCCTCCATTTAAGAATGTTTTGTATGTTGAAGGTCTTAAATATAACCTCCTAAGTATTTCTCAAATTTGCGATAACAAACACAGTGTAAAATTTACAAATCACGGATGTGAGATTTCAAATGAGAAGGGATGTGTGATATTAAATGGTCATAGGATTTCTGAGAATTGCTACATTATTAATAACTCATGCTCTTCTAACTTTTCATGTTACATGGTCTGAAAGTGCCCTGGTTTGTCAATAGCGTGAGTGTTGAGTCAGTTAGACTGCAGAGCCTCATAGGAAGATCAACTCATGCATCTACCTTAACCGGATGTGTGCAAGCTCGCCACAGGTAAATCTAAGCCTCACATCCCTTGTCCCAAAACACCAGGTTTATAAAACCCTTAAAATAAACTAGAACATCATAGGGTTTTTAAGTTAAGAAAACTTTTTTTCAAAATAGAAAAATTCTCTAAGTTTTCTTGCTTTGTCAATTTTATCGATATACATGTCGATATGATCGACCTGTGCTGTTAATGTCCTCGATGCTTAAACAATATCATCGAAATGAGGACAAAATACATCCAGCAACCGCATATATCTCTGGACGGATTTATCGATGTATTGATATACCTATCGATATCATCGATATTTGAATCTTAAGTCCATCGAAGGTGACTCGATAATATCGACAGACAGATCTCCGGTGCCCCTGTTTTTACTTAAGAAAATCACATGTGCATCGATATATCGAAGTCTTTTTCGATACCATTGAAGTTTAAATCTCGATGATATCTGAAGGCTCTCGATATTATCGGTCAAGGACGCCTTGTCTTCCAACGAAATATTTTAGGATTGTTTATCTATGATCGGGGGTCACTCGATATAATCGATATTTAAATATCGATGCTATATCGATTGCATTGAACAGGGACAGAAAATGTCCAACAAACTTAATGGAAAATCCTTCAGATTTATCGATGCATCGACACAACTATCGATATCATCGACATTCAAATTTTGATGATCTCGAAGGTCCCTCGATCATTCTTGTAAACCTGAAATATTTCATAGCAAGTCTCTCTCATTTTTAAGTATCAATAAATCGAACCTATCATCGATGTTATCAGAGTTCGAAATCCAATTACATCGACACATGTTTCGATTCCCTCGACTAATGGCAATAGGTTAGAAAAGTGTATGACATTTGAGTTTGTGTCATCAAGCGGCCAGTCGATGCCATCGAGAGTATATGCTCAATGATATTGACCCCGCTCGATGATATCGAACTCTGTCATAAATGTGACCGTTTTATATCCGTTGGAACCTTTTGCCTATATAAAGAGGACTTGTCTATTGTTGCTGGTAGAGGAAGAAGAGAGTGCTTTTGAGTGTTTTACCTTAGATCATATACCCAAAGCAAGCCCTTTCTCTCATGGGAATTCATTCTCCAATCCACCCTCATCATTGATATTCAATAGAGTGGATTAGGGAATGAACTTCCGCATTCAAGGATCCTCCAGCTACCACCTTAATGGCAAATCATTAAGCTGGGATGCCTTAAATGCATAAGATGATTGGAATCGCTCTATCTCCTTTATAGGAAAATAATTAAGAGTAGGATTCCATCATAACCTTGACCCAACCCGTCGCTATGCATCGGTTTATCTTCAGTGTTGCGGTTTAAGGAAGCAAAAGACTCTTCATCAACAAAGGAGGAGATATTCATCAACGAGCAAAAAGGGACTCATCCGCTTATCTGTAAGTAACTAGAGTCCAGAGGACACTTGTGATCATTCCTTTTTAAGATTGGGTCTAAGGTGGTTCTAACCTTTGTAAGCCCTCGTAGGATGCCTCCGGCGGGAGTGTACGTGGTAGGTATGTAGCGTTGACCCTTGCTCTGTGGAGAGCATAAACTTCCAGTTGAAGGTGAACCTGTCTAAAACCTTAGGTTCGAGGTGAACCGTGTAAAACCTCAGTTAGGGTCTTATGGAAGATCCTTGGCTAGTGTGCCTAAAAGTGAGTGTGTTGTGTTGGCCCTTCCTTGTGAGAGCATAAACAATCAGCCTCAGTGTAGGTTGTAAAGGTTGAAGGTGAACCTGATTTAAAACCTTAGGTTTGAGGTGAACTACTGTGAAACCTCCTTAGTGAAATCTGGTACACTTAAGGGTTGAGTGCGGTTACCGGGAGTGGAGTAGACAAGTAGTCGAACCACTATAAAAATGACTATGTTTGAGATTGTTATTTTTCTGATTATGTGATTTACTTTAATATTTTTATATCTGAATATCTGAGCTCACACCTTACACACATACATAGTCATATCCATCATAAACTAGTTTGCATATTGTTCACTTCTTAAATAGTTTGTGATTGGATCCTCTATCGAGCTTGGTAGCCAGTAGAGTTACTTTTGAGTAATCTTAATATGAGCATATTATTACGATTAGTGCAATAGGATTTTAAATAAATCATAAGAACTTTAAAAAATCATATTCACCCCCCTTTAGGACATATTGGCATATTCTTACTACAACTAAAGTGGTCTTCACCACTATTTCATGGTCTAAACAGACGAAATAGAACTATGGCATAAACGTCTTGGACATGTTAACTTTAGAAATCTTTATAAATTGAGTAAAAGAGATCATATTCGTGGCTTATTCAAATTGAAAAAGATAGAAAAGATTTGTGGTGCATGTCAGATTGACAAGCAAACTAGGAGTAGTCACAATACAGTAAACTCCTTAACCACAACCAAACCTCTTGAACTACTCCATATGGATTTGATTGCGTGCTACATTATAAATCATGTGTATATTAGAAAATCAAAAGATAAAACAGCCTATGAGTTATGGTTCAATAAGAAACCAACAGTCAAATACTTTTGAATTTTTGGAAGGTAAATGTTTTATTTTACGTGACTAGGAAAATTTAGAGAAGTTCAAAGCCAAGAGTGATGAGGGAATATTCTTGAGTTATGCTCTGAATAGTTGAGCATATCGTATTCTTAACAAAGAACGGGAGTGATTCAGGAATCTATTAACATTGTAATTGACGATCACCTGATCACACCCTCACTAAGTCAAGATGATGATTAAGTCAACATTATCGATAAACCTGACTCTTCATCTAAATTAGATGATACTGAATTAAGATCAGTCAAGGACCATTCGGTTGATCAAATATTAGGTAACCTTCGTATTGGGGTTTAGACAAGAAAACATTTAGAGAATATCTGTAACTACATCTGCTTCACTTCTCAAATTGAACCGGCTAATGTAAAAGAAGCACTTGCCGATGAAAATTGAATATTGGCCATGCGAGAAGAGTTAAATTAATTCGTCAGAAATGATGTTTGGTATTTGGTTCCTAGACCTTTTAATGAACATATATTGATTGTATAGATCTACGTTGATGATATTATTTACAGATCTACAAGCACTAACTTGTCCATTGAGTTTGCAAATATGATGAAATCCAAGTTTGAAATGAGTATGGTTGGAGAATTGAATTACTTTCTTGGATTACAAGTAAAACAACATGAAGATGGTATTTTCATATCTCAAACCAAATATGCTTTAAATTCGGTAAAGAAATTTGGATTCGAGAACGGTAAAAAGTTTGATACTCGTATAAGTACAACTCTCAAACTCTCAAAGGATGAAATAGGTAAAAGTATAGACTTACGTTTATATCGAAGCATGATTGGTAGTCTTCTATACTTAACTGCTAGTAGACCTAATATTGCCTTTAGTGTTGGAATCTTATAAGTGCTATGGTTTCCTATTCCTTTGGTTGTCAAATTTTGTGGTGCCAAAAACATAATCTATGTCTTGTGCAGCATATTAATTTATATGTTCAAGACACTCTATCCTTGCTTCAAGTCAAGAACGAAGAACTACTTCAAATCATTTCAAGAAATGCAAGTACAAGCTACAACGAAAGAAGTGATCTTGTTCAAGACTCAAGTTAGTGTACAACTGATGATGAAGTATAATTCAAGCTCTAGAAGATCTCAAGTTTAATGCTACATCAACTATAAAGATCTCAAGCTTCACAATATTTAAAAGGTCAACTATCTTCTGAAGAATTAAAGACTCATTGTCCATACTTCACTTTCAAGGTATGAATGACCTTAGATTGACCTTAGTGTAGGTCATTTTGTATACATAATTCAAATTGAATCTTTTTATAAGTATTTGGTCTTTTCTAAGACTAGTCCTGGAGCTGGCTCGACCAGTCCAAGAAATTCCAAGACCAGTCTTAAGTTGTTACAAATTTTATGAATTTTTTGGTTGAGCTTTGACCAGTGCTGGAGTTTGATCGACCGGTAGTAGTGTAAGACCCGTATCCTAGTCCGTACTGTTCTGTTGGCTTCCGCGATCCTTACGGTCAAATTCTAGCAATCATCGACCCATTTTCGAAGATTGTATGTGATCCTAAGCCAAGACCTACATACCAAAGTTAGCTCAACCAGAGATTTGTACCTTGGCGATCGCGCACTGACCCGATACCTGGGCTAGAAGTTGTGGATCCGCGTTCATTCTGAAGAAACGCCGCGCATTGCATATATAGAGAGAATCTCTATGACATGTCCCATCAATCAATCAATCGATGTCAAGTACAACCATACCTCAAGTACAACAACCCATCCCTCTTTTCCACAAGTCAACTCTCTCTCTCCCCTCACCATCCTTCTTTTACTCCATTTTTAACTAAAGCCATACCTTGCGTCACCTCTCCTTACACCCACCATTCCACCTATCCCTTTCATCCATTAATTCTCCATTTCTCTCAAAAAACTCTCCTAAGCAACAAAGCTCCACACGTCCAAGCTTCTCCCTCCCAAATGCTTGGTGTGGCCCACTTTCCCTTCTTTCTCATCTCCCATCTCAACCGTTGATCCATCATCTACCTCCATCAAAAGTCAAGCAAAAGAATTAAGGAGGCCAAGGAAGCAAGGTGAAGGCCAAAAGGTGGGTGATCTTTGAGTTTCTACCGTTGATTTAATGATTTGAGGGCCCACATGTTGGTAGGACCCATTTTGATGTATGTGATGTATCCATGAGGGGCCCATAGTGGTGGGGTCCCTCTATCACCGTCTCTCTCTCTCTCTCTCTCTCTCTCTCTCTTCTTTGAATGGTGATGATGATGAAGGGTGAGTGAGGCCCACCATGAATCATGTATTTCATGTGGGACCCATTGGATGAATGTGATGGACCTACGCCATCCAGCCCATTAGCGAGGCAAGATGAAGGAAAACATAAATATCAGGTGGGCCACGTTCATGTGGGACCCACCTTGATGGGTGGGCCACGACCATGTGGGACCCACCACAATGCATGTGTTTCTCCATGTCGTCCAGCGTCTCTGGACACTGGACGGGTGTGGTTAACCCGGAGTGCGTGTACTGACAATGGGCGTGTACTAATAGCTAACAAAAAAATTTTATTTTTTTTAGGTGGACCACTTATGTAGGTCCCACCTTGATGTATGTACTCAATCCAAGCCGTCCACTCTTTTCCTCAGATCATTTTATGCGTTGGGCCAAAATATGAACCCAATCTGACATCCTGGCGGGCCATAGTTTGAATAATAAAATTTTTACCATTGAAACACCACCTGATGTTTCGATACGCTAAAACCCATTGAACATTAGGCTTGATGGGTTGGTATTGAGCCATAGGAGCTGATGGTTGGGTCAGATCCACCTGAAGCGGGCCTCGCATATGAAAATCCCTAGAAATGAATGATTTAAAAAAAATAAAAAAATAAAACAGTATCAGCTTTGCTGCTGCTGCTGACAGAAGACGCAGGCACTGCCTGCAGCTGGTGGGTGGGCAGACGGACGGGCTAGCCTCACGGCCTAGCTGTGGGCCCCACCATGATGCGTTTCAAACATCAACACCATGCATTTGACACGTCCCCTTTAAATCATGGGATATCCCAAAAATCAGCTGTATACGAAACTCAGGTGGGCCATACCATCTAAAATCATGTGAGGACATGCCTAAAACATATAAAATCACTTGGTGGGTCCTACCTAAAATTTGGATGCGGCTGAAACTTGGCCTGAACCCTTAGCCAAGTGGGACGCACATAATGGGTGGGCTGGATTTGTGAACCACATTTTGGTGGGCTCCCTGTCCACGTGACCTAATCAACAGGTTGGGTAAAAAATAAACAACATGGTGGGCCCCTGGTCCATGTGACCATATGAATAGTTTGGATGTCATATAAACAGTATAGTGGGCCCTAGGTCTGAGTGACATTATGAACAGTTTGGATGTCAAATAAACATCACCATGGGTCCCCAGGTTTGAGTGACCTTATCAATGGACTAGATGGAAAATAAATATTATGGTGGGCCCCGCATGGGATCCACTGATGTATGTTTTGCAATCCACACCTTCCATTAGTGTGGGCCCCACTATGAGGCATGTACTTTATCTATGACATCCATCCTTGGCAGGCCTTGAAAATTTTAATGGTGGAAGTTATTACCACCACTTATTTTGGGTGTGGCCTACTTTAATATATATATTAGACCCATGTGACTAGGCCCATCTTGATGTATTTGTGGCCGTTGTTGAGGCCTACCTTGATATATATGAAACCTATGTTATAAGGCACATTATGATGTATTCAAGGCCCATGGGTCGAGGCCCAATGAGGCGTACATAAGGCCCATTGTAGTGTGATTTCACCATGGTATATGTGTTGATATTTATAGCGGGCTATACCTTGGGAGCAATGATGGTTTGACGTCCACATTGTAAGGATAATGTTGGTTAAATGTCTGCATTGTCACTCTCCCTAAGGCCCACTGATAGGCCCATATTTGTACTGAGTAGGCCATCTAGGCCCATATCCGTTATACACAAACCCATCACCCTATGACATGTTTAGAATAGATCCATGATTCATGATCATAAGCATCATATGTATGTTTGATATGACGAGTGACTGAGCATAGCATATGCCTTCGGGCGGATTGTTTATGGGCTCCCTAATAGGCGGAGTTGCCCTACATGAGCGCGCGATGTGCGCATGATTGTTGCATGTTTGGTAGGGTGATTCATGCACTTGCATTTGTGTGATCATGATTATTGTATGCCCTAGCGACATCAAGGCCATAGCCTCCACAGACACATCATGGGTGGCTGGATTGGATACCAAAAATGTTTGGTTTTAGCATACGGGTGCCATAGATGTCCCTGGGTGAAAATTCCTAAACCCGATGGTACCAGAGGATGACTCCAACGTCGAGACCGAGTGGATATATGAGAGCAGGAGGGTTGAATACTAGGAGGCCGCGTCTCCCAATGTGTCATGGTCGGTTGAAAAGGGGTGTGGCCTTACTTGCCCTAGGGTAGGGGGAAATATTAGGTTGAGTTTGACCAGCTCGTGAATGGATCCACTATCGACGTGTCGGATAGGTATTGACAGACTATTGGCCAGGCAAATAATGAGATTTCTTACGCTCATTTGGACTGTGCGGCTAGGAGAGCGGCAGTGTCATTTGGAGTGTATTAAACCTCGGTGATTATCCATATTGAGAACCGTACTGATTTGATGCTCTAGTGAGGAGCTGCATTGATATGTGGATATAGATTGGCATGCTTGACTTACATTCTACATGGCCTTGATATGGCCAATAACATTCATATTCTGCACCGCATAGCTTTGGTACGGCTGATTGCATCCATGTACTCATCAACACGATTCCGCATTGCACTGAACTTGCATTCTAAGCACGATTATTCTGTGCATACACTTACACCACCCTCTAAGCTTTCCATAAGCTTATGCATGATTGATGCGTGCAGGTGATGCTAGGACGCAGCCATAGCCTCTCCGTAGTTGAGTGTGTAGCCGAGCTTCTGGAGTTTTGTTGCTTTCATTATATTATATTTCCCTTTCATACGCCCTGTACTCAAAGTTTTTGATCATAGTGGATTTTGTGTTGGTGTTCCTGTGGTTATTGTTTATGGGTTATGCTTTTGGTTATGCTCATTACAAATCAAATTGATAATTAGAAATCCTCCTTGTAGCATCCCAGGATAGGAACCTGGTGTATGGGTGTTGGGAGACGAGAATGGGGTACTATGGAGGCTATCGGTGCCAGATTCTGCGATCGGAAATTTTGTGAGCCTGGTCTCTAAGTTCGGGGCGTGACAAGTAGGAATAGTGCCAACTCATTCACAACCAGTCCTCCAGCTACCACTCAAACTCCAACAACCATTATTGGTTCCTCACGACCAGTTGTGGGTTGGTCACGACCAGTCGTGGAGGCCTCATGACCAGTCATGGACACCCTACGACCAATCGAGAAATGGTTTTATCCGATCGCCCTTAAAATTTCAAAATGCAGTCCGACCTACGATCAGTCGTGGTGGCCACACGACCAGTCGTAGATGCGATTTCTGCTTGTATAAATAGAATATGAATTTCAGAGTTTCTTAATCCGAATTCAAGTAAAATCAAGGCTTCACTTTGAGATAAGTTTGTGTTAATTTTTTAAGCTACGCTGTCATATTTAATATTCTCTTTTGTTAGCTTTGTCAATTTGACTTTGTTTTTGTATTCCAATCTGAATTAAAAAGAGGAATTGTTGTATTCCTTCTTCGTGGAATCAAAATCAAATAGAGCTAGCCCATCTGGTTTAATTTAAAATCTATTACAACTTATAACCATTTCAAAGTGAGTATTGGACAATTGAACTACTATATATTTGAACTTCTACTCTGATTGATTCTTCCGGGCTGCTACAAAGGAGAAATCTAAGTATTTTACATTTGTGTAAATTTTCATTATTTTGGTTTCTTTTGAGATTGAGCAAGAAAAATCTCATTGTGTTGGTTATCTGAGGAGAGCCAGAAAACTCAGAAAGTGGGATTTTTGAATTGTGTAAGCCCATTTAAAAGACACAATTGTGAAGGTTTTAGGTGAACCTGTGAAACCTATTTTCATAGTGAACACTGATATCCCCTATGTGAGGATATTAGGAGTGGAGTAGCAAGCTGTGTAGCTATTGTTTAACAGCTGGTGTACACACAGGTGAACCACTATAATTCTTTGTGTTTTGTGGTTTGAATGTTTATTTAATTTCTATCTTTTATAATTGAAGCTGTGGAATGTATGTATGGATGTGAATGTTGTAATATTTACATTTCAAGCATTATGGGAATGTCGTAATAGTTTAAAATTTCAATTCTTGCTATTTCCTTTATTCCTCTTCAGTCTGAGATATTGATACTTATACCGTTCTAGTAAGGTTGTCCTGCCATAAACCTTTGGTTTTTATGGTGCAAGGTTGTCCTTAGAACATCATTTGTATCAGCCTCTCAATACTAGAATATTGAGGTTTCTTTACATTTCCGTATTGTGATTTATTTAAAAAACTATCTTTTTATTTATTTGTTTATAAGGCTATCCTTTATTTAATTCCACTGGTATTATTTTAAATTTGACATAGTCCTATTCACCCCCCCCCCCCCCCCCCAGGACATATAGCTAGGCCTTTTTAAGTGGTATGAAAGCCTAATAACTCATTTTAATTGATATTTGGATTTATTTCCTGAGCTAATCGATCTAAGCTATTTATAAGATGTCAAATTTTAATAGTCTTTCAGTCACTAGGCCTCCACCATTTGATGGCTCCAATTATGCCTATTGGAAAGCCAGGATGAGGATTTTCCTTAAATCCATGGATGAGAGCGTGTGGCAAGTCACAGTGACTGAATGGATCCCTCTTACCACTGAAGTGACTGGTATCGATGGATCAAAATCGATGAGAATAACACCTTATTTTTCTTGGACTACTCTTCAGAAAAGTGAGAGTAGTGCTAATGTAAAAGCACTAAATGCAATCACTTGCGCACTATCACCGGATGAGTTTAAAAGAATTATATCCTGTGATACTACAAAGCAAGCTTGGGATATTTTAGAAATGACACACGAGGGTACATCAATTGTCAAGAAGTCTAAAGTTCAAATCCTCACAACTAAATTTGAAGAAATACATATGGAAGAAAATGAAATGTTTATAGGCTTCTATACTAGACTGAATGATATTGTGAACTCCATGTGGGGTCTTGGTGATAAAATCCTAGAAAGTAAAGTATGCGCAAAGATACTACGCTCACTGACGAAAACTGGATAGTAGCTATGCAAGAAGAACTTAACCAATTTGTGAGAAATGATGTTCGGTATCTTGTTCCTATACCTAAAGATAACACATTATAGGAACTAAGTGGATTTTCAAAAATAAGTCTGATGAACTTGGTAATATAATTTGAAACAAGGTTAGATTGGTTGTACAAGGGTACACTCAAATTGAAGGTATCGACTATGATGAAACCTTTGCCCCAGTAGCTCGTCTTGAATCAATCAGACTATTCATATCCATTATGTGCTTTAGAAAATTCAAAATTTATCAAATGGATGTAAAGAGTGCCTTCTTAAATGGCGATCTGCATGAAGAAGTTTATGTTGAACAACTAATGGGTTTTGAAGACCCTAAGAGTACTGATCATGTCTATCGCCTTAAAAAGGCTCTCTACGGTTTGAAACAAGCTCCTAGGACATGGTACGAAAAATTGACTAAGTTTTTACTAAGTCATAATTTTCTAATAGGAAGTGTTGATAAGACTCTGTTTGTTAAGAAACATAACGATAATATCTTAATTGTGTAAATCTATATTGATGATATTATTTATGGATTAACCCGTACTAACATGACTATTGAGTTTGTAGATTTAATGAAATCTAAGTTTGAAATGAGCATGGTTGGGGAATTGAATTATTTCCTAGGGTTGCAAGTAAAACAACAACCTGATGGCATTTTTATCTCTCAAACCAAATATGCTTTGAACTTAATTAAAAAGTTTAGATTTAAGAATGGTAAGCATTTTGATACTCCTATGAGTACAACATTAAGACTCTCAAAAGACTTTAAGGTAAAAATATAGATCCTACATTATATCGCAGTATGATTGGTAGTTTGCTTTATTTAACTGCTAGTAGACCTGATATTGCTTTTGAGTGTTGGTATTTGCGTTAGATATCATTCTGACCCTAAAGAGTCTCATCTAACTGTTGTTAAGCGGATTATGCGATATGTCACAAGTTCTGCTAATTTGGGTCTCTGGTATCCATATGATATGAGTGTTCAGTTGGCGGGATGCTGATTGGGCTGGTAATATCGATGATAGAAAGTCAACCAGTGGTGGTTGTTTCTGTATTAGAAATTGTTTAGTTTCATGGTTTAGTAAGAAACAAAGTTCTATATCGCTTTCTACTACTGAGGCTGAATACATTGCAGCTGGAAATGCATGTACTCAACTTGTTTGGATGAAACGCATGTTAAGCGATTATGGAATTACACAGGATTTAATGGTTTTATATTGTGATAATTCCAGTGTAATAAATATTTCTAAAAATCCAGTTCAGCATTCACGTACCAAGCACATTGACATTAAATTTCATTACATTCGTGAATTAGTGGAAGAAAAAATAATTTCATTGGAATACATTTCAATTGAGACTCAACTTACTGATATTTTCACTAAACCGCTTGACAAAAGCAAATTTAATAAATTAAAATTTGATCTTGGTGTGTGCAATTTAAATTGATTATTCATGCATGTGTGTCTCATAGTGTATATATATTTGATAATCTATTGGTTTAAATTTCAAATTTTGATGAAAAATGCATGTTTTTGTTGGCTCACGACCAGTCGAGGACGTGCTCGACCAGTCGTGTAGCGCGCTGAATCTCTTAAAAATTTGAAAAAATCTCATCTTCCTCATTTCCTATTTCTTCTTCAACGGGCCTTAGCACGACTAGTCGTACCCAACTGTCTGATTCCTCAAGGTTAATGCATTATTTGTGTTTTTTTTTTTTTATAGATTCCAGCTAATATTACTTCATTTTCACTCTTGGAGTAATTTATTTTGTGCTTCATTGCTATTTTGGGGTTTTCCTTTGAAAAATCTGATCTTATCAAACCTCACTCAATATAGTTTGAAACTCTTTGTTTCTTTGATTATTATATTGCCAATGGATTCTAGAGGGAAAAAGAAAACTTTCCGTGGTCCTTCTTCCTCTCGTTCTTCGACTATCACTCAGCGCCATCTTCGGTCACCGGAAGATGATCCCACACATGTTAGGGATTTACGTATGCGCAATGTTATTGTTGAAAGACTTGTTTTTATTGATCACATTGCTCCTTTTGGTATCTTTCCATTTCTCCAATCTGTAGGCTGGGATAACATCCTACATTGGGGTGGGCCGGCATACCAATCTATTGTTCAGGCCATGATTGCGTGTATTTTTGAATTTTCATTTGAGAATTTAACATTTAATATAGCAACAAGAGAAGGTCCATTTAAGGTAGACCGTCATCTGATTTCGGCTCTAATGGACATACCTGTTAATGACGAGGGTATTCCTATTCATACCCTAGTTGAAAAACCGTCTAAAACAGAAAAATGTATGTTAACTAGAGATTTATGCAATATGGATATTCAATGAACTCATAAAGGGAATGTGCTTCCCTCAAAGTATTTGTTACCCAGATACAGGGTTCTCCACAGAATCTTTACTTCAAATCTATATCCGCGTTCTGGCAACAAAACATAACTGACTTCATTTATGGTTTGGGTTTTGCATTTTATAATCACTGGTACTAAAGCCTATCTGCCTTCTTTAATATGTTATTTCATCATTCAATTTCATCTCCATCCAGGATACAGTGATATTCCATTTGCTTATCTTATGACTGTGTTAGCTTCTCACATGCTAGTTGCTATGCCTGTTGAAGAGGCTCTTATTCATCATCTTATTTTTAACAATTCTAATATAAACAAGATGAAGCTGGAATTGGCTCCTAGTCAAAGAGATGTGGGTGGTGGTGGTGCTAAAGCTGGGAATGAAGAAGAAGGAGGCAATATTCCTTCTGATGATATAAATATAGATGACATTTTTGATGGAATATAATCAGATTCTACTAATGATCCTGATTATGAGCCATCTGATTTTGATGCTCATCTTCGTGCTCTTGAGGAGAAGGTTGAGAATATGAATGTTGCCCATGATTTGCAATTTAAATATATGCGTAAGTATCTTAGGCGTTTAAACAAGGGCCTTCATCAACTTGATCCTACCATACCTGCTCCTTCATCAAGATCTGATTAAATACTTTTATCCTTTGGTTTATAATAACTTTTAAACTACTTTTGTTTGTGTGTGGACTTTGATTTTACTTCAGTTTGTATGACTGACTTTTTCAGCTAGTTGATGATATGTGAACTTTGATTTGCTTATATTATTTACATATCTTAACTAGTTACTCTTTAATTACTCTCTTATTGGACTTCCACTTCCATTTATTCTTTTCTTCCTTTGTCATATTGTGACAAAAGGGGGGAGAATATTTTAAGTTTGATAAATATGGATTGTTGGGGAGTAACATCATTTTTATGGTGGATCAATGTGTGCTATTCAGGGGGAGTAAATAATGAAGAATTCATAATTTGTGAATGACAATCGGTACATGATTCGTTAATCAGGCTGTAATTGGTGCATGATTCTTTGTGTTCATATTGATCATATTTTTGTTATGTGTGTTTTGTGACAAATTTGACAAAGGGGGAGATTGTAAGTGCTATGGTTTCCTATTCCTTTGGTTGTCAAATTTTGTGGTGCTAAAAACACAATCTATGTCTTGTGCAGCATATTAATTTATATCTTCAAGACACTCCATCCTTGCTTTAAGTCAAGAACGAAGAACTACTTCAAATCATTTCAAGAAATACAAGTACAAGCTACAACGAAAGAAGTGATCTTGTTCAAGACTCAAGTTAGTGTACAACTGATGATGAAGTATAATTCAAGCTCTAGAAGATCTCAAGTTTAATGCTACATCAACTATAAAGATCTCAAGCTTCACAATATTCAAAAGGTCAACTATCTTCTGAAGAATTGAAGACTCATTATCCATACTTCACTTTCAAGGTATGAATGACCTTAGATTGACCTTAGGGTAGGTCATTTTGTATACATAATTCAAATTGAATCTTTTTATAAGTATTTGGTCTGTTCTAAGACTAGTCCTGGACTCTGTTCGACTAGTCCTGGAACTGGCTCGACCAGTCCAAGAAATTCCAAGACCAGTCCTAAGTTGTTACAAATTTTCTGAATTTTTTGGTTGAGCTTCGACCAATCCTGGAGTTTGCTCGATCGATCGTAGGAATAGTGTTGACTCATTCATGACCAGTCTTGCAGCTACGACTAAAACTCCAGCACCATTATTGGTTCCTCATGACCAGTTGTGCACACCTTACGACCAGTTGTAGAACGGTTTTATCTAATTACACTTAAAATTTTAAAATGTAGTTCGACTTACGACCAGTCGTGGTGGCCACATGACCAGTCGTAGATGTGCTATCTACTTCTATAAATAGAACACGAATTTTAGAGTTTCTTAATCCGAATTCAAGTAAAATCAAGGCTTTACTCTGAGATAAGTTTGTGTTAATTTTTTAAGCTACGCTGTGCATATTTAATATTCTCTTTTGTTAGCTTTGTCAATTTGATTTTGTTTCTGTATTCCAATCTGAATTAAAAATCAAATAGAATTGTTGTATTCCTTCTTCGTGGAATTAAAATCAAATAGAGCTAGCCCATCTGGTTTAATTTAAAATCTATTAGAACCTAGAACCATTTCAAAGTGAGTATTGGACAATTGAACTTCTATATATTTGAACTTCTACTCCGATTGGTTCTTCCGGGCTACTACAAAAGGAGAAATCCAAGTATTTTACATTTGTGTAAATTTCCATTATTTTGGTTTCTTTTGAGATTGAGCCAGAAAAATCTCATTGTGTTGGTTATCTGAGGAGAGCCAGAAAACTCAGAAAGTGGAGTTTTTAAATTGTGTAAGCCCATTTAAAAGACACAATTGTAAAGGTTTTAGGTGAACCTGTGAAACCTATTTTCATAGTGAACGCTGATATCCCCTGTGTGAGGATATTTGGAGTGGAGTAGCAAGCCGTGTCGTTGTTGTTTAATAGTTGATGTACACACAGGCGAACCACTATAATTCTTTGCGTTTTATGGTTTGAATGTTTATTTAATTTTTATCTTTTATAATTGAAGCTGTGGAATGTATGTGTAGATGTGAATGTTGTAATATTTATATTTCAAGCATTGTGAGAATGTGGTAATAGTTTTAGAATTTCAATTCTTACTATTTCCTTTATTCTCTTCAGTTTGAGATATTGATACTTATACTGTTCTAGTAAGGTTGTCCTGCCATAAACCCTTGGTTTTTATGGTGCAAGGTTGTCCTTAGAACATCATTTATATCAGCCTCTCAATATTAGAATATCGAGGTTGCTTTACATTTTCGTATTGTGATTTATTTAAAGAACTATCTTTTCATTTATTTATTTATAAGGCTATCTTATTGTTTAATTCCAACTGGTATCATTTTAAATTTGGCATAGTCTTATTTACCCCCCCCCCATATAAGACATATAGCTAGGCCTTTTCAAATCTGTGCTAGATATCAATATGATCCTAAGGAATCACATCTAATCGCTATTAAGCCCATAATTAGATATGCCGCAAGTACTGCTAATTTCGGTCTATAGTATCCGCATGATACAACTGTACAACTTGCAGGATATATCGATACAGATTGGGCAGGAAACATCGATGATAGAAAATCTACCAGTGGTCGATGTTTCTATGTAGGAAATTATTTAGTTTCCTGGCTCAATAGGAAACAAAATTCTGTATCACTTTCAACACCTGAAGCTGAATACATCGTAGCCAGTAATGCTAGCACCCAAATAATCTGGATGAAAAGGATGTTAGCCGATTATGGGATTGCGCAAGATACAATGATATTATATTGTGATAACTTAAGCGTAATCAATACTTCAAAGAATCCTATTCAACATTCTCGTACGAAACATATTGACATTCGATATCATTATATTCAAGAATTACTTAAGGACAAGAGCATTTCATTAGAATATATTCAGACTAAAAAGTAGCTTGCAGACATTATGACCAAACCGATTGATAGTAATAGATATTCCAAATTAAAACATGATATTGGAATGTGTACTTCTAATTAATTAAATCATGTTGATTATGCATTTTTTTAATAATTTTTTTTAAAAACAAAATGCAAAACATTTAAATTTCAAACTTCAAAAATTGAGATTTTTGTTAGCTACTCGACGGGTTGAGCATGTCCTCGACCAGTCGACCTTCGACGAGTCGAGGACCATACTCGACCGGTTGAAGTACGCGGGTTTGCTCATTAAAAGGGGGAAAAATACTTTTTCAATTCATTTTTTCCTTTCTTCCTTGACTAGCTGTGGCTCCACTCGTCGAACTTATCTCCATTTCTTCATTGTAAGTGGTTTATTTCACATTTTCTTCTAGATTTGTGATTTATTTTGAGATTCACATCCTTTCTATAGTGGGTTTTGTGCAAAAATCTGATTTAAGCTAAACCCATCTATCATTTATAATACTCTCTATTGCAACCTCTAAATGGAGCAACGCATTAAGATGAAGGCTACTCGCAAGGGCCCTAGCGACTCCTCCTCCAGGTCGACTCCAGTTAGGGTGAGAACCCTAAGATCTTCCGAAGAAAATTTAGAGTATGTTCGAGATTTCTGCTCTAGGAAAATTATCATTGAAAGGACAGTGAACTTCTGTCGGATCCTCCTTATCTCCTGATTGAGCTTGTGAGATCTCATTGCTCCTTTCTAGCTCTTACCTATTCTCACTACCATTAGTTGGGAAAACATTCTTAGTTGGGGTGGAACGACATACCGCTCAATAGCGCAAGGGATGTATGCTTCAATATGTGCACTGTCACTTGATGATCTAACATTCTAATTGCAGGGTTGATGGATATAAATGTTAATGATGAAGGCATACCTATTACTACCCTTGCTGAAAGAATGACTAAATCTGAATGACGGGAAATTACTTGTACATTATGACGGTTTAATGCCGAATGGCGTTCTGAAAATGCCCTCCATGCCAATAAAATGTTACCCAAATATAGAGTCCTTCATCACATTTTCACATCCAATGTTTATCCTCGGTTCAGGAATAAGTCTGAACTTACTCCCTTCATCTCTCGTGTTCTACATGTTGTTGTGTCTGGCATTCCTATCTGTCTTCCCTTATTGATGTGTTACTTAATTATCCAATTTCAAATCCATCCTGACCATGGGTCTGTCCCCTTTACTTATCTCATGACAAGCCTTGCTATTCATTGCAATGTTGTCATTCCACCTTCTGAGGCACCAGAGGCTGCCCTCCCATTTCATAACACAAATATCCATAAGATGAACCTGAATTTTCTACCTGGCCAGAGAGATGAGGATGAAGTAGAAGAAGAGGACGCACCTTTACCTAAAGACACATCCATGGATGACATCTTTACGGAAGTTGAATCGGATGATGCAGCTGATCCTGACTATCAACCTTCCTAGGTTGATGATCGGCTTAAGTCATTAGAAGAAAAAGTTGTTGAGTTGAAGGTATCACAGGGCTGAAAGTCACAAAGCATCTATGAAATATATGCGAAAGCGTTTTCATTACATTATAAAAGGACTTCACCAGATTGATCCTTCCATACCTCCTCCATCTTCCTCTGGATCTGATTAGCTTATTTTCTTTCATGTTGGGTTGCATAAACTTTAAATATGTGTGTGCTTGGTTGTTAACTCTTAAACTATACTCTATTTATGCTCCTTGATAACTTTTGTGATAACTCCCTTCATTGACATATTTCTATACATTTTTTAGTTATTATTTTACTGAGTCAGTTATGGTTTAATTATGTTCACATGCATACTCTTTCCTTTGTCAATTTGTGACAAAAAGGGGGAGAGAATTTGCTAATTTATAAGTAGAATATGATTATGAATGATGAATGAATGATGATATCTGATTAGAATATGATGAATGAATGCTGAATGTCAATGATGATATCTGATTAGAATGGTATATGTTATAATACATATGGTTGTTGGAGCTGTGCATTGGAATGGTATATGTTATAATACAGGGGAAGTATAAAGTAGGGAGAAGCTCACATTGAGGGAGAGTGGTAGCAAATTTATTGCATATTCATTAAAGCTACACCTTCTACTACAACATGGAATTCAAGATACTATTATAGTTGTTGTACTAAGTGTTTTGTTACGAATTTGATAAAGGGGAAGACTGTAAGTGATATATTGTATAAAACACATCTTTTTTTTTTTTTTTGTCAAATTTCATTTAGACAAAACAACTTATGAAGTGATCCGTCTAATGTGGATCAAGATGGAAAGTTCAACTCTCAAGTCAAGCAAGTTCAACTATGATTCAAGACCTTACTGAAGTATAAGTCATAAAGTAGATCAAGATGAAAAGTTCAAGCTTTACTAAGTTCAAGTTCTACTACACTTCAAGTAGAGGATCAAACTCCATCTTCAACTACATGTTCTATTGAAGAATCAAGAAGAAGAACAAGTTTCAAACTTCAATGTTCAGTCTTTTTAGGTGAAATAGACCTTAGAAAGACCTTAGACTTAGGTGTTTTCAAAAGACTAACTTGTATGAGTTTTTATACTTTTATTAGGCTTATGTTCGACTAGTTTAAGCTGTGGCTTGACCAGTCTACAAAAATCTTTGACCAGTCCAAGTTTAAATTTCAAAAAATGGATTTTTCTATTGCTTCCTCAACCAGTCGAGCAGACTACTCGACCAGTCAAAGAGGGACCTTCTACTAGTTGAGGATTGCTTGACTTAAAGTCTAGTAACTAAAATCTGGCACCCTTGACTAGTCGAAATCCATGCTTGACCAGTCGAACAGGGCCCTTGACCAGTCGAGCAGGGCCATTGACCAGTCGAAGAACGGTTTTATCGTGCTCAAAATTTGAAAATTTGTTAAATCTTAAACAAGTCAAAGCAACATCTTTTCAACCTATAAATATAGGCCTTCTCTCAATCCAAAATTACTAATCCAAGCTAGAAAAAGCCTTAATCAAGAGAGAGGGAAGTCCCCATTATCCTCAAGCTATTGCAATGAATTTTTAATATTTTAAAAATAGCTTTATGTTTTAATTCCTAGATCTCCTTTTTTATGAATCTTATTCTTTAAAGAGAGTAGTTACTCCTCTTTAAGATCTTGAGGAATTCAAATAAGTAGCCTTTGGTTTGAATCAATTTAAAATCAATCTAGAACCTAGAACCCTTGTTTATGTGACTGGACATTAAACATTTTACTTTAAGAAAAACAGTTCTACAGGTTACATCAAGAGATACATCTTCAAGGTGAACATTAGTATATTTCTATTTTTTGTGTTTTGATTTTATAGAAATAGCCAGAAAATCTCTTTTGGTTGGTTTGTCTGAGATAGCCAGAAAATCCCAATGTGGGGTTTTTGTTTGTGATAGCCCTTTAAAATCACAACTGTATCAGGTTTTAAGGTGACCCTATGAAAAGCTTGTTTATAGTGAAAGCCAATATCATGCGGATTGTGATTATTAGGAGTCGACTAGGTATGACGGTTTGAGAACAGTTGTTGTACACACTGAACCACTATAACTCTTAGCGTTTGTGGTAAATGTTTACTTTTTGCATATGTGGAGAATGGTTGTAATTTTATTTATTAAAATGTGGTGAATGCTTACAATAGATAATTCTATTGTTTCTTGCTTGGTTTGAGATCTTAATCCTTATGATTGTTCGTGAAATAAAGTTGTCTTGTCTAAACTTTATTTTGGGTGTAGGTTGTCGTACGAACTAAGTTTGAATCAATTTTTCAATACTAGTGAGAGTATATTTCCTGATTTATTTATTATTTCAACAAGTTTATTTTTGTTTGGCATATTCCTATTCACCCTCCCCCCCTCTCTAAGACTGTTAAGCTCACCTTTTTCAGATAGGAAGTCATTTGATGTTAGATATAAAATCATCCAAATATAAATAAGACAAATATCCAAATGTGCCAAAAAAGAAAGTCATTTATGTAAGAGAAAATAATAGTTATTACGAACCATAATAGAGAGAAAATTATATCAATCAGAACCAAAGGAGGAGGGTGTAGGCATCTTAGGATCATTGATTTTTAGGCTCTTGCTTAGCCAAAGTCCAACTTTCATAAGCTAGTGCATCATTTACATTGACCGGTTCTATTTAGGAAGTAAAGAAAATATAATTGCAAATATTTTTCAATTGTCTTCTAGTTTGAACACCAGAAAGAGGGTTACCAAGTATTCGATTCATTGCATGGTCTTTTACTAACCTCGACTTGGTAGAATCTAATTTAGATGATGGTTCGCTTTGATTAATCATAATAATATCATCATTATCTTGGCGATGACTGGGATTGATCGGTTGATCATCAATTACAACATTTATGGATTCTTGTATCACCCCAATTCTTTTATTTAGGACATAATATGCTCAATTGTTTAGAACGTATCCTAAAAATATTCCCTCATCACTTTTAGCTTCAAACTTTCCTAGATTTTTTGATCTCATAAAATGAACACTTGCTTCCGAAAGTGGAAAAATATTTAACAGAAGGTTTTTTATCAAACCAAAGTTCATAGACTGTTTTATTTTTACCTGCTCTTAAAAAACATGATTAATAGCATAGTAAACTGTATAATAACTTTAGGCCATAAATATTTAGATAATTTTAAACTATTTAGCATCACACTAGCCATTTCTTGAAGAACTCTGTTTTTCCTATTAACACTCCATTTTGCTGAGGAGTTTTAGGAGCAGAAAATTCATGTAATATTCCACGGTCATTACAATACTTCTTAAAATTGTTATTTTTAAATTCAGTGCCATGGTCACTTCTTATTTTGATCACAGATAGTTCTTTTTCAGTCTGAATTCGTTTAAATAACTTTTTAACTTCGTCAAAAGCATCTGACTTTTCTCTTAAGAAGTCTACCCGTGAATATTTAGTATAGTCATCAACTACAACTAGAAAGTATTTCTTATAGCCTCTACTCGCTGTTCGAGTTGGTCCAACTAAGTCCATATGGAGTAATTCAAGAGATCTTATAGTAGCTAAGAAGTTCACCTTTTTATGAGTACTCCTGATTTGTTTGCCTATTTGACAGGCACCACATGTTTTATTTTCTACCTTTTTCGATTTGGGTAGACCACGTAGATGATCTCTCTTGCTCAATTTATATAAGTCTCTATAGTTTACATGTCCAAGATGTTGATGCTAAAGTTCAGTTTCGTCTATTTGGACCATGTAATAAGAGTGATTTGTAGAACAAGAGTCGTCAATGATATAACAATTTTCAGAGGTTCTTCGACCATTTAATATTATATGACCTTGTTTATTAGTTATCTCACATTCGTGATATAAAAATCTTACACTATGACTATTATCACAGATTTGAGATATGCTCAACAAATTATGTTTTAAACCTTCAACCTATAAGACATTTTTAAAGATATGTAGGTCTGGAAGTTTTACATTACCTCTTCTGATAATCCTGCAGTTGTTACCATCTCCGAATGTCACTGAGCCACCATTGATTTGATTGATGTATGATAGAATCGCCTTATCACTTGTTATATGTCTAGAACATCCACTATCCAGGTACCATCTTGAATGGCTACTTGCTTTGAAAGCTATGTGGGTAACAAGACACTTATCTTTCGAAACCCACTTTATTATGGATTTGGGTTTAGGAGGATCTCTTACTATTCACTATGTTTAGGAGTAAGAGTTTTTCTTGTTTTTACTTACTCTATTATTTCTAAAGTTGGATTTCAAGAGCTCTTTAAGCAAGTCTACTATATTATTTTGCTAGAGCAAGATTATTATTTTTTTCTTTAATATTTATGATAGTTGGTCTTAGTTTTTAGATTAGAAGTTTTTTGAAAAGGTTTTTCATTCTTCTTTACTTCCTTTACAGTTTCTACTGTAGACTTTGAAGATTCACCTTTTACAAATATGGGAGCAAAATTTTTATATTTTTTTGTGCGACTTTTAATATATCCTAAACTAGATTTGTCGCTACTTCGTCAAGATACAGTTAATAATTTTTTTAAGTCTCTAGTCACCTTGGGTGTATATCCAAGTATCTTTTGAAGTCTTAAGGGAAGTAACTTCTAATATTAAATTCTTATTTTTAGTTTTGAGATTTTGAATTTTAGAAAATTTCAAACTTAAATCTAGTTTGGTTTTCTCAAAGCAATCAGAAAAATGAGATTTTTCCAAAATTTATTTTTCAAGTTCTAATTTCAAATTAGCAAAGTTTTCTTTTTGAATTTTTAGTTTATCCGCAATCTTACAACTTTATTTGTATATGACATCATAAGCGATTTGAAGATCTTTTTCATTTTCATAATCACTTCTAGGGGTTTCATAGTCAGAAATTTCACATTCATCAGAGGAAGTGATTTTGCCTATGGTCAGGAAAGCCTTTTGATCTTTCTCGGTTTCTTGGTCTGATTCGTCAGTTTCTGAATTGGATTCAGATTTTTATGATTTCCATCTATTCCTGTCTTCCCTTCCCCTTTTATTTTCTTTTTCTTTCGTCGGCCTTTCCATTTTAAGGAAATGTCGAGATCATCGGACTAGTGGGGGGAGTCATCCTAGCATGATGGTGGGTCGGATGATCTTAACCCTGTGTGGAACCCGCCCTCTCCGCTGGTGATGATGAGTGACAGGGACTTCCAAGCATCCCATGGGTTGAGGGTGGCTGCCTATTCCTCGGCTGAGTAACCAGCGGACACCGAGGGTGTCACGTTCCAAATTTAAAAACCAGGCTCACAAAATTCCTAATCACTGAATCTTGCGCCGACAGCCTCCATAGTACCCCATTCTCGGCTCCCGGTACCCATATGCCAGATTCTGATCCTGGGATCTTATAAGGAGGATTTCAGCTTGATTTTTTTTGTAAAGGAGCATAACCAAGTCACAAAACAACATCACTACATATCCACTATAATAAATCATTAAGTACAATGTGGAAAGGGAAATACAAAGATGATCAAAGCTCCAAAATAATCTGCCACACGCTCCTGCCTTAGTGCTGTTGTGATCCAATGTCACCTGCACGCAACGATAGTGCATAAGGTTATAAAAAGCTTAGAGGGTGGTGTTAGTGTGGCGCAAGGCAAGTGCCAAGTATGCAATATCAGAGTAATGTGGAATTATGCTGGTAAGTCCATGAATATTATCAGCCGTACCAAGGCTATGCGATGCAAGGCATGAATGTTATCGACCATTCCGAGGCCATGCGATGCAAGGCATGAATGTTGTCGGCCATACCGAGGCTATGCAATGTGAGGCTTACGTAGCCAAATGTCATATGTGAGATGCAATGTAAGCATGCCAATCCTCATCTGAATCCACATAACAATATAACTCATCTCCGAAATATCACCAAGGTCTATTACACTCCACAATGACTGTAGCCTCCCTAGCTGTACAGCCCAGCGAGTGGAAGAGACCACACTATCCGCCTGACCAATAGTCTGTTAATACCTACTCGGCTCATCGATAGCGGATCCATTTGTGAGCTGGTCAAACTCAGCCTAACATACAACCCCCTCACTCAGGCGGATAAGGCCACACCCCCTTCCAACCGACCACAACATAGTGGGAGACGCGACCTACTGGTATTAGGCACTCGTGTGCTCATGTATCCACTCAGTCAGACTTTGGAACGTCTCCTAGTACTAAAAGCTTCTGAGACTTTCACCCAAGGACATCCTATGTATCCACAGTTCTAGAACCAAGTATTTTTGGTATCCAATCCGACCATCCACGATGTGCTTGTGGAGGCCATGACCCTGATGTCGCTAGGGCATACGATGATCATGTGACACAAATGTGAAATGCATGAGTCATACCATCTAGTCATGCATCAAACAAGTGCATACCACGCGATCATGTGGGGGCAACTTCGTCTCACAGGGAGTCCCATAAACATCTCAGCCTAATGGCATATGCTATAATCAATCATTCCTCATATCAGGCATACAAAGGATGCATATGGGCATGTATTATCATCTAGAAAGCTATAACTCTACTAGCAAAAAGATAATGAAGAACATGGGCTTTGATTGCGACGAGCCGACTGGGTTGCACAATGAAAAAGGTATCTTGACCCCGTTCGGAATCATGAAGAAAAACGAGGGAAGTTCCATGGGTTGGGAGGAGAATCTTCGATAAACATGATTACCGTAGATTCAGTAGATGAGGTGGAAACTGAAATGATTAAGCATCCTGAGGTGGCTTCGAAGCAGATAGAAAATGGGAGGCAACCGACGGTCGACAGCTTACAGAAAATAAATCTAGGGACAGAAGAAGCACCCCAGAATACATTTATAAGCATCAGTCTCCTTGAACAAGAGGCTAATCAGTATATTAAACTTTTAAAAGAAAATAAAGATGTGTTTGCTTGGACATTTGCAGAAATGATAGGCCTGGAACCATCAATGGCGATGATCGATTAAATATTTCTAAAGACAAGAGACTGATTAAACAAGCATATAGACAGTTCCACCCGGATCTGATTCCCTTGATTGAAGATGAAATGAATAAGCTAATTAAAGTTGGGTTTATCAGAGAAGTTAAGTATCATAAGTGGATATCAAACATTGTCCCAGTAAAGAAGAAAAGTAGACAAATTAGACTATTCCTTGACTTTAGAGACTTAAATGAAGCATGTTCGAAGGATGATTTCCCACTGTCAGTTACTGAGCTGTTAATTGACAGTACGACTAAGTACGTCGTTATGTACTTTATGGATGGCTACGCTGGGTATAACCAAATAAGAATGGCCCCAGAAGATGAGGAAGCTACGGCATTCAGAACATCACTGGGAATTTACTGTTACAAGGCTATGTCGTTTGGTCTCAAGAATGCTGGTGCGACATATCAGAGGACAATGCATAATATATTCTAAGATATGATGCACAAGCATGTCGAATGTTAGTGGATGATTTAGTGGTCAAGTCAAATGACCATGAGGAACATTGTGAACATCTAACTTCATTATTTCATCAGCTCAGAAAGAATCAACTGAGGATGAATCCGTCTAAGTGCGCATTTGGTGTTTCGTCGGGAAAGTTCCTTAGTTTTGTTGTCAGGCACAGGGGAGTTGAAATCGATCCGGGAAAGATTAGAACTATTTAAGAAATGTCACCTCTGAAAACACTAAAAGAGTTGAAGAGTCCATAGGGAAAGTTGGCATATATTCATCACTTCATTTCTAATCTTGTAAGTAGATGTCAGCTGTTTTCCCATCTAATGAAGAAATGGGCAAAATTTGTATGGGACCAATCTTGTCGAAACGCATTTGATTCTATCAAAGAATTGCTGAAACAGTCCCCAGTACTATCAGCACCTATGAAAGGTAAACCCCTCATTCTTTATATTTCTGCAGCAGAAAATTCATTGGGAGCCTTGTTAGCACAAATAAATGAGCAAGGAAAGGAGATTGCACTGTATTATCTGAGCAGGACCCTAATAGGAGCTAAATGCAACTATTCGCCTATCGAGAAAGTGTGCTTAGCTCTAATTTTTACAGTATAGAAATTACGGCATTACTGTCTCTCTCATGATATAATCTTAATCTTATGAGTGGACCCCCTGAAGTTCTTAATGACAAGGCCAATGCAATCAGGGAGACTAGCTAAATGGATGCCCTTATTGTCAGAATACATAATCACTTATGATCCGACAAAAGCAGTGATGGATTTCTTGGCAGTCCACCCTGTACCAAATAATAAAATGATTAGTGATGATTTTTTGGACGAGCAGGTAATGATGATAGAATTGCCTGGTATGTGGCAAATGTACTTCGACGACGCTTTTAGAACTTCAGGAACAGGTGCCAGAGTGATATTTATTAGTCTGCAAGGCAATTTGTTGTCATTTTCCTTTACATTAGGCACGACATGCACTAATAATGAAGTCAAATACCAAGCTCTCATTATAGGGATGGAAATAGCTAAGGAAATGAAGATAAAAGCACTACGAATTTTTGGCGATTCTAAGCTAGTAATAAATTAACTTACTACAAAATTCGAAATAAGGAAGCAAGAGCTCCTCCCATATTGTCGTCAAGCGCAATGATTGTTAGAACAATTTTAGGATGTTGAAATCAGGCATATACCGAGATCAGAGAACGTAAGGGCAGATGCCTTAGCTAGCTTGGCTACAGCTTTGGCTTGTCCTAATCGAAGCCCTCTTCAAGTAACAATCAAAGAAAGAAGGTTTTTACCGCCCGCTGAAGATGTCGAAATCTCTAAAGCATTGCCCATATCATGTTTGGAGATTTCAATTGATGATTGACGTCAGCCTTTTGTAGATTATCTTAAATATGATATTTTTCCAGAAGATCCAGTGCAAAGGTTGTAAATAAAGCAAAGGGCGAAGAAATTTATTATGTGCAAGAAAGAGCATTACAAGAAGTCCTATAATGAGGTGTTGCTGAGATGCTTGGATATGAAAGAGGTGATCAAATATTGCAAGAAGCGTATTCAGGGGAATGCGGGGCTCATCAGGTCGGTAGAAATTTGTTCCATCGAGTACATCGAATGGGGTATTATTAGCCTACAATGTTCACAGATGTGATTGATTATGCACGACGATGTCATGAATGTCAGATACATGATAACGCCATACAAGTACCTTCTGAAGACTTGCATTAGTCAGTGGCTTCTTGGCCCTTCACAGCATGGGGGCTTGCTATTATCGGTCCTATAAATCCATCGTCATCTAGAGGAAAATAGTACATTTTGGTAGCCACAAATTATTTTTCAAAGTGAACTAAAGTTATCGCACCAAGGAATGTCAAAGAAAAGGATGTCATGGGTTTTATACGGAATGCAATAATATACCGCTATGGTATTCCAAAGAAGATCATCATTGATAACGAGACTCCATTTAAGAACCGAGGAATGGAGAAATTATGCCAAAAGTTTGATATCCAGCATTCGTTCTCGACACTCTACTATCCATCGGCTAATGGGTTGGCTGAAGCATTCAATAAGACGATTGTGAAGATATTGAAGAAAACAGTTGCAGAAAATAAGCGCGATTGGAATAAGAAGTTGTAAGAAGCCCTATGGGCTTATCGAACTACTCATCGTATTGCTACGAAAAAAATGCCATATTCTTTGGTTTATGGAGTTAAAGCTGTCATCTCCATTGAAATGCAAGTTGCGTCACTCAGAATAGCAGTACATCAGTTGATTACTGATGATGAAAATGCCAAGATCAGGTTGGCATAATTGGATGAAAAGTGACTAGCAGCTCAGTAGTGATTGCAGATATATCAATCGCCAATGATTATCGCCGAATCACCAAAGCTGTTATTACTATCATTATCTTGCTAGCACAGGGCCATTTAATCGAAATCAATAGCACCGCCAAGCTGATATATTATCTTAACTTTAAAATTTTATTTCATATCATCAGCAAATGCGGTATATTAAAATCGATTTATTATTTCAGCAAGGCCAATTTATCATTTACAGGTAGCAGAATAAGCTTATAAAGCTGAGTACGAGAATTGCGATAACAATGGTGATCCATCATATGAAGTTAAGTACGAGAATTGCAATAACAATGGTGATCCATCATATGAAGCTAAGTACGAGAATTGCGATAATAATGGTGATCCATAACATGAAGCTAAGTACGAGAATTGCAACAACAATGGCGATCCATCATATGCGATAGCAAGATGCCGCTATGAAGCCAAATACGCGTAAGGCTTATCATTATGGGTGATGGCAATATGGCAGAACTATATAGGTAGAAGTGTTGCCTGTAGCCTTATAAAGCCCAGAAAGAGCATCATGCACACCCATGTGGGCATTGACCTATGACGTCTGTACAACTTCAAGCAGCGTCACATGGGCGGCCAGAGAGTGTCCCCTCGTGAATGGGTTTGACCTTATAGATGAAGGAAAAGTGAGTCTCTGAAGCAAGACGACTCCCCAGAGCTCTATTTTGATTTTAGTAGTAATGCATGAGGGCAAGTCTCTGAAGCAAGATAATAGATCTTTGAAGCAAGATGACCCCTCATTGATGGATTGACAGCATTGGATTTGGTACTGATAGTAGCCTTGTGCACCACGCAAACTCTAAAGAGTTACTATGGCCAACCCTATGCGTAAATCCTATCGAGTTCACTGCCCCTATAGCTTCATTGGGCACTTCTGATGGACCACAGTTTATGAACTCCTCGGCTGCGACAAGCCCTGTAAACTCTAAAGAGTTACAA
Organism: Magnolia changhungtana; assembly: GCA_030180095.1. Classification (NCBI taxonomy): domain Eukaryota; kingdom Viridiplantae; phylum Streptophyta; class Magnoliopsida; order Magnoliales; family Magnoliaceae; genus Magnolia; species Magnolia changhungtana. The sequence continues at coordinate 3,217,062 of JASAUF010000554.1, forward strand.
CAGCCATTCGTGTTAGACCAACTCCAACTACTTATGAGTCTAAACTGTGATTGCTCCAACTACTTACAAGCTTGTTTCGAAAAGAAACAAATGCATTTGATTTGGGAGATTATCTTATTCAATCATAACAGAGAGAGTGCATGGGGAAACAATCATCATATTTATTCATACGAAGTTCATTTGCATCCTTTGATTTCCCTTTATTCTAAGATAACATATTCAAAATACAAGAATTGAGAGAGTTTGAATATCGAATCTGGATATTAAATCCAGCAGCATTTCTACTTATGATTTGAACATCTCATTGAGAGGAATGTTGTGCAGATCTCATCATCTTATCTCTCTTTCTTGAGCTCATGCTTATGCGCTAAAGGAAGATCGAAGATCGCATTTCATCCAGCCATTTTGACAACATTCCTACCCCTTCACCTACTACTGTGCACAAAGTTGTGCCTTTGCGCGGGTTCGCGCAAAGCTTCCCTTGTTGCGCTGGCCCTCACAACACCATGCTGTTACATGGCCCAGCACAATGCCTCCTCTTTCTTCTTCCTTCTCTCTCCTCCTGATACCTTTAAAATTTTCTTCTCTGGAGCTCTGATCTTCTTCCATATTTATAGGCCTCAACACGTGCGAACCCTCGAAGTCTGTGTCATGGGCCCACCTTTCATCAAATCTTAGCCATCCACGTCAGCATACTTGTATCATCATTTGAGCCTATCTGCGCAACACCTTGCACCCTTTGCATGGTGTAACAACCCGAATCTTCAGGACCCGAGTATGCGACCCGTGTCCCAAAAACCTGAGTGTTAACCTTAAAGGATGGTCAGACATGATATTTTTCTTTTATCAGAGTAAGCATATGAGCGTAGTGTGGACAAATTGACATAAAGAAAATTTTTATTATTATTCAAATATACAAGAAGCTGCCCATAATGACTTATACAAACCAAGTCTCTGAACTTAACAAGTACAAGATTACAAGAATTTACTATATGAAAAATAGCAGGAAGCATATAAATATAAGTCGCCAGATCACGCAGCTCCTCTAGGCAAGTACAGCTGTGCATCCCTGGCGGTCATACCCTACTCCTTATCAAGTCTGAACATACATATTTCTGAAGCCACCTGTATTACCTGTACGGTTGTATATTTGATGGATGAGTGGCCAACTCAGTGTGAATTCCCCTCAAGATTACACACCGCCGCATTAGGTAAGCATAGTTATAAAACATCTAAACAATCAAAACAGAGTAAATGCAATCTTTTTAAATACATGAATGCGTGAATGCAATCATCGCCCCGGGGATGCTCATCCGTGCGGACAGTGGGCCGTCACCCATGCAATCATCGAACCTGGGAAACATCAACTAGTCGGAATCATCGAACCTGGGAAATATCAACCAGTCGGAACGTGCCATGTATGCATGATTAGCCAAGTCATTATTAGTCCATTTACAATCAGCCAATTTAGATAAGCTCAAAGGTCACTACGGGAAGCACATGGCCCAGCGTAGGTCGATAGCTTGGGCATAGTATCCCATGACTACCATCCCCGGCTCATGAGGCTACCATCTTAGGATGTTTAATGGAAACCCATCGACTAGTGGCCAATCATATTACAGTGTATGGGGCTTACCATCGCATGGTTGTACAGTGTAAAACATTGAACCCATATAGGAAAAATATCAAATAAAACTATGTAGGGCGAATATCAAAATATGCCACATAGGGCGAATATCAAAACCATATGATGAAAACCATCCTTAAAAATCGTTGGGTACAACAACCCCGGATGGTAGGCCCACATCAATGATCCATCTAGATCACCACCCAATAACCACCACGTCAAAGGTCCATTACGATCACAACTAGTCAAGTTACATCCCCAAGTATGGGTGTACATTCATATGTGAGAATCTCCCACTAATGTACCAGTTTAGAGTCCATAAGCAATACACAGATAATCCGCAAGCATGAACAAATATACAGGATGAACATTAAGCAGGCAACACAGCAATTCAATTTCCACCAGCTAACACATGTGATTATAAGAGAGAGAGATATCATTTATGAATTTAAATAAAAACTATAACTTAAGCTAATGAGAAGATGGAAAGCTCAAGGGAAAGAATCATCACCTTATACTTTGAACTGCCCACATTGTCGCTAGGACGCCCTTAGAGTCGAATCCTAACATGAATCGTAAGATCGTGTGGTTAGATCAAAGTTCTACAAACTATCTATGGCCAAGATTATAATCTAAGGTTTGGATCACTTAAGTTTAGGGTTTCACCCTATAGTCTAGGTCTAGGCTTAGGTCTTGGGATTTGAACTTCTAGCTAATGGATAATTAATTGAAATGTTAATTTAATAATTATAAGATATTTATTAACATTAATGTTGCGGCTAATGTTAGCTAATGTAGCAATGATAATTTTCATGATTAGTACAATCTACTATCCATAATTATTATTTAGGATAACATATATAATAATTCCATTTATTAATTGCAATTTGTTTATAATAACTAGCTCTAGCATGATGACCTACTAATGGCTAACCATGGCTAATAATATTACTAGTTTTATGGTAATGATATAATTAATATTAATTAATGTGACGCTAAAAATCATTGTAATGAACAGAAATAGTATGTTCTAACGTCAATAATAATATTTTAAGAATGACGAATAAAATACTAATATTTTAATGATAATAATAATTTATATATCAATTAATATAAGTCTGGACAATTTCTAACGGTTATTCATATCTAACTGAGAAACTTTAAAAATGCTAATAATAGTAACAATGACAGTTGAAATAATACCAAACCGGACAGAAAGTGTGGCTCACCTAGTCGACTCAGTTCGAGTCGAGTTGACTCGGCCTTCTCCCTCTCTCCTATCTCCCTTTTCTTTTCTCTTTCTCCCATGTCTTTCTCCTCTATTTCCTCTCCTTTCCTTGGGCCGAACCAGCAGCACCCTTGGTCACATTGAGTCCTCCAACGAGTCAGCGGGATGACTCGACAGAAACTAGGTGGAGGAGGCAACATCCTTCCCCTCTTCTCTACTCTCCTCTCTCTTTCTTATTCTCTTCACTCCTTTCTTTTTCTCTTCCTTTTGCTGAAATGTCCAGCCACACCTGGGCTAGATTCAAGGCCAGGTTAACCCCGACTCAGCCCAACCGAACTGGTTTTCAACCGAGTTGACTCGGTTTCAACCCGAGTTGACCCGAACTCTCTCATTCCTCCTCCTCTCCTTTCTTCTCCACTCTTCTCCTTCTTCTTTCTTTTCTCTTTTCTTCCTTCTTCCCAGCTGCTGGGAACACCCAACAAATCTCCTCTCTCCTCCTTCTTCCCTCTTCCTGCTTCTCTCTTCTCTTTTCTGTCTCTTTTCCTTCTTCCTGCTTCTAGCACAGGGCCCTGCTAGCACTAAGTCAGCCTGACTCAGTCTTGACACGGACAGGCAAAGACCTAGTGCTTGATAGAAAGCAAAGAACAACATTCTTCTCCCTCTCTCTCGTTTTTTTTTTCTTCCTATTTCTTCCTTCTCCTCTGATTCTCTTCTCTTTTCTTTTCTACTCTCACACTTCTCCTCATTCTTCGTCTGCTACAAATCCAACGTCGCTAACGGCCTTACTTACGACTACGCGCACCACCACAGTCGGTGGTGCAATGTAACCACCCCGCTCTCTCTTCTCTCTCACTCTCTTTTCTCCTTCTTTTTTATTTTTTTCTTCCCTCAGCTCTTTTTGAAGGCCAACAACCCCATTGGAGTTAGACAAGCTCATCCGACACGTCCAGACCCACCTCAACTCGTGTGTTGCAGCACCTCATCAATGGGGAAGATAATGGCAGATTCACCTCCTCTTCTTCTTCCTTTAATCCGACAACGTGGGAGGGTTTCTAGGGGTGTAATGGAGCTTGGGGAACAGTTAGAGTGGAGCTTTAACAACATTTTCTTGGTGGGTTTGAAGGTTGGAGGGAAACGGCCAGTTTTTGGTCGAGGCTACAAAAATGGAAGGTGAGTTATTGTTCATCGATCCGCACCCCTTATATGCTTGCCCTAATCCTTCCTGAACCGTCGGATGAGCAATGGGTGTTCCAGATTTGTTCTGGTATAAACAGCCTCCCAAAACAGTGGGTGGGAACAAAAACCATCCCTGGTTTTGCAAGGAATGCCCTAAGTGAATGGATGGCTGAGATTTCTCTCGTCTTGAACGGTGGAGATGCAAAGGTGGGACGTTACACGTATCGCCCCGCAGGCAATAGTTTCCATTTTTGGTAACATTGGTTTTGTAGGGTTGGTTTGCACCCAGAGTCGTGCGCGTGCACACGCGTTTCAAGGTCTGAAAATGGGTGGGGTTTGTTCGGTCGCTGGCCCTCCATCAGATGGACGGTTTAGATCATCAAGGTGGGTGATCATGGTGGCCCACGAACGGTCCCAAATGGTCGTCCGACCGTTGTTGTTAAAACCAGTGAGAGAGAGAGAAATCTCTCCATTTCGGGAAAACTCGGGTCAGCTGCATCTGACCCGAGTCAGTGGTTCGGTGCACTGCATGTGCACATGCCTTGTGCACACGCATCATGTGAGTGGGGTCCACAGTGATGTTTTTAAGAAATCCACTCCGTCTATCCTACTCTATGGGCCCAAATGGGTCCCTATGCTAAAGATCAAGCATACCTAAGATCTAGGTGGGGCCCATATCCTGAATTTCGCTCTATTTGTGGATTCTCGTCGATCTGGCGGTCGGACTGTCCCGAAATTGTACGTCAACGGCTTAAAGATTGTAATGGTCCATTTGTAAGGATTTCTCCATATATTACTAACTGATACTGTTATTAATATAATGTTTTTGTTATACTTGTATGTTACCTATAATTATAATATATTTAGAATCTTACACACATATATAAATAAATTTCTAATATTATCATGCTAATGTTTACATGCTATTAATTTCATGCTGTTGTTCACACTTTCATTAATATAAATAATTCATAATGTAAAAAATGAATTGAAGATCATACAGTATCATATTTAATTAAAATTATATTTGTATTTGATAATTTTGTTAAATAATATACAATTCCATTAAATTATCTAATGATTTTTGAATGCATACGTATATATATATATATATATATATATATATATATATATAAATATTCAATGCTACATTATTATTTAAAATTTGATCTTATGTCGTGAAATTGTTATTTGTTATGTTTATTTATTATAATATTATTTTTGTAATATTTATATATATTAAATACGTTCATATCATTTTAGCATGAAATTTTAAATTTCTACAAAGTACATACGTTTCATAATATATATATTTAGGTTGCATTATTTTTATATATTTTTATTAAATTACTCTACATGGTAGCACCCGAGTACTGGAAAGTACGGGGTGTTACACATGGTCTGTCACAAAGGCCTCAATCTTCTAAATCAACTTGCCAATTGTGCAAGCTTGCACCTCTGAGAAAGGCCTCTATGCGGACCCGCGCAACTGACACCCTTTGCATGGACCCGCACAATAACATGGGGTTTACGCGAACCCGCATAATGACATGGATCCCTTCTTTCTTTCTCTTTCACATATTCTTTTCTTCCATAGTTTCCTTTCTCTTCTATCCTTCTTCCTCTTTTCTTCCTTATCTCTGATATCTTCTCATTTCTCAAAATCCCATCTTAATCGCATGATGGAAGCCTCATATATTTTTTGTGCACCAACAGATGCCCCCTCAATCCTTCTTTGATTGATAAATAAAATCAAATGGAGGATCGATCTTCTTCTACACAAAAATCATTTTCTGGAAAAGACTCTTCATGAACATAAAGATGACTACGTATCGGAAAAGCATCACTTGAATGGAGAACTTTAATAGTCGAGCTCAGACGGAGGATCGTGCTTAATCAGATTATTATCGAATGAATCACGACCGAAAGAATCAAGCTCGCATGTATTACGGCTGAAGGATGATTGCATGGTTAAGCCTGAATGAAAGACTGAATGGTGTGCTTGAGCGGAAGACTGAAATGATCATGCTCAAATGGAAGACTAAATGATCGTGCTCAAATGAAAGACTGAAATGATCACTCTCGAATGGAAGACTAAATGATCGCGCTTAGAGGCACCGAGTGAATGTTTTAATATAGAAGATAATACAGTAACAAAAGTACTTAGTCTTCATAGCGGTGGATCAGACAGAATGTTTTTCCTTTATTTGTGCTATTCTTTTCTTTTACATTGAAACTTGCCAACGTAACAACTACGGCAACTTCATCTTTAAATAACTTGATCAGGGAATTGTCCCTCAATGCTGTTCCTACTGCAATGATTTCTTTGATCAACTTCGGCAGCTCTTTCTTTGAACTATAACTAGGGAATGGTTCTTTAATATTGCTCCTGTTGTAACAATCTTTTTTATTGTCTCCTTTGAATGGTAATCTTTACTGCCAAATTGATCAGAATTAGTATCTCAAGAAGTCATAATTTTTTAATTTATTTTCATGAAGTATTGATAATTTTGAAATAAATTGAAAGCTTTTAGAATAATTGTAAGGTTTGCAATATGATAAGGATTTGTTTATCCTCTCTTTGTGCTTGTCATCGTGCTTCGTATTATATCGTGCTTTTGGAGATGTCATTTCTGGCTCTAGAAGTTCAATCGCTGAGTCTTTTCTAATTTGTGTTCCTTGACATTTCTTCATAGGGTGGCCAAGAGCGTATTCGCATCCTGATTATCCTGATCAGCTACCTCTGTTTCAAAAGAAACGCATTTTGCATATCGTATATCCATTTATGCTAAATATGAAATTTTCATGATTTTTGTTATCATATCAAGCAGTTTGTATCTTTGAGTGTATTTCTAGCAGATATATGATCATGTATTCTTACAGTATTTTGAATGCAATGCATGCTACGCATAGTTTAAGCTCTTGCATAATGGAGCTAGTGCATTTTGACTAACCATACTTTGATTGGACAAGACTTGACTGAACTGAACTTGACTGGACTTGACTTTACTGATTGGACTTGACTGACATGACATGACTTGACTTGACACTACTTTTCACTAGTTTAAGCTCTTGAGTAGTGGAGTAAGCAGTTTCTTAGACTCATGCAGGAGTCGAGTCTTACACAAATGGTCGATGTAACTCTCTAGAGTTCACTGGACTTATCGCAGCCAGGGGGTTCACAAACCGTAGTCCATCAGAGGGGCCCAGTGAAGCTACAGGGGTGTGAACTCAATGGGATTTACGTACAGGGCTGGCCACAGTAACTCTCTAGAGTTCACGGGGAGCACAAGTACTACATTTGGTACCAAATCTAAGGCCGCAATCCATCAATGAGGGGTCATCTTGCTTCAGAGACTTATCATCTTACTTCAGAGACTTTCCCTCATGTGTTACTACTGAAATCAAACTAAGGATCTGGGGAGTCATCCTGCTTCGGAGACTCACTTTTTCTTTGCCTGCAAGGTCGAACCCATTCACGGGAGGGTATTTTCATCCTTTCCCGTGAGGCTGTCGGAAGCTATATAAATGGCATGGGTCTTACGTGACTACTTCATCAATTGCCCGCATGGGTGCACATGAAGCTATCTACAAGCTTTTTAGGGCCACAGACTTCACTGCTGCCTGAATAATATATATGTTGCCGATGATGGTAGGTCTTATGCGTAGTTGGCCATATAGGCTTGGCTAGGCTGCCTTAAATGATAAATTGTCATCGTTGTCGTCAACTTTATATGTGGTTGGCCATATAGTTTTATTCCACTGCCAAAAATAGTGAATCAATAATTGATATTTCACCGCCGTTGATAAGATAAGCTTTTACGAGCAATTGATGATGACACCGATAGTTGCTAATTGTGGCAATAATCATCGATGCTTGTCGATGGCAATGGCGATGACGATGGATAATCGTTGGCACTTGATGATGATATGGCAATAATCGTTAGCGCTTGACGATTTTGGCAATAATCGACGCTTTACAGCAATTATCAATGCTTGATCTTGATATGTCCGATATGCTTGAGAAGCTTTGGTTGGAAATTTGCTTTGCTTGGAAATTCGCACTTCTTTTTATTCATTCATATGAAGAGGAATACATGACTTTATTGTTCGCAGCCCTTTCATCTTCTCATCTTTCTACTCGTCATGCCCCCTTTTGATTAGGAAGCATTACTTTGGGAATCTTTGTAATCAAAATCATGTCGCATCACCTCTTACTATTTGCCCAAGATTAGCATTGCCCCCAGTCTTGAACTAATCAGGCCTATGTACTCTTCTTTCTTCTTTTATGTCGTACACCTTCCTTATAGCGATTTCACCTTTGTCAACCATCTTCTGTAACTTATTCTTCAAGTTGAAACGATTTTCCGTTCGATGTCCGAGGAAACAATGGTAGTAGCAATAATCACCTTCACTTATTTTCTTCATTTCCTTTGGGCATTTCGGCCATGGCAATTTGATCTTTTCGGTTGTTAGCAATTTGTTCAACATAGGGAGTATATCATCTTCATCAAATGAATACCTCGTACAACCTTTAGGCTGTGCAAATTCTTTCTTCATTTTCTTAGCTATATGTTCATTCATATTTCTTGTATCTAAACTTCCTTGCTCATTTTATCGATTCTTCACTTTTCTTTCTTCCTCATTCATATCGGTTGAATTTCTCCTGAGGTTCGGAACCGATTGGCTTATATAAAAGTCAACCACTTTTGCAATAATCCTTTCTAAATTGCAAGCCTCTTCAATCAGATCTTGAAATGTCTGTATATTTAAATCCATGAGACTTAACGCAATACTTGGCCTTATGCATTCCATGCATAACTTAATTTGCTCCTTTTCTTCTTTCACCAATCGTAAACGTGATGCCCCCAAGATTCTCCATTGATTAATGAATTTTTTGACCTGTTCATCCTCTCTTTGGAGAATAGAAGCTAATCCATGACTGACTTCTTTAGAGGATAATTCAACAAATTGTGAATTATAACGAGAGTTTCTGAGTAAATCCATTACCGTCAACCATTCCCTTGTCGCAATAGCCTTCCCTTTATCTTTCTAGTCTTTTGTCTGATCTCTTGCAGATGTCGAGTTCACAGTGACTTTCTTGTCCCGCCCTTCATTCCTGTTCATCACTATCTCACCTTGTTTTATTATCTTCCTGAGTGCTTTCTAGTTTAGTACTTAATTAATTTTTGTCTAATTTTCTATAGAATTCAATCCTTAGAAATTTCTACCTGAGGTGATACTCGGGTCTTTGTACAGATTTTTTCGAGACGTTACATGCAATATAGATAATGATGTTTAAATGTTGCCCATATTAGTGCATTAAACATGAGAAGGATTATACTAAATTAGCATATCATACTCCAAAGTTAATGTAATTAAGCAAGTGGAAGACTGAGATAGATATATAAAATATATACGTGTTTCACAAACTCCAGAGTATGAGTGTATTACCGGGCTAAATTTATACATGTTTTGTTTCAAAATATACAAAATGTCAAATTGTAGATGTTCAACTAATACATGTAACCATGTAATCCCGTCAATCAGTACATGGTCTACATAGACCCGCCTGATAGCTGTACATAGGGGAACTCCTCGTTTATGAAATCCAAATCAGCTGCATAGGCATCATTGCTAGCTGCATCTACAACAGGGTCTGGTTGGTGTTTTAAAACACCGTCCCAGAGTGGGAGTGAGTGATCAACTCAGTGGTACTATAAGGCAAAGGTTAACATGTTATCAATTCAGTCAAGCAGTAATGATAAAGTAGTACAACAATTATATCCTAAGTACTCTTGTTAATGCAAGGATGGTATGCTGTAATGATGTATGCCCACTCACGAAGCTCCCTCATAAGAGACTTTATCAACCGTTCGCACATGACAAACTCCCTAAACGTGCCCTTCCACGCCAAAGCACATGTAATACGGTACATGGTCATGTTAGCCAAGTACTTAATTAGGCTTATTCATTCAGCATATTCGAGAAGCTAAGGTACCTCCCTTTATATCATTTACCTAAACGGGGATCTATCTAGGGTTTTCAATCCTAGTTAATTACATACGATATGTAAGTTGTAGGGCATCACCCCTAAATGAAAACAGTGGATAGGTAAATTCAAGAGTTTATACTCGAGGTCACTATGGGGAGGCTCGTCACCTCAGCATATGCCGACAGCTCAAATATAGTGTCCCATACTACCGTATATGGCTCACGAGTTTGGGTTGCTGACTAGTCACTATGGGGAGGCTTGTCATCCCAGCGTAGGCTGACAGCTCGACCATGGTGTCCCATTCCACCATGCTCGACTCATGAGTCTTAGCGGATCGTGGTACCATGGTTGAAACAGGTCTTCACATTGGTAAGTGGTACCTTAGATTCAAGCAGTAATGTCCATACATGGTAAACACATAATAGGCCAATCAGTTTATTTAGCAAGTTCGATTGGTACGAGCACACGTTGACTTAATCGACATGGAGCGCATAAGCACCCCTTGTGGCCTAACTACTGTCGACAGTTGTCATGCGACCTGGATTCATCGAATTACCCAATGTGGTGAAGCTAGTTCGGCCACCTGTACATGAACCGTTACCAATTGCCTGGGCCACACTGTAGCCCCAAGCTGTACTCAGATGTAATAGGTAGATACATGTGATAATCATATCAACATTTAACAAACAATCCAAATCAAATCCTCATTTAAGCATTTTATCAAACACATTGAATATATTATCAAACACTACATTTTATTCATAAATTTCATAGCAACAAATATTGTTACATGAAAGGAACAATATATATGAGCAAGGTAAATAAGAATACTATCTTGATACTCTTAATAAATACAATTCATCAACATTTTCTCATTAAGAGATTTAATTAAACACTTAGGCTACACATAAGCAAATACATACACTAGGCTAGCTACAACGAGTATTTTAGCAATTCCTGCTATAAGGATGTCATCATGTAAATAACAATCATGAATCCTAGCTTAGTAGTCGTAACAAGCACAAATCATGTTTACATGTTGATTCAAACATTTCCACAAACACATAGGAAGCATAGTTATTCAACATAGTTCATACATGTGTAATACATCGAAATCAACGTGTCTAAGACAATATGGTAGCAATCAAGTCAAACGTAAATCATTAGCTGACATCTAAAGCCTTAAAAATCATAACCTAAACTTTTATAGTCCACACCTTTCGTCGGAATTCTCGTTTCAATCTCGGTTCAAATCCTATGTTCCAAAATATAGAACAACGGGTACCTAAATCATGAAATCTATTAGCTAGGTTGACAAACAACTATTCTAGGTCTTAAATACAACATTAGGGTTAGGATTTCTTACCCAAATAGCAGTTGAAATGAGTCATGTAGCGAAGTGGAAAGGCAATCTAGTGCATGTAGTCATGGGAGAGAAACATTGCCACGATCTCCCAAGCTTTCTCTTCTCTCCTCACTCTTTTCTCTCTTCTCTCTCCTAGGGTTTGGAACAAATTCATATGAGAGAGGGGTGGGGTGGTTTAAGGGCATTATATAGGCCCAGAACTGATGTCAATGGCCCCAGGGCCATGGTATACTTAAGTTATAGCCAACGGGTGCCTATTTCGGGCAAGGGCTCGTCGGAGGTCCCTTACTCACCTACGACATGGAACAAGTTCCTTGACCATGGATCTAAGCCAAGTTATGATTTCGGCATGATCAGATTAGAGAATCAACCGTGGAGGACCTGTATCAGATCAATGGTCATTATCACTCGATCAGGGCCATAAGTTTACAGATATGTGCAGGAAAATTTCCTTGATCCATGGGTAAAGTTCGGTCAGAAACTGATGGTCCGAAATCTTCAATTTTGTCCGCAAGCAAACGACCTAATTTACTTAAGTTCTGGTTCATTTTCTAGAGATATTCGCATTTCTCACACACCTCGCTCATGGCTCAAGTTATGCTTTCTAGACACTGTTTGGGCTCGATTCCCATGATGGTTGTCAAGCCCAAAAGACGGACATATCCCTATAGTTTCGCTGTCATTGGACTTTCAACGTACAGTCCAGGTCCGATACGGAGTTTCAATGTGCCCCAAAGAGCAACCGGCTTTTGAGATTTCACTTAGGTTTTTAAGTAGTGTCGAGTCAGTGATTTTGGTGGTTTTGCGTCTTGCCGTTTGTATAAATAGTGGTTCAGCTAAATCCACCAATTAATTTAGTTTAGTACTTAATTAATTTTTGCCTAAATTTCTACAAAGTACGGCCCTTACGGACTTCTTCCTGAGGTGGTACTCGGGTCTTTGTACGAATTTTTCTGAGATGTTCCAATCTACCCCCCTTAAAGAAAAATTACGTCTCTGAAATTAGTACCTTTTCATACTCCTTGAGGATCTGAGGGTAGTTCTTACGGACTTCGACTTCTATTTCCCGAGTAGCCTCTTCCTCAGTGTGGTGTGTCCATAATACTTTTATGAGCGGAATCACTTTGTTGCGTAGTACTTTGTTCTTTCCTATCTAGAACATGTGTAGGTCGCAATACATAAGTAACATCTTCACTTAATTGCACTTGTTCCCATTTGATAATATGTGTAGGATCAGTAACATATTTCTTCAGCATCGATACGTGAAATACATTGTGCATGCCTGCGAGTGGTGTGGGCAGGGCGAGACGGTATGCCACCACACCCACTCGGTCTAGAATATGAAATGGACAAATAAATCGTGACGTGAGCTTCCCGTTCTTGTCAAATCGAAGGACTCCCTTCATGGGGAAACCTTAAGAAACACAGGGTCCCCAACTTTGAATTTCAACTGTCGTCATCTTGTATCGGTATAACTCGTTTGTCTGCTCTGGGATGCAAGAAGTTGACGTCTAATAATATCAATCTTTTCTGAGGTCTCCCGAACTAAGTCTGGGCCAATCAGACTCTTCTCACCAATTTCTGTCCAACAATGTGGTGCTCGACATGGACGCCCATACAAGGCTTTATAAGGAGCTATGACAATGCTTGCTTGGAAGCTGTTGTTATAAGCAAACTCGGCATAGGGGAGACAGTCATCCCAACTGTCCTTAAAGTTAAGCACACACGCTCGTAACATATCTTTTAATACCTAATTTACCTGTTCCATCTACCCATCGGTCTATGGGTAGAACGCGGTACTAAACTTTAATTGCACACCCATTACTTCCTGGATTCGAGTCCAAAAAAATAGACGTGAATTGTGTGTCTCGATCCGACACAATCTCCATAGGCACTCTATGCAGATGTACTATCTTTTTGATGTACAGCTTGACTAAATCTTCTGCTGAGTTTGAAACTCTGATCAGGAGGAAATGGGCTGATTTTGTCAATCCGTCCATGTAATGACTCGAAAAATCCCGTACAAAGGCCCGAGTACTACCTTAGGCAGAAATCACTCAGGACCAAATCCTTTAAAAATTAGACGAGGATTAACTAGTGTTAAACTAGATTACATACAAAATCTGCACTAATCACTTTAAATACGATCTGCAAGACCCAAAACTTGTGGAATCGTTAACACTACATTACCTAAAAATCTAGGATCAATCTCATTACCCGGCTGCTCTCGGGAGCATCATGAAACTCTGTGTCAGATCTGGACCTCACATCGAAAGTCCAAATAATATGAGGTTATAGAATTAGGACCACCTTACTGGGCTTGACAACCATCTCGGAAGTCAAAACCAGATAGTGTCCCAGGGCTATTTGCTTGAGCCCGGAGCGAGGAGTGTGAGAAAAATATGGTTTTCTTTAGAAATTAAATCTAATTTGAGTAATCTGAGACTTGTCGCTTGCGAGCCAAATATAAGCAATCAGACCGTTGGAATCTGACCCAAATACACCCTCGGATCAGGGAACATTTACCATACATGTTCGTATACTTGTAACCCTATTCAAGTTTCAGTGACCATTGAACTGAAACTGGTCCGCCACGTGTGATTTGGGAACTCGACTGGAATGAAAACTTAACTCGACCTAGATCCAAGGTTATTGAGCTTAAGTCCAACCTTTAGCTCAAGGGGGGGCTCCAGAAGTGCTCCATTGAGACGGAACAGTCCGTATTTGGACATAACCTAAGTATACCATGGCCCTAAGTTTATTTCCGTGAGTTCTGGGCCTATATAAGGACCTTAAACCCTCACTCTCTCGTCCCATGCGAATTTGAGAAAACCCTAGGTGAGAGAGAGAGAGTAAAGAGAGAGAAAGTATGGGGAAGTGGGAGAAAGATCCTGTTGCTCTAACTTGCTACCATACGTGCTTAGCCACCACCGTCTAATCGTTATTCCGCCGATTTTGTCTTTGTTCTTAGGTAAGAAAATCCTATCCCTAACTTGTTCTAGGGTTTCAACTATTACAAGTAGTGAGATAGCTGACTTAATTCATGCTATAGGTTGTTGTGCTGCCATAGACGAAGACTTAGAGATTCTATCGACTTCGTTACGCTTCTACAATGTAAGATGCAGACTTTAGACATATAGGTTATGGTTTTCAAGGCTTTCAATGTCAGTTAATGATTTATTCTTGTTATGGGTGCTATTTCCATGCAAAATGTGTCATCCGTTTCATGTTTCAGTTATATATGAACTATGTGTAATATAGTGTATTCTATGTATGTGTTGAAATATTTGAATACGTTTGGAATTTGGATTTGTGCTTAACATGTTTATTTGTCATGAATATATGCTTAATACATGTGCGACAACTCCTTAGCGAAAGGACTTGCCCTAAAATCATGTCACAGCAAATACACACTATATGTGATAAAGTGTGTAGCCCAAGTGTTTGTGAAAATGCTTAAATGAATATGGAACCCAGATTCGTGCACGCCATGATCATCTGTCGTGGGTATATGCATGTGGTTTATGGGGCAACTCCCTACTGAATGGAGTTGACCTCATATATGTGTAAACCACATACATCATGTATGATGATGTATGTGGTCTAAGTGTTTGTAGAAATGTCTGAATGTGCTAAGTATTACTAATAGTAGTTTTGTTTGAGGGCTGAGATATGAATCTCGGTTACCTTAATTATGTATATGATTTCCTCCATGTACGATACATTATGATGTCTGTTTTATTCGTGTAATGAATGTGTGTGCAAATCATGTTTGTGTTACATTTCTCAACATGCTCACATGCTTGTACGAGTTGAATTATTTGTTCATTACTGTTTCGACTGTCTCTTATGATTACCTATTGGAATGAAGTGAAAGTGGGCCTATGATATAGTCCAGGAAATCTGTAACAGGCTTGATTTCGTGGCTAAGATTTATTCGCCACTTAAAATGGGTTTGACGAACCCGAGTCGTACTAAAGTTGTTGGCAGTGATTAGGCCACACGGAGTGTTTGTGTACTTCATGTCGCTCAACTCAACGTGCGCTCAGTCTAGTCGAGCTCGTCAAGTAACTCGATCTGCCGATGTATGTTCACCATGTATGGATGCCTCTGTTTGAACCTAAGGTACCCAACTCACCAGTGAATCCTGCTTAACCTTGGTACCTTGATCCGCTAAGACTCATGAGCCGGGCATGGTGGTATGGGACACCGTGGTCGAGCTGTCGGCCTACGCTGGGGTGATGTGCCTCCCCGTAGTGACCAGTGAGCAACCCAGACTCGTGAGCCGAATATGGTGGTATGAGACACTGTATTCAAGCTGTCGGCCTACACTGATAAGGTGATGGGGGAGTGGTGTAACGATTGCGTGTAACAGCCCTGACAGCCCTTTGTAGTGACCTCGAGCATACTTTAAATCTGCAGTGAGGCGACGAGTCTTCCTGTAGTAAACAGAGTATAAACTAGGCCTGTATTGATAAGGTGATGGGGGAGTGGTGCAACGAGTGCGTGCAACAGCCCTGACAGCCCTTTACAGCGACCTAGAACTGCATCATCATATGAGATTATCTAGGACTGACGACCCTAGAATGGATCATTGTTTGGGAATGATATAAGGGAGGTACCTTAGTTTCCCAATACTGCTGTATGAAAAGGACTAATAACAACTCAGTAATCATGCTCATAACATAGCACTTCATGTGCCTGACATTGTGGAGCACTGAGGGATGAACGCATGCCGCGGACATAAGATGGTGTCGCACGAGGGAGCATTGGCGAGGGCATGCATCATGACTACATTTCATCCTTGCATTAATAAGAGTAATTAGGATTGTTTGACTGAACTGCTTTATCATTACTGCTTGACTGAATTGATAACATGTTAACCTATGCTTTATTGTTCCACTGAGTTAGCTACTCACTCCCACATTATGGGACAGTGTTGTATACACTAACCAGTCTTAGATGCAGGTGTTGACGAGACGCAGGAGGCTGAGCCTGACTACTCCAATGATTAGGATAAGTTCTCCTACATGCAGTTCTCTGGAGGCTTCACTTAGGCTATTCAGATGACGGGGCTACAGGGTTGACCATTATAGTTGTACCATTTTTTGGCATTTTGATTTTGAAACTAATACATGTATATGGTGACTTACTAAGGTGTTCATACTCTGGAGACCGATTGTGACCGTTTCTAGCTTTATATACATTTATATACATCTTTCAGTCTTCCTCTTGCATTTTATAACTTGATCTGGAGTATGAATTACTGTTTTGGTATAATCCCACTTATGAGGTTGGTGATGCTCAACCTTGACCTGCTGGCACGTGAGACAACGGGACACAAAGTCTGCTATCGGGGCCTTCATGTTGTCCCACCAGTACGAACGCTTCATGTCTCTATACATCTTCGTACACCCGGATGCATTGCCACCCTTGAATTGTGAGCGGCTTCCAGGACTTCCCTTCTTAAGTCATGGAGATTCGGGACGCGTAGATGGCCACGATATCTTAAACATCCATCTAAGTCAATCCTCCATTTAGATTCTTCACTGTCATTTGCTCACTCTCTCATTTTCACCAACAACTCATCTTCTTTCTGTGCCATAATAATTTAGTCATCAATAAGCGGCCGCACATGGAGGTGTGTAACACTCTCAAATGACTCCTTTACTGTAAGTTTCTATTCGAAGTCTCACACAAACTCTACCATATTTCACTCTTCGATCATTAGCGGAGCTGCAAATTCTATTTTCTTCTTGCGGCTCAACGCATTGGCCATAAGGTTGGTCTTTCTAGGATGGTAAGAGACCTCAAACTTGAAGTCTTTCAAGGTCTCCATCCAATGTTGTCGCCTCATGTTCAGGTCTCTCTGGGTAAAGATATACTTAAGGCTCTTATGGTCATAAAAGAGCTCGAACTCTTCTCCGTAGAGGTAATGTCTCCAAAGTTTTAATGCGAAGATGAATGTTGCCAATTTTAAGTCGTGCGTGGGGTAGTTTTCTTCATGTTTCCTCAATTGTCGCGATGCATAGGCAATCACTCTGTCCTTTTGCATAAGAATAAAACTCAAACCAACACGAGACGTGTCGGTGTGTATAATATATCTGACCCCTTGCTCTGACAATACTAGCATTGGTGCGGACGTCAACTTGTCCTTTAATTCCAGAAAGGTTACTTTTGCCTTCTCATTCCAAGCAAACTTAAGATCCTTTCGAGTGAGTTGAGACAACGGTCTAGCTATCTTGGAAAAGTCCTTGATGAATCGACGATAGTAACTGGCAAGTCCGAGGAAGCTCCTCACTTCTGTAACTGAACTAGGCTGCTCCTAGTCCTGTACCGTAGCCACCTTAGCAAGGTCCACCGAAATTCCCTCCTTGGACACCACGTGTCCCAAAAACTTGACTTCTTCCTTCCAGAAGTCACATTTTCGGTATTGAGCAAATAACTAATTCTTCCTGAGAGTATCGAAGACTGCTCACTGGTGCTCCTCGTGATCCTTCCAACTCTTGGAGTATATCAAAATGTCATCTATAAACACAATGACAAATTAGTACAGATACGGTTGAAATACCCTATTCATGAGGTCCATGAATATGGTCGGTGCGTTCGTAAGTCCAAACAACATCACTAGGAATTCCTAGTGCCCAAAACTGGTTCTAAATGTTGTTTTCTGCACGTCTTCATCCCTGACGCGCAACTGATGATATCTGGACTGTAAGTCAATTTTTGAGAAATATTGTGCCCCTTTCAACTGGTCAAACAGGTCATCTATCCTAGGTAGAGGATACTTATTCTTGACTGTGACATGATTAAATTTGCAGTAATTAATACACAACTGCAACGATCCATCCTTCTTCTTTACAAACAATACAAGTGCTCCCCAAGGAGATACGCTAGGTCGTATAAAACCTGAATCCAGCAGATCATCTATCTGTCTCCTCAATTCCTTCATTTCACATGGAGGCATGCGTATGTTAGTAAGGAAATGGGTGTCTCACCAGGCACAAGGTCAATAGCAAAGTCGATCTCATGCTGAGGAGGTAGTCCAGGTATCGTCCTAAACACGTCTGTGAAATCTTGGACTACAGGGGTGTCCCTGAGTGTTGGACCATCAACATTTTCCAACAAGGAAGTGTAACAGCTAATGCAGTAGGGCCAACTGACCTGAACTGGAAAAGTGAAGGTCGTGCCCTCAGGTCCATGTACTGTCATCACTTTAGTTTCACAGTCAATCTCAGCTTTCATTTTGGTGAGCCAGTTCATACCGAGGATGACGTCATAATGATACAGTGGGTTGACTATCAGGTTAATGCGCTCCGTTCTGCTTCCTAAGTTTATTGGGCAATCCTTACAAAGCTTAGTAGTGTCGGAGAATGTCCCTGTCGCGAAAAGGACTCACCACACCCATAGGGGTAGTGTTCTACCCCAAACGCTTGACTGTAAAGCATGATACTATCGAGATAGTGGACCCGGTGTCCACCAATAGGAAAACAGGTGTACCTTGAATGTGGACAGTGACTTCAAAGGCTAAGGGCACTGCAGTTGTTATCTCAGATGCTCTAGCTGCTAGTGTATGTACACGTGCCTATTGAGGATGATTTGGTTGTGCTGCCATAGGTCGTTAAGGCGGCCTAGTTCTCTTCAATCTGAGCCATGTGGGCTTCTAAGGCAGCTCGATCATGGCAGTCGTTATATGTAGCAGTAGGAGAGCCCCCATCAGAATCTTGGGCTTCCACTTCCTCTTCTCGCTCTTCTTCCTCACTTCCCTCTTCATGACTGCCTTCTTCCTCACTTCCTTCCTCTAATTCATTTCCTTCATCTTCTTCACTACTTTCTTCCTTTTCACTTTCTTCTTCTATCTCATCTCCATATCCATCGAGACGAGCTTGGCATTGTCTAGGGCCAATCCCCACATTGTTGAGCATAGTTTCACTGATAAAGTGGATGGGTGCAAGATTATCCATGTTAAGCCTGAAATTGAAGTTACGAACAATCTTGCAGATAAGTCGGCCAAATGAGAGTGAAGCATCTCCCCTAATAGAGAGTGCGGTCCTGATTATCTGTGATAGGACAAAAGTAGGTAGACATAACTTGTCTCCCTGTCTAGCTCTGTACAGGAAGTCCACCATCAAACGAGTGCATTCTGTATGGTTGCTCCACCTAGGATACACGTTGTACATGCATATGTGGTGGAGTAGGCAGAAGTCTACCGTCATCTTAGTCGATGAGAGGCTATTGCCTCACCTCCAATGAGCCAGTCGGCCACCAAGAAACCGCGTGCGACGATCTCTCTCTCATACACTAATGAGATAAGATGTACTAGCATGTACCACACCACGTTCAATTCCCATAATTCAAGCCATGACATCCACATTAACTATGGCTTCCTGCCTCCCCAAGGGAATGGCAAAGTGAAGAGGCTCCATTAGTGGGTTTCGTATGTGGCCATAGAAAGCTCAGACAGTGCCTTCACTAGCATGAGACTTACCTTCAAATATGGGACCCCACCTAGCCTCCAACAGGAGGTCCATCACTGGATACAGTCCAAATAATTTCTCATCAACATGTGCTTCATATACAACTTTGTGATTACAGAACCTACCTAGTTCGGCACCCGCTGGTAGTGATCTCTCCAACGGAATTTGAGGATCGAGGTCCTGTTTCGTTCTTCGCTCTCGCTCAGCACTTGTAGTAGCCACGACGCTCACCTGCTTCCTCAAGCGGGTTGGAAGGCTCGGCCCGACCTCATTTGGGGCCGCTCTTCTCTTTCCCATAAGGGAAAGGAGTGTTGAGATGGAAAAGATGGCATTGACAAGCTCAAAAAGAGCCATGGAATATGAAAAGGCTTAAAGGATGAGATGGGTTTGTGGGTCTTAAAGGTTATGAGACATAAAATATGGGTTTTATGCTCATATGGGTGTGAAATGGGAGGACGGAGAGCTGTATGAGAGAGGTTTTAAAGAAATCAAGGTGGAGGGGTGGGATATATGGAAGAAAATGAAATTTTGGGTATATGAAAAGAGGAGTTGAAGGAGAAATGGGTTTTGGAGGGGTTTGGAGTTGTTTAGAGGGTTAGGAGAGGGGTGAAATGAACAAAGGGGAGTAAAGAGGAGTCAAATGGAGAGGTCCCACACATGGACAGGGCCCACACGAGTGGGTGGAGGCGGTGGGCCACCGGAACAGTGGGCTCACCGTGGCCCGATGTGAAGGCAGGCGACACGCCGCCCTCGGGCGGTAACGCCGAGCCTCCCTAGGCTACCGGTGGTACCTCCGCCCAAGGGCGGTGACCACCCTCTCTCGGGTTGTCGAAAATGTGCGAGGGACCCCCTGGGTCCCTCGGGATTTTATGATTTAGGCCCCAATGCCCGTATGATATGTTTTCCCGATCTGTCAAGCTTGTATTCATGCCTTTTGACTTATTTCAAATGCGCGATTCACCAATTTATCGTTCAAACCCATCGATTGATGGCTTAAAAGGGATTGAGATCATTTCACATGATCTCGGACACGTACGGGCTATCTTACAACGGTCAATTTTGTTCGTCGGCAAAACCTTGGGATCCTACGATCATTTCTACATTTTATCGCCCCCTTCTAAATCATAGTGCATCAGAGTGCGTCGTGTTACCATAACTCAGGTCCAGTTTAATCCAAATCATGTTCTGATAGTAACTTGTAACACCCTGAATTTTGAGGGTCTAACAAAGCTTAACTCCTGAGATCTAACGCATCACTTATGCAATGTAATGCCCCGAATACCGAGGGTCGAGCAAAGCTCAACTCCCGAGATTTGTTGCATCACTTATGCAACATAGATAATGATGATTAAATGTTGTCTGTATTAGTGCATTAGACATGAATAGGATTATACTAAATCAGCATATCATACTCCAGAGTTAAGGTAATTAGGCAAGCGGAAGACTGAGATAGATATAAAAATATGTAAGTGTTTATCAATCCCCAGAGTATGAGTATGTTACCAGGCTAAATAATTACATGTATGGTTCTAAAATTTACAAAATATAAAGTGTAAATGTTCAACTGATCCATAGTAACCCTGTAGTCCCGTCGAATCAGAACGAGGTCTACGAAGACCCACCTGATAGCTGAACATAGGAGAATTCCTCCTCCTCATCCATGAAGTCCATTTCAGCTGCATAGACTCCATCATTACCTACATCTACAATAGAGTCTGGTTGGTGTTTTCAAACATCGTCCCAGAGTGAGAGTGAGTGATCAACTCAGTGGTACTATAAGACAAAGGTTAACATGTTATCAATTCAGTCAAGCAGTAATAATAAAGCAATACAACAATCATGTCCTAAGTAGTCTTGTTAATGCAAGAATGGTATGTTGTAAAGATGCATGCCCTCACCTGCACTCCCTCTGCGACATCATCTCATGATTGCGCATGGCAAACTCTCTAAACATGCTCTTCCTTGCCAAAGCATATGCAATGAGGTGCATGGTCGTGTTAGCTAATACTTAATTAGGCTTATTCATACAGCATATTCGAGAAGCTAAGGTACCTCCCTTTATATCATTAACCCAAACGGGGATCCATCTAGGATCGTCAGTCCTAGGTTAATCACATACGATAGGCAAGTTGTAGGGCGTCACCCCAAATAAAAATAGTGGATAGGTAAGTTCAATTGATTATACTCTCAAGGTCACTACGGGAGGCTCGTTACCTGAACACAGGCTGACAGCTCGAATACAGTGTCCCATACACCACCATATTCAGCTCACGAGTTTGGGTTGCTCACTGGTCACTACGGGGAGGCTCGTCACCCCAGCGTATGCCGACAGCTCGACCACGGTGTCCTATACACTACCATGCCTGGCTCATGAGTCTAAGCGGATGATGGTACCATGATTGAAATGGGTTTGCATTGGTAAGTGATACCTTAGATTTAAGCAGTAGCGTCCATACATGGTAAACACACATTAGGCCACTCAGGTTATTTGACAAGTTCGATTAGTATGAGCGCACACTAAATTAATCGACATGGAGCGCATAAACTCTCCACATGGCCTAACCACTGTCGACAATCGTCGTACGACTTGGATTCATCGAACGTATCTAAGGTGGCAAGGCCAGTTTGGCCACTCAATCGAAAACGGTTACCGATTACCTGGACTACGTAGTAGTGTCAATCATACTTAAATACAATAGGTATTCGCATGTGATAATCATAACAACATTTAACAAATAATTCAAACATGAATCTCATTTGAGCATTTTATGAAACGCATAGAACATGTTATTATACATATGCATTTTTATACATACAGCACGTAGTTGAAATTAAGGTTACATGAAGGAATTTTATACATATAGATAGGGTAGTTAGGAATCCTATCTTAACACCCTTAATAAATACAATTCATTAAACAATCACTCATTCAGACATTTTATCAAACACTTAGCCTACACATTACTACATACATGAACTAAAGTAGTTATAACATATATTATAACAAATCCTCTCACAAAGGAGTTGTCATATATACAACAAACATGTAATCGAGATTAATAGTCATGGCAAGCACAAATCATGATAGTAATTTTATTCAAACATTTCAACAAACACATGGAATGCCTTATATATTTACATAGTTCACACACATGTATTATTTATCTAATACATCGTAACTAAGATTATATGGTGGCAAACAAGTCAAACATAAATCATTAGCTGACATTAAAAGCCTTGAAAACCATAACCTAAATATTTATAGTCCGCACCTTTCGTCAGTACGCTCGTTACGAACTCGGTTCGTACACTACGTCCCCGTCTACAGCACAACGGCTACCTAAATCAAGAAATATGTTAGCTATTTCATCGATTCCTCTATTTGGATTCCTAAAATAAGATTAGGGTTAGGATTTCTTAACCAAAATATTGTTGGAAAGATCCGTGTAGCTAGATGTAGAGGCGATCTAATGCGTGTAGTCATATGAGAGAAACACCTCCTCGATCTCCCAAACTCTTACTCTTCTCCTCACACTTTTCTCCTCTTTTCTCTCTTCTCTCACCTAAGGTTTGAGCAAATTCATATAAGAGAGGGGTGAGATGGTTTAAGGGCCTTACACAGGCTTAGAAGTGATGTCAATGGCCCCAGGGCCATGGTATACTTAGGTTATAGCCAAAAGGCGTCTGCTTCGGGTAAATGAAGCTCTTCTGAAGGTCTATTACCTGTCTATGTTACGGGGTAAGTTCCCTGACCACGGATCTGGGCCAGGATGTGATTTCAGTGCATTTAGATAGGTCGATCATCCGTAGCGTACCTGTATCTGTTTAACGATCGCCATTCCTCGATCAGGACCACAAGTATACCGATATGTGCAGGGAAATTTTCCTGATCCATGGGTATAGTTTGGTCAGAAACTAACGGTCTGAAACTTTTAATTTTGCCCACAAGCGAACGGCCCAATTCACTTAAGTTTCAGTGCATTTTCAAAAGATATTTGCATTTCTCACACACGTTACTTAGGGCTCTAGTTGTGCGTTTCTATATACTATTCAGCTTCGATTCCCGCGATGGATGTCAAGCCCAGTAAGGTGGTCATAACCTTCTAGTTTCGCGGTCATCAGACTTTCGACGTACTATCCAGGTCCGATACAGAGTTTCGATATACTCCCGAGAGCAACTAGGTTTTGAGATTACTCCTATGTTTTTAGGTAATGTTAAGTTAATGATTTTAATAGTTTTGGGTCTTACAGTTTGTATAGATAGTGGTTCAAGCTAATTCCACTGATTATTTAACTCAGCATAGGTAATGTTAACTCAGCATAGGGAAGACAGTCATCCCAACTGTCTTTGAAATCGAGCACATATGCCCACAACTTATCTTCTAACACCTGATTTACCCATTCCATCTGCCCATTCGTCTGTGGGTGGAACGCGATACTGAACTTCAGCTGCATACCCATTGCTTCTTGGATCTGAGTCTAGAAGATAAACATGAATCAAGTGTCTTGATCCGACACAATATCCATAAGAACTCCATGCAGCCGTATGATCTCTTTGATGTATGGCTTAGCTAACTCATCTGCCGAGTTTAAAACTCTAACCGAGAGGAAATGAGCCAATTTCGTCAATCGGTCCACAATCACCCAAATGAAGTCATGTCCCTTCCTCGTCTTCGGTAACCCGGAAATGAAATTCATAGATATGAAGTCTCACTTCCACTTGGCTAAGGGCATGGGCTGAAGTAAACTAGGAGGTCGGCGATGTTCGGCCTTGACCTGTTGGCACGTGAGACAACGGGACACATAATCTACTATGTGGGCCTTCATGTTATCCCACTAGTATGAACGCTTTATGTCTCGGTACATCTTCGTACTGCCAGGATGCATTGCCATCTTCGAATTGTAAGCGGCTTCGAGAACTTCCTTCTTCAAGTTATGGAGGTTTGGGACGCATAGACGGCCATGATAGCGTAAACCCCCATCTGAACCAACTCTCCATTTAGAGTCTTTATCGTCACTAGCTCGCTTTCTCATCTTCACCAACCATTCATCTTCTCTCTGAACCATAATAATTTGGTCATCAATAAGTGGCTGTACACGAATATGTGCGACGCTCTCGAACGGCTCCTCTATGTAAGCTTCTGTTCGAAGTCTCACACAAATTCTACCATTTTCCATTCTTCTATCATTAGTGGAGCTGCAAATTTTATTGTCTTCTTGCAGCTCAACACATCTGCCACAAGTTGGCCTTGCCAGGATGGTAAGAAACTTCAAACTTGAAGTCCTTCAAGGTTTCCATCCAATAGCGTTGCCTCATATTCAGGTCTCTCTGCGTAAATATGTACTTGAGGCTCTTGTGGTCGCAAAAGATCTCAAACTCCTCTCCATAGAGGTAATGTCTCCAGAGCTTTAATACGAAGATAACTATTACTAATTTCAGGTTGTGCGTAGGGTAGTTTTCTTCGTGTTTCCTCAACTATCGTGACGCATAGGCAATCACTCTGTCCTTCTGTATAAGAACAGAACCCAAACTAACACGAGATGTGTCGGTATATATCGTATATCTGACCCCTTGCTCTGGCAATACTAGCACAGGTGTGGACGTCAACTTGTCCTTCAGTTCCTGAAAGGCTGCTTCTGCCTTCTCATTCTAGGCAAACTTAAGATCTTTCTGAGAAGCTAAGGAAACTATCTTGGAAAAGTCTTTAATGAATCGGTGATAGTAACCTGCCAGGCCAAGGAAACTCCTCACTTCAGTAACCGAACCGGGCTTCTCCCAGTCCTGAACCATGGTCACCTTAGTAAGGTCCATAGTGATACGTTCCTTGGACACCACATGTCCCAGGAACTTGACTTCTTCTTCCTAGAAGTCGCATTTCTTATACTAAGCAAATAACTGGTTCTTCTTGAGATTATCAAAAACTGCTCGAGGGTGTTCTTCGTGATCTTTCCGACTCTTGGAGGATATTAGAATGTCGTCTATAAATACGATGATGAATCGGTACAGATATGGCTAAAATACCCTATTTATGAGGTACATGAATATGGCCAGTGCGTTTGTGAGTCCAAACGGCATCACAAGGAACTCATAGTGCCTAAAGCTAGTTCTGAATACCGTTTTTTGCACGTCTTCATCCCTGACACACAACTGATGATATCCGAACTGTAAGTCGATCTTCGAGAAATACTGTGCCCCTTTCAACTATTCAAACAGATCATCTATCCTGGGCAAAGGATACTTGTTCTTCACTGTCACTTAGTTCAACCTGCGATAATCAATATACAATCGTAGCAATCCATCCTTCTTTACAAACAACAAAGGTACCCCCCAAGGAGATACACTCGGTCATATGAAACCTGAATCCAATAGGTCATCGATCGGTCTCCTCAATTCCTCCATTTCACATGGAGGCATGCGATACATCGCTAGAGAAATGGGTGTGGCACCAGGCACAAGGTCGATAGTAAAGTTGATCTCACGCCGAGGAGGTAGTTCAGGTATCGTCCTGAATACGTCCGTGAAATCTTGGACTATAGGCGTGTCTTGTGGACCATCAACATTTCCTAGCAAGGTAGTACAACAAATAATGTGGTAGTACCAACCGACCTAAACTGGGAAAGTAAAGGTCGTGCCCTCAGGTCCATGGGTTGTTACCACTCTGGTATTGCAATCGATCTCTGCCTTCATCTCAGTGAGCCAATCCATATCGAGGATGACATCGTAATGACATAGCGGGGCAACGATCAAGTCAACAAGTACTGTTCTGCTTCCTAAGTCTATTGAGCAATCCTTACACATCTTGGTAGCATTTGAGAAGGTCCATGTGGCGGTAAGGATTCTCACCCCAATCATAGGAGTAGTTTCCAACACTAGTTGCTTGACTGCTGCGCATGATATTATCAAAAGAGTGAACCCAGTGTCCACCAATAGGAAGACTCGTATACCTTGGATATGTGCTGGGACTTCGAAAGTCAATGGTGCTGCGGTTGCTGACTCAGATGCTTCAGCTGCAAGTGAGTGCACACGAGCTTATTAAGGACAATTTGGTTGCGCTACCATAGTTCATTGAAGCGGCCTATTTTGGGGTACATTGGGTCTGTAAAAAGGTTGTGCTGGCGGTGCTGAACATAGAGGCAGAGCTGATATGGCTTGCGGTAACTGTCGGTTGATCTTCTGAGGTAGCGTAAAGTCATTGTTCCTCATCTGAGTAAAATAATAAGTGTCCGTATGGCCCGTCCTCTGCAGTAGGTGCACTGTAGATCAGATCGTCTCTGTTACGTCGGTAAATCCATAAGCCTATGAGGTGAATCGGCACGTGGCCTCTTATCGAGGAATGGTCGGTTTGGCCAATCAGGTCGAGGTCTCGGGCCCATGGGTACGTGTGTACAGGACAGTCTATCCCCATCCTGCTCAGCTCGTAGGGATATGTTCACTAGCTCAGCATAGTTAAGAATGCTAGCGCAACACATCTTCGAACGTATCTCACGCCGCAGACCCTCAGAAAATCACCGCATTCTCATCAGCTCATCTGCTAAGATCAAAGGAGCATATCTGGCTAGCTCCATGAACCTGTTCTCGTACTTAGCTACAGTCATCCCTCCCTGTTGGAGGCGAAGAAACTCACCCTCCTTTTCATTGCGATAAGTGAGGGGGAAATACTTCTCATGGAAGCAGGTCTCAAACACGTTCCATGTCCACACGTGTCCTGTAGGGACTGTTGGTAGGATGTTGTCCCACCATAGACTAGCCTCCTTCTCGAACATATATGTAACCAGCTCAACTTACTCTGCCTCAGTGCAGTGCAATGGCTTCAACATCTTCGAGATGCGATCTAGCCAATATTCGGCCTCCTCTCTCCCCAAAGGGATAGTAAACTGAAGCGGCTTCAATTGTGGGTCCCGTATATGAGCGCAAAAGGCTCGTACGATGCCTTCACTTGCATGTGTATTTCCCTCAAATATGGGACCCCACCCATTTTCCAAGAGCATGTCCATCACTGGGTACAGTCCAAACAACTTTTCGTCAACATGAGCCTCGAAAACAACTTTACGATCACGGAACTTACCAAATTCGATGCCCGGTGGTAGAGATCTTTCAATGGGGATCCACGGGTTAAGGTCCCGTTTTGATCTTCTCTCTCGTTCGGCACTTGTGCTTACTTCGGCGCCCGTTTTCTTCCTTGAACGGGTTGGGCGGCTAGGCCCAGCTTCATCTATGGGCACCCTTCTCTTTCCCATGAGGGAAAGGAGTGTGGAAAGGGAAAATATGGTAGCCACTAGCTCAAAAAGAGCAATGGAAGCGAAGGAATCTTGAAAGATGAGATGAGTTGGTGGGTTTTGGGGATTATGAGACACAAAGGAGTGCTTTTGTGCTCAAATGAGAAGAAATAAGGGAGATAGAAAGTGGTAGGAGATGGGTTTTGAAGAAAATGGAGGATGGGTATGTAATGAAGAAGAAGAAAAAGATTTGAGTATGAAATGAAGATTTGAGAGGGAAAATGAGATTTCTGAGGGGATTGAAAAGCTTGGGTGGAGTAAAATGGAGGAAAGTGAGGCAAAGGGGTGTAAATAGGGTGGCTCCACATAAAATGCAGGCCCCATACATGTGGGAGAGGGCAGCGGGCAGCCGGAACTGCGAGCCCGCCGCGGCCCGTTGAAGACCCGAGCGGCACACCGCCGTCCGGGCGGTGCCGCCGCGGTCCTCTAAACTTCTGGCGGTGTGTAACACACCATATTTTTAGTACTCGGGTGTTACCATGGGAACTTACCTTAATGTAATCACGAAGCCAATTCGTCTAAATACCCGCATCCGTTCAAACATGAATCCATCCATTAGGAGGATCTTCATCCGTAGATCGAGCCATCTGGCCCTCTAAGCAAAGGACTAGTGGTTAGATCTCCACTTATGGGGTCCTTGGGGCACGTAGAACTAGTGGGGAGAGTGTCTGAAACACTTCTGTTTCTGGATCTCAAAATCTGACCGTTGAGATTATAGATCAATTGTGGGATTCGAGGTAAATCATTCGATTTAGGCCTCGCATCATGCAATGATGAATATGATCATCAAAACTAGTCATTAAATCAATCTAAGTTACTCCTGGACCGTCGATGAACCATTCTGAGGTAATCCACCCGTTCAAACCCATGATCGTTCATTCAAATGAGAGGGAGGAGTGAGTAATTGTAGAAACGATTGTGAAATTTACCCTAAATTGGAATACGAACCATTAGATCAGATTTAGAAACGATCTGACCGTCATATTAGCAAAAATCCATGGTTAAAGTCCAAGAATTTAAAGTGTGGCCCACCTAAACTCTAGATCAGCCCCATTATTGGACTCATGGTCTCATACACATAAAGAAATCAGATGAACAGTTCTGATCATGGGGTTGGATCAGAGATCACCATTTAGATTGACAATAATTAGCACTTAAAGGCCATTTTTCTGCCGATATGGCCCACCTAAGCCTTGGATCTGCCTCATCCTTTACAGTGGACCTTAGTGTGAGCCACCAAGACGAATGAACGGTGTGAATCGATCCAAATCACCATTGTGGGCCGCACTTTGTGGGGTGCATGTACACCATGGGTGTGCACCTGCCGAACACCAAACCGAGGACTCGGTCAAACCAGACGCTGACCGAGCCTGCCCGAAAAAGAGAAAAAAAACTCTCTCTCCTTCGAAAATTCCTGCCCGCGATACTCGAACGGACAACGTCCGTTTAACTTGGAGATGGGCCACCATCATCATCCCATTTGAAGATCCAAACCGTTCATATTATGGAGGACCCAGAGCCGTGCAAACCCTGGCCAGTTTCACGTGATTTCTTGCACATGCGTGATCACAAACACCTACACAAGAAGATTGTTTGTTCTTTTTCTCTTTCAAAAAATGGAAAGCCTGATTTTCTCTCCACACAGGCGATCTACGTGAGGAGAAATTGTCGAATCCTAGCCCTCCATATAGATTCATCTCAACCACCCACTTCCGTTCACACAGATTAGGGTTGTCAGTGGAAACCGAGCCGGTTTTGTGATGCCAATGGTTTCTCCCTGCCACGGATTCAATCTAGACCATCCGTCCCTCATCTAACAGTACTGGGAGGCCTAGGGCTTCAAATGAAGGAGAGTAAATAATAAAGGATTCACTACTCCATCCCTTGCATCAGCACCTCAAAAACTAGCCACCACCTTCAACATCCGAACCCATTGAGAAAATGTCACTGGACCTTCAGTTTCTTGTGTCTACAAGCTCCACGATACCCCTAGGAACTGTCCCATGTCATCAAAATGAAGAAAGGAGTAGTGAGTGAGAAGATGACATTAACGCTCGGCCTTCTTCCCCATCCGAGCCGCACCAGTTGCCTCGAGTTGGGGCAAGATCTGGTCAATTTTGTTTGCCCTACTAATCATGGCTAAAGGAAAAGAGAAAGAAAAGGAGAAGGAGGAAGTTTTTGAGAGGAAGTGAAGCAAGGAGGGAGAGAGGAGAGAGTGTCGGCAGTCGTTGATGCCGCACCAGCCCGAGCTTGGGCCAAACCGGTGATTGTGTCCGTCTGTCCAGACCACTGCTGGTCAATGCAGTGAAAGAAGAAGAAAAGCAAGGTAGAGAAGAATAAAAAATGATGAGAAAAGAAGAAGAGAAGGAAGAAAAGAAACAGGGGAGAGAAGGCAGAGTCGACTCGGCTAGGACCGAGTCCAGCTGGGCTTGGGTCTTATCCAGGTATGGCTGGACATTCTAGCAAAGGAAAGGGAAAAGATGGGGAAGAAGAAGGAAAGGGAGAGAAGAAAGAGGAAGAAACAATGGAGGAGAAAGTGCATTGCCGCACTAGCTAAAGACGGACCGAGTCGTTGACTCGTTCGATCTCGGTTAGGTTGAGTCCTGAGCTGGTTGGGTTGTTGGGTTATGAAAGCAAGAAGAATGGAAGGAGAGGAAGAGAGAAGAAGTGAGGGAAGGTGAGAAGGGAGAGAGTTTGAGTTGTAGGTGGCTGCCGAGTCAACTCGAACAAATCCACCGAATTGGCCCGAATTGGGCTGGGTCGCGCCTAGCCGAGCTACTAGGAAGAGAAGGAAAGAAGCAGAAAAGGGTGAGAGGAATGAAAGATAAAGAAAAGAGAAGGGAGTGGTTGTGTTGAGCCGATTCAACTTGACTCGATCCGAGTCAACAAGGTAAGTCCACATTTTTCCTCCATATTGAAATTCCTTCGATGACGATTATCATCATGGCCATTTCTATCACTAATAGGTTTATGAATATTAGGAATGAATAATAGTTAGTAAATTATCCATATTGATATTAGTATTACATATAAAATAAAATTATCATTATTAAAAATTAGCATTGTATTTATCATGCTTAAATATTATCATTGATAGTCAATCGTACAAATTGATATCATTATGATGATTATCATTGCTACGATAGCTAGTATTAATTGCAATATTGATGTTAATAAATATTTTGTAACTATTAAATTAACATTTTAATTAATTATACACCACTAGGGTTCAACCTTAAAAATCTAGCCTAGACCTAAACTATATGGTTAAAATCCTAGGCATAAGTAACCTGAACTCTAGGTCTATACTTTAAATGGGGGGGCCACTTTGATGCCCACCCC
Organism: Magnolia changhungtana; assembly: GCA_030180095.1. Lineage (NCBI taxonomy): Eukaryota > Viridiplantae > Streptophyta > Magnoliopsida > Magnoliales > Magnoliaceae > Magnolia > Magnolia changhungtana. The sequence continues at coordinate 3,248,550 of JASAUF010000554.1, forward strand.
CCCCCGGTTTTGTGACGTGGGCCCCCGAGTCCGTTTGAGGAGTTTTCAGAGTTCATCATGCGCATATTCACGCTTTCCGGGTCATTTAAGTGTGGAATACGCCGAGTTATTGTCTAAACCCGTCGATTAGTGGTCTAGAAAGGAACTGGGATCACTCACATGATCACAGATGCATACGAGTATATTTCAATGGTTAGTTTCGCCCGTCGGCGAAACTTGGAATCCTACGATTATTTCTACGTCTTTCACCCCCACCTACGTCAAAGTACCTCAGTGTGCGTCGTGTTACCATAACCCAGGTCCAGTTTAATCCAAATCATGCTTTGATACTAACTTGTAATGCCCCTAAAATTAGGGGTCAAGAGAAGCTCAACTCCCGAGTTCCAATGCATCAGTTATGCAACATAGATAATGATGATTAAATGTTGTCCATATCAGTGCATTAAACATGAATGGGATTACACCAAATCAGCATATCATACTCCAGAGTTAATGTAATTGAGTAAGCGAAAGACAGAGGTAAATATATAGAGTATATAGTGTTTCATTACCTCCAGAGTATGAACGTGCTACCGGGCAGAATATATACATAATTTGTTCTAAATTATACAAAATATCAAAATGTAAAGGTTCATCTAATCCAATGTCCTTGTAATCCTTGGCGACGTAGCTCTAAGTCTATACAAACCTGCCTGAGAGTTGTACGTAAGAGAACTCCTCCTCCTCGTCTATGAAATCTGATTCCGTCGAGTAAGCCTCGCCAGAACCTGCATCTAAATCAGAGTCTGATTGGTGTTTTAAAACACCATCCCAAGTGGGAATGAGTAGCTAATTCAGGGGAACTATAAAGCAAAGGTTAACATATTAACAATTTAATCAAGTAGTAATGATATAACAATACATCAAACAATCTTGGCTACTCTTATTAATGTAGGGATGATATGCAGAAATGATGCATACCCTCTCCTGCACTCCCTCAGTGACACTATCTCATGGTCGCGCATGACAACTCCCACTGTGCACTTTCTTGCCAAAGCACATGCAGTGCGGTGCATGATAGTGTTAGCCAAGTACTTAGTTCGGCTTATTCATATAGTAAATTCAGGAAGTTAAGGTACCTCCTTTTATATCATTAACCCAACGGGGATCCATCTAGGGTCGTCAGTCCTAGTTAATCACATACAATAGGCAAGTTATAGGGCATCACCCCTAATGAAAGTAGTGGATAGGCAAGTTCAATTGATTATACTCGAGGTTACTCCACCAACGCCCTACCAACTAGAGCGCTATTTTTGAAGGGGGTCTGGATCAGATGGTACACTCCAACCCACGTTGGGACCGCAGCCAAGCTATGTCAAGGTAGGCCGACAGCTCGAATACAGTATCCCATACCACTGTATTTAGCTCACAAGTTTTTAGGTTTCTCACTGGTCACTACGGGGAGGCTCGTCACCCCAGCATAGGCCGACAGCTGGACCACGGTGTCCCATACCACCATGTCCGGCTCATGAGTCATAGCAGATCATGGTACCATGGTTGAACAGGCTTTACATTGGTAAGTGGTACCTTAGATTCAAGCAGTAGCGTCCATACATGGTAAACACACAATAGGCCAATCGGTTTATTAGACAAGTTCGACTGGTACGAGTGTAGGCTGAATTAACGACATGGAGTGCATAAGCACTCCACGTGGCCTAACCCCTACTGAAAATCATTGTACGACTCGAATTCATAAAATGCATCAAATGTGACACGACTAATTCGGCCACTCAAAAAGGTATTGTTACCGATTACCTGGATAACATAGTAGTCCTAATCATACTCAAATGCAGCATGTGGAGACATGTGATAATCAGATAGGCATTTAACAAACAATCCAAGTACAACACTCATTTGAGCATTTTATCAAATATTGAACATGCTACCGAACATTTCAATTCATCCGTAAATTGTATAGTTGAAATTAAGATTACATGAAAGAAATTTTACATGTAGATAAGGTAATTGAGAATCCCATCTCAATACTCTTAATAAATGCAATTCATCAATAACTTCTCATTCAGACATTTTATCAAACACTTAAACTACGCCTTACTAATTACATAGACTAAATTAGTTACGACATGCATTATATCAATTCATTACACAACGTCAGTTATAACACATATAACATATATGGATCTTAGATTAGAAATCATGACAAGCACAAATCAGGATTTCACACTCATTCAAACATTTTATCAAACGTTTAGTCTACACATTACTACATACATAGACTAAATTAATTACGACATATATTGTGGCAAATCCTTTCACAAGGAGATTGTCATACACACAATAAACATGAATTTTAGGTTAATAGTAAGGGCAAGCACAAATTATGATTTCAAGTTCATTCAAACATTTCAACAAACACATAGATCGCATATTTGTCCATCGTAGTTCATACATGCATAATATATGGAAAACATCGTAACTAAGATCATAGGCAACAATCAAGTCAGACATAAATCATTAGCTGACATTGAAAGCCTTGAAAAGCATAACCTAAACGTTTATAGTCTACACCTTTCGTTGGAAAACTCATTTCGAACTCGGTTCGAATTCTATGCTTCCGTCTACAGAACAACGGCTACCTAAATCATGAAACAGGTTAGCTATTATGTCAATTACTCTATTTGGATTCCTAAATCAATATTAGGGTTAGGATTTCTTACCCAAATCAAAGTTGGAATCGACGGTGTAGTGATGGTGGGGTGGTGATTCAAGGTATGGAGTCGTGGGAGTGAATCCCAGCAACGATCTCCCTATCTCTCTCTCTTCTCCTCACTCTTTCCTCCTATTTTCTCTCTTCTCTCACCTAGGGTTTGAGAAAATTGTATGGAATGAGAGCGGGGTGGTTTAAGGGCATTATATAGGCCCAAAACTGATGTCAATGGCCCCAGAGCCATGGTATACTTGGGTTATAGCTAAAAGGCGTCTGTTTCAGGCATACCGGACCCTTGGGAAAGTCCATTTTTTACATACGTCACAGGGCAAGTTCCCAGATAATGGATCTATGCCAGGACTGTGTTTATGGTGCGATCTGACAAACGGATCGACCGTAAAGGACCCGTATCAGATCAACGGTCATCGTTATTCGATCAGGGCCACAAGTATACCAATAGGTGCAGGAAAATTTTCCTGATCCATGGGTGTATTTGGGTTAGAATTTGACGATTTGAAACCTTAAATTTGGCCTACAAGTGAACGGCCCAATTCACTTAAGTTTGAGTTCATTTTCTAAAGATATTCTTGTTTCTCACACACTTTACTCCAGGCTCAAGTTGTGCATTTCTGCATACTATTTGGACTTAATTCACGTGTTAGTTGTCAAGCCCAGTAAGGTGGTCATAACCTTATAGTTTTGCAGTCATCGGACTTTCAACACGCTGTCTAGGTCCGATACGGAGTTTCAATGTGCTCCCGAGAGCAACTGGGTTTTGGGATTTCTTTTAAGTTCTTACGTAATGTTGAGTTAATGATTTTAATGGTTTTGGGTCTTGTAGTTTGTATAGAAAGTGGTTCAAGCCAAATCCATTGATTGTTTAGTTTAGTATTTAACTAAATTCTGCCCTAATTACGAAAGAATAAGGCCTTAGGGTAGTTCTATGCCCCTTTTTAGAACTTTTAGTTAGTATATTATTTTAATTATTTTTCTAGTAGTTCATCATCAAGTTTACTTCATCTCTACCAAATTTCATTAGATTTTTTTTAGTAGAAAAATTCTAAATATTCTGGAAGTAGCAGCTGTCTGAACTAATAATTTTTGGATAGTTATCACATCAACCTAGATTTAACTATATTAATATATTTATTATATTTTTTTACTTATTTTTATATGAAACTAAACTTATCAAGCTTCAATCTAGTTTTTGAATCGCCTAAATCGGAGTTATAACGAGAGAGATATGACTTTTTGAAGTCAGTCAAAAACTGCAGAAAACTGCAACGAGGGTCCACCGAATTTTCGGTGCACCCGTGATGCCTCGCAGTTAGCGCGATGGCATCGCGGTTGGCACGCCACTGTCTTGTGATAGTTGAAATGGGTGTATTTTGTAGATTGGAATGAGTTATTCAACGTGCAATATATAATTTTGGGGTAGGAGAAGCTGCTCTATCTAAATAACCTATTTATTTTATAATATTCTAAAATTTTAATGGTCAAAAAACCATTTTATTTATATATTCACTATTTATAATAAATTTTAGTTTCATTATTGTTCTTCATCATTTAAACTTTAGGATTAGTGTCTAATATGAAAGTACTTAGAAAATTTTTAAGAATAAGGTGGTGAAAGGTGAGATTTTAAAGGAAATGGGTAAAAAGGGGATTTCAGACTTTAGGATTGAGTTCTGAGAAGTCAATAAGGTGTTATGAGCGACCCATTGTCTAAGGACGTCCATCGTCAAGTTGGGAAAAATTCGAGACATTACAATCTACCCCCCTTAAAAAAACAATTTCATCCTCGAAATTGCCTAAGGGTAATAAGTAAAGGTTTTATTATTTCACTTGCTTGATTTTGTTGGTTTCAGGTTTATATATGTGTTAGGGTATATACCTCTGAGGTTTGAAAATAAATGTCCAAATCATTATTATAGTGCTAAGTGTTTGATGATAAAGTTTACCTAAGGGTGGTATAATCTACTCTTTATGATTGGGCTAATACATAAATATAGTTGTGGTAGGCTCAAATCCAACACGTCGATTGCCCGTTTGACCAGGGCAGAAAACTCATTGTATCCCTTCCTAATCCTGATGGATCCTGGTCTTTTACTCGGTCAAAGCAGTGAGTCTTTTAGTAATTACCCAGGATTGAGAATTGAGTTAAGCCGCAAATGCCTCGTAGGGATATGGTTTTGAAATTTCAAAATCTGATTATCCTAAGTATTTAAGGAGTATTATAATTCATTAGGAGGTTCAAGCCTCATGTTTATAAGATTGTCCTTCGGGTCTTTTTCAACGAGAGTTCTCATGTAACATACGTTTAACTTGGTGGATAATAAGTTCTTCCATGGTGCTCATAGTCAAAAGACTATACTAGAAGGGTTTTCAATCTCCTAAAATTATATTTATATGTCACTATTTCGATCATACGACTAGGGGGTTTGGGCAACTCGAAGTTGTAGAAATTTTCCGTTTCAACCCTTCTATTATTTATAACATATTTGTCACCTCTAGTTACCACAGTTTTTTTTTTTTTTTTAAATTTATAGTAATCCATTGTTAAGCCTATTCCTTCATATGAATTGGTTTAATATTTGGACCCTAAGTGCTTTCCTTCGACAACTTCATTATTGACCTTCTAAGGAAGATCCAGCTCCTATTTAGTGACCTAACCTCACGTATAACCTGGATCAATTTCCTTCGATCCTGGGTCAGTGGGCTATTAGTCCACCAAGCTTCTGTTATGCCTATGAGTGGGTAGACGTGTATACCTACTTAACCCGACTAAGTTCATAACTTTTATACTCCCCTTAAAAGTTGTTTATACTCTCAGGGTTCAAGAATTTGTGTATCGATCTGTATGTCAGAACGAGTTGAAATTCGAGACCTATCTTTGATATGAAATGGGGAGTGATCTCTCAATACATTAATGATGTGTATTATGACATTGGTACCTTGAATGTGGGCAGTGACTTCAGAGGCTAAGGGCACTGCAGCTGCTTTCCCAAATGCTCCAGCCGCTAGTGCATGTACACGTGCTTATTAAGGGTGATTTAGTTGTGCTGCCATAGGTCGTTGAGTGGAGTCGCTATAACACATGGCGCTTGACGGTCGATCTTCTGAGGTGGCATGAAACCGTTGTCTTTCATCTTAGTAAAATAGGTCAGTGTGTCCCCCTTTGTTGTAATATGTATACCAATGGCCCGTTTATCTCTACTGGGTCGGTGAAGTCATGAGCCTGGGAGACAAGTCTAAATGTGGCTTCTTACCTAGGACTAGCCGGTGCTGTAATTCAGGCTGAGGCCTCGGGCCCATTGGTATACGTATCCGAGAAACTCTGTCTCCATCTTGTTCAACTTGTAGAGACATGTTGACTAACTCAGCGTAATTGGGAATGCTAGTGCAACACATCTTAATGTGGATATCGGGCCACAGCCCATCTGAAAAACGCCGCATTTTCATCGGCCCATCTGCTAGTATCAAAGGAGCGTATCTGGCTAGCTGCGTAAATTTGTTCTCGTACTTTGACACGGTCATTCCTCCCTTTCAAGGGTGGAGAAATTCACCCTCCTTTTCATTATGGTAAGTGAGGGGGAAGTACTTCCCATGGAAGCGTGTCTCAAATGCATCCCATGTCACACGTATCCTACAGGAACTGTTCGTAGGATGTTGTCCCACCATAAACTAGCCTTCTTCTCGAACATATAGGTGACTAGCTCAACTTACTTTGCCTCAATGCAATGCAGCGGCTGCAACATCTTAGAGATGCGATCTAGCCAGTACTCAGCCTCCTCGGGTCTGTGAGTACCCACAAAAGTAGGAGGACAGAAATGTTGAAAGCACTTAAAAAACCACTGGTATTCATATCCCCAGCAGGTTGCACAGGTGGTGCAGGCAGGACCATATTCAGGTTTTGGGCAATGGCCGCCGCAATAGTGGCCCAAACTTATTGTTGTTGCTGCATTAGGAGCATCATCTGCTCTAACCTGTCAGGAGAAGGAGCCGACTGAGATATGTGTGGTGTCGATGTGGATGCACGGTTCTATTCAGGAACCGGTGGTGCATAAGGTGTTGGCCCATTGGTGGGGCCAGTGGCCAGCTGTGAATCCGACATCATCTTAAAGTCCGGGCCCAAGCTAGGGTCCGTATGACTATAGTTCAGGGGAGATGCCCCGTCAATCGATCCGTCAAGTGCAAGACGTGTCGTACTCCGAGTGGTTTTCGAAGGCATTCCCTATATACAACATAGGGTGCACGTGTGTAAGATTTAGAATAACAACACACACTTCTCCAAACATTCTACATATCTCAATTCAAAGAAGCTTCATGCATTTCATTTAACCAAAATTGTCACGATACATATGATGTGGCATTACCGAAATCATGACAGAAGATGCATGTGAGCTAATTTAGTAAAAGTTTAACATAAACTATTCTAACACCTAACTAAACCAACAGGTGATGCCCTGTCAATCGTCTGTTGTCTTGCTTTGTTTCTCGCTTTTCCAGGTGCCCCCTTATCCTGTATACAACACAGGAGAGCCTTCAAGGTGCGAGACATCTTCTCAAATTTCTGTTTCAGATAAGCCTGATTCTCTTCAGGCTTTTACCTCAACTCGGCCTAGTTTTCTTTTATCTTGGCCATACAGGCTTCTAAGGCAGCCCAATCACGGCAATGCTCATGTGTAGCAGTAGGAGGTCCCCTATCAAAGTCTTGGGCCTCCTCTCTTCCCAAAGGAATAGTAAACTGAAGAGGCTCTAATAGTGGGTTCCATATATGAGCGTAGAAGGCTCATACGGTACCTTTACTTGCATGAGTATTTCCCTCAAATATGGGTCCCCAACCATTTTCTAAGAGCATGTCCATTACTGGGTATAACCTGAAAAGCTTTTCATCCACATGAGCCTCGAATACAACTTTTCGGTTACAGAACCTACCTAATTCGATGCCTGCCGGTAGTGATCTTTCGATGGGGATCTGCGGGTCAAGATCCCGTTTTGATCTTCTCTCTCGTTCGGTGCTCGTGCCTGCTTCGTCGCCCGTCTTCTTCCTTGTATGGGTTGGGCGGCTAGGCCCGGCTTCATCTGTGGACGCCCTTCTTTTTTCCATGAGAGTCCCATGAGAGAAAGGAGTGTGAAGAGCAAGAAGATTGTAGCAACTAGTTCAAAAAGGGCCATGGGGTGGAAAGAGCTTGAGAATAGGGTGGATTTGGGAAGTTTGATAGTTACGAGACATAAAGATGGATTTGTGCACTCAAATGAGAAGAAATAAAGGGGATTCAAGGTAGTATAAGATGGGTTTGAGAGAATGGTGGTGGGTGCAAGAAAAGGAAGAAGATGAAGTTTGTGGTGTATGAAAGAGAGATTTGAAAGAGAAATTGCAAGTTTGAAGGGGTTTGAGAGATAGGGGAGGGGTGAAATGAGCAAAGGAGGGTAAAGGGACCCTAAATAGGGTGGACCCACATGCAAATGGGCTAAACATGTCTGTGGGAGGGGCGGCGGGCCGCCGGACCCTCGAGCTCCCGGCGGCCCGCTGGACCCAGCCGCCAAGCCTCACGGTAAACGCAATGGCATCGTTGTCCACAGGACCCAGGGTGGTGGCTTCGCCCTGAAGGCAATGACATCCCTCTCCCGGGGTGCTAAAAATGTGTGGGGGCCACTTTAATCCCCTCCCCCCTTGCCATTTTGTGTCGTTTGGGCCCCCGAGTCCGTTTGAGGCGTTTTTGGAGTCCATCTCGCGTATATTAACGCTTTCTGGGTCATTTGAGTGTGGAATACGCCAAATTATTGTCTAAACCCATTGATTGGCGGTCTAGAAAGGAACTGGGATCATCTCACATGATCACAGATGCATACGAGTATATTTCAACGGTCAGTTTCACCCGTCAGCGAAACATGGAATCCTACGATTATTTCTACCTCTTATCACCCCCTCCTACGTCAAAGTACATCAGTGTGCGTCATGTTACCATAACCTAGGTCCAGTTTAATCCAAATCATGCTTTGATACCAGCTTGTAACGCCCCTAAAATCAGGGGTTGAGCGAAGCTCAACTCCCAAGTTCCAACGCATTACTTATGCAACATAGATAATGATGATTAAATGTTGTCCATATTAGTGCATTAAACATGAATGGGATTACACCAAATTAGCATATCATACTCTAGAGTTAATGTAATTGAGTAAGCGAAAGACTGGGGTAAATATATAGAGTATATAGTGTTTCATAACCTCCAGAGTATGAATGTGCTACCGGGCTAAATATATATATATATATATATATATATATATATATATATATAATTTGTTCCAAATTATATAAAATATCAAAATGTAAAGGTTTATCTAATCCAATGTCCCTGTAATCCCTAGCGACGTAGCTCTAGGTCTATATAGACCCGCCTGAGAGCTGTACATAGGAGAACTCCTCATCTATAAAATCTGACTCCGTCGTGTAAGCCTCGATAGAACCTGCATCTAAATCAGAGTCCGGTTAGTGTTTTAAAACACCATTCTAAGTGGGAATGAGTAGCTAATTCAGTGGAACTATAAAGCAAAGGTTAACATATTATCAATTCAGTCAAGCAGTAATGATATAACAATACATTAAACAAACTTGGCTACTCTTATTAATGCAGGGATGATATGTAGAAATGATGCATACCCTCTCCTGCACTCCCTCAGTGACACCATCTCACGGTCGCACATGGTAACTCCCACTGTGCACTTCCTCACCAAAGCACATGCAGTGCGGTGCATGATAGTGTTAACTAAGTACTTAGGCTTATTCATACAGTAGATTCGGGAAGCTAAGGTACCTCCCTTTATATCATTAACCTAACGGGGATCCATCTAGGGTTGTCAATCCTAGTTAATCACATATGATAGGCAAGTTGTAGGACATCACCCCTAATGAAAGCAGTGGATAGGCAAGTTCAATTGATTATACTTGAAGTTACTCCACTAACGCCCTACCAACTGGAGCGCTATTTTTGAAGGGGGTGTGGATCAGACGGTACACCCTAACCCACGCTGGGACTGCAGCCAGGCTATGTCAGGGTAGGCCGACAACTCGAATATAGTGTCCCATACCACCGTGTTCGGCTCACGAGTTTTTGGGTTGCTTACTGGTCACTACGGAGAGGCTCGTCACCCGAGCGTAGGCCAACAGCTCGACCACGGTATCTCATACCACTATGCCCGGCTCATAAGTCTTAGCAGATCGTGGTACCATAGTTGAACAAGCTTTACATTGGTAAGTGGTACCTTATTCCAAGCAGTAATGTCCATACATGATAAACACACAATAGGTCAATCGGTTTATTAGACAAGTTCGACTGGTACAGGCGTACGCTGAATTAATTGACATGGAACATATAAGCACTTCACATGGCCTAACAACTATCACCAATAATCGTATGACTCGGATTCACCAAACGCATCAAATGTGGTGAGACTAATTCGTCCCCTCAAACAGGAATTGTTATCGATTGCTTGGACTACGTAGTAGTCCCAATCATACTCAAATGCAGCATGTGGAGACATGTGATAATCATATAGGCATTTAACAAACAATCCAAGTACAACACTCATTTAAGCATTTTATCAACATATTGAACATGCTACTAAACATTTCTATTCATCTGTAAATTGCATAGTTAAAATTAAGATTACATGAAGGAGATTTTACATGTAGATAAGGTAATTGAGAATCCCATCTCAATACTCTTAATAAATGTAATTTATCAACATTTTATCAAACACTTAAACTACACCTTACTAATTACATATACTAAATTAGTTACGACATGCATTATAGCAATTCATTACATAACATTGGTTATAACACATATAACATACATGGATCTTAGATTAGAAATCATGACAAGCACAAATCAGGATTTTACACTCATTCAAACATTTTATCATACACTTAGGCTATACATTACTACATACATAGACTAAATTAGTTACGGCATATATTGTGGCAAATCCTTTCACGAGGAGATTGTCATGCACACAACAAACATGAATTCTAGGTTAATAGTCAGGGCAAGCACAAATTATGATTTCAAGTTCATTCAAACATTTCAACAAACACATAGAATGCATATTTGTCCATCGTGGTTCATACATGTATAATATATGGAAAACATCGTAACTAAGATCATATGGCAGCAATCAAGTCAGACATAAATCATTAGCTGATATTGAAAGCCTTAAAAACCATAACCTAAACGTTTATAGTCCGCACCTTTTGTCGGAAAACTCGTTTCAAACTCGGTTCGAATCCTATGCTTCCGTTTATAGAACAACGGCTACCTAAATCACGAAACAAGTTAGCTATTACATCGATTATTCTATTTGGATTCCTAAATCAATATTAGGGTTAGGATTTCTTACCCAAATCGAAGTTAGAATCGATGGCGTAGCGATGGTGGGGTGGCGATTCGGCGTATGGAGTCATGTGAGTGAATCCCAGCAACAATCTCCCTATCTCTCTCTCTTCTCCTCACTCTTTCCTCCTCTTTTCTCTCTTCTCTCACCTAGGGTTTGAGAAAATCGTATGAAATGAGAGAGGGGTGGTTTAAGGGCATTATATAGGCCCAGAACTGATGTCAATAGCCCCAGGGCCATGGTATACTTGAGTTACACCCAAAAGCGTCTGTTTCAGGCAAACGGGACACCTGGGAAGGTCCATTTTTCACATACATCGCAGGGCAAGTTCCCAGATGATGGATCTATGCCAGGACTGTGTTTATGGTGCAATCTGACAAACGGATCAGCCGTAAAAGACCCATATCAGATTAACGGTCATCGTTACTTGATCAGGGCCACAAGTACCCTAATAGGTGTAGAAAAATTTCCCTGATCCATGGGTGTATTTGGGTCAGAATCTGACGGTCTGAAACCTTAAATTTGGCCTACAAGCGAGCAGCCTAATTCACTTAAGTTTGAGTTCATTTTCTAAAGATATTCATGTTTCTCACACACTTCACTCCAGGCTCAAGTTGTGCGTTTCTGGATACTATTTGGACATGATTCCCACAATGGTTGTCAAGCCTAGTAAGGTGGTCATAACCTTATAGTTTCGCAGTCATCGGACTTTCGACGCATGGTCCAAATCTGATACGGAGTTTTAAAGTGCTACCGAAAGCAATTGGGTTTTAAAATTTCTCCTAGGTTCTTAAGTAATGTTGAGTTAGTGATGTTAATGGTTTTAGATCTTGTAGTTTGTATAGAAAGTGGTTCAAACCAAATCCATCGATTGTTTAGTTTAGTACTTAACTAAATTCCGCCCTAATTACAACAGAATAAGGTCTTATGGTAGTTCTATGCCCCTTTTTTGGCACTTTTAGTTAGTATATTATTTTAATTATTTTTTAGTAGTTCAGAATCAAATTTACTTCATTTTTACCAAATTTTATTAGATTTCGTGTTGTAGAAAAATTCTAAATATTCTCGAAGTAGCAATTGTCCAAACTAATAATTTTTGGATAGTTTTCATATCAACCTAGATTGAACTATATAAAAATTTTATTATATTTTTCTCTTATTTTTATATGAAAGTAGATTTATCAAGCTTCAATCTGGTTTTTGAATCACCTAAATTGAAGTTATAACGAGGGAGATATGACTTTTTGAAGTCGGTTGAAAACTACAGAAATCTGCAGCGAGGGTCCACTGATTTTTCGGTGCATGAAATAAATAAACTATTTATTTCATGAGATTCCAAAAGGTTAATGGTCAAAAACTCATTATATATATATATATATATTCACTATTTATAGTAAAATTTAGTTTCATTATTGTTCTTCATCATTTAAACTTTATGATTAGTGTCTAATATGAAAGTACTTAGAAAATTTAAAGAATAAGGTGGTGAAAGGTGAGATTTTGAAGGAAATGGGTAAAAAGGGGATTTCAGACTTTAGAATTGAGTTTTGAGAAATCAATAAGGTGTTATGATTGACCCATTGCCTAAGGACGTCCATCGCCAAGTTGAAAAAAATCTGGGACGTTACATTATGAATCATCATTATTAATATGGATGGATTAATACTCTTATTAGGAATGTTATTTAGCCCATTATACAGTAATAATAATAATAATAATATTAATAATAATCTAGGATTTAAATACTAAGATCCAAGCATCAACTAAACCTTATGATAAAACCCTAAAACCTAAGAAATCTAAACCCTAGGTTAAGACCCTAACCCTAAATAGTGTGTAAGCTTGGGTCTAATTTTACAACTTTGTAATTGATGGTAGGAATTGATTCCAAGGAAGCACACATTTCTTAGCAATGGTGTAGGCAGTTCAAACATAAGGTGAGGACTCACCCTTTGAGCTTCCCACTTGATTTCATCAATCTAGATAAAGATGATGGCATGATTCCCTTAATTGAGTTACTTACCTTACTATTGAATATGCTAACTTGCTGTATAGTTAATTCATGTGTTAGACGATAAACATTTCTTTTAAATTATAACATGCATGAATTGTTCGATGATAACATGTTATCCTTTATTGTATATGTATTAATTTATTTATATGCTACCACTTGTGCTTAAATGATGAACTGAATGGAACTTACCTTGGACTTATGATCCTGCGGTCTACATTTGTCTTACACAGCTTGAATCGTACATTTGCCTTTGTGGCTTAGAAGGGTCATTGGTGCCCTTTGTAGCTTATTAGTTATATTTACACATCTTGTTGTTTCCTAGCCATCTTGCAGTGTTCAGTCGTACCATGATTTCTGGGTGGAGTTGAAGTTCATTCATCGATTTTCTAGCCATCTTGCGGTGTTTATATACAATATGATTTTTGGGTGGTCTAGAGTTTGTATGTTGATTGTCTCTTCATCTTATGGAGTTCAGTCGTACCATGATTTCTGGGTGGAGATGAAGTTCGCTTATCAATTTTCTAGCTATCTTGCGGAGTTCACATACGACCTGATTCCTAGGTGAAGTGGGGGTTTAAAGGGTGATTTTCTATTCGCCTTGCGAATTCCACTTGTACCATGATTTCTGAGTGGAGCTGAAGTTCGCCTATCGATTTTCTATCCATCTTGCAAAGTTCACGTACAATGTGATTTCGGGCGCAATAGAAAATCGTATGCTTGATTGTTTGGTTATCTGAACATGTTTTCTTGCATTGCGACTGCCATTATATTTTCCTTATGATGAAATTCTGTTAATTAGTTTGATTTTCTTAATATGAGTATGACTAAAAAATGCCCTGTTTAGTGTATCTAATTTTATGGCTTGTAATCTATACTGGATTATGAATGATGAGTGCGTAATCTTAGAGGGTGCTCCTCACTGCGATAGCCATTGACGCTATCAAACCATAGCAGTTGATGTAGGTATAGGGCGAGCCGATGCTGTTCACTAGGTTGCTAGAGCAGATCGAGTAGCTAGGGAGTTAGGTGGGGTCCTTGCGCCCGCATTGATCTCCACTATTAGTTGATAGACTCATGTTTTTGCTTACCTGAACTTTGTTATTTGAGATTGTATAAGTCTTGTATGGGCGCTACATTTCAAATTTTATAATGATCAGAATGTTTTAATTTAATGCATGGTTTATTCTAGCTTCATTGCTGTTAACTCTGATTAATGACAAACGGTTCAAAATTACACTGGATTTTATAGGCTAACACTCGGGTTTTTGGGAAACGGGTTATATACTCAGGTCCAGAAAACACGAGGCATTACAATTGCTATCAGAGCGAGTCTAAATAAACTAGGCCTTGGGAAAAACAGGACTTATATAACTTCAAATACTCCGAAGTTCCATTGATGAAATTATAGACTTGAGCTAAGTTTGATTCCCTTAGCATTAGGGTATTTTGTGAATATATAAATATAAATTTTAGGATCCCTTGTGATTTTTAGGCGTAACTATTTGAACTTAGAAACAAAAACTTAGGTTCCTTTGTGAATTATAGTTGTTGGAACTTAAGGACTAAACTTAGGTATCGTAGGGAAACAAGTAGCCACCATATTATACAAACATATGCACTCTCCAAGCATAAGAAACCCTACTGGGAATTATAATTTAAATTTACGTAATGTTTAGATGATCAGAGTGCGCGGTGGAAGCGTAGTAGGACACATAAGCTTATCACTATTAAATTAAAGGACTAAATGATATTCCCTAGAAATCTAGGATAATCGGAATTACAGATTGACGGAAACATATTTAAACGAAGTATACGCAGTTTGATTCAAATTCTAAATCTTAAAAAATTCTAAGGACCTCAATGCCTTGATCAAGTAGAAGGTTAAGGTTCATTAGGATTAGGAATGGATACTAAGGAACTCACTGCCCTGATCAGGCAGAAGATCGTTGTATCAGGCTCAACCCAACCATAACTGTCTGTTTGTGTTAACCCGAATATTGAAAACACAAAACTACTACTCTTCTTTTAGATGATGTGGAACTATCATTGTGAACTTCAAACGTACACACACAATTATATAAATAAAAAATAGTAGTAAAACTCTTCTTTAAGTCGTGAGAGCAAACCCTTGATCATAGTTGACACTAGAAGAAAATGGGATGAGCATGATCGAATCTCGTGGGCGAGATTCTTCTTTAAGGGGATTAGATTATAACAATCCTAGTCCTAGTAGAGAGTCCTGAACACTTGTGCATAGAAACATCTTCACAATGAAGGTGGCGAATGCTAAGAGACATGGTAGAAAACATTGTCCTCATTCTCATTTAAGATACGAGTATTGAATTTTGGGGACGAAATTGTCTTTAAGGGGGGTAGATTGTAACACCCCGTATTTTTAGTACTCGGTTGTTACCATGGGAACTTAGCTTAATGTAATCACGAAGCCAATTCGTCTACATACCCACCTCTGTTCATACTTGAATCCAACCATTAGGAGGATCTTCATTCGTAGATCAAGCCATTTGGCCCTCTAAGCAAAGGACTAGTGGTTAGATCTCCACTTATAGGGTCCTTGGGGCACATAGAACTAGTGGGGAGAGTGTCTGAAATACTTGTGTTTCTGGATCTCAAAATCTGACCGTTGGGATTATAGATCAATTGTGGGATTCGAGGTAGGTTATTTGATTTAGGCCTCACATCATACAATGATGAATATAATCATCAAAACTAGTCATTAAATCTATCTAAGTTACTCCTAGAATGTCGATGAACCATTCTGAGGTAATCCAGCCTTTCAAACCCATGATCGTTCATTCAAGTGAGAGGTAGGAGTGAGTAATTGTAGAAACGATTGTGAAATTTACCCTAAATTGGAGTACGAACCATTAGATCAGATTTAGAAAGGATTTGACCATCGGATCAGCGAAAATCCATGGTTAAAGTCCAAGAATTTAAAGTGTGGCCCACCTAAACTCCAGATCAGCCCCATTATTGGACTCATGGCCCCATACACATTAAGAAATCAGATGAACAGTTTTGATCATGGGGTTGGATTAGAGATCGCCATTTGGATTGACAATAATTGGCACTTAAAGGCCATTTTTAGCCGATATGGCCCACCTGAACCTTGGATCTGCCTCATCCTTTGGGGTGGACCTTAGTGTGGGCCACCAAGACGAATGAACGGTGTGGATCGATCCAAATCACCATTGTGGGCCCCACTTTATGTGATGTGTGTACACCATGGGTGTGCACCTGCCGAACACCAGACCGAGGACTCAGTCAAACTAGACGTTGACCGAGCCCGCCAGAAAAAGAGAAAAAAAAACTCTCTCCTTCGAAAATTCCTGCCTGCGATACTCGAACGAACAACGTACATTTGGCTTGGAGATGGCCCACCATCAGCATCCCATTTGAAGATCCAAACCGTTCATATTATGGAGGACCCAAAGCAGTGCAAACCTTGCCCAGTTTCACGTGATTTCTTGCACATGCGCGATCACAAACACCCGCGCAAGAAGACTGTTTGTGCTTTTTCTCTTTCCAAAAATGGAAAGCCCGATTTTCTCTCCATGTTGGCGATCCGCGTGAGGAGAAATTGTCAAATCCTAGCCCTCCATATAGATTCATCTCAGCCACCCACTGTCGTTCACACAGATTAGGGCTGTCAATGGAAACCGACATCGGTTTTGTGACGCCAATGGTTTCTCCCTGCCACAGGTTCAATCCAGACCATCCGTCCCTCATCCAACGGTACTGGGAGGTCTAGGGCTTTAAAGGAAGGAGAGTAAATATCAAAGGATTCGCTACTCCATCCCTTGCAGCGGCACCTTAAAAACTAGCCACCATCTTCAACATTCGAACCCATTGAGAAAATGTCACCGGACCTTCAGTTTCTTGCGTCTACAAGCTCCACGATACCCCTAGTAACTGTCCCA
This sequence comes from Magnolia changhungtana, assembly GCA_030180095.1. Taxonomy (NCBI): domain Eukaryota; kingdom Viridiplantae; phylum Streptophyta; class Magnoliopsida; order Magnoliales; family Magnoliaceae; genus Magnolia; species Magnolia changhungtana. The sequence goes on from JASAUF010000554.1 coordinate 3,265,606, forward strand.
TGCCATCAAAATGAAGAAAGGAGTAGTGAGTGAGAAGATGTCATTAACGCTCGACCTTCTTCCCCGTCCGAGCTGCACCAGTTGCCTCGAGTTGGGGTAAGATCTGGTCAGTTTTGGATGCCCTGCTAATCATGGTCGAAGCTAAAGAGAAAGAAAAGGAGGAGGGAGTTTCTGAGAGGAAGTGAAGTAAGGAGGGAGAGAAGAGAGAGTGTGGGCGGTCATTGCTGCCGGACCAACCTGAGCTCTGGCCGAGCCGGTGATTGGGTCGGTCCGTCCAGACTGCTGCTGGTTAATGTAGTGAAAGAAGAAGAAAAGAAAAGCAGAGAAGAAAAAAAAATGATGAGAAAAGAAGAAGAGTGGGAAGAAAAGAAACTGGGGAGAGAAGGCTGAGTCGACTTAGCTGGGACCGAGTCCAGCTGGGCTTGGGTCCTGTCCAGGTATGGCTGGACATTCTAGCAAGGGAAAGGGAAAAGATGGGGAAGAAGAAGGAAAGGGAGAGAAGAAAGAGGAAGAAACAATGGAGGAGAAAGTGCATTGACGCACTAGCTCAAGTCGAAACGAGTCGCTGACTCATTCAATCTCGGTCAGGTTGAGTCCTAAGCTGGTTGGGTTGTTGGGTTACGAAAGCAAGAAGAATGGAAGGAGAGGAAGAGAGAAGAAGTGAGGAAGGTGAGAAGGGAGAGAGTTTGAGTTGTAGGTGGCTGCCAAGTCAACTCAGCTAAAATCCACCGAGTTGGCCAAGATTGGGTTGGGTCGTGCCTAGTCGAGCTACTAGGAAGAGAAGGAGAGAAGTAGAAAAGGGTGAGAGGAATGAAAGATAAAGAAAAGAGAAGGAAGTGGTTGTGTTGAGTCGAGTCAACTCGACTCGATCCGAGTCAACAAGGTAAGTCCACGTTTTTCCTCCATATTGAAATTCCTTTGATTACGATTATCATCGTGGCCATTTCTATCACTATTAGGTTTATGAATATTAGGAATGAATAACAATTAGTAAATTATCCATATTGATATTAGTTTTACATATAAAACAAAATTATCATTATTAAAAATTAGCATTGTATTTATCATGCTTAAATATTATCATTGATAGTCGATTATACAAATTGATTTCATCATGATGATTATCATTGCTATGATAGCTAGCATTAATTGTAACATTGATGTTAATAAATACTTTATAACTATTAAATTAACATTTTAATTAATTATACACCACTAGGGTTCAAACTTAAAAATCTAGCCTAGACCTAAACTATAGGGTAAAAATCCTAGGCCTAAGTTACCTAAACTCTAGGTCTATACTTTAAGCATAAGTGATGAGACCATAGAACCTATTATCATTACTAGATTCATTATTATGACTATATTATCATTTTTCTGTTTATGGGATTGGTATAATACTTATTTATAAAATTATTAGTATAAATACTTATTATGGTGTCATTAGTAAATATTTTGTTATTATTACTTGAATTATTTTATTAGTAATTATTTTATATATATATATATATATATATATATATTAGAGGATGTCAGTACGTTTAAGTATGAACTTATGGATCATCATTATTAATATGGATGGATTAATACTCTTATTAGGAATGTTATTTGGCCCATTATACAATAATAATAATAATAATAATAATAATAATAATAATAATCTAGGATTTAAATCCTAGGATCCAAGCATTAACTAAACCCTAGGATGAAACCCTAAAACCTAAGAAATCTAAACCCTAGGTTAAGACCCTAACCCTAAATAATGTGTAAGATTGGGTTTAATTTTACAACTTTGCAATTGATGATAGGAATTGATTCCAAGGAAGCACACATTTCTTAGTGATGGTGTAGGTGGTTCAAACATAAGGTGAGGACTCACCCTTTAAACTTCCCACTTGATTTCATCAATTTAGATATAGATGATGGCATGATTTCCTTAATTGAATTACTTACCTTACTATTGAATATGCTAACTTGTTGTATAGTTAATTCATGTGTTGGACGATAAACATTTCTTTTAAATTATAACATGCATGAATGGTTCGATAAAAACATGTTATCCTTTATTGTAATGTATTAATTTATTTATATGCTACCGCTTGTGCTTGAATAATGAATTGAATGGAACTTACCTTGGACTTATGATCCTACAGTCCACATTTACCTTACATGGCTTGAATCACACATTTGCCTTTGTGGCTTGGATGGGTCATTTGTGCCCTTTGTGGCTTATTGGTTATATTTACACATCTTATTGTTTCCTAGCCATCTTGTGTTCATTCGTACTATGATTTTCGGGTAGAGCTGAAGTTCGTTCATCGATTTTCTAGCCATCTTATTGTGTTCACGTACAATATGATTTTCGGGTGGTCTAGAGTTTGTATGTTGCTTGTCTCTTCATCTTGTGGAATTCAGTCGTACTATGATTTTCGGGTGGAGCTGAAGTTCGCTTATCGATTTTCTAGTCATCTTGCAGAGTTCATATACGACCTAATTCCCAGGTGAAATGGGGGTTTAAAGGGTGATTTTTTATTCACCTTACGAATTCCACTTGTACCATGATTTTCGGGTGGATCTGAAGTTCGCCTATCGATTTTCTAGCCATCTTGCGGAGTTCACGTACAATGTGATTTCAAGCGCAATAGAAAATTGTATGCTTGATTGTTTGGTTATCTGGACAAGTTTTCTTGCATTGCGACTACCATTATATTTTCCTTATGATGAAATTCTGTTGATTAGTTCGATTTTCTTAATATGAGTATGACTAAGAAATGCCTTGTTTAGTGTATCTAATTTCATGGCTTGTAATCTATACTAGATTATGAATGATGAGTGCATAATCTTAGAGGGTGCTCCTCACTGCGATAGTCATTGACGCTATCAAACCGTAACAGTTGATGAAGGTATAGGGCGACCTGATGTTGTTCACTAGGTTGCTAGAGTAGATCGAGTAGCTAGGGAGCTAGGCGGGGTCCTTGCGGCCCACATTGATCTCCACTATTAGTTGATAGACTCATGTTTTTGCTTACCTGAACTTTGTTATTTGAGATTGTATAAGTCTTGTATGAGCGCTACATTTCAAATTTGTAATGATCAGAATGTTTTAATTTAATGCATGGTTTATTCTAGCCTCATTGTTGTTAACTTTGATTAATGACAAACGGTCAAAATTACACTTGATTTTATAGGCTAACACTCAGGTTTTTGGAAAACGGGTTATATACTCAGGTCTGGAAAACATGGGGTGTTACATGGTGCCTCTGCTTGGGGATGGTGGCCTCCCCTCCTGGGGTGCCGGAATGGTGCGGGGCACCCCCTGGGTCCCACCGAAAAATGGGGTTTAGGCCCCTACGCCCGTTTGAGGTGTTTTCAGGTTCCATCTCGCGCATATTCACACCTTTTAGCATGTCTCAAGTTTAAGATTCGTTGACAAATGATTTAAACCCGTCGATTGACAGCCTAAAAAGGAATTGAAATCATTTCATGTGATCTCAGATGCCTACGGGGTACATTTCAACGATCAATTTTGCCTGTTGGTGAAACTTGGGATCCTACGATCATTTCTACATTTTATTGCCCCCACCTAAGTCAAAGTACATCAGTGTGCGTCGTGTTACCATAACCTAGGTCCAGTTTAATCCAAATCATGCTCTAATACCAACTTGTAACGCTCTGAATTCTGAGGGTCGAGCAAAACTCAACTCCCGAGATTCGTCGCATCACTTATGCAACATAGATAATGATGATTAAATGTTGTCCGTATGAGTGCATTAAACATGAATGGGATTACACTAAATTAGCATATCGTACTCCAAAGTTAACGTAATTAGGCAAGCGGAAGACTGAGATAGATATAAAAGTATGTAAGTGTTTATCAATCCCCAGAGTATGAGTATGTTACCAAGCTAAATATTACATGTATGGTTCCAAAATTTACATAATATCAAGTGTAAACGTCTAACTAATTCATAGTAACCCTGTGGTCCCGTCGAATCAGAACGATGTCTACGAAGACCCGCCTGATAGCTGAACATAGGAGAATTCTTCCTCCTTATCCATGAAGTCCATTTCAGCAGCATAGACTCCGTCATTACCTGCATCTACAATAGAGTCTAGTTGGTGTTTTAAAACATCGTCCCAGAGTGGGAGTGAGTGATCAACTTAGTGGTATTATAAGGTAAAAGTTAACATGTTATTAATTCAGTCAAGCAGTAATGACAAAGTAGTACAACAATTATATCCTAAATACTCTTGTTAATGCAGGAATGGTATCCTGTAATGATACATGCCCTCGCCTAAACTCCCTCTGCGACATCATCTCACGATCGCGCATGGCAAACTCCCTAAATGTGCGCTTCCTTGCCTAAGCACACGCAATGCAGTGCATGGTCATGTTAAACAATACTTAATCAGGCTTATTCATACAGGAGATTCGGGAAGTTAAGGTACCTCCCTTTATATCATTAACCCAAATAGGGATCCATCTAAGGTCGTCAGTCCTAAGTTAATCACATACAAAAGGCAAGTTGTAGAGCTTCACCCCTAATGAAAATAGTGGATAGGTAAGTTCAATTGATTATACTCGAGGTTACTACGGGAGGCTCGTCACCTGAACGTAGGCCGACAACTCAAATACAATGTCCCATAAACCACCATATTCGGCTCACGAGTTTGGGTTGCTCACTAGTCACTACGGGGAGGCTCGTCACCCCAGCGTAGGCTGACAGCTCAACCATGGTGTCCCATACACCACCATGCTCGGCTCATGAGTCTTAACGGATCATGGTACCATGATTGAAATTGCATTGGTAAGTGGTACCTTAGATTCAAGCAGTAGCGTCCATACATGGTAAATACACATTAGGCTAATCGGGTTATTTGACAATTCGATTGGTACAAGCGCACGCTGAATTAATTGACATGAAGCACATAAGCTCTCCACGTGGCCTAACCACTGTCGACAATCGTCGTACGACTCGGATTCATCGAACGTAACTAAGGTGGCGAGGCTAGTTCGGTCACCTAATCGAAAACTCTTACCGATTGCTTGGACTACGTAGTAGTCCCAATCATACTCAAATGTAATAGGTATTCGCATGTGATAATCATAACAGTATTTAACAAAACAATTCAAACATGAATCTCATTTGAGCATTTTATCAAACGCATAGAACATGTTATTATACATATGCATTTTTATACATAAAGCACGTAGTTAAAATTAAGGTTACATGAAGGAATTTTATACATATAGATAGGGTAGTTGGGAATCCTATCTCAACACCCTTAATAAATACAATTCATCAAATAATCACTCATTCAGACATTTTATCAAACACTTAGCCTACACATTACTACATACATGAACTAAACTAGTTATAGCATATATTATGGCAAATCCTTTCACAAAGGAGTTGTCATACATATAACAAACATGTAATCGAGATTAATAGTCATGGCAAGCACAAATCATGATAGTAATTTCATTCAAACATTTCAACAAACACATGGATTGCATTATATATTCACATAGTTTACACACATGTATTATTTATCGAATACATCGTAACTAAGATCATGTGGTGGCAAACAAGTCAAACATAAATCATTAGCTGACATTGAAAGCCTTGAAAACCATAACTTAAACGTTTATAGTCCGCACCTTTCGTCAGTACACTCTTTACGAACTCAGTTCGTACACTAAGTCACCGTCTACAGCACAACGGCTACCTAAATCATGAAATAAGTTAGCTATTTCATCGATTCCTCTATTTGAATTCCTAAAATAAGATTAGGGTTAGGATTTCTTACCCAAAACATCATTGGAAATATCCCTGTAGCTAGATGTAGAGGTGATCTAGTGCGTGTAGTCGTACGAGAGAAACACCGCCTCGATCTCCCAAACTCTCACTCTTCTCCTCACACTTTTCTCCTCTTTTCTCTCTTCTCTCACCTAGGGTTTGAGCAAATTCGTATGAGAGAGGGGTGAGGTGGTTTAAGGGCCTTATATAGGCTCAGAAGTGATGTCAATGGCCCCATAGCCATGGTATACTTAGGTTATAGCCAAAAGGCTTCTGTTTTGGGTAAACGGAACTCATCTGGAGGTCCATTACCTGTCTATATCACGGGGTAAGTTCCCTGACCATGGATCCAGGCCAGGATGCAATTTCAGCACATTTGGATAAACCGATCAACCGTGGCGGACCTGTATCTGTTCAACGGTCGTTGTTCCTCGATTAGGGCCACAAGTATACCAATATGTGCAGGGAAATTTTCCGGATCCATAGGTATAGTTTGGTCAGAAATTGATGGTCTGAAACCTTAAATTTCGCCCGCAAGTGAACAGCCCAATTCACTTAAGTTTCAGTGCATTTTTAAAAGATATTCGCGTTTCTCACACACTTTACTCAGGGCTCTAGTTGTACATTTTTGGATACTATTCGAGTTCGATTCTCACGAAGGTTATCAAGCCCAGTAAGGTGGTCATAACCTTATAGTTTCGCAATCATTGGACTTTTGACGCGAGGTCCAGGTCCGATACGGAGTTTCAATGTGCTCCCAAGAGCAACTGGGTTTTGAGATTGCTCTTAGGTTTTTAGGTAATGTTAAGTTAGCAATTTTAATGGTTTTGGGTCTTGCAGTTCATATAGATAGTGGTACAAGCTAATTCCACTGATTATTTAGTTTAGTACTTAATTAATTTTTGTCTAATTTTCTACAAAATTTGATCCTTAGTGATTTCTACCTAAGGTGGTACTCGGGTTTTTGTATGGAATTTTTTGAGATGTTACATGCAACATAGATAATGATGTTTAAATGTAGTCGATATTAGTGCATTAAACATGAGAAGGATTATACTAAATCAGCATCTCATACTCCAGAGTTAATGTAATTATTCAAGTGAAAGACTAAGATAGATATATAAAGTATATACATGTTTCACAACCTCTAGAGTATGAGTGTATTACCGGCTGAATTTATACATGCTTTGTTTCAAAATATACAAAATGTTAAATTGTAGATGTTCAAATAATCCATGTAACCCTTTAATCCCATCAATCAGCACATGGTCTATATAGACCTGCCTGATAGTTGTACATAGGAGAATTCCTCCTCCTCGTTTATGAAATCCAAATCAATTACATAGGCATCGTCGCTACTTGCATCTACAACAGGGTCTGGTTAGTGTTTTAAAACACCGTCCCAGAGTGGGAGTGAGTGATAAACTTAGTGGTACTACAAGGCAAATGTTAACATGTTATCATTTCAATCAAGCAGTAATGACAAAGCAGTATAACAATCATACCCTAAGTACTCTTATTAATGTAAGGATGGTATGATGTAATGATGTATGCCCTCACACGAAGCTCCCTCACAAGCGACTTCGTCAACTGTTCGCCTATGACAAACTCCCTAAATGTGCCCTTCCATGCCAAAATACATGCAATGCGGTGCATGGTCATGTTAGTCAAGTACTTAATTAGGCTTACTCATTCAGTAGATTCGAGAAGCTAAGGTACCTCCCTTTACATCATTTACCCAAACGGGGATCTATCTAGGGTCGTCAATCCTAGTTAATCACATACGATAGGCAAGTTATAAGGCATCATCCCTAAATGAAAGTAGTGGATAGGCAAATTCAAGAGTTTATACTCGAGGTCACTATGGAGAGGCTCGTCACCTCAGCATAGGCCGATAGCTCGAATACAGCATCCCATACCACCGTATTCGGCTTACAAGTTTGAGTTGCTCACTGGTCACTATGGGGAAGCTCATTACCCCAGCGTAGGCCGACAGCTCGACCACGGTATCCCATTTCACCATGCTCGGCTCATAAGTCTTAGCAGATCGTGGTACCATGGTTGAAACAGGTCTTCACATTGGTAAGTGGTACCTTAGATTCAAGCAGTGATGTTAATACATAGTAAACACACAATAGGACAATCGGTTTATTTAGCAAGTTCGATTGGTACCAGCACACGTTGACTTAATTGACATGGATCGCATAAGCACCCCTTGTGGTCTAACCACTGTCGACAGTCGTCATGCGACCCGGATTCGTCGAATTACTCAATGTGGTGAAGCTAGTTCGGCCACGTATACATGAACCATTACCAATTGCCTGGGCCACACTGTAGCCCCAAGTCTTACTCAGATGCAATAGGTAGATACATGTGATAATCATATCAATATTTGACAAACAATTCAAATCAAATCCTCATTTAAGCATTTTATCAAACAAATTGAACATGTTACCAAACACTACATTTTATTCATAAATTTCATAGCAACAAATATGGTTACATGAAAGGAACAATACATCTGAGCAAGGTAAATAAGAATACTATCTTAATACTCTTAATAAATACAATTCATCAACATTTTCTCATTCAGACATTTAATCAAACACTTAGGCTACACATAAGCAAATACGTACACTAGGCTAGTTACAATGAGTATTTTAGCAATTCCTTTTATAAGGATGTCATCATGCAAATAACAATCACGAATCCCAACTTAGTAGTCGTAACAAGCACAAATCATGTTTACATGTTCATTCAAACATTTCCACAAACACATAGGATGCATAGTTATTCAACATAGTTCATACATGTGTAATACATCAAAATCGACGTGTCTAAGACAATATGGTAACAATCAAGTCAGACATAAATCATTAGCTGACATTGAAAGCCTTGAAAACCATAACCTAAACGTTTATAGTCCGCACCTTCCGTCGGAATTCTCGTTTCAAACTCGGTTCGAATCCTACGTTCCCGAATACAGAACAACGGGTACTTAAATCATGAAATCTATTAGCTAGGTTGACAAACAACCATTCTAGGTCTTAACTACAACATTAGGGTTACGATTTCTTACCTAAATTGCAGTTAAAATGAGTCGTGTAGCAAAGTGAAAAGGCGATCTAGTGCGTGTAGTCGTGGGAGAGAAACACTACCACGATCTCTCAAGCTTTCTCTTCTCTCCTCACTCTTTTCTCTTCTTTTTTCTCTTCTCTCTCTTAGGATTTGCAGCAAATTCGTATGAGAGAGTAGTGGGGTGGTTTAAGGGCATTATATAGGCCCAGAACTGATGTCAATGGCCCCAAGGTCATGGTATACTTAGGTTATAGCCAACGAGTGCCTGTTTCGGGCAAACGGGTCTCGTCTGAAGGTCCATTACTCACCTGCGACATGGAACAAGTTCCCTCACCATGGATCTAAGCTAGGTTATAATTTCGGTATGATCGAATTAGAGGATCGACCTTGGAGGACCTGTATCAGATCAACGGTCGTTGTCACTCGATCAGGGCCACAAGTTTACAGATATGTGTAGGAAAATTTCCCTGATCCATGGGAGAAGTTTGGTCAGAAAATGATGGTCTGAAATCTTCAATTTTGCCCGCAAGTAAACGGCCCAATTTACTTAAGTTCTGGTTCATTTTCTAAAGATATTCGTGTTTCTCGCACACCTCGCTCAAGGCTCAAGTTGTACATTTCTGGACACTGTTTGGGCTCGATTCCTGCGATAGTTGTCAAGCCCAATAAGACGGACATATCTCTATAGTTTCGCCGTCGTCGGACTTTCAACGTATGGTTCAGGTCCGATGCGGAGTTTCAATGTGCCCCCAAGAGCAACCGTCTTTTGAGATTTCTCCTAGGTTTTTAAGTAGTGTTAAGTTAGTGATTTTGGTGGCTTTGGGTCTTGCCGTTTGTATAAATAGTGGTTTAGCCAAATCCACCAATTAATTTAGTTTAGTTCTTAATTAATTTTTGCCTAAATTTCTATAAAGTACGGTCCTTAGGGACTTCTGCCTAAGGTGGTACTCGGGTCTTTGTACGGATTTTTCCGAGACATTACAAAATACGTCTTGCATATGTTCCCAAGTTCTTATTGATAAGGGCACCAAACCAGAATACCATCGAAATGCTTTGCCTGTTAAAGAATATCCGAACAACCGCAGACAATATTAAGGAATAGTGGAGAAATTCCTCATAGTGGTGATGAAGTGTACGAGATGTTCTTCTGGAGACCCATCTCCTTTAAATTTCTAAAAATCTGGCTACCTGAAGTTGGTTAGAAATGGAACATCTTCTACCTCTCTTGGATATGGTGTTCTGTATCGGAACCTCCCAGTATGTTCACGCTCCCTGACAATGTCTGCAACCATTTATCGCATCTCCTCTTGCGTTATTGTCCTAGTAACCGAAGCAGACCCGTGCAATCCTACTCTTTATGGCAATGAAGCTTCAGGTTGTCGCTCTTTTAGTTCATAGTGGCTGTTACTGGTAGGACCATTGCTTGAGCCACATTATGAGTGAGAGTGATGAAAGCTTCTCGAAGACTTCAACATTCCTCCATTAAGATTCTTTGAGCTTCGGCCATCTTAGCCATACGTTCATCAACATTTGGTGGGGGATCTTGACTAATTCCTATCATGTGTTATGAGACCCGTATCCGGTATCCTAGCTCGTATCGTTCCCTAGGCTTCCGCGGTCCTCCCGGTCGAATTCCGGTGACTTACAATCTGTTATAGGCGTTTGCACGAAACCCTGAGTCGTATCCCATATTCCATAATCGGCTCGACCTGAGACTTGTATCCTTATAACCACACCGTCGCCAAGGTTCCGATGCCGTGTCTCACTTGCCAAGGCGATACCCGGGCCAGAAGATGTAGGCCTGCGTTCAATTCAAGGAAAATACTACGCATTGCAATCCTGAGAGAATCTATCACATCAAATGTCAAGTACACATTACATCACTCACACCCATCCCCAAAAGTCAACTTTTCATCACTTCACCCATCCCCCTCTCCATCACTCCATCACTCACATCACCACTCTCTCATCTCTCTCTCAATTTTCTCCCGAGCTCCATGAGAGCAACCCACGGCCAAGCAAGCTCCGTGAGAGAGCTTTGTGTGGCTCACTCCCTACCACTTAATCCAACCCTTCAAAGCCGATCTCGACCATTGAAAAGGCACCCCTTAGAGCTCTAGATCGCATCGGTGGAAGGAATAGTCTAAGATCTAACGATGGATGATTTTTGTATGATTTTGATGATTAGAGGGCCCACATATGGTCGGACCCATCTTGATGTATTCATTATAAAGAGGGGCCTATAGTGGCGGGGTCCCACCATCATGTCGTCTCTCTCTCTCTCTCTATTTTTCCTTTTGCACTTTTGCGGCCCACCTTGATTGATGAATTGGATCCACACCATCCATTATGGTAGCCACCTTGCTGCCCACAATGGAACCCGCCTGATGTACGTTCCTTGCATCTCCACCGTCCAGACCTTGGACGGTGGAGGGGTCATTTGATCTATGTACTTTACCCATGCTCGTCAGCGGCAGTGGGGCCCACATGCCACGTGCATGAAATCCAGACGCCCACCCGTTGTAGGTCCCACGCAGCATGCGGCTGTTGCTGCATTCACGTCAGCATGCTCAGGGGGTCCCATCATGAGATATGTGTTATGATCCAAACCGTCTGTCCATTTGCGCCCTCCCCCTCCCCGTATATGTGCAATATCCGCACCGTTCCTCTTTGTGTAGGCCTTACCGTGACATATTTGTAGCCACGCCGTCCATCAGGTGGGATGTACGGACCCCACCTTGATGTGTGTTTCGTATCCAGGCCGTCCAGGGTCTGGACGATGCTGTATGTATATGTATTATATATTATATAATATATAACATGTAATATATAGTATTATATTATATATTATATATTATATATTACATATTATATCTGGTGGGCCCCACGTGGGACCCACCTTTAATACATTATTTTGCACATGCACCGTCCATCTGGACGGTGCCAGGTAGGCACGCTGTTGCATGTGTGGGCCACGTGTAGGACCCACATGAAGTATATGTTATATCCCTACCGTTAATCTGCTTTATCCAAGCCATCCAGATGCCTGGACGTGAACGAGGACCCCACCAATGTGGCTGCTGTACTGACGTTAGTCAGTGGGTCTGATCTGAGGTACGTGTTATATTCAAACGTCCATACATTTGGCAGGAGGGTCCCACCATGATATGTGTTTCATTCACGCCATCCAACAAAAGGTGGGACCCACCGTGAAATATGTGTTTTGTCACACCGTCCAGACCCTGGACGGTGGGGCCCTCATCTGATGTATGTGTTATATCTCACCATCCATCTGTAGCATATTGCTATTGTGAAGACGTCAGTAAGTTTCGTGGGTCCCGCCTTGATTGTACATATTTTGTATCAGCCGTCCATCTGATAGGCTATGTGGGGCGTATCGTGATGCATAAGTGATCCACACCGTCCAACTATCAGGTGGACCACATAGTAGAAAATAGTGGTGAATTGAACAGCTACCCTTGAAACCCTTTTTAGTCACATAAGCTTTGGATCTGTATGAAATTTGTTTTACCTCTTATTCAGGTCTTTGTGACCTTATAATCAGATTGGATGGAGAGTATACGGTGGGCCCTACTTTGATGTATTCTTCGTGGCCCATCCATGAGGCCCACCCGGATGTATTTGTGGTCCATCCATGAGGCCCACCCTGATGTATTTGAGGCCCATCTTGCAGGGTCCACCCATTGTATATTGAGGCCCATGCATTGTGGCCCATTGTGATATATTTCTGGCCCAGATGGCAAGGCCCGTGTAATGTATGAGAGGCCCATGATTGTGGCCCATGGTGATGTATTCGAGGCCCATGTGATGCGGCCCATTGTGACGTGTATTAGGTCCTTGTGATGCGACCCATCGTGATGTGTATTAGGCCTTTGTGTGAGGCTATAGGGCTACTATATGTTTGGCTTGGCTCTATGTGGGCCACTTTTTGAGAGCGATGTTGGTTAAATGTCCACATTAATAAGCGATGATGGTTAAATGTCCACATTGTGACCTTCCCTTGGGTTGATAGTAACGCCCCGATTTTCAGAACCCAAGTACATGACTCAAATTCCAAGAACCCAGGAGTTAGCCAAAGGTAAAGGTAGATCAATGAGTAAATCAAAGTGCAGATAGTGGGAAAGAGAATGTAATATATACTTGAATCAACATACGAATAACATTCTGGCCCATTCACTTGGGGGCCATTTACAAAACTTCAAGTTTCTATAATTCGAGTGTACTGAAAATAACTACTGATTTAGCCCAAAATAGGCAGCTACCTCGTGTTGCGGCTCCTCGTCATAAAGTTCCTTCTCGACTGCCACTTCTTCCATGCCTGTTGAAGGCTCGTCAGTTCCCGTACCTACGTCCTCTGTACGGTTGAAAAAGAGTCCTAGGGGCATACCTATAGGGAAATTCTAAGTTCCAGGTGGGCAACAACACATTTGATCAGTTCACCGTACAAATGCTCATTAGTCTCAGTTCAAACACGTAACTTAGATGTGTATTAGCTATGACATCAGGTGGGGTCCCTCACGATGTTCTTTCGGGGGACCATTCCGTGTATCCTATTTGTTACATCAATTTAGGATACTCTGTCGAAAACGGAGTAGTTTAGTTAATCAAGTGGACTGCACGGTCCAATCGAGTAGCGAGAATTCTCACCGTTAAAACTTCAATTATAACTCTTATCAACAGTGCCATGCATGTTACCATATTTACAATTCTACCCCTTTTTTTTCAAAACTTCCACCATCTGTAACTCATGAGTCTACCGTCCAAATGTGATGAAATTTGACAAGTGGTCTTTATCTTTCACGCTCGATATGATCTCTTAAGGATATCTAAGATTCTCCTTTAATGGATAATATATTTTAAAATTCTAAAATAATATTTGTACTCCTCTGATTGACAAGTTACCGGGCAGTTGGGACCTAAACCCTAAAATCATCATGATGATCAGTTTGCCATGATGTTTACATGGCCCGTTTGGCTGATCCAAATATGATGGGTGGTCAGATGACTTGTTAATAATAAGGGGACTTGATGGTTAGCACTCTGGCCATGTATGTCAGTGGATGTATGATAAGTTTCGTAAATGGATGGTCATAAAATAGGTTTCTAGAGTGATTAGGGGTAGGGCTTATATAACGTTAGATTCGAGTGACTTTCTTACACGTGAAAGTTTATCAGATTCTGATTCTAATGGTGGGTTAAGCATATTCATATGGTGTGAACAAGATGGATGGATCAGAATCTTGATCTGATAAGTGTACGAACGGATGTAGAGGTCAAGTAACTGATTTACTGTAATCTAACGGCTGAAATTTGACGTGTATGGTTAATTTATGATAATTAGGCTTGGTATAAAATTTTACATGAAACGGATCATGGGAACTATGTGATCTAGAATTCAGGGGTCTAGGTTAATGGCATTTTCATAATTATTGTTGATCTAGGAGTTTTGTGAAACCTAATGGTTCTACATGGTTCTATGCCTATTTCTAAATAATTCTTACAATAGAACTTACATTCAAATCATTATGGATAAAGAGTTATTCACCGATTTAGTCAAGGGAAGGCCCTTATATCTGACCACATGATCAGCGGTCAGATAACTTGATTTATGGATGAGGATCATTCTTAATCGGTCAGATTCACGTTGGAGGATGGATGTAATGTTAGGTTATCTAGATTGGTACTGTAACGTGTACATAATAGGTTAAATTTACAGTAACACCCGAGGACTTTCAATACTCGGTATTGAAAAGTTCAGGGTGTTACAATCTACCCCCCTTAAAGAGAATCTCGTCCTCAAGATTCAGCACAATTTATCTTACGGTGTCTTATGCATTTGTTGGTTTTTTGCATTAAGGTTATTGGTATAAGCGTTCATAACTCACAAAGAGTCATTGTAACCTACCCCCCTTAAAGATTTCAAATTTCCAATGTTCAAGTTAACACGAATAGATGGTCGTAGTAGGTTTGAGCCCGATACATTGATATCTGTCTGCGCAGGACAGAGGATTTTAGTATCCATTCATAATCCTATTAAATCTCGATCCTTTACTTGATCAGAGTATTGGAGTCATTGAGATTTGCTAGGACTTAAAATTTGAACTAAACAGCGTACACATCGCGAAATCACAATTTCATCAATCCGTGATCCCGCCTATTCTTAACTCATGGGAAATATCATGAAATGTTTTAAATGAGAGCGCCTGAAAGTTTATGTGAATAGATGCGAATGACTATCACGCTTCTAGGGCGCACTCTGGTCGACTAATGCGCTAAAAATTTTACGACAAAATTCCTACGTGAAACTCTAAGTTTGAAATTTCATTTAGACTCCCAATCCTAGTCCATATAAGTTCAACCTAGGGTTGAAAACTTTCCTAAGATTATATAATTCTTTCTCAAATAAATTTTCACGTACTAGGATTTGCAGGAAATATTATTTATACGGAGACCTACTAAGAAGTTAAAATTTTAATTACTCGTATGATTTCTCAGGTCGAGGAGTGCTTATGTGCAACCTAATGACAAACATGGTAGTCAAGGGACATTACTACGATGCCTAAGTCTCATTTACTTGTCAAATGTTATGACAATGCAGATTAGGAAAATTCAAATTCTAGATTCCTAAGGGTCATTCATTAAGTGTCAGGTTCAGGGAATGTTCATAATAATCCCTATTTGCATTATGGCGGGCACTTGTTTCCCACAAAGCCTAAGCTTAGTTTCTAAGTCCAGACAACTATCCTGGTAGTTTACAAGAGAACCAAACTTTCCATTTCCAAGTACAATTGACTAAGCCTAAAATGTAAAAAAGGGGGTCTGAGTTCATTTCTAAGTCTTTTTAATCACCCAAACAAGTTCCTAGCAGCCTAGTATTTCGAGTTCCTATATTCCCAGTTTCTCTTAACTAAAGGGGACATTCACATATGTCCAAATGGTTTTTTCAATCATTCCTAAGGAATTTCTTCATAAGCTTAAGGTCCAATCGTCTAACTTAAAATTTTCAAGGGAATCTAGAGTTTGAAATTTCTATGTTTCATACTTTCTCTTATTTTAAGGGAATCCCGCACATATTCAAATGACTGATTTAATAATTCTCAAGGGAATCTTAGAACCTCAATTTCCTATATTCTCAATTCATCCTAGTTATAGTGGGATTTCACATGAGTTCAAATGGTGACCCTGTTAATTTCTAAGGGGACCTAAGTTTGGATTTCTACGTTTTCAATCATTCTTCTAAGTATCAGGGAAGTTCACCTAAGTTCAAATTTCTACTTTTAAACATCCTAACTTAAGACATTTAATGCTTGTATAAGATCATTTCCCAAGGCCAAGTTTGTCTAAACTATGCTTTGATACCAACTTATAATGCCCCGATTTTCAGAACCCGAGTACATGACTCAAATTTCAAGAACCCAGGAGTTAGCCAAAGGTAAAGGTAGATCAATGAGTAAATCAAAGTATAGATAGTGGGAAAGAGAATGTAATATATACTTGAACTAACATACGAATAACATTCTGGCCCACTCAGTTGGGGGCCATTTACAAAACTTCAAGTTTCTATAATTCGAGTGTACTGAAAATAAAGATAAATGGCTGATCTTTTGATTCAGCCCAAAATAAGCGGCTACCTCGTGCTGCGGCTCCTCGTCATAAAGTTCCTCCTCGACTGCCACTTCTTCCATGCCTGTTGAATGATCGTCAGTTCCCGTACCTACGTCCTCTGTACAGTTGAAAAAGAATCCTAGGGGCCTACCAATAGGGAAATTCTAAGTTCCACGTGGGCAACAACACATTTGATCAGTTCACCGTACAAATGCTCATTAGTCTTTATTCAAACACGAAACATAGATGTGTATTGGCTATGACATCAGGTGGGGTCCCTCATGATGTTCATTCGAGGGATCCATTCCATCTATCCTGTTTGTTACATCAATTTAGAATACTCTGTCAAAAACGGAGTAGTTTAGTTAATCAAGTGAACCGCACGGTCCCATCGAGTAGCGAGAATTCTCACCGTTAAAACTTCAATTATAACTCTCATCATCAGTGCCATGCATGTTACCATATTTACAATTCTACCCCTTTTTTTTCAAAACTTCTGTCATCCGTAACTCATGAGTCTACCGTCCAAATGTGATGAAATTTGATAGGTGGTCTTTATCTTTCACGCTCTTTTCGTCGCCCAAATTTGAGCTATGATCTCTCAAGGATGACTAAGATTAATGGCTAATATATTTTAAAATTCTAAAATAATATTTGTAATCATCTGATTGACAAGTTACCGGGTAGTTGGGACCTAAACCCTAAGATCTTCATGATGATCAGTTTGCCATGATGTTCACATGGCCCGTTTGGCGGATTCAAACATGATGGGTGGTCAGATGACTTGTTAATAACAAGGGGACTTGATGGTTAGCACTCTGGCCATGTATGTCAGTGGAAGTACGATCAGTTTTATAAATGGATGGTCATAAAATAGGTTTCTGGAGTGATTAAGGGTAGGGCTTATATAACATTATATTCGAGTGACTTTCTTACACGTGAAAGTTTCTCAGATTCTGATTTTAATGGTGGGTTAAGCATATTCATATGGTGTGAACAAGATGGACGGATCAGAATCTTGATCTGATAAGTGTACAAACGGATGTAGAGGTCAAGTAGCTGATTTACTGTGATCTAAGGGCTGAAATTTGACGTGTATGGTTAATTTATGATAATTAGGCTTTGTATAAAATTTTACATGAAACGGATCATGGGAACTATGTGATCTAGAATTCAGGGGTCTAGGTTAATGGTATTTTTGTAATTATTATTAATTTAGGAGTTTTGTGAAACCTAATGGTTCAACGTGGTTCTATGCCCATTTCTAAACAATTCTTACAACAGAACTTACATTCAAATCATTATGGATAAAGAGTTATTCACCGATTTAGTCAACGGAAGGCACGTATATCTGACCACATGATCAGCGGTCAGATAACTTGATTTATGGATGAGGATCATTCTTAATTAGTCAGATTCACGTTGGAGGATGGATGTAAGGTTAGGTTATCTAAATTGGTACTGTACACGTGTACATAATAGGTTAAATTTACAGTAACACCCGAGGACTTTCAATACTCGGTATTGAAATGTTCGGGGTGCTACAATTTACCCCCCTTAAAGAGAATCTCGTCCTCAAGATTCAGCACAATTTATCTTACGGTGTCCGTATGCATCTGTTAGTTTTTTGCATTAAGGTTATTTGTATAAGGGTTCATAACTCACCACTAGAATAATAGTCATTGTAACCTACCCCCCTTAAAGATTTCAAATTTTCAATGTTCAGGCTAACACGAATAGATGGTCGTAGTAGGTTTGAGCCCGATAGAATGATCATCTGTCTGCGTAGGACAGAGGATTTTGGTATCAATTCATAATCCTATTAAATCTCGATCCTTTACTTGATTAGAGCATTAGAGTCATTGAGATTTGCTAGGATTTAGAATTTGAACTAAACCGCGTACACATCGCGCAATCATCATTTCATCAATCCGTGATCCCAACTATTCTTAACTCATGGGAAATATCATGAAATGTTTTAAATGAGAGTGCCTGAAAGTATACATGAATAGACGTGAATGACCATCACGCTTCCAGCGTGTACTCTAGTCGCCTAATGCACTAAAAATTTTACGACCAAAATTCCTACGTGAAACGCTAAGTTTGAAATTTCATCTGGACTCCTAATCTTAGTCCTTATAAGTTCAACCTAGGGTTGAAAATTTTCCTAAGATTATATAATCCTTTCTCAAATAAATTTTCATGTACTCGGATTTGTAGGAAATATTATTTATAAGGAGACCTACTAAGAAGTTAAAATTTTAATTATTCGTACGATTTCTTAGGTCAAGGAGTGCTTATGTGCAACCTAATGATAAACATGGTAGTCAAGGGACATTACTACGATGCCTAAGTCTCATTTACTTGTCAAATGTTATGACAATGCAGATTAGGAAAATTCAAACTCTAGACTCCTAAGGGTCGTTCATTGAGTTTCAAGTTCAGGGAATGTTCATAATAATCCCTATTTGCATTATGGCGGGCACTTGTTTCCCATAATGCCTAAGCTTAGTTTCTAAGTCCAGACAACTAACCTGGTAGTTTACAAGAGAACTAAAGTTTCCATTTCCAAGCTCAATTGACTAAGCCTAAAACGTAAAAAAGGGGGCCTGAGTTCATTTCTAAGTCTTTTTAGTCACCCAAACAAGTTTCTAGGGGCCAAGTATTTCGAGTTCCTATATTCCCAGTTTCTCTTAACTATAGGGGACATTCACATATGTCCAAATGGCTTTTCCAATCATTCCTAGGGAATTTCTTCATAACCTTAAGGTCCAATTGTCTAACTTAAAATTTTCAAGGGAATCTAGAGTTTGAAATTTCTATGTTTCATACTTTCTCTTATTCTAAGGGAATCCCACACATATTTAAATGACTGATTTAATAACTCTCAAGGGAATCTTAGAACCTCAATTTCCTATATTCTCAATTCATCCTAGTTATAGTGGGATTTCACATGAGTTCAAATGGTGACCCTGATAATTTCTAAGGGGACCTAAGTTTGGATTTTTACGTTTTCAATCATTCTTCTAAGTATCAGGGAAGTTTGCCTAAGTTCAAATTTCTACTTTTAAACATCCTAACTTAAGACATTTAATGCTTATATAAGATCATTTTCCAAGGCCAAGTTTGTCCAAACTATGCTTTGATACCAACTTGTAACACCCCGATTATCAGAACCCGAGTACATGACTCAAATTCCAAGAACCCAGGAGTTAGCCAAAGATAAAGGTAGATCAATGAGTAAATCAAAGTGCTGATAGTGGGAAAGAGAACATAATATATACTTGAACCAACATATGAATAACATTCTGGCCCACTCAGTTGGGGGCCATTTACAAAACTTCAAGTTTCTATAATTCGAGTGTATTGAAAATAAAGATAAATGGCTGATCTTTTGATTTATCCCAAAATAGGCGGCTGCCTTGTGCTGTGGCTCCTCGTCATAAAGTTCCTCCTCGACTACCACTTCTTCCATGCCTGTTGAATGCTCGTCAGTTCCCATACCTACGTCCTCTGTACGGTTGAAAAATAGTCCTAGGGGCCTACCTATAGGGAAATTCTAAGTTCCAGGTAGGCAACAACACATTTGATCAGTTCACCGTACAAATGCTCATTAGTCTCTGTTCAAACACGTAACATAGATGTGTATTGGCTATGACATCAGGTGGGGACCCTCATGATGTTCTTTCAGGGGATCCATTCTGTCTATCCTGTTTGTTACATCAATTTAGGATACTCTGTCGAAAATGGAGTAGTTTAGTTAATCAAGTGGACCGCACGGTCCCACCGAGTAGCGAGAATTCTCACCTTTAAAACTTCAATTATAACTCTCGTCAACAGTGCCATGCATGTTACCATATTTACAATTCTACCCCCTTTTTTTTAAAGCTTCTGCCATCCGTAACTCATGAGTCTACCGTCCAAATGTGATGAAATTTGATAAGTGGTCTTTATCTTTCACGCTCTTTCCGTCGCCCCAAATTTGAGCTATGATCTCTCAAGAATGACTAAGATTCTCCTTTAATAGCTTATATATTTTAAAATTCTAAAATAATATTTGTACTCCTCTGATTGACAAGTTACCGGGCAGTTGGGACCTAAACCCTAAGATCTTCATGATGACCAGTGTACCATGATGTTTACATGGCCCGTTTGGTAGATCCAAACATGATGGGTAGTCAGATGACTTGTTAATAATAAGGGGACTTGATGGTTAGTACTCTGGCCATGTATGCCAGTGGAAGTACGATCAGTTTCGTAAATGGATGGTCATAAAATAGGTTTCTGGAGTGATTAGGGGTAGGGCTTATATAACGTTAGATTCGAGTGACTTTCTTACATGTGAAATTTTCTCAGATTCTGATTCTAATGGTGTATAATGCATATTCATATGGTGTGAACAAGATAGACGGATCAGAATCTTGATCTGATAAGTGTACAAACGGATGTAGAGGTCAAGTAGCTGATTTACTCTGATCTAAGGACTGAAATTTGACGTGTATGATTAATTTATGATAATTAGGCTTGGTATAAAAATTTACATGAAACGGATCATGGGAACTATGTGATCTAGAATTCAGGGGTCTAGGTTAATGGCATTTTCATAATTATTGTTGATCTAGGAGTTTTGTGAAACCTAATGGTTCTACGTGGTTTTATGCCCATTTTTAAACAATTCTTACAACAGAACTTACATTCAAATCATTATGGATAAAGAGTTATTTACCGATTTATTTAAGGGAAGGCACGTATATCTGACCACATGATCAGCGGTCAGATAACTTGATTTACGGATGAGGATCATTCTTAATTGGTCAGATTCACATTGGAGGATGGATGTAAGGTTAGGTTATCTAGATTGGTACTGTACACGTGTACATAATAGGTTAAATTTACAATAACACCCGAGGACTTTTAATACTCGGTATTGAAAAGTTCGGGGTGTTACAATCTACCCCCCTTCAAGAGAATCTCGTCCTCGAGATTCAGCACAATTTATCTTACGGTGTCCGTATGCATCTATTGGTTTTTTACATTAAGGTTATTTGTATAAGGGTTCATAACTCACCACTAGAACAAGACTCATTGTAACCTACCCCCCTTAAATATTTCAAATTTCCAATGTTCAGGCTAACACGAATAGATGGTCGTAGTAGGTTTGAACCCGATACATTGATCATCTGTCTGCGCAGGACAGAGGATTTTGGTATCCATTCATAATCCTATTAAATCTCGATCCTTTACTTGATTAGAGTATTGGAGTCATTGAGATTTGATAAGATTTAGAATTTGAACTAAACCGCGTACTCATCGTGCAATCATGATTACATTAATCCATGATCCCGACTATTCTTAACTCATGGGAAATATCATGAAATGTTTTAAATGAGAGCGCCTGAAAGTTTACATGAATAGCCGCGAATAACCATCACGCTTCCAGCGTGCACTCTGGTCGCCTAATGCGCTAAAAATTTTTTGACCAAAATTCCTACGTGAAACTCTAGGTTTGAAATTTCATCTGGACTCCTAATCTTAGTCCTTATAAGTTCAACCTAGGGTTGAAAATTTTCCTAAGATTATATAATCTTTTCTCAAATAAATTTTCATGTACTAGGATTTGTAGGAAATATTATTTATAAGGAGACCTACTAAGAAGTTAAAATTTTAATTATTCGTACGATTTCTCAGGTCGAGGAGTGCTTATGTGCAACCTAATGACAAACATGGTAGTCAAGGGACATTACTACGATGCCTAAGTCTCATTTACTTGTCAAATGTTATGATAATGCAGATTAGGAAAATTCAAATTCTAGATTCCTAAGGGTCGTTCATTGAGTGTCAGGTTCAGGGAATGTTCATAATAATCCCTATTTGCATTATGGCGGGTACTTGTTTCCCATAATGCCTAAGTTTAGTTTCTAAGTCCAAACAACTAACCTGGTAGTTTACAAGAGAACCAAACTTTCCATTTCCATGTTCAATTGACTAAGCCTAAAACGTAAAGAAAAAGGGGGCCTGAGTTCATTTCTAAGTTTTTTCAGTCACCCAAACAAGTTTCTAGGGGCCTAGTCTTTCGAGTTCCTATATTCCCAGTTTCTCTTAACTATAGGGGACATTCACCTATGTCCAAAAGGTTTTTCCAATCATTCCTAAGGAATTTCTTCATAAGCTTAAGGTCCAATTGTCTAACTTAAAATTTTCAAGGGAATCTAGAGTTTGAAATTTCTCTGTTTCATACTTTCTCTTATTCTAAGGGAATCCCACACATATTTAAATGACTGATTTAATAATTCTCAAGGGAATCTTAGAACCTCAATTTCCTATATTCTCAATTCATCCTAGTTATAGTGGGATTTCACATGAGTTCAAATGGTGACCCTGATAATTTCTAAGGGGACCTAAGTTTGGATTTCTACGTTTTCAATCATTCTTCTAAGTATCAGGGAAGTTCACCTAAGTTCAAATTTCTACTTTCAAACATCCTAACTTAAGACATTTAATGCATGTATAAGATTATTTCCCAAGGCCAAGTTTGTCCAAACTATGCTTTGATACCAACTTCTAACGCCCCGATTTTCAGAACCTGAGTACATGACTCAAATTCCAAGAACCCAGGAGTTAGTCAAAGGTAAAGGTAGGTCAATGAGTAAATCAAAGTGCAGATAGTGGGAAAGCGAATGTAATATATACTTAAACCAACATACGAATAACATTCTGGTCCACTCAGTTGGGGGCCATTTACAAAACTTCAAGTTTCTATAATTCGAGTGTACTGAAAATAAAGATAAATGGCTGATCTATTGATTTAGCCCAAAATAGGCGGCTGCCTCATGCTGTGGCTCCTTGTCATAAAGTTCCTCCTCGACTGCCACTTCTTCCATGCCTGTTGAATGCTCATCAGTTCCCGTACCTACATCCTCTGTACGGTTGAAAAAGAGTCCTAGGGTCCTACCAATAGGGAAATTCTAAGTTCCAGGTGGGCAACAACACATTTGATTAGTTCACCATACAAATGCTCATTAGTCTTTTTTCAAACACGCAACATAGATGTGTATTGGCTATGACATCAGATGGGGTCCCTCGTGACGTACTTTCGAGGGATCCATTCCGTCTATCTTATTTGTTACATCAATTTAGGATACTCTGTCAAAAACAGAGTAGTTTAGTTAATTAAGTGGACCGCACGGTCCCACCGAGTAGCGAGAATTCTCACCGTTAAAACTTCAATTATAACTCTCGTCAACAGTGCCATGCATGTTACCATATTTACAATTCCACCCCCTTTTTTTCCAAACCTTCTGCCATCCGTAACTCATGAGTCTACCGTCCAAATGAGATGAAATTTGACAGGTGGTCTTTATCTTTCACACTCTTTTCATCTCCCAAATTTGAGTTATGATCTCTCAAGGATGGCTAAGATTCTCCTTTAATGGATAATATATTTTAAAATTCTAAAATAATATTTATACTCCTTTAATTGACAAGTTACCGGGCAGTTGGGACTTAAACCCTAAGATCTTCATGATGATCAGTTTGCCATGTTGTTTACATGGCCCATTTGGCGGATCGAAATATGATGAGTGGTCAGATGACATGTTAATAATAAGGGGACTTGATGGTTAGCACTCTGGCCATGTATGTTAATGGATGTACGATCAATTTCGTAAATGGATGGTCATAAAATAGGTTTCTGGAGTGATTAGGGGTAGGGCTTATATAACGTTAGATTCGAGTGACTTTCTTACACGTGAAAGTTTCTCAGATTCTGATTCTAATGGTGGGTTAAGCATATTCATATGGTGTGAACAAGATGGATGGATCAGAATCTTGATCTGATAAGTGTACAAACAGATGTAGAGGTCAAGTAGCTGATTTACTGTGATCTAAGTGCTGAAATTTTATGTGTATTGTTAATTTATGATAATTAAGCTTGGTATAAAATTTTACATGAAACGGATCATAGGAACTATGTGATCTAGAATTCAGGGGTCTAGGTTAATGGCATTTTCATAATTATTATTGATCTAGGAGTTTTGTGAAATCTAATGGTTCTACGTGGTTTTATGCCCATTTCTAAATAATCTTACAACAGAACTTACATTCAAATTATTATGGATAAAGAGTTATTCACCGATTTAGTCAAGGGAAGGCACGTATATCTAACCACATGATCAGCGGTCAGATAACTTGATTTATGGATGAGGATCATTCTTAATCGGTCAGATTCACGTTGGAGGATGGATGTAAGGTTAGGTTATCTAGATTGGTACTATACACATGTACATAATAGGTTAAATTTATGATAACACCCGAGGACTTTCAATACTCGGTATTAAAAAGTTCAGAGTGTTATAATCTACCCCCCTTAAAGAGAATCTCGTCCTCAAGATTCAGCACAATTTATCTTATGGTGTCCGTATGCATCTGCTGGTTTTCTGCATTAAGGTTATTTGTATAAGCGTTCATAACTCATCACTAGAATAAGAGTCATTGTAACCTACCCCCCTTAAAGATTTCAAATTTCCAATGTTCAGGCTAACACGAATAGATGGTTGTAGTAGGTTTGAGCCCGATACATTGATCATCTGTCTGCGTAGGACAGAAGATTTTGGTATCCATTCATAATCCTGTTAAATCTCGATCCTTTACTTGATCAGAGTATTGGAGTCATTGAGATTTGTTAGGACTTAGAATTTGAACTAAACCACGTACACATCGTGTAATCAGGATTTCATCAATTTGTGATCCCGACTATTCTTAACTCATGGGAAATATCATGAAATGTTTTAAATGATAGTGCCTGAAAGTTTACGTGAATAGACGCGAATGACCATCACACTTCCAGTGCGCACTCTGGTCGCCTAATGCGCTAAAAATTTTACGACCAAAATTCCTACGTGAAACTCTAAGTTTGAAATTTCATCTAGACTCCTAATCCAAGTCCTTATAAGCTCAACCTAGGGTTGAAAATTTTCCTAAGATTATATAATTCTTTCTCAAATAAATTTTCACATACTAGGATTTGCAGGAAATATTATTTATAAGGAGACCTACTAAGAAGTTAAAATTTTAATTATTCGTACGATTTCTCAGGTCGAGGAGTGCTTATGTGCAACCTAATGACAAACATGGTAGTCAAGGGACATTACTACGATGCCTAAGTCTCATTTACTTGTCAAATGTTATGATAATGCAGATTAGGAAAATTCAAATTCTAGATTCCTAAGGGTCGTTCATTGAGTGTCAGGTTCAGGGAATGTTCATAATAATCCCTATTTGCATTATGGCGGGCACTTGTTTCCCACAATGCCTAAGCTTAGTTTCTAAGTCCAGACAACTATCCTGGTAGTTTACAAGAGAACCAAACTTTCCATTTGCAAGCTCAATTGACTAAGCCTAAAATGTAAAAAAGGGGGTCTGAGTTCATTTCTAAGTCTTTTTAATCACCCAAACAAGTTCCTAGTGGCCTAGTATTTCGAGTTCCTATATTCCCCGTTTATCTTAGCTATAAGGGACATTCACATATGTCCAAATGGTTTTTTTACTCATTCTTAAGGAATTTCTTCATAAGCTTAAGGTCCAATCGTCTAACTTAAAATTTTTAAAGGAATCTAGAGTTTGAAATTTCTATGGTTCATACTTTCTCTTATTCTAGGGGAATCCCGCACATATTCAAATGACTGATTTAATAATTCTCAAGGGAATCTTAGAACCTCAATTTCCTATATTCTCAATTCATCCTAGTTATAGTGGGATTTCACATGAGTTCAAATGGTGGCCCTGTTAATTTCTAAGGGGACCTAAGTTTGGATTTCTACGTTTTCAATCATTCTTCTAAGTATCAGGGAAGTTCACCTAAGTTCAAATTTCTACTTTTAAACATCCTAACTTAAGACATTTAATGCTTGTATAAGATCATTTCCCAAGGCCAAGTTTGTCCAAACTATGCTTTGATACCAACTTATAACGCCCCGATTTTCAGAACCCGAGTACATGACTCAAATTTCAAGAACCCAGGAGTTAGCCAAAGGTAAAGGTAGATCAATGAGTAAATCAAAGTATAGATAGTGGGAAAGAGAATGTAATATATACTTGAACCAACATACGAATAACATTCTGGCCCACTCAGTTGGGGGCCATTTACAAAACTTCAAGTTTCTATAATTTGAGTGTACTGAAAATAAAGATAAATGGCTGGTCTACTAATTTAGCCCAAAATAGGTGGCTGCCTCGTGCTGCGGCTCCTCGTCATAAAGTTCCTCCTCAACTTCCACTTCTTCCATGCCTGTTGAATGCTCGTCAGTTCCCGTACCTACATCCTCTATACGGTTGAAAAAGAGTCCTAGGGGCCTACCTATAGGGAAATTCTAAGTTCCAGGTGGGCAACAACACATTTGATCAGTTCTCCGTACAAATGCTTATTAGTCTCTATTCAAACACGTAACATAGATGTGTATTGGCTATGACATTAGGTGGGGTCCCTCGTGATGTTCTTTTGGGGGATCCATTCTGCTTATCCTCATGATGTTCTAATTATTGATACCGATTCCGATTATCGAGGCCGATTCTGATTGTCGAGGCCGATTTTGATTCTGATTATCAAGGCTCCAATTGTCGATACCAATTCTGATTATCAATGCTGATTCTAATTGTCGAGGCCGATTGTTAAGGTTGATTCTGATTCTGATTGTTGAGGCCAATTCTGATTCTGATTGTCGAGGCCGATTATTGAAGCCGATTCTGATTTTGATTATCCAGGTCGATTGTTAAGGCCGATTCTAATTGTCGATACCGATTCTGATTATCGAGACCGATTCTGATTTCGATTATCGAGGTAGCTTATCGAGGCTGATTTCGATTCCAATTATCGAGGCCGATTATTAATGCTGATTCGTATTCCGATTGTTGAGGCTGATTGTTGAGGCCGATTCTGATTCTGATTATAAAGGCCGATTCCAATTGTTGATACTATTTCTGATTATCGAGGCCAATTCTGATTGTCGAGGCCAATTGTTGAGGCTGATTCTGATTCCGATTGCCAAGGCCAATTGTTGAGGCGGATTCCAATTCCAATTATCGAGGTCAATTTCGATTATCGATACCGATTTCGATTATCAAGGCCGATTTCGATTATCGAGGCCGATTGTTGAGGCCGATTCTTATTTTGATTATCGAGGCCGATTCTGATTGTCAAGTCCGATTGTTGAGGCCGATTCTGATTCTGATTATTGAGGCTGATTCTGATTCCGATTGTCAATACCAATTCAGATTGTCGAGGCCAATTCTCATTCCGATTATCGAGGCCGATTCTCAAAGCTAATTTCAATTGTTGAGGCTGATTATCAAGGCCAATTTCGATTTCGATTATCGAGGACGATTGCTGAGGCTAATTTTGATTTCAATTATCGAGGCCGATTTTGATTGTCAAGGCCGATTCCGATTTCGATTGTCGAGGCCGATTTATATTCCGATTATCGAGGCTAATTTCGATTGTCGATACCGATTTTGATTATCGAGGCTAATTCTAATTGTCGAGGCTGATTGTTAAGGTCGATTTCGATTCCCATTATCAAGGCTGATTCTGATTGTTGAAGCCGATTATCAAGGTCGATTCTGATTGTCGAGGCTGATTGTTGATGCTGATTCCAATTATCGAGGTCGATTCTGATTGTCGATACCGATTTCGATTATCGAGGCCGATTCTGATTATCGAGGCTGATTGTTAAGGCCGATTCCGATTTTGATTGTTGAGGCCAATTTCAATTTCGATTGTCGAGGCCGATTGTTGAGGCCAATTCTGATTCCGATTGTCGAGGCTGATTCAGATTTTGATTATCGAGGTCAATTATCAAGGCTAATTCCAATTGTCGAGGCCGATTCGGATTCCGATTGTCGAGGCCGATTGTTGAGGCTGATTTTTATTCCGATTATCAAGGCCAATTCCAATTATCGAGGCCGATTCCAATTGTCGAGGCTGATTGTTGAGGCCAATTTCGATTCTAATTGTCGAGGATGATTGTTGAGGCCGATTCCGATTGTCGAGGTCGATGATTGAGGCCGATTCTGATTGCCGATACCGATTCCGATTATTGAGGCCGATTTCAATTGTCAAGGCCAATTGTTAAGGCCGATTCCGATTCCGATTGTCGAGGCCAATTCTGATTGTCGAGGCTGATTGTTGAGGCCGATTCCAATTGTCGAGGCCGATTATTGGGGCCGATTCTGATTGTCGATACCGATTCCGATTATCGAGGCTGATTCTGATTTCGCTTATCAAGGTCGATTATCAAGGCTGATTTTGATTGTTGAGGCCAATTCCAATTTTGATTCTGATTGTCGAGGCCGATTGTTAAGGCCGATTCCGATTCAGATTGTTGAGGCCGATTCTGATTGTTAAGGCCAATTATATAGGTCAATTGTCGAGGTCAATTATCGAGTCTGATTTCAATTGTCGAGGCCCAATGTGATGTATATGCGGCTCATATTTGAGGCCCATAGTGATGTGCATTCGGCCCGTGTTTGAGGCCCAATGTGATGTATATGCAGCCCGTATTTAGGGCCCATTGTGATGTGTATTCAGCTTGTGTTTAAGGCCCGATGTGATGTATATGAGGCCTATGTGATGAGGCCCTTTGTGATGCATTTGAGGGCCAACCGATGGAGCCCATTGTGATGTATGTTAGGCCCATGTGAAAGGCCCATCGTGATGTATATTAAGCCCTTGAGTGAGGCCTATGGTGTTGTATATTTGGCCCTTGTGCAAGGTCATGGGTCCATTATATGTTAGGCTCTATACGGGTCATTCCTCAGGGGTAATGTTGGTTAAATGTCCGCATTATTCGTGTCGATTGTCGATGCTCGTTATTGATACCTATTTATGAGTATGTGATAGCATAGCATCATGATACATGCCCATATGCATCATTTGTATGTTTATTATGAGATGTGATTGACCATTGCATATGTCATAGTACAGATGGTTTATGGGACTCTCTGATAGGTGGAGTTATCTCACATGAGCGCACGGTATGCGTAGGATTGATGCATGATTAGACTACATGACTCATGCATCTTGCATTGTGTGATTGTGACTAGTATACGCCCTAATGACATCAGGATTGTGACTTCCACAGGCATGTCGTGGTTGACCAGGTGAGACATCGAAAATATTTGGGTTTGAGCATCCGGGCACTTTGGATGTCCGTGGGTGAAAGTCCATAAACCTCCTAGTCCAGGAGACGCCTCAACATCGAGACCGAGTGGATACATGAGTGCCCGAGTGCCGAATACCAGGAGGCTACGTCTCTCACTGTGTCATGGTCAGTTGGGAGGAGGTGTGGCCTTATCCACTCAAGTGAGGGGACTGTAAGCTAGGCTGAGTTTGACCAGCCCCCAAATGGGTCCGCTATTAATGAGCCAGGTAGGCATTGGTATACTACTGACAGATGGGTAGTGAGGTCTTCCACTCACTGGGCTACACGGCCGGCTAGGGCAGTAGCCAGCTTGGAGTGTACTAGACCTCGGTGATGATCCAAGAGATGTACGGTACTGATATGTGGACTTATTGAGCAAGAGTTGCATATTCATTCATTCATTCATTCACTATCCACTCGGGCTAGTGGAACGCAACTACTTGTTACGTGTACCTTTGCAATGGCCAGGATTTCGGTTGGGGCATGACTAGCCTGAGATCAGGAGTTTACCACATTGAGTCTGTCTATCCAAATTTAGGTATAAAACTGGTTTGGATAGAAGTCCCTTGTGGTGGAACCCGTAGCCTGCGATACTACATACTATCACCCAACATCACACTCCAGCTTGGTCATTTCATTCGCATCGCATATTGCATTGCATCTTCAGCACATAGCACTTGGTTTACAGTGTTTTTGCATCGCATAACCTAGATAAGGCCAATTGTATTTATAGACTTACGAATATATTTTTGCTTACTCTGATTACTCTGATATTGCTTACTTAGCACTTACCTTGTGCACACACTTTCACCACCCACTAAGCTTTCTATAAGCTTATGCACGATAATGCATGCAGGTGGTGTTAGGTTGTAGTAGCGTCGACCTTGGAGTATGCAGCAGACTTCTGAAGTTTGATTTTGATATATGTATTTCCCATTCAGCATTGCATTCAAATGTTTATATTAGTAGATATGTGATGATGATGTTGCCTTTGTGATTTGGGTAAACTTGTGGTTATGCTTATTACGAGTTAAATGTACATTAGAAAAATCCTCCTTATAGGATACCAGGGTCGGAATCTAGCGTATGGACGCTGGGAGCCGAGAATGGGGTACTATGGAGGCTGTCGGCACCGGATTCGGCGATCCAAAATTTATGAGCTTGATTTCCAGGTTTGGGGTGTGACATGTGTACAGTTGCCTCTCTACTTTGTGATGACACCGTCGTTAGAGTAGAATGGGAATATAGTGATATAACAAGACTAACCGAAAGAGGAGTTTCATTTGATTTGCCTGTGCTCTTGCGAAATTCAGCTGACTGTGAAATTTCCTGCCGAGGCGTTTCTTGAGGTGAAACAAAAACTGCATTATTCACCAATGCTTTACCTTTCTCTTTCCTCGTACATCGAGTCTTCATAATAGATAGTGCTGGGAAGTCTCGTGATGTTAAAGAAGGAAGTGATCTCTCTGCATACAGGGCCGAAGGATCAAGTTCAGGATTATTTTTAACCATATTTCATGTTACTAGTCCTCTGATTTTACGTAGAGATGAGTTCATATTGGCAGTTACTATATTTTGAGCCCTTGTTCTTCGAGATGCTACAACAATCGAATTATCATCATTCTTTTGTGCCAATGGTGAAGCAAATATAACTCCGACCATAGCTTCGAGCTTATCATTCTTGTTTGTAGTAAGCTGGACTTTGTGATTTATAAGCTGGTTTGTTGCATATTTTTCTACAACCCATTCGCTGTGAAGTAGAAGTTCATCTTCTTCATTATGCTTGCCATTGATTGTAATTTGAAACTTTGTTTTCTTCAGATTCCTTCAAGTAAGAATATAAAATCAAAATTAGTATTTAGATAATGAAATATTCTATCTTAGAGATGAAGGGGAGGATGTTCCCATTAGGAGTCGCCATTTTGGCATCAGAAAGATGCCAAACTTATGATGAAAGTTCCCATAATCTTCTCAATGTTATCTTTAAATAAGACAATCCCCAGCAGAGTTGCCATTTTGTTTCGACAAGAAACAAATGCATTCGATTTGGGAGATTATCTTATTCAATCATAACAGAGAGAGTGCATGGGGAATAATCATCATATTTATTCATACTGAGTTCATTTGTATCCTTTGATTTCCCTTGATTCTAAGATAGCATATTTAGAATACAAGAATTGAAATATTATGAATATCAAATCTGGCAGCATTTCGACTTGTGACTTGATCATCTCATTGAGAGGAATGTTGTGCAGAACTAATCATCTGATCTCTCTTGCTTGAGCTCATGCTTCTGCGCCAAAGGAAGATCGAAGATCGCATTTCATCCAGCCATTTCGACAGCATTCCTGCCCCTTCACCTACTACTGCGCACAAAGTTATGCCTTTGCGCGGGTCCACCCAAAGCTTCCCCTGTTATGCAAGCAGGCACAAAACTGTGCCTTTGTGCGGGTACGCGCAACACCATGTTGTTTGGTAGCCCAGCACAATTGAAAAGGCCGAGCTAAATGTCCTAGAGGGGAGGTGAATAGGACTATGCCAAATTAAAAATAAATGTAGAATACAAAGATAAATAGCACAATCAAATAATGTAATAGCACAAGTAAATAGCAACCTTAAATGTACTAGTCTTGAGAGGTTGATCCAAACTTAGTTATAAAGACAACCTAACACCAAAAACTATAGGCTTCTGGTAGGACAACCTTACTAGAACGTTTGTAAGTATCAAAAACCTGAACTAATAAAGAGACAAAGAAAATAAACTAAGTTATTACAACATTCACCACAAGTGCATAAAGTAAATTACAACATTCACCACAAATGCATAAAGTAAATTACAACATTCACACACATAAGCAAATTCAATCATCCACCACAACTCCAAGAATTATAATGGTTCATTTGTATGTACACTAACTGTTTGAAAAACAGCCACGAAAGTACTCCACTCCCAATATCCACACCCCGGGATATTGGCTTTCACTATGAAAAAAGGTTTCCAGGGTTCACCTTAAAACCTTCACAATTTATCTTTAGATAGGCTTACACAATTACAAAACCCCACACTCTGAGATTTTCTAGATTACCTCAGACAAAACCAAAATGAGATTTTCTGGCACAACCTCACAAACCACAAAAGATATACAAAGAATAAATGGTACTTATATGGAAAATTCTCCTTCTAAAGGAGCCCGGTGAACCAATCTGATGTAAACGAAGATGTTCAATGTCCAATCTCATGAATGAAAGGTTCTAGATCTAAATGATCTCAAAGAGGGTAAAATCATAATTCCCTTCTTTAATGAAATTGAGTTGAATGGAGATCACGAAATCAAATGCAAAAAGCTATTTAAGAGAATTTAAAATGAACGCAATATAGCTTAACAAATGCAGGAACTTATCTCTTAGAGTGATGGCTTGATTTAGCTTGGAATCAATGAAAAACTCTGACATTCGTCCTCTATTTATAGGTGAAAATATTGTTGTAATGCCCCGTACTTTTAATGCTCGGGTGTCACCACGTGGATCTACATTAGCCTACATGTATGTGGTAACACACATAGCTAAATAATGCACGTAGAGTAGTCCCACAGCCTACATACATATATAATAAATAAATAAATAAAGACAGATAAATCAATAAATGGCAATGTGTAGGTAATTATAATATAAATTAAACATTTAATAACATAGAGTCATGAGATGGAAACCCTAACCTATAGAGTGGGACCCATGTCATGAATTAAAATTTCATGCATGTGTGAAAGAGAAAATAATAATAATAATGATAATAATAAATAATATTATTATAAACCCATAACATGATATTTAATAATATAAAAACATAATAGATTACATATCCATGATGTAGCCTTTGATTTGTAGCTTAAATGGCGCCTTAGGCCCTTTTAACCGTTGACGTTTAATTTTGGAATGATCCGACCAATAGGTTAACAAGAATCCACCATGGGGCATGAAAACCTACAAGTATGGCCCACCTAGACCGTGGATCTGCCCCATCTTTGGTCTAAGGCCCTAACTGGACCCTTAAAACATAATGGACGGAGTGCATTTCCCCACAAACATCATTGTGGACCCCACTCTCGGGCCTTGCGTGCACAACAGGACATGCACCTGAGGGGCACCCGACCTGGAGACCTCGGTCAAAGCGGGCTGACCCGCAGTTTCCATAAACAGAGAGACATCTCTCTCTTTCTTGCTTGCCTTCGTTTGAAATGGACACCGTCCATGCATTGATCAATGGCCCACCATTACCAACCGTTTTACAAATCCAAACCGTTCATCTGAAGGAGAGGCCTCGACTTACCAAAATCCCTGTTGTTTCACATAATAGAGCACGCGTGTGAGGACACAATGATGGGCTTAATGGAGCTGTGTGTGTGGATTTTACCAAAAGAGGAAACCTTATCTTGTTGTTGCCCGATTGGCAATCCGAGCGCGTTGCTCTCATTCATTTGCAACCGTCAGATGCAAGGAATCTCAGCCGTCTATCTTGCTTAGGGCTCTTCAAATGAAATCGTGGAAGGTTTATGTTGCCCACCGTATTTGGAAACAGTTTCAGCCACGGCGATCCGGACCGTTTGTTGTCCATCCTATGGTTCTAGCACATTAGGGTAAGGGAATAAGATGGGCTGGAATCGAGCTTAAACAAAACCCTACCACCACTCCCTTAGAAACTGAGAAAACAGCCGCTTCTTTCTCCCTTCGAACCCATCGATGAAACAATCTTAGACCTTCAGTTTCCTACATCTGCAAGCTCTATTGGACCCCTAAGAATCCCCCATGCCGTCAGATTGAAGAGAGGAGCAATGAGGAGAGATATGCCATTGGAGTTGTCTCTTTCTTCCTCGTTTGAGCCACACTGAACCAAGTCGATTCGGGTCGAATCCGGGGTCCCGTGATTCTGCTGGACCTGCAGAAGGTGAAAGAAAAGAGGAAAAGAAAGGAAGAAAAGAGAAAGAAGATGGTGGGGGCGTGCAGCCGTCGTGCCGCACCACCTCAAAATAGCTCAAATCGAGCCCAGATCTCATACTCAAGATCAGACCGAGTCCACTGTGTCGGGTCTATTCAACCCGCTGTTAGGTCGTTGGTAGAATCAGGAAGGAAAGAGAAAGAAAGGAGGGAGAAGAAAGAAGAAGAAAGAAAAGGAGATGGAGTGGTGGCTGGCAAAACCGGCCGAGTCAGGCTGGAACCGAGCTGAGTCCAGCTGCGTCGGGTTAGGTCTAGTCTCACCCAAAAACCCCGCTAGCCTGATTGTGCTAGCAAGGAAGAAGCTTAGAAGGGGAGGTGTGTGTGCATTGTGGCTGTTTTGTCACTCCTGAGTTGACTTAGCGAGTTAACATGTTGCACCAAGTGGGCCAAGCCTTAGGTTGAGCTGAGCATAGTCGGATTAAGTTCAGACTCAGTCTGGCTCGTCTCTAAGTGAACAAGAAAATGAGAGGAAGAAGACAAGGAAGAAGGAGAAAGGAGATGGAGTCAACTCGGTTTCAAACCGAGTCAACTCACCGAGTTGACAGGGTGAGTCTATATTTTCTCTCTAGATTTAGATTTCTTTAATTATCATTGTTAACAGCATTTAGGATTTTTAAGTTAAATGTGATTAACCATTAGTAATTGTCCATACTTATATTAATTGATATACGTACCTATATATGAATTATTATTATCATTAAAATATTAGTATTTTATTTGTCATCCTTAAGACCTTATTATTGACATTAGAGCACATTATTTTTATCCATCACAATGATTATCAGGGCCACGTAAACTAATATTAAGTACATTGTTAATGCTAATAACTGTTTGGAAATTATAAGTATCATTATTCATCGTGGGCGTCGTTAGATAAATTGATATAATATTAGCCATTGTAATATTCCTAAAATTAATAACTAATTTTATCAATGATTCCCATTAACAATATCATTAATGGCCATGCAAATTAGAGTTCGAACCCTAAATCTAGCCTAGACCTAAGTAATCTAAAACGTAAGCTATGATCCTAATCGATAGTAGGTTATCCATGCTAATAGTTGTTAGTACAAATAAAAATCACTATTACTAAATACTAGTACCTTATTTATCAATCTTATATACAATCATTGATAGTAGATCATACTACTTACTACATCGCGAAGATTATTAACGTCGCATCACTAATCTAAATCACATCATTAATGATAAGGGTGATGTTGTGACTATACTTCAATTAACATTCAAATCTTAGAATCTAAGCATTTAAACTAAACTCTAGGACGAAAACCCTAAGATAGTGTGTAAGCTTGGACCTAACTGTATAACTTTATAATTCATGATAGGGTTTGATCCTAAGGAAACACGCACTCTCTGGCAACACTAGTAGGCGATTCAAAGTATAAGGTGATGATTCTTCCCCTTGAGCTTTCTACTTTCCCATTAGCTTAAGTTATAGTTTTTATTTGTAATTGATATCTCCATTTCATAGTCACATGTGTTAATTGTTGGAATTGAATTGCTTCATTATATACTTAATGTTTATCCTGCATATTTATTCATGCTTATGGATTAATTGTGGATTGCTTATGAAACTTAAACTGGTACATCAGTGGGAAACCCCAACCTATATGTGTGCACCCGTACTTGGGATGTAACCCGACTAGTTGTGATTATAATGGACCTTCGACTAAGTGGTTATTGAATGATGGTTTAAATTGACCATTGATGTGGGCCTACCATCCAGGGTTGTTGTATCTAATGGTTTTCAAGGATTGCTTTTATCTCATGGTTTTGATACTTGCCCTATGTGGCTTAATTTAATATCTTCCCTAGGTGGCTTGTTTCAATATCGCGCTATGTGGCTTTGGTTTGGTATTTGCCCTATATAGGTTCGATATTTTATACTGCGCAACCATGCGATGTCAAGCCCCATATACTGAATATGATTGACCACTAGTTGATTGGGATTCATTAAACATCCTAAGGTGGTGGCCTCATAAGCTAGGGATGGTGGTATGGGACCTATGCCTGAGCTGTCAGCCTACGCTGGGCTCTGAGCTCCCCGTAGTGACCTTTGAGCAACAAAATACTGGTTGTAAATGAATTAATAATGGGTGGGCTAATTATGCATTAGTAGCATTCGGGCAATGACGGGTGGATAATTCTGGAAGCTGTAGCACGTTCCTAATAGGATTTAATTGGGGTATCGTTTCGCTAGCTCCTAAACCATCGACTATCAACCCACTTTTTATGAGTTTGGCACTATGCATGTACTATATACTTTCGCTGGTGACCGGCAACATTGCATAGGTTTTGCTTAAAAGCCAACTGAATGAGCATCCCCAGTTAATGTGCACTCATATATCCATGCATTTAATAAGACCGCATCATGTACTATTTTGTATACCTGGATGTTTTACACTATTTCTTTCCTAATATGGTGGTGCGTTATCTTGAGGAGAGTTCACACTGAGTTGGCCACTCATCCATCAAATATATAACTGTACAGGTAGCACAGGTGTCCCTGATGATGTTCGCGTTCGTATTGGTGAGGAACAGGTTATGGTTGACAAGGGTGCTAAGGGCTCGTAAAGGATTTCACATCTCAAAAATGTTGCAAATTTACTTCGTTTCACATGTAATGTTATTTCATTTTGTATTCGTAAGAATGGAGACATTGGTTTGTTTAAGTCATTATGGGCACTCTCTTATATATTCTAAATGAAATTTGAAATTTCTCTTTACGCTTATTTGTCCACTCTACGCTCATCTGCTTATTCTGATAAAAGGAAAATATTATATATTAAATTTGACCATCCTTTAAGGTTAACACTCAAGTTTTTGGGAAACGAGCGTATACTCAGGTCCTAAAAAATCAGGGCATTACAACTGTTCACTCAACTAGTCTAAGGGGTCAATTCAACTGGTCGAAGGACCAACCAAATTTCAAAAATTCTGGCACGATAAGATAAGGTCATTACTCGACTGGTCGAGTGGCTTACTCGACTAGTTTAGTGGCTTTCTCGACTGGTCGAGAAATGCACTCGACTAGTCGAGTGAGACCAAAAAACCTTGCTAGACTTTGAGTCGAGCCTGCACGACTGGTTGAGCACTGTTCACTCGACTAGTCGAGCAATCTCTACGACCGGTCGAGGGTCCAACAGAAATTTCTAAAAATTCACAACAAACCTTAGACTGGTTGAGCCAGAGCTTGGATTAGTCGAACAAAAACTAAGACTAATCATGGAAATGACCTATAAGCATATGAAATGATCCAAATAAAATATGCAATGAATATGACCTAACCTATGGTCAATCTAGGGTCATCCATACCATGTTTGTGAGATTGAACAATTGAAACATCGTTCACTCTACTAATTCATACACTTGAAATACTTGAAGCTTGTCTTCAAAATCTTGAACTTGAGCTTGAGTAAAGACTTGAGTTCTTGAGTCTTTTAAGTATTGAACTTCAAAATTAAACTTGAACTTGTACTTTTACTTAAGCTTGAAATCTTGAACTTCAACAACGCTTTTTCAACTTGAATACAAGAGAAGTTTGACGAAGACTTGGATAATCATTAAATTGCACGAAGCTGGTCTATACATCTCATCAATACATGATACAGATTGTAAATGATTTGGCACAACAAAATTAAACAACACTAGGTGATAGAATTACAATTTAGCATTTAAAATCTCCCCCTTTATCAAATTTGTGACAAAACTAAATAAACAATCATGCACCAGATATCAAATATAGAATCATGCACAATAAAGAATCATGCACCAAATGTGCAACAATTACTCTCCCCCTTAATCCATTACTCCCCCTTAATCCAGGCGAGGTGATATGTAGAACCTGTATAAATCAAATACATGTCCAATAAAAAAAAAACACCATATCAACAATCACACATCCACAATCACATATCCCTAATCATCATAAAACATTAAAATCATGTCATAATTTCTCCCCCTTTTGTCATAAAATGACAAAGGAAAGAAATACAAACAGATGATATAGCAAAGAGATATGAGAAGTATAAGAAATAAGAGAGTAAATAACAGAAACATGTT
Source organism: Magnolia changhungtana (assembly GCA_030180095.1). Classification (NCBI taxonomy): domain Eukaryota; kingdom Viridiplantae; phylum Streptophyta; class Magnoliopsida; order Magnoliales; family Magnoliaceae; genus Magnolia; species Magnolia changhungtana. The sequence continues at coordinate 3,304,379 of JASAUF010000554.1, forward strand.
CAGCAAAATTGTAACGCCCTGAAAATCGGGGGTCGAGCAGGAGCCCAATTCCTAAGTTCCAAAACATCACTTATGTAACATAGATAATGATGATTGAATGTTGTACATATTAGTGCATTAAACATGAATAGGATTATACCAAAACAGCATATCATACTCCAGAGACAGTTGAATTTCGCAAGCGAAAGACTGTGATAAGTTTATATAAAGCATATAAGTAATTGTAGGTCTCCTGAGTATGATCATATTACTAGGTCAATAATTACATGCAAATTCTCAAAATATACAAAATGGTAATGTGTAATGTCATCTAGTCTAAAACCCTGTAGCCCCGTCAGCGCAACTCCAGGTCTACATAGACCTACCAGAGAGTTGCATATAGGAGAACTCCTCATCATCATAATAGTCTGGCTCTGCCTCATAAGCATCGTCATCACCTGCAGCTAAGACAGAGTCTGGTTGATGTTTAAAACATCGTCCCAGAATGTGGGAGTGAGTGATCAACTCAGTGGAGCTAAAAGTAAAGGTTAACATGTTATCAAATCAGTCAAGCAGTAATGATAAAGCAATACAATCAAGCATCCCTAAGTACTCTGGTTAATGCAAAAATGATATGTATTAATGATGCATGCCCTCGCCTGCACTCCCTCTGCAATCTTTCTCTTACGGTCGTGGCATGCACCCCTTCCTCTGTGCTCAACACCAACGCCAAAGGCACATGCAATGCGGTGCATGAGCGTGATTACCGAGTTCTTATTAAACCATTTCAGACAATATGATTGGGAAGCTAAGGTACCTCTATTATATCATTTCCCAAACAATGATCCATTCTAGGGTCATCAGTCCTAGCTAGTCTCATACAATGTTGCGATTCCAGGTCGCTACAAAGGGCTCGTCACCGCGATGCAGGCCTAGCTTATACTCTAGTTGCTACGGAAGGCTCATCGCCTCAGCGCAGTCTCAGAGTATGCTCGAGGTCACTACGAATGGCTCGTCACCTAGTCGTAGGCTGACAGCTTGAATACAGCGTCCCATACCACCGTATTCGACTCATGAGCTGAGGTCGCTCACTGGTCACTACAGGTGGGCTCGTTGCCCCAGCGTAGGCCGACAGCTTGACCACGGTGTCCCATACCACCATGTCCGGCTCATGAGTCTTAGCGGATCAAGGTACCAAGGTTAACGGGGTTTTCATTGGTAAGTTGGTACCTTAGATTCAAACAGTAGCATCCATACATGGTGAATATACATTGGGCCAATCAGGTTACTTGACAAGCTCGACTGGCACAAGCGTATGTTGAATTGATCGACATAGAGTGCGTAAGCACTCCACGTGGCCTAACCACTGTTGGCAATCTCCGTACGACTCGGATTCCTCGAACATATCCGTTGTGGCGAGGATAACTTAACCACTCGTTTGGGAGCTATTACCGATAGCCTGGACTATGTAGTAGTCCCAAACACATTTAAACAAAATAGGATAACATGTGTGATAGGCATTTCAACATTAAACAATTGATTTAAAGAACGTAACCATTTGAGCATTTCACAAAATACAAAGTAAGCATGTTTCGCACATATGTATTTCATACTAAATCACACAGTTTTAAATCTAAGTTGCATGAAGGGATTTATACACATAACTAAGGAAATTGAGAATCTCACCTCAACACCTTCATAAAGTACAAGTTTCCTAATACTTACTCATTCAGACATTTTTACAAACACTTAGACTACACACTTCAACATACATGGCGTATATTGGCCATAATATATATTAGGGCAATTCCTTTCACCAAGGAGTTGTCACACATGCAACCATCATGTATCCACGATGGATAATCATGGTAAGCACGAATCCCAATTCTATACTCATTCAGATATTTTCACAAACGCTTAGACTACACATTTCAACATACATGACGTACGTTGGCCATAACATGTATTAGGGCAATTCCTTTCACCAAGGAGTTGTCACACGCGCAACCATCATGTATCCATGATGGATAATCATGGCAAGCACGAATCCCAGTTCCATACTCATTCAGACATTTTCACAAACACTTAGACTACACATTTCAACATACATGACGTACGTTGGCCATAACATGTATTAGGGCAATTCCTTTCACCAAGGAGTTGTCACACGTGTAACCATCATGTATCCATGATGGATAATCATGGCAAGCATTAATACAAATTCCATACTCATTCAAACATTTATACAAACACTTAGGCTACACACTACAACATACATGATGTATATTAGTCATAACATGTATTAGGGCAAATCCTTTCGCTAAGGAGTTGTCGCATATACAACGATCCTATATCCACGATGGATAATCATGTCAAACACGAATCCAAATTCTACAGGCATTCAATCAATTCGACAAACACATGGAATATACTATATTCAACATAGTTCATATATATCTGTAAAGCGAATCAGGCATCACATTTAGCATGTGAAATGGCACCCACGTCAGTTATAAATCATTAACCAGCATTTAAAGTCTTGAAAACCATAACTTAAACGTTTATAGTCCGCACCTTACGCGGGTAAACGCGTAACGAATTTAGTTTAGACACTAAGTCTTTGCCAACAGTAGAATGGCAACCTATAGCATGAATTAGGTTAGCTATTTCATCACTTACACTATCTGAAACCCTAAAATAAATTAGGGTTTGGTTTTCTTGCCTAAGAACAGGATCGGAATCGCCTGAATAGCGATACAGGAATGGTGGATAAGCACGTGGAATGGCGAGATTGAGTCCCGAGAATAATCCCTCACACACACTCTCTCTCTCTCTTTCTCTCTCTTCTCTCTCTAGGGTTTGCAAATTCATATGTGAAGGGAGAGAGGGGGTTTAAGACCCTTATATAGGCTCAAATGTGAGCTCAATAGCCCCAAGGCCATGATATACTTAGGTTATAGCCAAAACTCATCTGTTTCGGCTCAACGGAGCACTTCTAGAGACCCCTTTTCTATGTGCAGTCAGACTTAAGCTCCCTGGCATTGGATCTATGTCGAGTTAAATTTTTGGTCCGATCGGATCTGTAGATCGACTATGGCAGACCAGTTTCAGTTCAACGGTCGTCGCCACTCGATTAGGGCCACAAGTACACTGACCTGTGCTGAAAAATTTTCCTAATCTGAGGGTGTATTTGGGTCGGATTCTAACGGTCTGAATCCTTAGATTTGGCCTACAAGCGAATGGCTCAAATCACTTAAATCTGAGTTCAATTTCTAAAGATATTCACGTTTCTCAAGCACTTCGCTCCAGGCTCAACTTGTGCATTTCTGGATACTGTTAGGAGTTGATTTCTGAAATGGTTGCCAAGCCTAGTAAGGCGGTCCTAACCGCTTGGTTTTGTAGTAATTGGACTTTCAACGCACGGTCCAGGTTCATATGAAGTTTCAATGTGCTCCCATGAGCAACTGAGTTTAGAGATTGATCCTAGATTTTAGGGTAATGTAGCATTAATGGTTCTGCAAGTTTTAAGTCTTGTAGTTCGTATTTAAAGTAGTTCAAGCAAATTTCACAGCTAATTTAGTTAATTTCACCTAATTTCTAAAGGATTTGGTCCTGAGTGACTTCTGCCTGAGGTGGTACTTGGGTCTTTATACAGATTTTTCTGAGACGTTACAAAAATATATTCAGGAAACATAAAGACATGTTCACATGCCCAAGTACCATCCAAGTGCAAATAAGAGTTAAAAGTTAATACATGCCTAAAAAAAAAGTTTAGTCAGAACCAGAAGATGGAGCTGGGATAGATGGATCAATTTGATGTAATCCCTTGTTAATGCGCCTAAGGTATTTGCGCATATACTTGAATTGAGTCTCCTGGGATACATGCAGACCTTCCACCTTTTCCTCTAGGGTTCTCAACTGCTCATCAAAATCAGAAGGTTGAAAGTCAGGATCAGCCTCAGAATCAGATTCTAACCCATTAAATAAATCATCCATATTTACATCATTAGGAGGTAAAGCATCTTCCTTTCCAGCTTCTTCAACAGCTCCTACATTATCCCTATTAAATTGGTTAGGTACCAACCTCAGATTCATCTTGTTAATGTTAGAATTGTTAAGGGTAAATGGTTAATAGGAGCTTCTCCAACAGGCATGACCACAAGACTATGAATAGCTAGGGTGGTCATTAGATATGCAAAGGGAATATCACTATGGCCAAGATGGAGACGAAACTGAATAATGATATAACAAATAAGAGATGGAAGACATATTTGAACACCAGAAACAACTGAGTGAAGTATGTGAGCCATGAAAGAAGTTAACTCAGTTTTGTTACTAGATCGAGCATACACATTAGAAATGAAAATACGATGAAGAATCCTGTATCTGGATAACACATTTTTGGAACTGAGCACAATATCAGAGTTTCATTCTGCATTCATGTTGCATAACACTCTAGTTAGCATACATTTTTCAAATTCAGATAGTCTCGCAACTAATGTAGAGATAGGTATTCCTTCATCATTCACAGGAATATCCATCAAACCAGATATTAAGTGATAGTCAACGTCAACTAGACCTTCTCTAGTTGTCACAGTAAAAGTTAAATTTTCAATAGAGAAGTCACTTATACAAGCAAACATGACATGTACAATGGACCGATATGGAGGACCGTCCCAATTCAATATGTTAGCCCATCCTACATCTTCAAGGAGGGGAATAATATTGAAAGGACTCAAATTATTGGAGTTAACTGTCCACTCAACAATTACATTGCGGAGACGAATATCTGGCACGTATTCGAGGTCCTCTTCGGGTGGTTAAAGAGTACGCACTGTAATCGGTGCGGAACGGGAAGAAGAGGGACTACGAGAGGATCTCTTCTTGTATCTACTCTCCATTACTCAATGCATAAAAGGAATACGAGAAAGGATTGGAGGGTTTCTCCAAATTTAAATTTTAAGCTAGAAAACCAAAGAAACCACAAGAAAACTTGAAATAAACGTCGAAATCAAGGAAATAGAAGTGCAAATATCCTAAATCCAAAAGGAAAATGAAAAAATGCACTAACCAAGTAGCAATTAAAGGTGGGTTCAATCGGTCATGGAAGGGTTTGTTGGAGAAGATGAGAGAAATGAAGAAAAAGTATTTTTTGCACATTTAAAACCCCCAAACCTAAGCTACTCGACTGGTCGTGCCACGACTGGTCGAGTGTGTACACGACTGGTCATGCAACCTCACAATTTTCCATTTTTCAATAATTCTTTATTAAAAAAAACATGCAATATAGTACAAGTAAACACAATTAACTCATATCACATTATACATACCAATATCTAATTTCAATTTAGCAAACCTGTTTCTGTCAAGTGGTTTTGTGAAAATTCAGCAAGTTAATTTTTGGTTTGAATATAATCCAATGAAATAATCTTATCTTCCACTAATTCACGAATATAATAATATCTAATGTCAATATGCTTAGTTCGTGAATGCCGGATTGGATTTTTAAAAATGTTGATTACGCTAGAATTATTGCAATATAAAACCATAGAATCTTATGCAAATCCGTAATCATTTAACATCCCTTTCATCCACACAAGTTGAGTGCATGCATTACTGGCTGCAATATACTCAGCCTTAGCTGTGGAAAGCAACATGGAACTCTATTTCTTACTATACCACGAAACTAGATAGTTCCCGACATAAAAACATCCACCGCTAGTAGACTTACGATCATCAATATTACCAGCCCAATCAGCATCCGTATAACCGACTAATTGAACATTAGTATCATGGGGATACCAAAGACCAAGATTGGTCGTACTTACAACATATCTCAAAACACGCTTAACAGCAATCAGGTAGGTTTCTTTAGGGTCAGATTGATGCCTAGCACAGATTCTTATGTTGAATGCAATATCGGGTCAGCTTGCAGTTAAATATAATAAACTACCTATCATACTGTGATACAACTTGGGATCTACACTTTTACCTGTTAAATCCTTAAAGAGCTTAAGTGTCGTACTTATAAGAGTATCGAAATTTTTATCGCTCTCGAATCCAAACTTTTTCACCAAGTTTAGAGCATATTTGGTTTGAGAAATAAAGATCCCGTCTTCAAGTTGTTTCACTTGCAGACTTGAAAAATAATTTAGCTCTCCAACCATGCTCATTTCAAACTTGGATGTCATCAAATCTGCAAACTCAACAAACATGTTAGAACAAGTAGATCCATAGACAATGTCATCAACATATATCTGTACTATCAATATGTGATCATTGTGTTTCTTTACAAACAATCTCTTATTAATGCTCCCCATTACAAAGTTATGACTCAATAGAAACTTAGTCAATTTCTCGTACCATGCCCTGGGAGCTTGTTTTAATCCATAGAGTGTCTTTTTCATGCGATAAACATGATCAATATATTTAAGGTCTTCAAAACTAGTAGGTTGTTCTACATATACTTCCTCATGTAGATCACCATTCAAGAAAGCACTCTTGACATACATTTGATAGATTTTGAAATTTTTGTAACAAGCAATGGATATAAATAGTTTCATAGATTCAAGACGAGCTATTAGAGCAAATGTTTCATCATAATCGATGCCTTCGATCTGAGTGTACCCTTGTACAACTAGTCTAGCCTTGTTTCTTATAATGTTACCTAATTCATCATACTTATTTTTAAAGATCCATTTACTTCCAATAATATGTTTATCATTAGGTCTAGGAACTAAGTATCATACATCATTCCTTACAAATTGATTAAGTTCATCTTGCATAGCCACTATCCAGTTTTCATCAGCAAGCGCTTCTTTTACGTTGGCCGACTTAATCTGGAATGTAAAGCACACATAATTATAAATGTTTTCTAATTGTCTACGAGTGCACACACCAGTGAGAGGGTTCCCAAGAATTTGATTAGTTAGAAGGTCTTTAACTAACCACAATTCAGTGTCATTTTGACTACATGAAGAGTCTTGTTTATCAAATAAAGAGACTTCGTCATCTTTTGAACTTGAGACAGGTGTATTCAGGTGATCATCTATAAACACATTAATGGACTCCTGAATTACACCAGTCCATCTCCTAGGAAAATACCCTCATCACTTTTAGTGTCAAATTTTTTCAGATTTTCCCGGTCATGTAGAATATAGCATTTTCTGCTAAAAACTCAAAAGTATTTGACCGTCGGCTTCTTATTGAATCATAGTTCATATGCAATCTTATTATTTGACTTTCTAATATAAACACAGTTAATAATGTAACAAGCCGTGTTCACTGCTTCGGCCCAGATTTTTAAGAAGTTTCATGTTGTTTAACATTACATTAGCCATTTCTTGAAACACATAATTTTTTCTTTCAACAACCCTATTCTATTGAGGTGTTTTAGGAGCAGAAAATCCATGCAATATACCATGATCGCTACAGAACTTCTCAAAACCGTTATTATCAAATTTAGAACCATGATCACTACGGATTTTAGAGACATGTGATTCCTTCTCTGTTTGGATATGCTTAAGTACCCTCTTCACTTCATCGAGAGTTTCAGATTTCTCTCTCATGAAAATTACCCATGTATACCTGGTAAAATCATTTACTATTACTAGAATATATTTCTTACCGCCTTGACTCTCCATTCTAGTAGGTCCAAGGAGATCCATGTGGAGGAGTTCAAGGGGCTTAGATGCAGCATTAGAGTTCACTTTCTTATGAGCACTCCTAGTTTATTTTCCAATTTGACATTCGCCACAAATTTTATCCATTTTCTTTAACTTGGGTAGACCACTTATTACTTCACCTTTGCTCAGTCTATAAAGATTACAGTAGTGTACATCTCCTAGGTGTTTATGCCATAGTTTGGTCTCAATGGTTTGGACCATGTAACACGATAACTTAGACGAGCTTTAATCACTGACTATATAGCAATTCTCAGATATTTTGTGACTAGTTAATATCACAGAACCATTCTCAAAGTGCCCTGGTTTGTCAATTAGCATGAGTGTTGAGTCAGTTAGACTACAGAGCCGGATAGGAAGATCAATTCAAGTGTCTGCCTCAACCGGATGTGTGCAAGCTCACCACAGGTAAATCTGAGCCTCACATCCCTTCTCCCAAATCACTAGGTATACTAAAACCCTTAAAAAATGTTAGAATATAATATGGTTTTTGGGTAAGAAAACGTTTTCAAAATAGAAAAATTATCTAAGTTTTCTTACCTTGTCAATTTTTTCGATACACATCTTGATATGATTGACCTGCGTGTCGAGTCCTCGATACGCCATCGATACCATTGAAAAGAGGACCAAATATGTCCAGCAACCTTATACATATATGGACGGAATTATCGATGTATCAATACACCTATCAATATCATCGATATTCAAATCTCGAGTCTATCAAAGTTGACTCGATTATATCGACAGGTAGATTTTTGGCGCCCATGTTTTTCTTAAGAATATCATATAAGCATCGATATATCGAAGCCTCCTCGATACCATTGAAATTCAAACCTCGATGATATCGGAAGGCCTTCGATGATATCGGTCTTGGGTGCCAAGTTCTCCAGCAAAATATGTCAGGGTGATTTATCTATGATCGGGGGTCACTCGATAGAATCGATATTCAAATATCAATGATATCGATGCTGTATCGATTGCATCGGACATGGACATAAACTATCCAACAAGCTTTATGAAAAATTCTTTTGATTTATCGATGATCGACACAGCTATTGATATCATCGACATTCAAATTTCAATGATCTCGAAGGTCCCTCGATCACTCATGAAAACCTGAAATATTTCAAGTCAAATCTCTCTCATTTTTCAAGTGTCGATGAATCGAACCTCTCATCAATGGAATCGGAGTTCAAAATCTGATGACATCGACAATCATTTCGATTCATTGACCAGCTGGCAAAAGGTTTCAAAAGCATATGACATTGAGTTCGAGTCATCGAGCAGACCATCGATGCTATTGAGAGTATACACTCGATGATATCGAACCTGCTCGATGATATCAAACTCTATCATAAATGTGACCGTTTTATATCCGTTGGAATATTTTGCCTATATAAAGAGGACTTGTCTTGTGTTGCTGTGAGAGAAATAAGAGAGAGCTTTTGTGTGTTTAACCTTAGATCTTATACCCAAAGCCCTTTCTTTCAAGGAAGTTCATCCTCCAATCCACCCTCACCATTGATATTCAATAGAGTGGATTGGGGAATGAACTTCCGCATTCAAGGATCCTCCAGCTACTACCTTAATGGCAAATCATGAAGCTGAGATGTCTTGAATGCATAGATGATTGAAGTCGCTCTATCTTCCTTATAGGAAAATCTTTTGAGAGTAGAATTTCATCATAACCCTGACCCAACCAGTCGTCATGCATTGGTACATCTTTCGAGTTGCGGATCAAGGAGACCGAAGACTCTTCATCAACAAAGGAAGAGATCTTCGTCAACGTGCGTAATGAGATTCATCCACTTATCTGTAAGTATCTAGAGTCCAGAGGAACTTGTGATCATTCCTTTTTAGGATTGGGTCTTAGGTGTTTCTCACCCCTTCAAGCCCTCGTAGGAGGCCAACAGCGGGAGTGTACATGGTTGGTGTGTTATGTGGACCCTTGCTCTATGGAGAGCATAAACATCTGTTTGAAGGTGAACCAGTCAAAACCTTAAGTTTGAGGTGAACCATATGAAACCTCGGGTTTTGGGTAAACTGTGTAAAACCTCCGGTAAGGTGTTATGGAAGATCCTTAGCCAGTGTGCCTAAAAGTGGGTGCGTTGTGTTGACCCTTACTCACGAGAGCATAAACAGTCAGCCTCAGTGTAGGTTATAAAGGTTGAAGGTGAACCTGATTTAAAACCTTAGGTTTGAGGTGAACCATTGTGAAACCTCCTTAGTGAAATCTGACACACTTAAGGGTTGAGTGGATCTACCGGGAGTGGAGTAGACTGATCATCGAACCACTATAAAAATGACTGTATTTGAGATTGCTATTTTTCTGAATGTGTGATTTACTTTTATACTTCCATATCTGAATATCTGAGATCACACCTCACACACATACATAGTCATATCCATCATAAACTAGTTTGCATATTGTTCACTTCTTAAATAGTTTGTGATTGGATCCTCTACCGGGCTTGGAAGCCAGTAGATTTCTTTTTGAGTAATCCTAATTTGTGCTTGCTGATTAAGATTAGTGCAATAGGATTTTAAATAAACCATAAAAACTTTAAAAGTCCTATTCACCCCCCTCTAGGACATATTGGCATATTCTTACTTCAACTAAAGTGGTCTTCACCTCTATTTCAATTGGTATCAGAGTGAGTCTCTCTTTAAGGGCTTCACCGCCTAGAGAGTGATCTTGACTGAAGTTCGGAATATGGCCAAAGGAGAGGGCTCATCAGTCACTAGGGCTCTAGTATTTGATGGCTCAAATTATGCATACTGGAAGGCTAGGATGCACTACTTTCTAAGATCTTTGGATCATGATGTTTGGGATATAGTTGAAAGTGGATACGTGTCACCAACTAAACAACTTATACTGACAGTGGCACAACCATCACAAAACCCAAACCCAAAGAAAAGTGGATGGCGTTCGATAAAGAAAAATAGACTGTTGAGGCAAAAGCTATGAACGCCATCTACTATGCCGTGTCCTAAGACATTTTCAATCAAATAAGTATGTGTGGGACATCCAAGGAAGTATAGGATCTATTAGAAACAACCCATGAAGGCACAAGCACTGTGAAGAGGTCCAAACTACAACTTCTGACTTCACAGTTCGAAAGTCTCAGAATGGAAGAGCATGAGACCTTTATGGAGTTTTTCACAAAGTTGAATATCATCTATAATTCCATGGGTGGATTGAGAGAAAAAGTTCTGATTCCAAAGATCTGTAGGAAAATACTTATATCACTGCCGGAACGGTTTAATCCCAAGGTAACAACAATTGAAGAGTGTAGGAATATAGACGAAATGAAAGTAGAAGAACTAGTAAGTTCCCTACAAACTTTTGAACTACACTTCAAACAAACCAAAAAATCCAAAACAACTATCCTAAAAACTTCTAAGAAAACAATACGTGAGGACAGTGAGAGCAAAAAGGAAGATGAAGATGAGGAAGTGGCTTTGCTGGCACAACGATTCAGGAAATTCTTTCTGAAGAATCGTCATCGGCCTTCCAGAGGAAGAAAGGTGAACAACAAAAATTTCACAAGCAAATTTGGTAAAAGGACCAAGGAACCACAATGCTATGCCTGTCAGGAGTATGGACACCTGTCAACCGAATGCCCAAACAGAAAAACTAAGGGCAAACCAATGGCTGCCACGTGGGATGATACTGAAGAGTCAAATTCAGAATCTAATGACACAGAAAGCGATAGAGATCAGAAATCATTGAAAATTCTCATGGTCTTCACTGCTCCAATCATTCCCACAGAATCTGAAAATGAAGAAGAACAACAAGCCACTGAATCATTTCCATCTGATAATGAGAAAACTGGAGAAGAAGAAGAAGAAGAAAAGGATAAACTACAAGATGCTTATAATCAACTCTACATTCATAGCATAAATATCCTTAAATGTAACATCCCGAAAATCGGGGGTCGAGCATAAACTCAACTCCCGAGTTCTGGAACATCACTTATGCAACAAAATGAATGATGATTGAATGTTGACTATATTAGAATAGTGAACATGAGTGAGATTAAGCCAAAACAACATATCATACTCCAGAGACAGTTAAATTTGTAAGCGGAAGACTGTGATAGATAGATAAAATATATAAACTATGATGAGTCTCCAGAGTGTGATAACATTACCAGGTTAAATAATTACAAGTACAGTTCTAAAATATACCAAATGTGTAAGTGTAATGTCTTCTATCCCAAGTACCATAGCCCCGTCAATATAGTACCAGGTCTTCAGAGACCCGTCAAAGAGTTACATGTAGGAGAACTCCTCCTCAACATCATAGTAATAGTCCAGCTCTGCTTCAAGAGTAGCGTCGCCATCTGAAACTCAACAATCTGGTCGGTGTGTACAACACCGTCCCGTAACGTGGGAGTGAGTAGCTAACTCAGTGGAACCATAAAGCATAGGTTAACATGTTATCAATGTAGTCAAGCAGTAATGATAAAGCAGTAAATCAAACACTCCTAATTACTCTTATTAATGCAAGTATGAATGCAGGTATGATAGATGCCCTCATCGACATACTCCCTCATGCGACACCATCTCACGCTCGCGGCATGCTTTCATCCCACAGTGCTCCACATCTTTCAGGCACATGCAATGCATGATGAGCATGATTACCGAGTTATTAATTAGTCCAATTCAAACAGCAGGATTGGGAAACTAAGGTACCTTCCTTGTATCATTCCCAAACATGATCCATTCTAGGGTCGTCAGTCCTAGTTAATATCAGACGATGGTGTGTTTTCTAGGTCACTGCAGAGGCTGCCAGGGCTATTACGCACAAAGGTTACACCACTCCCCCATCACCCCTTAAACAATTCATCACTATACAGAAACAGGCCTAGTTCATACTCTACATATCGCGGCGAACCCTAAGGTGCACTGCGATTTCAGAGTATGCTCGCGGTCACTACAAAGGGCTGCCAGGGCTGTTGCGCATAAAAGTTGCACCGCTCCCCCATCACCTTATCAATGTAGGCCGACAGCGCGAATATAGTGTCCCATACCACCATAATCGGCTCACGAGTTAAGTTGCTCACTGGTCACTACGGGGAGGCACGTAGCCTCAGCGTAGGCCGACAGCTCGACCACGGTGTCCCATACCACCATGCCCAGCTCATGAGTCTTAGCGGATCGAGGTACCATGGTTAACGGGATTCTCACTGGTAAGTTTGGTACCCTAGGTTCAAACATTAGCGACCAAATATGGTGAACATACATAAGACACACGGGTTACTTGACGTGTTCGGCTGGCTCGAGCGCACAACAAGTTGGGCGATATGAAGCGCAGAAGCACCTCGTGTGGCCAACCACTATTGGAAACCGAAGTACGACACAGGTTCGCCAACACATCATGTGTGGCGAAATGAATCTCAACCACAACTCCAAGTCTGATACTGGATGTCTGGACTATGGACATAGTCCCAAGCTCAATCAATTCCCAACCATAGCATGTGAAGTAAAGCATGATAAACAAGGTAATTCAAGCACACTAGCAATCATGTTATAAAGCATATTATAAAGCATGTTATGAAACAAGTTATAAAGCATGTTAAAAAGCATGTTATAGAGCACTATACAAATAGGGATACAAATACATATATTTCATAAGTGAGTGGTTAGAGTAAATAACCACATGAAGGGTATCATATGTGACCCTAAGGTAGTTGAGAACTCCATCTTAGCACCTACCTAAGGTGTAAACACTTAAGCACTTACACCCACAAGCAATTTCACAAATACTTAGAGTGCACAATTTCAACATACATGACGTATGTTAGCGGAATGTGTACTAGGGCTGTCCATTTACCAAACTAGTATTTTATACGTATATATCAAATTCACATAACAAATAATCATGACAATTACATCACCAAAATTTATACGTATGGGGTATTTTCTAGGATACACAAATTCAACATACATAGTGTATACAAGGGAACCTGTATTACGGCGATTCTCTTCGCCAAGCAAATATTTTATACGCACATAATATATTTATACGACAATTAATCATGACAAATACATCGCTAAAATATACATGTATACGGTACTTCTTACAATACCGTATTTCTGCATACATGGTGTATATTAGTAAACATGTATTTAGGCGAACCCTTTCGCCAAATAAGTATTTTATCCATATATCGTATATCCATATGACAAATAAACATGTCAAACACATTTCCAAAAAAAATACATATACGGTATTTTATACGAATACCTAGAGTATGTGAAATTCCATATTCTACAATTCTAATCGAAACAGAAAACGGAAAGCACTTTGTACATGTGCAATTGCATGCAGATCATGAATCTATCATTATCTGACATTGAAAGCGTTAAAAACCATAACCTATACACCTAAAGTCCTCACCTTGCTTCTTGGAATCTCAACGGATCGACAAGGGTTGAGGAGCTTCCGTATTCGGGAGTTTTCTAGCCTTAAGAGTGAAATCGGTTAGTTATTTCATAACCTGTAGCCTATACACCTCAAAACAGATCTAGGGTTAGGGTTTATTACCTTAAAACGGAGTCGGTATCGCCGAGAAAGCGCTAAGGAAGGGGTGGTGCAGCCCGTGTGGTGATTTGAAACAGTAGGAGGAAGATTCTCCCACAACTCTTAAGCTTTCTCTCCCTTTTTTCTCTCTCTCTAGGGTTTTATCCCAAATTCATATGGCTGTGAGAGGGGCTGTTCTAAGGCCCTTATATAGCCTAAAACCTCTCCGGAATAGACTCCGGTTCAAGGGGTACATCTATTATAAGCATTTCGGCGTTGTTCCAGCTCAAAAGAGGGTTTCTGGCGGCCCTCCTTGAGCCAAACGTCAGACTAAAGCTCATAACTCATGGATCTACATGGGATTACATTTTTATCTCGGTCGGATTTCCAGATCACACGTGGCGGACCAATTACAGTTCAACGGTCAGTGGGCCACGATCCGAAATTCCAAGTACATGTAAATGTTCCTGAAATTTTTCCTGATCCGAAGGTGTAATTTGGTCGATTCGACGGTCTGCAGTGTTAATATCTTGATCCGCAAACGAGAGGTGCCAGATTACTATTCAAGATATTTATTTTTAAAGAAAACAAGTGTTTTCACACACTCTCGCTCCGGACTCAAGCGAACAGCCGTGGGACACTGGCTGGATTTGATTTCCAAGATAGTTGTCAAGCCAATGAGGCGGTCCTAAGTCCTTAGCCTCATATTATTCGGACTCCCGATGTGCGGTCCAGATCAGATACGGAGTTTCAACGTGCTCCCGAGAGCAGTTGGGTAATGAGTTTGATCCTAGATTTTAGGGTAACCTAGCGTTAAGGATTCTACAAGTTTTGGGTCTTGCAGATCATATTTAAAGCGATTCAAACGGATTTCGTAGCTAATCTAGGTTAGCACTTAGTTAGTTTGTCTCATTTCTAAAGGATTTAATCCTAAGTGATTTCCGTCTGAGGTGGTACTTAGTCCTTTGCAGTTTGTATCTAAAGTGATCCAAGTTATACTACTTAGCTAGTTTAAGATAGTGTCCAGGGCGAAAGTGCTTTGAAAAATTGAAAGAACAAGGTAGTGAAGGGTGGGATTTGTGAAGGAAATGGGTTAAGGAGCGATTTTAGACTGGGGGATTCAGTTCTGACAAGTTAATAAGGTGTTAGGATCGACCCATCGCCTAAGGACGTCTAATCCCAGGTTGGGAAAAGTCCGGGATGTTACATTAAAAGACACGGAATAGCGGAAAACAAAGGTAAATTACTGCAAAAAGATTTAGATAAAACATTGACAATCAACGCACAATTAATAAATGATCTGTAGCAATATCATACGAATAATGATAGACTTGAACGAATTAATACCTTTCTTGAAAACGAGTTTGAGAAATTGAACAAACATGTTGAGATCTTAAAAGACAAAATCGTGCTTCTTCAAAATGAAAATCATACAATCCTATTTGACTTAGAAGAATCTCGAAAGATAACCAAGATAAATAACAAGTTTTCCCATAGTGGTGAAAAATTAGAAAAACTCTTAGGGATGGGAAGACCTAGAAAGGATAAGAATGGTCTCGAATATGAAAATTTTAAATCTAAATCTAGAAATGCAGCACCAATAACTGAAAGATCTGTTGCTTCAGGAAGTAACATAAGAACTTCTCCAGTCTGTTATTTGTGTGGTGATGTTGGTCATTATAAGTTCGAATGCATGACACCTAAAGGGACTCAACATAACTCTGGTCAGAAATTCAAACCAACTAGAGAAATGAAGAATTTCAAGAGTCCACTTAGAGATATGGATAGAAGAAATACACATTCATCACCACCCAAAATGACAAACAAAACGAAAGAGTCAATTAATCAAGAGGATAGACTGAACACTAAAAACTCTGCCATGAAATGGGTAAGGAAGAATTAGTTCAGATCATGCATCAAGATCTAGAAACTCGCTGAAATGATACAATTTTGCTAAGCTTCAAATGATATATCTGAGGTTCTTCACCTCCATCTTTTGTATATAAACATTCAAATGTTTATAATTTTGATGTGTGCATTGATTGTACAAAGTTTTTCTGTGTATACTATTGATAAATTTACATACTAAAAGTATACATGAAAGATTGTCTGAATGTTGGAAATTGAAAAACATTTACGTCTGATATGTCTGCCACTTTGTCATGGGCATTCTCGATCAAATCGATAAAGAGTCGATATTATCGACATCTCATCAGAATTTGAAAAGCAACTTGATCGAGTCTATTATCGAAGCTATTATCGATAACATCGAATGAGGATCATCAATATAATTGAAAGTAAGTTCGATAAAATCGATGACCGTAGCCTGATAAAAAGGCGGTCGAGCGAAAACACTTTCATTTTGTTCGAGAAAAGGTTTTCCGCTCTTTTTGGCTCAAACTCTCTTGTTGCTCGTCCCTACCCTTTACCTGTCTCTTAAAAAAAATCATGAACAAAGGGAAAGGTAAGTCTCATTCTCAATCTTCAAAAGGAAAAGCTAAGCAACCCAGTATGCACCAACTCATTCCATCGGTAAGACATCCAGCCACTGTTATTGAACGTCTGGTTCTTAACAGTGTCATTGAGCCTTTTGGTATGGATCTCCTTCTATAAGTAATAGGATGGAAAAATATTCTAAATCTTGGGGTACTTATCAAATAGGGGTGGTCCATGATTTTCTTAGTAAATGTCATGTTAATTGTAACAATCCACCATACATTCAAATCGAATTCCTGCATTACTCCAAGCACATCACTCCCATCACTTTGAGTAATCTTCTAGACCTCGAGGTCACTCGTATTCCCATTACCAGTCGGAATCTAAATGGTCTAAGCGTCTGGGGAGAGGTAACTCACGCACTATGTCAGGGAACTACTATTTCTCAGAATGATGATAATTCCCTTCATATTAATCATCTTGGACCCACCTTTAAAATCCTCCATAGCATTTTTGGGTCTAATGTCTATCCTTGTGATGTGAATGGTAATCATCTTTCTCCCTTTGTGCTGAATGTGTTATATGATGTGTATTAAGAAGTTCAGGTGTGCCTTCCAACGCTTCTTCTTAAGCAGCTAATTCATATCATTCAAAGCGACCATCAGGATACACTAGTTTTTCCTGTACTCATCTGTAAACTAGCTCATCATGTTGGTATTCCTGCCACATCTGATACAGTCTATCCAGAGACATGGTTTGATAGTGATGCGGCTCAGGTGGCTCAACAGTTGTGTCTTGCTTCAGCTCTACCCAAGAATAGTGCTCCCCTACAGTCTGCTGCTCCATATGGTCATCCGTCATGTCCACAGGGATCTAATCGAACGCCACTGCTAAGTCTGGAGTCTATCACAAACTGCCAAACTCATCACCTCGAACGTACCTACTAAATGGTATGGCGAGTATGGAAGAGCGACTTTACAACTGTGAAAGATGACTCACCGTGATTGAAGAAAAGGTCGATGCTCTCCAGCAAATAAAAGCAAGTGGTAAACTTTCTCATACATGGTGACTCTCGGAGTCGGTAGGAGCTAAATGTGCAAATTCTATCACTACATTTTTTTTGGGTACCCATGCATGGGCTTGTGATTTTTTTGGGATAACTGTTAAGTTACTGCCAATCTTGGGCAGTATAGATATGTTTTTGGATAATTTTGATTATGGCTGAGTGTAATTCCTATTTTTATTACCATACTTATATTTTACGATCTCCTGGTTTATCTAGTTTCTGATATAGGATGCATGTGATGCTTTTAATGAATATTCTAATTGTTATATCACTGCATATATCTGATCTGCCATGCATATATATTCACTGCAAATGATGTCTGATTCAGCAACTGATTGACCAATATACATCTATCTATTATATGCATATTCCTCTGAATGATGGTTCTCCCAAATACTTATCTCTTCAGTCAATATCAACTGCTATATCTTTGTCAATGACTGACAAAAAGGGGGAGAACATTTCAAACACCCCAAACAAAAAATTGTATATCTGCTTGGATGATGTTGCAGGTGTTAGTGGGAGTAGCTGCATCAAGCGAGGGGGAGTTTATAGTTAGGGGAAGCAGATACTAGGCTATGTACATGGATTCAATAGAAATTGTAAAATTGTGTAAAATGCATGTACACACAATTTAGGATATGTTTGTCCAGTACTCTAGGGTGTTTTGGGATTTTGTCATGTAATTGACAAAGGTGGAGATTGAAAGTGCCTTGGTTTATCAATTAGCGTGAGTGTTGAGTCAGTTAGACTACAGAGCCCGATAGGAAGATCAATTCAAGTGTCTGCCTCAACCGGATGTGTGCAAGCTCGCCACAGGTAAATCTGAGCCTCACATCCCTTTTCCCAAATCACTAGGTATACTAAAACCCTTTTAAAATATTAGAATATCATAGAATTTTTAGGGTAAGAAAACATTTTCAAAATAGGAAAATTCTCTAAGTTTTCTTGCCTTGTCAATTTTATCGATACACATCTCCATATGATCGACCTGCGATGTCGAGTCCTCAATGCGCCATCGATACCATCGAAAAGTGGACTAAATATGTCCAGCAACCTTATACACATCTAGACAAAATTATTGATGTATCGATACACCTATCGATATCATCAATATTCAAATTTTGAGTCTATCAAAGTTGACTCAATTATATCGATAGGTAGATTTTCGGCGCCCCTGTTTTTCTTAAGAATATCATATAAGCATCGATATATCGAAGCCTCCTCAATACCATCGAAATTCAAACCTCGATGATATCGGTCTTGGGCGTAAAGTTCTTCAGCAAAATATTTCAGGGTGATTTATCTATGATCGGGGGTCACTTGATAAAATCGATATTCAAATATTGATGATATCGATGCCATATCGATTGCATCGAACATGGACATAAACTGTCCAGCAAGTTTTATGAAAAATCTTTTTAATTTATCGATGCATCGACACAGCTATTGATATCATCGACATTCAAATTTCGAAGATCTCGAAGGTCCCTTGATCACTCATGAAAACCTAAAATATTGTAAGTCAAGTCTCTCTCATTTTTCAAGTGTCGATGAATCGAACCTCTCATCGATAGAATTGGAGTTCAAAATCTGATGACATCGACAATCATTTCGATTTATCGACCAGCTGGCAAAAGGTTTCAAAAGCGTATGACATTGAGTTCGAGTCATCAAGCAGACCATCGATGCTATCGAGAGTATACGCTCGATGATATCGAACCTGCTCGATGATATCGAACTCTGTCATAAATGTGACCATTTTATATCCGTTGGAACCTTTTGCCTATATAAAGAGGACTTGTCTTATGTTGCTATGAGAGAAAGAAGAGAGAGCTTTTGTGAATTTAACCTTAGATCTTATACCCGAAGCCCTTTCTCTCAAGGAAGTTCATCCTCCAATCCACCCTCACCATTGATATTCAATAGAGTGGATTGGGGAATGAACTTTTGCATTCAAGGATCCTCCAGCTACTACCTTAATGGAAAATCATGAAGCTGAGATGCCTTGAATGTATAGATGATTGAAATCGCTCTATCTTCCTTATAAGAAAATCTTTTAAGAGTAGAATTTCATCATAACCTTGACCTAACTCATCACCATGCATTGGTACATCATTTGAGTTACGGATCAAGGAGACCGAAGACTCTTCATCAACAAAGGAGGAGATCTTCGTCAACATGCTTAATAGGACTCATCCACTTATCTGTAAGTATCTAGAGTCCAGAGGACACTTGTGATCATTCCTTTTTAGGATTGGGTCTTAGGTGTTTCTCACCCCTTCAAGCCCTCGTAGGAGGCCTCCGGTGGCAGTGTACATGGTGGGTGCGTTGTGTGGACCCTTGCTTTGTGGAGAGCATAAACATCTAGTTAAAGTTGAACCAGTCAAAACTTTAGGTTTGAGGTGAACCGTGTGAAACCTCGGGTTTGGGGTAAACCGCGTAAAACCTCCTGTAGGGTCTTATGGAAGATCCTTGGCCAGTGTGCCTAAAAGTGGGTGCATTGTATTGACCCGTGCTCGTGAGAGCATAAACAGTCAGCCTCAGTGTAGGTTGTAAAGGTTGAAGGTGAACCTGATTTAAAACCTTAGGTTTAAGGTGAACCATTGTGAAACCTCCTTAGTGAAATCCGGCACACTCAAGGGTTGAGTGCGTCTGTCGGGAGTGGAGTAGACTGATCATCAAACCACTATAAAAATAACTGTGTTTGAGATTACTATTTTTCTGAATGTATGATTTACTTTTATACTTCCATATCTGAATATCTGAGATCACACCTCACACACATACATAGTCTTATCCATCATAAACTAGTTTGCATATTGTTCACTTCTTAAATAGTTTGTGATTAGATCCTCTACCAGGCTTGGAAGCCACTAGAGTTCTTTTTGAGTAATCCTAATGTGTGTTTGCTTATTAGGATTAGTGTAATAGGATTTTAAATAAACCATAAAAACTTTAAAAGTCCTATTCACCCCCCTCAGGACATATTGGCATATTCTTACTTCAACTAAAGTGGTCTTCACCGCTATTTCACATTCTCATTAGAAATCTCACACCCTTGGTTGGTGAATTTGACGTTGTGTTTATTATCATAAATTTGAGAAATGCTTAAGAGATTATGCTTAAGGCCCTCTACAAACAAAACATTCTGAAATGGAGGAAGATTAAAGAGTTGAACTGTACCTTAGCCAACAAATCTGCAGTTGCTACCATCATCAAATGTGACTGAGCCATCAATCATATCTTTAAGATTGGTGAACAGATCTTTGTCAACTGTCATGTGTCTAGAACAACCACTGTCTAGGTACCACTTTGATTGACTCGAAGCCTTGAAAATGGTATGGGCAACCAGATAAGCAACCTTAGGGACCTATTTCATTACAGTTTTGGGTTTTGGAGCATAGTTGGTTTTTCTATGCTTGTAGTTGTTATATATTCTACTGTTTGAGTTAGATTTTAGAAGCTCCTTAAGTAAATCAACAATTTTCTCAGTTAAGGGGTTATGATTCTGATTTCTATAATTGATATGGTTACTTTTAGGTTTCATAGCCTGAAAAGTTTTAGGATTTTTGAAACTATTTTGATTCAGACTTTTCCCTTTTGAGTTAGAGGATTCCCCTTTAACAAACTTAGGCGGAGTGGACTTACTTTTAGGAGGTATATTCTTATCATAGCTTAGACCAGATCTATCGCCACATTTCCTTGATCCGGTTTGCAGTCTTTCTAGTTTAAGTTTTTTATTTTTTGATTTATTTTCTGGTTTTAGGATCACCCTGGGCATACCGCCAAGTATCCTTCAAACTCAAGAGAGAAGAAACTTCTAGTTTTAGTTTTTTATTTTCTTATTTAAGGTTTTCAACTTGGAATGTTTTGAAATCTAAATCACATTTAGCTTTTTCAAAACAATCAGAAAAATGCAATTTTTCTAAAACTAAGTTATTAAAATCTTCTTTTAACTTTAAAAACTTTTCTTTTTGAAGTTTTAGTTTTACAGCTATCTTGCAACTTTCCCTGTATAGGGCATTATAAGCATCATGTAAATCATCATCATTTTCAAGGTCGCTTCTCAAATTTTCATCATAAGTTAAATTACAACTGTCTGAGAAAGTGACTCTGGCTAGAGTCATTAAGGCCTTGACCTCATTAGTATACTCGGGTTTAGAATCATCTGACTCAAAAGAAGCTTCAGAGCAAGATGACTCATCCAATGTGGCCAACATACCTTTCTTCTTAGGTTTATCCCTTTTTGGACATTTGTTTGCCAGATGCCCGTATTCATGGTAGTTGAAACATTGGCTGTCTTTAATAGATTTCCAATTTTTAAATCTAGTTCTTTTCTTTTCAAAAAGTTTTTAAAAATCAACCCTCTTTTTGCTTTTGAAAATTTTATAAAACTTCTTGGCTAATAGTGTCATATCATCTTTAAAATTTTCACAATCAAAATTACTAGCTTTATCATGAGAAATATTTTTAGAAGATTTAAGGGTTATGAACTTACCTTTAGGAGCCTTAAAATTTAACTCGTAGGTTTGTAAAGAACCGACAAGCTCTTCAACCCGCATATTATCCATATAACAAAGTTCTTGGATGGCAGTCACCATAAAATTGAACCTATCAGGCAATGAGCGTAATATCTTTGCACAGACTTTACTTTCTGGGATGCTATCACCAAGACCCCACATAGAGTTGACTATGTCATTTAACTTAGTATAGAAATCCAGGAAAGTTTCACTTTCTTCCATATATATCTCCTCAAACCGAGTGGTGAGGATTTGAAGTTTAGATTTCTTGACTAAGTCGTACCCTCGTGTGTCATTTCTAGAACGTCTCAGGCTTGCTTTGCAGTATCACAAGATATAATTCTTTTGAATTCATCTGGTAATAGTGCACAAGTGATTGCATTTAAAGCCTTTGCATTGGCACTACTCTCATTTTTCTAAACTGTGATCCATGTAAAATATGGTGATTCTTTTATAGTCTTAGTTCCATCAATATCAGTTACTTCAAGAGTAGGAGGGGTCCATTTGGTCATGTGGCTTACCACACGCTCTCATCTATGGACCTTAAAAAAATCCTCATTCTGGCTTTCCAATAGGCATAATTGGAGTCATCAAAAGGTGGAGGCCTACTAATTGAGAGGCTATCAAAATTTGACATCTTATAAGCTCAGATCACTTAGCTCAGGAAATGAATCCAAATAATAAAAAGGAGCTATTAGGCTTTGATACCACTTGAAAAGGTCGAGCTAAACGTCCTAGATGGGGGGTGAATAAGACTATGCCAAATTAAAAATAAATGTGGAATACAAAGATAGATAGCATAATCAAATAATGAAATAGAACAAGTAAATAGCAACCTCAAATGTACTAGTCTTGAGAGGTTGACACAAACTCAGTTCTAAGGACAACCTAACACCAAAAACCAAATGCTTATGGTAGGACAACCTTACTAGAACGTTTGTAAGTATCAAAAACTCAAACCAATAAAGAGGCAAAGGAAATAAACTAAGTTATTACAACATTCACCACAAGTGCATAAAGTAAATTACACCATTCACCACAAATGCATAAAGTAAATTACAACATTCACACACAAGCAAATTTAATCATCCACCACAACTCTAGGAATTATAGTGGTTCATTTGTGTGTACACCAATTGTTTGAAAAATAGCCACACAACTACTCCACTCCCAATATCCACACCCACAGGATATTGGCTTTCACTATGAAAAAAGGTTTTCCAAGGTTCACCTTAAAACCTTCACAATTGTGTCTTTAGATGGGCTTACACAATTACAAAATCCCACACTTTGAGATTTTCTAGATTACCTCAGACAAAACCAAAATGAGATTTTTTGGCACAACGTCACAAACCACAAAAGATATACAAGAATAAATGGTACTTATCTGGAAAATTCTCCTTCTGAAGAAGCCCGATAGAACCAATTCGATGTAGACAAAGATGTTCAATGTCCAGTCTCACAAACAAAAGGTTCTACATCTAAATGAATTTTAGATTAATTCAGCATGGACTAGCTTGATTTGATTTTGATGTCAAAGAGGGTAAAATCATAATTCCCTTCTTTAATGAAATTGAGATGAATAGAGATCACAAGATCAAATGCAAAAAGGCCATTTAAGAGAATTTAAAATGAACATAATATAGCTTAACAAATGTAGGAACTTATCTCTCAGAGTGATGGCTTGATTTATCTTGGAATCAATGAAAAATTCTAAAATTCATCCTCCATTTATAGGTGAAAATATTGTTCACTCGACTGGTCTAAAGGTCGCCTTGACTGGTCGAAGGACCAACCAAATTTTAAAAATTCTGGCGCGATAAGATAAGGTCGTTACCGACTGGTCGAGTGGCTTACTCGACTAGTCGAGTGGCTCGCTCGACCAGTCGAGTGGGACCAAAAAACCTTGCTAGACTTTGAGTCGAGCCTGCAAGTAGAGCTGTACACGAGCAGAGAAAACTCGGGTACTCACTCGACTCGACTTGACTCGTCAGTTGTTAGAGCCGAGTACGAGTACAATTTTGGTACTCGTTATAATTTCGAGTAGAGTACGAGTTGGGTAGTATTCGACTCGGTACTCAACTCGTATACTCGAATGGGTACTCGACTTGGTACTCGAGACTCGTACTCAACCCAGGGTAGCCCTAAAACTAAAATCGCCCCCCCTCCCTGTCACTTTCACCCTTTCGCCCGCCCGCCTAAAAGAAAACAAAAAAAAAACCCTCCCTCCCGGCGACCGGCGCCCCCCAGCGACCGGTAGTCCGGACCCACGAGACGGCGAAAGCCGCACTCTCTCTCTCTCTCTCTCTCTCTCTCTCTCTCTCTCTCTCTCTCTCTCTCTCTCTCGGTCGGTCGTCCGTCATTTGTCCAGGCCCCGTGGCCGTCCCTCTTCTCTCTCTCTCTCTCTCTCTCTCTCTCTCTCTCTCTCTCTCTCTCTCTCTCTCCCCCCTGCCACTCGTCCCTACGGCCTGCCAGGTACCCCTGATGTTCGGTCGTTTTGAACTTTTGAGTCGTTCGACGTTCCGGCGGTCCACACAGGGTCATCCGGCAGTCCCTGCCCTGCCCGGTCGCCCTTACTCAGCTACCCTTCTTCTTCCCTCTCTCTCTCTCAGGGCGCTCACATTGCCCTGTCCGGCGGCCTGTCCGACGCCCCTGTCCGCAGCTCGTCCCTTGCCTGCCCGACGCCCCTGTCCGCAGGTCGTCCCACCTCTGCCCGGTGCCCGTCCGTCCATCAGGTAAGAATTATTTTTTTAATTATTATTTTAATAGTATATAAAATAATTATTAGTTAATTTTTGTATTTTCATTTCATCCTACCTAGTGATAGACTAATAGTAGATTGGTAGAGATTTGTTAATAAGTATGATATGAATGTAGCATACTTATGGGAGTTTAAATATAATTACTAAATTAATATTAATAATTTTAACTAGTAGACATATGTAATGTAATGTTTAATATACTGATTGAAATTTCATTTTTTGAATTGACCACAGCATAGGATCATAATTGAACCACTAAATTTTTTTTAATCATTGATTTATAGCGCTGGTTTACGAACTGCTCAAATCATTCCATTGATGTAATTTTAATTATGTAGTCGATAATGGATTAATACTTTAATAGTTTAGTGACAACTATATATGTTACACATTCTATTCTCTTTCTTTAAAAAATAAATAAAAAAAGAAATTTATTGATAATCTCACTAAAAAGAGAGGTCTCAAAATTAGTATGAGAGAATATTTACAATTCCTTTAATTCTAATTGCATACCATCCATACTTCTAAATGATTTTTGGATTCTGAAAACCCTTCAATGCGTCGAGTCCTCCCAATGCATGCTTAATTGGATTTGGCATTTGGGTTGAGGAATGCTTAGTGCACTCAAGTTATTACACTTAGGGCCCGTTTGGCCACCTGCATTAGGTGGGATTAAGCTGGATGGAATTGAGAAAGTAGCATTAAATGCTTGTGTAAGGTATTGTCTCTGGATTGGGCCTATCTCATGATTTGTAATTACATGTTTGGAAGATGCGGGACGGACTTGTATCCAGCGGGATTGGAGCCAAATCCTGTTTGGCAAAGTTCGGATTGTAAAAATTAGGCCAGTCAACTATTCAACAGGCCACAGTACTTTGACTGAAAAATTCCACTGTTGTTGTAGTGGCCTGCCTGGGGTTCTGCTGCTAGCTTGGATCCGTTCATATTGGTGCGCAGTTATGGAAATACGCGACGGGCTAAGCTGTGGTGCTTGCTTTGAGATAAAATGCAGCGACGATCCGACATGGTGCCATTCCGGCAGTGCTTCGATATTTGTCACCGCTACAAACTTCTTTCCGCCTAAGTACGCCCTTCCCAGCGACAATGGCGGGTGGTGCAACCCTCCTCCCCCCCACATCGATCTCGCCATGCCCATGTTCCTCAAGATCGCCGAGTACCGTGCCAGAATCGTCCCCTTTTCTTTCCGCAAGTAATTTTTTCCGGCGATGTGGCTCAGATCCCGTCATCTACGTCGGTTCATGTTTTCTATTTTTAGACATTGGGTGTCAGATTTAGATTAGATTTACAAAAATGCCCTTATACTGGAGTCCGGTACACTACCTTCCAGAATGCCATTGTGGGTCAGATTCCGGTTGGCAGTGAAGGGAGATGCATTTTTTTTGTGGTAGAATTCGGTACTTTGAACCGGGTTTTTCTGGTTAGCAGTTCCATTTGGATTGTTCCTTACCGGAAGAGGGAAACGTGGTTTGTTTTAGTAGAAAGGGTCTGTCTGCCCTGCTAATGGAAGGCGTATATCTCTCCCACGAGTGTTATTGACACGTGTGATAATAGTAAGTCCCTTCAGTTGCGGCGTGGATTGCGTCCTAACTGGGGTCGGGGTCCCACCATGAGGTATACATTTTATCCACGTCGTCCATCAGCCCTAAAAGATTATTTTAAGGCATGACCCCCAAAAAGACATGGATCCACGGCTCAAGTGACTCATAGTGAAGGGTGAACGCCTATAGTGGGCCCTAGGAAGGTTTCAACGGTGGCGTCATAATCACCACTGCTTCCTGTGGTGTGGCCCACGTACCGTTTGTTCACACGTCAGCCATTGTAATGTATTCTAACAAACGGGGCCCCACCATGGTCAGGTGATGAGTAAAAAAATGTGATTGGATATCTTGGATCTCCCTAACATTTCACATTGAACAAGGGTTATGCCCGTTTCTTTCTTTACCGTTGAATTGTCTATTGGTACTTGTAAACCACTCGTCAGAGGCCTAGAAGAATATTCCGTTCTAAAATTTTCAAGATACCCTCCATCTATATGGGTTGATATGATCAACGGTTTGGATTACTGATCAATGGCTTTGTATGATCAAATCCTGTGTGTCATCAACACTCACGCACTCTTCTTTTCTCTCCATTTCAGCAGAAGCTTAGGTTTTCATTTTGACGACGCTGCTTAGGATTTCATTTTGCCTCCATCGCGACGCAGGAACACCGTGTGTTGTCGCCCATTGGGGCCCACATGATGAGTACTACGATGATTAGAACCACCCATGTCGTTGACCCATACATGCAAACCATATATTTAAAAGTTACAATACATAACATTTGATACCATGCAGATAGCATGAATGAAGTTCCTACAATTTGATCACAACATACAATGCGAAAATAAGTACTATGATCGAAACGAAAAAAAAAAAAAACAAAGGTCCTCCGCTCGGGCGGATTTAAGTCATTTGTGGATGTACCCTCTGAAACCGTTGTTGGCGTCTCGAATGTCATATTCAAGTCATCCGTTGATGTACCTTGTGTAACCGTTGTTGACGTCCGACGTTGAGGTTGGGTTGAGATGTCTGAGTACGGAGTCCGAATCAATCTGTACGAATCTATGTCGGCAAGGGCAGACATCTCCATCGTTCGTCTCTGGCCTGATCTAATTGTTGTACGGGACCTCAAAAAATTCTCCCATTCCTCCATCGCATCCTCCAAACATGTGAATGAGCGATGATTATTGCCGCGAAATCCTTCAACTTGCAAGCGTGCTTCCTCCCATGAAGTATATATGCCAGGCTGACGACCAATATATACAACGTAATACTTTTCCTTCGGCATCTGCATTAACAATTAAAACATACAATATTGCTAATACAAGGATAGAAACATATATTATACCAATGGGCATTCAATTCATTTACACAAGCAGATAATGTTAAAAAAAAAAGTCAGTAAATTCATATAGTAAATCATACGAGTCCAAAAGGTTTAAACATCATATCCACCGCAACGATAATTTAAAATATTACATGTCCCACTATGCTAATACCATATCCAACTATCCAACGTACCATTTAAGCAAATCCTAAATAAGTTCATTACTCAAACACACAGATACTAAACTTGAAAATGCAGTGTCTCAATCCTAATACCAGTGGTGTGTGAACTTAAGGTGAAATATTTCCATCAGATGGGCCCCATACATTCTGGGCAACTTTTTTCAACCAATCATAGCGATCCTTTCCTCTTAGGTTAACGAACATGGCAGCAAGCTGCTCATCCCTGAAGAGTAATTCACCGACATTGAACAAGTCAGTTTGTGTCAGTCCTTCTACCTCTTCTAAGGCACTTAACACTCTAGCCATTCGATTGACTTCCTTACCGTCACCCATGCGAATGCCAAATTCACGCATCGCATTGGCAACATTATCTATAGATGCACCGAGTACCTCACAGGGACGAATGGGTCGTGTCCTTTTCTTGGAAGAGCTACCGCTACGAGTAGTCTCCGAAGATAAAGGTGGGGTCAGACCCTTGTGAAATGATTGGTTAGTAGTAAAATGGTGACTGTCAGTAGAGTAGCGTAAATTTGGTCCATCATCACCCAAATTATCTGAAGAGAGATCGACATTATCATTCATCATGTCATCAGTGTCCGACCAAGCCTCGTTTAAATCCTGTTGTACTCGAGATGATGAGCCAGCCAAATTCCTACTTCCTTTCACATATCTTCCAGTGGCTTGATTATCCCCGACGATGACAGCTAAATCGTCTAAGCGATTTATCCTCTTGCCCCGCAGTCGATCCGCACATGGGTGAGACTACGAGAAAAAATGGAGTAAGGATTAACAAACAAATGACTAGTATATAATATCATAATATGTGGAACTGAAACAATGCAATGTATGGTGATTGAGATGTTACCCTTAGCCATCCTTCCCAAACATCGTCTGGGGCCGTAACAACCATCCTCTCGCAGTCCCATCCAAACCCGCTTGCAGAAAGCATTTCTTTCACATCACTGTATTCACGCTTGTGATACCTCATCCGATTTGAGACGTTCGTCCATGTGACACTCACATTTGTTTGTCTCGTAATTTCAGTTGCTACCACTTCATACGCTAACTTTTTGAACCCATTATCAGACTTACAACCAAGTGCTATTTGCTCAAGTAAAGTAGAGAATAACACTTCGTCCATTTCAGGTGTCCATTTCACTTTAGCTGCTCTACTTAAAGGCTCAGCTAAAGACTTTTGAGTCCTATTCAACGGTGAGCAACGAGTTGGTCTTGGTGAATCTCTAGCAGGGGATGGTGAAGGTGTCTTCTGAGGAGATCTCCATGACTCAGTCATCTCACCTATGAACAGAAGCTATAGTTAATAGCAACCTATTAAGTATGGCAAGCTAGTTAGCTATTAGAACATAACGCCATGCAAATGTGCATGCAGATGTTAAACATTTTAGTGAAATCACGAAAAGTTCTTCATATTCTATCAAAGGATTAACAAAAGTTATACTATATATGCTCATCATGCTTTATATTATTAATCACATATTGAAAAGGCCCTATAAAATCCTACTGGTGGTTTCGGAGTCCGCCCACATCCGATCGGCAATTTCGTCGCGCACGGTAATCCATGCAACTTTCTGGCGCTGGGTTACTTGAACCAACCATTGTCTCTCATCGATTGCAGAAACCTCATTTGGCATCGGGTTAGTTTCTAAATCTCCTTCAGCTATCCCAACAGGAGGAAGGCTTTCAGTCGACTCGTCCTCCAAGCATATGAAATTATGCAACACAAAGCACGCCACTACAATTTTAACTTGCGTTTTGTACGAATACGGAACAGCCGTCTTCAATATAGGAAAACGTGCTTTTACAACACCAAAACAGCGTTCAATAGCATTCCGGAGTTGTGCATGACGATAGTTAAATAACTCCTTGTTCGCGGGAGCTCTTCCAGTCCGATACTCTTGTAGATGATAACGAACACCACGATAAGGAGCCATAAAACCCGGTGAATGTGCATATCCAGCGTCAACAACATAATACTTTCCTACAATTGTCATTACATGAACGTGCTTAGGTGCGGGCTTAGAAGTAAAAGTTACACACAGATAGTTATTGGTTTTCATTCGTGAATGTTACCGTGTGGGACCATTAATGGATCATCTGTACGGGTGAGGGCATTATGAAGAACCCTAGCATCTGAAGCAGAACCTTCCTAACCAGCCAGAACATATAAAATTTGCATCTTAAATGAGCAAGCCGCGAGTACATTTTGATATAGAAACCCTTTCCTATTCCGAAAGCTCGCACTGTCAAGGGCTGGTACATGGGCAAGAATGTGTGTTCCATCGATTGCACCAACGCAGTCCTAAATAGAGATTAACATTGTCATTATTAATTTGTTGAAGTTTAAGTAGGCAATGTTGTATGAAAAATTCAAACGTACCAGTGTTACCTAAAAGTATGTTGCCCAATTGGGATTCGAAGCTATCTCATGAGGTGTTTCTGGTCTAGCTTGGTTAACATAATCGGGGTAGATGGAGAGGATTGCATCAAGTACACGATGGAAGTGACGACTCACCATTTCACCAGAACGTATGAATCGGTGTCCTAACACCCGATTACGTACACTATGTCCAATAGTGTGCAGGAAGAGTACTAGTTGCTCCTCACGGCATACATTCCTACTATCACATAAATGTGTCTTATCTCGTAACTGTTGAGCAAGGCGGAAAAAACCTCTTCGAGTCATCCTAAGTTGAGTTAGACAGTCCGTGTCATTAGTACGCACAATGGAGTTGATGAATCTGGACCGTTCTTCGTTGCCTTGTCTAGAAGGTTGTCTAAACATGTACGTACGAGAGTATTCACCAATTGCAGAGACACATGCTCCCGCGGCAAGAATAAATATGCATGCAGCCACTTCTTCTTCATCCAAGTCATCCATTACTTGATTATCACCTACGCCTCAAGGATAATGGTCCACCCAAATTGTCTGAAGGTTGGTCTTCAATGTACGTGGAAAAGATTACACGATTACAATCTGCTATAGTAAGTCAAAGAATCTAAAACATACTAGAGTCTATTTCATTCATACACGTGGAAGATCTAATCCAAACCGTCCATTGATTCCGCACTTGCACAACAACCATGTATAAGAGCTTATTGGCTTATTTCTTCTTCTTCTTCTTATGCTTTAAAAATAAAAATAAAAAATTCATGGGCTTTAAAACATACAATAAAAGTTTAATCAGATTGCTTATTTGTTTAGAAAGTAGCACATAAGCTCGTTTTTATTAGTTAGAGATGGGTTACTTTTTCTCTCACCTTCTCTCTAATTTACTAATTAATACATATACACGAGAAGAAATCTTCATATAAAACTCATATAGAATAAAACACTCTCTTTTTGCATTCTCCACCTTACTAGCATAAGAAAAACCATTCCAACCTTCAAAGCAAAAAAATAATAGCTTTCAGGTTATATGTAACATGGCCTAGCTTGAAAACATTAGTAAAATATATTTTTATTTCAACAAGAAATGCCCACTGTCTACAGCATGAGGGGCTATTACCCTCAACAACGTGTTCCAAAAGATAAATAATATCCTTTGAGTTAATATATGCCATGAATGTCATTTCTAAGGGCCTGTTTATCAACATTCACACAAAGCCAGAGTATCAAATTAACTCCCCTTGAGTTGCCCACATGCTGGGTGTTGTGAGATCGCTACCGTCCATGTTATGGAATCCATGCTACACATGCCAGTGTGTGAAACTTAGGCCAGACCACTGATTGTGACCGTTGAATTTAAAAAACATTTATTTTCCATTGGGTGGCATTCAACTCAAAAACCAACGGCTAGAATCGCTACCGTCCATGTTTTATTTTTTCTTTTAGGTGTGTGAATGTGTATGAGGGTGTGAGGGTGTCCCTTCGTGGGTGTTAGTTTTAGGGGCCACCAGGGGGGTTTAGTGGGCCCCACCTAATGGACACGTCTAGTAAGTGGGGTCCACCCAAGTTTCTGGTCAAGACGATTTTTCCTTTCCCGTCAGGGTCAGGGTCTGTAAGACCTCATCAACAGGTTGGGTGGTCTATACACATCATGACGGGCTGCCAAAGGACCCGGGCATATATAGTGGAACTCACATGATGTTTACATAATCAGAACCGTCCATTCTTTGCCTGTTATCATCAACAGTGTATGGTCCAATAATGAAATTGTAAAGATCATCCTGACCATTGGTCTCTCACAGGGACGAACATAGGTCTTTCATATAGTTTTAAATGGTCCAGTGTACGACACTTATGTACACACACTCTATATGATAATAGAATCCTAAAATAGATCCAAGTAGAATGAAGTGATATGGAAAAATAGAGATAAAAAATATGAAAGAAGCAATCTGATCAAGTGGGACCATAACATACCTGTATTTCTGAGGATAACAAGAAGGATCTTGAGAGTGACTTCCAACCTGAAAAATATAAAACAAATTTTTTCAGTACATGGTGGGGATCAGTACAAATGGAGTATTACAAAACATATACAGTGGGCTTTGTTCATCCATTTGTTGAATAATCAAATGGA
Organism: Magnolia changhungtana; assembly: GCA_030180095.1. Taxonomy (NCBI): domain Eukaryota; kingdom Viridiplantae; phylum Streptophyta; class Magnoliopsida; order Magnoliales; family Magnoliaceae; genus Magnolia; species Magnolia changhungtana. Next base: position 3,336,971 of record JASAUF010000554.1, read on the forward strand.
TGGTTGGTCACCGTGGAATACATGGGACCCCGCATGCCATTACCGTATGGTGGGAGAGATACTGTGGCAAGAGGAAGGAAAGAGAGAGTCTTGTAAATGATATACAACACATACCTTATCACCTCCTGAGCCAAAAATCCACGTTTCCCTCCCTGCCCAAGTCCCCTTTATATACTTCTACCTCCTTCCTTACTTGACTACAATGGAAGAAGCGAGCTGTATCATCAGCCTCAACTCCCATCGACGGTATGGTTGTACATCATCTGGAGCCGTGCGTCCTATAGGTCACCTGGAACCCGATGGTAGACCTGCTCCTCTCTAACCGTGAGCTGGAAAAACACATCTTTCCGTATTCAGCCATCAAACAGGGGAAAGGATTGGCTACTCCCCCTGACACATGCCCCGTGGCTGGTGGTCGGTGCTCTGTGGGCCCCACTATGATGTAAGTGTTTCATCCATTCCGTTCATCCATTTTTACAGATCATTTTAGTTCTTGATACAAAAAATTATAGGGATATAAATCATAGGTGGGCCACACCATAAGACAAAAATAATGAATGGATATTCACAATTAAAATCCTCCTAAGGCCCACTGTACTGTTTATTTGACATCCAATCTGTTGATTTGGTCATAAAGACCCAGATGAAGGGAAAAAATCAATATCACCTTGATCCAAAACTTTTATGGCCCCCAAAACGTTTTTAATGGTCAAAATTCATTCAACATTGTTCCTATAATGTGGTCCACTTGAGATTGATATATACTTCACTTTTTCTACCGTATCATAACATGATATATAAAAATATATTAACGACATGGATGACAGACATACATCATGGTGGGCCCCACAGAGCACCGACCACCGCCAATGGCTGGTGTCAGGGGGAGTAGCCAATCTGTTCCCATCAAACAGGGCTAGTTGAATCTCCTTCAGATATGATGCGGGTTTCTCTTTCGCAGGAAATTCATGGACGTGTAGCTGAGTGGGACCCACCGTGATAAATAAGAGAAATCCACCACGCCCAAAAGGTTTAAAATATAATTTTAGGTGATGGGCCTGAAAATGATCTAAATCCAACACTCATGTGCCCCATGCATTAGATAAACGTTTGTAGGTAATTTTCGACCGTTGAATTCTTCCTAGCTCCACCGTTAATTTTTTATAACATCTATACCATTCACAAAGTATATTGTTTACACGTATTTGTACGGTGATAAGTTTTCATGTTTTACATCTTATGAGGCCCCACGTATGTCTGAATGGTGGACATTCAATCATCGGTAGTGTGGCCCATATGACACTTGGATGATTGTAATTTCCGGATCAATGTAATTATATATTATTCGTAAACTGATGAACGTGGTGGATTTCCCATGTACATCTGGATTGGGCCCCGACTACCTATCCTTTTGACGGGCGGGCTGACAGACGGTATTGGCGGGGAGCCCGATGTTTATACAGATGGGTTACTGCGTACAATGAAGGGATTGCCAAATCCAGGAGTATTGACAGACGGTATTGGCGGGGAGCCCCATGCTTATTATCCCAGGTTGAAAAGGCCGCACCAAACATGGCGGTATGGTTTATATCGCAGGATCACGAATGCAATCCCACCTACTCCAATGTAATGCAGGTGGCCAAACGGGCCCTTAGCATTCGTATTTCAGATTGCACTTTTAATTCATTTATTGTTTGATTGTCATCTTTTATTATTATTTGTATTGTTCTAGTTGTAGTATAGGATAATCAGTTGCCCATTTGAGGATTTCCATGTTGCCAGACATAGATTCAGTGTGTTCTTGGATGCATAGAAATTGCTCAAATTGTCCCTTTGGATGATTCGAGGTTAGATAGATTGTAATGTCTTCATTTATTCCAATTTAAATGCATATGCATTACAGTTTCGTCTCTCCTTTTTCTCTCTGGATATATTTCATGTATTTATTTCCGTCGTCAAATGTCCACACTTTGTGTTGATGATTGACATGGGAATCAAATACAATATTAATATATTCTGGAGAGATAAGGGGAGATGCTGCCGGAATTTCGGCGTAGCATTTAAATTGGAAAATGAAGCATTATAATCCATCTAACTTTGAATGGGTGACTAATTTAGACAGTTAAGTAATTATGCCCGTCTAGCGGTCTAGCCATCTAGGACCCTATCCCCTAAGTATAGCTGTATAATATATCGAGAACTTTATTTTATAGATGGCTAGTCAAGACGAAAGCCCAAATACCCCTGGAATGGGTGCATCGGCCACATCTCCTCTAATAGTAGAGGGAGACACAGACACGTCAACCGCATGCAAAGGAAAGAAGAAGATATCAGCAGTGTGGGATGATTTCGAAGATGTGACAGTTAACGGTGTACAGAAGATAAAGTGTAATAACTGCAAAGGGTTATTCAGCAAGATTCTAGGAGGATCTACAACACATTTAATTAGACATTTGAAGACGTGTCCTAAGAAAGCAAGACTACCTCCTCCTAGCCAACAGACGCTGTCATTTACGAAGTCAGAAGGGGACGACTCCCAAGGCGTAGTGTCCACTCATAAGTTTGACAAGGAGAAGCTGAATGAGTGGTTTGCTAGATTAGTGATTTTAGAAGAAAAACCTTTCAGAATGATTGAAAGTAAAGGGTTTAGCACTTTCTGTCAATTCCTTAACCCTCGGGCCGAGAATGTCTCCCATGTCACAGTGCAGAGAGAAAGCATGAAGGTGTATGCAAAGGAGAAGATAAAACTGAAAGAAGTTTTAGCTTCAGTGACCAGAATAGCTTCGACCTCTGATTTATGGACGGCATCCAATCAAAGAAAAGGATACATTTCATTAACCGCTCACTATGTCGATAAGGATTGAAAACTATGCAAGAGAATTTTGAACTTCAAACACCTTCCTCTCCACATACTAGTTTATTTATTTCAGATTGCATCTACAGTTGTCTAGAAGGCTGGGGCATTGAGAAGAAAATTTCAGCAATAACTTTAGACAATGCTTCAGCAAATGACAGTGTCATTTCATGCTTACGTAACCGATTCGGGGCTCTACAGAAATTTATTTTTTGAAGGAAAAATATTCCAGGTTAGATGTTGTGCCCATATTGTAAATTTGATTGTACAAGAAGGGCTGAAAGCAATCGACGACACTATAGAGAACATAAGAGAAAGTGTGAAATATATAAGGGGGTCATCATCGAGACTGAGTGTATGGAATGACATCATCCAACGTTTAAATGTGCCATCTAAAAAAACATTGAAGTTGGATGTCTGTACACGTTGGAACTCGACCTATGAAATGTTAAATGCGGCAATGGAATTACAGCTTGCATTTCCTGAATATGCGGCGCGTGACAGAACGTATTCTTGGTTGCCGAGCACAGATGATTGGGCCAGAGCACAACAAGTTCACACATTTCTCCAAGTTTTCTACGAGTGCACGAAGATTTTTTCTAGGAATCAGTATCCAACCCCGAATCTGTTTCTTCCATCTCTTTGGAAGATTAAGGATGCTCTGCAGAAAAATGCCAGTGCGGGTCCAGATTTCATACGCCAAATGACAGTTGGTATGAAGACATAGTTCGATAAATACTGAGATGAATGTCATCTGTTGATGTCCTTGGCAGTTGTTCTTGATCCCCATTGTAATATGGGATTGGTTAGGTTTTTTTCATGAAGCTTTATTCTACTGAAAGAGCGGCAACAGAGACGTCTAAGGTTCGTGAAGCCCTTGAAGATCTTTATAAATCGTATGTTAATACTTTACCTGCAGCGAGTGTTGAAGAAAGTAAAGATGCGGATATTTCTATACCTAGTAATCCGGATGTGCTAAATGAATACATATCATATTTGGCACAAGCACGAATAGGATTTGATACTAAGGAATCAGAGTTAGAAATGTACCTTAAGGAGCCAATCGTAGTGCGAGCTGAATTTGATGTGTTGGAATGGCAGAAGATGAGGGTTAGTGAATCAAAATACCCTACATTATCTGTGATGGCCCGGGACATATTATCAATACCAATTTCAACAGTGGTAGCAGAATCCACATTCAGCACAGGGAGCAGGGTTGTGAGCAAGTATCGAAGCTCACTTTCGCCAAACACAGTTGAAGCGTTGATTTGTACGCAAGATTGGTTACGCCCGATATGGGGAGGAGATATGAATGATGATGATGAAGAAGAGGAGATTGAGATTCATGACGAGTCTCTACCTACAGATCAGTAATTATTTTCAATTTTTCAAATTTTTTTTGGCTGAATGTTGAATGATCTGTAATATTATTTCACTGCAACTGCAAACACAAAAGTATTGGTTCTTTTGGAATGTGGTTTGGAAGACTTTGAATTATTGATATTTATTTACATATGCCTGTTCATTTGCTTTTATTTTTGAATTTTGATACATTTATATTGCTTTCTTTTGTTGCTATATCAAGTTCAATTTATTTATCAATATTCTAATTTTTTTATTAAAAATTGAATGTAGAAATGTCGTCATCTGAGCCATCGACAAACATTTGGGACTAGGCTTCCCTAGTTGAATCACTGCCACGGTCTGGAAAAATAAAGATTAAGTGTGGTTTGTGTGGCGCAAAGTTTGTAAACAAGACTAATCGCTTTCGCCTACACTTGTCATGTCGAGGTGGTGATGCAAAACCATGCCCCAATTCGCCTAAGGATGTCCAAATTCTTTTTCAAGCCCTGTTAGATTCGAATAGAAAGTCTTCCACTCCATCCAAACCTTCTGCTTCTGGATCTGGTACACAAATGATATCCACAAAAGATACAAAGGAGGAAGCAAGATTAAAAGCTTTGGAGGAAGAACAATTCCAAATCGCCATAAAACGCAGTATGGAAGATGCTTCTAGACTTCAGCAATATTCAAGTCAAAGACAACACGATGTTGAAGCAGGATCGAGTTACTCGTCGAGTATGACAAACAAGAACAAGAAAAAGAGTAACAAATTGAAATTCCTGACTCGTCTCGGTGAATTTTATAGGGCATTAGGTACTACATACAATTCTTCACATAAAGCAAGTTTAAAAAATCTAGTTAAAAGTGTAGAAGAGCACGAAGGAAAAATCTCTTCGCCTTCTGACTCAGAGGAAGTGAATCAATTTGTATATGAAAAAATAGATAGCAGTTCCGATGGATCAGATGACAATACAGGAACAGGAGGGCACTCATCTTATAGAGGTTATTAGTTATAAATTGTCATTTTGAACAATGTAATGTAATTATGTAAAGACGTTAATGTAATTATGTAACAATGTAATGTAATTATGTGTAATTTATATATTTTATTGTTTCGTTACTCGAAACCCCTACTCGAATTGGCCTCAAATTTAGACTCGAACTCGAACTCGCCTCGAAAACTCGTACTCGGTACTCAACTCGTGTGCTCGTACTCGGACTCGACTCGAAAACTTGGACTCGACTCTACTCGTTTACTACTCGTACTCGGCTCGTACTCGGGCGAGTAGAGTACGAGTAGGGGGTCCCTGCTCGTTGGCCGAGTAGAGTCGAGTACGAGCAGCACTTGGGCGTTAAGAGCCGAGTACGAGTAGGGTGATACTCGACTCGACTCAACTCGTGTACAGCTCTAACTGCAGGACTAGTCGAGTACTGTTCACTCGACTGGTTGACCAGTCTCCACGACTGGTTGAGGGTCCAACAGAAAATTCTAAAAATTCACAACAAACCTTGAACTGGTAGAAAAACTCTTGGACTGGTCGAGCCAGAGCTTGGAATAGTCAAACAAAGACTAGGACTAGTCCAGGAAATGACATATAAACATATGAAATGACCCAAATAAAATATGTAATAAATATGACCTAACCTATGGTCAATCTAAGCTCATCCATACCTTGTTTGTGAGATTGAACAATTGAAACATCGTTTGCTCAGCTAATTCATACACTTGAAATACTTGAAGCTTGTCTTCAAAATCTTGAACTTGAGCTTGAGTTCTTGAGTCTTTAAAGCACTGAACTTGAAAATTAAACTTAAACTTGAGCCTTGAACTTGTACTTGTACTTGAGCTTGAAATCTTGAACTTCGACAACACTTCTTCAAATTGAATACAAGAGAAGTTCGACAAAGACTTGGACAATCTTTAAAATGCATGAAGTTGATCTATACATCTCATCAATACATGATACAGATTCTAAATGATTTGGTACAACAAAATTTGACAACACTGGGTGCTAGAATTACAATATAGCATTTACAACAATGCCTCCTCTTTCTTCTTCCTTCTCTTCCTCTTGAAACCTTCAGATCTTTCTTCTTCTTCGGAGCTCTGATCTTCTTTCGAATCTTCAATCCTCTCAAATGAGAGGGGGAGTGGGGTATTTATAGGCCTCAACACGTGTGAACCCTCAAAGTCCTGCCATGGGCCCACATTTCACCAAATCTTAGTCGTCCACGTCAGCATACCCGTATCATCATTTGAGCCTATCCATGCAACACCTCGCACCCTTTGCGCGGGTTCATGCAACATTATGGTGTTGCACGGTCTGGCATAAAGGCCTTAATCTTCTAAATCAACCTATCATTTGTGTAGGCTCGCACCTCTAGGAAAGGCCTCTACGCGGACCCGGGCAACTGACACCCTTTGCAGTGACTCGCACAACAACATGGGGTTTGCGTGGACCCATACAATGACATGGGGTTTGTGCGGACCTGCACAACGACATGGATCCCTTCTTTCTTTCTCTTTTGCATATTCTTTTCTTCCATAGTTTCCTTTCTCTTCTATCCTTCTTCCTTTTTTCTTCCTTGTCTTTGATATCTTCTCATTTCTCAAAATCCCTTCTTTATTGCATGATGGAAGCCTCGTATATTTTTCGTGCACCAACAGAGCTTAAACTGTGTGTGCAATTAACTGGAACCGAAACTTAGTTCTGCCCATTCTAAAATCCCACATAGGCAATGTTATGCTAACAATTATAAATAGATTGCTACATTAATTAGCCTGTGTCCATCAAATATTCTTACAAAAATTGTTCAAATTTAGAAATATTAGGAATCCTGAATCGGCATATAATTCTGGATATGTGTATGTTCATACGTCTCGTATAGAAATGCGCTATTAGAGATAAATGCAAAAAAGGCAAAATGTTATATTTCCTATTCAATACAATAATATCAAGTTTGATTAAAACATTTGCTATTCTTTATTCTGAAGAGGATGAATCTTCAATGATGATATGTTTGTCCTTCTGAGGAGAATGACAACGTCTTTCTATTTCTCGTCTTTCTGATGTTACAAGAGTAATATCTCTTAAAATTTACAAGGGAGGAGGAGGATAGAATTGTGAAGAATCATCATTCTCTTCTGAAAAATCTGAAGATTCATAAGTATTCTTCAAAGGTGTACCAAAGGCTACCCATCCCTCAAGGGTATCAGCTAGTTTCGTTTCAAAGATGTGCTCTGTAGAAGAAATTTTCATGCAAAGTTGACCTAAGGAAGGGGCGCGATCTACCTCTTTGAAATAGTCAATGCCTTAGTCTCTCTGGAAGCTCCTTAGGTGAGGAGGGAGAATCCATACAACATGATCAACTACATAACAATGTTTTACTAAATGATACTGATGAACCCACCATCGCATCCAGCAGTAAGAAGCACTGAAAGGGTGATCATATCCAGGAATTATGAAACCGGTGCAACTGATTAAGAGTTGCTTCCATATCAAAGCCCAATTATACGGTCTAATGTCGTAACTTCTCATTGCTCTAGTAATGATATCGAGATTCTTTAGTACCGTTTGATCAAACCCAAACTGACGAGCAAACCTGTTAGAGTAGTATGGCTCGCGCCAGAATATATCGCCTTCTCTCCAAGGGTACTAGGCCTGATGAAGATAAGAAATGAATGTTCGCCAAATGAAACAAAATCATCATCAACAACTGCTACATCATCAGAATAGCTAGAGAAAGGGAATTGATAAAAATCAATATGATCATTGCTCTCTATTTTTCTGGTGACCTAGCCATTCAACTTTTAATAATCTCTCTCAGTTGATAATGTTAAAGAGGGAGTCGATCGGGATGTAAATATGCTCTATCAGAATTAGCAAATGTCCAAGGGAAATATACTCCTAGCCAACCCACAAAGAAATGCCATGGAGCACAGACAACAAAAGATTCGGAGGAAGGATCTTTAGAACTAGAGACAACATCCCCAAAAGTGCGGTACAAGGAACACAGGACTAGGGGAGCCAATGAATATATTTGACATTCCACCATTGCACCTACTACCACGAAGAAGGATGGCCTAATAATGCATGTCTGCTCGAAATCTAGGAATATCACTAAACTTAGCTAGTAGGCTAAGAAGGCAACCAGTTCGCAGGAGGAACTATATTCAACAGTGCTCCTAGTATTCTTGCGAATGGTCTAAAGTCCTTGGTGATTATGGCCTGCAAAGCTGTCAGGGTGAAGAAAATAATCATTAAAATTAGACTGTATAAGATTAAAGTTGTGAAGGAAGAAAGTAGAAAGAAGAAAATATACCGCAATTTTTTAGAAAAGTGAGCTAGCAATTTGAGAGAAGTAATGCGATTAGGTTGAGGGAAGTTGGCCAGTGCACTGAAGAGTTCAAGAGTGGTCTTTGAAATCTCAGATTTGTTGTCTCCTGCAGAAGCTAGAGCGAGCTCTCCATTAGAGTGTATATAGGCATCGAAGATATTGCCCATAATAGGAAGACCTGCTATGCAAAGAAGATCCCATAAGGTGATACTCATTTCGCTTGAAGGAAGATGAAATGAGTTGGTGATTGGGGACCAATGGTCAAGGAAGCCTCTGAAGATAGCAGCATTCCTATAAAAATGCTCTAATGTAGCTATAATTACATCAGACAGGTTGATTTGGTCCAGAATGGCGGTATGCTTTCGAACGATAGTTCGAGCGCAGACGCTGTAGAAATTGGGAAGAGATAGGAGTCCTAGTACTGAGAATTTTTCAGTGTTCGAAGGCAATCTGTTGGAGAAGAAGAGTTGTTGAGCGGTCTCAAAATAGTGAGCAGGGAAAAGCTGTTGAGGATCATGACATGGACGTAAAAATCTCATTTTATGGATCCTACCATCTCTTTAATGGGGCTCGTTCTTTTCCAGATAGCCTGTCAGAATTCTTGGCACTTTCATGATCTAATTGTCCACGGAGACAAAGATAATTCGTCGATCAAAAGGTTCACTGTGAAGAATTGACGAGTGATGTCGCAAGTTGATGGGAATAACAGTCGGTTTGTTGGTAAAGGGGTTATGAAGCTCCAAAGTTTCTTTGTTTATTTCTACGTATTTTCAAGAATGATGGAAAAGCTGTGTGGATCCTGAGGAAGATGGATAATTCCTTCTCGAAGAGGATGTCGGGGAGCGATGCATGATCTTTGTAACACCCCGGATTTTTGCTAACCTGGAGTTAGACATCCTTGGGCAATGAGTCGATCATAACACTTTAAATGACTTCTCAGAACTCAATCCTAAAGCCTCAAATCCCCTTTTATAATGCCTCGAAAAAATCCGTACAAAGACCCGAGTACCACCACAGATAGAAATCACTCAGGACTAAATCCTTTAGAAATTAGACGGAATTAACTAAGTGTTAAACTAGGTTAACTGTGAAATTCGCTTGAACCACTTTAAATACAATCTGCAAGACCCAAAACTTATAGAATCATTGACGCTAGGTTACCCTAAAATCTAGGATCAATCTCATTAACCAGTTGCTCTCAGGAGCACATTGAAACTTCGTATCGGATCTGGACTGCACGTCGAAAGTCCGATTAGTACGAGATTATATAATTAAGACCACCTTGCTGGACTTGACCACTGCCTCAGAAATCAAGTCCAGATAGTGTCCCGAAGCTATTCGCTTGAGCCTAGAGTGAAGTGTGTGAGAAACGTGGATATCTTAGAAATAAAAATCTAAAATTAAGTAATCTAAGACTTGTTGCTTGCTGGCCAAATATAAGGATTCAGACTGTCGAAATCTGACCTAAATACACCCTTGGATCCGGAGAAATTTCCCATACATAGCAGTGTACTTGTGGCCCTGATCGAGTTTCAGTGACCGTCGAACTAAAACTGGTCCACCGCGGTCGATCTGTAAATCCGATTGGACTGAAAACTTAACTTGCCCTAGATCCAGGGTCAGAGAGCTTAAGTCCGACCGCACATAGAAAGGGAGCCTCTAGAAGTGCTCCGTTCGATCGGAACAGGACTCCTTTGGCTATAACCTAAGTATACCTTGGCCCTGGGGCCATTTTCATCAGTTTTAGGCCTAGATAAGGGCCTTAAGCCCTCACTCTCTCATCCCATACGAATTTGGGAAACCCTAGGAGAGAGAAGAGAGGAAAGAGAGAAAGAGAGAGAGAGTGGGAGTTCATCCCTGGGATTCAATCCCATCACTCCACGTGCCTTACCACCACTTCCGTACCGCTCTACCGGCGTTAACGATCCCATTCTTAGGTAAGAAATTCAACTCCTAATCTGTTCTAGGGTTTCAAATAGTTGAAATGATGAAATAACTAACCTAGTTCATGCTATAGGTTGCCATCCTGCCGGTGACAAAGACTATGTGTTTAAAATAAATCCGTTACGCGTTTACCAGCATAAGGTGCGGACTATAGACATATAGGTTATAGTTTTCAAGGCTTTCAATGTCATTTAATGATTTATTCTTGACGTGGGTGCTATTTCACATGCAAAATGTATCGTTTGTTTCGCTTTACAATTATATATAAGCTATGTTGAATATAGTGTATTCTATGTACGTATTGAAATGTTTGAATACGTATGGAATTTGGATTTGTGTCTAACATGATCATTTACCATGACTATATGCTTGTTATGTATGTGACAACTCCCTAGCGAAAGGACTTGCCCTAAATCACACCACGACCAATATACACAATATATGCTAAAGTGTGTAGCCCACATGTTTGTGGAAATGATTAAATGAGTATGGAACCCAGATTCGTGCATGCCATGATTATCCGCCTTGGGTATATGCATGTGGTATACGGGGCAACTCCCTAGCAAAAGGATTATCCCTAATGCATGTTATATCAACATACATTGTGTATGTTATTATGTGTAGCTTAAGTGTTTGTGAAAATGACTGAATGAGTATAGAATTTACATTCGTGCTCGCCGTGACTAGTTGTCGTGGATATACGATTGTCGTATATGCAACAACCCCTTTGACGAAAGGATTTGCCCTAATACGTATGATAACTAATATATAATATATGTGATGGAATGTGTAGACTAAGTGTTTGTAAAAATGTCTGAATGAGTTAGCAGTTAGCCAGGTGTACCTGTATGTGGGTTGAGATATGATTCTCAACTACCTCAATGATGTGTATGATTTCCTCCATGTATGTCACATTCTGATGTCTGTTTTGTTTATGAATTGAATATGTGTGAATTCATATTTACATTGCATTTCAGAACATGTTCACATGATCGTATGATTTGAAATATTGATCCATTACTACTTTGATTATCTCATATGATAATTTGTTGTAATTGAATGTGGTTGGGGCTATTATATAATCCAGGCAATCGGTAATAGATGCTAATTAGGTGGCTGATGTTGTTTCGCCACACGGGACGTACCTGACAAATCTGAGCCGTACTTCAGTTGGCGATAGTGGTTAGGCCACTTCATGTTGTTCAACTTGTCGTGCGCTCGGGCTAGTCGAGCTCGTCAAGTAACCCGATTGACTTGATGTATGTTCACCATGTATGGACGCTAATGTTTGAACCTAAGGTACCAAACTCACCAGTGAAACCCCGTTAAACCATGGTACCTCAATCTGCTAAGACTCATGAGACAGACATGGTGGTATTGGACACCGTGGTCGAACTGTTGGCCTACGTTGGGGCGACGAGCCTCCCTGTAGTGACCAGCGAATAACTAAAGCTCGTGAGCTGAATACAGTGGTATGGGACATTGTATTCGAGCTGTCGGCCTACACTAATAAGGTGATAAGCCCTTTGTAGTGACCTCGAGTATACTCTAGGCCTACGTAGAGGTAACGAGCCTTTCTGTAGTACTAGAGTATGAAATAGGCCTACCCCAGTGCGACCTGATTGTGGTCCCTAGTTGGGTTGGTGATGAGCCTTCGAAAATAGATTATCAGTTGGTAGGGCATTGGTGGTAGTGACCTATAACTTGCTTATCATATGTGATTTACTAAGACTGACGACCCTAGAATAGATCATTGTTTGGGAAATGATATGAGGGACCTTAGTTTTTCAATCCTGCTATATGAAAAGGACTAATAAAAACTTGGTAATCATGCTCATAACATCGCACTGCATATGCCTCGGGTTGAAGAGCACGGAGGAAAGAAAACATGCCGTGACCATCAGATGGTGTCGCACAAGGGAGTGTAGGCGAGGGCATACATCATGAATACATTTCATCCTTGCATTAATAAGAGTATCTAGGAATGTTTGATTGTACTGCTTTATCATTACTGCTTGACTAAGTTGATAACATGTTAACCTCTGCTTTATAGTTCCACTGAGTTGATCACTCACTCCCACGTTACGGGACGGTGTTATGCACACCACCCAGACCCTGTCTTAGTTTCAGATGATGACGATGCTTGCGAAGCAGAGCCGGACCTTTATGATGATGAGGAGGGTTTCTCCTGTGTGCAGCTATCAGGTGGGTCTATGTAGACCATCTTCTAATCGATGGGATTATAGGGTTGCTGATTAGACACCATTACACTTTAGTTTACACTTTTGGAACACCCATGTATATTCATTTTGTTCATTTTTGGTGTATACATGTCTATATTTAACCTGGTAACATGTTCATACTCTGAAGACTTACAACAGTTTATAAATTTTATATATCTATCACAATCTTCCTCTTGCATAATTTAACTGTCTCTGGAGTATGATATGCTGTTTTGGTCTAATCCCATTCATGTTTCAAGGCACTCATCATAATCATCATTATCTATGTTGCATAAGTGATGCGTTGGAACTCGGGAGCTAAGCTTTGCTCGACCTCTGATTTTCAGGGCGTTACAATCTTGAACTAAGAGCTATCAGGATTAAAGATGAAATTTTAGAAGGGTAGAAGTGATAAAGGCATAAGAGAATTCAGCAGAAATTTGGAATAGAGATTTCAGCACTAAGTGCAGGCGAGTTACGCGGTCAAGTTGAACAGTTAAGTCGCGCAGGCAAGTTGTGCGAATGAGTTGCGCAGGTGACTTGTGCAGAAACAGAATTTAGATTTAAGGAGAATTTTGAAGTAAAGAAATGAATGGGGGTTCGATATTTATAGGCACTCCAGGACTTGGCCAAGGTCGTATGAGATCACTGAAAGGGAGTTGCGCGGGTCCGCGCAACTTGATTTAGTGATAAAAGGATTTTAATCCTTCAAATTGACTTAACAAGAAGTCAAATCTCGGATCAAGGGGGCATTTGTTGAAGCATAAAACTTTATTGGAGAAAAGAAGAAGAAGAAGAGCAGGAAAGGGACCAAGTTGCACGAGTTACAAGTTGTGCAGGGACCGAGTTGCGCGAGACCACGCAACTCGCCATAGTTGCGCTGGGTCGCGTTATCCTTCGCAAGAAATGATGAGTTGGAGATGCGAAGTGGGGCCACGGCAGGAAATGCAAGGGCCCACACGTGCAGAAGCCTATAAATACCCCCCTCATTTAGGGGATCGGATGTTCAGAAGACCAGTGCCTCTAACAAGTATTGGAGACGGAGAGAGGGAGAGAGAGTGCAGAAGGGTTGAACTGTGCTGCTCCATACGAGTTGTGCAGGCCCACGAACTCCATAGCCCGCGCAACTCGTAGGAGTTGAGCGAGTATTCTTTGAGGCAGTACCATGCTGCATCGTCTCAGGACCCCAAGCTGATTTAGATTCTCCAAAGGAATTCAAGTACTCTTTTATGATGTTAATGAGAGACAAAGTGCACGAAAAGCCCGCACAACTCATCTCCCCTGGTGATATGACTAACATGAGCCAGAATGCTGCCGAAATTCATATTTTGAGCCTATTCAATACTTGCACTTTTGTATTTTCTAGAAATTCTATCCAGGAATTAAAGGAACAAAAGGATGTAATGAACTCAGAATGAATATTTTCGATGATTATTCTCTTAGTTCTTTCTTTTTGTCATTATTGAGTGAGATAATTCCCCAAATCAAATGCTTTTCGTTTCTGGAAAAAACAATGGAGAGAAGGCTAACTTTTACAAATTATAAGTTGGAATCCACTAAGTGTTGAGGGTCAAATATTACATATTATCCCCCAATTATATCTTGGTTTTATGAATATGATACTGCTTAATGTCCTATTTTACTCATGTTTGTGTCGCAAGGTGAATTTACAAGCTTGGATTGGAAAATGTGTTAAAAGCATGTATTTGAAGCTCAAAGGTCACTAAGGTAAAGAATGGATCTTAAGAGACAAAGATTGAAGATTTCAAGGTCCCAAGATTCAAGAAAACCAAGTGGAGAAGGAACGAAGTCGAAAGAACAAGTACAAAATTCACATTGATTGTGTCACGATCACTGTTCGATGACATCGAAGCTATCATTCAATGACATCGAACATGGGTCGATGACATCGAATTTATGAAAGAAAATCAAGTTGGTTGTTGGACAAATTGAAGACATTTTTCGATGACTTGAGGACTTGTTCGATGACTCGAAACCTTGCTCAATGTCATTAAAGCCAGTTCAATGACATCGAATTTTTTGTGGATTTTAGGCAAAACTTGCTGGACACATTGGGCATAATGTTCAATTACTCGAAGACCTCCTCTATGATATTGAAGACATGATCAATGACATTGAAGGCCTCTTCGATGGCATCGAATTTATTAAAGAAATTGAAATAACTCGTTGGACAGTTTTGGACGCATTATCGATTCCTCAAATAATGCTCAATGACATCGAGGACACCTTTGATGACATCAAAGGTAGGTTTAATGACATAAAAAGTTATGTCGTCCGGACGAAGTTATGCAGTGCA
Source organism: Magnolia changhungtana (assembly GCA_030180095.1). Classification (NCBI taxonomy): domain Eukaryota; kingdom Viridiplantae; phylum Streptophyta; class Magnoliopsida; order Magnoliales; family Magnoliaceae; genus Magnolia; species Magnolia changhungtana. Next base: position 3,351,990 of record JASAUF010000554.1, read on the forward strand.
AAAAAAGTACGGGTTTAAGGCACCTTCGATGACATCTGTAAGACTCCGTCCATTCTGTACCATTTTCTATGCCTATGTGCATGATGATTGATGCCCTTGGCCAGACCTCGACTATTTGTGAATAGTGTACACCCAACTAATCGGATCCTCAAGGCTTCAAAACCGATTTCATATCGACCGGCCCATCACCGCGATCGCATAGGTACCACCCGTGCGTCTGTACGACGCTCTGTTAGTGAGAGTGAGAGAATCTCTACCCATGTGTGTGATGTCACCCTCCCATGTCATCCCTCTCTCATGTGCTCCCTAAAGTCAACTCTTCTCCATACCATACCCTATGCATGATGTCATCACACCATGTCATCCCATGTCCCTTTAATCCACTATTAATTACTAATCATGAATTAATTGCCTTAATCTTAGTATAAGCTAACAAGATCACATTAATTAAATCTAACCACATTTTAACAATTTCTCTACATATATCCCTTTAATCCTTAACATTTCACCATTTTTCTACACAAAGAGAGAGAGAGAGAGGAGTAATCTTGGTGGGCCATCAACTCCATCAATCCCATCCCTTCCATCCATCTCAACCATCCATCTGATCCATTAAGGTGAGTACACCCCCTCTACTCTTATAGTTTGTTTTATTTCTTGATTATTTGGATGATTAATTGTGGTGATGATGTGATGATAATGATAATGATGATGGAATAGAGACTCATTAACCATGGCCCCCATCATTGCATTTAGATGCAATCTGAACCATTCATAGAACTATGCCTATTTGGATGAAGGAAATATTCAAAAATGTTATAGGTTCAATGATCAGGTGGACCACACTGTATGAAACAGTGTGATTAAAAACCTCACCGTTAAAATAAATAAAAAACTTCCAAAGGTCCATCGAGCCATTGATTTAAAAACAATAATATATATATATAAATGAATAATAAAAAGAGAGAGAGAAAGATAGAGAGAAGAGAGAGTGGACGTTGCTGCCAGTGTCTAAAGACGCTACAGCAAGTAGCGTCCCAGCTGCTTTAAAGCAAGGAGGGGCAATGGGACCACAATAGGCCCCACCCATGATGTATGTATTTAATCCATGTCGTCCATCCAATTTTTCAACTCATTTTAGGCATTGTGCCGAAAAATGAAACCAATCCAAATCTCTGGTAGGCCACACCATCAAAAATATTATTTTAATAGTAATAATCTATTAGGGCCCGCTGTGATGTTTCTGTACGTCAAAAAATATAGAATATTAGTCTTGTTAGATCTGTCTCGTGCCATAAAATCCAACAGATGGAGTGAATCGTCAGGATATGGGCCCCACCTATGAAAAACCATTGAAAAATTATATATATATATATATAACACAACAGCTGAACGTTGTTGCTACCAACGTCTAGAGGACACTACAGCAAGCACTGTCCTACTGCTTTATAAGAGGGCAGGGACCGTGGGTCCCAGCCATAGGCCCCACCATGATGTATGTCGAACATCAGCACCGTGCTTTTGATGAGTCCCCTTTAAATGATGGGATCCCCCAAAAATCAACTTTACATGGAACTCAGGTGTTCTAGATTTGATCATCACCGATCAAAAGAGTTTTAAAGGCCCAAGGGCTTTCTACACTATGATTATTAGTGGGATTTAAGGCTTGTAAATCTCAGTTGTGTTTACTCCCAACTTAATCTTGAAGCTGGTGAACAATGGACTTGGTAATTTAAGTCACACAGATGGAATTTTTTAAGATCCATACTGTGTAGGAGGCTCCATGGGTTTAAATAGTATACTTGGCCCAAGAGATCGTAAACTATTAGATGGTTTGGTTTGTCTATCGAGGTGATTGAAACCCTAGAGGTAGATCTCTCTGGTGGTATGATGATCCATCTTGGAAATAGCTGGATGTACAACTTGATATATGGATTGGAATTACTTTCAATAGTCGGATTTAAACTAGGGTGCACGTGAATGTTTGCTTAAGCTAGATTGGTATTCTACTAAATTAGGTTATATGGTAACACTCGAGTACTGGAAAGTACAGGGTGTTACAATCATCTTACAATAAAACCCCCACAGAATATCACTCCCTAGAGTGGGGCGACTTCAAATCACAAAATATTTTCAAGATTAAACCGTTAGACTTCCGAGGCACTAAGAGATCTTCTATATCTCTGGGTGGGAGTGAGAGCAAAATTAAATAAGATTCGATATCTCGCAATTTCCCCAGAGATTAGCGGATTCGAATGCATATCAAATACGATTAGACTAAACTCCAGTGTTAGCTCTATTATATCAAATGTTAATGCTATGAAAAGACGATAGGCTAAGACTGATTAGAAGAAATTATCCAAATGATGAAAAAAGACAAATTGTAAGTTAAGTGTCAAAACTAAAAGATTGCATGGAAAAAGGTCAACCGCAATACTGTAACGACTCGAAAAATCCCGTACAAAGACCCGAGTACCACCCCAGGCAGAAATCACACAGGACCAAATCCTTTAGAAATTATATAAAGTTAACTAAGTGTTAAACTAGATTAGCCATGAAATCCGCTTGAACCACTTTAAATACGATCTGCAAGACCCAAAACTTGTAGAATCATTGACGCTAGGTTACCCCAAAATCTAGGATCAAACTCATTACCCGACTGCTCTCGGGAGCACATTGAAACTCCGTATCAGATCTGGACCGCACGTCGAAAGTCTGATGACTATAAAGTTATAGAAGTAGGACCGCCTTACTGGGCTTGACAACCATCTCGGAAATCAAAACCAGATAGTATTCCGGGGCTATTCCCTTGAGCCCGGAGTGAAGAGTGTGAGAAAACATGATTTTCTTTAGAAATTAAATCTAATTTAAGTAATCTGAGACTTGATATTTGCAGGCCAAATATAAGCAATCAGACCGTAGGAATCTAACCCAAATACACCCTCGGATCAGGAAACATTTTCCATACATGTCTGTGTACTTGTAACCTTGATCGAGTTTCTATGACTGTTGAACTGAAACTTGTCCACCAAGTGTGATCTGGAAACCCAGTTGGAATGAAAACTTAACTCGACCTAGATCCATAGTCTGTGAGCTTAAGTCCGACCTTTGGCTCAAGGGGGGCTCTAGAAGTGCTCCATTGAGCTAGAACAGATGTCCTTTGGACATAACCTAGGTATACCATGATCCTGAGTCTAGTTTAGTGAGTTTTAGGCCTATATAAGGACCTTAAACCATCTCTCATTCTCACCAAACGAATTTGAGAAAACCCTAGGAGAGAGAAGAGAAGAAAGAGAGAGAAAGTCGAGAGAAGTGAGAGATTCTTCCCGATACTCTACCTTGCTATCCTACATGCTTAACCATCATGATCTAATCGCTTTTCCGGCGATTCCGACTTCATTTCGAGGTAAGAAAACTCTAACCCTAACCTGTTTTAAGGTTTCTATTGGTACAAGTAGCAAAGTAGCTGACTTACTTTGTGTTATAGGTCGACGTTGACGAAAGCGTAGAGTTTCTGTTAAGTTCGTTACGTTTCTACGACGTAAGGTGCGGACTACAGACGTATAGGTTATAGTTTTCAAAGCTTTCAATGTTAGATAATGATAGGTTCATGATCTAGGTGTTATTGTACATGCACAAAGCGATGTTCATTTTGCATTTCAATTGAGTATGCAAATTATGGCATATTATGTATTCTGTATATTTATAAAAAATACCGTATATGTACAAATTTTGAAAGTGGGTTTGCCATCATTAATTACTGTATGAATATGCTATATATATGTTTAATACTTACTCGGTGAAAGGACTCACCCTAATACTTGTTTTTGCTACTATACGTTATGCATGTTAAATAAGTATGTTCTAAGTGTTTGTGAAAATGCTTGTAAGAGTAAGTACTTAGATGATCGTGCTTTAAGTAGGTGTTGAGATAGGACTCTCAACTAACTTAGAGATGTATATGATTTCCTCCATGTTGGTTGTTTAATTTAACAGCTTACTAATGAAATGTATGTGTCTGTATTTCCTATTTATATTGTGCTTTATAACATGCTTGTTAACATGCTTGAATTACTTTGTTTATTCTGCTTTACTCTATATGCTTCTGGTTAAGGATCGAATATGATTGGGGCTATGTTATAGTCCAGGCGATCGGTAACAGACTTGAGTTCGTGGTTGAGATTCCTTCGCCACGAAGGATATATTTGACGAACCCGAGTCGTGCTTCGTTTGGTGACAGTGGTTAGGCCACGCAAAGTGCTTATGCACTTCATGTCGTTCAGCTGGTTGTGTGCTTGTGCTAGTCGAGCTCGTCAAGTAACCCGATCTGTCTAATGTATGTTCACCATGTATGGACGCTACTGCTTAAACCTAAGGTACCAAACTTACTAGTGTAACCCCGTTAACCTTGGTACCTCGATCTACTAAGACTCATGAGCTGGGCATGGTGGTATGGGACACTGTGGTTGAGCTGTCGGCCTATGCTGGGGCCACGAGCCTCCCCGTAGTGACCAGTGAGCAACCCAGACTCGTGACCTGAATACGGTGGTATGGGACACTGTATTCGAGCTGTCGGCCTACACTGATTGCTGATGAGCCCTTTGTAGTGACCTTGAGCATACTCTAAATCTGTGAAGAGACGACGAGCCTTCCCGTAGTAAACAGAGTATAAACTAGGCCTGTATTGATAAGGTAATGGGAGAGCGGTGCAACGAGTGCTTGTAACAGCCCTGACAGCCTTTTACAGTGACCTAAAACCATATCATCGTATGAGATTATCTAAGACTGACAACCCTAGAATGGATCATTGTTTGGAAATGATATAAGGAAGGTACCTTAGTTTCCCAATACTGCTGTATGAAAAGGACTAATAATAACTCGGTAATCACGCTCATAACATAGCACTGCATGTGCCTGGAAGATGGGGAGCACTGAGGGATGAATGCATGCCGCGGACGTAAAATGTTGTCACACGAGGGAGCATTGGCGAGGGCATGCATCATGACTGCATTCCATACTTGCATTAATAAGAGTATTTACAAATGTTTGATTGTACTGCTTTATCATTACTGCTTAACTGAATTAATAATTTGTAAACCTATGCTTTATTATTCCACCGAGTTAACTACTCACTCCCACGTTACGGGATGGTATTCTGGACACCAACTAGACTTTGTCTTAGATGCAGGTATCGACGAGATGCAGGAGGCTGAGCCTTATTACTATGATGATCAGGATGAGTTCTCCTACATGCAGTTCTCTGGAGGCTACGCTTAGGCCATTCAGATGATGAGGCTACAAGGTGTCCCATTATAGTTGTACCAATTTTGGCATTTTGATTTTTGAAACAAATACATGTATATGGTAACTCAGTAAGGTGTTCATACTCTGGAGGCCGATTGTGACGTTTTTGATTTTATATACGTTTATATACATCTTTCAGTCTTCTGCTTGCGTTTTATAACTTGATCTGGAGTATGAATTATTGTTTTGGTATAATCTCACTCATGATTATTGCACTAACACAGACAACATTTAATCATAAGCATTTATGTTGCATAAGTGATGTTTTGGAACTCGGGTGTTGAGTTGCTACTCAACCCCCGATTTTTAGGGCGTTACAAGTTGGTATCAGAGCATGATTTGGATTAAACCGGACCTGGGTTATGGTCACACGACGTACGTTGTCGCCCTTCGACTTAATTGGGTGTGAGAAAAACGTAGAAACAATCATACGTATCCCGATTTTGCCAATTGGCGAAGTTCACTGAAATCGGTCATTTTGTTTAAGTCTGTACTCAACCGCGATCGCACGAGTTGACCCCAAAACACTTCTAGACCGTCAAACGACGGGTTTAGATCACAACTCACCTCATCCCAGCCATTAGAAATTGGTAAATACAGGTATGTATCAAAAACATCCTAAAACTACCCGAAACAACTCAAAACGGGGTCGGGGGCCTACCCACGCAAATCCAGAGGGACTCAGGGTGGACCCCACATCATTTTGGGGCCTAGGGGGCACTAGGACCTTGCCCAAATGGCGAGGCATCGCCGAACACTCCGGAGGGTGGCGAGGACCTCGCCAGTTAACGGGCTGGCCCCGGCGGGCTGGTTGGGCCGACGATCTTTGGGGCCTAGGGTGACCCCCTGATACATGGGTCGTGGCTTAAAACCTCCCCAAACGCCTACTTCCTTCACAAAACCCACCTCCAAGCTCTCCCTTTCCTTCAAAATTTCAATTTTCTCTCTCAAACCTCCCCTCCAATCACCCATTCTGCCATTTCCTGTTAAAACCCACACCCCTCCATCGTTTACAGCAACACCTACCCTCTACCCTTTCCGTTTTCTCTCATTTGAGCTCATACACCCCCTCATTTGAAGCTCAAAATCGTGTAAGCTCTCAACCCATCCCATCTCTTCATTTTCTTTCTTCAATCCCTGTCTTTTGGGCCTTTACAATCCCTATTGAGGCTCAAATCCGTGGAGAACCAGAAACTCCAGCCCAATTTTCCATGGCCTTCTTAGAGTTCGTTGCGGCCATTTTCTCGGTTTTCACCATCCTTTCTCTCATGGGAAAGAGAAAGGGGGCCGTGGATGAAGCTAGGCCTAGTCGCCCTACGCGTTCAAGGAGGCCGAGAGGCGTTGCCACTAGCACAAGCGCCGCTCGAGAGTTTCGGATGAAGCGGGATCTTGATCCTCAGATTCCTGCTAAAATGGCTCCGTTGGCGGAGCTGCCCCATGGAGTGTATGAGGGTCGTAGGGTCCTCTTTGAAGTCAGGTGGATGGGCAACTCTTTGGAGAGTATCTGTTGTTTGAGTTCCTGGAAGAAGCCCGTTGAGGTCCACTATTTGATGGCGGGTATCGCGTCAATGCAAGCTCTTTCCGAGCTTTCTATGCCAACATTGACGAGCCTACGCTCGAACCCTTGCAGTTCTAGATCCCATGTGGAAGGAATCTGTTGGCCGAGGTTGATGTCAGGTTGATATCTCGGCTTCTGAATGTGCCCCTTGGCGAGGTGCATGCTAGTGAGCTGAACCTGAGGAGTGCTCGTGAAAGGGATCGACGCACACGTTTCCTTTATGGTGGCCGACTAGTCGAGTGGCAGCCGAACAAAAGTCTTCTAGCGACCGATATGTCTTACGACTTCCGTTTGCTCTATCACATCTTCATGTTCAATGTCTACCCTAGGTGGAGCAATCGCAGTGAGTGTACGCGCCTCATGGTAGATTTCCTGTATCAAGTGGGGCAGAGAGCAAACCTATACATGCCTACGTTTGTGTTGCGATAGATAATTAAAACTGCACGCTCCGCTAGAAGGACTGATTCACTCCCCTTCGGCCGACTCGTATGCAAGATTGCACTTGAGTTTGGCTACAGTCTTAAGGCGGAGATGTCGGTGCCAGTTCATCACATCGACGAGACTACCCTCAATCAGATGAATATCAGGTCACGGCAATGCCAAACTCGACTTGAGGAGAGCGATGATGAGACGGAGAGCGAGGAAGAAGAGAGTGAGGCAGAAGATGGAGCTGAGATAAAGAGGAGGAACAGGAAGAAGAGGAAGAGGAGGCCCAAGATACAGAGAAGAGCTCCCCTCCTACGGCACCAGTACAGGACACTGATCGGGTTGCTTGGGATGCTCATATAGCTTGACTGGAGGAGGATCATGCTGAGCTACGACAGGGTCAGGCTGTCCAACGACAGGGTCAGGCTGATGTCATGGATCTTCGGGGCCTTGTGAAGCATAAGTTCAAGAAAGTAACTCGCGCATTGAAAACTATCATGTGCTGCCTGAAGGCGAAGGGTACCCCTTCTCCATCGCCAGACTCGGATGCCTAGTCGTCCATACTATTGTCTTGTAGTTTGTTTTGGTTACCACCTTAGGAGGCTTATATTTCATGTTGATGGGTGTAATAGTTGGTAGAATTTTTTAAATGTTTGAGGCTTTGGTTGTATTAGCTCCCATGCATTTTCTGTCATGATTCATGTAACTCTGTATTCCATGTATTGTGACAATTTTGGTAAATGAAATGCATGCAGCCTCTTTTGCTATGAAGTGTGTGGAATGCTTAAGTGATTGTGTATTGTGTTGCTATGCTTCATCTTACGTTCATTGTACCTTATGTTGTATAGGGCATGCCACGGAAATATACGCGGAGCACGGCACACCTCTCACTCACTGATACGATGAATCAGGCTCCTTCCCATAGAGATGGTCGTATGGACCCTGGTTTGAACCCGGATCATGAAACTATACCTGCGTCTCAACCTTCCACTGGTCCTACAGCTGGACTACTACCTTATACACCATCGGTTCATGAGCAGAACCGTGCATCTTCCTCAACGTAGTACGTGCCTTAGCCTGCCCCACCTACTGATAGGTTTGAGCAGATGATGATGTTGATGCAGCAGCAGCACCAGCAGCTCTTGGCCACTATTGCAAAGGCCTTATCTTAGGGTGGGAGTGCGACTCCACCTTCATCGTCTACATGACCAATTGAGACTGCAGAGCCTTCTGCTCAGGCTGAGGATGTGCCTCCGCCTACACCTATTGCATACCCTACGGGGCATTTGGGTACTAATGGCCTTCTCGAGCGATTTTAGCGCTTGAGGCCTCCTACTTTTACGGGTTCTCATAGACCCGAGGAGGCTGAATATTGGTTAGACCGCATTTCCAAGATGCTACGGATGCTGCATTACACCGAGTCAGAGCAGGTTGAGTTGGCCACATTTATGTTTGAGAAGGAGGACAGTATGTGGTGGGATAGTGTCCTACGGACAGTCACAGTTGGCTATGTATGGACTTAGGCAGCTTTTGAGTTTCATTTTCACGAAAAGTACTACCCTTAGACCTACCGACATGAGGGCGAGAATGAGTTCTTGCGCCTCAGGCAGGGAGGCATGGCAGTTACTGAGTACGAGCATCGATTTACTGAGTTAGGCAGATACGTCCCTACAATACTCGTTGATGAACAGATGCGGATACGACGTTTTTTTGACGGCTTGCGACCTGATATTCGGTCGAAGATGTGCTGTGTCAACATACCCTCCTACGCCGAGTTGGTTCATATGTCTATGCACGTAAAGTAGGATGTTGAGCGACTGACACGCTCTCATGGCCCTATGGTTCCTAGGCCATGACCAGATATCCAGAGCAGGCCATTCCTCGGCAAGAAGCCTCGTGTTGACTCTCCTCCCAGTATTGCGGCACCAATAGTTCCGATGAGGCATCCAGGTGTGACCTGTTCTTACTACGAGAAATCGAGTCACCCTGCAGAGAGTTATTTTACCCGGATGAGAGACAGCAGGTTTGCACCACCATAGAGGATTGATCGTCCTCGCCCTCAGGCTTTATCGGCTCCACCACTACGGACAGCACCAGCACACCCATCCTTCAGACCACCTGCACCTCGTTTTAGGCCGCCACAGCGACCTATGGTGCTTCAACCCAACCGACCTTAGCAGGCACACATTCATGCACTTATAGCGGAGGAGCCAGAGACAGCACCTTTAGCACCAATGGCCTTCGAGGTCACTGCATACGTCCAAGGTATTCCTATCTTCTTATTGGTGGACACAGGGTCCACTACCTCTATGATCTCATGCACGGCAGTCAAGCGACTGGGTTTGGATACACTACCAGAAAAATGGGCAAAGGTTACGGATAAAATCCGTAGCCATAGGTCTATAACTACGGATCTAGTCCGTAGCACTAGTGTAGTCATAGGTCCCGTAACAATAGGTTTGGAACCTATGGCTACGGATTTAATCCGTAGCTATATGTTCCAACAGCTATGGATATGATCCGTAGCAATAACTACCAGAAAATAAGCAAAGGCTACAGACCAAATCTATACCATAGATTATGGCTACAGTTGTAGTCCGTAGCACGACCGTAATCATAGGCGCGGTGGAACCTATGGCTACGGATTTAATCCGTAGCTATATATTCCAATAGCTACGGTTATAATCCGTAGAAATATATTAAAAGTTCTTAGCAATATGCCAAATTTAAGGCTACACCTGTCAGATTAGTGGCTACGGTCAATATCCGTAGCTATTTTGGACATTAAAAAATTTTATATAATCATTTGTTCATTCAATTACCACCTGTACAATCATTCATTCATTCAATTACAATCTTTCATTCAATCAATTACAATTACAATCCTTCATTCAATCAATTATAATTACAATCAATTACAATCCAATTCATTCAATCAATTTCAATAATACTGAAAATACAAGTCTTTAGCTTCATTAGAGAAATTAATGTGCTCGACTTCACCATGAAATTTCAACAGCTTCTTATATTCCATCATCCTACAAACAATCATGTCACTCATAAATTAGAATACCCATTAGAGAAAAGAAAGACAAAGTGAAAGAAGTGCATCATGTATAACCATTTTTTTCTTAATGAATTAAAAAAAAAAAAAAAAAAAAACTTAAAGAGGAATGAAATTGACACAAAAGAAATGGTCTCACCATATGATTATAGGTTTAGGTTTAGGTTAAGGTTTACGTTTAGGTTATAGGTTTTGGGATTTGAGAATGAGTTTGGGTTTAGGTTATAGGTTTTGGTTTTGGTTTTGGTTATAGGTTTTAGGATTTGAGAATGGGCTCGGGTTTAGGTTATAGGTTTTGGTTTAGGTTATAGGTTTTAGTTAAGGTTTAGGTTTTTGGATTTGAGAATGAGTTCGGGTTTAGGTTATAGGTTTTGGTTTTGGTTTAGGTTATTGTTTTGGGATTTGAGAATGGGTTCGGGTTTAAGTTATAGGTTTTGGTTTTGGTTTTGGTTATAGGTTTTGGTTTTGGGAATTGAGAATGGGTTCGGGTTTAGGTTATAGGTTTTGGTTTTGGTTTAGGTTATAGGTTTTGGTTTAGGTTTAGGCAAAGGTTTAGGTTATAAGTTTTGGATTTGAGAATGGGCTATGGTTTAGGTTTAGGAATCGGGTTCATGTTGGGATTGGGTTTAAGTTTTGGTTTTCAAGTTTAGGTTTAGGTTTAGGTTAGAGAGTTGAGATTAGGATTAGGTGTAGGTTTAGCTCAGGAATTGAGTTTAGGTTATAGGTTTAGGAAAGGTTAGGTTTAGGTTATAGGTTTTGGGATTTGGGAATAGTTTTAGGTTATAAGTATAGGTTTAGGTTAGGTTATAGGTTAAGGTTTAGGGATTTGAGTTTAGGTTATAGTTTTGGTTTTGGTTTTGGTTAAGGTTTAGGTTTTTGGATTTGAGAATGGGTTCGGGTTTAGGTTATAGGTTTTGGTTTTGGTTTTGGTTTAGGTTATAGGTTTTGGTTAAGGTTTAGGTTTTTGGATTTGAGAATGGGTTCGGGTTTAGGTTATAGGTTTTAGTTTTGGTTATAGGTTTTGGTTAAAGTTTAGGTTTTTGGATTTGAGAATGGGTTCGGGTTTAGGTTATAGGTTTTGGTTTTGGTTTAGGTTATAGGTCTTAGTTAAGGTTTAGGTTTTGGATTTGAGAATGGGTTCGCGTTTAAGTTATAGGTTTTGGCTTTGGTTTAGGTTATAGGTTATGGGATTTGAGAATGGGTTCGGGTTTAGGTTATAGGTTTTGGTTTAGGTTTAGGTTATAGGTTTTTAGATTTGAGAATGGGTTATGGTTTAGGTTTAGGAATCGGGTTCATGTTCGGGATTGGGTTTAAGTTTTGGTTTTCAAGTTTAGGTTTAGGTTTAGGTTAGAGAGTTAAGATTAGGATTAGGTGTAGGTTTAGCTCTAGGAATTGAGTTTAGGTTATAGGTTTAGGGAAAGGTTAGGTTTAGGTTATAGGTTTTGGGATTTGAGAATAGTTTTAGGTTATAAGTATAGGTTTAGGTTAGGTTATAGGTTAAGGTTTATGGATTTGAGTTTAGGTTATAGGTTTTGGTTTAGGTTAAGGTTTAGGTTTTTGGATTTGAGAATGGGTTCGGGTTTAGGTTATAGGTTTTGGTTTTGGTTTTGATTTAGGTTATAGGTTTTGGTTAAGGTTTAGGTTTTTAGATTTGAGAATGGGTTCGGGCTTAGGTTATAGGTTTTGGTTTTGGTTATAAGTTTTGGTTAAAGTTTAGGTTTTTGGATTTGAGAATGGGTACGGGTTTAGGTCATAGGTTTTGGTTTTGGTTTAGGTTATAGGTCTTGGTTAAGGTTTAGGTTTTTGGATTTGAGAATGGGTTCGCGTTTAAGTTATAGGTTTTAGCTTTAGTTTAAGTTATAGGTTATGGGATTTGAGAATGGGTTCGGGTTTGGGTTATAGGTTTTGGTTTAGGTTATAGGTTTTGGTTTTGGTTTAGGTTAAGGTTTAGGTTTAGGTTATAGGTTTTTGGATTTGAGAATGGGTTCGGGTTTAGGTTATAGGTTTTGGTTTTGGTTTAGGTTATAGGTTTTGGGATTTGAGAATGGGTTCGAGTTTAGGTTATAGGTTATGGTTTTGGTTTAAGCTTAGGTTTAGGTTTTTTGGGATTTGAGAATGGGTTCGGGATTAGGTTATAGGTTTTGGTTTTGGTTTAGGTTATAGGTTTTGGTTAAGGTTTAGGTTATAGGTTTTGGTTAAGGTTTAGGTTTTTGGATTTGAGAATGGGTTCGGGTTTAGGTTATAGGTTTTGGTTATGGTTTAGGTTTTGGATTTAAGAATGGGTTCGGGTTTAGGTTATAGGTTTTAGTTTAGGTTAAGGTTTAGGTTTTTGGATTTGAGAATGGGTTCGGGTTTAGGTTATATTATGTTTTGGTTTAGGTTAAGGTTTAGGTTTTGGATTTGAGAATGGGTTCGGGTTTAGGTTAAGGTTTAGGTTTTCGGGTTTAGGTTATAGGTTTTGGTTTAGGGATTTGAGTTTAGGTTATAGGTTTTGGTTTAGGTTATAGGTTTTGGTTTAGGTTAAGGTTTAGGTTTTTGGATTTAAGTATGGGTTCGGGTTTAGGTTATAGGTTTTGGTTTTGGTTTTGGTTTAGGTTATAGGTTTTGGTTAAGGTTATAGGTTATAGGTTTTAGGATTTGAGAATGGGTTCGAGTTTAGGCTATAGGTTTTGGTTTTGGTTTAGGTTATAAGTTTTGGGGTTTGAGAATGGGATCGGGTTTAGGTTACGAGGTTTTGGTTAAGGTTTAGGTTTAGGTTTAGATTTAGGTTATAGGTTTTTTGGGATTTGAGAATAAGTTCGGGATTAGGTTATAGGTTTTTGTTTTGGTTTAGGTTATAGGTTTTGGGATTTGAGAATGGATTCGAGTTTAGGTTATAGGTTATGGTTTTGGTTTATGCTTAGGTTTAGGTTTTTTATGATTTGAGAATGGGTTCGGGATTATGTTATAGGTTTTGGTTTTGGTTTAGGTTATAGGTTTTGGTTAAGGTTTAGGTTATAGGTTTTGGTTAAGGTGTAGGTTTTGGATTTGAGAATGGGTTCGGGTTTAGGTTATAGGTTTTGGTTTAGGTTAAGGTTTAGGTTTTTAAATTTGAGAATGGGTTCGGAGTTTAGGTTATAGGTTTTGGTTAAAGTTTAGGTCTTTGGATTTAAGAATGGGTTCGGGTTTAGGTTATAGGTTTTGGTTTAGGTTAAGGTTTAGGTTTTTGGATTTGAGAATGGGTTCGGAGTTTAGGTTATAGGTTTTGGTTTAGGTTAAGGTTTAGGTTTTGGATTTGAGAATCGGTTCGAGTTTAGGTTTTGGTTTAGGTTTTTGGATTTGAGAATCGGTTCGAGTTTAGGTTTTGGTTTAGGTTAAGGTTTAGGTTTTCGGGTTTAGGTTATAGGTTTTGGTTTAGGGATTTGAGTTTAGGTTATAGGTTTTGGTTTAGGGATTTGAGTTTAAGTTATAGGTTTTGGTTTAGGTTATAGGTTAAGGTTTAGGTTTTTGGATTTAAGTATGGGTTCGGGTTTAGGTTATAGGTTTTGGTTTTGGTTTTGGTTATAGGTTTTGGTTAAGGTTATAGGTTTTGGTTTAGGTTATAGGTTATAGGTTTTGGGATTTGAGAATGGGTTTGGGTTTAGCGATAGGTTTTGGTTTTGGTTTAGGTTATAGGTTTTGAGATTTGAGAATGGGCTTGGGTTTAGGTTACGTGTTTTGGTTAAGGTTTAGGTTAAGGTTTAGGTTTAGGTTTAGGTTATAGGTTTTTGGGATTTGAGAATAGGTTCGGGATTAGGTTATAGGTTTTGGGATTTGAGAATGGATTCGGGTTTAGGTTATAGGTTATGGTTTTGGTTTATGCTTAGGTTTAGGTTTTTGAGATTTGAGAATGGGTTCGGGATTAGGTTATAGGTTTTGGTTAAGGTTTAGGTTATAGGTTTTGGTTAAGGTGTAGGTTTTGGATTTGAGAATGGGTTCGGGTTTAGGTTATAGGTTATAGGTTTTGGTTTATGTTAAGGTTTAGGTTTTGGATTTGAGAATGGGTTCGGGTTTAGATTATAGGTTTTGGTTAAGGTTTAGGTTTTTAGATTTAAGAATGGGTTCGGAGTTTAGGTTATAGGTTTTGGTTTAGGTTAAGGTTTCGGTTGTTGGCTTTGAGAATGGGTTCGGGTTTAGGTTATAGGTTTTGGTTTAGGTTAAGGTTAAGGTTTAGGTTTTGGATTTGGGAATGGGTTCGGGTTTAAGTTTTGGTTTAGGTTAAGGTTTAGGTTTTCGGGTTTAGGTTATAGGTTTTGGTTTAGGGATTTGAGTTTAGGTTGTAGGTTTTGGTTTAGGTTATAGGTTTTGGTTTAGGTTAAGGTTTAGGTTTGGATTTAAGTATGGGTTCGGGTTTAGGTTATAAGTTTTGGTTTAGGTTATAGGTTATAGGTTTTGGGATTTGAGAATGGGTTCGGGTTTAGGCTATAGGTTTTGGTTTTGGTTTAGGTTATAGGTTTTGGGATTTGAGAATGGGCTCGGGTTTAGGTTACAGGTTTTGGTTAAGGTTTAGGTTTAGGTTTAGGTTATAGGTTTTTTGGGATTTGAGAATAGGTTCGGGATTAGGTTATAGGTTTTGGTTTTGGTTTAGGTTATAGGTTTTGGGATTCGAGAATGGATTCGGGTTTAGGTTATTGGTTTGGTTTTGGTTTAGGTTATAGGTTTTGGTTAAGGTTTAGATTTAGGTTTTAGGTTTTGGGATTTGAGAATGGGTTCGGGTTTAGGTTATAGGTTTTGGTTTTGGTTTAAGTTTAGGTTATAGGTTTTGGATTTGAGAATGGGCTATGGTTTAGGTTTAGGAATCGGGTTCATGTTCGGGATTGGGTTTAAGTTTTGGTTTTCAAGTTTAGGTTTAGGTTTAGGTTAGAGAGTTGAGATTAGGATTAGGTGTAGGTTTAGCTCTAGGAATTGAGTTTAGGTTATAGGTTTAGGGGAAAGGTTAGGTTTAGGTTATAGGTTTTGGGATTTGGGAATAGTTTTAGGTTATAAGTATAGGTTTAGGTTAAGTTATAGGTTAAGGTTTAGGGATTTGAGTTTAGGTTATAGGTTTTGGTTTAGGTTATAGGTTTTGGTTTAGGTTAAGGTTTAGGTTTTTAGATTTGAGTATGGGTTCGGGCTTAGGTTATAGGTTTTGGTTTTGGTTTTGGTTTTGGTTAAAGGTTTTAGTTAAGGTTATAGGTTTTGGTTTAGGTTTTAGGTTATAGGTTTTGAGATTCGAGAATGGGTTCGGGTTTAGGTTATAGGTTTTGGTTTTGGTTTAGGTTATAGGTTTTGGGATTTGAGAATGGGCTCGGGTTTAGGTTATAGGTTTTGGTTTAGGTTAAGGTTTAGGTTTTGGATTTTAGAATGGGTTCGGGTTTAGGTTATAGGTTTTGGTTAAGGTTTAGGTTTTGGATTTGAGAATGGGTTCGGGTTTAGGTTATAGGTTTTGGTTTTGGTAAGGGTTTAGGTTTTGGATTTAAGATTGGATACGGGTTTAAGTTTTGGTTTAGGTTAAGGTTTAGGTTTTCGGGTTTTGGTTTAGGGATTTGAGTTTAGGTTATAGGTTTTGGTTTAGGTTATAGGTTTTGGTTTGGGTTAAGGTTTAGGTTTTGGATTTGAGTATGGGTTCGGGTTTAGGTTATAGGTTTTGGTTTTGGTTTTGATTTAGGTTATAGGTTTTGGTTAAGGTTATAGGTTTTGGTTTTGGTTAAGGTTTAGGTTTTTGGATTTGAGTATGGGTTCGGGTTTAGGTTATAGGTTTTGGTTTTGGTTTTGGTTTAGGTTATAGGTTTTGGTTTAGGTTATAGGTTATAGGTTTTGGGATTCGAGAATGAGTTCGGGTTTAGGTTATAGGTTTTGGTTTTGGTTTAGGTTATAGGTTTTGGGATTTGAGAATGGGCTCGGGTTTAGGTTATAGGTTTTGGTTTTAGTTTAGGTTTAGGTTATAGATTTTTGGATTTGAGAATGGGTTATGGTTTAGGTTTAGGAAATTGGGTTGAGTTCGAGATTGGGTTTAAGTTTGGGTTTTCAAGTTGAGGTTTAGGTTTAGGTTAGGGAGTTGAGATTAGGATTAGGTGTAGGTTTAGCTTTTGGAAATTGAGTTTAGGTTATAGGTTTTGGTTTTGGTTTAGGTTAGAGGTTTTGATTTAGGTTATAGGTTATAGGTTATAGGTTTTGGTTATAGGTTATAGGATTTGAGAATGGGTTTGGGTGTGGTCCCTGCAAATACAAATATAAACACGGCCTGTCCGAATGGTCAGGCCCTTCCAATGTCGTCCATAGGAAATAGACAGCTTCATCATGGACATAACAGCGGTTCCCACCTTCCAGGGACCCCCGCTCTTCCAGATAGCTCCGATGCACATCCGGGTCTGCTCCATTAATCTCGAGCAAATACATAAACACGGCCTGTCCAAATAGCCAGGCCCTTCTAATGCCGTCCATAGGAAATGGATAGCTTCATCATAGTCATAACAGCGGTTCCTACCTTCCAGGGACCCCCAGCTTCATCATGGTCATAACAGCGGTTCCCACCTTCTAGGGACCCCCGCTCTTCCGGATAGCTCCGACGCACATCCAGGTCTGCTCCATCGATTTCAAGCAAATACATAAATATGGCCTGTCCAAATGGCCAGGCCACTCCAATCATGTGCATTCTTGACAAGAGACATACCAGATGCATGAATCTGAAATACGCAGCTCCAATCCTCACACATGCAACATCCACCTGAAAGAATGCGCATAACCGTCATGCTTGAGTAATCAATACAGGAATCTACATTTAAAACCATAAAATCAGAGATACTCATTTGCATTTTTTGTTTAGGTTTAGGTTTAGGTTATAGGTTATAGTTTTAGGGATTTGAGAATAGGTTAAGGTTTAGGTTTAGGAAATCGGGTTCGGGTTCGAGATCGGGTTTAAGTTTGGGTTTTCAAGTTTAGGTTTAGGTTTAGGTTAGGTAGTTGAGATTAGGATTAGGTGTAGGTTTTGGTTTAGGGATTTGAGAAAACATTTAGGTTTTAGGTCATAGGTTTAGGTTTTAGGCTTAGGTTTAGGTTATAGGTTTAGGTTTAGGTTCTAAGTGTAGGTTATAGGTTTAGGTTTAGGTTAGGTTAGGTTGTAGGTTGAGGTTTAGGGTATTAAGAATAGGTTAAGGTTTAGTTTAGGAAATCGGGTTTTGGTTCGGGATCGGGTTTAAGTTTGGGTTTTCAAGTTTAGGTTTAGGTTTAGGTTAGGGAGTTGAGATTAGGATTAGTTGTAGGTTTAGGTTTAGGGATTTGAGAATAGGTTAAGGTTTAGGTTTAGGAAATCGGGTTCGGGTTCGGGATCGGGTTTAGGTTTGGGTTTTCAAGTTTAGGTTTCGGTTTAGGTTAGGGAATTGAGATTAGGATTAGGTGTAGGTTTAGGTTTAGGGATTTGAGAATAGGTTAAGGTTTAGGTTTAGGAAATCGGGTTCGGGTTCGATCTTTTTTTGTCCAAATCCATGTCAATGCATGAGAATCATGCATAAACATGGATTTTAAGCAAAATGCATGAGGTGAATTACAACATAGATATCATGCACACGATATCACATAATGTATTGTTTGATTAACTACACATGTGCATTTTTTACAAGAGATGCACCATATGCTTGAATCTGAAATATGCAGCTCCAATCCTCTCACATGCAACATCCACCTGAAAGAATGCGCATAACTGTCATGCTTGAGTAATCAATACAGGAATGTACAAGTAAAACCATAAAACCAGTAATACTCACTGCATTTTCAGGATCTCCTCCATAATTGACGATCTCATTCTAAAGCCCTTCTCCCTCCTCCTTTATCCGGGCTTGGGACCAGCAATGCAAGGAGTTGCATTGGTGGAGTTAAAAAAGGGCTTAGGCTCCATTTGGTTTTTAAAAAAAAATGCTTTCATAAACACTAATGTGTGACCAAATGGAGCCTAAGACTATAAATACATTCAAATATAGAGTACAAAATTCATTCAATATTTAAAAAAAAAAAAAAAAAAACAAGTGCCAAGTTAGTTCTAAATTAGTTCAAAATGCACACTACATGTTTAAAATTAGTTCAAAATGCACACTACACATGTTCAATTATAAAGTACCAAATTTGTTCAAATTATTGAATTCTCAAAGCCTCTTTCCCCCATTACACAAATGATCCCAGACCGACCTCTCCAAGTGTAGATGTGAACCCATCTTCTTTCCACAAAGGAGCGTGAGGTTGTACAACCTCAGTCAAGATAACAACAAAAGCTCCATCCTCCAACGGTTCGCAATGGACAGTTGCATTTAGATTAACTTCATATACTTTACCACGAGCAACTACACCACGTTTTTCAAAACCAAGCAAATCGCATCTCTTACCGATATATATAATATCCGGCTACAATTACACATAAAATAGCATTGGTATTGTTAGTGCTTATAATATAATTGTAAGCTCAATATAGTAAAAAAAAAAATTATACTTGCATACCGACGATGCCTGAGTAGATTTAACGACTGTTGGTGATGAGAGATTTTAAGTAGACTCTCTCTCTTTCTGCATATCCACCAATGTTTTCTTCATCTCAACTATATCTTGAGTCACATCATCCAATTTTTTCTTCACCTGAGTTAACTCTTGAACTACGCCCTCTTTTTCTTTTGTCACATTCTCTACCTTTGAACGAGCAAGGGCTGACTTCTTCAGTCCTACCTTGCTTATTGAGCAACCTAGACCCCGCATTCGCCCTCTTTTATCAGAACCAACCAACTGTAAAACATTGTAAATCAAGTTATTAAGATATTCATAATTACCATAAAACTTAAGTAATTTTTAAATTTTATTAGTACCTCTGTAAGGGCATCATCCTTGCCGGTCATCCTAGAAGCAGGATTGCTACTAGAGAACTCCTCTAGTTTTCCTGTGAAATAATACAAATGAATGCAATATAATTCAAAGTTATACATAAGCTTTTCATAAGGGTACTAGTTAGTGGTATGAGGGATGCACTTACAGCAAGGTCAGGATACTGGACAACTTTGTCCTTTCTTGTATGGGCTCTTAAGAAGACTTTACATCTACCTATCTCGGCATCAGACGTAAGATTCTTCTCCTTCGCCTTTAGGACATTACATATCATTGAAATACATATCATTAATAAATTTAGATGAATGATAATTCAAATTTAAATTCAATTTTAAACTATAATATTTATTTTTAAATACATACCATCTTATGGCGAGTAACAGCCATGCTGTGCCTCCCAAGACACGCAGGTCCTTTTAGCTTGGCCCGATTGATTTTATTCTTTACGCTTACCCTCTTGAATTCCTCGGTGGTACGTTGATCCACGAAGACCCTCTAATCCTCCATAGGGATACCTGGGGGGGAAGGACCATCTCTCACAGCAATAGGATCCTTGTCTTTAATATATTTTGCAGTCAATCTTCTCTTGTAATTCCTCCATGCTTCATTGATGCGTTTTGTAACGTACTCAAGACCTGCATCCCAACTTTGACCCTCAAACTCATAAAACTGTGACAGTCTTTCTGTGACCATACGAATTTGTTCATGAGGCACCTGGCGAAAGTCCTGGTATATGATTGGGATATGAGAATGGGTGAGGTCACCGACATGTGATGCAAAGTCTCTATGATCAGAACAATCCTCATTCGGTTGCCTGAATTCATTTATCTTTAAGACTTTTTTCCTATCAGGTTGCACAAGTAAAGAGACCCCCCTAGTAATGCCTCTCTTTCTAGATGAAGAAGAAGCTAACACAATTACATAAAAAGAATAACAGTTATATATACACATAATTGATTAACGCCAATATATAAGAAAAAGGAAATTTACATGTATAATTAAGAAGAAGTATCTTATTACGTTTGGTGTTGCTTGAATCTGTACTCTCAAGCACCTGCGCACCCAATAGTTCTGGTTGTGAATCCATGTGCTTATTTCTTCCCTAATATGAAAAGAAAAGAAAAAAAAGCTAATGGTTAAGAAATAATTTAGATCACAGATAAAGTACAAAAAATTCACATATATTATCCAAACCTTGATTAGATTTCCTCCAATAAATATCATTTTGTTACATACTTAGAAAATACAAACAAATTAGTAAATTCTCTTTGATCATTTTCTTTTCTTTGTTTTCTCGACCACAACACTAACGTCTTCAGATTCATCGAATATCAACTCATCAACCATTACTAATGAGGTGAGATCAGGTCCTGCATCAGCATTGCTTACAGCCTTTAATAGTTCCGATAGAACGCATGTCTCTTCTTCGACAAAAAAAAAAATTTGGAACCTCTAAGACGACATGTCAGTCAGCATTTTTTGGATCTCTGGAGTAGAAAACTTACGTGGCATGCTCTGCAAGAATAAAGGGCTCGTCACCGACTTTGTCTGAACTGTAAAGACTAGACAAATTTACTAATCTCAAATTCGCTTCGACATCAAAAGAAACACCATGATGTGTCACTTTCACCCAATCACACTTAAATAGGACGGGCTTGTACCCTATTCGGTATTCCAATTGGATAATTCTACGAAGGACTCCATAGTAAGGTTGATTTTCATCCACTATATTGATATCCTTAGCACTTGATCGGAAGGTTGTCATACCTTCTATCCTAACCCCACAGTTTTGGTTTGTTTTATTCTCCTCTTAGTCCTTAGTGACAAATAGGAAATCATTAATATAATACTTATTATATTCAATAGAAAAAGCTAGAGGTCCTCTCACTACATCTTTAAATTCATTATCGTCAGATTCAATGAACTCTGGTTGTCTCTTCAACCAAGATATGAATTCGTCCTCGCTAGGCACCCTGTTGGTCCTCTTATAGCATCGCTGCAAGAAATCTTTGTGCTTCTGCGTGATATTCAATAACATTGTTATATTGAAATCGCATAAAGTAAGGAAGATATATATATATATATATATGAGCTTATTGTACATATCCTTCCCACTTGTTGTAGCTGGGATGACTTTTCAGTACCCATGTACGAGTTTGTTCGTATTCAATACCCGCTAGGATAACACTTTGACCCGAACCTACTGGACCAACATCGTCATCATTAGGGTCATCATCAACGATGTCTTCCAACTTACATAGTCTTAGAATAACTCCGTTAAACCGTTTTTCCAGCCTTTCTAATAGGCATGTTTTCTGTTTTCCTTTATATTGGTTGTAGAATATAACCGTCTCCTCTTGGATGTACTGCTCTGCAATACAACCCTCAAGTCGTGTCTTGTTACGAACATAGGCCTTGAATGTCTTCATGAACCTGACAAAGTTAATAATACATTATATATACATGCAAATGTAGATGTTAAGCCAATTTATTCTTACTAAGCTCATAGCATACCTTTCAAATGGATACATCCATCAATAGTATACAGGACCACATATGCGAGCCTCGTAAGCCAAATGGATCGACAAATGAATCATAATGACAAATATCGATGGTGGGCATATAGTTTCAAGCTGACATAGCATCTTAGCCATGCCCCTCTCAAGAGTAAGGAGTGTTTGAAGGTCTATGGTTGTCGAGCACAAGGCATTAAAAAATGTGCAAAAGCTTGTAATTATAGAACGAATGACCTTCCTATCCCTGAATGCATGCTGGATGAGAACTGGAAGCAGATATTGCATCAACACATGATAAGAATGAGACTTTATTCCCTTTAAATCCAAGCAATCTTCCTTTACAATGGTCCTCCAATTCGCACTAAAACCGATAGGAACACGCAGCTCATGCAAAGTCTGGATGAAAAGTTTTTTCTCTTCTTTTCTTAGACAGAAAGGACCTTATTTCTGAATCACCTTGCCATTATTCTTTTTCAGCCATAGACACATCTTAATTCCCAATTGTTTCAGGTCCCTGCGTGCATTAGCATCATCCTTGGTTTTGTCAGGCGTGTTCAACATCAAGGCAACTAGGATTTCACATATATTTTTCTCAATATGCATGACATCAAGGTTGTGACGCACGGAAATATCTTTTCAATACTCCAGATCAAATAATATAGACCGTTTGAAGAACCACGGTGATTCAACATCATCTGTTAGCTCTTGTCGACCTCCTTCAATACCCCTTATATTACTCTTCCCAGTCTTCCCCCACTGCATATTCAAGTTCACGGTTTGTCTTTTAACCTCAATCTCATCCAGATGGATCGGTTGACGTCGTATCTCCACCTTCTTGTTGAACGTGCCAGCACTTGTGTCCTTCCTAGCCTGTTCTGACATTGGTAACCATCGTCTGTGGCCCATATAAACATGTTTCTTTCCATATTGGAGTCGTAGAGAATCTATGTTAGGACCACCTACGGGACAACCATACTTACCATTTGTCCTACAACCAGAAACGTTACCATATGCTGGAAAGTCATGGATTGTCCAAAGCAGAACGGCACACATGTTGAATTTGTTTTCATAGTATGCATCGAACGTCGTGACCCCTTCTCGCCATAACTTTTGCAGTTCATCAATCAATGGTTGTAAATAAACGTCAATATCCTTTCTCGGTTGTCGTGGTCCCTCAATGAGCAAAGTCAACATAGTAAACTGAGGTTTCATGCAAAGCTTTGGTGGAAGGTTGTACGTCACACACATAACGGGCCATGAACTATACGACATACTGAAAGTGCTGAATGGGTTAAACCCATCTGTAGCCAAACCCAATCGAACATTGCGAGGCTCAGCTGAAAAATCTGTATACTTGTCATCAAGATTCTTCCATGCAATAGAATCAACTGGATGCTCCATCTTTCCATGTTGAAATTTCCTAGTTGAGTGTCAAGACATTTCTTTCGCCAACCATTGCACACTGAACATACTTTGTAGCCTTGGTGTTAATGGAAAATACCTTAACACATTCCTAGGTATTCGAGATTGTTTTTTCTCAGAATCCATTTCAGTCTTGTACCTAGAAGTTTTACAATTTGGACAAATGGTTTTCATCTCATTCTCTCTCCAGTATAAGATGCAGTCATTTGGACAAGCATGGATTTTCACACAATCAGGACCTAACTTTGTAATGATCTTCTTCGCTTGGTAGGTATTAGTTGGGGCCTTGTTACCGTAAGGTAACACCTTCTTCAGTAGTTGAAGGAGCTCTGTAAAGCTTTTTTGACTCCATCCATGATTCATCTTTAATTTGAAAAGATGTACAATGAAAGTCAGCACGGTGAAATCTTGGGCCACAGGGTATAGCTCAGTCATTGCGTCTCACAAATTTGCTTCAAACTCATTAGTTTCATTTTCTCCAAAGACGCCTTCAACTATAGGAGTCACATTGGGCTCATCCTGTACAACTTCATCTAGCTTATTACCACTAAGTTCTTGAACGATCGCGTTGTGAACCTCGTTTAAGTTCGAGACATTATAGTATTGTTGGGAACTTGATTCACGTACAGTACACTTAGGTGATACATGCTCCCCATGCATGTTTCAAACCCTATAGCTTGGGTCGAATCCATTTTTCATTAGATGTATTTCCATATCATCATAAGAAACCGGAAAACGTGCACATCTTCAAGTGGTGCATGGACAAGGAACGGATTCTCTACCAGGAAGGTTTTCTTGTGCAAACTTTGAAAAACTTCTGATTCTAGAAAGAAAACGTGGGTCTGGGAAACTTAGTGTCATCCACTCCCTATTCATTACAGCCGGATCTCGATTAAACAAGGGATCCATTTTCAACCTACACCTTACTGAAAAATAAAGTTGGAATTTAGCCTCATGCACCATCTTCCTCAAAAGTTAGGGATTCGAGAAGTGCTATCAGATGATTGAACCCATACAGATATTATCTACCAAATACAATGTATTAAGAAGTTTGCAATCATTGTATTTTTACAATAAATTAATAATGTTGCTAACATTTTGCTCTACCCAATGTGGTTTCTGTGAAACCACTACAATGAAATATTTCATAAAAAGTTTCAGAAGAAAGATACTTTCAGTTTTAAAATGGTTAAGAAAACAAATACAGCAACAGTACACATTCAACTAGAAAGAGGCTAAAGATTGGATGGTTTGGATCATCCAATCTTAGGGATTTTTTTAAAATATGCAAGTGTTCCATACAAAATGTGGTCCACTAAATCAAGGGCTGCATCAGTAAACCACGGGCCCAACTTGCATATACAAGTATTCACACTAAATATGCTTATTTCTTTAAGTCTAAATCCTTGTACTTATTCTTGCATAAGATGATATAAGGACTATTAATATGAAGCATGCTTCTGGCCCATCACTTGTAGACCAATGGCCCAAGTTGGCCCGTGCCGATTGGGCGTAGAGATGGATTAGTCTCATCAGCCTCAAACACAGCAAGTCTACCAGCTTTCATAGACTCCATTGACGTTCAAAAGAAGAAGTTCGCAGATAAAGGCCTTGATACTCAGGACCTCGTCACCCTTGTCGGTATGCAACTAGACGTTAGGGCCTGTTCATTATTCAGCATTCATTCCCTTGTTTTTATGTTTCTTGGAAAATGATTAAATTTTATTTGGTCAATAAATAAGGTTTTTTTGGGAAAATTACCTGTAAAAGTTTAAAAATTAGTTTTAATTTCTCAAGAGAATTGGAGAAATTACTTAATTAGCCAAGAAATATAAAAACTAGCAAAATACCACCTTAACTAACCTAAAATTTTCTAATTTTCTATACTATTATATGCAATCAAATATTATTAAGAGTCTAAGACATTGTTAATCTCAACCATCATGGTGTTTTAGAATAAGGAAACATTGGGAAAATTAGCATTTATGTTATGTTCCTTTCATAATATTAAGATATGATTGTGATATTTGTACTAGGTGGGCACACTCTCGGAATGTTTGCATGCCAGTTCTTTGTATATCGACTCTATAACTTCACTTCGACAGGAAATGGTGCTGATCCGACCATTGTAAAAGAATGAATCATCTAGATAGTATTTTATAAAAATAATGAACAACATTCCCTCAGAAATCTGTATAAACTCAAAACAAAAAATAAAAATAAAATCCTATGCTTCCTAGATAAGGGCACCACCACCAACAGCAAAATTTTTACCTAAAAATCAATATATTAGTTTACAGTTAAGGCTACAGGGAATCAGTAGGAATTGCGATATCTATAACTCTGAACATTTTAAATGTCAGAATCAATATGATATTAGGACATGCGAAATCCAAAGATGTGCCAATTGTGCTGCAACAATTTGGTGTGAGATTCATGACTACTGAATGTGTTGAATATAAATCTCACAACATTTTCTAATTTATTTTATTCTTGCCAACTCGAAAATGAGTTCGAGCTTGCCCTATAAGACACATACATCTTGGTGGGGTCCACATAGCACCGACAACTAGCCACCTGGCTGATGGCAGCGTCACTAGTCAAACCACGTCTGAGTTCTTCTAAACCGTCCATTCTTTTACAAGGTTACCCCACTTGATGAGTGTACCACACTGATTTTTATGTATGTTCATCTTCACCGTTGGCACCACCTTATATTCTGCCCAGACATTCCACATGGACCTGTCACGTTCACACACGTGCTAAATGTACATGTGGAGTGGGTGCATCCTGGTAGAGCTAGCAAACCTTGCAGAAGAAATGGTACGGTTTTGTTCTTCGCAACAATGGTTTGGCTCCGTACTACATTTCAGTGATCTAAGCCGTTCATCTTGTAGACCTCATAATTAGATGGGCCATCATTAAGTTATCTGCCTATTAGATGATCTTACAACCGATTGGTCAGAGTTACCGGGCCCACTAGAATCAACTGATGGGAGATATGTTGGGGCATCTTTCATCGGTAAGGTGGCCCAAGATATGAAAAGTTAAAGTTTGATGAGATCTCTAGGATGTGGAGTGTTGTCAGTCCAAATGTGATCACATGTGCCATTGCGGCACACATGCAAGATTTTAGATTTCCATCAGGTCAGTTGGACCGTTGGATTTTTTACCTGCAAATTCAGTCTGTTTCACTCTAGTTGATAAAAAATTATAAACTAAATAGATGGTAGTGTACAAATAATTATATGGGAACAAAAATAAAAATAAAAAATTCTGTGGCTGGAAATCAGTTTCTACAAATAATTTATTTGAAAATGTTGTTTGCATGTTTTTCTTTTTTGATTTTTCTTACAATGTTGTTTAAAAATCTAATGTTCATGTTTGAAAAAAAAAATCATTTTATCAAAATCAATATACCATGTATCAGTAAGGGTGCACATCGAGTTGAACCGAGTCAAGCTGGCGGCTCAGCCACTAGCTGACCTCAGCTCGAGCTCATCTCGGCTTGTTTTGGTCAGCAACTCGGGCTGAGTTTGAGCCAAGATCAAGTCGAGTTCGCCATTGAGGCATTTTTACAAACACCTGGACTACAACTTCAAAATCCCACTATAAGTAAAATAAAAGCAATGGTTTTACATTACAGATATTTTATGAAACACCTTCTATGCAACATAAAAACTAAGGTCGGGTTTGGGAGCATGGATTTGGAACCCCCTGGATTCGCAACCCCCGGGATTGGAAACCCCCTGGATTGGCAATCCTCTGGGTGTGTTTGGCACCCTGGAGTGTGAATCAACTTTAATTCAAAAATACCTATACATAACATATTTACAGGGGTTTGAATTTAATTACTAAATCAACTTTAATTTCCCCGATTAGTGAGATATATAATTTTTGACACTATGGTTGTGATAAGCCCGCTAAAATATATGTTTTGCCTAAAAATGATGAAATTTCAAGTCTCGGATGGATGGCAAGCACAAGATCATGTCTAAGTGACTAACCAACGATTTTTAATCATTGATTAATATGGACAATGTTTGGACGGTGCTGGATAATATTTGGATGGTGCTGATCTACATGAACAATGTTTGGACGGTGTTGATCATCATTAGCGGGCCATGTGCCCAGTAGAATGATAGTGTATAGTGACATACATTTATACCTACAACTATTGAAATGATTTTAGGCGTAATCCAAGCTCTCACCGTGGATTACAAACTCCCTCAAAGAGGGGATTCGAAACCCCCTGGATTGGCAATCCCCAGTTGCTTTATGCTGCTAAACAACCAAGGGGATTTGAAACCCCCTCTAATCCCCTCCAATCCCCTCCAATCCAAGGTGTCAAACGATCCCTAAGGAAAAAACGAGCATTTGTTTCATGTACATACTTTCCTTGCCACCAGCCACACTTGGTGAGCAACATCAATAGCATGGTAACCGAGTCACCGAAAACCCTCATCTGATTTCGGAAACAAAGAGAGAGAGAGAGAGAGAGAGAGAGAGAGAGAGAGAGAGAGAGAGAGAGAGTAACCTTCAAACCAGTTGAGACCTTCCCAGCGAAAACCCTCGACTGATCTCGGCAAAAGTGGGTTTTGAAAACGCTAGCAAGAGAGAGAGAGAGAGGGGTTGGGAAACAGAGAGAGGTGAATGTGGCCAAGAGACGTGGAGAGGGTGAGGGAGAGCGGGAGATCGAGAGATGGCGAGGGAGAGGTTGGAGTGAGAGAGAGAGAGAGAGAGAGAGAGAGAGAGAGAGAGAGAGAGGGTGAGGCGGAAATGAAAATGGCGTTTTGGGAGGTGCGGGCGGGAGAAACGGGATTAAATTTGGGATTTGGGGGTGGGGCGCGTGACGGACGGCCAATCAGGGACATGGGTTTTAGGACCATGGGGCCCACCATGATATATGTTATTTATCCACTCCATCCAATACTTTTAAAATATTATTTTAAGGGCTGATACAAAAAATGAGTCAGATCAGAGTTGTAAGAAAACCACACAACAAATTAACAATAAAAAATTAATTTTTATGATTTCTTATTGTGTGGTCCACTTATACCTTTAATCTATAAAATTTTTGGCCCGATCCACTGAAATTATATATACGAATTTATAGACGGCTTAGATCTAACACATATATTTCACTGAGCCCCATGGAGCCCCTTAAGCACCAGCAAGAGGGATGAGGAGGAAGGCTTTAGCTACGGATCAATTAGGCTTTTGGCTACGGTTTAGATCCGTAGCAAAATTGCTATGGATTAAATCCGTAGCCAAAAGTCTTCACATTCCATAGCCTTTGCTCGATTTTTTAGTAGTGATACTGCTCCTACGAGAGGAGTGAGGGTCATCACTGCCACAGGGACTTTCTCTGATGTTACTAGTATGTGTGAGGGCTGCCCGATAAACTTAGGTGGCAGAACGATATTAGTCGACCTGATCGTCGTCCCCCTATTCCATTACGACGTTATTTTCGGTATGGACTGGCTCACTAAAATGCGAGTAGAGATTGATTGCAAGATTAGGATGGTTACAGCTCACGGACCTGAGAGCATAGCTTTTACTTTTCCTGTTCAGGTTAGTCACGCTTCTTGGTTATGGTATTTCTCTTCTTTATTGGAGGCTACTGATGTTCCGACGCTTGTGGATATGCCTGTAGTTCAGGCTTTTGCGGACGTGTTTGAGCCGATTCCTGGGTTGCCTCCTCGGCGCGAGATCGACTTCGCCATTGATCTTGTACCTGGTGCGACACCCATTTCATTATCGATGTATCGCATGCCTCTATATGAGATGAAGGAATTAAGGAAACAAATTAATGGACTGGTAGAGAAGGGCTTTATACGACCCAGTGTGTCTCCTTGGGGAGCACCTATGTTGTTTGTCAAGAAGAAGGATGGGTCGCTATGGTTATGTACTGATTACCATAGGTTGAACCAGTTGACGGTGAAGAACAAATATCCTTTGTCCAGGATAGACGACCTGTTTGATCAGTTGAAGGGGGCAAAGTATTTTTTGAATATCGATTTACAGTCAGGGTATCATTAGTTGCACGTCAGGGATGAAGACGTGCAGAAGACGATGTTCAGGATCAGTTTTGGGCATTACGAGTTCCTTGAAATGTCGTTCGGTCTCACGAACGCACCGGCCGTGTTCATGGACTTGGTGAACCAGGTATTTCGGCCATTCCTATACTGATTCGTCTCATGTTTATCGATGACATCCTGATATACTCCACGAGTCGGAAAGAGCATGAGGGACACTTACAGGCAGTCCTAGATGCTCTAAGAAAGAACCAGTTGTTCGCGCAGTATAAGAAGTGCGACTTCTAGCAGGAGGAAGTTAAGTTCCTGGGACATGTGGTGTCCAAGGAAGGGATAGCAGTGGACCTGGCTAAGGTAGCCGCAATGCAGGACTGGAAGCAGCCTGGTTCAGTTACTAAGGTGAGGAGTTTTCTGGTCCTAGCAGGCTATTATCGACGATTCATTCGAGACTTCTCGAAGATAGCTAGAGTGTTGTCTCAGTTGACATGGAAGGATCTGAAGTTCGCCTGGAATGAGAAGGCGGAAGCAGCTTTTCAGGAGCTGAAGGACAAACTGACGTCTGCCCCTGTGCTAGTATTGCCAGAGTAAGGGGTTAACTACGCTATATATACTGACGCGACTCGCGTTGGTTTGGGTTGTGTCCTTATACAGAAGGACATGGTGATTGCATATGCCACGAGACAATTAAGGAAGCATGAGGAGAATTACCCTACGCACGACCTTGAGTTAGCAGCGGTCATATTCGCATTGAAGCTCTGGAGACATTACCTCTACGGAGAGGAGTTCGAGCTTTTCTGAGACCACATGAGCCTTAAGTATATATTCACTCAGCGGGACTTGGATATGAGGCAGCGCTGATGGATGGAGACCTTGAAGGACTTCAAGTTCGAGGTTTCCTACCATCCTGGCAAGGCCAACCTTGTGGCAGACGCGTTGAGTTACCAGAAGGCTATAGCATTTGCGGCTCCGCTGATGATAGCAGAGTGGGATATGTTGGAGTTTGTGCGGGACTTCAAGCAAAAGCTCACAGTGGAGGAACCATTTGAGTGTGTCGCACACTTTCGAATGTGGCCACTTATTGATGATCGGATTATCAAGGCCTAAAAGGGCAACGAGCGATTATCTAAGCTTCGAGAGCAAGCTAGTGATAATGTGGACTCCGAGTGGAGAGTTGGTACCGATGGGGGCCTATGATACCGTGGCCGCCTATGCGTCCTAGATATTCAGGACTTGAGACAAGAGCTTCTCAAGACTGCCCACAGATCGAAGCTTATGATGCATCCTGGTAGCATGAAGATGTATCAGGATATGAAGCGGTCGTATTGGTGGGACAATATGAAGGTCCACATCGCAGAGTATGTTTCATGTTGTCTCACATGTCAGCAAGTCAAGGCCGAGCATCGCCGACCTCCTGGACTCCTTCAGCCCATGCTCATAGCTGAATGGAAGTGGGACTTCATCTCTATGAACTTCATCTCGGTGCTGCCGAAGACAAGAAAGGGTTATGATTTTATTTGGGTGATCATGGATCGATTGACCAAATCGGCTCATTTTTTTCCTATTAAAGTGACTAACTTTACAAACAACTTAGCTAAGTTGTACATCAAAGAGATAGTGTGTCTGCATGGAGTTCCCTTGGAGATCGTGTCAGACTGCGACACACGATTCACGTCTATCTTCTGGACTCGTATCCAGGAAGCGATGGGTGTGAAGTTGAAGTTCAGTAGTGCGTTTCACCCTCAGACCGACAGGCAGACAGAGCGGGTGAATCAGATTTTAGAAGATATGCTATGGGGCTGTGTGTTAGACTTCAAGGATAGTTGGGATGACTGTCTTCCGTATGTAGAGTTTGCCTACAATAACAGTTTTTCAGGCAAGTATTGGTATGACTCCTTACGAGGCATTGTATGGGCGCCTTTGCAGAGCACCGCATTGTTAGGTTGAGGTCGGCGAGTGCAGTTTGATTGGCCCAGAGTTAGTACAGGCGACATTGGAGAAGATCGACATTATCAGGTGTCAACTCCTTACGGCCCAGAGCAGACAGAAGAGTTATGCCGATACGAGGCGGCGACCACTTGAGTTTGAGGTTGTAGATCATGTATTCCTCAGATTTTTCCCTATGAAGGGAGTCCTTCGGTTTGGGAAGAAGGGGAAGCTTACACCACGGTTCATTGGCCCATTTATGATACTTGATCGAGTGGGAGCGGTGGCATATCGTCTCGCTTTGCCTACACCACTCGCGGGCGTGCACAACGTATTTCATGTATCTATGCTGAAGAAATACGTCCCTGATCCTTCACACATCATCCATTGGGAGCAGGTGCAGTTGAGTGATGATGCTACATATGTACTGCGTCCGACACGTATCCTAGATAGGAAGGAGCAGGTGTTACGCAGTAAGGTGATTCCACTCGTGAAGGTACTGTGGACGCATCATACAGAGGAGGAAGCTACCTGGGAGACTGAAGCTGAGGTCCGAAAGAACTACCCTCAGCTTCTCGAGGAGTACGAAAATGTACTAATTTCAAGGATGAAATTTTTTATTAAGGGGGGTAGATTATAACGACTAGGAAAATCTCGTACAAAGACCCGAGGACCACCCTAGGCAGAAATCACACAAGACCAAATCCTTTAGAAATTAGACAAAGTTAACTAAGTGCTAAACTAGATTAGCCATGAAATCTGCTTGAACCACTTTAAATACGATCTGCAAGACCAGAATCATTGACGCTAGGTTACCCCAAAATCTAGGATTAAACTCATTACTCGACTGCTCTCGGGAGCACATTGAAACTCCGTATTAGATTTGGACCGCACGTCGAAAGTCCGATGACTATGAAGTTATAGAAGTAAGACCGCCTTACTGGGCTTGACAACCATCTCAGAAATTAAAACCTGATAGTATTCCGGGGCTATTCGCTTGAGCCCGAAGTGAAGAGTGTGAGAAAATGTGATTTCCTTTAGAAATTAAATCTAATTTAAGTAATCTGAGACTTGATGTTTGTGGGCCAAATATAAGCAATCAGAATGTCAGAATCTTACCCAGATACACCCTCGAATCAGGAAACATTTCTCATACATGTCTGTGTACTTATAACCCTAATCAAGTTCTGTAACCGTTGAACTGAAACTGGTCCGCCACGTGTGATCTGGAAACCCAATTGGAATGAAAACTTAACTCAACCTAGATCCATAGTCTATGAGCTTAAGTCTGACCTTTGACTCAAGGGGGGCTCCAGAAGTGCTCTGTTGAGCTAGAACAGATTCCCTTTGGACATAACCTAGGTATACCATGATCCTGAGTCTAGTTTAGTGAGTTTTAGGCTTATATAAGGACCTTAAACCCTCTCTCATTCTCACCATACGAATTTGAGAAAACCCTAGGAGAGAGAAGAGAAGAAAGGGAGAGAAAGTGTGAGAGAAGTGAGAGATTCTTCCCGATACTCTACCTTACTATCCTACGTGCTTAACCATCACGATCTAATCGCTTTTCCGGTGATTCTGACTTCATTTCTAGGTAAGAAAACTCTAACCATAACCTGTTTTAGGGTTTCTATTAGTACAAGTAGCGAAGTAGCTGACTTACCTTGTGTTATAAGTCGTCGTATCGACGTTGACGAAAGCGTAGAGTTTCTGTTAAGTTCGTTACGTTTCTACGGCGTAAGGTGTGAACTACAGAAGTATAGGTTATAGTTTTCAAAGATTTCAATGTCAGATAATGATAGATTCATGATCTGGGTGTTATTGTACATGTACAATGCGATGTTCGTTTTGCGTTTCAGTTGAGTATGCAAATTATGGCATATTATGTATTATGTATATTTGTAGAAAATACCGTATACATACAAATTTTGAAAGTGGGATTGCCATGATTAATTACTGTATGAATATGCTATATATATGTGTAATACTTACTCGGCGAAAGGATTTGCCCTAATACTTGTTTTTGCTACTATACGTTATGTATGTTAAATAAGTGTATTCTAAGTGTTTGTGAAAATGCTTGTAAGAGTAAGTACTTAGATGATGGTGCTTTAAGTAGGTGTTGAGATAGGACTCTCAACTAACTTAGAGATGTATATGATTCCTCCATGTTGGTTGTTTAATTTAACCACTTACTTATGAAATGTATGTGTCTGTATTTCCTGTTTATATTATGCTTTATAACATGCTTGTTAACATGCTTAAATTACTTTGTTTATTCTGTTTTACTCTATATGCTTCTGGTTAAGGATTGAATATGATTGGGGCTATGTTATAGTCCAGACGATCGGTAACAGACTTGAGTTCGTGGTTGAGATTCCTTTGCCATAAAGGATGTGTTTGACGAACCGGAGTCGTGCTTCGGTTGGCGACAGTGGTTAGGCCACGCGAAGTGCTTATGTACTTCATGTCATTCAGCTGGTTGTGCGCTCATGCTAGTCAAGCTCATCAAATAACCCGATCTGTCTAATGTATGTTCATCATGTATGGATGCTACTGCTTGAACTTAAGGTATCAAACTTACTAGTGTAACCCCATTAACCTTGGTACCTCGATCCACTAAGACTCATGAGCCAGGCATAGTGGTATGAGACACCGTGGTCGAGCTGTAGGCCTACGCTGGGGCCACGAGCCTCCCCGTAGTGACCAGTGAGCAACCTAGACTTGTGAGCTGAATACGGTGGTATGGGACACTGTATTCGAGCTGTCGGCCTACACTGATTGGTGACGAGCCCTTTGTAATGACCTCGAGCATAATCTGAATCTACAGAGAGGCGACGAGCCTTCCCGTAGTAAACAGAGTATAAACTAGGCCTGTATTGATAAGGTGATGGGGGAGCGGTGTAACGGGTGCGTGTAACAGCCCTGACAGCCCTTTACAATGACCTAGAACCGTATCATCGTATGAGATTATCTAAGATTGACGACCCTAGAATGGATCATTGTTTGGGAATGATATAAGGAAGGTACCTTAGTTTCTCAATACTGCTGTATGAAAAGGACTAATAATAACTCGATAATCACGCTCATAACATAGTACTGCATGTGCTTGGAAGATGTGGACTACTGAGGGATGAACGCATGCCGTGGACGTAAGATGTTGTCACACGAGGGAGCATTAGCGAGGGCATGCATCATGATTGCATTCCATACTTGCATTAATAAGAGTATTTACGAATGTTTGATTGTACTGCTTTATCATTACTGTTTGACTGAATTGATAACATTTTAACCTATGCTTTACTGTTCCACTAAGTTAGCTACTCACTCCCACGTTACGGGATGGTGTTCTGAACACCCACTAGACTTTGTCTTAGATGCAGGTATCGACGAGATGCAGGAAGATGAGCCTGATTACTATGATGATCAGGATGAGTTCTCCTACATGCAGTTCTCTAGAGGCTATGCTTAGGCCATTCAGATGACAGGGCTACAGGGTGTACCATTATAGTTGTACCATTTTTGGCATTTTGATTTTTGAAACAAATACATGTATATGGTGACTCAGTAAGGTGTTCATACTCTGGAGGCCGATTGTGACGTTTTTGGTTTTATATATGTTTATATACATCTTTTAGTCTTCTGCTTGTGTTTTATAATTTGATCTGGAGTATAAATTACTGTTTTGGTATAATCTCACTCATGATTATTGCACTAACACAGACAACATTTAATCATAAGCATTTATGTTGCATAAGTGATGTTTTGGAACTTGGGTGTTGAGTTGCTACTCGACCCCCGATTTTTAGGGCGTTACACATACCTAGGCGTGAATGCTTATGGAAATTGATCAAGTTTAAGTCAGCATAGTGAATTCCACGTAAAGTCGTATAAAGCACCAGACAGCTAACTACTTTGACGATTAAACAAAACAAGTATTCCTTGGGTGATCTAGAAAGCAATAAACAATCCAATACTGGGTCAGTATCCTCGTAAGGCTGTAGAAAGCGCATGGGGTCTACTATACCTTTTTGGTGTTAGTACCGATCAAGAGTTAAAGTGTTGTGATTAGCAGCTTGAGTAGGGACAATCACAACATTTTTCTCAAACCCTCGCGATATGTACGAATTATCTATTTCTAGGCAACTAGCTAACACAGACACAAAGGAAGGCAATGAATCCATATCGCAATTCATGACTGACTAGCAAAGGGGAGGTGTCCACTCACTTTGGCATTTGGTTGCACACAAACTCTACTAAAGAGGGGCATCTATAAACGCCCCACCCCAGGCTGATAAGCTTATTGAGTTTGAACAACTTGATAGAAAAATAAATCCCAATCCTAAATCATAACCCTGGAAGCCCAAACCCTAAGAACCCTAGTCCTAAACCCTAAACTCAACCCATTCAACTAAGTCAACCCAGTTAGCCTAATCCTGAACCCTGGGAACCTAAAACCTTATAGCCTTGAGTCAACTTGGCGAGTTAACTCACCCGGTCAACCTACCCAACCCCACAATGCATTCAACTCACCTAGTTAAGCCCAAAACCAAGCTCGAACCCAAGCCCAAAAGCAAGCCTAATCGAAGAAATGGTCAAAACCTCAAAGTAACAACCCTCACAGCAGAGCCTCCACATGCTTGGAGGATGCCGCTTGCCAAAGTAGGGAGTCCAAGTTGGTACTCTCCCTCTTTGGGGCAACACCCCCCCAAGCATGTGGAACTCACCTTTTTCGAACCTTAAGTGTCCGGTTAAGGTGCATTTACTCTGATGTCCATCTCCTTACCTAAAATTACCCTTTTACCACTTCATCCAACCCATGAGACGATTTCATGTAGCAATCTTCAATCTCAGCCATTCAACCACTTTTTGCCCCTAAGATTAACAGGAATTACAAAAACAAACCAGGTTGGGAGGCTATAAATAGCCCCATCCCCTTCTCATTTCAAAGAAACTCATCCCCATTCAAGACATCCAAAAGAGATTTCTTAGCCTTAGACATCTAGCCATCCTTCCACCAAGGAGAGAGTGAGAGAGAGCCCAACAGTGGTCTAGCCTAGCCTAGCCAGAATCCAAGCCACCTGAGTTCAAATTCGAGCTACTCAATCTAGTCTTGCGACGCTACCGTTCAAGTCTCTATCATTTTCATCAAATTAGTGCATTAGCATAGTGTAACACTCGTTCCCTTCTCAACCACCTACTCCTCATATACATCATCATAGTGTATTTCACCATTTTGTCACATATGACCAGTGGGCGTATGCTCTAAGGCTTGTCGATGTAATCAAATCTTGCCCACTAGAAACCTTAGCTAATTAGCCATCGTTTTAATATTTCATCATTTTTCTCATATCTGACTGGCGAGCATATGCTCTGAGACCTATCGATATAATCACAGTAGGTCCACCAAAAACCTTAACCGGTTGGCCATCATTTTATCATAAGCATTCATACAACTTCATAAGCATCCCATACATACACCCTGCACTTGATCGTTTTGAACGTATGCTCTATGGCTTGCCGATATAGTCAAATCCTGCCCATCAGAAATTTGGATTTGTCAATCATCACTGTCACTACATCGCATTATATTTTTTGGACACAAGAACTACCCTTATTTCTCAGAAATTATTCAGATTTCGTGAAGTAAAGACTGTACATCCGTATGGGCAAAGTGGGTGCCTAACACATTCCCTCTCTATAACCAAAGTCCCTTACTCAGAATCTCTAGAACGTAAACTTATGAGTCATCTCAGGGTTAAGGATCTTCAGATCCTCAATCTTAAACATTTCTATAGGGTGTAACCGATTCTAGAATCGTAATAATTGGTTAGTGGCGACTCTAGTCAAATATCACACCCTCTTACCCCTTTAACGAAAGCCATCGAGCGAGGCAACTAGTGGAAAGAAGAGAGTAGATCCTCGTACCCTTGGAAAATCCACCCTCCAATGTCGATGTGAGTTAATCCATGTGGATGGTTTTGAATCAGTGGATTTAAATGAAATGGTGCACAAATGGATATTTTAATGTTTGATCTACACTATGTAGGGACCTTAACAGTCTGAGCTAGGTGAATGGTTTGGATGGGTTAGGTGGACCACATGGTTGAACGGTTAAGGTTTATGGATAACTTGGATGAACGATCAACAAGTCTAATGGTTGTTTGGATGGTCATGGTTTTGATGAATGGATGATCACGGTTTGGAAGGTTTGGATCTTTTAGGCAATGGTTTTCGGTTATAGCTATATTGCAAGTGCTATGGTGAGTTTAGGTGGGTGTGAATGTGCATTCACTCGTGAGTGAGGTCTCTAGATCATGATCTCGATGGTTAGATAGGTTTATACATTATAGCAGATAAGATGAACGGGTCAAATTTACAGATTAGATTGGTGTATGAATGAATATGATACTCTGGAAGTTGGTTTATGATGATCGGATGGTCTGATAGTGAAGTAGACAGTTAGATGTCTTCCTCTATTGATGTGTGACTAATTTAATGGTTGGTTCGATGACAAATTGAGTACAAGATGGTGTATTGAGTTTAGAATATCATTATGAGGTATATGTGGGTCTAAATTTGTGTATAGGAGTGCAAGTTTAAGTTTTATTCTCCTAAAGGTACAAATTTAATGTGAGGTGTGTACTGGGATATGCACTTGTGTACCTACACGAGCATGCAAAATTTTGGGATATTACGGTAACCTTATTCGTGGAGAGTCTTTAAAAGAAACTCTTAATTAATCTCTCAAAAATCTTTATTTGCGCATTGGTTTCTCAGGAAATTTGTTGCATATATGTTCTTCCATGTGGGAAAATATGTGGCCAGGTCGTCGAAAAATGGTGAGAAGATAATCCTGCATCCACGTCAATGATGAACTCATATTAATAACCCAAGTCTTGTTGTTCTTTTACAATGTCAGCAACAGAACTAGCCTTTTTATTTATTTATTTAGGAGGTATCTTATTCTTTTAAGAAATAACAATGATAACTTATTGGGTCCCGTAAGTGCACCCACCTTTGCACACTTGTTTGTCAATCACATGACTAGTTGTGTCTTGTAGTCGGATGAGTTCTTGGCAAATAAAGACTGACGATGCAAATGGATCAGAAGCACCAAAGCCACATTAAAGACAAAGAACCACTTTTACGATCTTGACCTTACAAATAGATAATCCCAACTAAAATAGGAAAACCTACTTAGGTCATCTATTTAAAGCCAATTTCGAGTTCATATTTTCTATCCTTTAGTCTTGGCTTTAGGAAACTCCAAGTTGATTAAATGACTAAATGGACAAGGAATTAAAACAGGAGAATCTGTCCACATTCGCTAGGAAAAGGTGTTACTGAATAGTACTTTCGGTATCACCGAAGATACTTTTGGTGTTACCGAAAGCGCTCAAAACAGTCCAGTAACATTTCAAACATAATTCGGTACCACCGACTGCCACCGACGAACAATGTTTGGTGTCACCGAAAGGGATCTTTTTCATCCAGCAACTTGGGGATTTAATTCGATACTACCAAAGCAAGTTCGGTGATACCGAAGTTAGCTTCGGTAGCACTATAAACTAGCCATTTTCTATTCATTGGAACTTTTTCTTTATAAAAGGCGGCTTGTAGAAACTTGCAAAAATAGTGGAAAAATGCATCTTAGAGTCTCTAGTGTATCCCAAGCTTATCTTAGCCTACTTAGACTCTATCCATACGAGTTTCATGCTTTCTTCATTGTGATCTTTCACTTCTATGAGCATTCAAAGCTCCTATTAATGAAGAACATGAACTCGTGCCTTCTCTAGAGTACAAAGACCAAACCAATAGGAAAATTCTATCTTTTTGATACTCTAGAGCATCCATAGGTTGAATCCCTTAGGAAATTCACTCATTATCCTAGATAGGAGATTCAACCAACTCTCATTACCTTGGTCACCTTTATAGTATATCTTATGCAAGGTTTTTGATCGTGGAGCTGAACCAACAAGAAAATCCAAGCTACGCGATCGAGGGAGTACCAAGAAGTTGATTAAAGCACAAAAAGGGCGAAAATCGAGCTACCGAAGAGAAGCTACATAAGAGGATTCAATCTGACAAGTAAGTGTCATTGTTAAGAGTCCACAGTTTAGTCTCTGTTCTCATGTAGGATTGAAGCTAAGAGCTTGCTATTAACAAACTCGATTAGGTGCTTTGTGTGGGACCTTGGCCGATGGGCCTAAACGAAGGTGCCTAGTGTGGGACCTTGGCTAGTGGGCCTAAACATAGGTACCTTATGTAGGACCTTGGCCGGTGGGTTTAAACAGATGTGCCTTGTGTGGGACCTTGGCCGGTAGGCTTAAATGTGGGTTCTTAGTATAGGACTTTTGCTCTTGCGTAGAGCATAAATTAGTGTCCTTAGTGT
This sequence comes from Magnolia changhungtana, assembly GCA_030180095.1. Lineage (NCBI taxonomy): Eukaryota > Viridiplantae > Streptophyta > Magnoliopsida > Magnoliales > Magnoliaceae > Magnolia > Magnolia changhungtana. The sequence goes on from JASAUF010000554.1 coordinate 3,391,495, forward strand.
ATGACTGTAAAGGTTATTGGTGAACCTGTTTTAAAACCATTAATAGTGAAATCCGGTGCACTCTGGGATTGAGCATAGATGCTGGGAGTGGAGTAGGCATATAGTCGAACCACTATACATGCTTATGTTTGGAATTGTCATTTGCACATCTGTTTAATTATGCTTATATATGCTTGAATATTTAAATTCTTATATATGATTGAATGAATCCTATTGATTGGTAGGAAACACTTTTCACACACAAGTACACTATGATATAGGCTAGTTGCTTTATTAGTATATCTTAAGTTGCCTACGTGATTTGACCCTCTAATTGGCTTGAAAGCCGTTAGAGTTACATTGTCTTGCTAAGTTTATTTATAAATCAATTAAGTTAGGCAATAAAAGTTTTTTATTAGCATAATCAATTAAAAAGTCCTATTTACCCTCCTCTAGGACCATGTCTCATATTCATTCTTTAGTATCAGCGGTATAAACCGCAATTTCAGGTCCAACTGGGCATGCTAAAAAATACATGTACACAATTCAATTAAATATTAGGCTACACGTGTGAACAAGGGCTTGTATTTAGTTTACATGTGCGATTAGGAAGTGTGGGTGTGCCAGAGTCATATTTGACTCAATATCTGATTGAACGTTGGTGCTCCCCATGCTAAGATTGACCGATTAAGACTAGATGCTAGGATCTAACCGCCCTCTTAACTACTGGTTATAACATTGATCAGACGATTTACAAAAGGGTATGAGTTAGTTCTTCATGATGGATTCTTTTTGCCTTACTTTCAAGACTTTTCTTTCACCAATAATTATAACTAACGTATTTCTCAGATGAACAAAGATGGACAAATAAAACAAAAAAGAAGGCTAAAATAATGCCAATTTTATTGATTTATGAATGATGCTCATTACAATTGATAGAGTGTCAAATAAACTAAAGAATAAAATAAAACAAAAGATAAATACTTGATGCGTCCATAAGAACAAATGTTTTAGGTAGATGGTTAGCAAGATGTGACCAAAATATTCAATTTTCTAAATAAGAACTTAATTGATCGCAATCCAACAATAGAAGGTCACAAACATTTAATCCATTCCTATGGTACTGTAATGATGATGTTGGACATTGGTGATCTAAGTTAGAGCTAGGCTAAGCTATACTAAAGTAAAGGTAAAGGTAAAGAGTAAAGATAAGTTATGTTTGGCATGGGGCCTCTAGCTCTTGATCGCATTTTCCTTTTATAGCTTCTGGAGGTGGTAAAACCCTCGCTAGGTTTCCTTGTTGGTTCAGGATCCTTTGCAACCACGACTTTAATGTAGTTTTCCCATACTAGATCTACGTAAATCCTTCACAATCGCTTTTACATAGATGTAAAGATTTGAAATTGTTTTCAGGACACTTACATTTAAATCTAGCTCAATCAGAGCCATCTTCGGATCCCTTTTTATGACCTTGAATATTCGTTAAACTTGTGGAACCAATCCCATAAGATACTAATCGGGCCCAATCCATCAATGCCTATCCACTTAGATATTGGTTAGATATTCAAATACTCGAAATCTTCGTAATCGCTATAAGAGCTTCGAATGTCTCTGGGAGGATCTCCCATTTTTGAAGAATTGTAAGAGATGGCCTTACTGAGCATATATGGATATGTGCTAGGATTATTGCCTCAGCAGGTCTTTTATAGACGTGCGGGGTATGCTGCTCCGATCACATGCCTTCGGGCAATGTATCATTCGATGCTTCATTTCCTCTAATGGCATGCGTATGGTTTTGTGACACCACATTTATGGCGAAAAGGCATATTCTTGAAGTAAAAGGGCAAAAGATATCCTCAGACGCGAGTATGATTTTCACAACATCAGACCATAGTGCCGACGTGTGGCAACTTATTATCGGTGCACATAGGGGCGTAAAAATGGGTGTAAACACCTTATTAATCAATGGGTATAATGATCTACCTTCCCTCGCGGCGGTCTCGAAGCAAATGAGTTAGTGGCCAGGGTGGGTCCCTATAATATCCACCCTACTGCTACTACCATGTACATCACCCCATGATATGCTGAAGGTCCAAAAAACAAGGATGGGTATGATTTTTGGGTCATATGACTAATCTTTGTGTGTAATCTAATGGATGGAGTGGATTTCATAGAAGTACACAGTGGGCCCATAAAAATCAAGGGTGAAATTATCTCTCTCAACTGTTTCCTTTGGTGTGGCCCACCAATATCATGGGTTAACCTATTTCTTTTCTCTAAGCCTACTAGAGGACTAAATATATAATGGTCCAAACAGTTCTTACATAAACATTATGGGTCCGACGAAAATCAAGTTCCAGGTCACTTTCCAATAACAGAGCTTACTCTTAAAAAAAAGGAATGGTTTGGCACACTCTTATTGATTTGGGCCACTGTGATGTGTACGCAAAATCTTAGTTTAAGGCCGGGACCAAGTTATCACACTAACTTGTAATTCAAGTTTAACTAGCGAAATAGTTGGGAAAGAGTTGTCTACCCTTGATTTTTATAGGGCCACTCCGATTAGCCTAAAAAATACAAAGCCCAAGGTTATGGAATGATAATCACATGGATTAATGAGGTAGCATTTTGAAAATCTTTTTGAAATAGTAGTGTGATGTAAATTTTATATTAATAAGGTAGTTCTTATTAAAATTTTCAAAAACATATAATCTTAACCCCTCATCAGTGGACTACTGTTTTTTAAAATAAGACCCTTGGATATTTTTAATTTCTAACCGTACAATAAATGCCCAAAAAATCTAATATTTCGATAATCAAAAGAGTTACTTTTGATTCTTGATACATCTATACTTATGATCATAATTTGGACGGTTTATTTTGCATTTTTTTTCCACGTAAGCATTTTCTGAATAATTTCTAACTGCCAGCGTATCCGTCTTCACTCTCAGGCAGAATATCAAGGTATATCAAGGTACACCTTTTAATAAGTTTTATTACTTTCAAACTCTCCCTTTTCCCTCTCTGTCTCTCTCTGTCTCTCTCTCTCTCTCTCGCTATGCCCTTGTCGTCGATCCTCGCCGCACGTTCACGTGTCCAACTCGCCTCTGCCTTTCTTCTCCTCTCCTCCCTTGCCCCACATGGCCCACCAGCCTTCTTTCATTCCTGCACCGCTCACGGAGATCCCGTCAATCTCGTCCGCCCTTTCCCCGCGGGCCACTCCATGGTCCTGCCCCTCTTCCTCTCCTCACCCAATTCCTCCCGCCAATCCCTTGATGGGTCCCATCGTCGCCACCTCCAGAAAGAGGACCGTCGGATTATCCCCAATGCCCGCATGGCGCTCTACGACGATCTTCTCACCAACGGGTAAAAAACACGCGTCTCAAATCTCGATCTCTCCCCCTCTGTTATTCGATCTTACCTGTTTTCGTTTCATCTCGTTTGGGGTTCCTGATCTGCGCAGGTACTACACCACTCGGCTCAGGATCGGGACACCACCTCAGAAATTCGCCCTCATTGTTGATACCGGGAGCAGCGTCACGTATGTTCCATGCTCGACGTGCGAAGTATGTGGCGATCATCAGGCAAGTCGGTGTGTTTGGTTTTCATACATACATCCATGCATGCATGTATGTATTATTTTCTACGCTTTGCAGTCTCCATTATGCCGATTTCTTTGATTTCATTTACTTAGAGGGAATGTAGAATGTTTGATTGAAAATTTACCCAGTGCAATAAATTTTACGGATGCAGGCAATGTTTTTGGTGACCTGTAATGTTTATGTGGTGGGCCACAAGATGGATGGGTGATGCCTGAAAAGTCTTTCCCATGAGATGATCTATCTATTTGATTGGGACTAGTTAAGTGTGGAGAATGGTTTAACTAGTGCCCATTGTAATTGGATTGCTAGGATGTCTGATAGGGGAGACCTTAGGGATGGCCCACCCTTGATGGCCCGCCAAAACAGTGGCTTGGGTTTCTGAAAGGTCGGCTCCCACCTATACTGTGCCTGCATTGAACAAGTAAAAGGTGCTTTTGATTGAGGGAAGATTATATCCTGGGCTGGGGGCTGTCGGCCATTCAAGGGGATGAGTCGGTACCTTCTAGGGCCAATGGATTGTGATGGGTTGGCTCCCTTTTGTTCTCCTATAGATGACTCCTCGTCATCAATTCATGTTGTGATTCTGGGTGTTGTTTGTTGTTGTATATTGTGTCTTATTGGGTTTTGCATTCTTTGTTGAATAAAAGTTCATTGTTGTGCATCATCATCATCATCACTATTTCATCCTTATCTCAACTAATTCGGTCAACTACATGAACCCTGTTCCACCATTCCACTCTATCAAGGGCCATAACTATAGCTAGACCATAGGTTATCGAGTCTTTTCTTACTTCATTCATGTCCTTTCGAGCCTTTCCCTTGCCCTTTTACAGCCTTCAACTTGTACCAACTCACTCTTAGCTGGTGCAGTTCTTGGTCTCTGTTGCACATGACCATACCATCTATGTCTACGTTCCCTAATCTTATCACCTATTGGTGTTACTCCTTAGTTCCCATGAATGCATTCATTTCTAATTCTATCCTTCTTCATTTTGCCACTCATCCTATGAACATGTTGTTCCTTGACTACCCAACATTCTGTCTCATAAAGCATGTCTATTCTTATATCTATCCTATAAAATTTCCTTTTCATTTTGAATGGCACACGAGGATCACATAAAAAATAGAAAGCAAACAAAAGAAACAAAAAGAACCTATTATACAATCTAAGCAAAACAAAAACAAGAACTGAAAAGAAACAAAAGGAAAAGCAAAGCAAAGAAAAATCCCTAGGGCCGGAGACTGTCAGCTCATTGCAAGCCCAAAAGGGAAGAGAAGGCACTACAATCCACCGAAGGAAGGCTGGTCACCTAATTCGAAGCATCCTAAGGATTGATTGCAAAAGCAGCGATGGTTTCACAGTGTTTTAAATATCAACGATATTGGCCGATATATCCCACCTGTGCGATATGAAACACGTAGATAGTGCTGATATATCCCACCTATTTGATTTAGTGAACATTTTTGATTTTCTATCTTTTTCTTTTTTTGGTTATAAATCATGTTAAATTAGTGTAAAATGGTTATAAATCTATGATTATTCATGTTTTCCATGAAAAAATCATAGATTTGAAGCTTCAATTTCGAGATTTAGGGAGATGGGCTAAGTTGTAGAAAATTGGAAAAAATCAAAATGTCTCAATTTCTCACAAATCAGTTGCAATATTTGTATCCAAACACAAAATCAAACATGTATGTAACTTGATCTAGTGATTCTTCTTTTGCTTTTGAATGTATTACCTGTGTTTCCATTCATGTCTTCTTACGTTTATAAGTTATATGAATAGACTTTGAATATGCTTGCATCAGTTCAGTTGGACAACACATATATTAGGACCCCATACAAAGGAAACTTCTATTATGTGCATTTTTTTTTGGTAATTTTTTGATTTCTAAATGTTTATTGGTGTCTTTTTCAACAATCCCTGAAGTTTCATTGAAAAATTCAACCAATTTCCCATTGTTCCAATGTTTTCCAACAACAACGATACATTATGCGATACAATTGATATATCTCATGCGATAACTGATATGTATTCGTATCCCAAGGGTGCGATACATTATGCGATAACGATATTTAAAACATTGTGGTTTCGCTTTCTCCAAATGGCCCAGAGGAATGCTATATCTACGAGGCACTGAAGAGGCTTTAGTGAGTCGCGGTGATTGATCTATGCCAAGTGAATGGCAAACCGAAGATATTGCTAGGCATGACCCAAGAAATCCCAAACTTGGTTGGAATAGAAGACCGGATTTCTGAGGAAAAAAGACAATGGAGGAAGAGATCACTGGTCTCAGTATCACTGTGGCAAAGGAGGCATATATTGGGGAGGGCTTGATGCAGGATGTGTGGTCTATACTAAATATGATGCAAATAAATTATAAACGGATTAAAGTGCAATTCAAAGCATAAGACATATTAGCCTACTACAAATCTAAGAAATCAACTAAATAATAAAATTCAGATTTCAAGCTAAATCACAATCCCACAATAAACTAAATCATATAAAACATGAATTTCAAAGGATTAATGGAAGGTGGAATTTCCACTTTATCACAGGCATAGGTCTAATTCAAAGGGCTGATTTGGTCTCTTTAGGGTTAAGGATATGGGAATCTAGGGTTAGGATTTGAGTATACAAGGTTAGGGATTTGAAAGGAATTAGAACTTTGGAAAGATTTGAGAATTTAGGATCTTATAGGAAATAGGAGATTGGGGTTTCATAGGGAATTGGGAATTAGGGCTTGGGAAAACTGGGGTTTAGAGGTGAATGGAAGTAGGGTTTTAGGCTAGGGTTTAAGGGAAAGGAAGAACAATGGAAGAGAGGGAAGAAAGGAAGTTTGATGGTGGCCAAATGCATTTACATACGACCATATCCGTCTGTATCTTGATTGACTTAATACGGACAACGATCCGTATGTGTGGGCTTAATGGAGATGGTATGGGTTTTGGTGGAGAGAGGGATAAGAGAAAATGGCTTAGGAGTAGTGGCTTTAGGTTTAAAGAAAAGAATAAAGGGATCTAGCGTTGGCGAAGAAAAGAGGGATTTGAGAAGAAGATGAGAAAGACAAGAGAGAAATACATTTTTAAAGAGAAATAAGAGATGAAATATTAGGCTTCACATCTTGTTATCACATCATTAATCTCCATTCACAGGAAGAGAAAAGCGTTCCCCCCCCCCCCCCCCAAGTCTCAGAAAAGATTTATTTATTTTTTAAAAATATGCTAAGATCACAATGATTCAATCGTTCGATCAAAGCATCCTCAAGATTCAATCGTCCGATCGACATGTCCTCACAATCCATTGGTCTAAACTCCTTAATAAACAACTCACATGCATCTTCCTAGTGTAGGGCCTTCAAAGATGCGTGATCATGCATGTGGGGTCTTCGATGTGGCCCACCTGGGCCCTTGTAGTGGTCACCAAGCCAAGGTAAATTTGGAGCTTATCTCCTCCTCATTTGGTATACTCTGTAAGGTGCTCGGATGTCCTCATCAGGGCCATGCTTCACTTCCGTAAATTGTCAATCATGAGAGTTCTCCCTCTGTATAGGAGCCAAACATAGTCAACGACTCTTGGCACACCTTTGTAGGACCAAATGAAGGAAGGAAATTTTCCATTTTGGGGGGAAAGGCGAGGGCGAGCTTCTCAACTTCCGATAGAGGGCCTTGGATGAAAAATGACTAGACGGGCAGAGCGACCAAGAAGAGGAATCCTCCACATAGGGGTAGGTTTGGTACCATCTAGGAGCTTAAGAAGACTAAGGAAGTCTTGGATCTCAGAGTTTGGCTGCGATCTCCTGCAAGTGGGGCGCTAGACCCTAGAACCAACGTTAGAGAAGCAATTCACCTTAAAGCAAGACAAATTAGAGGCTATTCTAGCTAAGATACGGAAAAGAGATTGGAAAGGGGAGATTGAGATCCAATGGTCCTGCCAAAAGTGAATTCTTTTACCATCGTTGAGACCAAAGGAGAAGCAATCCAGCATAAAAGGCTGAGGGAAGCGACAACTTTCCAACAATGGGAGGCATGATAGAGAGAAGAAGGCTTTGTAAACCAATTTCATTGGTTGGAGCCATACTTGCTAGCTATACTTTCTTGCATCATCAATGCCTTTTTGAACTGCCGCACCAAGCCCACTTACCAAGAAGGGTCGAACTGATATCCACCAAGACTTTAAACCCAACACCCCGCTTAGAATAAGGTCTGCAGACCTCGAACCAAATGAGCAAGCAAAAATTCTTAATGTTAGAATTGTCACTCCAGAGAAAGTCTCTTTGAAGCTCCTTTGGCCTAGAGAGAACCATAGAGAAACAATGAAAAACAAAGAGAAAGTAAGACGGGAGATTGGATAGAGTTGATTCAATAAGAGTCAATTAGCTCCCAAGCAACATAAACCGACACTACCAACGGCTAGCTTACGCTCTACTCTCTTGATAATTGCATCCAATATATGCTTGGCAATGCTGAAAGGAAGGCCAAGATAGGTAGTTGGGAGTGAACCAACCTTATAGCCAAAAGCCTCTGCAAACTCGAGCAACTGGTCAGAACATATGTTGATACCCAACAATTCGCTTTTACTCAATTTAATCTTGAGGGTTGTGACACAGGACAGCCCTAATTATGATGCATGCTCATGAACATAATTAAACAGCGGAAATAAAAAGAATAAATGATCTAAAATTCTAGCAGTAATCATCATAACTGAGAAAACCATAAAGGAACATGCAATGGAGCGGGCCATCACCACAACCATGGAGTATGGAGTTCAATTACTACTTAGGTTGGATCCGGCGAGGGATGAGACCTCTCGATCTTGCATGATCATACCCAATCGATCAATGAAGATCACTAGTTCGAAGAACCAAGAAGTTTCTCGGATTAGGGATTTGAGAGTTTGAGGGTTTAGGGTTTAGAGCGGTTCTCAAGATTTTGATCGAAGAAGGATTAGCCAAAACTGGAAAATAGAAGGAAGAAAATTATTACCTTGAAGAAGTTGGAGGGGCACAAGAAGAAATTAGAAGAAGAAGATCAAGGGAAGAAAAGAAGCACCATTAGAGAGAAGAGAGGAAGGAGGCAACCAAAGGGTTTGCTTTTCATTAATCAATAGTTGAAATTCGGATATAGGGCTTTAGCCCACTTAAATAAGCAAATAAAGACATAAAATTACTAAATTACCCCTATAATAAGCAAATAAAGACATAAACTTACTAAAATACCCCTAGAATAAGCAAATAAAGACATAAACTTACTAAAATACCCCTAACTAAGCAAAAACGCGCAAATAACATAAGTACGGGAAAGTTCGAGCGCTCGGTCTTCTTTCTCTAATCTTCCTTCACATGTGTCTTCCCTGAGTGGGGTCTTCTATATGTCCAATCACATATGAAAGGTCTTCAGCTCTTCAATAGTCGCCTATCCACAAGGACGACACTTGTGGTTGGCGCTTTCTTCGTTGGTACACTTTGAATGCGCTTGTGCCGCATCAGGTTGAGACTGCTTCGAAACAATGGATGAGTTTACTGAGATTAACGAAGGCTGACAGAGAGACCTCAAAGAAAAGGAGGGTGCCATTTGCAAATTGGATGTGGGAGGCCAAAGCAGAGAGATTAGCCACGGAAAAACCTTGGATCAAACCCACCGATTCCCCCTTCCCAGTAATATGTTGAAGCCTTCAGAGGCTATGACAAAAAGGAAATGGGAGAGTAGATCCCCTTGTCTCAGACTTTTAGAAGAGGAGAAAAAACCTTTAGGAGTACCATTAATGAGCATAGAAGAAGAAGCAGGCGAACGACAGGCTCGGATCCAGCCACATCACTTCTAGCCACAACCGAGGCGACCTAAGATGTAGTCCAGATAAATCCCAGTCCACATGGTTAAAGGCTTTCTCTAAATCAAGCTTATAGACCAAACCACCCATCTCCGATCTATGACAAGAGTGAATTAATTCATGGGCTAGGAGAGTGCAATCAAGGATCTCTGCTGATTAGCCAGGAATACAATTTGAGCCTCAGAGATGATTGAGGATAAGCCTGGTCTCAGCCGGGAAGCTAAGGCTTTCATTAGGTTTTTGTAAGGACTAGGAGGCTAATTGGTTTGAAATCCTTGGGATCAGACGCTCTATTGATTTTAGGATAATGGTTATGAATGAATCTCCCATGGCTTGAAACAGATGGCTCGAAGAGTGAAAGTCTTGTATAAAATCCACTTGAGTCCTTTTTTAACAGATCCAAAAACACTTGAGAAGGGAAGCTCGAAGGGAAGAGTCCTCAATCGAGAGGGGTGAAGATTCTTGCTGCACATCAGGGGACTAAATTTTCGAAAGAATGTTAATGGCAACATCCCTGAGATCCTCCTGCGTCTCTTTCCTCTAGTCAATCAAGTTAGACTTGACAAGTTTTAGCTTCTTACTTGGGACAAAACTTGGTTGCAAAGATGGAGAAGGAATTCCACCAGTTCGAAATTAGAGAGGGGAAGCCATCAATTTCGAGCCATGAAAGCTCAAATCGAAAGGGCTTGGGCCCCCAACATTCCTCAAGGACATCAAGCAAAATGGAAAGATGGCTACCATTCGAGTTTTTGAATTCGAAAGAAAACCAAACAACATTAAAGTCCCCTCCAAGACACTAGGGTAGGGACCATGTCTTGAGAAGGCTTTATAGGGGCTGTAGTTCGAAGAAAAAACCCATTTGGGGCTCTAGAAAGATGGCTACCATTCGATTTTTTGAATTCGAAAGAAAACCGAACAACATTAAAGTCCCCTCCAAGACACTAGGGCAGAGACCATGTCTTGAGGAGGCTTTATAGGGGCTGTAGATCGAAGAAAAAACCCATTTGAATCTTGAAGGAAAGGTCCCTAGGGCCACAAAGACTGAATAGGCTCTGTTAAGGGAATCCTTGCACCAAGAAGAAGAACCCAGGCAACTAGGATTTCCTTAGAGGAGCCATTCGCATCAAGAGAGATTGGACTTTCTAACGGACCCCCCACAGAGCGTCAATATTGGACTTACTAATTGATTGGAGTTTAGTTTCTTAGAGTGCCACTATCTGTGGCTTGAATTTCTGGCACATGTCTTTGACGTGGGCTTTCCTCTCCTGTCGAGGCCACGTGAGTTTAGTTTCATTGCTGTTAAAAGAAAAGGCATCATGCAACACCTTATATTTGAGTTTGAGCTAAGAATGCCAATCATTTCTCTCACCTGCGGCATTGAACTAAATAATTCATAATGGAGTCACTTTCTCTCCTTCAGCTTGAAGAACAGCAATCTGTGTGCGTGTGCATGTGTGCATGTGCGTGTGTGTCTATATATATATATATATATTAATGTATGTATGTATGTATGAGAGACGGTTTCAAGTCCAACCGGTTGGACTATATTTTATGATCCACCAATGATTATTTTTGGCAAAAATCAGCCACATCGACTTGCCATGTGGACCACACTTGTGTTTTGTTATTTATCAATGGTTAAAAGTTGTTTTCTATGGTGTTGCCCACCTAATGAGTGGATGGTGCTGATTTTTCCACAAGGTGATCCTCATGGTGGGGATACTGTATTGGAAGGGTTGGTTGTCGAACAAACATGATAGGTTGGAAGTTATTCGCTGGATGGACTGTAATTATGGTCCAACCAGTTGGACTTGAAACCTTCTACACACGCACGGGTTTGCAAGTTGCTGCACCTATTATTCTGACATGTATGCATTCATATTTTCTTTACAGGAAGTATTAGTTGCATTCCTGTCATCTCTTCCATTCTTCATTATGTGGTAAACCAGATCTGTTGATATTGTTGTCTAATAGCTGCATTATAGCCTTACTTTGTTATCTATGACTATCAAAAAAACTTATCCCATGGTTACTGATTCTCCATGCCTTGAATGTTCTTTCCAGAAACTTTTTTTTTTTTTCCTTTTCCTTTCTCAGTTTTGAATGCTTGTTTTTGTTACCATCCAGGATGCAAAGTTCCAGCCTGATTTGTCAAGCACTTACCAACCAGTAAAATGCCATTTGAATTGTACTTGTGATGAGAAAAATACACAGTGTGTTTACGAGAGGCAGTATGCAGAAATGAGCTCTAGCAGTGGGGTTCTTGGTGAGGACGTTGTCTCTTTTGGTGATGAGAGCATGCTTGAGCCCCAACGTGCTGTTTTCGGTTGTGAAAATTTGGAAACTGGCGATCTTTTTAACCAACGTGCTGATGGCATAATGGGTCTTGGCCGTGGCGAGCTCAGTATAATGGATCAATTGGTTGACAAGGGAGTAATCAGTGATTCATTTTCTTTATGTTATGGTGGGATGGACATGGGTGGTGGTGCAATGGTTCTCGGTGGAATTTCTCCTCCTGCCGATATGGTCTTTTCTCATTCTGATCCAGTCCGCAGGTGTGGTTTTGTACTTGTTTTCTTACAGATTGTAATTATCAATTTTTTCCTGACAATTACATTTGATACATCTGACGCATTTACTCTTAGTTTCGGGCTGGCAACAGTCCATATTACAATATTGAGCTGAAGGAAATCCATGTGGCTGGAAAGCCGTTGCAATTGAATCCAAGGGTCTTTGATAGCAAGTATGGAACTGTCCTGGATAGTGGTACTACATATGCATACCTACCTGAAGCTGCATTTGTAGAGTTCAGGGATACTGTAAGGTTTCCTAGATTTTTTCTTTCTTTTAATTAATTTCAAAAATAAGTTCATGATAAATGCTAAATTTCTGTTAGCTTTGTTCTTGCTTCTAATTGCAGAAGGGACATATTTCTATTCCTGAGTAAAGGCCTGTTTGATTACCATGGTTTTTCCCTATTTTCTTTTTCCTGCCCTAACTGTGCCCGATTGGGTGCTGATGCTGAGCCCAATAATGGTGTTAGTGGGCTGTCTGGTGGACTTCAAATGAACAGTAAGTAATGGAAAATGGACTGCATATTTTGGCTCAGATACAGTTTGTACAGCTTGGATCTTTATATGGGCTGATCGCTGATGTATCCTGATGTGATCTTTTCAAAAGACGTCTTACATCACTCACATGTGCTATGTATTGGCATGTGTGAGGGGTCGTTGAGTTACGAGCATCACCAATTATATACTTGTGGGTTGTTTTGTCTGGCTTTGAGCCTTTGTTGTGATTTCGAAGCCTTAGAATGCGTCGAAAAGGAAAAGAAAAGCGTTGAGACTCCAAAGTTCAGCAGTCTCATCGGTTGACGACTAGAAGAAAAAGCTCGAGGTCTGCGAAAGAGCGCTCGGGATCAGCTTCCATTCATAGTCAATCTAAATCTAGAGGTAGGTCCTGTTCTCCGGTTCTTCATAGAGAGGGATGAGGGACCCGAGGTAAGGATCCTTCCAGGAAATCCAATTTCTTGTCACACCCTCGGAGTGAAACCTTTGGTCATGGCGGTTCCAAAGATCTAGATGGTGATTTTGTGTGAGATTAAGTTTCTTTTCGAAGGTGTACTTCTGATCATCGGGAGCAGATCGAAGGTTTAGCTCGTAACAAGAAAGGAAAGGAAGTAGTGGATGCATTTGGTGGGGATAGGGATGTCGATGGGGAGGGTTCGTTCCAAAGCCAGAGCCTTCGTTATCTTGAAGAGATGAGAAGGAAGGAGTTCTAGGAGTTCAAACACTTTGATGATTCAAGAGGGTGGTGAAAGTGGGAGTTAAGAGGATGCTTCATCGTAAAGCTTAGACGGTCTCCTTTAACCCTTTGAGAGAACTAAAGAATGGATGGAGATCCACTTCTAGAGGGTTTTTGGGAGATTTGGGAAGGTGCGAGAAGTTGTTATGCCGAAGGAACAAGGGTCCACTTCCATTAAGGGGTTTGCCTTCGCAAAGATGAACAGTGATAGGGAGCTTCTAAGAGCTGTGGGAGGTCTAGGTTAGCGATTTTGTGGGAAGGAAATTCGTGTGCATGTGGCACACTATGGGTCGGAGAAGGTGAACTCAGAGAGCGGGAAGGCAATCCCTCATTTGTTGTCCAAATGCCCCCCTCCAAAGGTTCAATTTCAATTCCCAGTCCCTCTTCCCCCTTCTCTGGTGGTGTTTGTAGGAATCTCCATCCATGGAGGTCCCTTGGTGTCCTATAAGGATTGTCTTTAGGGAAGTGGGACCGTTGAATATCTGTATTGTATCTGTATCGGCACGAGACGATACAAAATACGGGGTCGTATCAGCCCCATACGAAAAATTTGATTCGCATCGGTTGATATGGGGCGTATCGGCACCGATATGAGGCCGATACGCCCATAAAAGCCTAATTTTGATTTTGATTTTGATTTTTTAAAAATTTCACTCATGTCTCTTCTTCTTCTTCTTCTTCTTTTTCATTTAAACCATGGGAGAAGCTTAAAAATCATTTTAGGCTAGTTCTAGAGCTATTTTGGGATCAAAACAAATGATTTGAATGAGATTTGACAAATCGAAGCAAAGTGGACCATTATGGAAAAAATCGGAAAGAAGGGTAAACCTTCACTTTCTTTCTGATATTTTCATCTTCCTTTTGCTGTATTTCAATGTAATGGGGCCTAGTTTCCCAAATCATGCTTGATTTGTGTTCAATTAGGGCCTATTTAGTTGACCTTCAATGAGTCAAACCGATAGACAACATTCTCAACAAATAATGGTTCAATACACCATCATATGCATGCCCAAAATACAAAAAAAGGATTAATTCTTTATTATCTTATTATTCCCTTTTCCCCTGATATTTTCCTTAATTCTTCGTCTTAAAAAATCATTCTAACCGATACGGCCCTGATACTGATACATTCCGCCTCGTATCATTTTTCTGTCGAGTGACATTCAAAACCATGCTCCCCAGATGTTCTTGTTCCTCCATCCCTCCTCAGTGCCCCTTCACCCCCTCTGATGGAAACCCTGTCCTTTCAAGTGTTTAGGAAGATAGGGGATCAACCTTCGATTGTTGTTCTAGAGTCTATCCTAGCCAAAGCCAGAGAGAACCTCCAATAGAGTGTGGTGGTGTCTCTTTGTCAAGGTTTTCCTTTGTAGGATCTGTTCATCTGGTTTAAGTTCTATTATTGTTTGAATCAGGAGATATTGTCCTTTGCTTCCTCTCTCCCTTGGTCGTCTAGGTCTCCTTCAGACCCTTTTCTTGATATTGATAAAATAGTGTTTACAGGTAATCTGCATTGGGTTGGACCAATGGAGGCAATCTGTAAATGGTGTGATTGGTCTAGATTTGGGAAGGAGAATGCTTGGTTCATCTTCCCTGATGCCCCATTGGAACACTGGTTTGAGGATTTATGTCTCTTTGGGTTCTTGCGTCAGAGAGGTCTTAGTTGATCAAGCAACTATGAATTGGGAAGAACTTTGTTCAGTTGGACTTTTTGATTAGGGTGAAGAGGACGACAGAGGTGCCTTCTTTTGTCAGAAGACTCCATGGTAATTAGGGTGGTTCGGGAGGGTAAATCCAACTTGGATTCTGAGAGGGCCGAGCAATTTTCTTGTCCCTAGGAAGCTTCTTGTTCTCCTTCAATGGACTCTATTCTGACCGCTAAGGTTGATGGAGCTTCATGGCTGGTGTCTTGCAAACGACAATGTTATTGTGGTCATACATGTGACAAGTGTCTCCTCCATCCCCATTCTTGCATGTGAATCGAGAATTGCCATGCTTGCCTCAGCTGAGGGACAACTGGTCATGCCTCATCGGATGCTATCTATTCGAATGCTCCATTTTGTCCTCAGCTTCTTGCCCAAAGATGCTTGGGCAATATGATCTTGAATGTTTCGGGCTCGGTTGATATTTTGCCGAGAATTTCGTGTTATAGAAGTCAGATTATATCGACTTCTCACCCGAGCAATGTTTTTTCACGGTATAGCTCTGTCCTAGATTATAATTTCTCTCCCTTTATCGGGACGTGTGGCCTGAGATAGTCCTTGACTGTCCCTTCATCTACATGTCAACTATAGAGCTTTTTTGTTCCGACCTCGTGTGTCACAATGGCCATGCATCAAGAAGAGAGTCTCTCCATTTTTGGCCTTAAACATAGCCTGGGCCATATGCGAGCCACAAAGTAATCGTAATCTGCCTCGCCCTAGCCATGTGTCAAGAGGAGATCATCCTAGTCTGCATCTCATCAGGAGCCGAAGTCAATTGGGGGGGGGGGGGGGGGTGGTGTCTTGGGCAGTGAGACTCAGTTGCTACTACTCTCAACAACCAAGATGATCCTATTTGTTCGATTACCTCTCCTTTGGACACATGTCATTTGCACCCCAACATTGAGCTTATCCCCATAGAGAAAAGAACAGAGTTTCCTAGAGCGTTAGAAAAACAGAAAAAGAAGACGTCTCCTCTCCTCTCTCTTTTAATCTTGAAGAATTTACTTTCGAGGACTCTTATGGTAGCTCTGACGTTGGTCTGACGGACAAAGCCTTTGTTGATGACAATCAGTCTTGGGGTTTGATCCAAAGTACTCCGATTATTCTCCTTTGGCAATTCTCTTACCCCTGATCAATCCGAGTCGGGATGGAGGTGTTTCCCTGAGTTGCTTGATCTCCCTCTCCCCATCCTCTCAATTGATTGAAGTTTTTTCTTACTCCTTCGTCATCTCCGGTCCCTATGCCTTTGCAATGTCCTTTTTCTATTTTCGGTTTTCTTATAAGTCATCCCCAGGGCTTGGTCGGTCCCCTCGCCTTGGTTCCTATTCCTCAGGATGATCCCTCCCTTTTCGCCTCTTATTAGCTAGAAGTGAGGGGTCGAATGAGTTGGCTCGGATGCCTGTTGAGGATGCTTTAGAGGTCTCCCCTGAGGGCTTCCTTTGGAATGGATGGTCCTAGGGTTCCTCAGGGAATTGTCTCCCCGACATCCATTTCGGTGGAGGTGTTGGAAGGTCTTGTGGAAGCTATAAAAAAAAAAGCGATGGGTTAGGGATGCTGTTTGCCATGTTAGGAGACTTTTGGGTGTGGTATTTGGAAATAGGGATGAAGATTTCATCGCCTTGTTTAAGCTTGTGGTAGAGAGGGGGCTACGTGTCCCTGTGGATGGGGTCTCCTCGCTGGGTTCTCCGAGGTCTTTCCATCGTAATTGAGAACTTCATAACCTAGGCATTTCCCCGATGGGTCTGTTGGAAACATGGTGTGCCGTAAAGGCCGTTATGGGACCTTAAAGGCCATTATGTACAGGTAACGGTAGCAACTGTGTTACGGGGTCGTAATAGTCGTAATAGCCGTTATGGAAAAAATGACTAGTAACCATCATTAACAGCTCGTTACGCCCCTTATAAAAGTCGTAACATCCCCGTAATGGTCTATTATGGCATAAATACAAGTTTCTTGGAATTTTTTTCAACATTACGGGGCAAATATACGTTTTCGGGGTTTTCCCTTTCTATAAAGAAGAGACCGTAACAATCGTTACGACCTGTATCGTAAAGGTAACGGTGGTGGCCGTTATGGCCATCATTGCCATTATGGAATACCTTGGTTGGAAACCATTTTCAGGTAGGGGATGAAAGGAAGAGGGGTTAACAAGGTTACCCAATGAAGATCCTTTTCTGGAATGTGAGAGGTTTGGGTTGCCCTCATAAGCAGTCTTAGGTAAAAAGAAATGTGCTCGTGCTTAAAAGCTCAGATGATTGTTCTTCAAGAGATTGTTATTCAAGAGACTAAGTTGACTTGGTTCCAAAGAAATGTGCTCGGATCAATTCTTTGTGGAGGAAAAAAAGGTAATGATTGGTTAGTTATGAATGCAGATGGCTTGACTGGAGGAAATATGCTTATCTGGGATTCTTACAGTCGAGTGAAGGAAGATAATTGGGTGGGCCTGTTCTCTGTCAATGTGGTTTTTCGAGAAGTTTCTTCGGGATTTCTTTGGTTTTTTTTTTTTTTTTTAACCTCTTTGTGGAATGAACTTTCCTTTGCTAAAGACAAATGGCATCGCCCTTGGTGTGTGGGATGTGACTTTAATGTGGTCCAGTTTATTCATGAAAAAATGAATTGGACCTGGGTTTCCCCTTCTATGCAGGGCTTCTCAGAGTGGATAAGCAAACATGAATTGTTGGATCTTCCCATGAGGAATGTGAAATATACTTGGTCTAACGGTCAATCATCTCCGACCATGTTAATCATCTCCGACCATGTCCCTGTTAGACAAATTTTTAGCTTCTCCTGACTGGATCCAACGATTCCCATTTGCTTGCCAAAAAGGATTGCCTAGGCCTATCTTTGATCATTTGTCCCTGTTAGACAAATTTTTAGCTTCTCCTGACTGGATCCAACGATTCCCATTTGCTTGCCAAAAAGGATTGCCCAGGCTTATCTTTGATCATTGTCCAGTGCTCTTGGAAAGTGATGAGATAAATTGGGGGCATAAACCTTTTAGGTTTGAATTAGCTTGGCTGGAGATGGAAGGATTCACGTCTCTAGTGTTAGAATGGTGGCCATCCTTTGTAGTTGATGGTTTTCTAGGCTTTAGGCTTTTAAAAAACTTCAGATGCTGAAATATAAGCTGAAGGCTTGGCACTGAGAGATTTATTTATTTATTTATTTATATTTTTTAAAGGATAATTGCATTCATTAAAAGGAAAAGATACAAAAAAGATTTAAAAAAAAGGGCAAGGAAAACTGCTGAGATAGCAGCAAACTTAGCCCCCTAAGAAAAGCAAATCTACATCCTTAAGCCCAAGAACAATTCCCCCCCATTCGAAGATCAAGTTTTTAGCTCTGGACCAGACTGATGGCATTGAGAGATTTTTGGTCAGAGTGAAGTAGAAATGGCGTCTTTGTTTGCTGCCATTCAAGCTTTGGATGTCAATGAGGAAGGAGGTCAATTATCTAAGGGTGAAATCGCATCTAGAGCTAAGTTAGCTGTTGACTATTAGCTCTGGATGTCAATGAGGAAGGGGGTCAATTATCTAAGGATGAAATCACATATAGAGCTACTATCTACTGTCTATTATGCTAGATTAGAAGAGGAGGAAATACAATAGCGCCAGTGATCCTGAGCTATTTGGCTCAAAGAAGGTGATTGTAATATGAAATTTTTTCATGGTATAGCTAGTGCTCTTGCGTGGGTGAATTCTATCTCCTTATTAATCGATGACCTTGTTGTTTCTGATAAGATTCCATTTATAACTCTATAGTTAGTTTCTACCGTAACTTGCTATCTTCAGATAATGTTTCCCGCCCCTTGATGATTTATCTTTCAATTCTGTTCCACTTGAGGGGGTTGCTCTTTTGGAAAAACCCGCGGAGCTTGATGAGAGTAAATTTGTAGTTTGGGAAATAAGGAGGGATAAAGCTCCTGGGTTAGATGGCTTCCTGATTGCCTTCTTTCAATCATTCTAGGAGTTGTTGATCTTCTCAATTTCATGTCTAATTTCTTTGAATCCAACAGATTGCCTGCCGAGATGGGATTGATAATCACCTTCTTAGCCCCATTCCCAAATTGGAAGGGGCTTATAATCTCAAAGACTTTTAGGCCCATTAGTCTCCTTGGTTGCTCTTACAAAAATTTGTCTAAAATTCTAACTCAGAGGCTAAGGCTGGTAATTCCTAAGACTATTTCCCCCTTTCAGTTTTCCTTTGTTGAAGGTAGACATATTGTAGACAATGTGCTTATAGCCCACGAATGTCTAAACTCCTATTCGAGAGCGGAAAGGTCATGAACTTTGTAAACTTAATCTTAAAAAGGCCTATGATCATGTCAACTGGGCTTTCCTAGATTACATGTTGGATAAGACGGGCTTTGGTGCTAAATGGAGGCATAGATTATAATTTGTATTTCTTCCCCTAGATTTTCAATACTTATCAATGGGTCCCTCTTTGGATTCTTTTGGGCCTCAGGGGATCCATGGTGAGGTGACCCCTTATCACCTTTTCTCTGTCTTAATTACCGAAGCTCTTAGCTGTATATAGTGTTTTAAGTATCAACGATATCGGCAAATATATCCCACGATATATCTTATATCCCACCTGTGCGATACGAAATACACTTGTAGTGGGATATATTCTACATGTTTGATCCGGTGAGCATTTTCAATTTTCGATCTTTTTTTTTTTTTTTTTTTACCTTGTAAATCATGTTAAATCAGTGTCAAATTGTTACAAATCCATGATTTTTCATGCTTGCATGAAAAATCGTGGATTAGGAGCTTCGATTTTGAGATTTGGAGGAGATGGGTTGAGTTGCTGGAAATTGAAAAGAATATATATATATATATATATATATATATATATATATATATATATATATATATTTCAATTTCTCGCAAATCGTTTGCAATCTTTATGTCCAAATATGTATGTAACCTGATCTATTGATTATTCATTTGTCTTTTAATGTATTGCTTGTGTTTCCACACATCTTCTTACATTTTTAAATTATATGATTAGACTTTGAATATACTTGGATCAATTCAGTTAGACAACGCATAGATTAAGACCCCATACAAAGAAAATCTGTTGTGCACTTTTTTTTTTTTTTTTTTTTTTTTTTTTTTGTAATCTTTTGATTTATTAGTGTATTGATGTCTTTTTTATTTTTTATTTTTTAAAACAATCACTGAAGGTTCATTGAAAAATTCGACCAATTTCCCAATGTTTTCCCATGTTTCCAACAATAGCGATACAACCGATATATTCCATGCGATAATCGATACATATCCATATCTCAAGGGTGCGATATGTAACGTGATACCGATATTTCGAACACTGGTCGTATGTTGTCTAAGGCCAGGAATCAATGCTTTTTAAAGGATTCTAGGTGGAAAATTTCCCCTAGCAAATTTGTCATCTCCAATTTGCTGATGACACTTCGTTGTTTTGTGAAGCTAATGAAAATATGGTGGTTCTTTTGAGTATGACTATCTGTTGGTTCGAGGTGGTCCCAAGTTTGAAAGTAAATCTGTCTAACAGTGAGTGCTTTCAAATCAATTTAGCTTCGGAGGTAATTTCTTCCTTGGCTGAATCCTTTGGTTGTAGGGTTGGCACTTTGCCTACTACCTCCCCGGGTCTTCCCTTGTGTATAGGGAAACCCCCATTGTATCTATGGGATGCGATCATTGAAAGATTAGATTGGAAAAATGTCATCCTGGAAATGTAACATGTTATCATTGGGTGGTAGATTGAATTTGATAAAGGCCTCCCTTTCTAATTTGCCAGTTTATTTCATGTCTCTTTTCGATTTTTCAAAGTCCATCCTTAAGATTGATAAGACCCGAAGGGACTTTTTGTAGCAAAGAGGTTCGACCTTGAGGAAATTCCCACTGCTGAACTGGAGGGAGATTTGTACTCCCTTTTCAGAAGCAGGATTGGGAATAAAAAAATTGGAGGTGGTCAATGAGGCTTTCTTGGGTAAATGGACTTGGAGATTTGGGTGTGACGTTGACAGCCTTTGGAAAATGATTGTCTCTGCTAAATATGGAGTAACTCCTCAAGGATTGTGGATTAGATCCTCCTCTCTATACCGTGCATCCTTTCTCTAGAAAGGGATTGCCAAGGTGCCCCCTAAAGTTTTCGAAAGGTTGTCTTTCTCTTTAGGGATAGTTCTCCCCTCGAAGGAATCTTTTTGATTCCGAAATTCAGTACCTCAGGGAGCTTCTTTCTCGTCTGTAGGATTGCTTCCCTGAGTCAAGCTCAGAAGATTCCCTATCTTAGTCTATTGCAAGCTGTGGTCTTTTTATTGGTGCAATCATTCTACAGCTCTCTAGCAGCTCCTCCATCGTCAGCTGGATGCTTCCACACAGACTCGGCTTGATTCTATGGTGTGCCCCCAAAGGTTGTGGCATTTATGTGGCTTGTGGGCAAGAATCAGAAAAGAGGCACGATTCTTCTGAATGTTTGTCTGCTGTGCCTTCAAGCTGAGGAATCGTTGGATCATCTCTTTATCCACTGTGCTTTCTCTATGGACGTTTGGTGGAGTGTTCTTCATTTGGTGGGATCTCGTGGTCTATGCCCAAGTCTATCGACGACCTCCTTTGCACCTTGCATGCGGACCTAGGAGGGGCTATTGGGAAAAGGAAGTGGAGGGCTATTCTTATGGTAGTTCCGTGGGCAGTGTGGGCTGAGAGGAATAATCGGTGCTTTAGAAATCTTAAGATTTCTTTTGCTAGGGTGTTTTTTAGAGTTCTTGTATTGTTTAGGGACTGAGCTCTAAAAAACACCCTAGACAGATCCATGGTCCAGATCCAAATTATAATGATATCTGCTTTTCTGGTGCTGGAAGGTAATGCATGTGTTGGAAACAGAAAGTTTAGACCTTCATAGTTTTTCTAGCTGTATCACCACTTACTTGGGCCTCACTTGATAAATCTACTTAACATATGCCTAGTGATGTCTCCCAACTCCCAAAGTTCTTTCCAGAGGTTGAACTGGCTTTTGGCAGTGGACAGAAATTGTCACTAGCTCCTGAAAACTACTTATTCCGGGTAATATACAAGAACTCTAAAAAACAATACAGCACCAGAAAAGCAGATATCATTATAATTTGCTAGTTGTTTGGTTCTTTGGGGTTTCCTTCCAGCTTAGGGGATGGTTGTTGTATTTGTCTGTTATGCTTTTTTCCTTTTCTTTTGCTTTGTTTTCCACTTTTTGGCAAAATAATAATAATAATAATAATAAAATGATGATAATAATAATAATAATAATGATGATGATGATGATGATGATGATGATGATGATGATGATGGTGGTGGTGGTGGTGGGGAAAAAACCCAAAACATGGCGGCGACCAAATGGACCCTAGGGCTTAGTCTGAGCTATTAGGTTTGTAGTTCATTCTGAAGGCCTCAATCTATCCTTGTGGAAGTGTATGCTGGAATATCTTAGTTACAAATAAGATCTTAATATAAGCCTTGGGAAATTCTCTGTAGACAAGACTAATGAATGGAACAATGACTTCTGTCAGTATTAGAGTAACTGATGCATGGAACCCTCTCTTCTTATAGCTAATATAGGTTTGTATGAGGGCAAAAGGTAGAAAAGACTTCTCATCTATCACTGTCGGTATAAAGACTGAAACAGACTAGGAAAAGGAAATAATAAGTGACATGAATTATGTATATACAACATATTCTACATACAATAATGGGATTGAAGAAACAACCTAATTTTTTTTCTTTTCATTATTAGAGAAGGTCTTGTCTCTGTATGCTTGCTGTGGAGCTTGTTATGTGACATATCATGTGATTTTAACTGAATAACTTCCTTTCTTGGTCTGGAAACGAGTTTAGTGCTTCTAACTGACCAATTAAATATACAAGCTATGTCATAGTTGATAGTTATTAGCATTAGTGTTTTAAGTATCAACGATATTGGCTGATATATCTCACGATATATCTTGTATCTCACCTGTGCGATACGAAGTACACAAGTAGTGGGATATATCCCTCATGTTCGATCTAGTAAGCATTTTCAATTTTTGATCATTTTCTTTTTTTCCCTATAAATCATGTTGAATCAGTGTTAAATTATTACAAATCCATGATTTTTCATGTTTCGCAAGAATCATGGATTGGGAGCTTCGATTTCGAGATTTGGAGGAGATGGGCTGAGTTGCGGTAAATTGAAAAAAATAAAAAATTTCCAATTTCTAGCAAATCGGTTGCAATCTTTGTGTCCAAACATAAAATCAAACATGTATGTAACATATTCTAGTGATTCTTCTTTTACTTTTGAATGTATTGCTTGTGTTTCCACGTCTTCTTACATTTATAAATTATATGAATAGACTTTGAATATACTTGCATCAATTCAATTAGACAACACATAAATTAGGACCCCATACAAAGAAAACCTATTATGTGCACTTGTTTTTTGTAATGTTTTGATTTGTGTGCATTGATGTCTTTTTTAACAATCACTGAAGTTTCATTAAAAAAATCGACCAATTTCCCAATGTTTCCCCATGTTTCCAACAACAGCGATACATTATGCGATACAACCTATCTATCCCATGCAATAACAAATATGTATCTGTATCCAAGGGTGTGATACGAAACGCGATATCGATATTTCGAACATTGATTAGCGTAAACAAGGGAAATAAAAGGGTCTAGCCCTTGTTCTTTGATGTTGCAAGCCTGTAAAATTTAATATTTCATCACATAATCTTTTACTAAAATTAGCTTACCTGTCTTTGTTACTATGTGACACCATGAACGATATTTCAGATTGTGTTTTTATTTTTAATTTTTATTTTGCATGCACAGATTGTGGAGAAGCTCCATCCCCTTAGACAGATCCATGGTCCAGATCCAAATTATAATGATATCTGCTTTTCTGGTGCTGGAAGGTAATGCATGTGTTGGAAACAGAAAGTTTAGACCTTCATAGTTTTTCTAGCTGCATCACCACTTATTTGGGCCTCACTTGATAAATCTACTTAACATATGCCTAGTGATGTCTCCCAACTCCCAAAGTTCTTTCCAGAGGTCGAACTGGCTTTTGGCAGTGGACAGAAATTGTCACTAGCTCCTGAAAACTACTTATTCCGGGTAATGTGAATAATTATCCTGAACACACTTTTCTTTAAAAGCAAGAGTTATATGGTTGCTGTTGAGATTTTTTCATATTCCAGTGTTCTTGATACTGTTCACTTGGTAAGGCTTGACTGATGTTCCCTCTTTTTGCCGTCAATCATTATAAAGCATTCAAAGGTTCATGGAGGATACTGCCTCGGAATTTTTCAGAATGAAAATGATCAAACGACTCTTTTGGGAGGTAAGGTGAATGCTTAATTCTTGGTAGCATAGACAGGTACATATGTAGATGCAAGTTTCTGACACAGATATGAGGTCAAGGTTCCGAATATCAGGATCGGAGGGCATACTTAATGTGCTGGCAAATGATATGATATTAGGAATATTAAACCATGTCAGACCAGCATCAGACTCATATTGGCTTCTTTCGACTAGGAAATGTAAAGAAGTATCAGAAGAAAGGAAAAAGTTGGGAACACAAGAATCTGTCATTTATTTGTGTTTTGGACATGTATTCAGCAGTGTATTGGGTCCTTTGATAAAAGTGCTGTTTGTCCGCCTGAACTACCACAAACTGAGTTTCGTGTCTCTGACCTCTAATTTGGTGTTAAAGCATTTGAGAATAATAAGTTGATGCAGGACAATTAACCACTTGCTCTAAAAGCTCAAACTATTAGAAAATGGCAGATTAATCCCTTTATCTCATAGCCCAGGCCCCACATCGCATGGGTTAGGACCTCGGTCAAGCCCCCCCTTGTGGGCCCCAAATCACATGGGTACCACCTCACATGGGTGGGGCCCGCCTCACACGAGCCACCCGCCTCACACGGGCCGCCCACCCCGAGTGTGACCCCACATCCCACAGGCAACCCCACTCGAGCCCGGTGTGAAAATGCCCCTGCATTATAACTCTTAGTTTTTATGATTCTTATTGATTGATATTATCTTCCACTGTCATCTTCATGTATAGAGTCATAGCCTAGCATATATAGTTATTCTCTGTATATTTGATGCATGTTTCATATGATGTTGGTGTATGATCTCCTGTGCATGCCGCTGTTGTTGCATTAAGACAGCTTGCTGATAAGGGGATTCTGCAGCATGTGGGGGGATGTGATCTCTACTACATTTCCTTGCTTATATTGATTGACCCTTTGAAAAGACTATTACAACTTTTTCTTCAAAGATTACTTCATATACGGCATTGGATCACTTGTGGCAATCATTGACACGTCAACCTCATTTTGAGATGTTTTTTGAACCCTTGCATTTACTCCTTTGGTTGTTGTACGTCGAAGGCACGAAACAGAGAAGGAAACAATGCTTCTTACCCTTGTTGTCACATGTCAAAGCTCCAATTATTTCTTCCCACATATCAAATTGAATCTCCTCTCTCAGCAGTCCTATAAACAAATCATCATCATTTTTCATCTTCTCTAACAGTTCATGGACTTTCCTGTCTGCAGTGTCATCTTTTTGTCAGAGCCATCTCTAGACTTGATGAAATTCTTACTCTACTTCAGGGTATCCAAAAACTAGAGTTGCATCGGCAACAGTCTGCTTCTCATTCGAAATTTCCTTTTACCTTTGATCTTTTCCATTTTCTTTCTCATTTGTTGCCTTCCTTCTCTAGGGACACTAGGGACACTAGAAATCCCTATAATTTGACCATTTCGATGGTCCAGATGTTGTTTCAGACAGATAACACCACCATGCAGGTCTCTACCACCATACTTATGTAGGATGTGTCATCTACTCCCACCAACTCTATTCTCATGGCGCCTTATATCCTCAGCTTCCATACTTATCTACTAGTCAATCACTAAAAGATAGTTCTAATCTTAAGGACTGGTCACAACAAGTCTAGTCTGCACTCTACAAGATTGCAACTCTCCAAGTTTGTAGAATTGTTAAAAATACCAAACATATACATAATACATCAAATTCTTTTCATCCATGTAAGACTATAAACAAACAAAACATCAAAACATCAAAACATCAAAAAAGTAATTAATACGTAAATAGAGGCATATTATATATATAATTATATAAATGATATAAATCCTATATATGTATGTATGTATTGTGAGATTAGAAGGAGAACAGATTTGAGGAGAAGAGAATGTGAGATGAGGAAGTTATCTTTCCCTTCTCCATAATATTGAATCTATAGAAAAAGATTGCAACAGGTACTGGTAGAGAATACACACACACACACAGATATATATATATATATATATATATATATATATATATATATATATATATATATATATATATATATATATATATATATATATATGGGAAAAGGTACTATGCGCTCGAGTTGATGGGAACGTCCCATGAGGTCGAGCTGTGTGGGCCCCATCGTGATGCGTGTCGAACATCTACCCCATCAGTTAGATGCACCATTCCATCGTGGGCCTAGGTCTCAAAAATCAAGTCAATCCGTGACTTGTGTGGGCCACACCACATATAGAAGTTGAGAGGGGCCGTGCACCATTAAAACATTCATAATCATTTTTTGGGTCCACCGAGATGTGGTTTGCAGATCTAGCCCATCCATTATGTGTGTCCCACTTGGATGAGGGTTCAGACCAAGTTTCAGCAGCATTCAAAACTCAAGTGGGCCCCACCAAGTGCTTTTATATGTTTTTGGCATGTCTTCACATGATTTTAGATGGTATGGCCCACTTGAGTTCTGTATACGGCTGATTTTTGGGATATCCCATAATTTAAAGGGGACCCATCAAATGCACGGTGTTGATGGTCGACATGCATCACGGTGGGGCCCACACAGCTCGACCTCATGGGACGTTATCATGAGCTCGAGCGCATAGTACCTTTTCCCTATATATATATATATATATATATATATATATATATTCAAATTGATGAAATCCAAATTGGTTGGACCTAAGGTATGGTCCAACCGGGTCCAACCAGTTTGGATTTTATCAATTTGAATATATGTTAATAAATACAAGTCAAAAAGGAATTATTTCAAAATAAAGATCCTATGTGAATTCATATATTCTGGTTTTGAAATGTCGGGGTGTTGACGTGGCAAGGTTCTATGAGCCCCACCGTGATGTATGTGTTAAATCCACACCATCCATCCATTTTGCCAGATCGCTCTAAGGCATGAACAAAAAATGATGCAGATCCAAAGATCAAGTGGATCACACCACAAAGTAGTGGGGACAGTGATGCCCAGTTGCCCATTGTTGAAACTTTTATAGGGCCTGCCATGATGTTTAATTGGCATCCAACTTGTTCATAAGGTCACACAGGCGTAGATGAAGGGAAACACAAATATCAGATTGATCCAAAACTTTTGTGGCCCCCAATTAGTTTTCAATGATAGGTGTTCAATCCCCACTGTTTTTTGTGGTGTGGTCCACTTGAGCTTTGAGTGTGCCTCATTTTTGGCCTTATGCCTTACAATGATTTGGAAAAATGGATGGATGGTGTGGATATAACATATACATCATATAAGGGCCCAAAGAATTTCGCGATGTCAAGACACCACCGAGGTGTGTGCTACACTATGCAATCTGAGGGACGTGGATTGCCTGTGGAAGGCCTTTGACATGAACTTCCGGTCACGGGAAGCTAGGTGGGGCCCACTGTGATGTTTGTGAGAAATACTCTCCGTCTATCCACTTTGTCAGATCATGTTAGGACATGGGCCAAAAAAATAGGCTGATCCAAAACTCAAGTGGGCCACTCGATATGAATAAGTGGGTAGGGAAATGTCTACCGTTGAAACCTCCTTGGGGTCCACTATGATGTTTATATGCCATTCATACTGTTCATAAGGTCATTCCTACTAGGATGTACTGAAAACACAAAAAACATTAGCCTAATCCAAAACTTCTATGGCCCCATGAATGTTTCAATGGTGGATGTTCAATCCTCACTGTTTCCTATCATGCATCCTACTTGAGTTTTGGATGGGCCTCATTTTTGGGTTCGTGTCCTAACTTGATCTTCCAAAACGAATGGACGGGTTGGATTTCTAACAAACATCATGGTGGGCCCCACCTAGCTTTTGGTCAAAGGAAGTTCATGCAAAAGCCTTTCGCGGGCAATCCATGTCCCAATCTGAATACCGCTTTATCATTAATGACGCACACGGCTTAGGTGGAACTAGGATCCATGGGGTTGGGTGGATTCACTATGGAGACCACCATTATGTATGTGTCTTATATCCATGTCATCCATCTGTTTTGGCTACCACATTTTATAAAATGAGCCCACAAATGCAACATATCCAAATCTCATGTGGACCACAACATAGGAAACAATGGTGATTGAATGCCCAACATTAAAAGCGTCTTGGGGCCTCAAAAGTTTTAGATCAAGCTGATATTTGTTTGGTCCCTTCATCCAGGTTTGTGTGACCTTTTCAATAGGTTGGATGGCAAATAAACATTCTGGTGGCCACAAATAAGTTTTTAATGGTGTGCATTCAATCTTCACCCTTTACTGTAGCGTGGTCCGCATGAGATTTTTTTAGATCATGCCCTAAAACGAGCTATAAATATGGATGAACGGTGAGGATATAAAGCACGTCCATCATAGTGGCCCCACGGCCAGGTATCCACCAAAGCCACGTCATAAATGACAAAGCAAGGCTCTTCGAAGAGATCTTTTGGAATCCTTCCTTTCAAAGCACCACCACAATGGGATTCGTTTTTACCTTAAACTATATTTGCAATAAATGTAATAATATATCATTGAATAACTTCTCTCTCATATTTATTTGGAACTTAATTTCAGACTTACAATAATATGCAGGCACAAATGAATGGCATCCACAGTGGTTGGAGTTGATGTATAATCCAACCGGTTGGACTTGAGAGTGCCTCACACACACACACAATATATATATATATATATATAGGGAAAAGGTACTATGCGCTCGAGTGTAAAGCAGTCGTCCGTGAGGTCGAGCTGGGGTGGGCCCCACCGTGGTTCCGTTCGAAGATCCACACCGTCCACCAGATGCACCGTCCCATTTTGGGCCTGGATGGCCCAAAATCGTCCGTCCACCGTGATCAGGTGGGCCATACCATCTGAAAACATAAGTATACAAGCAAAAACATGTAAAAGCACTTGGTGGACCCCACCTGAGATGTGGATACCACCTGAAAGGTGGTTTAAAATTACATTCAAGTGGGACACACATGATGGACGGTTTTGATCATGAAGAAACCTCTCGAAAGGCCCCCACAACTGGTTTTGAATGTTTCAATGGTGCACGGCCCCTCTCCACTTCTGTACGTGGTGTGGCCCACAAAAGTCACGGATTGAGGTGATTTTCAGCCGTGTGGGCCCCACCTGGGATGGTGCATCTGACTGAGGGGGTAGATGTTCGAACGGCATCACGGTGGGCCCCACACCAACTCGACCTCATGGACGACCGTATGCGCTCGAGCGCATAGTACCTTTTCCCATATATATATATATATATATATATATATATATATATATATATATTACACACACCCCACACACGCCACAAGGGTACTCGAACCTACGACCTAAGTGTTGAAACCCACAAAGTCTGCCACTGAGCCAATGGGTAGAGAATATAACTTAAAAGAGGAGACTAAAGAAAGATGAAGATACATGATTAAAGACCTAATCTAATCTTAATCCTAATCATATTTTTATGGTACTCCACGAGTGCACATAAACCCATTTACACCACAGGTGCACACTAAGTTGTTATGTATATCACAAGTGTATGCTAGTTTGTGTACACCAACACTCCCCCTGAAGATGGTGCATGGATATCATTCATGTTGAGCTTGATATTGATGGTCTTGAGGCGCAGTGTTAATGTGTCTTTGATGAAGATATTTGCTAACCGATCTTCTGAGCGAAAAAAAAGGCATATGTAAAAGCTTGACAACCAATTTTTCTTGAATGGAACGACGGTTGACTTCAATGTGCTTTATTCTTTTGTGGAAGACCGGGTTGGATGCAATATGTATGGTTGCTTAATTATTACAAGTCATTACAATCCCTTATCTCGAAGGATGACTTTCGCCCATAGTAATTCACATGCCGCATGAGCCATTGCTTGATATTCAACTTTGGCAAAGGAGTGAGCAACAACTGATTGCTTTTTGCTTTTTTAAGAAATTAGATTTCCTCCTACAAATGCACAATACCCTGTAGAAGAGCATCGATTAGAGGAAGGGTCGGCCCAATCGCCATTGGGAAACTATTGATATTCAAATGAACATGATTTGAATAAAGAAGACCACGACCGATGCAACTTTCAAATAATGAAGAATCCGATAGACTTGAGGTATTCCGTAATAATAGTACCAGTGGCCATAATGGCCACCACCATTACCTTTATGATGCGGGCTATAATGGCCATTAATGTCTCTTTTTTATTAAAAAAAAACTATATATGTCCCGTAATGGACCGTTATGGGGCCATTATGGCCTTTACGGAGGCCTAACGACAGTTGCATGCTATTTTTTCCATAATGACTGTTAGTATTGTTACAACCCCATAACTTGTAACGGTTGCAAACGTTACCTTCACGTAACGGCCTTTACAGCCCCGTAACGGTTGTTATGGCACACCATGGATAGATTGCTTCAAGATGATAATGACAAGTCGTTACATGAACTAGCTTATGATTCTAACTGCATAAGAGATGTTTGAACGGGTATAGCTGAGATAAATTATTCATATATTCCTAGATTATTAATTTCGTCAGATCGTCTCCCATGTAACTTATAATTTACTTCAACAGGTATGTTACAAGGAAGTACTTTAGTGGCTCTAGATCCTTCATTTCGAATGACAATGCCAAGAATTTTTTAACATTGTCTATCTCAGTGATGCTTGTGTCAGTTAGAATGATATCATCAACATTTACAACAAGAATTGTCGTTTTGCCATTCATATGTTTTATAAATACAGAACGGTCAAATGCACTTTTAAATTCGATGTTGGAAATCGTATTGCCAAGCTTTTCAAATCCGGCCCAAGGCGACTATTTAAAGTTGTACAAAGCTTTTGAAGATGATAGACTTTGCGAATTTTCCTCTTAGGCCGAAGGCCAATTGGAAGGGCCACACACACGTATGGGAAATGGTACTATGAGGTCGAGCTATGTGGACCCCACCATGATTTGTATCAGACATCCACACCATGCATTTGATGGGTCCCCTCTAGGTTATGGGATATTCCAAAAATCAGCCATATCCATAACTCAAGTGGGCCACACCATTTGAAACTGTGTGAAATCATGCCTAAAACATCTAAAAGCACTTGTTGGGGCCCACCTGAGTTTTGGATACAACTGAAACTTGGTGCGTCTCCTCATCCAAGTGGGACACACAATGGATGGGTTGGATTTCTAAACCACATCTCATTGGGCCCTATAAACAATCGATTTCAATGGGTGGATATCCACTCTCAACTGTTGTCTATAGTGTGGCCCACCTAAGTCATGGATTGGCCTGATTTTTAGGCCCACGGCCCACCATGGAAGGGTGCATTTGATTGATGGGGCCGATGTCCGTCACACATCACATTGGGGCCAACACAACTCGATTTCATGGGAAGCTTCCCATGAGGTTGACCTCGTAGTACCTTTTCCCTATATATATTTCTTCATGAAAATTGCCATATAGAAATGTGTTTTTGACACCCAATTGATGTAGGGGCCAATGACGATTCTCGACAATGGACAAGAGAATGCAGACAAAATTCAATTTTGCTACTAGGGCAAATGTTTCATCGTATAATCTTTGTCATACTTTTGAGTGAAGCCCTTGGCAACCAGTCTTGCCCCGCATCTGTCTATTGATCCATGAGACTTGTATTTAGTGGTGAACAACCACTTACACCTGGCAATATGTTTGCTTTTTTTTTTTTTTTAAATTATAATTATTTAATTTAATTTAATTTAACTTAATTAATTTTTTTTTTTTCTTTTTTTTTTAAAGAGTGACTAATTTCCAAGTATTCTATTTTTCAAGGGTAGACATCTCTTCTACCATAACTGCTTTCCATTTAGGCTCACCTAGGGCATCCACAATCTTGGTTGGAATAGATACAAATGATATAAATGAAAGGTATGACTAATAAGAAAGAGAGATATTTATATGAAAAAATTATGGATGGGATGATGTGCACAAGACTGAGTTCCTTCGTGAAAGGGCAATTGGGAGATCCACTTGTTCTAATTCCAATGTTGAAGAGTGGTGGTGTTCGGGAAGAGTAGGAATTCTCTTCCTCAAAGAGTAGATCATGAGTTCTTTGGTTGGAGTGTGGCTTGGTACATCGTTAATATGAGACTCGTCCATGATATGAAGTGGAAGGGATACAAGAGTATGTGTACTGTCACGTGAATTGAAATAAAGTACGTTTCAAAGAATGCGACATCCTTAGAAATGTATCTTTTTCGACTTATATAGGACAATAACATTTATATTCTTTTTGAGAGTCTGAGTACCCTAAGAACACACATTTTATTGATTGTGGTCCTAGCTTGATGCGAGATGGTCCAAGAATGTTGACAAAGCAAATATACCCAAACACTTTTGGAGGTAGGATAAATAGGGATGCATGAGGTTACAAGACTTGTAATGGGCAGTTGCCTTAGAGAACATCTGTCAGTGTCCGATTGATTATATAGGCAAAAGCAGAATGGCTTCATCTCGATACGTTAGTGGTCCTGACATGCATATTAGTAAAGACTAGGTGAGCTCTATTAAGTGCCGATTTTTATGTTCAGCCACTTCGTTTTGTTGGAGTATATAAGGGCATGGTATCTGAATTTCGATACCATGATCTACAAAATGTTTTTGTAAGTCATGGTGTAAATATTCTCGGGCATTGTTAGATCGAAATGTTTTAATCTTGGTATGGTATTGGGTAAAAACTATATGATGAAACATTTTTATATTTGATGGGACTTCGTCACAACTTTTTGGAAGATAAACCCATGTATATTGTGAGAAACTGTCGATAATCAGAAATATTTGAAGCCAAATATAGAAACTAACGGAATAAGTTCCCATACATCTGAGTGTATAGGTTGAAATGGATGTATTTTCTTTGTATTAATCAGCGTAAAAGTAGTTCGACAAGACGTGGATAACTGACAAGTTTCATATTGTAAGTTATCACTTTTATTGAACTTTTCAAAAAACAAAGGATATAATGATTGCAAAGATAAATGACTTAGACGGGTATGCTAGAGGGTTGCCTGATTTTAATTCTCTATGTCAGAAGCTGAAACATGAGTAGAACTGAGTCGTTCTCGGTTGAGGAGGTAGGGCTTTCTATCTTCACGACCACCACCAATCGTCTTCTTCATTTTCAGGTCTTGAATAACACAATGGGATTGATAAAAAATGACATAGCAATTCAGTTGTTTGGTCGAAGGGCTCACAGAAATAAGATTTGATGGAAATAAGGGAACATGGAATACAAAAATGATAGATAGGGAATCGAAAAGATGGAAGTTTTAATTTCCTAGAGCTTTAGAATGCGAACCATCAGTTAATATAATATTATTAGAGATAGGAGAGTAGGAAGTATATCCATTGGTCATATTCGTCATGTGATCAACTGCTCTTGAACCAATGATCCAGAATGTTTCAGTGACGGGATTCCTTATTAGCAGGTGGTTGTAGAAGTACCTGACTGCCCTATTTGGTTAGCAGTGGAAATGGAGGCATGGAGAGCTGCCACCTGTTGTAATTCACTGACGGTTTTTTCTCTTGGGTCTTGGTCACTATTGGTGGAACTATCTTCTATTGTGCTCATATTAGCAGAAGACTTTGTTTTGACATCCTTTGGCCAAAGATGATGATGAAGGACCTAACAATATTTTTTTAGATGTTGTCTTTTTCCACATTGTTTGCATTTGAGCTCATCTTTGTCCACGTTATTGTCAAGTTCCTTGCCCCTTGGTAGTTTTGGAGTCTGTAGTCAAGGCTGACCATTCCGGAAGGATGGTGTGGAAGTTTTACTGTTTAGCCTTTGTACGTTTGTACTTATACAACTTCGATGGTAGGAAGATATTCTCTCCCAAGAACTATACACATTGAGGTTGGAAGTCTTACCAAAGATTAGTGAGAAACTTAAAGATTCCAAGTCAATGTATTTGATTTTTCAGATCTTCCAGTTATAGAATAGCTGCTTTACAGTTATTTAATTCTTCCCATCTTTGGTTCAAGTTAGCAGAGTACTCTTCTACAGTTCCATCTCTCTATTCGAAAAAGTTTTTTCTATGTTGAGTTGATAAAGATGGGCTAAGTCTTCTTGGTGAGAGTACATCTTAGTAGCTTTATCCCATACATCCGTCACAGTTTTCAAAAAATAAAGCCTAGGACTAATGTTTAGTTGCTTAGAATTTAAATCAAGACATTAGAAGCCAGTTTTCACTTTCCCATTCATCTTACATGGGATCATTACGATTAGGTTGTTTCTTGGTTACTATAATGTCTCTCTGTCTCTTTCATGCTCCAATATACATCCTGATTGCCTGGGACCAAACCTAAATGATTTGTGCCATCTAGTTTTACCATTGTAATTGTAAGACTAGGGTATTCATAGGTCTAGAAGAGCCTATGATGTGTTTATTATCTCCCATTTAGAGACTAATAGTTCAAAAAAAAGTCCTAAAGATGATAATGTATACAGTTTGAGGGTTCTGAAGTTGGATCACGTTTTTGACTGAGGACTGTATGTTAGATCCGCCAATAACAATTGGTCCAGAGAGCAGGTCTGACAACAGTTGCAGATCCAGTTGGTCCAAAGGCAGATTCGGCAATGAATGGAGGCACTTGCGACAAAACCGGCAGTAACAGGTGATCCTGGAGGTGGAGCGAGTGTCTGTGGGAGGACCACACGTTAGATCTGGCGCCAATAGGTGGTCCTGGAGGCACAAATGTCATATTTGGCAGCAAAGGGTGGCCCAGAAGGCAGTTTTGGTGACAACAGAGGCTGCTGGACTTAATTCCGGTAATGTTGGGAGGTTTTTGGCTTAGATTCGTTGATTCCAACAAACAACAATGGGAGGATCTGGCGACGTGCATTGGATCCAGCAACAATAAGAGGTCCAGAAGGCAGTTCTGCCAATAGCAAAGGCCTTTGGGCCTGATCCAACAATGATGGAGAGGCCTATGACAACAAAGGTCGCTTTTCTTGATTCCGATGACGTTAGAGTGGCCTTGACTTAATCCAGTGATGAAATTGGTGCCAGAATAGGAATCTGATGATATTGGAGGGGTTTCGACTCAGATTCATTGCTGGAAGATAGAATCCAGTGACTTTATATGGTTTTCAGCGCAGATTGGATGCTGAAAAAACTTGCCGAAACTAGATTCAGGTATTGTTTGAGATATAAGAAGGCTCCCATGGTGAGATTGCAACTTCGAGTAGCTGTGGATGCTTCTTCCAGAGGAACGCCCGGTGGAGGAATCTCTTCTGGTTGATCCAATGATGCATTACAGTTGCATCCATAGGATGGTGATGGAGAAAACTTCTCTCTTTCACCATCTTATAGGGTAAACATGGATTCACGAAAAGACTCAAAATTTGAAGCTTGGGGAGAAGAAAAGAAATGGGGAAGAAAAGGAAAGTAGAAAAGGATTAAGGGTTTGGACAAGAAAAGCTCTGTTGCCATGTGATATTATGAGGAGGAAAATTGGTGCGGACATCAGTGGTGCACCCTTTAGATTGTACTGGAGGAGGAGGCGTCGCCGACAGAGTACCGGAGTGGAGGAGTTGATGTGGATGGACGTTGGGTCCATCGGACCCATTTTCCAACGTGCTACGAATGTAGGAGTGGCATGACCGCACCCTGACCATAGATCCATAGGTCGAATTTCACACCCAACCACACGGGTGTTTTAGTTTTAGGCGTTTTTGTTCGTTTTTTCTTGTTTTAGGGGTTTTATTGCACTTTCTTTATTTTTTATTTTTGTCTTTTTGGTTATTTTTCTTGTTTTCAGGGGCTTTAGTGCACTTTTACTTTTTCCATAGCTTATATATACGTTGTGAGAAACCTATTTTCATTATGATGAGATGAATAGAAATTCGTCTCTTTTCTTCTTCTTTATTCAAGAGATTAGGGTTTTAGAATTGGCCCTTGGGTGTTGAGGATTCCACCTCGATTTCAGGTTTCCTTCTTTCTAGATCTTCGA
This sequence comes from Magnolia changhungtana, assembly GCA_030180095.1. Taxonomy (NCBI): domain Eukaryota; kingdom Viridiplantae; phylum Streptophyta; class Magnoliopsida; order Magnoliales; family Magnoliaceae; genus Magnolia; species Magnolia changhungtana. Next base: position 3,427,707 of record JASAUF010000554.1, read on the forward strand.
GGTGCAGGAAAAGGTAAGAATCATCCTCCTTTTCTTTTGACGACAAAAGGACCTATACTTTCTTCATCTCGAACCCTTTTGTTCTTCACTCCTTTCGTTCTTATTTGGATACCCCCTTTCTAGTTTGAACGGAAAAGAGGGATGATTAGTCAGTAGAATCAGATCCAAACTTGACCGTGGATTGACTTATGCTAGATCTGGGATATCCTCATATCCCTAGGTCCTCCATTTTTTACTGTTTACGCGATTTTATGCTAAGGGGCATGATCTTGACGGAATGACCTCATCTTTGTGTTGAAATTTACCTAATCCCTTTGATTGGAAACAGTTAGTTGATTCGTGTATTTACTTGAACATTCTTTAACCTGATTATACATGCATCTAGGATTAGGTCATCACATGTCCCTGCATAAAAAATAGATAGGAGGAGAAGAGAACGTAAGATGAGGAAGTTACCTTTCCCCTCCCTAGTATTGATTTATAGAAAAAGATTATAGTAGGCAGAGACTATAACTGAAAAGAGGAGATTAAAGAAAGATAAAGATACGGGTTTAGAGACCTAGTCCTAATCATATTATATGTTACTCCACAGGTGCACATAAATCTGTGTACACCGCAGGTGTACACTAAGTCGTTGTGTATACTGCATGTATACACTAGTCTGTGTACACCAACATATGTTACACACACACATATGAGAAAAAAGGTTCTATGTGGTCGACCTCATGGGAACTTCCCATGAGGTCAAGCTCTGCGAGCCCCATTGTAATGTGTGTTGGACATCCGCACCATCCATTAGATGCACCTTCCATGGTGGGCCATTGAGCCTAAAAATCAGCCCAATTCATGACTTAGGTGGGCTGCACCATTGACACTAGTTGAGAGTGGATGCCCACCCACTGAAACCTTCCTGATTGTTTATAGGGCCCACTGAAGTGTGGTGCAAACATCCAACCCATCCATTGTGCATGTCCCACTTGGATGACGGATCACACAAAATTTCAGGCCATTCCAAAACTCATGTGGGCCCTAACGAGTGATTTTAGATGTTTTAGGCATGATTTTACATGGTTTCAGATTATGAGACCTGCTTGAGTTTCTGATATGGCTGATTTTTGGGACATCTCATAACTTAGGGGACCCACAAAATGTAGTGTGGATGTCAAACACATCACATTGGGGCCCCCAGAGCTCGACCTCATGGGAAGTCATGCAATAATTTCATAATAAAAAAACAAAAAACATGTAAAATAAGAAAAAGAATTAAAATATTATCAACAAATGCATGCTTTTATATGTGTAATCATAAAAGAACCATACATATAATATAATGAAAAAGTAAAAGAAAACCACCAATAAAAAGTAGGAAAAAAATAATTAATAAATACATGCTTCAATACACAATAGATGACACACACATGAGCGTGCATGAGAGATGCTCACACACTAGTTGTACGTCCAAGTAGTTGGCATGTGGGGCCCATTATGGTGTTTGTATGACATCTCTCCCGTTCAACAAGGTTGTACCGCCATGAAAATGGGATGCCCCAAAAATCAGGTCAATCCAACTATCAAATTGGGCAAACCATAGAAAACCACGAACCACCACTAAATAAACTCCACAGTCAAGCGGTAAGATGTCATACAAACACCATGTTGGGCCCCACATGCCAACTAGTTGTGTATGAGCATCTCTCTCTCTCTCTCTCTCTCTCTCTCTCTCTCTCGCTTTGTGAAGGTACTATGCGCTCGACCTCACGAGTCCGTCCCATGAGGTCGAGCTGTGTGGGCCCCATTGTGATGCTTTTCGAACATCTACCCCATCAGTCAAATGCACCATTCCATCGTGGGCCTAGGTCTCAAAAATCAAGTCAATCCATGACTTGTGTGGGCCACACCACATACAAAAGTGGAGAGGGGCCGTGCACCATTAAAACATTCATAACCATTTTCGAGGTCCCACCGAGATGTGGTTTGCAAATCCAGCCCATCCATTATGTGTGTCCCACTTGAATGAGGGTTCAGACCAAGTTTCAGGCGCATGCAAAACTCAGGTGGGCCCCACCAAGTGCTTTTATATGTTTTAACGGGTCTTCACATAATTTTAAATGCTATGGCCCACCTGAGTTCCGTATACGGCTGATTTTTGGGATATCCCATAATTTAAAGGGGACCCATCAAATGCACGGTGTTGATGGTCGACACGCATCACGGTGGGGCCCACACAGCTCGACCTCACGGGAGCTTATCGTCAGCTCGAGCGCATTGTACCTTTTCCCATATATATATATATATATATATATATATAGAGAGAGAGAGAGAGAGAGAGAGAGAGAGAGAGAGAGAGAGAGAGAGAGAGAGAGAGAGGTTTACATTTAATTACATATAAAGTAAAACTAGTAAAACTAAATAAATAAAGACCTACCTTGAAACTTTTGGATGAAGGTAAACCACAACCCAAAGTGGGACAAAAATACTCAGAGATGCCCAAATGAACTTCTTTTAATCTATATATGTAGAGTAAAAACAATTCAATAATGGATCATTTGCAAGAATTTTTTTTTTTTTAAAGGGCAAAATATGTTTGAAAATTATCAAAAATAGGTTAAAACCATGAAAACTTGAGCAAATCAACTAAATAGGCCATAATTGAAACATATCAAGCATGAATTTGGGGTTAGGGACCCTTTCAGAAAAAAAGAGGTTAAAAAATGTGATGGTTTATTCGTTTTTCAAATACTACCTAAAATGGTCAACTCAACTTTGATTCATCAAATATAGGGCCCTTCCATTGAAAAACTAAATGAAAAAAAAAAGATTGTTTATTTGGCTTCAATTCGTTGAATGACCCTTGAATCTTGTGTTTTGGTTATCAAAATAAGCGTGGACTGGTTGAAAACCCCAAGCCATTTGTCATCTAAGCTCAAGATCTAGATAGCACTGATGAAAAGGTAAAATGTAAAAAAGCCTTATCTTGGCCCTAGTCATGCGTGTCACATGTGTTTCGAAGATGACACAACCTGATTTGATTTTGGGCGGATATGCTTATTAGCGCACCTGAGGCAACAGCACATCACCCCTGTATTTTGTCTTAGGACGTATGTGTGGTTTTCAGACCTTGTATGAAGTGGAGTTGGACACAACAACTTTAGAAAAGCCTCCTGTGACACATCGATGCAGTTGTGTGATAATTTCAAAAAGATATTGCTAAATATTGCTTCATAGAAACGCAAGGTATGTAAAATTATCTCGATGAATAGAGAACTATTAAAACTGCATGGCAAGTATTAGAGTAATACCAAAAAATAAGAAAAAGGAAAATAATATAGTTTTTTTTTTTTTTTTTCTTAGGAGCTGTTTGGATTCCCTTAAAGGTAAAATGAGGAAAAACCATTTTCCAATGGTTTTTTTCTCTATAAAATTCCTGGAAACGATGTTTACATTTCCTCTTAATTGTCTCCTGCTTGTTAGACGACCTGGTAGAGACAATGTAGTGCATGTGTGAGTGATCCAGAGTTCAATCCCTAGTAGTGTTACCTTTCCAATAACAAAAAAAAAAAAACCTTCCTAATTACCTGGAAAAAGCACCTTTTTATATCTTTGCCCATACTTACGAAACGTCATTTCCCAGAATTTGAGGAATTGAGTCAGATCTCTATGGTTTGTACCTACTTCTAGTGTACCACAAGTGCCACCATCCATCTTCATGTACCCAACATGTGCCAATGTCCCACGTCCACCACTATGCCATTGTCCATCTTAAAGACAAACACATCCTTAAAAGAATTGTTGAGATTTACTAACATGTTTGCGAGGGAAATTTTAAAATATGGAATCTCCTTGTTAAATATCTTGTTAGCATATTTAGTAATATCTCTAGGCCTGGCATGAGAATGCTCTAATTTTCTTTGTGCTGTCCTTGTTGCAAGCTTTCGATTTATGAGAAGTAAATTATATCTTTTCCTTAGTTGTTGAAGCATGCCCTTCATCCCAACTTATTGTGTGATAATGTAATAGTTTTTTTATTATTGTTTTTTGAGAGCTGATATAGTTTTTTAACCACTTTGAGTTCTCCTCAACAGGAATTATTGTTCGCAATACACTCGTAACTTATGATCGTGAGAATCAAAGGATTGGATTCTGGAAAACTAACTGTTCTGAACTATGGGATAGATTGCATTCCCCTGGAACTCCTTCACCAGCACCTTCAGCTTCCTACAGTGGCAACAGAACGATAGGAATGTCACCTACCTGGTCCCCGAGTGGACTACCAAACAAAATAATTCCAGGTCTAGTCAAGCTGCAAACCTTCTAATGTCTTTTACAATGCCCTAATAAGTCACAGCATATAGCATGGCTATGTCATTGTTGAGCACCCTGTATTGCTAGATACTTTACCTGGTATGCAAATTTGTTAGTTGGTTGCAAAATGGCTGCATCACTTCTTATATGCATTATTCTTAAGTGCGGGGTCACATTATTGTCTCAATTTTTTATGAGTTCAGATTCAATTCTTGGTTTTTTATGTCCTGACTGAAACATGTAATTGGGAGATGTCCTGTGCATGTATGTAGAGGTATTCTGATTTTCATGATGTGACTGACCCTTAGCTTGTCAATTTGGTTACATGGGTTCTCTTTCCAGTCAGAGTTGTTTAGGTAGGTAAACTTCAGCTTTCAACTATATTAGTTTAATGCAAGTGATTTATGTAGAATGAATGTTCTCTTGTAAAGTTCTTCTTGTTGCTTGTCTTAATTGTGCATTTAATGGGGGTTTTGAAGTGGAGATTCAACATAATTTATTTCTGCAAAAAAACAGTGTAAATCTGTGGGTGGCCACAAAAGGGCCTGCTCACTCAAGAATAGACTTTTCTTGCATTAACTAAACACAACACCTTTTTGAATGTGGGTGGCCACAAAAGGTTTCCTAAAAGTGGTTTTTTAGGAAAAACAGTGTAAATCTGTGGGCTTTTTTTTTTGGGGGGGTCATAAATCGTACTTGAAATCAGGCCAATAGTGTTTTTAACCTGTTTGATGGAAAGAAAGGGTCTGCTCACTCAAGAATAGACTTTTCTTGCATTAACTAAACACAACACCTTTTTGAATGTGGGTGGCCACAAAAGGTTTCCTAAAAGTGGTTTTTTAGGAAAAACAGTGTAAATCTGTGGGCTTTTTTTTTTTTTGCGGTCATAAATCGTACTTGAAATCAGGCCAATAGTGTTTTTAACCTGTTTGATGGAAAGAAAGGGCCTGCTCACTCAAGAATAGACTTTTCTTGCATTAACTAAACACAACACCTTTTTGAATGTGGGTGGCCACAAAAGGTTTCCTAAAAGTGGTTTCGGTGCACTTTGCAATGCAGCCTTAGTTGTGCATTTGATGATTCTAGGGAGCTGACAATGAAGATAAGTATGCACATGAATTGATGCTTAGAAGACTAAATGACAATTTAAAAAAAAAAAAAAAAAAAAATCCTTTCGTGATGCTTCCGAAACTTCCTGTCCACATGCAAACCTTAGTTTGAGTTTTTTTTTTTTTTTGGTTGGGGGGGTTTGGTCGTTTATTGACTGCGTAGTAATTCGTAGGAGCATTTAGTATTTAACAATTATCATAGCCTACAATATACTTGTATGCAAATAGTTACAGGAAACTGTTTATAGAGAAGGGAATTGTGTTCTTGCTGAAGGTCTTTTAATGTCTTTCTTTATCTTTATTTAGAGTATTGGTTTTCTGTTGAACTTCCATTTTGTACTTGCCCTGTTTGCTAGCTTTACATCCTGTTTGCTAGATGCCTAAAAATTAGCTAATCTCATTTTAGTTAACAGTATGTGTTGCAGATCTTGATCTGTAATGTGAACTCAAACTCATCAATAATTACTCTTAACTAAAATGCAATGGACTCTTTTCTAGGCATCTACCAATCAGGGCCTTAATCTTCTTGAGTTGGCTAGCATTTTAAGCCATTTTTATCCACATGAAAAATATTTGGACCCATAAACACTTTTTCTTGCCACTTTTGACTGGGTCACGGTCATGCTGCCATTCTTTTTCTGCATGATGTGGCAGGAACTGTTGTCTTGAAAACTCTTCTGAGAGATGATTCTGATGGTTTCTCCATGTTCGTTGCAATTCTCAGGAAAACTCCAAGTTGGGCTCATCATATTTGATTTGTTTTTGAGTCTAAAGTACCCAGACCTGGTGCCTCGTGTCACAGAATTGGAACAATACATTGCACGCGAGTTAGAGGTTAACACGTATCAGGTGAACTACCATATTCGTTTTCTTTGTTTCGGCAAACCCCAGATTGTGATGAATCCTCTGGTTGAACTTAGAATTGCTGTAGCTGAAGTTGCTCTAGAGTTTCTATTTCTTTGAGAATGTTTGGGCATTTCTGATTTTCAGGGCAGGTGGGACTTCCCCAATTTTTGTACCTATAACCTCAAGTCGAACTTGAGGTTATGTGGATGATGATTCAGTGTCAAGTCACCCTTTTGTAATGTGATTTCATAAACAAGAACTTTCCCTGAAGGGTGGATGAAAAGAGATGTTAACCCCATTTTACCATTGGATCTGATGGTGATTTGGCTACACATGAATAGGTCCTTATCTAATGGTTGCAATCTTTGCAGTTATTTCTGCCACTAACTAGATGAATGTAACAGGTTCATTTATTGAATGTTACCAGCGAAGGAAATGGTTCCCTCATAACATGGGCTATATTGCCACCGGGTTCTGATGATTACATTTCTAGTGCTGCAGCAACGGTAACATTGTTTTCTGGCAATTTTGAGAAAATAAGCTGTGGGGACCTAATATACCAACTAATTATTTTGTTATTTCTGCAGAGAATAATCTTACGCTTAACTGATGACCGTTTGAGCCTTCCTTATACATTTGGAAGTTACAAGTTAGTCAAATGGAAAGTTGAACCACACTTAAAAAGGTGAACTGATTTTTAGCTTGTTGATTTGATGGATTTATTCTGTTCAATATGATTACTTAATAGGAATCTGCAACAAAATTGGCATCATGAACCAAGAGATGAACCCATTGTGGAACAAACTATAGGTTGCATTTGAAATTTGTCTTGAAGTTTGGTTAGTCATTTAACTTGGACGCAGAAATATCTTGGTGTTGCAATGGATAAAGGTGCCTGCCAGACATGGTAGCCTTGAGAAGTCAGATATGCCAACACATCTGCACAAGTACTTTTTAAATGTAAATATGACTCTCTAGGCTGTGTCATTATTTATATATAAAGATATCCCACACTAAAGAACAATAATGGTAGTAGTAATAGTCGAGAGGGGTGATGGTGGGCAATAGGGAGGATGCTTATTTTTTATGGGCCGTGTTGCCATATAAATTTCGTAGTAGTGGTCTTGATGATTGTGTAATAGTCACTCGCATTTGGCTATTCTGTAAGCAATGTTTAGAACATGGTTTGGAGTATCCCCAATATTATTTGTATCTCCAGTTCGGCGATATCAATAACACCAGTAGTGATCCCGATAACATTGATTGATAGTCTCAGAAAGTCCAGTTATTAGTGATGTATCGCCAATGTATTATTATCGCCAATATTTTTTAATGTGTAAATTTTGGGTGTCACTTGTATTGTCAATGTATCGATATCGCCAATACCTTTTACTGCAAAAATTCCAGGCGTCACTTGTATCGTCAGTGTATTGACAATATTTCAATAATATCGCCAATATATCGATATGCCAGAAATCTGTTGATTTAAAAAAAAAAATTCTCAAATTTTTTATTGGCACCTGGTTGTATGCAATGTATAAACTATTGATGATAATATTAATCGTATCGTGATATGATCCTTATAAGAACATGGGCGATATTGAGACCACAGTCTTTCATAGCGATACTAATGATTGTTGGACTGGTTTCTTACGATAACACATTTTTTTAGGCCCCCATTAAATGGAAACTTATTATGTATCTATTCTTTTTGTAATTTTTTTATTCCTAAATACGCAAATATCTGTATTTTAGCATCTCCTGAAGTTTCATTAAAAAATTCTGCCATTTTCCTCATGTTTCTCCAATGTTTCCCCGCATTTATGGTTATTAGCGATATTGATATTGTTTTAGTATCCTCAACTAGCAAAATTTGTAGCGATAGTAATACTTCAAACACTATTTTAGACTTGATAAATTTTGGTTCTGTAGACACTCTGCTAGTGGGAAGCTCAATCATGTAAGCTCAAGACATGGATAGTTCCCAAAATCCCATATCCAAGGCCTACCCAAATCCAACTTCTACCCAAAACCCAGGTCAGTTCTAGCCTAAAACCAGCCCAATTCAAAAGCCCAAAACTTGGCTACCCAATCCAAACCCAATTCTAGTCGAGATCCAACTCAAAACAATGCCCAACTTCAAGCCCAAGTCCGTACCCAAATCCTTGTAGCCTGAACCCGAGGGACTCGAACAAACAAATAATCCCAATGGGGCTCCTAAAGAGAGATGAACCTGTACCATGTGATAGGTGGCACTCAAAGAGCTGCATCCACTAGCTGGCACGACTAGAGCTTGGAGCTTGTAGATGAGAGATGGTGAGAGAGTTGGGGGAGTCTTTCTCTTGAGATAAGGGTCCAATTTACCAATCTTCCTAGAATGCCCCCAATCTCTTACACTCTCCACCATCCTGTTAGCCAATGTGGGAGTGCCATGTGGCACCCAAACTCCCTCATCCAATCAAAAGCACACACTTAACATGTTTGCCCCTTATTTCAACCCAAATCACTCTTTTGCCACCACCTCACCTATAAAAGGGGGTCTCCCTCTCTCGTTTCCATACTTGATTTCCATGCCATTTCCAATACTAAGATAGGGAGCCCTCTCACCCCTTTAGCCACTAGTCCCTCTAGCCCTTCTAGTCCTAGCCAAGCCCTCATCCCCTTAGCCCAAGCCTCTAGCCTAGCCAAGGCCCAAGTCCTTTAAACTGAACCACTCAAGCCACTCTAACCACCTGAACCTAAAGCCTTAGCCATTTTCTTTGCCAAATCATCTTCCACCCATCCTTACCCTCCATTTTCCTCCCTCTCCATGCCACACCCATTCTACCATTTTCACCATCCAACTGTCTAATCCATTCAATGCCCTAGCCATTTCCACCATCTCAACCATCCCACTATCCTAATCCATCTGACACCCTCGTCATTTCCACCATCTCAACAACCCAACTATTCCAGACATCCATCCATTCACACCATCAAGCAAACCTAACCACCTAAGCTGTTGAAGCCTCTTCTACGACCAAATCAAGCTGTACATTCATCTCAAGCGACGGGGTAGAGTGGGGACCAAGAGCTCTGAACTTCTCTTTTCTCTAAGAGTGTTGGTTTCTTCCTCCCTTGACTCACGTCTCCATCAAGCTTCGATCCGAGCCCTTGCTCGCCATTTCATTCATGCATCACTGCATCAGCATCATCTCATCTTTCTCCAATCCCTGCTTTTCTAGGCGTTTTTAGGTGTATGCTCTATGGCTTGCTCGTTTCTCAAATCCTGTCACACCAGAAACTTGAGATCACCTAGTCCTCTATCCCTTCTAAACACAACAACATTCCTTGGGTATCACCTGATGTGAGCTACAGTTCTCCACTGCTACTTCCTGAGTTGAGCCCCTTTGTTGGCTTTGGATCTTATTTGCAACTAACTAGATAATAAAAACTATTCCTTTTTTTTTTTTTTTTGGTTACTTTTTAAAAGCAATAATTTCACTCCTTGGTACCAGCTAATGTGAGCTACAATTCTCCACTGCTACCTCCAAGTTCCCTTAATCAGCTTTGGATCTTGTCCGCAACCAACTAGATTAAAAAAAAAAAAAAAAAAAACCAACTAGATAATGAAGCTTTTCTAGAATGTGTAATCCCCAAAAATCTCACGTATCCCTTGAAGTAGAGACCGTCACGCTTTCATGCGGGCAAAGGGTGCCTAACTTCCTTCTCCATCACCAAGGTCTCTTACTCGGAATCTCCAGTCGCACATCAGTAGTAAGAGTCATTGCAGACCAAGGAGTCTTCGGTTCCCTGATCTCTACGATTCTGTAGGGTCCAGCTGACTGCGGAATCCAAAGTAAATTGGCTAGTGATGACTTCAAGTCAAATGTACAATATTCCTAAGTCAATACCACAACCCACTTGCAAAGCCATAAGCACAAGAGCGTGAAGAGGCCCATGGGCATGAACCCAGGGTTCTGGGTTCCATAAAAAAAAAAAAAAAAAAAAAAAAAAAAAAAAAAACTACTATTTACAAGTACCAAAAAAAAAAATAAAATCCCAAAAATAATAACTAATGATAATTAAGTATGAATATTAGTTTTTTTATAAGAAGAGTGTCTGGTCATGCTTGTCAGCATGCGTCAATGCAGCACAATTTCCAAAAGTACAAGGTCATTGTTGCATAAGAACATAACTGCACCTTTGCTTATCATTGGTAAAGAGCAGTCCAGTTTTCTTGTCTGTTTTGCTTTACTGGCATGCATTCAATTCTCATATGCCATTTTATGGTTTTACGCACCATCCATGGCATCGTCCTATGAGTATCAGACGCCTCCATGTTCACATATGATTTTGCTAGTGGTATCTTTTCCTAACTGAATAGATTGGGAGAAGCCAAGGGTTTGGTTTTTTTCTGCATTCTTGGATCAGGTTTGTGTCAGCCTACAACTCCGGGGGACAATATGATAAGTTCCTTATTCATATTTGATTATTTTCCACTCATTTTCATTCCAAAATAATGATTTCTTGGTTATATATATATATATATATATATATATATATATATATATATATATATATATATATATATATATATGTTCCTTCCAGTTTCACTTCAAGATATATTATGACTATAAACACTTGAGCGTAAGTTAATTAATTTGAAAGTTATATATTCTTTATCATTGAAAAATCATCCTTCACCTTTTGTGAAGGATAACAAAGAGATTTGACCAAAAACGCCCGAGTAACTTTCCATGTTGAAACCATGACATATGGACCAAACAGTTCCTGGGATGGACATTCTCCCTTTTGGGGTATTATAAAGAGCAACAACTCTGTCATTGTGCATAATTAATTATCATATGTAGAGTTCACAAATGAAAATTACATTCAAGCCGGGCATGTTTCTTCTAAACCTATCTAAGCTGAGTTTATTTAGGTGCTGAGCAACGGTGGGTGCCTGTATAAAAGAAATTAACTGTTTGCTAGTTGCACATGCCAACCAGGAAAAAATCAGGCCGGTCTACTCATCAGGCAGGCCAACCATCAACGCTGGATGTGGATTGTTGGCACGTTTGTTTAGGGATGAGACTAAAATTTTAACAGGTCATTGGCATAGTGGATCTCTCCTTTACCCCACAGATCCCAGCTTGGCACATGTGCCACATGAAAATGTGCATGTGGAGCTAGCTAGCCTCCATGTCTACATGACATCAGTTAAACTTCCATTTCATCATCTTATCTTGATTTTTGTGTTCCCGTGGAGATGTTGCAGGACGTGGTGGCAGCAACACTTCTTGGCGCTGGTTGCAGGAGCTATTCTTGCCATTATTTGCAGTTTTTCAACTTTTCTATCCTGGTATATCTGGAGACACAGACGACATCCACTTGGGACATACAAGCCTGTAAATGCCGTAATGCCTGAGCAAGAGCTCCAGCCACTGTAGTTTCGTCAGTCATGTTGGCCTAACCGCGAAGTATTCCTCCATTACATTGATTATTCTTTATCAGACAACCATGTCCACCTGTTGTGACAAAAATCTCCAAAAATCAATGAGAACCAAACCATTCAGTGAGAAGCTCCCCAGTTGAATGCAGCATTCTGATGCCTCTCCATAGTTATTTTACAGAGTTTGCATGGGATGGAAGTGGTGGGAAATAAGATGCTTTTGCATGTCAAAGAACAGGTAAATGTATGGCACTGCAGATCAATCGATGGAAAGAAGGTCCGATGAGACAATGACCACCTCATCCTCCCCTTGTTTGGTCTGCCAGTTTCCTCGTCTTCTTGTTATTATTGGCAGAATTCTTAAGATACTGGTATCCAATGCTTTGGGTGATTTCCTTGACGATTTAGAACATTCACATGACAATTTGGCAATGTTTTGTGATAACGTTGTGTTGGCAGCAGGCTAATCCAATAGTATAGTAGTCAAGAAGATGCTGATGATTTTTTCTTTCTCATTTTGAATTCTGAACTCAGGTGTCTCTTTCCTAATAAATGGTTGATGGCAGTTGTGGTTAATCAAGCATTGTAGTTGAAAGTTTCCAATGTAGAGATGGCCTGCTTGGTTGGAGAAGATTGAAATCAAACTTCATAGTTTTCTTTCAATTCCAGACCTCCAATAGCATGTGATCCTCGTCATTCCCCTGCCTGGGGATTTCTGCTCATGATTGTTTAACTCTTGAGTGGCAAAACAGGTTCATGGAGACAGACCCTAAAAGGTGGGACAAAGCTATGTTGGTGGTCGTGACAAAAATGATGAGCTCTGTCAATAAATTCTTTGATTTTTGTTGTTGTTGTTGTTATTGAGTTTTTGACATGTGCACTCTTTTGCTATATGCCAAACTCCATTCCTTTTCAGTATTGTCAAGTAATCCTTTCCCTTTTTATATACAGTCATACAACACCATGCCTAATTTCTGTCTTCACCATTGAATGTTACCTTTAGCCATTAGCTTTGGCTGTTGATTTCATAAAATGACACTTGCTATTATTGACTTTGTAGCGATAAGAGAATTTTTCATGTTGCTTCTTTACAAACATAAAAGGTTATCCATGGCATTTGGACAGTTTTGATCCATCATTCAAAGTCTAAATCAAATTTCATAGATAGCCTATAATTCGATGGTCTAGATCACATGGCCATGTTTTGGCACTAACTACCAGGCTATTTGGATCTTGCCCAAAATAAAATCTTTTCTCTTACAAAGTCAAGAACAAAACCATTATTTCATGTGGTCAAGTATTAAATTTAACTGTCAATTGTCTCATTTAGCAGTCAATAGTCTGACGAAAGACTAAAGCTAATCACATGATGTTTTATGACCATGTATAAAAGAAGGGAAATATTTTTATTTTTATTTTTTATAACAGTATGAAAAGAGGGAGAGTCTCTTCGTGTATAACAAAAAAGGTGGGTGATATATGTCAAAATCTCTTTTATCATTATTACTTAAAAATAAAAAATAAAAAATCACAAATCATTCGTTGTCAGAAAAATAAAAGGAAAAAAGGTTTTCTAACTATGGGAAGTATCGCTAACTTGGGAATCATTCACAACTTATGACTTGGCATATTTACGTGTTGCTTCAGAGCATTCCCTGATCTTTTTATTAGATTTTTCAGGAGAATTGTCTTGGGGTTAATATGCCTCCATAAAAGACCAGTAATTGAATTACTTGGAAACCATTCGTGACTTGTGACTTATTTGTGGGTTATTCACGAATTATTCAATAATTGAGCAAAAATCCAAAGACTCGACAGAAATCATTTCTATTTTTTCACAGCAAATTTTCTGACATTTTATCTTATTCTTGAGAATTTTCTCGTAGTTTTCTTCTTCTTCTTCTTCTTCTTCTTTTTTATTTATTTATTATTTATTTTTATTTGGGGTTAGCTTGTTAGTACACACCCATGTATACACACTCCATGTTAGCCACCCCCGATAGGGATCGATGCCAAGACCTCAAGTGTTGAAACGAGGTATCTCCACTCAGTCTGCCAGTTGAGCTATGGATCTGGGTGTATTTTAAGGTAGTTTATGTGCCTCCATGAAACAAGGTTACTACCTTCCTCAAAGATTTGCTTTACTTTCAAACCTTAGTTGGAGATATTACAGTAAATACAACTTCCGCCGTTCAACTTTTTAATGCTTGATACAGCCCTCCCACAAGAGAGGTTTACGTATTTGGATTTATGTGAAGGTAGCATTGTCACTGAAGGTACACTTCTTGTGTATTCCAAACAGGTTGCTCAATAGAGAAATTCTCCTGGGGCCCGTTCTCATGGGATTCTGTGAAAATCCTTTGAGAACTCATCCCACGTGATGTGTGCACGGCATCCTATCCATCCACCAGACTTGTCACCTCATGAAACCCCTAGGGCCTAGAAAGAAGTCCAATACAAAAGTCAAGTGGGCCACATCCACCCTTGATTTCGAAGACACCAATCTGAGTTGTAAAATAGCATGGCTTTTTGTCTGGCCCTTCATTCCAGCCATCTGGATTGCACACACACACACACACACACACACACACACACATATATATATATATATATATATATATATATATATATATATATAGATGGGTTTAGGTACTATGCGCTCGAGCTCATGATAAGCTCCCGTGAGGTCGAGCTGTGTGGGCCCCACTGTGATGATGTGTGTCGACCATCAACACCGTGCATTTGATGGGTCCCCTTTAAATTATGGGATAACCCAAAAATCAGCCGTATACGGAACTTAGGTGGGCCATACCATCTAAAATCATGTGAAGACATGCCAAAAACATATAAAAGCACTTGGTGGGGCCCACCTGAGTTTCGAATGCTGCTGAAACTTGGTCTGAACCCTCATCCAAGTGGGATACACATAATGGATGGGCTGGATTTGCAAACCACATCTCAGTGGGCCCAAAAAATGTCCCATGAATGTTTTAAGGCCAGGAGATGTGCGCCCGCGTCTATTTCGAGAAAATGCCACACATTTGCAAACCCAAGAGAATCTTTCAAATAAATCATATCACTAGTTAAAGTACAACACCCATCCCCAAGTACAACACTCATCTCCAAAGTCAACTCTCTCTCTTACACATGTCAAGTACACCCATCACTCACCATCCCTCTCGCTCTCTTACATCATCTCTCTCTCTCTCTCTCTCTCTCTCTCTCTCTCTCTCTTTTAAACCTATCTCCCAAGCAACACCCATGAGAGAGGTGGACGTCTAAGCTTCTATGGAGAAAGAAGCTTTGTGTGGCCCACCTTCCTACCACTCGATCCCACCCTCCAAGCTTCATTTCAATTGTTGAAATTCATCCCTTAGAGCTCTAGAACGCATCAGTGGAGAGAGGAGTCCAAAATCTAACGGTGGGTGATTATAGTGCTAGATCTTAATTTTGATTTAGGGCCCACATATATTGGGACACACTAGATGTATGTTTTGTAAGGGAGGGCTCATAGTGGCGGAGCCCTCTATCGGATGCCGATCTCTCTCTCTCTCTCTCTCTCTCTCTTTCTCTCTCTACTTCTCATTTGATGATGATAATGATGTGTGGAGTGGGACCCACCATGCTGTATGTGTGAAATCCACACCGTCCAGACCATGAGGCCGCGTGATGTATGTGTTTTACCCACGCCGGTCATCAGCCGTGGAGCCCACCTTGATGGTATGTGGTGTCCACGCATGTGGACCCACCTAATCTACACCGTCCATTTGTTGGGCTGCTGGGTAGCAACCCAGCAGCATATAACTGCTGCAATAGATGTCAGCAATCTCTGGGCTGTCCACATGTAACACATGGGACCCACTGTAAATGTTTTATCCAGGACGTCCAGTCCCTGGACGAGGGATGTGGACCCCACAATGATGTAGGTGTATCATCCTCACCGTCCAGATCTTGGACGGTGGGATGTAACTAATGTATTAACGTCTTCAAGATCTGTGGGCCCTGCGTGATGTATGTATACCATGCCGTCCATCTGTTTCATCCACGCAGTCCATCTACTTGGGCCCACCAACATGTTCTGTGGGTTTGATGACGTGGTGTCCCAGCCGTTCATCTGTTCAGGATGGTGGGACCCACATGATGAATGCATTTTATATCCACGTCGTCCGTCCATCAAAGGACGTCCAGAGCCTGGACGATTTTTTTTTTTAAAATAATAATAAATAATAATAAAATAATATAAATATTATAATAATACAATTTATATTATATATGATATATGATGGTGGGACCCACCAGCTGAATGGAAGCAGATTGGCTGGTAAGCCTCATACCAGAGACGTCACTAAGTTCCGTGGGACCCACCTGACGCGTGTGGTTTGATCCACACCGTTCACCTATAAAAATGAGGCAGATTTAAATATCAGGTGGGGCCTACCGTGCTGTATCCAACACGTGGGACCACCATGGAGTATGTGTTTTGATTCACACCGTTTAACATTTTGGACGGGTGGGACCCACGTTGGAGTATGTGTTTTGATCCACATCGTCCATGTGTGGGGCCCACCGTATGATGTATGTGTTATATCCTAACCAGCTATCAAGTGTACCACCCTGCAAAACCAGTGAGGGGATTGAATGGCTACCCTTGAAACCTTTTTGGTTGCATAGAAGCTTTGGATCAATATGATATTTGTCTTTCCACTTAATTCAGGTCTTTGTGACAATATGCACAGATTGGATGGAAGAAAACGTTATGGTGGGCCTCGGCCCTGTGAACTATTTAATGGTGGAGATCATTATCACCACTGCTATTTATGGTATGGTCCAGACGATCTTTCGATCCTTATAACCGCTGCTACTGTTGGTACGGCCCATGTATCGCGACCCATGTGATGTGGCCTACTGGATGTATATGTGGCCCATTGGTGTGGCCCATTGATGCAACCTACTTGATGTATGTGAGGCCCATTGGTGCGGCCCGTTGATGCAACCCACGTGTTATATGAAAGTGCCTTAGTTTGTTAATTAGCATGAGTGTTGAGTCAGTAAGACAAGTGAGCCCTATAGGTAGATCATTCAAGTGTCCGCATCTGCCTCAACAGGATGTGTGCCCAAACTCGTAAAAGGTAAACTTAGCCTCACATCCCATGTCCCAAAACACCAGGTATATAAAACCCTTAAAAATGGATAGAACAACTCTTAGGGTTTAAGGTGAGAAAAATATTTTGTAAAATCAGGAAAATCTTTAAGTTTTCTGCCATTGTCGATTTATCGATAAGTGGCTCGATGAAATCGAACTCTGTTATCGATGTCCTCGAAACTCACTCGATATTATTGAAATGAGGACTTCAGATGTCCAGCAACCACAATGAATCCTGGACTGAATTATCAATGAATCGATGGCATGTTCGATATCATCGACTTTCGAATCTCGAGTTCATCGAGACGGCTCAATAAAATCAACATCTGATCAGTTTGTGTCCAATATGCAGTTAAGAAAAATCATGTGATTTTCGACATCTCAAAGAGAGCCTCTATATCCTCAAAATTCAAACCTCGATAATATCAACGGACCATCGATGATATCGGATTAGGACACAAATTTGACCAACAAGCTTTCAGGTAAATTCATTTAAGTATCGAGGAGCACTTGATGATATCGATATTCAAATATTGAACATATTGAGACCAGGTCGATGTCATTGAAATAGGACACAAACTTTCCAAGAAGCTATAGGAAATTTCCCTGAAAAGATCGATGAATCGACACTGTTATTGATATTATTGACATTCAAAATCAGATGATATTGAGGGATGCTCGATCATATCAATACCTATTAAGTTTCAAAGGCAAGATTGCTCTCACATTTTTCAAATATCGAGGAATCGAACCATGCATCGATGAAATCGGAGTTCGAAATCCGATGACATCGAAGCATGTTCGATATCCTCGACCTGTTGGCAAAAAGGTTCGAAAGCGTTTGACAGATTGAATTCGTGTCATTTAGCGGTAATTTGATGTTATCGAGAGTATACGCTTGATGATATCGAACTCTGTAAAAAATATGACTATTTTATTTCCTTTGGAACTTTTACCTATTTAATGAGAGCTTGCCTTTGGTTGTTTGTAGAGAAAATAGATAGAGCTTTTGAATGTTTAATTCAGATCACCTACCCTAAGCCTTTTTTCTCTCATGGGAGTTCATCCTCTAATCCACCCTCATCATTGATATTCAATAGAGTGAATTGGGGAATGAACTTCAGCATTCAAGGATCCTCCAGCTACCACCTTAATGACAAATCATTGAGCTGGGATACCTTGAATGCATAGATGCTTGGAATCACTCCGTATCTAAAATAGGAAAACATTTAATAGAGTAGGATTCCAACATAACCTTGACCCAACCCGTCGCTATACATTATAGTATCATTTGTGTTGTAGTTTAAGGGAGCTGAAGATTCTTCATCATCAAAGGAGGTGATCTTCATCAATGTGCTAAATGGGGATCATCTACTTATCTATAAGTCATTAGAGTCCAGAGACCCTGTTGATCATTACTTTGTGTAGGATTGGGTCACAGGTGATTCTCACCCCTTTCGAGTCCTCATAGGAGGCCTCCGACGGGAGTGTACGTGGGGGTACTGTGTGTTGACCCTTTCTTTGTGGAGAGCATAATCTTAGGTCCTTTGTGTAGGTCCTTGACCTATGTGTTCTAAAACCTAGGTGCTGTGTGTTGACCTTTGCTCTTGTGTAGGGCATAAACTGTTAGGTTCCTTGTGTGGATCCTTGGCTTGTGTGGCCTAAAATCTGGGTGCTATGTGTTGACCCTTGCTCCTATGTGGGGCATAAACTTGTGTCTCGTGGAGACATGTTAGGTACCTTGTGTAGGTCCCAGAGTCAGCCTTGTGTTGGTTGTACTAGTTTGAGGTGAACCTGATTTGAAACCTCTGTTAGTGAGATCCGGTACACTCAAGTATTAAGTGCGTCCGCCGAAAGTGGAGTAGACACGTAGTCGAACCACTATAAAAATGACTGTGTTTGGGATTGCTATTTACTTTTACTACTTGTGTGATTTCTCTGAATGTTCTCATAATGTATGTTTAGATGATTACCTAAAACTAATTAGAATCACATCTCACACACGGTCACATCCATCAGAACTATGTTGTACATCTTGTTTATGTTTTGAATAGTCTTATGATTGGATCCTCTATTTAGCTTGGAAGCCATTAGAGTTACATTAAAGAAATTCTGTTATTTGCATTTTAGTTCCTGATAGGGTCGATAGGTTTTAAATCATCATAAAATTCTAAAAAGTCCTATTCACCCCCCTCTAGGACATCTTGGCATATTCTCACTTCAATTAAAGCAGTCATTACCGCAATTTCAATTGGTATCAGAGAGGGTCTCTCTTAAGGGCTTTACTGCCTAGAGAGTGATCTTGACTGACGTTGATAATATGGCTAAAGGAGAGGGCTCATCTATAACTAGACCTCCTGTATTTGATGGATCAAATTATGCTTACTGGAAGGCTAGAATGCACTACTTTCTGAGATTGTTGGATCATGATGTTTGGGACATTGTTGAAAATGGATATGTGCCACCAACCGAACAAATAGTACTTGAAAATGGCATAACCATATCCAGACCAAAACCAAAAGAAAAATGGACAGCATTCGATAAAGAAAAACAAACGTCTGAAGCTAAAGCAATGAATGCTATTTACTGTGCTGTATCCCAAGAAGTCTTCAATCAAATCAGTATGTGTGGAACAGCTAAAGAAGCATGAGACTTATTGGAAACAACTCATGAGGGAACCAACACAGTAAAAAGATCCAAGCTGTAACTCCTAACATCATAGTTTGAAAGTCTCAGAATGGTCGCATGAGGTCTTCATGGAGTTTTTCACAAAACTGAACATCATCTACAACTCCATGGGTAGATTAGGAGAAAAGGTTCTGGTTCCAAAAATTTGTAGGAAAATTCTGAGATCCTTAGCGAAATGGTTCAACTCGAAAGTTACAACTATTGAAGAATGTAGAAACATGGATGAAATGAAAGTAGAAGAACTCGTAGGTTCCTATAAACATTTGAACTACACTTCAAGCAAACTCCTAAACCCAAAATACTGTCCTCAAAACTTCAAAGAACACTACTAATGAGGAAGATGAAAGTGAAAGGGAAAATGAAAATGAAGAAGTGGCCCTGTTGGCTCAACGGTTCAGAAAATTCTTCCATAAAAACCGTGGCCGACCATTTAAAGGAAAACAGTTGGACAACAAGATTATACAGGTAAATTTGGTAAAAAGTCCAAAGAACCTTAGTGCTACACTTGTAGAAAGTTTGGACACCTGTCCACTAAATGTCTTAATAGGAAAACCAAAGGAAAGGCGATGGCAGCCACATAGGATGATACTGAAGAGTCAAATCAGAATGTAGTGACTCAGAGAGTGATGGAGACCAAAAATCTCTAAAAATTCTTATGGCCTTTACAATCTCCAACATTCCCATAGAAACTGAGAAAATCAAAGAACCTTAAGCCACTGAATCATTTCCATCTAACGATGAGGAGACAGAGAAAGAAGAAGAAGAGGAAGAGAAGGATAAACTGCAGGATGCCTATAATCAACTTTATATCCATAACATCAATATCCTTAAAAGACTTGGGGTAAATGAAAACAAAAATAAATTGCCGCAAATGGATCTAGACAAAACATTGGAAATTATTACACACTTGATTAATGATATACAACAATACCACTTAGAAAATGATAGGCTCGAAAGAATCAATACTTTTCTCAAATCTAAGTCTGAAAAACAGAACAAACAGATTGAATTATTGAAAGATAAAAACATGCATCTTCAGAATGAAAATCACACACTTATGTTTGATGTAGAGAAATCTAGAAAATCTGTTGAACTGGATTATAAATTTTCCCAGAGTAGTGAAAAATTAGAAAAACTCTTAGGGATGGGAAGAATTGGGAAAGACAAGAGTGGATTAGGATATGACAAATTCAAATCAAAATCCAAAAATGCAGCACCAATGTTTGAGAAATCAGCTGCATCAGGAAATAAAACAAAAGCTACCTCTATCTATCATTCATGTGGAGATTCTGGCCATTTCAAATTTGAATGTGTTGCTCCAAGGTGAACTCAATCTAATTCCGGTCCGAATCATACTGGTAAATACTGACAAACTGGAAAATCAATACAGAATGCTAAGAATCCACTAAACAATATGGCAAGAGGAACACATCCATCTCCTCCCAGAATGACCAAGAGAATGAAGGAGCTATTGAATCTAGTGGCTGAACTAAATTAGAAAACAAACGAATTTATAAAACAAGGAAATATGATTCAGTTGCCCAACATACCTACAAAAATTCTTAATGAAGCAAAAACTACCATAGCAAGAAATCCTGTCACAAAATGGGTAGTGAAAGAAAAGAAAAATTGCCTTGTTACTCACTCGAATCATATAACAGGCAATAATGCTATGTGGTACCTGGATAGCGGATGCTTTAGACATGTCACAGGTGACAAATCTCTTCTCACAAATTATTCAAATGTTAATGATGGGATAGTCACCTATGGGGATGGAAGCACCGCTAAGGTAATGCCTTTTGCATAAAAAGACTGACACATAATCTTCTAAGCATTTCTCAAATTTGTAACAACAAGCATGTGGTTACATTCAACAAGAAAGAATGCGAGATCCTAGACCTATCAGGTAAGCCAGTGATGAAGGGTCATCGCACAAGTGACCACTGTTACGTCATTAAAGGCAATGGGAAGGACGATCCATGTGCCCGGTAACAATTGAGCATGAAAAACAACTCTAGGTCATAGCATTTAGACCTGGATGGATAGTTGAAATGACGCATTTTAAATGATTTTCATGATATATCTGAGGTTTCTACACCTCAAACATCTTTTTTGTGAATAAGCATTACTGATGTTTATAATTTTGGACGGTACAACGTTTGTACAAATTTTGATGTGTATACAGACTGATATGAAAATACACTAAGTTATACATATATGAAAGAACATCGAAGTACTAAAATAAATGTTATACACCTTCTCTTCGATAAGCTGTCGATGAATCGTATGAATCATCGATTAGATCGAATAAATATCGATATCATCGACGCCCCTTCGGAATCAGAAGCGTCACATGTTCTAGAATGTTATCGAGGACCTCTTCTATAACATTGAATGGGGTATATCGATTTCATTGAATAAAACTTCGATGATATCGAAGGTCACCGCCTGATAAAAAGCGGGCGAGCGGGAAAAATTCATTTTTGCTTCCCCTTTCTCACTGTTCGACTTCTCTTGGAATTTCTTCCTTGTTTCTCTTCTTTTGTCGACCCTCTGCCATTTAGGGTGACTCGAATCAGGTAATCTCTTGCACATACTCTTGATTCCTCAACGTATACTTCATTGTGTTAGGGTCTTTCTAGATTGATTGACAACCTTCAGTTGAAAATTTTGGGTTGGTCCTCATAATTTTCAGTCCTATTAGATTCCTTTTTTCCTTTGACATTCCCTTCTAAGTTATTTGTGGTTCAAATGAGTAAGGAGAAAGAAAAATCTCCTGTCATCAGTGAGTCATCCAGGCCTACCAGAAAGAAATCCGTGGCCTTAAGAGAAAGAGGAAGGGCTCAGTCTCAACAATCCCTTACACGCCCACAGAGCTCCTCTACTCGACAATCGTCATGTAGGGAAGCTCCAGCTGCGGCACCTGCACCTCCACATACTGTTGTAGGCCCTCCTCCGCACATTCTTGAACAGTACTCAGGGAGGCGCTTGGTGTATGAGCGTCGGATTGACAGGGAATGCATCAAACCCCACATTGTGGAAACTCTGTTAGAGGCAATCGACTGGGTGCCTCTTCTTGATTTCGGTGGTCCCTATCATGATGAGCGGACCTACCGTTTCTTGCATACTGTCATTCTCCAACACTAGATCCACCATCCATTACTGTCACAGTCGGGGATGATAACGTTGACATTACTACAGAATCCATCGCTAGCATTTTTGGTCTAACTTTGTCTCCAGTTGGGTTGTCTGACCTTGATCTTAAGAATCCAATCACTTGGTCTACAATTACAAAATTCCTGTGTCAGGACCGAGATATCCCATGGTACCAAGGGAATGCATTGAAGGCTAAATATATGCACCCCTAATACCGAGTCTTGCATGGAATATTCTGCTTTAACTCTTACCCTCGTGGATCGAATCGAGCTGATCTGACCGGATTCATGGTCATGGTTTTGTATTGTGTTGCCACTGGAATCAAGCTATGTCTACCTACCTTGATTCTTCACCAATTGGCAAGTGTCATCCACTAGTCCAGAGAAGTTCATTTGTCCTTTCCTCACATAATTCATGTGATATGCGATACAATTGGTATTCCTTGGATAGAC
Organism: Magnolia changhungtana; assembly: GCA_030180095.1. Taxonomy (NCBI): domain Eukaryota; kingdom Viridiplantae; phylum Streptophyta; class Magnoliopsida; order Magnoliales; family Magnoliaceae; genus Magnolia; species Magnolia changhungtana. The sequence continues at coordinate 3,450,837 of JASAUF010000554.1, forward strand.
GATCTTGAGCGTCCTCTCAAGCATTTTAACAAGGTCAATATTCAAAAACTGGACCTTAAATTTCATCCCTATCCGGAAGATCAATCTGAGGAAGCTATTCATGAAGGCAGTGAGATGGGAGAAGGTGCAATGCCACCAGGAGGAAATCCTCTAGAGCCTCAACAAGTTTCAACTCCGAGTGGTTCGACTCAAAGCCAACACTTCAAATTTCATCACAATAGGGTTGGAGCAACACAGCGTGGATTGGCTCGAATAGAGGATAAGCTGGAGAGACATGATGCACGGTTCTCGGCATTGGAGAAAATGGTGTCTAGCGTACAACACACGGTCCAACAACTCGTTGATCTGCTGACATGCTGTCGAGATGATACAGCACCATCCTCCTTGGCTCCAGCACCTTAGAGTTGACAACTCTTATGCCACTACATACATTGACTACTCATCTGCATGTACAGGCATGGATATCTTTTTGAATGTCCTGAGGTCTTGTGTGTGTATGTGGTGGCTAGCTAACATGAAAAGTCTAACATTTTTTTTGGGTGTGGTTTATGGATATCCTCTGCATGAGAAAAATACTTGTATTTTTGTAAGCCCATGGTTGGGCTAGATATTTGGTTGTGTTGGTTTGGGATGGATGATGAAATACTGCCAAGCTTGGGCAGTTTTTATTTTGGATATTTTTGTTGATGGCTGTTTGATAATTCATATATCTTTGTTGGCATATCTCTTTGCTCTCAATTATGCGTTAAAATTCTGTGAAATGCTGGTATGAATTGTGATTGTCTTCTCCTACATATTCTTTACAATTGAGAATTGGTTTGTGATTTATGTCATTTAAAGCTATACTACTATTTTTTTGTTAAAATCACAGCTCTCCTTTGACCTAGTATGCATAAATGGTTTTCATGCAAATAGAGATGTCGTTATCTGTTATACTTCTGTCTCTTACTGATTATGCATTTTAGAGATGTATCTGGTATGTACAATAATATCTGGATCTCTATTGATTCGCCCATACCTTTATGCTTCAACTTCAGTTAACTAGTATTGATATATTGCCCTTTGCCAATGACTCATAAAAAGGGGGAGAACAAATCCCACCATGGAGAAAATTGTGTGTATGAATGGTGGTACATGTGTTAAGGGGAGCAGCTGCATGAAGACAGGGGGAGCAACTACATACTTGTGTGCTTAAACTTGCAGTAGCATTGTAAAATTATGTAAAGAGTTATGTACACACAATTTAGGGTGTTGGTCTAGATGTTGTTCTAGGGCTTCAGGTTTTTGTCATGTAATTGATAAAGGAGGAGATTGAAAGTGCCATGGTTTGTCAATTAGTGTGAGTGTTGAGTCAGTAAGACAAGTGAGCCCCATAGGAAGATCATTCAAGCGTCTGCGTTTGCCTCAACAAGATGTGTGCCCAAACTCGTAAAAGGTAAACTTAGCCTCACATCCCATTTCCCCAAAACACCAGGTATATAAAACCCTTAAAAATGGGTAGAACAACTTAGGGTTTAAGGTGAGAAAACTATTTTACAAAATCAGGAAAATCTCTAAGTTTTCTGCCTTTGTCTATTTATCGATAAGTAGTTCGATGAAATCAAACTCTGTTACCAGAGAAAGTAAATTACAAAGTAGAATACCTGGATCTCCTTTTGAAGTAGCCCAGTAGAACCAATCGGAGTAGATGAATGATACGTCGTTCAATGTCCAATACTCACATAAAGAATGGTTCTATGTCTAATTGATTTTAGATTAAATCAAGAAGAGCAAGGTCTATTTGATTTTGATCCCAGAAGAAGGAATATCACAAATTCCTCTTTTCTAAATAAGATTGGAATATGGATCAAAATCATAATAGAAAAATGCTAACAAAAGGAATATTAAATATGCACAATAGCTTAAAAAAATAATCACTACTTATCTCAGAGTATAGCCTTAAATCACTTGAATTGAATGTAATTGAATGGATAAACTCTGAAATTCGTCCACTATTTATAGCCTCAAAAATCCCATCTTCGATTGGTCTTAGAATCCTAGGACTGGTCGTAGCGTCAAAGATTTTGAAAGATTTCTGCGGGATTAGATTTGCTATACTCACGACTGGTCTTAGGTAGTCTACGACCGGTCGTGGACCACCTATGACTGGTCGTGAGACACCTACGACCGGTCGTGATACTCGAGATAAGTCACTGGAGTTCGAGTCGTAGAACTACGACTGGTCGAAGGATGAGTAGTAGGACTTCTTAGGACTGGTCGAAGCAAGTCCAGGACTAGTCGAAGGACAACGGGAAAATCAAAAATCAGAACAACCTAGGACTGGTCCTGAGAAACCTAAGACTGGTCGAAGCAAAGCTGGGGATGGTCTTAAGATTTCTAGGAATTTGGTCTTAAAACGATCACACCAAGTAAATTAAAATATTCAGATTATGTATCCAGAATGACCTATCATATCGACCAACCTAAGGTCAATCTAAGGTCAAACAAACCTTGAGTGAGATGGACATTAAAGTCTTGAAGGTCTGTATTCTCAGATGATCTTGAAGTAGAAGCTTGAGTCGAGTTGATGGTCTTTCTCGAGCTTGGTACATTCTTAACTTGTCTTGATGAAGTCCTCTAATCTTGAACTTGATAGAAACAAACTTGGAGTCTTCTATTGTTGTAGACTTCATTCATGACATGTCTTGCAAGCATTCTTCATTTATGATCTTGTCTTGAAAACATTCTTCATTCATGATCTTGTCTTGAAAACATTCTTCATTCATGATCTTGTCTTGAAGCAGTGTGTAGTCACAAATAAGAAACACAAGAAGTACAAGACATATAGGTTTTGGCACTACAAAATTTGACAACCAAAGGGATATGAAATCATAGCACTAACACAGATCGTATTTAAAGTGATTCAAACGGATTTCGTAGCTAATCTAGTTTAGCACTTAGTTACTTTGTCTCATTTCTAAAGGATTTAATCCTAAGTGATTTCCTTCTGAGGTGGTACTTAGTCCTTTGTAGTTTGTATATAAAGTGATCCAATTTATACTACTTAGCTAGTTTAAGATAGTGTCTAGGGTGGAAGTTCTTAGAAAAATTAGAAGATCAAGGTGTTGAAGGGTGAGATTTGTGAAGGAAATGGGTTCAAAGGAAGCTTTAGACATTGGGATTCAGTTCTGACAAGTTAATGAGGTGTTAGGATCGACCCATTGCCTAAGGACGTCTAATCCCAGGTTGGCAAAAATCCGGGATGTTACACCATCTATCAATGATTCTACTAACAATCAGAACTTCTACCATTTCTTATAGATGACAAATTGAATGTGTCTTGTGATTTAGATTAACATGATAGTCAAATTTCCTCTTAATTAATTGAGCGCAAGAACTTAGGTGACAGATTACTTAGATGATTAAACTCCAACAATCTGAAATTCAATCTCTATCTTATCATACCCAAAGCATTCTTAAGTACACAATTCATAGCTTCCCAAAATAGATTTCAACTTGAAACATTTAAAATTTTCAAAAATTTTGCTCAAAACTGAGAAAGCATAGATTAATTTACCTAATCCCCCAGCCCAACCTAAAAATCTACATTGTCCTCAATGTAAAAGAAATAAACATGTAATGCAAAAGAGGCAATAAAAAGAAAAGGGAAGTGATGGAAAGATAATACATGAAGAAGGAAATTTGAGGCTTTTCTAATGATCTAAGTGTGAAGATGGGTTAACACAAGAATTAAACCAAGAAAAAGTAAACTATCCTAAATGGCAGAAAGAAAACTATCCTAAATAGCAGAAATAAACTATCCTAAACAGCGGAAAGCAAACTATCCTAAACATATATATGAAAGCAATAAACCTAGCTATACCTCCATCAGACGAGGAGGTCAATCCTGGTAAAAAGGATTAATTAGAGGTATGGACATGTCCTTTGAATCAAATTTCTCAATAAATGGCTTTAATTGATGTCCATTCACTTTGAAAATATTGTCATTGTTTGGATTCTGAATCTCGACGGCCCCATGAGGATAGATATTAGTAATAGTGAGAGGGCAGGTCCAACGAGATCGGAGTTTACCCGAAAAAAGATGTAATCGAGAATTATACAAATGGACCTTTTGACTTGGTGTGAATGATTTCTGAAGAATGTATTGATCATAAAATACCTTCATCCTGTCCTTGTAAATTATCGAGTTCTCATATGCATAATTTCGGATCTCTTCAAGTTCATTCAACTAAAGTTTGCTCAGCAAGCCAGCGTTGTCCAAATTGAAGTTCAAAATTTTAATAGCCCAGTAGGCCCTATGTTCCAACTCTACAGGCAAGTGACAAGCCTTCCCATAGACAAGTCTAAAGGGAGACATTCCAATAGGCATCTTAAATGCAGTACGGTAAGCCCATAAAGCATCGATCAATCAGATTAACCAATCCTTACAGTCAGGGTTAACTATTTTCTCCAGAATATGTTTAATTTTCCTGTTGGAAATCTCAGCTTGCCCACTTGTTAGTGGGTGGTATGGAGTACTCACTTTATGGGAGATGCCATATTTCTTCATTAAGTTTGCAAATGGCCTATCATAAAAGTATGAACCTTCATCACTAATGATAGCTTGAGGCATTCCGAAATGGGAAATGATGTTCTCTTTTAAGAATTTAATGACCATTTGATGTTCATTATTCCGGCATGGGATCGCTTCGACCCATTTAGTGACATAGTCTACTACTAGCAAAATATACAAATTCTCAAACGATTGGGGTAATGGTCCTATGAAATCGATGCCTCAGCAATCTAATGCTTTAATGATTAAAATTGGGTTCAAGGGCATCATATTTCGATGGAACAATGCTCCCAATTTCTGACAACACTCCCAAGGTTTGTAAAACTCATATGGTCCTTGAACATAGCGGGTCAGTAAAAAGCATACTACAAAATTTTGGCCGTGGTCTTTTTAGCAAAAAAAGTGACCACCATAAGCCTGAGAATGATAGTAGGAAATGACACTTTGGTGTTCATTATCTGGTACACATCTCCTTAAGATCTGATTTGGGAAATATTTAAATAAATACGGATCATCTCAGAAGTATTTGCATACTTCGACGAAGAATTTCTTCTTATCTTACGTAATTCAATGTGTTGGCGTGAAATCAATGGCAAGATAATTAGCAATATTTACAAACTAAGGTGAGTGAGAGACTTTAAATAATTGTTTGTCAGGGAACATGTCATTCATATGTGTCGTCTCAAAGGAATCAGAGAGATCAAGGCGGGAAAGAGGGTCAACCACTATATTCTCAACTTCCTTTTTATCTTTTATTTCTAAATCAAATTCTTAGAGTAGGAGGATCTATCTTATCAAGCGGGGCTTAACACCATTCTTAGAAAGAAGATACTTGAGCGTTGTATGATCTGTGTAGATGATGATCTTGGATCCGAACAAGTAGGACCTAAATCTATCTAAAGAGAACACTACGACTAAGAGTTTCTTTTTCGTAGTAGAGTAGTTCACTTGGGCAGGATTTAGAGTTTTACTTGCATAATGAATAACATATGGCTTCTTTTCTTTTCTCTCACCTAACACCGCCCCAAGAGCATAATTGGACTCATCACACATAATTTCAAAAGGAAGGTTTCAGTCGGGTGGCTGCATGATAGGTGCAGTAGTTAACATGCCCTTGAGCTTAGAGAAAGCTTCTTGGTATTGTTCAGTCCAGTCACATGGTACATCCTTTTAAAGTAGATTTCATAAGGGTGAGAGAGGTGACTAAAGTCCGTTATGAATCTTTTGTAAAATTCGACGTATCCTAAGAAGGATCGCACATCTCGTATGTTCTTGGGTGGAGGTAAGTTAGAGATAAGATCAATCTTATCCCTATCTACCTCAATTCCCTTGGATGAGATTATATGTCCAAGGACAATTCCCTTACGAACCATGAAATGATACTTCTCTTAATTTAGTACCAAATTCTTTTCCGCACATCGCTTTAGCACATATTTAAGATTCTCCCAACAATCACCGAAGGACGGACTACAGACAGAGAAGTCGTTCATCAATACTTCTAAATATTGCCCCACTATGTCAGAAAAAATACTCATCATGCATCGCTGAAAAGTGGTGGGGGCATTGCATAGTCCGAATGGCATCCTTCGGTAAGCAAAGGTGCCAAAGGGACATGTGAATGTGGTCTTTTGCTGATCTTCAGGGGCTACCTCTATCTGGTTGTAGCCTGAATACCTGTCATGGAAGCAATAGTACGAGTTACCAGCTAGCCTTTCCAAAATTCGATCAATGAAGGGCAAAGGAAAGTGGTCCTTGTGATGGTATTCAATTTCCTATAGTCAATGCAAATTTTCTAACCAGTAGTAACTCTAGTTGGCACGAGTTCGTTGTTGGTATTGGCTACGGCTTGAGTTGGACTCACCCATTGATTATCAAATATAGGGTATGTGATACCCACATCCAATAACTTAAGAACATCGTCCTTAACCACTTCCTTCATGTTTAGATTTAATCTATGTTATGGTTATCAGGAAGTCTTCGCATTATCCTCTAGATAAATGCTGCAAGTACAAATCAAAGGGTCAATTCCCTCGAGGTCCACAATCGACCATTCAAGGGTTCTTTTGTGCTTAATGAGAGTAGAGATAAGTATACTCTCCTGTTCTTGCTCAAGGTAAGAAGAAATTACCACCGGGTATGTCTCATCTTGACCTAAATAGACATATTTTAATTCAGATGGCAAAGGTTTTAGGTTAAGCTTTGGTGCCTTGAAGTTAGACGATAAAGGCACTACATCAGTTTGGGGCCATTTTTCAAATTGTGGCCTCCACTGGTTAAACTTCAAGTACTGGTACAGTATCAAGCATGACACCTGTCTCCCTAATCATATCATCATCTAAATCATAAGAGTGGGACAAACACTTCTTTATAGGGTCAGAGAATAAGGTTAGAAGTGTTCTATCTTCCTTAAAAGAATCAATCAAGTTAATATCGTGGGCATCGTCATCATCTTCTGCCTGTTTGCTCATATTGAAAAAGATATTGAGCTCCAATGTCATATTCCCAAAAGACAAATTCATGACTCCATTCCTACAATTAATTATTGCATTTGATGTGGCGAGGAATGGGTGACCAAGAATAACTAGAATTTGAGTGCTCATGTACATGATGGGTTGAGTATTTAGGACGATAAAGTTTAATGGGCAGTAGAATTTATCAACCCGGACCAACACATCCTTAATTATCCCTCTCGGTACACGAACTAGTTATCGGCAAGTTGTAATGTGGTCCGGGTGGGTTTTAATTCACTTAGACCTAGTTGTTCATAAACTGAGTACGAGATCAGATTTATGCTCACTCCTAAGTTAAGAAGTGCATGCTAAATAGGATAATTCCTAATTACATAGGCAATGGTTGGGCTACCAGGATCTTTGTACTTCTTTGACACATCTTGCTTTAGGATGATACTCACTTTTTCTGTCAAAAAGATTTTCTTTTAAATATTTTACCATTTTTTGGTTGTACATAAGTCTTTTAGAAATTTAGCATATGAAGGTATTTGTTTAACGATATCTAGTAGAGGAATGCTGACCTTCACTTATTTCAACACCTCCACAATGTCCTGAGAGTTAGAGAGAGGTTTTGGTGCTATCAACCGTTGGGGGAATGGTGCAATTGGCCTACCTTGAGGTTCCGATTCTCAATCTTGTAGAGTGTTGCTAGGTCTATCAACTTCCTCTATTTTTGGGTCCTTAGACTTTTCAGCCCTTACCGGAATAGATTTGCCATTTTTTTCCCACTCCTAAGAGTGGTGATCGACTTAGCTTTCGCCATTTGATTTGAAGAGTTCAGGTAATTACTTCATATTGCTGTTTTGGATTAGGGAGAGGTTGAGTTGGAAGGCTTCTTTTTTTTTTTTCCAATCGCATTTTTTGTCTCAAGCCCTTGTATGACATTTGTAAGGTCTTGAAAGGCTTGTAGTATACCCTAATTGAAACTCTCTTGATCTTGAAGATGCTTTAGAACCAGATCCTCTTGAGGTTTTGTCATACCCTAAACTCAGAAACCAGGCTCATGAAATTTTCAAACGCTGAATCCGGCACCAACAACGTCCGTAGTACCCCATTCTCAGCTCCTAGCACCCACATACCGGATTCCGATCTTGGGATCCTATAAGGAGGATTTTTAGTAAATTTTCTTTTTAAGAAGCATAACCATAAGCATAACCTAGACACAAACAATAACATCACCACATATCCACTATAATAAAAAAACTTTAGAGTAGAATACATAAAAGGGAAATACAAGATAGATATCGAAATACTCCAGAAGCTCAGCCGCATGCTCCTGCCTTAGAGCTTCTACGTCCTAGCGTCACCCTACACGAAGCGATCGTGCATAAGCTTATAGAAAGCTTAGAGAGTGGTGTATGTGTGTGTGTAAGGTATGTGACAAGTATCCAATATCAGAGTAATGCGGAAAGATGCTGGCAAGCCCATGAATGCTATCAGCCGTACTAAGGCTTTGCAATGCAAGGTCTACGTGGCCAAATGTCATATGCAAGATGCAACGCAAGTATACTAGTCCTTAGCTGGATCCACATATCAGTACAATTTACCTTTGGAACATCACCGGGGTCTAGTGCACTCCACATTGACTGCCCCTCCCCCATGCGCGTAGCCAAGTGAGTGTAAGAGATCTCACATCCTGCCTAGACAGTAGTCAGCCAATATCTACCTGGCTCGTCAGTAGCGGACCGATTTCTGAGATGGTCAAACTTAGCCTAGCTTTGCTCCCTACACCTCGGGCGAATAAGGCCACACCCCTTCCAACTAACCACGACATAGTGGGAGACGCTGCCTACTGATATTCGGCACTCGGGCACTCATGTATCCACTCAGTCTCGACATTGGAGCAACCTCTGGTATGAGAAGGGTTTAAGGACTTTCACTCAGGGGCATCTATGGCGACCTAGTGTTAGAACCAAATATTTTTGGTATCCAATTCTGCCATCCACGATATGCCTCTGAAGGCCACAACCCTGATGTCGCTAGGGCGTACAGTGATCATGTCACACAAATGCAAGATGCATAAGTCATACTATCTAGTCATGCATCAATCCTGTGCATACCGCATGCTCATATGGGACAATTCTGTCTCTTAGGGAGTCCCAAAAATAACCAACCCAATGGCATATGTTATGATCAATCACTCCTCATAACAAGCATGCAAATGATGCGTATGGCATGTATCATGAAGCTCTACTTGGTATATCTAATGGTGATGTCGTACTCTCCTATAATCAATAGATGGCCTAAATGACATACTTATATGAAGATGGGCCTAAGTACAAAGAGTGAGTTTCCTCACCCTCTCCATAATGTAGTAAACTAGACTTCCTATGGGGCCCAATAAGCACAAGATGGGCTTTATAGCATGAAAAAATCTACAAGACACGGTGGAAGCACCATCAATAATGGGGGCCCAATGGTTTGGGTTAGCCCATTAAGAGAGATGAGAATGGACCTAACAATGGGCCCTAGGGAGGTTTACAATGTGGACATTTAACCACCATTGCCTCCTAAAGTGTGGCTCGCTATAGAAACTATCTCATAATGGGGCCCATGGCCCTTAAACTAGCTAACAAATGAATGGGCAGCATACATATTATCTCATACATCATGGTGGGCCTCTTGGGGCAACCCATTTGATCCAGCAAAATAGATGGGTAGCATGTTACAACAAATACATCATAATGGGCCTAATGGGGCAGCTCATGGCGCAGAAAATAGATGGGCAAGGTACATATCATAGTTGGCCTTACAGGATGGGGTTTGCTACTGGACGGTCAGTCCAGCAATGTCCCACCCTTGCTGTAAGACCCGTATCCTAGCCCATACCATTCCATAGGCCTTCGCGGTCCTCCCGGTCGAACTCCAGCAACCCACGATCTGTTATCGATGTTTGCGCGCAATCCTAAGTCGTGTCCCATATATCAGAGTTGGCTCGACTCGAAACTTGTACCCTTGTGACTGCGCCGTCTCTACGGTTTCGACGCCGTGTCTCACGCGCCAAGGCGATACCTAGGCTAGGAGATGTGGGCCCGCTTCAGTTCCAGAAAATGCCACGCGTTTACAATCCCAAGAGAATCTCTACAACATGTCCCATCAATCAAGTGCACATCAATCACCTCATGTCAAGTACAAGAGTAACCCCAAAGTCAACTCTCTCTCTTACACACCCATACATGTCAAGTACATGCCCATCACCCATCATTCACTCCCCATCACTCCATCACTCACACCCATCTCTCTCTCTCTCTCTCTCCTTACATCACCCGTCTCTCTCATCTCTCTCTCTCTCTCTCTCATTATCTCCCAAGTAAGCACCGTCCATGGTTTTTCCAAGGAGAGGAAGAAGTTAGTGTGGCCCACCTTCCTACCACCCAATCCCACCCTCCAAACTTAATCTCAACCGTTGAATCTTGTTTCCTTGGAGCTCTAGAACCCATTGGTGGAGGAATGATGAAGAGATCTTGAGGTGGGTGATCTAACCGTCGATTTTTATTTGAGGGCCCACATATGGTGGGACCCATCTTGATGTATGCATTGTTTAGGGAGGGCCTATAGTGGCGGGGTCCCTCCCATTTTCACCGTTTTCTCTCTTTTTCTCTTTTTTTTTTTTCTCTCTTTTGCCTTTTTGTACAATGTGTGTTTGTGTGGCCGACTATAATGAGTTTGATCCACACTGTCTGGTTGCGGGACCCACCTCACTATCTGTCCATTTTGATGGGCCTGGATGAAGTAAAAATACAAATATCAATTGATCCAAGCGGTGGTGGGCCACCACATGGACCCACCTTGATGTATGCCTTTCTCCACACCATCCATCTGGACGGTGCTGGAGTGTTTGGATGGTGCATGGCCACACTGATGTATATTTTTATACCCATGTTGTCCATCTGTTTCATCCAGAGCATCCAATGGTCTAAACGTGGTTGTGGGCCACCATGATGTATGTTTTAGCCACACGTGTGGCCCACCTTGATGCTATGGATTCTCCAGTCGTCCATCACGTGGGTTGCACCGGATGCATGTGTTGTTATTGCTGGATTGCCGTTAGCAAGCATGGGCCCAGCAACATCCTGACCGTCCACCCATGCAGGACCCCACCAGCATGAGGTAAGTGTTATATTCAACCGTCCATCCATAAATCTACAGGGATCCACCATGCTATGGGTACTGTCCAGCACCTGGACTCACCTAACACGTGGACCACACCTTGTGAACGAGGGTCATCTAAATTGTCCAGATCATGGGACGACCATGATGTAAGTGTTGTATCATCAACGTCCAGGGGATGTGGGACCCACCCTAATATATGGGTACCATCCTCACATCTAGCATCTGGAGTGGGACCCACGTGGCACATGTGTTTCATCCTCACCGTCCATCTGGAGAGTGGGACCCTACGATGATGTATATGTTATATCCTAACCGTTCATTCACCTGGACGTGGGACGTGGACCCACTTCAATATATGCATTATATATTTCGTGCCTTCCATCCACATGGCATGTGTGTGGGGCCCACCTCACAAGTGCTGCACGTGTGGCATGGGACCCACATTGCTGTGGATTTCGATTCTGATTTTTATAGTTGATATGGTTACTTTTAGGTTTTAAGGTTTGAAAAATCTTAGCATTTTTAGAATAGTTTTGATTCAAACCTTTCCCTTTTGAGTTTGAAGACTCCTCTTTCACAAATATGGGTGCAGTATTCTTATGTTTGGGAGGAAGACTTTTGTCGTAGCCCAATCCAGATCGATCACCACATTTTTTGGATCCGGATAAGAGTTTTTCTAACTTGGTATCACCTTGGGCATACCTCCATGTGTCTTTCAAACTTAAAAGTGAAGAGACTTCTAGTTTTAGTTTTTCATTTTCATATTTTAGGTTTTCAACTAGGGAGGTTTTAAAATCTAAGTCGCACTTAGTTTTTTCAAAGCAATTTGAAATGTGTGATTTTTCTAAGACTAGATTATCAAAATTTTCTTTTAGTTTTGAAAACTTTTCTTTTTGAAGTGTAAGCTTTACAATAATTTTGCAACTTTCCTCTTATAGGGCATCATATGCATCTTGAAGATCTTCTTCATTTTCATGATCACTATTCAGATTTTCTTCACTAGTTGAATCATCGTTATCTGAAAAAATGAACTTGGCTAAAGTCATTAGGGCTTTAACATTATTACTTGACTCGGTTTCAGAATCTTCTGACTCAGAAGAAGCATCAGAGCAGGAAGATTCATCCCATGTAGCCAACATACCTTTCTTTTTTAGGTTTGTCCTTTTTAGGACATTTGTTCGCTAGATGCCCATATTCATGGCAGTTGTAACATTGACTATCTTTTAAAGATTTCCAAGTTTTAGATATAGATCTTTTCTTTTCAATTGGTTTTTGAAAATCTACCCTCTTTTTACTTTTGAAAATTTTGTAAAACTTTTTAGCTAAAAGAGCTATATCTTCTTTAGAATTTTCTAAATCAAAACTATTATTTTCTTGAGAAATTTTTTTAGAAGAGTTAAGGGCGATGGATTTACCTTTAGGAGCTTTAAAGTTTAACCATAGGTCTGTAAAGAACCAACCAATTCTTCTACCCTCATATTATCCATATCACGAAGTTCTTGGATCGCGGTCACCTTTGAATTGAATTATTCAGGAAATGAGCGCAGTATCTTTGCACAGACTTTACTTTCTAGGATTCTATGACCAAGACCCCACATAGATTGACAATGTCATTCAATCTTGTATAGAAGTCCATGAAAGTTTCACTTTCTTCCATATGTATTTCCTCAAATTTGGTTGTGAGGATTTGGACTTTAGATTTCTTGACAATTGTTGTTCCGTCGTATGTCATTTCCAAAATATCTCAGGCTTGCTTTGCAGTATCACATGATATAATTCTCTTGAATTCATCCGGTGATAGTGCGAAAGTAATAATAGCATTTAAAGCCTTTCCATTGGCACTACTCTCACTTTTCTGAAGAGTGGACCAAGAAAGATAAGGCGAGACTTTTATCATTTTAGAACCATCAGTACCAGTCACTTTAGTGGTAGGAGGGGTCCAATTGGTCACTGTGGCTTGCCATACACTCTCATCCATAGATTTTAAGAAAATCCTCATTCTGGTTTTCCAATAGTCATAATTGGAGCCATCAAATGGTGGAGGCTTAGTGACTGAAAGACTATCAAAATTTGACATCTTAAAAAGCTCAGATCTATTAGCTCAAGAAATTAATCCAAAAAAAAAATTAAAGTGAGCTATTAGGCTCTGATACCACTTGAAAAGGCCAAGCTAAACTCCTATAAGGGGGGGGGGGGGGTGAATAGGACTATGCCAAATTGAAAACTTAAATGCGAAATTAAATAAATATAAATAAAGATAGCATTTTAAACAATCTCACAATGCAGAAATGAATAATAACCTCAAATGTACAAGTATTGAGAGGTTGATACAAATGTTGTTCTAAGGACAACCTTACGCCAAAAACCAATGGTTTATGGTAGGACAACCTGATTCCTAGAAAGGTCTGTATTAAAATCTCAAACTGCTACAAAGGAATAAACAAATAAATAAATAAATAGCAAAGAAAATAAACTAAGCTATTACAACATTCCTACACTTGTGTAAAAAGATTACAACATTCTTCTACAAATGCATAAAAGGAAATTACAACATCCACACAATGTCACAATTAATAAATCACCACAAGACCAAAAATTATAGTGATTCACTTGTGTGTACACCAACTGTTTAGAAAAACAGCCACACAACTACTCCACTCCCAATATCCTCACATAGTGGATATTAGCGTTAAGTATGAAATAGGTTTTTCAAGGTTCACCTAAAACCTTCACAATTATGTCTTTCAAGTCGGCTTACACAATTCAAAAACTCCACACTCTGAGTTTTCTGGATCACCTCAGATAAACCAAAAAAAGAAAGAGATTTTTCCTGGCACAATCTCAATAAAACCAAAAACAAAAATTGTAAAATACTTATCTGGATATTCTCCTTTGATGAAGCCTGGTAGAACCAATTCGAAGTAGATGTTCAATGTCCGCACTCACTTATGAAAAAGTTCTAAGTTCTAAATGATTTTTATATTAAATTACCTTGGACTTGCTTGATTTGATTTTGATTCTAAGAAAAGGGAAAACACAAATCCCTTCAAAATATGATTGGAATATAGAATCACAAAATCAAATACAAAAAGCTAATTAAAGAAAATATTAAATGAGCACCAAATAGCTTAAGAATATCACAAACTTATCTCTCAGAGTAGTGTCTTGATTTTGCTTGAATTGAATGAAAAACTATGAAAATCGTGCTCTATTTATAAGTGCAGAAACTGTTCACTCGACTGGTCCAGGGGACAACTTGACTAGTCGAAGGACCAACAAATTTTTGAAATTTCGGGCGCGATAAGATAAAACCGTTCCACGATTAGTTGAGTGGCTTTCACGACCGGTCGAGTGGTCTGTACGACCGGTCGAACCCTGAACTCGACTGGTCGTGTAGGACCCAATTTAGTTGCTGGCCTTTGAGTCGAGGCTGCTCGACTGGTCAAGCACTATTCACTCGACTGGTCGAGCAGTCTCCAGGACTGATCGAAGATCCAACAAAAAAATTTGAAAATAAGTAACAAACCTTGGACTGGTTGAGGAATTTCTTGGACTGGTTGAGCCAGTACTAAGACTAGTCGAACATAGGTTAAGACTAGTCGAGAAATAGCCCATATACTTATAAAGTGACCCAATTAAAGTATGCAATCAATATGACCTAACCTATGGTCAATCTAGGGCTATTCATACCTTATAAACGATGTTTGAACATTGAAACATCTTTTGCTTCGGTTGATAGTTGATCTTGACGTACATGAAGCATGACATCTTGAAGTATGTTGAAGCTTGAACTTGTAACACTTTGAAGCTTAATTTTGAAGCACTTCAAAGCTTGAGCTTGAGGTACTTTGAGTTGTATTTCACCTTGAGCTTTGAGTACCAAAGTATATTATCTTAACTTAGATGAAGCTTTGAAAGTTTGAACTAACTTAATGAATTCTTATACTTATGATGCTTGAATCTTAAAATGGATCATCTTGAACTTGTACTTGAATCTTAAAAATGGAACATCTTGAACTTGAAGAAGAACAAAACAAGATACAAATTTCAAGAGGTTTCGACACTCCAAAATTTGACAATCATAGGAGCTAGAAAACATGCCACTTACACATCTAATCGACATTGCTCCCAAGGAGTGGCCCACATAAGGGATTCATACACAACGTAACACTCATACAAACATCACATTGGGCCTCACTCATGGGCCTCATATACATCGCATTGGGCTTCATATAAGGGCCTCAAATGTATCACAATGGGCCACGCCCATGGGCCTTGAATACATCACAATGGGCCTTGCCCGTGGGCCTTGACTACATCATATTGGGCCTTAACGAATGGGCCACAAATACAACAAGCTGGGCCTCATATAAGGGCCTCATATATCACATCGCGCCTTATAAAATGGGCCCCAAGTACATCACATCGGGCCTCACCAAATGGGCCCCAAATACATCAAATGGGCCTTTTAAATGGGCCGAATCAAATGGGTTGTTTCCAATGGGCCAAATCAAATGGGTCGAATCAAATGGGCCGAATTAAATGGGCCGATCAAATGGGTTGAATCAAATGGGCCGATTTAAATGGGCCGAATTAAATGGGCCGATCAAATGGGTCGAATTAAATGGGCCGATCAAATGCGTCGAATCAAATGGGCTGATTCAAATGGGACGATACAAATGGGTCAAATCAAAATGAGCCAATATAAATGGGTTGAATAAAATGGGCCAAGTCGAATAGGCCCAAACCAACCCCACCATTCATCTATTGCTAGAGATCATTTTAGAGCATTATTCAAAAAAATGAATCATATCCAAAGGATCATCTGGACCATACAACAAATAATAGTGGTGATAAGGATATCCACCATTAAATTCCAGTGGGCCCCACCATAGGGTTTATTTCCCATCCAGTCCGTTCATAAGATCATAAAGACCTGGATTTAGAGGAAAAACAATTACCATATTGATTCAAAACTTCTATAATCACAAAAGGGGTTTCAATGGTGGGCGTTCAATCCACTATTTTCTGTAGTGTGGTCCACCTGATAACCGGATCTGTCTTATTATTAGCCTCAAGCCTTAGAATGGGCTTACTGAAAGGATGGACGGTGTGGATGAAATACATCCATTAGGTAGGCCCCACCCGTCCAGCATGCTGGACGGTGTGGCCAAAACCCATACATCATGGTGAGTCCCATCATTTAGACCTTTGGACGGTGAGGATCTCCCATCACGTCAGCACTTGCTGATGTTATATATATAGCAGCCGTAAGTACGGTGGGTCCCACGTGGGAGTGGCCCACCATAACATGCATATCTTAATATTAATATAATATTAATGTAATATATATAATATTATATAATATCATCTAGTCCAGCGTCTAGCAGTAGGGACGCTGGACGGTCTGGATGCTTAACCCATTACTATCAAGGTGGGACCACGTGGTGGCCCACCAAATATATATTATAATATATATCTTATATTATATTATATATCTCATATATATATATATATATTATAATATACAAAGGGGTTTGGTCCAGCATGTGGGACTTCTCACCATCCCAACAGTGGATGGTGTGGGGGGGGGGGGGTGGGGGTTTGGTCCAAAGATGTGAGACTTCTCACCATCCCAACAGTGGATGGTGTGGATCTCTCCTAAAATGTGGTAGGCCACACCATTGATGGATGGAGTAAATTTAACACATATTGGTGGGGCCTACTCCATCCTAAGGGGAGAGAGAGGGAGAGAGAGAGAGAGAGAGAGAGAGAGAGAGAGAGAGAGAGAGACGTGAAAGGGGAGGGACCTCGCCACTAATGGGCCCTCCCTATAAAATGCATACATAAAGTGGGTCCCATAATAAGTGGGCCCTAGAATAAGTTTTAACGGTCGATCACCCACCTTAGATCTCTTTTTCTTATCTCCTATGGCTTCCTTTGCTCCTTGACTTCGATCCCAACTGAAGATGATGAAGTATAGAGGGTTGAGATGGGATATGAGAGGGGTAGGAGGTGGGCCACACTACAGAAACAGTGGATTGAATGCCCACCATTGAAACCCCTTTTGGGATTACAGAAGTTTTAAATCAATATGGTATTTGTTTTTCCTTTAAATCTAGGTCTTTATGACCTTATGAACAGACTGGATGGGAAATAAACCCTATGGTGGGGCCCATTGGAATTTAACGGTGGAAATCCTTATCACCACTATTATTTGTGGTATGGTCCAGATGATCCTTTGGATATGATTCATTTTTTTGAATAATGCTTTAAAATGATCTCTAGCAATAGATGAATGGTGTGGTTGGTTTGGGCCCATTCGACTTGGCCCATTTGACTCGGCCCATTTGACTCGGCCCATTTGATTCGACCCATTTGATTTGGCCCATTTGAATCAGCCCATTTGATTCGGCCCATTTGAATCAACCCATTTGATTCAGCCCATTCGATTCGCCCATTTGATTCTGCCCATTTGATTTGGCCCATTTGAAACGGCCCATTTAATTTAGCCCATTTGATACGACCCATTTGATTTGGTTCATTTGATGTATTTGGGGCCCATTTGGTGAGGCCCGATGTGATATACTTAGGGTCCATTTGATAAGGCCTAATGTGATATATAAGGCCCTTATATGAGGCCTAGCTTGTTGTATTTTCTGCCCATCCGTTAAGGCCCAATATGATGTATTTAAGGCCCATGGGCGAGGTCCATTTTGATGTATTCAAGGCCCATGGGCGTGGCCCATTGTGATACATTTGAGGCCCTTGTATGAAGCCTAATACGATGTATGTGAGGCCCATGAGTGAGGCCCAATGTGATGTATGTATGGCTGTTACGTTGTGTATAAATCCCTTATATGGGCCACTCCTTGGGAGCAATGTTTGTTAGATGTCCGCATTGATGGGCAATGATGGTTAAATGTCCTCACTGTGACCTTCCCTTATGCCTTGTTAGGCCCATTCGCATAATTCTCTAAGTGGGTTGACCCTAATTATTGGGCCCCATTTGCATGATCCATCTATTCTCATTGGGCTATCCAAGATGTTGGGCCCCCATTGGTTGTTAGTAAGATTACTTCTTTTATTTTAGAGTCCATCTATGACTCATTTGGGCCCCCCTAGGGCATTTAGCGGGCCATGCAATAGTATAGCGAAGGAACCCTTTCCAGATCCCTAGGATTGTGGGTAGGCCGCTTAGGCCCAACCTTGATATACACCATCATATAATATGCTTAGAATAGCTCCACGATCTATGCCCATATGTATCATATGTATGCTTGATGTGAGGAGTGACTGATCATAACACATGACATTGGGCAAACCATTATGGGACTCCCTGATGGGGGTACTTGCCCACATGAGCGCGTGGTACGCGCAGGATTGCTACATGACTGGATAGTGTTATTCATGCATTTCGTATTGTGTGACATGATTACTGTATGCCCTAGCGACATCAGGGTCGTAGCCTTCACAGGTGTATCGTGGTTGGTAGGATTGGACACTGAAAATTTTGTTCTACATGGGATGCTATAGATGCCTCTGGGTGAAATTCCCTAAGCCCTTATAGTACCAAGAGGTTACTTTAACGTCTAGACTGAGTGGATGCATGAGCGCCAAGTGTCGATTACCAGAAGGTCGCACTTTCCACTGTATCGTGGTCGGTTGGAAGGGGGTGCGGCCTTACCCTCCTGAAAGGAGAGGGCAAAGCTAGGCTAAGTTTAACTAGCTCGAGGAATGAATCCGCTATTGACGAGCCAAGCCCGATATTGGCAGGTGGCTCGTGAGGTCTCTTTCACTCACCTTGTTGCGTGCGATGGGGCGGCAATCTGGTTTGGAGTGTACTAGACCATGGTGATATTTCAGAGTTGAACTGTATTAATATGTGGACTCAGATGAGGATTCGTATGCTTGAGTTGCACTCGCATCGTGTGGCCTTGGTATGGCCGACATCATTTATGCCTTGTATCGCATAGTCTTAGTACGACCAATTCATCATCATATTCCGCATTACTCTGATATTACATAATTGTATTACTACATTGCGTACACACTTTTACCACCCTCTAAGCTTTCCATAAGCTTATGCACAACTGTTGTGTGCAGGTGACGTTGGATCACAGCAGCGCTGAGGCTAAAGCGCGTGGCAGATCATCTTAGAGCTTTTATCTATCATCATTGTATTTTCCCTTTATGCACATTGTACTTATAAATTTTTTATCATAGTAGAAATGTGATGTAGTTTTTGGTTGTTGTTTGTGGGTTATGCCCTTGGTTATGCTCATTACGAATCAAATTCATGTTGAAAATTCTCCTTGTAGGATCCCAGGATCGGAACCTGGTAAATGGGTGTCAAGAGCCGAGAATGGGGTTTTACGGAGGCTGTCGGCGCCGGATTCGGCGATCGAGAATTTTGTGAGCCTGATTTCCGAGTTTGGGGTGTGACGACCTTAGGGACCCATTTCATTACTATTTTGGGTTTTGGAGCATTGTTGGTTTTTCTTTGCTTTTAGTTGTTGTATATTCTACCATTCGAGTTAGATTTTAGAAGCTCCTTGAGTAAATCTACAATTTTCTCAGCTAAGGGGTTATGATTCTGATTTCTATAATTGATATGATTGCTTTTAGGTTTCATAGCCTGAAAAGTTTTAAGATTTTTGAAAGTATTTTGATTCAGACTTTTCCCTTTTGAGTTAGATGACTCCCCCTTAACAAATTTTAGAGGAGTGTTCTTATATTTAGGAGGCATATACTTTTCGTAGCCCAGACCAGATCTATCGCCACATTTCCTTGATCCTTTTAACAGTCTTTCTAGTTTAGGATCACCCTGGGCATACCTCTAAGTATCGTTCATACTCAAGAGAGAAGAGACTTCTAGTTTTAGTTTGTCATTTTCAGATTTTGAGGTTTTCAACTTGGGATGTTTTGAAATCTAAATCACACTTAGCTTTTTTAAAACAATATGAAAGGTGTGATTTTTCTAAAACTAGATTATCAAAATTTTCTTTTAGTTTTAAAAACTTTTCTTTTGAAGTTTTAGTTTTACAGCTATCTTGCAACTTTTCCTATATAGGGCATCATATGCATCGTGTAAATCCTCATCATTTTCAGGATCACTTCTCATATTTTCATCACAAGTTGAATCACAACTGTCTGAGTAAGTGACTTTGGCTAGAGTCATTAAGGCTTTAACCTCATTAGCAAACTCGGGTTCAGAGTCTTCTGACTCAGAAGAGGCTTTAAAGCAAGACGATTCATCTTATGTAGCCAACATGCATTTCTTTTTAGATTTGTCCCTCTTTGGACATTTGTTTGCTGGATGCCCGTATTCATGACAGTTGAAACATTAGCTGTCTTTAATAGATTTCCAAGTTTTAGATCTAGTTCTTTTCTTTTCAGAAGGTTTTTGAAAATCTACCCTCTTTTTGCTTTTGAAAATTTTATAAAACTTCTTGGATAATAATGCCATATCATCTTCAGAATTTTCACAATCAAAATTACTAGCTTTATCATGAGAAATATTTTTAGAAGACTCAAGGGCGATGAACTTACTTTTAGGAGCCTTAAAGTTTAACTCGTAGGTTTGTAAAGAACCAACCAGCTTGTCATGCCCCAAGCCCGGGGACGGACAACTTCCGTGATGCCACGAATCCGACACTCGACTTCTATACACCAAGTCCCGAGTTCGGCGCACCACAAGGAAGATTTTTTACTATATATATATATACACATATAATAATACCTGAGCATGAAGATCCATGATCAAAATACAAAGTAACACTCTCCATTATAAATCCTGATGGTTACAAGTACAATGCTTTCCAAGAGTACACGACGTCAACATTGCCAAATCAAAAAATAGATACAATACATCGAAAAAGCTAAGTCTTCTAAGCTACTCCTGACCTGAAAAAAATGGGAAATAGGAAGCTTAGGCAAAAAACCTAGTGAGTACACACGTGTGTGTAGTGTGTTGTACATGCAAGCAAGATGGATATGTCATGAAGAAATCATGTATGGTGAAAGGCATATAGTACGTAAGGTATGATGTTAATGCTAATGCCAATGCAATAGATATGCATCATAGTAATACTCCGAGTCAATGCTAGCAGCATGTCACGCCCCGAAATCTGGCACCTAGGTATATCCGACCCCGATTCCGTACCCGAAGGCATGACTTATGTTTTATATGTCTACATTTCATAATTCACATATGTATTGACAAATTGATCTCATTCATAAAATATAACAATCCAAAAATTGAATAATTAAACATTTATTTAAAGAAGAAAAATGTCCATGTTCCGACTATTCAAGATTATCATCAAACACATGTCATCGAAATGTTGTCATACTAAATGTTCATTACACTTATTTTGAAAATGATAAAGAAATAAAAATAAATAAAAGAAATCTCTTTAAGCTCCTCCATGTGATCCCGATCCTGAAATTTTAAAATCCTAACAGGGTAAGCTGCGAAGCCTAGTGAGTAATCTCAACACAGGTTTCAAAATAACCTCATATAACATGAATAAAAGTATTAAAAGATACAATACCTATTTAGGCAAAACAACAAATAAGGAGATTTAATAAACAAAATATTTTAATGTAAATTCAAAGAAAAATGAATGAATGAAATCAACATATGTTATACTCCATAATAACATGTGAGGTTTATTCTTTTTAACACCAGGGCCAGTTTACACCGGTTGGCCAACACCCGCGCCAATACAACACTTAGCTTGGTAATGGGAACCTTTCGTATGACATGCTCACCCATCCAAAGGGCACTTGGTGAGGGACCCATTTGTACGTTAGCTGGTCAGACTACTACTCTACCGAACCTGGCAGTGGGAACTTTTTGCAATCCTGACATGCTTACCCACTCAAAGGGTACGGTTGAGGTTCCAAAAGGTACCAGTTGGGTTTCTGGGACTTTCAACCCAAGGGTCTTGATCGCCCCACCTATTTATGCTTTAGGGATTTTCAACCCAGAGGACTTGATCGCCCCACCTATTTTCTGGTGTTCCAAAAAAAACTGTTCGAAGTATATATAATTTTACTATTTCATGAGCAAAATATTTCTAAGGACAAATTGTTTCTAATCATTGTAGAATGTTTGTACATGATTTAAAGTTCTATGTAAAAATATATTTATGCAATGCAATCCATCAGATCCGATCCGATAGTTTGGAAAAGTATATTGAACTTGAAGTTTCTAAAAACTGCTTTAAATTCTGATAAAAAATAATAATAATAAAAGAATTATTGATGCATGGGAAAATAATAATCTAAATTTAAAATTGATTCAAGGCTTGCTAATTAAAATAAAGAGAACTATAAGAAAAATCATTTTAAATAAACACAACAACTATGAATCAAATGAATAAATCAATAAGAGAAAATGCACCATTATTGAATTATTTGCATAATAATAAAAATAAAAGGAAACAAAGTGGAATTTATTATAAGATTAATAAATAAATAAAAATATCAATTGAGAGGAAAACTCAACTTTTTCTTAAAAAAAAAATATATTTTTTCTTCCTCTCTCTTCCTTTTTCTCTCTCCTCTTTTCTTTCTTCCTTTTTCTCTCTCCCTCTCTTTCCAACGTAATGTCCAGCAACCTCTTCCTTTTTCTCTCTCCTCTTTTCTTTCTTCCTTTTTCTCTCTCTTCTCTCTCTCCCTCTCTTTCCAACGTAATGTCCAGCAACCCCTTTTATCTCTCTCTCTCTCACCTCACCTCACATCCCACTTCCACATTTCACGACTTCACGATGCATGATCTCTCTCATACCTTCCCTTTTTATAAGATCCTTTCACACATGTGGCATGTGTGAAAGAGAGCCTTTAATCTCTTAACGTTTTTAAGTTTTGCTTTTGTTTTGCCATTCAAAGCACGTGTTCCACATTACTTTCATTCAATGCACTTGTTATGCACTAAACGTGTGCCATGTGTGTACCACATGTGTGCATGTGATGCATGTGATGTATTTGATGTATGTATGCCATGTGTGAAAGGTATGTGTGCATGATGTGTTTGGTGCATGTGTGTGGTTGGGATGTGTTTGATGGTACATGGATGATGTAGATGGATGGATGGATCAATGTAAAATTGATGGACGAATGGATGTATGGATTAGATGAATGGATGTGCATGATGTGTTTGGTGCATGTGTGTGGTTGTGATGTACTCAACGGTGCATAAATGGATGGACAGATTGATGTATATATAGATGGATGAATGGATGTATGGATAGATGGATGGATAAATGTATGTTTGGATGAGTTCATGTGTGATCGGGTGGATGGACGGTTTGATGGTTGTATTGTTGGATGGATTTATTAGTTACTGAACAGTTGGATCGGATATGTCCAAATCAATGGTTGAGATTGAACCAGTTGATCATGTAGATCGATGGTCACATAAGACTAATTGGGTATGTCGATCGATGGTTAAAATTCGATGGTCAATATTTATTTGGGTTATTACACATCATCACCAAGTCATATTTTCATTTCACCTATACCACAACCATAACCGTATTACATGCATCCGTAACATATCATCATCATCGTATTGTCATGCCATAATCATACAATATCAAAAATACTGGTAAGATCATGAATCATACAATATTATAGTAAGCGAAAATACTAACAAGTCCATTAGTCATACAATATCAAAGTATGCAATACAGATCTGCTATTCAAATGAGGAGTTATAAAGAGCTAAATATTAGATATCGAGGATGCAATGCAATTTAAAATTCCTGATGAATTCACGAATACCGCCAGCCATATCTAAATATAGAAGTACAGTAACCTAAAATGCCATATGCCGTAGATGTAATGCAATATACGGTGTGAATGGAATGACTATGCTGAAGTGTGAAGTCAGGATGATAGTACATAGTATCACAGGCTATGGCGTCCATCACAAGGGACTTCTATCCAAACCAGTTCCATACCTAAATTTGGATAGTTAGACTTAATGTGGTAAACTCTTGATCTCAGGTTTGTCACTCGCCCCAATTGAAATCTTGGCTATTGCGAAGGTACACGTAACAAATAGTTGCGCACCACCAGTCCGAATGGATAGTGAATGAATGAGTATGCAACTCATGCTCAGTAAGTCCACATATCAGTACAATTTATCTCTGGGATTATCACCGGGGTCTATTACAGTCTACGCCAGTTTGTCGCCCCTATTCGAGCGCACAACTAGATAAGTGAAAGAGACCTTACTATCGGCCTGCCAATATTAGGCCCGACTTGTCGATAGCTGACCCATTCCTCAAGCTAGTCAAACTCAACTTAGATATTACTCCCTCACTCAGGCGGGTAAGGTCACACCCTCTCCCAACTGACTACGACACAGTGGGAGACGAGGCCTACTGGTATACGGCCCTCATGCGCTCATATACATCCACTCGGTCTCGATGTTGGGGCATCCTCTGGTACCAAGAGGGTTTAGGAATTTTCACCCAGGGCCATTTATGGCAGCCGGATGCTAGAACAAATTTTCGGTGTCCCGTCTGGCCATCCACGATATACCTGTGAAGGCTACGTCCCTGATGTCGCTAGGGCACACAATACAAGATGCATGAATCATACAATCCAGTCATGCATCAATCCTTCGCATACCGTGCGCTCATGTGAGATAACCTCCGCCTATCAGTGAGTCTCATAACAACCTACCCAATGACATATGTAATGGTCAACCATATCTCAAAACATGCAGATGATGCGTATGGGCATGTATCATGATGTTATGCAGTCACATACTCATAATCGGTATCAATAACCGTCATCGACAATCAACCTTAACAATGTGGACATTTAACCAACATTGCCCCTAAGGAATGACCCATATAGAGCCTAACATATAATGGACCCATGGCCTCACATAAGGCCAACTATATAACACCAGGGGCCTCACTCAATAGCTTAATACACATCACGATGGACTTTCACATGGGCCTAACATACATCACAATGGGCCTCATCATATGGGCCGAAAATATATCACAATGGGCCACTCATACGGGCCTAATATACATCACTATGGGCCATGACCCATGGGCCCCAAATACATAACAATGGGCTATGACATATGGGGCAGAATTACATTACAATGGGCCTCGCTAATGGGTCATAAATACATAATAGGTGGGCCTTGCACATGGGCCTAATATACATCAAGTGGGCCGCATAAATGGGCTGCACACAAATGGGCCTCAAACTCATCAAGTGGGCTACATTAATAGGCCACACTAATGGGCTTCATACTCATTAAGTGGGCTACATCAATGGGCCACACTAATGGGCCTCATAGTCATCAAGTGGGCTACATCAATGGGCCACACTAATGGGCCTCATACTCATCAAGTAGGCTATATCAATGGGCCACACTAATGGGCCAACCGCCTTACTAAACTTTCACATAGTCATGCGACCAGTACCATAATTTCACATAGTTTAGCAGTCACCTAAGCACCACATAATCATATGGTTGAGTGGTCACACAATATCGTTCTACTTGCCATTATTAAAAGATTTAAGGTCACATGGTTACTTATCATAACTCATACATCTATGGGCAACCAATTTATTAAGCTTTCACATGGTCAGGTTGCCGATGCCATAATTTCACTTAGTATCCTGGTCTAGTGACCGCATCTCAAAGCATCCAAGGCACAATCACAAGCATACCCACTATTCCCAGTTACACTAACTCTTAAATTGTAACCACTCAATACTTCATATGGAGAATGACTCAGATTCGATGTCACATAATCAAGAGGCCAAAAACTAGTTTCCATCACATCAGATATAATTTAGTGGTCCTCGCATCTGCCTCATTTATGAGCATAATATAAGGGTTGTATTTATGTCGCATGACAACGAATTGAGGGCCACTCCATTATCAAGTTGTATAATCCAACCTATATCATAATTCTCATGACTAAGAAAATTTGCACGTACAACCCGATTGTTCATGGTTTGGGTGACTATGACTATGCCATAAGCACGTGGTCATAACATTGGGTGGTCAATAATGCCAGCTGACTTCATATAGTTGGTTGAACTTGTGTGAATTTGGAAATCATACAGTTAATCGCCCACATATACTCCACAATTGCATTTGATTAGGTAGCCATACATACGTCACATGCCCACATGATTAAGGGTCCAAATACATATCGCACCCTCACACATCTAGAGTCTACCTAATTGTTATTATTGAACATGTTTATGGGTTTAAACACATGTCATATGATTCTACTACTTAGGACTGCACTCTAACCAAAGTGTCAAGTGGTGAAAGGTTGTGCACTCATTATATAATTAGATATTCTAAGGCAGCAACATAATACAATGCATGTCACATACCAAGTGGTGAAGGGCTATACACATAACACAATTTCACATGTTTCAATATAGCATACATTTAATACATGTGGATCACGAACTCTTGTCGAAGAGGGCCAATGGTTGGCCCAAACAAGACTACTACTAATGGGCCCACATGTCATTCACTCAAAATGGGCCTTAACATTCTTGGGCCCACACATCAATGGAATTCAAATGGGTTCTATGTGGTGGAGAAATTTTAACAGAGATCAGTACCATTCACATATCAATCCAATTTGCATAATTAATAGGCCACCAATCCATGGTGGACCTGGGGCTAATAAAAATCAAGTCAATCTATAGCACATGTGGTCCACACCACTCAAAAATTGAGAGGATTACCCTCCATTAAAACATCCATGATTACTTGTCAGGCCACTGAGGCATTGATCACAAATCCATCCCATCCATTATGTGTGTACCACTGAATTGAGGGGTCAGTCCAAGTTTCTGATGAATCCAAATTTCAAATGGACCCCACAGGTGCTTTTATATACTTGAGCTCCGAGTTGCATGAACGGTTTAAGGAGATCAAAATTACATGGGTCCCATAGTGATGTATTTACTATATCTATACTATTTATCTATATTTAGAGACCATTATAGAGGATTACCCAAAAAAATAATGAATCATAACTAAAGATTATCTGGACCTCACCTCAATTAGTAGTGAGGATAATGATTTCATCGTTGAACCATTCACGGGGCCCACCATAACGTTTATTTTCCATCCAATCTGTTCATAAGGTCACAAAGACCTGAATTTAGGGGGAAAAACAAATTTCATATTGGTTCAAAACTTCTGCCCAAAAAGGGTTCCAATGGTAGGCGTTCAAACCCTACTATTTTTTTTTTGTAGTGTGGACCTCCTAATAGTTAGATTTGTCTTATTTTTCTTCTCAAGCCTTAAGACAAGCTCAGCAAATGGATAGATGGTTTAGATATAACATATACCTTATGATCAGACTCATGAAAATTGCTGATTTATTCAGCTTCATAAATTTATTTTTATTTTTATTTTTTTGATGGTGTAGGCCACTTGACTTCCGTGTACGGCTGAATTTTGGAGGTGACCCGTTTTTAAACGGGACCTATCAAATGCATGGGGCTGATGTTTAACACACATGGTGGGGCCTGTGGTGGGGCCTACCTCCTTCCAGCGTCAGTAGAGACGCTACTTGCTGCAGCATCAGACGCTGGCAGCAACAATGTCAGTGCTATTTTGTTTTTGTTTTTTTTTTGTTTTTCATATATGGGGCCCACAACAGGACGATCCAGTCCATCTATTGTGTGTGTCCCACATGGTGGAGGGTTCAGTCCAAGTTTCAGATGCATAAAAATTTCAACTGGGCCCCATCAAGTACTTTTATATGTTTTAGCATGTCTTCACATGATTTTTGATGGTGTGGCCTACCAGAGAACTGGATTGGCTTCATTTTTCAGTTCAACGCCTAAAATGATTTGAAAAATTGAATGGATGGCATGGATTTAATACATACATCATGGGTGGGGCCCATTGTGGACCCACAACCCTTGCCTCCTTAATTGAACAGCTGGATGCTGCTGTTGCAGCGTCCTCTCTCTCTCTCTATATATATATACACATATACACGGTGTTGTGTGCACGTGTGTGCATGGGTGTGAGTGTGTGTGTTTGGCCAACACAATGGACCACACTTTAGATGATTTGGATAGCCTACAAAATTCTAGTGGGGTTCACAATCAATGGGTCCCACATAAAGTTTATAAATTATTTTGTTTATTATTATTATTATTATTATTTTTATACGTATTCTCCCATGAATCCACACCATTAAACACATCATTATCATCATATCATCACCATTTTATTTATTATTTTATTATTTTTCATCTTTTTATATGTACTCTCCTATGTATCCACACCATTGATCACATCATTATCATCAAATCATTACCACTAATAATCATACAAATAATAAAAAAGAAAACAAACCAAGAGTGGAGTGGGTGTACTCACCTTGATGAATTAGATGGATGGTTGAGATGGATAGAAGAGATGAAATTGATGGTTGAGATGGAAGGAAGGGATGGGATTGACGGAGTTGATGGCCCACCAAGATCACTCCTCTCTCTCTCTCTCTATCTCTCTCTCTCTCTCTCTCTCTCTCCATGAGTAGGAAAATGGTAAAATTCTAAGGGTTGAAGGGATATATGTAGAGAAATTGAAAATGTAGTTAGATTTAATTAATGTGATGTTGGTTAGCTTAGATTAAGATTATATCAATTAATTCATGATTTACAATAATGGTGGATTAAAGGAGCATGGGATGGCATGGTGTGATGATGTCATGCTTAAGGTATGAAATGGAGAGGTGTTGACTTAGGGGAGACATAAGAGATGGGAGGTATGGGTGTGTGACATCACACACATGGGTGAGATTCTCTCACCCATGTGTGGCATGTGCATGTGTGTATGACATGTGTTGTGCACATGTGTGGAATGAAGTACATGTCGCCTTGCGCACATGATACACTAATGATTCTTCACGACGTATCTCACTAACGGAGTATCGTATAAAAGCATGGGTAGTACTTACGCGACCGTAGCGATGGGACGGTCGATATGAGATAGGTTTCGAGGTCTTGGGGTTCCGGTCAGTCGGGTGTGTACTATGAACGGTCAATTCAGGTCTAGTTAAGGGCGTCAATCATTGTGTACTATGCATCGAAAATGGTACGGAATGGACGGGGTGTTACACAGCTCGTCAACCCTCATACTATTTGTATCACGAAGTTTCTGAATCGTGGTCACCTTAGAATTGAACCTATCAGGCAATGAGCGTAGTATCTTTGCACAGACTTTGCTTTCTGGGATGCTATCACTAAGTCCCCACGTAGAGTTGACTATGTCATTTAACTTAGTATAAAAGTCCATGAAAGTTTTACTTTTTTCCATACGTATCTCCCCAAACCGGGTGGTGAGGATTTGAAGTTTAGATTTCTTGACAATAGTTGTACCCTCATGTGTCATTTCTAGAATGTCCTAGGCTTTCTTTATAGTATCACAAGATATAATTCTTTTGAAGTCATCTGGTGATAGTGAGGAAGTACTTGCATTTAAAGCCTTTGCATTGGCACTACTCTCATTTTTCTGAAGAGTGGTCTTAGGTAGTCTACGACCGGTCGTGGACCACCTACGATTGGTCATGAGACACCTACGACTGGTCGTGATACTCGAGATAAGTCGCTGGAGTTCGAGTCGTAGAACTACGACTGGTCGAAGGATGAGTCGTAGGACTTCTCAGGACTGGTCGAAGCAAGTCCAGGACTAGTCGAAGGACAACCAGGAAAATCTGAAAATCTGAACAACCTAGGGACTGGTCCTGAGAAACCTAAGACTGGTCGAAGCAAAGCTAGGACTGGTCTTAGAACAGTCACACCAAGTAAATTAAAATATTCGGATTATGTATCCAGAATGACCTATCATATAGACCAACTTAAGGTCAATCTAAGGTCAAACAAACCTTGAGTGAGATGGACATTGAAGTCTTGAAGGTCTGTATTCTCAGATGATCTTGAAGTAGAAGCTTGAGTCGAGTTGATGGTCTTTCTCGAGCTTGGTACATTCTTGACTTGTCTTGATGAAGTCTTCTAATCTTGAACTTGATAGAAACAAACTTGGAGTCTTCTATTGTTGTAGACTTCATTCATGACATGTCTTGCAAGCATTCTTCATTTATGATCTTGTCTTGAAAACATTCTTCATTCATGATCTTGTCTTGAAGCAGTGTGTAGTCACAAACAAGAAACACAAGAAATACAAGACATATAGGTTTTGGCACTACAAAATTTGACAACCAAAGGGATATGAAATCATAGCACTAACACTTCTCCAAGAAAAGACTTTCATAATATTAGTGCAATCAAACAAGGAAAAACTCACAATCGATCACTAGGAGCAACTACAAGAACGCATCTCTTCAAAGAACTACGTGATATAGATCAAGATGAAATCTAGTGTATGAGTGTAGATTTGGATTACAACTAAGAATTATAGCTAAGAATTACTGCTATTAGATTATTGTTGCTCCTAGGATAAGTTGAGATAAAAGATAAATTAATATATTTAATTTGATTGGTTGTTGTGTTGGATTGGTTTTTATGTTGGATTCCTCTCTATTAATTGGTTATTATATTGGATTGGTTTTTGTGCTAGATTCCTCTCTATTTATAGAGTTTTTTTTGCAACTTCCAAATTCTTCTTCCATTATTGCAATGGTTACGACAGTCGCCAAAAAGTCTTTCTAGATCATTTTCTCATCTAAATCCTTCTTTGGTTACATTTCTTTTTACGATGGTTCCTCTTATGTCGGGTAAGACTTTGTTCTTCTCGGTCTCGCCTTTATACTCAAACAGTTTCTCTCTTCACTCATAACTCCTGACGTATATACAACACTAACACATTTTTTATCAGAAACCAGACAAGCTCTTGTATATACAATGCCAACACATTTTTTGCCTACACTAAATTAGAATTATTCCTTAGGAGAGAAAATGATAGGTATTTGCAATTAAAAGAGGTGGTCACAAGTCCAATTGATTGGACCATAGGGGACCATCGCAGATAGCTTGTAACCTAGTAAGTGCATGTGATGTCCAAGTGTGCTCATAGTTTGGACCCACCATGGGAATCACTTATGGGTGTTTAGCATCTTTACAAATAAGAGTTTATTAGCTTATATATATAAACTTTAGATTATTTGGTAAAAGTTTAATCAGATTGCTTATTTATTTAGAAAGTAGTAAATAAGTTTTGATTTTATAAGTTGGGGAGGAGTTACTTTTTGGAATGGAGCTTATTTGGCTTAAGCTAGATATTTTGGACTAATTTTTAGACAAGTTTGTTCTTAAAATTTTCAAGTTATTCACATCTTACCCTATTCTATTCTCTTTACAACCTCTTCAAGGTAGGCACGTATGATGAACGACTCATATTGAAAGTGGGCCCCACATGACGAATGTTCCACATCAAAGGTGGGCCCACATAATGCACAACCACATTAAAGGTGAGCCCCACATGATGTATGGCTTACATCAAAGTGTGACCCCATATGATGGACGATCCACATCAAGCAAGCCCTACCTGATGGATGGTCCACATTAAAGGCGGAACCCATATGACGGATGGTGGACATTGAATATGGGACCACATGATGGAAGGTTGATATTAAAGGTGGGCCCACATGATGAATGACCCATATGAAGGTTGGGCCCACATGATGGACAATCCAAAGCAAAGGTGAGACTTACATGATGGATGGTGGACATCGAAGGTGGGTCCCATATGATGGACTATCCACATAAAGTGGGCCCCACATGATAGATGGTCCACAACAAAGGTGGGACCCACATAATGGACGGTGGACATTAGAGGTGAGCCCCTCATGATGAATGACTCATATTGAATGTGGGCCCCCACATCAAAGTGGGCCCATGTAATGAGTGGTTCACATTAAAGGTGGGCCCCACATGATTGATAAACCGCATCAAAGTGTGGCCCAACATGACAGAACATGCACATTAAGTGGGTGCCATTTGATGGGTAGTCCACATCAAAGGTGGGACCCACATGATAGATGATGGTTATTGAAGGTGAGCCCCATGACGGTCGGTTGATATCAAAGTTGGGCCAACATGATTGATAGCCTGCATTAAAGTGAGGGCCATCCATCATGTGAAGCCCACTCTGTCCATTATGTGGGGCCCCACAATGAATGGTCCATATCAAGGTGGGTCCACATAATGGACAAAGTGGGCTTCACATGATGGATGACCCACATCAAAGTTTAGCCTCTCATAATGGACAATCCACATCTAAGGTCTGGCATGATGGATGACCCATATCCAGAGTCGGCCACATCTTAAATGATCCGCATAGAAGGTACACCTCACATGATGAATGGTGGATATAAAAAATGGGCCCCACATGACGGACAATTCATTTCAAAGGTAGGGCCCACACTATGGACACATCAAATGTGGACTCCACGTTCTGGGTGATGGGTAGTGGACATTGAGGGCACCCATATAAAGAACAATTAGCATTGATGGTGGGCTACAAACAATGGATGACCTATATCAAGGTAGGCCTCTAATGATGATAGTCCACATCCAAGATGGTCCTTGTATGATTGACGGCCCACTTTGAAGGTTT
The DNA here is from genome assembly GCA_030180095.1 of Magnolia changhungtana. Taxonomy (NCBI): domain Eukaryota; kingdom Viridiplantae; phylum Streptophyta; class Magnoliopsida; order Magnoliales; family Magnoliaceae; genus Magnolia; species Magnolia changhungtana. The sequence continues at coordinate 3,483,625 of JASAUF010000554.1, forward strand.
GGCTCACACAATGGATGGTTGACATCAAAGGTGAGCTCCATATGATGGTTGATCCACATCTAATTTACGACATAATGGAGGGCGCATGTCTTAAAATATGAAGCTTGTAGTCATCAATTCTTTTGTCACTTGGAGCATGGTTCATCTACTGTGAGATCTAGCAAAACAACCATTTGTATTGCTCTTATAATAGAGTTGTTGTAATTTAACATCAACCACCCAAGGTTTTACCTAAAGTGCTTATTTCAAATAAGAGCTTTTTTTTTTTTTTCTTGAAAATGTAATTTTACCAAACGAGCCTATTAAAAATAAGAGTTAAAACAAAAAAGAGCTTACTTGAGTAGCTCTTATTGAAAAAGTTCTTATTGAATTAGAAAAGATATGCCAAACAAGCCCTTAATGAAAAAATCAGCCCTATCCATTCATCAGGTGGGCTACACCATAGAAAATAATGTCTAGCCCCTGATAAATAGAAAAATACAAGTATGGTTGACTAGATCAGTGGATATGATTGAATTTTGCACAAGTTGATCCTCGTGTTAGGGCCAGCCTTTTGGACAGGTTCCATGTCGCACACAGATGAAAGGTTGGAAGTTATCGACCAGTTAGACTGTAATTTATTGTCCAACCAGTTGGATTTGAGACCTTCTCCAACATAAAAGAACAATGGAGTATTTCCAATAAAATGGGACTCCAAAAATTCATTGCAAAATTACAATAACACAGGAAATTTTCACATACACAACAAAGAAATGCAGGATGTGTAGTGATTACTGATGGGACCCCAGTAAATAGATGATAAATCTTGATTATGCACACTCAAGCAAACCCTTAACCTAGATGATACAGTTGCCATCCATCAGCTGCAGAATCTGCAGTGGCTCAAACAATGGGGCCAGAAGGATGATAGAAATCCCAATAAGCATCTGCAACCTCTACGCACTGAAAAATGATGGAACAACCTCCAACAGGATTTGACTCGCTAGTTACTCTGAATCCGACGAGTTTGCAGTCTCACTTTGGCGAACACTTCTCTTTGTCAGAGCTTTGGATTGATTCATCGATGATTCTCCCTCGAAAATGATTACTTGGGACTTTGCCAGCCTCTCCTCCAGCTCTTCTGTTGCGAACTCATCCGTTCCGCCAAGCTCATCAAATCCCACCTTGTGATGTTTATCCAGAATTGGAATTACTAACTGACAGTTGCATAGAAAACTAAGGCTGCATTTGAATACGCCATTTGAATTGAAGTTGCCATTATCAGATCAACAAAGAAGGAATGACCAAAAAGCAAATACCTTCCTCAGTATTCATATGAGTTACTTTGAAGCTAGGATTTAAAGCATTGAGAGATGCATCATCTCAAGAATACTAGAAATGTTGTCAACCATTTGATCATATCCTCTTTGATTAAACTGAATGATTGCAATTCAATTCAATCATGTATCAAATGAACCTTTTTTTAAGTTTCAAATGATAGCATTGCACCCTCTCCATCTCATACCACATAATCCTCAACTTTAGCATGCTTTACAAGGGCAAGAGTCGGCTGTACAACAATCTTAAGCTTCTCAGTCAGGAAGGGAGTTTTCTCAGCATGGATTTTGATGAAACGTGTCTCAATATGCTGCTTTGCCAGAATACTCAAGTGCTTGTCCATCACCTGCCAAAAGCATTCAAGCTAATGCAGTCAATGAACGTTATGCTAATCAAAACAAGAAAAGAACGTTACCAACAAAAGAAAGATTTAGACTTCTCTTTCAAACCCAAATTGCATCATGAAAAAATAAGTTCTGAAATAAAAGATAACATTTCTTCCTTTTACATCTTTATTATATAAGATAAGCACAAAAAGAAACTGTAATAAAAACCTTAACCATTGACTTAAACAAACCTGTTAACTTCTATCCTAACCACTAATTCTTTAGAAAGACCTAAAATAACACTACAAGGCCAAAAATAACTATTTTTTCACACTAGTTTTGCAGCTCAATGTCGAGCCCCAAAAGAATTGAAGCTTGCAAACTCATGGGCAGAAACATTGTGCATCTTGATGGGATCTTCAAAACAAGCTAGAGATCATCCTTCCAAAATGGGAATATAGGAGCTTTGACTTTATACTTTTCGAAGAAGACTTCCTCATGACCCTATAGGAATTGAACATGTAAAACCACTTTTCCAGCATCCAGTTCTCGTAGCCTCTTGATTTTTAACATCTCCGCTATTCACGAGTTAATACTTGATTTCTTAATTTTGAAGGCCTAGTACTTGGACTGCATCAACAGACAGGTTTTGTTTTTTACACATTCCAGATGTGATATTGAGGGCTTGTGACAACTGATAGGTCTTTTTAAAACTTCAGATAGTGTGCTAATCATGCATTATTTCACTAAAACAATGGAGCCTTGGAATGGAAACGCTTCAAGATAAAATGATAGAATGTTAATAGAGTTGCTGCAAGATATAAGGTGAAGCACTAGAATTTCCAAAGAGAGATTTATTGTAACCAGTTATTGAACCATGCAAACTGATTCGTAGTCCAAAAAACAACCCATTTTAATTGGGTGAATTGTTGGAGTATACATTTCTGGTAAAGAAAATTGTCAGGGACTCCCAGAACCATATCATCCCAGAGGTAGATTAATAGAAAGTACTATGAAGAAATTCACCAGAGGAAAGAAGTTCCACACGGCCATGAAATTGGTTTCTTAGTCACTGCTGATTTTTACGTTAGCAGAAACCAAACATCTGTTCTATAATAGTTGCTATGTGCGCCTCGTGCTAAGGTACGCAGATACTTGTATATGCTCAATGTATCATGCCAGCACTACATGACAGCAGTACCAAATACCAATAAAAGATACTTGTAGGATACTTGCAGATACTTTTTAACTGGCCTATTGCATCATGGTTATTATTTTTGAAATCCCAACTATTTCCTTACATCATTGTCATATTGTAAAAGGTCTTTTAAAAACGATATATAAAATAATGACTCCATTGAATTTAGCACACTAAAAAGACATTACCTTGTTTAATAAAACTGTGGATAAATAGAAGGGTCATAATAGACACACGCACAGAAATATATATATATATATATATATATATATATATATATATATATATATATATATATATATATATATATATATATATAGATATATATATATATGCCGCAGGGATGAACGTGATGAGGATAACTACTCCGAATCCACTAAGCTTCTCTGGACTCCTCACAGAGACTTCTCGAATCCACGAGGAAAGAAAGCAGAAAATAGAAATAATTTTAAGAAATTCGAAATTAATTAATTGATGACTAAAAATGAGTTCACAACCCTTTAAATAGGGGTACCAAGCAATGGGAACGAAATCAGAATCAAACTACAACTAAAACTCCTAGAATCCGTGACTTACTATAAATAGTAAACTTACTATTTATAGACGGTCGTGATGTCTACTAGTGCGCAAGGTTTTCGTCCAAAAATAGTAAGTGTCCTATTTGGCCTCACCAAACCGTTCTCGTAATTATTCTAAGATCTTTTCACGTTGGGCGCAACTCCTAAAGCCGACGGATGAAGAGTTATTATCAAACTAAAACTTACTATTTATAGTAAAAATAAAATTAAAGCAGGGAACCGACCGTTGATCCAGGGGTTTTTCATAATTCCGGGCGTCGCAACCCGACATAGCAGGGTTGGTTGGCTAAAGTAGCTCGTTCTACCCCAAAATCATAAATTTTACGTCAGCTAACTCATTCCGGATTACGAGATACGCCCGATCTAAGGTCCGACGGTCCGGATCACTTCTGTTGTCGACCGGGCCTTTTCTGATCCATCTTGGGCATGAAACTGTCTGCGACCCGCTCTACATCAATATATATATCAGTGTTTTAAATAGTGGTAGCATGTTGCATAGCATTCAATCCTCTGTAGTGTGTAGCGTAAGCTACACAATACTTCTATTTTTTATTATTTAATATATATATATATATATATATATATATATGATAAATATTAAATAGTACAATAAAAAATAATATACACATACACACACCATAGTGGGCCCACCATAGAAAATAATGCAAATCCACCCCTTCACGCACCTCAGTGGGCCCCATGTGGGCCACACCATAGAAAACAATGCACATCCACACATACGCACGCCACAGTGGGCCCTACGTGGGCCACAACATAGAAAATAATGCAAATCTACCCCTTCACGCACCTTAGTGGGCCCCATGTGGGCCATACCAAACAATACAAATCCACCCATTCATGCACCTCAGTAGGCCTCATTTTGGCCATACCATAAAAAAAAAAATCTATATTTACAGAGATATTGAAAAGGAAATGAAAAAAATTATAAAGATCAAAAAAATGTACAGTAACCAGCATTTTAAAAGGGAAAAAATAAGGAAAACTCAAAATACCAAGTTATTTTCATTGTACATCAAAAGAAATTCAAAAAAAAGGAGCGTGCGTACCTATTTTTGTCTCAAGATGAGATTGAATTAATGAAATATACAAAAGTTCAAGCTCCACAGCCGATCACAACCGGAATAGGGGAAATCCGATTTCTCTGTCATTTCTTCTCCATTGTCGATGAAACTGCACCAAATGGAGCTCCTTGTAGTCTTTAACAATCGGCTAAAGAAGCCCCTTTGAAGGACCTTTCGATTGCAAGATTGAAGAGGGGGAGAGGAAGCAGCGTCGGGCGTCGGGTTAGGGCCGGCTGTCGAATACTGTTCGAATAGAGTGTTAAAAAAAAAAAATCAAAACAGGTAGCACACACTATCTGCGATACACGCTATGCTTCCGTAGCGTACGCTACGACCCCTGTAGCATGCGCTACAGGGGATATACGTTACTATACACGCTACGTAGCGTACGTTACCGCTACGCTACCGAAAACACTGATATATATATATATATATATATATATATATATATATATATATATATATATATATATAGAGAGAGAGAGAGAGAGAGAGAGAGAGAGAGAGAGAGAGAGAGAGAGAGAGAGAGAGAGTCATGCTCACCTGCACACCTTCTTACATGAGCACCTGTGCGCACCTTTGCACACGTGTCATGGTGCACAAAATTCGAATGATCTATGTGATGCAGCACCCCATGAAACCCATGGGCCCCAACTTTCTACCTGATCCACAACTGTAGTGGGCCATAGCAAAGAGAGAGGCGAATCAAGGGAGGTAATTGTTTCCTTTTGCCATGGCCCACCAAAGTTTTGGATCAGGCTGAAAGTTGGGCCCAGGAGGTTTCATGGGGTGCTGCATCACGTGGATAGTTCAGATTTTGCGCTCACATCACGTGAATCAAAAGGTGCTCATGAGTTCTCATTAGAACTGGTGCGTACTGAGCATATATATATATATATATATATATATATATATATATATATATATATAGAGAGAGAGAGAGAGAGAGAGAGAGAGAGAGAGAGAGAGAGAGAGAGAGAGAGAGAGAGAGAGAGAGAGAGAGAGAGAGAGAGAGAGTATGTGTGTGTGTTGTAAATGAGCCGAGCTGAGCCGAACCGAGTTTGACCCAAGTTTGGTTTGGCTTGTTTATGTGACAACACCTATTCGAGGTTTACACGAACCAATCTTCGAGCCTATCCCTATTGTTTGAGCTTGGTTTGGTTTGGTCCAGATTATACGAGCTTGAGCTTGGTTTGGTTTGGTCCAAATATACAAGCCGAGCTGAGCCAAGTTCGAACAGGGGTCGCTCATTTTTTAAAAATAAACAATATACATAATATGAACTTTTTTAAATACAAAGATAACACCACAAGATGAGCTAGAAAATGGATGGGTAGCATGGATATGCATCACATACATTGAGGTGGGCCCTGCCACAGGAAAATAATATTGATCCAAAACTTTTGTCCCCCAACAAGTTTGAATCCTGTGTTATGGTCTGCTGGAGGTTTTGATCTTCCTTATTTTTTGTCTCATACTATAAAATAAGCTAGAAATTTTGATGGACGGCTAGATAAAACACATATATCATGGTAGGGCCCATAGAGCTTTGACACCAGTTACATGGCAGGTGTTGAGGTCACCAGCCAATTCGAATCACGCTTTAGTGTACTGAGAAAACTTTGTGGGCCCACCCACCATATATATATATATGTATTATCCACGCCGTCCATACGCTTTTGCATATCATTTTAGGACATGATCTAAAATTGAATCATATCCAAGGCTCAAGTGGACCAAACCACAAGAAATATTGTACATTCATGTATATGTATAATGTTTTATCCACATCATCATGTATATGTATTATCCACATCATCCATTCTTTTTTACATATCATTTTAGGACATGATCCCAAAATCGAACCATATCCAAAGCTCAAGTGGATCACACTACAGGAAACAATGTGCATACAATCTACGAGCCGTATCAAACCGAGCTGAATCAAGCCGAGCTTCGAGCGGAGCCGGTACTGCCCTGGTTTGAGCTTGGTTTGTTTTTCTAAACGAGCTGGACTCAAACGTTTAGTTTGGTTTGAACTTCTATGCGAACCAATCCAAGCCAAGTTTTTTAAACCAATCCAAGCTTTCAAGTTGTGTGTGTGTGAAACCTGACGTGGTTGTGAGATTATACAATAGCTCTTTATGACTTGGTCAAAACAGAACACAAACCACGTGAATGGACGTCTTACATGAAATCTACTTCCAAATAAGAGGTGGTACTGGATGCAAGAGAGGTGCAAAAGAGATTAATGCAATCCTTGTCATCAGTTCGAAGTACGCATATCCATGTATCTATAGCAGACACTTGCAATTTATGCAAAATGGTCCTCCCATAGCGACATTACTGATTAGCCTTTCAGAGTCCTAACTCTTAAACCCAAAGCTTCTCATTTGTTGAAATGGTGGGAAATCGTACGATTTGAATTGCATCACTTGTAGCCCCAAATTGCAAAAAATGCAAATGTACAAGTGTCATGCGAATCGTACGACTATCGTATTGAATGAGACAAATCGTATTATTTTTGCGGACTGCCCAAAATGGCCCAAAATTACTACAAAAAAAAAATTGTTTTCCTTTCAAAAAAGTAAATGGTTCTCCCCTCTTAAATAAAATAAAATAAATAAATAACTGATTTGTGTCTTTTGGGAGTGAGAAGAATGAATTCAGAACTCCATCTCTCCCATTAGACGATGATGAGAAAGTGGAAGTCGTCCACTGGGAAAGACAAAAATACAGACTAATGGCTCCAAAATATCCTTGTCATCCCACTCCAAAATCGGTAGATGCTACAGGATAGGATGAATACGAAAAGAGCTCACTTTGAATAGAGTTCATCTTGATGGCATCTTGAGAACAAATATAGAACATCTTTTGCAATACCTTTGGGGCCGCAGTACGAATGGTGTGTAATGCCTTTTACATAGAAGAATGCAACCATCAGAATTTCAAAAGATCATGGACCAGATAATTAAGCTCTTTGATGCATCAAGGTCCTTGCTGAAAATTAACACATCATCGATGTGGGCAATAAAAAAGTATAGCACGGCATTGAACCCTAAGAAGATTAACTTTTCCAAACAAAGGTTCAGGTCTTGGGTCAGATTATTGAATAAGATTGAGGTTCAGGACCATTATGTAGAACTCATGGACAAATTTTCCAATAAAATTCCAAACAGGGCACAGCTGCAGAGGTTCATAGGGTGTTTGAATTACTTATTTAATTACTACAAGGACCTGACAATGAATAAAAGGATCCCAGCGAACTCCTAAAGAAAAAGAGTTTAATCAAATGGAAAGAAGTCTATGCTAAGGCTGTACAAAGGATAAAATGGCATGTTGGAAATTACCAATCTTATTCATTGCTGAGATGTATTTCCAAAGCACGGGCTGGGGTGTCTTGATGTTCATGATCAGAAGGAAGAAATTGTTATGTTTGCATATGGAACAATACACAAAGTCAATGCTCAGCAGTTAGAAAAGACATGATCGCGGCTTTGAAGGCAATTTCCAAGTTTTTCATCCTGAACCAGCATTTTGTTCTTTGACCCGACTGTATGTAACTGAAGGGAATCCTTGAGAAAGATGTGATTTGACAACTAAATACATTTTTGCACATTGACGAGCTCTATTTTCAATGTTCGACTTCAAACACAAGCTAGGGTGTGAAAATTCAATCCCTAACTTCCTCATGAGAGAATAGCTCCATGGTATAAAACCCACGATCATGATGCTAACGCGACAAGAGATGGAGATAGAGATCACTGGTGGCATATCCCCTGCAAAAATAACATGCTTGATTGTGTCTTGAAACATGTCTCAAAGAAAGTTTTCATTTAGGGGCAACCCTGGGATGTTGTAGATTCCCTCAATAGGTCTACATACTATTCCGGTGACAGGTATCCATTGTCATGGGGAGCCCAACAAATTCACTTTGCAACCATAACAGCTTGGATCAAACATATGTATAATAATACACTCAGTGTGTTTTGTTTGAAGTCCTAATGTTTTAGGCCTGACAAACTCCGATGAAGCCTACATTGAAGAAATTCGGGGCACTTCACTGCTTGTATCTCAATTACAAGCAAGCCATGTTCAAGGTCTTCTATCTCCAAAACAAAAGTAAGAGGCATAAATGATTCATGGTGCTTGGATGAAGATTCAAACTTGATTCTAGGCCAAAATGATTTAATCAATACTTGTAGGAAAGTTTCAATTTATTGATCAAGTTAATACCTAAGGCAAAATTACTAGAGATGGTTAGAGCTACTTGGGAAAGAGTATTCGATGACCTAGCGGGAAGCTTCTAGTTTGAGGACCCACTGATCCAATACTGATGTAGGACAGCCTAATCTAACCTTAAATGAGCATGCTATTTGAAAGGGGCAGATTCATGCAAGCTTAAAAAACCAAATAAATATCAGCTTGATTTATACACCATAAACACAAGAGATGGAGATAGAGATATTGAATCTTAGGGCCATCCATCACAAACATGAAGTATTGAATCTTAAAATCTGAATTTAATTGGATCCGGCGAAATTTAGAACTTTCGTCTTGCAATAGGTCCGTCTAATGGTCCAAGTGGATTTTCTAATCAAGAAAAAAATAGGAATTTCCTAGATTGGAAATCTGAAAAATTCAAAAAAAAAAAAAAATGGTGATTTTTTAAATTTAGATTTGGGTGATGGGTTTTATGTGGGGATGAAAATCTTTTGAGATCTAATGAATTAGATAAAAAGAAACAAAATTTGGCTTCTAGATCTAAAGATTCTAGGAGAAAAAGAAGAGAATAGGGTTAAAGAAAAGATTACCTTGAGAAAGAGAGAAGGAGAAAGAAGTAGGGGATGAGAATCGTTTACCTGGGCCTCATGCGCTCTTCCAATCACTGGAAGTCGAAGACGAAATCGTCAGAAGCAAAAAGCTCTTTTTCTTTTTTCATAAAACATCACATAACATGCTATGGGTTTAGGGTAATCCTTGTAAATTCGTAATTACATGAAATTACCAAAATACCCCTACTAAAAAAAGTTAAAAAAAAAAAGAAATTCGCACAAAATTGTGCACAAAGTGTCTCAAAACTTAATTAATTCAAATGTTCATAAACTAAATGTAAATTTAAGATACCCGATGGGCCCCCGATGATAATGTCGTGAAGGTGGTGTAATGAAGGTGGGCCGTGACGATCCAACGTTCCGATCACACCATCCTTGCAATCCAATGGTCCAAATGTCTCCTCTAAGCAACTTACACATGTCATGAACACATGTGTAAGGTTTTCAACCTCTAGAGACCCGACCGTATCCGTCATTTAACCACAGTGACATGGGTAATGCACGCCTCCTGCGTTGATATACTTTGAATGGCCTGGTGTCCGCATCGAGTCCCCTCGACTGAGAAGATCTCGACTCCGGCGAGATAAAACTTTTGTGCTTTTCTAACAAATCTGGATCTAGTCGCTGCAACTTTGCTTCCGTTAACCATGTACAGTCGGATGATGGTCTGTTCTTTCACTTCACTAAGTACCTCTGAAATCCACCGTCTCGAGTGGAAACAATTTGCTCATCCACAATTCCTTCAATTTCTTCTCTTTTCTCAGGTATAGTAGGCATATGTGGTGTAGGTTAGGAAGAAAATTCAGAAATTGGTCAATGGTTTGTAACAAAATTAGGGTCTATGGGATGAGTTGAATAAGGCATTAGATCCTCCACATTGAATGTTGAACTAATCCCCATGCGAGGTGGAAGATCTATCACATACGTATTGGACCCAATCTTTTTCAGAATCTTAAATGGTCCAGAACTATGTGCTTGTAACTTCTTAACGCTACCTTGTGGAAACCGTTCTGGCCTAATCCTAACCATTACATAATCACCCTTATTAAATTCTTAAATTCTATGATGTAAGTCAGCTGAAATTTTTTATTGTTCATTACTAGTATTTATTCGCCTCCTAATCTCTGCATGCAACTCATGAATGTGATGAGAAAATGCATCGGCTGACTCTGAGGTCCTCTAGGTGACTGACATAGGTAACAAATCTATGGGTAGTCTAGATTTATAACCACTAACAATCTCGAATGGACTCATACCTGTAGACCTATTAGCTGAATTGTTATATGCAAACTCGACGACTGGTAGGACTAAGTCCTAAGTTTTAATGTGCTCACCCACCAAACATCGTAGTAGATTTCCGAGACTTCGATTCACAACCTCAGTTTGGCCATCAGTTTGAGGATGGTATGCAGACGAGAACTGGAGTCTTGTACCCATCATATGCCATAATGTCTTCCAAGAATAACCAGTGAACCACACATCCTTGTTAGACACTATGGTCTTAGGCAAACCATTAATCGAACTAATCCCTCAAAGAAAATCTTGGCTATGTTGGACTGTAATGACTCGGAAAATCCCATACAAGGGCCCGAGTACCACCTCAGGTAGAAATCACTTAGGATCAAATCCTTTTGAAATTTGACAAAGTTAACTAAGTGCTAAACTAGATTAGCCATGAAATCCATTTGAATTACTTTTAATACGATTTGCAAGACCCAAAACTTGTAGAATCATTGACACTAGGTTACCCTAAAATCTAGGATCAAACTCATTACCTGACTGCTCTCGGGAGCACATTGAAACTCCGTATCAGATCTAGACCACACATCGAAAGTCCAAATGATACGAGGTTATAGAATTAGGACTGGCTTGCTGGGCTTGACAACCATCTCAGAAATCAAATCCAGATAGTGTCCCACAGCTATTCATATGAGCCCAGAGTGAAGAGTGTGAGAAAACTGGGTTTTTAAAAAAATGAAAATTTAAGTAATCTGAGACTTGATGTTTGCGGGCCAAATATAAGCAATCAAATCGTCAGAATATGACCCAAATACACCCTCGGAGCAGGGATATTTCCTAGCACATGTTAGTGTACTTGCAACCCTGATTGAGATTCGGTGACTGTTGAACTGAAACTGCTCCGCCACGCGTGATCTGAGAATCTGACTGGAACGAAAACTTAACTCCATCTAGATCCAAGGTTGGTGAGCTTAAGTCCGACTGCACGCAGAAAAGGGGCCGCTAGAAGTGCTCCGTTGAGCTGGAATTAGCTCACTTTGGTTATAACCAAAGTATACCTTGACCTTAGGTCTATTTTGGTGATGTTTTAGGCTATATAAGGACCTTAAACACTCTCTCATTCAGCCCATATGAATTTGAAAAAACCCTAGGGGAGAGGAGAGAGAAAAGAGAGAGAAAGTGTGAGAGAAGTGGGAGAACCTCCCTACTATTTTACCCTGCTACTCTACAAGCTTAACCACGTCATTCTAATCGCTCTTTCGGTGATTCCAGCTTCATTTCTAGGTAAGAAAACCCTAACCCTAATCTGATTTAGGGTTTCAATTGATTCAATTAGCGAAATAGGTAACACTACTTGTGCTTTAGGCCGTATACTGTCGTGGAAGAAGCCTTAGCATTCCTACCAGAATTATTACGCTTCTACAGCGTAAGGTGTGGACTTTAGACGTATAGGTTATGGTTTTCGACACTTTCAACGTTAGATAATGATAGATTCATGATCCGTATGTTACTGCACATGTACAAACTGTTGTCCGTTTCGTTTTTTAGTTATACGTTAACTATGTTGAATATACTGTATTCCTCGTATTTGTAGAAGTACCGTATACGTATAAATTTTGAAAGTGTGTTTGCCATGATTAATTACTGTATGAACATGCTATGTATGCGTATAATACTTACTTGGTGAAAGGGTTCACCCTAGTCCATGTTTTTGCTAAGTATACGCTATGTATGTTAAAAGAGTGTATCCTAAGTGTTTGTGAAAATGCTTGTAAGAGTAAGTACTTAGAGGATTGTGCTTTAGGTAGGTGTTGAGGTAGGATTCTCAGCTACCTTAGAGATGTATATGATTTCCTTCATGTTGGTTATTTAATTTAACTGTTTACTTGAGATTCCTGTTTATATTGTGCTTTATAACATGCTTTATGACATGCTTATTAACATGCTTGAATTACTATGTTTATTATGATTTACTCTACATGCTTCTGAATAAGGATCGATTGTGATTGGGGCTATGATTATAGTCCAGGCAATCGGTAACAAACTTGAGTTCGTGGTTGAGTTTCATTCGCCACGTAGGATGTGTTTGACGAATCCGAGTTGTACTTCGGTTGGTGACAATGGTTAGCCCACGCGAAGTGCTTTTGCACTTCATGTCGTTCAGTTGGTTGTGCACTCGTGCTAGTTAGGCTCGTCAAGTAACCCGATCTGTCTAATATTTGTTCACCATGTTTAGACGCTACTGCTTGAACCTAGGGTACCAAACTTACCAGTGTAACCCCGTTAACCTTGGTACCTCGATCCACTAAGACTCATGAGCTGGACATGGTGGTATGAGACACCGTGGTCGAGCTGTCAGCCTACGCTGGGGCCACGTGCCTCCCCATAGTGACCAGTGAGCAACCTAGACTCGTGAGCCGAATACGGTGGTATGAGACACTATATTCGAGCTGTCGGCCTACACTATTTTGATGGGTGATGGGGCAGTGGTGTAACGATTCCATGTAACAGCCCTGACAGCCCTGACCGTGCTCGGTGTAGTGACCTCGAGCATATTCTAAATCTGTGGTGAGGCGACGAGCCTTCCCATAGTAAAAGAGTACAAACTAGGCCTGTATTGATAAGGTGATGGGGGAGTGGTGCAACGATTCTGTGTAACAGCCCTGACAGCCCTTGCAGCGACCTAGAACTGCATTATCGTATGAGATTATCTAGGATTGACGACCCTAGAAGGGATCATTATTTGGGAATGATATAAGGGAGGTACCTTAGTTTCCCAACACTGCTGTTTGAAATGGACTAATAATAACTTGGTAATCATGCTCATCATCACATTGCATGTGCCTGGAAGATGTGGAGCACTGAGGGATGAACGCATGCCGCGGACGTAAGATGGTGCCGTATGAGGGTGGTTAGGCGAGGGGCATGCATCACGACTGCATTTCATACTTGCATTAACAAGAGTACTTAAGATTGTTGATTGTACTGCTTTATCATTACTGCTTGACTGATTTGATAACATGTTAACTTATGCTTTATTGTTCCACTGAGTTAGCTACTCACTCCCACGTTACGGGACGATGTTCTGGACACCCACCAGACTATCTTAGTCGCAGGTACTGACGATTCACAGGAGGTTGAGCCTGATTATTATGATGATCAGGATGAGTTTTCCTTCATGCGGTTCACTGGAGGCTTCGCGTAGGCTATTCAGATTTATGGGGTTACAGGGTTTATGGTTATAGTTGTATCGTTTTGGACATTTTAATTCAGGAACAAATACATGTATATGGTGACTTAGTTGGTATTCATACTCTTGAGATCGAGATTGTTTTGTTTTATACACATCCATATACATTTTTCAGTCTTCTGCTTACGTTTATACATGGATCTGGAGTATGAATTACTGTTTTGGTATAATCTCACTCATGTTTATTGCACTAACATAGCCAACATTCAATCATCATTCTCTATGTTGTATAAGTGATGTTTTCGAACTCGAGAGTTGAGTTGCTACTCGACCTTCGAATTTCAGGGCGTTACAAGTTGGTATTAGAGCATGATTTGGATTAAACCGGACTTAGGTTATGGTCTCACAACATACGCTGGGGCATTTCGACTTAGGTGGGTGCGAGAAAAATGTACAAACTGCCCTAGATTTCTCCAGTTTCGCCATTTGGCGAAGTGCATCGAAATTGATCACTTTGATTGAGTCCGTACTCATTCGTGACTGCACGAGGCCACCCCAAATCACCTCTAGACCGTCACACGACGGGTCTAGACCATAATTCACCCCATCCCAGCTGTTAAAAAAATCAGTAAATACTGATATGTATCAGAAAACACCCGAACTGACCCGAAATGGAGCGAAATGGAGTCGTGTGCCTACCCACGCTAATCTAGGGGTACTCAGGGTGGGACCCACATGTTTTTGGGGCCCAGGGGGTAGGAGGGCCTCGCCAAAATGGCGTGCCCTTGCCAATAAGTCCAGGGAGTGGCGAGGCCCTTACCCGGTCGGCAAGGCCTCGCCGGTCAGCGAGCCGGGCCGGGCCTGCGGCTCTGGCCAAGCATCTTTGAGGGTATTAGGACCCCCCTAGTATGTGGGCTGTCCATTACAACCACCTCAAAACCCTACTTCCTTCACAAAACCCACCTCCAAGCTCCCTTTTCTCTCTAAACTTGCTATCCTCTCTCTCAAATGTCCCTTCCAATCGTCCAATCTACCATTTTCGATCACAACCCATTCCCTTCCAACGTTTCCAGCAATCCATACCTCCCTACTCACTAGATTCTCTCTTATTTGAGCCATTACACCTCCCATTCATGGCTCCAAATCGTGTAAGCCACTGACCTATCCCTTCTCTTCATTTCTCTTCTTTACTCCTTGTCTGTTGGGCCTCTACAACCCCTATTGAGACCCAAGTCCGTAGAGAACCAACCCTCCAGCCCCTTTTTTTTCCTTTCCTTCACTTTCCATGGCTTTCTTTGCTATTGTTTCGTCCATTTTCTCCATCTCCACCATCCTTTCTCTTATGGGAAAGAGAAAGAGTGCTGTGGATGAGGCTGGGCCTAGTCACCCTACACGTTCAAGGTGGCCGAGAGGCACCGCCGCTAGTACAAGCGTCGCTCAGGAGTTTCGAACGAAGCAGGATCTTGATCCTAGATTCCTGCTGAAAGAGCTCAGTTGGCGGCACTACCTCATAGAATTTATGAGGACCGTAGGGTTCTCTTTGAAGCCCAAGTGGATGGGCGACTCTTCGATGAATATTACTTATTCGAGTAAGTGGAGGCGGCCCATTGGGGTCAGCTATTTGAGGCCAGAGGTCGCACCAATGCAGGTACTGTCCGAGTCTTCTATGCCAACATTCACGAGCCTACACTGGAACCTTTGTAGTTTCGGCTCTCTTGTGGAGTGGATCGGTTTGCCATAGTTGATGTTAGATTGATTTCGTGGCTTATGGATATGCCCCTTGGCGAGGTACATGCTAGTGAGCAGAATCTGGGGAGTGCACATGAAAGGGATCGTCGCACACATTTCCTTTGTAGTGGCCGACTAGTTGAGTGACAGCCGAACAAAAGCCTTTTAACGTCCCATATGTCAGACGACTTTCGCCTACTACCTCACATCTTCACATACAACCTCTACCCCAGATACAGTAATCGTAGCGAGTGTACGCGACTCATGGTAGACTTTCTTTACCAAGTGGGGCAGAGGGCGAACTTGTGCGTGCCTACATTAGTGTTGTGATAGATAGTAAGTACTGCACGCTCCACCAGAAGCTCTGATTCGCTTCCCTTCGGCCGACTCATATGCAAGATTGCACGGGAGTTTGGATACAGTCTGGGGATAGAAAGGCCGGCATCGATTCATCAAATCGACGAGAGTACTCTCCATCAGATGGAACTCGGGGCACGACGACAATGAGCCTGACATAAGGAGAGTGAGGATGAGGCGGAGAGCGAAGAAGAAGAGAGTAAGGAAGGGAGTGAAGGTGAAATATAAGAAGAAGAAGAGGAATCTAAGGCTCAGGATACCGAGGAGAGCTCCCCTCCTACGCCACCAGAGCAGGACGAGATTCAGGCTACGAGGGATGCTCGTATAGTTCGCATTGAGGAGGGCCAAGCCGCCCTGCGGCAAGAGATTGGGCAGGTTTGGGCCGAGCTTGGTGAGACCCGAGCCAAGCTTGAGGAGACCGAAACCTTCATGAAATGAAATTTTAAGAAGGTGTCTCGCACATTGAGGACTATCCTATGCTGTGTATAGGACAATGATGCCCTTCCTCCATCGCCTGACTCGGATGCCTAGTCATCCATGCTGTTGTTTGTAGTTTGTTTTGCTTGCCGCTTTAGGCGGTTTAGGTTTTCATGTTGAATGTAGTAGTTAGTAGTATGATTTTAGTATTTGAAGCTTGGTTGTAATTAGCTCATATGCATCTTCTGTCATGATTCATGTAACCCTGTTATCCATGTATTATGACAATTTTGTTAGATGAAATGCATGCAGCCTCTTTTGCTATGAAGTGTGTGGAATGCTTAAGTGGTTGTGTATTGTATTGCTATGCTTCATCTTACATGCATTGTACCATATATTGTATAGGGCATGCCACAGAAGTATATGAGGAGCACGACACCCCTCTTGCTCACTAATTCGATGGACCAGACTCCTTCCCGCAGAGGTGGTCCTATGGACCTGGGTTTAGGCTTAGATCAGTCTTCTACTGGTCCTACAGGTGGACTGCCACCTTTTACACCACCGGTTCGTGAGCAGAACTGCGCCACCTACTGATAGGTTTGAGTAGATGATGATGCTGATGCATCAGCAGCAGCAGCAGCTCTTCGCGGTCTTATCTCAGGGTAGGAGTGCGACTCCACCTCCACCATCTACACGTCCTACCGAAACTGCCGAGCCTCCTGCTTAGGCTGAGGATGTACCTTCACCTTCACCTGCTGCCTACACTGCGGGAGACGTGGGTACTCGCAGTCTTCTCGAGCGATTCCAGCGCTTGACGCCTCCTACTTTCACAGGTTCTCACAGACCCGAGGAGGCTGAATACTGGTTAGACCGCATCTCTAAGATATTGAAGATGATGCATTGTACTGAGGCTGAGCAGGTCGAGTTAACTACCTTTATGTTCGAGAAGGAGGCTAGCTTGTGGTGGGACAGTATACTGCGGACCGTCGCAGTAGGGTATGTATGGACGTGGGCTGCCTTTGAGTTCCGCTTCCACGAGAGATACTATCCTCAGGCCTATCAACATGAGAGGGAGAACGAGTTCTTACGCCTCAGACAGGGAGGCATGACAGTTACTGAGTATGAGCATCGCTTTACTGAGTTGGGCCGCTTTGTTCCGACTATCCTTGCTGATGAGCGGATGCGGATTAGGCGTTTTTCTGAGGGCTTGCGACTTGACATTCGGTCGAAAATGTGTTGCATCCGTATATCATCTTATGCGGAGTTGATTCACATGTCTATTCGGGCGAGGTAGGATGTAGACCGTTTAACAAGCTCTCATGGCCTCATGGTGCTTAGGCCAAGACCGGATACACAGGGCAAGCCTTTCCTCGGCAAGAGGCCTCGTACTGATTCGCCTCCCAGGATCGCAGCACTAGTGGTTCCGATGAGGTGCCCTGGTGTGACTTGTACTTACTGTGGGAGGCCAGGACATCTTGTTGAGAGTTATTTTGCGCAGATGAGAGACAACGACTTTTCACCGCCTCAGAGGATAGATCGTCCTCACCCACAGGCTATATTGGCTCCACTGCTACGGACAGCACCTCCTCACCTATCTTTCAGACCTCCTGCACCCCGCTTCAAGCCACCTCATTGGCCTATGGTACCTCAGCCTAGCCGATCTCAGCAGGCGCGTGTTCATGCGCTTATAACAGAGGAACCAGAGATAGCACCTTCAGTGCCTATGGCCTTCGAAGTCACTGCACACGTCCAAAGTACTCCTGTCTTTTCATTGGTGGACACTGGGTCCACTACCTCTATGATCTCATGCACGGCAGTCAAGCGACTGGGTTTAATTACTGCTCCTATGAGAGGAGTGAGGGTCATCACTGCCACAGGGACTTTCTCTGATGTTACTAGTATGTGTGAGGGCTGCCCGATAGACTTGGGTGGCAGAACGATATTGGTCAACCTAATCGTTGTCCCCCTCTTCTATTACGACGTTATATTCGATATGGATTGGCTCACTGAGATGCGAGCAGAGATCGATTGTGAAACTAGGATGGTTACAGCCCACGGACCAGAGGGCATGGCCTTTACTTTTCCTGTTCAGGTCAGTCACGTTACTCGGTTGAAATGTTACGCTTCTTCACTAAAGGATATTGATGGTCCGGTGCTTGTAGAGATGCCTGTAGTCCAGGCTTTTGCGGACGTGTTTGAACCGATTCCTGGGTTGCCTCCTCAGCCCGAGATCGACTTCACCATCGATCTTGTGCCTGGTGCGACACCCATTTCATTACTGATGTATCATATGCCTTCATATGAGATGGAGGAACTGCGGAAACAGATTGACGAGCTGGTAGAGAAGGGCTTTATACGACCTAGTGTATCTCCTTGGGGAGCACCTGTACTGTTTGTGAAGAAGAAAGATGGCTCACTACGGTTGTGTATTGATTACCATAGGTTGAACCAAGTCACCGTGAAGAACAAGTATCATTTACCCATGATAGATGATCTGTTTGATCAGTTGAAGGGGGCAAAGTATTTCTCGAAGATCGACTTGCAGTCAGGGTACCACCAGTTGCGCGTCAGAGATAAAGACGTGCATAAGACAACTTTCAGGACCTGTTTTAGGCATTACGAGTTCCTGGTGATGTCATTCGGTTTTACGAATGCACCGGCCGTGTTCATGGACTTGATGAATAGGGTATTTCAGCCATTCTTATACTGATTCGTCATCGTATTCATTGATGACATCCTGATATATTCCACGTGTCAGGAAGCGCCGAGGAGCACCTGAGAACAGTTTGGATACTTTGAAGAAGAACTAATTGTTCGCGCAGTGTAAGAAGTACGACTTCTGGCAGGAGGAAGTCAAGTTCCTGGGACATGTAGTGTCCAAGGATGGGATAACTGTGGACCTTGCTAAGGTAGCCGCGGTTCAGGATTGGAAGCAGTCTAGCTCAGTTACCGAGGCGAGGAGTTTTCTTGGCTTAGTAGGGTACTATCGACGCTTCATTCGGGACTTCTCGAAGATTGCCAGGCCGTGTCACAGTTGACGCATAAGGATCTGAAGTTCGCCTGGAATGAGAAGGCGGAAGTAGCTTTTTAGGAGCTGAAGGACAGACCGACGTCCGCCCCTGTGCTAGTATTGCCAGAGCAATGGGTTAAGTACACTATATACACTGATGCGTCACGCGTTGGTTTGGGTTGTGTCCTTATGCAGAAGGACAGGGTGATTGCATATGCCTCGAGACAATTAAGGAAGCACGAGGTGAATTACCCTACACACAACCTTGAGTTAGCAGCTGCCATCTTTGTATTGAAGCTCTGGAGACATTACCTCTACGGAGAGGAGTTCGAGCTTTTCTGCGACCACAAGAGCCTTAAGTATATATTCACGCAGTGAGACTTGAATATGAGGCAGCGTCGATCGATGGAAATCTTGAAGGATTTCAAGTTCGAGGTCTCCTACCATCCTGGCAAGGCCAACCTTGTGGCAGATGCGTTGAGCTGTAAGAAGGCTATTACATTTGCAGCTTCACTGATGATAGCAGAGTGGGATATGTTGGAGTTCGTGCGGGACTTTGAGCAGAAATTCACCATGGAGGAGCCATTTAAGTGTGTCGCGCATGTTCGGGTGTTGCCACTTATTGATGATAAGATTATCGAGGCCTAGAAGGGCGATAAACGGTTGTCTGAGCTTCGAGAGCAAGCTAGCGATGCCGAGGACTCCGAGTGGAGAGTGACACTGATGGGGGTCTACAATACCGTGGCCGCCTATGCATTCCAGATATTCATGACTTGAGACAGGAGCTCCTCGAGACTGCCCACAAATCGAAGCTTACGATACATCCTGGTAGCATGAAGATGTACCAGGACATGCGGCGATCATATTGGTGGGACAATATGAAGGTTCATATCGCCGAGTATGTTTCTCGTTGTTTGACGTGCCAGCAGGTCAAGGCAGAACATTGCCGACCTCCTGAACTCCTTCAGCCCATGCCCATAGCTGAATGGAAGTGGGACTTCATCTCTATGGACTTCATCTTGAGGCTGCCGAAGACGAGAAAGGGTTATGACTCTATTTGGGTGATCGTGGATCAATTAACCAAATCGGCTCATTTTCTCCCTATTAGAGTGACAAATTCTATAGACGACTTGCCTAGGTTGTACATCAAAGAAATAGTGCGCCTACATGGAGTTCCCTTGGAGATTGTGTCGAACAGAGACACGCGATTCACATCTATCTTCTGGACTCGTATCTAGGAAGCAATGGGTGTGAAGCTGAAGTTCAGTACTGCGTTTCACCCTCAGACCGACGGGCATACAGAGCGGGTGAATCAGATTTTAAAAGATATGCTGCGGGCTTATGTTTTGGACTTTAAGGATAGTTGGGATGACTGTCTCCTGTATACAGAGTTCGCTTACAACAACAGCTTTTAGGTGAGTATTGGCATGGCTCCTTACGAGGCCTTGTATGAGCGCCCTTACAAAGCACCGCATTGCTCGGCTAAAGTTGGTGAGAAGAGCTTGATTAGCCCAGAATTGGTTCAGGCGACCTCTGAGAAGATCGACATTATCAGGCATAAACTTCTTACAGCACAGAGCAGACAAAAGAGTTATACCGATACGAGACGACGACCACTTGAGTTTGAGGTTGGAGATCACGTATTCCTCAGAGTTTTCCCTATGAAGGGAGTTCTTCAGTTTGGGAAGAAGGGGAAGCTCACACTGAGGTTTATTGGACCATTTCAAATACTTGACCGAGTGGGTGCGGTGGCATATCGTCTCTCTTTGCCCACACCACTCGCGGGCGTGCACAACGTATTTCATGTATCTATGCTGAAGAAATACGTTCCTGATCCTTCACACATCATCCATTGGGAGCAGGTGCAGTTGAGCGACGATGCTACATATGTACTGCGTCCGATGCGTATCCTAGACAGGAAGGAGCAGGTGTTGCGCAGTAAGGTGATTCCACTCGTGAAGGTACTTTGGACGCATCATACAGATGAGGAAGCTACCTGGGATATAAGCCGAGATCCGAAAGAACTACCCTCATCTTCTCGAGGAGTACGAAAAGGTACTAATTTTGAGGATGAAAATTTTCATTAAGGGGGATAGATTGTAACGACTCGAAAAATCCCGTACAAAGGCCCGAGTACCACCTCGGGCAGAAATCAACTAGGATCAAATCCTTTTGAAATTTGACAAAGTTAATTAAGTGCTAAACTAGATTAGCCACGAAATCCGTTTGAATCGCTTTTAATACGATCTGCAAGACCCAAAACTTATAGAATCATTGACGCTAGGTTACCCTAAAATCTAGGATCAAATTCATTACCCGACTGCTCTTGGGAGCACATTGAAACTCCGTATCAGATCTAGACCGCACATCGAAAGTCTGAATGATACGAGGTTATAGAATTAGGACCGTCTTACTGGGCTTGACAACCATCTCGGAAATCAAATCCAGACAGTGTCCCATGGCTATTTGCTTGAGCCCAGAGTGAAGAGTGTGAGAAAACCAGGTTTTCTTTAAAAATTAAATAAAATTTAAGTAATCTGAGACTTGATGTTTGCGGGCCAAATATAAGTAATCAGACCGTCAGAATCTGACCCACATACACCCTCGGATCAGGGATATTTCCTAGCACATGTCTGTGTACTTGCAACCTTGATTGAGATTCGGTGACTGTTGAACTGAAACTGCTCCACCACATGTGATCTGAGAATCCGACTGGAACAAAAACTTAACTCCACCTAGATCCAAGGTTGGTGAGCTTAAGTCCGACCGCACGCAGAAAAAAGGCTGCCAGAAGTGCTCCGTTGAGCTGGAACAAGCTCACTTTGGTTATAACCTAAGTATACCTTAACCTTAGGTCTATTTTGGTGATGTTTTAGGCTATATAAGGACCTTAAACACTCTCTCATTCAGCCCATATGAATTTGAGAAAACCCTAGGGGAGAGAAGAGAGAAAAGAGAGAAAGTGTGAGAGAAGTGGGAGAACCTCCCTGCTATTTTACCCTGCCATTCTACAAGCTTAACCACGCCATTTTAATCGCTCTTCTGGCGATTCCAGCTTCATTTCTAGGTAAGAAAACCCTAACTATAATCTGATTTAGGGTTTCAATTGATTCAATTAGCAAAATAGTTAACACTAGTGCTTTAGGCCGTATACTGTCGTGGAAGAAGCCTTGGCATTTCTACCAGAATTATTACGCTTCTATGGCGTAAGGTGCGAACTTTAGACGTATAGGTTATAGTTTTCAATGCTTTCAATGTCAGATAATGATATATTCATGATCTGTATGTTATTGCACATGTACAAAGTGTTGTCCGTTTCGTTTTTCGGTTATACGTTAACTATGTTGAATATACTATATTCCTCGTATTTGTAGAAAGTACCGTATACGTATAAATTTTGAAAGTGTGTTTGCCATGATTAATTACTGTATGAACATGTTATATATGCGTATAATACTTACTTGGTGAAAGGGTTCGCCCTAATACATGTTTTTGCTAAGTATACGCTATGTATGTTGAAAGAATGTATCCTAAGTGTTTGTGAAAATGCTTGTAAGAGTAAGTACTTAGAGGATTGTGCTTTAGGTCAGTGTTGAGGTAGGATTCTCAGCTACCTTAGAGATGTATATGATTTCCTTCATGTTGGTTCTTTAATTTAACTGCTTACTTGAGAAATATATGTGTTTGTATTTCCTGTTTATATTGTGCTTTATAACATACTTTATGACATGCTTATTAACATGCTTGAATTACTATGTTTATTATGCTTTACTCTACATGCTTCTGAATAAGGATCAATTATGATTGGGGCTATGATTATAGTCCAGGCAATCGGTAATAAACTTGAGTTCGTGGTTGAGTTTCATTCGCCACGTAGGATGTGTTTGACGAACCCGAGTTGTACTTCGGTTGGCGACAGTGGTTAGGCCACGCGAAGTGCTTATGCACATCATGTTGTTCGGTTGGTTGTGCACTCGTGCTAGTCAGGCTCGTCAAGTAACCCGATCTGTCTAATATTTGTTCACCATGTTTAGACGCTACTGCTTGAACCCAGGGTACCAAACTTACCAGTGTAACCCCGTTAACCTTGGTACCTCGATCCACTAAGACTCATGAGCCGGACATGGTGGTATGAGACACCGTGGTCGAGCTGTCGGCCTACGCTGGGGCCACGTGCCTCCCCGTAGTGACCAGTGAGCAACCTAGACTCATGAACCGAATACGGTGGTATGGGACACTATATTCGAGCTGTCGGCCTACACTATTTTGATGGGTGATGGGAGAGTGGTGTAACGATTCCATGTAACAGCCCTGACAGCCCTGACCGTGCCTGGTGTAGTGACCTCGAGCATACTCTAAATCTGTGATGAGGCGACGAGCCTTCCCGTAGTAAAAGAGCACAAACTAGGCCCGTATTGATAAGGTGATGGGGGAGTGGTGCAACAATTCCATGTAACAGCCCTGACAGCCCTTACAGCGACCTAGAACCGCACTATTGTATGAGATTATCTAGGATTAACGACCCTAGAAGGGATCATTGTTTGGGAATGATATAAGGGAGGTACCTTAGTTTCCCAACACTGCTGTTTGAAATGGACTAATAATAACTTGGTAATTATGCTTATCATTACATTGCATGTGCCTGAAAGATGTGGAGCACTGAGGGATGAGCGCATGTCGCGGACGTAAGATGGTGCCGTATGAGGGTGGTTAGACGAGGGGCATGCATCACGACTGTATTTCATACTTGCATTAACAAGAGTACTTAAGATTGTTGATTGTACTGCTTTATCATTACTGCTTGACTGATTTGATAACATGTTAACTTATGCTTTATTGTTCCACTGAGTTAGCTACTCACTCCCACGTTACGGGATGGTGTTCTGGACACCCACCAGACTCTATCTTAGTCGCAGGTACCGACGATTCATAGGAGGCTGAGCGTGATTATTATGATGATCAGGATGAGTTTTCCTTCATGCAGTTCGCTAGAGGCTTCGCATAGGCTATCCAGATTTACAGGGCTACAGGGTTTATGGTTATAGTTGTACCATTTTAGACATTTTGATTCACGAACAAATACATGTATATGATGACTCAGTTGGTATTCATACACGTATATACATCTTTCAGTCTTCCGCTTGCGTTTATACATGGATCTGGAGTATGAATTACTGTTTTGGTATAATCTCACTCATGTTTATTGCACTAACATAGCCAACATTCAATCATCATTCTCTATGTTGCATAAGTGATGTTTTGGAACTCGAGAGGTGAGTTGCTACTCGACCCTCGAATTTCAGGGCATTACATGGACGCATCTGAGGTTTTAGAATAAGGGAGAAAGTGAGCCATTTTTGAGAAACGGTTCACGACCACAAAAACGGAATCATGCTTTTTAATTGTCTTGAGAATTCCAAGCACGAAATCCATACTGATGTCTTGCCACGGTGCGTGTGGCACTGACAATGGCGTGTACAATCCAGTATTCTGCTTCTTCTGTTTTGCCGGTTGACATGTTCGATATTGCCCTAAAATTTTGGCTACGTCTCACTTGAGACTTGGCCAATAAAATCGATCCTCCACTAGGGCGATGGTCTTATCTCGACCAAAATGGCCAGCAATACCTCCAGCATGAAGCTCCCAAACAGGAAATCCAGGAGGGAAGTGCGGGGAATACAAAGTCAGTCTCCTTTAAAAAGGAAACTATCTTTCAGCACAAACTCACCCGAACTATGCTAGGCACCTAAGAGTGGCACGTATGTTTCCCTAAAATCTGGACATATGGGATACTCGTCTTTCAATTGCTCAAACCTGACAACTTCTACACTCAAGGAGTTGAGCATGTCATTCTCCTACTAAGGGCATTGGCTGGTTTGTTCTCGATCCCGGCTTTATGTTTCAGGACAAATGAATATTCCTGAAGAAACGCAGCCCACTTGGCATGCCTTGGGTTAAGCTTCTTTTGGGAATTCAAATACCTCAAGGCCTCGTGATCAGAAAATAAGACAAATTCTTGTGGTAGAAGATAATGACTCCAATGACGTAGCGATTGCACTACCTCATAAAATTCTTTGTCATAGGTGGAATACTTTTATTTTGCCTCATTCAGTTTCTCACTGAAATAGGTAACTGGATGAACTTCTTGGCTTAGTACTCCTCCTATACCTATGCCTGAAGCATCACACGCTATTTCAAAGACTTTAGAAAAATCTGGAAGACGCATGACGGGAGCATCTATCATCTTGCCCTTAATATCTTTAAATGCCTTAGCTGCGGCCTTAGACCATATGAACTCTCCCTTTTTCATGCAATCAATAATGAGAGCCATAATAGTGTTAAACCCTCGAATGAACCGATGATAAAATGTGGCTAAGCCATGAAAGCTTCTCACTTCATGTATGTCCCGTGGTTCAGGCCAGTCAACTATGGCCTTGACTTTTTCTGGATTTACTCGCATCCCTACAGACGACACTATGAACCCTAAAAAGACAACTATATCAGATTAGAACGAACATTTTTTAAGGTTCGCACATAACCTCTTCGCCCTCAGGACACTACAAACCTGCCTCAAGTGGTTGAGATGCAGCTCTTCAGTGGTATTATATATGAGTATGTCATCAAAATAAACCACTAAGAACTTCCCCATAAAGGGTCTCAAAACCTGGGTCATCACACGCATAAAAGTACTGGGTGCATTAGTCAAGCCAAAGGGCATGACTAACCACTCGTACAACCCATCCTTCATCTTGAAGGCTGTCTTTCACTCATCTCTAGGGCGTATGCGTATCTGGTGATACCCGCTCTTGAGGTCTATTTTGGAAAAAATGGTGGATCTGGCCATCATATCTAACATATTATCAAGCCTCGGTATCAAAAACCGATACTTGATCGTGATCTTATTAATGGCCCTACTGCCCACACACATCCGCCACGTATCATCTTTCTTTGGCATTTATAGAGCTGGTACGACACACAAACTCATACTCTCATGGATGAAACCTTTTTGCCGGAGCTCATTTACCTGTCTATGTAACTTTGAATGCTCTGCAGGATTCATCCTATAATGAGGAAGGTTCGGTAAAGAAGACCCCGGGACGAGATCAATGACATGCTGAATGTCCCGCATAGGTGAAAGCTCATCCAGTAAATCCTCAGGGAATACATCACTATACTCCTTAAGAACCAAAGTCCCTGATCAGTGTAGGCCTAGTTTATACTCTAGATGCTACGGGAAGGCTCGTCGCCTCGACGCAGTCTAAGAGTACGCTCGAGGTCACTACAAAGGGCTTGTCACCTGATCAGTGTAGGCCGACAGCTCAAATACAATGTCCCATACCACCGGATTCGGCTCACGAGTCTGGGTTACTCACTGGACACTACGGGAGGCTCGTCGCCCCAACGTAGGCCGACAGCTCGACCACGGTGTCCTATACCACCATGTACGGCTCATGAGTCTTAGCGGATCGAGGTACCAAGGTTAACGGGATTCACTGGTGAGTTTGGTACCTTAGGTTCAAGCAGTAACGTCCATATATAGTGAACATATATAAGGCCAATCGGGTTACTTGAGGAGCTCGACTAATACGAGCGTATGCTGAATTAATTGACATGGAGCTCTAACCACTGTCGACAATCATCATACGACTCGAATTCACTGAACGCATCAACTGTGGTGAGACTAGCTCGGCCACTCAAATAGGAATTGTTACCGATTGCCTGGACTACATCGTAGTCCCAAACACATTATGATGTAAGAAATATGTACATGTAGTAATCATTCAACACTTAACAACCATTTCAACCATGGATAACATTTGAAAATACAATGAAACACATATAACATGCCATGTTACATATACATATTCTACTCAAATACACCATATAGATTTACAACTACTTGAAGGAATTTATGTTCAGAGCTAAGGTGGTTGATAATCCTATCTCAACTACCTTATTAACTACAGTTTATCTAGCGACAACTCATTCAAGCATTTTGTCAAACACTTAGACTACACATAACCGACATACATGACGTATGTTGATTTCAACATATGATAGGGCAAATCCTTTCACCGAGGAGTTATCAAATACACATCAATCATGTTCTTACATTCCCTACACATGGCAGGCACAAATCATGGGGTAACTCTACATGAACCTCGGGTGTAACTTCCCCAGCCATTAGGGCGTACACCGTCGAATCATCCTCTGTCTCTTTCTCAAACTCTTTTGCATTTATGATATTTAGAGACTTCAGAATAGCTTTCCTCAAATCCTTCCTTGACTCACTCGTTTTCACATCCCTAGCCTTGTCCGTGTGGCTCTTGGGTGGCAACGGATTAATCTTGATTTTCTTGCCTTCATGCGTGAATGTACACACGTTCGAGCGACCAAAAATCATGACATCTCTATCGTATAACTACGGCCTCCCTAAAATGATGTGACCTACATCCATAGGTAAAACATCACACCACGACATGTCTTTATATGAACCGATTTGGATGGGGACTAAACACTGCTGGGACACAGGCATAGAAGACGTGTCAACTCAAGAAACCTTGTAGGGTTGAGGGTGAGGGATGAGCTTCAAACCCAATCGAGTGACTGTGCTAGCTGAGACCACGTTGGTGCAACTACCACTATCCACGATGACTTTGCAGTTTTTATCACCGCTCTTGATAAACGTGTAGAAAAATGTACTTCTACGCCAATCATCACTCTCTTTGGCTTGCGCTAAAGTACATCTAACTATAGCAGAGGGGGTTTGCTGAAAACGGTGGAGGGGTGTGTGATGTGAAGGGAAATGGAAATTTGGAAGAATGGAAGGAAGATTTGAAAGAGAAATTTGGGATTTTTGAGAGGGAGAAAGGCTTGGAGGAGTAGTAATTGAAGGAGGGGGGAAAAAGGGATATAAATGTGGGTCCCCCTATGATTTGGTGGGCCCCACAGTGTTTGGGAGGTCGGCCCGACGCCGGCCCGCATCAGCTCGACAGGCCCGGACAGACCGGGCCGCGGTAGGCGGGGCGCTGCCATGGTCCTCTGGGCTGGGCACGGTGCCGCCGGGGTAAGGCGGTGGCCACCCCCCTCCTAGGGTGCCAATGATAGCCTAGGACCACCGTGTGTCCCCCCGGATTGTATCCTTTGGCCCTCGACTCTGTTTCGAGTTGTTTCGGGTCCAAACTACTGTACATTCATGTTTTTCCGGTTATTTGAAGTTGAAATGGGTAACTTGTCATCTAACTCATCAACAGACAGTCTAGAAGTGACCTGGGATCACCTCAAGTGATCACTGATGTGTATAAACCCGATCTCAGCGATTGTCTTCGGTGAATTTTGCCAATTGGCGAAACTGGGAAACCTACACTTATTTCTACGTGTTCTTGCACCCCCTAAGTGGAAAATGTGTCAGCATACATTGTGGGACCATAACCCAGGTCCAGTTTAATCTAAATCATATGGGACCATAACCCAGGTCCAGTTTAATCCAAATCATACTCTGATACCAACTTGTAATGCCCTGAAAATCGGGGGTCGAGTAGCAACTCAACTCTCAAGTTCCAAAACATTACTTATGCAACATATATGCTTATGATTCAATGTTGTCTGTGTTAGTGCATTAATCATGAGTGGGATTATACCAAAACAATAATTCATACTCCAGATCAAGTTGTAAAACGCAAGTGGAAGGTTGAAAGACATAAATACACGTATATAAGTCAAAGATCATGATCGGTCTCCAGAGTATGAATACATCACTGAGTCACCATATACATGTAATAGTCTCAAAAATCAAAATGTCAAAATAGTATAACTACAATGATAATCCATGTAGCCCCATCAATTCGGATAGCCTAAGCGAAGCCACCGGAGAACTGCATATAAGAGAACTCGTCATGATCATCGTAGTAGTCAGGCTCTGCCTCAAGGTTCACGCCATCATCTGAAATCAAGATAGAGTCTGATTGGTGTTTAAAACACCGTCCCGTAATGTGGGAGTGAGTGATCAACTCAGTGGAACAATAAAGCAAAGGTTAATATGTTATCAATTCAATCAAGCAGTAATAATAAAACAGTAAATCACATATCCCTAAGTACTCTTGTTAATGCAAGAATGGTATGAATGTATGATGCATGCCCCCGCCTACGCTCCCTCAGCGACTTCATCTCACATTCGCGCATGAACAACACTGCCTCAGTGCTTGACCTGCTATGCCTGAACGCACACGTAATGCAATGCATACATATGATTACTAAATTCTTATTAGTCTTTTTCATACAGCAGGGTTGGAAAAGTAAGGTACCTCCTTTATATCATTTCCCAACTGATGATCCGTTCTAGGGTCGTCAGTCCTAGTAATACCATACAATGTTGCGGTTCTAGGTCGCTGCAAAGGGCTCGTCACCAATCAATGCAGGCCTAGTTTATACTCCAGATGCTACGTAAGGCTCGTCGCCTCAGCGTAGGCTCAAAGTATGCTCGCAGTCACTACAAAGGGCTCATCACCAAATCAGTGTAGGCCGACAGCTCGAATACAGTGTCCCATACCACTGTATTTGGCTCATGAGCTTTGGTTGATCATTGGTCACTACGGGTGGAAGTGTTACCCCGACGTAGGCTGATAGCTTGACCACGGTGTCCCATACCACCATATCTAGCTCATGAGTCTTAGCGGATCAAGGTACCAAGGTTAAACGGGATTTCACTGGTAAGTTTGGTACCTTAGGTTCAAGCAGTAGCGTCCATACATGGTGAACATACATCGGGTCAATCGGTTTACTGGACGAGATCGACTAGCACGAGCGCACTCGAAGTTGATCGACATGAAGTGCATAACCACTTCGTGTGGCCTAACCACTGCCGACAACTCTAGTACGACTCGGGTTCGACAAACACGTCCTGCGTGGCGAACGAATCTCAGCCATGAACTCAAAGCTTGTTACTGATTGCCTAGACTATATCATAGCCCCAATCACATTCAATCCTTAACCAGAAGCATGTAGAGTAGTCAGAGTAGAATTAACCAAGTAGTGCAAACATGTTAACAATCATATTATAAAACACAAATTAAACAGGAAACTCAAACACATACATTTCATGAGTAAGCGATTAAATTAAACAACTTGCATGAAGGAAATCATACACATCTCTAAGGTAGTTGAGAATCCTATCTCAACACCCACCTAAAGTACTATCAT
Organism: Magnolia changhungtana; assembly: GCA_030180095.1. Taxonomy (NCBI): domain Eukaryota; kingdom Viridiplantae; phylum Streptophyta; class Magnoliopsida; order Magnoliales; family Magnoliaceae; genus Magnolia; species Magnolia changhungtana. The sequence continues at coordinate 3,514,101 of JASAUF010000554.1, forward strand.
CTAAATACCTACTCATACAAGTATTTTCACAATACTTAGAATACACTTATTAACATACATAATGCATGTTGACTAAAACATGCATTAGGGTGAATCCTTTTGCCGAGTAGTTATTACACATATATCTAGTATATATACATAGTAATTAATCATGGTAAACACACTTTCATATTTTATACGTATACAGTATTTTCTACAAATATACAGAATACACTAAACGCCATAAATTGCATACATAACTGAATCACAAAATAGGCGTCACATTATACATGTGAAATAACACCCAGATCATGAATCTATCATTATTTGATATTGAAAGCATTGAAAACCATAACCTAAGCACCTATAGTCCGCACCTTATGCCGTAGAAGGGAGTAACGGACTCAGTTTAAACACTAAGTCTTTATTAACGGTAGAACGACAACCTATGGCATGAAATAGGTTAGCTATTTCATCACTTACACTAGTTGAATCTCTAGAATTGATTAGTGTTAGGATTTCTTACCCGAAAACGGAATCAGAATCACCGAAAAAGCAATACAGTAGTGATGGATAGGCACGTAGAATGGCAGGGATCGATTACCAAGAGTGATTTCAACTTCACTCTCACTTTCTCTCTCTTTACTCTCTTCTCTCTCCTAGGGTTTTCTCAAATTCGTATGGAGTGAATGAGAGAGGGTTTAAGGTCCTTATATAGGCCTAAAACTGATGGAAATGGCCCCAGGGCCAAGGTATACTTAGGTTATGTCCAAAGGGAGGCTGTTCCGTCTCAATGGAGCACTTCCAGTGCCCCCCTTGAGCCAAAGGTCGGACTTAAGCTCCCTGACTATGAATTTAGGTTGAGTTAAGTTTTCATACCAATCGGGTTTCCAGATCGTATGTGGCAGACCAGTTTCAGTTCAACGGTCCATGATCACCGATCAGGGCCACAAGTACACTGACCTGTGTATGAAATTTCCCCTGATCCAAAGGTGTAGTTGGGTCAGATTCTGACGGTCTGATTGCTTATATCAGGTCTGCAAGCGACAAGTCTTAGATGACTTAAATTTTGATTTTTATTTCTAAAATATCCACGTTTCTCACACACTTTTACTTCAGGCTTAAGCGAATAGCCCCGGGACACTATCTGGATTTGATTTCTGAGATAGTTGTCAAGCCCACCAAGACGGTCCTAATTATATAACTTCATATTATTCAGACTTTCAACGTACAGTCTAGATCCGATACAGAGTTTCAATGTGCTCCCGAGAGCAACTGGATAATGAGATTGATCCTAAATTTTAGGGTAACCTAGCGTCAATGATCTTACAAGTTTTGGATCGTATTTAAAGTGGATTTCGTATCTAATCTAGTTTAGTACTTAGTTAATTTTGCTTAATTCCTAAAGGATTTGATCTTGAGTGATTTCTGCCTGAGGTGGTACTCGGGTCTTTGTATGGAATTTTTCGAGTTGTTACAAGAAGCCACCTCCGATTTCTTTTACAAGGATACTCTGATTTACAAGGGCTTCTTAAAGTATTGGTCTCCCACCACAAATTCCTTTCATCTCCCAATTGACAAGGTGGGTATTACTTTGTGGGATCTGCATAAAATGGCGGGTCTTCCTATCATTGGGTCTTTTCTAGACGAATATATTCCTACTAACAGGGAGTTCGCTTATGTCACTCCAGGAAGAACACCTAAGATATCGGCTTCCTCTATCAAACTTTTTCATGAGATGTCCATTTTCCTTGACGTTCATAAAATATCCCCACTCTAATGGCTTGCACATTTCTCGCAGTTTCTGCGATAAATGTTTTTTTTAATATTTCTTCCCTTCTCCTTTCAAATATATCTTCGTGCATTTCTCTTTTCCTCATACCTCTTCTCTTTCCAGGTTTTTTGGTAGCCACTCACCTAAACTGGAAGCTGCCTATAGGAGGATAAGAGGTCCAGCTAATTTTACAGCCGAAATGGAACTAGCTATTTTTCTGGCGTACTGGCTAAGTTTGGTCATCTTACCCAGCTCAAAATGGTCAGACTCTATTCGATCAACTCTGTTTGTAGCAGCATGAGCCATAACAGAAGGCAAGAAGTAGTATTCTTTGGCCCCTCTAGTCCTATGTTCGTTGTATAGAGCTTTTGGAAATGTTGCGACGCATTGCTCAAGCCCAGCAATTGGAGCTTCATCTTCTTTTACTCCATGACACTACTTCTTAGGCTAGCTTAGAGTATATTTTCCCTAGACTTACGGTGACCTTGAGAAAGCTTACGTTCACCCTGAACGCCTTCCTTCGTGGTATTACCTTAGATGGAAGATGGTGAAAAAAGCATACGAGTGGATAGTTGATAAAATCGAGAACACAAAATCCATCGATTTCTTTCCCTTCTACTTGACTCATCAGGCTGAGGATAGAGAAGTTGAAGATAACGACAGTTCGGAGCCTATTGAGAGAACTTTTTTCCTTTGTATTCTTTCTTGAAGTTTACCCATTCGAGAAGGGGTGGAATTTTGGAGAGAACCCTACTATCCAAGTAGGTTCGCCAGGAAATTTGGCTATGATCAAGCTGTGCCCCAAGCGGGAGAGGAATTTATACGAACGATGAGAAGTTATGGAGTCAGTCCATATAATTGGGCTTTAGTATGAATGCAACTTTTGGCAAGGAACTTTGGCTCTCGTTTCCTCCTTCCAGGATTCAATCACCAAGTACTAATTTTATTTTCTTAGATGCGATGGTGGACGCATCATTATTATTTAGTACACAATTGTTTTTCTGTTGACCGCCCCATTTGGATTCCCCCTCTGAGGTTAAGAAATTATAGACTAGAATAAGGGATCGGGTTTTTCGTTAAAAAGATCACGCAACTATTTTAGGGCAGCTCCGTCGAAAAATCTCTGTAGAAGAACCCATCAGAGAGCTAAAGCTGCCAAATACTCTCGAGGGGTGGATTGCTTTTGGATCCCCCCTTGATCTTATAAAGCGATGAGAAAGATAAGCCATTCCTAAAGATGAATTTGAAACTTTAGATGCTATCCTATCTCCTCCCACTCGTGAAAGAGAAGATCAACCCACTGTCGTGATCTCTCCTGTTGTAGGTCATACAATCATTGCACTCTCTCCCGCCGCAGATCATACCACAAATGTTGCCTCTCTTGTTGTAGGTCAAATTGTTGTTACTACCTCCCCTATTACTCGTTCGTGAGCTAAATCATTATCTCCAAGAGTTCTAGCACAACAACTTCCTTCTCCTACTTAAGGCGCTCGTCTTCTCCCTGTGAAAACTGTTTATAAGGGAAAGCACGCCATCTCAGAAGAGGATAGCTCGTTGGACTATTCAGTGAACACTCTAATCAGCGAAACATCTTCCTCTATAAGTTTAACTGATGAAGGGAATGTTTTGTTGGCTGAAAAATAAAGAAGTGGATGTTGAGGTGAACATTGAGGAAGAAGGTGAAATCAGGACCGAACCTCCGCCCCTTGAAGTTCGACCAAATCATCTAGATGATTCTTCCCTTATTAGGGCAGATTTTTTCGAAGAGGAACAGTTCTACTACGGAGGGTCTAGTTGCTCTCATGGGGTGAATATTTTCATCTCTTTTGATGCTTCGTATTCTCCATGCTCATAGAGACCACCGATGCAATTGCGTATACTACTCTTCCGACGATAGTAGAAGTGTCTACATCAAGAGAAGCAGAAGTCCTGCCATAGGACCCTCAAGTAGAGGTGGAAAATATATTCTCTGCTTAAAGTGTGGAAGTGAGCCAAGACATTGCACAGATTCTGCCAGTGGTTTCTATAATCTCTGACATTCCTACTCTTGTCGATAAATCTCCAACTGTACATCCTTCTCTGATCCAACCAGTAGCTCGGAGTTTAGAATTCTTTTCTGATCCAGTTGATGTCCCTACTCCGATGACTTTATATTCAAGTACTGAGGCTCATGAGCTTTCTCTTAACGTCGTTGTCATGGCTACAGATGTGCCCACATCTTCTGAACCAGGAACTTTTTCTGTTCGGGCCACTTCCGCAGTTACCCCCAAAGAAGGTATACTCTTTTCTTCCTTCTTTTATATTATTAGATTCATATATCCATCTCCAATCTTTCTAATTGCGTTTATTCTTTTTAGCTACAATTATACCGACTTCGAGTGGTTCTGAAGGTTCTAATTCTGTAGCTACAGTTTCTGACAAGCTTTCATTGGAGAAAGTATCACCCCTTATGCTAGTGTTCTTCAAAAATGCAATTTCTGTTATCGTAAGCGCCTTTAAGGACCCAACACAGTGGTCTTTCTTGGACAGTGCTTTAGTTGTTCTTAATCATTCAGTTCACTTGGCCTGCATCAATGTCCTTTCTCTTCATGATTCCTTGGATCGTCAGAGTCAGAAAGAACTAATGTTGCTTAAGGAAAGAATCTCTCGAAAAGATGACCTCCTTTCCAATTATGGTGCTGTGAATTAGTCTCTTCATGAACGGTTGAAGTCTTCCGATATAAACAAAACGATCATTGACAATCAAATTGCCTTTCTTTAGAAATAAAATGAGCTGCTCAATATTCAAAGAGAGGAAGAGGAGTTAAACATTTGCCAAGTTAAAGAAGAGATCGAAGTGAATGCTCGAATTGCTGATATCGAAAGGGCTGAACAGGTGAAGAATAGGGAAGCTATTACCTCTTTAGAACTAGAATTAGCTGATGTTCCTGATTAGGCCAGGGTTATTCTTGAGGCTGAGCAAATGACTACTACAACACAGATTCAACTGAAGCAAGATTTACAATGATATGTAACAACATTAGGCATGTCTGAAGATTTATAGAACTTGTTCTTTTCATGTAAATTTCTTTGTTTCTTTTTGTGTTGTAGTGTTCAAATGAATTTCAATGCTTTGTTCAAAACAAACATATTCTTGGCAATGCAATTATTGATTTTGGATACACGTTAATGCAATATTCACATGATCATCATGCTTTATAATATTTACAATCTATCATAACTACGAATCGCACAACATTCCTGTATGATGTTTATTTTAATGGGCGGGACTATTTTTGTTTTGGAGTTAGTAGAGTTAGTTTTACACACAGTTTAAGCACTTGAGTAGTGGAGTAGCCATAGTTTTTTAGACTCATGAGTAGTTGGAGTTGAGTCTTATGTGAATGGCCTCTGTAACTCTCTAGAGTTCACGGGGCTTATCACTACCGTAGAGTTACAAACCGCGATCCATCAGAAGGGCCTAGTGAAGCTACTATGTCTGTGAACTCAATAGGATTTACGCACAGGGTTGACCACAGTAACTCTTTAGAGTTCACGGGGCGCGCAAGGCTACCTTTGGTACCAAATTCAAAGCTGCCAGTCCATTAATGAGGGGGTATTTTAGACCCTGTCCTCATGAGTTACTACTGAAATCAAGCCAGGGATCTGGGGGTCTTATTCTGCTCTCTATTTTTCTTCGTCTACAAGGTCGGACCCATTCACAAGAGGGTATTTTCATCCTCGTCCGTGAAGTTGTTGGAAGCTATACAGACAACATTGGTCTCACGCATGACTGGCCATTGAGGACTTTTTGGCCTTTTAAGGCTTTTAGTCGTTAGTTCCATTCGCAACCCTCATGGGTATGCATGTGATGTGGCCTATATGGGCTTTTTAGGGCCACTGGCTCCACACTGCTGCCTGAATAATATATAGGTCTTATGCGTAGTTAGCTATATAGGGCTTGGCTAGGCTGCCTTAAATGATGAGTTGCCACTGCTGTCATAAAAATTCGTATGTGCTTGGGCTATCTCACTGCCACGAATGGTGAATCAATAATTGATCATCGTCGTTGTTTACTATTGCCGATAACATTCTAATGATATCCGTCTTCATATTGAATTAGCTTGGCGATAATAACAATTTTGATAGGCGGTCAGTGACGAAAGCAACGGCTGTTAATTTCAGTGATAGTTATTGATGCTTAATCTTGATGTGCTTGAGAATTCGCCCTTTATTCATATATGAAAGAAAGAATACAAGGCTTCACCTTTTAAAGCCGTTTCATCATTTCACTCATAATTGACCCCTTTTGATTTAGAAGCATTATTCTGATAGATCAAAACTACTTTTGCTGTCAGGGATGATATTTTTTGATGAAACGGGCATTGACCGGTATGCTAATACTTTGTCCATCCTGGTCAATAACTCTGTATGCCCCATTGGAATATACTTTAGTTATGATATATGGCCCATCCCATTTAGGGTCAAACTTGGCCCCTGTTCTGCAGGTTACCACTATTGGCCTCTTCAACATCAATACCAAGTCGCATCTCTTGAAAGACCGATGCTTAACTTTTTTTGTCAAAGGCCGCGAAAATCCTTGCCCGATATAATTGCAATCTTGCTGAGCTGCTAGTCATTTTTCATCGAGCAAGTCTAATTCTGTCAGCCTTATTCTTGCATTCTCTCATCTGTAATCAACTGGTGTACTGCTACTCTGAGCGAGGCAACTTGTGTTTCAATTGGAATGACAGTCTCTATGCCATAGACTAGCGAATAAGGTGTAGCTTTTGTTGCCATCCGGTGAGAAGTCCTGTAAGCCCACAAAGCTTCTTGCAACTTTTCATCCCAATCACGCTTATTCCCAATCACCGTCTTCTTCAATATCTTCACAATTGTCTTCTTGAATGCCTCTGCTAATCCATTGGCCGGTGGATAATAGGGTGTTGAGAACGAATGATGAATACTGAATTTGAGATAACTTTTCCATACCCCTATTCTTGAAAGGAGTACCATTATCAGTGATGATTTTCTTCAGGATACCATGACGATAGATTATTGCATGTCGGATGAAATTGACAACGTCTTTTTGTTTAATATTTCACAATGCAATCACTTCTGTCCATTTAGAGAAATAATCCGTAGCTGCTAGTATATACTGCTTTTCTTTGGATGACGACGGATTTATAGGACCAATAACATCGAGTCCGCATGCAGCAAAAGGCCAGGAAGTAGCTGTCTGATGAAGGTCTTCGGGAGTTATATGTATGATATCCCCGTGAATCTGACATTCATGGCATCGCTTCGCATAATTTATAGCATCTTTAAACATTGTGGGCCAATAATATCCCATCCAATGCACTCAATGAAATAAATTTTGGTCAGCTTGATGTGCTCCACATTCCTTGGAATGAGCCTCTTGTAACACCTGTCTTGCTTCTTGCTCATCTAGACATCGCAACAAAATTTCACTATAAGATCTTCTGTATAATATCTCATTACAACAATGAACATTTTTTATCTCTGCTTAATTTGTTGTTTTAACACTTGGTCTTCCGGTAGGATATCATACTTAAGACAATCAATAAAAGGTTGACGCCAATCGTCTGTTGTCACCTCCATACATGATATAGGGAATGCTTCAACGACTTTGTTAATGATCTCTAACGAGGGCAAGAATCTTCTTTCTTCTATTGTTACCTGTAGGGGGGCTCCGATCTGGACAAGACAAAGCTGTTGTTAAACTAGCCAAAGCACCTGCCTTTGCATTCTTGCATTGTGGTACATGCTGAATTTCGACATGATGGAATTGTTCTAGCAATTGTTGCACTTTTCGACAGTATGGTAGAAGCTCCTGCTTTCTTGTTTCAAACTCAGTTATTAATTGATTTATAATTAACTTAGAGTCCCCAAAAACTCGCAGCATCTTTATCTTCATTTCACTAGCTATCTCTATTCCAATGATGAGGGCATTATACTCAGCTTCATTATTTGTGCATGCGGTACCCAATGTGAAGGAATAAGGTAATAGATCGCCTTGATGAGTGATCCTGCTCTTTTCGCTCGGGATGCACCGTTGAAAAACATCTGTCATGAACTTGGTGATTCAATTATCATGACTTGTTCATCAGGAAATTCATTGGCAATAATTTTATTGTCTGTCACTGGGTGAGCTGTCAAGAAGTCTGCTACTGCTTGCCCCTTAACTGCTTTCGTCGACTCGTAAGTAATTGTATACTTTGACAATAATAACATCCATTTCACCAATCTTCCTGATAGTATTGGTCTCATCATTAGGAACTTGATAGGGTCTGCTCGAGATATCAAAATTATGTCGTGGGACAGGCAATAATGTCTTAGTTTCTGAACCACGAATATCAAGCTAAACATACTTTTTCGGTTAGAGAGTAATTACATTCTGCGCCTATTAGAGTTCGACTCAGATAATAAAGCATTGTTTCTCTCCCCTCTTCATTTATTTGTGCCAATAAGGCTCCCAATGAATTTTCAGCTGCAGATATGTATAGAATAAGAGGTTTACCCTTCAAAGGAGCCACTAACACTTGAGGCTGTTTCAACAATTCCTTTATTGAATCAAATGCTTTTTGACAAGACTTGTCCCATATAAACTCTGTTCCTTTCTTCATTAGCTGAGAAAATGGCCAGCACCTTCCTACTAGGTTTGAAATAAAACAATGAATGTATGTCAGTTTCCCTTATAGGCTTTTTAATTCCTTCAACGTTTTTAGGGGCGGCATATCTCGAATGACCTTGATCTTTCCTGGATCGATCTCGATTCCCCTGTGTCTTACGATAAAACTGAGAAACTTCCCTGATGACACCCCGAAGGTGCATTTAGTCGGATTCATCTTTAGTTATCTCTTTCTAAGTCGACAGAAGACTGAAGCTAGATGCCGGTGGTGTTCCTCATAGTCGTTTGATCTAACTACCAAATCGTCCATGTAACACTCAACATGTTTATGCATCATGTCTGAAAATATATCATACATTACCATCTGATATGTCGCGCCCACATTCTTGAGACCAAATGGCATAACTTTATAGCAATAGATTCCCAATGAAGTTTTGAATGTTGTTGCTTCCTCATCTTCAGGAGCCATTCTTATTTGGTTATAACCTGCATAACCATCCATGAAGGACATGACAAAGTATTCCGTTGTACTATCGATTAACAACTCAGCTATTGGCAGTAAAAAATCATCTTTCGGACATGCCTCATTTAGGTCTCTGAAGTCAACACATACCCTGATCTGCCTGTTCTTCTTCTTTACTGGGATGATATTCAATATCTATTTAGGATATTTAACTTCCCTGATGAACCTGACTTTTATTAACTTGCTTATTTCTTCTTCTATCAGGGGAATTAGATTTGGATGGAATTGTCTTTGTCTTGCTTAATTAGCCTCTTATCTTTAGAAATGTTCAATCGGTGCATTGTCTCTGACGGTTTAAGGCCTGGCATTTCTGCATATGTCCAAGTAAAGACATCCTTATTATCTTTCAAGAGCTTGACATACTGGTTGATTTCTTATTCGGGGAGGCTGGTGCTTATGAATGTATTTCACGATTCTTCTTCTGTTTCCAAATTTATTTCTTGCAAACTATCAATTGTCGGTTGTTCCCCATCGTCCATATGCTTTGAAGCTGTCTCAGGATTTCTAACCATCTCAGAATTTGCTTCCTCTACCCGATCAATTGTAACCATATTTACTAAAGATTCTGCCCCCAATCCTCGAAGTCTCTCTCACTTTTTCTGATTGACTCTTATCGGGATTTGAATTCCCTTCCCATAGTTTAAGCTAGTTGGTTCCTCATAGTTGAAACCCATATTCTTTATGATTTTCCTACTAGCTGGACTATATTTCTTGAGGTCTTCGAATGTCAATTTCCCGTGACTCATGCTGTTGTCGGCCGTTTCTTCTGCCTTTACTTCTGAAGGGGCATAAAATTTGATCGGGGTCTGGATGTCTTGTGTTGGACTTGACATAAAATCTCTTCGGGATGACTGGGAATGGTTTGCTTCTTTAAACATACAGTAGTGGCATCATGTAATTTGACTGTAAAATTTTCAAATGTTTCGGTGATAATAATGTTAACGGTGGCTATCCTAGCTGTCGCAAATGCTTTGGCATGAAATAAAATTTCTTTCTTGCTTTCACTGTCCCAAACGATTCTGCTTTTTCTTCCCTCATTATTTCCTTGCAAGCATTTCCTGGGGCTTTATTTTCATCATTCCTCTTTTCTTCTTCACTGGCGAATCCATCATAATAACTGGCATCTGCGAAGAAGGCTTCAGCTTCTGTATACGGCCTTGCGTCAGCTAGTACTTTATATTGTACCCCGTCTTTACAGTATTTGAAACACTGGTGTAAGGTGGAAGGTATGATGCCATACTGATGCATGCACGGTCTTCCCAAAAGGAGTTTATATGTCGTTACTGCATTTATAACGTGGCAAACAACATTTGTAGTTAACTCTCCTATTTCCAGTGTTATTGTAATCTTGTCAAGCGCATGCTGTCCATCTTAGTTAAAGCCCTGTATCATCATTCCACTAGGGCATAGATTAGAGTGGCGATATCTCAATTCATTCAATACCGTTAGTGGTAATAGATTCACCACAGACCCATTATCAAGCATTATCCACTTGACCTGCTTTCTGCAAATATGTCCTACAATCATCAGCAGCCTATTGTGTTCCCTATCACAAGTTAGATCGTCGTCGAAAGAGGAAACAACTAACATACAATCTTTTTGTTCCTTGCACTCTTCATCCTCCATTTTTGTCAGCAATGCCTCTCTAACATCGTCATTAGATAATGCTTGAATCAGACTTCGCCAAGAGTCTTCTAACAATCTTAGGGCATCGTAACACTTAGCCGAGCTGGTATACTTTCAGGTGACTTATGATGCCATAAGTCACCTATCCTGCTTCCTTCTTTTCTTCTCTCATGACTTTACTGCTACTGGAGTGATCCTTGATCGTTTCCACCTTTAATTTTTCTGCCTTCGTATTTGGTGGACTAGCCACTTTCTTCCCCTATCATAATGTAGTTATTGCGACTTTCCCTATTGTTTTTTGATGCTCTGTCCTCTCTCTTCCATGAAAATTCTCTCACACAGTAAGTACATTTACTGTTGCTCTTCTGTCTCTCTCTTTCTCCTTTCTAATTATTATCTTGCCCCTATTTATCATTCTTTGTATTATGTATTTCAATGTGTAACAATTTTCTATCAAATGCCTTACTAGACGATGATAATGACAGAAGTCACTTTCTTTCATTTTTGATGACTCTTTAGGGTGCTTAGATCGAGGCAGTTCGATTATACCAGCCTTCAGCAACTAATTCATCATGGGGACTACATCTTCTTTTTCACACGCAAAACCCTCATGGAAATTCAACGATCTGGGTCTTTTATCATAAAATCTTCCTTTAGGAAGATTCGACTCCTCTTTCCTTTCCGTATTTTTGCCTCTTGCTTCTCTTGTTTCATGGTTTTTCTTCTTGTGATTAACTACATTTGTAATCAATTTATGAGGCCCTTTTTTAGTTATTTTATAGTTAAATGCTGGCATTTTCCTGGTCATCAGTTCTAAAGCGTGCGCTTTCATGGCCAGGTCACGGAAGGTTTTGATATCTGCACTGGTGAGACTGAATGCTATTCCTGTCTCCATAGAATTTAGGCACATCTTCAACTGCTCTTTCTCTTCTGGTAACTGTTTGTAAGAGGTTCCCTAGGTTTTCCATCTATCTATAAATTTTTCCATAGGCTCTCCTTCCCTTTGTCATATTGAAGCTATTTTCGTGATGCTAACATCACGTTCTAACGAGAAGAAGTTTGACATAAATGCGTCTTACATTTGCTCCTAAGTTCTCATCTATCCAGGTGTTAAGCTAGAGTACCATCTAAATGCCTTGCCTATCAGAGAGGACACGAACAACCACATACAATATTGGGGCACTGTAGAGAAATTCCCCATACTGGTGATAAAGTGCATCAAATGCTCGACTCATCTCCGTTGAATTTCTGAAAATTGGGGTGCTTGAAATTGTTCGGGAACGAGATATCTTTTACTTCTCTTGGGTATGGGGTCCGATACCTGAACCTTTCGGTACTCTCACGTTCCCTTTTTATCTTGACAGATTCCTCGATGACTTGTCGCACTTCATCAAGAGTCATCACCCTCGCCGTAGGAGCGGAACCGAGCGATCTCGCTTCGGCGATTGTGACCCTTCGGGCTGCTATTCTCGCTCATTTGCATTGCCGGTCATTAGAGGGACTGCCATTTGGGCTACATTATATGCATGGGTTGTCAGGGCCTCCCAGAGGTTTCTGCATTCTTCCATCAACGTTCTCTATGCTTGGGCATCTCAGTTATATGATCTTCTGTGGTCGGCGACAACCCTTGGTTTGTCCTAGCCATAAACACATCAGCCTCTCCTTTTCCTAACGAAGCTGTGGTTGGGGCTGAATGAGAATGCATTGTCTTAATGGGGGTCGATGAAAGAGGAATCTCGTTTGATTTCCTTATGTTTCCAAAGTAGCGAGTTGATTGAGGTGATGCAAGGACTGGCGAGCCTGTCAGCAGCGACTTGCCTTTTTGTTCCTTTGTCCACCGAGCACCTTTGTCAGGCAGAACAGGAAAATCGTGCATCGCTGAAGGGACAATGGCTTTCTCGGGGTATATTGCTGGTGGGATAAGTTCGGGGTATTTCTTAGCTACGTTTCAAGTTATCGGTCCCCTGATTCTTCTTGATGGTGAGCTGGTCCCGGCAGTAGTGACATTTCGGGCTCTTATTCTCTTGCGCGTAACAATGATCCAGTCATTTCTTTCTTCTTTTATTATCGGCGAGGCAGTTATGACTGCAATAGTTGTTCATGGTTTCCTTTGTTTGACTGATACAGGTTCCTCTTTGAGACACTTATTTTGTTGGTCGGCATATTCGATGACAAATCCTGTTGCCATGACATAGAAAACAGTCTTTTCTAAGTAATCACCATCGATTGATTATAGTTTTTTCGAATCTGAGTCAGTTGTAGAAAGTAGATACGAATTAGTACTTGAATAAGGTTATACTCTACTTTAGAGATGAAAGGAAGGATGTTCCCATTGAGAGTCGCCATTTTGGCATCTTAGGATGCCAAACATTGGTGAAAATTCTTAGTATAATCCTTTAGTATTGAGTAAAACAAAAGTCCCCAGCAAATTCGCCATTTTGTTTCAACAAGAAACAAAAGCATTCAATTTGGGGAAATTCATTCACTCAATAGTTAACAAAAGAAAAATAAAGAGAATAATCACGATATTTATTCATTCTAAATTTATTTACATCTTTTATCTCCTTTGATTCCAAAGTAGAACATTTATATAAATACAATACAAGTATTAGATTGCATAATGATTTTCAATGTAGTGATATTGATGTACTGGCATAACATATATCTTTATTGATCCCATGCTCTGAATTAGGGTTTTTCTTTAATCTTTGATTGATAATCAATGAATCTCTGACATGAATGGAGTCATCCCACGTTCACAAGGGAGAACAATATATCACCAAGAGGGTTGTACACACATAGCCACTGTGCATCAATGGTGTTGTGTGCACACGGGCATTGTGCTCTCTTGCTCGCTGTTCATTGGCACTCATTGTGCCCTAGCATGATTGTGCACCCCACAAACCTTGTTTCGCACAACAGGTGCGGACAATACTTGTGTTCTTCTAAAGTCTAGATCTCTCTCCTCTATTTGAATCTTGCTCTAATGAATCCATTATAAAGGGGTGATGGGGTATATATAGCCTTTCGCACGTGTGAGTACCTTAACACCTTCTTTGTGCGCCCAGCCCCGTTGTGTGGACCACCTTTGTGCGGAACACCATTGTGCGGATCACCTTGTGCGAACCACCTTTGTGCGGACCACCTTGCATTGATCTCCTTGCGACATCCTTTGTGTGGCCTAACCTGCTGTGGTGCACAACCCCTGATTGCAGCCTTCTATTTGTGCGACGCACAACCTCCTTTCAGAAAGAACTCCTTTTATTTTTTCCTTGATTTCTTTTTATGCCTCAACACTCATAGTGTCAAATATCTTCTCCACCCTGGAGCACCATCTCTCTACTACAGTCGGGTTAGGCTCTCCCTAGAACGTGAGGGATCGAGGCATGTGAAGTCTCGAAGAAGGGCGCTCACGCGCTCCTGATCTGCTTGAGCGAGCATTTAAGGGGTCACCTACCCTGCCCGTGGAGGGCGGCGGTCACAGCGTGCAACATCTGCTGTAGCTGGTCAGCACTCACAGACACAGTCGGTGCTGCTCTAGTCTCATATGGGTTGCAGAAGTCTCAGGTGGGGCAACGAGAATCTCAAGTGGTGGGGCGAGAATCTCAGGTGGTGGAGCGGGAATCTCAAGTGGAGGAGCGGGAGTCGATCAGGTCACTCTTTTAGGCGTCATGTCTTATAGGAAGGAACAAGGAGCCTATTAGCCTTGAGGACCCTCGAAGGCACACACGTTAGGGAATTATATCAAAGGGTTACAAGTTATCGATTTTGGGGACCTAACCATTTATAGCAGATATGTGATGTTGTCCTTAGTTGTTCCCAAGTTATGCTTTGATACCAACTCCTGTCACACCCCAAACTCGAAAATCGGGCTCATAAAATTCTCGATCGTCGAATTTGGCACCAACAGCCTCCGTAGTAACTCCTTCTCGGCACCCATATACCGAATTTCGACCCTAAGATCCTACAAGGAGGATTTTCAGTAAAATTTTTGTAAAGGGAAGCATAACCATAAGCATAACCTAGACACAAACAACAACATCACCACATATTCACTATAATAAAAAAAAACTTTTGAGTGTAACGCATAAAGGGAAATACAAGATAGATATTAAAAACTCCAGAAGCTCAGCCACATGCTCCTGCCTCAGTTCTGCTACGTCCTAGCGTCACCTGTATGTAATGATCGTGCATAAGTTTATAAAAAGCTTAGAAGGTGGTGTACGTGTGTGGGTAAGGTATGTGCCAAGTATGCATATCAGAGTAATGCGAAAAGATGCTGGCAAGTCCATGAATATCGTCAGCCGTACTAAGGCTATGCAATGCAAGGCCTACATGGCTAAATGTCATATGCGAGATGCAATCACAAGTCATGTTAGTCCTCATCTGAATCCACATATCAATACAGTTCCTCTCTGAAATATCATCGGGGTCTACTGCACTCCACATTAAATACCCCTCCCCCAAGCGCACAGCCAAGTGAGTGTAAGTGTCATGCCCCAAACTCAGAAACTAGGCTCACAAAATTTTTGATAGCCGAATTTGGTACCGACAGCTTTCGTAGTACCCCATTCTCATCTTTCAGCGCCCATACTCCAGATTCCGATTGTGAAATCCTACAAGGAGGATTTTTCAACATACATTTATCTTGTAAGAAGCATAACCACAAGTTTACCCAAATTACAAAGGAAAATCATCATCATCATCACATATCTGCTAATATAAATTATTTAAGTATAGTGCTGAAAGGAAAATACATATATAAAAAATTAAAGCTCCAGAAGACAACTGCATGCTCTAAGCTCAGCGCTGCTGCGACCCAACGCCACCTGCACGCATCTATCTTGCATAAGCTTATAGAAAGCTTAGAGGGTAGTGTAAGTGTGTGCGCAAGGTAAGTGCCAAGTGTACAATATAAATCCATAAATCATATAATGTTGGAAATATTAGCTAGTCCAAGAGTCATACAATATCAGAGTATGCAATATTAGAGTAATGCAGAAACATGCTGGCAGGTCCATAAATACCATCAGCCTTATCTAGGCTATGCGATGCAAAAACATAATAAGCCAAATATCATATACTGAGGGTGCAATGCAATATGCAAATCCTGACAAGTCCACGAGTACCGTCAACCTCATCTAGGCCATATAAATGCAGAAACATAGTAACCCAAAATGCCATATGCCGCTGATGTAATGCAATATGCGGTGTGAATGAAATGACCAATCTGGAGTGTGAAGTCGGGATAATAGTACGTAGTATCGCAAGCTATGGGTCCATCACAAGTGACTTCTATCCAAACCAGTCCCATACCTAAATTTGGATAGATAGACTCAATGTGGTAAACTCCTGATCTCAGGTTGGTCGCACGCCCAACTGAAACCATGACCATTGTAAAGGTGCATGTAATGATCTAGTTAGGCACCATCAGCCTGAGTGGATAGTGAATGAATGAATAAATGAGTCAAATGGTGGGTACGAAATCCCATACTCAGTACGTCCACATGTCAGTATGGCTTATCTCTAGGATATCACCGGGGTTTAGTACACTCAACAATGGTTGTCGCCTCCCTAGTCGCACAACCAGCGAGTGAAAAAGACCTCACTATCCACCTAGTCAGTAGTCTGCCAATACCTACCCGGCTGGTCGATAGCAGACTCATTTGGGAGCTGGTCAAACTTAGCCTAGCTTACAGCCCCCTCATTCGAGCGGATAAGGCCACACCCCCTTCCAATCGATCACAAACAGTGGGAGACGCCACCTACTGATATTCGGCACCCAGGCACTCATGTATCCACTTGGTCTAGACATTGGAGTCTACTCCGGTACCAGAGGATTTTGAAACTCTCACCCAAGGACATCCTTTGTGCCCACAGTGTTAGAACTAAATATTTTCGGTATCCCATCTGGCCATCCACAATGTCATGCCCCAAATTCAAAAACTGGGCTCACAAAATTCCTGATCATCGAATCCGGTGCCGATAGCCTCCGTAGTACCCCATTCTCAGCTCCTAGCGCCCATATGCTAGATTCCGATCTTGGGATCCTACAAGAAGGATTTTCCAACATACATTTATCTCGTAAGAAGCATAACCACAAGTTTACTCAAATCACAAAGGTAACATCGTCATCACATATTCACTAATATAAACATTTGAATACAGTACTGAAAGGGAAATACATATATCGAAAATCAAAGCTCTAGAAGAACATTGCACGCTCCAAGCTCAGCGCTGCTGCAACCTAATGTAACCTGCATGCATCTATCGTGTATAAGCTTATAGAAAGCTTAGAGGGTCGTGTAAGTGTGTGCACAAGGTAAGTACTAAGTACTCAATACAATACCATAATCATACAATATCAAAAATAGTAGCAAGATCATGAATTATACAATATTAGAGTAAGCAAAAATACTGACAAGTCCATGAGTCATACAATATTAGAGTATGCAATATAGATCAGCTATGCAAATGAGAAGTCATAAAGAGCCAAATATCAGATGCCAAGGATGCAATGCAATATACAATTCCTGATGAGTTCACGAATACCTTCAGCCGTATTTAGGCCATGCATCAAACATACGCATATCGCGCGATCATGTGGGAACAACTCTTTCTCACAAGGAGTCCCATAAACATCTCAACCCAATGGCATCTACTTTAATCAATCATCCCTCACAACATACATACGAATGATGGGGTCCATAGAAGGACGGCGGATCTAGTCCAAATATCAAGATAGGCTCTAAATAATGGATACATCAAACCCGATACTACATATCCTTCCGTTTACTGCAAGGGGTGATGTAGACTTCTTTGCCGAAGCTCACTGATTAAAACACGACATAATAGTTAAGGAAAGAATCCAACTTATAGCCACCTCAACATCGGACAATGCTTCCGATGTGGGATAATGTCCTACCTTCACTGTGTGCATAGTAGCCTACCAATCATTGGTAGCTCGTTCAGCCCTCATGCCCTGCCCACTCAGTGTTCGCCCACATGCGGTCGCCCATGTATGATCATAGTGACGGGGCATCATAATATCCCCCACCGAGAGTAGAACCGAGTCTAAGTATAATAAATGGGCTTCCTTACCCTCTCTCTCGCGCAATAAATTGGACTTCCTATGGGGCCCAATAATTAGGGTCAACCCACTTCTCATATCAAACATGCAGATGATGCGTATGGGCATGTATCATGGTGTTATGCTATCACATACTCATAATCGGTATCGATAATCGGCCTCGACATCGGCCTTGATCAATAATTAGCCTCGATAATCACCTCAACAATCGAAATCAACCTCGATAATCGGCCTCGACAATTGGCCTCGGCAATTGGAATCGACCTCGACAATCGGAATCGGCCTTGACAATCGGAATCGATCTCGATAATTGGAATCGGCCTCGATAATCGGAATCAGTAATTGGCCTAATAAAGGGCCTAAGGGAAGGTCACAATGAGGACATTTAACCATCATCATCCATCAATGTGGACATTTAACCAACATTTCTCCCAAGGAGTGGCCCACATAGAGCCAAACGTATAGTGGGCCCATGGCCTCACATAAGGGCCTCATACACAACATAATGGGCCTTACACAAGGGTCTCATACATCAATTAGGCCGCATCACATGGGCCTTATACAGCACATCAGGCCTCATCATATGGGCCTCATATACAACACATCGGGCCTCATACACGTCACAATGGGCCACATCACGGTGGGCCACATACATCACAATGGGCGGCATTACATGGGCCTAATACGCATCATGGTGGGCCGCATCACATGAGCCTCGAATACATCATGATGGGCCACTCACACTGGCCACATATACATTAAGTGGGTCGCATCTCACGGGCTTAATATACATCGCAACGGGTCTTATATACATTAAGTCGAGCCTCATCATATAGGCCAAAAATATATCACAATGGGCCACGTCCCATGACCTAATACACACCACAATGAGCCTCATCACATGGGCCGCAATTGCATCAAGGTGGGCCTTAACGGATGAGCCACAAATACATCAAGATGGGCCTCATGGATGGGCCGCACCAATGGGCCTCAAGTGAGAGCTTGGATTACACCAAAAATCATTTCAATAGTTGTAGGTGTAACATGCGTATCACTATACACTATCATTCTATGGGGCATATGGCTCACTAATGATGATCAGCACTGTCCGAACATTGTCTATGTAAATCAACACTGTCCAAACATTGTCTATGTAAATCAGCACTATCCAAACATTGTCCATGTAAATCAGCATTGTCCAAACATTGTCCAGCACCGTCCAACACGATCTGGATGGTGTGGATGAAATAAATACATCATGATGGTCCCATGCTGGTTGGGGGTGTGGATGAAATAAATACATCATGGTGGTCCCATGCTGGCAAAACAGGTAGACGGCTTGGGTAAAACACATATACCAGGGTGAGCCCCACCCCCTGGACGATGTGGATATAATAAATACATCTAGGTGTAGTCCACCATCCAGATCTGCTGGATGGTGTGCATACATCACATACATCAAGGTGTGGCCCACAGAACTGCTGACGTGTAGGGCAGCAGCAGCTGCCTGCTGCAAGGGACCCACCAGGTGAACGGCTTGGATCTAAAACACATCAAAGGTGGGTCCACAATGGATGGACGGTATGGATCTAACACATACATCATGATGGACCCCCAAAACTTTCTGACATTTTTCCAGCATAGCAGCCACACTGCTGGGGCCCATCTTCCAGATGATGGACGGTGAGATATAACGCATGAATCATGGTGGGGTCCACATGCATGGCCCACCATTTAAATGGACGGACGATTTGGATCACGTTTGTGATCAGACCGTCTGCTAACATGAATATATAAGCTTCATAGCTGGTGTAGGTACCTCCAGCCAATCCGTTTCCAATCAAGGTGGTCCCACGTGGGTGGGCCACTATCATATATCTTATATAATATATTATATTATTATAATATATATATATTTTTAAGAAGGCAGGGTCCAGCAACCACTGTCCAGTGGACTAGATGGTGTGGACAATACATCATGGTGGGCCCCATGTCCTGAGGTGGACGGTGTGGATCAACATGAAGGTGGAGTCATGCAGGTGGGCCTGATCAGATGAACCTGCTGCAGTTTTCCTACGGTTGGATTTGTCCGACCTTGGATAGATGGTCTGGATGGATATCAAATGGACGATGTGTTCATAACACACATACATCTAGGTGGAGCCCACGCAGGTGGGCCACCCCACAAACAAGAAGATCAAGCTGATGTTTATGTTTTCCAACAGGCAAGCCTGCATGATCGGCCGGTCCTGTAGCCCCATAACAGTTTGGAGTGGTCCACTCATTGGACAGTTAGGACGAGTTGCATACACCAGGGTGGGGTCCACACATGTGGATGGAATGAATGCACGCATAAGGTGGGCCATCAAACAGTCAAGAGAGAGAGAGAGACATGAGAAGGGGAGGGACTCTACCACTATGGGCTCTCCTTATACAATGCATACATCAAAATGGGTCCCACCATATGTTGGCCCTCAAATCATCAAAATCGAAATGATGAACACCCGCCTTTGATCTCCTCTTCCTTCTTCCACCTATAGCCTCTAGAGCTCCAAGGGAGCGATTTCAACGGTTAAGATGATCTTTGGATGGTGGAGATGGGAGGTAGGAAGGTGGGCCACACTAGCTTCTCTTGTGGAAGCTTGGATGTTAGGTTGCTTGGGAGAATGAGAGAGAAATGAGAGAGAGGTTGTAAGGAGAGAGGGATGGCTGAGAGGTGATGGAGTGATGGGGAGTGATGGGTGTGTACTTGACATGTATGGGTGGAGAGAGAGAGTTGACTTTGAGTTTGCTCTTATACTTGACATGATGGGATGGGTGTGATTGATTGATGGGACATATTCTCTTGGGATTTGCAACGCGTAGCGTTTTCCTGGAACTGAACGCGGGCCCACATCTCCTGGCCTGGGTATCGCCTTGGTGCACGGGATGTGATGTTGGAACCACGATGACGACTCAGAAATGTCGATTACAGGTCGCGGGTCGTCCAAATTCTACCGGGAGGACCGCGGAAGCCTATGGAACGGTACGGGCTAGGATACGGGTCTCACACATGACAAACCTATGGAGGCCATAACCCTGATATCGCTAGGGCGCCAAGTGATCATGTCACACAAATGCGAGATGCATCAGTCATACCATCCGGTCATGCATCAAACCTGCGTGTACTGCACGATCGCGTGGGGCAACTCAGCCCAATGACAATGCTATGATCAACCATTCCTCACAACAGGCATACAAATGATGTGTATGGACATGTATCATGATGTAATACTAAGCATGATCTCAGTGTGTCCTACTAGGCTACGTATACTAGCATGATTATCAGATATAACAGGCGACGACCGGTCTTAACCGGTATGTCACTTATGAGAGTAGGGACTAAACGATACGCCCTACTAGGCATGTAAAAGTCTATATGGAATGGTCCACGATAAACTATCCTAACCTATTCAAGGTACCAACATATCATATATCTTAAGGCGGGGTCCACAGAGGGACCGTGGATTTAACACATACATCGAGATAGGATCTACATAGTGGATATACTAAATCTGGTCCCGCATATTCTTCCATCTACGGCAAGGGAGGTGATGATGATGTACTAATTATAATGTCAAAGATAGGCCTCACACTCGTCCTAAGAAGGCAAATGGACAGTGGGGATGATACATATATAACACGAGGTCGTAACAATTGATTACAAGGTATGATACATCTCACGGGGTGAGTTAAGCAGGTATACAACAAGTGTCCTTCCTTATTCCCTTTATCATGAACAACTGAGCTTTTCTATGAGGGCTTGATACGAATATAAGGTGGGCCTTGGTATGATCCACACATTTAGGACTATGTAACCCTACAAACGGTCCTGCTCGTCATCTAAGTGGGGCCTCGGATTTGGGTTACTAAGCTTGGATAAACACATGCATCTAGGTGGGCCACATTCCCTATGGAAGGCCCGGTACAAACACAAGATGGGCTCCAAGGTTCGGGTGGTTCTACAGGGTATGGTGGAAATCATCAATATCAAATGGGGGGCCAACGGTTTGGGATAGCCCAACAAGGGAAGGATGGGTATCACTAGCATAAATGGGGCCTAGTGATTTGGGATAGCCCAATAAGGAAAGATGGGTTGAAAATTGGGTATCACAGTGGGCCCTACATGGTATGGTTTTTAATGGTGAATGTTTAACCACCACTATTCCTATGATGCGGTCCACTAGGGATTTGGACTTGACTCTCAATGGGATCTACGACCCTATGAGATCTGGAAGAATTGTAACGCCCTGAAAATCGGGGGTCGAGCATAAACTCAACTCCCGAGTTCCAGAACATCACTTATGCAACAAAATGAATGATGATTGAATGTTGACTGTATTCGTGCATTGAACATGAGTGAGATTAAGCCAAAACAACATATCATACTCCAGAGACAGTTAATTTTGCAAGCGGAAGACTATGATAGATAGATAAAATATATAAACTATGATGAGTCTCCAGAGTGTGATAACATTACCAGGTTAAATAAATACAAGTATAGTTCTAAAATATACCAAATGTGTCAGTTTAATGTCTTCTATCCCCAGTACCACGGCCCCGACAATACAGTACCATGTCTTGAGAGACCCGTCAGAGGGTTACATGATAGGAGAACTCCTCCTCATCACCATAGAAGTAGTCCGGCTCGCTTCATAAGCATCGCCATCATCCGAAATTCAACAAACTGCTGTTTGGTGTGTACAACACCGTCCGTAACGTGGGAGTGAGTAGCTAACTCAGTGGAACAATAAAGCATAAGTTAACATGTTATCGATGCAGTCAAGCAGTAATGATAAAGCAGTAAATCAAGCACTCCTAGTTACTCTGATTAATGTAAGTATGAATGCAGGTATGATGGATGCCCTCACCGTCATACTCCCTCATGCGACACCATCTCACGTTCGCGCATGCTTACATCCCACAAGGTGCTCCACATCTTCCTGTGCACATGCGATGCATGATGAGCATGATTACCGAGTTTTTAATTAGTCCGTTTCAAACAGTAGGATTGGGAAACTAAGGTACCTCCCCTGTATCATTCCCAAACATGATCCATTATAGGGTCGTCAGTCCTAGTTAATATCAGACGATGGTGTGTTTTCTAGGTCATCTGCAGAGGTCGCTGTGGCCGTCACATTACGCACAAAAGGTTGCACAACTCCCCCATCACCCCTTAAACGATTCATCACTATACAGAAACAGGCCTAGTTCATACTCTATATATCGCGGCGAACCCTAAGGCGCACTGCAACTTCAGAATATGCTCGCGGTCACTACAAAAAGTCGCTGTGGCATTACGCACAAAGGTTGCACCGCTCCCCATCACCTTATCAATGTAGGCCGACGGCGCGAATATAGTGTCCCATACCACCATAATCGGCTCACGAGTTAAGTTGCTCCTTTGGTCACTACGGGGAGGCACGTAGCCCCGGCCGAGGCCGACAGCTCGACCACGGTGTCCCATACCACCATGCCCGGCTCATGAGTCTTAGCGGATCGAGGTACCATGGTTAAAAGGGTTTCCACTGGTAAGTTTGGTACCCTGGGTTCAAGCATTAGCGACCAAACATGGTGAACATACATTAGACAAATCGGGTTACATGACGAGCTCGGCTAGCTCGAGCGCACAACAAGTTGAACGACATGAAGTGCATAAGCACTTCGCGTGGCCAACTACTATCGCCAACCGAAGTACGACTCGAGTTCGTCGAACACATCTCACGTGGCGACATGAAACTCAACCACGATCTCCAATCTAGTATCGATTGTCTGGACTATAATCATAGCCCCAAGCACAATCAATTGTCATCCATAGATGTGGAGTAAAGCATGATAAACAAAGTAATTCAAGAATGATAAATAAAGTAATTCAAACATGCTAGTAGGCATGTTAAAAGCATATTATAAAGCATGATATAAAGCATGTTGTAAAACACTACATTAATAGGAATACAAACACATTTATTGTAAGTAAGTGGTTTAAGTGATCAACCTCATGGAGGTAATCATACACGTCGCTAGGGTAGTTGAGAATCCAATCTCAACACCCTCCTAAGGCATCAACATTCAAACACTTGCTCACACAAGCATTTTCACAAACACTTAAGTACACTAGTACAACATACATGGTGTATGTGATCAAAACATGTATTAGGGCTATCCTTTAGCCAAGTGAGTATTTTATTCATGTATAATATATTACTACAACAAATAATCATGATAAGTACATCTCCAAAATTTATACGTATACAGTATTTTCTAGAATACGCATTTTCAACATACATAGTGTATACAAGCAAACATGTATTACGGCGATTCCCTTTGCCAAGAAAATATTTTATACGCACATAATATATTTATACGACAATTAATCATGACAAACACATCGCTAAAATATACATGTATCCGGTACTTCTTACAATACCGTATTTCTACATACATAGTGTTTATTAGTAAACATGTATTTAGGCGAATCCTTTCGCCAAATAAGTATTTTATCCACACGTCATATATCCATACGACAAATAAACATGTCAAACACATTTCCATAAAAAATACGTATACGGTATTTTATACGAATACCTAGAGTATGTGAAATTCCAAATTCTACAATTCTAATCGGAACAGAAAACGGAAAGCACTTTGCACATGTGCAATTGCATGCAGATCATGAATCTACCATTATCTGACATTGAAAGCGTTGAAAACTGAAACTTATACACTTGAAGTCCTCACCTTTGCCTTTTGAAACGCAACGAATCAGCAAGGGTAGCAAATCTTCCGTATACGGGAGTTTTCTAGCCTAAAGAGCGGAATCGGTTAGTTGTTACACAACCCACATCGATCCCACCTCAAATCAGACCTAGGGTTAGGGTTTCTTACCTTCAAATGGGATGGAAAACGCCGGGAAAATGCCTAGAATAGGGCGGTGTAGGCCGTGCAACAAGCCAAAGCAGGAGGAGGGAAATCGGCAACAATCTCCAAGTCTTTCTCTCTCTTTTCTCTCTCTCCCTCTAGGGTTTTCTCCAAAATTCGTATGGCTATGAGAGGGGCTGTTCTAAGCCCCTTTTATAGCCACAAATATTACAAAATTAGACTCAGGTTCAAGGGGTACTGCTAATATAGGATTTTCGTCGCTTTTCCAGCTCAAAAGGGAAGTTCTGGTGGCCCTCCTTGAACCAAACGTCAGACTTAAGCTCACCATCGATGGATCTACGTGGGATTATGTTTTTGACTTGATCGGATACCCAGATCGCACGTGGCGGACCACTTTCGCCGACGGTCGGTCACAAGGCCACGATCGAAATTCCAAGTACATGTAAATGTTCCTGAAATTTTTCTTAATCCGAGGGTGTAATTTGGTCTGATTCTGATGGTCAGGTTGCTTAATACTGACGCGTCAACGAATGATGCAAGATCACTATTCCAGATATTTATTTTGGATGGGAATAGTGTTTTTCACACTCCCTCGCTCCGAATCGAAACGAATGGCCATGGAACATCGGATGGAGCTGATTTTTGAGATGATTGTTAAGCCCAGTGGGGCGGTCCTAGTTCCTTAGCTTCGGGTTAATCGGACTCCCGATGTGCGATCTAGACTTAATACGAAGTTTCGTTTCATTCCCGAGAGCAGACGGGAAATGAGTTTGGTTCTAAACTTTAGGGTAACCTAGCGCCAATGATTCTACAAGTTTTGGGTCTTGCAGAACGTATTTAAAGCGATCCTAACGAATTTCGTAGCTAATCTGGTTTCACACCTAGTTACTTTGTCTCATTTTAAAGGATTTAGTCCTAAGTGAATTCTGGTCGAGGTGGTACTCAGGCCTTTGGAGTTTCTATATAAAGTGATCCAAGTTATACTACTTAGCTAGTTTAAGATAGTGTCTAGGGTGAAAGTTATTAGAAAAATTGGAAGATCAAGGTGATGAAGGGTGAGGTTTGTGAAGGAAATGAGTTCAAAGGCGGCTTTAGACTTTGGGATTCAGTTCTGACAAGTTAATGAGGTATTAGGATCGACCCATTGCCTAAGGATATCTAATCCCAGGTTGGCAAAAATCCAGGGCGTTACAATCTACCCCCCTTAAAACAAAATTTCGTCCCCGAAATTGCCTAAGGGTAATAAGGAAAGATTTCTATTATTTCATTTGCCTAAGACTTATTGATTTCGAGTTCCTACGCGTGGTAGGGCATATACTAGTTTGGTTCCTTTTAGTCTACCCCCCTTAAAACATGTTTCTTTATTCATTTCTCGTACCCTGATAGTTTGCTACAATTTATTTCTGTACCTATTTGGAGTCTCGACGATAATTCCCACCAATTTAGAGTAAGATAGCTGTTATCAATGTTTGACCAACACGGAGAGACGATAATGGTTGGCTTGATCCCGATACATCGATCATCTACCAGACTAGGGTAGGAGG
The DNA here is from genome assembly GCA_030180095.1 of Magnolia changhungtana. NCBI lineage: Eukaryota > Viridiplantae > Streptophyta > Magnoliopsida > Magnoliales > Magnoliaceae > Magnolia > Magnolia changhungtana. The sequence continues at coordinate 3,540,186 of JASAUF010000554.1, forward strand.
CTCATCGTATCCCTTCCGGATCCTGGTGAATCCTGGTCTTCTGTTCGGTCAAGCCGCGAAAACTTCGCAGTTGTAGATGTCAGTAACTCCGTAGTCCGATCACTCTCTAAGAGTAGGGAATGTCCATCATTGAAAGGCTCAAATTGTTTATTCTAAGGTTGCCCTTTAGATCTTAGTCTAAGAGAGTCCTCGATATTATCTATGTCCAAGGACAGGGTGAATCAAGTCTTACTAATTCATCTTAAAACGGTTTCTCATAGTAAAACTTACTAGGGCTTCTATAATGTTCGTATTTATCGAGCACCGTTTCGATCCTGGGCCAGTGGGGTAGGGTCCACCACGTTTCTGCTGCGCCACCCAGGTCAAAGAGGTGTATTAGGTGACCTAACTAGAGTGGGTTCATCATGTCCTACCCCCCTTAAAATTTATTTTCGCCCTCAAGGCTCAAGATTTATGTCTTGCTCCGTATATCGGAACAAGGTGTAGTTTAGGATCTATCCTTGACATGAAATGGGATGCGATCTCCCACTACATTGGTATTCTTTTCATCAATATTGTGTATTATGGCATTGATACCTATGGTCATAGAAAGGAGCTAAAGATGAAGGGTATTGTGGTTGATTCGGGGTCAGGTGTGAGTTTGTGGCGGGATGCCTAATTCTACCAAGGAATTTTTTTTTTTTTTTTTGTCGCGGTTCAGACTTATCCTATTTAATCATGTCTAGCTTAATAGGCAGGCTATCTTTTTGCGTTCATAAGCACAATATGTATGCCGACATGGCATGTGATTTAGGACCTGATTCTTAACTGTCTATTGCCCACTTGGGAAATTCCTTAGGCCTAAAAGGAAATATTTCTATTGGCTATATATTCTCACACTTCTCAAAGACAAAGTTATAAACTTTTGGTTGTAAGTGGTCAAGCCAACACGGAAGAAAGTTGCGTAGTGGGTCTGAGCCGGATACATAGACCTTCTACCTCGCGAAGACAGAAAATCATCGTATCAGTCCTTAATCCTAGCTGATCCCGACCTTCTGCTTGATCAGAGCATAGGGTTCATTGGTCACTACCAGGATTGAGGATTCGATTCAAACCGCGAATACCTCGCTTATATGTAGTTTCTCTACTCCGTGTTCCCGGTTGTACTAAGTCCTTGAGAAGGAAATTCTAAGGGATGTATTAATTGGACCTAACATTGAATCCAAGGGATATATAGGTTTCCTCTAATCGTGAATAGTTTCTACGTCAAACAAGCTCCCTAAGAGTTACTAAGGAAGCCTAAAGTATTAAGGGGATTCAACAACGGAACGGGGTCTCGCTCCAACCTATTCAAGCCAATTAACTACGTCTATCACTCAATTATCTTAACATTGTTAGTCGTTTACATTTCTTAGTCTAATCAAGAAGCTTAGGCTCAACTTATGAGCAGCGATAATCCACTAGTTGTAATTTAAAGTCTATGCTTATACACCAGATGATTTTATACCCTTTCTCGAATAAAGAAATTATTTTATCGCCTAGGGTCAAAGTTGTCTCGATTAGAATTGAGTTGTAATCAGACTTGACGCTCGAGCATTTCACACATGCTCACACCCGCCTAAGAAGATCCGGGGTTTGTATTATTAATTTGTTGGATTTCCTATATGGTCAGGTCTGTCGAAAACAAGGAGTATCGCTCTAGGTCCAAAACTGTAAGGCCTATTTGTCAAACAACCATTTACTCCAAAAGCTTAAGCTATCAGAGTGTGGTGGGTTAATGTATGTCAAGGGACTTTATCACTCCAACACTATTTGACCAATGGTCTTAAGTTGTATTAAAATGGGACTGTATTGCTAATCCCACTTCGGGATTGGGAATGGCATATTTGGCAGGAGGGTGGGCGGGGATTAAAATTACTTTATAGGCTTTGGAAAATGAGCATTGTGTTGGGAAGGGTGAGATGGGATTTCCAAATCCCAGGATAATGAATTTCTAAGTGAAATTTGGAAGGACAACTCAGAGTTACGTTTAATTACATACATTCCAAACCTAGTATCGGAAACCATTGGATACACTCAATCTAGGGACCATACCTTACACATATATTTATTATTACTTTTACAATTCCATCCACCCAATCGTACTTAATGCAATTTGGCCGAACGGGCCCTAAACGTCCTCAAACATCTAAAACATCCTACCAACTACTACACCTATCAACAGGAAAACATAACCACCCTAAGATAGTAGCCCATGCAAACTACAAGACAACATATGGATGAGCTCGGATAGAGCCATGGAAAATGAGGATAAGGGAAATGGAAATGGAGTTTTTGGTTCTCCATGGACTTGAGCCTCAACAGGGGATTGTAAAGGCCAAAAAGTTAGGGAATGAAGAAGGTAAAAGGGAGAAATGAGATAGGTTTGAAGGTTGCACGATTTGAGCTCCAAGTGAGGGGGTGGGAGCTCACATGTGAAAGAGAGGGGAAGGATAGGAGGTTAGGGCTGCTGTGATGGATGAGAGTGCGTGACTCATGGCCGAATATGGTGGAACGAAAGATTGGAGAAAAGATTTGAGGGAGAAAAATCAGAAATGGAGGTTTGGGCGTTTGGAAGGGACGAAATGGGAGAGTGGGGTGCTTTAGCCCTTTAAAACCCAACCGTTTGCCAAAATGGCACGTGCCAGGGGGTAGAGGGGGTCAGGCCGACCAACCTCAAGCTTGGATTTTCACCGGAAAGCTGACCGGACCGCGGTCCGCCGCCGGTGCCGCGGCGCCGCAGCGGTCGGACTTGGCCGGAACCGCGCCGCCGCGATGGGGCCGTGTTCTCTATGGTCCCAAGGTGCCAAATGCACCCTGGTTTGACCCTGGGTCCCATCGGATCTAAGTGGGGAGGCCCCCGAATCCGATTTGCTCCATTTCAGGTAGTTTCGGGATAATTGGACGTAACTTGCAATCTGGAATGAGTTATCTGATGTAAAATATATGAATTTGGGGTAGAACGAGCTAATGAAGCCAACCAACCCAGCTATGCCAGGTTGCGCAGCCCGAAATTGCGAGAAAACACTCCAATTGGCGGTCATTTTCCCGTTTTAATTTTGTTTTACCAAAATAGTAATTTTTGTTTGATTACTCTTCATCTGTTGGGCTTTAGGAGTTGCGCTCATCGCGTAAAGAGCTTAGAATAATTAGGAGAATGGTTTGGTGAAGTCAAATAGGACACTTACTATTTTTGGCTGAAAGCCTTGCGCACTAGTAGACATCACAACCTAGGAGTTTTAGTTGTAGTTTGTTTCTGATTTCCTTCCTATTACTTGGTATTCCCATTTAAAGGGTTGTGAACTTAATTTTTTTTTGTAATCATTCATTAATCAATTGTGGATCTATTAGAATTTATTTCTAGTTTCTGCTTTCTTTCCTCATGGATTCGAGAAGTCTCTGCGAGGAGTCCAGAGAAGCTTCGAGGATTCGGAGTAGTTATCCTCATCACGCCTATCTCACATTTTACTGATTCTCAATGATTGGGATGAGGTGGATTATGATCTAGACCCTTCACTAGACAACCTAGAAATGTTTTAAGGTCGACCCGTGCGACCATGGTTGAATACATACTCGATTTCGGCGTTCGTTTTCAATGAACTTCGCCAATTGACGAAATCGGGATACCTATGACTGTTTCTACATCCCGTCGCTCCCTCCTAAGTCAAAGTGCGTTAGAGTGCATAGTGTGACCATAACCCAGGTCCAGTTTAATCAAAATCATGCTCTGATACCATTTTGTAACGCCCTGAAAATCGGGGGTCGAGCATAAACTCAACTCCCGAGTTCCAGAACATCACTTATGCAACAAAATGAATGATGATTGAATGTTGACTGTATTCGTGCATTGAACATGAGTGAGATTAAGCCAAAACAGCATATCATACTCCAGAGACAGTTAATTTTGCAAGCGGAAGACTATGATAGATAGATAAAATATATAAACTATGATGAGTCTCCGAGTGTGATAACATTACTATGTTAAATAAATACAAGTATAGTTCTAAAATATACCAAATGTGTCGGTTTAATGTCTTCTATCCCAGCACTCACGCCCCGACAATACAAGTACTGGGTCTTCAGAGACCCGTCAGAGGGTTACATTATAGGAGAACTCCTCCTCATCACCATAGAAGTAGTCCGGCTCTGCTTCATAAGCATCGCCATCATCTGAAATTCAACAAATCTGTTTGGTGTGTACAACACCGTCCCGTAACGTGGGAGTGAGTAGCTAACTTAGTGGAACAATAAAGCATAAGTTAACATGTTATCGATGCAGTCAAGCAGTAATGATAAAGCAGTAAATCAAGCACTCCTAGTTACTCTGATTAATGCAAGTATGAATGCAGGTATGATGGATGCCCTCACCGTCATACTCCCTCATGCGACACCATCTCACGTTCGCGCATGCTTACATCCCACAGTGCTCCACATCTTCCAGGCACATGCGATGCATGATGAGCATGATTACCGAGTTTTTAATTAGTCCGTTTTAAACAACAGGATTGGGAAACTAAGGTACCTCCCCTGTATCATTCCCAAACATGATCCATTATAGGGTCGTCAGTCCTAGTTAATATCAGACGATGGTGTGTTTTCTAGGTCACTGCAGAGGTCGCTGTGGTCGTACGTTACGCACAAAAGGTTGCACCACTCCCCCATCACCCCTTAAACGATTCATCACTATACAGAAACAGGCCTAGTTCATACTCTATATATCGCGGCGAACCCTAAGGCGCACTGCAACTTCAGAATATGCTCGCGGTCACTACAAAGGGCTGTCAGGGCTGTTACGCACAAAGGTTGCACCGCTCCCCCATCACCTTATCAATGTAGGCCGACAGCGCGAATATAGTGTCCCATACCACCATAATCGGCTCACGAGTTAAGTTACTCACTGGTCACTACGGGAGGCACGTAGCCCCAGCCAGAGGCCGACAGCTCGACCACGGTGTCCCATACCACCATGCCCGGCTCATGAGTCTTAGCGGATCGAGGTACCATGGTTAAAAGGGTTTCCACTGGTAAGTTTGGTACCCTAGGTTCAAGCATTAGCGACCAAACATGGTGAACATACATTAGACAAATCGGGTTACATGACGAGCTCGGCTAGCTCGAGCGCACAACAAGTTGAATGACATGAAGTGCATAAGCACTTCGCGTGGCCAACCACTATCGCCAACCGAAGTACGACTCGAGTTCGTCGAACATATCTCACGTGGCGACATGAAACTCAACCACGATCTCCAATCTAGTATCGATTGTCTGGACTATAATCATAGCCCCAAGCACAATCAATTGTCATCCATAGCATGTGGAGTAAAGCATGATAAACAAAGTAATTCAAGCATGATAAATAAAGTAATTCAAACATGCTAGTAGGCATGTTAAAAGCATATTATAAAGCATGATATAAAGCATGTTGTAAAACACTACATTAATAGGAATACAAACACATGTATTGTAAGTAAGTGGTTTAAGTGATCAACCTCATGGAGGTAATCATACACGTCGCTAGGGTAGTTGAGAATCCAATCTCAACACCCTCTTAAGGCATCAACATTCAAACACTTGCTCACACAAGCATTTTCACAAACACTTAAGTACACTAGTACAACATACATGGTGTATGTGAGCAAAACATGTATTAGGGCTATCCTTTAGCCAAGTGAGTATTTTATTCATGTATAATATATTACTACAACAAATAATCATGATAAGTACATCTCCAAAATTTATACGTATACAGTATTTTCTAGAATACGCATTTTCAACATACATAGTGTATACAAGCAAACATGTATTACGGCGATTCCCTTCGCTAAGAAAATATTTTATACGCACATAATATATTTATACGACAATTAATCATGACAAACACATCGCTAAAATATACATGTATCCGGTACTTCTTACAATACCGTATTTCTACATACATAGTGTTTATTAGTAAACATGTATTTAGGCGAATCCTTTCACCAAATAAGTATTTTATCCATACGTCATATATCCATACGACAAATAAATATGTCAAACACATTTCCATAAAAAATACGTATATGGTATTTTATACGAATACCTAGAGTATGTGAAATTCCAAATTCTACAATTCTAATCGGAACAGAAAACGGAAAGCACTTTGCACATGTGCAATTGCATGCAGATCATGAATCTACCATTATCTGACATTGAAAGCGTTGAAAACCGAAACTTATACACTTGAAGTCCTCACCTTTGCCTTTTGAAACGCAACGAATCAGCAAGGGTAGCAAATCTTCCATATACGTGAGTTTTCTAGCCTAAAGAGCGGAATCGGTTAGTTGTTACACAACCCACATCGATCCCACCTCAAATCAGACTTAGGGTTAGGGTTTCTTACCTTCAAATGGGATGGAAAACGCCGGGAAAACACCTAGAATAGGGCGGTGTAGGCCGTGCAACAAGCCAAAGCAGGAGGAGGGAAATCGGTAACAATCTCCAAGTCTTTCTCTCTCTTTTCTCTCTCTCCCTCTAGGGTTTTCTCCAAAATTCGTATGGCTATGAGAGGGGCTGTTCTAAGCTCCTTTTATAGCCACAAACATTACAAAATTAGACTCAGGTTCAAGGGGTACTGCTAATATAGGATTTTCGTCGCTTTTCCAGCTCAAAAGGGAAGTTCTGGTGGCCCTCCTTGAACTAAACGTCAGACTTAAGCTCACCATCGATGGATCTACGTGGAATTATGTTTTTGACTTGATCGGATACCTAGATCGCACGTGGCGGACCACTTTCAGTTCGACGGTCAGTGGGCCACGATCAGAAATTCCAAGTACATGTAAATGTTCCTGAAATTTTTCTTAATCCGAGGGTGTAATTTGGTCTGATTCTGACGGTCAGGTTGCTTAATACTGACGCGTCAACGAATGATGCCAGATCACTATTCCAGATATTTATTTTGGATTGGGAATAGTGTTTTTCACACTCCTCGCTCCGAATCGAAACGAATGGCCATGGAACATCGGATGGAGCTGATTTTTGAGATGATTGTTAAGCCCAGTGGGGCGGTCCTAGTTCCTTAGCTTCGGGTTAATCGGACTCCCGATGTGCGATCTAGACTTAATACGAAGTTTCGTTTCATTCCCGAGAGCAGACGGGAAATGAGTTTGGTTCTAAACTTTAGAGTAACCTAGCGCCAATGATTCTACAAGTTTTGGGTCTTGCAGAACGTATTTAAAGCGATCCTAACGGATTTCGTAGCTAATCTGGTTTCACACCTAGTTACTTTGTCTCATTTCTAAAGGATTTAGTCCTAAGTGAATTCTGGTCGAGGTGGTACTCAGGCCTTTGGAGTTTGTATATAAAGTGATCCAAGTTATACTACTTAGCTAGTTTAAGATAGTGTCTAGGGTGAAAGTTATTAGAAAAATTGGAAGATCAAGGTGATGAAGGGTGAGGTTTGTGAAGGAAATGAGTTCAAAGGCGGCTTTAGACTTTGGGATTCAGTTCTGACAAGTTAATGAGGTATTAGGATCGACCCATTGCCTAAGGATATCTAATCCCAGGTTGGCAAAAATCTGGGGCGTTACAAGAATGGATGAACAACGTATAAATAACACATACATTATGGTGTGACTCTACTCAAGGTTAGGGTAAAAGAGAGGATGGGGAGATGGGCTTCATGGTGGGCCCTAGGATGGTTCCCAGCGGTGGACATTTAACCGTCATTACTCCGAAGATGTGGCCCATTTGGAACTTAGAGTCTAACTACAATGGATTCCACGACCCTTATACTATCTAGAAAATGGATGGGCTACATATACATCATGGTGGAATTATACATCACGCTTGGGCCTCACACATACAATGGACCTTCAAACATATAATGGGTCTCACATACATCATAATGGGTCTTATATATGGGCCGCTTATACATCACATTGGCTCTTATACATGGGCCACATATTCATTACATTGGGCCTCACATAAGGCCACATATATATCACATTGGGCCTCACCACATGGGCCTCATATACATCACTTGGGCCTCACAAAAGGCCACATATACATCACAGTAGGCCTCATCAAATGAGCCATAAATAAATCACATTGGGCCTCATCAATGGGCCATCAATACATTATATTGGGTGTCATGCCCTAAACTCAGAAATCGGGCTCACAAAATTCTCGATTGTCAAATCCGGTGCCGACAGCCTCCGTTACCCCATTCTCAGCTCCCAGCACGCATATGCTAGATTTCGATCCTAGGATCCTACAAGGAGGATTTTTCAACGTACATTTATCTTGTAAGAAGCATAACCACAAGTTTACCCTAATCACAAAAGCAACATCATCATCACATATCCACTAATATAACATTTGAGTACAATGCTAAAAGGGAAATACATGCATATAATAAAATCTCCATAGGGCTCGGCCTCCACGCTCCTGCTCAACTACGACTGCATCCAGGCATCACTTGCATGCATCTATTGTGCATAAGCTTATAGAAAGCTTAGAGGGTGGTGAAAGTGTGTGCACAAGATAAGTGCCAAGTATTCAATACAATGTCATAATTATACAATGTCGGAAATGCCGTCAAGATCATGAATCATATGATATCAGAGTAAGCGAAAACATACTGGTAAGTCCACGAGTCATACAATATCAGAGTACGTAATGCAGATCATAATGAGCCAAATATCATATACTGAGGATGCAATGCAATATGTAAATCCTACTAAGTCCGTCTAAGCCATATAAGTGCAGAAACGTAGTAACACAAAATATTATATGCCGCAGATGTAATGCAATATGCGATGCGAATGAAATGACCAAGCAGGAGTGTGAGGTTAGGATGATAATACGTAGTATCGCAGACTATGGGGTCCATCACAAGGGACTTCTATCCAAACCAGTCCCATACCTAAATTTGGATAGCCAGACTCAATGTGGTAGACTCCTGATCTCAGGTTAGTCACGCGCCCCAACCAAATTCATGGCCACTGCCCGAGTGGATAGTGAATGAATGAATGGATGAGTAATATGCTAGGTATACAACTCCTACTCAGTAAGTCTTCATATCATACCGTACATCTTTGGGATCATCACCGGGGTCTAGTACACTCCAAACCAGATTGTCGTCCCAATCACGCGCAGTAAGGTGAGTAGAAGAGACGTCACTATCCGCCTACCAATATCGGGCCCGGCTCGTCGATAGCGGACCCATTCCTCGAGCTGGTCAAACTCAGCCTATCTTTGCCCCTCGTCTCAGGCAAGTAAGGCCGCACCCACTTCCAATCGATCACGACACAGTGGAAGATGTGGCCTAATGGTATACGACCCTTATGCACTCATGTATCCACTCGATCTAGACATTAGAGCAACCTCTGGAACCAAGAGGGTTTAGGGACTTTCACCTAGGGATATCTATAGCACCCCATGTGGAAAAAATTTTCGGTGTCACATCTGGCTATCCACGACATGCTTGTGGAGGCTATGGCCTTCATGTCGCTAGGGCGTACAGTGGTCATATCACACAAATGCGAAATACATGAGTCACATAGTCCAATCATGCATCAATCCTGCGCATACCATGCGATCATGTAGGGCAACTTCACCTATCAGGGAGCCCTATGAACAACCTGCCCTATGGCATATGCAATGGCCAATCACATCTCATAACAAACATGCAGATGATGCGTATAGGCATGTATCATGATGGTATGCTGTCACATACTCATAATCGGTATCAGTAATTGGCATCGATAATCGGCCTCCATGAGAATGGGCCTAACAAGGCCTAAGGGAAGGTCATAATGTGGACATTCAACCATCATTTTCCATCAATGTGGACATTTAACCAACATTGCTCCCAAGGAGTGGTCCACATAGAGCCAAACATATAATGGGCCCATGGCCTCACACAAGTGAAAGTGCCCTGTTTTGTCAAGTTACGTGTGCGTTGAGTCAGAGTGACTACAGAGCCTGATAGGAAGATCAATTCAAGCGTCTGCCCCAACCGGATGTGTGCGAGCTCGTCATAGGTAAATCAAAGCCTCACATCCCATGTCCCAAAACACCAGGTAATTAAAAACCCTTAATACAAGATAGACATCTCAGGATTTTTAGGGAGAGAAAACTTTTTTCAAAATAAGAAAATTTCTAATTTTTTCTCGCCCTGTCGATTTTATCAAAGCACCCTCGATATTATCAACCTGCTCTATTGATGTCCTCGATACCTTAACGATATTATCGATATGAGGACCAAAAATATCCAGCAACTAAATATTCACCTGGACGAATTTATTGATGTATCGAGACACCTGTCGATATCATCAATATAAGCACTAAATATATCCAGCAACTTCACAACATATTTGGACGAATTATCGATGTATCGATACACCCATCGATATCATCGATATTCAAATCTCGAGCCCATCGAAGAGTGGCTTGATAAGATCGATAGGCAGATTTCCAGCGCCCCTATTTTTTAATGAAAATCTCAAAATCCTTCGATATATCGATGACTGTTCGATATGATCTGAATTCAAATATCGATACGATCAGAGGTCCATCGATGATATTGATCGTGGGCGGGCATTTCTTACAAAAGATATTTTAGGTTATTTTTTTACTATGATCCGGGCCCTTCGATAGATTCGATATTCAAATATCGATAATATCGGCACCAGGTCGATTGCATCGAACAGGGACACAAATCGTCCAGCAAGCTTAAAGACAAATCCGGTGGATTTATCGATGCATCGACTCTGATCTCGATATCATCAACATTCAAATTCCGATGATCTCGACGGTTCCCTCGATCATTCATGAAAACCTGAAATATTTCAAAGTCAAGTCTCTCTTGTTTTTCAAGTGTTAATGGATCGATCCTGTTATTGATGGAATCGGAGTTTGAAATTCGATGATATCGACAATAATTTCGATTCATCGATCGATTGGCAAAGTGTTTCAAAAGCGTATGACATTGAGTTCGAGTCATCAAGTAGAACATCGATACTATCAAGAGTATACGCTCGACGATATCGAACTTGCTCAATGATATCGAACTCTGTCATAAATGTGACCGTTTTATATCCGTTGGAACCTTTTGCTTATATATAGAGGACTTGTCTCTTGTTATTGTGAGAGAAAGAAGAGAGAGCTTTTGAGTGTTTCAACTTATATCTTATATCTAAAGCCCTTTCTCTCAAGGGAGTTCATCCTCCAATCCACCCTCACCATTGACATTCAATAGAGTGGATTGGGGAATGAACTTACACATTCAAGGATCCTCCAACTACTACCTTAATGGCAAATCATTAAGATGGGATGCCTTGAATGCCTTGATGATTGGAACTACTTTATCTTCCCTATAGGAAAATCTTTAGAGAATACGATTCCATCATTACCTTGACCCAACCCAAAGCCAAGTACTGTACATCTTTTGTGTTGACGATCAAGGAAGCCGAAGACTCTTCAACAACAAAGAGGAGATCTTCGTCATTGCGCTGAATGAGACTCATCAACTTATTTGTAAGTATCCAGAGTCCAAGAGAACACTTGTGATCATTCCTTTCTAGGATTGGGTCTTAAGTGGTTCTCACCCTTTGAAGTCCTCAAGGAGGCCTCCAGCGGGAGTGTACATAGTGAGTGCATTGTGTGGACCCTTGCTCTGTGGAGAGCATAAACATCCGAGTGCATTGTGTGGATCCTTGCTCTATGGAGAGCATAAACATCTGGTTAGGAGTGAACCAGTAAAACTCCAGGGTTAGAGGTGAACCGAGTAGAAACCTCCATGTAAAGGTTAAAGGTGAACTTGATTTAAAACCTTAGGTTTGAGGTGAACCCTGAGAAACCTCCTTAGTGAAATCTGGTACACTCAAGGGTTGAGTGCGACAGCCGGAAGTGGAGTAGACAAGTAGTCGAACTACTAAAAAATAACTGTGTTTGAAGTGTTATTTTTATAATTGTGTGATTTGCTTTAAATTCTTCCTCATCTGAATTTTTGATCACATCACACACACCTACACAGTCATATCCATCATAAGCTAGCTTACATACTAGTTACTTCTAAAATAGTTCGTGATTAGATCCTCTACCAGGCTAGGAAGCCAGTAGAGTTACTTTTGAGTAATCCTGATACTTGCATGATCATAGGATTAGTGAAGTAGGATTTTTAGATAAAACATAAAAACTTTAAAAAGTCCTATTCACCCCCCTCTAGGACATATTGGTATATTCTTTCTTCAACTCAAGCGGTCTTCACCACTATTTCAATTGGTATCAGAGCAGGTCTCTCTTTAAGGGCTTCACCGCCTAGAGAGTGATCTTGACTGAAGATTAGAATATGGCCAAAGGAGAGGGCTCATCAGTCACTAGACCTCCAGTATTTGACGGCTCAAATTATGCATACTGGAAGGCTAAGATGCACTAGTTTCTGAGATCTTTGGATCATGACATTTGGGATATCGTTGAAAGTGGATATGTGCCACTTATTGAACAAATCGTACTTGATAGTGGCACAACAATCACAAAGCCCAAATCCAAAGAAAAGTGGACAACATTTGACAAAGAAAGGTAGACATCTGAAGCCAAGGCTATGAATACTATCTACTGTGTCATGTCCCAGGATATATTCAATCAGATAAGTATGTGTGGGACATCCAAGGAAGCATGAGATTTATTGAAAATAACCCATGAAGGCACAAGCACTGTGAAGCGATCCAAACTTCAACTCCTAACTTCACAATTTGAAAGTCTTAGAATAGAAGAACATGAGACGTTTATGGAGTTTTTTTTATCAATTGAATATTATTTACAACTCCATGGGTGGATTGGGAGAGAAAGTTCTGGTACCGAAAATTTGTAGGAAAATTCTAAGATCCCTACCGGAATGATTTAATCCCAAGGTAACAACAATTGAGGAGTGTAGGAACATAGATGAAATGAAAGTAGAAGAACTGGTAGGTTCCCTACAAACTTTTGAACTACACTTCACCCAACCCCAAAATTTAAAAACACTATCCTAAAAACCTCAAAGAAAATAATTCATGAGGACAGTGAAAGTGAAAAGGAAGATGAAGATGAAGAAGTGGCCTTGCTGGTACAAAAATTCAGAAGATTCATTCATAAGAATCGCTGCCGGTCTTTCAGAGTTAGAAAGATGAACAACAAACCTTCTGCAGGTAAATTTGGTAAAAGGACCAAAGAACCACAATGCTATGCCTGTCAAGAGTATGGACACCAATCTACTGAATGCCCAAACAGAAAAACCAAGGGCAAGGATATGCCTGCCACGTGGGATGATACTGAGGAGTCAAATTCAGAACCTAGTGACTTGGAAAGTGACGGAGATCAGAAATCCTTGAAAATACTTATGGTCTCCACTGCTTCGATCATTCCAAATGAATTTGAAGAAGAATAGCTAGCCACTGAATCATTTTCATCTGACAATGAGGAAACTGAAGAAAAGAAGAAGAAATAAAAAAGGATAAACTGCAAGATGCCTATAATCGACTTTATATTCATAGCATCAATATCCTTAAAAGACTCGGAATAGTGGAAAATAAAAGCAAATTGCTGCAAAAGACTTGGATAAAGCATTGGAAATCAACACACATTTGATAAATGATCTGCAGCAATATCATATGGATAATGATAGACTTGAACAAGTTAATACTCTTCTGAAAAATGAGTCTAAAAAACTGAACAAACAGGTTGAGCAATTAGAAGGCAAAAATATGCTTCTTCGAAACGAAAATCATACACTCCTGTTTGATTTGGAAGAATCCAAGAAGATAGCCAAGATAAATTACAAGTTTTCCCATAGTGGCAAAAAATTAGAAAAATTGTTAGGATTGGGAAGACCTGGAAAGGATAAAAGCGGTCTTGGATATGAAAAACATAAATCAAAGACTAGAAATGCAGCTCCCAGAACTGAAAAATCTTCTGCTTCTGGAAGCAAAACCAGAACAACTCCAGCATGTTATTTGTGAGGTGATTTAGGTCACTATAATTTTAAATGCATAAATCCTAGGAGGACTTAACCTGACTTTGGTCAGAATCATGTTAACAAATTGTTAACCAGAGAAGTACAAAACTTCAAGAGTCCTCTGAAGGATATGGATAGAAACAATGCTCCTGGACCATCACTCAAATTGGTTAACAAAATGAAATGGATAAGAAAGAATTAGTTCAGACCAAGCAATAGAATCTGAACCTGTGCTTAAATGAAATTTTTTTGCTTAAACTGATATATCTGAGGTTCCTTGCCTCAATCTTTTTATAAACATTCAAATGTTTATAATTTTGGTGTGTACATAATTTTTTTTGCTGAGTATACTATTGATAGAAATACAAAAAGTATACTTGAAGATATGTTTGAATGCTGAAAACTGAAAATCTTCAACTTCGTTATAACTATCGATATGACATTCTCAATTTATCGATAAAAGGTCGATATTGTCGACACCTCTTTAGGATATGAAAAGTCGGGCGGCCAAGAATGATATTAAAAATGGACTTGATAGAATCGATAAGTAACCTCTCGATATTATTGAAACAATGGTCGATCGTATCGACAAATGCCTCCCGATAGAAAGCCAGCGAAACGAAAAAGGGGGTTATTTTCTCAAGGGCTTCACTGTCACTTTCTCTGCTCGATTCTCTCAACCAAATCAGTTGAAGCTATGACGGACTGCTCAAATCATTCCACAAATCGGGTAATAACCTTCTAACACGTCAAGAGTCCATTCTCTTTTAGGTGTTTGTCATTTTGTAAGTTTCTTTTTTGTCATCTTTCCCAAATTGTATCTGTCACATGGGAAAGGACAAAGGAGTAGCATCCGGTCAAGGGGAGTCTTCAAGAGCTACCCAACAAAAAGTCTTCGCCTTTAGAGAAAGAGCGAGGGCCCTAAAAAGTGGGATCCCCACTTGGCAAAGATCACGAGGTAGGTCCCAAACCGAATCTCCGACACCACCTCCTCCAACTGGAGCAAGTTCATGACCACTCAAATACATGGGCAGGAAGCTTATCCATGAAAGAAGGGTAGAAAGGGAATGTCTCAAACCATACAAATTGGAACCCCTGTTTACTGCAATAGACTGGCTGCCTATTCTGAACTTTAGTGGGCCATGCCAACTTGAGAGAACACACAACTTCTTTGTTGTGTGTCATTCACTGGTGGCTGAACCTCCTTCGTTCATGGTATCCTTGGGTGGTGATGATGTGTTCATCACGCTGGCAACAATAGCTGAAACTATCGGATTCAACATGGCCTCGTGTAACGTCTCGATAAATTTCATACAATGACAAGAGTACCACCTCTGGCAAAAATCGTATAGGCCCAAATCCTTTAGAAATTAGACAAAGTTAACTAAGTGTTAAACTAGATGAGCCACGAAATCCATTTGAATCACTTTAAATATGATCTGCAAGACCTAAAACTTGTAGAATCATTGACGCTAGGTTACCATAAAATCTAGGATTAATTTCATTACCCAGTTGCTCTCGGGAGCACATTGAAACTTTGTATCAGATCTGGACCACACATCGAGATTCTGAATAATACGAAGTTATAGACTTAGGACCGCCTTGCTGGGCTTGATAACCATCTCAGAGATTAAATCCAGATAGTGTCCCACGGCTATTCGCTTGAGCTCGGAGTGAAGAGTGTGAGAAAACCAGGTTTTCTTTTAAAATTAAATCAAATTTAAGTAATCTGAGACTTGACGTTTGCGGGCCAATTATAAGCAATCAGACCGTCAGAATCTGACCCAAATACACCCTCACATCAGGAAACATTTCCCATACATGTCTGTGTACTTGTAACCCTGATCGAGTTTCTGTGACCGTTGAACTGAAACTGGTCGGCCACGTGTGATCTGGAAACCCGATTGGAACGAAAACTTAACTATACCTAGATCCAATATTAGTGAGCTTAAGTCCAACCGCACACAAAAAAGGGGCCTCCAGAAGTGCTCCATTGGATCGAAATGGACCCACTTTGGATATAACCTAAGTATACCTTGACTCTGGGTCTATTTTGGTTATGTTTTAGCCTATATAAGGACCTTAAACCCTCTCTCATTCAGCCCATACGAATTTGAAGAAACCCTAGGAGAGAGAAGGGGGAAAAGAGAGAAAGTGTGAGAGAAGTAGGAGGATCTCCCTGATACTCTACCCTGCCACTATACAAGCTTAACCACCTTTTTCTAATCGCTTTCCCGGCGATTTCATCTTCATTTCTAGGTAAAAAACCCTAACCCTACTTTGATCTAGGGTTATGATCATTGTAAATGATGAAATAGCTAATCTATTTCATTATATAGGTTGTCAAATTGCCGTACACGAAGACTTAGCAAATATATCGAGTTCATTACGCTTTTACGATGTAAGGTGCGGACTTTAGGTGTATAGGTTTGATTTTCAAGGCTTTTAATGTTGGTTAATGATTTATAACTGACAAGGGTGTTATTACACATGCAAAATGTGTCGTTTGTTTCGTTATACGAGTTTACATGAGATATGTAGGATTTAGGCTATTCTATGCATATGTTGAAATGTTTGATTTTTTTTGGATTTTGAATTTGTGCTTAACATGTTTATTTGTCGTGAAAATAGGCTTAATACATGTGTGACAACTCCTTAGCGAAAGGACTTGCCCTAAATCATATCACGACAAAAATACGTTAAATGTGATAAATGTGTAGCCCCAGTGTCTGTGGAAATGTTTAAGTAAACATGGATCCCGAATTCATGCATGCCATGATTTCCATCATGGGTATACACGAGTGATATACGGGGCAATTCCCTAGTGAAAGGATTTGGCCTAACACATGTGTAATCATCTTACGTCATGTATGGTGATGTTCATAGTCTATGTGTTTGCGAAAATGCCTGAATGAGCTAGAGTTCATCTAGTACACCTTTTATGTGGATCGAGATACAAATCTCGATTACTTTAATTATGTGAATGATTTCCTACTTGTACGCTTTATTGTAAATTCTGTTTTACTTATGCAATGATTGTGTGTGAAATCATGTTTGTATTGTAATATGCTTTGATTGTAAATTCTGTTTCATAATATGCTTATGTGATTGACATTCTTGAACCTATGAAATCCATTATGGTGGATCGCCTCATATGACTACACGATGAAATGGATTGAGTTTGGGACTATGATGTAGTCTAGGCAATCGGAAACAGAAATGAATTCGTGGCTAAGATTCATTCGCCATGCGAGATGTGTTCGATGAACCCGAGTCGTACTTTGGTTGGTGGCAGTAGTTAGGCCACACGAAGTGCTTGCGCTTCATGTCATTTAATTGGTTGTACGCTCGAGCTAGCCGAGCTCGTCAAGTAACCCGATCTGTCTTATGTATGCTCACCATGTTTGGACGCCTCTGTTTGAACCTAAGGTACCAAGCTTACCAGTGGAATCCTGTTAACCGTGGTACCTTGATCCGCTAAGACTCATGAGCCGGGCATGGTTGTATGGGACACCGTAGTCGAGTTGTCGGCCTACGCTGGGGCCACGAGCCTCCCCGTAGTGATCATTGAGTAACCAGACTCGTGAGCCGATTATAGTGGTATGAGACACAATATTTGAGCTGTCGGCCTACACTGATAAGGTGATGGGGGAGTGGTGCAACGATTCTGTGTAACAGCCCTGACAGCCCTTTGTAGTGACCTCGGGAGTCCTCTGAGTCTACGTGGAGGCGACGACCCTTCCGTAGCAACAAGAGTACAAACTAGGCCTGTAGTGATAAGGTGATGGGGGAGTGGTGCAACGATTCCGTGTAACAGCCCTGGCAGCCCTTGCAGTGACCTAGAACCACAATATCGTATGAGATTATCTAGGATTGACGACCCTAGAATGGATGATTGTTTAGAAATGATATGAGGAAGGTACCTCAGTTTCCCAATCCTGCTATTTGAAAAGGTTTAATAATAACTCATAATCATGCTCATCATCGCACTGCATGTGCCTGGAAGATGTGGAGCACTGAGGGATGAACGCATGCCATGGACGTACGATGGTACTGTATGAGGGAGCATTAGTGAGGGCATGTATCATGACAGCATTTCATACTTGCATTAACAAGAGTACTTAAGATCGTTGATTGTACTGCTTTATCATTGCTGCTTCACTGATTTGATAACATGTTAACCTATACTTTATTGTTCCACTGAGTTAGCTACTCACTCCCACGTTACGGGACGGTGTTCTGGACACCCACCAGACTCTATCTTAGATGCAAGTACAGATGATTCACTGG
This sequence comes from Magnolia changhungtana, assembly GCA_030180095.1. Classification (NCBI taxonomy): domain Eukaryota; kingdom Viridiplantae; phylum Streptophyta; class Magnoliopsida; order Magnoliales; family Magnoliaceae; genus Magnolia; species Magnolia changhungtana. The sequence goes on from JASAUF010000554.1 coordinate 3,558,469, forward strand.
AGGCTGAGACTGATTATTATGATGATCAGGATGAGTTTTCCTTCATGCAGTTCTCCGGTGGCTTTGCTTAGGCAATCCGGATTTACGGGGCTACTGGGCTCTCACGACAGTTGGACTATTCTTTTGACATTTTGTTTTTGATTCGGTACATGTATATGATGACTTAGTGAAGTAATCATACTTTGAAGACAGATCGAAATCGTTTTATTTTTATACACATCTATATATGTCTTTCAGTCTTCCGCTTGTGTTTTGTATCTCGAACTGGAGTATGGATTACTGTTTTGGTATAATCTCACTCATGTTTATTGCACTAATATAGACAACATTCAATCATTATTCTCTATATTGCATAAGTGATGTTTTGGAACTCGAGAGTTAGTTGCTACTCAACCCTCGAATTTCAGGGCGTTACAAGTTGGTATCAGAGCATGATTTGGATTAAACTGGACCTGAGTTATGGTCTCACAACGTATGCTGATGCATTTCGACTTAGGAGGGTGCCAGAGCATGTAGAAATAGTCGTAGGTATCCCAGTTTCGTCCAACGGTAAAGTTCACTGAAAACGAACACCAAAATCGAGTCCGTACTCAATCCTGATTGCACGAGTCACCCACAATACACTTCTAGACCGTCAAATGACAGGTCTAGATCAAAATCCACCTAATCCCAGCCTTTTAAAATTGGTAAAATACCATTATGTATCAGAACATACTCGAAATGACCCGAAATGACTTGAAACAGAGTCGATGGCCACACGATGCAATTCGGGGGGACCCATGGTGGACCCGAGGTGTCATTGGCACCTTGGAAGGGGGGTGGCCACTGCCCTACCATGGCGGCACCGCCTTGGGTCCAGAGGACCGCGGCGGTGCCGTGCCTACCGCGGTCTACCGCGGTTCCCTTGTGCCTGGCCAGCGGGGCCAGTGCGGGTCGGCGTCGGGGCGACCCTTAGGTATGTGTGGGACCCATGAAATTTTGTGGGGACCCCTATATATGGTCTGTTTTGTCCCCTTTCTCACTTCCCACCCTTCCAAGCCCTCTTTTTTCTTTCAACTTGCTATTTTCTCTCTCAAATCTCCCTCTCAATTGCCAAATCCATCATTTTGGTCACAACCCATCCATTTCCATCGTCTACAGCACTCCCTACCTCCCCACCCTCTCCATTCTCTCTCATTTGGTCTCTTACATGCCCCATTTGTAGCTAAAAATCGTGCACACTCTCTACCCCACTCCATCTCCCCATTTTCCTTCTCAAATCCCTGTTCTTTGGGCCTTTACAACCTCTCTTAAGCCTCAAACCCGTGGAGGATCAACTCCAGCCCTTTCTCTCTCTTTCCACCACTTTTCGTCGCTTTCCATAGCCCTATTTGAGTTTGTTACGGCCATTTTCTCCATCTTCACCATCTTTTCTCTCATGGGAAAGAGGAAGGGTGCCGTGGATGAAGCTGGGCCTAGTCACCCAACCCGTTCAAGGAGAAGAGCTGGTGTTGAAGCTAGCTCTAGCGCCGTCTGTGAGCACAGGTCAAAGTGGGACCTCGATCCCCAAATCCTTATAGAGAGAGCGCTACCAATAAGCTTCGAATATGGTTGGTTTTGTGACCACAGGGTTGTCCTTGAAGCTCACGTAGATGAGAAGTTGTTTGGGCTACACCCAATTATAGACCGCTTGGTGGACGTTGAGTGGAGTCCCATGTTCGAAGCTAAGTCTCCCACATGTGAGAATATAGTTCGTGCTTTCTACGCCCATATCTGAAACCCATCGCTAGAACCTCTACAGTTTACTGTTTCCATCGCAAGGTGGGATTTCACGATCAACGTGGACTTAGTGTCCCGGGTGATGGGAATCCCACGTGCGATGTACATGCTAATGAGGATTATTTTAAGAGTGTGTGAGAAAGAGACCGTCGTACGTGCTACCTTTATGGCCGGCTGGTTCCCTGGACTAGAGGCAACTGTCTCCCATTGACGAAATTGACAGATGACTTCCATTTGCTTCACTACATTTTCACATACAATGTGTATCCACGGTGGGGCAACCGCACTGAATGTACCTGGTTGATGGTAGACTTCCTGTACAGGGTTGGATATGGGGATAAGTTGTGTCTGCCCACGTTCACCCTATTCCAGATAGTCCAGACCGTTCAATCTGTCAGAAATGACATCTCTCTCCCATTCGGCTGTCTGGTATGTAAGATTGTTCGAGAGGCCCGCTATAGACTTAACATAGATGATGTTGCGCTGATCTGGACCATAAGCGATGCTACGCTTAAGAACATGAGGATCGGCCCTCGACAACACCAAGCCTGACTAGACGAGTATGGGGAGGAGTCTGACAGCGAAGGGGAGGAAAGCATTGATCTAGATGGGGAGAGTGAGGAGAGAAGTGGTGATGAGATAGAGGAGGAACAAGAAGAAGAAGAAGAGACGCAAGATACTGAGGAGAGCTCCCCTCCTACAGCACCGGTGCAAGGCACTGATCGAGTTGCTTGGGATACTCGTATTGCTCGACTAGAGGAGGATCATGCTGAGCTACGACAAGGTCAGGCTGTCCTACGACAGGATGTCATGGATCTTCGGGGCCTTGTGAAACACAAGTTCAAGAAAGTGACTCGCACCTTGAAGATTATCCTGTACTGTCTACAGGATAAGGGTGCCCCTCCTTTATCGCCTGACTCGGATGCCTAGTCATCCATACTGATGTCTTGTAGTTTGCTTTTGTTAGCGCCTTAGGATGTTTATGTTTTCATGTTGATAGGTGTAGTAGTCGGTAGAATGGTTTTGATGTTTGAGGCTTTGGTTATATTAGCTCCCATGCATCTTCTGTCATGATTCATGTAACTCTGTATTCCATGTATTATGACAATTTTGGTAAATGAAATGCATACAGCCTCTTTTGCTATAAAGTGTGTGGAATGCTTAACTGATTGTGTTTTGTATTGTTATGCTTCATCTTACATGCATTGCACCCTATGTTGTATAGGGCATGCCAGGGAAATATACGCGGAGCACGACACACGTGGCTAGATCGCATCTCCAAGATGCTAAGAATGCTGTATTGCACTGAGTTAGAGCAGGTTGAGTTAGCCACATTTATGTTTGAGAAGGAGGCCAGTATGTGGTGGGATGATGTCTTACAGACAGTTACAGTTGGCTACGAATGGACCTAGGCAGCCTTCAAGTTTTGTTTCGACGAGAAGTACTACCCTCTGACCTACCGACATGAGAGGGAGAATGAGTTCTTGCACCTCAGGCAGGGAGGCATGACAGTTACTAAGTACGAGCATCAATTTACTAAGCTGGGCAGATATGTCCCTATGATACTCGCTGATGAGCAGATGTGGATACGACGTTTTTCTGAGGGCTTGTGACCTGATATTCGGTCGAAGATGTGCTGTGTCAGCATACCCTCCTATGCCAAGTTGGTTCATATGTCTATGCATGCAGAGCAGGATATTGATTGGCTGACACATTCTCGCGGTGTTATGGTTACAAGACCATAACCAGATATTCAGAGTAGGCCTTTCCTTGATAAGAGGCCTCGTATCAACTCTCCCCCCAGGACCACGACGCCAGTAGTTCTGATGAGGTGTCCAGGTGTAACCTGTACCTACTACAGGAGACCATGTCACCCTGCAGAGAGTTGTTTTACTCGGATGAGAGACAACGGGTTTGTACCACCGAAGGGGATTGATCGTCCTCACCCTCAGGCCTTATCAGCTCCACCACTACGGACTACACCTGCACGTCCATCCTTCAAACCACCTGCACCTCGCTTTAGGCCACAACAATGACCTATGATGCCTCAGCATAACCGACCACAGCAGACACGTGTTCATGCACTCACAGTAGAAGAGCTGGAGACAACACCTATGGCCTTCGAGGTCACTACACATGTTTAAGGTACTCCCGTCTTCTTATTAGTGGCACAGGGTCCACTACCTCTATGATCTCATGCACGGCAGTCAAGCGACTGGGTTTGGATACTGCTTCTACGAGAGGAGTGAGGTCATCACTACCATAGGGACTTTCTCTAATGTTACTAAAATGTGTGAGGGTTGCCCGATAGACTTGGGTGGCAGAACGATATTGGTTGACCTGATCGTCGTCCCCCTATTCCATTACGATGTTATTTTCGGTATGGACTAGCTCACTGAGATGCGATTAGAGATCGATTGCGAGACTAGGATGGTTACAGCCCACGGACCAGGGGGCACGACTTTCACTTTCCCTGTTCAGGTCAGTCACACTTCTCGGTTGTGGTGTTACGCTTCTTCTTTGGAGGCTACTGATGTTTCGACGCTTGTGGATATGCTTGTAGTTCAGGCTTTTGCGGATGTGTTTGAACCAATTCCTGGGTTACCTCCTTGGTGCGAGATCGACTTCACCATTGATCTTGTGCCTGGTGTGACACCCGTTTCATTACTGATGTATCGCATGCCTCCATGCGAGATGGAGGAATTGAGGACACAGATTGATGGATTAGTAGAGAAGGGATTTATATGACCCAGTGTGTCTCCTTAGGGAGCACCTGTGTTGTTTGTCAAGAAGAAGGATGGGTCACTACGGTTATGTATTGATTACCGTAGGTTGAACTAGTTGACCATAAAAAACAAATATCCTTTGCCCAGGATAGATGACCTATTTGATCAGTTGAGGGGGGTAAAGTATTTTTCAAAGATCGATTTACAGTCAAGGTATCATCAGTTGCATGTTAGGGATGAAGACGTGCAGAAGATAGCTTTCAAGACCTATTTTGGGCATTACGAGTTCCTTGTGATGTTGTTCGGTCTTACGAACGCACCGGCCGAGTTCATGGACTTGATGAACCAGGTATTTCGGTTATTCCTAAACCGATTCATCATCGTGTTTATCGATGACATCCTGGTGTACTCTACGAGTCGAGAAGAGCACGAGGAACATTTACAGGCAGTCCTTGGTACTCTTAGGAAGAACTCGTTGTTCGTGCAGTATAAGAAATGCGACTTCCGGCAGGAGGAAGTCAAGTTCCTGGGACATGTAGTGTCCAAGGAAGGGATGGCAGTGGACCTAGCTAGGTAGCCGCAGTGCAGGACTGGAAACAGCCTGGTTCAGTCACCGAGGTGAGGAGTTTTCTGGGCCTGGCAGGTTATTACCGATGATTCATCTAGGACTTCTCGAAGATAGCCAGACCATTGTCTCAGTTGACACGGAAGGATCTGAAGTTCGCTTAGAATGAGAAGATGGAAGCAGCTTTTCAGGAGCTGAATGACAGACTGACATCCGCCCCTGTGCTAGTATTGCCAGAGTAAGGGGTTAAGTACACTATATATACTGACGCATCTCGCATTGGTTTGGGTTATGTCCTTATGCAGAAGGACATGGTGATTGCGTATGCCTCGAGACAATTAAGGAAGTACGAGAAGAATTACCCTATGCATGACCTTGAGTTAGCAACGGTCATATTCGCATTGAAGCTCTGGAGACATTACCTCTACCGAGAGGAGTTCGAGCTTTTCTGAGACCACAAGAGCCTTAAGTACATATTCACTCAGCAGGACTTGAATATGAGGCAGCGCCGATGGATTGAGACCTTGAAGGACTTCAAGTTTGAGGTTTCCTACCATCCTGGCAAGGCTAACCTTATGGCAGATGCGTTGAGTTGCAAGAAGGCTATTGCATTTGTAACTCTGCTGATGATAGCAGAGTGGGATATGTTGGAGTTCGTTCATGACTTCGAGCAGAAACTCACAGTGGAGGAACCATTCGAGTGTGTAGCACATGTTCGGGTGCACCCACTTATTGATGATCGGATTATCGAGGCCCAGAAGGGCGACGAGTGGTTATCTGAGCTTCGAGAGAAAGATAGTGATGATGTGGACTCCGAGTGGAGAGTTGGCACAAATGGGGGCCTACGATACCATGACCGCCTATGCGTCCTGGATAGTCAGGACTTGAGACAGGAGCTTCTTGAGACAGCTCACAGATCGAAGCTTACGATGCATCCTGGTAGCACGAAGATGTATCAGGATATGAAGAGGTTGTATTGGTGGGCCAACATGAAGGTCCATATTACAAAGTATGTTTCTCGTTGTCTCACGTGTCAGCAGGTCAAGACTGAGCATCACCGACCTCCTGGACTCCTTCAGCCCATGCCTATAGCTGAATGGAAGTGGGACTTTATCTCTATGGACTTCATCTCGGGGCTGCCGAAGACGAGAAAGGGATATGATTCTATTTGGGTGACGTGGACCGGTTGACCAAATTGGCTCATTTTCTCCCTATCAGAGTGACGAACTCTGCAGACGACTTGGCTAAATTGTACGTCAAATACATAGTGCGTCTATATGGAGTTCCCTTGGAGATTGTGTCAGACCGCAACACGCGATTCACGTCTATCTTCTGAACTCATATCCAGGAAGTAATGGGTGTGAAGTTGAAGTTCAGTACCGTGTTTCACCCTCAGACCAATGGGCAAATAGAGCGAGTGAATCAGATTTTAGAAGATATGTTGCGGGCCTGTGTGTTAGACTTCAACGACAGTTAGGATGACTGCCTCCGGTATGCAGAGTTCGCCTACAATAACAGTTTTCAGGTGAGTATCGGTATGGCTCCTTACGAGGCCTTGTATGGGCGTCCTTGCAGAGCACCGCATTGCTGTGCTGAGGTTGGCGAGCGTATCTTGATTGGCCCAGAGTTAGTACAGGCGACCTCGGAGAAGATCGAAATTATCAGGGGTCGACTCTTGACGGCCCAGAGCAGACAGAAGAGTTATGTCGATACGAGGCGGCGACCACTTGAGTTTGGGGTTGGTGACTATGTGTTCCTTAGAGTTTCCCCTATGAAGGGAGTCCTTTGGTTTGGGAAGAAGGGAAAGCTTACACCGCGGTTCATTGGCCCATTTCAGATACTTGATCGAGTGGGAGCGGTAGCATATCGTCTCGCTTTGCCCACTCCATTTGTGGGAGTGCACAACGTATTTCATGTTTCCACGCTAAAGAAGTACGTTCCTGATCCTTCCCATATTATCAAGCGGGAGTAGGTACAGTTGAGCGAGGATGCTACATATGTACTGCGCCCGACGTGTATCTTAGACAGGAAGGAGCATGTATTGCGTAACAAGGTTATCCCACTGGTGAAGGTAATGTGGACGCAATATACAAAGGAGGAAGCTACCTGGGAGACAGAAGCCAAGATCCGAAAGAACTACCCTCAGCTTCTCGAGGAGTACGAAAAGGTACAAATTTCGAGGACAAAATTTTTCATTAAGGGGGGTAGATTGTAACGTCTTGGAAAATTCCGTACAAAGACCCGAGTACCACCTCTGGCGGAATAAGGTTTTCAAAGCTTTCAATGTCAAATAATGATAGATTCATGATCTGGGTGTTATTGTACATGCAAAATGCGATGTTCATTTTGTGATTCAATTATGTATGCAAATCATAGCATATTGTGTATTCTGTATATTTGTAGAAAATACCGTATACGTACAAATTTTGAAAGTATGTTTGCCATGATTAATTACTGTATGAGCATGCTATATATATGTGTAATACTTACTCAGCGAAAGGATTCACCCTAATATATGTTTTTGTCAGTATACGCTATGTATGTTAAAAGAGTGTATTCTAAGTGTTTGTGAAAATGCTTGTAAGAGTAAGTACTTAGATGATAGTGCTTTAGATAGGTGTTGAGATAAGATTCTCAACTACCTTAGAGATGTGTATGATTTCCTCCATGCAAGTTGTTTAAATTAATTGCTTACTTATGAAATATATGTGTTTGTATTTCCTGCTTGCCTTGTGCTTTATAACATGCTTGTTAACATGTTTGAATTATTTTATTTATTTTGCTTCACTCTACATACTTTTAGTTACGGATTGAATATGATTGGGGCTATGTTATAGTCCAGGCGATCGGTAACAGACTTGAGAGTTCATGGTTGAGATTCCTTCGCCATGTAGGATGTGTTTGACGAACCCGAGTCGTACTTCGGTTGGCGACGGTGGTTAGGCCACGCGAAGTGCTTATGTACTTCATGTCGTTCAGCTAGTTGTGCGCTCGTGCTAGTCAAGCTCGTCAAGTAAACCGATCTGTCTAATGTATGTTCACCATGTTTAGACGCTACTGCTTGAACCTAAGGTACCAAAATTACCAGTGTAACCTTGTTAATCTTGGTACCTCGATCTGCTAAGACTCATGAGCCAGACATAGTGGTATGGGACATTGTGGTCAAGCTGTCGGCCTATGCTAGGGCGATGTGCCTCCCCGTAGTGAACAGTGAGCAACCCAGACTCGTGAGCCAAATACAGTGGTATGGGACAATGTATTCGAGCTGTCGGCCTATACCGATAAGGTGATGGGGGAGTGGTGTAACGATTGCGTGTAACACCCCTGACAGCCCTTTGTAGTGACCTTGAGCATACTCTGAATCTGTGGAGAGGCGACGAGCCTTCCCATAGTTAACAGCGTATAAACTAGGCCTATATTGATAAGGTGATGGGGGAGCGGTGCAACAAGTGCGTGTAACAGCCCTAACAGCCCTTTACAGTGACCTAAAACTGCATCATTGTATCAGCTTATCTAGGACTGACGACCCTAGAATGGATCATTGTTTGGGAATGATATAAGGGAGGTACCTTATTTTTCCAATACTGCTGTATGAAAAGGACTAATAATAACTCAGTAATCACGCTCCTAACATAGCACTGCATATGCTTGGAAGATGTAGAGCACTGTGGGATGAACGCATGCCGCAGACATAAGATGGTGTCCCACGAGGGTGGTTTGGCAAGGGCATGCATCATGACTGCATTCCATACTTGCATTAATAAGAGTATTTAGGAGTGTTTGATTGTACTACTTTATCATTACTGCTTGACTGAATTGATAACATGTTAACCTATGCTTTATTATTCCACTGAGTTGATCACTCACTCCCACGTTACGGGATGGTGTTTAAACACCAAACCTGACCCTGTTTGAGTTTCAGATGATGGCGATGCCTGCGAAGCGGAGCCAAACTTTTATGATGATGAGGAGGGTTTCTCCTTACACAGCTATCAGGTGGGTTTATGTAGACCACTTCTAATCGACGGGGTTACAAAGTTGCTGATTAGATGCCATTACACTTTAGTTTGCTCTTTTGGAGTACCCTTGTATATTCATTTTGTCCATTTTTGGAGTATACATTGATATATTTAACCTGGTAATATGTTCACACTCTGGAGACTTACAATAGTTTATATATATTTTATATATTTATCACAGTCTTCCGCTTGCATAATTTAACTATCTCTAGAGTATGATATGTTGTTTTGGCTTAATCCCATTTATTTTTAATGCACTAATACGAATAACATTCAATCATCATTCTTTATGTTGCATAAGTGATGCGTTGGAACTCGGGAGTTGAGTTTATGCTCGACCCTTAATTTTCAGGGTGTTACAAGATGGTATCAGAGCATGATTTGGATTAAACCGAACTTGGATTATGGTCACACGACGTACGCTATCACCTTTCGACTTAGGTGGGTGAGAAGAAAATAAAGAAACAGTTATAGGTATCCCGACTTTGCCAATTGGTGAAGTTCACTGAAATCGGTCATTTTGTTTGAGTCTGTACTCAACTGTGATCGCACGAGTCGACCCCAAAACACTTCTAGACCGTCAAACGATGGGTTTAAATCATAACTCACCCCATCCCAGCCGTTAGAAATCGGTAAATATAAATATGTATCAGAAACTTCCCGAAAGGACCCGAAATGGAGCAAAACGGAGTCGTGGGCCTACCCACGCTAATCCAGAGAGACCCAGGATGGGACCCAGACCTTTTTGGGGCCTAGGGGGCATGAGGACCTCGCCCAAGTGGCGAGGCATTGCCACTTTGTCCAGAGAGTGGCGAGGCCCTCGCCGGTCAGCGGGCTCGGCCGGGCAGACCGCTCAGGCCGATGGTCTTTGCGGCCTAGGGTGAACCCTGAGGTGTGGGCCGTGTCTTAAAACCCTCCCAAACACCTACCTCCTTCACAAACCACACCCCCAAGCTCTCTTTTCTCTTCCAAGTTCCTGATTTTTGACAAAAAACCTCCCCTCCAATCACCCATTCCGTCGTTTTCTGCCACAACCCAAACACCTTCATCGTTTATAGCCATACCTACCTCTCTACACTCTCCGTTTTCTCTCATTTGAGCTCTTATATCCCTCATTTTGAGCTCAAAATCGTGTAAGCTCTTAATCCATCCCATCTCTTCATTTTCTTTCTTCAATCCCTGTTATTTGGGCCTTGACAACCTCTGTTGAGGCTTAAATTCATGGAGAACCAAAAGCTCCAGCCTCTATTCCCCTTATCTTCGCTTTCCATGGCCTTCTCTGAGTTCGTTACGGTAATATTTTTGATATCCACCTTTCTTTCTCTCATGAGAAAGAGAAAGGGTGCTCTCCTCTGTCACTAGACTCGGATGCCTAGTCATCCATGCCGTTGCTTTGTAGCTTGTTCGTTGCTGTTTTAGGATGTTTATGTTGATTCCTATGCTTAGTAGTGTAGTAGGTAGAAAGTGTAGTTGTGCTTGGTGGTTCGGGCTTAGTATAGCCTCATGCAGTCCTGTCATAATTCATGTAGAACTTTATTCCCTGTATTGTGATAAATTTTGTTAAATGAAATGCATGAAACTCCTTTTGTTATCAAATGTGTAGAATGCTGGACAAGTCGGAGTTGTACTTGACATTTGTGAACTCCTTCCACCCTCCACCATTACACCTCTAAACCCATCTCTCACTCCTCTTGGCTTCACCATCTCACACCCATATGAGCACAAAATCCACATTTTTGTGTCCCATAACTTTCATAACCTCCACATGTTGGGACATTTAGGGCCCGTTCAGCTAACTACATTAGGCGAGTTTAAGGTGGATGGAATTGTAAAAGTAACAATAAATGCATGTGTAAGGTATTGTCCCTAGATTGGGTGTATCCCATGGTTATCAACACCATGTTTGGAATGTATGCAATTACAAGTAAATCCCGGGCTTTTCTTTCAAATTACACTTAGAAATTTATCATCATGGGGTTTGGAAATCCCATCTCACACTCTCCAACACAAGGCTCATTTTCTAAAGCCTATAAAATTAATTTTAATCCCCTCCCACCCTCCTACCAAACATGCCACTCCAAATCCCGAGGTGGGATTAGCAATGCAATCCATTTAATACAACTTAATACCATTGGCCAAACAGTCCCTTAAAGTTTTGAAACTAAAGTTGGTACTCTTAGATTTTAAAGGATTTGACAGTGTAGGAAATCCAATAAATTGATAACGCGAACCCTAGGACTACCTTAGTTGGTGTGAACATATGTGTAGTGCTTGCGCGCAGTTAAATTCAAGTTCGGGCAACTTAATTCCGATCAAACAACTTTTGACCCTAAGCGATAAAATAATTTCTTGTATTAAAAATGGCATGAAATTATTTAGCGTATAAATGTGGACTTTGGATTATACCTATTGGATCACCGCTACTCCTAAATTAAGACTAGGCTACTGGTTACACTAGGAAATGTCAGAGACTGATAGACTTAGTTAGTCGGCTTGATTAGGTTGGAGTGAAAGCTCATTCTTTCGTTGAATCCTCCTAATACTATATAGGCTTCTTTAGTAACTCTTAGGAAGGTTGTTGATTAGTAACTATTCACACTCAGAGGAAACTTATATATCCCTTGGATTAATGTTAAGCCAAATCAATACACCCCTTGGAATTGCCTTATCAAGGACTTATTATATGGGGAATACGGAATAGAGCAGCTATATATAAGCGAAGTATTCACGGTTTGAATTGAATTCTCAATCCTGGTAGTTACCAATGAACTCTATATTCTAATCAAGTAGAAGGTCAGGATCAACTAGGATTAAGAACTGATACGACAAATTTTCTGTCCTCGCAAGGCAGAAGGTCTGTGTATCCGACTCAGACCCACTACATAACTTTCCTTCCGTGTTGGCCCTACCACTTACAACCAAAAGTTTATAACTTCGTCTTTGAGAAGTGTGAGGAAAGTATAGTCAATAGAGACTTTTCTTTTTAGGCCCAAGAAATTTCTCAAATGGGCAACAGACAGTTAGGAATTAGGTTCCCAGTCATAGACCATTCGGGCATCCATGTTGTGCATATGAACTTAGAAAGATAGCTGGTTTGTTAACTTCTTGTGTCCCAACCCCTTATGTGCTCATAATGTATAGATTATCTTACAGTATCAAACTAGACATGATTAAAGAAAGTAAGTCGAGACCTTAATAAAAAGGGTCCCCCTTGGGTGGAATTAGACATCTTGCCACAAACTCACATCCGTCCTTGAAATCAGCCACAATGCCCATTATTTTTAGCTACTTTCTATAACCATAGGTATCAATGCCATAGTACACATCATCGATGAAAGGCAGACTAATGTATTTCCCATTTCGTGTCGAGGATAAGTTCTAAATTACACCTTGTTCCGACATATGGATCAGGACACAGATTCTTGAGCCTTGAGGCAAGAAATTATTTTTAAGGGGGGTAGCATATTATGAGCCCAATGTCGTTAGGTCAGCTAATACATCTGTTGGATCAGAGTTATGTAGCGGAAGTGTGGTTGGCCCCTACCCTACTGACCCAGGATCAAAGGAAATTGATCCAGGAGATATGTAAGGTTAGGTCACCAAATAGGATCTGAATCTTCATCAGGACGTCAATAATGTAGTTACTAGAAGGAAAGCAATTAGGGTTTAAGTATTAAACCAATTCGTATTACTGAAGGAGCCTAACAATGGGTACGAGCTGAATTACAATAACCGAGGTAGATGTATCCATAGATGTGCTCGTTGAATACGAACTTAATGGGAGCCTTAGCCAATTTTAGGGCGAAGAAGTTTTAAGGAGGATAAACTAAAGTAAGCCAGACTAGTATAGATAGTATACACCCTACTACGCACATAAACTTGAAGTCTATAAAACTTAGGCAAAAGAAATAATAAAATCTTTACTTCTTACCCTTAGCCAATTTCGGGGACGAAATTATTTTTAAGGGGGGTAGATTATAATGCCCCAGATTTTTGCCAACCTGGAGTTAGATGTCCTTAGGCAAGTGGTAGATCCTAACCCCTTATGAACCTCTCAAACCTCAAATCCTTTAGGATTTAGACAAAGTTAACTAAGTGCTAAACTGGATTAGCTACGAAATCCGCTTGAATCACTTTAAATACGATCTGCAAGACCCAAAACTTGTAGAATCATTGACGCTAGGTTACCCTAAAATCTAGGATCAATCTCATTACCCAGTTGCCCTTGGGAGTACATTGAAACTCCACATCGGATCTGGACCGCACATCGAAAGTCCGAATAATATGAAGTTATAGAATTAGGACTGCCTTGCTGGGCTTAACAACCATCTCGGAAATCAAATCCAGATAGTGTCCCGGGGCTATTCGCTTGAGCTGGGACTGAAGAGTGTGAGAAACGTGAAAATAATTAGAAATAAATTCTGAATTTAAGTAATCTGAGACTTGTCACTTGCGGACCTGATATAAGTAATCAGACCGTCAGAATCTGACCCAAATACACCCTCGGATCAGGAGAAATTTCATACACAGGTCAGTGTACGTGTAACCCTGATCGAGTTTCGGTGACCGTTGAACGGAAACTGGTCCACCACGAGTGTTCTGGGAACCCGATTGGGCTAAAAACTTAACTCGACCTAGATCCATAGTCAGTGAGCTTAAGTCCGACCATTGGCTAAGGGGGGCTCCAGAAGTGCTCCGTTGAGACGGAACTGTCCTTATTTGGACATAACCTAAGTATACCATGACCCTCAGTCTAATTTGGTGAGTTTTTAGCCTATATAAGGACCTTAAACCCTCTCTCATTCATCCCATACGAATTTGAGAGAAACCCTAGGAGAGAGAAGAGAGAAAAGAGAGAGAAAGTGTGAGAGAAGTGGGAGAATCTTCCTACTATTCTACCCTGCCGATATACGTGCTTAACCATCACTTTCTAATCGCTATCCCAGCGATTCCGGCTTCATCCTTAGGTAAGAAAAACCTAACTCTAACTTGTTTTAGGGTTTCAATTGATACAAGTAGCAAAATAGCTAACATAACTCGTGATTTAGGTCGTTATACTATCGTGGACGAAGACTTCACAATTCTATCACGTTCGTTACGTTTCTACAGCTTAAGGTTCGGAGTTTAGACATATAGGTTAAGGTTTTCAAAGCTTTCAATGTTAGATAATGATAGATTCATGATCTGGGTGTTATTGTACATGCAAAATGCGATGTTCGTTTTGCAATTCAATTACATATGCAAATTATGCATATTGTGTATTCTGTATATTTGTAGAAAATACCGTATACGTACAAATTTTGAAAGTGTGTTTACCATGATTAATTACTATATGAACATGCTATATATATGTGTAATACTTACTCGGTGAAAGGATTCGCCCTAATACATGTTTTTGCTAGTATACGCTATGTATGTTAAAAGAGTGTATTCTAAGTGTTTGTGAAAATGCTTGTAGGAGTAAGTACGTAGATGATAGTGCTTTAGATAGGTGTTGAGATAAGATTCTTAACTACCTTAGAGATGTGTATGATTTCCTCCATGCAAGTTGTTTAAATTAATTACTTACTTATGAAATATATGTGTTTGTATTTCCTGCTTGCCTTGTGCTTTATAACATGCTTGTTAACATGTTTGAATTTTTTGTTTATTCGGCTTTACTCTACATGCTTCTGGTTATGGATTGAATATGATCGGGGCTATGTTATAGTCCAGGCGATCGGTAACAGACTTGAGAGTTCGTGGTTGAGATTCCTTCGCTACATAGGATGTGTTTGACGAACCCGAGTCGTACTTCGGTTGGCGACAGTGGTTAGGCCACGCGAAGTGCTTATGCACTTCATGCCGTTCAGCTAGTTGTGCGCTTGTACTAGTCGAGCTCGTCAAGCAACCCGATCTATCTAATGTATGTTCACCATGTTTGGACACTACTGCTTGAACCTAAGGCACCAAACTTACCAGTGTAACCCCGTTAACCTTGGTACCTTGATCCGTTAAGACTCATGAGCCGAGCAGGTGGTATGGGACACCGTGGTCGAGCTGTCACCTACGCTGGGGCGATGTGCCTCCTCGTAGTGACTAGTCAGCAACCCAGACTCGTGAGCCGAATACAGTGGTATGGGACAATGTATTCAAGCTATCGGCCTACACTAATAAGGTGATGGGGGAGTGGTGTAACGATTGCGTATAACAACCCGACAACCCTTTGTAGTGACCTCGAGCATACTTTGAATCTACGGAGAGTCGCTGGGCCTTCCCATAGTAAACAACGTATAAACTAGGCCTGTCTTGATAAGGTGATGGGGGAGCGGTGCAACGAGTGCGTGTAATAGCCCTGGTAGCCCTTTACAATGACCTAGAACTGCATCATTATATCAGCTCATCTAGGACTGACGACCCTAAAATAGATCATTGTTTGGGAATGATATAAGGGAGGTACCTTATTTTCCCAATACTGCTGTATGAAAAGGACTAATAATAACTTGGTAATCACGCTCCTAACATAGTATTGTATGTGCCTGGAAGATGTGGAGCACTGAGGGATGAACGCATGCCGCGGACGTAAGATGGTGTCTCACGACGGTGGTTTGGCAAGGGCATGCATTATGACTACATTCCATACCTGCATTAATAAGAGTATTTAGGAGTGTTTGATTGTACTGCTTTATCATTACTGCTTGACTGAATTGATAACATGTTAACCTATTGTTAAGGGTCAAATATTGCATATCAGACCCCAATTACTGCCTAGATTTACGAACTTGACACTGTTTAAACGACCCGATTTAATCGTGTTTGTGATGCAGGGTGTATTTACGAGCGTGGACTGAAAAAGATGCTAAATGCATAGAATTGACGCTTAGAATTAACAAAGCTAAGGGATGGACCCCAGAGGACCAAGATCGACGAATTTACACACCAGAGATCCGCAAAAATCAAGAAACTGAAGCTCGAGTGGCCTGAAAGTCGTCCAGAATGAAAGATCATAGGGTTCCCTCCATTTGATCAACTCAAGACTTTATACAGAGCCTAAAGACTTCAAATTAACCGTACACGTCGAATTTCAGCTAGTGGATCCCTCTGGAAGTGGCCCAACTGATAGATCAACGCATAAACCATTGATTTTTGGGCCCATTCGATTTC
The DNA here is from genome assembly GCA_030180095.1 of Magnolia changhungtana. Lineage (NCBI taxonomy): Eukaryota > Viridiplantae > Streptophyta > Magnoliopsida > Magnoliales > Magnoliaceae > Magnolia > Magnolia changhungtana. The sequence goes on from JASAUF010000554.1 coordinate 3,574,680, forward strand.
TGGATATGTGTTAAAATTGGGTTCGACCCATCAAATGAGGTGATAAAACGTATGGATGGAGTGGATCTCTCAGAAACATCACCGTGGACCCCACCTGAGTCAGGGTGCGTATGGTGCACAAGTGCACCAGATGTGCACGGTAGCTATATCACATTCCAAAATGGGTTGATCCTGTGTCAAAGTTAAAAACGGCAACTGCAGTTTTGATTTTTACGCAGACAGTGGCGCGGAGACCTTTTGCGGATCGCTGTGAGCCACCATCGTGACCCACGTGGGCAATCCAAACTATCCATCACACAGACGGGCGAAAACCAGTCAAACCCATGTTGAATTTGGGTAATCTCACACACGCACATGCCCGCTACAGAGGTTACAAGAGGGCTATTTTACAGCGTTCAAAATAGTGCAGCGTGATTGAATCCTGTGGGCCGCATCAATAGACAATAAAAACCATTCATCTCCGACCGTTTTTTCATCACTCATCTAATGGACGGCGTGGATTCCTCCGTCGACGTCAATAATGGGCCCCACCAAGCATCAGCATAAGCCCATTTACGCATCAGTTATACGGGATTTGGAGAGATCGCACGTTGTAGCCGTTCCGTGATCATGGAGATGATCGGACCATCCATCTAGACTGTCTAAACCTTTCCTGAGGAGCAACCGACCGTCGTCAAGGATGCCGAATGGATCAGATCTCCAAATCGGCTGGCCAATCTACGCCAAACAAAGATTGAACGCAAGATCTTCTTGCGTAGAAACAGAGCAGAGCACAATTGCTTCTTGCTGCGTAAACCAACTCCAACCGACTGTAGCTATCCACAGACTGTCTCCTTGTGCGGAAGAACCATCTGACTTGTAATGCCCTGAAAATCAGGGGTCGAGCATAAACTCAACTCCCGAGTTCCAACGCATCACTTATGCAACAAAATGAATGATGATTGAATGTTGTCTGTATTAGTGTAGTGAACATGAGTGAGATTAAGCCAAAACAGCATATCATACTCCAGAGACAGTTAAATTGTAAGTGAAAGACTGTGATAGATAGAAAAATATATAAACTATAGTAAGTCTCCAGAGTGTGATAAGGTTACCAGGTTAATGAATTACAAGTACAATTTCAAAATATACCAAAGGTGTAGTGTCATTTAGACATCTCTCTAATCTCATCGATCAAGACACGGCTCACATGAAGCCGCCAAAAAATAGCATACACGAGAAAGCATCCTCGTCATCACAAAAGTTCAGCTCTGCCTCAGAAGTAGCGTTGTCATCTACAATCAGACAAAGTCTGGTAGGTGTTCGGAACATCGTCCCGTAACGTGGGAGTGAGCGATCAACTCAGTGGAATAATAAAGCATAGGTTAACATCTTATCAAAATAGTCAAGCAGTAATGATAAAGCAGTACAATCACCAATTCTAAATACTCTTATTAATGAAAGTATGAATGCAGTCATGATGCATGCCCTCACCAACATACTCCCTCATGCGACACCATCTTACGTCCATGGCATGCTTTCATTCTTCAGTGCTCCACATCTTCCAGGCACATGCAATGCGATGATGAGCATGATTACCGAGTTGTTATTAGTCCATTTCAAACAGCAGGATTGGAAAACTAAGGTACATCCCTTGTATCATTCCCAAACATGATCCATTCTAGGGTCGTCAAACCTAGATAATCTCATACGATAGTGTGGTTCTAGGGCGTTGTAAAGGCTGCCAGGGCTGTTACACGCATTCGTTACACCACTCTCTCATCACCTTTTTTAACGGTTCATCACTAAATTGATACAGGCCTAGTTCATACTCTATACACTGCGGTAAAACTCATCGCCTCACCGCAAATTCAGAGTATGCTCGAGGTCACTACAAAGGGCTCGTCACCAATCAGTGTAGGCCAACAGCTTGAATATAGTGTCCCATACCGCCATAATCAGCTCACGAGTCTAGTTACTCAATGGACACTACGGGAAAGCACATGGCCCCAGCGTAGGTCGACAGTTCGACCACGGTGTCCCATACCACCATGCCCGGCTCATGAGTCTTAGTGGATCGAGGTACCATGGTTAGCAGGATTTCACTGGTAAGTTCAGTACCCTAGGTTCAAGCAGTAGCGTCCAAACATGGTGAACATACATTAAACATATCGGGTTACTTGACGAGACTGACTAGCTCGAGCGCACAATCAACTGAATGACATGAAGTGCATAAGCACTTTGCATGGCCTAACCACTGTCGTCAACGGAAGTACGACTCGAGTTCGTCAAACACATCCTACGTGGCGAAATGAATCTCAACCACGAACTCAAGTATAGTACCGATTGTCTGGACTACAATCATAGTCCCAATCACAATCAATCCTCATTCAGAGCATGTGGAGTAAAGCATAATAAACAAAGTAATTCAAGCATGTTAACAAACATGTCATAAAGCATGTTATAAAGCATAATGTAAAAATGAAGTACAAACACACATATTTCATAGTAAGCGATTAAATTGAACAACCATCATGAAGGAAATCATATACGTTTCTAAGGTAGTTGAGAATCCCATCTCAATACCTACCTGAAGCATGATTATCTAAGCACTCACTCTTACAAGCATTTTCACAAACACTTAGAATACACTATTTTAACATACATAATGTATATTAGCAAAAACATGTATTAGGGCGAACCCTCTCGCCAAGTAAGTGTTATACACATATATAATATGTTCATACAACAAATAATCATGGCAAACACATTTTCAAAATTTATACGTATACGGTACTTTCTACAAATACCTAGAATACACAAAATTTCATATTCTTCGTATTTAATCGAAACGGAAAACAGACAGCACTTTGTACATGTGCAATTGCATGCAGATCATGAATCTATCATTATCTGACATTGAAAGTGTTGAAAACCATAACCTATACACCTAAAGTCTGCACCTTTTATCGTAGAATCGAAACGAATTCGATAGGTTTGCTAAGCTTCAGTATACGGCGATGTGGTAACCTATAACATGCTTTAAGTTAGTTATTTCATAACTTACAACTATCAAAACTCCAAAATAGATTAGGTTAGGGTTTCTTACCTAGAAATGACGTCGGAATCATCGGGAAAGCGATTAGAAAGAAGTGGTTAAGCTCGTGTAGTGGCAGGGAAAAAGGGCAGGAAGAATCCTCCCACAACTCTCTCACTTTCTCTCTCTTTTCTCTCTCTTTTCATAGGGTTTTTCTGAAATATGTATGGCTGAATGAGAGAGGGTTTTAAGGTTCTTATATAGCCTAAAACTACACTAAAATAAACTCAGGACCAAGGTCTACTTGGGTTTTGTCCAAAGGGCATCTGTTTCAACTCAACGGAGCATTTCTGGAGCCTCCCCTTGAGCCAAAGGTCGGACTTAAGCTCATAGACATTGGATCTAGGTCGAGTTACATTTTTGTTTCGGTCGGATTCCCAGATCATACATGGCGGACCAGTTTCAGTTCAACGGTCAGTGGATCTCGATCGGAGATTCTGAGTACATGGATATGTTTGGGGAAATATCCCTGATCCGAGGGTGTAATTTGGCCTGATTCTGACGGTCTGGTTGCTTAATACTGATCCGCAAGCGACAAGTCTCAGATTTCATAAATTTGTATTTTATTTTTAATTAATTTCACATTTCTCATACTTCTCACTCTAGGCTCAAGCGAATAGTACTGGGACACTATCTGGATTTGATTTCCGAGATGGTTGTCAAGCCTAGCAAGGCGGTCCTAATTCCTTAACTTCGTGTTAATCGGACTTTCGACGTGCGGTCCAGATCTGATACGGAGTTTCAATGTGCTCCCGAGAGCAATTGGGTAATGAGATTGATCCTAGATTTTAGGGTAACCTAGCGTCAATGATTCTACAAGTTTTGGGTCTTATAGATCGTATTTAAAGTGATTGGTGCTAATTTCACAGGTACTCTAGTTTAACACTGGCTAATTCTCGCCTAATTTCTAAAGGATTTAGTCCTGAGTAATTTCTATCTGAGGTGGTACCTGGGCCTTTGTAGTTTGTATATAAAGTGATCCAAGTTATAATTCTTAGCTAGTTTAAGATAGTGTCTAGGGTGAAAGTACTTAGAAAAATTGAAAAAACAAGGTGGTGAAGGGTGAGATTTGTGAAGGAAATGGGTTCATAAGCGGTTTTAGACTTTGGGATTGAGTTCTGACAAGTTAATAAAGTTTTAGGATCGACCCATTGCCTAAGGACGTCTAATTCCAGTTTGACAAAAATCCAGGATGTTACACGACCGACCTTCCATCTGTATAAAGAAAGAGGAGAAAGAGAGGGGAGGGCATTCAATCATCCACGGCTTCGACATGAGAGAGAGATCGTAGTTTTGTTTTGTTTTGTTTTCCTTTTATTTTTTTCTTTTGTTTTTGTTTAAGAGATCCAGCCCATTCATGTTAGGCTGAACCTCTTAGCTAGGGCTAAGAGGTGAAGCTTGTGGCATGATGGGGTTGATCCTACGGCTTTGATTCATGTCATGGACTATGTTGATTCTAGTTTTGAATAATAGAAATATTTTTAGTTTTTAATGGTTTATTGTGACTTACATTACAGTAGATCTACGATGGCTTGAGTATTTCCTTTTCCTTTCTTGTGATTATGAAGTCAGGATGCCCTGTTGTTCACCATCGCCTCTTAGATATGGTGGAATGACGGAACTCTTCCTGACATTCATACATCACTAAAATTGGCTGTGAATTGGTTTAATTCTGTTGTTTGCTTTGTCTCATGGGAATAGGTTTGTGATGGAATCAATTCTAATTTACACCCATCTGATCTCTTGAAAACTAGATTAAATGAAGTTCAGAATTGATTTACAGGTTATATCTTCCAACTAGATGAAGATGGGACTCGAAGTTCAGTTGAGTTCATGAATCAAGCGTAGATCTCCCTGATCTCTACATGTGGATCCTCTGAATCCCTAGTTTCCTACCTTTAAATTTCACCAATTTTAGTTTACTATTTCACTATTATTCACTTATATTCACCTGATTTAGATTTCATCTTAGTCTAGTCCTAGTTCTAGTTATTTTCAGATTACGTACAGGTTTCAGTCCCTGTGGATTCGACCTCGGTCTCACCGAGTTTATTACTACATCACAACCCTATACTTGGGGAGTGAACAAGTTTTTGGCGCCGTTGCCGGGGACTGACGGTTACGTTTTTTTGAGATTAACTAGAATTGTGATTAGTTTGAGATTAGTACTCTTTCTAATTTTAGGTCATAAATTTTTCTGTTTGATTTCTAGAAACTAACTTGTTTTCTTATTTTGTAGGATTCTAAGATAGAAACTTCCAACTTGGTAATCTCTTTCTAATTTCTTTATTTTTTTTTCTATTTTTAGGAACTAGTTTATTGTTAGAGATTTTCCTCTTTTACTTTTAGAAACTAGGTTAGTAATTTCCTTTTTTAGAAGCTCTTTCTAATTTAGAAACTAACTCATCTTTCTATTATTTTCTATTTTTATTAACTTTCTAATTCTAGGATTTTTTTCCCTTTTTTAGAAACTAGCTTAGCTTTTTATTCCTAAGATTAGAAACTTTCCTTTTTGGTAACTAACTTTCTATTTTTAGAAACTAATTTCTTTGGTTTTCTTTTGCAGGATTCTAACATAGGAACTTTCAACCTGGTAACTCCTTTCTAATTATTTCTCTTTTTATTTCTAGATCTTGTATTGTTGTAGGATTTTTTTTTCTTTCTTTTATTCTTAGGATTGGATTCAGAATTAAGGTTTTACTATGCAAGAGTTGGAACGTATGTATGCTGAGATAGCCAAGAAATCTTGGGAAAGTTTTTTGATGTATGATGAGAATGATGGAAAACAGCCTATGCCTCAAATATTTTTTGAAAATTTCTTCAACCAATCGAAACAAGATGCTCCACCAATTAAGAAGTTCTTCGGTGATTATCTGCGGGAAAATAATTGCATTCCACGAGTTAAGAAAGCAGTACGTGATTATTGGAATGATGATGTATATCAACTCCCGACCTATGACTCGTATGACTATGATCAGTGGAAACATCAACATTGGGGAAATGAACCAACAACATGTTATAATGATTATTCTCTTGGATCCCCTACCTTTGAGATCCAACAGGATTCAATTTAGCATAGCATAGCCTGTCTCGCAGAAATTCAAAAGTCGTTGGAAGCGCTTAATTCACGCCTTGATAAAGTAGAGGAGGTTCGGTCATCCCAGCCACAATTCATTCCAGAAATACAAGGCGAGGAAAGTGATCCTAACTCGCTTTTGAAGAATTTTGAAATTTGGAATGAAGAGTTGAATGGTGCTAATGAGCATATGGTTCACTTTCCCGATGAGTCGATCTCGATGACGGTTCAAAGGAGTGGTCAAGAGATGTGGGTATCTTTCCAATACAGTGATGATGACACACCTTCCTTACATGACACACAGGCTCTCAATGATGAGGTAGGGGTTAGTTTATTCGAACCTTAACCGAATTTCGGTATAGAATGTGAGGAAAGCGATCCCATCCAAAGTGTGCATTGCACAGAATTAGACGATGATGCGTATTGGGATGATGATTATGAACGTGTAGCCCAGATTCCCCTAGAATCAATCTCAAGTTTGGTCCAGGTCGATGATCAAGACATACATGAAGTGATCGGTCATAATGAGCCACTCCCCTCACCTGACATGTCTGATTTAAAGGTGGAGGATGAGCCCCTTACAACCGACCCTTCTAACTCTTGTGAAACATGTTTGGGCCACTCCTCTGAATCGAATGATGATGTGATTCGGGAGAAGGACGAGTTGCTCGCTACGAACCTAGAATTTGAAACCACTCAGTTGAGGCCACCATCTGAGCTGTACACGTTTGATAATTCAACGCCTCGATTGAGTTGTTTCAATGAACCAATTGATCACATCGATGCTTCCTCTATTGATTTTCAATCTGTCGGTGCAGGGCTGGAGCAAGAGAGCATACATCCGTCCACTGTCAAGGATGATGAATTCCTTGGGTAGATCGTCACGAGCTCCAATGTGAAAAACAAGTCACACTCAGCTGAACTTCCCAACTCTTGGGATTGCTTGGCACACTTTGTAGATTCAAACGATCCCATGTTAAAAGATAAAGTGGATGCCTTACAAGACGACATCTCGGTAGTCATCACTGACAGAGAGAACCCTTATTCTGAAGCCCCTTCCTCCCCTAATCCTAAACATCTACAATTAAAGGAGGAGGAGCTGAAAATTGAACTGAAGTTTGACACTTCGGAATGTGTTGAGGCTACATCACTTCTTGCAAAGTTTTCTAAACTTTATCTACTTGTATTCTCTGATTCACCATGGGATACTAACGTTGAAACTTCTTCTGTCATAGGTGAATCGTATATACTCTGGATACCTCAAGCAATTCAATGAAAAATTTCTTATGAGGTACATAAGTCTCTCTGGAAAGTCGTGCTCCAGGGCACCCAAGCCTATTGTAAAAAGGGCTTTTGGATGATCTTGTTGAGGAACTTACTTAGAAATTTATCCAGATACTGGCCGGAAGAGGAACCTTGCTGCATGACTCAGTAGTTTTTCTCTGCTTTCATAGGATTAGGTTAGTTTGCTTTATACGTTGTTTATGATAGTTTGCTTTTATGTTTTCACTCTCGTGCTGACCTGCTCTCACACTACAATCTTTTGAAAAATCTCTCTCGATTCCTTCATCGAGGTACTATCTTCCCATCACGTCTCATTTACTTTCGTTGTCCCATGTGCATTACATGCACATATATCTTTTACATTGAGGACAATGCAACTTTTAGTTTAGGGGTGGGAGATTAGGTTACCTGATCAGTGTTTTCTTGGTCTTGAGCAAAAATTGCGAAAAGTTTTAAATTTTTCTGAATTTTCTTGTGAATTCGAAGTGATTTTGACGGTATCTTTGATTTAGAATTATAAGATAAGTGATGTTGATAATTTATGACTCATGGATTCAGTTATCTATTAGATTTCACAGTTAAGTTTGAATTGTTAATCCAGGATTAGAAGTTTTAAACATTGATAGAATCATGATTTCACATGTCATATCTCGCTTACACATTGAGGTTTCAGTTCAATATTGAAGGATTGACTTGGTAATCATTAAGCATGAAAGGAACCAATATGGGGAATTTGTCCCTCCTGTTCAATAAGAAGAATGAAAGAAAAAGAAAAATACCCAGCTACAAGATAACTGCCTGTGGAAAGGGTTGGGTGAACGAACTTCACCATAGGTTTGCTCCATATAGGTGTAGATTCGAGTCCCCATGGTTACCATTCGGAAAGAGTTAGGCGATTAGTTTTCACCATAGGTTTGATCCCTATAGGTGAGGATTTGATTCCCCTCCTTAGCGTTATTTTTAATGGAAAAATCAAAAGATGATAAGAATGAAAGGATGATCTATGAGGCATGTTTTGGTTTAAGTTTTGGTTGTCATGAACTCTCTTGATGGTTACCAATGATATCATGAAACAGAGAAGTGACTCTTAATGTTGACAAGCCAGGACCACACCATACACCCATGGAACTCAATGTTTAGAATTGTTCTGACTAATGGATTAATACTTTGCACTTGACTATGAAGTTTACCGTGCACTTGAGGCCAGGAGAAAATGATGCCCAACATTCATGAATCTTACAATTCTAGGATCTCGATTGTACCTCACAAATCACCTGAGTTTATAGAAACTGTCCTGGAATTCTCAACTTATTTTTTTTTGCATATTTTGCTCGGGACTAGCAAAATGCTAGTTGGAGGTTGTGTTGAGGGTCAAATATTGCATATCAGACCCTAGTTACTACCTGGATTTACGAACTTGACATTGTTTATACAATCCGATTTAATCGTGTTTGTGATGCAGGGTGTATTTACGAGCATGGACTGAAAAAGATGCTAAATGCATAGAATTGATGCTCAGAATTAACAAAGCCAAGGGATGGACCCCAGGGGACCAAGATCGACAGATTTACACACCAGAGATCCGCAAAAATCGAGAAACTGAAGCTCGAGTGGCCTGAAAGTCGTCCAGAATGCAAGATCATATAGTTCCCACCATCTGATCAACTCAAGACTTTATACAGAGCCTAAAGACTTCAAATTAACCGTACACATCGAATTTCAACTAGTGGATCCCTCTAGAAGTGGCCCAACTGATAGATCAGTGCATAAACCATTGATTTTTGGGATCATTTGATTTCTGGATATGTGTTAAAATTGGGTTCGACCCATCAAATGAGGTGATAAAACGTATGGATGGAGTGGATCTCTCAGAAACATCACCGTGGACCCCACCTGAGTCGGGGTGCGCATGGTGCACAAGTGCACCAGATGTGCACGGTAGCTATATCACATTCCAAAATGGGTTAATCCCGTGTCTAAGTCAAAAACGGCAACTTCCGTTTTGATTTTTACACAGACAGTGGCGCGGATGCCTTTTTTGGATTGCTATGGGCCACCATCGTGACCCATGTGGGCAATCCAAATCGTTCATCATGCAGAGGGGCGAAAACCAGTCAAACCCATGTTGAATTTGGGTAATCTCACACATGCACATGCCCGCTACAGAGGTTACAAGAGGACTGTTTTGCAGCGTTCAAAATAGTGCAGCGTGATTGAATCCTATGGGCCACATCAATAGACAATAAAAACCGTTCATCTTTGACCATTTTTTCGTCACGCATCTAATGGACGGCATGGATTCCTCCGTCGACATCAATAATGGGCCCCATCAAGCATCAGCATAAGCCCATTTACGCATCAGTTACACGGGATTTGGAGAGAATGCGCGCTGCAGCCGTTCAGTGATCATGGAGATGATCGGACCATCCATCTAGACTGTCCAAACCTTTCCCAAGGAGTAACTGACCGTCGTCAAGGATGCCGAATGGATCAGATCTCCAAATCGGCTGGCCAATCTATGCCAAACAAAGATCAAACGCAAGATCTTCTTGCGTAAAAATAGAGCAGAGCACGATTGCTTCTTGCTGCGTAAACCAACTCCAACCGACTGTAGTTGTCCACGGACCGGCTCCTTGTGCAGAAGAACCATCCGACTGACCTTCCATCTGTATAAAGAAAGAGGAGAAAGAGAGGGGAGGGCATTCAATCATCAATGGCTTCGACGCAAGAGAGAGATCGTAGTTTTGTTTTTTTTTTTTTTTTGTTTTCTTTTTATTTTTTTCTTTTGTTTTTGTTTAAGAGATCCAGCCCATTCATGTTGGGCTTCACCTCTTAGCTAGGGCTAAGAGGTGAAGCTTGTGTCGTGATGGGGTTGATCTTACGGCTTCGATTCATGCTATGAACTATGTTGATTCTAGTTTTGAATAATAGAAATATTTCTAGTTTTTAATGGTTTATTGTGACTTACATTACAGTAGATCTGCGATGGCTTGAGTATTTCCTTTTCCTTTCTTGTGATTATGAAGCCAGGACGCCCTGTTGTTCACCATCGCCCCTTAGATATGGTGGAATGACGGAACTCTTCCTGACATTCATACATCACTCAGATTGGCTGTGAATTGGTTTAATTCTGTTGTTTGCTTTGTCTCATGGGCATAGTTTTGTGATGGAATGCATTCTAATTTACACCCGTCTGATCTCTTAAAAACTAGATTAAATGAAGTTCAGAATTGATCTACCCTATGTTTTGATGATGCCGTGGCAGGTTTCAGTCCCTGTGGATTCGACCTCGGTCTCACCGAGTTTATTATTACATCACAACCCTATACTTGGGGAGTGAACACCTATGATCTATTGTTCTACTGAGTTGATCACTCACTCTCATGTTACGCGACGGTGATTAAACACCAAACCAGACCCTGTTTGAGTTTCAGATGATGGCGATGCTTGCGAAGCGGAGTCGGACTTTTATGATGATGAGGAGGGTTTCTCCTTACACAGCTATCAGGTGGGTCTATGTAGACCATCTTCTGATCGACGAGGTTACAAGGTTGCTGATTAGATGCCATTACACTTTAGTTTGCTCTTTTGGAGCACCCTTGTATATTCATTTTGTCCATTTTTGGAGTATACATTGATATATTTAACCTGGTAACATGTTCACACTTTGGAGACTTACAATAGTTTATATATATTTTATATATTTATCACAGTCTTCCGCTTGCATAATTTAACTCTCTAGAGTATGATATGTTGTTTTAGCTTAATCCCATTAATCTTTAATGCACTAATACGAACAACATTCAATCATCATTTTTTATGTTGTATAAGTGATGCGCTGGAACTCGGGAGTTGAGTTTATGCTCGACCCTTGATTTTCAGGGCATTACTATAACGCCCTGAAAATCGGGGGTCGAGTATGAACTCAACTTGTTCACTCCCCAAGTATAGGGTTGTGATGTAGTTTTAAACTCGGTAAGACCGAGGTCGAATCCACAGGGACTGAAACCTGTACGTTATCTGAAAATAACTAGAACTAAAACTAGAATAAGATGAAATCTAAATCAAGTGAATTTGAGGAATAATGGTGAAATAGTAAACTAAAATATGTAGAATTCAGAGGTAGAGAACTAGGGATTCAGAGGATCCACTTGTAGAGATCAGGGAGATCTACACTTGATTCATGAACTCAACTGGACTTCGAATCACATCTTCATCCAGTTGGAAGATATATCACTCAAGCACAATCAGAACATCTGGTGATCCAGTTTTCAAGAGATAAGAAGGGTATAAATTAGAATGGATTCCATCACAAAACCATGCCCATGAGACAAAGCAAACAATGGAATTAAACCAATTCAACAGCCAATCTGAGTGATGTATGAATGTCAGGAAGAGTTCTGTCATTCCACCATGTCCAAGGGGCGATGGTGAACAACAGGACATCCTAGATTCATAATCACAAGAAGGGAAAAGGAAATACTCAAGCTACTGCAGATCTATTGTAATGTCAGTCACAACAAACCATTAATAACTAAAATAATTCCTTAAAATAAAAACTAAGATCACGTTAATTCAATAACAAATTAGCACGTAGAACTTCCCATCACACCACAAGCTTCACCTCTTTGCCCTAGCTAAGAGGTTTAGCCTAACATCGCTAGGCTAATTGCCATAGGGTTCATAGAAAGAGAAACAGAAAAAGAAAAGGAATAAAGTAAGTAAGATTCAAACTCGTTCTCTCGCTCCCTGTTCACAAACTCCCAGCCATAGGTACCCTCTCCCTCTTGCTTGTCCTTCCTTTTAAAGGTAACATGGGTCGGCTGAGGTTGGTCGATGGCCCACATCAGCTCACGCATCAAGGAGTTTTTGGAAACTTCTTCTTTCGCAGTAAAATCGCGAAACTGGTTGTGTTTGGAACGATTTTCGGAATGGCTGATTGTCCCAACCTTGGATCTAGCTTCATGGCTGGTGTCGACCCCACCTTTTGCAGCTTGTGGACGGTCCAGATCATGGATCTGATGTTGTCTATGAACGCACAATTGTCAGAGAAGTCGGGCCGCGTTCGGACGCACGTCCTGCGTATTGCATGTGGAATTTGGAGTCGGTGGCTTCAGTGGGGCCCATGATCGATGTCGTTTGACAAATCCACACCGTCCATTACATTTCCCTTGAAATTTGGTTGGGAAGGATCATTTTTCACTGGTTTCATGTGGCCCATCGGACCAAATCCCTCCACCGTCTATCTTGCTTTTGATCACATCTCTTCCTGTACGCACTTGCATTGATGCAGATGGCCACCATGACTGAGGTAGACGCCTCCACTTGAGAGCATTGGACGGTCCTGATCGACCGTCCGACCGTGATCGAGATGACCGAATGGCCTACGGAGACCGGACGCGCGTTACAGAGACAGCGCATCTTGCGCTGGCTGACGGTGGGGCCCATGAATGTCATTTTTTTGAGAGATCAAAACCGTCCATTGGATTCGCTGTGGAATTTCAGTGCGGGAGGAGTGGTTTTTTGAATTCCGATTCTTCGGCCCACTGAATCCAGGCTTCAGTCGTCCGTCCTGCATTTGAGACTTCCTGTACATGTACTGCTCGTGAAAATTAGACCACAGATCAGAGTGTGGTCGGTTTTCCCTCCTGAACCTTCTTAACGGTGCGGATTATCACGATGTGTGATGATGGTGGCCCAACTGACGTCGACCGCAACTCCCTGTTACGGTTTTCACGCCGCTGAAAACGGAAATTTCCGTTTTAGTGAGGGAAGTCGGGTCAGCGCCTGCTGACCGACTTAGTCCACTCGGTGCATGGCGAGTGCACTTAGTGTGTTATACACACACTGCTCAGGTGGGGTCCAGTGTGATTTTTATGAGGAATCCAATCCATCCATCCACCTTGTCTCTTCATATAATGGGATGAATCCAAATTTGAAGCATATCCAGATCTCAGGCGGGCCCCGATTTGAAGATTAATTGGATGATCTGTCTGTTGGCCCACTTCCCGAGATCTTTAATGGCTGAAATTTAGTATTTACGGTTAATTTATGGCTCACATCCCATGTATGAAGTCTCGTGTTAATCGGATGGTGGTAACTCTGTGATCTTGTAATCTGGACCAGTTTCGAGCCATTTTTAAGTGAATGGCTTGATATCCTCGAATCCCTAGCGTTGATCTTGGTCCTCTGGAGTCCTTCCTTTGCCTTGGTGATTTCAGATCGTCAAAATCCATGCTTTTAGTACCTTTTTGCAATCCATGCTCTCAAATACACCCTGTGTCACAAACATGGTTAAAACCGGCGTTAAACAGTATTATGCTCGTAATTTCGAGAAATAAATGGGGTCTAATATGTAATATTTGACCCTCAACACAACTTACGAGTTCCAACGCATCACTTATGCAACATACACAATGATGGTTAAATGTTGTCTGAGTTAGAGCAATAAACATGAATGAGATTATACCAAAACAGTAAATCATACTCCAGTTCAATTGTATAAAGGCAAGCGGAAGACTGAAATTTCATATTCAAAGTATGTAAAGTAACAAAATTTTGTGAACTCCAGAGTATGAGTACTAACTGAGTACCAATATACATGTATTGTTTCTAAGTCAAAAATCAAAATACAATTCCGTAGATAAGCCTTGGAATCCCCGCGATGCAGTCGGCCTAAGCATATCCGTCAGAGTACTGCATAAAGGAGAACTCATCCTGATCATCCTCGAAGTCGGGCTCCTGCTCCTGAACCGAGGCACCATCTATACCTGCGACAGAGTCTGGTGGGTGTTGCAAACACCGTCCCGTAACGTGGGAGTGAGTAGCTAACTCAGTGGAAGAATAAAGCATAGGTTAACATGTTATCAATTCAATCAAGCAGTAATGATAAAGCAGTACAAATCAAACAATTCTAACTACTCTTATTAAGTGCGAAAATGAAATGACATGATGCTGTATGCCCTTGCCAAACCACCCTCAAGCGACATCATCTTACGTTCGCGAATGCTTAACTCCCTCAGTGCGCCACATCTACTAAGCACATGCGGTGTGATGATGATCATGATTACCGAGTTATTATTAGTCCATTTCAACCAGCAGTATTGGAAAACTAAGGTACCTCCCTTGTATCATTCCCAAACATGATCCATTCTAGGGTCGTCAATCCTAGCTAATCTCATACGATATTATGGTTTGAGAAGCGTAGTGAAGGCATCGCAAAGGGCTCGTCACCCGTCAGCGCGGATACAGATCTCACCGTATGCGGCTCAATTGCTGGCCGTCAGCTCAAGTACAGGTCTCACCGTACTTGGCTCAATCACTAGCCGTCAGCTCGAGTATAGGTCTCACCGTACTCGACTCAACTCATACTCTAGTTGCTGTGAAAGACTCGTCGCCAATCACAGACACTTGGAGTATACTCGAAGATACTACGGAGGACTCGTCACCCGTCAGCACGAGCACAGGTCTCACCATACTTGGCTCTCGCCGTAAGTATCGACAGCTCGAATACATTGTCCCATACCACCGTATTCGGCTCACGAGTTTAGTTGCGCAATGGTCCCTACGGGGAGGCACATGGCCCCAGCGTAGGCCGACAGCTCGACCATGGTGTCCCATACCACCATGCCCAGCTCATGCGTCTTAGCGGATCGAGGTACCATGGTTAACGGGATCGCCACTTGTAAGTTTGGTACCCTAGGTTCAAGCAGTAGCGATCAAACATGGTGAACACACATACACATATCGGTTTACTTGACGAGCCTGACTAGCTCGAGCGCACCACAAGTTGGGCGATATGGAGCGCAAAAGCACTTTATGTGGCCAACCACTATCGCCAACCGAAGTACGACTCGGGTTCGCCAGACACATCCTTTGTGGCGACATGAGTCTCAGCCACAATCTCAAGTTTGGTACCGAATGTTTGGACTATAGACTTAGTCCGAAACTCAAACAGATCTCATCAATAGCATGTGGAGTAAAGCATGATAACGAAGTAATACAAGCATGTTAGCAGGCATGTTATAAAGCATGAAATAAAGCATGAAGTAAAGCATGTTGTAAAGCATGTTATAAAGCACTATACAAGTAGGGATACATTACATACACATCACAAGTGAGTGGTTATAGCGAACCACCACATGGAATCCTACATGTCTCTAAGGTAGTCGGGAATTCCATATCAGCGCCTATCTAAGGCACTAACACTCAAGCTTTTTCACACACAAGCATTTACACAAACACTTAGAGTGCGCTATTCCAACATACATGACATATGTTAGCAAATGCGTATTAGGGCTATTCTTTCGCCAAGCGGTTATTTTATCCGCGTATACCATATTCATACAACAAATAATCATTACAATTACACTTCCAAAATTTACACATATGTGGTATTTCTAGAATACACAATTTCAACATACATAGTGTTTACAAGCGAACATATATTACGGCGATTCCTTTCGCCAAACTAGTATTTTATCCATATATTGTATAATCATACATTAAATAAACATGTCAAACATTTTTCCAAAAAAAATACGTATACGGTATTTCTAGAATACACAATTTCAACATACGTAGCATTTACAAGTGAACATGTATTTCAGCGATTCCTTTTGCCAAATTAGTATTTTATCCATATATCATATAATCATACATTAAATAAACATGTCAAACATTTTCCCAAAAAAAATACGTATACGGTATTTCTACGTATACCTAGAGTATGTGAAATTCCATATTCTACAACGTTAATCGAAACAGGAAACGGAAAGCACTTTGTACATGTGCAATTGCATGCAGATCATGAATCTACCATTATCTGACATTGAAAGCGTTGAAAACCGTAACTTATACACTTAAAGTCCTCACCTTTGCCCTTGGAATCACAATGAATCAGCAAGGGTTGTTGAGCTTCCGTATACGGGAGTTTTCTAGCCTAAAGAGCGGAATCGGTTAGTCTTTACACAACCTACAACCTTCCTACTTCAAATCAGACCTAGGGTTAGGGTTTCTCACCTTCAAACGGAGTGGATACCGTCAGAAAAATGCCTGGAAGGAAGCGGTGTAGGCCGTGTGATGAATGAAAGCAGTAGGAAGAAGATCTCCCACAAATCCCAAGCTCTTCTCTCTCTTTTCTCTCTCTCTCTAGGGTTTTATCCCAAATTCGTATGGTTGTGAGAGGGGCTGTTCTAAGCTCCTTTTATAGCCAAAACCCTTCCCAAAATAGGCTCAGGTTCAAGGGTTATTGCTTATATAGGTAATTCGTCACCTTTCCAGCTCAAATGAGTGTTTCTGGTGGCCTCCCTTGAGCCAAACGTCAGACTTAAGCTCACCACACATGGATCTATGTGGGATTACGTCTTCGACTCGATCGGATTCCCAGATCGCACGTGGCGGACCACTTTCAGTTCAACGGTCAGTGGGCCCTGATCCGAAATTCCAAGTACATGTAAATGTTCCTGAAATTTTTCTTAATTCGAGGGTGTAATTTGGTCTGATTATGACGGTTAGGTTGCTTAATACTGACGCGTAAATGAATGGTGCCAGATCACTATTCCTGATATTTATTTTGGAATGGGAATAGTATTTTTCACACACCCTCGCTCCGAATCGAAACGAATGGCCGTGGGACATCAGCTGGACCTGATTTTAGAGATGATTGTCAAGCCCAGTGAGGCGGTCCTAGTTCCTTAGCTTCGTGTTAATCGGACTTCCGATGTGCGATCTAGACCTAATACGAAGTTTCATTTCATTCCCACGAGCAGCCGGGAAATGAGTTTGGTTCTAAACTTTAGGGTAACCTAGAGTCACTTGTTTTGCAAGTTTTGGGTCTTGCAGATCGTATTTAAAGCGATCCCAATGGATTTCATGGTTAATCGAGTTTAGTACTTAGTTAACTTTGTTAAATTTCTAAAGGATTTAATCCTAATTGATTTCTGCTCGAGGTGGTACTCGAGCCAACGTATGGAAATTTACGGGTCGTTACAATGTACCCTCCTTAAACAAAAAATTTCGTCCTCGAAATTTATACCTTTTCATATTCCTCGAGAATCTGAGGGTAGTTCTTCCTGACCTCGGCCTCAGTCTCCCAAGTAGCTTTCTCCTCGGAATGATGTGTCCAAAGTACCTTAACAAGTGGGATGACCTTGCTACGCAGTACCTGCTCCTTCCTGTCAAGGATGCGCGTCGGGCGCAACTCATATGTAGCATCCTCGCTCAACTGTACCTGCTCCCATCTGATGATATGCGAAGGATCAGGAACGTACTTCTTCAGCATAGATACATGAAATACGTTGTGTACAGACGCAAGTGGTGTGGGCAAAGCGAGACGATACGCCACATCACCCACTGGATCCAGTATCTGAAATGGACCAATAAACCTCGGTGTGAGCTTCCCCTTCTTCCCAAACCGAAGGACTCCCTTCATAGGAGAAACTCGAAGGAACACATGATCCCCGACCTTGAACTCCAGCGGTCGCCACCTTGTATCGGCGTAACTCTTCTGCCTGCTCTGTGCTGTAAGTAATCGACGCCTGATAATGTCAACCTTCTCTGTAGTCGCCTGTACCAACTCCGGGCCAATCAGACTATGCTCTCCAACCTTTGCCCAACAGTGCGGTGCCCTACAAGGTCGACCATATAGAGCCTCATATGGCGCCATGCCAATAGTCGCCTGGAAGCTGTTGTTGTAGGCGAACTCTGCATACGGAAGACAGTCATCCCAGCTGTCCTTGAAGTCCAACACACATGCTCGCAACATATCCTCCAGAATCTGATTCACCCGCTCTGTCTACCCATCAGTCTGAGGATGAAATGCCGTACTGAACTTCAACTTTACACCCATCGCCTCCTGGATACGAGTCCAGAAGATGGATGTGAACTGCGTGTCTCTGTCCGACACGATCTCTAATGGAATCCCGTGCAGACGGACGATCTCTCTGATGTACAATCTAGCCAGCTCGTCTGCAGAGTTCGTAACTCTGATAGGGAGGAAATGGGCCGATTTGGTCAACCGGTCCACAATCACCCAAATGGAATCGTGTCCCTTCCTCGTCTTCGGCAGCCCGGATATGAAATCCATGGAGATGAAGTCCCACTTCCACTCTGCTATGGGCGTGGGCTGAAGCAGTCCAGGAGGTCGGTGATGTTCTGCCTTGACCTGCTGGCACGTCAAACATCGCGACACATACTCAGCGATGTGGGCCTTCATGTTATCCCACCAATACGTCCGTCTCATATCCTGGTACATCTTCATGCTACCAGGATGCATCGCAAGCTTCGAGTTATGGGCAGACTCGAGAAGCTCGCATCTCAAGTCAGGAACATCCGGAACGCATAGGCGGCCACGAAATCGTAAACCCCCATCGGAACCAACTCTCCACTCGGAATCCTCGGCGTCCCTAGCCTGCTCTCGAAGCTTAGACAGCCGTATATCGCCCTCCTGGGCCTCAACAATCCTGTCGTCAATAAGTGGTCGCACCCGAACGTGCGCAACACACTCAAATGACTCTTCGACAGTGAGTCTCTGCTCGAAGTCCCGTACGAACTCCACCATGTCCCACTCAGCTATCATCAGTGGTGCCGCAAATGCAATCGCCTTCTTGCGGCTCAACGCGTCTGCCACAAGGTTCGCCTTACGAGGATGGTAGGAAACCTCGAACTTGAAGTCCTTCAAGGTTTCCATCCATCGGCGTTGTCTCATATTCAAGTCTCGCTGTGTGAATATGTACTTAAGGCTCTTGTGGTCGCAGAAAAGCTCGAACTCCTCTCCATAGAGGTAATGTCTCCAGAGCTTCAATGCAAAGATGACAGCTGCCAACTCCAGGTCGTGTGTAGGGTAATTCTCCTCGTGCTTCCTTAATTGTCTCGAGGTATACGAAATCACCCTATCCTTCCGCATCAGAACACAACCCAAACCAACGCGAGACGTGTCAGTATATATCGTGTATTTCTCCCCTTGCTCTGGCAATACTAGCACAGGGGCGGACGTCAACTTGTCCTTTAGCTCCTTAAAAGCTGCCTCCGCCTTCTCATTCCAGGCGAACTTCAGGTCCTTCCGAGTCAACTGAGACAATAGCCTGGCAATCTTCAAGAAGTCCCAAATAAAGAGTCTGTAATACCCAGCCAGACCAAGGAAACTCCTCACCTCAGTAACCGATTCAGGCTGCTGCCAATCCTGAACCGCGGCTACCTTAGCAAGGTCCACTGCTATTCCATCCTTGGACACTACATGTCCCAGGAACTTGATTTCCTCCTGCCAGAAGTCACACTTCTTTTATTGTGCGAACAACTGGTTCTTCTTCAGTGTATCCAACACCGCTCACAAGTGCTCCTCGTGCTCCTCCTGACTCGTAGAGTATATCAAGATGTCATCAATAAAGATGATGACGAATCAGTACAGGAAAGGCCGAAATACCCGGTTCATCAGATCCATGAACACGGCTGGTGCGTTCCTAAGGCCGAACGACATCACCAGGAACTCATAATGCCCAAAGCACGTCCTGAAGGCTGTCTTCTGCACGTCCTCATCTCTCACGCACAACTGGTGGTACCCTGACTGAAGATCAATCTTCGAGAAATACTTCGCCCCCCTCAACTGATCAAATAGATCATCTATCCTGGGCAAAGGATACTTGTTCTTCACTGTGACCTGGTTCAACCTACAGTAGTCAATACATAACCGTAGCGACCCGTCCTTCTTCTTCACAAATAGCACAGGTGCTCCCCAAGGAGACACACTAGGTCATATAAAACCCTTGTCTACCAGATCGTCAATCTGTTTCCGCAGCTCCTCCATCTCACATGGAGGCATACGATAAGTCGGCAGTGAGATGGGTGTCGCACCCGGCGTGAGATCAATTGTAAAATCGATCTCGTGTCGAGGAGGTAAACCAGGAATAGTCTCAAACACGCCTGCAAATTCTCGAACCACCGGCATATTCCTTAACGTCGGACCATCAATCGGTGCCAACAAAGCAGTATAACAATCAACACGGCAGGGCCAACTGACCTATACTGGAAACATGAAAGCTGTGTAATCAGGTCCATAGGCAGTCACGATCCGAGTATCGCAATCTATTTCTGCCCTCATCTTGGCGAGCCAATCCATACCAAGGATAACGTCGTAGTGCCATAGTGGAGTAATAATGAGGTCGACGAGCACTGTGCTGCTACCCAAAACTATCGGACAACCCTCGCATAACCGTGTGACATCCGAACAGGTCCCAGTAGCCGTAGTGAGTCTCATTCCCTTTGTGGGAATCATAGGCAAAGATAGACGTTTAACCGCCCCACAAGAAATAATAGAAGTAGTGGACCCAGTGTCCACCAATAAAGAAACGGTAGTACCATGAATATAAGTCATACCCTCAAAAGCTGTCGGAGCCGAGATCGACGTCTCAGGTGCCTCGGCAACAAGAGTGTGCACGCGAGCCTGCTGCTGACGGTTCGGCTGAGGAGCCAAGGGTCGCTGTGGCGGCCTGAAGCGCGACATAGGAGGTCGGAAGGAAGGATGTACAGGAGCAGTCTGTAGTGGTGGAGCTAATATGGCCTGTGGATAAGGGCGATCCAATCTCTGTGGTGGTGCAAATCCACTAGCCCTTATACGCGAGAAGCAACTCTCAGCAGGGTGTCCTGGTTTCCCGCAATACGTGCAGGTCACCAACGGGCGTCTCACAGGAACAACTGGCGCTGCGGCCTTGGGGGGCGAATCAGCACGAGGCCTCTTGCCTAAGATAGGCCTGCTCTGTAAATCCTGGTGTGGCCTCGCAACCATAGCACCACGCGAACTGGCCAATCGGTCCACATCCTGCTCGGCCGTCATAGACATGTGGACCAGTGCTACGTAGGTAGGTATACTGAGGCAGCATATCTTCGACCATATCTCCGGTCGCAAACCCAAGGAAAAACTATGCATCCGTATCTGCTCATCCACCAGTATAGTCGGGACAAAGCGGCCCAACTCTGTGAAGCGGTGTTCGTACTCCGTGATCGTCATGCCTCCCTGCCTAAGGCGTAGGAACTCATCCTCCTGCTCATGCCGATAAGTCTGCGGGTAGTATTTCTCGTGGAACCGAAACTCAAAGGCCTCCCAGGTCCCGTAATCCACTGCCATCGTCCGCAGCACACTGTCCCACCATAAACTGGCCTCCCTCTCAGACATGAAGGAAGCTAGCTCGACCTACTCTGCCTCTGAACAGTGAAGCCTCCGTAGCATCTTGGAGATGCGGTCTAACCAGAACTCCGCCTCCTCGGGTCTGTGAGAACCCATAAATGAGGGAGGCCTCAAGCGCTGAAATCGCTCGAGTAAACCACGAGTATTGACCTCTCCAGTAGGAGGTGCGATGGATGTGGGCAGAGGCACATCCTCAACCCGAGCAGGAGGCTCAGAATGCTCATCAGGATGTGCAGATGTCGTAGGTGGAGTCGCACTACCACCATGGGACAAGGCCTCAGCGATAGTGGCCATAAGCCTGGCGATCCTGCTGGCTGCGGCTTCGCTGTGATGCATCTGCTTGCTTCTTGCATCCGCCGCTTGATGCATCATCATCATCAGCTGTCAAACCTATCAGTCGGCGGAGTAGCCTGAGAGTCATGCTGCGCAGAAGGTGACGGTCGGTACTGCTCACGGACCGGGGGCGTATAAGGTGGCTGTCCACCGGTAGGACCAGTAGGAGGCTGATCAGATCCCAACCCTCGGTTCGCAGGACCGCTACTACCAGAAGGAGTCTGATCCATAGAGCCGGTTAGAAGAAGATGTGCCGTGCTCCGTGTGTACTGCCGCGGCATGCCCTATACAACATAGGGTAGATCATTTGTGAGATAAGGCACAATACACTTCATAAAGCACTTAAGTATTCCACACATCATCAAAACAAAAGAGGCTACATGCTTTTCATTTACCCAAAATTGTCATAATACATGGAATACAGAGTTACATGAATCACGACAGAAATCACATGATAGCCAATACATCCACTACATCAAACACCTAAAACATGTTACTATCTACTACATCATCTACATGAAAACATAAACAGCCTATCACAGTAACCAAAGCAAACAACAACACACAACCACGTGGATGACTAAGCATCCGAAGCAGGCGGTGGAGGAGGAGCATTCTTATCCTGGGCACAGCATAGAATGGCCTTCAACGTACGGGACATCTTCTTAAAACTCTTCTTCATGTAGGCTTCATTCTCTTCAAGCTTGGCTCGAACTTGACCAATCTCTTGCTGCAGGACTGCTTGATCCTCCTCGAGACGGGCCAAACGTGCATCCAAAGCATCCCGATTCACACCCTGTTCCTGAGCCGCAGGAGGTGAACTCTCCCCAATGTCCTGAGCCTCAGGTTCTTCTTCCTGTATGTTATCACCGCGCTCCTCATCACTCTCAGCCTGGAGGTCAACACTCTCCTCACCGGCGCTATCCGACTCATCTCCAGACTCGTCGAGTCGTGCTTGCCGCTGTTGAGGGCCGATCTTCATATTCTTAAGTGTCGCCTCGCTTATGACTTGGACTGGTGTAAGGTCTTCCATGTTGAGTCTATAGCCGACATCACGAGCCATCCTACATATCAGGCGGCCAAATGAGAGCGAAAGATCATTCCTGGCAGAACGAACAACCTGAACTATCTGGGATAGGATGAATGTGGGTAGGCATATGTTGTCCCCATGTCCCATCTTATACAAAAAGTCCACCATCAACCGAGTACACTCCGTGCGGTTACCCCACCGTGCGTATACATTGTATGTGAAAATGTGATGGAGTAAACGGAAGTCTTCGGTCATCTTTGTCGCCGCAATACAATTTCCTCGCTTCCAAGTAACTCGGCGACCACAAAGGTATCGCGTGCGGCGATCCCTTTCTCGCGCACTCCTGGAGAAGTCGTCACTAGGAAGTACTTGACCACGTGGAATCTTCGTGATTCGAACCACCTCATCCACAGTGATTGTGCATCTTATGCCCCTCATAGAGACAGTGAACTGAAGAGGCTCCAACGATGAATCTATGATATGAGCGTAGAAGGTGCGAACCGTGTTCTCACATGCGGGAGACTCGCCTTTAAATATAGAATTCCATCCGATATCCACTAAGTGGTCCATCATCGGGTGTAGGCCAAACATTCTTTCATCCACATGAGCTTCAAACATAACCTTGCGGCCTGCGAAGTGCCCATATTCAACGCCTATCGGATAAGCATTTCTGACGGGATGGTCAGGATCCAGGTCTTGCTTCGACCTAAACTCCCGAACGGTGCTAGAGCCGGCCCCAACGTCGGATCTTCTTCGGGAATGGGCTGGCCTACTTGGGCCTGCGTTATCGGCCGCGGTTTTCCTCTTTCCCATGAAAGATAGGATGGAGGAAACGGAGAAAATAGTCGCCACCACACTAAGGAGGGCCATGAAAAATTGCCAAAATGGGGGAAAAGGGGGCTGATCTCTTTGATCTACCACAAACAACAATCCAATAGGTGTTGAAGGGGCACTAGAGGTAGGAAATGAAGGAGAAACAAGAAGAAAATGGAATGGGTTAGGAGATTACCCGATTTTGAGCTCCAATGAGGGGTATGAGAGCTCCAACTTGAGAAAATGGGGAAAGGAGGAGGCTAGGGCTGTTGTGGAAGGTAGGGGTGTGTGGGTTATGGAAGAAAATGGAAGATTGCAAGGTTTGGAGGGATGGGTTTAGAGAAAAATCAAAAAAGGGGTTTGGAGGTGCTTGGAAAGGAAGAAATGAGGGAGAAGGGTGCTCTAGCCCCTTAAAACCTAAACCTATAGGAATTTCGCACGTGCCAGGGGGTAGAGGAGGTCAAGCCGACCAACCCCAGCCCTGGCCCCACTCGAGATGGCCCACCGGACCGCGGTCCGCCATGGGAGCCGCGGCTCCGCCGCTGTCGGACTTGGCCGGAACCGCGCCGCCGCGGTGGGGACCTGTTTCCCACATGCCCAGGTGCCAAATGCACCCTGGTTCGATCTGGAGGCTTAGTGTATTAACGTGGAGGGGCCCCCGACTCAGTTTAGCTCCCGAACGGTTGGTTCCGAGAAATTTCTGAACTAAACCGATTTTTCCTGATTTTTAACAACTGGTTTTGGGTGGATAGTGACCTGGACACGTCAATAGACGGTCTAGGAGTGATTTAGAATCCGTATGTGCGGTCAGGATCGAGTACAAACTCGATCAACGCGTCCGTTTTTAATGAATTTCGCCGAACGGTGAAATCGAGAGACCCTAAGACTGCTTCTATATTTTTGCGCACCCTCCTAGGTTGTAACACGTTAGCGTACGTAGTGGGGACATAACTCAGGTCCGGTTTAATCAGAATCATGCTCTGATACCAACTTGTAACGCCCTGAAAATCGGGGGTCGAGTATGAACTCAACTCCCGAGTTCCAACGCATCACTTATGCAACATACACAATGATGGTTAAATGTTGTCTGAGTTAGAGCAATAAACATGAATGAGATTATACCAAAACAGTAAATCATACTCCAGTTCAATTGTATAAAGGCAAGCGGAAGACTGAAATTTCATATTTAAAGTATGTAAAGTAACAAAATTTTGTGAACTCCAGTATGAGTACTAGCGAGTACCAATATACATGTATTGTTTCTAAGTCAAAAATCAAAATACAATTCCGTAGATAAGCCTGGAATCCCCGCGATGCGGTCGGCCTAAGCATATCCGTCAGAGTACTGCATAAAGGAGAACTCATCCTGATCCTCCTCGAAGTCGGGTTCCGGGCTCTGAACCGAGGCACCATCTATACTGCGACAGTCTGGTGGGTGTTGCAAACACCGTCCCGTAATGTGGGAGTGAGTAGCTAACTCAGTGGAAGAATAAAGCATAGGTTAACATGTTATCAATTCAATCAAGCAGTAATGATAAAGCAGTACAAATCAAACAATTCTAACTACTCTTATTAAGTGCGAAAATGAAATGACATGATGCTGTATGCCCTTGCCAAACCACCCTCAAGCGACATCATCTTACGTTCGCGAATGCTTAACTCCCTCAGTGCGCCACATCTACTAAGCACATGCGGTGTGATGATGATCATGATTACCGAGTTATTATTAGTCCATTTCAACCAGCAGTATTGGAAAACTAAGGTACCTCCCTTGTATCATTCCCAAACATGATCCATTCTAGGGTCGTCAATCCTAGCTAATCTCATACGATATTATGGTTTGAGAAGCGTAGTGAAGGCATCGCAAAGGGCTCGTCACCCGTCAGCGCGGATACAGATCTCACCGTATGCGGCTCAATTGCTGGCCGTCAGCTCAAGTACAGGTCTCACCGTACTTGGCTCAATCACTAGCCGTCAGCTCGAGTACAGGTCTCACCGTACTCGACTCAACTCATACTCTAGTTGCTGTGAAAGACTCGTCGCCAATCACAGACACTTGGAGTATACTCGAAGATACTACGGAGGACTCGTCACCCGTCAGCACGAGCACAGGTCTCACCATACTTGGCTCTCCCCGTAAGTATCGACAGCTCGAATACATTGTCCCATACCACCGTATTCGGCTCACGAGTTTAGTTGCGCAATGGTCCCTACGGGGAGGCACATAGCCCCAGCGTAGGCCGACAGCTCGACCACGGTGTCCCATACCACCATGCCCGGCTCATGCGTCTTAGCGGATCGAGGTACCATGGTTAACGGGATCGCCACTGGTAAGTTTGGTACCCTAGGTTCAAGCAGTAGCGATCAAACATGGTGAACACACATACACATATCGGTTTACTTGACGAGCCTGACTAGCTCGAGCGCACCACAAGTTGGGCGATATGGAGCGCAAAAGCACTCCATGTGGCCAACCACTATCGCCAACCGAAGTACGACTCGGGTTCGCCAGACACATCCTTTGTGGCGACATGAGTCTCAGCCACAATCTCAAGTTTGGTACCGAATGTTTGGACTATAGACTTAGTCCGAAACTCAAACAGATCTCATCAATAGCATGTGGAGTAAAGCATGATAACGAAGTAATACAAGCATGTTAGCAGGCATGTTATAAAGCATGAAATAAAGCATGAAGTAAAGCATGTTGTAAAGCATGTTATAAAGCACTATACAAGTAGGGATACAATTACATACACATATCAAGTGAGTGGTTATAGTGAACCACCACATGGAGGGGATCCTACATGTCTCTAAGGTAGTCGGGAATTCCATATCAGCGCCTATCTAAGGCACTAACACTCAAGCTTTTTCACACACAAGCATTTACACAAACACTTAGAGTGCGCTATTCCAACATACATGACATATGTTAGCAAATGCGTATTAGGGCTATTCTTTCGCCAAGCGGTTATTTTATCCGCGTATACCATATTCATACAACAAATAATCATTACAATTACACTTCCAAAATTTACACATATGCGGTATTTCTAGAATACACAATTTCAACATACATAGTGTTTACAAGCGAACATATATTACGGCGATTCCTTTCGCCAAACTAGTATTTTATCCATATATTGTATAATCATACATTAAATAAACATGTCAAACATTTTTTCAAAAAAAATACGTATACGGTATTTCTAGAATACACAATTTCAACATACGTAGCATTTACAAGTGAACATGTATTTCAGCGATTCCTTTCGCCAAATTAGTATTTTATCCATATATCATATAATCATACATTAAATAAACATGTCAAACATTTTCTCAAAAAAAATACGTATACGGTATTTCTACGTATACCTAGAGTATGTGAAATTCCATATTCTACAACCTTAATCGAAACAGGAAACGGAAAGCACTTTGTACATGTACAATTGCATGCAGATCATGAATCTACCATTATCTGACATTGAAAGCGTTGAAAACCGTAACTTATACACTTAAAGTCCTCACCTTTGCCCTTGGAATCACAACGAATCAGCAAGGGTTGTTGAGCTTCCGTATACGGGAGTTTTCTAGCCTAAAGAGCGGAATTGGTTAGTCTTTACACAATCTACAACCTTCCTACTTCAAATCAGACCTAAGGTTAGGGTTTCTCACCTTCAAACGGAGTGGATACCGCCGGAAAAACGCCTGGAAGATCTCCCACAAATCCCAAGCTCTTCTCTCTCTTTTCTCTCTCTCTCTCTAGGGTTTTATCCCAAATTCGTATGGCTGTGAGAGGGGCTGTTCTAAGCTCCTTTTATAGCTAAAACCCTTCCCAAAATAGGCTTAGGTTCAAGGGTTATTGTTTATATAGGTAATTCGTCACCTTTCCAGCTCAAATGAGTGTTTCTGGTGGCCCCCCTTGAGCCAAACGTCAGACTTAAGCTCACCACACATGGATCTATGTGGGATTACGTCTTCGACTCGATCGGATTCACAGATCGCACGTGGTGGACCACTTTCAGTTCAACGGTCAGTGGGCCACGATCCGAAATTCCAATTACATGTAAATGTTCCTGAAATTTTTCTTAATCCGAGGGTGTAATTTAGTCTGATTCTGACGGTTAGGTTGCTTAATACTGACGCGTAAACGAATGGTGCCAGATCACTATTCCTGATATTTATTTTGGAATGGGAATAGTATTTTTCACACACCCTCGCTCCGAATCGAAACGAATGGCCATGGGACATCGGCTGGACCTGACTTTAGAGATGATTGTCAAGCCCAGTGAGGCGGTCCTAGTTCCTTAGCTTCGTGTTAATTGGACTTCCGATGTGCGATCTAGACCTAATACGAAGTTTCGTTTCATTCCCGCGAGCAGCCGGGAAATGTGTTTGGTTCTAAACTTTAGGGTAACCTAGAGTCACTTGTTTTGCAAGTTTTAGGTCTTGCAGATCGTATTTAAAGTGATCTCAACGGATTTCATGGCTAATCGAGTTTAGTACTTAGTTAACTTTGTTAAATTTCTAAAGGATTTAATCCTAATTGATTTCTAGTCGAGGTGGTACTCGAGCCAACGTACGGAAATTTACGGGTCGTTACAGTTACAGTACGTAGTGGGTGCGTTGTGTGGACCCTTGCTCTGTGGAGAGCATAAACATTCGGGTGCGTTGTGTGGACCCTTGCTCCATGGAGAGCATAAACATCTAGTTAGGAGTGAACCAATAAAACTCTAGGGTTAGAGGTGAACCGAATAGAAACCTCCATGTAAAGGTTGAAGGTGAACCTGATTTAAAACCTTAGGTTTGAGGTGAACCCTGGGAAACCTCCTTAGTGAAATCCGGTACACTCAAGGGTTGAGTGCGGCAGCCGGGAGAGGAGTAGATAAGTAGTCGAACCACTATAAAAATGACTGTGTTTGAGAGTATTATTTTCATGATTGTGTGATTTGCTTTAAATTCTTCCTCATATGAATATTTGATCACATCACACACACCTACACAGTCATATCCATCATAAGCTAGCTTGCATACTGCTTACTTCTAAAATAGTTTGTGATTGGATCCTCTACCAGGCTTGGAAGCCAGTAGAGTTACTTTTGAGTAATCCTGATACTTGCATGATCATAGAATTAGTGAAGTAGGATTTTTAGATAAAACATAAAAACTTTAAAAAGTCCAATCCACCCCCCTCTAGGACATATTAGCATATTCTTTCTTCAACTCAAGTGGTCTTCACCTCTATTTCAACAAGGGCCTCATACACAACATAATGGGCCACATACCTGGGACTAATATACATCACAATGGGCTGCATGATTGTAACATCCCGAAAATTGGGGGTCGAGCATAAACTCAACTCCCGAGTTCCAGAACATCACTTATGCAACACAATGAATGATGATTGAATGTTGACTGTGTTCGTGCATTAAACATGAGTGAGATTAAACCAAAACAACATATCATGCTCCAGAGACATTTAAATTGCAAGCGGAAGACTGTGATAGACATATAAAATATAAAAACTATGGTGAGTCTCCAAAGTGTGATAATGTTACCAGGTTAAATAATTACAAGCACAATTCTAAAATTTACCAAATATGAGGAAGTGTAATGTCTTCTATCCCAAGTACCATAGCCCCATCAATACATTACCAGGTCTTCATAGACCTGTCAGAGGGTTATATGTAGGAGAACTCCTCAACATCATAGTAGTAGTCCGGCTCTGCTTCATAAGCATCGCCATCACCTGAAACTCAACAAATCTGGTTGGTGTTGCAAACACTGTCCCGTAACGTGGGAGTGAGTGATCAACTCAGTGGAACAGTAAAGCATAGGTTAACATGTTATCAATTCAGTCAAGCAGTAATGATAAAGCAGTAAAATCAAATACTCTTAACTACTCTTATTAATGCAAGTATGAATGCAGTCATGATGTATGCCCTCACCACACCCTCCCTCATGCGACACCATCTTACGTTCATGGCATGCTTTCATCCCTCAGTGCTCCACATCTTCTAGGCACATGCAATGCATGATGAGCATGATTACCGAGTATTTATTAGTCCATTTCAAGCAGCAAGATTGAGAAATTAAGGTACCTCCCTTGTATCATTCCCAAACATGATCCATTCTAGGGTCGTCATTCCTAGTTAATCTCAGACAATGGTGTGTTTTCTAGGTCACTGCAAAGGCTACCAGGGCTGTTATGCACAAAGGTTACACAACTCCCCCATCACCTCTTTAATGATTAATCACTATACAGAAACAGGCCTAGTCCATACTCTCTACACTGCGGCAAAACTCATAGCCTCACCGTAAATTCAGAGTATGCTCGAGGTCACTACAAAGGGCTATCAGGGTTGTTGCTCGCATTGGTTGCACCATTCCCCCATCACCTTATCAATGTAGGCCGACAGCACGAATATAGTGTCCCACACCACCATAATCGGTTCACGAGTCTGGTTGCTCACTGGTCACTATGGGGAGGCACATGGCCCTAGTGTAGGCCGACAGCTCTACCACGGTGTCCCATACCACCATGCCCCGCTCATGAGTCTTAGTGGATCGAGGTACCATGGTTAAAAGGGATTTCACTGGTAAGTTTGGTACCCTAGGTTCAAGCAATAGCGTCCAAACATGGTGAACATACATTAGACAGATCGGGTTACTTGACGAGCTCAGCTAGCTCGAGCACACAACAAGTTGAATGACATGAAGTGTATAAGCACTTCGCGTGGCCAACCACAATCGCCAATCGAAGTACGACTCGAGTTCGTCGAGCACATCTCACATGGCAAATGAATCACAGTCACGAATTCAATTCTGGTACCGATTGTCTGGACTATAGACATAGTCCCAAACTCAATCAATTCTTATCCATAGCATGTGGAGTAAAGCATGATAAATAAAGTAATTCAAGCAAGTTAACAAATATCAATTCTTATCCATAGCATGTGGAGTAAAGCATGATAAATAAAGTAATTCAAGCAAGTTAACAAATATGTTATAAAGCATGTTATAAAGCATGTTGTAAAGCATGTTATAAAGCACTACATAAATAGGAATACAAACACATATATTGAACAAGTAAGCTGTTTAAGTAAACAACCTCATGGAGGAAATCATACATGTCTCTAAGGTAGTTGAGAATCCTATCTCAGCACCCACCTAAGGCATCATCATCCGATCACTTACACAAGCATTTTCACAAACACTTAGCATACACTATTTCAACATACTTAGTGTATGTTAGAAAACATGTGTTAAGGCGAGTCCTCTCGCCATGTAAGTATTTTATGCATATATAATATATTTATACAACAAATAATCATGGCAAACACATCTCTAAAATATATATGTATACGGTACTTTCTACAATATAGTATTTCTACATACATAGTGTATATTAGTAAAACATGTATTTGGGCGAATCCTTTCGCCAAATAAGTATTTTATCCATATATCGTATATTCATACAACAAATAATCATGACAAACATATTTCCAAAATTTATACGTATACAGTATTTTCTACGAATACCTAGAATATGTAAAATTTCATAATCTACATCTTTAATCGAAACAGAAAATAGAAAGCACTTTGTACATGTGCAATTGCATGCAGATCATGAATCTATCATTATCTGACATTGAAAGCATTCAAAACCGTAACCTATACACCTAAAGTCCTCATCTTATACCGTGGAATCGCAACGGATCAGCTAGGTTTTCTAAGCTTCCGTATTCGGTAGTTTGGTAACCTAAAGAATGAAATAGGTTAGCTATTTCATAACCTACAACCAACACACCCCAAAACAGATTTAAGGTTAGGTTTTCTTACCTAGAAATGGAGCTGAAATCGCCAGGAAAGCGATTAGAAATGCGTGGTGTAGCTTGTGCAGCGGCAGGGTAAAGTAGCAGGGAGATTACCCCACAACTCTCTCACTTTCTCTCTCTTTTCTCTCTTTCTCTCCTAAGGTTTTCTCAAATTCGTATGGCTATAAGAGAGAGAGTTTTAAGGTCCTTATATAGTCTAAAAAGTCTCCAAAATAGACTCCAGGTCAAGGTATACTTGGGTTATAGCCAAAGTGGGCTGGTTTCAGCTCAATGGAGGACTTCTGGCAGGCCTCCTTGAGCCAAAGGTTGGACTTAAGCTCACTAACACTGGATCTATGTTTAGTTAAGTTTTCATTTCAGTCAGATTTCCAGATCATGCGTGGCGGACCAGTTTTAGTTCGATGGTCAGTGGGTCTCGATCGGAGATTCCGAGTACATGTAAATGTTTATGAAAATTTTCCTGATCTGAGGGTTTATTTGGGTCAGATTCTGATGGTCTGGTTGCTTAATATTGATCCGCAAGTGACGAGTCTCAGATTACTATTCAAGATATTTATTTTGTAAAGAAACAAGTGTTCTCACACTCTCTCGCTTCGGACTCAAGCGAACAGCCTTGAGACACTATCTGGATTTGATTTCCGAGATGGTTGTCAAGCCCAGCGAGGCAGTCCTAAGTCCTTAACCTCGTATTATTCGGACTCCCGATGTACGGTCTAGAACTGATACGGAGTTTCGAGATGCCCCTGAGAGCAGCCGGGTAATGAGATTGATCCTAGATTTTAGGGTAACCTAGCGTTAATGATCCTACAAGTTTTGGGTCTTGCAAATCGTATTTAAAGTGGATCAAACGGATTTCGTAGCTAATCTAGTTTGGCACTTAGTTACTTTGTCTCATTTCTAAAGGATTTAGTCCTATAAGATTTCTGTCTGAGGTGGTACTTAGTCCTTTGTAGTTTGTACATAAAGTGATCTAAGTTATACTACTTAGCTAGTTTAAGGTAGTGTCTAGGGTGAAAGTACTTAGAAAAATTGAAAGATCAAGGTGGTGAAGGGTGGGATTTGCGAAGAAAATGGTTTGAAAAGTGATTTGAGGCTTTAATTGAGTGTTTGAGAAGTTAAACCGGTGTTAGGATTTGACCCATCGCCTAAGGACGTCTAATTCCAGGTTTGGAAAAATCCGGGCTGTTACAATCTAGCCCCCTTAAAACAAAATTTCGTCCCCGAAATTGGCTAAGGGTAATAAAGAAAGATTTAATTATTTCTTTTGCCTAAGTTTTATTGATTTTGAGTTTCTACGCGTGGTAGGGCATATACTAGTCTGGTTCATTTTAGTCTACCCCCCTTAAAACTTATTTCTTTATCCATTTCTCATTCCCTGATGGTTTGCTATAATTTATTTCTTTACCTATTTGGAGTCTTGACGATAATTCCTACTTATTTAGAGTAAGATAGTTGTTTTCATTGTTTGACCAGCACGGAGAGATGATTGTAGTGGGCTTAATCCCGATACATTGATCATCTACCTTGCCAGGGTAGAAGGCTCATTGTATCCCTTCCTAAACCTGATGGATCCTGGTCTTCTGCTCGGCTAAGCAGTGAGTCCGTTGGCAGTCGCCCAGGATTGAGAATTGGGTCAAGCCGCGAATGCTTCACAGTTGTATATTTCAGTAACTCCGTAGTCCGATCACTCTAAAAATGTAGGGAATGTCCATCATTGAAAGGCTCAAATTGTCAATGTGGAAGGTTGCCCTTTAGGTCTTAGTCTAAGAGAGTTCTCGTTATTATCTATGTCCAAGGAAATGGTGAATCAAATCTTACTAGATCATCCTAAAACGGTTTCTCATAGTAAAACTTGCTAGGGCTTTCAACGAGCACAGTTTCGATGTTGGGCCAGTGGGGTAGGGTCCACCACGCTTCCGCTGCGCCACCCAGGTGAATAGTTTCTACGTCAAACAAGCTTCCTGAGAGTTACTAAAGAAGCCTATAAGTATTAAGGGGATTTAACGAAAGGACGGGGTCTCGCTCCAACCTAATCAAGCCAACTAATGGAATTTATTATTATTATTATTTTCAATTATCTTAGCATAATGAATCTTTTACATTCCTTAGTCTAACTAGTAGCCTAGTCGCAACGTATAAGTAGCGCTAATTCCACTAGTTGTGATCCAAAGTCTATGCTTCTACACTAGATGATTTCACATCATTTGTAATACAGGAAGGGTGTTATCACTTAGGGTCGAAGTTGTCTGATTGGAACTGAGTTGTCTGTACTTGACGCTCGAGCATTCCACATGTGTTCATCCCAACTAAGAGGGTCTTAAGGTTCACATTATAAATTTGTTGGATTTCCTACACAGTCAGGCCTGTCGAAATCTAGGAGCACCGCTCTAGGTCCAAAACTCTAAGGGCCCATTTGTCAAACCATCATTTACTCTAAAAGCTTAAGCTGTCAGAGTGTGGTGGGTTAAAGTATATCAAGGGACTTTATCACTTCAACACTATTTGGCCAGTGGTCTTAAGTTGTAGTAAATGGGACTGCATTGCCAATCCCACCTCGGGATTGGGAGTGGCATGGTTGGTAAGAGGGTGGGTGGGGATTAAAATTAACTTTAGGCTTTGGAAAATGAGTCTTGTGTAGGAAAGCGTGGGATGGGATTTCCAAATCCCATGATAATGAATCTCTAAGTGTACTTGGAAAGAAAATTTCGGAATTTACTTGTAATTACATACACTCCAAACATGGTATTGGAAAACATGGGATACACCCAATAGAGGGACCATATCTTACACATACATTTATTATGACATATACAATTCTATCCACCTAACTCACCTAATGTAGTTGGCTGAACGGGCCCTAAACGTCCTCAAACATCCAAAACATCCTACCAACTACTACACCCATCAATCATGAAAGCATAAACATCCAAAGACGGTAACCCATGCAAACTTCAAACAATAGTGTGGATAGCTAGACATCCGCGAAGGTGGCCGAACTAAGCTCGGATAGAGCCATGGAAAAGTGAATGAAAAGTGATGGAGAGAGAGAGAAAGGGCTGGAGGTTTGGTTCTCCACAGATGTGAGCCTCAACAGATGTTGTAAAGGCCCAAATGTAAGGATTAAAGGAGGAAAATGCAAAGATGGGATGGGTTAGAGGGTGTGCACGATTTTGAGCCACAAATGAGAGCGTGTAGGAGTCCAAATGAGAGAAACGGTGAGGAAATAGAGGAGAGGACTGCTGTGGACGATGGGAATGGGTAGGTTGTGGTCGAAATCAACAGGGAGGACGATTGGAAAGGCAATTTGCAAGAGAGGGCAGCAATGCAAGAGGGAAAAATGGCTTGGAGGGGAGGTTTGTGAAGAAGGTGTGGTTTTGGGTGATGGAAATAGGACAGGAGGTAGGTCAGGGGGTATATGAGACCACCAAAGGTGATCGGCCCGAGCCGCGGGCCCGGCCCAGCCTAGAAACTGGCGAGGCCTCGCCGACCAACTTTTTAGAATTCAAAGGGGGGCCCCATGGGTGTGGTCCCCCAGTCCCCTAGGCCCCAAAAAACACTGGGTCCCATCCTGGGTCCCTCTAGATTAATGTGGTAGGCCCCCGACTCCGATTCGCTCAATTTCAGGTAGTTTCGGGCAATTTCGGACGTATCTTGCAATCCGGAATGAGTTATCTGACGTGTAATATATGATTTTAGGGTAGAACGAGCTAATGAAGCCAACCAACCCTACTATGCTGGGTTACGCAGCCCAAAATTATGATAAATCCCTCGATCAATGGTCGTTTCCCTGTTTCAATTTTGTTTTACTAAAAATAGTAGTTTTAGTTTGATTACTCTTCATCCGTTGGACTGTAGGAGTTGCGCCCAATGCGAAAAGAGCTTAGAATAATTAGGAGAACGGTTTGGTGAAGCCAAATAGGACACTTACTATTTTTGGCCGAAAACTTTGCGCACTAGTAGACATCACGACCCTATAGTAAATCGCGAATTCTAGGAGTTTTAGTTGTAGTTTGTTTCTGGTTTCTTTCCCATTACTTGGTATCTCTATTCAAAGGGCTGTGAACTCATTGTTAGTTATTCATTAATCAATTTTGAATTTATTAGAATTTATTTCTAATTTCTTCTT
The DNA here is from genome assembly GCA_030180095.1 of Magnolia changhungtana. NCBI lineage: Eukaryota > Viridiplantae > Streptophyta > Magnoliopsida > Magnoliales > Magnoliaceae > Magnolia > Magnolia changhungtana. The sequence continues at coordinate 3,610,432 of JASAUF010000554.1, forward strand.
TCTTTTCTCGTAGACTCGAGAAGTCTCTGGGAGGAGTCCAAAGAAGCTCCAAGGATTCGGAGTAGTTATCTTCATCACGCTTATCCTATATTCTACCAATTTTCAACGGTTGGGATGAGGTGGATTGTAATCTAGACACATCGTTTGACTGTCAAGAAGTGTTCCGGGATCATTTCATGCAATCATCGAGGCCTACGGGTCCAATCTCTACAGTTGATCTCATCCAAATGTGCTATTTGGCGAAATTGGAGAACCTAAGTCTGTTTCTACATCCCGTCGCTCCCTCCTAAGTCAGAGTGCGTCAGTGTGCATCGTGTGACCATAACCCAGGTCCGGTTTAATCTAAATCATGCTCTGATACCATCTGTAACATCCCGAAAATCGGGGGTCGAGCATAAACTCAACTCCCGAGTTCCAGAACATCACTTATGCAACACAATGAATGATGATTGAATGTTGACTATGTTCGTGCATTGAACATGAGTGAGATTAAACCAAAACAGTATATCATACTCCAGAGATAGTTAAATTGCAAGCGAAAGACTGTGATAGACATATAAAATATAAAAACTATGGTGAGTCTCCAGAGTGTGATAATGTTACTAGGTTAAATAATTACAAGCACAATTCTAAAATTTGCCAAATGTGAGGAAGTGTAATGTCTTCTATCCCAAGTACTATAGCCCCGTCAATACATTACCAGGTCTTCATAGACCTGTCAGAGGGTTATATGTAGGAGAACTCCTCCTCAACATCATAGTAGTAGTCTGGCTCTGCTTCATAAGCATCGCCATCACCTGAAACTCAACAAATCTGGTTGGTGTTGCAAACACTGTCCCGTAACGTGAGAGTGAGTGATCAACTCAGTGGAACAGTAAAGCATAGGTTAACATGTTATCAATTCAGTTAAGCAGTAATGATAAAGCAATAAAATCAAACACTCCTAACTACTCTTATCAATGCAAGTATGAATGCAGTCATGATGTATGCCCTCACCACACCCTCCCTCGTGTGACACCATCTTACGTTCGTGGCATGCTTTCATCCCTCAGTGCTCCACATCTTCTAGGCACCTGCAATGCATGATGAGCATGATTACCAAGTATTTATTAGTCCATTTCAAATAGCAGGATTGGGAAACTAAGGTACCTCCCTTGTATCATTCCAAAACATGATCCATTCTAGGGTCGTAAGTCCTAGTTAATCTCAGACGATGGTGTATTTTCTAGGTCACTGCAAAGGCTGCCAGGGCTGTTATGTACAAAGGTTACACCACTCCCCCATCACCTCTTTAACGATTTATCACTATACAGAACAGGCCTAGTCCATACTCTCTACACTGCGGCAAAACTCATCGCCTCACCGTAAATTCACAGTATGCTCGAGGTCACTACAAAGGGCTATCAGGGTTGTTGCTCGCATTGGTTGCACCACTCCCCCATCACCTTATCAATGTAGGCCGACAACACGAATATAGTGTCCCACACCACCATAATCGGCTCACGAGTCTGGTTGCTCACTGGTCACTATGGGGAGGCACATGGCCCCAGTGTAGGCCGACAGCTCGACCACGGTGTCCCATACCACCATGCCCCGCTCATGAGTCTTAGCGGATCGAGGTACCATGGTTAAAAGGAATTTCACTGGTAAGTTTGGTACCCTAGGTTCAAGCAGTAGCGTCCAAACATGGTGAACATACATTAGACAGATCGGGTTACTTGACGAGCTCGGCTAGTTCGAGCGCACAACAAGTTGAACGACATGAAGTGCATAAGCACTTCGCGTGGCCAACCACAATCGCTAGCCGAAGTACGACTCGAGTTCGTCGAATACATCTCACGTGGTAAATGAATCACATCTACGAATTCAATTCTGGTACCGATTGTCTGGAATATAGACATAGTCCCAAACTTAATAAATTCTTCTCCATAGTGTAACGACCCGTAAATTTCCGTACTTTGGTTCGAGTACCACCTCGACCAGAAATCAATTAGGATTAAATCCTTTAGAAATTTAACAAAGTTAACTAAGTGCTAAACTCGATTAGCCATGAAATCCGTTGGGATCGCTTTAAATACGATCTGCAAGACCCAAAACTTATAGAATCATTGATGCTAGGTTACCCTAAAGATTAGGATCAAACTCATTACCCGGCTATTCTCGGGAACGACTTGAAACTTCGTATTAGGTCTAGACCGCACATCGGAAATTCGATTAACGCAAAGTTAAGGACTTAGGACCGCCTCGTTGGGCTCCATAACTATCTCGGAAATCAGGTCCAGTCGATATCCCACGGCTATTCGCTTGAGTCCGGAGTGAGGGAGTGTGAAAATCACTCTTTCCTTTACAAAATAAATATATGGAATAGTGATCTGGCACCATTTGGTTGCGGATCAGTATTAAGCAACCAGACCGTCAGAATCAGACCAAATTACACCCTCGGATCAGGAAAAATTTCAGGAACATTTACATGTACTTGGAATTTCGGATCGTGGCCCACTGACCGTTGAACTGAAGCTGGTCCGCCACGTGTGATCTGGGAATCCGATCGAGTTGAAAACATAATCCCACGTGGATCCATGAGTGGTGAGCTTAAGTCTGACGTTTGGCTCAAGGGGGGCCACCAGAAACACTCTTTTGAGCTGGAACATCGCCGAAATGCTTATAATAGCAGTAACCCTTGAACCTGAGTCTATTTTGGGGAGGTTTTAGGCTATAAAAGGGCCTTAGAACAGCCCCTCTCACAGCCATACGAATTTGGGATAAAACCCTAGTGAGAGAGAGAGAAAAGAGAGAAGACTTGGGATTTGTGGGAGCACCTTCCTCCTACTGCTTTCAATCATCGCACGGCCCGCACCGCCTCTTTCCGGGCGCTTTCCCTGCAATATCAACTCCATTTTAAGGTGAGAAACCCTAACCCTAGGTCTGATTTGAAGTGTATAGGCTATAGGTAGTGAAATAGCTAACCGATTTCACTCCTTAGGCTAGAAAACTCCCGAATACGGAAGCTCATACAACCTTGCTGATTCATTGAGATTTCAAGGTGAAAGGTGAGGACTTTAGGTGTATAAATTACGGTTTTCAATGCTTTCAATGTCAGTTAATGGTAGATTCATGATCTGCATGCAATTGCACATGTACAAAGTGCTTTTCGTTTTCTGTTTCGATTAGAATTGTAGAATTTGGAATTTCACAGACTCTAGGTATTCGTATAAAATACCGTATACGTATTTTTTATGGAAATGTGTTTGACATGTTTATTTGTCGTATGGATATATGATGTATGGATAAAATACTCGTTTGGCGAAAAGGTTTGCCTAAATACATGTTTACTAATATACACCATGTATGTAGAAATACGGTATTGTAAGAAGTACCGTATACGGGTATATTTTAGCGATGTGTTTGTCATGATTAATTGTTGTATAAATATATTATGTGCATATAAATTAATTGCTTGGCGAAAAGAATCGTTGTAATACATGTTCGCTTGTAAATACTATGTATGTTGAAATTGTGTATTCTAGAAATACCGTATATGTGTAAATTTTGGAAACGTAATTGTCATGATTATTTGCTGTATGATTACGATATACGCAGATAAAATGCTACCTTGGCGAAAGAATAGCCCTAATACATGTTTTACTAACATATGTCATGTATGTTGAAATAACGTATTCCAAGTGTTTGTGTAAATGCTTGTGAGAGCAAATGCTTGGATGTTTGCACCGTAGGTCAGTGCTGAGATGAAATTCTCGACTACCTTAGAGACATGTAGGATTTCCTCCATGTGGTTGTTTACTTCAATCACTCACATATGATGTATATGTGTTTGTATCCCTATCCGTATAGTACTCTATTACATGCTTTATATCATGCTTTATATCATGCTTTATAACATGCTTTATGACATGCCTCCTAACATATTTGTGTTACTTTATTTATCATGCTTAACTCCACATGCTATTGATGAGAATTGTTTGAGTTTGGGACTATGTCTATAGTCCAAACATTCGGTACCAGACTTGAGATTGTGGCTGAGAATCATGTCGCCACAAGGGATGTGTCTGACGAACCCGAGTCGTACTTCGGTTGGCGATAGTGGTTGGCCACACGGAGTGCTTTTGCACTTCATATCGCCCAACTTGTTGTGTGCTCGAGCTAGTCAGGCTCGTCAAGTAACCCGATATTTCGAATGTGTTCACCATGTTTGGTCATTACTGTTTGAACCTAGGGTACCAAACTTACTAATGGCAATCCTGTTAACCATGGTACCTCGATCCGCTAAGACTCATGAGCCGGACATGATGGTATGGGACACCATGGCCGAGCTGTCGGCCTATGCTAGGGCCATGTGCCTCCCCGTAGTGACCATTGAGCAACCCAAACTCGTGAGCCGAATACGGTGGTATGGTACATTTTATTCGAGCTGTCGATACTTACGGCGAGAGCCGAGTACGGTGAGACCTGTACTTGTGCTGACGAGCGACGAGTCCTGTGTAGTATCTTCGAGTATACTCCAAGGTCTGTGATTGGCGACGAGTCTTTCACAGTAACTATAGTGTGAGTTGAGCCGAGTACGGTGAGACCTGTATTCGAGCTGACGGCTAGTGATTGAGCCAAGTACGGTGAGACCTGTACTCGAGCTGACGGTCAGCAATTGAGCCGCATACGGTGAGATCTCTATCCGTGCTGACAGGTGACGAGCCCTTTGTGATGCCTTCGCTACACCTCTCAAACCATAATATTGTATGAGATTAACTAGGACTAACGACCCTAGAATGGATCATGTTTGGGAATGATACAAGGGAGGTACCTTAGTTTCACAATACTGCTGTTTGAAACGGACTAATAACAACTTGAAAATCATGCGCATCATTGCACTGCATGTGCCTAGTAAATGTGGAGCACTGAGGGAGTTATGCATTTGCGAACGTAAGATGTTGTCGCATGAGGGTGGTTTGGCAAGGGCATACATCATCATGTCATTTCATACTTGCATTTAACAAGAGTAGTTAAACTTGTTTGATTGTACCGCTTTATCATTACTGCTTGATTAAGTTGATAACATGTTAACCTATGCCTTATTGTTCCACTGAGTTAGCTACTCACTCCCACGTTACGGGACGGTGTTTGCAACACCAACCAGACTCTGTCACAGGTATAGAGGGCGTGACGGTTCAGGAGCCGGAGCCCGATTTCGACGAGGACCAGGATGAGTTCTCATTTATGCAGTATTCTGACGTCTATGCCTAGGCCGACTGCATCGCGAGGACTTCAGGACTCATCTTTTAGATTGTATTTTGATTTTGATTCAGAAACAGTATATGTATGTGGATACTCAGTTAGTGTTCATACTCAGGTGTTCATAAAAATTTTGTTCTTTATATACTTTAAATATACAATTTCAGTCTTCCGCTTGCCTTTATACAATTGAACTGGAGTATGAATTACTGTTTTGGTATAATCTCATTCATGTTTATTGCTCTAATTCAGACAACATTTAACCATCATTGTGTATGTTGCATAAGTGATGCGTTGGAACTCGGGAGTTGAGTTCATACTCGACCCCCGAATTTCAGGGCGTTACAAGTTGGTATCAGAGCATGATTTTGATTAAATCGGACTTGAGTTATGTCCCCACTACGTACGCTGACGCATTACAACCTAGGAGGGTGCGTAAAAATATAAAAACAGTCTTAGGGTCTCCCGATTTCGCCGTTCGGCGAAGTTCATTGAAAATGGAAATTTTGATCGAGTTTATACTCGATCCCGACCGCACTTATGGATCCCAAATCACTTCTAGACCGTCTATTGACGTGTCTAGATTCCTATCCACCCAATCCAGTTGCTAGGAAAATCAGAAAAATCAGTCCAGATCAGAAATTTCTCGGAACCACCCGTTCTGGAGCTGAAATGAGTCTGGGGCCTCCCCACCTAAATATACTAAGACCCAGGGTCGAACCAAGGTGCATTTACCACCTTGGGAACGTGGCAAACAGGGTCCCACCACGGCGGTGCAGCGCCGGCCAAGGCGGACCGCGGCGGAGCCGTGGTCACGGCTGCGGACCGCGGTCCGATGGCCCATCTGAAGTGGGGCCGGGCATGGGATTGGTCAGTCTGACCTCCCCTACTCCCTGACATGTACAAAATATCATAGAGTTTGGGATTTTAGGGGCTGGAGCACCCCTCTCTCTCATTTCACCCCTTCCAAACGCCCTAAACCCCCATTTCCGATTTTTTCTCTCAACCCATCCCCCTAAACCTTGCAATCCTCCATTTTCTTCCATAACCCACACACTCTAACCATCCACAACAGCCCTAGCCTCCTCCTTTTCCCTTTTTCTCATGTTGGAGCTCTCATATCCCCCATTTGGAGCTCAACATCGGGTAATCTCCTAACCCATTCCATTTTCTTTTTGTTCCTCCTCCATTTCATACCCGTAGTGTCTCTTCTACACCTATTGCAACCGTCGCTTGTGGAAAATCAAAGCAATCAGCCCCTTTCTCCCTATTTTATCATTTTCCATGGCCCTCTTTGGTGTGGTAGCGGCTATTTTCTTCATTTCCTCCATCCTATCTCTTATGGGAAAGAGGAAGACCACAGTTGATGATGCTGGCCTGAGTAGGCCAGCCCATTCCCGAAGAAGATCTAACGATGGGCCCGATACTAGCACCATTCGAGAGTATAGGTCGAAGCGAGACCTGGATCCCCAACTGTCGCTCAGGGATGCACTATCGATCGGTTTCGAATACGGTCGTTTTGCTAACCGTAAGGTCGTGTTTGAAGCTCACTTGGATGAAGGGATGTTTGGAACACACCCGATGATGGACCATTTGGTGGATTTCATCGGATGGGGTCCTATATTTGAAGGTGAGTCTCCCACATGTGAGAACACGGTTCACGCCTTCTACGCTCATATCATAAATTAATCGTTGGAGCCGCTTCAGTTCACTGTCTCTGTGAGGGGCATAAGGCGTACGATTACTGTGGCTGAGGTGGCACGACTTCTGAACATCTCGCGTGGTGAAGTGCTTCCAAACGACGACTTCTCCAGGAGTGCGCGAGAAAGGGATCGCTGCACGCGATACCTTTGTGGTCGCCGAGTTACTTGGACGCGAGGAAATTGTATTGCGGCGACAAAGATGGCCGAAGACTTCCGTTTACTCCATCACATTTTTACATACAATGTATACCCACGGTGGGGTAACCGCACGGAGTATACTCGGTTGATGGTGGACTTTCTGTACAAGATGAGACGCGGGGACAACATATGCCTGCCCACATTCATCCTATTTCAGATAGTTTAGGTTGTTCGATCTACCAGGAATGACCTTTCGCTCCCATTTGGCCGCCTGATATGTAGGATGGCTCGTGATGTCGGCTATAGGCTCAACATGGAAGACCTTGCACCAGTCCGAGTCATAAGCGAGGCGACACTTAAGAATATGAAGATCGGTCCTCAACAGCGGCAAGCACGACTTGACGAGTTTGGAGATGAGTCAGATAGCGCCGGTGAGGAGAGTGTTAACCTTGAGGCAGAAAGTGATGAGGAGGGCGGTGATGACATACAAGAAGAGGAGGAGGAGGCTTAGGATACTGAGGAGAGCTCTCCTCCTGGTGCACCTGAGTCCGACGCTGCTCAGGCAGTGAGAGAGGCTCGTATGGATCGCATTGAGGAGAACCAGGCCACCCTGCGGTAAGAGGTTGGACAAGTTCCGGCTGAGCTTGGTGAGACCCGAGCCAAGCTTAAAGAGACCGAAGCCTACATGAAGAGGAGCTTTAAGAAGGTGTCTCGTACGTTGAAGGCCATTCTGTGCTGTGTGCAGGATAAGAACGCTCCTCCTCCATCGCCTGATTCGGATGCCTAGGCATCCACGTTGTTGTGTGTGGTTGTTTCTTTTGGTTACCGCGATAGGCGGTTTATGTTTTCATGTAGAAGATCTAGTAAATAGTAGAATGTTCTAAGTGTTTGATGTTGTAGATGTATTGGCTTACATGTTATTTCTGTCATGATTCATGTAACTCTGTATTCCATGTATTGTGACAATTTTGGATAAATGAAAAGCATGTAGCTTCTTTTGTTATGATGATGTGTGGAATGCTTAAAGTGCTTATATGATGCGTGCTATGCTTTCTCTCACCAACGTTATACCCTATGTTGTATAGGGCATGCCGCGACAATATACGCAGAGCACGGCACACCTCCGCCTTACTGACTCTATGGACCAAACTCCTTCTGGTAGTGGCGGTCCTGCAGACCATGTGTTAGGTTCTGATCAGCCTCCTGCTAGTCCTGCCAGTGGATTGCCACCTTACACGCCCCCGATTCGTGAGCAGTACCAGGCATCATCATCTGCGCAGCATGATTCACAGCCAGCTCCACCTACTGATAGGATCGAGCAGTTGATGTTGATGATGCACCAGCAGTAGGTGCAGCAACAGCAGATACAGCAGCACCACCACCAGCAGCTTATGACCACTATTGTTGAGGCCTTATCCCGGGGTGGTAGTGCGACTCCACCTGCGACATCTGCTCGTCCTGCTGAGCACTTTGAGCCTCCTGCTCAATGTGAGGATGTGCCTCTGCCCTCACCCGTTGCGCCTCCTACTGAAGATGTCAGTACCCGCGGTTTACTGGAGCGATTTCAGCGCTTGAGACCTCCTTCATTCATGGGCACTCATAGACCCGAGGAGGCAGAGTTTTGGCTTGACCGCATCTCTAAGATGCTTCAGATGCTGCATTGTTTAGAGGCAGAGCAGGTTGAGCTGGCCGCTTTCATGTTTGAGAGGGAGGCCAGCTTATGGTGTGATAGCGTGCTGCGGTTTATCGCAGCAGATTACGTGTGGACTTGGGAGGCTTTCGAGTTCCAGTTCCACGAGAAATACTACCCGCAGACTTATCGACATGAGCGGGAGGATGAGTTCATATGCCTCAGGCAGGGAGGCATGACGATTACGGAGTACGAGCACCGCTTCACAGAGTTGGGCCACTTTGTCCCGACTATACTGGTGGATGAGCAGATGCGGATGCGTCATTTTTCCTTGGGTTTGCGACCGGAGATACGGTCGAAGATATGCTGCCTCAGTATACCTACCTACGCAGCACTGGTCCACATGTCTATGACGGCCGAGCAGGATGTGGACCGATTGGCCAGATCGCGTGGTGCTATGGTTGCGAGGCCACGCCAGGATTTACAGAGCAGGCCTATTCTAGGCAAGAGGCCTCGTGCTGATTCGCCTCCCAGGGCCGCGGCACCAGTGGTTCCTGTGAGACGCCCGATTGTGACCTGCACGTATTGCGGGAAACCGGGACATCCTGCTGAGAGTTGCTTCTCGCGTATGAGGGCTAGCGGATTTGCACCACCGCAGAGGTTGGATCGCCCTTACCCACAGGCCATATCAGCTCCACCGCTACAGACTGCTCCTGCACATCCTTCCTTCCGACCTCCTGTGTCGTGCTTCAGGCCGCCACAGCGCCCCTTGGCTCCTCAGCCGAACCGTCAGCAGCAGGCTCGGGTACATACGCTTGTTGCCGAGGCACCTGAGACGTCGATTTCGGCACCGACGGCTTTTGAGGGTACGACTTACATTCATGGTACTTCCGTTTCCTTATTGGTGGACACTGGGTCCACTACTTCTATTATTTCTTGTGGGGCGGTTAAACGTCTATCTTTGCGTACTATTCCCACTAAGGGGATGAGACTCACTACGGCCACTGGGACCTTCTCGGATGTCACACGGTTATGCGAGGGTTGCTCGATAGTTTTGGGTAGCAGCACAGTGCTCGTTGACCTCATTGTTGCTCCACTATGGCACTACGACGTTATCCTTGGTATGGATTGGCTCGCCAAGATGAGGGCAGAGATAGATTGCGATACTCAAGTCGTGATGGCCTATGACTCAGACGGCGCAGCTTTCACTTTTCCAGTACAGGTCAGTTGGCGTTGCCGTGTTGACTGTTATACTACTTTATTAGCGCCGGTTGATGGTCCGACGTTGAGGAATACGCCGGTGGTTCGAGAATTTGCAGGCGTGTTTGAGACTATTCCTGGTTTACCTCCTCGGCGCGAGATCGATTTTACAATTGATCTTACGCTTGGTGCGACACCCATCTCATTGCCGACTTATCGTATGCCTCCATGTGAGATGGAGGAGCTGCGGAAACAGATTGACGAGCTTGTAGAGAAGGGTTTTATACGACCTAGTGTGTCTCCTTGGGAAGCACCTGTGCTATTTGTGAAGAAGAAGGACGGGTCGCTACGGTTATGTATTGATTACCGTAGGTTGAACCAGGTCACGGTGAAGAACAAGTATCCTTTGCCCAGGATAGATGATTTGTTCGATCAGTTGAGAGGGGCGAAGTATTTCTCAAAGATTGATCTTCAGTCGGGGTACCACCAGTTGCGCGTGAGAGATGAGGACGTGCAGAAGACAGCCTTCAGGACGTGCTTTGGGCACTATGAGTTTCTAGTGATGTCGTACGGCCTTACGAATGCACCAGCCGTGTTCATGGATCTGATGAACCGGGTATTTCGGCCCTTCCTGTACCGATTTGTCATTGTCTTTATTGATGACATTTTGATATACTCTACGAGTCGGGAGAAGCACCAGGAGCACTTAAGAGCGGTGTTGGATACACTGAAGAAGAACCAGTTGTTAGCACAGTACAAGAAGTGCGACTTCTGGCAGGAGGAAGTCAAGTTCCTCGGACATGTAGTGTCCAAGGATGGGATAGCAGTGGACCTCGCTAAGGTAGCCGCGGTTCAGGATTGGCAGCAGCCTGAATCGGTTACCGAGGTAAGGAGTTTCCTTGGTCTGGCTGGGTATTACAGGCGCTTCATTCGGGACTTCTCGAAGATTGCCAGACCATTGTCTCAGTTGACCCGGAAGGACTTGAAGTTCACCTGCAATGAGAAGGCGGAGGCAGCTTTTAAGGAGCTGAAGCACAAGTTGACGTCCGCCCCTGTGCTAGTATTGCCAGAGCAAGGGGAGAAATACACGATATATACTGACGCGTCTCGCATTGGTTTGGGTTGTGTCCTGATGCAGAAGGATAGGGTGATTTCGTATGCCTCGAGAAAATTAAGGAAGCACGAGGAGAATTACCCTACACATGACCTGGAGTTGGCAGTCGTCATCTTTGCATTGAAGCTCTGGAGACATTACCTCTACGGAGAGGAGTTCGAGCTTTTCTGCGACCACAAGAGCCTTAAGTACATATTCACACAGCGAGACTTGAATATGAGACAACGCCGATGGATGGAGACTTTGAAGGACTTCAAGTTCGAGGTTTCCTACCATCCTGGCAAGGCGAACCTTGTGGCAGACGCGTTGAGCCGCAAGAAGACGATAGCATTTGCGACACCATTGATGATAGCTGAGTGGGACATGGTCGAGTTCGTACGGGACTTTGAGCAGAGACTCACTGTGGAGGAGCCATTTATGTGTGTTGCGCATGTTCGTGCGCGGCCACTTATTGACGTCAGGATTGTTGAGGCCCAGGAGGGCGATATGCAGCTGTCTGAGCTTCGAGAGCAAGCTAGCGACGCCGAGGACTCCGAGTGGAGAGTTGGTTCTGATCGGGGTCTGCGATTTCGTGGCCGCCTATGCGTTCCTGATGTGCCCGACTTGAGACGCGAGCTTCTCGAGTCTGCCCATAACTCGAAGCTTGCGATGTATCCTGGTAGCACGAAGATGTACCGGGATATGAGACAGACGTATTGGTGGGATAACATGAAGGCCCACATCGCTGAGTATGTGTCTCGATGTCTGACGTGCCAGCAGGTCAAGGCAGAACATCGCTGACCTCCTGGACTGCTTCAGCCCCGACCTCCTGGACTGCTTCAGCCCATGCCCATAGTGGAGTGGAAGTGGGACTTCATCTCCGTGGATTTCATATCAGGGCTGCCGAAGACGAGGAAGGGACACGATTCCATTTGGGTGATTGTGGACCGGTTGACTAAATCGGCCCATTTCCTCCCTATCAGAGTTACGAACTCTGCAGACGAGCTGGCTAGATTGTACATCAGAGAGATCGTCCGTCTGCATGGAGTTCCGTTGGAGATCGTGTCGGACAGAGACACTCGGTTCACATCCATCTTCTGGACTCGTATCCAGGAGGCGATGGGTGTGAAGTTGAAGTTCAGTACGGCATTCCATCCTCAGACTGATGGGCAGACAGAGCGGGTGAATCAGATTCTGCAGGATATTTTGCGGGCATGTGTGTTGGACTTCAAGGACAGCTGGGATGACTGTCTTCCATACACAGAGTTCGCCTACAACAACAGCTTCCAGGCGACTATTGGCATGGCGCCATATGAGGCCCTATATGGTCGTTCTTGTAGAGCACCATACTGTTGGGCTGAGGTTGGCGAGTGTAGTCTGATTGGCCCGGAGTTGGTACAGGCGACTACAGAGAAGGTCGACATTATCAGGCGTCGACTACTTACAGCACAAAGCAGGCAGAAGAGTTACGCCGATACGAGGCGGCGACCGCTTGAGTTCGAGGTCGGGGATCATGTGTTCCTTCGAGTTTCCCCTATGAAGGGAGTCCTTCGGTTTGGGAAGAAGGGGAAGCTCACACCGAGATTTATCGGTCCATTTCAGATACTGGATCAAGTGGGTGATGTGGCGTATCGTCTCGCTTTGCCCACACCACTTGCATCTGTGCACAACGTATTTCATGTATCTATGCTGAAGAAGTACGTTCCTGATCCTTCGCATATCATCAGATGGGAGCAGGTACAGCTGAGCAATGATGCTACGTATGAGTTGCGCCCGACACGTATCCTTGACAGGAAGGAGCAGGTACTGCGTAGCAAGGTCATTCTGCTGGTGAAGATACTATGGACACATCATTCCGAGGAGGAAGCTACTTGGGAGACTGAGGCCGAGGTCAAGAAGAACTACCCTCAGATTCTCGAGGAATATGAAAAGGTATAAATTTCGAGGATGAAATTTTTGTTTAAGGGGGGTAGATTATAACGACCTGTAAATTTCCGTACTTTGGTTCGAGTACCACCTCGACCAGAAATCAATTAGGATTAAATCCTTTAGAAATTTAACAAAGTTAACTAAATGCTAAACTCGATTAGCCATGAAATCCGTTGGGATCGCTTTAAATACGATCTGCAAGACCCAAAACTTATAGAATCATTGACGCTAGGTTACCCTAAAGATTAGGATCAAACTCATTACCCGGCTATTCTCGGGAACGACTTGAAACTTCCTATTAGGTCTAGACCGCACATCGGAAATTCGATTAACGCAAAGTTAAGGACTTAGGACTGCCTCGCTGGGCTCGATAACCATCTCGAAAATTAGGTCCAGTCGATGTCCCACGGCTATTCGCTTGAGTCCGGAGTGAGGGAGTGTGAAAATCACTCTTTCCTTTACAAAATAAATATCTAGAATAGTGATCTGGCACCATTCGGTTGCGGATCAGTATTAAGCAACCAGACCGTCAGAATCAGACCAAATTACACCCTCGGATCAGGAAAAATTTCAGGAACATTTACATGTACTTGGAATTTCGGATCGTGGCCCTCATGACCGTTGAAGCCGAAGCGGTCCGCCACATGTGATCTGGGAATCCGATCGAGTTGAAAACATAATCCCACGTGGATCCATGAGTGGTGAGCTTAAGTCTGACGTTTGGCTCAAGGGGGGCCACCAGAAACATTCTTTTGAGCTGGAACATCGCCGAAATGCTTATAATAGTAGTAACCCTTGAACCTGAGTCTATTTTGGGAAAGTTTTAGGGTATAAAAGGGCCTTAGAACATCCCCTCTCACAGCCATACGAATTTGGGATAAAACCCTAGTGAGAGAGAGAGAAAAGAGAGAGAAGACTTGGGATTTGTGGGAGCACCTTCCTCCTACTGCTTTCAATCATCGCACGGCCCGCACCGCCTCTTTCCTGGCACTTTCCCGGTGATATCAACTCCGTTTTAAGGTGAGAAATCCTAACCCTAGGTCTGATTTGAAGTGTATAGGCTATAGGTAGTGAAATAGCTAACCGATTTCACTCCTTAGGCTAGAAAACTCCCGAATACGGAAGCTCATACAACCTTGCTGATTCGTTGAGATTCCAAGGTGAAAGGTGAGGACTTTAGGTGTATAAGTTACGGTTTTCAACGCTTTCAATGTCAGTTAATGGTAGATTCATGATCTGCATGCAATTGTACATGTACAAAGTGCTTTTCATTTTCTGTTTCGATTAGAATTGTAGAATTTAGAATTTCACATACTCTAGGTATTCGTATAAAATACCGTATACGTATTTTTTATGGAAATGTGCTTGACATGTTTATTTGTCGTATGGATATATGATGTATGGATAAAATACTCATTTGGTGAAAGGGTTCGCCTAAATACATGTTTACTAATATACACTATGTATGTAGAAATACGGTATTATAAGAAGTACTGTATACGGGTATATTTTAGCGATGTGTTTGTCATGATTAATTGTTGTATAAATATATTATGTGCGTATAAATTAATTGCTTGGCGAAAAGAATTGTTGTAATACATGTTCGCTTGTAAATACTATGTATGTTGAAATTGTGTATTCTAGAAATACCGTATATGTGTAAATTTTGGAAATGCAATTGTCATGATTATTTGCTGTATGATTACGATATACGCGGATAAAATGCTAGCTTGGGGAAAGAATAGCCCTAATACATGTTTTACTAACATACGTCATGTATGTTGAAATAGCGTACTCCAAGTGTTTGTGTAAATGCTTGTGAGAGCAAATGCTTGGATGTTTGCACCGTAGGTCGGTGCTGACATGGAATTCTTGACTACCTTAGAGACATGTAGGATTTCCTCCATGTGGTTGTTTACTTCAACCACTCACATATGATGTATATGTGTTTGTATCCCTATCCGTATAGTACTCTATTACATGCTTTATAACATGCTTTATATCATGCTTTATAACATGCTTTATGACATGCCTCCTAACATGTTTGTATTACTTTGTTTATCATGCTTAACTCCACATGCTATTGATGAGAACTGTTTGAGTTTGGGACTATGTCTATAGTCCAAACATTCGGTACCAGACTTGAGATTGTGGCTGAGAATCATGTCGCCACAAGGGATGTGTCTGACGAACCCGAGTCGTACTTCGGTTGGCGATAGTGGTTGGCCACACGAAGTGCTTTTGCACTTCATATCGCCCAACTTGTTGTGCGCTCGAGCTAGTCAGGCTCGTCAAGCAACCCGATATGTCGAATATGTGTTCACCATGTTTGGTCATTACTGTTTGAACCTAGGGTACCAAACTTACCAGTGGCAATCCCGTTAACCATGGTACCTCGATCCGCTAAGACTCATGAGCCGGACATGGTGGTATGGGACACCGTGGCCGAGCTGTCGGCCTATGCTGGGGCCATGTGCCTCCCCGTAGTGACCATTAAGTAACCCAAACTCGTGAGTCGAATACGTTGGTATGGGACATTGTATTCGAGCTGTCAATACTTACGGCGAGAGCCGAGTATGGTGAGACCTGTACTTGTGCTGACGGGCGACGAGTCCTCTGCAGTATCTTCGAGTATACTCCAAGGTCTGTGATTGGCGACGAGTCTTTCACAGTAACTAGAGTGTGAGTTGAGCCGAGTACGGTGAGACCTGTATTCGAACTGACGGCTAGTGATTGAGCCGAGTACGGTGAGACCTGTACTCGAGCTGACGGTCAGCAATTGAGCCGCATACGGTGAGAGATCAGATCCGTCTTGACGGGTGACGAGCCCTTTGTGATGCCTTCGCTACGCCTCTCAAACCATAATATCGTATGAGATTAACTAGGACTGACAACCCTAGAATGGATCATGTTTGGGAATGATACAAGAGAGGTACCTTAGTTTCACAATACTGCTGTTTGAAATGGACTAATAACAACTCAGAAATCATGCGCATCATTGCACCGCATGTGCCTAGTAGATGTGGAGCACTGAGGGAGTTATGCATTTGCGAACGTAAGATGTTGTCGCATAAGGGTGGTTTGGCAAGGGCATACATCATCATGTCATTTCATACTTGCATTTAACAAGAGTAGTTAAACTTGTTTGATTGTACCGCTTTATCATTACTGCTTGATTAAGTTGATAACATGTTAACCTATGCCTTATTGTTCCACTGAGTTAGCTACTCACTCCCACGTTACGGGACGGTGTTTGCAACACCACCCGGACTCTCATCTGGTATAGAGGCGCGACGGTTCAGGAGCTGGAGCTCGATTTCGACGAGGACCAGGATGAGTTCTCATTTATGCAGTACTCTGACGGCTATGCCTAGGCCGACTGCATCGCGGGGACTTCAGGACACATGTTTTAGATTGTATTTTGATTTTGATTCAGAAACAGTATATGTATGTGGATACTCAGTTAGTGTTCATACTCAGGTGTTCATAAAAATTTTATTCTTTATATACTTTAAATATACAATTTCAGTCTTCCGCTTGCCTTTATACAATTGAACTGGAGTATGAATTACTGTTTTGGTATAATCTCATTCATGTTTATTGCTCTAATTCAGACAACATTTAACCATCATTATGTATGTTGCATAAGTGATGCGTTGGAACTCGGGAGTTGAGTTCATACTCGACCCCCGAATTTCAGGGCGTTACACATAGCATGTGGAGTAAAGTATGATAAACAAAGTAATTAAAGCAAGTTAACAAATATGTTATAAAGCATGTTGTAAAGCATGTTATAAAGCACTACATAAATAGGAATACAAACACATATATTGAACAAGTAAGCAGTTTAAGTAAACAACCTCATGGAGGAAATCATACATGTCTCTAAGGTAGTTGAGAATCCTATCTCAACACCCACCTAAGGCATCATCATCCAAACGCTTACTCACACAAGCATTTTCACAAACACTTAGCATACACTATTTCAACATACTTAGTTGTAACGCCCTGAAATTCGGGGGTCGAGTATGAACTCAACTCCCGAGTTCCAATGCATCACTTATGCAACATACACAATGATGGTTAAATGTTGTCTGAGTTAGAGCAATAAACATGAATGAGATTATACCAAAACAGTAAATCATACTCCAGTTCAATTGTATAAAGGCAAGCGGAAGACTGAAATTGTATATTTAAAGTATGTAAGGAAACAAAATCTTTATGAAACATCAGAGTATGATCGCTAACTGAGTACCCATATATGTGTACTGTTTTTAGAGTCAAAAATCAAAATACAATCTAAAGATGTGTCCTGTAATCCCCGCGGTGCAATCGGCCTAAGCAAAGCCGTCCGAATACTGCATAAACGAGAACTCATCCTGATCCTCATCGAAGTCGGGCTCCGGCTCCTGAACCGATGCGCCATCTATACCTGCGACAGAGTCTGGTGGGTGTTGCAAACACCGTCCCGTAACGTGGGAGTGAGTAGCTAACTCAGTGGAACAATAAAGCATAGGTTAACATGTTATCAATTCAATCAAGCAGTAATGATAAAGCAGTACAAATCAAACAATTCTAACTACTCTTATTAAGTACGAGAATGAAATGACATGATGCTATATGCCCTTGCCAAACCACCCTCATGCGACATCATCTTACGTTCGCGAATGCTTAACTCCCTCAATGCGCCACATCTACTAAGCACATGCGGTGCGATGATGATCATGATTACCGAGTTATTATTAGTCCATTTCAAACAGCAGTATTGGAAAACTAAGGTACCTCCCTTGTATCATTCCCAAACATGATCCATTCTAGGGTCGTTAATCCTAGTTAATCTCATACGATATTATGGTTCGAGAAGCATAGCGAAGGCATCGCAAAGGCTCGTCACCCGTCAGCGCGGATACAGATCTCACCGTATGCGGTTCAATTGCTGGCCGTCAGCTTGAGTACAGGTCTCACCGTACTCGGCTCAATCACTAGCCGTCAGCTCGAGTACAGGTCTCACCGTACTCGGCTCAACTCATACTCTTTGTGAAAGACTCTCGCCAATCACGGACCCTTGGATTATACTCGAAGATACTACGGAGGACTCGTCGTCGTCGGCAAGACAGCAGGTCTCACCGTACTCGGCTCTCGCCGTAAGTATCGACAGCTCGAATACAGTGTCCCATACCACCGTATTCGGCTCACGAGGTTTGGTTGCTCAATGGTCACTATGGGGAGGCACTTGGCCCCAGCATAGGCCGACAGCTCGGCCACGGTGTCCCATACCACCATGTCCGGCTCATGAGTCTTAGCGGATCGAGGTACCTTGGTTAACGGGATCGCCACTGGTAAGTTTGGTACCCCAGGTTCAAACAGTAATGACTAAACATGGTGAACACACATTCGACAATCGGGTTACTTGACGAGCCTGACTAGCTCGAGCGCACAACAAGTTGGGCGATATGAAGCGCAAAAGCACTCCGTGTGGCCAACCACTATCGCCAACCGAAGTACGGCTCGGGTTCGCCAGACACATTCCTTGTGGCGACATGAATCTCAGCCACAATGTCCAATCTGGTACCGAATGCCTAGACTATAAACATAGTTCCAAACTCATACAGTTCTCATCAATAGCATGTGGAGTTAAGCATGATAAACAAAGTAATACAACATGTTAGGAAGCATATCATAGAGCATGTTATGAAGCATGATATAAAGCATGTTGTAGAGTACTATACAAATAGGGACACAATTACGTATACATCATAAGTGAGTGGCTAAAGTAAACTACCACAGGGAGGGTATCCTACATGTCTCTAAGGTAGTCGGGAATTTCATATCAGCACCTACCTAAGGCACTAACACTTAAACATTTACACTCACAAGCGTTTACACAAACACCTAGAGTACACCATTCCAACATACATGACATATGTTAGCAAAATACGTATTAGGGCTATCCTTTCGCCAAGCGGTTGTTTTATCCATGTATACCATAATCATACAGCAAATAATCACGACAAATGCATTTCCAAAATTTACACATATACGGTATTTCTAGAATACACAATTTCTACATACGTAGTATTTACAAGCGAGCATGTATTACGGCGATTCCTTTCGCCAAACTAGTATTTTATCCATATGTTGTATAATCATACATTAAATAAACATGTCAAACATTTTTTAAAAAAAAATACGTATACGGTATTTTTACGTATACCTAGAGTATGTGAAATTCCATATTCTACAACGTTAATCGAAACAGAAAACGGAAAGCACTTTGTACATGTGCATTTGCATGCAGATCATGAATCTATCATTATCTGACATTAAAAGCGTTGAAAACCATAACCTATACACCTAAAGTCCTCACCTTTGCCCTTGGAATCACAACGGATCTGTAAGGTTTGGTGAGCTTCCGTATTCGGGAGTTTTCTTGCCTAAAGAGCGGAATCGGTTAGCCTTTTTACGACCTATAGCCTATCTACTTCAAATCAGACCTAGGGTTAGGGTTTCTCACCTTCAAACGGAGTGGATACCGTCGGGAAAGCGCCTAGAAAGAGGCGGTGTAGGCCGTACGATAATCGAAAGCAGCAGGAGGAAGTTCTCCCACAAATCCCAAGCTCTTCTCTCTCTTTTCTCTCTCTCTCTAGGATTTTATCCCAAATTCGTATGGCTGTGAGAGGGGCTGTTCTAAGCCTCTTTTATAGCCAAAAACCTCCCCAAAATAGACTCAGGTTCAAGGGTTACTGCTAATATAGGTATTTCGTCACTTTTCCAGCTCAAAAGAGAGGTTCTGGTGGCCCTCCTTGAGCCAAACGTCAGACTTAAGCTCACCACACATGGATCTATGTGGGATTACGTTTTCAACTCGATCGGATTCCCAGATCGCACGTGGCGGACCACTTTCAGTTCAACGGTCAGTGGGCCACGATCCGAAATTCCAAGCAGATGTAAATGTTCCTGAAATTTTTCTTAATCCGAGGGTGTAATTTAGTCTGATTCTGACGGTCTAGTTGCTTAATACTGATGCGCAAGCAAATGGTGCCAGATCACTATTCCAGATATTTATTTTGTAAAGGGAATAGTGTTTTTCACACTCTCTCGCTCCGGATCCAAACGAATGGCCGTGGGACATTGGCTGGACCTGATTTTTGAGATGATAGTCAAGCCCAGTGAGGCGGTCCTAGTTCCTTTACTTCGTGTTAATTGGACTTCTGATGTGCGATCTAGACCTAGTACGAAGTTTCGTTTCATTCCCGAGAGCAGTCCGGAAATGAGTTTGGTTCTAAACTTTAGGGTAACCTAGAGTCACTGATTTTGCAAGTTTTGGATCTTGCAGATCATATTTAAAGCGATCCCAACGGATTTCATGGCTAATCAAGTTTTGCACTTAGTTAACTTTGTTAAATTCCTAAAGGATTTAATCCTAATTGATTTCTGGTCGAGATGGTACTCGAGCCAAAGTACGGAAATTTACGGGTCGTTACAATAGTGTATGTTAGCAAACATGTGTTAGGGCGAGTCCTTTTGCCATGTAAGTATTTTACGCATATATAATATATTTATACAACCAATAATCATGGCAAACACATCTCTAAAATATATATGTATACGGTACTTTCTACAATACAGTATTTCTACATACATAGTGTATATTAGTAAAACATGTATTTGGGCGAATCCTTTCACCAAATAAGTATTTTATCTATATATCGTATATTCATACAATAAATAATCATGTCAAACACATTTCCAAAATTTATACGTATACGGTATTTTCTACGAATACCTAGAATATGTAAAATTTCATAATCTACATCTTTAATCGAAACAGAAAATAGAAAGCACTTTGTACATGTGTAATTACATGCAGATCATGAATCTATCATTATCTGACATTGAAAGCGTTTAAAACCGTAACCTATACACCTAAAGTTCTCACCTTATACCGTGGAATCGCAACGGATCAGCTAGGTTTTCCAAGCTTCTGTATTCGGTAGTTTGGTAACCTAAAGAATGAAATAGGTTAGCTATTTTATAACCTACAACCAACACACCCTAAAACAGATTTAGGGTTAGGGTTTCTTACTTAGAAACGGAGCTGAAATCGTCGGAAAAGCGATTAGAAATGTGTGGTGTAGCTTGTGCAGCGGCAGGGTAAAGTGGCAGGGAAATTCCTCCACAACTCTCTCACTTTCTCTCTCTTTTCTCTTTTTCTCTCCTAGGGTTTTCTCAAATTCGTATGGCTGTAAGAGAGAGTTTTAAGGTCCTTATATAGTCTAAAAAGTCTCCAAAATAGACTCCATGTCAAGGTATACTTGGGTTATAGCCAAAGTGGGCTAGTTTCAACTCAACGGAGGACTTTTGGCAGGCCTCCTTGAGCCAAAGGTCGGACTTAAGCTCACTAACACTGGATCTACGTTTAATTAAGTTTTCATTTCAGTCGGATTTCAAGATCACGCGTGGCAGATCAGTTTCAGTTCGACAGTCAGTGGGTCTCGATCGGAGATTCCGAGTACATGTAAATGTTTATAAAATTTTTCCTTATCCGAGGGTGTATTTCGGTCAGATTCTGACGGTTTGGTTGCTTAATACTGATCCGCAAGCGACGAGTCTCAGATTACTATTCAAGATATTTATTTTATAAAGAAACAAGCGTTCTCACACTCTCTCGCTCCGGACTCAAGCGAACAGCCGTGAGACATTATCTAGATTTGATTTCTGAGATGGTTGTCAAGCCCAGCGAGGCGGTCCTAAGTCCTTAACCTCATATTATTCGGACTCCCGATGTGCGATCTAGAACTGATACGAAGTTTTGAGATGCTCCCGACAGCAGCCGGGTAATGAGATTAATTTTAAATTTTAGGGTAACCTAGCGTCAATGATCCTACAAGTTTTGGGTCTTGCAGATCGTATTTAAAGTGGATCAAATGGATTTCGTAGCTAATCTAGTTTGACACTTAGTTACTTTGTCTCATTTCTAAAGGATTTAGTCCTATAAGATTTTTATCTAAGGTAGTACTTAGTCCTTTGTAGTTTGTACATAAAGTGATCCAAGTAATACTACTTAGCTAGTTTAAAGTAGTGTCTAGGGTGAAAGTACTTAGAAAAATTGAAAGATCAAGGTGGTGAATGGTGGGATTTGCGAAGAAAATGTTTGAAAAGGGATTTGAGGCTTTAATTAAGTGTTTGAGAAGTTAAACCGGTGTTAGGATTTGACCCATCACCTAAGGACGTCTAATTCCAGGTTGGGAAAAATCTCGGCTGTTACAATGATATGGGCCTAATACATATCATGATGGGCCGCATGATATGGGCCTAATACACGTCACAATGGGCCATAACCCATGGGCCTCAATCTACATCATAATGGGCCTCAATTACAATACAGGTGGGCCCCATCACATGGGCTAGGTATACATCACATTGGGCAGCACCACCTAGGCCTCAAATGTGTCACGATGGGCCATAACCCATGGGCCTCAATACATCACAATAGGCCACAACCCATGAGCCTCAAATATATCACGTCGGGTCTTACCATATGGGCAATAAATACACAACAATGGGCCTTGCCAAATGGACCATACACAACAGGTGGGCACTACACATAGACCTCAAATACCTCACATGGGGCACAACCCATGGGCCTAATGCACATCATAATGGGCCTCACTACGTGGGCTACAAAAACATCACAATGGGCCGTATCACATGGGCCTTACACATCGCAATGGGCCGCGTCTCATGGGCCTAATACACATCACAATGGGCTTTATATACATCAAGTGGGCCACATTACTAGGCCGCACCAATGGGCTTCATATACATCAAGTGGACCGCATCAATGGGTCGCGCTGATGGGCCTCGTATACATCAAGTGGGCGTCATACATACATAGTAGGCCTCATACCTGGGCCTTAAATACATCTCAATGGGTTGGGCCCTGCTCATTCCAAATGGGCCCATCAATGGACAACTTGTATAAAACACGTACATCACGTGGGGGCCACGTGAATAGATGGTGTGAATACAAAAAACATACATCTAGGTGGGCCCCCACCCATCCAAAAATTAGATGGACGGCGTGGTTAAAAACACATACATCATGTGGTGGGAGTCTGTAACGCCCTGAAAATCGGGGGTCGAGTAGCAACTCAACTCCCGAGTTCCAAAACATCACTTATGCAACATATATGCTTATGATTAAATGTTGTCTGTGTTAGTGCATTAATCATGAGTGGGATTATACCAAAACAGTAATTCATACTCCAGATTAATTTATATAACGCAAGCAGAAGACTGAAAGATGTATATAAACGTTTATGAGCCAAAAAGATCACTATCGGTCTCCAGAGTATGAACACATCACTGAGTCACCATATACATGTAATAGTTCAAGAGTAATGTCAAAAATAGTTTGACTACAATAATAAGCCCTGTAGCTCCGTCGATTAGGACAGCCTAAGCGAAACCGCCGGAGAACTGCATATACGAGAATGCATCATGATCGTCATTGGAATCAGGCTTCGCCTCCTGAGTCGCATCATCATCCACAACAAAGATAGAGTCTGGTGGGTGTTCAGAGCACCACCCCAGAACGTGGGAGTGAGTGATCAACTTAGTGGAATCATAGAGTAAAGGTTAACATGTTATCAACTCAGTCAAGCAGTAATGATAAAACAGATATATCAGCCATTCCTAGATACTCTTATTAATGCAAGGATGAAACATATTCATGATGTATACCCTCGCCTACACTCCCTCGTGCGACACCATCTTATGGTCGCGACATGCTTTCTTTCCTCTGTGCTCTTCAACTCGGGGCACATGCAATGCGATGTTATGAGCATGATTATCAAGTTTTTATTAGTCCTTTTCATACAGCAGGATTGGGAAACTAAGGTACCTCCCTTATATCATTTCCCAAACAATGATCCATTCTAGGGTCGTCAGTCTCAGCAATTCTCATACGATGTTATGGTTCTAGATCACTATAAAGGGCTCGTCACCTGATCAGTGCAGGCCTAGTTTATACTCTTATTGCTACGGAAGGGTCGTCGCCTCCACGTAGACTTAGAGTACTCTCAAGGTCACTACAAAGGGCTCGTCACCTTATCAGTGTAGGCCGACAGCTCGAATACAGTGTCCCATACCACCGTATTCTGCTCACAAGGCGATGTTGCTCACTGGTCACTACAGGTGGACTCGTCGCCTCGGCGTAGGCCGACAGCTCGACCACAGTGTCCCATACCACCATGTCCGGCTCAAAAGTCTTAGCGGATCGAGGTATCAAGGTTAACGGGGTTTTCACTGGTGAGTTTGGTACCTTAAGTTCAAGCAATAGCGTCCATACATGGTGAACATACATCGGGTCAATCTGGTTACTTGACGAGCTAGATTATTACAAGAGCACCTGAAGTTAATCGACATGAAGTGCGTAACAATTCCGTGTGACCTAACCACTGCTGACAACTCTAGTACGGCTCGAGTTCATCAAACACGTCTTACGTGGCAAATGAATCTTGGCCACAAACTCAAAGCCTGCTACCGATTGCCTGGACCATGGCATAGCCCCATACACATTCAACCTTAACCAATAAGCATGTGAAGTAGTCAGAACAGGAGTAACCAAGTAATCCAATCATACTATCGAGCATGTTATGAAGTGCAACATAAACAAGAATTCATACACATGCCTTTCACAAGTAAAGTGAAGAAACTAAACAACTTACATGGAGGAAATCATACACATCCCTACGGCAGTTGAGAATCCTATCTTAAGACCCACCTAAAGCACTATCTCCTAAGTACTTACTTATATAAGCATTTTCACAAACACTTAGACTACACGTATTAACATACATAACATATGTTGGCCAAAACATGTATCAGGACGAATCCTTTTGCCAAGGAGTTGTTACATGCATAACTAGTATATACACATGGCAATTAATCATAGCAAACACACGTTTGAATTCATACGTATACGGTACTTTCTACAAATACCAAGAATACGCTAAACTCTACATAGTTCGTATGTAACTGAAATGTAGAATAAACATCGCATTTTGCATGTGAAATAGCATCCACGTCAGGAATCTATATTAACTGACATTGAAAACTTTGAAAACCATAACCTATACGTCTATATTCCGCACCTTACACCGATAAATGCGTAACGGAGTCATTTTAGACGTTAAGTCTTTGTCAATGGCGGATTCGCAACCTATAGCATGAGTTAGGTTAGGCATTTCATAATTAGCACTATCATAAACCCTAATGCAAATTAGGGTTAGGTTTCCTTACCTAAGTGTAACGTCGAAATTGCCGAAATAGCGATGCAGGTAGGGTAGCTAAGTGCGTGAAACGACAGGATCGAATCCCTGGAAGAATCCCCACTTTTCTCTCTCTTTTCTTTCTTCTCTTTCTTAGGGTTTAGAAAATTCGTATGAAGTGAGAGGGAGAGGGTTTAAGGTCCTTATATAGGCCCAGAACTGATGGGAATGACCCCAAGGCCAAGGTATACTTAGGTTATGTCCAAAGAGCATCTGTTTCAGCTCAACGGAGTACTTCCGGAGCCCTCCCTTGAGCCTAAGGTCGGACTTAAGCTCCCTTATGTTGAATCTAGGTCAAGCCGAGTTTTTAGTCCGATCGGGTTTACAGATAGCCCGTGGCACACCAGTTTCAGTTCAACGGTCCACGATCACCGATCAGGGCCACAAGTACACTGACCTATGTATGAAATTTCTCCTAATCTGAGGGTGCATTTGAGTCAGATTCTGACGGTTAGAATCCTTATATTTGGACCCGCAAGTGAACAACTCAGTTTACTTAAGTTTGGGTTTATTTCCTAAATATATTTGCATTTCTCACACACTTCGCTTCGGGCTCGTGTGAATAGCTTCGGGATACTGTTTGAACTTGATTTCTGAGGTGGTTGTCAAGTCCAGTAAGGGGGTCTTAATTATATAATTTTGTAGTAATCGGACTTTCGACATGCGGTCTAGGTCCGATACGAAGTTTCAATATGCTCTCGAGAGCAACTGAGTAATGAGATTGATCCTAGATTTCAGGGTAATGTAACATCAATGATTCTACAAGTTTTGGGTCTTGCAGTTTGTATTTAAAGTGGATCAAGCAAATTTTGCAGCTAATCTAGTTTAGCACCTAGTTAAACTTGTCTAATTTCTAAAGGATTTGGTCCTGAGTGATTTTTGTCTGAGGTGGTACTCGGGTCTTTGTACGAAATTTTTCGAGTCGTTACAATCTACCCCCCTTAAGGAAAAATTTCATCCTCAAAATTAGTACCTTTTTGTGCTCCTCGAGAAGCTGAGGGTAGTTCTTACGAACCTCGGGTTCTGTCTCCCAAGTAGCCTCTTCCTCAATGTGATGCGTCCACAATACCTTCACAAGTGGGATGACCTTGCTACGCAACACCTGCTCCTTCCTGTCTAGAATATGTGTCGGTCATAGTATATAAGTAGCGTCCTCACTCAACTGCACCTGCTCCCATTTGATAATGTGGGATGGATCAGGAACGTATTTCTTCAGCATAGATACATGAAATACGTTGTGCACGCCCGCAAGTGGTGTGGGCAAAGTAAGATATTATGCCACCACACCCACTCGGTCTAATATCTGGAATGGGCCAATGAACCATGGCGTAAGTTTCCCCTTCTTGCAAAACCGAAGGACTCACTTCATAGGGAAAACTCTAAGAAACACATGATCTCCAACCTTGAACTCCAGCGGTTGCCGCCTCGTATCGACGTAGCTCTTCTGTCTGCTCTATGCTGTAAGAAGTCGATGCCTGATAATGTCGATCTTCTCTGAGGTCGTCTGTACTAACTCTGGGCCAATCAAATTGTGTTCGCCAACCTCTGCCCAACAATACGGTGCTCGACAGGGGTGCCCATATAAGGCCTCATGCGGAGCTATGCCAATACTCGCTTGAAAGCTGTTATTGTACGCGAACTCTACATAAGGAAGACAGTCATCCCAACTGTTCTTGAAATCAAGCACACAAGCTCGCAACATGTCCTCCAACACCTGGTTTACCTGTTCCGTCTGCCCGTCAGTCTGTAGGTGGAGCGTGGTACTGAACTTCAACTTCACACCCATCGCTTCCTGGATACGAGTTCAGAAGATAAATGTGAATCGCGTGTCTCAGTCCGACACGATCTTCATAGGAACTCCATGCAGACATACAATCTCCATGATATACAGCTTGGCCAACTCATCTACAGAATTTGTGACTTTAATCTGGAGGAAGTGAGCCGATTTTGTTAACCGGTCCACGATCACCCAAATAGAGTCATAACCCTTCCTCGTCTTCGATAGCCCTGAGATGAAATCCATAGAGAGGATATCCCACTTCCATTCAGCTATGGGCATGGGCTGAAGGAGTCCAGGAGGTCGACGATGCTCGGCCTTGACCTGCTGGCACATGAGACAACGTGATACATACTCTACTATATGGGCCTTCATATTGTCCCACTAATATGACCTCTTCATGTCTTGGTACATCTTCATGCTACCTAGATGCATTGCCAACTTCGAATTGTGCGCTACCTCAAGAACTTCCTGTCTCAAAATGTAAATGTCTGGAATGCATAGGCGGCCAAGATAACGCAAGCCCCCATTCATACCAACACTCCATTCCGCATCCTCGTCTCCACTAGCCTTTGTCCTCATCTCCTCTAACCATTTGTCTTCTCGCTGAGCCTCTCTGATTTGGTCATCAACCAGTGGCTGCACTCGAATATGCGCGATACTCTCAAACGGTTCCTCTACCGTGAGCTTCTACTCAAAGTCACGCATAAATTCCACCATGTGCCATTCCTTAACCATTAGCGATGCCGTAAATGTTATCACCTTCTTGCGGCTCAATGCGTCTACCACAAGGTTAGCCTTGCCAGGATGGTAGGAAACCTCGAACTTGAAGTCCTTCAAGGTTTCCATCCATCGCCGTTGCCTCATGTTCAGGTCCCTCTGCGTGAATATGTACCTAAGGCTCATGTGGTCATAAAAGAGCTCGAACTCCTCTTTGTAGAGGTAATGTCTACAAAGCTTTAGTGCAAAAATTATGGTCGCTAATTCCAGGTCAAGCATAGGGTAAGTTTCCTCGTGTTTCCTCAACTGTCTCGAGGCATAAGAAATCACCCTGTCCTTCTACATAAGGACACATCCCAAACCAACATGAGATGCGTCTGTAGATATCATATATTTGACCCCTTGCTCTGGCAATACTAGCATAGGGGCGGACCTCAACCTGTCCTTTAGCTCTTAAAAAGCTATTTTCGCCTTCTCGTTCCAGGTGAACTTCAGATCCTTCTGTGTCAACTGAGATAACGGTCTGGCAATGTTGGAGAAATCTCTAATAAATCGACGGTAGTACCCAGCCAGACCAAGGAAGCTCCTCACCTCAGTAACCGAACCGGGTTGTTCCCAGTCCTGAACCGCTGCTACCTTAGCAAGTCCACCACTATGCCTTCCTTGGATACCACATGCCTCAGAAATTTGACTTCCTCTTTCCAGAAGTCGCATTTCTTGTACTGTGCGAACTACTTTTTCTTCAGAGTATCCAAGACTGTGCGTAGGTGTTCCTCGTGCTCTTCCCGACTCTTAGAGTATATCAGGATGTCATCAATAAATACGATAACGAATCAGAATAGAAATGGCCGAAACACCTTGTTCATCAAGTCCATGAACACGGCTGGTGCGTTCGTTAGACCGAACGACATCACGAGAAACTCATAGTGCCCAAAACAATTCCTGAAATCCGTCTTTTGCACGTCCTCATCCCTAATGCACAACTGATGATACCCTAACTGTAAGTCGATCTTCGTGAAATACTGCGCTCCTCTCAACTGATCAAACAAGTCATCTATTCTGGGTAAAGGGTACTTGTTCTTCACCGTCACTTGGT
Organism: Magnolia changhungtana; assembly: GCA_030180095.1. Lineage (NCBI taxonomy): Eukaryota > Viridiplantae > Streptophyta > Magnoliopsida > Magnoliales > Magnoliaceae > Magnolia > Magnolia changhungtana. The sequence continues at coordinate 3,639,297 of JASAUF010000554.1, forward strand.
TCAACCTCCGGAAATCAATACACAACTGCAGTGAACCGTCTTTCTTCTTTACGAACAACACAGGTGCTCCTCATGGAGACACGCTAGGTCGTATAAAGCCTGCATCTAACAGATCATCGATCTGTCTCCTCAGCTCCATCTCACACGGAGGCATGCGATACGTCGGGAGTGAAATGGGCGTCGCACCAAGCACTAGATCAATGGTGAAATCAATCTCACGACGAGGAGGCAACCCGGGTATCTTACTGAACACTTCCTCAAAATCCCGAACTATAGGCGTGTTTTTAAGTGTCAGGCCATCAACATTCTTCAATAAAGAAGCATAACAAAGAACTCGAAAAGGGCAACTGACCTGCACGGGAAATGTAAAGGGTGTGCCCTCATGCTCGTAAGCTGTCACTAGACGGGTCTCGTAGTTAATCTCGGCCCTCACTTCGGTTAGTCAATCCATACCAAGGATGACATTGAAATGGTATATCGTGGTGACAATCAAGTCAATACATATCGTCCTGCTCCCTAGATCTATTAAACAACCCTCACACATTTTGGTGGCATCTGTAAAAGTCCCTAGTGCCGTGATGACTCACACCCAACCATCGAGGTCGTATTCAACCCTAAGTGCTTGACTGCAGAACATGATATCACAAAAATAGTGGATCCCGTATCCACCAACAAAAATATAGGGGAACCTTTAATGTGGGCGGTGAGCTCGAAGGCCAAAGGTATGGTAGCTGTAGAATCAGTCGCTTCCGCTGTAAGTGCACGGATGCGCGCCTGTTGAGATCGGTTAGGCTGAGGCGCCATAGGTCACTGAGGCGGCCTAAATCGAGGTGCAGGTGGCCGGAATGATAGATGAGCTAGTGCAGTCTGTAAGGGTGGAGCCTATAGAACCTGAGGGCAAGGGCGGTCGATTCTCTGCAGCGGCAAAAACCCACTGTCCCTCATACGAGTAAAGCAACTCTCCACAATGTGACCTGGTCTCCCACAGTACGTACATGTCACACCACGTCCCCTCATCGGAACTAGTGGCGCCGTGATCCTAGGGGGAGAGTCGGTATGGGACCTCTTGCAGAGGAATGGCCTGCTCGGCATATCTGGTTGTGGCCTAGAGATCATAGGTCCACGAGAACGTGACAAACGATCTCCGTCCTGCTCTGCTCGCATAGACATGTGTACTAGCTCAGCATAGGAGGGTATGCTAACACAACACTTCTTCAAGCGAATATCAGGTCGTAAGCCCTCAAAAAAATGTCGCATCCGCATCTGCGCGTCAGCAAGTACATTAGGGATGTACCTGCCCAACTCCGTAAACTGGTGCTCGTACTCTGTCACTAATATGCCTCCCTGTTTGAGGCGCAAGAATTCATTCTCCTTCTCGTGCCGGTACTTAAGGGGATAGTACTTCTCATGGAAGTGAGTCTTAAATGCTGCCCACGTCCATACATAATCAACTGCAAAGGTCCGCAGGACACTATCCCACCACAAGCTGGCCTCCTTCTCAAACATAAAGGTGACTAACTCGACTTGCTTCGGCTCTGTACAGTGTAGCATCCTCAGCATCTTGGAGATGCGGTCAAGCCAATATTCGGCCTCCTCGGGTCTATGAGAACCTACAAAGGTAGGAGGCCGCAAGTACCCAAGTTCCCCATAGGGTATACAGCAAGTGCAGGTAAAGTCATACCCTTATCCTGAGCGAAAGGCCCTACAGTCTCCGCAGGGTGTGCAGATGGTGCAGGTGGAGTCGTACTCCCACCCTGACCTAGGGCCCCTACAATAGTGGCCAAGAGCTACTACTGCTGCTGGTGGTGCTGTATCTGTTGCTGCTGGTGCATCATCATCAACAACTGCTCTAACCTATCTGTAGGTGGGGCTGACTGAGGCACATGTTGTGTCGAAGAAGACGCACAGTTTTGTTCGTGAACCGGTGGTGTGTACGGTGGTGGCCCAACTATAGGACCAGTAGAAGGCTCAGACTCAGGTATAGTCTCACGAACCGGGTCCGAACCAGGGTCCGTGCGACCATCACTCCGAGAGGTGCCCTAGTCCATCGAATCAGTAAATGTGAGGCATGTCATGCTCTGCGTGACAATAGGTGGCATTCCCTATATGACATAGGGCACCTCGTGTAAGATGTAGCATAGCAATACGCAATCCTTTAAGCATTCCACACACTTCATAGTAAAAGAGACTGCATGCATTTCATTTATCAAAATTGTAACAATACATGGAATAGAATTCTACATGAATCATGACAAGAACGCATGCGGCTATGAACTATTCAGCCCAAATACACTGATGAGGGTCAAATATTGCATATCGGACCCTGATTATTGCCCTATTTTACGTACATGATAATGCTTAACATCGGATTTTAATCGTGTTTTTGTTGCAGGATGTAATAAGGAGCGTTGATTGAAAAAGAGTATTAAAAGCGTAGATTTGACGCTCCGAAGTTATCAAAGCAAGGGACGGACTCCAGAGAACCAAGATCACGATTTACATGGCAGAATCGAGAAAATCAAGCTGTTCACGTTAAAGAGTCCCAAAAAATGGTTTAGAATGCAAGATCATATGGTTCCCTCCATCCAATTGGCTTGAAACTTTATACATGGGATTAGGGACATAAATTAACCGTACATTTCAAATTTCAGCCCTCGGATCACTAGGGAAGTGCCCCAACTGATAGATCAGTCCATAAACTGTTGATTCTAGGCCCACCTGATATCTGGAACTGCCTAAAAATTGGTATCGATCGTTTAAATAATACGGGAAGCAGGATGGACGGATCAGATTTCTTCAGAACATTGCAGTGGACCCCACATGTATGAGAGTGTGCATAAAAGGCACGTGTGTGGCCTGGGCGGCCAGTCGAATCGATCGTCGGCCACCACTGGCCGCGCGCCTTCCAAATTCGCACCCGCCAGCAACGGCAGTTGGTGTTTCTGCAATGCCTCACGGACGGACGTTCGCTGAGTTTGCGGCTGACTGTGGGACCCACTCATCACCTATCTGAAAGATCTAAGCCGTCCATCTTGAAGATGGGCTCAAGTACTACAAAACCATGCTAATACTTTCTACTCATGCGTGCACACGTGTGCGGTACAGAGGACACAAAAGGGCTGCTCTACAACGTTCAAATCTGATCTTTTTGTGTTTTCTTCTCTGGGATGCATCAATGGACATTCAAAACCACCTATTCTTGACTGAAATTTTGTTCTGAATGCAATAGACGGGGTGGATTTCTCAAAAAATACTTCTGTGGGGCCCACCGATCATGACAGCGAAAGGGTGTGAAAGTTTTACACATATTAAGAAATCCAGTTTTTCAGGTGGTTGTGGGCCACCATCTTTGATCATATGGCAGATCTGAACCGTCCATCATGTAGAGGACCCAAGAAAGTCTTAAGGGACGGTGTTCGTTTGGAATTTGAGCGAGGAAAGTATGGTGTTTCGAGGTCTTGAACTTGGCTGCGAAAAGGTTTTTGCTGCGCGTGCGACAGCTTCCCAAATCCGATTTTCACCACTCCAGCCACTCCATTAGCTATAAAAAGAGTTGCAAAACATGAGGAAGGGGATTTAAAAAGTGGAGAATTTCAGATCCAGAGGAAAATAACAGATTCAGAGAAGAGAAGAAAGGAGAGAGAGAGAGATCGATTGGTTTGATGTTTTTTTATGAATATTGTTTATCCATCTTTTTAATGAATTTTATGGGTCACTAATCTTTCAAGCTAGGGCTGAGATGAAACCCCTAATTTGAATACTCTTGTTATATTTTGATTTTACTTTGATTTGATTGGTGTGTTTCTCTCTCTAAGTGGGCTTGATTTGTTTAAATTCTATGCTTCTCCATCTATGAACTTGACCAAAGTATATATATGGATGTTGTTTGGATGCTTATTACAGGTGCTTGGGTCTGATCAAGGACAAGTTTCCTATAGAGGAAGAACAGGGTGCTTTAATGAATGTACATTCCATATGCCCGACCAAGGATATGGGATATGTTGTTCATGGCATTGCTTAAAGGAATTAGACAGTCTGTATGCCCGATTAAGGACACAGATTGTGCTTTCTCTATTTAAGTGGTACCAATCTAGATCAAGGTGAATCAAGAGACAAAACAATGGTTAGGATAATTAGGGGTGGATTCGAAAGTCCTAGTGCTCTCTCTGATTGGATTTTCTTCCTTATTCTCAATTGTTTTTTTTCATAGATTTGTGTTAGTAAATTTGCTCCATTGTTTGTTGAATTAGTTAAGGAGAATCACAGATTTGAATTGTGACGATCAGTCCTCGTGGGATTCGACCTCGATCTTACCGAGTTTATTACTACATCACAACCCTATACTTGGGGAGTGAACAAGTTTTTGGCGCCGTTGCCGGGGACTGTTTCGATCCAAATTAGATTTAAGATTCTCTCTTATCATAATTCATAGTCTTAGGATTTTACTAACTTTAGATTAGAGTTTTTGTTAGAAACTAACATATTTCCTATTTTGTAGGGACTTGACATAAATTTCTAATTTGGTAATCCCTTTCTAAATTTCTTACTTTTTCTAATTTCTATTTTTAGAATTAGGTTTTTATTTGTTAGAAATTTTTTTTAGTTTCTAATTTTAGATTTAGATTCTTCTTTTAAGTAACTTTCTATTTTCGAATTTTAAAATTTTTTTTTTCCTTTTTAGAAACTAACTTAGCTTTTTATTTTTAGTAACTTTCTAATTCTAAGATTTCCTTCCTTTTTAGAAACTAACTTTTTTTTTTTTTTGTTCTTTAGAAAATTTCTAATTTTAGATTTTTTGTTTTAGAAACTAACTTGCTTGTTTTCTTTTGCAGGATTCTAATATAGATCTCCAAATTGGTAATATCTTTCTAATTTCTCCAGTCTTCTCTACTTTCTATTTTGAGAATTAGGTTTTTATTTTTTTTTAGGAATTTTCTATTTTCTAACTTAGGATTTAGAAACTTTCTATTTTCTAGTTTTAGAAACTTTTTTTTAGAAATTAACCGTTGCTTAGGATTTTTCTATCATTATTTTAGGAAACTTAATTTGTTTTTGTTTTTATTTACAGGAATTGGGGAAGGAAGTTACTAAGTGAAGGAGGAGCTTCTTAAATCTTCTGACATCAATCATCTCCTTTCCTGGGTTCTTTCTTCCCATTCTTGTTGACATAGTTTTAACTTGTTTTAGAATCTCATAGTTTCTAGTTCTAGTTTTATTTCTCTTAGGTTGCTTCTTAGTTTAGTTTTCTTTTTTACATTGCAATAACATAGTTTATGCTAGGACGTAGATCTCTAAACATAGAACTAGCACCTTTTGATCCAGAAATAGAAAGAACTTTTCGTAGAAGATTTAGAAACATCTTATTTGAAATGGCAGATGAGAATGGAACTAAAGCTCTTAGAGATTATTCAGCTCCTGTCCAATTCAATGCGCCTTCATGCATAGTGTTGCCCACCACCACGGCAGCACACTTTGAACTTAAGACTGGGGTCATACAGTTGTTGCCTTCCTTTTATGGTTTAGACAAGGAGGACCCATATCATCATGTGAAAGAATTCTTAGACATTTGCTCTACCTTTAGGTTTCAAAACTTTTCAGACGATTCAATCCGTTTACGCCTTTTTCCTTTTTCTTTGAAGGATAAGGCGAAAGCATGGTTGAATTCTCTAGAAGTTGGGTCTATCACTACATGGGACCATTGTCTAGGAAGTTCTTAAACAAGTTCTTCCCTGTTCACAAAACTAATGCTCTCCGTAGGGAAATCACTAATTTCACACAAAAAGAGGGAGAGCACTTTCATGAATGTTGGGAAAGATGGAAGGACTTACTTCTTAAATGTCCACACCATGGTTTTGAAAAGTGGCAACAGGTTCAATACTTCTATGATGGTTTGACACCCCAGAACCGTCGCATGGTTGACGCCACCAGTGGAGGGTCATTCATGACCAAAAGTGATGTTGAAGCATGGAACTTCTTTGAAACCTTGTGTGAAAATTCCCAGCAATGGAACTATTCAAATGAGGTGACAGAAGTCCTCAACCACAAAAGAGAGGTGGTATATATGAGATAGGAGTCATGCCAGATCTGTGCGCCAAGCTTGATAACCTGACAAAGAAAGTTGATGCTCTGGTATTAAATAATGGACCTCCACAAACAGCTCAAGTCGAGGCATGTGCCATATGTTCTAATCCTGCCCATCCTATGCAGTCTTGTCCATCTGGTGCAGCATCCCCAAAACTTCTTTCTGAACAAGTACATGCAATGAACACTTTTCAAAGACATGGGAATAATCCTTACGCAGAAACTTACAACCCAGGTTGGGCTAGGCATCCAAATTTCTCTTGGGCAAAAGGACCACAACAAGGAGGACCATCTGGAAATCCTCCCATGCAACCGCACTCCCAAGTTGGCAGTCAACAATTTCAACAGTTTCCGCAATATCAACAACTGCCTGCACAATCAAGGAAACCATCTCTTGAGGATACACTCAATCTTTTTATGCAGAGTTCTCTCCAATTCCAGAAAGACACCCAACAAACCTTACTAGCTAACCAGTAAAGCTTACATGCGAATGCACAATCCATTGCCAAGATGGAAGTACAAATGGGTCAACTAGCTGCCACATTGAGTGAGAGAGAGAAGGGCAAGTTCCCTAGTCAACCTGTGGCTAATCCAAAGGGACAGTATGAGATTGGCTATAATTCTAACCAAGGTCAATATCATGAGCAAGCCAAATCGATCACTACCCTTAGGTCAGGCAAACAGATTGACAACAGAATAGAGATACCTAGGGATGAATTGAATTCTAAAGCAGAAGATCAAGATGAAGTAGAGAGACACACTAATGCATCCAAAGTCCAAAAGCTCTTTGACTCTCCAAGAGACACTAATGTGCCACCCTATGTGCCCAAAGCACCATTTCCTCAACGTCTGGCACCAATGAAGAAAAGAAACAACTTTGATGAAATCCTGGATGTGTTTAAAAAAGTGCAAGTCAACATTCTGTTACTTGATGCCATCAAGCAAGTCCCTGCGTACGCTAAGTTTCTTAAAGATTTATACACTCAAAAGCGTAAGCAGAATGTTCATAAGAAAGTCTTCCTTGCAGAGCAACTCAGCTCCATGATCCAACATAACACCCCTCCTAAATTTAGGGATCCAGGAGCTCCCACCATTTCTTGTGGCATAGGAGATCATAAGATCGGGAAGGCATTGCTTGATTTAGGGCGAAGCGTCAATTTGTTACCATATTCGGTTTATGAGCATTAGGGCTTGGTGAGTTGAAACCGACTAAAATAACATTACAACTGGCTGATAGATCTGTCAAGGTGCCCCGGGGTGTTATTGAAGATGTGCTAATCCAGGTTGATAAATTTTATTTTCCAGTGGATTTCATAGTTATAGATACTCAGCCTGTCCAGAATCCTCATAGTCAGATCCCAGTCATCCTAGGTCGTCCATTTTTGGCCACATCTAATGCTATTATAAATTGCCGGAATGGAGTTATGAAATTGTCCTTTGGTAACATGAATATTAAACTCAATGTTTTTAATGCAGGACAACAATCCGCAGATTTGGATGACATATCTGAAGTAGACATGATCGACAGTCTAGTGCAGGACTCCTTTCGTACATCTTTTGAAGATCCTCTTGAGACCTGCTTAGCACAATATGGCATGGATTTTGACATCGATAGTCCCATCCACGAAGTCAATGCAATGCTCGACTCTACTCCTATATTGGAGACTGAAAAATGGAAAGCAAAAGTGGAACCTCTTCATCCCTCTGAGACTCTTTCTAACAGCACAGTTTCTAACTCTGAAAAGGCAAAAGAGAGCAGGCTGCTTAATGTTCTTGGAGCATATAAGGCAGCAATTGAACGGATGATAGCGAAAATACGGGGAGTATGCCCCACTGTATGTAAGGATCATGCTGCAGAAATGTCACGTAAAATGCAAAGGAAGCATGATCCTAACATGGAAGAAGTTGTTCGAGCAGAAGTCCTTAAATTGTTTGATGATAGTGTCAATTACCTCATTTCAGATAGCACAGTTCATGGGAACTCACATCACTTGTCTGGGATTGGTTAACCACAGTGTTGAGGTAAGTTCTTTGGCGGACCCTGGTCTTAAAGATTAATGAATTCATGGTCCGTTTTTGTCTGGCTGAAGACGTTAAACTTAGCGCTCCTGGGAGGCAACCCAGCGTTTCATTTGATTTCTTTTTCCTAGTTAGTTACTTCAATGTTTGTGGGTAACATTACTGCAAACCCTCACGAGACTACAACTCGTCCACTAGGGGTAACCTAGGGGTTTAAAGGCTTGTTGCATACGATAAATGCAATCGAGAGCACCTGCGAAAGTGGTATAGGTAGGGTTTTTCTTTTTGTGATTTTATTTTATTTTTACTGATTTCTCTCTTGTGCTGACCTACTTTTACATTGATATTTTTGGGAAAGTCTCTTGATTCTTCATCCAGGTACTATCTTTCCCTCACTCCTCTTTCCTTTTTCTCATCTACATCGCATGCTTATTTCTTTTACATTGAGGACAATGTAGATTTTAGGTTGGGGGTGGGAGATTAGGTTACCTAATCAGTATTTTCTTAGTCTTGAGCAAAATTGTGAAAATTTTTAAAATTTTTCTGGAATTTTTGTTGACTTTGAAGTGATTTTGAAGGATAGTTGTGAGTTTGAAATTACAAGATACAGAATGTGAGTAATTTATGACTCTTGGATTCAATTGTGTGGTAGATTTCACAGTTAAGTTTGAATTGTTAATCCATGATTAGAAGTTGTAAACATTGATTGAGCCAGGATTGCACATATCAGATCTCACTTACACATTAAGTTTTCAGTTCGATATTAAATGGTAACATGGTGATCATTAAGCATGAAAGGAACTAGCTTGAAAAAAATAAAAATAAATAAATAAATAAATTTTGTTAGCATCAGTTTATAAAGAAGAAGAGAAAAGGCTAAGCCACATAATCTTCACCATAGGTTTGCTCCCTATAGATGAAGATTCGATTCCCCATAGTTGACATGAGAACAGAGTTAGGCGACAAGTTTTCACCATAGGTTTGCTCCCTATAAGTGCAGATTTGATTCCCCTCCTTGGCACCACTATTTATAAAGGAAATCAAAGACTGATAGAACGAAAAGATGATCTAAAATGCTAGTGTTGGTTTCAGGTTTGGTTGTCACGAATTATTAATGATATCATGAAATTGACAATTGGATCTTTTAATGGTAGTAAGCCGAGATTACACTATACACTCATGGAACTCAATGTTTAAAATTGTTCTAATTAATGGATTAATATTTTGAACTTGATTATGAAGTTTACTGTAAGCTTGATTTCAGGAGAAAAATCTTCTCACCATTCATGAATTTTAGAATTTTCACATCTCAACTATCTATTCACAAGTCACTTGAGTTTACAGGAATTGTCTTTTATTTCTGAAATTATTTTTCGCATGTTTTGCTCGGGACTAGCAAAATGCTGGTTGGGGGTTGTGATGAGGGTCAAATATTGCATATCGGACCCTGATTATTGCCCTATTTTACGTACACGATAATGCTTAACATCGGATTTTAATCGTGTTTTTGTTGCAGGATGTAATAAGGAGCGTTGATTGAAAAAGAGTATTAAAAGCGTAGATTTGACGCTCCGAAGTTATCAAAGCAAGGGACGGACTCCAGAGAACCAAGATCAACAGATTTACATGGCAGGAATCTGAGAAAATCAAGCTGTTCACGTTAAAGAGTCCCAAAAAATGGTTTAGAATGCAAGATCATATGGTTCCCTCCATCCAATTGGCTCGAAACTTTATACATGGGATTAGGGACATAAATTAACCGTACATTTCAAATTTCAGCCCTCGGATCACTAGGGAAGTGCCCCAACTGACAGATCAGTCCATAAACCGTTGATTCTGGGCCCACCTGATATCTGGAACTGCTTAAAAATTGGTATCAATGGTTTAAATAATACGGGAAGCAGGATGGACGGATCAGATTTCTTCAGAACATTGCAGTGGACCCCACATGTATGAGAGTGTGCATAAAAGGCACGTGTGCTGGCGCTGCACCGAACCGAGTCAGTCAGTCAGCGCTGCTGACCGCGCCTTCCAAATTCGCACCCGCCAGCAACGGCAGTTGGTGTTTCTGCAATGCCTCACGGACGGACGTTGGTCGAGTTTGCGGTTGACTGTGGGACCCACTCATCACCTATCTGGAAGATCTAAGCCGTCCATCTTGAAGATGGGCTCGAATACTACAAAACCATGCTAATACTTTCTACTCATGCGTGCACACGTGTGCGGTACAGAGGACACAAAAGGGCTGCTCTGCAACGTTCAAATCTGATCTTTTTGTGTTTTCTTCTCTAGGACGCATCAATGGACATTCAAAACCACCTATTCTTAACTGAAATTTCGTTCTGAATGCAATGGACGGGGTGGATTTCCCAGAAAATACTTCTGTGGGGCCCACCGATCACGACAGCGAAAGGGTGCGAAAGTTTTACACATATTAAGAAATCCGATTTTCCAGGCGGTTGTGGGCCACCATCTTTGATCATATGACATATCTGGACCATCCATCATGTAGAGGACCCAAGAAAGTCCTAAGGGACGGTGTTCGTTTGGAATTTGAGCGAGGAATGTATGGTGTTTCGAGGTCCTGAACTTGGCTGCGAAAAGGTTTTTGCTGCGCTTGCGAAGCTTCCCAAATCTGATTTTCACCACTCCAGCCACTCCATCAGCTATAAAAAGAGTTACAAAACATGAGGAAGGAGATTCAAAAAGTGGAGAATTCCAGATCCAGAGGAAAATAGCAGATTCAGAGAAGAGAAGAAAGGAGAGAGAGAGAGAGAGAGAGAGATCGATTGGTTTGATGTTTTTTTATGAATATTGTTTGTCCATCTTTTTAATGAATTTTATGGGTCACTAATCTTTCAGCTAGGGCTGAGATGAAACCCCTAATTTGAATACTCTTATTATATTTTGATTTTACTTTGATTTGATTGGTGTGTTTCTCTCTCTAAGTGGGCTTGATTGGTTTAAATTCTATGCTTCTCCATCTATGAACTTGACTAAAGTATATATATGGATGTTGTTTGGATGCTTATTACAGGTGCTTGGGTCTGATCAAGAATAAGTTTCCTATAGAGGAAGAACAGGGTGCTTTAATGAATGTACATTCCATATGCCCGACCAAGGATATGGGATATGTTATTCATGGCATTGCTTAAAGGAATTAGACAGTCTGTATGCCCGATTAAGGACACAGATTGTGCTTTCTCTATTTAAGTGGTATCAATCTAGATCAAGGTGAATCAAGAGACAAAACAATGGTTAGGATAATTAGGGGTGGATTCGAAAGTCCTAGTGCTCTCTCTGATTGGATTTTCTTCCTTATTCTCAATTGTTTTTTTTCATAGATTTGTGTTAGTAAATTTGCGCCATTGTTTGTTGAATTAGTTAAGGAGAATCACAGATTTGAATTGTGACGATCAGTCCTCGTGGGATTCGACCTCGATCTTACCGAGTTTATTACTACATCACAACCCTATACTTGGGGAGTGAACACACACTTTCTACCTTCTACACTACTAAGCCCATGAAACATTTAAACACAAACATCTTAAAGCAGCAACAAACAAGCTACAAAATAATGGTACGGAAGACTAGTTATCCGAATCTAGTGACGGGGGAGGGGCACCCTTATCCTGCAGACAGCACAAGATAGTCTTTAAGGTGCGAGTCACCTTCTGGAACTTATGCTTCACAAGGGCCCGGAGATCAACAATATCCTGTCGCAAGGTAGCCCGACCCTCCTCAAGTCAAGCTAAATGGGCATCCCTAGCAGCACGATCAGTGTCCTACTCTTGTGCTGTAGGAGGAGTGCTCTCATCCATATCCTGGGCCTCCTCTTCTTCTTCCTGTTCCTCCTCTATCTCTTCCCTACTTTCCTCCTCGCTTTCATACTCCTCACTAGCAGTCTCATCCTCACCCTCATCAAGTTGGGCTTGTCGCTGCTGGGGCCCGATTCTCATCTGATTGAGAGTAGTTTTGTTGATGAAATGTTGTGGCACTGGGAGTTCTGCGCCAAATCTGTAGCCGAACTCGCATGCAATCTTGCATATAAACTGGCCGAAGTGGAGCGAATCAGTCCTTCTATTAGAGCGTACGGTAAGAAATATCTGTCGCAAAATATACATAGGCATGCACAACTTCTCTCCCTGCCCCGCTTGGTAAAGAAAGTCTACTATTAGGCACGTACACTCATTGCGATTGCCCCACCTAGGGTACACGTTAAACGTACAGATATGGTGGAGTAGGCAGAAATTATCCATCATGTTTGACACCATGAGGCTATTGTTTGGCTACCATTGAACCAGTCGACCATAATGGAAACGCGTACGACGATCCCTTTCACGTGCACTCTTCAGATTCTTCTCATGAGTTGAGCTATCAGGCCAGCGTCAATTGTGGCCTCCGACCTCTTCCCGTGAGAATCTTGAACTGTAAGGGCTCCAGCGTAGGCTCTTGAATATGAGCATAGAATGATCGGACAATACCCACATTTGCACGATATTTTCCTTTAAACACAAGGCCCACCTAGCTTCCTCCAGGCATTCTATCAATAGATATTCCCTGAAGAGCTTCTCGTCAACATGTGCTTCGAAAAGGACCCTACGATCATGAAACCTACCATGAGACATTTTCGTCAGAAGAATCCTTTCAAGGGGAGCCTGGGGATCAAGCTCCCGCTTAGTCCGTATCTCACGTTCAATGCCCGTGCTAGCGGTGGCGCCTCTCGGTCTCCTCAAACGAGTAAGGCGACTAGGCCCAGCTTCTTCCACAGGAGCCCTTTTCTTTCCCATGAGAGAAAGAAGGGTGAAAATCGAGAAAATGGCCGTAATAAGCTCAAATTGAGCCATGGAAAAAGAAAGAAAATGGGGAAATAAGAGTGATACTTGAGTTTCCACGAATTTAAGATACAAAGTGGGGCTTGAATAATTAAATGAAAGGAGAATGAAGAAGGTAAACAGCTGTAGAGGGAGACTTCGTATGTGTGGTGAAGGTGGTGGACAAAAAGGTGAGAAGGAGCACTTGGAGGGGGGATTTGAGTGAGGATTTAGGTGTTTTCTTGAGAAAAGGAAAGCTTGGAGGGGTAGTTTGTGAGGGATGGGTGACCTAGGAGGGGTTTTAATCGAAAACCCGTGTACAAGTGGGCCACACAACGCCCAAAACTGGTCAGCCCGAGCCGGCCTGCCCGGCCTAGCCCGTCTGGCGACGATCGCCAAACCAGCGAGGCCCTCGCTGGTCTCTAGACATTTCGGTGAGGAATCACCCTTTGGACAAGGTCCTCCTGCCCCCTGGACTTCAAATGTATGTGGGTCCCACCCTAAGTCCCTATGGAAGAGTCCAGTTTGGCCCTCGACTCCGCTTTAAGTCATTTCGAGTCCTCACAGGTGTGTTTCTGATGTACAGCTGCATCTGTACAGTATTGAGGGCTGAGAAGAGGTGATTTACTGTCTAAACCTGTTGATAAACGGTCTAGGAAAGGTCCGGGGTCGCCTCAAGCCATCACGGAGGTGTACGGACTCGATCTCGGAGATCGATATCGAAGAACTTCGCCAATTGGCAAAATCGGGGAAACCTAAGCTTGTTTCTACATTTTTCTCACACCCACCTATGTTGAAAAATTTCAGTGTACATTGTGTGACCATAACCCAGGTCCGGTTTAATCCAAATCATGCTCTAATACCAACTTGTAACACCCTGAAAATCGGGGGTTGAGTAGCAACTCAACTCCCGAGTTTCAAAACATCACTTATGAAACATATATGCTTATGATTAAATGTTGTCTGTGTTAGTGAATTAATCATGAGTGGGGTTATACCAAAACAGTAATTCATACTCCAGATCAATTTATACAATGCAAGCGAAAGACTGAAAGATGTATATAAATGTATATGAGCCAAAAAGATCACTATCGGTCTCCAGAGTATGAACACATCACTAAGTCACTATATACATGTAATAGTTCAAGATTCAAAATGTTAAAAATAGTTTGACTACAATGATAAGCCCTGTAGCTCCATCGATTAGGACGGCCTAAGCGAAACCGCCGGAGAACTGCATATACGAGAACGCATCTTGATCGCCATCGGAATCAGGCTCCGCCTCCTGAGTCGCATCATCATCTGCAACAAAGATAGAGTCCGGTGAGTGTTCAGAACACCGTCCCAGAACGTGGGAGTGAGTGATCAACTCAGTGGAATCATAGAGCAAAGGTTAAAATGTTATCAACTCAGTTAAACAGTAATGATAAAGCAGACATATCAGACATTCCTAGATACTCTTATTAATGTAAGGATGAAATGTATTCATGATGCATGCCCTCGCCTACACTCCCTCATGTGACACCATCTTATGGTTGCGTCATGCTTTCTTCCCTCTATGCTCTTCAACCCGGGGCACATGCAATGCGATGTTATGAGTGTGATTACCAAGTTTTTATTAGTCCTTTTCATACAACAGGATTGAGAAACTAAGGTACTTCCCTTATATCATTTCCTAAATAATGATCCATTCTAGGGTCGTCAGTCCCAACAATTCTCATACGATGTTACGGTTCTAGGTCACTACAAAGTGCTCGTTACTTGATCAGTGCAGGCCTAGTTTATACTCTTGTTGCTACGGAAGGGTCGTCGCCTCCACGTAGACTCAGAGTACTCTCGAGGTTACTACAAAGGGATCATCACCTTATCAGTGTAGGCCGACAGCTCGACTACAGTGTCCCATACCACCGTATTCCGCTCACGAGGCGATGTTACTCACTGGTCACTACGGGTGGACTCGTCGCCCTGGCGGAGGCCGACAGCTCAACCACAGTGTCCCATACAACCATGTCCGGCTCATGAGTCTTAGCGGATCGAGGTACCAAGGTGAACAGGGTTTCCACTGGTGAGTTTGGTACCTTAGGTTCAAGCAGTAGCATCCATACATGGTGAACATACATCGGGTCATTCGGGTTACATGACGAGCTAGATTATTACGAGCGCACCTGAAGTTGATCAACATGAAGGGTGTAAACACTCCGTGTGGCCTAACCACTGCCGACAACTCTAGTACGGCTCGGGTTCGTCAAACATGTCCTACGTGGTGAATGAATCTCAACCATGAACTCAAAGCCTGTTACCGATTGCCCGGACCATAGCATAGCCCCATACATATTCAACCTTAACCAATAAGCATGTGAAGTAGTCAGAATAGGAGTAACCAAGTAATGCAATCATACTATCGAGCATGTTATGAAGTGCAACATAAACAAGAATTCATACACATGCCTTTCACAAGTAAAGTGAAGAAACTAAACAACTTGCATGGAGGAAATCATACACATCTCTAAGGTAGTTGAGAATCATATCTCAACACCCACTTAAAGAACTATCTCCTAAGTACTTACTTATACAAGCATTTTCACAAACACGTAGACTACACGTATTAACATACATAATGTATGTTGGCCAAAACATGTATTAAGGCGAATCCTTTTGCTAAGGAGTTGTTACACACATAACTAGTATATACACACGGTAATTAATCATAGCAAATACACTTTCGAATTTCATATGCATACGACACTTTTTACAAATACCAAGAATACGCTAAACTCCACATAGTTCGTATGTAACTAAAACGTAGAACAGACATTGCATTTTGCATGTGAAATAGCATCCACATCAGGAATCTATCATTAACCGACATTGAAAGCTTTGAAAACCATTACCTATGCATCTTTAGTCTGCACCTTACGCCAATAAACGTGTGACGAAGTCGTATTAGACGTTAAGTCTTTGTCAATGGCGGATTTGCAAGCTATACCATGAGTTAGGTTAGCCATTTCATAACTAGCACTATCAGAAACCCTAAGCCAAATTAGGGTTAGGTGTCCTTACCTAAGTGTAACGTCGAAATCGCTAGAATAGTGATGCAGGTAGGGTAGCTAAGTGCATGAAACGACGGGACCGAATCCCAGGAAGAATCCCCACTTTTCTCTCTCTCTTTTCTTTCTTCTCTTTCTTAGGGTTTAGAAATTTTGTATGAAGTGAGAGGGAGAGGGTTTAAGGTCCTTATATCGGCCCAGAACTGATGGGAATGACCCCATGGCCAAGGTATACTTAGGTTATGTCCAAAGAGCATCTGTTTTAGCTCAACGGAGCACTTCCGGAGCCCCCCTTGAGCCTAAGTCGGACTTAAGCTCCCTTATGTTGGATTTAGGTCAAGCTGAGTTTTCAGTCCGATCGGGTTTATAGATCGCCCGTGGCGAACCAGTTTCAGTTCAATGGTCCACGATCACCGATCAGGGCCACAAGTACACTGACCTGTGTATGAAATTTCCCTTAATTTGAGGGTGTATTTGGGTCAGATTCTGATGGTCAGAATCCTTATATTTGGACCTGCAAGTGAACAACTCAGTTTACTTAAGTTTGGGTTTATTTCCTAAAGATATTTACATTTCTCACACACTTCACTCCGGGCTCCAGCGAATAGCTTCGGGATACTGTCTGGACTTGATTTCTGAAGTGGTTGTCAAGTCTAGCAAGGCGGTCTTAATTATATAATTTCATAGTAATTGGACTTTCGATGTGCGGTCCAGGTCCGATACGAAGTTTCAATGTGCTCCCGAGAGTAACTGAGTAATGAGATTGATCTTAGATTTCAGGGTAATGTAGCATCAATGATTTTACAAGTTTTGGGTCTTGCAGTTTATATTTAAAGTGGATCAAATGGATTTTGTAGCTAATCTAGTTTAACACCTTGTTAAACTTGTCTAATTTCTAAAAGATTTGGTCCAGAGTGATTTCTGCCTGAGGTGGTACTTAGGTCTTTGTACGAAATTTTTCGAGTCGTTACAGAGTCCCATGTCTAGCTGAAATCAACAGACTAGATATACATCACATACGTAAGGTGGGCCCCACCGTCCAAAATGCTGGTGTGGATCAGACCCATACATCACGGCCAGCCCACACAGCATCGTCCAGATCTGAACGATGTGGATACAAAACACATGTATCAAGGTAGGGCCTATAAAACTTGTTGCCACTGATACAGCAGCTGGACGACTGTGTGGGACCCACCGTCCAGATGGACGGCATAGATGATATGCATACATTAAAGGTGGGTCCACATGTGTGGCCCCACCAGTCCAAGAGAATGGACGGACAGCCTGGATATTTACATACATCATGTTGGGTTTCACAAGCACCGTCCAGAGGGACGGTGTAGATGAAATTACATCAACGTGGGTCCCACGTGGGGCCACCACATATATACTCTACACACACACACATCAACGTGAGTCCCACATGGGACCCACCATGTATATAATACATATACATATATATTATATTATAATAATAATAATTTATTTACTTTTTTTTATACATATCCAGTGGTCCCCACATGTCCAGCATCTGCATGTTGTGAAAATACAAAATGTACATCATTGTGGGGCCCTGATCTAGACGGTCTGATGGCACATCAGGTGGGTCCCTTGTACATGGACGACCCTAATGAAACATATACATCATGCTGGTGGACCCACCTAACTTGCTGACATCTTGCACAACAACAGCTAAATGCTACTCTTCAGATGGGTGGTGTGGATAAAACACTTACATCTGGGTGGTTTCCACCAGAGATTTGAATCTACTTCATTGGATGGACAGTGTGGATACACACGTCCATCAGGTGGGTACACGTCAGATGTACGGACAATGTGGATACACACATAAATCGTGGTGGGCCATAAAATATGGAAGAGAGAGATTGAGAGAGAGAATGCGAGATGGGGAGCGGATATGGGAGGGGCCCTGCCACTATGGGCCCCTCTCGATCACAACACATACAACAAAATGGGTCCCATCACAAATGGGCCTTACATCAAAATCAAGATTTAAGGCTACGAACACCCACCTTAGATCTCTTCTTCTTGGATCAATGACAAGCTAAGCTCCTTGACTTCGACTTTGATGGAGGTTGATGATGTTTGAATGGTGGGATTGGATGGTAGGGAGTGGGCCACACCTAGCTTTCTCTCTTCTTCCATGGAAAGGCTGGGACGGTGATTGCTTGGGAGTGAAGAAAGAAAGAGGGAAAGAGATAGGAGATGGGATGGAGTGATGGATGGGAGAGAGGGATGGGTGAAGTGATGGAAAGTTTGACTTTTGGGGTTGCTTTTGTACTTGGGGGTGGGATAGAGTAATGGGTGTACTTTGACAAGTGAGGTGATTGATGTGATGTTTTGGGTAGAGATTCTCTTAGGTTTACAAAGCACTGTGTTTCTTCGAAATATGCATAGGCCCACATCTCCTGGCCCGGGTATCGCATCGGCTCGTGAGATGCGGTGTCGGAACCGCTGCGACGGTGTGGTCGCAAGGGTACAAGTCCGGGTCGAGCTGACTCTGGAATACGGGATATAACTCAGGGTCGCGCGCAACTGCTATCTATACATCGTGGGTCGCCGAAATTCGATCGGGAGGACCGTAGAAGCCTACAAAATAGTACAAGCTAGGATACGAGTCTCACATTGGGCCATACCACTCGAGCCTCAAATACATCACAATGGGCCTCATTACTTGGGCCGCGTATACTTCATAATGGGCCTCATCATATGGGCCATAATTACATCATAGTTAGGCCTCACGTATAGGCCTTACACGTTGAAATGGGCCTTATCAACTGGGCCTCAAGTGCATCAAGATGGGCTGCAATACATGGCCGCACCATAAATAGTCGTGGACATAATGATCGAAAGATCATCTGAACCATACTATAAATAGCAGTGGTGATAATGATCTTCACCGTTAAAACTCCACAGGGCCCACCATAGTGTTTATTTTCCATCCAATCTATTCACATGGTCATAAAGACCTGAATTAAGAGGAAGGACAAATATCATACTAATCCAGAACCTCTGTGACCCCCAAACAGCTTCAACGGTGGACGTTCCATCTCCACTGATTTTTACAGTGTGGTCCACCTAATAGATGGCTAGATATAACATATACATCATGGTGGTCCACCTAATAAATGCTTGGAATAAAACACATGCATCATGTTGTGGATGCACAGTGTGGACGTGAAACAGATGAACGACGTGGATAAAATATATACATCGTGCGGACCCTCAGGACCTGCTGACATCGTCAGCAGCCATATAGCTGATGTGTGGTGTCCACATACACATGTGGCCCACTAGAAAAATGGACGAAAAGTTTGGATCACATATGTGATCAGACCATCCTGTTGACGCCAATACACTAGCTACATAGCTGGTGTAGGCACTCCAGCCAATCCGTTACCAATCTATGTGGGTCCCACGTGGGGCCCACCATCTAATATAATATATTATATTATTATAATATTTATTTATTTATTATTATTATTATTAAAAAAAGTAGCATCTAAGTGGGATTCCCACCATCCCAACCTTATGGACGGTGTGGATTCAAGATACATACATGCTAGGGTGGGGTCCACATAGATGGATGGTTTTGATAAAACACTTACATCACGGTGGATCCCACACTTGTATGTGGGGCTCACGCTGCTAGGCAGCATAGATATATCATGTGCGGGCCCCAAAGAATTAGCTAACGCCAATACCACAACTTTATAGCTGTTGTCCCCACCGTCCATTAATTCATGCCAGCTGGGCCATGATCACGTCTAGATCGCTGGACAGTTTGATAAAACGAATGGACAACATTGATAGAACACATGTAATCGGGTGGGTCTCACCGTCCAGCAAGCTAGACGATGCAGATAAAATGCATAAATCATGGTGTGGTCCACAGTCCAGATGGACGGACCGTAGAGATGAAACGCATATATCATGTGGGTCCACGTGGTGTGGCCCACCCATGATATATATATATATATATATATATATATATATATATATATATATATATATATATATATATATATATATATATATATATATATATATATTATGTATCACAGCCCCACTCCACCATCCAGGTGCGCTGGACAGACAACCTGGATGTTGGATGCATACATACATACATGTGGGGTCCACTGGGTGATCCTATCCATCCATCAGTTGGCCACCTCATGGTGGGCCCCTAAGAAGCTTCGAAATAAGCTGATATTTATGGTTTTCCTTCATCCAGCCCTGCCTGAAAATGGGCAGTATGGTGGACCCATATGGACAATGGGTTGGCCCGCTTAAATGGATGGCGCGGACGAAACTCATTAAGTGGGCCATTAATCATGGAATAAAGAGAGAGAGAGAGAGAGAGAGAGAGAGAGAGAGAGAGAGAGAGAGAGAGAGAGAGAGAGAGAGAGATTGGTGAGATGGAGGGACCCCGACACTATGGGGCCCTCCCTTCCATGTATTACAACATACATCAAGTGGGTCCCATTACATGTGGGCCCACCAATCAAAATCAATGGTGGAGATCCTTCTCCACAAAAAATACAAGGTCTAGATGACCTTTCAAAACTAGGAAAATAAATATCATGATGGGGTCTATGGAGAAAGACCCCATCATGGGATGAACATATGAATCATGGTGGGCCATCGACCACACCTGGGGTCCAAAGTGAGATCTGTACCATCAATCAGTAGGCCCCACTTGGCCCATCATCAAAACATAAATCTAAACCTATAAAAACACCCACCATTGGATCTTCTTGGTCTGATGGAATGCTAAATTCCTTGGTTCTCTCTTTGATGGAAGATGATGAAGTCTAGATGACTAGGATGGGAGATTGGGTGGTAGGGAGTAGACCTCACTTAGCTCTTATCTCCTTAGCCTTTTTCTCTCATGGTTGCTTGAAAATGGTGGAGTATAGAGTGAAATAAGAGAGGAGTGGGGTTGTGTTAGAAGGATGGGATGAGAGGAATGGGTAGTGTAAGAGAGGGATGGGTGTGTGTAAGAGAGAGTTGACTTATGAGGGGTGAGGTGGCATGGGGTATGGGTTGCTTGTCTTTATTGGTAAGAAAGGAATGAGAGAGGCATGGGTTGTGTACTTGACTTGTGATTAATTGATTGATGTGATGGGTTGTAGAGATTCCCTCAGAATTCAGAACGCACGACGTTTCTTCAAAATATACGCAGTTTCACAACTCCTGGCCTGGGTATTGCATTGGTGTGCAAGACGCAACATTGGAACCGTGGTACGGTACGGTCTCGATGGTATACGTTTTGAGTCGAGCCGACTCAGATTCACAGGATGAGACTTAGGGTCGCAAGCAAATGCATTAATTACAGGTCGCGAGTTGCCGGAATTCGACATGGAGGATTGCGGAAGTCTACGGAATGGTACAGACTAGGATACGGGCCTTACAGTAAGAGACCTCACTACCCGCTTAGCAAGTAGTTAGCCAATATCTACCCGGCTCGTTAGTAGCGGACCCATTCTCGAGTTAGTCAAACTCACCCTAACTTTGTCCCGTGCCCCTCGGGCGAATAAGGCCACATCCCCTTCTAACTGATCACGACACAATAGGAGACGTGCCCTACTGGTATTCGGCACCCAGGCGCTCATGTATCCACTAGGTCTCGACGTTGAAACAACCTCTGGTACCATAAGGGTTTAGGAACTTTTACACAGGGACATTTATGGCGCCTCAGTGCTAGAACCAAATATTTTCGATATCCAATCCTGCCATCTACAATATGCTTGTAGAGGCCACAACCCTGATGTCACTAGGACGTACAGTAATCATGTCACACAAATGCAAAATGCATGAGTCATATATCTAGTCATGCATCAATCTTGCGCGTACCGTGCAGTCATGTGGGCCAACTCCGTCTCTAAGGAAGTCCAAAAAATAACTTGTCGAATGACATATTATGATCAATCTGTAAGTGTTATCGTCTCATGCTTCTTTGGTTGTCAAATTTTGATGTGTCAAAACATCTATCTGTGTCCTGTGCTTATATGATGATTTATATGAATTCAAGACATTGCATAAATACTTCAAGAAGCTACAAGTTGAACTTTTCAAGAAGCTACATATTGAAGTTCAAGAAGCTACATGTTGAAGTCTCAAGAAGCTACAATGTTGATGTTCAAGTCTTAAGAAACAACTCATGACTTCAAGACTAATAAGCAATGCATGAAGTAGTTGTTATGCTGATGAAGATCTCAAGTTTGAAGCTACAATAAGTTCAAGATCTCAAGCTTGATATGGTTCAAACAATCTACATTCGTTGAACATTCGTTGAATGGTTGAAGTTCAATGTCCATACGACATGATTCAGGTTTGAATGACCTTAGGTTGACCCTTTAAGTAGGTCACTTTGGATACATAAATCAAATATTTATTTTACATAAGTTTGGTCTATTCTACGACCACCCTAGCTCTTGTTCGACCTGGGCCCCGGCATTAGTTCGACTAGTCCAAGAAATTCCACGACCAAACCCTAAGTAGTTGAAGATTTTTTCGAATTTTTGGTACGCCCACGACCGGGCCCCTGGAGGTCCTTCGACCGGTCGTAGGTGTGGCTTCGACTGTCCACCGACTGGGCCGTGGAGCTACGACTCAAAGTCCAAGAACGTAATCTATGATCCTACGACCGGTCGAAGGATCTACGACTGGGCCGTAGGTGACCCACGACTGGGCCGTAGGCTACTCACGACCACCGTGAAACGACTTTCAAAGATCGCGCTTAATTTTTCAAAAATTGTTTTGAGCTACGATTACCGAAGGTTTCTAAGACCCCACGCCGTAGGAACGATTTTTGCTTCTATAAATTGAACACGAAATTCAGTAGTTTTCACACTTCAACTCTATTTGATTCAAGAATTTTCAAGTGATCACTCGAGATAAGTCTCGTGTTTATTTTAAGCTACATTGTGCTTATTTAATATTCCTTTTTGCTAGCTTATTTAATTTGATTTTGTTTCTATATTCCAATCTTATTTGAAAAGAGGAATTATCTTATTCCTTCTTCTTGGAATCAAAATCAAATATAGCTACGCCCAACAAGTTAAATCTAAAATCTATTAGAATTTAGAACCTTATGAATGTGAGTATTAGAAATTGAACTTTTACATTCAATCATCTACTCCGATTGGTTCTACCTGGCTGCTAAGAAAAGGAGAAATCCAGGTATTTTACAATTCTGTAAAATTTATTTACTTTTGGTTTTTGTTTGAGGTTAAGCCAGAAAAATCTCATTGTACTGGTTTTGTTTGAGGTTAAGCCAGAAAAATCTCATTGTACTGGTTTTGTTTGAGGTTGAACCAGAAAAATCTCATTGTATTGGTTGTCTGAGGAAAACTAGAAAACTCAGAAAAGAGGGGTTTTTGAATTGTGTAAGCCCAAGTGAAAAAGACACAATTGTAAAGGTTTTTGGTGAACTCCGTGAAAACCTATTTCATAGTGAACGCTAATATCCCCTGTGTGAGGATATTAGAGTGGAGTAGCTTTCAGGTGGTGTGGTGGTGTTGAAAGACAGCTTGGTGTACACACAAAGTAACCACTATAACTCTTTGTCTTGTGGATTGAATGCTTGCTTAATTTTCATATCTTTTATCATTCGATTGTGTGGAATGTACAAGTGGATGTGAATGTTGTAACTATTTACATTTCAAGCAAGTGTGGGGATTGTTGTAATAATTTAGATCTATACTTCTGCATTTAATTTCAATTCCTAGCTATTTCATTTACTTATATTAAAATTGAGTCCTTGATCCAAAAGATGTTCTAGAAATAAGGTTGTCCTACCATAAGCCCTTGTTTATTATGGTGTAGGTTGTCCTTAGAACTGAATTTGTATCAATCTCTCAATACTTATTTATCAAGGTGATTTAAAATTTAGCATTGTGAATTGATTCATATTGTAAGGATATTGGTTTACTTTATTTCTGCTGATTTTATTTTAAATTTGGCATAGTCCTATTCACCCCCCCCCCCTCTAGGACATATAGCTTCGCCTTTTTCAAGTGGTATCAGAGCCCAATAGCTCATTTTTGTTGCTTTTTATTTGGATTTATTTCCCGAGCTAACGATCTAAGCTATATAAAAAGATGTCAAATTTTGATAGCCTTTCAGTTACTAGGCCTCCACCCTTTGATGGTTCCAACTATGCCTATTGGAAAGCCATAATGAGGATCTTCCTCAAATCAATGGATGAAAGTGTGTGGCAAGCCACAAGGATCGAATGGAAACCTCCTATCATGGAAGTAATCGGTGTTGATGGTTCAAAATCTATGAAAATTACACCGTATTACCAATGGACCACACTTCGTAAAAAATGAGAGTAGTGCTAATGCTAAAGCACTAAATGCAATCACTTGCGCACTATCACCGGATGAGTTCAAAAGAATCATATCCTGTGATATTGCAAAGCAAGCCTGGGATATTTTAGAAATGACACACGAAGGTACATCAATTGTCAAGAAATCTAAAGTCCAACTCCTCACAACCAAATTTGAAGAAATTCATATGGAGGAAAATGAAATGTTTATGGACTTTTACACTAGATTGAATGACATTGTAAACTCAATGTGGGGTCTTGGCGATAAGATCCCAAAAAGTAAAGTGTGTGCAAAAATACTACGCTCTCTTCCTGAACGGTTCAATTCTAAGGTAACCGCAATCCAGGAACTTCGTGATACGGATAATATGAAGGTAGAAGAATTAGTTGGTTCTTTACAAACCTATGAATTAAGTTTTAAAGCTCCTAAAGGTAAATCTATTGCTTTGAAGTCATCTAAAAGTATTACTCAAGAAAATTCAGATTCAGAAAAGTCTGAAGATGATATGACCCTTTTGGCGAAAAAGTTTTATAAGATTTTCAAAAGTAAGAAAAGAGTCGACTTTCAAAAGGCAAATGAAAAGAAACGTTCCAAACCTAAATCTAAAACTTGGAAATCATTGAAAGATAGTCAATGTTACAACTGTCAAGAATATGGGCATTTAGCAAACAAATGTCCTAAAAAGGACAGATCTAAAAGGAAGGGTATGTTGGCCACTTGGGATGAATCGTCTGATTCTCAAGCCTCTTCGAATCAGAAAATTAAACCGAGTCGGGCAGTGAACTTAAGGCCCTTATGACTCTAGCCAAGTTTACTTTTTCAGATCACGATGATTCAACAAGTGAAGAAAATTTGGATAGTGATCATGAAAATGATGAAGATCTTCAAGATGCTTACAATGCCTTATATAAGGAAAGTTGTAAAATTGCTGTCAAACTTAAACTTCAAAAAGAAAAGTTTTTTAAACTTAAAGAATGTTTTGAAACCCTTGTTTTAAAAAATCCCAAATTTCGATTGTTTTGAAAAATCAAAGTGTGTCTAGAATTCAAAACCTCCCTAATTGAAAATTTGAAATCGAAAATGAGAAACTTAAAAATGAAGTATCTTCTCTTTTGAGTTTGAAGGACACATGAAGATATGCCCAAGGTGATCCAAAATTAGAAAATTATTATCCGGATCAAGAAAATGTGGCGATCGATCCCGGGTTGGGCTATGATAAAAACACATCTCCTAAACAAGAATACTGCTCCAATTTTGTGAAAGGAGAGACTTCTAACTCAAAAGGAAAAGGTACTAGTCAAGTTTTTTCTAAAAATACAAAAACTTTTCAAAAACACAAAAGCAACTATATAAATTTCAAAAATCGATTCAAACCCACTAGTGAAAAAATTGTTGATTTACTTAAGGAGCTATTAAAATCTAACTCAGTAGGTCACTCTTATAACTATAAACAAAAGAAGACCAATTATTCTCCTAAACCCAAAACAGTACTGAAATGGGTTCCTAAGGTTGCCTGTTTGGTTGCTCACACTGCTTTCAAAGCTACAAGCCATTCGAAATGGTACCTAGACAGTGGATGCTCCAGACATATGACAGGCGACAAAGCTCTATTCACCGATCTTAAAGATATGACTGATGGGTCATCACATTTGGTGATGGTAGCAATCGTAAGATAATTGGCAAAGGTACGGTTCAACTCTATAACCTTCCCTTATTTAAAAATGTTTTATATGTTGAGGGTTTAAAACACAACTCGTTGAGCATATCTCAAATATGCGATAACAACCATAATGTTAAATTTTCTAATCAAGGTTGTGAAATTATAAATGAAAAGGGTTCTCAGTAATATTAACTGTCGCAGAACTTCGAAAATTGCTATATAGTAAGCAATGGTAGCTCATTCGAACAAACGTGCTACATGGTCCATACCGATGAGATGTAATTATGGCATAAACGCTTGGACATGTACACTACCGAAATTTATACAGATTGAGCAAAAGTGAACTAATTAGAGGACTACCTAAGATGCAAAAGTAGACAAGATTTGTGGTGAATGCCAAGATGGTAAACAAACTAGGAGCTCTCACAAAAGGTGAACTCCAATATCACCACAAGACCACTCGAGTCGCTCCATATGGATCTTATAGACCAACAAGAATGGAAAGTCGAGGTGGCAAAAAGTACATCTTAGTTATTGTAGATGATTACACAAGATAGACTTGGGTTTCATTCTTGAGAGATAAATCGAAACCCTTGATGAAGTGAAAAAGATTATAAAACGGATTCAAACCGAAAAATGTTCTCAAGTCAAGAAGATCCGTAGTGATCATGGATCCGACCGAAAACGGTTTTGAAAAATTTTGTAGCGATCGGGAATATCGCATGAATTCTCTCGCACCTAAAACTCCTCAACAAAATGGAATTGTCGAGAGGAAGAATAGAGTACTTCAAGAAATGGAAAATGTTATGTTAAATAGCATGAAGCTCCCTAGAATCTCTCGGGTCCGGGCAAGAATACAACGGCTACTACATTATTAACCGTGTTTATATTTGTAAATCTAATAATAAAACGGCTTATGAAATGTGGTTTGAGAAAAAGCCTTCACAAATACTTTCGAAGTTTTTGGCAAAGAAGTGCTATATTTTGCGTGACCGTGAAAATGGGAAAGTTCGACACTAAAAGTGATGAAGGGATCTTTTAGGATATTCTTAAACAAATCGTGCATATCGTGTTATGAACAACAAGACCGGTGCGATTCAAGAGTCAATAAATGTTGTGATTGACGATCTTTTGAATACACCTGTCCCTAGTTCAGATAATGATGAAGTTCTTATACTTGAAAAATAAGAAATTTCATCAAGTGAAACTAATCCAATTAAGGATCATAAAGATCATCCAACTTCTCAAATACTTGGAAACCCTCTCACTGGTGTGCGCACTCGTAAACAATTAGAGGACATATGTAACTACGTATGCTTTACATCCCAGATTGAACCGGTTAACGTAAAAGAAGCACTTTCGGATGAAAACTGGATTCTTGCGATGCAAGAAGAACTTAATCAGTTTATCAGAAATGATGTCTGACACCTTGTTCCTAAACCTAAAGATAAACATATTATTGGAACAAAATGGATTTTCAAAAACAAATCTGATGAACTTGGAAATATTATTCGAAATAAAGCAAGACTAGTTGTACAGGGTATACACAAATTGAAGGTATTGACTATAATGAAACATTTGCTCCTGTAGCTCGTCTTGAATCAATCGACTTTTTATCTCCATTGCATGTTTTAGGAAGATTAAAATTTACCAAATGGATGTAAAGAGTGCCTTTCTCGAATGGTGATTTACATGAAGAGGTATATGTTGAACAACCTATGTGGTTTGAAGATCCTAAATTTATCGATCATGTGTATCGTCTTAAGAAGGCTCTCTATGGTCTGAAACAAGCTCCCAGAGCATGGTACGAAAAACTGACTAAGTTTTTACTGAGTCATAATTTTCAGATGGGGTGTGTTGATAAGACGCTCTTTGTTAAGAAATATAACGATGATATTCTAATGGTTCAAATATATGTTGACGATATTATTTATGGATCAACCTGTACTAACATGACTGTTGAGTTTACAGATTTGATGAAGTCTAAATTCGAATTGAGCATCGTTGGAGAATTAAACTATTTTCTAGGGTTGCAAGTAAAACAACAACCTGATGGAATTTTTATCTCTCAAACCAAATATGCTCAGAGTTTAATTAAGAAATTTGGATTTGAGAAAGGTAAAAATTTTGATACTCCTATGAGTACAACTTTGAGACTCACAAAAGACTCTACAGGTAATGATGTGAATCCTAAATTGTATCGTAGTTTGATTGGTAGTTTGCTTTATCTGACTGCTAGTAGACCAGATATTGCTTTGAGTGTTGGTATTTGTGCTCGTTATCAATCAAATCCTAAAGAATCTCACTTAACTGCTGTTAAACGGATTATGCGATATGTCACAAGTTCTACTAAACTGGGTCTCTGGTATCCACATGAGACTAATGTTCAATTAGCCGGGTACGCAGATGCTGACTGGGCTGGAAACATTGATGATAGGAAATCAACCAGTGGTGGTTGTTTCTACATTGGAAATTGTCTTGTTTCTTGGTTTAGCAAGAAGTAAAGTTCTATATCGCTATCAACAAAGGTGAATACATTGTCTGCTGGAAATGCATGTACTCAACTTGTTTGGATGAAACGAATGTTAAGCGATTATGGAATCACTCAAGATTCCATGATTTTATTTTGTGATAATTCCAGTGCAATAAATATCTCTAAAAATCGATTCAAGATTCACGTACTAAGCATATTGACATTAGATTTCATTACATTCGTGAGTTAGTGGAAGAAAAATTAATATATTTGGATTACATTCCAACCGAGACTCAACTTCATGGACATTTTCAGTAAACCGCTCGACAAAAGCAGGTTTAATAAATTAAAATTTGATCTTGGTATGTGCAATTTAAATTGAATTTACATGATTTGTTGTATCATAATGTACATAACTATGATGTTTTATTTGCTTGAATTTGAAAATTATTTAAAAATTTTACAAATTTTGAGTCGTACTCGACCAGTCGTGAGTGTACACGACCGGTCGTGCTACGACCGGTCGAACACTTACACGACCAGTCGTGAAACTCGTGATTTCACTTTAATTTGGGGATTTTGACTCTTCTTCTTCATTTCTTTTTACTCTCCAACGGTTCTAGCTATGACCGATCGAACCCACCTTCATAGTACTTCAAGGTTAGTGGTTCTTTTGCATTTTTTTTGTAGATTCTTGCTATTAGTGTTTCAAATCTCATTCTTGTGGAATCTATTTGGTCGTTCATTGCAAGTTTGGGGTTTTATCTTGAAAAATCTATTTTATTTAAACCCCATTTCTTCCAACTTGTTGTTTCCTTGAAATCCTTCTGTGAAAATGGATGCTAGAGGTAAAAAGAAAACTACTCGAGGTCCATCTTCTTCTAGATCAGCTTCTATTGTACAACGTCATCTTCGCTCTCCCGAAAATGATCCTTCTAATGCTCGGGATTTGCGTATGCGCAATGTTATTGTTGAGCCTGTTAATATTAATCACATTGCTTCATTTGGTATCCCTCCTCTGTTGGAATCAGGATGGGATAACATCTTACATTAAAGTGGAGCCGCATACAGGTCCATTGCCCAATCCATGTTTGCATGTATCTGTGATTTTCTCTTGAGAATTTAACTTTTAAAGTTGATACTCAAGAAGGATTGTTTTTAGTGGATCGACATTTGATTGCCGACATTATGGAAATACTCACAATGATGAGAGCATTCCAATTCATATTTTACATGACATGATCTCTTTAATCCGAACGAAAAATGCTTACTAGAGATTTATGTAATTTGGATGTTCATTGGACTCATAAAGGTCATGTACTTCCCTCAAGGTATTTGTTACCTGCATACAGTACTTCATAGGATATTCATCTCAAATCTTTATCCACGTTCGGTAATAAAACCGAACTCACTACTTTCATGGTTCGTGTTTTGCATTCGTAGTCTCGGTGCAAAAATATGTCTACCTTCTTTAATTTGTCATTCCATTATTTTGTCTCGTCACCATCCTGGACATAGTGATATACCCTTTGGTTATTTATTGACTATCTTTGGCAAATCATATGCTCGTAGCTATGCCTACTAGAGAAAAACCCATCCATCATCTCCTTTTAATAATTCCAATATTAACAAGATGAATTTAGAATTGGCCGATGGCCAAGTGGATGTCGGTAGCAAGCAGGCCAAGGTGAAATGCTCAAGCTAGTGAACTTCCCAAGACGTGAATATGGATGATTTATTTGAAGAACTTGAATCGACTTACTGATAATCCCGATTTTCAGCCTTCTGATTTTGATGAGAGATTGAATTCCCTTCAAGAGCAGGTGGCTCAAATTCGTGTTACCCAAGACACGCAATTTTCATATTTACTAAATATATGAGGCGGGTTGCTAAGGGTTTACATAAAATTGATCCATCTAATCCTCCACCCTTTTCCTTGTTCGACTAAATTTTTGATGGGTCCATAAATATTTTTTTTACTGAGTTTTTCGTGCTTACTGACTTTTTGATTTATGCTCTATGCTCTCTTGAATCAACTCCTATTTTCTTTATTATTGATGCTCTTCTTCCTTTGTCATTTTGTGTCAAAAAGGGGGAGAAGTTTTGGAGAGGCTTTTGATTTATTTGAATTTAGCTTTTGATTTATTTCAATTTAATCTTTATGATGTGCTCCTATTACTCAGGCTATTACTCAGGGGGAGTTAAGCTTCTCAGGGGTAGTTATGGGAGAATGATGCTAGTTATTACTTATCATATCTATATAACTGTGCATGCTTCTCTATTGTGAACCTGTTGTGTGTTGTGTTTGTACTTCTCTTATGTCTATTGGAAGTATTATTACTTGGGTGTTTTGTCACAAATTTGACAAAGGGGGAGATTGTAAGTGTTATGGTCTCATGCTTCTTTGGTTGTCAAATTTTGATGTGTCAAAACATCTATCTGTATTCTTTGCTTGTATGATGATTTATATGAATTCAAGAAACTGCATAAATACTTCAAGAAGCTACAAGTTGAACTTTTCAAGAAGCTACATATTGAAGTTCAAGAAGCTACATGTTGAAGTCTCAAGAAGCTACAATGTTGATGTTCAAGTCTTAAGAAACAACTCATGACTTCAAGACTAATAAGCAATGCATGAAGTAGTTGTTATGCTAATGAAAATCTCAAGTTTGAAGCTACAACAAGTTCAAGATCTCAAGCCTGATATGGTTCAAACAATCTACATTCGTTGAATGGTTGAAGTTCAATGTCCATACGACATGATTCAGGTTTGAATGACCTTAGGTTGACCCTTTAAGTAGGTCACTTTGGATACATAAATCAAATATTTATTTTACATAAGTTTGGTCTATTCTACGACCTGGGCCCTAGCTCTTGTTCGACCAGCCCCTGGCATTGGTTCGACTAGTCCAAGAAATTCCACGACTCGGTCCTAAGTAGTTGAAGATTTTTTCGAATTTTTGGTACGCCCACGACCTGGCCCCTGGAGGTCCTTCGACCGGTCGTAGGTGTGGCTTCGACTCGTCACGACTGAGCCGTGGAGCTACGACTCAAAGTCCAACAACGTAATCTATGATCCTACGACCAGTCGTAAGGATCTACGACCAGTCGTAGGTGACCCACGACCAGTCGTAGGCTACTCACGACCAGTCGTGGAACGACTTTCAAAGATCGCGCTTAATTTTTCAAAAATCTGTTTGAGTTACGACCAGTCGAAGGTTTCTAAGACCAGTCGTGGGAACGATTTTTGCTTCTATAAATTGAACACGAAATTCAGAGTTTTCACACTTCAACTCTATTCAATTCAAGAATTTTCAAGTGATCACTCTGAGATAAGTCTGTGTTTATTTTAAGCTACATTGTGCTTATTTAATATTCCTTTTTGCTAGCTTATTTAATTTGATTTTGTTTCTATATTCCAATCTTATTTGAAAAGAGGAATTATCTTATTCCTTCTTCTTGGAATCAAAATCAAATATAGCTACGCCCAACAAGTTAAATCTAAAATCTATTAGAATTTAGAACCTTATGAATGTGAGTATTAGAAATTGAACTTTGACATTTAATCATCTACTCCGATTGGTTCTACCAGGCTGCTAAGAAAAGGAGAAATCCAGGTATTTTATAATTCTGTAAAATTTATTTACTTTTGGTTTTGTTTGAGGTTAAGCCAGAAAAATCTCATTGTACTGGTTTTGTTTGAGGTTAAGCCAGAAAAATCTCATTGTACTAGTTTTGTTTGAGGTTGATCCAGAAAAATCTCATTGTATTGGTTGTCTGAGGAAAACCAGAAAACTCAAAAAAGAGGGGTTTTTGAATTGTGTAAGCCCAAGTGAAAAAGACACAATTGTAAAGGTTTTTGGTGAACCTGTGAAAACCTATTTCATAGTGAACGCTAATATCCCCGTGTGAGGATATTAGAGTGGAGAAGTGTGTGGTCGTTGAAAGACAGTTGGTGTACACACAGCGAACAACTATAACTCTTTGTCTTGTGGATTGAATGCTTGCTTAATTTTCATATCTTTTATCATTCGATTGTGTGGAATGTACAAGTGGATGTGAATGTTGTAACTATTTACATTTCAAGCAAGTGTGGGGATTGTTGTAATAATTAGATCTATACTTCTCGCATTTAATTTCAATTCCTAGCTATTTCATTTACTTATATTAAAATTGAGTCCTTGATCCAAAAGATGTTCTAGAAATAAGGTTGTCCTACCATAAGCCCTTGTTTATTATGGTGTAAGGTTGTCCTTTAGAACTGAATTTGTATCAATCTCTCAATACTTATTTATCAAGGTGATTTAAAATTTAGCATTGTGAATTGATTCATATTGTAAGGATATTGGTTTACTTTATTTCTGCTGATTTTATTTTAAATTTGGCATAGTCCTATTCACCCCCCCCCCCCCTCTAGGACATATAGCTTGGCCTTTTTCACAATCACTCCTTATAACATGCACGTAAATGATGTGTATGGGCCTGTATCATGATGCTTACTAGTTATATCCAATGGTGATGTTGTACTCTCCTATCATTAATAGACGACTTAGATGGCATACTCGTATCACAAATGGGCCTTATGGGTAAGTCTAATGTATATAACAAGGGGAGTCAAGAGGATGAGCCTAAGTATAAGAGTGGGCTTCCTCACCGTCTCTAGTAAACTAGCTTCCTATGGGGCCCAATAAGCACAAGATGGGCTTTATGGCTTGGACAAATCTACCAGGCATGGTGGAAGCACCATTAATAATGGGGGCCCAACGGTTTGGGTTAACCTACTAAGAGAAGATGAGAATGGGCCTAATAATGAGCCATATGGAGGTTTACAATGTGGACATTTAACCACTATATCCTCCTAAAGTGCAGCCCACTAAAGAAACTATCTCACAATGGGGCCCATGCCCTTACAATAGCTAGAAAATAAATGGGCAGCATTTATATTATCTCATACATCATGGTGGGCTTCAAGGGATGGCCCATGGTCTACATACATCAAGGTGGGCTACATGGGGTAGCCCATTGGCTCTAGAAAATAGTTGGACAACCCACAAAATCCATCATAATGGATGGGCAACACATACATTAGAGTGGGCTTTAAGGCTAGGCATCCAGCCCATCTGGGCCTGCTAGATGTCCAGAAATCTAGACAATCTGATCCTCATTCAATCAGATGGAAGGTGGGCCTCACAAGGCACTAATGGGGCTCATGATCTAAAAATAAAATAAAATAAAATAAAAAATAGAGGTATAGTGTGCATGCATTACACTTTCAATCTGGTGGGTCTGACAATTATACAAAGGGTAATACCATACAGCAAGTTGGGCCCTTGTTGGACGTCTGGCCCTCCCAACTTCTGGACTTGCTGGATGTCCAACAGATAGACTGTCTGGATGAAATGCATAACTCATGGTGGCCCATACATGTCACGGTGGGCCCCATTAGATGAAAAACATGGATACAAACATACATCAGGGTGGGCCTACTGCTGGATGTTAGTCCAACAACGTCCCAGCCCTGTTGGATGTCCCAATGCCTGGACGACTAGATATAATACTTATACAAAGTGGGCCCCACCTGCAGACGTTCCACTAGAGGGTGGGCCCCGTCCAGGTAGACCATACAATAAAGGGATGGTGTGGATATAATACAAACATCAAGGTAGGTCCAGTAGGGTGTTGGACGATTAGCCCAACCCCATGTTGGGCCTAGTTGGGCGTTAGATCTGCCTCTTGGCTGGGCCCATGGCCTGTTTGGCATGGGAGAAATGGGTGGATGGTGTGCATGTACACACATACAGCAAGGTGGGGTCCATGTGAGTGGTCCACCAGTTTCAAACCAAGCTGATATTTTCATTTTCCCTTCGTCCAGGCATGTTGGACGGTACTGGCAACTGGACCATCCAGACCTGTTGGGCCCACACAGGATGTCCTCCCTCATGGCTGGACGATGTGGATTCACACACACATCAAGGTGGGGTCCACACGTCAGTGGGCCACCCCACTATAACACAAGAATCAAGTTAATATTAGTGCTTTCCACTCATCTATCCCTGCATGACTGACTGGTCATGCAGGCTGGAAAAATGGACAACATGCTGTCCAAATTGCTGGACAGCAAGGATCTAAAACATATGCATCAAGGTAGGGTCCACCTGGACTAGCTGCTCACATCCAGATCAAGCAGGTATGTATGTACTTCCCCTGATATTTAAATCAGCATAACAGGACAGCAAGGTGGACAAGCCTGCGTCCAAAAAACTGGACAGCCAGGCCGTCCCACCTGCTGGATGGTCTGGATTTATTAAGCACACCAGGTGGGCCACACATACAAGGGGGGGGGGCAGAGAGAGAGAGAGAGAGAGAGAGAGACGTGTGGTGGGAGGGGCTCCGCCACTACGAGCCCCTCTAAGTGTCATGCATACATCAAGATGGGCCCCATCCATGTGTGGTCCCTTATAACGCCCTGAAATTCGGGGGTCGAGTATGAACTCAACTCCCGAGTTCCAACGCATCACTTATGCAACATACACAATGGTGGTTAAATGTTGTCTGAGTTAGCGCAATAAACATGAATGAGATTATACCAAAACAGTAATTCATACTCCAGTTCAATTGTATAAAGGCAAGCGGAAGACTGAAATTTATATTCAAAATATGTAAAATATCAAAATTTTGTGAACTTCAGAGTATGAGTACTAACTGAGTATCAATATACACGTATTGTTTCTAAGTCAAAAATCAAAATACAATCCTCAAAGAGGCCCTCAGAATCCGCGATGCGGTAGGCCTAAGCATAGCCGTCGAGTATGCGCATAAAGGAGAACTCCTCCTAATCCTCCTCGAAATCGAGCTCGGCTCCCGAGCAGGCGCCATCTACACCTGCGACCAGTCGGTGGGTATTGCAAACACCGTCCCGTAACGTGGGAGTGAGTAGCTAACTCAGTGGAACATTAAAGCATAGGTTAACATGTTATCAAATCAATCAAGCAGTAATGATAACGCAGTACAAATCAAACATTTCTAATTACTCTTGTTAAGTGTAAAAATGATATGACATGATCTTTGTATGCCCCTGTCAAACCACCCTCAAGCGACATCATCTTACGTTCGCGAATGCTAACTCCCTCAGTGCGCCACATCTACAAAGCACATGCGGTGCGATGATGCTCATGATTACCAAGTTTTTATTAATCCATTTCAACCAAAGCAGTATTGGGAAACTAAGGTACCTCCCTTGTATCATTCCCAAACATGATCCATTCTAGGGTCGTCAATCCTAGCTAATCTCATACGATATTATGGTTTGAGAAGCGTAGTGAAGGCATCGCAAAGGGCTCGTCACCCGTCCGTCGGCGCGGATACTGAGATCTCACCGTATGCGGCTCAATTCTTTGGCCGTCGGCTCAAGTACATATCTCACCGTACTTGGCTCAATCACTAGCCGTCGGCTCAAGTACGGGTCTCACCGTACTCGGCAACTCAACTCATACTCTAGATTCTTGTGAAAGACTCGTCGCCAATCACAGACACTTGGAGTACACTCGAAGATACTACGGAGGACTCGTCCCCGTCGGCCACGAGCACGTGTCTCACCGTACTCGGCTCTCGCCGTAAGTATCGACTACTCGAATATAGTGTCCCATACCACCATAATCGGCTCATGAGTTTGGTTGCGCAATGGTCACTACGGGAGGCACATGACCCCGGCGTAGGCCGACAAACGGCTCGACCACGGTGTCCCATACCACCATGCCCGGCTCATGCGTCTTAGCGGATCGAGGTACCATGGTTAACGGGATTGCCACGGGTAAGTTTGGTACCCCAGGTTCAAGCAAAGAGCGACCAAACATGGTGAACATACATATATACATATCGGTTTGCTTGACGAGCCTGACTAGCTCGAGCGCACCACAAGTTGGGCGATATGGAGCGCAAAAGCACTCCGTGTGGCCAACCACTATCGCCAACCGAAGTACGACTCGGGTTCGCCAGACACGTCCATCGTGGCGATATGAATCTCGGCCACAACCGTAAGTCTGGTACCGAATGTGTGGACTATAGGCATAGTCCCAAACTCAATCAGTTGTAAAGCATAAAGTAAAGCATGGGGTAAAGCATGTATTATAAAGCATGAAGTAAAGCATGTTATAAGGCATGTTGTAAAGCATGTTGTAAAGCATGTTATAAAGCACTATACACATAGGGATACAAATACTTAGAGTTCATAGGTGAGTGGTTAGAGTGAACAACCACATGGAGAGTGTCATATGTGACTCTAAGGGAGCGGAGAATCCCATCTCAGCACCTAACTAAGGTTCTAACACTTAAGCACTTACACTCACAAGTGATTTCACCAACACTTGGAATGCACTATTTCAACATACATGACATATGCTAGAGAAGTGTGTACTAGGATTGTCCCTTTACCAAACTAGTATTTTATACAAATACATCATATTCATATAGCAATTAAACATGGCAATCACATTAGCAACTTTTATACGTATAGGGTACTTCCACGTATACCCAATTTCGACATACATAGTGTTTACAAAGGAAATTAGATTTCAGCGATTCCCTTCGCCAAGCTAGTATTCTAATCATGTATTGTATAATCATACATTAAATAAATATGTCAAACATTATTCCAAAAGAACTACGTATACGGTATTTCTACAATACGTAATTTCAACATACGACGCATTTACAAGTAAACATATATTTTGGCGATTCCTTTCGCCAAACTAGTATTTTATTCATATGTTATATAATTATACATTAAATAAACATGTCAAGCATTTATCCAAAAAAAATACGTATACGGTATTTCTAGGTATACCTAGAATATGTGAAATTCCATATTTCACACCGCTAATCAAAACAGGAAACGGAAAGCACTTTGTACATGTGCAATTGCAAGCAGATCATGAATCTACCATTATCTGACATTGAAAGCGTTGAAAACCTTAACTTATACACTTAAAGTCCTCACCTTTGCCTTTGGAATTCCAACAAATCAGCAAGGGTAATAGAGCTTCCGTATACGGGAGATTTCTAGCCTAAAGAGCGGAATCGGTTAGCTTTTACACAACCCACGACGATTCTACCTTGAATCAGACCTAGGGTTAGGGTTTCTTACCTCCAAATGGGCTGGATACCGCCGGAAATCACTTAGAACGGAGCGGTGTAGGCCGTGTGGTGAGCCAATGCGAGGTGGAGGAAGATCGGCAACGATCTCCAAGTCCTTCTCTCTTTTTCTCTCTCCCTCTAGGGTTTCCTCCAAAATTCGTATGGCTGTGAGAGGGGCTGTTCTAAGCCCCTTTTATAGCCACAAACATTACGAAAATAGACTTAGGTTCATGGGGTCTTTGCTTATATAGGATTTTTTGCCGCTTTTCCACTCAAAAGGGAAGTTCGGTGGCCCCCTTGAACCAAACGTCGACTTAAGCTCACCATCGATGGATCTACGTGGGATTACGTTTTGACTCATTCGGATACGCAGATCGCACGTGGCGGACCACTTTCGATTCGACGGTCGGTGGGCCACGATCGAAATTCCAAGTACATGTAAATGTTCTGAAATTTTTCTTAATCCAAGGGTGTAATTTGGTCCGATTCGACGGTCAGGTTGCTTAATTGACGCGTCAACGAACGATGCCGATCACTATTCCAGATATTTATTTTGGCTTATGAATAGTATTTTTCACACTACCTCGCTCCGATTCGAAACGAATGGCCGTGGAACATCGGATAAGGCTGATTTTTGAGATGATTGTTAAGCCCAGTGGGGCGGTCCTAGTTCCTTAGCTTCGGGTTAATCGGGATCCCGATGTGCGATCCAGACCTAATACGAAGTTTCGTTTCATTCCCGAGAGCAGACGGGAAATGAGTTTGGTTCTAAACTTTAGGGTAACCTAGCGTCAATGATTCTGCAACTTTTGGGTCTTGCAGATCGTATTTAAAGCGATCCTAACAGATTTCATAGCTAATTGAGTTTAGTACTTAGTTAACTTTGTTAAATTTCTAAAGGATTTAATCCTACGGGATTTCTGGTCGAGGTGGTACTCGACCCAATGTACGGAAATTTTCAGGTCGTTACATCCCTCAAATCAAAATCAAGGTGGGGATGCCATCCCCACCACAAGATCAAGGATCTAGATGACCCCTTTTTACATGCTAGATATCAAAGAAACATCATGATGGGGTCCATGGAGAATGGCCCCATCATGGCACATGTATGCAAGCATGGTGGGCCATTGGCCACACCTATGGACCAAGATGGGATCCCTACCATTGATTGGTACATCCCACTTGCCCTCATATAAGAAAATAGACAGATCTAATCTAAAAATGCACCCACCCCTCCTCTTCTTGTTCCATAGAGTTCCAAAGCTATGGTGTTTCAATGGTTAGATTAGGTGAGATTTAACTAGGAAGAGGGCTGGTGAGATGGGTTCTTGCTCTCCTCCTGCTTAGACGTCCAAGGCCTCCTGGTTGTTCGAAAAAAAAATATGAAGAAAGGGAGGGAGAGAGGGAGGTATAGGAAAGTAATGATGAGGTTGTAAGGTAATCATGGTGTTGTAAGAGAGCATGGGCATGCTAGTCAGCATTGCTAGCAAGGCATGGGTGGCTAAGGTGATGTCATCCTAGGCTAGGTAGTCTAGGATGATGTCATAGTCATAATTGCTCTTGTAGTGAATCCACTTTACCTGGAATCTTTAGCCTTGCTGTAAGGCCCGTATCCTAGTCCGTGCTATTCTGTAGGCTTTTGCGGTCCT
This sequence comes from Magnolia changhungtana, assembly GCA_030180095.1. Taxonomy (NCBI): domain Eukaryota; kingdom Viridiplantae; phylum Streptophyta; class Magnoliopsida; order Magnoliales; family Magnoliaceae; genus Magnolia; species Magnolia changhungtana. The sequence goes on from JASAUF010000554.1 coordinate 3,678,529, forward strand.
CCCGGTTGAATTTTGGTAGCCTACTACCTTAATAAGCGTTTGCGCACGACTTTAAGTCATATCCCGAAGATCTGAGTCGGCTCGACTCGAAACTTGTACCCTTACGACTGCGCTGTTGCCACGGTTCCAACGCCATGTCTCACGTGCCGATGCGATACCCTGGCCAGGAGTTGTGGGCCCGTATTTATTTCGAGGAAGACGCCGTGCATTACAAATACCGAGGGAATCTCTGTAACACATCACATCAATCAATCACCTCAAGCAAGTACCTAGCCTATCTCTCTCCCATTCCCAAAGTCAACTCTCTCTCTCTCTCCACCTATACCTTTCCATCCCATCTCTTACACAAAGCACTCCACCCATCACTCACACATCACTCACATATCTCATTTTATCCCATCATCTCTCTCTCTCTCTCTCTCTCTCTCTCTCTCTCTCTCTCTTTCTCAAACCCTTTCTCAAGCAACCAAGAAACCAACATCCAAGCCATTTCAAATAGCCAAGTGTGGCCCACTTTCTACCCCCTCATCTCACCATCCAACCCTCTAAATTTTATCATCCTCCATCAAAGAAGGAGATTAGGAGATTAACATTCCTTGGAGCTAAAGAAGAAGGCTAATAGGTGGGTGACCCGCCGTTGATTTCCATTTAAGGGCCCACTTATGATGGGACCCATTTTGATGTATGTGTATGATCGAAGAGGGGCCCATAGTGACGAGGTCCCTCCACTGCACGTCTCCCTCTTTCTCTCTCTATCTCTCTTTCCCATCTTGTGGGCCACCATGATGTATTTTTTTCTATCCATGCTGTCCACCACGTGAACCGCACTGCTATCTAAGTGGGCTAACCTTGTCGGTGTCCAGCAGGTGGCTGGACGGTCCAGCGCCACCAACAGACCTGGACGAAGAGGAAAACACAAGTATTAGCTTTATCCAGGGCTGGTGGGTTCCACACGTGTGGACCCACCTTTGTATCCGTTGAATGTGGGCCATCCATTGCTGGATGGCCAACAGCACTGGCTGCTGTATTGGCGTTGGTAAGTATATATATATATATATATATATAACAAATAAAATACTATAATAATGATAAATTATATAATATAATATATGTAGAAGTGGTGGCCCATCCATGTGGGACCCACCTGATGTTTAGATCTCACCCAAACAGTCCATTTGTTTACTATCCAAACTGTCCGTCTGATGGACGGTGGGCCAGCCCCATGTAGCTGTAATGTTAGCAAAATCTATGGGTCCCACACACAAGGTATGTCTTACATCTCCACCGTCCACTTGGCTGGATGTTGGGACCCACACATGTGGAGTCGTCCTGGTTTGTCAATTAGTATGAGTGTTGAGTCGGCAAGACAGCAAAGCTCCATAGGAAGATCAATCAACCATCTGCCTCAACCGGATGTGTGCTCGAACTCGCCACAGGTAAATCTAAGCCTCACATCCCATGTCCCAAAACACCAGGTGAATAAAACCCTTAAAATTGGTTAGAATATTATAGGGTTTTTGGGTTAGAAAACTTTTTTACAAAATCAGAAAATCTCTAAGTTTTCTACCTCTGTCGATTTATTGATAGACTGTTTGATATAATCGAGCAGTGCTGTCGATGTCCTCGATGATCAATCGATACTATCGAAGTGAGGACCAAAACTGTCCAGCAACCACATATTCTTTTGGACGAAATTATCGATGTATCGATACCCCTATCGATATCATCGAAATTTGAAACTCGAGTCTATCAAAGTTAACTCGATAAAATCGACAACAAAGCTTCTGTGTCCCTGTTTTTCTAAAGAAAATCATGAAGACCTTCGATATATCGAAGTACTCCTCGATATCCTTGAAATTCAAAAACCAATGATATCAGAAGGCCTTCGATGATATCGATCATGGACACTGTTTTCTAGTAGATATTTTCAGGTAGTTTTTATCTTGTATCGACGGTTACTCAATATAATCGATATTCAAATATCGATGATATCGAGACTGTATCAATGGCATCGAGAATGGACATAACCTGTCTGGCAAGCTTACTAGAAATTCATTTGGATTTATTGATGCATCGACACTGTCATCGATATCATCGGTATTCAAATTCGGATGATATTGAGTGTACCTCGATCATATCTGTTAACTTGAAATATTTCAAAGCAAGTCTCTCTCATTTTCAAATTTCAAGGAATTGAACCTCGTGTTGATACTATCGGAGTTCGAAATCTGATGATATCGACACCTGTCTCGATTCCCTCGACCAGCTGGTAAAAAGTCTCAAAATCGTATGACATTTGAGTTTGTATCATCGAGCGGTCAGTCGATGCAATCGAGAGTATACGCTCAATGATATTGACCTTGCTAGATGATATCGAACTCTTTCATAAATGCGACCATTTTATATCCATTGGAACTTTTTGCCTATATATGGAGAGCTTATCTTTGGTTGCTAGTAGAGAAAGAAGAGAGCGCTTTTGAGTGTTTTAACTTAGATCATTTACCCAAAGCCCTTTCTCTCAAGGGAGTTCATCCTCAATCCATCATCATCATTAATATTCAATAGAGTGGATTGGGGAATGAACTTCTGCATTAAGGATCTCCAGCTACCACCTTAATAGCAAATCATTAAGCTGGGATGCCTTGAATGCACAGATGATTAGCATCACTCTATCTCCTTTATAGGAAAATATTTGAGAGTTGGATTCCATCATAACCTTGACCCAGCCCGTCATCATGCATTTGTATATCTTCTGAACTGCGGTTCAAGGAAGCAGAAGATTCTTCATCAACAAAGGAGGAAGATTTTCGACAACATGCTGAAAGGGACTCATCTGCTTATCTGTAAGTTACTAGAGTCTAGAGGACCCTTGTGATCATTCTTTTGTAGGATTGGGTCTAAGGTGTTTCTCACCCCTTGCAAGTCCCCTGCGAGGCCTCCGGCGGGAGTGTACATAGTGGGTGCATTGTGTTCACCCTTGCTCTGTGGAGAGTATAAATAGTTAGGATATTGTTGAAGATCATTGGCCAGTATGCCTAAAAGTGGGTGCGTTGTGTTGACCCTTACTCGTGAGAGCATAAACAGTTAGGTTCCTTGTGTGGATCCTTAGCCAGTGTGCCTAAAATTGGGTGCTATGTGTTGACCCTTACTCATGAGAGCATAAACAGTCAGCCTAGGTGATGGTTGTAAAGGTTAAAGGTGAACCTAATTTAAAACCTTGGGTTTGGGGTGAACCATATGAAACCTCCTTAGTGAAATCTGGTACAGTCAAGGGTTGAGTGCGATTACCGGGAGTGGAGTAGACAAGTAGACGAACTACTATAAAAATGACTGTGTTTGAGATGGTTATTGCCTTTCATTTGTTTATGTGATTTTCTTAAATACTTTCATATCTGATTATCTGAGATCACACCTCACACACATGCACAGTCATATCCATCATAAACTAGTTTGCATATTGTTCATCTCTTAAATAGTTTGTGATTGGATCCTCTACCGGGCTTGGAAGCCAGTAGAGTTACTCTTGAGTAATCATAATATATGCTTGTTGTTAGGATTTAAAAGTCCTATTCACCCCCCTCTAGGACATATTGGCATATTCCTACTTCTACTAAAGCGGTCTTCACCGTAATTTCAAACCCCACAGTGATTATGTGTTTCATCAACGCCATCCATCTGTATTGCATCTAGACCGCCCATCTGTAGGGCACGTACATGAGCACTGTTATTTGTGGTATGGTCCAGATAATCTTTCAATATGATTTATCTTCATAGAAATGCTCTAAAATGATCTTTAAATATAAATGAATGGTGTAGATGGTGAAACCCGTTAATACGGGCCTTTTGATGTATATGAGGCCCATTGGTGCGGCCCGTCGATGTGGCTCATTTGATGTATATGAGGCCCATTGGTGTGGCCTGTTGATGTGGCCCACTTGATGTATATGAGGCCCATTGTGAAAGTACCATGGTTTGTTAAGTTACGTGAATGTTGAGTCAGAGTGTCTACAGAGCCTGATATGAAGATCAATTCAAGCGTATGCCTCAACCAGATGTGTGCAAACTCGTCACAGGTAAAACTAAAGCCTCACATCTCATGACCCAAAACACCAAGTGAAGAAAACCCTTAAAAACAAGTTAGAAATCATAGGGTTTTTAAGTGAGAAAACTTTTTTCAAAATAAAAAATTTTCTAAGTTTTTCTCGCCTTGTCGATTTTTTCGGAACACCCTCAATATGATTAACCTTCTCTATTGATGTCCTCGATACCTTAACGATATTATCGATGTGAGGACCAAAAGTGTCCAGCAATTAAATATTCATCTGGACGGATTTATCAATGTATCGATATATTTATCGATATCATCGATATAAGAACTAAATATGTCCAGCAACTTCACAACATATCTGGACGAATTATCAATGTATCGATACACCTATCGATATCATTGATATTCAAATCTCGAGTCCATCGAGAGTGGCTTGATAAGATCGACAAGCAGATTTCCAGCGCTCTTATTTTTTAATGAAAATCTCAAATTCCTTTGATATATCGATGCTATTCCGATATGATCTAAAATCAAATATCGATAACATCGGAAGTTCATCGATGATATCGATCGAGGGCGCGCATTTCTAACAGCAGATATTTCAGGTTATTTTTAACTATGATCAGGGGCCCTTTGATAGAATCGATATTCAAATATCGTTGATATCGGCACTAGGTCGATTGCATCGAACAAGGTCATAAATTGTCCAGCAAGCTTAAAGACAAATCAGCTGGATTTATTGATGCCTCGACCCTGATCTCGATATCATCGACATTCAAATTCCGATGATCTCGATGTTTCCTTGATCATTCATGAAAACCTGAAATATTTCAAAGTCAAGTCTCTCTCATTTTTCAAGTGTCGATGGATCGAACCTGTCATCGATGAAATCGGAGTTCGAAATTTGATGACATCGACAATAGTTTCGATTCATCGACCAATTAGCAAAGAGTTTCAAAAGCGTATGACATTGAGTCCAAGTCATCGAGCAGACCATCGATGCTATCGAGAGTATACGCTCAATGATATCAAACCTGCTCGATGATATCGAACTCTATCATAAATGTGATGGATATTGGAACTTTTTGCCTATATATAGAGGACATGTCTTTTGTTGCTGTGAGAGAAAGGAGAGAAAGCTTTTAAGTGTTTCAACTTATATCTTATATCTAAAGCCCTTTCTCTCAAGGGAGTTCATCCTCCAATCCACCCTCACCATCGACAGTCGATATAGTGGATTGGGGAATGAACTTCCGCATTTAAGGATCCTCCAGCTACTACCTTAATGGCAAATCATTAAGCTAGGATGCCTTGAATGCATAAGATTAGAATCGCTCTACATTCCTGATAAGAAAATATTTTGAGAGTAGGATTCCATCTTCACCTTGACCTAACCCGAAGCCGAGTATTGGTACATCATTTTGTGTTGCGGATCAAGGGAGCAGAAGACTCTTCGTCAACAAGGAGGAGAAGATCTTTTGCATTGAGCTAAATGGGACTCATCAGCTTATTTATAAGTATCCAGAGTCCAAAAGGACACTTATGATCATTCCTTTCTAAGATTGGGTCTTAAGTGGTTCTCACCCTTTGAAGTCCTTAAGGAGGCCTCCAGCGGGAATGCACGTGGTGGGTGCGTTGTATGGACCCTTGCTCTATGGAGAGCATAAACATCTAGTTAGGAGTGAACCATTAAAACTCTGGGTTTTAGGTGAACCCGGTAAAACCTTAGGGTTTGAGGTTAACCGTGTAGAAACTTCCAGTAGGGTCTTATGGAAGATCCTTAGCCAGTGTACCTAAAAGTGGGTGCGTTGTGTTGACCCTTGCTCATAAGAGCATAAACAGTCAGCCTCAGTGTAGGTTGTAAAGGTTGAAGGTGAGCCTGATTTAAAACCTTAGGTTAGAGGTGAACCATTGTGAAACCTCCTTAGTGAAATCCGGTATACTCAAGGGTTGAGTGCGGTTACAGGGAGTGGAGTAGACTTATCGTCGAACGAGTATAAAATAACTTTGTTTGAGATTGTTATTTTGATTGAGTGATTTGCTTTAATACTTTCATATCTGATTATCTGATCACTCCTCACACACCTACACAGTCATATCCATCATGAACTAGATTGCATATTGTTTACTCCTTAAGCAGTTTGTGATTGGATCCTCTACCAGGCTTGGAAGCCAGTAGAGTTACATTTGAGTAATCCTGAGAATTACATGATCATAGGATTAGTGAAGTAAGATTTTTAAATAACTCATAAAAACTTTAAAAAGTCCTATTCACCCCCTTTAGGACATATTGGCATATTCTTTCTTCAACTAGTGCGGTCTTCACCGCCACTTCACATTGGTGTGGCTTATTGATGCGGCCCACTTGATGTATATGAGGGCCATTGGTGCGGCCCATTGATGCGACCCACTTGATGTATATGAGGCCCATTGGTGCGGCCTATTGATGCAGTCCACTTGATGTATATGAGGCCCATTAGTGTGACCTATTGATGCAGCCCACTTGATGTATATGAGGGCCATTGGTGAGGCCCATTGATGCAGCCCACTTGATCTATATGAGGCTCATTGGTGCGGCCCATTGATGTGACCCACTTGATGTATGTGAGACCCATTTTTGTGGCCCAATGTGTTGTATATAAAGCCCATATTTGAGGCCATTGTGAAATTTTTGAGGCCCATTAGTGAGGCCCAAAGAGATGTATGTGAGGCCTTTGCATGAGGCCTAATGCGATATATATAATGATATTTATAATGGTCCATGCCTTGGGAGCAATGATGGTTTGACGTCCACATTGTAAGGTCAATGATGGTTAAATGTCTGCATTGTAACTCTCCCTAAGGCCCATTGTTAGGCCCATACTTGTTGTGTATAGGCCGTCTAGGCTCATCTTAGTTATGAAGATAGCTCATCATCATATAACATGCTTAATATAACTTCATGATTTATGCCCATACGCATCATATGTATGCTTAATATGAGGAGTGGTTGATCATAACATATGTCATTGGGCAGATTATTTATGGGACTCCCTAATAGGAGTTACCCACATGAGCACACAGTACGCGCAGGATTTAGTACATGACTGATGGTGTGATTCATGCATCTCGCATCTGTGTGGCATGATTACTGAATACCCCAGCGACATCAGGGCTGTGGCCTCTATAGGCATATCATGGATGGAAGGATCGGACACCGAAAATACTATTACTAGCATCGGGGGGCATAGATGTCCCTGGGTGAAAGTGAAAATCTCTAAACCTGATGGTACCAGAGGATGAATCCAATGTCGAGACCGAGTGGATACATGAGCGCACGAGGGCCGAATACCAGGAGGTCATGTCTCCCACTGTGTCATGGTCAGTTAGAAGGGGGTGTCGCCTTACCAGCCCGAGGGTAGGGGGCATTAATAGGCTGAGTATGACTAGCTCATAAATTGGTCAGCTATCAACGTGCCGGATAAGTATTCTCAGGCTATTGGTTAGGCGGATAGTGAGGTTTCTTACGCTCACTTGGACTATGCGCCTGGGAAAGGGGCAGTGTCATTTGGAGTGTACAAAACCCCAGTGATTATCCATAATGAAAACTATACTAATATTTGATGCTCTAATGATGAGCTGCATTGATACATGGATTCAGATGATGATCGGTATGCTTGAGTTGCATCTCGAATCGTAAGGCCTTAGTATGGCCGACATCATTCATGCCTTGCATCGCATGGTCTTGATATGGCGGGTAACATTCATGTCTTGCACCGTATAGCCTTGGTACGGCTGATTGCATTCATGGACTTACCAGCATATTCCGCATTACTTTAATATTGCATTCTAAGCACGATTATATTAAGCACACATTTTCACCACCCTCTAAGCTTTTTATAAGCTTATGCACAATTGATGCATGCAGGTGACGCTAGGACGCCGCAACAACATTGAGATTGAAGTGTGTAGCGGACTTTAGGAGTTTCCGTTACTATTATCATTGTATTCCCTTTATGTGCATTTGAAAAGGCCGAGCAAAATGTCCTAGAGAGGGGGAGGGGTGAATAGGACTATGCCAAATAAAAATTAATAAGCTAAATAAAGACAATAAGATAGCCAAATAAATTACAAATAACCAAAGGAAATAACAACCTCAAAAATCAAGTATTGAGAAGTTGATACAACTTGGTTCTGAGGACAATCTAACACTAAAAACCAATGGTTTATAGCAGGATAACCTTACTAGAACGTGGGACGACGTAGATGTTCAGCGTTCAGTCTCACAAGTGTATAAGGTTCTAAGTCTAGATGATTTTTAATTAAATTAGCAAGGGCTTTGTATTGATTTTGATCTCAATAAAGGGTAAATCGAATATCCCTTTTCAATATAAGAATGAAATAGAGATTCAAAATCCAATTACAAGAGCTACTTTAAAGAATCTAAAATATGCATAAAATAGCTTAGAATGTACTCAAAATAAACTCAGAGTGATTGCTTAAGAATGATAAGAATTAAATAGAAAACTCTGAAATTCGAGCACTATTTATAGGTGAAAAATTAGTTCGCACAACTAGCCTTTGGTCAGCTAGGACTAACCTTATCCAAACAGATTTTCAAAAATTTTGACGTGATAAGATTTTTCAGTTGGACAACTGGCCTTGTGGGTCCCATAACAAGTCGAGTGGCCTGCTCGACTGGTCGTGGACACCACACGACTGATCGTGTGAGTCCAAATCATACGCTGGAAAATGAGTCGAGCACTGCATGACTAGTCGAGCATTATTCACACGACTGGTTGAGTAGTTTTCAGGACTGGTCGTAGACCAACAGAAAAATTCTGAAAATTCATAACAAATCTTCGACTGGTCAAGGAAATAATAGGACTGGTCAAGCCAGTGCTAGGGCTAGTCGAAATAATAGAATTTTACAGTTATAAAATGACCAAAATGACCGATCGAAAGTATGAAATGATCTAATCATAATCTAAGGTCAATCTAGGTCAATTGTACCTTACTTACGAGATAGAACATATGAACACTTAATATATCAATCACTTCTATAGCTTTAATTCTTGCGATATTCAAAATTTGAACTCAACATACCAAACATAATCTTCAACTAGGTCTTGAGTTCTTGGACTTTTCTGGTTCCAGATCTTGAACTACAATGTTCTTGAAAACCAAGTCTTCTCTCAATATATGAAAGTCTTCACTTTCTTCCAGTTTGAAGATCTCGGTAAGTTCGTCGTAGATATCGGCAAGATAGATTCATCACGAATAGAACAAATGACAAAGATTCAATGTGAACAGATGCAAGCTTAATACAAATCAAGATACAAACTTGAATTGGTTTGGCATACCAAAATTTGACAATACATAGAGTTTATCAACATAGCACATTCAATATCCCCCTTTGTCAAATTTGTGACAAAACCAAAAATTACAGTATGCAATAGATATTTAAGCAACACATTGCACAAACATATTATGATATCATGCACAATAATCAAGTCTCCCCCTTAATCCAATACTCTCTGCAATATATGTATATATATATATATATTCTATATTTCATCATCATCATATCATTCAACAGTGTTCTCCCCCGTTTTGTCACAACATGACAAAGGAAGCGAATAATGATAAAGGAAGATAATAAGAGAGCAAGTAGAATTAATAATTACTCATCCAAATCAAATAAAACAAAGTATCTGAACTGAATAGATAAGAGGTTAAACAACATTATCCAAGCAGTCATAAGGAAAAGAGTTAGAATAAAGTTATTACAGATACCATCAAATCAAAATGAAACTAATCAGATCTTGAAGAGGGAACATGAATAGATGGATCAATTTGATGTAAACCCTTATTAATGCACCTCATATATTTATGCATATAAGCAAATTGAGAATCCTGGGTTACACGAATCTGAGGCACCTGTTTCTCAAGAGTATGCAACCTCTTATCGAAATCAGAAGGCTGATAATCAAGGTCAGCCTCAGAATTTGTTTCAAGTTCATCAAATAAATCATCCATATTAACGTCTTATTGAGGTAAAGCGTAAGCTTCTTCAGCTTCTTCATCTCCTCCAGCATTCCCATCAACTTGACCAGGTGCCAAGTCCAGGTTTATCTTGTTAATATTAGAGTTGTTAAAAGGATGGAGATTAATAGAACCTTCTCCAACAAGCATAGCTATCAAAGCTCGATGATGGATAAGAGAAGGAAGATAGATATGGATGTCAGTTACAATAGAATGCATAATGCAGGCCATAAAAGTGGTCAGCTCAGTCTTGTTACCTGAGCGAGGATAGACATTTAAAATAAAAATTCGATGCAAGACCCTGTATCTGGGCAACATATATTTGGAACTAAGCGTAGTACCGCCGTTCCATTCTACATTCATTTTACAGAGAACTCTCGTAATCAATTGTTTAGCATTTTCAGAAGGTCTAGCTTGTAAAGTGGATATGGGTACACCGTCATCAACAACATGTATATCTATGATTGCTGAAATCAAATGACGGTCTACTTAATTGGACCTTCTCTAGTCGACATAGTAAATGTCAAATAATCTTGAGAGAACTAAGTAATGCAAGTGTACATACCCTGCACAATGGATCGGTATGTAGGACCGCCCCAAGATAGTATGTTTTCCCATCTTAGAGCTTGAAGGAGAGGGACAATGTTGAACCGCTCAATATGATCAACAATGACAACACGCTCAACAATAACATTTCTAAGACGAAAATCCCGCATACTCTCAGGATCCTTTTCGGGAGGCCGAAGATGACGCATGGTAATGGGTGTGGAACGGGAAGAAGAGGGATCGCGAGTGGTTTTCTTCGTATTTCTTCCTTCCATTGAAACAAGAGAATAAGGAAACAAAGGTTTGCAAAAAGCAATGAAAGGATCTAAGAAAATCCGATTTTAAGGAAGAACCACTTTCAAACCACCATAAATCTTGAAACAAGAAGTAAAATCAATATTAAGGATGATGAAAGAACTTAAATCCAAAAGGAAATAAAAAAATGAAGCACTAACCGGATAGTAATCGAAGATGGGTTTGACCAGTCGTGGTTGGGCTTGATGGAGAAGAAGAAAGAAATGAAGAAAAATCACTTTTCCCCAAATAAAAACCCAATTCACTAGTTACATGACTGGTCATGTACGTACTCGACCAGTCGGGCCACAACTGGTCGAGTGTGTACTCGACTGGTTGTGTAACACTGAAAATGTGCAATGTTGTATATATTTAAATAAAATAAAAATGAAAAATAATATATATAGACATTATGATACAAATGAGCACAAATCATCAATTCATATTGCACATACCAAGATCAAATTTCAATTTTGCAAATTGATTTTTGTCAAGCGGTTTTGTGAATACTGAAAAGGCCAAGCTATATGTCCTAGAGGGGGGTGAATAGGACTGTGCCAAATTATAATTTAATAGCGGAATTGAAATACGATAGCCATATAAAAATAAAGAACAGTACTTTAAATAAATTAAAGACTGAAATATAAAGCAATCTTAAATAAAGAGCCTGATACTAACGTTGTTCTAAGGGCAACCTTTGCACCATAAAAACCAAGGGTTTATGGTAGGACAACCTTACTAGAACAAGTTGAATATCAAAAATTCAAACAGAAAGGAAATAAAGGAAATTGCAAGAAATAAATTCTAAACTATTACAACATTCCCCACTTTGCTTGAAATGTAAATATTACAGCATTCACAACCACATATACATTCCACAAATTTGAAAGATTAAAAATATAGAAATTAAAAGAACATTCAAATCACAAAACACACTGATATATAGTTGTTCACCTGCATGTTCACCAACTGTTAAACAACAACTACACAGCTTGCTACTCCGCTCTTAATATCCTCACACAGGGGATATTAGCGTTCACTATTAAACATGTTTTATAGGTTCACCTAAAACCTTCACAATTGTGTCTTTTTAACTTGGGCTTACACAATTCAAAAGCCCCACACTTTCTGAGTTTTCTGGCTCTCCTCAGATAACCACACAATGAGACTTTTCTGGCGAATCTCAAACAAAACCAAAATAAAGGAATTTACAACAAATGTAAAATACCTGGATTTCTTCTTTTGTAGCAGCCCGGTAGAACCAATGAGAGCAGAAGTTTGAATCAACGTTCAATGTCCAATACTCACTTAAGAAATGGTTCTAGTTTCTAATTGATTTTAAATTAAATCAAAATGGGCGTATCTCTATTTGATTTTGATTCCAATGAAGAAGGAATACAACAAATCCTTGTTTTCAAATAAGATTGGAATATAGGAATAAAATCAAATAAGAAAAGCTAACAAAAAGAATATTAAATATGCACAACATAACTTAAAAATGAACACAACTTATCTCAGAGTAGAGGCTTGAATTTCTCAAATTAATCGATATAAAACTCTAAAATTCGTGCTCAATTTATAAAAGCAAAGATCGTGTCTACGACTAGTCTTAGGAACCTTCGACTGGTCGTAGCTCCAATGGAATTTTGAAATTTTAAGCGCGATTTGAAAATCAGTTCTACGACTGGTCATAGGGACCCTTCGACTGGTCGTAGACCACCTACGACTGGTCGAAGCAGACCTAGGACTGGTTGTAGGAAACCAAATTTGGTTACTGGAGTTTGAGTCGTAGTTCTAAGACTGGTCGAAGGACGAGTCGTGACACCCCTTCGACCAGTCGAACAATCTTCAGGACTGGTCGAAGAATAACAAAATTTTTTTAAAAATCTTCAACAACTTAGGACTGGTCGAACCAGGTCTAAGACTAATCAAACAAGGTCTAAGATTAGTCTTAGAACAGACCAACTTCATGTATAAAGATTTATCTTGACTTATGTATCCAAAATGACCTACCCTAAGGTCAAACTAAGGTTTATCATACCTGGAACATGAAGTATGAACATTGAACATCATTCTTTCAGATGATAGTTAACTTTTGAAGCTTGAGACCTCTAGTTGATGTATCTTGAGATTGAGATCTTCTACAGCATGAATATAAGCTTCAACTTGAGTTGTACTTGAGTCTTAAAATGTACTTGAGTCTTGAACAAACACTCTTCTTATTGATGTAGTCTTGAACATTGATGCATATGGAAGAGAACACAGTACATAACCTTGCATTTCTTGAAGTCGAGTACCGTACATGTCTTGAACCATTGTGATGTCATCTTGAATCACATATATATCAACATATAAGCACAAGACACACAAATAGAAGTTTTGGCACATAAGAGGTTTTGGCACCACAAAATTTGACAATCAAAGGAGTATGAGACCATCCCACTTACAATCTCTCCCTTTGTCAAATTAGTGACAAAACATACTGCAATAATAAAAAGCACAACAAGTATAATAAAAAGCACAACGTGCATATTAACGAATCATGCATCAGTTGTCATTAAGTAGCACAAACTCATTATATACTACTCCCCCTGAGTAGCAGCACATATCACATATGCACATATCACTTGTCCAAAAATACTCATTATCCATAAGCAACCTTTCATCCAAAAATACTAAAAAAATACTCATATCCATAAGCAACCTTTCATCTGCAAAAGCTAAAAACCTTCTCCCCCTTTTTGTCACAATATGACAAAGGAAGCAACAAAGAGAAGGATAAGTAATGGAGAAATAGATGAAGTATCTTGACAATGTATAAGTAAATGTTCACAATCCAGTTACTTGAAAAACTAAAAAGTCAGCAAACCAAATAAAGTGCACAATCCACCACAAGTAAGAGAGTTATTACAGACCAAGAATGAAAATACTTAATCGAATCTTGAAGAAGGAGCAGAAATGGTAAGATCAAGATTATACATTCCTTTATTCAAGCGCCTAAGATACTTGCGCATATATTTAAACTGAAGATCATGAGCAATATTCATATTCTCTAGCTTCTCTTCTAAAGCATGAAGACGAGCATCAAAATCAGAAGGCTCAAAATCAGGATCATTTCCAAAATCAGAATCAAGTTCATTGAAAATATCATCCATATCCACATCGTTAGGAGGAAGATCACTAGCTTCTTAATCCCCGGCCTCAGCTCTACCAACATCCAATTGGCCACGGGCCAATTCTAATTTCATTTTATTAATATTCGAATTGTTAAAAGTAAGATGATGGATGGGAGCTTATCCAACAGGCATAGCCACGAGCATGTGAGTAGCTAAAATAGTCAAGAGATAGGCAAAAGGAATATCACTATGACTTGGATGGAGACGAGAATGAATGATGGAATGAAAAATTAACGAAGGAAGGCAAATTTTACAACCAGAAATGACAAAGTGCAACATACGAACCATAAAGGCAGTTAATTTTGTCTTATTTCCAGAATAAGGATACAGGTTAGAAGTAAAACTCCCGTGAAGTACCCTGTATTTGGGTAACAAGTACTTTGCGGGGAGCGCATTCCCTTTATGAGTCCATTGCACATTAATATTATACAAATCTCTGGTTAGCATACGCTTTTCAGATTCTGAGGGTTTCTCAGCTAAAGTATGAATAGGAATACCCTCCTCATTAACAGGTATATCCATTAACCTTGCAATCAGATGACGGTCAATTTCAAATAGACCTTCTCTATTATAAATTTTAAAAGTTAAATCCTTAAAAGAGAATACTGAGATACATGCAAACATGGCCCGTGCAATAGATTGGTATGCAGGCCCACCCCAATGTAAAATGTTATCCCATCCTACAGCTTGGAGTATAGGTAGAATACCAAAAGGACCAATATGTTCAATACAAATAGACCGTTCAACAATGACATTGCGCATATGTAAATCCCGTACATGGAGGGATCATCCTCAGGTGAACGAAGATAGCGCCTAGTAAGAGGAGCTGATTTAGAAGAAGATGGACCACGGGAAGTTTTCTTTTTTCCTCTAGCATCCATAATAAGAATGAAAATCAAAAGATCTAGTAGAGACAAAAGATTTGAAATAATGGGTTTTGATAGATCAGATTTTTTAAGAAAAATCTCCAAAATGTCAAGGAATCTTAAAATAGATTACTCTAAGAGTGAAAATGAAGTAATAGGAACTAGAATCTATAAGAGAAATATAAAAGATGCACTAACCTTGAAGATCCAGGAAGGTGGGTACGACTAGTCGTGCCTTGGCTCGTTGGAGAAGAAAAAAGTAAATGAAGAAGAGGAGATTTTTCCCAATTTTAAAAGATTCCAATGCGCTACACGATTGGTCGAGGACCGTTCTCGACCGGTCATACCACGACTGGTTGAGCATGTCCTCGACTGGTCATGAAAACATAAAAACATGCATTTATCCATAAAAATTTGAAATTTAAACAAATAAATTATCAAATATATATATAATATGATACAAATATGCATGAATAATCATTTTAGAATGCACATCCTGAGATAAAATTTTAATTTATTAAACCTACTTTTGTCGAGCGGTTTAGTAAAAATGTGGGCAAGTTGAGTCTCGGTCGATATATATTCCAAGGATATTATTTTATCTTCCACTAATTCATGAATATAGTGATACCTAATGTCAATGTGCTTGGTATGTGAATGCTGGATTAAAATTTTTGATATATTTATAGCACTGGAATTATCACAATATAATATCATTGATTCTTGTGCAATTCCATAATCGCTTAACATACGTTTCATCCAAACAAGCTGAGTACAAGCATTTCCTGCTGCGATGTATTCAGCCTTAGCAGTTGAGAGCGATATAGAACTTTGCTTCTTGCTAAACCAAGAAACAAAACAGTTTCCATTATAGAAACAACCACCACTGGTTGATTTTCTATCATTAATATTTCCAGCCCAATCGGCATCTGAGTACCCAGCCAATTGAACACTAGTATCAAATAGATACCAGAAACCCATTTTAGCAGAACTTGTGACATATCGCATAATCTGCTTGATAGCAGAAAAATGTGACTCTTTAGGATCAGACTGATATCTAGCACAAATGCTAACACTTAAAGCAATATCAGGTCTACTAGCAGTTAAGTAAAGTAGACTACCAATCATACTATGATATAATTTAGGATCTATATTTTTACATGTAGAGTCTTTTGAGAGTCTTAAAGTTGTACTCATAGGATTATCAAAATTCTTACCATTCTCCAATCCAAACTTTTTGATTAAGTTTAGAGCATATTTTGTTTAAGAAATGAAAATGCCATCTGGTTGTTGTTTTACATGTAACCTAAGGAAATAATTTAATTCCCCAACCATGCTCATTTCAAACTTAGATTTCATCAAATCTGCAAACTCAACAGTCATGTTAGTACAAGTTGATCCATAAATAATATCATCAACATAGATCTGAACCATTAATATATCATCGTTATGTTTCTTAACAAAAAGCGTCTTATCAACCCTACCCATTTGAAAATTATGACTTAGTAAAAACTTAGTCAATTTTTCGTACCATGCTCTAGGAGCTTATTTTAAACCATATAGAGCTTTTTTAAGACGATATATATGATCAATAAACTTAGGGTCTTCAAACCCTGTAAGTTGTTCAACATATACTTCTTCATGTAGATCACCTTTCAAAAAAGCACTCTTTACATCCATTTGATAAATTTTAAACTTTCTAAAGCATGCAATAGATATAAAAAGTTTGATTGATTCAAGGCGAGCAACTAGGGCAAAGGTTTCATCATAATCAATGCCTTCTATTCGAGTGTACCCCTGTACAACCAGTCTTGCCTTATTTCGAATTATATTCCCAAGTTCACCAGACTTATTTTTGAAAATCCACTTAGTTCCTATAATGTGTTTATCTTTAGGTCTAAAAACAAGATACTAAACATCATTTCAAACAAACTGATTAAGTTCTTCCTGCATAGCTACTATCTAGTTTTCATCAGAAAGAGCTTCTTTTACGTTTATCGGTTCAATCTGAGATGTAAAGCACACGTAATTACATATGTCTTCTAGTTGTCTACGAGTGTGCACACCAGTGAGAGGATTTCTAAGAATTTGAGCAGTTGGATGATCTTTAACAGTCCTTAATTCAGAATTATTTTGACTTGATGAAGTATCAGGTTTGTCAATTAGAAGAACTTTATCATTATCTGAACTTGGGGTAGGTGTATTCAAATGATCATCTATGACCACATTAATTGATTCTTGAATAACACCGGTCCTTTTGTTCAGTACACGATATGCGCGACTGTTTAAAGAGTATCCTAAAAAGATTCCTTCATCACTTTTTGTGTCAAACTTCCCCAGATTTTCATGGTCAAGCAAAATATAGCAATTGCTACCAAAAACTCGAAAGCATTTGACGGTAGGCTTTTTATCGGACCACATTTCATAAGTGGTTTTATTATTAGATTTACATATATAAACACGATTAATAACATAGCAGGCAGTATTCACTACTTCAGCCCAAAGATTTTTAGGGAGCTTCATACTATTCAACATTACAGTTCCCATTTCTTGAAGCACTCTATTTTTCCTTTCCACAATTTCATTCTGTTGAGGAGTTTTTGGTGCAGAGAATTCATGTGATATTCCCTGATTATTACAGAATTTCTCAAAACTGCTATTCTCAAACTTAGATCCATGATCACTACGGATCTTACAAACTTAAGAACCTTTTTTTAGTTTGAATCCGTTTGAGAATCCTTTTAACTTCATCAAGGGTTTTTAATTTATCCCTTAAGAAGGCTACCCAAGTGAATCTAGAAAAATCATCCACGATTACCAAGATGTATTTTTTTTTACCTTGACTCTCCATCTTGGTAGGTCTTATAAGATCCATATGGAGAAGCTCGAGTGGTCTTGATGTGGCATTGGAGTTCACCTTTTGTGAGAGCTCCTTGTTTGCTTGCCATACTGGCATTCACTACATACCTTGTCTATATTTTGTAATTTAGGTAGACCTCTTATTATTTCTCCTTTGCTCAATCTGTATAAATTACGGTAGTGTACATGTCCAAGGCATTTATGCCATAATTCAGTTTCATCGGTATGGACAATGTAGCACGACTGATTAGATGAGCTACCATCGCTTATAATATAGCAGTTTTCAGAAGTCCTGCAACCAGTTAATATTACAGAACCTTTTTTGTTTAAGATTTCACAACCTTTATTAGAAAATTTCATGCTCTGATTGTTATAACATATTTGAGATATGCTTAACAGGTTGTGTTTTAGCCCCTCAACATATAAAACATTCTTAAATAAGGGAAGGTTATAGAGTTGAACCGTACCTTGGCCAATAACTTGCAATTGCTTCCATCACCAAATGTGACTGACCCATCAGTCATATCTTTAAGATCAGTGAATAAAGCTTTGTCGCCTGTCATATGCCTTGAGCATCCACTATATAAGTACCACTTTGAATGGCTTGTCGCTTTGAAAGCAGTGTTGGCAACCAAGCAAGTAACTTTAGGAACCCATTTCATTACTATTTTGGGTTTAGGAGAATAGTTGGTCTTCTTGTATTTGTAATTTTTGTACGAGTGACCCACTGAGTTAGATTTTAAGAGCTCCTTAAGCAAATCAACTATTTTTTTAGCTAAAGGGTTTTGATTTTGAGTTTTATAGTTGACATAATTGCTTTTAGGTTTTTGAAAAGTTTTAGCATTTTTAAAAAAACTTTGATTAATACTTTTCCCTTTGGAGTTAGAGGTTTCTCCTCTCACAAACTTAGGAGGAGTATTCTTCTGTTTAGAATGTACGTTTTTATCATAGCCCAATCCGGATTTGTCGCCACATTTTTTAGATCCGGATAAAAGTTTCACAAATTTCGGATCTCCTTGGGCATACCTCCGTGTATCCTTTAAACTCAAAAGTGAAGAGTTTTCAAGCTTAAGTTTGTCATTTTCAAATTTAAGATTTTCAATCAGGGAGGTTTTGAATTCTAAATCACATTTAGTCTTTTCAAAATAATCTG
This sequence comes from Magnolia changhungtana, assembly GCA_030180095.1. NCBI lineage: Eukaryota > Viridiplantae > Streptophyta > Magnoliopsida > Magnoliales > Magnoliaceae > Magnolia > Magnolia changhungtana. Next base: position 3,697,495 of record JASAUF010000554.1, read on the forward strand.
AAATATGGAATTGTTTTAGATCTGAAATATGGAATTTTTCTAAAACAAGTGACTCAAAATTTTCTTTAAGTTTTAAAAACTTTTCTTTTTGAAGTTTTAGTTTTACGGCAATTTTACAACTTTCCTTGTATAGGGCATTGTAAGCATCTTGAAGATCTTCTTCATTTTCATAATCACTATTCAAAATTTCTTCACTGATTGAATCATCATGATCTGAAAAGTGAACTTGGCTAGAGTCATAAGGGTGTAACATCCCGGATTTTTGCCAACCTGGAATTAGACGTCCTTAGGCAATGGGTCGATCTTAACACCTTATTAACCTGTCAGAACTCAATCCCAAAGTCTAAAACTACTTTTGAACCCATTTCCTTCACAAATCCCACCCTTCACCACCTTGATCTTTCAATTTTTCCTAAGTACTTTCACCCTAGACACTATCTTAAACTAGCTAAGTAGTATAACTTGGATTACTTTATATACAAACTACAAAGGACTAAGTACCACCTCAGATAGAAATCTTACAGGACTAAATCATTTAGAAATTTGACAAAGTTAACTAAGTGCTAAACTAGATTAGCCATGAAATCCGCTAGAATCGCTTTAAATACGATCTGCAAGACCCAAAACCTGTAGAATCATTGATGCTAGGTTATCCTAAAATCTAGGATCAATCTCATTACCCGACTGCTCTCGGGAGCATCTTGAAACTCTATATCAGATCTGGACCGCACATCGGAAGTCTGAGTAATACGAAGTTAAGGAATTAGGACCGCCTTGCTGGGCTTGACAACCATCTCGAAAATCAAATCCAGACAGTGTTCCAGTGTTGTTCGCTTGAGTCCGGAGCGAGGAGTGTGAAAACACTGGGTTTTCTTTAGAAATAAATATCTCAAATAGTAATCTAAGACTTGTCGCTTGTGGGTCAGTATTAAACAACCTGACCGTCAGAATTTGACCCAAATACACCCTTGGATCAAGAAAATTTTCATAAACATATCAATGTACTTAGAATCTTCGATCGAGATCCGCTGACCGTTGAACTGAAACTGGGCCGCTACGCGTGATCTGAGAAGCCGACTGGAATGAAAACTTAACTAAACCTAGATCCTATGTTAGTGAGCTTAAGTTCGACCTTTGGCTCAAGGGGGGCTGCTAGAAGTCCTCCGTTGAGTTGAAACAGTCCCACTTTGGTTATAACCCAAGTATACCTTGACCTTAAGTCTATTTTAGAAAGTTTTTAGACTATATAAGGACCTTAGAACCCTCTTTCTCACAGCCATACGAATTTGAGATTTGAGACAGAGAAAAGAGAGAGAAAGTGTGGGAGATGTGGGAGAATCTCCCTGCACTTTACCCTGCCACTCTACCAGCTCCACCACTCCGTTCTAATTACTTTCCCGGCGATTCCAGCTCCATTTCTATGTAAGAAACCGTAACCCTAATCTGATTTGGGGTGTTAATAGTTGTAGGTTATGAAATAGCTAACCTATTTCATTCTATAGGTTGCCAAACTGTTGTATACGAAAGCTTAGCAAACCTATCGACTCCGTGACGATTCTACGATAAAACGTACGGACTTTAGGTGTATAAGTTATGGTTTTCAATGCTTTCAATGTCAGATAATGATAGATTCATGATCTGTATGCAATTGCACATGTACAAAGTGCCGTCTGTTTTTTATTTCGATTAAAGATGTAGAATATGGAATTTTACATATTCTAGGTATTCGTAGAAAATACCGTATACGTATATATTTTGGAAATGTGTTTAACATGATTATTTGTTGTATGAATATACAATATATAGATAAAATACTTATTTGGCGAAAGGATTCGCCCTAATACATGTTTTGCTAATATACACATGTATGTAGAAATAGTGTATTCTAGAAAATACTGTATACGTATAAAATTTGGAATTGTGTTGGTCACGATTTACTGTTGTATATGTATGCTAGATTTACTAGTATTAACTTCTCGGTGAACGGATTAGCCTTAATACATGTTTATCAATATACATTGCGTATGTTATAAAGTGTGTAGTTTAAGTGTTTGTTGAAATGACTAAGTAAATATGGATTCATGATTTGTGCCTGCCATGTGTATGGAACATGATTGAGGTGAGCTAGACAACCCCTTAGCGAAAGGATTTGCCCTAAATCACGCCACGGCCACTATAAGCTATATATGTGAAATGTGTAGCCCAAGAGTTTGTGGAAACGACTGAATGAATATGGAACTTGGATTCCTGCCTGCCATGACTATCCGTCGTGGGTGCATGCATGTTATAATTGAGGCAACTCCCTAGTGAAAGGATTTGGCCTAATACCTATGTGATCAATATATGTCATGTATGTTGATGTAGGCAGTTTAAAGTGTTTGTTGAGATATTGAATGAGTAATAGTTAGTAAATTGTAATGCATCAGGGCGTTGAGATATGATTCTCAACTCCTGTAACTATGTGTATGCTTTCTTTAGAAATCTGTGTGATTAGGAATTAAATATGTACAAACTCACGCTTGTGTTGTACTTCATAACATGCTCAACTGATTGTATGGTTTTATCTATGTAATGCGTATGTTCAAATTCATGTTTACATTGTATGATCCCTCATGGGTGATGGGGGAGTGGTGTAACGATTCCGTGCAACAGCCCTGACGGCCCTAAACGGATAGTATCAGACCTTGATTGTATGATTTGATCTTGATCCATTACTGCTTTAACTATCTAAAATCGAATGTGATTGGGGCTATTGTATAGTCCAGGCAATCGGCAATGAAACTGAATTCGTGGCTGAGATTCATTCACCACGTAGGACGTGTTTGACGAACCTGAGTCGTGCGTTGCTTGTCAGTAGTGGTTAGGCCACACGAAGTGCTTATGCACTTCATGTCGTACAACTCAACGGGCGCTCATGCTAGTCGAGCTCGTCAAGTAACCCGATATGTCTAATGTATGTTCACCATGTTTGGACGCTACTGCTTGAACCTAGTGTACCAAACTTACCAGTGAAATCCCGTTAACCATGGTACCTCGATCCACTAAGACTCATGAGCCAGACATGGTGGTATGGGATACCGTGGTCGTGCTGTCGGCTTACACTGGGGCCACGTGCCTCCCCGTAGTGACCAGTGAGCAACCAGACTCGTGAGCTGATTATGGTGGTATGGGACACTATATTCGAGCTGTCGGCCTACACTGCTTTGATGGGTGATGGGGGAGTGGTGCAACGATTCCATGTAACAGCCCTGGCAGCCCTGACCATACCCGGTGTAGTGACCTCGAGCATACTCTAAATCTACGGTGAGGTAACAAGCCTTCCCGTAGTAACAGAGTATAAGTTAGGCCTGTATTGATAAGGTGATGGGGGAGTGGTGTAACGATTCCATGTAATGGCCTTGACAGCCCTTGCAGTAACCTAAAAACACACCATCGTATGAGATTGTCTAGGACTGACAACCCTAGAATGGATCATTGTTTGGGAATGATATAAGGAAGGTACCTTAGTTTCCCAATCTTGCTGTTTAAAATGGACTAATAACAACTTGGTAATTATGCTCATCATGCATTGCATGTGCGTGAAAGATGTGGAGCACTGAGGAATGTAAGCATGCCGCAAACGTTAGACGGTGTCGCACGTGGGAGTATGTCGGTGAGGGCATCCATTATGACTGTATTCATACTTGCATTAATAAGAGTAGTTAGGAGTGTTTGATTATACTGCTTTATCATTATTGCTTGACTATTTTGATAACATGTTAACCTATGCTTTATTGTTCCACTGAGTTGATCACTCACTCCCACGTTACGGGACGGTGTTGTACACACCAACCAGACTTGCTTGAGTTTCAGATGATGGCGATGCTACGAAGCGGAGCCGGACTTTATGAGGATGAGGAGGATTCCTCCTTTATGCTGTTTAGGTGGGTTCCTGTGAGCCGTGTCCTGATCGACGGGACTTTCTGGGATATTGACTAGAGGACCTTACACATTTGGTATATTTTAGGATTGTAATTATTTAACCTGGTAACGTTATCACACTCTAGAGACTCACCACAGTTTATACATTTTATCTATCTATCACAGTCTTCCGCTTGCAAATTTAACTGTCTCTGGAGTATGATATGCTATTTTGGCTTAATCTCACTCATGTTCACTACTCTAATACAGTCAACATTCAATCATCTTTCATTTTGTTGCATAAGTGATGCGTTGGAACTCGGGAGTTGAGTTTATGCTCGACCCCCGATTTTCAGGGCGTTACAAAGGGCCTGAACTTCATTGCCCGACTCGTTTTCAGAATCTTCTAATTCAGAAGAGGCTTCAGTGCCAGAAGATTCATCCCAAGTAGCCAACATTCCTTTCTTTTTAGATTTGTCCTTTTTAGGACACTTGTTTGCTAAATGCCCATATTCTTGGCAGTTATAACATTGATTATCTTTCAAAGATTTTCAAGATTTAGATTTTGGTTTAGAACATTTCTTATCATTTGATTTTTAAAAATCAACCCTCTTTTTACTTTTGAAGATCTTGTAAAACTTTTTAGCAAGAAGGGTCATATCATCTTCAGAATTTTCTAAATTAGAATCTTGAGAAATACATTTTGAAGATTTAAGGGCAATAGATTTACCTTTAAGAGCTTCAAAATTTAATTCATAGGTTTGTAAAGAACCAACTAGTTCTTTTACCCTCGTATTGTCCGTATCACGAAGTTCCTGGATTGCGGTTACCTTAGAATTGAACCGTTCAGGTAGTGAGCGTAGTATCTTTGCACAAGACCCCACATAGAGTTTACAATGTCATTTAATCTAGTGTAGAAGTTTATAAACATTTCATTTTCCTCCATATGAATTTCTTCAAATTTGGTTGTGAAGAGTTGGACTTTAGATTTTTTTAACAATTGAAGTACCCTCGTGTGTCATTTCTAATATATCTTAAGTTTACTTTGTAGTATCACAAGATATGATTCTTTTGAACTCATCCGGTGATAGTGCGCAAGTGATTGCATTTAGTGCTTTTGCATTGGCACTACTCTCACTTTTCTGAAGAGTGGTCCATGAGGTATAAGGTGTTACTCTTATTGATTTTGATCCATTGATACCAGTTACTTAAATGGTAGGAGGGATCCATTCAGTTACTGTGGCAAGCCACACACTTTCATCCATGGATTTAAGGAAAATCCTCATCTTAGCTTTCCAATAGGCATAGTTGGAGCCATCGAAGGGTGGAGGCCTAGTGACTGAAAGACTATCAAAATTTGACATCTTATATATATAGCTTAGATCGTTAGCTCAGGAAATGAATCCAAGAATAAAGAGTTAAATAACGAGCTATTAGGCTCTGATACCACTTGAAAAGGCCAAGCTAGATGTCCTCGGGGGGGGGGGAGGTGAATAGGACTGTGCCAAATTATAATTTAACAGCGAAATTGAAATACTATAGCCTTATAAAAATAAAGAACAGTACTTTAAATAAATCAAAGACTGAAATGTAAAACAATCTTAAATAAAGAGCTTGATAATAACGTTGTTCTAAGGACAACCTTTGCACCATAAAAACCAAGGGTTTATGGCAGGACAACCTTACTAGAACAAGTTGAATATCAAAAACTCAAACAGAAAGGAAATAAGGGAATAACAAGAAATAAATTCTAAACTATTACAACATTCCCCACTTTGCTTGAAATGTAAATATTACAACATTCACAACCACATATACATTCCACAAATCTGAAAGATTAAAAATATAGAAATTAAAAGAACATTCAAATCACAAAACACACCGATATATAGTGGTTCGCCTGTGTGTTCACCAACTGTTAAACAACAGCCACACAGCTTACTACTCTACTCCTAATATCCTCACACAGGGGATATTAGTGTTCACTATTAAACAGGTTTTATAGGTTCACCTAAAACCTTCACAATTGTGTCTTTTTAACTTAGGCTTACACAATTAAAAAAACCCACACTTTCCGAGTTTTCTGGCTCTCCTCAGATAACCACACAATGAGATTTTTCTGGCGAATCTCAAACAAAACCAAAATAAAGGAATTTACAACAAATGTAAAATACCTGGATTTCTTCTTTTATAGTAGCCCGTTAGAACCAATGAGAGTAGAAGTTCGAATCAACGTTCAATGTCCAATACTCACTTAAGAAATGGTTCTAGTTTCTAATTGATTTTAAATTAAATTAAATTGGGCGTAGCTCTATTTGATTTTGATTCCAATGAAGAAGGAATACAACAATTCCTCTTTTTCAAATAAGATTGGAATATAGGAATAAAATTAAATAAGAAAAGCTAACAAAAAGAATATTAAATATGCACAGCATAACTTAAAAATGAACACAACTTATCTCAGAGTGGAGGCTTGAATTTCTCAAATTAATCAATATAAAACTCTAAAATTCGTGCTCAATTTATAGAAGTAAAGATTGCGTCTACGAGTAGTCTTAGGAACCTTCGACTGGTTGTAGCTCCAACGGTATTTTGAAAATTTAAGCGCGATTTGAAAAATCAGTTCTACGACTGGTCTTACGGACCCTTCTGCTGGTCGTAGACCACTTATGACTAGTCGAAGCAGACCCAGGACTAGTCATAGGAAACCAGATTTAGTTGTTGGAATTTGAGTCGTAGTTCTAGGACTGGTCAAAGGACGAGTCGTAACACCCCTACGACCGGTCGAACAATCTCCAGGACTGGTCGAAGAATAACAAAAAAATTCTGAAAATGTTCAACAACTTAGGACTGGTCGTGAAATTTCTTGGACTGGTCGAACCAGGTCTACGACTGGTCGAACAAGGTCTAGGACTAGTCTTAGAACAGACCAACTTCATGTATAAAGATTTATCTTGACTTATGTATCCAAAATGACCTACTCTAAGGTCAAACTAAGGTTTATCATACCTGGAACATGAAGTATGAACATCGAACATCATTCTTTTAGATGATAGTTAACCTTTGAAGTTTGAGACCTCTACTTGATGTAGCTTGAGATTAAGATCTTCTACAACATGAATATAAGCTTCAACTTGAGTTGTACTTGAGTCTTGAAATGTACTTGAGTCTTGAACAAACACTCTTCTTATTGATGTAGTCTTGAACTTTGATGCATACGAAAGAGAACACAATACATACCCTTGCATTTCTTGAAGTCAAGCACCGTACATGTCTTGAACCATTGTGATGTCATCTTGAATCACATATATATCAACATACATTCACAAGACACACAAATAGAAGTTTTGGCACATAAGAGGATTTGACACCACAAAATTTGACAATCAAAGGAGCATGAGACTATAGCACTTACAAATACATCAGCAAGTTGATTCTTGGTCAGAATATATTCTAATGAAATTATCTTTTCTTCCACCAATTCATGAATATAATGATACCTAATGTCAATGTGCTTGGTTTGTGAATACTGAATAGGATATTTGGAAATATTAATTGCGTTTGTTTTATCACGATATAACATCATAGATTTTTGTGCAATTCCGTAATTAGTTAACATTCTATTCATCCATACTAACTAACTACATGCATTACCTGCAACAATATATTCAGCCTCAGCTGTAGAGAGCGATATGGAACTTTGTTTCTTACTTAGCCAGGAAACTAGACAGTTCCCGACATAAAAGCAACCACCACTGTTTGATTTGCGATCATCAATGTTACCAGCCCAATCACCATCTAAGTAACTAACTAATTGCACAATAGTATTATGTGGATACCAGAGACCAAGATTAGCTGAACTAGTGACATATCGCAAAATTCGCTTAACAACAATCAAGTGAGATTGTTCAGGGTCCAATTGATATCTGACACAAATTCCAACACTAAAAACAATATCAGGTCGATTCGCAGTTAAATAAAGTAAACTTCCTATCATACCATGATACAACTTAGGATCCACACTCTTGTTGAATCCTTAGAGAGTTTCAGAGTGGTACTCGTTGAAGTATCAAAATTCTTTCCACTCTTAAATATGAACCTTTTAACTAAGTTCAGAGCATATTTGGTTTAAGAAATGAAGAATCCATTAGGAAGCTATTTGACTTGCAATCCTAGGAAATAATTTAATTCTCCAACCATGCTCATTTTGAATTTAGACTTCATAAGATCTACAAACTCAACAGTCATGTTAGCACAGGTATATTCATAGATAATGTCATCAACATAGATTTGAACAATTAGAATATGATCTTTATGTTTCTTAACAAATAATGTTTTATCTATACTCCCCATTACAAACTCATGACTTAACAAGAATTTTGTTAATTTCTTGTACCATGCCATGGGAGCCTTTTTCAAACCACAAAGTGCCTTTTTTAGGCGATAAACATGATTAACATGCTTAGGGTCCTCGAAACCCTTTGGTTGTTCAACGTATACTTCTTCATGCAAATCACCATTTAAAAATGCACTCTTAACATCCATTTGATATATTTTACATTTTTTAAAGCATGCTATGGATATAAACAGTCTGATTTATTTAAGATGAGCTACTGGGATAAAGGTTTCATCATAATCAATACCTTCAATTTGAGTGTACCCTTGTACAACTAGCCTAGCCTTGTTTCTAATTATGTTACCAAGTTCATCAGACTTATTCTTGAAAATCCATATTGTTCCGATAATATGTTTATCGGTTGGTCTTGAAACTAAATACCAAACATCATTTCTCACAAACTGATTGAGCTATTCTTACATAGCTACAATCGAGTTTTCATCAGTTGGGGCTTCTTTTACATTAGTCGGTTCCATCTGAGATGTAAAACACACATAGTTACACATATCTTCTAATTGTTTACGAGTGCGTACACTAGTGAAGGGATTTCTAAGGATTTAATCAGTGGGATGATCTTTATTTGTTTGTAGTTTAGTGTTATTTTGATTAGATGAAGAGTTTGGTTTATCAATTAGAAGAGCCTCATCATATTTTGAACTTGAGAGAGGCATATTCAAATGATCACCAATGACCACATTAATAGATTCTTGTATTACACCGGTCCTCTTGTTAAGTACCCGATATGATCGACTATTCAAAGCATACCCTACAAATATCCCTTCATCACTTTTGGTGTAAAATTTACCTAGATGTTCTCGGTCACGCAAGATATAGCATTTACTACCGAAAACTCGAAAGTATTTGACAGAAGGCTTCTTATCAAACCATATCTCATAAGCCATTTTATTATTAGATTTTCTAATATAAACACGGTTAATTATATAACAAGCAGTATTTATGGCTTCAGCCCAGAGATTTTTAGGAAGCTTCATATTATTTAACATTACATTTACCATTTCTTGAAGCATGCAAATTTTCCTTTCCACTACCACATTTTGTTGTTGTGCTTTGGGAGTAGAATATTCATGTGATATTCCTTGGTCACTACAAAATTTCTCAAAACTACTATTTTCAAACTCAGACATATGATCACTACGGATCTTAGTGACTTGTAATTCTTTTTCATTTTGGATACGTTTAAGTCCCCTTTTTTACTTCATCGAGAGTTTCAGATTTCTCTCTTAAGAAGACTACCCAAGTATACCTGGTAAAGTCACCTACAATGACCAGAATATACTTCTTGCTACCTTAACTCTTTGTTCTAGTTAGTCCAATGAGATCCATGTAGAGAAGTTCGAGTGGTTTAGATGTGGCTTTGGAATTTATCTTTTTGTGAGCACTCCTGATTTGTTTACCAATTTGGCACTCGCCACATATCTTATCCATTTTTTTTAAATGGGTAGACCTCTTACCAAATCCCTTTTACTCAATCTATACAAGTTGTGGTAGTGTACATGTCCTAGGCGCTTATACCATAGTTCGGTCTCATCGGTATGGACCATGTAACATGATAACTTAGATGAGCTTGAGTTACTAACTATATAGCAGTTCTCAGAAGTTCTGTGACCAGTTAATATTACAGAACCATTCTTATTTAAGATTTCACACTTTTGATTTGAAAACTTTATACTGTGATTATTATTGCAAATTTGAGAAATGCTTAATAAATTATGTTTTAAACCTTTTACATATAAAACATTCTCAAATAAAAGGAGGTTAGAGAGTTGAACCGTACCTTGACCAACAATCCTACAGTAGCTACCATCACCGAATGTGACTGAACCATCAGTCATGTCTTTAAGACTGTTGAACAGATTTTTGTCACCTGTCATATGTCTGGAGTAACCACTATCCAGGTACCACTTTGAATGGCTCGTGGCTTTGAATGCAGTGTGAGCAACCAAACAAGTAACCTTAGGGACCCATTTCATTACAGTTTTGGGCTTAGGAATATAGTTGCTCTTCTTCTGATTATAATTGTTATACGTCCTACCCACTAAGTTAGATTTTAAGAGCTCCTTAAGCGGTCTACAATTTTCTCAACTAAAGGATTACGGTTCTAATTTTTATAGTTGATATGGTTCTTTTTAAGATTTAAGGACTGAAAAGTTTTAGTCATTTTAGAAATATTTTGATTCAGACTTTTCCCTTTTGAGTTAGAAGACTCTCCTTTAACAAATTTAGGAGTATTCTTATATTTGGGAGGAGTATTTTTATCATAGCCCAATCCAGAACAATCACCACCTTTTTAAGATCCAGATAGAAGTTTTTCTAATTTGGAGTCACCTCAGGCATACCTTCATGTTTCCTTCAAACTCAAAAGTGAAGAGACTTCTTGTTTTAGGTTTTCATTTTCAGATTTTATGTTTTGAACTTAGGTCGTTTTGAAATCTAACTCACACTTAGTTTTGTCAAAGCAATCTGAAAGGTGTGATTTTTTCAAAACCAGATTATCAAAATTCTCTTTCAATTTTAAAAACTTTTCTTTCTGAAGTTTTAATTTAACAGCTATTTTACAACTTTCCTTGTATAGGGCATCATAAGTATCCTGAAGATCTTCTTCATTCCCATGATCACTTCCCAAATTTTCTTCACTAGATGTATTATTATCTAAGAAAGTGAACTTGGCTAGAGTTAGTAGGGCTTTAACATCATTACCCGACTCGGTTTCAGAAGCTTCTGACTCAGAAGAGGCTTCAGAGTAGGAAGATTCATCCCATGTAGCCAACATACCTTTCTTTTTTAGGTTTGTCCTTTTTAGGACATTTGTTTGTTAGATACCCATATTCATGGCAGTTGTAGCATTGGCTGTCTTTTAAAGATTTTCAATTTTTAGATCTTGATCTTTTCTTTTCAACAGGTTTTTGAACATCAACTCTCTTTTTACTTTTAAAAATCTTGTAAAACTTTTTAGCTAGAAGGGCCATATCATCTTCAAAAGTTTCTAAATCAGAATTGTTATTTTCATGAGAAATACTTTTAGAAGATTTAAGGGTGATAGATTTACCTTTCGGAGCTTTAAAGTTTAACTCGTAGGTTTGTAAAGAAGCAACCAGTTCTTCAACCTGCATATGGTCTGTATCACGAAGTTCCTGAATGGCCGTGACTTTCGAATTGAACCTTCATGTAGTGAGCGTACTATCTTTGCATAGACTTTACTTTATGAGATGTTATCTCTAAGACCCCATATAAAGTTGACTATGTCATTCAACTTAGTATAGAAGTCCATGAATGTTTCACTTTCTTTCATACGTATTTCCTCAAACCTAGTGGTGAGGATTTGTAGTTTAGATTTCTTAATACTAGTCGTACCCTCGTGTGTTATTTCTAAGATATCCCAGGCTAGTTTCGCAGTATCACAAGATATAATTCTCTTAAATTCATTTGGTGATAGTGCGCAAGTAATTGCATTTAAAGCCTTGACATTGGCACTACTCTCAGTTCTCTAAAGAGTGGTCCAAGTGCTATAAGGAACAACTTTTAGAACTTTAGTTCCCTTAAGGCCTAGAACTTCAATAGTAGGTGAAGTCCATTTAGTTACTATGGTTTGCCACACATTCTCATCAATAGACCTTAAGAATATTTTCATTCTGGCTTTCCAATAAACATAATTAGAGCCATAAAAAGGTGGAGGCCTAGTGATAGAAAGGATATCAAAATTTGATATTTTAAAAGCTTAGATCAGTTAGCTCTGTAATTAAATCTAAATATATAAGCTATTAGGCTTTGATACCACTTGAAAAGGCTGAACAAAATGTCCTGGGGGGGGGGGCTGAATAGGACTATGCCAAATAAAAATTAATAAGCGGAATAAAGACAACAAGATAGCCAAATAAATTACAAATAACCAAAGGAAATAGTAACCTCAAAAATTAAGTATTGAAAGGTTGATACAAACTTGGTTCTAAGGACAACCTAACATTAAAAGTCAATGGTTTATGGCAGGACAACCTTACTAGAATGTGGGTGAGTATAAAAAACTCAAACTGAAGAAGATATGAAAGAAAAAGAAACTAATCTATTACAACATTCACCACACAATACTAAAATGTAAAGATTACAACATTCATATATTTAAATGTCCAATTTTTCATACATTTAAATAAAATAAAAATGCAAAATAATATATACAAAACATTATGATACAAATGAGCACAAATCATCAGTTTATATTGCACATACCAAGATCAAATTTCAATTTTACAAATTGATTTTTATCCAGCAATTTTGTGAATATATCAGCTAGTTGATTCTTGGTCTGAATATATTCTAATGAAATTATGTTTTCTTCCACCAATTCACGAATATAATAATACCTAACATCAATGTGCTTGGTTCGTGAATATTGAATAGGATTTAGGGAAATATTAATTGCGCTTGTGTTATCACAATATAACGTCATAGATTCTTGCACAATTCTGTAATCGCTTAACATTCTTTTCATCCATACTAACTGAGTGCATGCATTACCTGCAGCAATATATTCAGTCTCAACAGTATAGAGCGATACAGAACTTTATTTCTTACTTAGCCAGGAAACTAGACAGTTCTCGACATAAAAACAACCACCACTGGTTAATTTGCGATCATCAATATTACCAGCCCAATCAGCATTCGTGTAACCAGTTAATTACACAGTAGTATTATGTGGATACCAGAGACCAAGATTAGCTGAACTAGCAACATATCTCAAAATTCGCTTAACAGCAATCAAGTGAGACTCTTTAGGGTCCGATTGATATCTGGCAAAAATTCAAACGCAAAAACCAATATCAGGTCAACTCGTAGTTAAATAAAGTAAACTTCCTATCATATTGTGATATAACTTAGGATCAACATTCTTACCTGTTGAATCCTTTGAGAGTTTCAGAGTGGTACTCATTGGAGCATCAAAATTCTTTCCACTCTCAAATTCGAACCTTTTAACTAAGTTTAGAGCATATTTGGTTTGGGAAATGAAGAATCCATTTGGAAGTTGTTTAACTTTCAATCTTAGGAAATAATTTAATTCTTCAACCATGCTCATTTCGAATTTAGACTTTATAAGATCTACAAACTCAACAGTCATGTTAGCATAGGTAGATTCATAGCTAATGTCATTAACATATATTTGAACAATTAGAATATGATCTTTATGTTTCTTAACAAATAATGTTTTATCTACACTCCTCATTACAAACTATTGAATTAACAAGAATTTTGTTAATTTCTCATACCATGCCCTGCGAGCCTGTTTCAAAACATAAAGTGCCTTTTTTAGGCGATAAACATGATTAGCATGCTTAGGGTCTTCAAAACCCTTTGGTTGTTCAACGTATACTTCTTTATGCAAATCACCGTTTAAAAATGCACTCTTAACATCCATTTGATAGATTTTAAATTTTTTAAAGCACACAATGGATATAAATAGTCTGATTGATATAAGATGAGCTACTAGGACAAAGGTTTCATCATAATCAAACCTTCGATTTGAGTGTACCCTTGTACAACCAGCCTAGCCTTATTTCTAATTATTTTACCAAGTTCATCAGACTTATTCTTAAAAATCCATATTGTTCCGATAATATGCTTATCAGTTGGTCTTGAAACTAAATACCAAACATCATTTCTCACAAACTGATTGAGCTCTTCTTGCATAACTACAATCCAGTTTTCATCAGTTAGGGCTTCTTTTACGTTAGCTGGTTCTATTTGAGATGTAAAGCACACATAGTTACACATATCTTCTAATTATTTACGAGTGCGTACACCAATGAGGAGATTTCTAACGATTTGATCAGTAGGATGATCTTTATTTGTTCGTAGTTCAGTGTTATTTTGATTAGATGAAGAGTCTGGTTATCATTAGAAGAGCCTCATCATATTTTGAAATTGAGAGAGGTGTATTCAAATGATCATCAATGACCACATTAATAGATTCTTGTATTACACCGGTCCTCTTGTTAAGTACCCGATATGCTCGACTATTCAGAGCATACCCTAAAAATATCTCTTCATCACTTTTGGTATCAAATTTACCCAGATGTTCTCGATCATGCAAGATATAGCATTTATAGCCGAAAACTCGAAAGTATTTGAGAGAAGGCTTCTTATCAAACCACATCTCATAAGCCGTTTTATTATTAGATTTTCTAATATAAACATGGTTAATTATATAACAAGCAGTATTTACGGCTTCAGCCCAGAGATTTTTAGGAAGCTTCATACTATTTAACATTACATTTGTCATTTCTTGAAGCACCTTATTTTTCCTTTCCACTACCCCATTTTGTTGTGGTATTTTAGGAGCAAAATATTCATGTGATATTCCTTGGTCACTACAAAATTTCTCAAAGCTACTATTTTCAAACTCAGACCCATGATCACTACAGATCTTAGTGACTTGTAATTCTTTTTCATTTTAGATACGTTTAAGTACCTTTTTTTTACTTCATCGAGAGTTTCATATTTCTCTCTCAAGAAGACTACCCAAGTATACTTGGTAAAGTCATCTACAATGATTGGAATATACTTCTTGCCACCTCAACTCTTTGTTCTAGTTGGTCCAATGAGATCCATATGGAGAAGTTAGAGTGGTTTAGAGGTGGCATTGGAGTTTATCTTTTTGTGAACACTCCTGGTTTGTTTACCAATTTGGGACTCACCACATATCTTATCCATTTTTTTGCTAGACCTCTTACTAAATCACTTTTGCTCAATCTATACAAGTTGCGGTAGTATACATGTCCTAGGCGCTTATGCTATAGTTCAGTCTCATCGGTATAGACCATGTAACACGGTAGCTTAGGTGAGCTTGAGTTACTAACTATATAGCAGTTCTCAGAAGTTCTGTGACCAGTTAATATTACAGAACCATTCTTATTTAAGATTTCACACTTTTGGTTTGAAAATTTTATACTGTGATTATTATCGCAAATTTGAGAAATGCTTAATAAGTTATGTTTTAAACCTTCTACATATAAAACATTCTCAAATAGAGGGAGGTTAGGGACTTGAACCGTACCTTGCCCAATAGTCCTGCAGTTGCTACCATCACCGAATGTGACTGAACCATCAGTCATTTCTTTAAGACTGGTGAATAGATTTTTGTCACCTGTCATATGTTTGGAGTAACCACTATCCAGGTACCACTTTGAATGACTCGTGGCTTTGAATGCAGTGTGGGCAACCAAACAAGCAACCTTAGGGACCCATTTTATTACAGTTTTGGGTTTAGGAACATAGTTGGTCTTCTTCTGATTATAATTGTTATACATCCTACCCACCGAGTTAGATTTTAAGAGCTCCTTAAGCAAGTCTACAATTTTCTCAGCTAAAGCATTATAATTCTAATTTTTATGGTTGATATGTTTCTTTTTAGGATTTAAGGACTGAAAAGTTTTAGTCTTTTTAGAAATATTTTATTCAGACTTTTCCCTTTTAAGTTAGAAGACTCTCTTTTAACAAATTTAGGAGGAGTATTCTTATATTTGAGCGGAGTATTTTTATCGTAGCCCAATCTAGATCGATCACCTCATTTTTTGGATCCAGATAGAAGTTTTTTTAATTTGGGGTCACCTTGGGCATACCTCCATGTGTCCTTCAAACTCAAATGTGAAGAGACTTCTTGTTATAGGTTTTCATTTTTAGATTTTATGTTTTGAACTTGGGACGTTTTGAAATCTAACTCACACTTAGTTTTTACAAAACAATTTGAAAGGTGTGATTTTTCCAAAACTAGATTATCAAAATTCTCTTTCAATTTTAAAAACTTTTCTTTTTGAAGTTTTAATTTAACAGCTATTTTACAACTTGCCCTGTATAGGGCATCATAAGCATCCTGAAGATCTTCTTCATTCTCATGATCATTTCACAGATTTTCTTCACTGGTTATATCATTATCTGAGAAAGTGAACTTGGCTAGAGTCATTAGTTCTTTAACATCATTATTCGACTCAGTTTCAGAATCTTCTGACTTAGAAGAGGCTTCAAAGCAAGAAGATTCATCCCATGTAGCCAACATACCTTTTTTTTTAGGTTTGTCTTTCCCATATTCATGGCAGTTGTAGCATTGGCTATCTTTTAAAGATTTTAAATTTTTAGATCTTGATCTTTTCTTTTAAACAGGTTTTTAAACATTAACCCTCTTTTTACTTTTAAAAATCTTGTAAAACTTTTTAGATTGAAGGGCCATATCATCTTCAAAAGTTTCTAAACCAGAATTGTTATTTTCATGAGAAATACTTTTAGAAGATTTAAGGACGATAGATTTACCTATTGGAGCTTTAAAGTTTAACTCATAGGTTTGTAAAGAACCAACCAGATCTTCATCCTGCATATGGTCTGTATCAAGAAGTTCCTGAATGGCCATGACTTTCGAATTAAGCTTTCAGGTAGCGAGCATAGTATCTTTGCACAAACTTTTCTTTCTGGGATGTTATCACCAAGGCCCCACATAGAGTTGACTATATCATTCAACTTAGTATAGAAGTCCATGAATATTTCACTTTCTTCCATACGTATTTCCTCAAACCTAGTGGTGAGGATTTGTAGTTTAGATTTCTTGACAGTAGTTGTGCTTGTGTGTCATTTTTAAGATATCTCAGGCTTGTTTCGCAGTATCACAAGATATAATTCTCTTGAATTCATCTGGTGTGTGCAAGTAATTGCATTTAAAGCCTTGGCATTGGCATTACTCTCAGTTCTATGAAGAGTGGTCCAAGTGCTATAAGGAGCAACCTGTAGAGTTTTAGTTCCATCAAGGCCTAGAACTTCAATAGTAGGTGAAGTCCATTTAGTTATTGTGGTTTGACACACATTCTCATCAATAGATCTCAAAGAATATTCTCATTTTGGCTTTTCAATAAGCATAATTAGAGCCATCAAAAGGTGGAGGCCTAGTGATAGAAAGGCTATCAAAACTTGACATATTAAAAGCTCAGATCGGTTGGCTCAGGAATTAAATCTAAATAAACAAGTTATTAGGCTTTGATACCACTTGAAAAGGCCGAGCAAAATGTCCTAGATGGGGGGGGGGGGGGGGGGGGGGGTGAATAGGATTATGCAAATAAAAATTAATAAGTGGAATAAAGACAACAAGATAGCCAAATAAATTGCAAATAACCAAAGGAAATAGCAACCTCAAAAATTAAGTATTGAGAGGTTAATACAAACTTGTTTCTAAGGACAACCTAACACAAAAAAAAAAAAAAAAACAATGGTTTATGGTAGGACAACCTTACTAGAACATGGGTGAGTATCAAAACTCAAACTGAAGAGGATATGAAAGAAATAGAAACTAATCTATTACGATAATCACCACACAATGCTGAAATGTAAGGATTACAACATTCACAACCAAAAATACACCTCACAATCTTAAACCATAAAAAATAAAGAAATAAACCACATATCCACCAAACACAAAGAATTGTAGTGGTTTGCTTGTGTGTGCATCAACTGTTAAACAACAGCCACACAACTACTCCACTCCTAATATCCACTCCCTCGGGATATTAGCGTTCACTAAAACCTTTACAATTGTGTCTTTCAAGTGGGCTTACACAATTCAAAAACCCTACGCTCTGAGTTTTCTGGATCACCTCAGATAAACCACAAATGGAGATTTTCTTGAACAATCTCACAAACCAAAAAGGAATTGAATTACAGAAAAAGTAAAAACTTATCTATATGACGATTCTGAAGTAGCCCGATAGAACCAACTTAATGACGATGTAGATGTTCAATGTTCAGTCTCACAAGTGTATAAGGTTCTAAGTCTAGATGATTTTTAATTAAATTAGCAAGGGCTTTGTATTGATTTTGATCTTAAGAAAGGGTAAATAGAATATCCCATTTCAATATAAGAATGGAATAGAGATTCAAAATCAGATTACAACAGCTACTTTAAAGAATCTAAAATATGCACAAAATAGCTTAGAATGTACTCAAAATAAACTTAGAGTGATTGCTTAAGAATGATAAGAATTGAATAGAAAACTCTGAAATTCGAGCACTATTTATAGGTGAAAAATTGGTTCGCACGACTAGCCTTTGATTAGCTACGACTGGCCTTAGCTAAATAGATTTTCAAAAATTCTGGCGCGATAAGATTTTTCAGTTGCACAACTGGCCTTGTGGGTCCCACGACTGGTCGAGTGGCCTGCTCGACTGGTCGTGGACACCACATGACTGGTCGTGTGAGTCCAGATTACACACTGGAAAACGAATCGAGCACTGCACGACTGGTCAAGCACTATTCACATGATTGGTCGAGCAGTTTCCAGGACTGGTCGAATACCAGCAGAAAAATTTTAAAAATTCATAACAAATCCTGGATTGGTCGAGGAAATACTAGGACTGGTCGAGCTAGTGCTAGCTCTAGTCGAAAAAATAGAATTTTACACTTATAAAATGACCAAAATGACCGATTGAAAGTATGGAATGATCTAATCATGATTTAAGGTCAATCATACCTCACTTGTGAGATAGAACATATGAACACTTAATATATCGATCACTTCAGTAGCTTTAATTCTTACGATCTTCAAAATTTGAACTCGACATACCAAACATAATCTTCAACTAAGTCTTGGGTTCTTGGACTTTTCTGGTTCCAGATTTTAAACCATAATGTTCTTGAAAACTAAGTTTTCTCTCAATATATGAATGTCTTCACTTTCTTCTAGTTTGAAGATCTCGGTAAGTTCGTCATAGATATCGACAAGATATATTCATCACGAACAGAACGAACGTCGAAGATTCAATGTCAACAAATGCACAAGCTTAATACAAATCAAGATAAAAACTTGAATTGGTTTAGCACACCAAAATTTGACAATACTTAGAGTTTATCAACATAGCACTTTCAATCTCCCCCTTTGTCAAATTTGTGACAAAACAAAAAATTACAATATGCAATAGATATTCAAACAACACATTGCACAAACATATTATGATATCATGCACAATAATCAACTCTCTCCCTTAATCTACTACTCTCTGCAAAAAAATAAATAAATAAATATTAGCCACATTTCATCATTATCATATCATTATCCTCATATCATTCAACAATGTTCTCCCCCTTTTTTGTCACAACATAACAAAGGAAGCGAATAATGATAAAGGAAGATAATAAGAGAGTAAGTAGAATCAATAATTACTCATCCAAATCAAATAAAACAAAGTATCTGAACTGAATAGATAAGAGGTTAAACAACATTATCCAAGTAGTCATAAGGAAAAGAGTAAGAATAAAATTATTACAGATACCATCAAATCAAAACGAAACTAATCAGATCCTGAAGAAGGAGCAGGAATAGATGGATCAATTTGATGTAAACCCTTATTAATGCGCCTCATATATTTACGCATATAATCAAATTGAGAGTCCTGGGTTACATAAATTTGAGCCACCTGTTCCTCAAGAGTGTGTAACCTCTCAACAAAATCAGAAGGCTGATAATCAGGGTAAGCCTCTAAATCTAATTTAAGTTCATCAAATAAATCATCCATATTAATGTCTTCTTGAGGTAAAGCATCAGCTTCTTCAACTTCTTCATCTCCTCCAGCATTCCCATCAACTTAACCAGGTGCCAAGTCCAGGTTCATCTTATTAATATTAGAGTTGTTAAAAGGATGGTGATTAATAGAACATTCTCGAACAGGCATAGTTATCAAAGCATGATTAGCTAAGGCAGTCATAAGATAAGCGAAAGGAATATTGTTATGATCAGGATGGAGTCGAAACTGAATAATATGATGACAGATAAGAGAAGGAAGACAGATATGGATGCCAGTTACAACAGAATGCATAATGCGGGTCATAAAAGTGGTTAACTCAGCCTTATAACCTGAGCGAGGATAGACATTCGAAATAAAAATCCGATACAAGACCCTGTATCTGGGCAATTTATATTTGGAACTGAGCACAGTATCGTCGTTCCATTATGCATTCATGTTACAGAGAACTCTCATAATCAATTGTTTAGCATTTTCAGAAGGTCTAGCTTGTAAAGTAGATATGGGTACACCATCATCAACAACAGGTATATCCATGATTGCTGAAATCAAATGACGATCTACCTTAATTGAACCTTCTTTAGTTGACACAGTAAATGTCAAATCATCTTGAGAGAACTAAGTAATGCAAGCGTACATGCCCTGCACAACGGATCGGTATGCAGGACCGCCCCAAGATAGTATGTTTTCCCATCCTATAACTTGAAGGAGAGGGACAATGTTAAAGTGCTCAATATGATCAACAATGACAACACGCTCAACAAAAACATTTCTAAGACAGAAATCCCGCATACTCTGGGTATCCTCTTCGGGAGGCTGAAGATGGCACATGGTAATGGGTGAGGAACGGAAAGAAGAGGGACCGTGAGTGGTTTTCTTCCTAGTTCTTCCTACCATTGTAACAAGAAAATAAAGAAACAAAGGTTTACAAAAAGGAATGAAAGGATTCCAAGCAAATCAGATTTTAAGGAAAAAACACTTTCAAACCATCATAAATCTTGAAACAAGAAGCAAAATCAAGATTAAGGACGATCAAAGAACTAAAATTCAGAAGGAAATAAAAAATGAAGCACTAACTGGAGAGTAATCGGAGATGGGTTCGACCAGTCGTGGTTGGGCTTGATGGAGGAGAAGAAAGAAATGAAGAAAAATCACTTTTCCCCAAATAAAAACCCAGTTCACGAGTTACACGACTGGTCGTGTACATACTCGACTGGTCGTGCCACGACTAGTCAAGTGTGTACTCGACTGGTCATGTAACACTGAAAATGTACAATTTTGCATATATTTAAATAAAATAATATATACAAACATTATGATACAAATGAGCATAAATCATCAGTTCTTATTGCACACACCAAGATCAAATTTCAATTTTGTAAATCATTTTTTGTCGAGCGGTTTTTTGAATACAGTAGCTAGTTGATTCTCGATCTGAATATATTCTAATGAAATTATCTTTTCTTCCACCAATTCACGAATATAATGATACCTAATGTCAATGTTCTTGGTTCGTGAATGATGAATAAGATTTTTGGAAATACTAATTGTGCTTGTGTTATCATAATATAACATCATGGATTCTTGCACAATTTCGTAATCACTTAACATTCTCTTCATCCATACTAACTGAGTGCATGCATTACTTGTAGCAATATATTCAGCCTCAACAGTAGAGAGTGATACAGAACTTTGTTTCTTACTTAGCCAGGAAACTAGACAGTTCCCGACATAAAAACAATCACCACTAGTTGATTTGCGATCATCAATGTTACTAGCCCAATTGTACTGTGATTATTATCGTAAATTTGAGAAATATTTAATAAATTATGTTTTAAACCTTCTACATATAAAACATTCTCAAATAGAGGGAGGATAGGGAATTGAACCGTACCTTGGCCAACAATCCTGTAGTTGCCACCATCACCGAATGTAACTGAACCATCAATCATGTCTTTAAGACTGGTGAACAGACTTTTGTCACCTATCATATATCTAGAGCAAATACTATCCAGGTACCATTTTGAATTGCTCGTTGCTTTGAATGTAGTGTGGGCAACCAAATAAGCAACTTTAGGGACCCATTTCATTACAGTTTTGGGTTGAAGAACATAGTTGGTTTTCTTCTGATTATAATTGTTATACGTCCTACCCACTAAGTTGGATTTTAAGAGCTCCTTAAGCAAGTCTACAATTTTCTCGGCTAAAGGATTACGGTTTTAATTTTTATAGTTGATATGGTTCTTTTTAGGATTTAAGGATTGAAAAGTTTTAGTAGTTTTAGAAATATTTTGATTTAGACGTTTCCCTTTTGAGTTAGAAGACTCTCCTTTAATAAATTTAGGAGGAGTATTCTTATATTTGGGATGAGTATTTTTATTGTAGCCCATCCTAATCGATCACCACATTTTCTGGATCTAGATGGAAGTTTTACTAATTTGGGGTCACCTTGGGCATACCTCCATGTGTCCTTCAAACTCAAAAGTGAAGTGACTTCTTATTTTAGGTTTTTATTTTCAGATTTTATATTTTCGACTTGGGACGTTTTGAAATCTAAGTCGCACTTAATTTTTTCAAAGCAATCTGAAAGGTGTGATTTTTCCAAAACCAGATTATGGTAAGGATAACTGACCGTCTACTTTGAGTTTCGACCACCTGATCATAGTAAAGTAACAACTTGATATCTGCATCTCCTTGTACACATATCAAATTAAAATTCTGATCCATTCATCTCATTCACCACCTATGAATATGCTTAACCCACCATCAAAACTATAATATGAGAAACTTACACATGGGAACAAGTCACTTGAATCTAACGGTATACATGTTCTGCCTCTTGATCACTCCAAAAACCCACTTGTGATTGTCCGTTTACAAAACTAACTATACACCTACTTACATACATGATCAGAGTACTAATCATCAAGTTTTTCTATTTTTAGCATTTCATCTGACCATCTATTATGTTGGTTGATATATGTACATTCCCTTAATTAATTTGGTAAATAATTCTTTATTCATAATGATTTAAATATAAGTTTGTTTGTAAGAATTACGTAGAAACATCCCTATAACCATGTAGAACCATTAGATTTCCCAAAACTCTCGTATCAATAATAATTACGAAAATGCTATTAACCTAGATCCTTGAATACTAGATCACATGGTTCTCACAATCCGTTTGATGTAAAATCTTATACCATGCATATGTATCATAAGTTAATCATACATGTCAAAATTTAACCCTTAGATATTGTAAAAGTGACCCAATTGACAAATCAACTCCTTAACCGTTGATTTTGGTGTCCATCGAGTGAAGAAATCTCTTGGGTAGTCATAATAGGATATTTCCCTTCATATGAATGACTTGGATTGCCCATAATATGGACCAAGTGTGAAATATAAATACTCCACTTTGGTAAGCTTTTCCTTAGGTGCGAAGTTATCCTTTCGAGGCTTACCAACTTTTTATAAATGTGGATATTTTGATTTAACCATTTCCTGCCTTCCATCGTAACTCAAATTTGGATCACACTTTAGTCTCGTATGATTATGATGTTATACAAAATTTAGACCCCGATCTATAATCCTACACTATTGAATGTTGAAGCCAGTTCCTTCCGTTTGGTGCAAAAAGTGAAATTTCATATTTAAGCCTTTTCCACCATTAATCAACCACCAACTTTTATCCAACCATTCTCATATCCTAACTACACATTTCTTCTAAAATCAGGTCCTGATCATCAAGTGTAGACCGTTAATTGAAATCAAGTTTGTTTTGGCACCCGTATGGAGAATTTTTAAGATAGATCAATCCAAATTTCATATCACTAAAAAATCATGTACCCTGGCTCTATTCGACGACCCTGACACAATGGACAAATTAGATTTAAAGAAAGATCGCTAGAAAAAGGGCAAATTGAAGAAAACCAATCAAGTGGGATGTGAAATACAACCCTCTCACATGCCCACTCCTTTATAAAAGGAGTGTGCGTCCCCTCTCCACTCACACACCCAAATCTCCCAATAGCCAAGGAAGAGAGAGAAAGAGAAAGAGAGAGAGAGAGAGTGAGAGAGAGAGAAAGCCTAGACGCCATTATCCTCTTCCTTCTCCACATGTGGGGTGTCTCCCTCTTGCTCAAGTGATGTCGTGATTCATGTAGAAGCTTTCTTACATGGATATCTACCTAGGGTTTAGATCTAAGGCTAAGGTGAGGGATTCCTTTTAGCTTACACTAATTCGAGTCAATATGATTTATCTTATTTTTACATGTTTCTATATTACTGTGAATCCTTCATACAATTGTTTAGTTTAACATTATCAATTATTTATGCTTTGGGAATTATGGTTAAGGTATGATTTTAATTATACGTGATCTTTATAAATGTATGTGGGGCGATAGATACAAGCCTTGCCCTTTGCCAAATTTGAGAGCAACGCGTGCTTCCACTCTATAATGAGTTGGCCTTTTGCTCATTTTCCCTTATTTTATTGAGTTAACTTATTTGCTACTCTTCTCTGTTATTAAGATAACTTGATGCTACTTTTTCCATTGATTAGGTTAACCTTGTGCTACCTCTTTTTATGGCTTGGGCATGTGTCTTGGAATTTCAAAACTCTCGTAGTTCGATTTATTTCTTTATTGATGCAAGTGATGTGTTATAGGCCTCATATATAGTGGTTCATATATATTATCATGGACGTAATGCGTTTTGGATAGCGGCCCTCTTGGTCAGTACGTAATCCAGTGGGTTGGTGAGTGGTGTACAATTGATATAAGTAAATCGCCATGCATATTACATCAATTTTTGGGATTGGATGTCACAAATAGTTGCTCCATGAACACATCGTGTCACGTAAATCTCTCAATCGCGTTGTTGTGTCACCTTAAGATGTTTGTATAAATTCACGTTAATGTTGGACACACAGATGAATCTCCGTAGTATAGGATGCGGGACGAGTTGGGTTTTCTATGAATTATATTCTGCATTGTGATGATCACTACGTATGATGAGCCGAACACACTTTGCTAGGCATACTTTCACATAGATTAGTTATGCACACCAATACTACTCATAGTGGTGAAGTACGAAGCATAGGAACCCTTACATTACTTTTATGAGTATCTTGAATTGTTGTTAATCTTAAAGGATAACCATCACTATGAGTAGGGCATTGACCCTCTTAAACCGTACAAATGATGCAGGTGATGTGCAGATTAAAGATGCGGATGACAATCCTCCTATGGAAGATTATTTTGAATAAATAAAGAGATGGCTTTATGTTTAGTTTTCTTTATTTTTTCTACAAGCTTTGATAATGTAATAAGCTCTCCCAAGGAGAGGGCATTTGATGATTTGTTGAATTCTTTACTCTAATGAAATAATAAACACAGTCAACTTTATTCTCGTGAATGGATACCTTCATGAATGTAACCGGATGTGATATAAATGAAAAAACAAAAAATAAGGTGCGATTTTAAAGCATCTAATTTTTATATTATTAACACCCGAAATTCTCAGGCACAAGTATGTACTCGGGCTACGAAAATTTTGGATGTTACAATTCGTGTTTAGAAGATTGACGTGATCGGGTGTCTCAGTCTGATACAATTTTCAACGGGACACCATGAAGCGTACTATCTCCTTGATATACAATTTAGCTAGGTCATCGGCGGAGTTAGAAGCATAAATTGGAAGGAAGTGGGCTGACTTTGTCAACGGATCTATAATTACCCATATAAAGTTGTGTCCTTTTCTTGTCTTAGGCAAACCGGAAATGAAATCCATGAATATGAAATCCCACTTCCATTCTACCAATGGCATGAGTCACAGGAGGTCTGAAGGTCGCCGATGCTCCACCTTAACTTGTTGGCAAGTGAGGCATCGGGACACGAAAACTACTATTTGGCCCTTCATGTTGTCCCACCAATAATTTTGCCTTAGGTTCCACCACATCTTGGTGCTCTTGGGGTGCATAGCTAGCTTGGAATTGTGCGTAACATCCATGACTTCCTTCCTTAGTCCATAAAGATTTTGGACACATAGATGGCCTTGAAATCATAAACCTTCGTCTGAACTGACCCTCCATTCGGATTCTTTATCGCTTTCTGCCCTATCCTTCAATTTTCTTAATAGTTCATCCTCTCCCTCGGCTTCAATGATCTGACTATCAATCAATGGCTGAATGTGGATGTAGGCTATGGTCTTGTATGGTTCTTCCATTGTCAGTTTAACTCGAAGTCCCTCACGAACTCCACCATGTTCCATTCCCCCACCATCATTGGGGACGAAAATTCTAGGGCTCTCTTACAGCATAAGGCGTCAGTAACTAGGTTGGCTTTGCCCGAGTGGTAGGACACCTCAAACTTGAAGTCTTTTAGCATTTCCTATAACACCCCGAACTTTTCAATACCCAAGTATTGAAAGTACTCGAGTGTTACCATGAAATTTAACTTATTATGTACATGTGTATGATATTAATCTAACTATCCTAACCTTACATCTATTATCCAACACGAATCTGACTGTTGGGAATAATCTCTGTTTATAAATCAAGTCATCTGACCATTGATTTTGAGATAAAATTATCATATACCCAAGTATTCTCACTTGTCCACCATAACTGACCGTTCAGTTAACTATTCACTGCTAGGTAAAGATATCTAACCGTCCACTCTGAGTTTGGATCACCTGACTAGAGTAAACCAGCTACTTGATCTTTGCACCCACTTGTAAACATATCGAATTGAGATTCTGATCCATTCATCTTATTCACCACCTATGAATATGCTTAACCCACCATCAAAACTATAATATAAAAAACTTACACATGTGAACAAGTCACTTGAATCTAACGGTATACATGTTCTACCTCTTGATCACTTCAAAAACTCACTTGTGATCATCCATTTACAAAACTGACCGTACACCCACTTATATACATGATTAGAGTACTAACCATCAAGTTTTTCTATTTTTAACATGTCATATGACCATCCATTATGTTGGTTGATATATGTACATTCTCTTAATTAGTTTGATGAATAATTCCTTATTCATAATAATTTAGATATAAGTTCTTTTGTAATAATTACTTAGAAACACGCCTATAACCATGTAGAACTATTAGATTTTCCAAAACTCTCATATCAGTAATAATTACGAAAATGTCATTAACCTATACCCCTGAATTCTAGATCACACGGTTCCCATGATCCGTTTGATGTGAAATTTTATAACATGCCTATGTATCATAAATTAACCATAAATGTCAAATTTCGGCCCTTAGATCATTGTAAAAGTGATCCAATTGACAAATCAACCCCTTAACCATTAATTTTGGTGTCCATTGAGTGAAGAAACCTTGTGGGTAGTCGTAGTAGGATATTTTCCTTCAGATGAGTGACTTGAATTGCCTATCATATAGACTAATGTAAAATATAAAGTCAACACTTTGGTAGGCTTTTCCTTAGGTGCAAAGTTATCTTGTCAAGGCATACCAACTCCTTATAAATATGGATTTTCCGATTGAACTACTTCCTTATGTTCATCACAATTCAAATTTGGACCATAATTTGGTCTCATATGACTACGAAGTTATACAAAATTTAGGCCCTGATTTATAATCCTATACTGTCGAAGGTTAAAGTCAGCTCCTTCCTTTTTGTACAAAAGGTGAAATTTTAGATTTAAGCTTTTTTCACCATCGATCAACCACCATAATTTTCCAACCATTTACCTATCCTAATTACACATTTACCCCAAAATTAGGCCCTAATCATTAAGCATGGACTGTTAATTGAGATCAAGTTTGTTTTGTCACATGTTAGAAGAGTTTTCAAGATAGGCCAATCTAAATTTTGAATCACCAAGAAAATTATATACCCTATCTCTATTCAACAACACAGACATGATGGATAAGTTAGATTTAAAGAAATATCGTCAGAAAATGAAAAATTGGAGAAACCCAATCTAAGTAGGATGAGAAACACACCCCTCTCACACACCCACTCCTTTTAAAAGGGGTGTGCATTCCCCTCTCCACTCACACTCCCAAGGAGAAAGAGAAAGAGAAAGAGAGAGATAGAGAAAGAAAAAGAAAAAGAAAAAGAAAAAGAAAAAGAAAGAAAGAGAGAGAAAGAGAAAGAGAAAGAGAAGGAGAAGCGTAAATGCCCTTTTCCTTCTCCATATGTATGATCTCTCCCTCTTGCTCGAGCGATGTCGTTTGTAACAGCCCAGATTTTTCCTAACTTGGAATTAGACATCCTTAGGCAATGGATCGATCCTAACACCTTATTAACTTGTCAGAACTCAATCTCAAAGTCTAAAACTGCTTTTGAACATGTATACGGTACTTTTTACAATACATTATCTCTACAAACATAGTGTATATTAGTAAAACATGTATTTGGGTGAATCCTTTCGCCAAATAAGTATTTTATCCATATATCGTATATCCATACAATAAATAATCATGTCAAATACATTTCCAAAAAATATACGTATACGGTATTTTCTACGAATACCTAGAATATGTAAAATTCCATATTCTACAACTTTAATCGAAACAGAAAATGGAAAACACTTTGTACATGTACAATTGCATACAGATCATGAATCTATCATTATCTGACATTGAAAGTGTTGAAAACCATAACCTATACATCTAAAGTCCGCACCTTTTATCGTAGAATCGAAACGGAGTCGATAGAATTGCTAAGTTCCCGTATTCGGCAGTTTGGCAACTTAGAGAACGAAATAGGTTAGCTATTTCATAACCTACAACCTATACAACCCCAAAACATGTTAGGGTTAGGGTTTCTTACTTAGAAATGGAGCTGGAATCGCCGGGAAAGCGATTAGAATGGAGCGGTGGAGCTCGTGGAGCGGCAAGGAAGCACGGCAGGAAGAAGCTCCCACTTCTCTCTCACTTTCTCTCTCTTTTCCCTCTCTCAAACTCAAATTCGGATGGCTGAAATGAGAGAGGGTTTAAGGTCCTTATATAGCCTAAAACTTCACCGAAATAGACTTGGGAAGAAGGTATACTTGAGTTTTGTCCAAAGGACTTCTGTTTCAGCTCAACAGAGGACTTCTGGCGGGCCTCCTTGAGCCAAAGGTCGGACTTAAAATCACTAACAGCGGATCTACGTTCCATTAAGTTTTTGTTCCAGTAGGGTTCTCAGATCACGCGTGGTGGACTAGTTTTAGTTCAACAGTCAGTGGATCTCGATCGGAGATTCCGAGTACATGTAAATATTTATGAAATTTTTCCTGATCCGAGGGTGTAATTTGGTTAGATTCTGACGGTCTGGTTGCTTAATACTGATCCACAAGCGACGAGTCTCAGATTACTATTCAAGATTTTTATTTTGTAAAGAAACAAGTGTTCTCACACACTCTCGCTCCGGACTCAAGCGAACAACTGTGGGACACTATCTGGATTTGATTTCCGAGATGGTTGTCAAGCCCAGCGGGGCTGTCCTAAGTCCTTAACCTCGAATTATTCGGACTCACGATGTGCAGTCTAGACCTAATACGGAGTTTCAATGCGTTCCCGAGAGTAGTTGGGTAATGAGTTTGATCCTAGGTTTCAGGGTAACCTAGCGTCAATGATTCTACAAGTTTTGGGTCTTACAGATCGTATTTAAAGCGATTCAAACGGATTTCGTAGCTAATCTAGTTTAGCACTTAGTTACTTTGTCTCATTTCTAAAGGATTTAATCCTAAGTGATTTCTGGTCAAGGTGGTACTCAGGCCCTTGTAGTTTGTATGTAAGGTGATCCAAGTTATAATACTTAACTAGTTTAAGATAGTGTTTAGGGTGAAAGTACTTAGGAAAATTGAAAGAACAAGGTGGTGAAGGGTTGGATTTGTGAAGGAAATGGGTTCAAAAGCAGTTTTAGACTTTGAGATTGAGTTCTGACAAGTTAATAAGGTGTTAGGATCGATCCATTGCCTAAGGACGTCTAATTTCAGGTTGGAAAAAATCCGTGCTGTTACAATCTACCCCCCTTAAAACAAAATTTCGTCCCCGAAATTGGCTAAGGGTAATGAAGAAAATTTTCTATTATTTCATTTACCTAAGACTTATTGATTTCGAGTTCCTACGCGTGGTAGGGTATATACCAGCCTGGTTCATTTTAGTCTACCCCCCTTAGAACTTTATTTTCGCCCTCAAGGCTCAAGATTTATGTCCTGCTCCGTATATCAGAACAAGGTATAATTTAGGACCTATCCTTGACATGAAATGGGATGCGATCTCCCACCACGTTGGTCTTCTTTTCATCGATGATGTGTATTATAGCATTGGTACCTATGGGTATCGAAAGGAGCTAAAAATGATGGGTAATGTGGTTGATTTCAGGGGCAGGTGTGAGTTTGAGGCCAGATGCCTAAGTCTACCAAAGGAGGACTATCATCACGGTCCCGACCTACCTTATGTACCCATGTCAAGCCTAACAGGCAGGCTATTTTTCTACGTTCATATGCACAATATGTATGCCAACATGGCATGTAATTTGGGACCTGATTCTTAACTGTTTGTTGCTCACTTGGGAAATTCCTTAGGCCTAAAAGGAAAAATCTCTATTGGCTATATATTCTTACACTTCTCAAGGACGAAGTTATAAACTTTTGGTTGTAAGTGGTCGATCCAACACGGAAGGAAAGTTGTGTAGTGGGTCAGAATCGGATACATGGACCTTCTGCCTCGCGAGAACAGAAAATCGTCGTATTAGTTCTTAATCCTAGTTGATCCCAACCTTCTGCTTGATCAGAGCATGGGGTTCATTGGTCACTACCAGGATTGAGAATTCAATTCAAACTGCGAATACCTCGCTGATATATATCATTTCTCTACTCCGTGTTCCCAGTTGTACTAAGTCCTTGAGAAGGCAATTCTAAGGGTTGTATTAATTTGACCTAACATTAAATCCAATGAATATATAAGTTTTCTATGAGCGTGAATAGTTTCTATATCATACAACCTTCTTAAGAGTTATTAGAGGAGCCGGTGAGTACCAAGGGAATTCAACGAAGGAACAGGTCTCGCTCCAACCTACTTAAGCCGACTAACTCAGTCTATCATGCAATTAGCTTAGCATAATTAACTAGTCTTTTACTTTCCTTAGCTTAACCAGTAGTTTAGTCTTAATTTAGGAGTAGCGGTAATCCATAGGTGTAGTCCAAAGTCCACGCTCATACGCTAGGTGATTCATATCATTTCTAATACAAGGAAGGTTTTATCACTTAGGGTCAAAGTTGTCTATTTGGAATTGAGTCACCTGAACTCAAATTTAACTATGTTCGAGCATTTCACATAGGCTTGTACCATCTAGGGAGGTCATAGGGTTTGCGTCATGAGTTTATGGGATTCCCTATATAGTCAGGTCTGTCGAAATCTAGGTCCAAAACTCCAAGGGCCTATTTGGCCAGCGATCTTAAGTTGTTCTAAATGGAACTGCATTGCTAATCCTACTTCGGGATTGGGAATGACAGGTTTGGTAGGAGGGTGGGTGGGGATTAAAACTAACGGTATAGGCTTTGGAAAATGAGTTTAGTGGTGGAAAGTGTGAGATGGGATTTCCAAACCCCATGATAATGAATTTCTAAGTGAAATTTGAAAGGAAACCCGGGATATACTTTTCATTACATACATTCCAAACATGGCATTGGAAAACATGGGATACAACCAATCTAGGGGCCATACCTTACACATACATTTATTATTACTTTTACAATTTCATCCACCTAATCTCACTTAATGTAGTTGGCTGAACGGGCCCTAACGGGAGAAAAGGGGCTGGAGTTTTTGGTTTTCCACAGACTGGTGCCTCAACAGACATTGTAGAGGCCCAATAGACAGGGTTTAAAGAAAGGAAGTGGAGAGATGGGAGGGATTGAGAGCTTACATGATTTGAGCTCCAAATGGGGGGTGTGGGAGCTCAAATGAGGAAAAACGGAAAGGGTAGAGGGTAGATGTTATTATAAACGATGGAGGTGAATGGGTTGTGACAGAAAATGATGGAATGGGTGATTGGAGGGGCGATTTTTGTCAAAAATCAGAAGTTTGAAAGAGAAAAGAGAGCTTAGAGGGTCACTTTGTGAAGGAAGTACTAGTTTGGGGAGATTTTAAGCCACGACCCCTATACCAAGGGGTTCCCCTAGCCCCCAAACACCATCAGCCCGGACGGCCAGCCCGGCCCAGTAAAAAAATGGGCGAGGCCTCGCTGAAAAATTGTGGTTTGCAAAGGGGGGCCCCATGGGCGTGTTCCCCAGGCCCCCTAGGCTCCAAAAAAGTAATGTAAGGGTTCTGATACGTCTCATACTCCACCACTACGAGTGGTATCAATATGCACAACCAATATATATATATATACATATATATATATATATGAATGCATGCCTAGCAAAGTGTGTGCGGCTCATTATACATAGTGATCATCATAATGTGGAATATAATTTATAGAAAACCCAACTCATCCCGCATCCCATAACTACGAAGATTCGCCGGCGTGTCCAACTTTAATGTGGACTTATGTGAATATCTCAAGGTGACACAACAAAGTGATTGAGAGATTTACATAATACGATGTGTTCATAAAGAGACTATTTATGACATTCAATCCCAAAAAGTGATGTAACACGTATGGCGATTTACTTACATCGATTGTGCACCACGCCAACCAACCCACGGAATTATGTGTTGACCAAGAGGGCTGCTACCTGTAATACATTACATCCATGATAAATATTTGAATCACTAGTTGTGATACCTCTAATACACCACTTGCAATAAAGATAATGAATCTGAATCATAGGAGTTTTGGAAATCCAAGACACATGCCTAAGCCTTAAAGGTAGATAGCACAGGGCTAACAAAGTAAGGAGGAGAGTAACAATGGCTAATCTCAACAAAGAGAAGATTGGCAATGGCTAACTCCACAAAAAGATGGTAACAATAGTTAACTCAACAAAGAGGAGAGTGACAATGGCCAACTTAACAAAGAGGAGAGTAGTAAGGGCTAACTCGACAAAATTGGTAAAGGCAGGGGCAAGGCTTGTATCCATCACCCCACATTAATAAAGATACGCATAATTAAACTTAGGCCCTAACCATCATTCCCAAAGGATAAATAACTATTGGTGGTAAATAAAACAATTTAAAGAAGAGATTCATAATAGCATGATAACAAGGCATATAAAAGGCAGCATAATATCAACTTAAATCAATGTAAGCTTAAAGGAGAAAAACCCTCACATAAATTTGAAAATATCATGCATAATTAGCATCATACCTTAACCATTATTCCCAAAAGATAAATAATTGGTGGTGGTAAATTGAATATTTGAAGGGAGGATTCAAAGCATGTGAGAGAACAAAATAAATCATACCAACTCAGATTAATATAAGCTTAAAGGAATCCCTCACGTTAGCCTTAGATCTAAACCCTAGGTAGATACCCATGTAGGAAAGCTTCTACATGAAAAGCTTCCACATGAATCATGATGTAACATCCTGAAAATCGGGGGTCGAGTAGTAACTCAACTCCCGAGTTTCAGAATATCACTTATGCAACAAAATGAATGATGATTGAATGTTGACGTATTCGTGCATCGAACATGAGTGAGATTAAGCCAAAACAGCATATCATACTCTAGAGATAGTTAAATTGCAAGCGGAAGATTGTGATAGACATATAAAATATAAAAACTGTGGTGAGTCTCCAGAGTGTGATAATATTAACAGGCTAAATAATTACAAGTACAACTCTAAAATATACCTAATGTAAGGAAGTGTAATGTCTTCTATCCCAAGTGTCATAGCACTGTCAATACAATACCAGGTCTTCATAGACCTGTCAGAGAGTTACATGTAGGAGAACTCTTCCTCATCATCATAGAAGTAGTCCGGCTCTGCTTCATAAGCATCGCCATCACATGAAACTCAACAAATCTGGTTGGTGTGTACAACACCGTCCCGTAACGTGGGAATGAGTAACTAACTCAATGGAACAATAAAGCATAGGTTAACATGTTATCAATTCAGTCAAGCAGTAACGATAAAGCAGTACAATCAAACACTCCTAACTACTCTTATTAATGCAAGTATGGATGCAATCATAATATATGCCCTCACCACACCCTCCCTCGTGCGACACCATCTCACGTTTGCGGCATGCTTTCATCCCTCAGTGCTCCACATCTTCCAGGCACATGCAATGCATGATGAGAATGATTAACGAGTTTTTATTAGTCCATTTTAAACAGCAAGATTGGGAAACTAAGGTACCTTCCTTGTATCATTCCTAAACATGATCCATTCTAGGGTCGTCAATCCTAGTTAATCTCAGACGATGGTGTGTTTTCTACATGATCCTTTTTACAATACATTATCTCTACATACATAGTAGAATCATTGACGCTAGGTTTCCCTAAAACCTAGGATCAAACTCATTACCCGACTACTCTCGGGAACAAATTGAAACTCCGTATCAGGTCTAGACCGCACATCGTGAGTCCGAATAATTCGAGGTTAACTAGGACTGACGACCCTAGAATGGATCATGTTTGGGAATGATAGAAGGAAGGTACCTTAGTTTTCCAATCCTGCTGTTTGAAATGGACTAATAAAAACTTGGTAATCATGCTCATCATGCATTGCATGTGCCTGGAAGATGTGGAGCACTGAGGGATGGAAGCATACCGCGAGCGTGAGATGGTGTCGCATGAGGGAAGGTGTGGTGAGGGCATACATCATGACTGCATCCATACTTGCATTAATAAGAGTAGTTAGGAGTGTTTGATTGTACTACTTTATCGTTACTGCTTGACTGAATTGATAACATGTTAACCTATGCTTTATTGTTCCACTGAGTTAGCTACTCACTCCCACGTTATGGGATGGTGTTGTACACACCAAAGAGATTTGTTGAGTTTCAGGTGATGGTGATGCTTATGAAGCAGAGCCGAACTACTTCTATGATGATGATGAGGAGTTCTCTTACATGTAACTCTTTGACAGGTCTATGAAGACCTGGTATTGTATTGACGGGGCTATGACACTTGGGATAGAAGACATTACACTTCCTTACATTAGGTATTTTTTAGAATTGTACTTGTAATTATTTAACCTAGTAACATATCACACTCTGAAGACTCACCACAGTTTTTATATTTTATATGTCTATCACAGTCTTCCGCTTGCAATTTAACTGTCTCTAGAGTATGATATGCTGTTTTGGCTTAATCTTACTCATGTTCGATGCACAAATACAGTCAACATTCAATCATCATTCATTTTGTTGCATAAGTGATATTCTGAAACTCGGGAGTTGAGTTACTACTCGACCCCCGATTTTCGGGATGTTACATCATGATTCATGTGGAAGCTTTTCATGTAGAAGCTTTCCTACATGGGTATCTACCTAGGGTTTAGATCTAATGCTAACGTGAGGGATTCCTTTAAGCTTATATTCCTCTGAGTTAGTATGATTTATTTTGTTCCCTCACATGCTTTGAATCCTCCCTTCAAATATTCAATTTACCACCACCAATTATTTATCTTTTGGGAATAATGGTTAAGGTATGATGCTAATTATGCATGATATTTTCAAATTTATGTGAGGGTTTTTCTCCTTTAAGCTTACATTGATTTAAGTTGATGTTATTCCACCTTTTATATACCCTGTTATTATGCTATTATGAATCTCTTCTTCAAATTGTTTTATTTACCACCAATAGTTATTTATCCTTTGGGAATGATGGTTAAGGCCTGAGTTTAATTATGCGTATATTTATTAATGTGGGGTGATGGATACAAGCCTTGCCCTTGCCTTTACCAATTTTGTTGAGTTAGCCCTTACTACTCTCCTCTTTTTTGAGTTGGCCATTGCCACTCTCCTCTTTGTTGAGTTAACCATTGTTACCTTCTTTTTGTGGAGTTAGCCATTGCCACTCTTCTCTTTGTTGAGTTAGCCATTGTTACTCTCCTCCTTACTTTGTTAGCCCTGTGCTATCTACCTTTAAGGCTTAGGCATGTGTCTTGGATTTCCAAAACTCCCATGATTCAGATTCATTATCTTTATTGCAAGTGATGTATTAGAGGTATCACAACTAGTGATTCAAATATTTATCGTGGATGTAATGTATTACAGGTAGCAGCCCTCTTAGTCAACACATAATTCTGTGGGTTGGTTGGCGTGGTGCACAATCGATGTAAGTAAATTACCATGCGTGTTACATCACTTTTTGGGATTGGATGTCGTAAATAGTCTCTTTATGAACACATCGTATTATGTAAATCTCTCAATCACTTTGTTGTGTCACCTTAAGATGTTCACATAAGTCCATATTAAAGTTGGACACGCCGGCGAATCTTCGTAGTTATGGGATGCGGGATGAGTTAGGTTTTCTATAAATTATATTTTACATTGTGATGATCACTATGTATAATGAGCAGCACATACTTTGCTAGGCATGCATTCATATATATATATATATATATATATGTATATATATATATTGGTTGTGCATACCGATACCACTCTTAGTGGTGGAGTACGAGACGTATCAGAACTCTTACATTACTTTTATGAATCTGTTAAATTATTGTTAATCTTAAAGGATATCTACCACTACGAGTAGGATATTGACCCTCTCCAACCATACAGATGATCTAGGTGATGTATAGATTGAAGACCTAGAGGACCATTTCCCTATGAAAGATTATACTAAATGAATAAGAAGATAGTTTTATGATTTGGTTTCATATTTTTGCCATGAAATCGATAATCTAATAAGCTCCCATTGAGAGGGTATTTGATAATTTGTTGAATTCTTTTACTCTAATGAAATAATAAATACAGTGTATTTTATTCTCGTGAATGGTTACCTTCATAAATGTAATTGAATGTGGTCTAAATGAAAGAAAAAAATGGTGCGATTTTTAAAACATCCAATTTATTCATTATTAACACCTGGAATTCTTGGGCATGAGTACATACTCAGGCCGTGAGAATTTCAGGATGTTACATTTCCATCCAGTGACGCTGCCTCAGGTTCAGATCTCTTTGGGTGAAGATGTACTTGAGGTTCTTATGATCACAGAAGAGTTCAAACTCTTCTCCATAGAGATAGTGCCTCCATATCTTTAAGGCGAAGATGACTACTGTTAACTCGAGGTCATGCATAGGGTAGTTCTCTTTGTGCTTCCTTAGTTGCTGAGAGGCGTAGGCGATTGCCCTGTCCTTCTACATGAGCACGCAACCTAGGCCGACTCGGGAAGCATCAGTGTAAATGGTGTACTTGCCACCTTACTCAGGTAATACGAGTACCGGTGCCGAAGTCAACTTGTCTTTCAGCTCTCGGAAGGCTACCACCACCTTTCCATTCTAGGAGAACTTGATGTCCTTCCGAGTAAGTTGGGAGAACGGCTGGGCTATCTTTGAAAAATCTTTAATGAACCGACGATAATAGCATGTGAGACCAAGGAAATTCCTCACTTCTGTAACTGAACTCGGCTGTTTCCAATCGTGCAAAACCACCACCTTGGCGAGACCAATGGCGATTCCTTCTTTGGAAACTATGTGCCCTAGAAATTTAACTTCTTCTTTCTAAAAGTCACATTTTTAGAATTGTGCGAACAATTGTTTATGCTTGAGCGTATTGAGAACTGCTCGTAGGTGTTCCTCATGATCCTCATGACCCTTTGAGTACACTAGGATGTCGTTGATAAACACAATGACGAATCTATACAAGGCCTGAAGACTCTGTTCATGAGGTCCATGAATACCACTGATGCATTTGTGAGTCCGAACGACATGAGTAGGAATTCGTAATGCCCAAAACTAGTTCTGAAGGCCTTCATTTGTACATCCTCCTTCCTGACCCGTAACTGGTGATACCCTGATTGCAAGTCTATTTTTGAAAAATATTCTGCACCTCTTAACTGATCAAACAAGTCCTCAATCTTGGGCAATAGGTACTTGTTCCTCACCATGACGTGGTTCAATTTTCTGTAGTCGATACATATCTGCAAGGAACATCCTTATTTTTCACAAATAGTACCGGAGCACCATTCATATGGGGGCATGTGATATATCGGTAGGGAGATGGGCATGGCACTCAGTACTAACTTGATGGTGAAACCGATCTCCCGCTAGGGAGGGAGTCTAGGTATAGGCCTAAATACATCTATGAAGTCTTGGACTACAAGCGTGTTTGTTAATGAGGGACCGTCGTATCCCTCTTGTAGAGAAGCATAGTATTGGATTCAATGCGGATAGTTGGCATGGATTGGGAATGTGAAGGAGGGGCCCTCAACTTCGCGCCTTCATCACGGTTAGCCAATTCATGCCGAGGATGACATTGTAATGGAAGACCTTTATCACGATTAAGTCCACGCCTACCTCCTTACTCCTTAGGTTTATGGGACAGTAGTGACATACTTTAGTGGCCTCCAAGAAGGTCTTGATGGCTGCAATAATTCTTACCCCTAACATAGGGGTGGTGCGCAACTCTAAAAGCTTGGTTGTGGTAAATGATATTAGGGATGTAGTGGCTCCAGTGTCCACTATAAGGAATTTGGGGATACCTCGTATGTGGACCGTGACCTCAAATGTCGTGGGCGTAGATGAGGCTGCATTAACGCCCTCTGTTGCCATTGCGTGGATTTATGCCTATTATGCAAGGTTGGGCTGCTGCATAGGCCATTGAATCGGCTTATTCTAATGAGTAGGAGGGCGACAAAATTGTTGGATAGGTCCCATTGCCCATTGAGGGGGAGCCGGCATTACTTGTTGTGGTGGGCGGTGATTGCGTTGAGGGGGGTAAGTATCCATTGTCCCTTATCCTCAAAAAATAAAAAGGCGTCGAATGAGCCACTTTCTTACAATACTCGTATATGTGATCAGGCCGCACGAAGGGAGCCGCAAGTCTTGGTGGTGAGCTCGGGCGCTGTCTCTTGCCTAGGAATGATGAGGGTTGCTCCTCCATTCTTGGCCTTGGGCCCAATTGTAGGCGGGCTCCAGACACCCACTCTCCATCCTGTTCAAATCGCAGTGACATCTCTATGAGATCAGCATACGTATGAATCGTCTGTAGAATCTTATGTGTCCTAAGAAAGACCGCACATCGCATATTCTTTTGGGAGGTGGTAGGTTAGAGAATAGATCAATTTTGGCCTTGTCCACCTCAATTCCCTTGGATGAAATTATGTGTCCAAGTACAATTCCCTTGGGAACCATAAAATGGCATTTCTCCTTATTCAGAACCAAATTCTTTTCTTCACATCGCTTTAACACACTTTTGAGATTTTCTAAATACTCGTTGAAGGATGGTGTAACGCCCTGGATTTCGAGGGTCGAGCAAAGCTCTACTCCAGAGACTCAGTACATCACTTATGCAACATGGAGAATGATGTTTATATGTCATCCATGCCAATGCATTAATATGAGTAGGATTATACTAAAACAGTATATCATACTCCAGAGATAATTTAATTAAGTAAACGGAAGTCTGACGTATATGTATTTGAATAAATAAGCAATTCACAACTTCTAAAGTATGATGGTGTAACAGGGTTTAATATATATAAAATTTGTTTCAAAATAGACAAAATGGGAAAATGTAAGATGTCTAACTAAACAAGTATCCCAGCATCCCAGCGTCCCGATGAGTCCGCTCAAGGTCTACGTAGACCCACCAGAAAGCTGACAGTAGGAGAACTCCTCCTCCTCGTCCATGAAATCCTGCTGCGTTGCGTAAACCTTATCATCATCTACATCTAAACCAGTGTCTGGTTGGTGTTTTAAAACACCGTCCCAGAGTGGGAGTGAGTGATCAACTCAGTGATACTATAAGGCAAATGTTAACATGTTATCAATTCAATCAAGTAGTAATGATAAAGTAGCATAACAATCACTTCCTAACTACTCTTGTTAATGATGGAATGGAGTGCAAGTAATGATGCATGCCCTCACATCAGAAGCTCCCTCAACAAGCGATGCCGACACCATATCGCATATGACAACACGACCTCCTGTGCTACTTTCATGCCTTTAAAGCATGTCTTAACTAATGCAGTGCTATGCATGGTCATGTTAGCCCAGTAAATAATTAATTTTATTCATATAACAGATTTGAGAAGCTGTGGTACCTCCCTTTATATCATTTACCTGAATAGAAGGATCCATCTAGGTTTGTCACTCTTGGTCAAGCACATAAGATAGGCAAGTTGTAGGGTCATCACTCCCGATTGAAAACAGTGGATAGATAAGTTCATAATTTTGTGCTCGCGGATACACGGGGTAGTTAATCACCTCAGCGTAGGCCGATAGCTCGAACACGGTATCCCATAACACCATACTCGGCTCACGAGTATGAGTTTGCTCACTGGTCACTACAAGGTGGTTAATCACCTCGGCATAGGCTGACAGCTCGAACACAGTGTCCCATACCACCATACTCGGCTCATGAGTCCTGGTAGATCGTAGTACCATAGTTAAAGTGGGCCTTTGCATCAGAGGGGGTGCCTTAGATTCAGGCAGCGGTGTTCGTACATGGTAAACACACATTAGGCCAATCTATTTATTAGACAAGTTCGATTGGTACGAGCACATGCCGACTTAATTGACATGGAGTGCATAAGCACCCCTCGTGGCTTAACCACTGTTGATAATTGTCGTGCGACCCGGATTCGTCGAATATATCTGAGGTGGCGAGATTAATTCGACCACTTGAATGGGGACTATTTCTGATTGCCTGGACTACAGCGTAGCCCCAATCTTACTTAGATGTAACAAGTAAACACATGTGACAATAATTCTAACATTTAGCAATCAGTCTAAACAAATCTCTCATTTAAGCATTTCATTAAACATATTGAACATGTCACCAACACTTGCATTTTGTCCATGAATTGTATAGCGGCAAGTATGACTACATGGAAGAAACTATACATATGATTAAGGTAATTGAGAAATCCTATCTTAATACACTGAATAAATACACTTCATCAACATTTTCTCATTCAAACATTTTATCAAACACCAAAGTTACACTTCACCAAATACATAGACTAGATTAGTTACGACACATATTATGGTGATTCCTTACATAAGGAGATCATCATACATATATAAACATGAATCCTAGATTAACAGTCATGTAAACACAAATCACAATTTCATGTTCATTCAAACATTTCAACAAACACATGGGATGCATCTTTTATTCAACATAGTTTATACATGTATAATACATCGAAGACGTCGTATCTAAGATAATATAGCAACAATCAAGTCAAACATAAATCATTAGCTGACATTGAAAGTATTGAAAACCATAACCTAAGCGTTTATAGTCCGCACCTTCTATCGGATTTCTCGTTCGGGCTTAGCTCAAATTCTATGTTCTCGAATCAAAATGTCGGGTACCTGAATGGAACAATCTGTTATCTAGGTTGACAAACAACTATTCTAGATCTTAACTACAGGGTTCGGGTTTGGATTTCTTACCCAAATTGTAGTTGAGATGGATCATGGAACGTAACAGGAAGGCGATTCAGCATATGGAGTCGTGAGAAAGAATCACAGCGACGGTCTCCCAAACTTTCTCTTTTATCCTCACTTTTTTTCCCTTCTTTTCTCTCCTAGGGTTTGGAGCAAATTCGTATGAGGGGGAGATGGGGTGGTTAAAGGGCTTTATATAGGCCCAGAACTGATGTAAATGGCCCCAAGGCCATGGTATACTCAATTTATAACCAAAGGGTGTCTGTTTCGGGCAAACGGGGCACATTAGGAGGTCTCTTACTCACTTACACCACAGGTTAAGTTCCCTGACAATGGATCTATGCCAGGATGTGATTTTAGCACGATTAGATAGGCCAATCGACTATGGAGGACCCATGTCAGATCAACGGTCATATTTACTCGATTGAGGCCACAAGTATACTAATATGAGCAGAGAAATTTCCCTTTTTCATGGGTGAAGTTTGGTCAGAAACTGACAGTTTGAACCCCTCAATTTCGGGTGTAAGCGAATGGCCCAATTCACTTAAGTTTTATTTCGTTTTCTAAAGATATTCACGTTTCTCACACACTTCATTCAGGGCTCAAGTTGTGCATTTTTGTACACAGTCTAGGCTCAATTCCCGCGTTAGTTGTCAAGCTCAGTAGGACCGATATAACCTTATAGTTTCACAGTCATTGGACTTTTGACGTGCGGTCCATATCCGATACGGGTTTCAATATACTCCCGAGAGCGACAGGCTCATGGGATTTCTCCTAGGTTTTTAAGTAAGGCTAAGTTAGCGATATTAATGGTTTTGGGTCTTGCCATTTGTGTAAATGGTGGTTCAGTTAAATCCACCGATTAATTTAGTTTAGTACTTAATTAATTTTCACGTAAATTTCTACAGAATACAGTCCTTAGGGATTTCTGCCTGAGGTGGTACTCGGGTCTTTATAAGGATTTTTTCCAAGGTGTTACAGATGGACCAAAGACAGAGAAGTCATCCATGAAGACCTCTAAATATTATCCCACCATATCATAAAAAATACTCAACATGCATCATTGAAAAGTGGCGGGGGCATTATACAGACCAAATGACATCCTTCAGTAAGCAAATGTGCCATAGGGGTATGTGAATGTTGTCTTCTCTTGATCTTCAAGGGCTATCTCTATTTGACTGTAACACGAATACCTATTAATGAAGCAGTAATAAGAATGACTAGCTAGCCTTTCTAAGATTTGGTCAAAGAAGGGCAAAGGAAAGTGGTCATTACTTGTGATGGTATTCAATTTTCTATTGTCAATGCACATTCTCCAACCAGTAGTAACTTTGGTTGGCACAAGTTCATTGTTGGCATTGTCTAAGTTGGTGATTTTGGACTTCTTATGAACTACCTGAGTTGGACTCACCAATTGACTGTCGGATATAGGGTAAATTATACCCACATCTAATAACTTAAGTACCTCAGCCTTAATCACTTATTTCATATTTGGATTGAGTTAACATTGTGGTTGTCGGGAGGTTTTCGCATTATCCTCAAGATGAATGCAGTGAGTACAAATCAAAGGTCAATTCCCTTGAGGTCCGCAATCGACCATCCAAGGCCTCCTTTATTCTCAATGAGAGTAGAAATAAGTATACTCTCTTGTTCTTTCTCAAGGTGGGAAGAAATCACCACCAAGTATATCTCATCTTCACCTAAGTAGACATATTTAAGATCAGCAGGCAAATGTTTTAGGTTAATCTTCGGTGCTGTTAGGCTAAACGGTAGAGGCACTACATCGGTTTGGGGCAATTCCTCAAATTGTGGCCTCCACCAATTAACTTCAAGTACCGGCATACATCAAACAAGGCATCCATCTCCCTAATCATATCATCATCTAAATCAGGGGAGTGAGCCAAGCATGTCTCTAGAGTGTCAGAGTTTAAAGTAAAAAGAGCTCTATCTTCCACGAAAGAATCAATCATGTTAATATCGTGGGTATCGTCATCATCGTCTGACTATTTATTCACACTGAAAAAGATGTTGAACTCCAATGTCATATTTCTAAAAGATAGATTCATAATCCTATTCTTACAATTAATGATAGCATTTGATGTAGAAAGGCATGGGCGACCAAGAATGACCGACATATGAGTGCTCACATCCATGATGGGTTGAGTATCTAGAATAATAAATTCTACTGGGTAGTAGAATTAATCAACCTAGACCAACACATCCTCAATCATCCCTCTCGGTATACGAACTGATCAATCAACAAGTTGTAACGTTGTCCGGGTAGGTTTTCATTTACCAAGACCTAGTTGTTCGTAAACCGAGTAAGGAATTAGATTTACACTCGCCTCCAAGTCAAGAAGTGCATGCTCAATCCGGTAATTCCAATTACACAAGTGATGGTTAGGCTACCAAGATCTTTGTATTTTTATGGCACATCTTGCTTGAGGATGACACTCACTTTTTCTGTCAAAAAGATTTTCTTTTGTATGTTTTGTCGTCTTTTATTAGTGTATAGATCTTTTAGAAAGTTGGCATATGAAGGGATTTGTTTAACGACATCTAGTATAAGGATGTTGACCTTCACTTATTTAAGCACCTCTAGAATATCCTAAGAGTTAGAAAGAGGTTTTGGTGCAATCAGCCGTTGGGAGAATGATGTAGCCAGCTTACTTTGAGTTCCAGTTCCAACCCATGTGGGGCATTCCTGGGTCTATCATTCTCAATTTCTTTCAGGTCTGTAGGCTTTTCAACCCTTACTAGAATAGATTTGTCGATTATCATTCCACTCTTAAGAGTGGTGATCGACTTGGCTTGCTCCATTTGATTTGAAGAGCTTGGGTCACTAATTTACATTGTGGTTTTGGAATGGGGAGGGGTTGGGCTGGAAGCATTCATTTCTCCCCACTCGCTAAGTGTGACTCAATCCTTTGAATGGATGAGGCAAACATTCCCATTGTTGTTTTGAGATCATGGAATGCTTGCACCGTATTCTGATTGAATAGCACTTGATTTTGCACGAATTT
Source organism: Magnolia changhungtana (assembly GCA_030180095.1). NCBI lineage: Eukaryota > Viridiplantae > Streptophyta > Magnoliopsida > Magnoliales > Magnoliaceae > Magnolia > Magnolia changhungtana. Next base: position 3,741,891 of record JASAUF010000554.1, read on the forward strand.
TTGAACCGTAACTTCTTGAGGCCTCTTTTGATTTAAGAATTGCGTAAGGGCCTCTTAAGGGTTAGTCGTTTGTCCATTCCTTCAACTGAAATTTGGATGGTTCCTCCAGCTGGAGTTGTATGTGTTTGAGGTGGGTCCTTTGAAAGGTCTTTGGTAGTTATTCACGACACTTGATTGCTCATTCAATATCTCTTGAAAAATAAGAATTGTTGGGCAATTTTCAGTGGTATGTATGTTGTAAGCACAAATACCACAAACAACTTCCATAGCCTTGTCGGATTTGATCGGTAAAGCCTTCTTAAGTTCCATGGCCTCGGCTTTTCTTGTGAGATTGGCCATTCTTGCACTCATATCGTCTTCCCCTTTCAAAGAAAAATTCTTACTGAAAAGGCCGAGCTATATATCGTAGAGGGGGGGGGGGGTGAATAGGACTATGCCAAATTAAAAAATTAACAGCGGAATGTAAGTAAATTAAATACAAATAGCAATAGAAAAATCCACAATGCTGAATTTAAAGACAAACTCAAAAGAACGAGTATTGAGAGGTTGATGCAAATGTTGTTCTAAGGACAACCTTGCACAATAAAAACCAAGGGTTTATAGCAGGAGAACCTTACTAGAACGGTTTGTGTATAAAAAACTCAAACTGATACAGATGAATAAAAAATAAATAGCAATGGAATGAAATCTAAGCTATTACAACATTCTCCATATTTACATAAAAGAAATTACAACATTATCCACAATGCAAAAAAAGAAATTACAAGCATCCACACAAATAAATAAACAATCAAACCACAAGATAAAGAATTATAGTGGTTCGCTTGTGTGTACACCAACTGTTTAGAAAAATAGCCACACAACTACTCCACTTCTAATATCCTCACACAGTGGATATTAGCATTCACTATAAAAATAGGTTTTTCCAAGTTCACCTAAAACCCACACAATTGTGTCTTTCAAGTGGGCTTACACAATTCGAAAACCCCACGTTTTGAGTTTTTTGAATCACAACAAACAAACCAAAATAGAGATTTTTCTGGCACAATCTCAAAACCCAAAACAAAAATTTACAATAATGTAAAATACCTAGATATTCTCCTTTTGATGCGGCCCGAAAGAACCAATTCAGAGTAGAATTTCAATGTAGAAGTTCAATGTCCAAACTCACTTATGAAATGGTTCTAGGTCCTAAATTGATTTTAAATTAAATAAAGTTGGGCTAGCTCTATTTGATTTTGTTTTCAAGAAAAGGGCAATCTCAATCCCTTCTTCAAATATGAATGGAATATAGATTACAAAATCAAATATAATAAAAATAAATTAAGAGAATATTAAATGAGCACAATATAGCTTAAAAAGAACACTAACTTATCTCTCAGAGTGATGAATTGAATTAGCTTAAATTGAATAAAATACTCTGAAATTTGTGCTCTATTTATAGGTGAAGAAATCGGATTCACGACTGGTCCTGTGAACACTATGACTAGTCGTAAGACCAACAAATTTTTGAAATTTTAAGTGCGATTGGATAAAGCCGTTCCACGATTGATCGTAGAACCTTCACGACTGGTCGTGTGGCCTCCACGACTGGTCGTGACCTATCCATGACTGGTCGTGTGCAGCCTAATTTAGTCGATGGAGTTTGAGTCATGGCTGTAGGACTAGTCGAGTACGAGTCGTGCACTATTCACACAACTAATCGAGCAGTCTCTAGGACTGGTAGTGGCTTAACCAAAAAATTATGAAATTTTGCAACAACCTTAGGACTGGTCATGAAATTTTTTGGACTGGCCGAGGACTAGTAGAACAAAGTCCAGGACTAGTCAAACAACAAACTTTTCACTTATAAAATGAGTAATTGAATTATGTATTCAAAATGACCTACCCTAAGGTTAATCTATGGTCATTCATACCATGTTAGTGATGTATGAACATTAAAACTTCTTTTCATTTAGTTGATAGTTGATCTTTGAAGTTCACGAAGCTTGTGATCATTACATGATGAAGCTTAATCTTGAAACCTTTTGAAGCTTCAATTTGAATCTTGAATTTGTAACTTTAAGAAGCTTGAACTTGAAACCTCTTGAGTCTTGAACTTGAGGTTCAAAGAAAAAAGACTTTATCTTGACTTGAAGCTTGATTTATGAATCTTGAAACATTGAACTCACACTTGTTGTTGTACTTGAACATGACCATGTAAACTTGCATTTCTTGTAGGAAAGATCTTTGTTCTTGAGTGATGCACAGTCTTCATTATGTAGATGAGCTGCATAAGATACAGATTCTAAGAGAGGTTTTGACACTACAAAAAATTTGACAATTATAGGAGCTAGAAACCTTAGCACTTACAATCTCCCCCTTTGTCAAATTTGTCATAAAACACACTCCATATAAACATAAACAATATATGCTCAAAGAATCATGCACCAGTTATCAATATGCATCAATTCTACCAATAATAAATACTCCCCCTTACTCAACTCCCCTTCACAAAATAGGATCATTCACAATCCATTCATCCACAATCCACAATCCACATGCAATATTGTCACCATACATTAAGAATGCCAAAATTCTCCCCCTTTTTGTCATAATATGACAAAGGAAGGAAGCAAGAGATAGAAGTGGAAGTAGATAAAGAAGGAAGAGTAAGAAGGGTATTGAGAAATCAAGATAGACAAAGTATCAAATCCATAAGCAAGTTAAGGACAACCATAATTAACCAAAGTTAAATAAGTACAACTAAGTTAAGTCAAGTTCAAGTACTATCTCAAAAGACTAAATAAATCCAAGTATCATGGAAGATATTACAAACTAAGAGTAAAACTAATTAGATCCTGAAGAGGGAGTAGGAATAGATGGATCAATTTGATGTAAACCCTTGTTAATGCGCCTCATATATTTATGCGTATAGGCAAATTGAGAATCCTGGGTTACACGAATCTGGGCCACCTGTTCCTCAAGAGAATGCAACCTCTCAGCAAAGTCAGAAGGCTGATAGTCAGGGTCAGCTTTAGAATCTAATTCGATCTCATCAAAGATATTGTCCATGTTAATATCATCTGGAGGTAAATCACCTTCTTCTTCATTCACTGCTTCAGCTCCACTAACACCCTTATTGACTTGGCCATCAGCCAACCTTAAATTCATTTTGTTGATATTAGAGTTATTGAAAATAAAGTGTTGAATGGGAGCCTCTCCAACAGGCATAGATACTAACATATGAGTGGCTAACACAGTCATAAGATATGCAAAAGGAATATCACTATGTCCAGGATAGAGACGGAATTGAATGATAGAATGACAGATTAAAGAAGGAAGACATACAGATGTACCAGAGATGATGGAAGGTAGAATCCGAACCATGAAAGAGGTGAGTTCGGTTTTGTTACTAGAACGAGGATAAAGATTTGAAATAAATATCCTGTGAAGGACTCTGTATCTGTGTAACAAGTACTTTGAAGCAAGCGCATTCCCATTTTGACTCCATTGCTCATCTGTATTGCATAATGCTTTAGTAAGTACATGTTTTTTCTGATTCAGATGGTTTATCAACCAGAGAGCTAATTAAAATACCTTAATCATTGACAGGTATGTCCATTAGGCTAGAAATCAGATGTCGGTCTACTTCAAATAGACCTTCTCTAGTTGCTATAATAAACGTTAAATTTTCAGTTGAAAAATCAGAAATGCATGCAAACATAGATTGCACAATAGATCGATATGTCGGCCCACCCTAATGTAGAATGTTATTCCATCCTACGGCTAGGAGAAGAGGAAAGATCTCAAATGGATCGATATGTTCAATATGCACAGGTCGTTCAACTATCACATTGCACAACCTCAAATCCCGTACATAGGAGGGATCATCTTTGGGTGACTGAAGGTCACGTCATGTGATAGGTGTCGATCTAGATGTTGAAGCACCACGAGAAGTTTTCTTTTTACCTCTACCTTCCATTTGCAACTAGAAATAAAAGAAATCAAAAGGTTACAAAAGATGTAGAGTGAGTTTTCTTAAAATCAAATTTTGGAGAAGAAAACCTCAAAAACCTCAATGTAACAATAAATAAATCACTCCAGGGATGAAAAAGAAGTGATATGAGCTTAAATCTATATAAATACATGAATAATCAATTTAAATTGCACATACCAAGCTCAAATTTCAATTTATTAAACCTGCTTTTGTCGAGCGATTTCGTGAAAATGTCAGTAAGTTGAGTCTCGGTCGGAATGTATTCCAAAGAAATTGTCTTTTCTTACACTAATTCATGAATATAGTGATATTTAATGTCAATGTGCTTGGTTCGTGAATGCTGGATTGGATTTTTAGATATATTAATTGTACTGGAATTATCACAATATCAAACCATAGAATCCTGTACAATTCCGTAATCACTTAACATTCTTTTCATCTATACCAACTGAGTGCATGCATTTCCTGTTGCAATGTATTCAACCTTAGCAGTAGAGAGTGATACAGAACTTTATTTCGTACTTTGCCAAGAAACTAAACAGTTACCAACATAGAAACAACCACCACTGGTTGATTTCCTATCGTCAACATTATCAGCCCAATCAGCATCAGTGTAACCAGATAATTGAACATTAGTATCATGTGGATACCAAAGACCCAGATTAACTGAACTCGACATATCACACAATCCGCTTAACAGCAGTTAAATGTGAGTCTTTAGGGTCAGATTGATATCTAGCACAAATTTTTATGCTAAATGTAATATCAGGACGACTTGCAGTTAAATACAGTAAACTACCTATCATACTGTGATATAATTTATGATAAACTCTCTTACATGTAGAGTCCTTTGAGAGTTTTAAGGTCATACTCATAGGAGTATCGAACTTCTTCCCATTATCAAATCCAAACTTTTTAACTAAGTTCAGAGCATATTTGGTTTGGGAAATAAAGAAACCTTCAGGTTGCTGTTTAACTTACAACCGTAGGAAATAGTTCAATTCCCCAACCATGCTCATTTAGATTTCATAAGATCTGCAAAATCAATAGTCATGTTAATACAGGTAGACCCATAAATAATATCATCAACATAAATTTAGGCTATCAAAATGTGATCATTATGTTTCTTTACAAATATGTCTTATCAACACTTCCCATTATAAACTTATGAATTAGTAAAAACTTAGTCAATTTTTCATACCATGCCCTGGGAGCTTGTTTCAAACCGTAGAGAGCCTTCTTTAAGCGATAGACATGATCAGTATTCTTAGGGACTTCAAAACCCATTGGTTGTTCAACATAAACTTCTTCATGGTTGTTCAACATATACTTCTTCATGTAAATCACCATTTAAAGAAGCACTCTTTACATTTATTTGATATATTTTAAACTTTCTAAAGTATGTAATAGATATAAATAGTCTGATTGATTCAAGATGAGCAACTGGGGCAAAGGATTCATCATAATTGATGCCTTCAATTTAAGTGTACCCTTGTACAACCAGTCTAGCCTTATTTATAATAATATTACCAAGTTTATCAGACTTATTTTTAAAAATCTACTTAGTTCCGATAATGTGTTTATCTTTAGGTGTAACGCCTCAAAAAATTTCGTACAAAGACCCAAGTACCACCTCAGGCAGAAATAACTCAAGATCAAATCCTTTAAGAATTAGAAAAAATTAACTAAGTGTTAAACTAGATTAGCTACGAAATCCGCTTGATCCACTTTAAATTTGATCTGCAAGACCCAAAACTCGTAGAATCTTTGACGCTAGGTTACCCTAAAATCTAGGATCAATCTCAATACCTAGTTGCTCTCGGGAGCACATTGAAACTCCGTATCGGATTTGGACCGCACGTCGAAAGTCTGATTAATACGAAGTTATATAATTAAGACCGCCTTGATGGACTTGACAACCACCTTGAAAATCAAGTCCAGATAGTGTCCCAGGGCTATTCGCTTGAGCCCGAAGTGAAGTGTGTGAGAAACGTGGATATTTTTAAAATAAAAATCTAAATTTAAGTAATCTGAGACTTGTCGCTTGCGGGCCGAATATAAGGATTCAGACCATCAGAATTTGACCCAAATACACCCTCATATCAGGAAAAATTTCATACACAGGTTAGTGTACTTGTGGCCCTGATCGGTGATCGTGGATCGTTGAACTGAAACTGGTCCGCCACAGGCGATATGTAAACCCGATCGGACTGAAAACTCAGCTTGACCTAGATCTATCATAAGGGAGCTTAAGTCTGACCATAGGCTCAAGGGGGGGCTCCAGAAGTTCTTTGTTGAGCTGAAACAGTCTCCCTTTGGCTATAACCTAAGTATACCTTAGCCTTGGGGCCATTTTCATCAGTTTTAGGCCTATAAAAGGACACCTTAAACCCTCTCTCATTCACTCCATACGAATTTGGGAAAAACCCTACGAGAGAGAAGAGAGTAAAGAGCGGGAAAGTGAGAGAGAAGTTGGAATCACTCCTGGGATTCGATCCCTGCTATTCTACGTGCATATCCATCACTACTAAACCACTATTCCGGTGAATCTGACTTCGTTCCTAGGTAATAAAACCTAACCCTAATCTGTTCCAGGGTTTTCAATTATCATTAGTAGTGAAATAGCTGACTCAAATCGTGCTATAGGTTATCATTCCATCGTTGACGAAGACTTACATGTAAAATGTGATGTTCATTTTACGATTCAGTTATATATGAAATTTGTGGAGTTTAGTGTATTCTGTGTTTGTGTAGAAAATACCATATACGTACGAAATATGAAAGTGTGTTTGTCATGATTAACTATTGTGTGTATATGCTAGTTGTATGTGTAACAACTCCTCGGCGAAAGGATTCACCCTAATACATGTTTTGACCAACATACGTTATGTATGTTAATAAGCGTAGTCTAAGTGTTTGTGAAAATGCTTATATGAGTAAGTACTTAGGAGATAGTGCTTTAGGTGGGTGTTGAGATAGGATTCTCAACTACCTTAGAGATTGTATATGATTTCCTCCATGTAAGTTGTTTAGTTTAATCAGTTACTTATGAAATGTATGTGTTTGGATTTCCTATTTACATTGTGATTTATAACATGCTTGTTAATATGTTTGAATTACTTGGTTAATTCTGCTCTGACTACTCCACATGCTTACTGGTTAAGGATTGAATATGTTTAGGACTACAGTATAGTCCAGGCAATCGATAACAGGCTTTGAGTTCGTGGCTGAGATTCATTCACCACGTAGGACATGTTTGACGAACCCGAGTCGTGCTAGAGTTATTGGTTGTGGTTAGGCCACATGAAGTGCTTACGCACTTCATGTCGATCGATTCGATGTGCGCTCGAGCTAGTCGAGCTCGTTAAGTAACCCGATTTGCCTATTGTATGTTCACCTTGTATGAACGCTAATGCTTGAACCTAAGGTACCAAACTCACCAGTGAAATCCCGTCTAACCTTGGTACCTCGATCCGCTAAGACTCATGAGCTGGACATGGTGGTATGGGACATTGTGGTCGAGCTGTCGGCCTACACTGGAGCGACGAGCCTCTCCGTAGTGACCAGTGAGCAACATCACCTCGTGAGCTAAATACGGTGGAATGGGATACTGTATTTGAGATGTAGGCTTACACTAATAAGGTGACGAGCCCTTTGTAGTGATCTCAAGCATACTCTGAGTCTACGTGGAGGCGATAACCCTTCTGTAGCAACAAGAGTATAAACTAGGCCTACACTGATTAGGTGACGAGCCCTTTGTAGTGACCTAGAACCGTAACATCGTCTGAGATTTACTAGGACTGACGACCCTAGAATGGATCATTGTTTGGGAAATGAAATAAGGGAGGTACCTTAGTTTCCCAATCATACTGTATGAAATGGACTAATAAGAACTCGGTAATCATGTTCATAACATCGCACTGCATGTGCCCCGGGTTGAAGAGCACAGAGGGAAGAAAGCATGCCGCGACCATAAGATGGTGTCACACGAGGGAGTGTAGGTGAGGGCATGCATCATTGTTCATATCATGTTGCATTAATAAGAGTATCTAGGAATGTTTGATTTTACTGCTTTATTATTACTGCTTGACTGAATTGATAACATGTTAACCTTTGCTGTATAGTTCCACTGAGTTGATCACTCACTCCCATGTTACGGGATGGTATTTTAAACACAAACCAGACTCTGTCTTGATTTCAGATGACGACGTGACCCCAGAGGCGGAGCCTGATTACTATGACGATCAGGACGAGTTCTCGTATATGCAGTTCTTGGGCGGTTTCGCTTAGGCCATCTGGATAGACGGGGCTACATGGCTTATCATTGTAGTTGAACTATGTTTTTGACATTTTGATTTTGAAACTATTACATGTATATGGTGACTCAGTGATGTATTCATACTCTGGAGACCGATCGTGAACTTTTGGCTCATACACGTCTATATACATATCTTTTAGTCTTCCGCTTACGTTATATTAATTGATCTGGAGTATGAATTACTGTTTTGGTATAATCCCACTCATGATTAGTGCACTAACATGGACAACATTCAATCATAAGCATATGTGTTGCATAAGTGATGTTTTGGAACTCGGGAGTTGAGTTGCTACTCGACCCCTGATTTTCAGGCCGTTACAAGTTGGTATCAGAGCATGATTTGGATTAAACCGGACCTGGGTTATGGTCACACAACGTACGCTGACATTTTTCGACATCATTGGGTGCGAGGAAAATGTAGAAACAAGCTTAGGTTTTCCCAATTTTCGATCGTCGAGATCGAGTCCATACACCTCCGTGATTGCTTGAGGTGACCCCGGATATTTCCTAGACTGTCTATCGAGGGGTTTAGATAGTAAATCACCTCATCTCAGCCCTTAATTCTGTACAAATATAGCTATAATCAGCAACATACCCGAAAGCCCCGAAACGACTTGAATCGGAGTCGGGGGCCAAACCGAACAAGTCCAGGGGGACCCAAGGTGGGTCCCACATATTTTTGGGGTCCAGGGGGAAGGAGGACCTCGCCCCATTGGCGATCCCTTACTGGAACTTCCAGAGGTCGGTGAGGACCTAGCCGGTTCAGTGAGGCCTCGCCGCCAAACGGGCCCAGACGGGCGGGTCGACCGGGCCGATCGTGTTTTGGGGGTTGTGTGGCCCACTTATGCACGAAGTTTGGAGTTAAACCTCTCCTACGTCGCCCCTCCTCCACAACCTACCCCTCTAAGTTTCTTTTTTCTCAAGAAAACCTCCAAATCTCCATTCAAATCCTCCTCCAAGCCCATCTCCCTCCATTTTTGTGTACTCTCTCCACTACCCTACTGTAAACCCTTCTCTATTGCTACCTATCGCTCCATTCTCTCCCATTTGAGCTCTTAAACCCCCTATTTAATTCTCAAATTCGTGTAAACCCACTCACCCATCTCATCTCTTCATTTTCCTTCTTTATCCCCTTTCATTTGAGCCTTTACACCCTCATTTGAGGCTCAAATCCGTGGAGACCCAAAGATCTCATCCCATTCCTCCCTTTTCTTCAGTTTTTCATGGCTCTATTTGAGCTCATTACAGCCGTATTTTCGATTTCCACCTTTCTCTCTCATGGGAAAGAGGAAGTGTGCCATGGATGAAGTCGGGCCTAGTCGCCCTACTCGTTCAAGGAAAAAGTAAGGCACCACCGCAAGCACGGGCGTTGAATGGGAGATACGGACTAAGCGGGACCTTGATCCCCAAGCTCCTCTCCCAAGAGCTCTACTGGCGGATTTATCGCATGGAGTTTATGAGGACCGTAGGGTCCTTTTTGAAGTGCACATGGATGCAAGGCTCTTTGGGGAGTATTTGTTGTTTGAGCGCCTGGGTGAGGCCGATTGAGGCCCTATGTTTAAGGAAAAATATCACGCAAATGTAGGCACTGTCCGTGCATTCTATGCCCATATTCAAGAGCCTACGCTGGAGCCCTTGTAGTTCAAGATCCCCGTGGGAAGAGGTCAGGAGGCCACAATTGACGCTGGCCTGATAGCTCGACTCATGGGAATGTCACTTGGCCAAGTCCACGCGAGCAAGAAGAATCTGAAGAGTGCACATGAAAGGGATTGCCGTACGCGTTTCCTGTGTGGTCGACTAGTGCAATGGCAGCCAAACAATAGCCTCCTAGCGTCAAACATGATGGATAATTTTCACCTACTCCACCATATCTGCACGTTTAACGTCTACCCTAGGTGGAGCAATCACAGTGAGTGTACGCGCTTGATGGTAGAATTTCTATACCAAGCGGGACAGGGGAGAGAAGTTGTGCGTGCGTACATATGTTTTGCGATAGATAGTTCTTACTGCATGCTCTAATAGAAGGACTGATTTGCTCCCCTTCGGCCGACTTATATGCAAGATTGCATGCGAGTTTGGCTACAGACTTGGAACAGAACTCCCAATGCTGCAACATTTCATCAATGAAACTACTCTCAATTAGATGGAGATCGGGCCACGAAAACGACAAGCCCGACTTGAGGAGAGTGAGGATGAGACAGAGTGATGAGGAAGAGGGTGGAGTTTAAATAGAAGAGGAAGAGAGCGAGGAAGAAGAGGAGGCCTAGGACACGGAGGAGAGCTCCCCTCCTATGGCACCAGAGCAGGACGCTGATCGGGCTGCTAAGGATGCCCGTTTAGCTTGGCATGAGGAGGGTCAGGCTGTCCTACGACAGAATCTGATGGATCTTTGAGGCCTTGTGAAACATAAGTTCAAGAAGGTGACTCGAACCTTGAAAACCATCCTGTGCTGTCTGTAGGATAAGGGCGCCCCTCCTCCTTCGCCAGACTCGGATGCCTAGTCATCCACACCGTCGCCTTGTGTGGTTGTTTTGTTGTTGTTTTAGGATCTTTGTGTTTTCATATTGATAGGCCTAGTAGTGTATGAGTGGTATCACTATTATGATTTATAGTTAAAAAGTTGTGGTTGGTAGAGTGTGTTAAACGTTTGAAGTCTTGGTTATATTAGCTCACACGCATCTTCTGTCATGATTCATTTAATGTTGTCTCATGTATTATGATAAATTTCGGTTAATGAAAGGCATGCAGTCTCTTATGCTATGAAGTGAGTGAATGCTTGAAGGATTGTGTATTGTTATGCTACATCTTACACAAGTTTCACCCTATGTCATATAGGGAATTCCACCTAAGGTTATGCGGAGCACGGCACGCCTCACACTTACTGATTCGATGGCCCAGGCACCTCCCCAATGCAATGGTCATACAGACCCCGGTGTGGGCCCTATTCGTGAGACTATGCCTGAGTCTCAGCCATCTACTGGTCTTACAGTTGGGTCGCCACCTTGCACACCACCGGTTCGTGAGTAGAACCTGCGTCTTCTTCAACGTGGCACGTGCCTCAGGCAGCCCCACCTATGGATAAGTTAGAGTAGTTATTGATGATGATGCACCAGCAGTAGCAGATGCAACAGCATCAGTAGCTTTTGGCCATGATTGCAGGCGCCCTAGCTCAGGGTGGGAGTGCGACTCCACCTTCACCATTTGTACACCCTGCTGAGACTGTAGGGCCTTCTGCTCAGGATGAAGGTGTGACTTTACCTACTCCTGCTGTATGCCCTACGGGGAATTTGGGTACTAGTGGCCTTCTCGAGCGATTCCAGCCCTTGCGGCCCCTACCTTCACGGGTTCTCACAGACCCGAGGAGGCTGTATATTGGCTGGACCGCGTCTCCAAGATGCTGAGGATGCTACACTGTACAGAGCCGGAACAGGTCAAGTTGGTAACCTTCATGTTTAAGAAGGAGGACAGCTTGTGGTGAGATAGTGTCCTACGGACTGTTGCAGTCGACTATGTATGGACGTGGGCGGCATTTGAGGACCACTTCCATGAGAAGTACTATCCCCTTACATACCGGCATGAGAAGGAGAATAAATTTTTGTGCCTCAGATAAGGAGGCATGTCAATGACAGAGTACGAGCACCGATTTACGGAGATGGGCTGATACGTCCCTACTATACTTGCTGACGCACAGATGCAGATGCGACATTTTTCTGAGGGCCTGCGACCTGATATTTGTTCAAAAATGTGTTGTGCTAGCATACTCTCCTATGTTGAGCTAGTACACATGTCTATGCGAACAGAGTAGGATGGGGATCGATTGTCGCGTTCTCGTGGGCGTATGATTCCTAGGCCACGACCAGATATACCGAGCAGGCCATTCCTTGGCAAGAGGTCCCGTACCGACTCTCCTCCCAAGATCGCGGTGCCACTAGTTCCAATGAGGTGACCTAGTGTGACATGTACTTACTGTGGGAGACCAGGTCACACTGTAGAGAGTTGTTTTGCGCGTATGAGAGATAACTGGTTTTCGCCGCCGCAGAGAATCAACCACCCTCCCCCTCAAGTTTTGTCGGCTCCACCCCTACGAACTGCACTGCACATCCATCGTTTCGACCGCCGACACCTCAATTTTGGTCTTCCCAGCGACCTACGGTGCCTCAGACCAACTGATCCCAGCAGGCGCACGTCCATGCACTTACAGCGGAAGCGCCTGACTCTACAGCTACGGTACCTTTGCCCTTCGAGCTCACCGCCCACATCGAAGGTACCCCTATATTTCTGTTGGTGGATACGGGATCCACTATTTTCGTGATATCATGTTCTGCGGTCAAGCGCCTAGGGCTGAAGACGACCCCGATGGTTGGGGTGCGAGTCATTACGGCACCAGGGACTTTTACAGATGCCACCAAAATGTGTGAGGGTTGCTTAATAGATCTAGGGAGCAGGACGATATGTATTGACCTGATTGTCACCACACTGTAGCATTTCGATGTCATCCTTGGTATGGATTGGTTAACTGAAGCAAGAGCCGAGATTGACTGCGAGACCCATCTAGTAACAGCTTACGGGCCTGAGGGCACGCCCTTTACATTTCCCGTGCAGGTCAGTTGTCCTTTTCGAGTTCTTTGTTATGCTTCCTTACTGAGGAATATTGATGGCCTGACACTTGAAAATACGCCTGTAGTTTGGGATTTTGGGGAAGTGTTCAGTAAGATACCGGGGCTACCTCCTCGTCGCGAGGTTGATTTCACCATTGATCTAGCGCCTGGTGCGACACCCATTTCACTCCCGACGTACCGCATGCCTCCGTGTGAGATGGAGGAGTTGAGGAAACAGATCGACGATCAGTTAGATGCTGGCTTCATATGACCGAGTGTATCTCCTTGGGGAGCACCTGTGTTGTTTGTGAAGAAGAAAGATGGGTCACTGCGGTTGTGTATTGATTACCGCAGATTGAACCAAGTGACGGTGAAGAACAAATACCCTCTGCCCAGGATAGACAATTTGTTTGATTAGTTAAGAGGAGTGCAGTATTTCACGAAGATCGATTTGCAATCTGGGTATCATCAGTTGCACGTTAGGGATGAGGACGTACAGAAAATGGCTTTCAGGACTTGTTTTGGGCACTACGAGTTTCTTGTGATGTCGTTCGGTCTTACGAACTCACCAGCCGTATTCATGGACCTGATGAACAGGGTGTTCCAGCCATTTCTATTCTGATTCGTCATCTTGTTTATAGATGACATCCTAATATACTCTAAGAGTCGGGAAGAACACGAGGAACACCTGCGAGTAGTATTGGATACTCTAAAGAAGAACCAATTGTTCGCAAAGTATAAGAAATGCGACTTATAGAAGGAGGAAGTGAAGTTCCTGGGACATGTGGTGTCCAAGGTAGGGATCGCGGTGGACCTTGCTATAAGGTAGCCGCGGTTCAGGATTGGGAATAGCCCGGTTCGATTACTGAGGTGAGGAGTTTTCTTGGTTTAGCGGGTTACTAACAACGATTCATTAGGGACTTCTCAAAGATAGCCGGACCTTTGTCTCAGTTAACTTGAAAGGATCTGAAGTTCACCTGGAATGAGAAGACGGAAGCAGCTTTTCAAGAGCTGAAGGACAGGTTGACGTCCGCCCCTGTACTAGTATTGCCAGAGCAGGGGGTCAAATATACGATATATACCGACGCGTCTCATGTTGATTTGGGATGTGTCCTTATGCAGAAGGACAGGGTGATTGCTTATGCCTCGAGACAGTTGAGGAAGCACGAGGAAAATTACCATACGCATGACCTGGAATTAATGGTCGTCATTTTTGCATTGAAGCTCTGGAGACATTACCTCTACGGAGAGGAGTTCGAGCTCTTTTGCGACCACAAGAGCCTTAAGTATATATTCACTCAGCGGGATTTGAATATGAGGCAGCGCCGATGATGAAAACCTTGAAGGACTTCAATTTCGAGGTTTCCTACCATCCTGGCAAGGCTAACCTTGTGGCAAACGCATTGAGCCGCAAGAAGGAGATTGCATTTGCGGCTCTGCTGATGGTTGAGGAATGGCACATGGTGGAATTCATGCGTGACTTTGAGCAGAAGCTCACTGTAGTGGAATCGTTTGAGAGTATCACGCATATTCGAGTGCAGCCGCTTGTTGATGACCAAATTATTACGGTCCAGAAAGACGATGAGCGACTGGTTGAGCTTAGAAAGCTGACTAGCGGTGATAAGGAGGCCGAGTGGAGTGTTGATATGAATGAGGACCTACATTACCTTGGCCGCCTATGCATCTCAGACATTCATGATTTGAGACATGAAGTTCTCGAGGCAGCTCATAGTTCAAAGCTTGTGATGCATCATGGTAGCACGAAGATGTATCAAGATATGAAGAGGTCATATTAGTGGGAGTATGTGTCCCATTGTCTCACATGTCAGCAGGTCAAGGCAGAGCATCACCGACCTCCTGGACTCCTTAAGCCCATGCCCATAGTTGATTGGAAATGGGATTTCATTTCCATGGATTTCATCTCAGGGCTACCGAAGACGAGGAAGGGACATGATTCCATTTAGGTGGTTGTGGACCGTTTAACAAAATCGGCCCATTTCCTCCTTATTAGAGTTTCGAACTCAGCAGACGACTTGGCCAGATTGTATATCAAAGAAATAGTGCGTCTACATGGAGTTCCTTTGGAGATCATGTCAGATTAAGACACGCGATTCATATCCATCTTCTGGACACTTATCCAGAAAGCGATGGGTGTGAAGTTGAAGTTCAGTACCATGTTTCACCCACAGACTGATGGCCAGACGGAGCGGGTGAATCAGATTTTGGAGGATATGCTGGGGGCTTATGTTTTGGACTTCAAAGACAGTTGGGATGACTGTCTCCCGTATGTAGAGTTCGCCTACAATAATAGTTTTCAGGCGAGTATTGGCATGGCTCCTTACGAGGCCTTGTACAGGCGCCCTTGCCGAGCACCGCATTGCTGGGCAAAGGTTGGTGAACGCAGTTTGATTGGCCCAGATTTAGTACAGGCAATCTCAGAGAAGATCGACATTATCAGGCGTCGACTTCTTACAGTGCAGAGCAGACAGAAGAGCTACGCCGATACGAGGCGACGACCCCTGGAGTTCGAGGCTGGAGATCATCTGTTTCTTAGAGTTTTTCCTATGAAGGGAGTCCTTCGGTTTGGAAAGAAGGAGAAACTTACGCCGCGGTTAATTGGCCCATTCTAAATATTAGACCGAGTGGGTGTGGTGGCATACAGTCTTGCTTTACCCACACCACTTGCGGGCGTACAAAACTATTTCAGTATCTATGCTGAAGAAATACGTTCATGATCCTTCCCACATTATCAAGTGGGAGCAGGTACAGTTGAACGGGGATGCTACATATATACTGCGACCGACGCATATTTTAGAAGGTTATCTCACTAGTTAAGGTACTGTCGACGCATCACACTGAGGAAGAGGCTACTTGGGAGACAGAGGCCGAGGTCAGAAAGAACTACCCTTAGATTCTTAAGGAGTATGAAAAGGTACTAATTTCGAGGAGGAAATTTTTCTTTAAGGGGGGTAGATTGTAACGCCTCAGAAAATTCCGTACAAAGACCCAAGTACCACCTCAGGCAGAAATCACTCAGGATCAAATCCTTTAGGAATTAGACAAAACTAACTAAGTGTTAAACTAGATTAGCTACAAAATTCACTTGAAACTTAAAATACGATCTACAAGACCCAAAACTTGTAAAATCATTGACGCTAGGTTACCCTAAAATCTACGATCAATCTCATTACCCAGTTGCTCTCGGGAGCACATTGAAACTCCGTATCGGATCTGAACCGCACGTCGAAAGTCCGATTAATACGAAGTAATATAATTAAGACCGTCTTGCTGGACTTGACAATCACCTCGGAAATCAAGTCTAAATAGTGTCCCGGGGCTCTTCGTTTGAGCCCGGAGTGAAGTGTGTGAGAAACGTGGATATTTTAAAAATAAAAATCTAAATTTAAGTAATCTGAGACTTGTCACTTGCAGGCCGAATATAAGGATTTAGACCGTCAGAATCTGACCCAAATACACCCTCGGATCAGGAAAAATTTCATACATAGGTTATTGTACTTGTGGCCTTGATCGGTGATCGTGGACCGTTGAATTGAAACTGGTTCGCCACGGGCGATCTGTAAACCCGATCGAACCGAAAACTCAGCTTGACCTAGATCCATCATAAGGGAACTTAAGTCCGACCTTAGGCTTAAGGGGGGGCTCTAGAAGTGCTCCGTTGAGCTGAAACAAACTCCCTTTGGCTATAACCTAAGTATACCTTAGCCCTGGGGCCATTTCCATCAGTTTTAGGCCTATATAAGGACCTTAAACCCTCTCTCATTCACTCCATACGAATTTGGAAAAAACCTTAGGAGAGAGAAAAGAGTAAAGAGAGAGAAAGTGAGAGAAGTTGGAGTCACTCTTGGTATTCGATCTCTGCTATTCTACGTGCCTATCCATCACTACCAAACCCTATTCCGGCGAATCTGACTTCGTTCCTAGGTAAGAAAATCTAACCCTAATCTATTCTAGGGTTTTCGATTGTCGCTAGTAGCGAAATAGCTGACTCAAATCGTGTTATAGGTTGTCATTCGATCGTTGACGAAGACTTAGAGTCCTTGTCGAATTCGTTACGCTTTTACGGCGTAAGGTGCAAACTATAGACATATAGGTTATGGTTTTCAAAGCTTTCAATGCCGGATAATGATAGATTCATGATGTGGGCGTTATTTCACATGCAAAATGCGATGTTCGTTTTGCAATTCAGTTATATATGAAATTTGTGGAGTTTAGTGTATTCTGTGTCTGTGTAGAAAATACCGTATACATACGAAATATGAAAGTGTGTTTTTCATGATTAACTACTGTGTGTATATGCTAGTTGTATGTGTAACAACTCCTCGGCGAAAGGATTCGGCCTAATACATGTTTTGGCCAACATACGTTATGTATGTTAATAAGTATAGTCTAAGTGTTTGTGAAAATGCTTGTATGAGTAAGTAATTAGGAGATAGTGCTTTAGGTGGGTGTTGAGATAGGATTCTCAACTACCTTAGAGATTGTGTATGATTTCCTCCTTGCAAGTTGTTTAGTTTAATCGCTTACTTATGAAATGTATGTGTTTGGATTTCCTATTTACATTGTGTTTTATAACATGCTTGTTAATATGTTTAAATTACCTGTTCTGACTACTTCACATGCTTACTGGTTAAGGATTGAATGTGTTTGGGGCTAAAGTATAGTCCAGGCAATCGGTAATAGGCTTTGAGTTCATGGTTAAGATTCATTCACCACGTAGGACGTGTTTTACAAACCCGAGTCGTGCTAGAGTTGTTAGCAGTGGTTAGGCCACACGAAGTGCTTACGCACTTCATTTCAATCGATTCGATGTGCGCTTGGGCTAGTCGAGATCGTCAAGTAACTTGATTTGCCTATTGTATGTTCACCTTGTATGAAAGTTAATGCCTGAACCTAAGGTACCAAACTCACCGGTGAAATCCCGTCTAACCTTAGTACCTCGATCCGCTAAGACTCATGAGCCGGACATGGTAGTATGGGACATCGTGGTCGAGCTGTCGGCCTACGCTGGGGCGACGAGCCTCCCCGTAGTGACTAGTGAGCAACATCGCCTCGTGAGCTGAATACAGTGGAATGAGATACTATATTCGAGCTGTTGGCCTACACTGATAAGGTGACGAGCCCTTTGTAGTGACTTCGAGCATACTCTGAGTCTACGTAGAGGTGACAACCCTTCTGTAGCAACAAGAGTATAAAATAGGCCTACACTGATTAGGTGACGAGCCCTTTGCAGTGACCTAAAATCGCAACACGTATGAGATTTACTAGGACTGACGACCATAAAATGGATCATTGTTTGGGAAATGAAATAAGAGAGGTACCTTAGTTTCCCAATCCTACTGTATGAAATAGACTAATAAGAACTCGGTAATCACGTTCATAACATCGAACTGCATGTGCCCCGGGTTGAAAAGCACAGAGGGAAGAAAGCATGTCGCGACCGTAAGATGGTGTCGTACGAGGGAGTGTAGGCGAGGGCATGCATCATTGTTCATATCATTCTTGCATTAATAAGAGTATCTAGGTATGTTTGATTTTACTGCTTTATCATTACTGCTTGACTGAATTGATAACATGTTAACCTTTGCTGTATAGTTCCACTAAGTTGATCACTTGCTCCCACGTTATGGGACAGTGTTTTAAACACCAACTAGACTCTATCTTGATTTTAGATGATGATGTGACCCCAGGGGCGGAGCCTGATTACTATGACGATCAGGACGATTTCTTGTATATGTAGTTCTCCGACGGTTTCACTGAGGCCGTCTGGATCGATGGGGCTACAGGGCTTATCATTGTAGTTGAACTATGTTTTTGACATTTTGATTTTGAAACTATTACATGTATATGGTCACTCAGTGATGTATTCATACTCTAGAGACCGATCGTGAACTTTTGGCTCATACACATCTTTTAGTCTTCCGCATGCGTTATATTAATTGATCTGGAGTATGAATTACTGTTTTGGTATAATCCCACTCATAATTAGCACACTAACATGGACAACATTCAATCATAAGCATATATGTTGCATAAGTGATGCTTTGGAACTCAGGAGTTGAGTTGCTACTCGAACCCCGATTTTCAGGGCGTTACATTAGGTCTAGGAACTAAGTACCGAACATCATTTCTAAAAATTGATTAAGCTATTCTTGCATCACAACTATCCAGTTTTTGTCAGTAAGAGCTTCTTTTATGTTAACCTGTTCTATCTGAGATGTAAAGCACACATAATTACACATCTTCAAGTTGTCTACGAGTGCGCACACCAGTGAGAGGGTTTTAAGAATTTGATTAGTTGGATGGTCTTTAACAGTCCTCAGTTGAGAATTATTTTGACTTGATGAAGAATCTGGTTTATTAATTATAAGTACTTCATCATTATATGAACTCGAGACAGGTGTATTCAAGTGATTGTCAATAACCACATTGATAGATTCTTGAATCACATTGGTCCTCTTATTAAGAACTCGATATGTTCGACTATTCAGAGCATACAATAAAATATCCCTTCATCACTTTTGGTGTCAATTTTACCTAGATTTTCACGATCACGTAAAATATAGCACTTGCTGCCAAAAACTCGAAAGTATTTGACAGTAGGATTCGTATCATACCACATTTCATAAGCCATTTTACTATTTGATTTTCTCTTATAAACGCGGTTAATTATATAACACACAGTATTTATGGCTTTGGCCCAAAGATTTTTAGGGAGCTTCATATTGTTTAACATTACATTAGCCATTTCTTGAAGCACTCTATTTTTTCTTTCAACTATGCTATTTTGTTGTAGTGTTTTGGGCGTAGAGAATTCATGTGATATTCCCTAGTCACTGCAAAACTTCTCAAAACCACTATTCTCAAATTCTGATCTATGATCGCTATGGATCTTACAAACTTGACTCTCTTTTTCAGTTTGGATACGTCTAAGTACCCTTTTAACTTCATCGAGAGTTTCTGATTTGTCTCTTAAGAAGACTACCCAAGTATATCTGGTAAATTCATCAACGATTACCAGAATATACTTTTTGCTACCTCAACTCTCTGTTCTAGTGGGTCCAATCAGATCCATATAGAGGAGTTCGAGCGGTTTAGATGTGGCATTAGAGTCCACCTTTCTGTGAGAGCTCCTATTTTGTTTGTCATTCTGGCATTCCTAACTTATTTTATTTATTTTCTGTATTTTGGGTAAGCCTCTTACTAACTCTCTTTTGCTCAATCTATATAAGTTGCGGTAGTGTACATGTCCAAGGCGTTTATGTCATAATCTGGTCTCATTGGTATGGACCATGTAACACGATAGATTAGATAAGCTTGACTCACTTACAATGTAGCAGTTTTCAGAAGTTCTATGACCAGTTAATATTACTGAACCATCTTTATTTAAAATTTCACACCCTAGGTTTGAAAATTTTACGCTATGTTTTTTATCGTATATTTGAGAAATGCTTAATAAGTTGTGTTTTAAACCTTCTATATATAAAATATTCTCAAATAAAGGGAGGTTAGAAAGTTGAACCGTACCTTGGCCAATAATCCTGCAGTTGCTACCATCACCAAATGTGACTGAACCATCAGTCATGTCCTTAAGATTGGTGAACAAACCTTTGTCACCAGTCATGTGTCTGGAGCATCCACTGTCTAGGTACCACTTTGAATAACTTGAAGCTTTGAAAGTCGTGTGAGCAACCAAGCAAGTAACCTTAAGAACCCACTTCATTACAGTTTTGGGTGTAGGAGTATAGCTGGTCTTCTTGTGTTTGTAGTTCATATAAGATCGACCCATTGAGTTAGATTTTAAGAGATCCTTAAGTAAATCATCAATTTTCTTAACTAAAGGATTACGATTCTAATTTTTATAATTATATGGTTGGTTTTAGGTTTTAAGGATTGAAAAGTTTTAGCTTTTTTAGGAAATTTTTTATTTAAACTTTTCCCTTTTGAGTTTGAAGACTCTCTTTTCACAAACTTGGGAGGTATATTCTTATTTTTAGGAGGAATACTTTTATTGTAGCCCAAACAGGATCACTCGCCACATTTTCTGGATCCGGATAATAGTGTTTCTAACTTAGGATCACCTTGGGCATACCTCCATGTATCCTTTAAACTCAAAAGTGAAAAGACTTCAAGTTTTAGTTTTTCATTTTTAGATTTAAGATTTTCAACAAGGGAGGTTTTGAAATCTAAATCGCATTTAGTCTTTTCAAAACAATCTGAAATATGAGATTTTTCTAAAACAAGAGTATCAAAATTTTTATTAAGTTTTAAAAACTTTTCTTTCTGAAGTTTTAGTTTTACGACAATCTTACAACTTTCCTTGTATAGGGCATTGTAAGCATCTTGAAGATCTTATTCATTTTCATGAACACTATTCAGATTTTCTTCACTAGTTAAATCATCATGATCTGAAAAAGTGAACTTGGCTAGAGTCATAAGGGCTTTGACTTTATTGCCCGACTCGGTTTCAGAATCTTCTGATTCAGAAGAGCCTTCAGAGCCAGAAGATTCATCCCAAGTAGCCAACATACCTTTCTTTTTAGGTTTGTCCTTTTTAGGACACTTGTTTGCTAAATGCTCATATTCATGGCAGTTGTAACATTGACTATCTTTTAATGATTTCCAAGTTTTAGATTTAGATCTTTTCTTATCATTAAAATTTTGAAAATCAACCCTCTTTTTACTTTTGAAGATCTTGTAAAACTTTTTAGCTAAAAGGGTCATGTCAAAGTGTAACTCATAGGTTTGCAAAGAACCAACTAATTCTTCTACCCTCATATTGTCCTTATCATGAAATTCCTGGATCGAAGTCACCTTTGAATTGAACCATTCAGGTAGTGAGCGTAGTATCTTTGCACAGACTTTACTTTCTGGGATTTTATTACTGAGACCCCACATAGAGTTCACAATGTCATTCAATCTAGTATAAAAGTCCATGAAAGTTTCACTTTCCTCCATACGTATTTCCTCGAATTTGGTTGTGAGGATTTGAACTTTAGATTTCTTGGCAATTGTTGTTCCCTCATGTGTCATTTCTAAAAATCCCAGGCTTACTTTGCAGTATCATAGGATATAATTCTTTTGAATTCATCTGGTGATAGTGCGCAAGTGATTGCATTTAGTACTTTTGCATTGGCACTACTCTCACTTTTCTGAAGTGTGGTCCAAGAAAAATAAGATGAGATTTTCATAGATTTGGATCCATCAGTACCAATTACTTCAGTGGTAAGAGAGGTCCATTCAGTCACTGTGGCTTGCCACACGCTCTCGTCCATGGATTTTAGAAAAATCCTCATTCTAGCTTTCCAATAGGCATAATTGTAGCCATCAAATGGTGAAGGCCTAGTGATTGAAAGGCTATCAAAATTTCACATATCAAATAGCTCAGATCGATTAGCTCAGGAAATTAATTCAAAAGAAATAACAATTAAAACGAGCTATTAGGCTTTGATACCACTTGGAAAGGCCGAGCTATATGTCCTAGAGGGGGGTGGGGGTGAATAGGACTATGCCAAATTAAAAACTTAACAGCAGAATTTAAGTAAATTAAATACAGATAGCAATAGACAAATTCACAATGTTGAATTTAAAGACAACCTTAAAAGAATGAGTATTGAGAGGTTGATACAAATGTTGTTCTAAGGACAGCCTTGCACCATAAAAACCAAGGGTTTATGGCAGGACAACCTTACTAGAACGGTTTGTATATTAAAAACTCAAACTGATATAGAGGGATAAAAAATAAATAGCAATGGAATAAAATTTAAGCTATTACAATATTCTCCACATTTGTATAAAAGAAATTACAACATTATCCACAATGCAAAAAGGAAAATTACAATCATCCACACAAATACATAAACAATCAAACCACAAGACACAAAGAATTATAGTAGTTCGCTTGTGTGTACACCAACTATTTAAAAAAACAACCACACAACTACTCTACTCCTAATATCCTCACACAGTGGATATTAGCGTTCACTATGAAAATAGGTTTTTCCAGGTTCACCTAAAACCCTCACAATTGTGTTTTTCAAGTGGGATTACACAATTCAAAAACCCCACGCTCTGAGTTTTCTGAATCACCTAAGACAAACCAAAATAGAGATTTTTCTGGCACAGTCTCAAAAACCAAAACAGAAATTTACAATAATGTAAAATACCTAGATATTCTCCTTTTGATGTATCTCGGAAGAACCAATTCGGAGTAGAATTTCAACGTAGAAGTTCAATGTCCAAACTCACTTATGAAATGGTTTTACGTTCTAAATTGATTTTAAATTAAATCAAGTTGGGCTAGCTTTATTTGATTTTAATTCCAAGAAAAGGGCAATCTCAATCCCTTCTTCAAATATGAATGGAATATATAATACAAAATTAAATATAACAAAGATAAATTAAGGGAATATTAAATGAGCACAATATAGCTTAAAAAGAACACTGACTTATCTCTCAGAGTGACGAATTGAATAAAATACTCTGAAATTCTTGCTCTATTTAGAGATGAAGAAAGCGCGTTCATGACTAGTCCTGTGGATACTACGACTGGTCGTAAGACCGACAGATTTTTGAAATTTTGAGCGCAATCGGATACAGCCGTTCCACGACTGGTCATAGTACCTTCACGACCGGTCGTGTTGCCTCCACGACTGGTCGTGACCTGTCCACGATCGGTCGTGTGGAGCCTGATTTAGTCACTGGAGTTTGAGTCCTGGCTGTAGGACTGATCGAGCACGAGTTGTGCACTGTTCACACGACTGGATACGAAGTCTCCAGACTGGTCGTGGCTTAACCAAAAAATTTCAAAAATTTTTTGTTGTGGAATTTCTTGGACCGATCGAGCCTGTGTTAGGACTAGTCGAACAAAGTCCAAGACTAGTCGAACAACAGACTTTTCACTTGTAAAATGAGTAATTGAATTATGTATTCAAAATGACCTGCCCTAAGGTCAATCTATGGTCATTCATACCTTGTTAGTGATGTATGAACATTGAAACTTCTTTTCTTTCTATTGATAGTTGATCTTTGAAGTTCACGAAGCTTGTGATCATTACATGATGAAGCTTGATCTTGAAACCTTTTGAAGCTTCAATATAAATCTTGAATTTGTAACTTTTAGAAGCTTGAACTTGAAACCTCTTAAGTCTTGAACTTGAGGTTCAAAGAAAAAGACTTTGTCTTAACTTGGAACTTGATCTATGAATCTTGAAACATTGAACTCACATTTGTTGTTGTACTTAAACATGACCATGTAAACTTGCATTTCTTGTAGGAAAGATCTTTGTTCTTGAGTGATGCACAGTCTTCATTATGTAGATGAGCTACACAAGACACAGATTCCAAGAGAGGTTTTGGCACTACAAAATTTGACAATTATAGGAGCTAGAAACCTTAGCCCTTACACTTCCCCTTTCCTTTGATTGAGTAGGCTCAGAAGTAGTGTGTCTTTGAGAGGTGTCCCATGATTGCCCATTTTCTACTAGTGATCTAGGTAATCCCACGCATCATTAGCCTCCTTATTCATGAATTCTCCATTACACATCTGAAAAGGCCGAGCTAAGAGTCTTAGAGAGAGGGGGAGGGGGGGGGTGAATAGGAGTATGGCAAATTAAAAAAATTAAACTGCGAAATAAAGAAAGATAGTACTTAAACAATCTATAATACAGAAATGTAAAACAACCTCAAAAATCGAGTATTGAGAGGTTGATACAAACTTGGTTCTAAGGACAACCTGACACCAAAAACCAATAGTTTATAGCAGGACGACCTTTGTAGAACTTGGGTGAGTATAAAAAACTCAAACTGAAGAGGACATAAAAGAAATAAATAGCAAAGGAAATAACTAAGCTATTATAACATTCCCACACTTGCATAAAAGAAATTTATAACATTCTCCACAAATGCAAAAAGGGAAATTTCAACATCCATAAAAATAAATATTTAAACAATCACCACAAGACCAGAAATTATAATGGTTCGCTTGTGTGTATACCAACTATTTAGAAAAACAGCCACACAACTACTCCACTCCTAATATCCTCACATAGTGAATATTAGTGTTCACTATGAAAATAGGTTTTTCAAGGTTCACCTAAAACCCTCACAATTGTGTCTTTCAAGTGGGCCTACACAATTCAAAAAAAATCCACACTCTAAGTTTTCTGGATCACCTCAGACAAACCAAAATAAAGAGTTTTTTTTTTTACACAATCTCAATGAAACCAAAAGAATAAATTTTACAAAACTGTAAAATACTTATCTGGATATTCTCATTTTGTTGCAACCCAGAAAAACCAATTCGGAGTAGAAGATCTCTTCCATATGTATTTCCTCAAATTTAGTTGTGAGGATTTGGACTTTAGACTTCTTGACAATTGATGTACCCTCGTGTGTCATTTCTAAAATATCTCAAGCTTGCTTTGCAGTATCACAGGATATAATTCTTTTGAACTCATCCGGTGATAGTGCACAAGTGATTGCATTTAGTGCTTTTGCATTGTCACTACTCTCTTTTCTGAAGTGTGGTCGAGGTAAAATAAGGTGAGACTTTCATTGATTTTGATCCATCGATATTAGTCACTTCAATGGTAGGAGGGATCCATTCAGTCGTTGTGGCTTGCCACACGCTCTCATCCATAGATTTAAGGAAAATCCTCATCCTGGCTTTCCAATGGGCATAATTGGAGCCATCAAATGGTGGAGGCCTAGTGACTGAAAGGCTATCAAAATTTGACATCTTATAAATAGCTTAGATCGATTAGCTTAGGAAATAAATCTAGATAACAATTAAAATGAGCTATTAAGCTCTGATACCACTTGAAAAGGTCAAACTATATGTCTTAGAAGGGGGGGGGGGAATGAATAGGACTTTGTCAAATTTAAAAATAATACCAGTGGAATTAAACAATAAGATAGCCTTATAAATAAATAAATGAAAGATAAGACTTTAAATAAATCACAATACGGAAATGTAAAACAACCTCAATATTCTAGTATTAAGAGGCTGATACGAATGATGTTCTAAGGACAACCTTGCACCATAAAAACCAAGGGTTTATGGCAGGACAACCTTACTAGAATGATTTAAGTATCAATATCTCAAACTGAAGAGGAATAAAAGGAATTAGCAAGAAATGAAAGTCTAAACTATTACAACATTCCCACAATGCTTAAAATATAAATATTACAACATTCACATCTACACATACATCCCACAATTTTGAATGATAAAAGATAGGAGAAATAAATCACACATCCACAAAATACAAAGTTATAGTGGTTCGCCTGTGTGTACACCAACTATTAAACAACAGCCACACAGCTTGCTACTCCACTCCTAATATCCTCACATAGGGGATATCAGCGTTCACTATGAAAATAGGTTTCTCAGGTTCACCTAAAACCTTCACAATTGTGTCTTTCAAATGGGCTTACACAATTCAAAAACCCCACTTTCTAAGTTTTCTGGCTCTCCTCAGATAACCAACCCAATGAGATTTTTCTGGCTCTCCTCAGATAACTAACCCAATGAGATTTTTCTGGCTCTCCTCAGATAACCAACCCAATGAGATTTTTCTGGCTCAATCTCAAAAGAAACCAAAAGCAATGGAAATTTACACAAATGTAAAATACCGGGATTTCTCCATTTGTAGCAACCCGGAAGAACCAATCGGAGTAGAAGTTCGAATATAGAAGTTCAATTGTCCAATACTCACAGTGAAATGGTTCTAGATTCTAGATTGATTTTAAATTAAACCAGTTGGGCTAGCTCTATTTGATTTTGATTCCAAGAAGAAGGAATACAATAATTCCTCTTTTCAAATCAGATTAGAATATTAAAAAAAAATCAAATTGATAAAGTTAATAAAAGAGAATATTAAATATGCATAGCGTAGCTTAAAAATAACACAAACTTATCTCAGAGTGATGCCTTGATTTTACTTGAAGTAGATATGAAACTCTGAAATTCGTGTTCTATTTATAGATGCAGAAACCACGTCTACACTTGTCGTTTAGCCACCACAACTGGTCGTAGGTCGAACTACATTTTGAAATTTTAAGCACGATCGGATAAAACCATTTCACGACTGGTTGTGAGGTGTCCACGACTGGTCATGAGGCCTCCACGATTGGTCGTGACAAACCCACGACTGGTTGA
This sequence comes from Magnolia changhungtana, assembly GCA_030180095.1. NCBI lineage: Eukaryota > Viridiplantae > Streptophyta > Magnoliopsida > Magnoliales > Magnoliaceae > Magnolia > Magnolia changhungtana. Next base: position 3,768,965 of record JASAUF010000554.1, read on the forward strand.
GAGAAACTTGAATTTGTTGCTGGAGTTTGAGTCATAGCTGCAGGACTGGTCGTAAATGAGTGGCACTATTTCTACGACCAGTCGAGCATTCTCTAGGACTGGTCGAAGCTTAACCAAAAAATTCTGAAAATTTGCAACAACTTATGACTAGTCTTGGAATTTCTTGGACTGGTCAAGTCAGTTCAAGGACTAGTCGAACAAAGTCTAGGACTAGTCTTAGAGTAGATCAAACACTTATAAAAAGATTCAATTTGAATTATGTATACAAAATGACTTACCTTGAAGTCAATCTAAGGTCATTTATACCTTAAATGTGAAGTATGGACATTGAAACTTCATCTTTTCAGATGATGGTTGACCTTTGAAGATTATGAAGCTTGAGATCTCTACTAGATGTAGCTTGAACTTGAGATCTTTAAAAGCTTGGATTTGTCATTTTTGAGTTATACTTGAGTCTTGAACAAGCACTCGTCTTCTAATGCAGCTCTTGAAATATTCCGAATGTTAAAGCTTACAGAAGTAGATAAAGAACTTGACCTTGCATTTCTTGAAGTAGATCACTATTCTTAACTTATAGCATTGATGCAGTGTTTTGAACATACAAATCAACATGCTACACAAGACATAGATTGTGTTTTTGGCACCACAAAATTTGACAATCAAAGGAGCAGGAAACTATAGTACTTATAAAAGTCCCTTGCGATGAATCCCACAACTTGCGATACCACGTACTATCATCCCAACTACACACCCCAGCCTCGTCATTTCTTTTACATTGTATACTACATTACATCCTCTGCATATGACATATTGTGACGCCCCGTCACCGTGGTCACATGTGGGCGGGCACACGTAAGCGGACGCTGATGTGGGCGGGGCCTAACGGGCCTGGGCGAGATACCAGTGGATGGCAGGCTACTGTACAGATAGTGAAGGAAGGACCTTATCTCACATATTCGTGGATTCATCAAGTTTTGCATATTGCACTGCATCCTCAGCATATGACATTTGATTTATTATGTCCTTGTACTCGAATGATTACACATCAGCCTTGCCATTGCCTTTCCATCGTATGCCATATAGTAGAAAATGAAATTTGATTATCTTGTTCATGATGATTGGCTATTTTAATTATTCATGGTCGCTTGTTGACTGACATGCCTATTATTGTTGTCATGTTCATGATAACTTGTATAGTTGTACGACATGCTTGATTGATAACCTACTCACCTATGATAATATGATTGGTTGATAGCATGTCTATGGTTGTTTTAGATGTCTTTATGGGAGAGCCTTGATAAGACGTGTTTTACTCCCGGCACGCAATAGACTCACGAGCTATGATTTGCTCATACGTATGACTTACACTTTTCAGGATACATACAAGAGTTGTTGGAGTTTGCTATTATTTCCTTCATTACTGTTGAGTCAGTGCACCATATCATGTATGACATGTCAAATAAATTCATCTCTTTGATATGCGTTGATACCATGTACAAAATGTGTAACCGCCTAAACAAATTACTCCTTTAAAAAAATTCACACTAAAATATCCTCCTTGTAGGATCTCAAGATCGAAATCTGGCAAATGGGTGTCAGGAGTCAAGAATGGGATACTATGGAGGCTGTCAGCACCGAATTCGGCGATCGGAAATTTTATGAGCCCGGTTTTTGAGTTTGGAGTGTGACAATAATTCACAAAAAGCAAACTGAATGTATCTTGTGATTTAGATCCACATGATATTCAAACTTCCTCTTAATCAATTGAGTGTAAGAACCGTAAGTGATAGGTTAGTTAATCAAACTCCAACAATACAAAATTCAATCTCTATCTTATCGTTATACTCAAAACATTCTTACATTCATAAATTATCATTTTCCAAACACATTTCAACTTGAAATTTTAAAAAAAAATTTACTCAAAAATAAGAAAGTACTAATTAGTTTACCTAATCCACACACCCTAATGTAGGATCCGGGTCTTTTGCAACATTGCTCGTGTGCACACGTGTCCCAACTTGCACCATTGATAGACCATACACTACACCCTAGTGCACCTAAAAAACTCACCTAAGTGATTTATTTCAGATGATCTTGAGACCTCTATTATGTGGACCGCTCGTCATTGCGATCGCAATGGCGAAAACCGCACGTCAATCCGACGCTCCGTTAGTGAGATATGCCCCATTGAATGTAAGGCCAAAATTATGTATCCAGTAACACAAGCAACCTTTATTATGCTAGGCCCATTGGAGTTGAGCCCATATGGGCCTAAAGCCCACTTTTAGAATATGGAAATTACCAACAAATAGGACAATTACTACATGAAAAAATAAGAAGCTAGCACATATAAGACAAAATTAGATTATATTCCAAAACTCATCATTAGCTCTCTCCCCATGCCTTAGAACCTAATCATGACCCATGTCCACCTCATCATATATATGCATCCAATGCATGTCTTGATTTGTCCCACATCATCTTACCACCTCAACCCCCAATTCCCTATATAAGAGTAGGAGCTCTCTTACACTTATTCTTTTCCTATACTTAGAAAAATTCTGAAATTGTAAGAGAGAGTTGGGCCAAAGTGGACCACACATCATCATCCAACCATCCATCCATTGAGGTGAGTGTACACCCCTCCTCCCATCCTCCTCATCCTCCTCTTTATTTCTCTTTTTATTTTCTTGATATGTGTGGGCCCCATTAGTGTAGAGTTCTTATGTGCATGTATTTATGGCTATGGTGGTCAACATTATATCCATACGCTTCACATGTAATCCTATTTTTTTTTGTATCTAGATAGTAAGCTTTAAAAATCATATAAAATCAATCATGACAAGATCAGAGTTGAAACTTGGGAATAATATGAACCACAATATGAACTAACTCTGGACTCAATTTTGTAGACATCCAACGGTCCAATCATTCGTAAAATCAAGTTTACTTAACTGCTTTCCAGCAGCACATGCAAGATTCTGATTTGCCTAAAATAGACCCATTTTTAACTCTTTTAATGAATGTATTAAAATATACGTTCCATTGGATTCATAGAAAATCGAATTAGCTTTTCAACGGTATATAATAAGCCTCAATCGGAGTTCGGACGGTTGAGATCTTGGCCTTATACGAAAGATGTATTTGGGAACTTGTTATGACCATTCTTGTGTGAGCCATATCCATAATTCCAATGGTCAGATGTATTTGATATTTGCTCTTAACTTACTTAAGATAGTTATTGATTATATGTACTGTCCCTATGGTCAGATTCTTTCATGATAGAATTTAAGAAATTCTGAACCGACAGATACTTCTAAAAGGACAAATCTTGAATTTTTATGTGTGATCCAGATGGATCCAAGACTCTATATGGTTGGAAACCTATAAACGACTTAAATGATGTATTCGCAAACCATCCACTAGCTCTGATTTTCCAACATAGAATCTATTCATAATAATTGATCAAGACATTTCATGTGCTACTTGTATGTTGTATGTATATTGACCACAATATTCATCCTCTTATTAGGGATGACTTGGTAGTGAGACCACTTTTGATTTATGTACTTTATTAGTACATTTTATGTGGACAGCCATGTGTATTGATGTGTGTATCTTATCTATGATTTGCTAGTACGTGGGTCCCACTTGTCATTGGATTTATTTTATTTCCTTTGCACTTTCTATTTGTTGAAAATTTTCAAGTACTTGACTGTATTGCATGTAGGCCTCTTTGACACCTTGTAGTGGGCCCCAAACTCTGTATTTAAGGGTCTCACTTTAGAGGATGTTTAATCCTTATATAAGGGAGTTGAGATGTCCCACCTTTTTGTCAGGAATGATTCCCTAAGTATTTGAAAATTGGGCCCTAAGTTGTGACAGACTCCATTGCTGAAAACTGTCTAATTATTTGTTTTTTGTACCAACTTTGGGCCTCTGTAGTGGTTCACACGCTGAAGATATTAGTAAACCATCACTTGGAACCTTTAACCTACACCAAGTAATAGATAAATAATATTTTAATTGGTCTAAATTAGACCCCACATGATCAAGGAGTGGATCCCAAAATGGGGCAAGGCACATTTGTGCAAAAAAATCTCTGTAGAAAATTAAAATACCTATATCTGGCAATGTACCAAATATTACGTGTGTGCAATCAGTTGGTCCCAACTTATAGTTTTTAAAGTACATATATAGTATAACTAAGGGCACCTGATGGGACACTAAAAGGTGGTCCCCTATGATCATGGGACGTACTCAAGATCGGGCCAAAACTAATTCTGCACTGTGTTTCCTACACATTTCCTCCAAGTACCCATATTTGGGACATCATTGTAAATTATAAACACTTAACTAATGAGGCCTACCTTGTAATTTGTAAAGCCCATACATACAGTTACTAGATGGATCCCTCCTTTCACCATATGTGGTCCCACACGATCACAAATCTGACTTGAAGATGGCCAGAAACCAACATTTGCAAAAAAAAAATTTGTTTGATATAAAATTTATATGGGGCCACTTCAATGGGGTCCACCACCTTCCCAAAGCATTTAATACAGCATTTAATCTCTGAAAAATAGCTCTCAGTTATTGTTGGGCTTAAAAACCTTAAGTGGGCCATCTAGTATAGACTATCTTGTATGGGCCTTACCTTTCATGTAATGAGGTCCACCTGGCTTGTTTTGTAAATGGGTATTGTATAGCTTGTAAAATATTTAATGGATAGATCTTGCTGTCCAAATGTTTTCTTAAGACATAGGTGGCCTTGGGCCCATTTACATGATGCAACCCTAAGGCCCAAGCGGGCCCAACACTAAGAGAAATCATTGGGGAATGAGAAACCCACAATGGTAACCTTCCTCGAGCCTGTTGGGCAGGCCCATTGCCTACTGGGGTAGCTTGCCTTTTACATTACCTCTAGTCAAGTAGACCATGCTTAGAGAGACCTATTTTACAATGCATAAACTAGATAATCGGGCTTTTCTTGGTTTGTTGTGTATGTGGCTAGTGGGCCCGATATGATATATGACATGAAAAATTTTAGCATGTTATCCTTTATGTTTGAGATTGTGCATTATTTCTAGTTGGTGGAATATGTGGAGCCTAATTAGTTGTGGAATTAGATCCACACCATTGAAAGCGTTGTGGTTGGACATTTATACCCTTGGGTTGGCCTATTGGTTCACCAAGTGGGACTCACACTTGACCTATACGACCCCATGCCTTGCATGTAGTTCAAGTCCAGTGTGGAAGTCACACTAGGTAGGACGCACCTAGTGATGGATGAGATGAGAATACACGTATGGTAATGTGATAATGATGATTATGAGTTGTTGGTTGAAATGATAGATATGATTTAATGGATGGTGAATTATTTGTATTGATGATGGATGAGTAATTATTTGTGTTACTTATGACATTTCTTATATTAATCACAAAGTGAAAATGATCCTCATGGTAATGATTATGATATTATATATTCATATGCATGATGGCAAAACATGCTAGTTGACTACCATGCTTGATATCTAAGTGATAATAATGCATGTATTGATTGTCGTGATGATATTGTGGACAAGATAATTATGTTTTGCTTGATGTATGGATGATGATAAATATATGATGTTGGCAAATGTAAGGATAACCTCATGCATGATGGACAACTAACGGCTAGGGCATGTTTGATATTAATGGATGATGGCCATGATATTGACGATGCATGTGAATCCCTATATGTTATGTACTCTGTGCACATGATTGCATGATACATGTTATGAGGATAAATTTGATGTTAAATGATGTCTATGATAATGATAATACATGTTAGAACTTGTGTACCACCATAACCTATGCACCTTATGTATGTACGTGTTATAGGAGCCCTGGTGGCCATTTGTTAAGTATTCACAAGAGGTATAGGGCCTTAGTGTACTATTGAAGACACTTAAATATATGGACCCTCAAGTCACATTGACTATTCTTGTGTTTAGGCCGATTACTGTTTATATCTGATAGTCATGCTAGTGTACCTAATCTAATAGGACACACTGAGAATATACTTAGTATAACATCATGATACATACCCATACACATCATTTGGATGCTTGTTATGAGGAGTGATTAATCATAACATTATGTCATTGGGTAGATTGCTTATAGGACTCCCTGATAGGCGAAGTTGTCCCTCATGAGCGCATGGTATGCACGGGATTTATGCATGACTGGATTGTATGACTCATGCATCTTGCATTGTGTGATATGATTACTATGTACCCTAGCTACATCAGGGTTATGACCTCCATAGGCATATCGTGGATGGTAGGATTGGATACTAGAAATACTTGATTTTAAGCACTAGGGCGCAATGATGTCCTTGGGTGAAAGTCCCCAAACCCTTATGGTACCAGGAGGATGCTCCAATGTTGAGACCGAGTGGATACATGAGCGCATGAGAGCAGGATACCAGTAGGTCACGTCTTCCACTGTGTCGTGGTCGGTTGGAAGGGTGTATGACTTTACCCGCTTGAGTGAGGGGGCAATGACTAGACTGAGTCTGACCCAGCTTGAGGAATGGGTCCACTATCGATAAGTCAGGCCTAATATTGGCAGGTGGATAGTGAGGTTTCTTTCACTTACTCAGTTGTGCACTTAGATGGGGCAGCAAGCTGGTGTTGAGTGTACTAGACCCCGGTGATATTCCAGAGATGAACTGTATTGATATGTGGATCTTGATGAGGTTTGGAATGCTTGTATCACATCTTGCATATGACATTGGCCACGTAGGCCTTATACCGCATAGCCCTAGTATGGCTGACAGCATTGTACTAGACCCCGGTGATATCCCAGAGATGTAGAGTACTGATATTGTGATGCTCCGTCACCGTTGCACACATGAGAGGGCACACGTGGGTGGACGCTGATGTGGGCGGGGCCTAAGGCCCTGGGCGAGCTACCAGTGGTTGGCAGGCTACTGTGCTGGTAGGCTACTGTGCATACAGTAGGGCAGTATCTTGTCTCACATCGGAAGCGTTGTGGTGGTTATATGTGGACTTACTAAGTAGGAGTTGCGTATTCAGCATCTGACTCATTCATTCACTATCCACTCGGGATGGTGGTACGTAAATAAATCATTACATGAACCTTCGCTATGGCTATGATTTTAGTTGGGTACGCAACCAACCTGAGATCAGGAGTTTTCCACTTAAGTCTAGCTATCCAAAATTAGATACAAGCCTGGTTTGAATAAAAGTCTCTTATGATGGACACCATAACTTGCGATACCACATACTATCATCCTGACTCCACACGCCAGCTCTGTCATTGCCCTTCCATCGTATGTCATATAGTAGAAAATGGAATTTGATTATCTTGTTCATGATGAGTAGCTATTTTAATGATTCATGGTCACGTGTTTAGTGACATGTCTATTATTGATGTCTTGTTCATGATAACCTGTGTAGTTGTACGACATGATTGATTGATAACCTACTTACCTATGATAACATGACTGGTTGATAACATGCCTATGGTTGTTTTAGATGCCTTTATGGGAGCAACTTGATAAGATGTGTTTTACTCCCGGCACGCAGTAGACTCACGAGCTATGGTTTACTCAAACATATGACTTATACTTTTTCAAGATGCATACAAGGGTTGTTGGAGTTTACTATTATTTCCTTTATTACTGTTGAGTCTATGCACTATATTATGTGTGACATGTCAAACAGGTTCATCTCTTCGATATGCATTGATACCATGTATAAAATGTGTAACCGCCTAAATAGATTAACCTTGTAGGACCTTAGGATCGAAATCTAGCATATGGGTGTCAGGAGCTGAGAATAGGATACTACGGAGACTGTCAGCACCAGATTTGGCGATCAGGAATTTTGTGAGCCCAGTTTTCGAGTTTGGGGCATGACACCCAACCTAAAATCTACATTGTCCTCAATGTAAAAGATGTAAGTATTTAAAACAAACGAGACAATGAAAAGAATAGTAAAGTGTAGGAAAGGTAGTACCTAAAGAAGGCAAATTGCAGCTCTTCTAACGTTCTCAATGTGAAGATGGGTTAGCACAACAATTAAACAACTGAAAGTAACTTTCCTAGTCCTAAATCCTATGAAAGCAGTAAATCTAACTATACCTCCATCAGACTAGGAGATTAATCTTGGTAAACAGGATCAATCAGAGGTAAGGACATGTCCTCTAAATCAAATTTCTCAACAAATGGCTTTACACGATGTCCATTCACTTTGAAAACATTGTCATTCATTGGATTCTGAATCTCGACGGCCCCATGAGGATAGAAATTAGTAACAGTGAAAGAGTCGGTCTAACGAGATCAGAGTTTACTTGGAAAGAGATGTAACCAATAATTATACAAAAGGACTTTTTGACCTGTTAAGAATGATTTCCAAAGGATGTTCCTGTCATGGATCACCTTCATCCTGTCCTTGTAAATCTTGAGTTTTCATATGCTTCATTCCAGATTTCCCCGAGTTCGTTAAATTGAAGTTCGCACAGTGAGGCATCAATGTCTAATTTAAAGTGCAGGTTTTTGATAGCCCAGTAGGCTCCATGTTCTAACTTTACAGTTAAGTGGCGAGCCTTCCCATAAACGAGTCTAAAGGGAGACATTCTAATGGGAGTCTTAAACATTGTATGGTATGCCCATAGAGTATCAGTCAAATGGATTGAGCAATCCTTGTAAACAGGGTTAACTATTTTCACCAGAATATGCTTAATCTCCCTGTTGGAAATCTCAGCTTGCCCGCTTTCCTGCGGGTGGTATGGAGTGTTCACCTTATGAGAGATGTAGTATTTCTTCATTAACTTTGCAAATGCCTTATTACATAAATGTGAACCTCCATCACTAATGATGGATCGAGGTGTTCCGAACTGGGAAAGAGTGTTTTCTTTTAAGAATTTAATGACCATTTGATGGTCATTGTTTCGGCATGGGATCGCTTCGACCCATTTAGCGACATAGTCTACTACTAGCAAAATGTATAAATTCTCAAAGGATTGCAAGAATGGTCCCATAAAATCGATGCCCCGGCAATTAAATGCTTTAATCATAAAAATGGGGTTCAATGGCATCATATTTTTAATGGGACAATGTTCCTAATTTCTGACAACGCTCACAAGCTTTGCAAAACTCATGAGTATCTTTGAACATAGTGGGGCAATAGAAGTCGCACTGTAAAATTTTGGTCGTGATCTTTTTAGTAGAAAAGTGACCACCACAAGCCTGAGAGCACCAGAAGAAGATGACACTTTGGTATTTTTTGTTTAAGACACATCTCCTTAGAATTTGGTCTAAGCAATATTTGAATAAATACAGGTCATCCCAAAAGAATTTATGAACCTCGGTGAAGAATTTTTTTTCTTATCTTGCGCAATCCAGTGAGTCGGCAAGAAACCTGTAAAAAGATAATTTGTGATATCAGCAAACCAAGGTAAATGGAAGAGTTTGAACAGTTGTTCATCAGGGAACATGTCGTTTTTAGGTGTCGTCTCAAGGGAATCAGGGAGATCAATGTCTGAAAAGATGGTCAACCACTACGTTCTCTATTACCCTTTTATCTTTTATTTCTAAATTAAATTCATAGAGTAAAAAGATCCATCTTATCAAGTGGGGTTTAACATCATTCTTAGAAAGGAAGTACTTCAGCGCCACATGATCAGTGTAAATAATCATCTTGGATCCGATCAAGTAGGACATAAATATCTCCAAAGCGAATACTTCAGTTAGAAGCTCCTTATTTGTAGTATAGTAATTCACATGGGCAGGATTTAAAATTCTACTTTCATAGTGAATAACATAGGGCTTCTTTTCTTTTCTCTCGTTTAACACTGCCCCAATAATATAGTCAGACACAACATAATCTCAAAAGGTATGCTCCAATCGGGTGTTTGCATGATAGGTGCAGTAGTCAACATGCCCCTAAGCTTAGTGAAAGCTTCCTGGCATTTCTCGGTCAACTCATATGGTACATCGTTTTGAAGTAGATTACATAAGGGATGAGAGAGGTGACTAAAGTCCTTTATGAATCATTTGTAAAATCCGACGTGTCCTAAGAAGGATCGTATGTCTCGTATGCTCTTAGGTTGAGGTAAGTTAGAGATAAGGTCAATTTTGGCCTTGTCTACCTCAATTCCCTTGGATGAGATTATATGTCCAATAACTATTCCCTTAGAAACCATGAAATGTCGCTTCTCCCAATTTAGTACAAAATTCTTTTCCTCACATTGCTTTAGCACATTTTTCAGATTTTCTAGACATTTCTTGAAGGATCGACTAAAGACAGAGAAGTTGTCCATGAAGACCTCTAAATATTGCCCCACCATGTCAAAGAAAATACTCAACATGCATCGATGAAAAGTGGCTGGTGCATTACATAGTCCGAATGACATCCTTCGATAAGCAAAAGTGTCATAGGGACATGTGAACGTTGTTTTTTTCCTGATCTTCAAGGGCTATCTCTATCTTATTATAGCCCAAATATCCGTCAAGGAAGCAGTAGTACGAATGACTAGCTAGCCTTTCAAAAATTTGATCAATGAAGGGTAAAGGGAAGTTGTCCTTCCTTGTGACGGTATTCAACTTTTTGTAGTCAATGCACATTCTCCAATAGTAACTCTAGTTGGCACGAGTTCATTGTTGGCGTTATCTACGATAGTGATTTTGGACTTCTTAGGAACCACTTGAGTTAGACTCACCCATTGGCTATCGGATATGGGGTACATTGTAAGACCCCGTTCATTCCATATCATTTTCTATGCCTATGTGCATGATGATCGACGCCCTTAGCCAGACCTGGATTGACAGTTCATAGTGCACGCCCAACTGACCGAAACCTCAAGACCTCGAAACTGATTTCATATCGACCGCCCCATCGCTTCAATCGCGTAGGTACCACCTGTACGTCCGTATGACTCTCCTTTAGTGAGATATGCCGCGAAGAATCGTTGGTGTATCATGTGCACATGTTGCCATATGCTCCATTTCACACATATGCACAACACATGCCATGCACACATGTAGATGCCACACATGGGTGAGAGAATCTCTACCCATGTGTGTGATGTCACCCTCCCATGCCATCCCTCTCTCATGTGCTCCCCAAAGTCAGCTTCTATCCATACCATACCCTATGTGTGACATCATCACACCATGTCATCCCATGCCCCTTTAATCCACCATTAATTCTTAATCATGCACAAATTCCCATGATCCTAGCCAAAGCTAACATTAATCACATTAACCTAACCTAACCACATTTTTATCCATTTCTCTACAAATAGTCCTCCATCCCTTAGCATTTTCACCATTTTCTACAATAACGAGAAAGAGAGAGAGAGGAGTGATCTTGGTGGGCCATCCATTCCATTAATCCCATCCCTTCCATCCATCTCAACCATCCATCTAATCCATTAAGGTGAGTACACCCCCTCCACTCTTATGGTTTGTTTTCTTTCTTGATTATTTGGATGATTAATAGTGGTGATGATATGATTAATGGTGTGGTTGTATGGGAGGAAATATACAAATAATAATAATAATAATTTGTTATAGACTTTATGTGGGACCCATTGATAGCGGGCCCCACCAAAATTTTATACGTCATCCAAACCGTCTAAAGTGTGGCCCATTAGGCTGGCCACACACACACCACCATGCACACATGTGCGCACCACACCACAAATAAGAAAATAAAAAATAATAATAGTAAAATAAAAAAATCAAAATCAAAATATTGGTGGACGCTATTGCTACCAGCGTCCCAGTTGCTTTCTAAGGGGTTGGGGCTGTGGGTCCACAACAGGCCCCACCCATGATGTAGGTATTTAATCCACACCATTCATTCAATTTTTCAGCTCATTTTAGCCCTTGAGGCGAAAAATGAAGCCAATCCAAATCTCTGGTAGGCCACACCATTAAAAAGGTTATTTTAACAGTGATAAACTTTAGGGCCCGCTGTGATGTTTTTGTACGTAAAAAAATGTTGAATATTGGACTGGATTATCTTGGATCTGTCACGAGCCATAGAATCCAACAGATGGACTGGATTATCTTGGTGTGGGCCCCACCTATGAAAAACCACAATAAGAAAAAGCCTGGACGCCACTTGCTGTCAGCGTCTAAAGGATGCGGTAGCAAACAGTGTCATGCTGCTAGACACTGGAGAGACGGCGGGTCCCACCACTGGTCCCACCTTGATGTATGTTAAACATCTACACCGTGCATTTGATGTGTCCCCTTTAGAAATTGGGATAGCCCAAATATCAGCCATACACGGAACTCAGGTGGCCCATACCATCTAAAATCATGTGAAGAGTAGGTAAATCATATAAAAGTACTTGTTGAGGTCCACCTGAAACTTGGACTGACCCCTTAACCAAGTGGGACACACATAATGGATGGACTGGATCTCTCAAGCAGCCCACCTTGATGAGAAATATACAAAATAAAATAAAATAAAATAAAATAGAAAAGAAAGGGCATGGAGGAGGTGACGTCCTCCCTAAACGTTGTGCGTCCAGAGAGGGCGGTCCTTACCCACCTTCGGGGTAAAGTTTTATGGGGCTGATCATGGCCACACCATGATGTATGTGCTAAATCCACACCATTCATCCATCTTACTAGCCCCATTCATTATATGGTCCCAAAAATCAGGCCGATTAGAAGCTCATGCAGGCTTTGCCACTTGGATAGTGGAAAATGTACTCATAATGCTCAGATTTTTCTGGGGCCCACCTTGGTGATGAAAAGTATAATTGGGCCATTTATCCAGCCTTTTAAACCATTTTACGAAATGAGTGAAAGTATGAGGCAGATCCACGCCTTAGGTGGACCACACCATAAGAAACATTGGGAATGAAAATCCCTGCCATTAAATCCCATAAGTTCTACCATGATGTGTAACTGCCACCAAAGTTGGGTTAGACATTGGACAGTAGAGCCAACTCGTTATGTAAGACCCGTATCCTAGCCTATACTATTCCGTCGACTCCCGCGAACCTTCCTGTCGAATTTCGGCAACCTGCGACCTATGATCAATGTTTGCAATAGACAATGTTTGCAATAGACCCTAAGTCGTAACCTGTAGAATTGAGTCGGCTAAATCTGAGACTTGTACCATTGCGACCGCACCATCGCCACGGTTCTGATGCTGCGACTCTCGCATCGACCCGATAACTTGGCTGAGAGATGTGAGCCGGTGTTCCGTTCGAGAAAACACTACACGTTTGCAATCCCAAGAGAATCTCTACAACGGTCCCATCAATCAATCACTCAAATCAATCAATCACATCATCTCAAGTATAAAAGCAACCCATGCTTTTTTTCTCCACAAGTTAAGCAACCACTAAAGTCAACCCATCTCTCACCTCACCCATCACTCACCTCACATCACTCTCTCTCCCTTACAACTCTCTCTCTCTCTCTCTCTCTCTCTCTTCTCAACATAATTCTAAGCACCGAAAGAGGTGCACACGTCCAACAATTTTCAAGAGAGAAAAGGTGTTTTGTGTGGCCCACTTTCCTATCTCAAATCCTTCATCCTAACCCTTAATTCCTCATCACCCACCATCAAAGTGAAGCTCAAGGAGATTGGCTTTCCAACGGATCGAGAAGATCGAATGGTGGGTGCTCCTATAGGTTAGTTTTCATATTTTTATGATGGGCCAAGTGAGGCTACCGTCAATGGTGTGGATCTCACTTTGGACCCTAGGTGTGGCCGATGGCCCACCTTGATTCTCATGATCATTCCATGATGGGGCCAATCTCGATGGACCCCATCATTATGTTTAATTTCTTAGTTGAATGAGGTCATCTAGACCTTTCATTTTTGGTAGAGAAGGGATCTCCACCGTTGATTCTTGATTTGATGGACCCACATGCAATGAGACCCACTCGATGTATGATTGTTGTAAAGGAGGGCTCATAGTGGCGGAGTCCTCCATCATGTGTGTCCCATCTCTCTCTCTCTCTCTCTCTCTTTCTCTCTCTCTCTTCCTTTTTATGTGATGATAGGTCCATGTGGCCCACCCAAAGGGACCCCACCATAAAGCATGTATTTGATCCAAGTGATTTGTAGGTGGGGCCCACTTATATATATGTTGTACCCACATCATCAGTACATTTAGTGGCCCACCTGAGCAAGGCCCACCTTAAATGCATGTGTTATGGCAAGTCGTCCAGCGTCTCTCTAGATGTGAAGTGAAAAACCAAATATAAGCTTGATTCAACAAGCTTTGAGTGGACCGCATCATGTAGGCCCCACCTTGATGTATGTGTTTAATCCACGCCATCCATTCCGTTCTCCAAATCATTTTAGGCGTTGAGCCGAAAAACGGAGCCAATCCGAGGTTCTGGCGGGCCATAGCATAGAAAATGGCGGTTTTCACCATTAAAACCCATCCTCACATTTCGGTACACCAAAATATGCTTGATATTGGGCTCTGTTAGACGGTGTCGGGCCATGAAATCCAATGGTTGGGTCCAATCCACCCGATGCGGGTCCTACCCACGAAAAACCTCGGAAAAACCATGTTTTCAAAAAAAAAAGAGGCAGGGAGCGCCTGCTGTAGCTGATGCTGCAGCAGAATGCTACTGCGTGCGTTTGGCAGGAGGACAGGCCCACCCACGGCTCTAGCCGTGGGCCCCACCATGATGTATGTTATATATCCACACCGTTCATTTGGTGGGCCACCTCCTGAGGAGGGCCCCCCTCCAAAGATCAGACCGATCTGAGTCTCAGATGGCCCACATCATAAGAAACAGTGTTGATTAAACATCTACCATTGGGACCCTTTTTGTGGTCCAGAAGTTTTGGGTCAACATGAAATTTGTTTTTACTCTTCATCCAGGTCTACGTGACCTTGTGAACGAGTTGGATGGAAAAATAAACATTATGGTGGGCCCCACGTGGGACCCACTATGATATGTGTCTTATTGCCACCGTCTAGTGGACAGTGGGCACCACCATATATGTGTTTTATTAATGTCGTCCAGGCACTGTCCACTGTGGGCCCCACGTGGGTCCTTACTCTTACCCGGGTGGTAGACTCCTTGGAGTTTCAACACCGGGTCAAGGGTTTGAGTACCCATGGTGGTGAAATCCCACGGCGTGCGTTTGTGGGGTGTGTGCGTGTGGCGTGAGTGTGTGGGGGTGTGTGCGCCTGTAAAAAGAAAAAAAAAATGTCGTCCAGGCACTTGCTGTAACACCATGAAAATCGGGGGTCGAGTAGCAACTCAACTCCCGAGTTCCAAAACATCACTTATGCAACATATATGCTTATGATTCAATATTGTCTGTGTTAGTGCATCAATCATGAGTGGGATTATACCAAAATAGTAATTCATACTCCAGATCAAATTGTAAAATGCAAGCGGAAGACTGAAAGACATAAATACACGTATATAAGTTAAGATCACGATCGGTCACCGGAGTATGAATATAACACTGAGTCACTGTATACGTGAAGTATTACATGAAATATTACAAAAGTCGAAATGTCAAAAAGGTTCAACTGTAAATAAACCCTGTAGCCCCGTCAACCAGGAGAGCCTAAGCGAAGCCATCCGAGAACTGCATGTAAGAGTACTCGTCCTGATCATTGTAATAATTAGGCTCCTCCTCAGGAGTCACGCCATCATCTGAAATCAAGACAGAGTCTGGTTGGTGTTTAAAACACCGTCCCGTAACGTGAGAGTGAGTGATCAACTCAGTGGAACAATAAAGCATAGGTTAGCATGTTATCAATTCAGTCAAGCAATAATTCACACATTCCTAAGTACTGTTGTTAATACAAGAATGGTATGGATGTATGATGCATGCCCTCGCCTATGCTCCCTTAGCGACTTCTTCTCACGTTCGCACATGACAACACTGCCTCAGTGCTTGACCTGTAAACCCTAAACGTAAGCGTAATGCGGTACATGCATATGATTACCAAGTTCTTATTAGTCCTTTTCATACAACAAGATTAGGAAACTAAGGTACCTCCCTTATTTCATTTCCCAAAATAATGATCCATTATAGGGTCATTAGTCCTAATAAATCTCATACGATGTTGCGGTTCTAGGTCACTGCAAAGGGCTCGTCACTAATCACTGCAGGCCTAGTTTATACTCTAGCTGCTACGGAAAGGTTGTTGCCTCCACGTAGACTCAGAGTACGCTTGAGGTCACTACAAAGGGCTCATCACCAATCACTGTAGGACGACAGCTCGAATACAGTATCCCATACCACCATATTCGGCTCACGAGTCTAGGTTACTCACTGGTCACTACGAGGAGGCTCGTCGCCCCAGCATAGGCCGACAGCTCGACCATAGTGTCCCATGGCACCATGTCCGGTCATAAGTCTTAGCGGATCGAGGTACCAAGGTTAAACGGGATTTCACTGGTGAGTTTGGTACCTTAGGTTCAAGCAGTAGCGTCCATACATGGTGAACATACAATGGCGTATCGGGTTACTTGACGAGTTTGACTAGCACGAGCGCACATTGCATCGATCGACATGAAGTGCATAAGCACTTCGTGTGGCCTAACCACTGCCGACGACTAACACACGATTCGGGTTCATCAAACACGTCCTATGTGGCGAATGAATCTCAGCCACGACTTCAAGCCTGTTACCGATTGCCTGAACTATAACATAGCCCCAATCACATTCAATCCGTAACCAGAAAGCATGTATAATAGTCAAAGTAGAATTAACAAAGTAATTCAAACATGTTAACAAGCATGTTATAAAGCACAATATAAACAGGAAATACAAACACATATATTTCATAAGTAAGCGATAAATTAAACAACTTGCATGAAGGAAATCATACACATCTCTAAGGTAGTTGAGAATCCTATCCCAACACCTACCCTAAGTACTATCATCTAAATACTTACTCATACAAGCATTTTTACAAACACTTATAATACACTTATTTAAATACATAACACATATTAGCCAAAACATGTATTAGGGCGAATTCTTTCGCCGAGTAGGTAGTATACACATATAAAACTAATACATACAGTAATTAATCATGGCAAACACATTTTCATAATTTGTACATATACGATATTTCTTACAAATATACAGAATACACTAAATGCCATGATTTGCATACGTAACTGAATCGCAAAACGAACATCACAATTTGCATGTGAAATAATACCCAGATCATGAATCTATCATTATCTGACATTGAAAGCTTTGAAAACTATAACCTAAGCATCTATAGTCCGCACCTTATGCCGTAGAAGTGAGTAACAGACTCAGTTTAACACCAAGTCTTTATCAACAGTTAAAACGGCAACCTATGTCATGAAATAGGTTATCTATTTCATCACTTACACTAATCGAATCTCTAGAACTGATTAGGGTTAGGATTTCTTTCCCAAAAATGAAATCAGAATTGCCGGAAAAGTGATACAGTTGTGATGGATAGACACGTAGGATAGCAGGGATCGATTCCCAGGAAAGACACCAACTTCTTTCTCACTTTCTCTCTCTTTACTCTCTTCTCTCTCCTAAGGTTTTCTCAAATTCGTATGGTGTGAATGAGAGAGGGTTTAAGGTCATTATATAGGCCTAAAACTGATGAAAATGACCCCAGGGCCAAAGTATATTTAAGTTATGTCCAAAGGGCATCTGTTTCAGCTCAACGAAGTATTTCCGGATCCCACCCTTGAGCCAAAGGTCGGACTTAAGCTTCCTGACCATGGATCTAGGTCGAGTTAAGGTTTAATTCTAATCGGGTTTCCAGATCGCATGTGGCTGACCAGTTTCAGTTCAATGGTCACCGGAACTCGATCAGGGTTACAAGTACACTGCCATGTGTATGAAATTTCCCCTGATCTGAGGGTGTATTTGGGTCAGATTCTGACGGTCTGATTGCTTATATCAGGCCCGCAAGCGACAAGTCTCAGATTACTTAAATTAGGTTTAATTCTTAAAGGAATCTATGTTTTCTCACACTCTTCACTCCGGGCTCAAGCGAATAGCCCTGGAACATAATCTGGATTTGATTTTCGAGATGGTTGTCAAGCCAAGCAAGGCAATCCTAATTATATAACTTCATATTATTCGGACTTTCGACGTGCGGTCCAGATCAGATATGGAGTTTCAATGTGCTCCCGAGAGCAATTGGGTAATGAGATTGATCCTAGATTTCAGGGTAACCTAGCGTCAATGATTCTACAAGTTTTGGATCTTGCAGATCATATTTAAAGTGATTCAATCAGATTTCACAGCTTATCTAGTTTAACACTTAGTTACTTTTGTCTAATTCCTAAAGGATTTGATCCTCATTGATTTCTTCCTGAGGTGGTACTCGGGTCTTTGTATTGAATTTTCCAAGTTTTTACAATCTACCCCCCTTAAAGAAAAATTTTGTCCTCAAAATTAGTACCTTTTCGTACTCCTCGAGAATCTGAGGGTAGTTCTTTCTGAGCTCGGCTTCAGTTTCCCAAGTAGCCTCTTCCTCTGTTTGATGTGTCCATAGTACCTTCACAAGTGGGATGACCTTGCTACGCAACACCTGCTCCTTCCTATCTAGGATATGCATCGGATGCAGTACATACATAGCGTCCTCGTTCAACAATACTTGCTCCCATTTGATGATATGGGAAGGATCAAGAACATACTTCTTTAGCATGGAAACATGAAATACGTTATGCACACCCACAAGTGGAGTGGGCAAAGCCAGGCGGTATGCCACCACACCCACTTGGTCAAGTATCTGGAATGAGCCAATGAATCGTGGCATAAGTTTCCCCTTCTTACCAAACCGAAGGACTCTCTTCATAGGGAGAACTCGGAGGAATACATGGTCTCCAACCTCAAACTCAAGCGGTCGCCGCCTCGTATCGGCATAGCTCTTCTGTCTGCTCAGTGCTGTAAGAAGTCGACGCCTGATAATATTGATTTTCTCTGAGCTCGCCTATACTAACTCTGGGCCAATCAAACTGCGCTCGCTAACATCAGCCCAATAATGTGGTGCTCGGTAAGGGCGCTAGTACAAGGCATCATAAGGAGCCATACCAATACTCGCCTGAAAACTGTTATTGTAGGCGAACTCTGCATACAGGAGACAGTCATCCCAACTGTCCTTGAAGTCCAAAACACAGGCCCGCAATATATCCTCCAAAATTTGATTCACTCGCTCTGTCTGCCCATCAGTCTGTGGTTGGAACACGGTACTAAACTTCAACTTCACACCCATCACTTCCTGAATACAAGTCCAGAAGATAGATGTGAATCGCGTGTCTCTGTCCGACACAATCTCCAAGGGAACCCCATGTAGACGCACTATCTCCTTAATGTACAATCTAGCCAATTCGTCTACAGAGTTTGAGACTCTAATCGGAAGGAAATGAGCAGACTTTGTCAACCAGTCGACAATCACTCAAATGGAGTCATGTCCCTTCCTCGTCTTCGGTAGCCTCGATATGAAATCTATAGAGATGAAGTCTCACTTCCATTTAGCTATGGGCATAGGCTGAAGTAGTCTAGGAGGTCGGCGATATTCAGCCTTGACCTGCTGGCACGTGAGACAACGGGAGACATACTCCGCTATATGAGCTTTCATATTGTCCCACTAATACGATCTCTTCAGGTCCTGATACATCTTCGTGCTACTAGGATGCATCGCAAGCTTTGATTTGTGGGCAGCCTCGAGAATCTCCTACCTCAAGTCATGAATGTCTGGGACACATAGGCGGCCCTGGTACCGTAGGCCCTCATCTGTGCCAACTCTCTGCTCGGAGTCCTCATGATTGCTAGCTTGCTCTCGAAGCTCAAACAGTCGCGCATCGCCCTTCTGGGCCTCGATAATCCTGTCATCCATAAGTGACCGCACCTAAATGTGCACGACACTCACAAATGGCTCCACCACTGTGAGTTTCTACTCGAAGTCCCATACGAACTCCACCATGTGTCATTCCTCAACCATCAATGGAGCCACAAATACTATCACTTTCTTGCGGCTCAATGTGTCTGCCACAAGGTTGGCCTTGCCAGGATGGTAGGAAACCTCAAACTTGAAGTCCTTCAAGGTTGCCATCCATTGGCGTTGCCTCATATTCAAGTTTCGTTGAGTGAATATATAGCGAAGGCTCTTGTGGTCACAGAAAAGCTCGAACTCATCTCCGTAGAGGTAATGTGTTAGTGCCATGATTTCATATCCCTTTAGTTGTCAAATTTTATAGTGCTAAAACCTATATTGTCTTGTACTTCTTGTGTTTCTTGTTTGTGACTACACATTGCTTCAAGACAAGATCATGAATGAAGAATGTTTTCAAGATAAGATCATGAATGAAGAATGTTTGCAAGACATGTCATGGATGAAGTCTACAAAAATAGAAGACTTCAAGTTTGCTTCTAACAAATTCAAGATTAGAAGACTTCATCAAGACAAGTCAAGAAAGTACCAAAGCCGTCAACTCGATTAAAGCTTCTCCTTCAAGATCATCTGAGAATTCAGACCTTCAAGACTTCAATGTTCATCTCACTTCAAGGTTTGTTTGACCTTAGATTAACCTTAGGTTAGTCTGTATGATAGGTCATTCTGGATACATAATCCGAATATTTTACTATGCTTGTTTTGACTATTCTAAGACTAGTCCTAGAAATCTTAAGACCAGTCCTAGCTTTGCTTCGATCAGTCTTATATTTCTTAGGACCAGTCCTAGGTTGTTACAGATTTTCGAATTTTCCTGGTTGTCCTTCGACCAGTCCTGGACTTAGGAAGTTCTGCGACTCCTTCGACCGGTTGTAGTCCTACGACTCGAACTCCAGCGACCTATCTATGGTCCTACGACCAGTCGTAGGTGACTCACGACCAGTCGTAGGTGGCCCACGACCAGTCGTAGGTTACCTAAGACCAGTCGTGAGTACAGCTAATCTAATCCCACGAAAATCTTTCAAAATCTTTGATGCTACGACCAGTCCTAGGGATCCTAAGACCAATCGAAGATGGGATTTTTCAGGCTATAAATAATGCACGAATTTTAGAGTTTATTCATTCTATTCCATTCAATTCAAGTGATTTAAGGCTATACTCTGAGATAAGTTGTGATTATATTTTTAAACTATTGTGCATATTTAATATTCCTTTTGATAGCATTATTCTATTGTGATTTTGATCCACATTCCAATCTCATTTAGAAAAGAGGAATTTGTGACAATCCTTCTTCTGGGATCAAAATCAAATAGACCTTGTTCTCCTTGATTTAATCTAAAATCAATTAGACATAGAACCTTTCTTTAAGTGAGTATTGGACATTGAAAGACGTATCATACATCTACTCCAATTGGTTCTACTGGGCTACTTCAAAAGGAGATCCAGGTAATTTACTTTGTAATTTACTTTCTCTGGTTTTGTTTGAGATTTGGTAGAAAAATCTCATTGTATTGATTATCTGAGGAGAGCCAGAAAACTCAGATTGTGGGGGTTTTTGGATTGTGTAAGCCCGAGATAAAAAGACACAATTGTGAAGGTTTTGGGTGAACCTGTAAAAACCTATTTTTGAGAGTGCATGCTAATATCCCCTGTGTGAGGATATTAGGAGTGGAGTAGCATTCTGTGTGGCTGTTGGCTAACAGTTGGTGAACACACAGGTGAACCACTATATATCGTTGTGTTATGGGTGTGCTTGATTTCTTTATTCATTTATTCCTTCATTATTGTGGATTGCTTTTGTGGATGAATGTTGTAATTTTCATTTCAAGTAAGTGTGGTTGAATGGTGTAATAACTTAGGCTTTATTTTTGTAAGTTATTCTTGATATCATTTGTGATTACTAGATTGTTCTAAAAATAAGGTTGTCCTACCATAAGCCATTGGTTTTTGGTGTAAGGTTGTCCTTAGAACTGATTTAGTATAATTCTCATATTTCATGTGCTTTGAGATTGTTATTATTTCAGCATTGTTATTTATATCTTTTATTATTCCGCTGTTTTAAGTTTTATTTAGCATTACCCTATTCACCCCCCCTGTAGGGCATATAGCTAGGCCCTTTCAAGTGGTATCAGAGCCAAATAGCTCTGCTTATTGTTTATTTATTGGATTTATTTCCTGAGCTAACGATCTAAGCTATATTAAGATGTCAAATTTTGATATCCTATCTGTCACTAGGCCACCACCCTTTAATGGCACAAACTATGCCTATTGGAAAGCAAGGATGAGAATCTTTTTCAAATCCATGGATGAAAGTGTGTGGCTGGCCACAGTGAACGGATGGAAACTACCTATCACTGAAGTAACTGATGAAGATGGTTCAAAATCAATGAAAGTAATATCTTATACCCTTTGGACCACACTTCAGAAAAGTAAGAGTAGTGCCAATGCAAAAACACTAAATGCAATTACTTGTGCATTGTCACCAGATGAATTCAAAAGAATCATCTCATGTGAAAATGCTAAACAAGCATGGGATCTTTTAGAAATGACACACGAGGGTACATCTATTGTCAAGAAATCTAAAGTCCAACTCCTCACAACTAAATTTGAAGAGATTCATATGGAGGAGAATGAAATGTTTATGGACTTCTACACTAGATTGAATGACATTGTAAACTCAATGTGGGGTCTCAGTGATAGAATCCCAGAAAGTAAAGTGTGTGCAAAGATACTACACTCACTTCCTGAACGTTTCAATTCAAAAGTAACCGCGATTCAGGAACTTCGTGATACGGATAACATGAGGGTTGAGGAACTAGTTGGTTCTTTACAGACCTACGAATTGAACTTTAAAGCTCCAAAAGGAAAATCAATTGCTCTTAAATCATCTAAAAATATTTCACAAGAGAGCACTTTGGACTTTGAAAATTCCGAAGATGATATGACACTTTTTGTAAAAAGGTTTTATAAAATTTTTAAAAATAAGAAAAAAGTAGATTTTCAAAAATCAAATGATAAGAGACAATCTAAACCTAGAGCTCGAAAATCTTTGAAAGATAGTCAATGTTACAACTGTCAAGAGTATGGGCACTTGGCTAACAAATGTCCTAAAAAGGACAAATAAAAAAGAAGGAGTATGTTGGCTACTTGGGATGAATCATTTGATTCGGAATCCTCTTCGAAATTAGAAGATTCTGAAAACGAGTCAGGAGATGATATTAAAGCCCTTATGACTCTAGCCAAAGTCACTTTTTCAAATTATGATGAAGTAACTAGCGAAGAGAATCTGAATAGTGATTATGACAATGAAGATGATCTTCAGGATGCATACAATGCCCTTTATAAGGAGAGTTGTAAAATTGCCGTCAAGCTTAAATTACAAAAGGAAAAATTTTCTAAACTTAAAGAAGATTATGAGTCTCTTGTTTTAGAAAAATCTCATATTTCTGATTTTTTTGAAAAGACCAAATGTGATTTAAAAATCAAAACCTCCCAAGTTGATGATTTGAAATCCAAGAACGAGAAACTCAAAAATGAAGTAGCTTCTCTTTTGAGTTTGAAAGACACTTGAAGATATGCCCAAGGTGATCCTAAATTAGAAAAATTATTATCCGGATCAAGAAAATGTGGTGATCGATCCGGGTTGGGCTATGATAAGAATACTTCTCCTAAACAAAAGAATACTGCTCCTAAGTTTGTGAAAGGAGAGTCTTCGAACTCAAAAGTAAAGAATACTTATCAAGGTTTTCCAAAAAATTCGAGGACCCTTCAAAAACCTAAAAATAGTCATGCTAACTTCAATCTTCAAAACCGAAATCCTTTGGTTAAAAAGATTATTGATCTTCTCAAGGAGCTATTGAAATTTAACTCTATAGGTCATTCGTATAACAACAGACAGAAAAAGTCCAACTACACTCCTAAACCCAAAATAGTACTAAAATGGGTTCTTAAAGTTGGCTGCTTGGTTGCCCACACTGCTTTCAAAGCTACAAGCCATTCAAAGTGGTACCTAGACAGTGGTTGCTCCAGGCATATGACAGGCGATAAAGCTTTATTCACCGATCTAAAAGATAGGACTGATGGGTCAGTCACTTTTGGTGATGGAAGCAATTGCAAAATCATTGGCCAAGGTACGGTTCAGCTTTATAACCTTCTCTTATTTAAAAATGTTTTATATGTTGAGGGCTTGAAACACAACCTACTGAGTATATCTCAGATATGCGACAACAACCATAATGTAAAGTTTTCTAATCAAGGTTGTGAGATTATTAATAAAGAGGGTTCTGTTATATTAACTAGTTGCAGAACTTCTGAAAACTGCTACATCGTTAGTGATGCTAGCTCATCTACTCAATCATGTTACATGGTCCATACTGATGAGACTGAATTATGGCATAAACGCCTTGGACATGTACACTACCGGAACTTGTTTAGATTGAGCAAAAGAGAACTTATAAGAGGTCAACCCAAATTATAAAAAGTAGACAAAATATGTGGTGAATGCCAGTTGGGCAAACAGATTAGGAGCTCTCACAAGAAAGTGAACTCCAATACCACATCTAGACCTCTCGAGCTTCTCCACATGGATCTCATTGGACCAACTAGAACAGAGAGTCGAGGTAGTAAAAAATACATCTTGGTTATCGTAGATGACTTTACTAGATTCACTTGGGTATCATTCTTAAAAGACAAATCTGAAACCCTAGATGAAGTAAAGAAGATCATCAAACGAATCCAAAATGAAAAAGGTTCTCAAGTTTATAAGATCCGTACTGATCATGGATCTGAATTCGAAAATAGTAGTTTTGAGAAATTCTATAGTGATCAGGGAATATCACATGAATTCTCTGCGCCCAAAACTCCTCAACAAAATGGTATAGTTGAGAGAAAAAATAGAGTGCTTCAGGATATGGCTAATATCATGATGAATAGTATGAAGCTCTCCAAAAATCTTTGGGCTGAAGCAATTAATACTGCCTGCTACATTATTAATTGTGTTTATACTAGTAAATCTGAAAATAAGACTGCTTATGAGTTATGGTTCGAAAAGAAACCTATTGTCAAATACTTTCAAATTTTTGGCAGTAAGTGTTACATTTTACATGATCGTGAAAATTTGGGAAAATTTGATACGAAGAGTGATGAAGGTATTTTCCTTGGATATTCTTTAAACAGTCGAGCCTATAGGGTTCTAAATAAAAGAACAGGTGTGATTCAAGAGTCCATCAATGTGGTCATTGATGATCATTTGAATACACTTGCTTCGAGTTCAGATGATGATGAAATTCTTATAATCAACAATCAAGATACCTCTTCATCTCAATCTGAACCTAGGACTGTCAAAGATCATCCAACCAATCAAATCCTTGGAAACCCTCTCATTGGAGTTCGTACACGTAAACAACTTGAAAACATATGTAATTATGTTTGTTTTACATCCCAAATAGAACCGGTCAATGTAAAAGAAGCTCTTTCTGACGAAAATTGAATAGTAGCTATGCAAGATGAACTTAATCAATTTGTTCGTAATGATGTCTGGTATCTTATTCCTAGACCTAAAGATAAACACATTATTTGAACAAGATGGATCTTTAAAAACAAGTCTGATGAACTTGAAAATATTATACGAAACAAGGCTAGACTGGTTGTACAAGGATACACTCAGATTGAAGGCATCGATTACAATGAAACCTTTGCTCCAGTCGCTCGCCTTAAATCTATCAGACTTTTTATTTCCATCGCTTGCTTTAGAAAGTTTAAAATCTATCAGATGGATGTAAAGAGTGCCTTCTTAAATGGCGATTTACTTGAAGAAGTTTATGTAGAACAACCCTCAGGGTTTGAAGACCCCAAGCTTTCTGATCATGTATTTCGTCTCAAAAAGGCTCTCTATGGTCAAAAACAAGCGCCCAGGTCATGGTATGAAAAGTTGACTAAATTCTTACTTAGTCATAGTTTTCAAGTGGGAAGTGTCGACAAGACGCTATTTGTTAAGAACCATAATAATGAGATTTTAATGGTTCAAATCTATGTAGACGATATTATTTATGGATCAACTTGTTCTAACATGTCTATTGAGTTTGCAGAGTTGATGAAATCAATATTTGAAATGAGCATGGTTGGTGAACTAAATTACTTCCTAGGGTTACAAGTGAAACAACAACCTGATGGAATCTTCATTTCTCAAACCAAGTATGCTACAAACTTGGTTAAAAAGGTTTGGATTTGAGAATGGTAAAAAATTTGATACTCCTATGAGTACAACCTTGAGACTCTTAAAAGACTCTACATGTAAAGATGTAGATCCTAAGTTATATCGTAGTATGATTGGTAGTTTATTATATCTAACTGCTAGTAGACCTGATATCGCTTTTAGCGTTGGTATTTGTGCAAGATATCAGTCTAATCCTAAAGATTCACATCTCATTGCTGTCAAACGGACTATTAGATATGTCGCAAGTACAACTAAGTTGGGTCTTTGGTATCCTTTTGATACTAATGTTAAATTAGCTGGGTATTCATATGCTAATTGGGCTGGTAATATTGATGATAGAAAATTAGCCAGTGGTGGTTGTTTTAACATTGGAAACTGTTTGGTTTCTTGATTTAGCAAGAAGCAAAACTCAATATCGCTTTCCACTGCTTAAGCTGAGTATATCGCAGCAGGATATGCATGTACTCAACTCGTATGGATGAAACGCATGTTAAGCGATTATGAAATTAATCAAGATTCAATGATCTTACATTGTGATAATTCTAGTGATATTAATATTTTCAAAAATCCAATTCAGCATTCGCGTACTAAGCATATTGACATTAGGTATCATTACATTCGTGAATTAGTTGAAGAAAAAGTTATCTCTTTGGAATATATTCCAACTGATGTCCAACTTGCTGATATATTTACTAAACTACTCGACAAAAGCAGGTTTACTAAAATGAAATTTGATCTTGGTATGTTCATTTTAAATTGAATATACTTGTCAGCATGTATCATAGTGTACTATATTTTAAATTTGTATGTGTATAAATTTTAATTTTTGTATAAAAATATTTATTATTGTCGATGCTCGACCGGCCCTTGCCATACACGACCGGTCCTGACTCGACCGGTCGTAGACTGCACTCGACCGGTCATAGACTGCACTCAACCGGTCGTGGAGATCGTGAGCATCTTATAATTTGGGAAAATCACTTTCTTCTTCATTTCCTTTTCTTCCTTCGACGAGTCGTGACTCGACCAGTCTTGAGAGTTCATGATTTTCTTCAAGATAAGTCATTTTTCTTCATTTTTATTGAAGATTTATGCTTTGATTTGCTTATTCCATAAGCTAGATCTCGTCTTTTGTTGATTTTTTAGGGTTTCCTCTCTAAAATCTTGATCTAGAGAAACCCACCACTCCTAGTAGTCTTTGTGCTTGCTTATTGGTAAATCTTGTTGAAAATGGATGTTAGAGGGAAAAAGAAAACATCCCGTGGTCCATCTTCATCTAGATCTACATCTATAACAAAACAACACCTTTGGTCACCCGAAGATAATCCTATGATGTACAGGATTTACGTAGCCGTAAAGTTATTGTTGAGCATCCTGTAAGTCTCAATCACATTGAACAATTTAGGATTGCCCCTCTCCTTAAATCTATTGGTTGGGCTAACATTTTGTTTTGGGGTGGGCCTACATACCAGTCCATTGCACAATCTATGGTTGCATGTATCTCTGATTTTTCTCTTGATAATTTAACGTTCTCAATTGCTACTAGAGAAGGGAAATTTCATGGATATACCTGTTAAGGATGAAGGTATTCCGATTCATACATTATATGACAAACCATCAGAATCGGAAAAATAAATGTTGACAAGAGATTTATGCAATATGGAAGTACAATGGACGCACAAAGGAAATGCGCTTCCCTCAAAATTTTTATTACCCAGATACAGAGTTTTGCACCGGATCTTCATCTCAAACGTGTATCCTCTGTCCGGCAATAAAACCGAGTTGACTGCTTTCATGGTTCAGGTTTTGCACTTTGTTGTGTCCGGCATCGTTGTCTGTTTACCTTCTTTGATATGTCATTTTATCATTCTGTTTCGTCTTCATCCGGGTCATAGTGATATTCCATTTGATTATCTTATGACTTGTTTAGCCACAAATATGCTTGTTGCTTTACCTGAGAATGAGGCACCAATTCATCATCTTTCATTCAATAATACTAATTTAAATAAGATGAAGTTGGATTTGCTTCCTGGTCAATTCTATGAAGGTGGTGGTGAAGGTGCTGAAGCAGGAAATGAAGGGGAAGCTGCTGATCTTCCTCCACAGGCTGATATAAATATGGATGATATATTTAAAGACATTGAAACTGACTCCTAAAATGATTCTGATTATATGATCTCTCTTCTTGTTATAATGCACGTCTAAGTGCATTGGAGGAGAAGGTTGATAACCCGAGTGTAGCCCATGATATGCAATTTAAATATATGCGAAAATATCTTCGTTGCATTAAGAGGGGCTTACTTCAGATTGATCCAACCATCCCTGCTCCTTCATCTGGATCTGATTAGGTGGATTATCTTTTTTGGTTTGTTTTATATTTGAATATGATGGATTTTGTATTTCTATTACGGTTGATGACTTTGATTGTATGTTTTATTTTATTGTATATCCTTATTTGGATTGATGACATTGAAGTGTTGTACTAATTTGATAATTAATCTTGACTCTTCATATGATGTTCTCTTCTCTCCTTTGGCCTTCCCTTGATATTTTGTGACAAAAAGGGGGAGTAGTATGGAAAGGGGGAGAATGGGAGAGAGTGAGTAATTGAATATGGTTTATTGTTTCTACTTACTTAGGGGGAGTAGAGTATTTTTGATGGCTCTGATGGCTCATGATTCTTTCTTCATTTTACTCTTATATTAATAAATGTGTTTTGTCACAAATTTGACAAAGGGGGAGATTGTTAGTGCTATGATTTCATATCCCTTTGGTTGTCAAATTTTATAGTGCCAAAACCTATATTGTCTTGTACTTCTTGTATTTCTTGTTTGTGACTACACACTGCTTCAAGACAAGATCATGAATGAAGAATGTTTTCAAGACAAGATCATGAATGAAGAATGTTTGCAAGACATGTCATGGATGAAGTCTACAAGAATAGAAGACTTCAAGTTTGCTTCTAACAAATTCAAGATTAGAAGACTTCATCAAGACAAGTCAAGAAAGTACTAAAGTCGTCAACTCGATTCAAGCTTCTCCTTCAAGATCATCTGAGAATTCAGACCTTCAAGACTTCAATGTTCATCTCACTTCAAGGTTTGTTTGACCTTAGATTGACCTTAGGTTGGTCTGTATGATAAGTCATTCTGGATACATAATCCGAATATTTTAATATGCTTGTTTTGACTGTTCTAAGACCAGTCCTAGAAATCTTAAGACCAGTCCTAGTTTTGCTTCGACCAGTCTTATGTTTCTCAGGACCAGTCCTAGGTTGTTACAGATTTTTGAATTTTCCTGGTTATCCTTCGACCAGTCCTGAGAAGTTCTACGACTCCTCCTTCGACCAGTCGTAGTCCTATGACTCGAACTCCGGCGACCTATCTATGGTCCTACGACCAGTCATAGGTGACTCACGACCAGTCGTAGGTGGCCCACGACCGGTCGTAGGTTACCTAAGACCAGTCGTGAGTATAGCTAATCTAATCCGGCGGAAATCTTTCAAAATCTTTGATGCTACGACCGGTCCTAGGGATCCTAAGACTAGTCGAAGATGGGATTTTTCAGGTTATAAATAATGCACGAATTTTAGAGTTTATTTATTCCATTCTATTCAATTCAAGCGATTTAAGGCTATACTCTGAGATAAGTTGTGATTATATTTTTAAGCTATTGTGCATATTTAATATTCCTTTTGATAGCATTATTCTATTGTGATTTTCATCCACATTCCAATCTCATTTAGAAAAAAGGAATTTGTGACATTCCTTCTTCTGGGATCAAAATCAAATAGACCTTGCTCTTCTTGATTTAATCTAAAATCAATTAGACATAGAACCTTTCTTTAAGTGAGTATTGGACATTGAAAGACGTATCATACATCTACTCCGATTGGTTCTACTGGGCTACTTCAAAAGGAGATCCAGGTAATTTACTTTGTAATTTACTTTCTCTGGTTTTGTTTGAGATTTGCCAAGAAAATCTCATTGTATTGGTTATCTGAGGAGAGCTAGAAAACTCAGATTGTGGGGGTTTTTGGATTGTGTAAGCCCGAGATAAAAAGACACAATTGTGAAGGTTTTGGGTGAACCTGTAAAAACCTATTTTTGAGAGTGCATGCCAATATCCCCTGTGTGAGGATATTAGGAGTGGAGTAGTATTCTGTGTGGCTGTTGGCTAACAGTTGGTGAACACACAGGCGAACCACTATATATCGTTGTGTTGTGGATGTGCTTGATTTCTTTATTCATTTACTCCTTCATTATTGTGGATTGCTTTTGTGGATGAATGTTGTAATTTTCATTTCAAGCAAGTGTGGTTGAATGGTGTAATAACTTAGGATTTATTTCTGTAAGTTATTCTTGATATCATTTGTGATTGCTAGATTGTTCTAGAAATAAGGTTGTCCTACCATAAGCCATTGGTTTTTGGTGTAAGGTTGTCCTTAGAACTGATTAAGTATCATTCTCATATTTCATGTGCTTTGAGATTGTTATTATTTCAGCATTGTTATTTATATCTTTTATTATTCCGCTGTTTTAAGTTTTATTTGGCATTACCCTATTCACCCCCCCTCTAGGGCATATAGCTAGGCCCTTTCATAATGTCTCCAGAGCTTTAATGCAAATATGACCGCTGCCAACTCGAGGTCATGCGTAGGGTAATTCTCATCGTGTTTCCTCAACTGTCTCAAGGCATATGCAATCACCTTGTCCCTATGCATAAGGACACAACCCAAACCAACGCGAGACGCGTCGGTGTATATAGTATACTTGATCCCTTGATTTGACAATACTAGCACAGGGCCGGACATCAGTCTGTCTTCAGCTCCTGAAAAGCTGCTTCCGCCTTTTCGTTCCAGGAAAACTTCAGATCCTTCCGTGTCAACTGAGACAACGGTCTGGCTATCTTCGAGAAATCCTTAATGAATCGTCAGTAGTAGGCTACCAGACCAAGAAAACTCCTCACCTCAGTAACCGAACCAGGCTAGTTCTAGTCCTAAACCATGGCTACCTTAGCAAGGTCCACCGTTATCCCTTCCTTGGACACCACATGTCCCAGGAACTTGACTTCCTCTTTCCAGAAATCGCACTTCTTGTACTGTGTGAACAACTGGTTCTTCTTCAGCATATCTAAGACGGATTGTAGGTGTTCCTCATGCTCTTCCCAACTTGCAGAGTATATCAGGATGTCATCGATAAACACGATGACAAATCGGTATAAAAATGGCTGAAATACCCGGTTCATCAAATTCATGAACACGGCCGGTGCGTTCGTAAGATTGAATGACATCATAAAGAATTCATAATGCCCAAAACTGGTCCTGAAGGCCGTCTTCTATACGTCCTCTTTCCTGACGCGCAACTGATGATACCTTACTGTAAATCAATCTTTGAGAAGTAGCGTGCCCCTTTCAATTGATTAAATAGATCATCTATCTAGGGTAAAGGATACTTGTTCTTCACGGTCAATTGATTCAACCTACGATAATCAATACATAATCATAGCGATCCATCTTTCTTCTTGACAAACAACACAGGTGCTCCCCAAGGAGACACACTGGGTCGTATGAAGCCCTTCTTTATGAGCTCGTCAATCTGTTTTCGCAGTTCCTCCATCTCACATGGAGGCATCCGATACATAGGTAATGAAATGAGGGTTACATCGGGCACAAGATCAATAGTAAAATCGATCTCACGCCGAGGAGGTAATCCAGGGATCGTCCTGAACACATCTAAAAATTCCTGAACTATTGGCATGTTTCCTAACGTCGGCCCATCAATATGCTCAAGTATAGTGGTGTAACATCGAACACGACATGGCCAACTAACCTGTACTGGAAAAGTAAAGACCGTATCGTCGAGTCCGCTGGCTGTCACAACCCGATTATCGCAATCAATCTCTGCCTTCATCTCGGTGAGTCAGTCCATACCGAGGATAATGTCGTAGTGCCATAGTAGAGAGACAATGAGGTCAATAAATACCGTCCTACTTCCCAAGTCTACTGAGTAACCCTCACACACCCGTGTGATATCCAAAAAAGTCCCAGTAACAGTAGTAAGTTTCACGCCCTTCGTGGGAGTAGTATGTAAAGCTAGACGCTTAACTGCCACACATGAAATGATGGAGGTAGTGGACCCAGTGTCCACCAATAAGAAGATAGGAGTACCTTGAACATGTACAGTGACCTCAAAAGCCATAGGTGTTATCTCTGGCTCTTCTGTTGTAAGCGCATGAACACATGCCTACTGAGGTCAATTGGGCTGAGGCACCATAGGTCGCTGAGATGGCCTGAATCGAGGTGCAGGGGGTCAGAAGGATGGATGTGCAGGGATAGTACGTAGGGGTAGTGCTGAAATGGCCTGGGGACGAATGCGATCGATCTTCTGCGACGACGAGAATCCATTGTCTCTCATACACGCGAAGCAGCTCTCCGCTGGGTGGCC
Organism: Magnolia changhungtana; assembly: GCA_030180095.1. Classification (NCBI taxonomy): domain Eukaryota; kingdom Viridiplantae; phylum Streptophyta; class Magnoliopsida; order Magnoliales; family Magnoliaceae; genus Magnolia; species Magnolia changhungtana. The sequence continues at coordinate 3,801,548 of JASAUF010000554.1, forward strand.
TGGCCTCCCACAGTAGGTATAAGTCACGCCCAGTCACCGCATCAGAGCTGGTGGTACTAAAATCCTGGGAGGAGAATCTGCGCCAGGCCTCTTACCAAGGAATGGCCTGCTCGGCATATCTGGTCGAGGCCTAGGGACCATAGGTCCATGAGTACGTGTCAACCGATCCCTGTCCTGCTTGGCTCGCATAGACATGTGTACCAGCTCAACATAGGAGGGTATGCTAATACATCACATCTTCGAACGAATATAAGGGCGCAGGCCCTCAGAAAAGCGTCGCATCCGCATCTGTGCGTCGGCAAGGATCGTAGGAACATAGCGGCCCAACTCTGTGAACTGATGCTCATACTTAGTCACTGTCATGCCTCCCTGTCTGAGATGCAAAAACTCATTCTCCTTCTCGTGCCGGTAAATCTGGGGATAGTACTTCTCGTGAAAGCAGAACTCAAAATTTTCCCAGGTCCAGATATATCCAACCGCAACAGTCCACAATACACTATCCCACCACAGGCTAGCCTCCTTTTCAAACACAAAGGTGGCCAACTCGACCTGCTCCTGCTCAGTACAATGTAGCATCCTCAACATCTTGGAGATGCGGTCGAGCAAATATTCTACCTCCTCGGGTCTGTGAGAACCCGTAAAGGTAGGAGGCCTCAAGCGCTGAAATCGCTCGAGTAGACCACATGTACCCAAATTTCCCACAGGGTATGTAGCAGGTGCAGGGGGAGGCACACCCTCATCCTGATCAGAAGGCCCTACTGTCTCAGCAGGACGTACAGATGGTGAGGGTGGAGCAACACTTCCACCCTGAGCTAGGGCTCCTGCAATCGGAGCCAAGAGTTGCTAGTGCTGTTGCTGCATCATCATCATCAACTGTTCCAACTTATCAGTAGGTGAGGCATGCTCAGGCACATGCTGCGTCGAAGATGACGCATGATTCTGCTCACGAACCGGTGGTGTGTACGGTGGTGGTCCAACTGCAGGACCAAGAGAAGGCTGAGACTCAGGAATAGTCTCATGAACAGGGCCCAATCCGGGGTCCGTATGACCATCCCTCTGGGGAGGTGCCTGATCCATCGTATCAGTGAGTGCGAGGCATGTCTTGATCCGCGTGACCTTCCGTGGCATGCCCTATATGACATAGGGTGCAACTCAGGTCAGATTCAGTATACACATAAACTTAATACGCAACATTCATACATAACTTAAAGCAACTTCATGCATTTCATTTACCAAAATTTTTCATAATACATGAAATACAGAGTTACATGAATCATGACAGCAGATGCATGCGAGCTAATACAACCCAAGCTTCAAACACTAAAATAACTACTACACTACTAGATCCAACAACCAGAACACAAACATAACCTAAAGCAGTAACAACAACAAGTTGCAAGATAACGCCATGGATGACTAGGCATTCGAGTCTGGCGAAGGAGGAGGGGCACCCTTATCCTGCAGACAACACAGGATAGTCTTCAGCGTATGAGTCACTTACTTAAACTCATGTTTCACGAGGCCCCGAAGATCTATAATATCCTGTCGTAGGACCGCTTGACCCTATCGTAGGGCAGCATGATCCTCCTCAAGTCGAGCTATACGAGCATCCCTAGTAGCTCCTTCGGTGTCCTGCTCCTGTGGTGTAGGAGGGGAGCTCTCCTCCGTATCCTGGGCCTCCTATTCTTCCTCGCTCTCTTCCTCTTCTATTTTAACTCCGCCTTCATCCTCACTTTGTTCCTCTTCACTCTCTGTCTCATCCTTACTTTGCTCAAGTCAGGCTTGTCATTGTCGTGGCCCGATTTCCATCTGGTTGAGAGTGGTTTCATTGATGAAATGTTGTGGCACTGGGAGTTCTGCGCCAAGACTGTAGCTAACTCACGTGTAATCTTGCATATAAGCTGGTCAAAGGGGAGCAAATCAGTCCTTCTAGTTAAGCGTGCAGTCAAAATGATCTATCGCAGAACATATGTGGGCACACACAACTTCTCACCCAGCCCCGCTTGGTACAGAAAGTCTATCATCAAGCGCGTACACTCGCTGCGATTGGTCCACCTGGGGTAGACATTGAACGTGAAAATGTGATGGAGTAAATGGAAGTCATCCTTCATGTTGGTCACTAGAAGGCTATTATTTGGCTGCCATTCAACCAGCCGACTATAAAGAAAACGCGTACGACGATCCCTTTCACGTGCACTCTTCAGATTCGTCTCGCTCGCGTGAACTTGGCCAAGAGATATCCCCATGAGTCGAGCTATCAGGCCACCGTCAATTATGACCTCCCGACCTCGTCCCGAAGGAATCTTGAACTGTAAGGGATTCAGCGTCGGTTCTTGAATATGGGCATAAATTACACGGACAGTACCCACATTCGCACGATATGTTCCCTCGAACAAGTGCCCCAACCGGCCTCATTCAGGCGCTCCAACAACAGATACTCTCTAAAGAGCTGCCCATCCACATGAGCTTCAAAAAGGACCCTACGGTCCTCATATCTTCCATAAGATAACTCCGCCAGTAGAGTTCGTGGGAGAGGAGGTGGTGTAATGCCCCGAATTTTTTCCAACCTGGGATTAGACGTCCTTAGGCAATGGGTCGATCCTAATACCTCATTAACTTGTCAGAATTGAATCCCAAAGTCTAAAGCCGCCTTTGAACTCATTTCCTTCACAAATCTCACCCTTCATCACCTTGATCTTCCAATTTTTCTAAGAACTTTCACCCTAGACACTATCTTAAACTAGCTAAGTAGTATAACTTGGATCACTTTATATACAAACTACAAAGGCCTGAGTACCACCTCGACCAGAAATCACTTAGGACTAAATCCTTTAGAAATGAGACAAAGTAACTAGGTGTGAAACCAGATTAGCTACGAAATCCGTTTGAATCACTTTAAATACGATCTACAAGACCCAAAACTTGTAGAATCATTGACGCTAGGTTACCCTAAAATCTAGGATCAATCTCATTACCCGGCTGCTCTCGGGAGCACATCAAAACTCCGTATCAGATCTTGACCGCACGTCGGAAGTCCGAATAACTCGAAGTTAAGGAATTAGGACCGCCTCACTGGGCTCGACAACCATCTCGGAAATCAAGTCCAGATAATGTCCCACGGCCATTCGGTTGAGTCCGGAGTGAGGGAGTGTGAAAATCACTCTTTCCTTTACAAAATAAATATCTGGAATAGTGATCTGGCACCATTCGCTTGCGGATCAGTATTAAGCAACCAAACCGTCAGAATCAGACCAGATTACACCCTCAGATCAGGAAAAATTTCAGGAACATTTACATGTACTCGGAATCTCCGATCGAGACCTACTGACCGTCGAACTGAAACTGGTCCGCCACGCGTGATCTGGAATCCCTACCGAAATGAAAACTTAATAGAACGTAGATCCAGCGTTAGTGAGCTTAAGTCCGACCATTGGCTCAAGGAGGCCCGCCAGAAGTCCTCCGTTGAGCTGAAAAAGTTCCGCTTTGGCTATAACCTAGGTGAACCATGTCCAGAAGTCTATTTTGGTGAAGTTTTAGACTATATAAGGACCTTAAACCCTCTCCCATTTCAACCATACGAATTTGGATTTGAGAGAGAGAAAAGAGAGAGAAAGTGTGGGAGATCTGGGAGAAACTCCCCGCTGTTGTTCCCTGCCACTATTCGGGCTCCACCGCCTGATTCTTATTGCTTTCCCGGCGATTCCGGTGTCATTTCTAGGTAATAAACCCTAACCCTAACCTGTTTGGGGGATTTGATTTTTGTAGGTTATGAAATAGCTAACCTATTACCTTCTCTAGGTTGCCTAGTTGCCGTATACGGAAGCCAGACAAACCTATCGATTCCGTTGCGATTCTACGACAAAAGGTGAGGACTTTAGGTGTATAGGTTACGGTTTTCAACGCTTTCAATGTCAGATAATAATAGATTCATGATCTGCATGCACTTGCACATGTACAAAGTGCTTTCCGTTTTCTGTTTCGATTAGAATTGTAGAATTTGGAATTTCACATACTCTAGGTATTCGTATAAAATACCGTATACATATTTTTTATGGAAATATGTTTGACATGTTTAATTGTCGTATGGATATATGATGTATGGATAAAATACTCATTTGGCGAAAGGGTTCGCCTCAATACATGTTTACTAATATACACCATGTATGTGGAAATACGGTATTGTAAGAAGTACCGTATACGTGTATATTTTAGCGATGTGTTTGTCATGATTAATTGTTGTATAAATGTATTATGTGCGTATAAATTAATTTCTTGACGAAAAGAATCGCCGTAATACATGTTTGCTTGTATACACTATGTATGTTGAAAATACGTATTCTAGAAAATACTGTATATGTATAAATATTGGGAGATGTATTTATCATGATTATTTGCTGTAGTAATATATTATACATGAATAAAATACTCACTTGGCTAAAGGATAGCCCTAATACATGTTTTGCTAACATACACCATGTATATTGTAACAGTGTATTTTAAGTGTTTGTGAAAATGATTGAATGAGTACCGAATTCTCATTCGTACTCGCCATGACTAATTGTCAGGGATTCATGATTGTTGTATTGGCGATACCCCTTTGACGAAAGGATTTGCCCTAAATCACGCCACGGCCAATATACACTATATATGCTAAAATGTGTGGCCCAAGTGTTTGCGGAAATGACTGAATGAATATGGAACTTGGATTCCTGCTTGCCATGACTATCCGTCGTGGGTGTACGCGTGTTATGATTAGGGCAACTCCCTAGTGAAAGGATTTGGCCTAATGCCTATGCAAGCGACATATGTCATGTATGTTGATGCATGTTTGTTTAAGTGTTTCTTGAAATGTCTGAATGAGTAGTAGTTAGCAAATTGTAATGTATAAGGGTGTTGAGATATGATTCTCAACCTCTTTTAACTATGTGTATGATCTCCTTGGATTGTTGTGTGATTAGGAATTGAACATGTATAAACTCATGCTTGTGTTGTGATTCATAACATGCTCAACTGCTTTATGATTATAACTATGTAATGCATATGTTTAAATTTATATTTACGTTGTATGATCCGTCATGGGTGATGGGGGAGCGGAGCAACGAGTGCGTGCAACAGCCCTGGTAGCCCTAAACGGATAATACCATACCTCGATTGTATGAGTTGAATCTTGATTCACTACTGCTTTATTTATCTGCACTTGATTGTGTTTGGGGCTATGATTATAGTCCAGACAATTGGTACCAGAATTGAATTCGTGGTTGCGATTCATTTGCCACGTGAGATGTGTTCGACAAACCCGAGTCGTACTTCGGTTGGCAATAGTGGTTGGCCACGCGAAGTGCTTATGCACTTCATGTCGTTCAACTTGTTGTGCGCTCGAGTTAGCCGAGCTCGTCAAGTAACCCGATCTGTCTAATGTGTGTTCACCATGTTTGGTCATTACTGTTTGAACCTAGGGTACCAAACTTACCAGTGAAATCCCTTTTAACCATGGTACCTCGATCCGCTAAGACTCATGATGAGTGGGCATGGTGGTATGGGACACCGTGGTCGAGCTGTCGGCCACGAGGGGCCACGTGCCTCCCCGTAGTGACCAGTGAGTAACCAGACTCGTGAGCCGATTATGGTGGTATGGGACACTATATTCGAGTTGTCGATACTTACGGCGAGAGCCGAGTACGGTGAGACCTGTGCTCGTGCTGACGGGCGACGAGTCCTCCGTAGTATCTTCGAGTATACTCCAAGGGTCTGTGATTGGCGACGAGTCTTTCACAGTGAGCCGAGTACGGTGAGACCTGTACTCGAGCTGACGGCTAGTGATTGAGCCGAGTACGGTGAGACTTGTACTCGAGCTGACGGCTAGTGATTGAGCCGAGTACGGTGAGACCTGTACTCGAGCTGATGGCCAGCAATTGAGCCGCATACGGTGAGATCTGTATCCGCGCTGACGGGTGACGAGCCCTTTACGATGCCTTCGCTATGCTTCTCGAACCATAATATCGTATGAGATTAACTAGGATTGACGACCCTGGAATGGATCATGTTTGGCTAAGTAATGGGAAGGAAATCGTAAACAACCTTAACTCTACGTTTGATGTCTACTATGGTTTTCTACCAAAATAGTAAGTGTCCTATTCACCCAAAATATTCTAAGCTCTTTACGCGAATGATATAAGGGAGGTACCTTAGTTTCCCAATACTGCTATTTGAAATGGACTAATAATAACTCGGTAATCATGACCATCATCACACCGCATGTGCTTAGTAGATGTGGCGCACTGTGGGAGTTAAGCATTCGCGAACGTAAGATGATGTCGCATGAGGGTGGTTTGGCAAGGGCATACAGCATCATGTCATTTCATTCTCACACTTAATAAGAGTAGTTAGAATTGTTTGATTTGTACTTGCTTTATCATTCTTGCTTGATGTGAATTGATAACATGTTAACCTATGCTTTATTGTTCCACCGAGTTGATCACTCACTCCCACGATACGGGACGGTGTTCGAACACCCACCGGACTTTGTCGATTGCGAGATGGCGCACGTTACTTCGAGGGTGGGCGGAGCAGGACTTCTATGACGACGAGAATGCTTCCTCGTATATGCTGTTTTCTGGCGGCTTCGTGAGAGCCGTGCCTTGATTGTTGGGGCTACATGGATGTTGACTAGATCACACTACACAACTTGGTATAATTTAAAATCATACTTGTAATTATTTAACCCGGTAACTTTATCACACTCTGGAGACCCACCACAGTTTATATATTTTATCTATCTATCACAGTCTTCCGCTTGCTAATTTATTGTCTCTGGAGTATGATATTCTGTTTTGGCTTAATCTCACTCATGTTCAATGCACAAATACAGTCAACATTCAATCATCATTCATTTTGTTGCATAAGTGATGTTCTGGAACTCGGGAGTTGAGTTTATGCTCGGCCCCCGATTTTCAGGGCGTTACAGGTGGAGATCGAGATCCCGTTTAGTGTGCACCTCGCGGTCAACGCCTATGCTTGTGGTGGCACCTCACAGTCTTCGCGGTCAATGCCTATGCTTGTGTGGCACCTCACAGTGTTCTTGTGGCAGCTAGGCACAGCCCTTTCTCTTTCCCATGAGAGAAAGAATGGTAGAAAATGAGAAAATGGCGGTAATAACTTCGAAGAGAGCCATGGAGAAAGTGAAGAAAAGGGAAGAAAGGGATGGAGTCATCAGGTCTCCACGGATTTGACCCTCCAAGGTGCGTGTAAAGGCTCAAATGGAAGGAAATGAAGAGGGAAAAAGAAGAAAGAGGATGGGTAGTGGGTGTACACGAATTTAAGCCTCAAATGGGGATTCAAGAGCTCAAATCGGAGAGAATGGAGAGGGAAGGCAGCTATGGTAGAGAGATTTTGAATGTGTGGTGAAGGTGTTGCACGAAAATGAAAAAAAAAAAAAGAGGTTGGAGGGTTGATTTTTGTTAAAAATCAGAAGTTTAGAAGAGAAAGGAGAGCTTGGGAGGGCGATTTGTGAAGGAGGGGTGTGTTTGGGAGAGTTTTAAACCAAAAACTCTATATCAGTGGGCCACCCTAACCCACAAAGAGCGTCGGCCCGAGCGGCCCGCCTGGCCTGGCCCGTTAGCTGGCGAGCCCCTTACCAGTCTCTGGACTGTTTGGCGAGGGCTCGTCCATAGGGCAAGGTCCTCCCCTCCCCCTTGGTCTGAAAATGTGTGGGGCCCACCCTGGGTGCCACTGATTTGATCGTTTTGGCCCCCCAACTCTGATTCGAGTTGTTTCGAGGCCTTTCGGGTACTAACTGATGTATATCCGCATTTAGCGATTTCTAACAACTGGGATGGGATCATTTGTGATCTAGACCCGTCGTTTGATGGTCTATGAATGATCTGGGGTCGCCTCATGCCATTACGGAGGTGTACAGACTCGACTTTGGTGATCGTTTTCAGTGAACTTCGCTAATTGGCGAAACTGGGACTCCTGCGACTGTTTCTACATTTTCTTACACCCACCTAAGTTGAATTTGCGTCAGCGTAAGGTATGTGACCCTAACCTAGGTCTGTTTTAATCTAAATCATGCCCTGATACCAACTTGTAATGCCCTGAAAATCGGGGGTCGAGTAGCAACTCAACTCACGAGTTCCAAAACATCACTTATGCAACATATATGCTTATGATTCAATGTTATCTGTGTTAGTGCATTAATCATTAGTGGGATTATACCAAAACAGTAATTCATACTCCAGATCAAATTGTAAAACACAAGCAAAAAACTGAAAGACATAAATACACATATATAAGTCAAGATCACGATCGGTCACCAGAGTATGAATATAACACTGAGTCACTGTGTACATGAAGTATTACATGAAATATTACAAAAGTTAAAATGTCAAAAAGGTTTAACTATAAATAAACCCTGTAGCCCCGTCGACCAGGAGAGCCTAAGTGAAGCCATCCGAGAACTGCATGTAAGAGTACTCGTCCTAATCGTCGTAATAATCAGGCTCCGCCTCAGGAGTCACGCCATCATCTGAAATCAAGACAGAGTCTGGTTGGTGTTTAAAACACCGTCCCGTAACGTGGGAGTGAGTGATCAACCCAGTGGAACAATAAAGCATAGGTTAGCATGTTATCAATTCAATTAAGCAGTAATGATAAAGCAGTAATTCACACATTCCTACATACTGTTGTTAATGCAAGAATGGTATGGATGTATGATGCATGCCCTCGCCTACGCTCCTTTAGCGACTTCATCTCACATTCGCGCATGACAACACTGCCTCAGTACTTAACTTACAACCCCTAAACGCAGCGTAATGCGGTGCATGCGTATGATTACCAAGTTCTTATTAGTCCTTTTCATACAGCAAGATTGGGAAGCTAAGGTACCTCCCTTATTTCATTTCCCAAACAATGATCCATTTTAGTAAATCTCATACAATGTTGCGGTTCTATGTCACTGCAAAGGGCTCGTCACCAATCAGTGTAGGCCTAGTTTATACTCTAGCAGCTAGGGAAAGGTTGTCGCCTCCACGTAGACTCAGAGTATGCTCGAGGTCACTACGAAGGGATCGTCACCAATCAGTGTAGGCCGACAGCTCGAATACACTATCTCATACCACCGTATTTGGCTCATGAGTCTAGGTTGCTCACTGGTCACTACGGGGAGGCTCGTCACCCCAACGTAGGCCAATAGCTTGACCACGGTGTCCCATACCACCATGTCCGGCTCATGAGTCGTAGCGGATCGAGGTACCAAGGTTAAACGGGATTTCACGGGTGAGTTTGGTACCTTAGGTTCAAGCAGTAGCATCCATACATGGTGAACATACAATGGCGTATCGGATTACTTAAAGATTTCGACTAGCATGAGCGCACATTGCATCGATCGACATAAAGTGCATAAGCACTTCTTGTGGCCTAACCACTGCCGACGACTAACACACGACTTGGGTTCATTTCCTATGTGGTGAATGAATCTCAGCCACGACTTCAAGCTTGTTACCGATTGCCTGGACTATAACATAGCCCTAATCACATTCAATCCGTAACCAGAAAGTATGTATAATAGTTAAAGCAGAATTAACAAAGTAATGCAAACATGTTAACAAGCATGTTATAAAGCACAATATAAACAGGAAATACAAACATATATATATATTTCATAAGTAAGCGATTAAATTAAACAACTTGCATGAAGGAAATCATACACATCTCTAAGGTAGTTGAGAATCCTATCTTAACACCTATCCTAAGTACTATCATCTAAATACTTACTCATACAAGTATTTTTACAAACACTTAGAATACACTTATTTACATACATAACACATATTAGCCAAAACATGTATTAAGGCGAATTCTTTCGCCGAGTAGGTAGTATACACATATAAAACATATGCATACAGTAATTAATCATGGAAAACACACTTTCATAATTTGTACGTATACGATATTTCCTACAAATATACAGAATACACTAAACGCCATGATTTGCATACGTAACTGAATCGCAATACGAACATCACAATTTGCATGTGAAATAATACCCAGATCATGAATCTATCATTATCTGACATTGAAAGCTTTGAAAACTATAACCTAAGTGTTTATAGTCCACACCTTATGCCGTATAAGCGAGTAACGGACTCAATTTAACACCAAGTCATTATAAATGGTTAGAACGGCAACCTATGTCATGAAATAGGTTAGCTATTTCATCACTTACACTAATCAAATATCTAGAACTGATTAGGGTTAGGATTTCTTACCCAAAAATGGAATCAGAATCACCGAAAAAGCGATACAGTTGTGATGGAAAGACACGTAGGATAGCAGGGATCGATTTCCAGGAAGGACACCAACTTCTCTCTCACTTTCTCTCTCTTTACTCTCTTCTCTCTCCTAGGGTTTTCTCAAATTCGTATGGTGTGAATGAGAGTGGGTTTAAGGTCCTTATACAGGCCTAAAACTGATGAAAATGGCCCCAGGGCCAAAGTATACTTAAGTTATATCCAAAGGACATCTGTTTCAGCTCAACGGAGCATTTTCGGAGCCCCCCTTAAGCCAAAGGTTGGACTTAAGCTTCCTGACCATGGATCTAGGTCGAGTTAAGCTTTCGTTCCAATCGAGTTTTCAGATGGCATGTGGCGGACCAGTTTCAGTTCAACTGTCATCGGAACTTGATTAGGGTTACAAGTACACTGCCATGTGTATGAAATTTTCCTTGATGCAAGGGTGTATTTAGGTCAAATTCTGATGGTCTGATTGCTTTTATCAGGCCCGCAAGTGACAGGTCTCAAATTACTTAAATTAGGTTTAATTCTTAAAGGAATCCACGTTTTCTCACACTCTTCACTCCGGGCTCAAGCGAATAGCCCCGGGACACAATCTGGATTTGATTTCCGAGATGGTTGTCAAGCCCAGCAAGGTGGTCCTAATTATATAACTTCATATTGTTCGGACTTTCGACGTGCGGTCTAGATCCGATACAGAGTTTCAATGTGCTCCCGAGAGCAACTGGGTAATGAGATTGATCCTAGATTTCAGGGTAACCTAGCGTCAATGATTCTACAAGTTTTAGATCTTATAAATTGTATTTAAAGTGATTCAAGCGGATTTCACAGCTAATCTAGTTTAGCACTTCGTTACTTTTGTATAATTCCTAAAGGATTTGATCCTGAGTGATTTCTGCCCGAGGTGGTACTCGGGTCTTTGTATGGAATTTTCCGAGCCGTTACACTTGCTGGACGGCCAGTAGGCCCCACCTTGGTGTCTGTGTTATATCCTCACAGTCCATTTAATTGGTGGTCCCCACCATGATGCATGTGTTGCATTCTAACTGTCCAACCATTTGGCGAGCTTGCCTGTAGACCCCACCATGATGCATGAGACACATCCAAGCCATTCAGCCCCTTGAAAGCTCACTTTATGACATGAGCTAAAAGAAAGAGTCAGATCTAAGGTTCAAGTGTACCCCACCATTGAAAATAGTGGAGACAGTGGCATTCACCGTTCAAAACCTCTTAGGAGCCACATTAGCTTCCAACTAAGCCTATATTTTGCTTTCACTTCATCTAACTCTATGCTAAGTTATGAATTTGGTTGGATCTCAAATGCATCACGGCGGACCACTCCGTGATATGATCATCCATTGAGGCTCACTTTGATGTGCTTTGTGGCCATCCGTGAGGCCCACCTTGTGGCCCATCCGTCAGGCCCATTGTGATGTATTTTGTGGCCTAATCGAGAGGCCCACCTTGATATACATGTGACTCATCAGGAGGTATCTTTGACCCATGAGAGGGGCCCACCTGTTGTGTGTTTTGAGGCCCAGGTGCAGGGCCCACCTGTTATATATTTGATGCCCGTGTATTGAGGCCCATTGTGATGTATTTAGGGCCCATGAATTGAGGCCCATTGTGATGCATTCAAGACTCATTATTGAGGCCCACCTTGATGTGTATGAGAGCCCGTTATTGAGGCCCACCATCATGTGTATGAGGCCCGTTGTTGAGGCCACCTTGACATATATGAGGACCATGTGATTAGGCCCATTTTGATGTATTCTAGGGCCTATGGGTTAAGGCCCATTATCATGTATTTGGGTCCATGGGTTGAGAGCCATTGTGATGTATAAAGGCCCGTGGGTTGAGACCCACTATGATGTGTATAGGTCTCATGGGTTGAGGCCCATTGTGATGTATTTGGAGCTCGTGGGTTGAGGCCCATTGTAATGTGATTCCACCGCGGTTTATGTATTGACATTTATGGCGGGCCATGCCTTGAGAGCAAAGTTGGTTTGATGTCCACATTGTAAGAATAATGTTGGTTAAATGTCCACATTATAATTCTCCTTAGGGCCCATTGATAGGCCCATACTTATTGAGTATAGGCCGTTTAGGCCCATCTACATTGTAAGGATAGTTCATTACTTTATAACATGCTTAGTACAATTTCATGACTCATGCCATACGCATCATATGTATGCTTGATATGAGTAGTGACTGATCATTGTATACGCTATTGGGCAGACTATTTACTGGACTCCTTATGAGATGGAGTGCCCACATTATCGCGTTGTACGCGCAGGATTGCTACATGAATGGATAGTATGACTCATGCATCTCGCATATATGTGACTTGATCATTGTATGCCCTAGCAACATCAGGGTCGTGGCCTCCACAGGCACATCATGGATGGCTAGATGGGACACTGAAAATATTTAGTTCTAGCACTATGGGCACTTAGGATGTCCTTGGGTGAAAATCCCAGAACCTCCGAGGCCAGGAGCAGCCCCAACGTCTAGACCGAGTGGAACATGAGCGCCCGTGTGTCGAATACTAGTAGGTCGCGTCTCCCACTGTGTCGTGGTCGGTTGAGAGGGGGTGTGGCCTTATCCGCCCGAGTGAGGGGGCTATAAGCTAGGCTGAGTATGACCAGCTCGTAAATGGGTCCGCTATCGATGAGCCGGGTAGGTATTGGCAGACTACTTGTCAGGCGAATAGTGAGGTCTATTCCGCTCGCTGGGCTGTGCATCTAGGGAGGAGGCAGTCGAAGTGTAGTATAATAGACCCCGGTGATTTCCCCAGAGAGTAACCGTACTGATATGTGGACTTATTGTAACACCTCGGATTTTTCCCAAACTGGGATTAGACGTCCTTAGGCAATGGGTCAATCCTAACACAGGTTTAACTTCTTAAACGCTCAATTAAAGCCTCAAATCGCTCCTAACCCATTTCCTTCACAAATCCCACCCTTCACTACCTTGTTCTTTCAATTTTTCAAAGCACCTTCGCCCTAGACACTATCTTAAACTAGCTAAGTAGTATAACTTGGATCACTTTAGATAAAAACTGCAAAGGACTAAATACTACCTCAGACGGAAATCACTTAGGATTAAATCCTTTAGAAAATTGACAAAGTTAACTAAGTGCTAAACTAGATTAGCCATGAAATCCATTTGAATCACTTTAAATACGATCTGCAAGACCTAAAACTTGTAGAATCATTGACGCTAGGTTACCCTAAAATCTAAGATCAATCTCATTACCCGGCTGCTCTCGGGAGCATCTCGAAACTCCGTATCGGATCTGGACCGCACGTCGGAAGTCCGATTAATACGAAGTTAAGGAACTAGGACCGCCTCGCTGGGCTTGACAACCGTCTCAGAAATCAAATCTAAACAGTGTTCCACGGCTGTTTGCTTGAGTCCGGAGCGAGAGAGTGTGAAAACACTTGTTTTCTTTAAAAATAAATATCTTGAATAGTAATCTGAGACTCATTGCTTGCGGATCAGTTTTAAGCAACTGCACCGTCAGAATCCGACCAAATTACACCCTCGGATCAGGAAAAATTTCATACACATTTACATGTACTCGGAATCTCCGATCGAGATCCGCTGACCGTTGAACTGAAACTGGTCTGCCACGCGTGATCTGAAAATTCGACTGAAACGAAAACTTAATAGAACGAAGATCCGGTGTTAGTGAGCTTAAGTCCGACCTTTGGCTCAAGGAGGGCCGCCAGAAACCCTCTTTTGAGCTGAAACAATGCCGATTTGATTATAATGTATGTATACCTTGAACATAAGTCTCTTTCGGTAAATTTTTAGGCTATATAAGGACCTTAAACCCTCTCTCATGGCAGCCATACGATTTTGGATTTGAGAGAGAGAAAAGAGAGAGAAAGTGGGGGAGATGTGGGAGGAACTCCCTGCTGCTGTTCCCTGTCGCTATTCGGGTTCCATCGCCTGATTCTTATCGCTTTTCCTGCGATTCCGGCATCGTTTCTAGGTAAGAAACCCTAACCCTAACTTGTTTTAGGGTTGTATAGGTTGTAGGTTATGAAATAGCTAACCTGTTTCGTTCTCTGGGTTGCCAAACTCCCATATACGGAAGCTTAGCGAACCTATCAACTCCGTTATGATTCTACGACAAAAGGTGAGGACTTTAGGTGTATAGGTTGCGGTTTTCAATGCTTTCAATGTCAGATAATGGTAGATTCATGATCTGCATGCAATTGCACATGTACAAAGTGCTTTCCATTTTCTGTTTCGATTAAAATTGTAGGATTTGGAATTTCACATACTCTAGGTATTCGTATAAAATACCGTATATGTATTTTTTATGGAAATGTGTTTGACATGTTTATTTGTCGTATGGATATATGACGTATGGATAAAATACTTATTTGGCGAAAGGATTCGCCTAAATACATGTTTTACTAATATACACTATGTATGTAGAAATACTGTATTGTAAGGAGTGCCGTATACATGTATATTTTGGAAATGTATTTGCCATGATTATTTGTCATATGATTATATAATATATGGATAAATTACTTATTTGGCAAAAGGAATCGCCATAATACATGTTTGCTTGTATACACTATATATGCTGAAAATGCGTATTCTAGAAAATACTGTATACGTATAAATATTGGGAGATGTATTTTCATGATTATTTGCTGTAGTAATATATTATACATGGATAAAATACTCACTTGGCTAAAGGATAGCCCTAATACATGTTTTGCTAACATACACCATGTATGTTGTAATAGTGTATTCTAAGTGTTTGTGAAAATGATTGAATGAGTATAGAATTCTCATTCGTGCTCGCCATGACTAATTGTCATGGATTCATGATTGTTGTATTGGCGATACCCCTTTGACGAAAGGATTTTCCCTAAATCACGCCACGGCCAATATACACCATATATGCTAAAATGTGTGGCCCAAGTGTTTGTGGAAATGACTGAATGAATATGGAACTTGGATTCCTGCTTGCCATGACTATCCGTCGTGGGTGTACGCGTGTTATGATTGGGGCAACTCCCTAGTGAAAGGATTTAGCCTAATGCCTATGTGATCGACATATGTCATGTATGTTGATGCATGTTTGTTTAAGTGTTTGTTGAAATGTCTGAATGAGTAGTAGTTAGTAAATTGTAATATTTAAGGGTGTTGAGATATGATTCTCAACTCCTTTAACTATGTGTATGATTTCCTTGGATAGTTGTGTGATTAGGAATTGAACATGTACAAACTCATGCTTGTGTTGTGATTCATAACATGCTCAACTGCTTTATGATTTTAACTATGTAATGCATATGTTTAAATTTATATTTATGTTGTATGATCCGTCATGGATGATGGGGGAGCGGAGCAACGAGTGCGGCAATGTACCACAGCGTAAACCCTAAACGGATAATACCAGACCTTGATTGTATGAGTTGAATCTTGATCTACTACTGCTTTATCTATCTGCACTTGATTGTGTTTGGGGCTATAATTATAGTCCAAACAATCGGTACCAGAATTGCATTCATGGCTGTGATTCATTTGCCACGTGAGATGTGTTCGAGAACCTGAGTCGTACTTCGGTTGACGATAGTGGTTGGCCACGCGAAGTGCTTATGCACTTCATGTCGTTCAACTTGTTGTGCGCTCGAGCTAGCCGAGCTCGTCAAGTAACCCGATTTGTCTAACGTATGTTCATCATGTTTGGTCGCCTCTGCTTGAACCTAGGGTACCAAACTTACCAGTGAAATCCCTTTTAACCATGGTACCTCGATCCGCTAAGACTCATGAGCCGGGCATGGTGGTATGGGACACCGTGGTCGAGCTGTCGGCCTACGCTGGAGCTATGTGCCTCCCCGTAGTGACCATTGAGCAACCCAAACTCGTGAGCCGAATACGGTGGTATGGGACACTGTATTCGAGCTGTCGATACTTATGGCGAGAGCCGAGTACGGTAAGACCTGTACTCGTGCTGACGGGCGACGAGTCCTCTGTAGTATCTTCAAGTATACTCCAAGGTCTGTGATTGGTGATGAGTCTTTCACAGCAACTAGAGTATGAGTTGAGCTGAGTACGGTGAGACCTGTATTCGAGCTGACGGTTAGCGATTGAGACGAGTACGGTGAGACCTGTATTCGAGCTGACGGCCAGCAATTGAGCCGCATACGGTGAGATCTGTATCCGTGCTGATGGGTGACGAGTCCTTTGTGATGCCTTCGCTACGCCTCTCAAACCATAATATCGTATGAGATTAACTAGGACTGACGACCCTAGAATGGATCATGTTTGGGAATGATACAAGGGAGGTACCTTAGTTTCCCAATACTGCTGTTTGAAATGAACTAATAATTACTCGGTAATCATGCTCATCATCGCACTGCATGTGCCTGGTAGATGTGGAGCACTGAGGGATGGACGCATTCGCGAACGTAAGATGATGTCGCATGAGGGTGGTTTGGCAAGGGCATACATCATGTCATTTCATACTTGCATTAAATAAGAGTAGTTAAAATTGTTTGATTGTACTGCTTTATCATTACTGCTTGACTGAATTGATAACATGTTAACCTATGCTTTATTGTTCCACTGAGTTGATCACTCACTCCCATGATACGGGACGGTGTTCCGAACACCCACCAGACTTTGTCTGATTTCAGATGGCGACGCTACTTCTGAGGCGGAGCCGGACTTCTATGACGATGAGAATGCTTCCTCGTATATGCTGTTTTCTGGCGGCTTCGTGAGAGTCGTGCCTTGATTGTCAGGGCTACAGGGATGTTGACTAGATCACACTACACAACTTGGTATAATTTAAAATCATACTTGTAATTATTTAACCTGGTAACTTTATCACACTCTGGAGACCCACCACAGTTTATATATTTTATCTATCTATCACAGTCTTCCGCTTGTAATTTTAACTGTCTTTGGAGTATGATATGCTATTGTGGCTTAATCTCACTCATGTTCATTGCACTAATACCGATCACATTCAATCATCATTCATTTTGTTGCATAAGTGATGCGTTGGAACTCGGGAGTTGAGTTTATGCTCGACCCCTGATTTTCAGGGCGTTACACTTATTGAGCAAGAATTGCATATCCATTCATTCATTCACTATCCACTCGAGCTGGTGGTGCGTAACTATTCGTTACGTGTACCTTCGCATGGCCAGGATTTCGGTTGGGCACGCGACTAACCTGAGATCGGGAGTTTACCACATTGTGTCTGACTATCCAAATTTAGGTATGGGACTGGTTTGGATAGAAGTCCCTTGTGATGGACCCCATAGCATATGATACTTCATACTATCATCCCGACTTCACATTCCAGCATGGTCATTTCATTCGCACTACATATTACATTACATCCGCAGTACTTAGCATTTTGGGTTACTATGTTTTTACACTTATATGGCCTAGACGATATTGATAGTATTCGTGGTTCGTCAGGGTTTGCATAGTGCATTGCATCCTCAACATCTGTTATTGTCTTGTTATATTTTGCATCGCATAGCCTTGGTACGGCTGATAGCACTCATGGACTTACTAGTATATTTTCGCTTACTCTGATATCGTATGATTCATGATCTTGTTAGTATTTCCATTTATCCCAATGATATATGATTCATGTGCTTCATTATATACTTGGTACTTACCTTACACACACTTGCACCACCCTCTAAGCTTTCTATAAGCTTATGCACGATAGATGCGTGCAGGTGGCATTAGGTTGCAATAGCGTCAAGCTTGGAACGTGTAGCCGTCTTCTGGAGTTTTCCTTTCGATAAATGTATTTCCCTTTCAGCATTGTATTCAATTGATTATATTAGTGGATATGTGATGATGATGTTGCCTTTGTGAATTGGGTATGCTTGTGGTTATGCTCCTTATAAGACAAATGTACGTTTGAAAATCCTCCTTGTAGGATCTCAGGATCGAAACCTGGCGTATCGGCGCTGGGAGCCGAGAATGGGGTACTACAGAGGTTGTCGTCACCAGATTTGGCAATTGGATTCCTGTGAATCTGATTTTTGGGTTTGGGGTGTGACACGTTACATGCATTTTATATCCAAGTCCATCATTTAGACCCTCCATGTGTTGTGGCCCCACCCAATGTATGTACCTTATATCCATGCCATTCATTTAGTGGGTGGTATCAACTATGATGTTGTGTTGTACAAACCGATCATGGGGTGGACCCCACTATGTCAATAGGACCCACAATTATACAAAATATAATAATAATAATAATAATAATAATAATAGTAATAATAATAAGGAAAGGGAATTGCATGCTTAATAATAAAAACTTCCCTAGACATGACGTAATGCATGTGGAGCCCACCTAGGTACATATGTTGTATACTTACACTGCTTAACTTTTCTAGTCACTTGGGAAGTGGGCCAACCTCCTGCCTATGGACACAAGATGAAGTATAACTTAATTTTAGGTGGGCCATGCTGTAAGTAGAAACAGTAGTAATAACCATTGGAAATTCTTAGGCTCTAGTGTGCCCCTTATATGCTGGGACACTTCCTTGACCATGGACTCTACCTTGTAGTATGATATATATCTATGCCATTCATCGGTTTATCCTTATCATTTTAGGGTATGGTCCCATATAATAGTCAAATCAAAATTTCATGCCATGGGAGCAATATTGATCACTTGTCCACCGTTAAATATTTTCTAGAGCTGCAGAAATGTTTGTGAGAAATCTATCCATCTATCCTTTTTAACCGATCATGGGCCACCTAATATACATATTTTACCATCCATTCATCTATTTTGTTAGATCATTTTAGAGTGTGGGGCTACCTATATATTTACCGCAATTTTGTTATATATTTTACCATCCACTTACATGGTTATTCCTCATTTAGACCATCAGTTGGTAGAAATCATGTGGATCACTACATATGAATTTGGGATTTTGGGTGGCCCAACTAGTCGTGTGAATTGGTGGAAGTTGTGCAGGCCACCACACCATGTAAGTGCATGATGTTTATAACCCACCCAACTATATGAAATTGGGGCAATTGTGTGACTACTTGTCTAAGGGTTGCAATGTAGTAATAATCTCAGTGAGACTAAGGTCGAATCCACAGGGACTAATCTTGTGTGTTTATTCTGAAAGTAATTAGAATCAAAACTAGGAGAAGATCTAACCTAAATTAGGAAAGTGGGAAGTAATTGTGAGTTGATGAATTTAGAAACTTTAAGAAATTAAAGATGGAAACTAGGTTTTCAGAGATCCACTTTTACTCTATTAGGATGTTTCCTTATTTGATTCAAGGTTCGCAATTGGAATTGGAGTCCTGTCCTATCCAATTGGAAGATATTCAATAAACTCATATTTGAACTTCCTTTGACCTAATTCTCAACAGATGAAAGTTGTGAAGATTGGAAGTGATTCCATCACCTATTCATGCCCAGGAGACTATGGTAGACAACAGGATATACCGATCCAATAAGCAACATGGAAGAATTGTGAAGAATAGAAGGGATTCCATCACTCAGCCATGCCCAAGGGACGATGGAGAACAACAGGATTTCCTATTTTCACAAACTCCAAATAGAAAAAGAAGATACTTCAAGTTATTGTAGATCAATTGTAGTTTAAGTCACAACAAACCATTGAAAACTAAAAGTATTCCTTAAATGTTAAACTAAAATCAAAGGAGTTCAACAATAACAAGAATCAAACAAGAAAAATATCTCAACCATGCTACAAGCTTCACCCCTTAGCCCTAGCTAAGGGATCTAGCCAACCATAGACATGATTAGATTAAAAACCCCATAAGAAAGCATTAAAAACTAAGAAGAAGGGAAGAAGAACTCTTGGGAAGTGGCTACGCCCTTTTACTCTACTTCTCCAAACCCTAGATATCCTAAAAAGTTTGTAAGAAACCCCTATTTATAAGCCAAGTTCCGCAGATCCACAAAATTGGATCAAATTTACGCACTCTGCATAACGCCATGGTGTTCGATGACATCGAAGGGATTTAAATTCAGAAGTTGTACTTTTTGATCTTTCACACTGCGTAAGTCTCCGTGTCATCGAATTGTCATATAATGTCATCAAGCGAAGCTTCGATCCATCGAACAGGTCTTCGAGTCATCGAGAATGTGTCCAAAATAGTCTAGCGAGTTGCTTCAATTTTTTTCAATAAATTCAATGTCATCAAACAATCTTCAATGTCATCGAGCACCTTCCCTCGAGTCATCGAACATGTCTTCAATTGATCGAGAAAAATACCTAAAATGTCTAGCAACCAACTCAATTTTTCCTCATAAATTCTGTCATCGACCAGTGTTCGATGTCATTGAACTGATCTTCGATGTCATCGAACGGTTCTTGATGACACAGTCGTGATTTCTGCGCTTGTTCTTTCAACTTCTTTCTCCACTTGATTTTCTTAGATCTTGGAGTCTTGAAATCTTCAATCTTGGTATCTAAAGATCCTTCGTTGCTTTGGCAATTCTTGAGCACTAAATCCACGCTTTTAGCATTCTTTTCTATCCAAGCTCTTAAATTCACCTTGCAACATAAGCACATGTAAAGTATACCATTAAGTCATATTATGTTTGTAAAACCAAGAAATAAATGGGGGACAATATGCAATATTTGACCCTCAACACAACTCCCAACCAGCATTTTGCTAGTACAGAGCAAAATATGCAAAAAAAAAATGCTCTTTAGTCTCAGTTCAAAACTTTTTAGGGAGAAAATCTTTTGCTTACTTAAGTATGAATGGGTGGAGATAAGATACAAAAGTGAATTTGAAAACCTTAGAACCCAATCACATAGGTAACCAATCAAGTAAGTTCTTTGTCAATCAAATCAGAGTATAATTCTATATACCATATTTTTTAGTGTGCTCAGTGAAAATTAACTTACTTTCCATACGAATACTATTATTTCATAATACTAGCCATGCTCATCACTTCAAGATTGGTTTGAACTGAAGTACTAATTCCAAACTCATCCCCTTCTCCTTCTTTTTCCATTTTTTGATTTTATATCAACGGTTAATTTTTTTCATTCTTTATTTTTGCATTCTTTTCCAGATTTTTCATTCTTTTCATTCTTTTTCATGACCTCTTTGTCAATCTCTTATTTTTTAACTCATTCTTTTCTTCTGTTAAGGTGGAGAGAATTCACCAGACTCGATTCTCACCATCTATCAATGATTCACATACTAACAATTAGAACTTCTAGCATGCCTTACAGAAGATAAATTGAATGCGTCCTATGATCTAGATTAACATGATATTTAAACTACCTCTAAAATAATTGTGCACAAGAACTTAGGTGGTAAATTACTTAGATGATCAAACTCCAACAATCCAAAGTTTAATTTCTATCTTATCATACTCAGAGCATTCTTAGTACACAATTCATTGCTTCCCAAACAGATTTCAACCTGAAAATAATGAGAAATTTTCAAAACTTTTACCTAAAACTGAGGAAAACATTGATTAGGTTAACTAATCCCCCACACCCCCCATACAAATTCAACATTGTCCTCAATGTACAAGAAATAAGCATGTAATACAAAGGAGGCAACGAAAATAAAGGAGATGGTGTTAGAAAGATAGTACTTGGAAGAAGGAATTTTGAAGCTTTTCTATGGATCTCAATGTAATGCCCCGACTTTTCAGGACCCGAGTACACGACCCGTTTCCCAAAAGCCCGAGTGTTAACCTTAAATGATGGTCAAATATATATTTTTTTTCTTTTATCAAAGTAAGCAGATGAGCGCAGAGTGGACAAATCAACATAAAGGAAGATTTCAATTACATTTAGAGTATGCAAGAGAGTGCCCATAATGACTTATACAAACCAATGTCTCTATTCTTACGAATACAAAATGAAATAACATTACATGTAAAACAAAATAAATTTGCAACAATCGTGAGCTGTGAAATCCTATAGTAGCCCTTAACAAATATAATCATGCACCCTTGTCAACCATAGCTTGCTCCTCACCAATAAAAATGTTAACATCATCAGGGTCACCTGTGCTACCTGTACGGTTATATATTTGATGGATGAGTGACCAACTTAGTGTGAACTCCCCTCAAGATTACACACCGTCACATTAGGTAAGAAATTTTATAAAACATCCAGACAACCAAAATAGAGTAAATGCAGTCTTATTATATGCATAGATGCATGAATGTAATAGTCGGCCCAGGTAAAACATCTAGACGGCCTATGTCCTGGGTAAAACATTCAGACGGACATTGGGGTCGTCACCCATGCAGTCATAGACCCGGGAAAAACATCCAGACGATCTGTGCCTCTGGTAAAACATCCATACAGGCAAATATGTATAATAATAACAAATGATGGTTGGTGTCCTAGGTAAAACATCCAGACAAGCGAATCTATATGTTACGTATGACAGCAATGTATGATAACAACAGATGATGATTGGTGCCTCAGGTAAAACATCAAGACATGCAAATTTGTATGTTATGTATGACAACAATAGTGCTGGTCTGTGCTATGCATGCATGATTAGCTAAGTTATTATTAGTCCATTTACAACCAACAGATTTAATAAGCTCAAAGGTCACTGCGGGGAGCTCAGAGCCCAGCGTAGGCGGACAGCTTAGGCATCCCATGACCACCATCCCCGGCCCATGAGACTACCATCTTAGGATGTTTAATGGAAACCCATCGACTAGTGGCCAATCATATTACAATATATGGGGCTTACCATCGCATGGTTGTGCTATATAAAACATCGAACCCATCTAGGGCAAATATCAAAATAAAACCACATAGGGCGAGTATCAAAATATGCCACATAGGGTCGATAAAGTCCATCCTTGGAAACCATTGGGCATAACAACCCTGGATGGTAGGCCAACATCAACGATCCATCTAGACTACCACTCAATAACCACCAACTCGAAGGTCCATTCCTATCACAACTAGTCAAGTTACATCCCAAGTATGGGTGTACATTCATATGTGAGAATTTCCTACTAATGTACCCGTTTAAGTTCCATGAGCAATCTATAAAAAGAAATTCACAAGCATGAACAATTAAACAGGATAATCATAATGCATGTAATACAACAATTCAATTTCTACCAGCTAACACATGTGATTATAATGGGAGATATGAAGTATGAATTTAAATAAAAATTATAACTTAAGCTAATGAGAAGATGGAAAGCTCAAGGGGAAGAATCATCACCTTATAGTTTGCATCACCTATCAGCATTGCTAGGGAAAGCGCGTTCCATTAAAATCAAATCCTACCATAAATCAGGGTGTACAATTAGATCCAAGTCCTACACTCTACCTAGGTTTTAAGATGATAGCCTAGGGTTATCTCTTAGTGTTTTAGTATAGAATAAGGGCCTTCATCCTAGGTTTTAATCATAAACTTATATTTTAGGATTTGAACCCTAAACAGTGTATTCGTTATAATTTAATCTTAACAATTACAAGATAACTATTAATGTTGGTGCTATAATTTATATTAGTTGGCACATTAATAATGATGGTTCACAAGATCGTATTTAAATACACCGATATTATCCATCATTCTTATAATGACTAATAATCTCTTAAGTAATATAAGTAATAAAAATAGAATATTTACTATTGGTAATATAATAGGGATTGATGCTAATAACTATACTAATTCCATAAGAAAAATTATAAGTACTTTCTAATGCTAATAGTCTTGGTTTGTATTAGTCGAGCGGTCCCAAAGTTTTATCTAACTGCATATTGGAGTTGTCTGGGGCTTGTAAGGGTCCGTTAATGAGGGAGTTTGGGCCCACATTAGGGCGACCAAGCCCACCAATTACTTGTCCTAATAAGCGGTCCAATTCAAGCCAGGAATCCACCCATAGACAAGGCCCGATTTCAGCTCAGTTCACGGGCCAGCTGAAGGCATGATTCAGTTCATATCTCAGCCTAATAGCATGGCCTGATCTTGGCCTAGCTGTGGGGTTTCACATGGTTTAGGCCCACTGCATTGGACGTGAGATGTGGCCCACTAAGATTTGCCTTAAGCGTGGCCCATCATGTGTTGTGGCCCATTGAATATGTGGCTTGGTGAGGACCACTGTGAGTGATGGTGTGGCCCACTGAAGACATGTGGCATGGCCCACTGTACAGCGTGCAGCCCACCAGGCTCTAAGGTGCATCCCACTCGTTCAAAGGGCAGCCCACAGGAGTGGAGTGAGGCCCACCTTTTAGAGCTAGTTTAGGCTCACGTAGGGGCCCATATCTGGACCGATTTCAGTCTGTTGCAGGGCTAGAAGAAGGCCCGATTTCAGTTCATAATAGGCCTCATTAAAGGCCTAGGCCCAGCTCAGTTTTTGGTTTGCCAAATGGGCCAGTTTCAGCTATGCAGTCCATCAAATGGTCCATTTTTGGCCTTGATTGGAAGGCGTTCATGGCCCTGATCAGGGGCAGTTTCTGGCCCAAGTTTGGTGGCAAATTTCTAGCTCAAGCTTGGCCCAAATGGAGGATGTTTGCAATCCATCATCACGACCCACTAAAGGACATTTTTATTCACAGATTGCTGGTCAGTTGAATGTCTGCTTCAGGTCAGACCATGGCCTGGAAGATAGTAGTGATCCCAGCCATGGTGGCCATGACTGGGAGAAAATGGAAAAGTTAAGGGGCAGGGCATTACTTGGGCTGCCCATTATAGAAAGGTCACGGCGTGGAGTCGACTGGTTTATTACACCACCACTCAGCTGGGTTTAGCCAGCTGCCATGCATGAAAGATGCTCACTCTTTTCCTACCTGCTTCCGTTCCCTCTCTCCACTTTTTCTCCTCTTCCATTCCTTTCATTTCAGCTATAGCCAAAATTTGTTGTCAACAGATTGCAGCTGAGTCGGTTCTTCGCCAAGGAACATGAAGAGGCGACAATGGTGAATTCACACCCATTACACTACCTTTAGATCCGATCATTGCAGATGGTGTGGGTAGGCCCAGGGAAGCTTAGAGGATGGGAGGAAAGGAGTTTGGTGTTGTTTCAGGTGGTGGGTTCAGACGGACGAAGAGACGGTATGTTTCTCTTTAGATTTTTGTAGGAGCTAGGAGAGAGTCATTTTCACTACCTACTTATGGCCAAAACCTAGCTCTCATAGCCGTTGGATGTGAGTGGAAGGTTGGGATTTGATCCCAACGTCTGGTTTCTAAAACTAACACAGAGGGGTGGTTTCGATCGTTGGTTTCCTCCTTCCGGTATTGAGGCAGCTCTAAACCAGCACCCCATGAATGGACGGCTGATATATCTCCATTTTGAATGGTGGGGATGCACAGGGAAGCAAGCACGAGGATCGTGCCAACTGGAAGGAAGATAGGTTCTATTTTTTGAAAGTTTGGTTTTGCAGGGCCTATTTCGACTAGAGATCGTAGTCACGTGCGTACGTTCTAACACGTGAGATGAGTTGGGTTTTGGTCGAGCCTGCCCCCTAAATCAGATAGACGATTTGGATCATTGGGACGGTGACCGATGGTGGGCCACACTTACATCAAACGGACGCCTTCCATTTTTCAAAATCGCCCGTAGGTGGGAGCAGCTGGAGAGAGAAATCTCCATTTCAGGCTAGGCACGGGTCAGAGCTTGTCTGACCGTGCAGACAATCTGGTGCACCTCGAGTGTACACCAGCTATGCACAGGTGCGTCACTAAGTGGGGTCTACCATGATGTTTGCGATAAATCCAAACCATCCATTTTATTCAGTGGGCCTTGCATTAGCCCCTAACCAAAGGTGGGGTAGATCTAAGGTCCAGGTGGGCCATACGAGCGAATTCTTAGCCCCAACAGTGGCTTCTGTTGTTCTAACGGCCAGATCTTCCCGAAATCAAACGCTAATGGTTAAAAGAATTCAATGGACCATGCAGGCTAGAAGTCAATGGTTAGATTGTGGGTTATGTGACCTATTGTGCATTAACTATCATGCTACCATACTTGTAATATCATTATTTACTATTATTATTATTATTATTATTATTATTATATTTTGTCATGTTGTGGGACACTCAAGCAGGACTACTTGACTCATGATTTTATCTTATTAATATTTATACATTATTACCTACACATTGCTATTTATTTATTTTTATTTGTTTATTATCATCATTATTATTATCATACGCATCAGATTGTAAATTGGTTGATTGTGTGTGTGTGTGTTAGGTTTTAAATTTTATATAAGTCATTAAACTGTTTGAAATATATTATTCATTATAAGCTTTTCCAGTATATTTTATTTTTATGTATTACAATTTCCATAGCTTGTAATTTATATTAGCGATGTTGTAAGTATATGCATTTAATATGGATTATAGTTACATATCATTTTAATGTGAAACTTTAAATATTTATAAAATATTTAAATAGCATTTCATAATATATATATATATATATTTAGGTTGTATTATTTTCTTATATTTATATTAAATTAAATTAAATGGTAACACTCGAGTACTGGAAAGTACGGGGTTTTATAATCTACCCCCCTTAACAGAAATCTCGTCCCGAGATTTGTTACGTGTATCCCTAAGTAATTTCATTTTAATAGTGCATTCTATTTCTCACTTGTGCAATCACGTCCTGCACTGTTAACAAGCCATATTTAAATGTACCACATCCCTAAGCATCTAGTCTAGCATATCAATTCCTACTAAACATTTGGAACCATTCTAGCGTTAACCAATACTAAGGATTTGTTTAAAGGTTTACCTACATCAAATGTCTCATTGCATCCACTAAGAGTATGGCGACCACTAATGATAATATTTTACCTTTCTCTTTATTTTTATTTTTTACTTCTAATGATAGTCCCTGGCTGTCCAAAGTGTATTACCAATTTCTATTCTTCAGCGTTCAGGGTAACATGAATAGATGGTCATAGTAGGCTTGAGCCTGATACATTGATCCCTTGCCTACGTAAAACAGAGGATTTTCTATATCAACCCCTAATCTTGGTAAATCTTGATCTTCTGCCTAATCAGGGCATTGAGATCATTAGAATCTGCTAGGATATGGGGTTCGGATCAAACTGCGTATACATCACATACACATTATTACATCAATCCATGATCCCGATTATTCCAGACTCAGGAGAAATATTATGAAATCTTCTATCTTGAAAATGAGAGTACCCGAAATCTACATTAATAGACATGAATGACCATCACGCTTCCCGTGCGCACTCTGAGTGCCTAAGTACTCGACATAAATTTTAAGACCAGAGTTTTAACATAAATATTTTTTTTTTTGAAAGCCATTAAACTTATCCCATTTCTCGAATCTAGGCTCTATATGTTCAATCTAGGGCTGACCACTTACCCAAAACCCCATAACTTCATGTCTAATTAATTTCATGTGCTAGAATTTGTAGGGGATATTAATTCTAAACAAAGAGATGTGTTTAAGGAATTCAAACTACATTTCCCATTGCAATTCTTAAGTTTAGAGGGCACCTATGTCCAATCGAGTGCACAATCTAGTGATCACGAGAATTCCTTCAATGCGTAAGTTCATTTACTAAGTGTTGTGACCATGTTATCCTTTACTAAGGGAAATTTCAACAAAGGTTTGGATCCTAAATTCCTAAAATGTTCTTTGGGTATTCGTTCTTTCATGATACATGAGTTTAGTTCTTAATTTCAAACAATGATGCTAGTAGTTTTCATGGAAATCAAGGCATGACTAAACCTGAGGTGTTCAAATGACCTAAAGTTTTAAGCTCCTAAGTTCTCAACCTTCCTTAACACAAGGGGACCTCACATATATAAGTTTTGAATGGCACTACAACAATTTCAAAGGGAACCTAAGTCCAATTCTAAATTCCATGGTTATCCCAACAACTGTTCAGGAGGCCTAACATTTTGATTTTTATGTTCTCAATTCCTCCTAGTTACAGAGGAAATTCTCAATAGTTGCTCTAATAATTCTAAGGGAACCTAAGTTTGGGTCTCTACATTCCCAATCATCCTTCTAAGTCTAAGGGAAATTTTCTTAAGTTCAAATTTCTAGTTTCAAATATTATAACTTGAGACATTTAAGGTTTGTATAAGTTCATTTTCTAAGGCCAAGTTTGTCCAAACTATGCTCTGATACCAACTGTAACGCCCTGACTTTTCAGGACCTGAGTACACGACCCGTTTCCCACAAACCCGAGTGTTAACCTTAAATAATGGTCAAATATATTTTTTTTCTTCTTTTATCAGAGTAAGCAGATGAGTATAGAGTGGACACATTAGCATAAAGGAAATTTTCAATTACATTTAGAGTATGTAAGAGAGTGCCCATAAGGACTTATACAAACCAATGTCTCCATTCTTACGAATACAAAATGAAATAACATTACATGTGAAATAAAGTAAATTTGCAACAATCTTGAGCTGTGAAATCCTGTAGCAGCCCTTAGCAAATATAATCATGTACCCTTGTCAACCATAGCCTACTCCTCACCAATATGAATGTAAACATCATCAGGGCCACATGTGCTACCTGTACGGTTATATATTTGATGGATGAATGGCCAACTTAGTGTGAACTCCCCTTAAGATTACACACCGCTGAATTAAGTAAGAAATAGTATAAACCATCTAGACAACCAAAACAGACTAAATGTAGTCTTATTATATGCATGGATGCATGAATGCAATCATCGGCCTAGGTAAAACATCCAGACGGCCTATGTCTCGGGCAAAACATCCAGACAGATATTGGGGTCGTCACCCATGCAATCATCGACCCATGTAAAACATTGAGATGGTCTGTACCTCAGGATAAAACATCCACACAGACAAATATGTACGATAACAACAGATGATGGTTGCTGTCTCGGATAAAACATCCAGATAGGCAAATCTGTATGTTACGTATTACAGTAATGTATGATAACAACAGATGATGGTTGGTGCCTTGGGTAAAACTTTCAGACATGCGAATCTGTATGTTACGTATGACAACAATAGATGTTGGTCTGTGCTATGCATGCATGATTAGCCAAGTCATTATTAGTCCATTTGCAACCAGCAAATTTAATAAGCTCAAAGGTCACTACGGAGAGCTCAGAGCACAGCGTAAGCCGATATCTCGGGCACAGTGTCCCATGACCACCAACCCCAGCCCATGAGACTACCATCTTAGGATGTTTAATGGAAACCCATCGACTAATGGCCAATCACATTACAATATATGGGGCTTATCATCGCATGGTTGTGCTATATAAAACATTGAACCCATCTAAGGCAAATACCAAAACAAAACCACGTAGGGCGAGTATCAAAATATGCCACATAGGGTCGATATCAAAACCATATGATAAAGACCATCCTTGGAAACCATTGGGCACAACAACCCGGGATGGTAGGCCCACATCAACGATCCATTTAGACCATCACTCAATAACCACCAAGTCGAAGGTCCATTCCGATCACAACTAGTCAAGTTACATCCCAAGTATGGGTATACATTCATATGTGGGAATTTCCCACTAATGTACCAGTTTAAGTTCCATAAGCAATCCATAAACAGAAATCCACAAGCATGAACAATTATACGGGATAATCATAAAGCATGTAATACAACAATTCAATTTTCACCAGCTAACACATGTGATTATAAAGGGAGATATCAATTATGAATTTAAATAAAAACTATAACTTAAGCTAATGAGAAGATGGAAAGCTCAAGGGAAAGAATCATCACCTTATATTTTGCATCACTTATCAGCATTGTTAGGGAAAACGCATTCCCTTGAAATCAAATCTTACCATAAATTAAGGTGTACAATTAGATCCAAGTCCTACACTCTACCTAGGTTTTAAGATGATAGCCTAGGGTTATCTCTTAGTGTTTTAGTATAGAATTAGGGCGTTCATCCTAGGTTTTAATCATAAAATTAGATTCTAGGATTTGAACCCTAAATGGTGTATTTGTTATAATTTAATCTTAACAATTACAATATAACTATTAATGTTGGTGTTATAATCTATATTAGTTGGCACATTAATAATGATGGTTCACAAGCTCGTATTTAAATACACCGATATTATCCATCATTCTTATAATGACTAATAATCTCTTAAGTAATATAGGTAATAAAAATAGAATATTTACTATTAGTAATATAGTAGGATTAATGCTAATAATTATACTAATTCCATAAGAAAAATTATAAGTACTTTCTAATGCTAATAGTCTTAGTTTGTATTAGTCGAGTGGTCCTAAAGTTTTATCTAACTGCATATTGGAGTTGTGTGGGGCTTGTAAGGGTTCGTTAATGAGGGAGTTTGGGCCCGCATTAGGGTGACCAAGCACACCAGTTACTTATCCCAATAAGTGGCCCAATTCTAGCCAGGAATTCACCCATAAACAAGGCCCGATTTCAACTCAGTTCACAAGCCAACTGAAGGCATGATTCAGTTCATATCTCAGCACAATAGCATGGATTGATCTTGGCCTAGCTGCAGGGTTTCACATGGTTTAGGCCCACTGCATTGGACGTGAAATGCGGCCCACTAAGATTTACCTCAGGCATAGCCCATCATATGTGTTGTGGCCTACTGTATATGTGGCTTGGTGAGGTGAACTGTGAGTGATGGTGTGGTCCACTGAAGACACGTGGCGTGGCCCACTGTACAGCGTGTAGCCCACCAGCTCTAAGGTGCAGCCCACTCGTACAAGGGGCAGCCCACAGGAGTGCAGTGAGGCCCACCTTTTGGAGCTAGTTTATGCTCACGTAGAGGCCCATATCTAGACCGATTTCAGTCTGTTGCGGGGGCCAGAAGAAGGCCTGATTTCAGCTCCTATTAGGCCTCATTGAAGGCCTAGGCCCAGCTCAGTTTTCAGTCTGCCAAATGGACCAGTTTCAGCTATGCAGTCCATCAAAGGGATCATTTTTGGCCTTGATCGGAAGGTGTTCATGGCCCTGATCAGATGCAGTTTTTGGCCTAAGTTCGGTGGCAAATTTTCAACTCAAGCTCTGCCCAAATGGAGGACGTTTGTTATCCATCATCATGACCTACTAAAGGACATTTTTAGTCGCGGATTGCTAGTCAGTTGAAGGTCTGCTTCAGGTCAGACCATGGCATGGAGGACAATAGTGATCCCAGCCATGGTGGCCATGACTGGGAGAAAACTGAAAAGTCAGAGGGCAGGGTGTTACCTGGGCTTCCCACTATAGAAAGGTCACGGCGTGGAGTCGACTGGTTTATTGCACCACCACTCAGCTGGGTTTAGGCAGCTTCCATGCATGGAAGACGCTCACTCTCTTCCTACCTGCTTCCGTTCCCTCTCTCCACTTTTTCTCCTCTTCCATTCCTTTCATTCCAGCAACAGCCAAAATTTGTTATCAACAGATCGTAGCTGAGTCGGTTCTTCACCAAGCAAGATGAAGAGGCGACAGTGGCAGATTCACACCCATTACACCACCTTCAGATCCAATCATTGTGGATGGTGTGGGTAGGCCTAAGGAAGCTCAGAGGATGGGAGGAAGTTTGGTGTTGTTTCAGGTGGTGGGTTCGGATGGAGGAAGAGACGGTAGGTTTCTCTTTTAGTTTTCGTAAGAGCTGGGAAAGAGTCATTTTCACTCCCTACTTACGGCCAAAACCTAGCTCTTAAAGCCATTGGATGCGAGTGGAAGGCTGGGATTTGATCCCAACATCTGGTTTCTTAAACTACCACAGAAGGGTGGTTTCAGCCATTAGTTTCCTCCTTCCGGTATTGAGGCAGTTCTAAACCAGCACCCCATGAATGGACGGTTGATATATCTCCATTTTGAACAGTGGGGATGCACAGGGAAGCAAGCACGCAGATCGTGCCAGCTGGAAGGAAGACAGGTTCTATTTTTGGAATATTTGTTTTTGCAGGGCTTGTTTCCACTAAAGATTGTAGTCATGTGCGTACGTTCCAACACGTGAGATGAGTTGGGCTTTGGTCGAGCCCGCCCCCTAAATCAGACAGACAGTTTGGATCATTGGGACGGTGACCAGTGGTGGGACACACTTGCATCAAAAGGATGCCTTCCATTTTTCAAAAACGCCCGTAGGCGGGAGCAGCTGGAGAGAGAAATCTCCATTTCGGGATAGGCACGGGTCAGATCTTATCTGACCGTGCAGGCAGTCTAGTGCACCTCCAGTGTACGCCAGCTATGCATAGGTGCATCACTAAGTGGGGTATGCCATGATGTTTGCAATAAATCCACACCGTCCATTTTATTCGATGGGCCCTGCATTAGCTCCTGACCAAAGGTGGGGTAGATCCAAGGTCCAGGTGGGCTATACGACCTAATTCTTAGCCCCAACGGTGTCTTCTGTTGATTTAACGGCCGAATCTTCCCGAAATAAACGCTAATGGCTAAAAGAATTCAATGGACCATTTAAGCTAGAAGTCAATGGTTAGATTGTGGGTTATATCACCTATTACGCATTAACTATCATGCTACCATACTTATAATATCATTATTTACTATTACTATTACTATTATTATTATTATTATTATTATTATTATTATTATATTTTGTCATGTTGTGAGACACTCAAGCAGGACTACCTGACTCATGATTTTATCTTATTAATATTTATACATTATTACCTACACATTGCTATTTATTTATTATCATCATCATTATTATCATATGTATCGGATTGTAAATTGGTTGATTGTGTGTGTGTTAGGTTTTAAATTTTATATAAGTCATTAAACTGTTTGAAATATATTATTCATTATAAGCTTTTCCAGTATATTTTATTTTTTACGTATTACAATTTCCATAGCTTGTAATTTATATTAGCGATGTTGTAAGTATATGCATTTAATATGGATTATAGTTACATATCATTTTAATGTGAAACTTTAAATATTTATAAAATATTTATATAGCATTTCATAGTGTATATATATATTTAGGTTGTATTATTTTCTTATATTTATATTAAATTAAATAAAATGGTAACACTCGAGTACTGGAAAGTACGGGGTGTTACACTCAGGCATAAAATGGGTTAGCACAAAATGAAATTCACTATAATATAAGCAAACTATCCTAAACATAAAATGAAAGCAATAAACCTAACTATACCTCCATCAGAGTAGGATGTCAATTCTGGTACACAAGATCAGTCAGAGGTATGGTCATGTCATCTGAATTGAATTTCTCAACAAACGTTTTTGAACGATGTCCATTCAATTTAAACCTATTGCCATTGTTTTGATTCTCTATCTCAACAGGCCCAGGAGGATAGACATTTGTAACATTGAAAGGGCTGGACCAATGAGATCGGAGCTTTCCCAGAAAAAGTTGTAACCGAGAATTGTAAAAAAGGACTTTCTCTTTGGTCGACAACGATTTCTGAAGGATGTTCTTATCATGGAACACCTTCATCCTATCCTTGTAAATTCTTGAGTTCTCGTATGCGTCATTCTGGATCTCTTCTACTTCGTTCAATTGTAGCTTACGCAATGAGCTAGCATTGTTTAAATTGAAATTTAGATTCTTAATAGCGCAGTAGGTTCTATGTTCCAATTCCACAGGTAAGTGATAAGCTTTCACATAGACAAGTTTAAAGGGATACATTCTAAAATAAGTTTTAAATGCGGTATGGTAAGCCTATAGAGCACCGGTCAATCGGATTGACCAATCCTTGAGGTCAGCGTTAACCATTTTCTCTAAATTTGTTTAATCTCCTTATTAGAACTCAGCTTACCCACTTTTTTGTGGGTGGTATGGAGTTCTCACCTTGTGAGAGATGCCATATTTCTTCATTAAGTTTGCGAATGGCCTATTGTAAAAATGTGAGCCTCCATCACTAATGATGGACTAAGGCGTTCTAAACTGGGAAAAAATGTTTTATTTTAAGAATTTAATGATCATTTGATGGTCATTGTTCCGACATGGGATCTCTTTGACCCATTTAGTGACATAATCTATGGCTAATAGAATGTATAAATTCCCATGAGATTGGGGGAATGGTCCCACGAAATCAATGTCAAAACAATCAAATGCTTTGATTATGAGAATGAGGTTTAAAGACATCATATTTCGATGAGACAATGCTACTTACTTTTGACAACACTCATAAGCTTTACAAAACTCGTGAGTGTCCTTGAACATAGTGGGCTAATAAAAGCCGCACTCGTGAGTGTCCTTGAACATAGTACCATCAAGGCGATAAAGATGGTTAGCTACTACATTTTTTATTCCTTTTTTATCTTTTATTTACAAATCAAATTCTTGGAGTAGGAGGATCCATCTTATCAGGTGGGGCTTAGCATCATTCTTAGAAAGAAGGTACTTAAGCGCCACATGATCGGTGTACATAATGATCTTAGATCTGATCAAGTAGGATTTAAATTTATCTAAAGCAAATACTAAGGCCAAAAGTTCCTTTTCCGTAGTAGAGTAATTCACTTAGGCCGAATTTAGAGTCTTTCTTGTGTAATGAATACTGTAGGGCTTCTTATCTTTTCTCTGGCATAACACCGCCCTTATGGCATAGTCAGATGTATCACACATAAGTTCAAAAGGAAGGCTCCAGTCGGGTGGCTGCATGATAGGTGTTGTGGTTAACATGCCCTTAAGGTTAGTAAAAGCTTCCTAGCATTGCTCAATCCACTCGTATGAGATATATTTTTAAAGTAGATTGCATAAAGGACGAGAGAGGTGACTAAAATCTTTTATGAATCTTTTGTAAAATCCAGCGTGTCCTAAGAAGGATCGCATGTCTCGTATGCTTTTGGGTGGGGGTAGGGTAGAGATAAGATCAATTTTAGCTTTATCTACCTCAATTTCCTTAGACAAAAGGATATGTCCAAGGACTATTCCCTTACGAACCATGAAATGACACTTCTCCCAATTGAGTACTAAATTCTTTTCCTCACATCTTTTCAGCACATATTTAAGATTTTTTAAGCAATCGCTGAAAGATGGACCAAAGACAGAGAAGTCTTCCATGAAGACCTCTAAATATTGCCCCATCATGTCAGAAAAAATACTCAATATGCATCGCTGAGAAATGGTGGGGGCATTACACAGTCTGAATGGCATCCTACGGTAAGCAAAGGTGCCAAAGGGACATGTGAATGTGGTCTTTTCTTGGTCTTCAAGGGCCATCTCGATCTAATTTAGCCCAAATATTCGTCAAGGAAATAGTAATAGGAATGATCAGTTAGCCTTTCTAAGATTTGATTAATGAAGGGTAAAGGAAAGTGGTCCTTCCTAGTGAAGGTATTCAATTTCTGGTAGTCAATGCACATTCTCCAACTGGTAGTCACCCTAGTTGGCACGAGTTTGTTGTTGGCATTGGATATTATGGTGATTACGGACTTCTTGGGAACCACCTGCGTTGGACTCACCCATTGCCTATCCGATATAGGGTATATAATACCTACATCTAATAACTTGAACTTTAGCCTTAACCACTTCCTTCATGTTTGGATTTAGTCTACATTGTGGTTGCCAAGAGGTCTTCGCATTATCCTCTAGATAAATGTGGTGAGTACAAATCGAAGGGTCAATTCCCTTGAGGTCCACAATCGACCATCCAATGGCTCCCTTATGCTTAATGAGAGTAGAGATGAGCATACTTTCTTGTTCTTTCTCGAGGTAAGAAGAAATCACCACCAGGTATGTCTCATCTTGACCTAGATAGTCATATTTCAAATCAGATAGCAAACGTTTTAGGTCAAGCTTCGGTGCCTTGAGGTTAAATGGTAGACGCACTACATCATTTTAGGGCAATTCTTCAAATCGTGACCTCCACTGGTTAACATCAAGTACCGGTATGGTATCCAGCATGGTCCCCATCTCCCTAATAATGTCATTATCAAAATCATGGGAGTGGGTCAGGCACGTCTCTAAAGGGCCAAAGGATAAGGTCAAGAGTGTTCTATCTTCCATAAAAGAGTCAAAAGGTTAATATTGTGGGGATCGTCATCATCCTGATGTTTGCTTGTATTGAAAAGGATATTCAACTCTAATGTCATATTCCCGAAAGACATACTCATGACTCCATTCCTATAATTAATGATTGCATTTGAAGTAGCCATGATGGGCAATCAAGAATGATAGGAATTTGAGTGCTCATGTCTACGATTAGTTATGTTTTCAAGATGATAAAATCTACTAGATAGTAGAATTTGTTAACCTGGACTAATACATCCTCGATTATCCCTCTCGGTATACGGACTGAGCAATCGACAAGTTGTAACGTGGTTCAGGTGGGTTTTAATTAACCTAGACCCAGTTGCTCGTTGACTGAGTACACAATCAGATTCACGCTCGTTACTAAGTCAAGAAGTGCGTGCTCAATTCGGCAGATCCTAATTACACAAGCGATGGTTAGGCTACCGGGATCTTTGTACTTTTGTGGCACATCTTGCTTCAGGATGGCACTCACTTTTTCAGTTAAAAAGATCTTCTGTTGAATATTTTGTCATCTTTTGGTCATGCATAAGTCTTTCAGAAATTGAGCATATGAAGGTATTTGCTTCACGACATCTAATAAAGGAATATTAACCTTCACTTGCTTAAGCACCTCTAAAATGTCCTGAGAGTTAGAAAGAGGTTTTGGTGCTATCAACCATTGGGGAAATGGGGCAATCAGCTCCCTTGAGGTTCTGGTTCTAATTCTTGTGGGGCATGACTAGATCTATCATTGTTGTCCTCTTCTGGATCCTTAGGCTTTTCAGCCTTAACCGGAATGGTTTTGTCAATGGTCTTCCCACTCCTAAGAGTGGTGATAGATTTAGCTTGCTCCATCTGATTTGAAGAGATTGGGTCGCTAACTTCATATTCCGGTTTTAGATTGGGAAGAGGTTGAGCTGGAAGGCTCCCTCTATTCCCAATCGCACTTTTAGCCTCAAGTCCTTGTACGGCCTTTATGAGGTCTCGAAAGACTTGTAGCATACCCTAATTGAAAAGCTCTTGATTTTAAAGATGCTTTAAAACTGGATCCTCCTGAGGTTTCCCTTGATGTGGAATTTGATTAAGGAATCCTTGAGGTGTAGCAATTTGTCCATTTCTCCAACTGAAGTTTGGATGATTTCTTCAGCTAGGATGTACGTATTAGAGGTGGGCCCACTAAAAGGTCTTTGGTAAATTATTCACGGCATTAGATTGCTTATTCAATACCTCTTGAGAGGTGGGTATTGTTGAACAATTTTCAGTTGTATGAATGTTGCAAGCACAAACACCATAAACAACTTCCTTGGCCTTATCCTTCATTAATTCCATGGCCTCAAGTTTTCTGGTGAGATTAGCCACTTTATCATTGATGTCATCATCCTCCTTCAGTAGGTAAATTCCACTCATCTCCTTAGATTGAGTCGGCATAGACATGGTGCTTGATTTTGGGGAGATGTCTCATGATTGTGTGTTTTCAGCAAGCTTATCAAAGTAGTCCCACACATCATCGACATTTTTATTTATGAATTCCCCATTGCACATTGTCTCGACCAATTGGCGTATGGGAGATCTCAGTCCATCATAGAAAAAGTTCATGATGCGTCATGTTTCAAAACCATGTTATGAGCATGAACTGACAAGATCTTTGAACCGCTCCCAACATTGGAAGAATATTTCATCTTCCTTCTGGGTGAAGTTCATGATTGAATTTCTAACGCTGTTTGTCTTATGGTATAAGAAAATTTTCTTTAAGAATTCCCTTGTGATGTCATTCCATCTACCAATAAATTAAGGATGTAATGAATGCAACCACATCTTAGCTTTATATTTCAAAGAAAAGGGAAAGAGTTTCAGCTTGACCGTGTCGTCGGACACGTTTGGAAAGTATAGAGTGGCTATAATCTTGTCAAACTCTTTCAAGTGTACGTACAAATTTTCAGATTTAAGCCCAAG
The DNA here is from genome assembly GCA_030180095.1 of Magnolia changhungtana. Taxonomy (NCBI): domain Eukaryota; kingdom Viridiplantae; phylum Streptophyta; class Magnoliopsida; order Magnoliales; family Magnoliaceae; genus Magnolia; species Magnolia changhungtana. The sequence continues at coordinate 3,839,719 of JASAUF010000554.1, forward strand.
ATATTTTGGAAGGAGTTGGATCACCCCTGGCTTGATATATATGTGTACCGTATTTTCTGAAAAAACCATACAGGAAGGCCCATTGATTGTAAATAGTCTCATGAAGTACGAGGTGAGGGTGCTTGGAGCACCTCATTCTAATTATGAACTTCCTCTACCAGAGGTTGAGGTTGTCTTCCTGGTTGATTAGCTGGTTGATTGGCAGTTATAACCTGTAAGGCCTATATCTTAGTCTGTACTGTTCCTTAGACTCTTGCGATCCTCTCCGTCGAATTTCAGCGACCTGCGACCTGTAAGCAGCATTTGCCGCAACCCTAAGTCGCATCCTGAAGATCTGAGTCAACTCAACCCGAGACTTGTACCGTAACGACCTCGCCGTCGTCGCGGTTCCAAGGGCCTAACTTACATGCCGATGCGATACCCAGGCCAGGAGTTGTGGGCCCGCATATATCTCGAGGAAACGCCGCGCTTTGAGAATTCTGATATATTCCAAAGAATCTCTACCCAATCTATCACATCAATCAATCAAGTACAAGTCAAGTACAACCCATACCTAACCCATCCCTCTCTCACCCAAAAGTCAACACAACCCATACCTCTCATGTCATTCTTCTTACACATCAATCCCTCTCTCCTTACATCTCCCATCTTTCACTCATTCCCCTATCAACCAAGAGAGAAAGAGACTAAGGAGAAAAAATACCCCAAGTGTGTGACCCACTTCCTACCCCAAATCTTCATCCCAACCCTTCAACCTTCATCATCCTCCATAAAAGAAGTCAAGGAGCTTAGCATTCCAAGGAACTAAGAAAAAGTGTAATTGGTGGGTGATCCTAAGACTTTTGATCATGGGAGAAGTGGGGCCTACCGATTGATGGTGGGGATCCCACTTTGGGCCCTAGGTGTGGCCTATGGCCCACCATGATGCATATATGAATTCCATGGTGGGGCCATTATACCCCATCATGATGTTTATTTGATTCCATTATAAGAAGGTCTTTAGACCTTGCATTTGTTGGTGGGAAAGGGATTTCCACCATTTTTTTATATGATTTGAGGGCCCACATGTGGTGGGACCCATTTGATGTATGCATTGTAAGATAGGGAGGACTCGTAGTGGCAGAGCTCGTCCCCTCCACACACATCTCTCTCTCTCTCTCTCTCTCTCTCTCTCTCTCTCTCCCCTTTCTCTAATGGTGGACCATCTGGATGAAGGCATGACTGGATGATCCAGACCGTCCAACTGGTGAGATGGCCTTGCTGTCCACCCTACTAGACTGATTGTCTAGTTAGACAGTCTGGATGATGGGAAAACACAAATATCAGACTGATCCAAAGCTAGTGGGCCTCACTAACGTGAACCCCACCCTGATGAATGTATTGTATCTGCGTCGTCTGTTAAATGGGGGATCCAGTGTGGGCCAGGTGGGCCGTGACTAACTATGATAGCTGCTGTATAGACCGTCCAACCGGTCTGGATGCAGCGAGGAACACAAATATCACCTTATTTCAAGGTTGGTGGGCCACACAACATGTGGATCCCACCTTGATGTGGAATGTATCCACACCATCCACCTAATTTCCAGATCATTTTAGGGCTTGGGCCAAAACAGCCAGGCCCAGCATCCAACAGGTTCACCTGCTGCTGGACCAACGTCTAGCAGCAGCTGGGCCAAGACCCACCATGCTCTATGTGTTTTATCTTTGTCATCCATCTATTTTGAGGCCCACCTAGTCGTCCATCTATTTTGAGGCCCACCTAGTTAGGGTCCACCCTCCTGGGTGGCCCATATTCACTTGGGCCCACCATGTATATGTTTTCTAGACAGTCCAGCAGGTCCAAGTGGTCCTGTTGGGCTGACACCCCCCCCCCCCCCCACCTTTAGGCCCACCATAATATATGTGTTGTATTCAGGTTGTCCATCCTTTTCTCTGGGCTATGGGCTGCCCCATGAGCCCCACCATGATGTATGGGTTATATGCACACCGCTTGCCCATTTTCTAAGTCGTGGGCTTCCACATGAGTCCCACTTTAATGTATGTGTTGCACACACCATCCACTATTTTTTTACGCCATGGGTTGTCCCATGAGGCCCACCATGACATATGTGCTATAAACACGTTATCCATCCATTTTTCCCAAGATAGTACTAGGGTCTTGGGTCCATTATGAGTGAGATTCTAATCCGAATGGGCCGCACCTTAGGAGCGATGGTGGTTAAAGGTCCACCGTTGTAAATCTCCCTAGGGCCCATTATTACGACCATTTCCCACCTTACCTTGATGAGATATCCCAAATCGTTGGGGCCCCATTAATGATTGTATTACCCATCTTCCTTATTGGGCTATCCCAAACCGTTGGGCCCCCATTGATGCTAGTACCTCCCACCATACCTTGTAGGATTATCCAAACATTGGAGCCCACCTTATGTTCAAATTGGGCCCATAGGAAAGCCCAGTTGTCATATGATAGAGAGGGTGAGGAAGCCCACTTGTTGTGCGTAGTTTCACCCTCTTACCTCACCTTGTTGTATACCTATTAGACTCGCCCCATGAGGCCCATCCTCGATATATGTATGCCATCTAGGCCACCCATTGTCTGTAGGAGAATGCATCATCACCCCTTTTGTTGTAGATGGAAGAATTTATTATATTAGATTTTGTATATCCACTGTTGAAGTTATCTTGATTTGTGGGTTAGATCCACTGTCCTTTTAGTGGACCCCGCCTTAGGATACATGATACACTATTACCTTGAATAGGTTATGATAGTCTAACATGGGCTGTACCATATAGATTGCTTCATGCCTAGTGGGACGTATCGTTCCGTTCCCACATTTGTCTGTGATATACCGGTCAAGGCTGGTTATTGTCTGCTACATCTGATAATCATGCTAGTGTCCTTAGTCTAGCAAGATACACTGAGAACATGCTTAGTATAATTGTCACACCCCAAACTTGAAAACCGGGCTCACAAAATTTCCAATCGCCAAATCCGGTGCTGAAAGCCTCTATAGTATCCCATTCTCGGCTCTCGGCACCCATACACTAGGTTCCGATCCTGAGATCCTATAAGGAGGATTTCAAACATGATTTTGATTTAGTATAAGCATAGCCATAAGCATAACCCACGAACAATAACTACAAGAACACCATCGTAAAATCCACTATGATAAAAAACTTTAGTACAGTGCGTATGAAAGGGAAATACAAGATAATGAAAGTAACAGAAGCTCCTGAAGAACGAATGCACGCTCCAATTGCGGGTAGTGTAAGTGTGTGCACAATATAAGAGTGCTTAAAATGCAGGGTCAGAGTAATGCGGAATCATGCTGATGAGTATGTAAATGTGGTCAGCCGTACCAAGGCTATGCGGTGCAGGATATGAATGTTATCGGCCATAACAAGGTCATGTGATGCGAGATGCAACTCAAGCATGCCAATCCTCATCGTATATTAGTATAGTTCTCATTCTGAATAATCATCGGGGTTTAGTACACTCCAAGTGGCACTATTTCTCTCCCAGCCGCATAGTCCAAGTGAGTGTAAGAAACCTCACTATCCGCCTAGCCAATACTCTGCCGATACCTATCCGGCATGTCAATAGTGGATCCATTCACAAGCTGGTTAAACTCATCCTAGTAATGCCCCCTACGCTAGGGCAGGTTAGGCCACACCCCTTTCCAACCAACCATAATACAGTGTGAGATGCGGCCTCCTAGTATTCGGCCCTCATGTGCTCATGAATCCACTCAATCTCGATGTTGGAGTCATCCACTGGTACAATCGGGTTTATGGATTTTCACCCAGGGACATCTATGGTGCCCCGATGCTTAGAACAGTATTTTCGGTATCCAATTCGGCCATCCACGATGTGTCTATGGAGGCTTTGACCCTGATGTCACTAGGGCATATAGTAATCACCATTACACAAATGCAAAGTGCATGAGTCACACTACCAGTCATGCAACAACCCTGCACGTACAACGCGCTCATGAAGGGCAATTCTACCTATCAGGGAGCCCATAAACAATCTGCCTGAAGGCATATGTTATGATCAATCACTCCTCGTATCAAGCATACATATGATGCGTATGAGCATGAATCATGGAACTATACTAAACATGTAATGTGGTGATGGATCCTATTCATGACGAAGAGGGGCCTAGACGGCCTACACACTACTAGTATGAGTCTATCAATGGGCCCTAGGGAGAGTTACAATGCGGACATTTAACCAACATTGCTCTTACAATGTGGACGTCAAACCATCATTGCTCCCAAGGCATGACACCAAAACATCATTACATACATAGTGGTGGAATCATGCATCGCAATGGGCCTCATATACATCATATTCGGCCCACACAAAGGCCTCACATACGTCTCATTGGGCCTCATACAAATCAAATGGGCCGATCGAATGGGCCAAATCAATGGGCCGAATCAAATGGGTCAATTCAAATGGACCGAAACAAATGGGCCGGTATAAATGGGCCGAATTAGATAAGCCGGTACAAATGGGCTGAATTGAATAGGCCGAGTCCAAAACATCATGCATTCATTGCAAGGGATCATTATGGTGCATAAAAAAAATGAATCATATCCAAAGGATCATATGGACCATACCACAAATGACAATGGTGACAATGATTTCCACCACTAAATTTCTAGTGGGTCCACCATAGAATTTATTTTCCATCTATACCGTTCATAAGGTCACAAGGGCCATTTTCCACTATCAAATTCCAGTGGGCCCACCATAACATTTAATTTCCATCTAGTCAGTGCATGAGGTCACAAGGACCTGGACATAGTGGGAAAACAATTATCACTCTGATCCAGACCCTGCAACCCAAAGGGGTTTTCAATGGTGGTCGTTCATCCCATTGTCTTCTGCAGTGTGGCCCACTTGATATTATATCTATCCTATTTTTGATCTCAAGCCTTAAAATTATCTGTTAAAGTGGTTGGATGTTGTTGCTACAGCACATGCATGATGGTAGGGTCTACGAGCATGCTAGATGGGTGGGCGGTTTAGATGGGACACATCCAAATGTGGGAGACCACGCTGATGGACGGTATGATGCAAACTAAACATCATGGTCGGGCCCACCCGGCCTGCTATGCCGGGCAGCCACGTGGCTGGTGTGGGGCCCTCGTCCAGGGAGATGGACGAGTGGATTGAAACGCATACATCATGTTAGAGTCCCCTGCACCGTCTAGACATTTTTGGACGGTGGGGATACAGACCATTGATATCAAGGTCGGTCCCACGTGCATGGCCCACCTCCAGAAGCATGCATATCTCTCTCTCTCTCTCTCTCTCTCTCTCTCTCTCTCTCTCTATATATATATATATATATATATATATATATATATATATATATAAGATATAAGGACTTCACCGTCCAGTCCCCTGGAGGTTTGGACGGTGCAGATCTAATGCGCCTATCATGTGGGTCCGCACGTGTGGCCCACCTCATCATATATATAAATTAAATTATATATATATATATATATATATATATATATATATATATATATATATACGTGCATATATATTATATTATATATATACATTATTATTATTATTATTTGAAACAAACTAGTCCAGTGTGCTGGACGAGTTTCCACCGTGACATCGAGAGATCCCGCCATCCATTAGAGATGGTGGGGATAAAACTCATACCTCAATGTGGTGGGGCCCACATGGCAACGGCCACTAGTTAATCCATTATCAGATGGATCCCACATGTGGAACCCACCAAATCAAGAAGAATAAATATTTGTGTTTTTCCGTCCAACGGATCCCTCAGGTGGGTCCCACAAGGTGGATGGCATGGATAAAATACATACTTCGTGGTGGGCCACACACACACACCGACATTCATAAGAGAGAGAGAGAGAAAGAGAAAAAGAACGAGGAGGGGAGGGACCCTGCCACTATTGGGCCCTCCCTAATACAATGCATACATCAAGTGGGTCCCACAACAAGTGGGCCCTCAAAATGGAAATCAACGGTGGATCACCCACCTCTTGCACTCCTCTTTGATCCCTTAGCCTCCTTAACTCCTATGTTCAACTTTTAACGGTGGATGATGGAGTTTTGATGGTGGAGATGAGAGATGAGAGAGTGGGAAAGTGGGACACACTTGTTGTTTGGGAGAGTTTGGGGAGGCTTAGACGTATGGGATTTTTTGGTTGCTTGGAATTGAGTTGTGAGAAATGAGAGAAAAAGAGAAATGATGGATTAAAGGGATGGATGGAGTGGTGTTTATAAGGAAAAGAGATGGATAGGTAAGGTTTGATTTGGAATTTTGTAAAAGAGGGATGGGTAAGGGAGAGAGAGAGTTGACTTGTGGAAAAAGGAGGGATGGGTGATATACTTGGGGTATGGCTTATACTTGACATTGATTAATTGATTGATTGATGAGACATGTCATAGAGATTCTTCAAAATTCGTAATGCTTGGCGTTTCTTCGAAATAAACGTGGTCCCACATCTCCCGGCGTGGGTACCGGTTCGGTGCGCGAGTCGTGGCATTGGAACCGCAGCGATGACGCGATCGCTAGGGTACAAGTTTTAGTTCGAGCCGACTTCGGTATGCAAGACCGGGCTTAAGATCGCGTGCAAACGTCGGATACGGGTCGAGAGCCGAAATTCGATCGGGAGAACTGTAGAAGGCTATGGAATGGTACGGACTAGGACACGGGTCTTACAATAACATCATGATACATGCCCATACGCATCATTTGTATGCTTATTATGAGGAATGATTGATCATAGCATATGTCATTGGGCTGAGATGTTTATGGGACTCCCTATGAAATGGAGTTGTCCCACATGATCACGTGGTAAGCAGAGGTTTGATGCATGACTGGATGGTATGGGTCATGCATCTCACATTTGTGTGATATGATTACTTGGCACCCTAGCAACATCATGGTGGTGGCCTCCACAAGCATAATGTGGAGGTCAGATTGGATACCAAAAATATTGGTTCTGACACTGTATACACATAGTATGTCCTTAGGAGAAAGTCCCAGAACCTTTTTGGTACCAAGAGATGCTCCAACATCTATACCAAGTGCATACATGAGCGCACTAGTGCCGAATACCAGTAAGCCGCTTCTCCCACTGTGTCATGGTCAGTTGGAAGGGGGGTGTGGCCTTATCAGCCCAAGTGAGGGGGTTGTAAGCTAGGCTGAGTTTGACCAACTCGTAAATGGGTTTGCTATCGACGAGTCGGGTAGGTATTGGCAAACTACTTGTCAGGCGGGCAGTGAGGTCTCTTCCACTCGCTGGGCTGTGTGACTAGGGAGGCGGTAGTCAGTGAGGAGTATACTAGACCCCAGTGATATTCCAGAGAGGAACTATATTGATATATGTACCTGATATGAGGACTGACATGTTCGTGTTGTATCTTGTATATGACATTTGGCTATGTAGGCCTTGCATCGCATAACCCTAGCGTGGCTAATAACATTCATGGACTTACAAGCATTTCCACGTACTCTGATATTTTATGCTTAGTACATGCATTGCGCACACACGCACACACCCTCTAATCTTTTCATAAGCATATGCACGATCATTATGTGCATGTGATGTTGGATTGCCGCAGCGCTGAGGCAAGAGCGCATGACAGATCATTTTGGAGCTTTTTGATCATTTTGCATTTCCCTCTTTGCATTGTACTTAAGTGTTTTATTATAATGGATATAGGGTGATGTTGTTTTGTGACTTGGTTATGCTTGTGGTTATGCTCCTTTACAAATAAAAAATGACTGAAACCCTCCTTGTAGGATCCTAGGATTGGAATCTAGCATATGGGTGCTAGGAGCAGAGAATGGGGAACTACGGAGGCTGTCGACGCCGGATTCAACGATCAAAAATTCTGTGAGCCCGGTTTCCGAGTTTAGGGCATGACATAACCTTAATTAACTCTAAGGATCTCGAATGGTGTCTAATCCTGTGATGGATAGATAATCCCTCGACCAATCATCCTTCACTCAAAAGACATTAAGTGTTTTCACGGACCCCCTTGGGCATGAAACACTCTCAGCCCTCAATTTCAGAATCTAACTTAAACCTAAAAGAAAGAAGAAGGAAATAGAGATCTAGAAATAGAAAGAGAGAGAATTAGAAGGAAGTTAACAAATTAGAAGGTCCCAAATTAAGATCCTGCAAAACGAAACAAAACAAGTGAGTTTCTAAAACAGAAATTCTAAAAATAGAAATAGAAAGATGGGTTAGTTTCTAAAAAAAGAAATCCTAGAATTAAAAAGTTTCTAAAAATAGAAAAAAAAATCCTAATCTAGAAATAGAATGAAAGAAAAATTAGAAAGAGATTACCAAATTAGAAGTTTCTATATTAGGATCTTACAAAATAGGAAAGTTAAGTTAGTTTCTTAAAAATATATATAGAGAGAAACCCTAATCCTAAAATAGAAAGTAAATAAATCCTAATCTTAACCTACTTCTAAAGCTAATCAATCTCGGAAAAAACATTGTCGTTAGTCCCCGACAACATCACCAAAAACTTGTTCATAACCCCAAGTGTAGGGTCGTGATATAGTAATAACCTTGGTGAGACCGAGGTCGAATCCACAGGGACTAATCATGTGTGTTTATTCTGAAAGTAATTAGAATCAAAACTAGGAGAAGATCTAACCTAAATCAGGAAAGTAGGGAGTAATTGTGAGATGATAAATTTAGAAACTTTAAGAAATTAAAGATGGAAACTAGGGTTTCTAGAGATCCACTTACAACTATTAGGATATTTTCTTATTTGATTCAAGGCTCTTAATTGGAATTGGAGTCCTATCCTATCTAATTGGAAGATATTCAATAAACTCAGATCTGAACTTCCTTTGACCTAATTCTCAACGGATGAAAGTTGTGAAGATTGGGAGTGATTCCATCACCTATCCATGCCCAAGAGACTAAAGTAGACAACAGGATATACCGATCTAAAAACCAACATGGAAGAATTGTGAAAAATAAAAGGGATTCCATCACTCAGTCATGCCCAAGAGACGATGGAGAACAATAGGATTTCTTATTTTAACAAACTCCAAAAAAAAAAGATACTTCAAGCTATTGTAAATCTATTATAATTTAAGTCACAAAAATCATTAAAAACTAAAAGTATTTCTTAAATATCAAACTAGAATCAAAGGAGTTCAACAATAACAAGAATTAAATAAAAAAAATATCCCAACCATGCTACAAGCTTCACCCCTTAGCCCTAGCTAAGGGATCTAGCCAACCATAAACATGATTAAATTAAAACTAGAAGAAAGCATTTAAAACTAAGAAGAAGGGAAGAAGAACTCTTGGGAAGCAGCTCCCTCTTTTGCTCTACTTCTCTAAACCCTAGATATCCTAAAAAGTACCTAGGAAACCCCTATTTATAAGCCAAGTTCCGCAGATCCACAAAATTGGATCAAATTTAGCATCTGTGTAACGCCTTCGATGTCATTGAACACCCTTCAATAACATAGAAGGGATTTAAATTCAGAAGTCGCGCCTTTTCTATAAGGCCCGTATCCTAATACCGTACCATTCCATCAACTCCCGCGATCCTCTCCGTCGAATTCTGGTAACCCGCGACCCATAGACAATGACTGCATGCGACCTTAAGTCGCATCCTGAAGACCTGAGTCAACTTTACTCGAAACTTATACCCCCATAACCGCACTGTCGTCGCTGTTCTAATGCTGCATCTTGCCCACCAATACGATACCTAGGGTAGGAGTTGTGGGCCTGCATATATTTCGAGTACACACCACACATTGCGAACCCGAAAGAAGAATCTCTACCTATCCTTCCACATCAACTAGTCAAGTACAACCCATGACAAGCCCATGCCTTTCTTTCCACCAAGACAAGCAACTCATTCCCAAAGTCAACTTTTATGTCACTCCTCTTACAACACCATACCTTCCACCCCATCCTTTCTTACACACCCATCCCTCTCTCCTTACACCTCTCATTTTTCACTCATTCCATCTCATTTCTCTACCCATTCCCTAGCAACCAAGAGAATAAAAATTTTAAGGAGAGAAAAAGAAGACCTAAGCAAGACCCATCTCCCTACCACCCAATCTCACCATCCAACTATCAAATCTTCATCATCCACCATTAAAGCGGAAGCTTAGGAGCTAAGGATTTTAATGAACCAAGAAGAAGAGCTATAGGTGGGTGTTTATAGGATTAGATTGTAATTTTTAGTGATGGGCCAAGTGAGGCCTACCGGTTAATGGTATCGATCCTATTTGGAACCCAAGGTGTAGCCAATAGCCCACCATAATATATATGTGTGATCCATGATTTGGCCATTCTCCATGGACCCCACCATGATGTTTATTTAATAATCTATTTGTAGAGGTCTTCTAGACCTTGAGTTTGTGTTGGGGATGGTATCCCCACCTTGATTTCCTTAATTGAGGGCCCACATGTTTCTTGATATATGTAATATAGCTCAAAGGGAGCTCATAGTGGCGGAGCTCCTTTCCCCCACGCACCTCTCTTTCTATCTCTTTCTTTCCCTGTTGATGGCCCACCATCATGATGCATGAATTTTATGCACACCGTCCATTCAGTGAACCAAACCGCTGTCCACAAATGAATACGCATCGCTATCCACTTTGGGCTTGCATGACCGGCCAGTCACACAGGCCCAAGTGGATATGAAAACACAAATATTAACTTGATTTGGAAGTGGGGCGGCCCACTCACATGGAACCACCAGATGGGGCAAAGGTTTCATCATAATCGATACCTTCAATTTGAGTGTACCCTTATACAACTAATCTTGCCTTGTTTCGAATAATATTCCCAAGCTCGTCAGACTTATTTTTAAAAATTCACTTTGTTTCGATATATATGTTTATCTTTAGGTCTAGGAACAAGATACCAGACATCATTTCGAACAAATTGATTAAGTTCTTCTTGCATAACAACTATCCAGTTTTCATCAGTAAGAGCTTCTTTTACATTAGATGGTTCTATCTGAGACATAAAATATACATAATTACATATATCCTCAAGTTTTTTACGGGTACGAACACCAGTAAGAGGGTTTCCGAGAATCTGTATAGTTGGATGATCTTTAACAGTCCTCAATTCAGAATTAGTCTGATTAGATGAAGTATCAGGTTTATTAATTACGAACTTCATCATTATCTGGACTTGAGACTGGTGTATTTAAGCGATCATCAATGACCACATTAATGGACTCTTGAATCACCCCGGTCCTTTTGATCAGAACCCTATAAGATCGACTATTTAAAGAATATCCTAAAAAGATCCCTTCATCACTTTTCGTATCAAACTTTTCCAAATTTTCACGATCTTGTAAAATATAGCACTTGCTGCCAAAAACTCGAAAGTATTTAATAGTAGGATTTTTATCGAACCACATTTCATAAGCCATTTTATTATTACCTTTACTAGTGTAAACCCGGTTAATGATATAATAAGCTGTATTGACAGCTTCAGCCGAAAGATTTTTAGAGAGCTTCATGCTATTCAACATGACATTAGCCATTTCTTGAAGCACTCTATTTTTCCTTTTAACTATACTATTTTGTTGTGGAGTTTTGGGGGCTAAGAATTCATGTAATATTCCCTGGTCAGTACAGAACTTCTCAAAACCGCTATTCTCAAATTCAGATCTATGATCACTATGAATCTTACTGATTTGAGAACCTTTTTCAATTTGAATCCTTTTGAGAACTTTTCTTCCTTCTTCAAGGGTTTCAGGTTTGTCCCTTAAGAAGACTACCCATGTATATCTAGTAAAATCATCTACAATTACCAAGATATATCTTTTACCAACTCGACTCTCCGTCCTGGTAAGTCCTATCAGATCCATATGGAGAAGCTCGAGTGGTCTTGATGTGACATTGGAATTCACCTTTTTGTGTGAGTTCCTTGTTTGTTTGCCAATCTGGCATTTGCCACATATTTTATCTAATTTTTGTAGTTTGGGTAAATCTCTTATAAGTTCCCGTTTGCTCAATCTATATAAATTTCGGTGGTTTACATGTCCAAGACGTTTATGCCATAAATCAGTCTCGTCTATATGGACCATGTAACAAGATTGACTAGTTGAGCTGGATTCACTTACAATATAGCAGTTTTCAAACGTTCTACGTCTAGTTAATATTATTGAACCCTTGTTATTTAGAATCTCACAACTTTGATTAGAAAATCTTACACTATGGTTATTATCGCATATTTGAGATATGCTAAGCAAGTTATGTTTTAGGCTTTCAACATATAAAACATTCTTGAACAAAGAAAGGTTATGAAGTTGAATCGTACCTTGGCCCATAATCTTGCAGTTGCTGCCATCACCAAATGTGACTGAACCATCAGTCATGTCTTTGAGATTAGTGAATAAACCTTTATCACCAATCATATGCCTTGAGCATCCACTGTCTAGGTACCACTTAGAATGGCTTGTAGCTTTGAAAGCTGTGTGGGCAACCAAGCAGGTACCCTTTGGAACCCATTTCATAACCGTTTTGGGTTTAGGTGGATAGGTGGTCTTCTTTTGTTTGTAAGAGTTATAAGTATGACCTATTGAGTTAAAGACTTTAGAAGCTCCTTAAGCAAATCAACTATCTTTTTAGCCAAAGGAATTTGGTTTTGCATTTTATAGTTGATATGGTTTTCAGGTTTTTGAAAAGATTTAGAGTTTTTAGAAAACATTTGATCTTTCCCTTTTGAGTTTAAGGTCTCTCCCTTTACAAACTTGGGAGGAGTATTCTTCTGTTTAGGAGGAACACTCTTATCATAACCCAAACCAGATTAATCGCCACATTTTCTTGATCCTGATAAGAGTTTTTCTAGTTTAGGATCACCTTGGGCATATTTCCAGGTTTCCTTTAAGGTCAAGAGAGAAGAGACTTCCTGTTTTAGATGTTCGTTTTCAGATTTAAGATTTTCAACTTGGGAGGTTTTAAAATCCAAATCGCATTTTGTCTTTTCAAAACAGTCTGAAACGTGGGACTTTTCTAAAACAAGAGATTCATAAATTTCATTGAGTTTAGAAAATTTCTCTTTTTGAAGTTTCAATTTCACAGCAATTTTTCAACTTTCCTTGTATAGGGCATTGTAAGCATCTTGAAGATCATCTTCATTTTCACATTCACTATTCAGATTTTCTTCACTAGTCGAGTCATCGTTATCTGAAAATATGAATTTAGCTAGAGTCATAAGGGCCTTAACATCACAGCCTGACTCGGTTTCAGAGTCTTTTGAATAAGAAGAAACTTCAGAATCAGAAGATTCATCCCAAGTAGCCATATACTTTTCTTTTTTGACTTGACCTTATTAGGACATTTATTAGCCAAATACCCATACTCATGGCAGTTGTAGCACTGACTGTCTTTCAATGATTTTCTTGATTTAGGTTTAGGTTTCTTTTTATCATTAGCTTTTTGAAGATCAACCCTCTTTTTACTTTTAAAAATCTTATAAAACTTTTTCGCCAAAAGGGTCATATCATCTTCAGAGTTTTCTAAATCAGAGTTTAAATCATTTTCTTGAAAACCAATTTTAGAAGTTTTTAAGGCAATGAATTTACCTTTTAGAGCTTTAAAGGTTAACTCATAAGTCTATAATGAGCCAACTAATTCCTCAACCCTCATATTATCCGTATCACGAAGTTCCTGGATTGCGGTTACTTTAGAACTGAACCATTCAAGAAGCGTATTATTTTAGCACATATCTTGCTTTCAGGAATTTTGTCGCCTAGACCCCATATAGAGTTTACAATGTCATTCAATCTAGTATAGAAGTCCATGAACATTTCATTTTCTTCCATACGTATTTCCTCAAATTTAGTTGTGAGGATTTGTATTTTAGATTTCTTGACAATTGAAGTACACTCGTGTGTCATTTCCAATATATCCCAACCTTGTTTTGCAGAATCACAAGATATAATTCTTTTGAATTCATCCGGTGATAGTGCGCAAGTGATTACATTTAGTGCTTTTACATTTGCACTACTCTCACTTTTCTAAAGTGTGGTCCATGAGAAATAGGGTGTTACTCTCATTGATTTTGAAGCATCAATTCCAGTGACTTCAGTGGTAGGAGGGGTCCATTCATTCACTGTAGCAAGCCACACATTTTCATCCATGGATTTGAGGAAGATCCCCATCCTAGCTTTCCAATATGCATAGTCGGTGCCATCGAAAGGTGGAGGCCTAGTGACTGAAAGGCTATCAAAATTTGACATCTTATTTATATAGCTTAGATCGTTAGCTCAGGAAATAAATCCAAGAATAATAATTAAAAGCGAGCTATTAAGCTCTGATACCACTTGAAATAGTCAAGCTATATGTCTTAGAGGGGGGGGGGGTGAATAGGACAACGCCAAAATTTAAAATAATTACAGCGGAATTTAAATAATGAGATAGCCAAATAAATTAAATCAATTCACAATGCTTTCAGGACAACCTTACACCAAAAACCAAGGGTTTATGGTAGGACACCTTATTTATAGAAAGGTCTTTGTATAAAAAACTCAAACTAAAGAGGAATAAATAAATAGCAAGGAATTGAAACAAATTGCAGGAATTTAAATCTAAATTATTACAACATTCCCACAATGCTTGAAATATAAAAATTACAACATTCACTTCCACACATACATTCCACAGCTGAATAATCAAAGATAGGAAAATGAAGCACACATCCACACAACACAAAGAGTTATAGTGGCTCGCCTGTGTATACACCAACTGTTCAACAACAGCCACACAGATTACTACTCCACTCCTAATATCCTCACACAGGGGATATTAGCGTTAACTATCAAATTGGTTTTCACAGGTTCACCCAAAACCTTTACAATTGTGTCTTTTTTAAAGGGCTTACACAATTCAAAAACCCTTATGAGTTTTCTAGCTCTCCTCAGATAACCAACAACTTTGAGATTTTTCTGGCTTAACCTCAAATAAAACCAAATAAAGTAAATTACACAAAATGTAGCAGCCCGGAAGAACCAAGTCGGAGTAAAGGTTTGAATGTCAAAGTTCAATGTCCAATACTCACTATATAATGGTTCTAAGTTCTAATAGATTTTAAATTAAAACGAATGGGATAACTTTAATTGATTTTGATTCCAAAAAAAGGAAAACAACACTTCCTCTTTTAAGATCAATTGGAATACAAGAAACAAAATCAATTTAAAAAGCTAAAGAAAGAAAGTATTAAATATGCACACTTAGCTTAAATGGAGCACAGACTTATCTCTCAGAAGGCCGGATTAAAATTACTTGAGTTGTATATTATATTCTGAGATTTCTGCTCTATTTATAGGTGAGAAAATCACATCTTCGACTGGTCTAGAGGTCGCTACGAATGGTCATAGGACCAACGAAAATTTGAAAATTAGAGCGCGATAAGATAAGGCAGTTTGACGACTGGTCGTAGGTAGTCTACGACTGGTCGAAGGTTGCTTACGACGAAGCTAGTTGAATTTCATCGCTGTAGTTTGAGTCATAGGTCTATGACAGGTCGAAGAAGCAGTTGACACTGTTCATACGACTAGTCGAACATACCCCAGGACTGGTCGTAGCTTAACAAAAAATTCTAAATTTTTGCAACAAACTTAAGACTAGTCCAGGCAATTCTAGGACAGGTCGAAGCAGTGCTAGGAATAGTCGAACAAAGTCCAGGACTAGTCTTAGAACAGACCAATACTGACTTAGACAAAACATATGGATTATGTATCTGAAATGACCTACTCTAAAGGTCAACCTAAGGTCAAACATACCTTAATAGTGAAGTAAGGACATTGAAATTTAGATGAATGACCTTGAGCATAATGAAGCTTGAGATCTTGGTGTAACTTGAACTTGAAAGCTTCTTGAGATTTTGAATTATACTTGTCTTAAACTAAGTCGAACATTCTCACATCCTCGAGTCTTGACTTGCGAACATCGCTTGACTATCGAAGCTAATCTTGTGATACTATTGTCTTGACTTGACATATCATGT
The DNA here is from genome assembly GCA_030180095.1 of Magnolia changhungtana. NCBI lineage: Eukaryota > Viridiplantae > Streptophyta > Magnoliopsida > Magnoliales > Magnoliaceae > Magnolia > Magnolia changhungtana. The sequence goes on from JASAUF010000554.1 coordinate 3,855,745, forward strand.
GTAGGGCTTTGTTCTTCACATATGCAAGCTTCATAACAAGATACATACAGTGTCTTTGGCACCACAAATTTGACAATATAGTGAAGCTATCAACTATAGCACTTACAGGGATGCCCTTGTCGTCTATCAACAAGGCTAACCTTACTGGACTGACCATCTAACGGCCCACCTGGCTATCCGTTTTGGACAGGCCTGGATGTAGGGAAAACACCAATATAACTAGATCGTTAAGCTAGTGGGCCACCACGTGGACCCACCTTGATGCATATATTATATCCTCACCATCCATTGGCTGGACACCCGAACAAGGCCAGCAGCCAGCAGGCCTCACCGTCCAGTGAGCAGGCAGGCCCACTTACTGACTGCAGTGGGCTGACGCCCACCGTGGAAACCTTTTGGGCCCCAATGTCATGTTTGTGGGAGGCCTAAAAGTCGGTCCACTTCCAGGGTGGCCGACATCCAGTGGGACCCACCATGTATATGTGTTTTATCCAAGCCGTCCATTGGCCAGACCGCCCAGCTGGCCAGGACGCTACTAGGCCAGCCGTTACTGGGCTAGCCATTGGTGGGTTGGCCATCCACCAACTAGCCCACCCGATGTATGTATTATATCTACATTGTCCATCTGGTGAGGCCCATTTGTAGGCCCACCATGAGGCGTGTGTTCTATCCAGGTCGTCCATCAGTGGGCCGCCCAGCAGGCCCAGCCATTGGTGGGCTGGCCGTTCACCAAAGGCTCACCTATTGTATGTGTGAGGCCCATTGTGATGTGTGAGGTCCACCATGATGTATGTTATATGTACACCATCCATTCATTTATATGGACCATGGGCCGCCTTATGCAAGCCCATTATGATGTATGAGTTATACGCCTAATATGGGGTTACCTTATGAGGCTCACCAGGTATGAGTGATGTGTACACGTGGTCCATCTGTCCTTCTAGAGATTTTAAGGGTCGAGGGCCCCGTTGTGATTCTGATTCCAATCCCAAATGGACCACACCATAGGACAATGGTGGTTAAATGTCCACTGTTGTAAACTTCCCTAGGGCCCATTGTTAAGCCCATTCTCACCCTTACCTTATTCGACTAACCCAAACTGTTGGGCCCCCATTAATGATGGTGCTTTCCACCATGCCTTTCAAGAATTATCCAAACCTTGGAGCCCACCTTGTATTCATATCGGGCCCCATAGGAAGGCTCAGTTTATTATGTGAGGAAGCCCACTTGTTGTACATAGTTTCACCCTCTCAACTCACCTTGTTGTATAGCCATTAGACTCACCCATGAGGCCCATTCTTGATGTAAGTATGACGCCTAAGCCATCCATTGTTTAGTACATCATCATCCCTTGCCATAGATGGAAGAATATGTGGTGTCAAGTTTGGTATATCCACTGTTTAAAACCTATCTGGTTGTTCGAGCTAGATCCGTCATCCCTTTATGGACTCCACTATGTATTTAGGTCGATTATTATTCATATCTGATAATCACGCTAGTGTAATTAGTCTAGTAGGACACACTGAGAACATGCTTAGTATTACGTCATGATACATGCTCATATGCATCATTTGTATGCCTGTTGTAAGGAATGATTGATATAAGCATTTACCATTGGGCTGAGTTATTTAGGGGACTCCTTGTGAGACGGAGTTACCTCACATGATCGCGCGATATGCGTAGGTTTGATGCATGACTGAATGGTATGACTCATGCATCTCGCATTTTGTGTGACATGATCACTTGATGCCTTAGCGATATCAAGGCTGTGGCCTCTACAAGCATATCGTGGATGGTCAGATTAGATACCGAAAATATTTAGTTCTACAACTGTGGGCACTTAGGATGTCTTTAGGTGAAATTCTTACAACCCTTTCGGTACCATGAGATGCTCCAACATCTATACAGAGTGAATATATGAGCACACGAGTGCTAAATACCAGTAAGTTGCGTCTCCCATTATGTCATGGTCGGTTGTGAAGGGGGTGTAGCCTTATCCACCCGAGTGAGGGGGCTATAAGCTAGGCTAAGTCTAACTAGCTCGTAAATGGGTCCGCTATCGATGAGCCAGGTAGGTATTGGCAGACACTGACCAGGCGAATAGTGAGGTCTTTTCCACTTGCTGGTTGTGCTGCTAGGGAGGCGACAGTTAGTGTGGAGTGTACTAGGCGTCAATGATATCCCAAAGATGAATTGTATTGACATGTGGATTCGATGAGGACTGGCATGCATGCGTTGCATCTTACATATGACATTTGGATACGTAGGCCCTGCATCACACAACCTTGGTATGGTTGATAGCATTCATGGACTGTCAATACTTTCATTTACTCTGATATCGCATGCTTGGTACATGCATTGCGCGCGCACACACACACACACCCTCTAAGCTTCATTATGAGCTTATGCACAACCGTTGCGTGCAGGTGATGTTAGGTCGCACCAGCATTGAGGTAGGAGCTGCGGCAGATCATTTTGGAGATTTCGTTATTTATGTATTTCCCTTTCTTCATTGTACTCAAATGGTTTATTATAGTGGACATGTGGTGGTGTTGTTGTGTGACTTGGTTATGCTTGTGGTTATTCTCCTTTATAAAAAAAAATCATATTGAAAATCCTCCTTTTTCAGGATCAAAATCTGGCATATGGGTGCCGGGAGCCGAGAATGGGGTACTACGGAGGCTGTCGGTGCCGGATTCGGTGATCGAGAATTTTGTAAGCCCTGTTTCCAAGTTTGAGGTGTGACAGAAGTTGATATCAAAGCATAACTTGGGAACACCTGAAGAGAACATCACATATCTGCTATGAACTTAGAATGATTAGGTCTCCGAATTTGAATAACTTAACAATTCTTTGTTATAGCTCTCTAACGTGTGTGGATTTGAGAGTACTCAACGCTAATAGGTCCCTTGCTCCTTCTTTTAGGACATGACACCTAAGAGGGCGAACAGAGGGGATCCCACGTCCGAGACGAGTGTGGCCCCGATTGTATCCGTGAGTGTGGATCAACTTTAGTAGATGCTACAAGCGATGACAACTATTCTTCAGAGATAGGATAGGTGACCCACTACTACGCTAGCCCAAACTGAGCAGCAGCGCGAGCCTCCTTCTACGTGACTTTACGCGGCTCGATCCCCCTCGTTTCTTGGGAGATCCTAACCCGACAACAGCGGAAAGATGGAGATCATAGGTCGAGAAGATCTTCGATACTATGAGGTGCATAACCCAGCAGTGGGTTCCGTTGGCTGTGTTTCTTCTTCAGGGAGAAGTCGAGCACTGGTGGGCATCGATCTCCCAAGCAGTAAGGGCCGAGTTGGAGAGGACTTGGGAGGATTTTGTTGATCGGTTTGACCGAAAGTTCTTCCCTGACCACGTCCATCAACAATGTGCGCTTAGTTCGAGACTCTTGTATAGGGGGACATGTTGGGTCCCAGTATGAGGCCCGTTTCATTGCACTGTCGAGATTCGTGACTTATCTTATTGATGATGAGGGGCGGAAGGCCCACTATTTTGAGAACGGCTTGCGTTTTGGCCTCTAGAGCCGTGTTATTGGACACATACTCTTAACATTTGAGCAGGTCGTGCAGTGGGCCCAAATATATGAGGCAGATTAGGCTGATTCACAGAGGGTTCATGAGAAAAGGGGAGACTGGAAGAGGAAGGCACCCTCCAGTCGCTCCCAGCAGTAGAAGCATCGACCGCAGCAGAGGCGCGCATCTCGCCCAGCTTTCCGAGCACCAGTAGCACCTCCACCGAGACAGTTCACAAACACTTGTTTTGGATGCGGTGTAACAGGACATCATAGGCAAGAGTGTCCCCATCCGTAGTAGCAGCGACAGTAACACCTGTCGCTGAGGCCCCAGTAGCAGCAACGACAACATCCACAACAGCCAACGAGACCTCCCCCACAACAGTTGAGGCAGCAATTCAGGCCACCACAACAGTAGTAGTAGCAGTAGCAGCGGCGACCACAAAGGGGAGATGCACCTCCCTAACAGGCTTAGGGAAGATTTTAGGCAGCCCAACAGGACCCTCAGTCATCTGGAGGGGTCTCGAGGGTACACTCCTCATTTCGTCATGCATAACTCATGTATTGTTTGATTCTGGTGCATCGTATTCCTTTGTGGTCGAGGATTTCTGCCGATCGACTAGTTTGCCATTAAAGTCTGCTCGTGAGGGTTTGTCAATATCGACGCCCTTGGGGAAGACTGCAGTGTTAGGCCAGTTTTGCTCATCTTGCCCTGTTCTGGTAGGGGAGACCTTTTTACCTGCCGATCTGTTTGTTCTGCCGATGTTTGAGTTTGATGCCATCTTGGGCATGGATTGGCTCACCGAGTATCATACCATATTGGACTGCTCCGTGAGGACAGTCATGTTTTGTATATCCGACATGCCACAGTTCCAGTTCATAGCTGAGCCTAGAGGAGAGTAGCTCTCTTGCCTCATGACATGTGCCGTTTAGGTGCCAATCGCCTTGTGTATCGACTAGCTACAGGTCATCTGTGGTTTTCCCGATTTGTTTCAGGAGATTTTTGGGTTACCACCTTGCCAGCATACCGAGTTTCAGGTCGATCTCATGCCAGGTACCGTGCCTATTTTAAAGGCCCCGTATCGTATTGCATCGTTAGAGTTGTGGGAACTGCAAAAGTAGTTAGACGAGTTACACAAGTTGGGCTTTGTCTGTCCAAGCGGTTCACTCTGGGAGTGCTGGTACTCTTCGTGAAGAAAAAGGATGGCTCGTTGAGGGTTTGCGTCGATTACCATGAGCTTAATAAGGTCACGATTAAAAACTAGTACTCGCTTTTAAAGATTAATGATTTGTTTGATCAGTTGTAGGAGGCACAATTCTTTTTGAAGATCGATCTGCGGTCCAGTTATCATCAACTTCATGTCCAAGTGGAGGATATCCCAAAGACAGCATTCAGGATGCGCTATGGTCATTTTGAGTTTCAGGTTATGTCCTTTGGACTGACCAATGCGCCCGCAATGTTTATACAGTTGATGAACGAGGTCTTCCATCCTATCTTGATAAGTTTGTTGTGGTATTCATCAACAACATCTTGATATATTTGAGGACCTGTGAGGATCATGAGCAGTATTTGGAGATTACCCTATAGACCCTCCTGCACATCAGCTTTATGCGAAGTTGGAAAATGCGAGTTCTGGCAAGGAGGAGGTGAAATTCCTCGGTCACGGGATGATGAGGCAGGGCGTCGCAGTGGACCCTTTAAAGATTGATGGCGTGCATCAGTGGGGCCAGCTCATGAACGCGTCAGAGATCTACAGTTTCCTTGGTTTAGCGGGCTACTACTGACGTTTCATTGAAGGATTCTCCCATATTGCAGCCCCGTTGACCAGGTTAACTCGGAAGGGCACTGAGTTCATTTGGAGCAACGCATGTGGGCGAGCATTCGCAGAGGTGAAGGACTTTCTTACGTCCACACCAGTCCTCACTCTTCCCTCTGGGAGTGAAGGATTCGTAGTTTTTACTGATGCTTCGCGTATCGGCTTAGGTGTTGTCCTAATGCAGCACGAGAAGCCCGTGGCCTTCGCGTTTCAACAACTCAAGGTCCATAAGCAGAACTACCCCACCCATGATCTAGAGTTGGCTGCAGTTGTCTTCACACTGAAGGTGTGGAGGCATTATCTTTATGGGGTTAGGTTCAAGCTCTTCTCTGACCATAAGAGCTTGAAATATCTGTTTTTGTAGTTAAAATTGAACATGAGGCAGAGACGCTGGATGGAACTCCTGAAGGACTACGATTTTGATCTTTAGTACTACCCTGGCAAGGGGAATGTGGTGACAGATGCCCTTAGCCGTCAACCACGGGGCCTAGGGGCGCATATGATGGTCCAGGAGTGGAGGATGCTCGAGGATGTAGCTGAGTACTACTTCGAGTTTGGTTTATAGTTTGTTATCTTTCAGTTATCAAGCTTATCGATTCAACCGTCTCTCGTTGCAAGGGTAATCGAGACTCAGTAGATAGATCAGTCGTTGCAGGATTGCCTAGTAGAGGTCGCATCTGTGGAGCAGTTGAATTGGCAGGTTGGGTCTGATGGTAGACTTCATTTCAGAGGCCGATTATGTGTCCTGGACGTTCAAGGCACATCAATTGAGGTTTACTATCCACCCCAGTTCCACGAAGATGTATCGCGATATGAGGAGGCAATATTTTTGGGCAGGGATGAAGCGTCAGATTGCCAATTTTGTGGCCGAGTGTGACACGTGCCAGCGTGTCAAGGCTGATCATTAGAGACGCTCAGGTCCCTTGTAGCCATTAGTCATCCCATTGTGGAAGTGGGAGCACGTATCCATAGATTTTATCATGGGATTGCCGAGCACTCAGCACGGTCATGACGCCATCTAGGTTGTCATCGATCATTTAACGAAGTTGATGCACTTTCTTACATTCATGCGACCTGACCTTTAGACCGTCTTGCTAGATTATTCATTGATGAGATTATGAGACTGCACGGTGTTCCAGTTTCGATTGTTTCTGACCGAGATCCGAGGTCCACGTCTCAGTTTTGGAGGAGCTTTCAGAAGGCGATGCGGTCTGCCTTGTAGCTCAGTACCACGTATCTTCTGCAGATCGATGGGCAGACCGAGTGGGTCAACTTGATCCTTGAGGATATGTTTCGGGCTTGCGTGAATGATTTCTCGAGTAGCTGGGATGAGCACCTGCCTATGGCTGAGTTTGCACATAACAATAGTTACCGGGCATCTATTAGCATGACTCCTTTCAAGGCGTTGTATGGCAGGTCGTGCAGATCTTCGAGTTGTTGGACCGAGGTTAGAGAGCATCGTCTCCTAGGTCTCGAGCTTGTGCAGAGGACATCAGAGGCCATCAATCTCATTAGGTAGAGGATGTGCATAGCTCAAAGCTAACAATAAAGTTTTGCCGATCATCGGCGTTGTCCCTTGGAGTTTGTTGTTGGGGACCATGTGTATCTCAAGGTCTCACTCATGAAGGGTGTGGTTTATTTTAGAGCGAAGGGTAAGCTTGCCCCGAGATTCATTGAACCCTTCGAGATCACTAGGCGCATTGACGCCGTGGCCTATTGGCTTGCCTTGCCACCTCAGTTGTCTGGCGTCCATAACGTTTTTCATGTTTCTATGTTGAGGAAGTGTGGGTCAGACATCGTTCCTGTGATAGATTGGCAGCCTTTAGAGGTTCGTGAGGACACTTCTTACATTGAGCAGCTAATTCGTATCCTTGATCGAAAGAAGTAGGTCATCTGGACCAAGGTCATTCCCTTGGTGAAGGTTCAGTGGGGTCATCATAGTGTAGATGAGGAATCTTGGGAGTGATAGGCTGAGATTTGCAAGTGTTATCCCCATCTCTTTGTTAATTGATTGTATTTTGTATTGTGTCTTTAATTATATATGATGCTATGATTTCTCTTCCTTCATGAGTTATGTCTAGTTGTATGATAGTGTAAATTTTAAGAACAAAATATTTATTAGGAGGGGAGAGCTATTGTAAGGCCCGTATCCTAGTTCGTATTGTTCTTTAGGTTTCCGCGGTCCTCCTGGTCGAATTTCAGTGACCCGCGACGCGTGGGTAACATTTGTGGGGGACCCTGAGTCGTAGCCTGTCGATCTGAGTATACTCAACCCGAGACTTGTACCCTTATGACTACGTCATTGCGGCGGTTCCAACGTCGCATCTCACATGCCGATGCAATACCTAGGCCAGGAATTGTGAGCCCGCATTTATTTTGAGGAAAATGCCATGCGTTACGAATTCTGAGAGAATCACTACAACCCATCACATTAATCAATCAAGTACACATCTTATCAAAAGTACAAGTCGAGTACAAGCAACCCATCAATCATGATGTGTGTGTTATAAGCACACCATCTATTCATTTATACGGACCATGGGCCACCTTATGCAAGCCCACTATGATGTATGAGTTATACGCCCAATATGGGGCTGCCTTGTGAGGTCCACCAGGTATGAGTGATGTGCACACGCGGTCCATCCATCCTTCTAGAGATTTTAAGGGCTGAGGGCCCTATTGTGATTCTGATTCCAATCCCAAATGGACCGCACCTGTAATGATTATGATTTCAAGGGTCGAGCAATGCTCTACTCCCGAGATCCTGCACATCACTTATGCAACATGGATAATGATGTTCAGATTTCATCCATATTAATGAGTTAAACATGAGTGGGATTATACCAAAACAACATATCATACTCTAGATATAATTAAATTAAGCAAGCAGAAGACTGAGACATATATATTTAAGTATGTAAATATTTCACAACCTCTAGAGTATGAGTATGTTATCGGGCTGAATATATACATGTATTTTTTCAAAATTTACAAAATATCAAAATTTAAAGTGTCCGACTAATCCATATATCCTTATAATACCGTTAAAGTAGCACGAGGTCTACATAGACCCGCCTGAGAGCTGAACATAGGAGAATTCTTCCTCCTCATTTATGAAGTCCAACTCTATTACATAGACTTCCCCATCACCTGCATCTAAACCAGAGTCTGTTGGTGTTTTAAAACACCGTCCCAGGGTGGAAGTGAGTGATCAACTCAGTGGTACTATAAGGCAAATGTTAACATGTTATCAAGTCAATCAAGCAATAATGATAAAGCAATTCAACAATCACTTCATAACTACTCTTGTTAATGCAGGAATGGAGTGCAGTAATGATGCATGCCCTCACACAAAGCTCCTCACAAGTGACTTCGACAACCAAGTTCACGCAAGACAACCTCCCTAAAGTGCACCATCCTCGGCAAAGCACATGCAATGCAATACATGGTCGTGTTAGCCAAGTACTTAATTAAGCTTATTCATACAACAGGTTTAGGAAGCTAAGGTACCTTCCTTTATATCATTAAACCAAACGAAGGATCCATATAAGGTCGTCAATCCTAGTTAACCACATACGATAGACAAGTTGTAGAGCATCACCCCTAATGAAAAGTAATCGATAGGTAAGTTCAAAAGTTTATACTCGCGGTCACTACGGGAAGGCTCGTCACCTCAGCATAGCCGACAGCTCGAACACGATGTCCCATACCATGATGCCTGACTCACAAGTTTGGGTTGTCCACTGGTCACTACGGGGAGGCTCGTCATCCCAGCGTAGGCTGACAGCTAGACCACAGTGTCCCATATCACCATACCCGACTCATGAGTCTTAGCGAATCGTGGTACCATGGTTGAAACGGGCCTTTTACATTGGTAAGTGGTACCGTAGATTCAAGCAATGATGTCCATACATGGCAAACAAACAATAGGCCAATCAGTTTATTTAGAAAATTTGATTGGTACGAGCACATGTTGATTTAATCGACATGGAGTGCATAAGCGTCCCTTGTGGCCTAACTACTATCGACAGTTGTCGTGCGACCTAGATTCGTCGAGTTACCCAATGTGGCGAGACTAATTCAACCACTAGAACGAAAATTATTACCAATCGCCTGGACTATGTTGTAGTCCAAATCTTACTCAGATGCAATAGGTAGACACATGTGATAATCATATCAGCATTTAACAACTAAATTCAAATACATTCCTCATTTGAACATTTCATCAAACACGTTGATCATACTACCTAACACTTGCATTTTATCCATAAATCGCGTAGAGACCAATCAAATTAGATGAAGGAAACTATACATATGCATAAGGTAATTGAGAATCCTATCTTAATACTTTTAATAAATACAAATCATCAAAATTTTCTCATTTAGACAATTTATTAAACACTTAGACTACACTTCACCAAATACATAGACTAGGTTAGTTACAACATGTATTTTGACAATTCCTTACACAAAGAGGTCAGCATGTATATGACAACATGAATCCTAGATTAATAGTCATGGAAAATGCAAATCATGTTTACATGTTCATTCAAACATTTCAACAAACACATAGGATGCATATTCGTTCAACATAGTTCATACCTGTATAATACATCGAAATTGACGTGTCTAAAACGATATGGTAGCAATCAAGTCAAACATAAATCATTAGCTGACATTGAAAGCATTGAAAACCATAACCTAAACATTTATATTTCGTACCTTTCATCGAAATACTCGATTCAGACTCGGTTCAAATACTACGTTCCCGAAAATGGAATGACGGGTACCGAAATCATGAAATAGGTTAGCTAGTTTGTGGATCACTCTATCTGGATCTCTAAATCAAGATTAGGGTTAGGGTTTCATACCTAAATCTTAGCCGAAAATCATTGTGTAGTGAAGTGGGGAAGTGAATCAGTACGTGGAGTAGTGAAAGAGAAGCACTGCAGCAATCTCCCAAACCTTCTCTTCTCTCCTTATTCTTTTCTCTTCTTTTCTCTCTTCTCTCTTCTAGGATTAGAGAAATTTGTATGGAATGGAAATGGGGTGGTTTAAGGGCTATATATAAGCCTAAAAGCAATGCAAATGGCCTCAGGGCCATTGTATACTTAGGTTATATCCAAATGGCGTCTGTTTTTGACAAACAGGGCACATAGGGAGGCCCACTACACACATACATTGTAGTATAAGTTCCCTGACAATGGATCTATACCAGAATGTGATTTCGGTGTGATCGGATAGGCCGATCGACTGTGGAAGACCTGTGTCAAATCAACAGTCGTACTTACTCAATCGGGGCTACAAGTATACGGATATGTGTAGAAAAATTTTCTTTTCCCATAGGTGAAGTTTGGTCAGAAACTGACAGTCTGAAATCCTCAATTTCGTACGTGTGCGAATTGCCCATTTCACGTAAGTTTCAATACATTTTCTAAAAGTATTCGTGTTTCTAAAACACTTTACTCAGGGCTTAAGTTGTGCATTTCTAGACACTATCTGGGCTCAATTCCCTTGATGGTTGTCAAGCCTAGTAAGATAGATAAAACCTTATAGTTTCGGGATCATCGAACTCCTGACGCGCGGTCTAGGTTCAATACGGAGTTTCAATGTGCTCCCAAGAGCGACTGGCTCTTGGGATTTTCCCTAGGTCTTTATGTAGTATTGAGTCAGTGGTATTAATGGTTTTAGGTCTTCTCATTTGTGGAAATGGTGGTTCGAGCTAAATCTACCGAATATTTAGTTTAGTACATAACTAATTTTTGCCTAAATTACCACAGGATATGGTCCTTAGGTATTTCTGCCTGAGGTGGTACTTGGATCTTTGTACGGATTTTTCCAAAACGTTACAATTTATCCCCCTTAAAGAAAACTTTTGTCCCCAAAATTAGTATCTTTTCATACTCCTCGAGGATCTGTGGGTAGTTCTTTTAGACTTCGGCTTCCGTTTCCCAAGTAGCCTCTTCCTTAGTGTGGTATGTCCATAACACTTTCATGAACGAGATAACTTTGATGCGTAGCACTTGTCCCTTCCTATCTAGAACATGTGTTGGTCATAATACATAGGTAGCATCTTCACTTAGCTGTACTTGCTCCCTTTTGATAATATGGGTAGGGTCAGGAACATATTTCTTCAACATCGATACATGAAATATGTTGTGCAGGCCCGTGAGTGGTGTGGACAAGGTGAGACAGTATGCCACCACACCCACTTGGTCTAGAATCTGGAATGGGCAAATGAATCTCTGTGTGAGTTTCCCTTTCTTGCCAAAACGAAGGACTCCCTTCATTTGGAAAACTTTAAGGAATACATGGTCCCCAACTTCGAATTCTAACTGTCTCCATCTTGTATCAGCGTAACTCTTCTGTCTACTCTAGGCTGCAAGAAGTCGACACCTGATAATATCAATCTTCTCTGAGGTTTCCTGTACAAAATCTGGGCCAACCAAACTCTTCTTGCCAACTTCTGCCCAACAATGTGGAGCTCGGCAAGGGCGCCCATACAAGGCTTCATAAGGAGCCATGCTAATGCTCGCTTGGAAGCTGTTATTATAAGCAAACTTGGCATAAGGGAGACAGTCATCCCAACTGTCCTTGAAATTAAGCACGCATGTTTGCAACATGTCCTCAAGTATCTAATTTTCCCGTTGCGTCTGCTCATCGGTTTGTGGGTGGAACGCGGTATTGAACTTCAATTTTACTCCCATTGCTTCTTGGATTCGAGTCCAGAAAATAGACGTGAATCAAGAGTCTCGGTCTGAAACAATCTCCATAGGAACTCCATGCAATCATACTATCTCCTTGATGTATAACTTGGCTAGATCGTCTGCAGAATTAGAAACTCTAATCGGGAGGAAATGAGCCGATTTCGTCAATCGATCCACAATCACCCAAATGAAGTCATGCCCCTTTCTTGTCTTTAGTAACTTGGAAATGAAATCCATAGATATGAAGTCCCACTTCCACTTGGCTATGGGCATGGGCTGAAGTAAACTAGGGGGTCAGCGATGCTCGGCCTTGACTTGTTGGCACGTGAGACATTGGGATAAGTCTGTTATTTGGGCCTTCATGTTGTCCCACCAGTATGAACGCTTCGTGTCTCGATACATTTTCGTATTGCCCGGATGCATTGATAACTTCGAGTTGTGAGTGGTCTCTAGAACTTCTCTCCTCAAGTCATAGAGATTCGGGACGCATAGGAGGCCACGATATCTCAAGCCTCCATCTAAGCCAATCCTCCATTCAAATTCTTCACTGTCGCTCGCACGCTCTCTCATCTACACCAACAGTTCATCTTCTTTCTAAGATGCATTGATTTGGTCATAGACAAGTGGCTGCATGTGGAAATGCGCGATGCTCTCGAATGGCTCCTCCATTGTCAGCTTATGTTCGAAATCTCGCAAGAATTACACCATATTCTGAAAAGGCCAAGCTATTAAGTCCTAGAGGGTGGGTGAATAGGACTGCCAAATTAAAAAAATTAATAGCGGAATTTAAATAAATTAAATACTGATAGTAATAAACAATCCCACAATGCTGAAATTAAGGACAACCTCAAATGTGCGAGTATTGAGAGGTTGATATAGATGTTTGTTCTAATGACAACCTTACACCAAAAAACCAAGGGTTTATGGCAGAACAACCTTACTAGAACGGTTTGTTTATCGAAAACTCAAACTGATACAGGGGAATAAAGAAATCAATAGTAAGGAAAGAAATAAACTATTACAACATTCCCATACATACAACCTCAAATGTGCGAGTATTGAGAGGTTGATATAGATGTTTGTTCTAAGGACAACCTTACACCAAAAAACCAAGGGTTTATGGCAGGACAACCTTACTAGAACGGTCTGTTTATCGAAAACTCAAACTGATACAGGGGAATAAAGAAATCAATAGTAAGCAAAGAAATAAGCTATTACAACATTCCCATACATACATAAAAGGATTACAACATTCTCCACAAGTGTGTAAAGGGAAATTACAAACATTCACAAAATGAAATAAATATTCAATCAACCACAAGACTAAAAATTATAGTGGTTCGTTTGTGTGTACATCAACTGTTCAACAACAGCCACACAACTACTCCCCTCCTAATATCCTCACACAGTGGATATTAGCATTCACTATGAAAATAGGTTTTTCAAGGTTCATCGAAAACCTTCAAAATTGTGTCTTTCAAGTGGGCTTACACAATTCAAAAAACTCCACACTCTGAGTTTTCTGGATCACCTTAGACAAACCGAAACAGAGAGATTTTTCTGGCACAATATAAATGAAACTAAAAGAAAGAATTTACAATAATGTAAAATAGCTGGATATTCTCCTTTAAATGCAGCCCGGAAGAACCAAATCAGAGTAGAAGTTCAACGTAGAAGTTCAATGTACACACTCGCATATGAAATGGTTATAGGTTCTAAATTGATTTTAAATTTAATCACCATGTGGTAGCTTGATTTGATTTTAATTCCAAGAAATGGTAATACAACAATCCCTATTTCAAATAAAATTGGAACGTAGAATTCAAAATCAAATGCAAAGAAAGCTAATTAAAGAGAATATTAAATGAGCACAATATAGCTTAAAATAATGACTAACTTATCACTTAGAGTGGTGTATTGATTTAGCTTGAATTGAATGTTAAACTCTAAAATTCGTGCTCTATTTATAGGTACAGAAATCATAGTCACAGCTGGTCCTGAGGTCACCACAACTGGTCGTAGGACCAACAGATTTTTGAAATTTCGAGCACGATAAGATCAGACCATTCCACGACTGGTCGAAGGACCTGCTCGACCAGTCGAGCGGCCTCCACGACCGATCGAATCCTATCCACGACTGGTCGTGCGGAACCCATTTTAGTTATTGGATTTTGAGTTGAGCCTGTAAGACTGGTCGAAAACGGGTCAAGCACTATTCACACGACTGGTCGAGCAGTCTCCACGATTAGTCGAGGCTTAACAAAAAATTCCAAAAATTTTAAACAAACTTAAGACTGGTCGAGTATTTTCTTGGACTGGTCGAGCTAGTGCTAGGACTAGTCGAACATAGTCCAAGACTAGTCGAAAAACAATCTATGCACTTATAAAATGACACAATTAAATTATGTATTCAAAATGACCTACCCTAAGGTCAACTAGGGTCATTCATACCTTATACATGATGTATGAACATTGAAACTTCTTTTCCTTCAGTTGATAGTTAAACTTTGAAGTTCACGAGGCTTGAGATCTTGTCATATATAGAGGCTTAAACTCGAGACTTTTGAAGCTTGAAATTGTAATTGAAGCTTGAGCTTGAGGTTCAAAGTATATGAACTTTGTCTTGACTTGAAGCTTTGAAAACTTGAACCATTGAAGCTTGAAAGATTAACTTCACACTTGGTGTTATACTTGAACATGAACATGTAATCTTGCATTTGACGTTCTTGAAGTAAAGACCTTTGTTCTTATACATGAGATGCACTTTCTTGAATATATAGATACACTACACAAGACACAGATTCCAAGAGGTTTTGGCACTACAAAATTTGACAATCATAGGAGCTAGAAACCATAACACTTATAATCTCCCCCTTTGTCAAATTCGTGACAAAACACACTTTATAATAACATAAGCATTATATGCACAAAGAATCATGCTCCAGTTATAAACAGGTCAAAACAAATTACACCACATCAATTCCTTCAACAATACCCCCCCTTACTCCTCCTTTCAAATAATGGATGATTGCTACCTATCACAATCCATCCACACAATTATCTAAATCCACAATCCACCACGTGCCAATTCACACAAGCAACGTGATAAAATTCTCCCCCTTTTTGTCACAAGATGACAAAGGAAGGAACCAATAAAAGAACATGAAGTTGATAAAGAAGGAAGAATAAGATGAGTAATGAGGAATAAATGAACAAGATAGTCAATGTAATAAAACTCATACACATATATTGTTCAAGCATGATCAACCAAGTTCAACCAAATTAAACTAAGTTCAGCCAATTGCAACCAAGTTCAACAGAAAGCTAAATATAATTAAAGTTATTACAAACCAAGATAAGTAAAACTAATCAGAACCCGATAAAGGAGAAGGTATGGAAGGATCAATCTGATGAAGTCCCTTGTTAATACGCCTTAGATATTTGCTCATATATTTGAATTGTAAATCATGAGACACGTTCAGGTTTTCTGCCTTCTCCTCTAATGAGCACAAATGCGCATCAAAGTCAGATGGCTGATAATCAGGATCATCTGCTGAATCGGATTCGATCTTATCAAAAATATCATCCATGTTAATGTCATCTGGAGGTAAATCACCTTCCTCTTCATTCACTGCATCAACTCCAACAACACCCACATTGACTTGGCCTGCAGCCAACCTCAGATTCATTTTGTTGATATTGGAATTGTTGATGATTAGGAGTTGAATGGGAGCCTCTCCAACACTCATAGGCACTAAAATATGAGTGGCCAACACAATCATAAGATACGCGAAAGGGATGTCACTGTGTCCAGGATGGAGACGGAATTAAATGAGACAAGGACAAATTAGAGAAGGAATGCATACACTGGTTCCAGAAACAATGGAATGAAGAATCCGAACCATGAAAGTAGTGAGTTCGGTTTTGTTACTATAATGGGGATAAACGTTTGAAATAAAAATCCTGTGAAGGACTCTGTATCTGGGTAACAAATACTTTAAGGCAAGCGCATTTACAGAAGGATTCCATTCAACATTTATATTGCACAAAACTCTAGTAAGCATACGCTTCTTAGATTCAGATGGTTTAGCTACTAGAGCGCTAATCGGAATACCTTCATTATTAACAGGTATGATTATTAGACCAGAGATCAGATGTCGGCCTACTTCAACTGGACCTTCTCTAGTTTCAATAATAAATGTTAGATTTTCAGTTGAAAAATCAGAAATACATGCATACATAGCTTGCGCAATGGACCGGTATGCCGGCTCACCCCAATGCAGAATGTTATCCCAACCTACAGATTGGAGGAAAGGAAGGATTTCAAATGGAGCTAAATGTTCAACATGAATAGGTCGTTTAACTATAACATTGCACAACCTAATATCCCGCACATAAGAGGGATCATCTTCGGGTGACCGAAGGTGGCGCACTGTGATAGGTGTCGATCCAGAAGATGAAGCACCATGAGAACTTTTCTTTTTTGCTCTACCTTCCATTTGCAACTAAGAAATCAAGGAACCAAGTGGTTGCAAAAGAAGTAGAATGAGTTTTCACAAGATCAGGTTTTGGAGTAGAAAACCCTAAAAACCACTACGAATTAAGAAATAAATCACACCAATGATGAAAAAGGAGTGATAAGAACTTGAATCTACAAGGAAAATGTAAATAAAGCACTAACCTTGAAGAACTAGGAGATGGGTTCCACTGGTTGACCTAGGACCCGTTGGAAAAAGGGATTTTCCCCCCAAATAAAGCACTAACCTACGTTACACGACTGGTCGAGTACATGCTCGACCGGTCGTGCCACGACTGGTCGAGTATGCACTCGACTGGTCATGCATAGTCCAAAATATACATTTAAAATAACAAATATATATAATATGATACAAAAATGCATAAATAATCATTTCAAATTGCACATACCAAGATCAAATTTCAATTTAGAACACCTGCTTTTATCGAGCGTTTTGTGAATATGTCAACAAGTTGAGACTCGGTCAAAATATATTCCAAAGAAATTATCTTGTCTTCCACTAATTCACGAATGTAGTGATATCTAATGTCAAAGTGCTTGGTTCATGAATGCTGGATTGGATTTTTAGATATATTCACTACACTAGAATTATTGTAGTATAAAACTATAGAATCTTGCGCAATTCTGTAATTGCTTAACATTCTTTTCATCCACACAAGCTGAGTACATGTATTTTTAGCTGTAATGTATTCTGCCTCAGCAGTTGAGAGTGATACGGAACTTTGTTTCTTACTTTGCTAAGAAACTAAACAGTTCCCAACATAGAAACAACCACCACTGGTTGATTTTTGGTCATCAATGTTAGTAGCCCAATCAGCATCAGCGTAACTAGCTAATCACACACTAGTATCATGTGGATACCAAAGACCTAGATTTGCTGAACTTGCGACATATCGCATAATCCACTTAACAACAATTAAATGTGACTCTTTAGGGTCAGATTGATATCTAGCACAAATTCCTATACTAAATGCAATATCGAGTTAGCTTGCAGTTAAATAAAGTAAAATTACCTATCATACTGTGATATAATTTAGGATCACACTCTTACCTGTAGAGTCCTTTGAGAATTTTAAGGTAGTACTCATAGGAGTATCAAAATTTTTCTCATTCTTAAGTCTAAACCTTTTAACTAAGTTCAGAGCATATTTGGTTTGAGAGATGAAGAAAGCACAAGTTGTTGTTTAACTTGCAACCCTAGAAAATAATTCAATTCCCCAACTATACTCATTTCGAACTTAGATTTCATAAGATCTGCACACTCAACAGTTAAGTTAGCACAAGTAGATCCATAAATAATATCATCAACATAAATTTGCACTATTAAAATGTGATTATTATGTTTCTTTACAAACAATGTCTTATCAACACTTCCCATTATAAAGTTATGACCTAGTAGAAACTTAGTCAGCTTTTCATACCATGCCCTGGGAGCTTGTTTCAAACTGTGGAGTGTCTTTTTCAGGTGATAAACATGATTAGTATTCTTAGGGTCTTGAAAACCCGTTGGTTGTTCAACATACACTTCTTCATGCAAATCGCCATTTAAGAAAGCACTCTTTACATCCATTTGATATATTTTAAACTTTCTTAAGCATGCAATAGATATAAATAGTCTGGTTAATTCAAGACGAGCTACTGGGGCAAAGGTTTCATCATAATCGATGTCTTCAATTTGAGTGTACCCCTGTACAACTAGCCTAGCCTTGTTCCTAATAATATTACCAAGTTCATCAGACCTATTTTTGAAAATCCACTTTGTTTCGATTAAGTGTTTATCTTTAGGTCTAGGAACTAAGTACTAAACATCATTTCTAACAAATTAATTAAGCTCTTCTTAGATCGCAACAATCCAATTTTCGTCAGTAAGAGCTTCTTTTACCTTAGCTGGTTCTATCTAGATGTAAAACACACGTAATTACACATATCTTCCAATTGTTTGCAAGTACGCACACCAGTGAGAGGGTTTTCAAGAATCCGATTAGTTGGATGATCTTTAACAGTCCTCAATTCAATGTTCTGTTGACTTGATGAAAAGTCTTGTTTATCAATTAGAAGAACTTCATCATTTTCTAAACTTGAGACAGGTGTATTCAAGTGATCATCAATAACCACATTAATAGATTTTTGAATTACACCGGTTCTCTTATTAAGAACCCGATATGCTCGACTATTTAAAGCATATCCTAAAAATACCCCTTCATCACTTTTGGTGTCAAACTTACCCAGATTTTCTCGATCACGTAAAATATAGCACTTGTTGCCAAAAACCATAAAGTATTTGACAGTAGGCTTCTTATCAAACCACATTTCATAAGCCATTTTACTATTTAATTTTCTAGTATAAACGCGGTTAATTATATAACAATCAGTATTAACGGCTTCTACCAAAAGATTTTTAAGGAGCTTCATACTATTTAACATTACATTTACCATTTCTTGAAGCACTCTATTTTTTCTTTTTACTATACCAATTTGTTGTGGTGTTTTAGGCGCAGAGAATTCATGTGATATTCCTTGATCACTGCAAAAGTTCTCAAAAATGCTATTCTCAAATTCTGATCCATGATAACTACGGATCTTACAGACTTGAGAACCTTTTTCCATTTGAATACGTTTAAGGATCCTTTTTACTTCATCAAGAGTTTCTAATTTGTCTCTTAAGAAGACTACTCAAGTATATCTGGTAAAGTCATCAACAATTACCAGTATGTACTTCTTACCACCTCGACTCTCTATTTTAGCTGGTCCAATAAGATCCATATGGAGGAGTTCGAGCAGTTTATATGTAGCATTGGAGTCCACCTTTTTGTGAGAACTCCTAGTTTACTTGCCAATCTGGCATTCACCACATATTTTATCTATTTTCTATATTTTGGTTAAGCCTCTTACTAACTCTCTTCTGCTCAGTCTATACAAGTTGCGGTAGTGTACATGTCCAAGGGGTTTATGCCATAACTCGGTTTCATCGGTATGGACCATGTAGCATGATAAATTAGATGAGCTTGAATCACTTACTATGTAGCAGTTTTCAGAAGTTCTGCATCCAATTAATATTACAGAACCATTTTTATTTAAAATTTCACATCCTAGGTTAGTAAATTTTACGCTATGATTATTATCGCATATTTGAGAAACACTTAATAAGTTGTGTTTTAACCCTTCTACATATAAAACATTAAAGGGAGGTTAAAGAGTTGAATCGTACCTTGGCTAACAATCCTATAGTTGCTACCATCACCGAATGTGATTGAACCATTAGTCATATCTTTAAGATTGGTGAATAGACCTTTGTCACCTGTCATGTGTCTATAGCATCTACTGTCTAGGTACCATTTTGAATGGCTTGTAGCTTTGAAAGCAGTGTGGGCAACCAAGCACATAACCTTAGGAACCCATTTCATTACAGTCTTAGGTTTAGGAGTATAGATGGTCTTCTTTTATTTATAGTTGTTATAAAACCGACTCATTGAGTTAGATTTTAAGAGCTCCTTAAGTAAATCAACAATTTTCTCAGCTAAAGGATTATGATTCGAATTTTTGTAGTTGATACGGTTACTTTTAGGTTTTAAGGTTTGAAAAGACTTAGCATTTTTAAAATGATTTTGATTCAAGATTTTCACTTTTGAGTTTAAAGACTCCCCTTTCACAAATCTGGGTGGAGTATTCTTATGTTTAGGAGGAATACTTTTGTTGTAGCCCAATCCAAATCGATCGCTACATTTTCTGGATCCAGATAAGAGTTTTTTTTAATTAGGATCTCCTTAGGCATACTTTCATGTGTCTTTTAAACTCAAAAGTGAAGAGACTTCAAGTTTTTGTTTTTCATTTTCAAATTTTAAGTTATCAACTTGGGAATTTTTTAATCTAAGTCGCACTTAGTTTTTTCAAAACAATTTGAAATGTGAGATTTTTCTAAAACAAGACTATCAAAATATTCTTTAAGTTTAGAAAACTTTTCTTTCTGAAGTTTTAGTTTTACGACAATTTTACAACTTTCCTTGTATAGGGCATTATAGGCATCTTGTAGATCTTCTTCATTTTCATGATCGCTATTCAGATTTTCTTCACTAGTTAAATCATCATTATCTGAAAAAGTGAAATTGGCTAGAGTCATAAGGGCTTTGACTTCATTACCCGACTCAATTTCAAAATCTTTTGACTTAGAAGAGGCTTCAGAGCAGGAAGATTCATCCCAAGTAGCCAACATACCTTTTCTTTTAAGTTTGTCCTTTTTACGATACTTGTTCGCTAGGTGCCCATATTCATGGCAGTTGTAACATTGATTATCTTTTAAAGATTTTCAAGTTTTAGATTTAGATCTTTTCTTATCATTAGATTTTTGAAAATCAACCCTCTTTTTACTTTTGAAAATCTTATAAAACTTTTTAGCTAAAAGGGCTATATCATCTTCAAAATTTTCAAAATCAGAATTACTACAATTTTCTTAAAAAATACTTTTAGAAGATTTAAAGGCGATGGATTTACCTTTAGGAGCTTTAAGGTTTAACTCATAGGTCTGTAATGAGCCAACTAATTCCTCTACCCTCATATTATCTATATCACGAAGTTCTTGGATCGCAGTCACCTTTGAATTAAACCATTCAGGTAGTGAGCGTAGTATTTTTGCACATACTTTACTTTCTGGGATTTTATCACCAAGACCCCACATAGAGTTGACAATGTCATTTAATCTAGTATAAAAGTCCATGAAAGTTTCACTTTCTTCCATACGTATTTCCTCAAATTTGGTTGTGAGGATTTGGGCTTTAGATTTCTTTACAATTGTTGTTCTCTCATGTGTCATTTCTAAAATATCCTAGGCTTGCTTTACAGTATCACAGGATATAATTCTTTTGAATTCATCCGGTGATAGTGCGCAGTGATTGCATTCAGTGCTTTTGCACTAGCACTACTCTCACTTATCTGGAGAGTGGTCCAAGAGAAATAAGGTGTAATTCTCATGGTTTTGGATCCATCGATACCAGTCACTTCAGTGGTAGGAGGGGTCTAATCAATCATTGTGGCTTAGCACACGCTCTCATCCATGAATTTTAAGAAAATTCTCATCCTGGCTTTCCAATAGGCATAATTGGAGCCATCAAATGGTGGAGGCCTAGTGACTGAGAGGCTATCAAAATTCAACATTTCAAATAGCTCAGATCGATTAGCTAAGGAAATTAATCCAAAAGAAATAATAATTAAAATGAGCTATTAGACTCTAATACACTTGAAAAGGCCGAGCTATTAAGTCCTAGAAGGGAGGGAGGGGGTGAATAGGACTATGCCAAATTAAAAAATTAACAGCAGAATTTAAATAAATTAAATACTGATAGGAATAAACAATCCGACAATGCTGAAATTAAAGATAACTTCAAATGTACGAGTATTGAGAGGTTGATACAGATGTTGTTCTAAGCACAACCTTACACCAAAAAACCAAGGGTTTATGGCAGGACAACCTTACTAGAACGGTCTGTGTATTAAAAACTCAAACTAATACAGAGGAATAAAAAAATAAATATCAAGGAAAGAAATAAGCTATTACAACATTCCCATACATACATAAAAGGATTACAACATTCTCCGCAAGTGCGTAAAGGGAAATTACAAACATCCACAAAATGAAATAAATATTCAATTAACCACAAGACCAAAAATTATAGTGGTTTGTTTGTGTGTACACCAACTGTTTAACAACAGCCACACAACTACTTCACTCCTAATATCCTCACACAGTGGATATTAGCATTCGCTATGAAAATAGGTTTTTCAAGGTTCACCCAAAACCTTCACAATTGTGTCTTTCAAGTGGGCTTACACAATTTAAAAAACCCCACACTCAGGATATTAGCATTCACTATGAAAATAGGTTTTTCAAGGTTCACCCAAAACCCTCACAATTATGTCTTTCAAGTGGGCTTACACAATTCAAAAAACTCCACACTCTGAGTTTTCTGGATCACCTCAGATAAACCAAAACAGAGAGATTTTTCTGGCATAATCTTAATGAAACCAAAAGAAGGAATTTACAATAATGTAAAATACTTGGATATTCTCCTTTTAATGCAGCCCCGGAAGAACCAAATCGAAGTAGAAGTTCAACATAGAAGTTCAATGTTCACACTCACATATGAAATAATTCTAGGTTCTAAATTGATTTTAAATTTAATCACCCTGGGCTATCTTGATTTAATTTTGATTCCAAGAAATGGCAATACAACAATCCCTCTTTCAAATAAAATTGGAATGCAGAATTCAAAATCAAGTGCAAAGAAAGCTAATTAAAGAGAAAATTAAATGAGCACAATATAACTTAAAATAATGACTAACTTATCACTTAGAGTGGTGTATTGATTTAGCTTAAATTGAATGTTAAACTCTGAAATTTGTGCTCTATTTAAAAGTGCAGAAATCGCAGTCATGACTGGTCCTGAGGTCACCATGACTGGTCGTAGGACCAACAGATTTTTGAAATTTCGAGCGCGATAAGATCAGACCATTCCACGACTGGTCGAAGGACCTGATCGACAGGTCGAGTGGCCTCCATGACCGATCGAGTCATGTCCACGACTGGTCGTGCGGAACTCATTTTAGTTGTTGGATTTTAAGTCAAGCCTATAGGACTGGTTGAGAAGGGGTCGAGCATTGTTCACACGACCGATCAAGCAATCTCTAGGACTGGTCAAGGCTTAATAAAAAATTCTAAAAATTTTAAACAAACTTAGGACTAGTCGAGGATTTTCTTGGATTGGTCGAGCCAGTGCTAGGAATTGTCGAACATAGTCCAAGACTGGTCGAGAAACAGTCTATGCACTTATAAAATGACCCAATTGAATTATGTATTCAAAACGACATCCTCTAAGGTCAATCTAGGGTCATTCGTACCTTTTACATAATGTATGAATATTGAAACTTCTTTTCCTTCAGTTGATAGTTAATCTTTGAAGTTCACGAGGCATGAGATCTTGTCATATGTAGAGGCTTAAACTTGAGACTTTTGAAGCTTGAAATTGTAATTGAAGCTTGAGCTTGAGGTTTAAAGTATATGAACTTTTTCTTGACTTAAAGCTTTGAAAACTTGAACCATTGAAGCTTGAAAGATTAACTTCACACTTGGTGTTGTACTTAAACATGAACATATAATCTTGTATTTGACGTTCTTAAAGTAAAGACCTTTGTTCTTGTACATGAGATGCACTTTCTTGAATATATAGATGCACTACACAAGACACAGATTCTAAGAGGTTTTGACACTACAAAATTTAACAATCATAGGAGCTAGAAACCATAGCACTTACATATTCCACTCTTTTATCATCAGTGGGGCTGCAAATGTTTTGGTCTTCTTGCGGCTCAATGCATTGGCCATGAGGTTGGCCTTTCCAGGATGGTAGGAGACCTCAAACTTAAAGTCTTTAAAGGTCTCCATTCATCGACATTGCCTCATATTCAGGTCCCTCAAAGTAAAGATGTACTTAAGGCTTTTGTGGTCGTGAAAGAGCTCGAACTCCTCTCCGTAGAGGTAATGTCTCCAAAGTTTTAATGCAAAAATGACTGCCGTCAATTCCAGGTCATGAGTGGGGTAGTTTTCTTCGTGTTTCCTCAACTATTGTGATGCATAGGCGATCACCCTATCTTTCTGCATAAGTACATAACTCAAACCGACTCGAGAAGCGTCGGTGTATATAGTATATTTGACCCCTTACTCTGACAGTACTAGCATGGGTACGGACATCAGTTTGTCCTTTAATTCCTGAAAGGCTGCTTCTGCTTTCTCGTTCCAAGCAAACTTAAGATCTTTACAAGTGAGTTGAGACAACAGTTGGACTATCTTGGAGAAGTCCTTAATGAATCGGCGGTAATAGTCGGCAAGTCCGAGGAAACTCCTCACTTCTGTAACCGAGCCAGGCTGCTCCCAGTCTTGCACCGCTGTCACCTTGGCAAGGTCCATGGAAATTCCTTCCTTGAAAACCATGTGCCCTAAGAACTTGACTTCTTCCTTCCAGAAGTTGCATTTTCGGTACTGTGCAAACAATTGATTCTGCCTGAGAGTATCAAAGACTGATCGCAGGTGTTCTTCACGATCTTTTCGACTCTTTAAGTATATCAAAATGTCATCTATGAATACTGTTGAGGATAAAATCTGGATCACCCTCCACTCCTTTGGTATGTTACTCTGTCGGACCCTAGTCCTGCACAAAGGGTGAGTAAAGGAGACCCTGGCTAAGCCGGGGGACCCTCCAATGCCTAAGTCAGGGCAAGGGAATCGGGGTCTAAGTTGGATTATAGAGGGACAGTGCGAGATCTTGCGTACTCGTAGTAGTGGGGTTCTCATGTATTTATACTTGACTGTAGGATGGTTTGGGTCCGTTAATCACGACATGATTCACTCAATTAGGGAGATTTTTGGATCATGGAAATACTGCATATAATCTAAGGATCATGGAGATACCGCACGTAATCCATGGATCATGTGCCACATTATGCACATCGTGTGTATTTACAAGCGAAGTAACCGTCCACGTTCACTTATAGCAGTTTCTAAGTTCAGCTCGGGGAGTGCCCGCCTCGGAATATGGAGTCGGCTCGGACGTTCAGGCAAGCAAGGTCTCAATCAGAGTGGTTATGGATCTTTGTCAGATACTGTCCGCTCTCATAATATGTGTTGAGCTGTTAGTTATCCATCCGATTTGATCAACACGCCATTAGGCCTCAGAATTACAAGGGGCTCAGATCTTCCCATAACAGAAGCCCCCTACTCTTCGAGGTCTGCTAAGGACTCGGAGAGTAGACATATGGAAGATCAAATGCCTCATCTATCGACTCTTCCGCGTATGCTAGAGTTATTACGTTTTGAAACCTCACTCTCTTAGGGTTTCCTGCCTATGAGTCTATGCACATGGGCGCATGGCGACAATTAAGATTTTGAATTACCACCTGCCAATGATTTGTTACCATGTACACCTGAAGTAATGTTTTGGACAGAACCTTTCCTTATTCGGGCATCGTTTTGCTTATCCAAAGCATGCTGATTGATGTCAGAAGCATACCGCCTGACAGAGCCCGAGCCAATGGTGTGTGGCCACATCAGCTCCGACTTCGGCCCACGACGATTAGGCTGAGATCATCATTGTTGGTCATTAATGCAGAGATTTGGTGAGGTCTATATAAACCCTCCTTCGAAGATTTCGGTTCACTTTTGTGCTTTGTGTTTAAGCTGATACCGAAGGAGGCGATTTTCAGTGACTGTCCAGTGAGTCTCCTTGCGCCTCTCTACATTTCTTTTTTTAAGATGTCATCCGACCTGGAGACTGTTCGAGGTCATGGTGATGACTCCGAGTTGGGGAGTTCAGGTGATGGGAGAGGGGCCTTTGAAGGACCCTATGAAGCAGTACCCCTCTTTCATCCGCCTCAAAAAATAAAGGAGACAGGCGCTCGAACTCATTAAAGAGGCAAAAAGAAAACCGTTCGAGCTTCCCGAACCACAACTACCGAGACTGCTAAGATGTCAGCAAGTGGGCTGGCCTCAGAGGTAGTCCCAAGAGGCTCCGTACTCTCAGAGTCTCAAATAGAGTGGATTCGTTTGAAATTTCAGATCCCGAACTCCATTCAGATAAGGGCCCTTGATATTACTGGCACTCCTACTGACAGAGAAGTTGCTATTGTTCTCTGCGTGCTGCAATGTGGGGTTCGACTTCCTCTGCACCCCTTCGTCCGGGCCATGACATCCTACCTCGGACTAGCTCCTAGGCAACTCGCCCCCAACGCTTGGAGGGTGCTGATTTCTGCCTTCATCATCTAGCGTCAAGTCAGAAACTCAGAACTGACCCTGGCGAAACTGATGAGTTTATACGTGGTCAAGCACGATAGTCAAGAACCATAATACTACTTTGTGACCTGAGGCAGCAAAGGGTCGAGGTTAGTAATGAATCTTTCATCCTCTAATAAGGACTGGAAGAATAAATGGTTTTAGGCTGCGGGCGAGTGGGAGGCACCAGCGGCGGAACTCGGGACTTTAACGACTCGAGTTCCGACCCGATTTTCAAAACCAGGTCGAACTTAGTTAATCCCATTTATCTTTATATCTTCCTCTATTATGTTAGTCAGACTGACACCTTTATTCTTTACCTTTGTAGATTTTCCAAGGGGCATGTCCCTCCTCGATTCGGACCAAAAGAATCGCATTGCCAAGGCTAAGGCACAGTTGAGGGAGCTTCGCTCCTGGTCGGACTTGATTACTGCCACCAACCTTCATTAGTCTGGACTGTGCAAGTCTCAACCTCTCCCAACGTCTTTCAGTAAGTTTCCCTTTTGTTCCTTTTGGAGGGATCAGACTTGTCCATTTAGTCGCTAATTTGTCGTTCTTCGTGTAGGCATGGCTGAGGCATCTGGTGCTCAGAGGAGGAAGGTCGCCCCGATAGCGGAAGAGCTACTGAGAGACAAGCCCCGAATGAAGACCACCATTCGGAGGAAGTAGGTTGATCCTTGTGAGGGAGCCCCTTAGCTCCAGTTTCTATTGTTGTAGCTTCGGTTGCAGCTCCCATTGTCGCAACTACGATTGTGTCGTCTGCTGAAGTCGGGGTTCAAGCAATCATTATTTCGACTCCAGCTATCATTGTTCTAACTCCGGTAACCACAACTCCTTCTCCAATGACCATAACTCTTTTCCTTCTGCCCACCGTCGTTTCCCCCACTGAGGAGGCTCATCTTGTAGTCGTGGCCTCCTACATAGCCATTCCTTCATCCTCCGAGAGGGAAGATGCCATTCAGATGGCCGATGCGATAATATCCCCCCTTGAGGTAGGGAATGCCCTCGGCTCCGAGGCTCAGGCATCGGCCGGTAGTATGACTGGGGCCACAGAGGAGGGAGGCTCAACGCATGTAGGGACGAGTCGAGCAAGGTACAAGCCAGGCTTCCATATGTCTTGTTTGGCCCACTGGGCAGCCAAACATGCTCCGGAAGAAGAGATCGTCAATCTGCTTTCCAAGTTAGATAACTCCTTCCTGAATGAACTGGTAGCAGTATTTTACAAGGTATTCCCCGTCTCCTCGTATTTCTTAACCTCCATTTTTTATATGCAACTTCTTATTTCCTTGTCTTTGCTTTTATTTAGTCTGTTCCAAGGCTCCTCTTAGCCTAGGAGAGAGTGTGCGAGCATCAAAAAATATACGTAGAAGTGTAAGCGCTCAGAGCTGAGGTGGGAGTCTTGCGAGACGAGGTGACCCTCTTCCGACGGGAGCAGGGTGAGTTGCGTCGGTAGCTCGAAGACGGGAAGGCTAGGGAGCTTCGGCTACAGGAGGTCACGACTGACCACGAAGCTAGGGAGCTACGGCTACAAGGGGTCACGGAGGACTTTAAAGCTCGATGAGACGCGGGCCAGGGTTCAAGTGGACTCGCTGGCTCAGGAGAACGCTCGATTGGGTGAAGCCCTTGATCGAACTAAAGTTGAGGCGATAGAAGAGTAGACCTGAACTATCGCTCAGGAGAGGAAAACTCAACGGACTGAGGACAAAGCTTCTCTGGCCGAGCCGGTGGCTGCAGTAATAAAGGCTTTCAAAACTTCAAAGGAGAGGAACGCTAAGGCCACCAAGTTTTACAACTACGGCACGATGATTGTATCGAGGTGGTCCAGGGCATGTACCCGGACCTTAACCTTGACTCCTTATTATCCGAAGAAGCCGAAGAGATACCTGCTGACGAAATCTACCTAGATCGGGCCCCCGACACCCAAGCTCCTCCTCCGTCTGCGCAGCTTAGATTACTTTTTCTCCTTTTTTGGAAATAGTTAAAACTTTTTCTTTTCGATTACTCTTTGACCTTCTGGTGAGGGTTTATGAATGATGATTTTTCATATGTTAATCCTTAATTAATTTTCAGATGTTGGTTGTCGATTGTTGATTGCTGATTGTTGGTTGCCCATTTTTGCCAAGGCGTGGCTGTACTGACTCTTTAGTGGGTCAGCTTCTTTCAATACTGCCTTATAAAGTTTGAGGCCTTTATAGCCTATTTGTTGAGTTCAGACCCTTAAGGGGTCGACCCGTCCCACAATTGGCGAAAACCCTCTGCTTCACTTATTAGTCCATGAGACAACTCTTATGTTGGGAGAGTTAGGTTGGTTTTTTTTGCTTTACCCCTTACTTAGAGGGGATGCCATGTAGAATTTTTGTGGAATAATGTACTAACCCCTTCTTTAAGGGATTAGCTCATTGAGTCCGCCCCTGCATATGAGAGACAACTTTTACTTAGTAGATAATTCATTCATATAGATGCGAACTGGTGAATTTTATTAAGAGCCTTGAAGGCTTGTTGCTCGGAGGCGTACATCTTGCTGAGGGCCTTAGAGGCCTGTCGTCTGGGGGCATACATTTATTGAGAGCCTTAAAGGCTATTCCGTCATGGGTAATAAACTTTAAGATGCTCGACATTTCAGGGGCAAGGGAGCTGACGACCCTCGGGGTCTTCCAAGTGGTAGGAGCCTGGTCTGGTCGAGTGGACGACTCGATACGGCCCTTCCTAATTAGGCCCGAGTGTCCCAACCCCTGGCTCAGCGGTATTCTAGAATTCCCGGTGAAGGACCAAATCTCCTGGTCAGAACCGCCTAGTCTTAACCTTTAAATTATAGAATCACGCCACTTGTTGATGCCAAGCAATGACTCGGAGCCTCGAGACATCTCTAACTTCTTCAAGCAAATCTAGGTTGGTTGCAATTTGCATGAAATTCTTATTTTCTTGGTAGTTCTCGACTCGAACTGTGGGGAGACCAATTTTAACTGGCATCATTACCTCTGAACCATAGGAGAGTGAGAATGGAGTCTCTCCTATTGAGGACTGAGTTGTGGTCTTATAAGCCCAGAGGACGAACGGAAGTTCCTTGGCCTAGCTGTCTTTCGCTTTTTCCAACTTCATCTTGAGATGGTGCTTGATGACTTTATTGACTACCTCTACCTTTCCGTTGGACTGAGGATGTTGAGGAGAGGAGTATGCGTTTGTAATGCCAAGTCCCTGACACATGCTTCAGAATTTGTCGTTGTCGAACTGCCGACCATTGTCTGACACGATGGTGCTCGGAATCCCAAACCGATAAATGATGTTTTTTTAGACAAAATCGACCACCTTCTGTTCCGTGATCTTGGCAACTGGCTCGGCCTTGGCCCACTTGGTGAAGTAGTTGAGAACGATGATGGCGAACTAGACTTGCCCTTTTCCTATAGGTAGAGGGCTAATGATGTCGATTCCCCACTAAGCGAACGGCGAAGGGCCGCTTATAGGAGTCATTTCTTCCATGGGTTGTCTCACCACAGTTGCAAAGCGCTAGCATTTATCACATTTTCAAACGTAGTTCTTGGAGTCTTCCCTAATAGTTGACCAAAAATATCCTTGTCGAAGTATCTTCAAGGCTAAGGCTCGACTGCTGGAATGGTTTCCGTAGATTTCTTCTTAAATCTCCCGTATGACATATTTTGTCTCATCGGGTTGGAGGCACCTGAGGTAGGGCTGGGAATGTCCTTTCTTGTATAGGATGTCGTCCAGGATGGTATATCGAGTTGCTCGGACCCTCAGTTGCCTGGTTTCCAGCCTATCTGAGGGGATCTCACCGGACGTGAGGTAGTTAAAGATTGGATCTATCCAACTTGGACTGGTATGAACCGGATTGACTTCCTACTCTTTTGACTTATCAATGCTTGGATGCTCTATGAATTCAACGGGGATGACTCGCGGGATCTTCCCTTCCATGGCCGAGGCGAGCCGTGCTAGGGCGTCGGCCCATGAAATTTTTGCTCCTGGGATTTGATGGATAGTGCAATTCCAAAATCTTTCGATCAGTTTCCTGGCCTTGTCAAGATAAGCAATCATCCTTGTTTCCTTAGCCACGTACTCAGTAGAGATGTGATTTACTACCAGCTGAGAATCGCACCGGACCTGAAAAGATTGGACACCCAGATTTGCCGCCAATCTGAGTCCGGCTAACAAAGCTTCATATTCCGCCTTATTGTTTGAGGCCTTGAAACTGAGTCTGATTGCATATTGAATGGTCATGAAATCTGGTCCGATTAGGACGATCCCAGCCCCGGCCCCCTTGATATTGGACAACCCGTCCACATAGAGGATCCATCCCAGGTTTGATACCGCTTCTTTGTCACTTGGGGGATCAGCTGGACTTGTTTCAACTTCAATACTGACCTCTCCTGCGCTTGGAGTAGTGAATTCGGCTACGGCTTGGCCTTTGATTGTCATTTTCAGACGAAACTGGATGTCGAACTCACTAAGTTCGATGGTCCACTTGGTCATGCGACCCGACACCTCGGGCCTTTGAAGAACTTGTCTAAGAGGGGAGTCGGTCAACACAATCACAGAATGTTCTTAGAAGTATAGACGTAACCTCCGAGCTGAAACAACGAGGTTGAGCATTAGCCTCTCCAGGGGCGAGTATCTTGTCTCTGCCGGTACCATAACCTTGCTCACATAATAAACGGGGTGTTTCTTGTCTCCGACTTCCCTAACCAGGGCTGAACTGACGACCGAGGCTAAGACTGCGAGGTAGAGGAACAGAGGCTCACCTTCTTTAGGTTTTGACAGCAGGGGGCAAGCCCAGATACTGCTTCAGTTGTTGAAAGGCTTACTCATACTCTAACATCCATTCTGCCTTCTTATGACCCTTCAACTGTTGGAAGAAGGGGAGACATTTGTCCGTTGCTCTGGATATGAAACGTCCGAGCGCCGCGACTCGTCCTGTTAAGCATTGTATTTCCTTGATGGTCCGAAGTGAACTCATGTTGAAGAGTGCCTTGATTTTATCAGGGTTTGCCTCGATACCGCTCTGGCTAACTTGAAAATCGAGGAATTTCTCCGAGCTCACTCTAAAAGCACACTTCGTCGGGTTCAACTTCATCTGGTATTCTCTGAGTACGGCAAATGTTTCTCCAAGATCAGTCAGATGATTAGATACTTTGACACTCTTCACTAACATGTCGTCGACATACACTTCCATGGTGCGCCTGATCAATTTAGAGAACATCTGATTTACTAGCCTTTAAGATGTGGCCCCAGCGTTTTTCAGGCCAAATAGCATAACCCGGTAAAAGTAGAGTCCCTTGTTTGTGACAAAGGTGGTCTTTTGCCTGTCTGGGGGGTGCATCGTGATCTGATTATATCTGGAGTATGCATCCAGGAAAGAAAGAAATTCTTATCCCGCTGTATTGTCCACTAGCTAATCGATCCGAGGCAATGAGAAACTATCTTTCGGACAAGATTTGTTTAAATCTGAGTAATTTATGCAGACCCGCCACTTCCCATTGGTTTTCTTCACAAGGACTACATTTGCGTTCCAATCGGGATAATATACTTCTTCTATAATTCCAACATCAAGCAGAATGGAAACCTCGTCGGCTATTGCTTTGTATCGCTCGACATCGAATGACCTTCTCTTCTGCTTGACAAGTTTGTGATCTGGATCCACATTCAGCCTGTGGACCATGACTTGACATCTTTATGTAGCCGAAAAAATGTTAGAATTTTGAGTCGTTATTCAGGATTCAATGATGTCCTGAGCTGAACATTCCTGCTCGAATAAATCTCATCGAGCGGTACCTTCTCTAGGTCTTCCACGGATGAGCCTTCCATAGGCCCTCTAGGGTCTAGAACGTTGTGGTGAGTGCCTGCTTAACTGACCCCTTTTTTACTGCCACTGCATAGCATCTTCGAGCTTCTCGCTGATCACCTCGGAGGTAGCCTATCTCGCCTTTGACAGGGAATTTCATTATGATGTGATAAGTGGAGACGACTGCTCTCATTGCGTTAAGGGAAGGTCTGCCTAAGATGATGTTATGTACCAATGGTACATTGACAACTAGGAAGTCCACTATAAGTGTAACTTGATGTTGTCCTTTTCCCGCAGTTATAGGGAGGGAGATGGCTCCCTCAGAGATTACTCTTTCCCTGACAAATCCATGCAGGGGGTTTTCACAGGTTTGAGATGAGACCTCGAAATCTCCATTCTTTCAAAGGCCTCGGAATAGATTATGTCAGCCGAGCTCCCAGTGTTGACCAAGATGTGGTATACCTTTCGGTTCGCTATGGTCATGGTAACTACTAGAGCATCATCATGCGAGTGCTGGATTCCACGTGCGACTTCTTCTGTGAATGTCAAAGTGCATGGGTTGACTCGAAGTTCCTTGCTGGGGCACTCGGTTAAATGGATGTAATGTTTCAGTTTAGACTTCCCGAAATGAGCTTCCGTCCCCCATTTGAATCTCTTCCACCGGACGAGCCCCCAAAGATGGTGCGAATTTCGACGGGCTCTTTCATGACGTTATTTGGTTGTTCTCGCTCTCTTTCCTCTTTTCGAGCGGCATTTCCTTCCTTAGTGTATCGACGCAGGTGTCCCTTCCGAATAAGGGCCTCGATCTCATCTCTAAGATCTACGCAGTTAGCCGTGTTGTGTCCGTGGTCTCGGTGGAAGCGGTAGTACTTGCGCTTGTCTCGATGATCTAGATCGGCTCTCATGCAAACAGGACAATTCAGATAGAATCTGCTCGGCAGATGTGTTAAGGGCGGTGTAGGAGCAAAATTTTTCCTCCGGCCTTCTGCTTGGACGACGATTGCGAGGAACACGGTCATCGATCCCTTTATTGGATGGCTGAGGTTCCTTGTTCCTAAGCCTCTTCCCCTTACCATTCGGGTTTTTCACTTAGACATTTTTAAGGGCATTGGAGAATTCCTCCGCGTTGGTGTACTTTTGAGATCTGGTAATAAGTTCAGTCAGCATTTTCGGCGGGTTCTTTCCAATGGAGAAAGTAAATTTCTCTTCTTTTAGGCCACTGAACATGGCAGCGAGCACCATTTTGTCGTCGTAGTCTTCTACCAATAACACTTCCTCGTTGAATCGAGCGATGTAGTCTTTCAACGACTCCTTCAGCTCTTGCTTGATAACGAGCAGGTGTGTGCTGGGCTTGCAACTTCTCTTACCACTTATGAACTGGGTAAGGAATAGTCGGCTCAACTCTGCGAACGAGCTGATGGAACTTGATTTGAGCTGCCGGTACCAACTTCTAACGGAACCCATAAGCGTGATTGAGAAGCCTTGGCACATCATAACATCCATCGCTGTCTGGATCTACATCCATGAGAGAGAGGCTTCCACATGTTCGGATGGGTCTCCAGATCCGGAATATTAGATGACGGGAGGTATCCTGAACCTCTGCGGCATTACCTCGTTCATGATCTCTGAGATGAAGGGAGGCTCGGTCTCTTCCATCATCGCCCGAACGGCAGCAGGAACTGACGTCGGTTGTCGTTTCTTTTCCAAGGCTAAGAATTTTTCGTTGAGTTCTGCGAACCGTTTTTCCCATCGGTCCTGGTTTTCTACTATGGTCTCCTGGTTGTTTCCAATTTCTGGAGTTCTCCTTCCTCTCCTCCATTCTAGCCGATGGTGGAGATCTGTCAGTGTCAGGGCTGAGGTGACCGAAGCATTGGTTGGAGCTAACGTGACCGTGTTTCGAGCCGAGGCTCGGAGTTGGGTCGGAGGAGGATTCTGACCCGAGAGCGGCATTTGGGGGTGTTAAGGTGCCTCGGGCCTAACAGCCCTCGGCGTGGAGCGGGCTTCCACAACCGGACCTACTGGTTTAGGCACAGGATTTTCCTGAACAGAATGCGGTCACAGCTCCTATTGTTGCTTCATCCTATTCACCTCATCACGTAGGGCTTGTATCTCGCTTTATGTGGTGCAATATTTACTCGCCTGATTACGAGAATGCTAGGAGGGCCCTGGGGCTAATTCGGCGTGAAGTAACGAGGAGGAGCGAGTTTGCTCATTTGGCTCTGGTTCCGCAGCTGCCGCTTTCTTCTTTCCTCTAGTCATTATACTCGAGAACAGGAACCTAACTTTTTGTACCAGCTTCCCATAGACGGCGCCAAAAATGTTGAGGATAAAATGTGGATCACCCTCCACTCCTTCGGTATGTTACTCTGTCGAACCCTGGTCCTGCATAAAGGGTGAGCAAAGGAGACCCTGGCTAAGCCGGGGGACCCTCTGATGCCTAAGTCAGGGTAATGGAATCGGGGTCTAAGTTGGATTATAGAGGGAGAGTGTGAGATCTTGCGTACCAGTAGCAGTGGGGTCCTCATGTATTTATACCTGACTTTAGGATGGTTTGGGTCCGTTAATCACAGCACGATTCACTCAATCAGGGAGATTTTTGGATCATGGAGATACTACACATAATCCAAGGATCATAAAGATATTATACATAATCCAAGGATCATGTGTCACATCATGCACATCGTGCGTATTTGCGAGCGAAGTAACTGGCCACGTTCACTTATGGCAGTTTCTAAGTTCGACTCAAGGAGCGCCCGCCTCGGAATATGGAGTCGGCTCAGACCTATATAATACTCGTTCATAGGATGCATATTCATTCAACATAGTTCATACCATATAATACATCGAAACCGATGTGTCTAAGACGATATGGTAGCAATCAAGTCAGACATAAATCATTAGCTAACATTGAAAGCATTGAAAACCATAACCTAAACATTTATAGTCTGCACCTTTCATCGGAATACTCGATTCAGACTCGGTTCAAACATTACGTTCCCAAAAATGGAACGACGGGTACCTAAATCATGAAATAGGTTAGCTAGTTTGTCGATTACTCTATCTGGATCTCTAAATCAAGATTAAGGTTAGGGTTTCATACTCAAATCGTAGCCGAAAACGATTGTGTAATGAAGTGGGGAGGTGAATTAGTACGTAGAGTAGTGGGAGAGAACCACTGTAGTAATCTGCCAAACCTTCTCCTCTCTCCTTACTCTTTTCTTTTCTTTTCTCTCTTCTCTCTCCTATGGTTAGAGAAATTTGTATGGAACGGAAATGGGGCAGTTTAAGGGATATATATAGGCCCAGAAGTGATGCAAATGGGGTATACTTAGGTTATATATAAATGGCATCTGTTTTTCACAAACAGGGCACATAGAGAGGCCCACTACACACATACATCATAGTATAAGTTCCCTGACAATAGATTTATGCTAGGATGTGATTTCGGTGCGGTCGGATTGTAACACCTTGGAATTTTACCAACTTCGAGTTAGATGTCCTTGGGCAATGGGTCTATCATAACACCTTATTAACTTCTCAAAACTCAATCCCAAAGTCTTAAATCCCCTTTCCAACCCATCTCCTTCAAAAATCTCACCTTTCACCACCTTATTCTTCAAATTTTTCTAAGTACTTTCATATTAGACACTAATCCTAAAGTTTAAATGATGAAGAAAAATACTTAAACTAAAATTTACTATAAATAGTAAATATATAAATAAAATATTTTTTCACCTGGTCAGCGGCACGCACCCGGTGCACCAAATTTTAGTGGACCCTCACTGCAATTTTCTGTATTTTTTGACCAACTTCAAAAAGTCATATCTCCCTCAATATAACTCCGATTTAAGTGATTCAAATGTAAAATTGAAGCTTGATAAGTCTCGTTTCATAAAAAAATAAGTGAAAAATAAAATAAAAATATTAATATAGTTAAATGTAGGTTGATGTGACAACTATATAAAATTATTAGTTCGGACAGCTGCTACTTCTAGAATTTTTAGAATTTTTCTAGAACACGAAATCTAATAAAATTTGGTGGAGATAAACTAGACTTAATGATGAATTACTAAAAAAATAATTAAAATATTATACTAGCTAAAGTACTAAAAAAAAAGGACATAGAACTACCCTTGGGCCTTATTCTGTCGTAATTAAGGCAGAATTTGAAATTGCGGTGAAGACCGCTTTACTTGAAGTCAGAAAATGTCAATATGTCCTAGAGGGGGGTGAATAGGATTTTTTAAAATTTTTATGGTTTATTTCAAACCCTATTACACTAATCCTAACAACAGACACACATTAGGATTACTCAAAAATAACTCTACTGACTTCCAAGCCAAGTAGAGGATCCGATCACAAACTGTTTTAAGAAGTAAACAATATGCAACCTAGTTTATGATGGATATGAATGTGTAGGTGTGTGAGGTGTGATCAGATATTCAGATATGAAAGTATTAAAGTAAATCACACAATCAGAAGAATAACAATCTCAAATACAGTCATTTTTATAGTGGTTCGACGATAAGTCTACTCCACTCCCAGTAACCGCACTCAACCCTTGAGTGTACCGGATTTCACTAAGGAGGTTTCACAGTCGTTCACCTCAAATCTAAGGTTTTAAATCAGGTTCACCTTCAACCTTTACAACCTGCACTGAGGCTGACTGTTTATGCTCTCACGAGCAAGGGTCAACACAACGTACCCACTTTTAAGCACACTGGCCAAGAATCTTCCATAAGACCCTACTAAAGGTTTCTACATGATTCACCTCAAACCTGAGGTTTCACACGGTTTACCTCAAACCCAAGGGTTTACATGGATTTCAAACTCTAATTCTATCAATGACAGGTTCGATCCATCGACACATGAAAAATGAGAGAGACTTGACTTTGAGATATTTCAGGTTTTCATGAATGATCGAGGAACCATCGAGATCATCAGAATTTGAATGTTGATGATATCGAGATCAGAGTCGAGGCATCGATAAATCCAACTGATTTTTTTTTAAGCTTGCTGGATAGTTTATGACCTTGTTCGATGCAATCGACCTAGCGCCGATATCATCGATATTTGAATATCGATTTTATCGAAGGGTCCATGATCATAGTTAAAAACAACCTGAAATATCTGCTGTAAGATATGCATGCCCACGATCGATATCATCGATGAACTTCCGATCTTATCGATATTTAATTTCAGATCATATTGGAAGGCGCATCGATATATCGAAGAAATTCAAAATTTTCTCTAAAAAAGTAGGGGCGCCGGAAAACTGCCTGTTGATCTTATCGAGCCACTTTCGATGGGTTCGAGATTTGAGTAGAGATCGATACGTGTATCGATACATCGATAATTCATCCAGATATGTTGTGAAGTTGTTGGACATATTTGGTCCTCTTTTCGATGGTATCGATGAAGCATCGAGGCCTCGACAGCGCAGGTCGATCATATCAAGGGTGTTTCGATAAAATTGATAAGGCAAGAAAAACTTAGAGATTTTTTTATTTTGAAAAAAGTTTTCTCACATTAAAATCCTATGATTTCTAACTTGTTTTTAAGGGTTTTCTTCACCTGGTGTTTAGGGTCATAGGATGTGAGGCTTTAGATTTACCTGTGGCGAGATTACACACATCCGGTTGAGGCAGACGCTTGAATCGACCTTCCTATCTGGATCTGTAGACAATCTGACTCAACACTCACGTAATTTGACAAACCAGGACACTTTCAATCACCCCTATGTCAATTACATGACAAAATCCCAAAACACCCTAGAACACTCTAGATAAACACACCCTAAATTGTGTGTATATGTTTTTACACAATTTCACAATTTTTAGCCTATGTACACACCCAATAGTTGCTCCCCTGACTTGCAAACTCCCCCTTTCATGTTGCAGCTTGCTCCCCTTAACACCTGCACAACATCTAACAGATATACAATTTTCCATTCAAGGTGTTTACAAATGTTCTCCCCCTTTTTGTCAGTCATTGACAAAGATAGATCAAGTGATATTGACTAAAGAGTGAATTACTTGGGAGAACCGAGCAGAACAATTGATGTATAACAGTTAACTCAATTTAAGCAAACATCAATTTTAGAATTTATGAATGCATAGTAGATAGAGTATTCATTAGAGATATCTCATGCATTCCATATCAGAAACTACGTAAACCAGGGGAACGTAAAACATAATCATGGCAGTAAAGATAAGAATTATACTCAGCCATATCTAAAAGGAAATTAAAATATCCACCTATCTAAAATAAACTGCCCAAGATTGGCAGCTACTTCACAGTTATCCCAACAAAACCACCACGCGCACGCACAAGTACAAAAAAATGATATAGAATTTGCACAATCAGCTTCTACCAACTCTGAGAATCACCACGTGTGAGTAAGTCAACCACTTGCTGATTTGTTTGCTGGAGAGAATCAATTTTTTCTTCAATCACGGTGAGACGTCTCTCATAATTGTGAAGTCGCTCCTCCATGCTCACCATACCATTTAGTAGGTGATGTTCGAGGTGATGAGTTTGGCGATTTGTGATAGATTTTGGACTTAGTAGTGGCGTTCAGTTGGGTCCTCATGGATATGACGGATGAGCATATGGAGCAGCCGACTGCAGGGGAGTACTATTCTCGGGATGAGCTGAGGGAAGACACAGCTGTTGAGCTACCTAAGCTGAATCACTATCAAACCATCTTTCTGGATAGACTGTGTCAGATGTGGTAGGAATGCCAACATGAGGGGCTAATTTACAAATGAGTACAGGAAAAGCTAGTATCCTGATGGTTGCCTTAAATGACACGAATTAGCTGCTTAAAGAAGAAGTGTTGGGAGGCACACCTGAACTTCTTGATACACATCATACAGCACATTTAGTACAAAAGGAGAGAGATGATTTCCATTCACATCGCAAGGATCGACATTGGACCCAAAAATGTTGTGGAGGATTTTAAAAGTGGGTCCCAGATGATTAATGTGAAGGGAATTATCGTCGTTACGAGAAATAGTTGTTCCCTAATACAGTGCGCGGGTTACCTCGCCCCAAACACCAGACCATTTAGATTCCGACTGGTAACAGGAATGCAAGTGACTTGGAGGTCTAAAAGGTTACTCAAGGTGATGGGAGTGATGTGCTTGGAGTAATGCAATAATTATACTTGAATACAAGGTGGATAGACATAGATAACATGAACTTTTACTGAGGAATTCATGGACCACTCCAATTTGATAAGTACCACCAAGATTTAGAATATTTTGCCATCCAATTACCTCTA
The DNA here is from genome assembly GCA_030180095.1 of Magnolia changhungtana. Lineage (NCBI taxonomy): Eukaryota > Viridiplantae > Streptophyta > Magnoliopsida > Magnoliales > Magnoliaceae > Magnolia > Magnolia changhungtana. The sequence continues at coordinate 3,895,222 of JASAUF010000554.1, forward strand.
GAAGAAGGTCCACTCCAAAAGACTCAATGGCACTGATAAGAACCAGACGTTCAACAATAGTAGCTGGATGTTTCCCCGATGGAATGAGTTGATGTCTACTGGGTTGTTTCTCTTTTTCTTTCGAAGACTGAGAAAGAGACTTAACTTTCCCTTTGTTCATGATTTTTCAATATAAGGACAGGTAAAGGTAAGGATGATCAATTAAAATAACAGAAAATACCTGACCAAAAGTGAGGTTAGACTCTGGAGTGGAAGAAATGGAAAGATAGTACCCGTTTCTTTTGAAGCTTCTAGGACCCGTCGATGGTCTTCTGGCCAAGGATTTGAGTAGAGAGCAAAACAGAAAATTTTTCAAAAAAATAAGATTTTTTCCACTCGATCGCCTTTTATTGGGTGGGAGTCTTCGATTTTATCAAACTTATTTTCGATTATATCGATGATCCACATCCAATGTCATCGGCAATTGCTTCAATAGTAGTCCCGATCATGTGACTTTCCACATTCTGAAGAGATGTCGATGATATCGACCCATGATCGATTAATCGGGTATGACGGATCGGTCGGCATATCGAAGAGGAATATTTTTCTTTTTCGACCCTTCAAGTATACTTTTAGGTATTTCTGTGAATCAATAGCATACTCAGCAAAATTATGTACAATTATTATACACATCAAAAGTTATAAACATTTGAATGTTTATATACAAAAGATTGAGGTGAGGAACCTCAGATATATCATTTGACATTCAACAAAATTGTATCATTTTAGCAAATATCCAGATCTAGATGCATGATCTGGACTTGTCTTTCTCTGCTCAGTACTTTTAGGCATCAGTCTTTTCTATGCCTCTGATACCGTAGCAGTGGTTACTTGTGCGATGACCCTTCATTACTAATTTTCCTGACTGATTTAGGATTTTGCATTCTTATCTGTTGAATTTGACCACATGCCCATTATCACAGATCTGAGATATGCTTACGAGATTATGTGTCAGACCTTTTATGCAGAAAGCTTTTTCATTTTCAAGCAACTGTATTCCTTTTATAATTCTCTGTCCAATTACTTTAGCAGTGGTTCCATCACCGTAGGTGACTATCCCATTGTGAAGATTCTTATATTTAGAAAGAAGGGACATGTCACCTGTTACATGTCTTGAGCAACTACTGTCAAGGTACCACTTAGTGGCATTGCCTGTTAAGTGATTTGAGTGAGTAACAAGACAATTCTTCTTTTCTTTAATTATCCATTTTGTGACAGGAATCTTACTTATAGTAGATTTAATTTTCTTATCTGATTCAACTACTTGATTAGTCTTTATGTTGCTACTAAAGGCATTAGAGTTTTCAAGCATTTTTTTACCATACCCAGTTATAGCTCTGCCTTTCTCATATCTTAAGCCATTTTTGTTACTTCTAGATTTTCCCATCCCTAAAAGTTTTTCTAACTTCTCACCACTCTTGGAAAACTTATAGTTTTGCTTGGTGATTTTTTTGGACTCTTCTAGATTAAACAGGAGTGTATGATTTTCATTTCGAAGAAGCATATTTTTGTCTTTTAATTTCTCAACCTGTTTGTTTAGTTTCTCGGTCATAGATTTTAGGAAGAACTTTCTCTCCCAATCCACATTTGAGAACTATATCCCAAATCGTTCCGGTAGGGATCTTAGAATTTTCCTACAAATTTTTTGTACCAAAACTTTCTCTCCCAATCCACCCATGGAGTTGTAAATAATGTTTAACTTGGTGAAAAACTCTATAAACGTCTCATGCTCTTCCATTCTGAGACCTTCAAGCTGTGAGGATAGAAGTTGTAGTTTGGACCTCTTCACAGTGCTTGTGCCTTCATGGGTTGTTTCTAATAGATCACATGCTTCATTGGATGTCCCACACATACTTATCTGATTGAATATATCCTGGGACACGGCACAGTAGATAGCATTCATAGCCTTGGCTTCAGATGTTTGTCTTTCTTTGTTAAATGCTGTCCACTTTTCTTTGGGTTTAGGTTTTGTGATTGTTGTGCCACTGTCAAGTACAATTTGTTTAGTAGGTGGCACATATCCACTTTTAACTATATCCCAAACATCATGGTCTAAAGATCTCAGAAAGTAGTGCATCCTAGCCTTCTAGTATGCATAATTTGAGCCATCAAATACTGGGGGTCTAGTGACTGATGAGCCTTCTCCTTTGGCCATATTTCCAACTTCAGTCAAGATCACTCTCTAGGCGGTGAAGCCCTTAAAGAGAGACCTGCTTTGATACCAATTGAAATTGTGGTGAAGACCGCTTTAGTTGAAGTCGAAATATGCCAATATGTCCTAGAGGGCGGTGAATAGGATCTTTAAAAAATTTTGTGGTTTATTTCAAATCCTATTACACTAATCCTAATAACAAACACACATTAGGATTACTCAAAAATAAGTCTACTGATTTTCAAGCCAAGCAGAGGATCGAATCACAAACTGTTTTAAAAGGTAAACAATATGCAAACTAGTTTATGATGGATATGACTGTGTAGGTGTATGAGGTGTGATTAGATATTCAGATATGGAAGTATTAAAGTAAATCACACAATCAGAAGAATAATAATCTCAAACACAGTCATTTTTATAATGGTTCGACGATAAGTCTACTTCACTCCCGGTAACAGCACTCAACCCTTAAGTGTATCGGATTTCACTAAGGAGGTTTCACAGTCGTTCACCTCAAACCTAAGGTTTTAAATCAGGTTCACCTTCAACCTTTACAACCTACACTGAGGCTAACTGTTTATGCTCTCACGAGCAAGGGTCAACACAACGCACCCACTTTTAGGCACACTGGCCAAGGATCTTCCATAAGACCCTATTGGAGGTTTTTACATGGTTCACCTCAAACCCGAGGTTTCACATGGTTTACCTCAAACCCAAGGTTTTACATGGTTTACCTCAAACCCAAAGTTTTACTAGTTCACTCCTAACCAGATGTTTATGCTCTCCACAGAGCAAGGGTCCACACAACGCACCCATTACATACACTCCTGCCAGAGGCCTCCTCGTGGACTTCAAAGGGTGAGAACCACTTAAGACCCAATCCTACAAAGGAATGATCACAAGTGTGCTCTTGGACTCTAGATACTTACAAATAAGTTGATGAGTCCCGTTTAGCACAACGCCGAAGATCTCCTCCTCCTTGGTGATGAAGAGTCTTCTGCTCCCTTGATCCGTAACATAGAGTGATGTACCAATACTAGGCTTCGGGTTGGGTCAAGGTGAAGATGGAATCATACTCTCTAAAGATTTTTCTATAAGGAAGATAGAGTTGGTTCACTCTTATGCATTCAAGGCATCCCAGCTTAATGATTTACAATTAAGTTAGTAGCTGGAGGATCCTTGAATGTGGAAGTTCACTCCCCAATCCACTCTATTGAATATTAATGGTGAGGGTGGATTGGAGGTTGAACTCCCTTAAGAGAAAGGGCTTTGGATATAAGATATAAGTTGAAACACACAAAAACACTCTCTTCTTTCTCTCACAGCAATAAAAGACAAGTCCTCTATAAATAGGCAAAAAGTTCCAACGGATATAAAACGGTCACATTTATGACAGAGTTCGATATTATCGAGTAGGTTTAATATCATCGAGCGTATACTCTCGATAGCATCGATGGTCTGCTCGATGACTCGAACTCAATGTCATATGCTTTTGAAACTCTTTGTTAACTGGTCGATGAATAGAAACAATTGTCAACGTCATCGAATTTCAAACTCCAATTCTATTGATGACAGGTTCGATCCATCAACACATGAAAAATGAGAGAGACTTGACTTTGAGATATTTCAGGTTTTCATGAATGATCGGGGAACCATCGAGATCATCGAAATTTGAATGTCGATGATAGCGAGATCAGAGTTGAGGCATCGATAAATCCAACAGATTTTTCTTTAAGTTTGCTGGACAGTTTATGACCTTGTTCGATACAATCGACCTGGCGCCGATATCATCGATATTCGAATATCGATTTTATCAAAGGGCCCCCGATCATAGTTAAAAATAACCTGAAATATCTGTTGTAAGATATGCGCACCCACGATTGATATCATCGATGAACTTCCGATCTTATCGATATTTGATTTCAGATCATATCGGAAGGCGCATCGATATATGGAAGAAATTTAAAATTTTCTCTAAAAAGATAGGGGCACCGGAAAACTGCATGTTGATCTTATCGAGCCACTTTCGATGGGCTCGAGATTTGAGTATCGATGATATCGATACGTGTATCGATACATTGATAATTTGTCCAGATATGTTGTGAAGTTACTAGACATATTTGGTCCTCTTTTCGATGGTATCGATGAAGCATCGAGGACTCGATAGCGCATGTCGATCATATCAAGGGTGTTTCGATAAAATCGATAAGGCAAGAAAAACTTAGAGATTTTTCTGCTTTGAAAAAAGTTTTCTCAGCTTAAAACCCTATCATTTCTAACTTGTTTTTAAGGGTTTTCTTCACCTGCTATTTAGGGTCATGGGATGTGAGGCTTTAGATTTACTTGTGGTGAGCTTGCACACATCTAGTTAAGGCAGACGCTTGAATCAATCTTCCTATCAGGCTCTACAGACAATCTAACTCAACACTCACATAATTTGACAAACCAGGGCACTTTAAGAATTTAGTTAAGTACTAAACTAAATAATTAGTGGATTTAACTCGAACCACCATTTTCACAAATGGCAAGACCCAAAATCATTAATACCATTGACTCAACGTCCCTTAAAAACTTAGGAGAAATCTTAAGAGCCTATCACTCTCGGGAGTACATTGATACTCCGTATCGGACCTAGACCACACATTGAAAGTCCGATGACTGTGAAACTATAGGATTATGTCCGTCCTACTGGGCTTGACAACTAATGCGGGAATCGAGCCCAGATAGTATCCAGAAACGTACAACTTGAGCCCTGAGTGAATTGTGTGAGACACGTGAATATCTTTAGAAAATGTATTGAAACTTAAGTGAATTGGGCCATTCACTCACGCACGAAATTTAGGACTTCGGACCGTCAGTTTCAGACCGAACTTCACCATGGATCAGGAAAATTTTGTCTGCACATATCTGTATACTTGTGGCCCTAATCGAGTGACAACAACCGTTGATCTGATACAGGTCCTTCACGGTCGATCAACCTATCCAATTGCGTTGAAACCAAATCCTGGCATAGATCCATCGTCAGGGGACTTACCCTACGCTGTGAGTAGCGGACCTCCAGATGAGCCCCGTTTGCCCGAAACAGGCACCCTTTGGTTATAACCTAAGTATACCATGGCCTTGGGGCCATTTTCATCTGTTCTAGGCTTATAAATAGCCCTTAAACCACCACATTCCCATTTCATACGAAATTCTCTAACTCTAGGAGAGAGAAGAGAGAAAAGAGTGAGAAGAGAAGAGAAAGAGTGAGAGATCGTTGCTGGATTCTTTCCCACAACTCCACGCCTCGCTTCACCTCCCCACCTCGCTACACGATTGTCTTCAGTTATGATTTGGGTAAGAAATCCTAACCCTAATCTTAGTTTAGAAATCCAAATAGAATAATTGACGAAATAGCTAACCTATTTCATCATATAGGTGTCGTCGTTCCATTTTCAGGAACGTTGTATTGGAGCCGAGTTCAAATTGGGTATTCCGACAAAAGGTGCGGACTATAAACATTTAGGTTATAGTTTTCAAGGCTTTCAATGTTAGCTAATAATTTATGTCTGGCTTGATTGCTTCCCCATCGTCTTAGACACGCCGATTTTGGTGTATTATGCATGTATGAACTATGTTGAATAAAGGTGCATCCTATATGTTTGTTGAAATGTTTGAATGAACATGCTAAAATGATTTATGCTTGCTATGACTACTAATCTGGGATCATGATTGTCGTATGCCTGACAACGTCCATGTGTAAGGATTTGCTATAAACATTTAGGTTATGGTTTTCAAGGCTTTCAATGTTAGCTAATAATTTATGTCTGGCTTGATTGCTTCCCCATCGTCTTAGACACGCCGATTTTGGTGTATTATGCATGTATGAACTATGTTGAATAAAGGTGCATCCTATGTGTTTGTTGAAATGTTTGAATGAACATGCTAAAATGATTTGTGCTTGTTATGACTACTAATCTAGGATCATGATTGTCGTATGCCTGATAACGTCCATGTGTAAGGATTTGCTATAATACATGTTGTAACTAACTTAGTCTATATATTTGGTGAAGTGTAGTCTAAGTGTTTAATAAAATGTCTGAATGAGAGATGGTTGATGATTTGTATTTAATAAGGATATTGAGATAGGATTCTCAATTACCTTATCTATATGTATAGCCTCCTTCATGTAATCATAATTTCAATTATGCAATTTATGGGTGAAATGCAATGTTTGGTAACATGTTCATTATGTTTGAAGAAATGCTCAAATGAGATATTGATTTGAATCATTTGTTAAATGCTGATATGATTTCCACATCTATTCATGTGTTACATCTGAGTAAGATTGGGACTACAACGTGGTCCAGGCAATCAGTAATGATTCTTGTTTGAGTGGTCGAACTAGTTTCACCACAGTAGATACATTCGATGAATTTGGGTCGTCCTACAATTATCAGCAGTGGTTAGGCCATGTGGAGTGCTTGTGCGCTCCAAGTCGATTAAGTCGGTGTGTGCCCATACTAGTTGAACATGTTAAATAACTCGATTAGCCTATTGTGTGTTTACCCTGTATGGACACTACTGTTTGAATATAAGGTACCACTTTCCAATGTAAAGACCCATTTCAACCATAGTACCACGATCCGCTAAGACTCATGAGTCGAGCATGGTGGTATGGGACACCATGGTCGAGCTGTCAGCCTAAGCTGGGGTGACGAGCCTCCTCGTAGTGACCAATGAACAACCCAAACTCCTGAGCCGAATACGGTGGAATGGGACACTATATTCAAGCTGTCGGCCTACGCTGAAGTGACGAGCCTCCCCATAGTGACCTCGAGTATAAACACCTGAATTTGCCTATCCACTACTTTCATAGGGGGTGATACCATACAACTTGTCTATCGTATGTGATTAACTAGGATTGACACCCTAGATGGATCCTTCGATTTGGGTTAGTGATATAAAGGGAGGTACCTTAGCTTCCTGAATCTACTATATGAATAAGCCTAATTAAGTACTTGGCTAACACGAACATGCACTGCATTGCATGTGCTTTGGCGAGGAAGGGCACGTGTAGGGAGTTTATCATGCACGAATGGTTGACAGAGTCGCTTGTGAGGGAGCTTCGTGCGAGTGCATGCATCATTACAGCATACCATCCTTGTAATAACAAGAGTACTTAGGATATGATTGTTGTACTATTTTATTATTACTGCTTGACTGAATTGATAACATGTTAACCTTTGCCTTATAGTACCACTAAGTTGATCACTCACTCCCACTCTAGGACAATGTTTTAAAATACCAACCAAACTCTATTGTAGATGCAGGTGATGACGGAGTCTATACATCTGAGATGGACTTCTTTGACGAGGAGTTCTCCTATGTATAACTATCAAGCGGGTCTATGTAGACCTCGTGCTGATCCGACGGGATCACAGGGATTATGTGGATTAGTCGGACATTCACATTTTTTACATTTAGTACATTTTGAAACAAACCATGTATATATTAACACACTCATACTCTAGAGGTTGTGAAACACGTATATACTTTATATATTTATCTCAGTCTTCCGCTTACTTAATTACAATAACTTTGGAGTATGATATGTTGATTTAGTATAATCTCCCTCATGTTTAATGCACTAATATGGACAACATTTAAACATCATTATCTATGTTACATAAGTGATGCGTTGAATCTCGAGAGATTTATGTTTTGCTCGACCCTCGAAATTCAAGGTGTTACACGGATAGGCCGATTGACCGTGGAGGACCCGTGTCAAATCAATGGTCGTACTTACTCAATCGGGGCCACAAGTATACGGATATATGCAGGAAAATTTCTTTTTCCCATGGGTGAAGTTTGGTCAGAAACTGACAGTCCGAAATCCTCAATTTCGCGTGTGAACGAATGGTCCATTTCACTTAAGTTTCAATACATTTTTTAAAGGTATTCGCGTTTCTCACACACTTTACTCAGGGCTCGAGTTGTGCGTTTTTGGACACTATCTGGACTCGATTCCCATAATTGATTGCAAGCCCAGTAAGACGGATATAACTCTATAGTTTTGCAGTCATCGGACTCCCGACTCGCGGTCTAGGTTTAATACGGAGTTTCAATGTGCTCCGGAGAGCGACAGGCTCTTAGGATTTTCCCTAGGTCTTTATGTAGTGTTGAGTCAGTGGTATTAATGGTTTTAGGTCTTCTCATTTGTGGAAATGGTGGTTCGAGCTAAGTCCACCGATTATTTAGTTTAGTACTTAACTAATTTTTGCCTAAATTATGACAGGATACGGTCCTTAGGTATTTATGCCTGAGGTGGTACTCGGGTCTTTATACAGATTTTTTCGAGATGTTACAGCACCATAGGACAATGGTGGTTAAATGTTCACCGTTGTAAACTTCCTTAAGTCCCATTATTAAGCCCATTTCCACCCTTACCTTATTAGGCTAACCCAAACCGTTGGGCCCCCATTGATGATGGTGTTTCCACCATGCCTTGTAAGAATTATCCAAACCTTGGAGTCCACCTTGTATTCATATCGCGCCCTATAGGAAGGCCCATTTTATTGCATGATAAAGGGTGAGGAAGCCCACTTGTTGTACATAGCTTTACCCTCTCAACTCACCTTGTTGTATAACTATTAGACTCACTATGAGGCCCATTTTTTATGCAAGTAGGACGCCTAGGCCATCCATTGTTTAGTACATCATCACCTCTTACCGTAGATGGAAGAATATGTGGTATCATGTTTGGTATATCCATTATTTAAAACATAGCTGGATGTTTGGGCTAGATCCGTCATTCCTCTGTGGACCCCATCATGTATTTAGGCCAATTGTTGTTTATATCTGATAACCATGCTAGTGTACTTACTCTAGTGGACACACTGTGAACATGCTTAGTATTTACATCATGTACATACCCATACGCATCATTTGTATTCCTGTTGTAAGGAATGATTGATCATAAGCATTTGCCATTGGGTTGAGTTATTTAGGGGACTCCTTGTGAGACGGAGTTGCCCTACATGATCGCGCGGTACACACAAGTTTGATGCATGACTGGATGGTATGACTCATGCATCTCGCATTTCATGTGACATGATCACTTGGTGCCCTAGTGATATCAGGGCTGTGTCCTCCACAGTCATATCGTGGATGGTCAGATTGGATACCAAAAATATTTGGTTCTAGCACTATTGGTGCTTAGGATGTCTTTAGATGAAAGTCCTAGAACCCTTTTGGTACCAGGAGATGCTCCAACATCTATACCAAGTGGATACATGAGCACACAAGTGCCGAATACCAGTAGGCCGCGTCTCCACTGTGTCATGGTCAGTTGTGAAGGGGGTGTGGCCTTATCCGCCCAAGCGAGGGGTCTGTAAGCTAGGCTGAGTTTGACCAGCTTGTAAATGGGTCCGCTATCAATGAACCGAGTAGGTATTGGCAAACAACTGGCCAGGAAGATAGTGAGGTCTTTTCCACTCGCTAGTTGTGTGGCTAAGGAGACGACTGCCTATGTGAAGTGTACTAGACCCCGGTGATATCCCAAAGATGAACTATATTGACATATAGATTCGATGAGGACTGACATGCATGCATTGCATCTTTCATATGACATTTGACTACGTAGGCCCTGCATCACACAACCTTGGTATGGTTGATAGCATTCATGAACTGTCAATACTTCCGTTTACTCTAATATCGCATGCTTGGTACATGCATTGCGCACACACGCACACACCGTCTAAGCTTCGTTGTGAGCTTATACATGACCATTGCATGCAAGTGACGTTAGGTTGCAGCAGCGTTGAGGTAGGAGCTTGTGGTAAATCATTTTAGAGATTTTATTATTTATGTATTTCCCTTTCCGCATTGTACTTAAATGGTTTATTATAGTGGACATGTGGTGGTGTTGTTTTGTGACTTTGTTATGCTTGTGGTTATTCTTCTTTATAAAAAAAATCATATTAAAAATCCTCCTTGTAGGATCCCAGGATCGGAATTTGGCATATGGGTGTTGGGAGCTGAGAATGGGGTACTATGGAGGCTGTCAGCACCGGATTCGGCGATCGAGAATATTGTGAGCCCAGTTTCCGAGTTTGGGGTGTGAAGTTTTCAATCTTTCACACTGCGTAAGTCTCCATGTCATCGAACTGTCCTTCGATGTCATTGAGCGAAGCTTCGATCCATCAAACAGGTCTTCGAGTCATCAAGAATGTGTCCAAAACAGTCCAGCGAGTTGCTTCAATTTTTTGCAATAAATTCGATGCCATCAAGCAGTCTTTAATATCATCGAGCACCTTCCTTCGAGTCATCGAACATGTCTTCGATTGATCGAAAAAAACACCCAATATGTCTAGCAACCAACTCGATTTTCCCTCATAAATTTGATGTCATTGACCAATGTTCGATATCATTGAACGGTTCTCGATGACATAGTCGTTGTGATTTCTGCGCTTGTTTTTTTGACTTCCTTCTCCACTTAGTTTTCTTGGATCTTAGAGTCTTGAACTCTTCAATCTTAGTCTCTAAAGATCCTTCTTTGATTTGGCAATTCTTGAGCACTAAATCCACGCTTTTAGTATTCTTTTCTATCCAAGCTCTTAAATTCACCTCGCAACACAAACACATGTAAAGTATACCATTAAGTCATATTGTGTCTGTAAAACTAAGAAATAAATGGGGGTAATATGCAATATTTGACCCTTAACAGTTTGGCTAGCCCAAGCTTGAAATTCGGCCAACCCGAGAAAGTTTGGGTGAAATTCCAGCAACACCATCTTTTGGAATTCGGGGGAATACGGCTAGCCGAATGGAAATTTTGGCTAACCGAATTGTGATGTTCGGCCAGCCAAATTTTGGATAATTCTTATCCCTATGCAATCTAAAATCCGTTGAACAAATTTTGGTGAACTGGGGCTAGTCGAAGCCTATCTCGAGCTAGCCGAAGTTCTAACTTTTTTACCTATAAATTAAGACTTTCTCTCATTCCTAATTACACAAAGTTATTATCATAATTCTTTTACAAGAGAGAAAGAAGCTCAAGTCCTTGACAACCCATTTGTTGGTATTTATAATTTATTTTAATAGTTTATTCAATTCCCTTTATTCTTAGATCTTTTAAGTCTTAATCTAAGAGAGTAAATTATACTCCTCTTTGAGATCTAAGAGAATTGAATTAAATCTATAGAATTCTAGACTCTTTCTATCTGATTGAACACTGTGCCATCTACATTCAAGAAAGATGTCCTTCTACTACGAGCTTCTACTACGTCTTCTACATTTGAAGATAAGTATAACTTCTAAAACTCTATTTAAGTTTTTCTAAGATGTCCTGTGAAAATCTCAGTTGAGGTTTTGTCTGATATGGCCTATGAAAATCTCAGTTGGGTTCTTATTGTGATAACCTATGAAAATCACAAGGAACTGTATCAGGTTATTAAGGTGACCTTGCGAAAACCTTTTTATAGTGAAAGCCAAAATTACGAGGGTAGTGATTTTGGGAGTGGAGTAGGTGTAGTTGTTTTAAGCACCGAACCACTATAACTCCTTATGTCATGTGGTGAATGCCTTATTATTTTTAGTGATTAGATGTATTTTATTATTTCATTTCAGTGGTGAATGTTTTAATCCTTGTACTTGGAATTTCATAAACATATCCATGTACTTGGAATTTCAGATCGAGATCCACTGACCGTTGAATTGAAACTGGTCCGCCACGTGTGATCTGGGAATCTGACTGAAACAAAAACTTAACTCCACCTAGATCTAGAGTCTGTGAGCTTAAGTCCGACCTTTGGCTCAAGGGGGGCTGCCAGAAGTCCTCCGTTAAGCTGGAAAAGGGTCGCTTTGGTTATAACCTAAGTATATCTTGACCATAAGTCTATTTTAGTGTGTTTTTAGGCTATATAAGGACCTTAGAACCCTCTCTCTTATAGCCATATGAATTTGAGAGAAACCCTAGAGAGAGAAGAGAGAATAGAGAGAGAAAGTGTGAGAGAAGTGGGAGAAGGTCCCTACTATTATTGTCTGTCATCCTACAAGCTTAACCACGCAAATCTTGTCACTTTCCCGGCGATTCTGACTTCATTTCTAGGTAAGAAACCCTAACCCTAATCTATTTTGGGGTTGTGAAGGTTGTAGGTTATGAAATAGCTAACCTATTTCATTCTATAGGTGGCCAAACTACCGAATACGAAAGCTTAGCAAACCTATCAGATTCGTTATGATTCTATGATAAAAGGTGAGGACTTTAGGTGTATAGGTTACGGTTTTCAACGCTTTCAATGTCAGATAATTATAGATTCATGAGCTGCATGCAATTGCACATGTACAAGTGCTGTCTGTTTTCTGTTTCGATTAAAGACATAGAATATGAAATTTTACATATTCTAGGTATTTGTAGAAAGTACCGTATACGTATAAATTTTGAAAATGTGTTTGCCAAGATTATTTATTGTATGAATATATTATATATGGAAAAAATACTTAGTTGGCGAAAGGACTTGCCCTAATACATGTTTTGCTAATATACACTATGTATGTTGAAATAGTGTATTCTAGAAAGTACCGTATACGTATAAATTTTGGAGATGTGTTTTCCATGATTAATTGCTGTATGAATATATTATATATGGATAAAATACTTGTTTGGCGAAAGGACTCGCCCTAATACATGTTTTGCTAATGTACACTATGTATGTTAAAATAGTGTATTCTAAGTGTTTGTGAAAATGCTGGTAAGAGTAAGTGTTTGGATGATAGTGTCTTAGGTAGGTGTTGAGATGGGATTCTCAACTACCTTAGAGATGTATATGATTTCCTCCATGTTGATTGTTTAACTTAACCACTTATGAAATATATGTGTTTGTATTTCTTGTTTACATGGTGTTTTATAACATGCTTTATGACATGCTTGTTAGCATGCTTGAATTACTTTGTTTATTATGCTTTACTCCCATGTTATGAATAAGGATTGATTGAGTTTGGGACTATGATTATAGTCCAGACAATCGGTACCAGACTTGAGTTCGTGGTTGAGATTCATTTTGCCACGTAGGATGTGTTTGACGAACCTGAGTCGTACTTCGGTTGGCGACAGTGGTTAGGCCACGCGAAGTGCTTATGCACTTCATATCATTCAGTTGATTGTGCGCTCGAGCTAGTTAGGCTCGTCAAGTAACCCGATATGTCTAATGTATGTTCACCATGTTTGGACGCTATTGCTTGAACCTAGGGTACCAAACTTACCAGTGGAATCCCTTTAACCGTGGTACCTCGATCTGCTAAGACTCATGAGCCGGGCATGGTTGTATGGGATACCGTGGTCAAGCTGTCAGCCTACGCTAGGGCCACGTGCCTCCCCATAGTGACCAGTGAGCAGCCTTGACTCGTGAGCCGATTATGGTGGTATGGGACACTATATTCGAGCTGTCGGCCTACACTAATTGGTGACGAGCCCTTTGTAGTGACCTCGAGCATACTCTAAATTTACGGTGAGGCGACGAGTTTTGCCGCAGTGTATAGAGTATAAACTAGGCCTATATCCAATTAGTGATGAATCATTAAAAAGGTGATGGGGGAGTGGTGTAACCATTGTGTATAACAGCCCTGGCAGCCTTTGCAGCACCCTAGAACCACACTATCTTATGAGATTATCTAGGTTTGATGACCCTGGAATGGATCATGTTTGGGAATGATACAAGGGAGGTACCTTAGTTTCCCAATCCTACTGTTTGAAATGGACTAATAACAACTCGGTAATCATGTTCATCATCGCATTGCATGTGCTTGGAAGATGTGGAGCACTGAGGAATGCAAGCATGCCGCGAACGTAAGATGGTGTCGCACGAGGGAGTGTGTGGTGAGGGCATCCATCATGATTGCATTCATACTTGCATTAATAAGGTAGTTAGGAGTGTTTGATTATACTGCTTTATCATTACTGCTTGACTGAATTGATAACATGCTAACCTATGCTTTATTGTTCCACTGAGTTAGCTACTCACTCCCACGTTACGGGACGGTGTTGTACACACCAACCAGACTCTGTCTTAGGTGCAGATGAGGTGACGACTCAGGAGGCTGAGCCGGACTATGACGAGGACCAGGACGAGTTTTCATTCATGCAGTACTCTGGTGGCTTTGACTAGACTGCCTGGATCGACGGGACTTACAGGACTTACTTTTCTAGTTGTATTTTTGACATTTTGAATGTAAAACAAATACATGTATATGGTGACTCAGATGGGTTCATACTCTAGAGATTGATGGTTTTGTTTCTTTTACATACATATATATACAATTTCAGTCTTCCGCTTGCCTTTATACAATTGATCTGGAGTATGAATTACTGTTTTGGTATAATCTCACTCATGTTTATTGCACTAACTCAGATAACATTTAATCATCATTATCTATGTTGCATAAGTGATGTTTTGGAACTCGAGAGTTGAGTTGCTACTCGACCCTCGAATTTCAGGGCGTTACAAAAAAAGAGGCTATGTCGGTCATGGAAGGAGTTCATGAAGGACACATGTAAGCTCAAATTCCACCGAACGCCTCTATTCGACGTGATAGATGGTAAACCAACCGGTCGAAGGCAGTTTGCATTAGGCGGCAGGTACGAATGTTTAAGGACATCATTAATGAAGCCTCAAACATTATTATCTCTTTCCTTCAAAGGATAGCGACAAGGGGGCCAATGTTTGTACCTTATCTGACCAAATCCTATTTTCAGCTAATCAGAATGGTTTATGCACGATCTGTACAGATGTATGTGCAACGGTCATAGGATTTTCTATAGATATATATGATCACAATTCAGAAACCCAGTCGCAACGTATCAATTGCATTAAAGTGCTTGATATGTGTGCGACCAAGTTGAGATGATCAAGTGACAGGTGGCTAATTGTTAAGTTCGCATGATCGCTAGACAGATCACTAAAGAAGGATTCAGAGAATCAATACATGCGAAATACCTAAAAGCAGAGTAATGGAGAAACAATTGTTATAACCGTCAGAACGTGGGAAATCAGAATGATGAATCAAAATTATAAATAACAAGGAAAATCAAGAAGGAAACTCGTCTCATACCAAACCAGTCAAACCAAATCTATCTTTCAATTACCTTTGTCAATTTACATTCCTTAGTGTAATCACTTACTTTTTATGTTCAGTATATTATTTTTAACAATTTACTTTTTGTACCTGTCATTTACATGTCGTAGCAGAACTTGTAGCGTTAACTCGGTAGCTAACATTTATAGCTATAATCGAAGTCTAAACTCGCACACTGAACTTCATTGCATCATCGGAGGAGTGCCCTTTGGGTGCTAAAAGTGGTCGGCTACAAGAAATTCTCTCCCATTACGTTTAATCTGTATTGAAAATTCCTTTCATATAGAAGGGAAAGGAGTAACCCATTATCAAAGGATGAACCCCACCCTTTAACTATCGCATGATCTGTTTACACATTGAGGGAGTGGCTGAATAGGCAACTGATCTTTTTAGGCTCGGTCATACTCTGTGTCTGCCTACTTTGGCACTCAAGGTCATAGTTATTCAGTTTGAATTGGAGCCGCAATCCCAATTTTGGCACACCTACAAGTCACTAATACTGGAAAAAAATGAGCGAACAACATCTAGCTTACACATTAAATTTTAGTTTGATATTGAATTATTAACTTAATTATTATTGAGAATGATATGAACCAAACCTACAGAATTTGTCTATCATGTTCAATAAAGTGAAAAAAGAAAGAGAGTAATACCCAGCTAAAAAATAATTGTCATCAAAAAGTGTTAGCTATTGAAATACATGAAAAAGAAACAAGAAAAAGAAATTTAAATGATAAGAAAAGTTTAAAAATAATTTGAAAACCGTTAATGGAAAAATCAAAAGTTTGAAGAACAGAGTGTTTGTCACACCCCATATTCGGAAACCGGACTCACAAAATTCCAGATCGCCGAATCCGGTGCCGACAGCCTCCGTAGTACCCCATCTCGGCTCCTAGCACTTATACGCCAAATTTCGATCTTGGGATCCTACAAGGAAGATTTTTTTCAGTGTACATTTATCTCGTAATAAGCATAACCACAAGTATACCTAAATCATAAGGGCAACATCATCATCATATATCCATTAATATAAATAATTGATTACAGTGCTGAAAGGGAAATACATATGTTAAAAATCAAAGCTCCATAAGTCCGATGCACACTCGAAGCTCAATGCTGCTGCAACCTAATGCTACCTGCACGCATCTATCATGCCTAAGCTTATAGAAAGCTTAGTGGGTGGTGAAAGTGTGTGCACAAGATAAGTACCAAGTAAGCAATATCAGAGTAATCAGAGTAAGAGGAAATACTAGCAAATCGATAAATCTCACAATATCAGAGTAATGCGTAAACACATGCTGATAGGCCTATAAATACTATCAGCCTTATCCAGGCTATGCGATGTAAAAATATAATAAACCAATATCATATACTAAGGAAGCGATGTAAATCAGCTATGTAATGCAGAGACAGTAAGCCAAATACTATGTGTTGAGGATGCAATATAATATGCGATGCGAATGAAATGACCAAGCTGAAGTGTGAAGTGGGGATGATAGTAAGTAGTATCGTAGGCTACGGGGTCCATCACAATGGACTTCTATCCAAACCAGTCCCATACCTAAATTTGGATAGTCAGACTCAATGTGGTAAACTCCTGATCTCAGGTAAGTCGCACGCCCAACTGAAATCCTGGCCATACGAAGGTACACAACAATTAGTTGCACACCACTAACTCGACCGGATATTGAATGAAATGAATGTATGAGTATGCAAATCCTACTCAATAAGTCCACATATCAGTAGGTTCCTCTCTGGTAAATCACTGGGGTCTATTACACTCCAAACCAGATTGCCGCCCCATCACACGCAACAAGGTGAGTGGAAGAGACCTCACTATCCGCTTGCCAATATCAGGCCCGACTTGTCGATAGCGGACCCATTCCTCGAGCTGGTCAGACTCAGCCTAGCATTGCCCCCTCCTCTCGGGCAGGTAAGGTCGTACCCCCTTCCAACCACCACGACACAGTGGGAGACGCGGCCTAACGGTATACAACCCTCATGGGCTCATGTATCTACTCGGTCTAAACGCTGGAGCAACCTCTGGAACCAAAAGGGTTTAGGGACTTTCACCTAGTGATATCTATAGCACCCCATGTATAATAGATTTTCGGTGTCCCATCTAACCATCCACGAAATACCTGTGGAGGTTACAACCCTGATGTCGCTAGGGCGTACAGTAATCACAATACAATGCAAGATGCATGAGTCATACAATTCAGTCATGCATCAATCCTGTGCATACCGTGTACTCATGTGAGACAATCTCCGCCTATCAAGGAGTCTCATAACAACATGCCCAATGACATATATAATGGTTAACCACATCTCATAATAAATATGCAGATGATGCGTATGGGCATGTATTGTGATGTTATGTTGTCACATACTCATAATCGGTATCAAAAACCTGCACCGACAATCGACATCGACAATTGGACTCGACAATGTGGACATTTAACCAACATTGCCCCCAAGGAGTGGCGCACATAGAGCCTAACATATAGTGGACCCATGGCCTCACACAAGGGCCTAATACACATCATAATGGGCCCCAAATACGGGCTGCATATACATCACATTGGGCCTCAAACACTGATGACATATACATCATATAGGTCTCGACAATCGGCCTCGGCAATCAAAATTGGCCTCAACAATTGGAATCGACACTCGGAAATGGCCTCGATACTCGGCCTCGACAATTGGAATGGGCTTATACAATAGACCTCGACAATTGAAATTGGCCTCGATACTCGGCATCGATAATCAGAATCGACCTATACAATCGGCCTCGACAAATTAAAATTGACCTCGACAAATCGGAATCGGCATCGATACTCGGCCTTGACAATCAGAATCGGCCTATACAATCGGCCTCGACAAATCGGAATCGACCTCAATACTCGGCCTCGACAATCGTAATCAGCCTATACAATTGGCCTCGATAAATTGGAATCGACCACGATACTCAGCCTCGATAATCAGAATCAGCCTATACAATCGGCCTCGATAAATCGAAATCGGCCTCGATACTAGGCCTTGGCAATCAGAATCGGCCTATATAATTGGCCTCGACAAATCAGAATCAGCCTCGATAATCGGAATCGGCCTATACAATCAGCCTCGATAAATCAGAATCAGCCTCGATACTCGGCCTCAAAAAATTGGAATCGGCCTCGACAAATCGGAATCGTCCTCGGTACTCGGCCTCGACAATCGGAATTGGCCTATACAATCGGCCTCGATGCAAGGCAAGGTCCATAGATGGACGACCAATGATGGATCAAGCAATGTCAATGGGGCCCAATAATTTGGGCTAACCCACTAGAGAATGATGAGAATGGACCTAACCAGGCCTAAGGGAAGGTCACAATGTGGACTTTTAACCATCACTACCCATCAATGTGGACATTCAACTAACATTGCTCCTAAGTAGTGGTCCACATAGGATCAAACATATCGTGGGCCCATGGCCTCACACAAGGGCCTAATATACATCGCAGTAGGCCTCACTCAAGGGCCACATATACACCACATCGGCCTCGCCAAATGGGCCACAAATACATTACAACAGGCCACATACATGGGCCTATATACATCACAATGGGCCGCATCTTATAGGCCTGGAATACATCACAATGGGCCTTATCGCACGGCTTTAAATACATAACAGGTGGGTCCTGCACATGGGGCCATTAACACATCTCAATGGGCCATGACCCATGGGCCTCAGTAAATCATTATGGGCCTAATCGTATGGGCCGGAAACATGTCACAATGGGCACGACATATGGGCCGAATTTACATTACAATGGGTCGGGCCATAAATACATAATAGGTGGGCCCTGCGCATGGGCCCAATATACATAACAGGTAGCCCTGCACATGGATCTCATATGCATCAAATGGGCTGCGCCAATGGGCCTCATCTACATCAAGTGGGCCGCATCAATGGACGACATAGATATACAATACATTCATCACGACGATCTGTACAAAAGGACAGTCATGGATGTAAAACAGTTGAGTGACGTGGAATACACCACATCAGTCAAGTGGGCCCCACGAAACTTGCTAGCATCAATACCTCAGCTATCAAGCTGGTGTGAGGTACTCCAGTCAATCTGCATCCACAGTCCATGGATTGGACAGTGTAGATGCAATACATTAAATCAAGGTGGGCCCCACACACTGCCATGGTGGGGCCACGTCCAATCAATGGACAGGGTGGAGAAACGCATACATCATGGTGGAATCCCACCGTCCTTGCACTGGACGGTGAGGATACAACACTTACATCATGGTGTGGTCCACGGATAACTTGGATAAAACACTTACATCAGGTGGGACCCACGCCCATGTATGGACGGGGTGGATTAAAACCCATATAACATGGTGAGCACCACACCAGCAGATGGACGGCCTGATGAAAATGAAGGTGGGCTCCACACAGCATCGTCCAATCCTGGATGGTGTGGATACATAATACATATAACAAGGTGGGCCCCACCCCACACGTGCAGGGGTGGGCCACATCCTCCAGATGGATGGACGGTGTGTTGTAACACATATCACGGTGGTCTGCACAGTCCATACAAGGACGGTGTGGATCTTAAAATGCATACATCATAGGTGGGTACCCACCTTCTAGGCCTGCTGGACGGCTGAGATATACAATAAATCATTAAGGTGGCCCCACCAGAGATTTGAATCTACCTCAGTTTAGGTGAGGTGGGTCCCACATGGGGCCCACATAATATAATATTATATTATATAATAATATATAATATACATACATATATATTATATAATACAGGAGGGGGGGTAGTATGTCCAGCGTCTGGTGAGTCCCACCGTCCCTAACAGTGGACGGTGGGGATGTGTCACACACATCACGGTCATCCACGTCCTGATGATGAACTGATAGGATAAAATGCATACAGCGTGATGGGGTCCACGCAGTGGACAGTGTAGATAAAACCCATACATCATGGTGAGCTTCCACATCCTTGAAATGGACAGTGAGGATGGGACACACCTCGGTGGGCCCTGTAGCTGCTGGACAGTGTCCAACAGTATCCTGGGCTGCTAGCCTAACCAGTGGATGGTCAGGATATATATATATATATATATATATATCTGGTGGGTCCCACCGTCCCATGGTGTTGGACGGTGTGGACACCACATAAAATGAAGGTGTGTCAAGCACCTCAGCAAGGTGCATCCAGCACCGCATCAAGGTGCATCCAGCACATTTGGACAGCCTGGATAATATACATCAGGTGGGCCATCAAAAAAATCAAGAAGGGGAGAGAGAGAGAGAGAGACCGGAAGAGCGGAGGGACCGCGTCACTATCGGTCCCTCGTACAAATCATACATCAATATGGGTCCCACCATGGGTGGGCCCTCAAATCATCAAATCAAAACAAAAAACACTCACCTTTGATCTTCTTAGACTTCTTCTTCCATCAACGCATCCTTAAGCTCTAAGGGACGAACTTCAATGATTGAGATTGGTTTTAGAGGGTGGGGATGGGAGATAGGAAGTGGGCCACACAAAGCTCTCTCATGGAGCTTGCTTGGACATGGGTTGTTTGGGAGGAAATGACAGAGATAGATGAGAGAGAGGGTGTAAGAGAGAGAGAGAGAGAGAGAGAGAGAGAGAGATGGGTGAGTGATGGATGAGGGATGGGTGAGTGATGGGTGTACTTGGGGTGTAAGAGAGAGAGTTGACTTTAGGGTTGCTTGGGGATGGGGTTGTACTTGACATATGAGGTGATGTATACTTGATTGATGGGATTGATGGGATTGAGTGATGTTCTCTTGGGTTTTTCTCGAACTGAATGCGGGCCCACATCTCCTGGCCGGGGTATCGTCTCGGAGCACAAGACGCGGCATCGGAACTGCGGTGATGGCACAGTCGCACTGGTACAAGTCTCAAGTCGAGTCGAGTCAGATATGCAGGACTCAGCTTAGGATCGCGCACAAACGTTGGTTACAGGTCACAGGTTGTCAGAATTCGACCGGGAGGACCGTATGAGTATATGGAACGGTACGGGCTAGGATACGGGTCTTATAGTGTTGAACCATAAGGCAAGTTTTAGTTTAGGCTTTGGTTTCCTAGATACTCTTTTGATTATCAATGTTACAATGAAAGTAAAGAGATGAACTTTTGGTTGTGTTAAGTCCATATTTTAAAAGCATGTATAGACCTCAATTTTTAAAATTTTCTAATTATACGATAAACGCTTTGAACTTGATTAGGACATTTACCAAGTGCTGAAGTTTAGCTGAAAATTGTGCTCTCCAATAGTGTACTTTAAATTTCTATAATCTGAATTGTTTTTAAATTGCTTAACTTTATACTAATTTATTCATTTGATTTTGAAATATATTTCACATGTTTTACACGAGAATAGCAAAACGTTGGTTGGGGGTGTGATGAGACCTGAATATTTCATATTTATACTCTCAATTGCACTAATTTCTCATGCATTCAAAGGCTTAATTGATCAAATTATACATATTTTCTGCATGCGAGGTATTTCAGGGACTAAGGATGAATATGTGCTTAAAGAGGAGGAATTATAGCTCAAAAGAAGACACAATGAAAAATTAAAGAATGCAAGGTCATGAGGAGGATTTCAAATGCTAAAAGATGAGGGAAACTAAGTACAAAAAGATGAAAAATGAAGATTCAAACTAAAGCTACAAACAGAAGAAATTTAGAGACCTTCGATGTCATCGATAAGATCTTTGATCCCATCAAGTGGACTTCGATGAGAGTGTTAGTGCCTTAAATTATGCATCGTGTTTGTCAATCATGTGAGTCCTTTTATCATGTAGTTGGTTAAACCTCTGAAAGCTAAAGACAGTAGACACAAGAGAACAACAACATCAAGGAGCAAAGAATATGTAAATGACGTGCCTTAATGACCCTAACCCTTGACCCAAAACATCCCTTGTACCTCTAAATGATCTAGGCTTAATAGGTAAACCTTGTTGACCATTCCTTGGCCTTATAAACCTAATTGGAACATGATAAGTAAGTCTAGAAGAGGTGAGAAGCTGTTATGAAATCATACACCCAAAATAGCTAACTTTTGAGTGTTACTCGATCCCATCGAATAGACATCGAGGGGTCTTTGATGGAATTGAGTAGGTAATTCAGATATGTCCAACAAGTTATCTAAGTTTCTCGATGGAATTGAGAAACCTTCAATGTCATCACATGATATATTTGATGCCATCGAAGATGTTCACAACCCCAAGTGTAGGGTCACGATGTAATAATAATCTCGATGAAACCAAGGTCAAATCCACAGGGACTAATCTCTTGTGTCTTCTAAAAGTAACTAGAACTAGAATTAGAAGAAGATATGAATCTAGATCTGAATTAATTAAGAGAGTAATTGTGATTAAAGTGATTAAAACTAACAAATTCAAAGGTGGTAACTAGGGTTTCCAAGGATCCACTTGTAGAGATCAGGGAGATTTATGCTTGTTTCAAGGGCGCAATTGGAATCAGAGTCCCAACTTATCAAATTTAAAGAGATCTCAATAAAACCAAATCTGAACTTCCTTTGACCTAATTCTCAATAGATAAGAGGTGTGAGAATTGGAAGTGATTTCATCACAAAACCTTGCCCAGGAGACAATGGCTCACAATAGGATATACCAATCTCATAACCAAACATAAGAGAATCATGAAGATTAGAAAGGATTCCGTCACCCAACCATGCCCAAGGGATGATGGTGAACAACAAGATTTCTTAATCTTACAATCTCAATACATGAAAAGAACATACTCAAAGTTATCGCAAATCCATTGTAATTTGAGTCATAACAAACAATTAAAAAGTGAAAGTATTTCTTAAATATCAAACTAGAATCAAAGAGAGTTTAACTTAAACATGAATCAAAGCAATAGAAAACATCCCATCACGTTACAAGCTTCACCTCTTAGCCCTAGCTACGAGGTTTATCCAACCATAAACATGATTGAACTAAAATCTCTTAAGAAAAGCATAAAAACAACTACGAAAAAGGAAGAAAAACTCTTGGCGACGGCTTCTCCACGCTTTTGCTTCACCCCTCAAACCCTATAAGATGCCTAGGAATATCCTAGGGACCCTTATTTATAGTTTTACAACTCAAACTTTCGCACCGATTTCGAAAATTCTAAAAACTGCCTCAAATTTACGCAATCCGTGTGTCGTCCGCCTAACCTTAGACGAGTCGAGAAAAACCTTCGACTGGTCAAGGGCACCTTTAACTGGTCAAGGGTTTCCCTCGACTAGTCGAGGATGACAGGAATTTAGAGGATTTTGTCATTGGAGTTTGAGTTGAGGAATCTTCGATTGGTCGAGCAGGAGCCTTCGACTGGTCGAAGATGAGCTTAGACTAGTCGAAGGATGCAGATTTTTCGGGTTCCTTTTCTTTACTTCTAAGTGTTCAATTTTCTTCATTCCTCACTTGATTTTCTTGGATCTTTGGCATATGAATTCTTCATTTTTGGTCTTCTAAGATCTAACCTTTACTTTGGTGATTCTTGAGAATTAAATCCATGCTTTTAGCATCCTTTTTAATCTAAGCTCTTAAAAGTCACCTTGCAACACAAACATGATTAAAATAGATCATTTAGCATTATCATGTTCATAAAACCAAGTAATAAATGGGGGATAATATGTAATATTTGACTCTCAACACAATCCCCAAACAGCATTTCGCTAGTCCCAAGCAAAGTATGCAAAAAATGAACTTTAATGTGCAATATTCAAACCTTTTTCAGAAAATAATCTTTTGTGTAATCAAGTATGAATGAGTAGACTCAAGATGAAAAAGTGAGATTTTGAAAACTTAGAGTTGAATCACATAAGCAATCAATCAAATAAGTTATTTATCCATTAAGTTAGAGCATGGTTCACATATCAAGTTTTTCAATGTGCTCAGTGGAAATCAACTTACTTCTCATAAAAATACTATCTTTTCATAATGTTAGTCATGCTCATTACTTTAAGATTGGTCGAAAACTCAAGTACTGATTCTGAACTTATTCCCTTTTCCTTCTTTTTCCAGTTTTTGATTTTATATCATGATCATTTGTATTCATTCTTTTACAAACCTTGCATAATTTTTGCATTCTTTTATAGTCTTTTGGTCTTTTCACCATATATGACCCTTTTGTTGATCTCCTATTTTTTAACTGGTCCTTTTCTTCTTTTAAGGTGGATAAAATTCTCCAAACTCGATTCTCAATATCTTTCAATATTACCATACTAACAATAAAAAAATGTAGTACTATTCATGGAAAGCAATTTGAATGTCTCTTGTGATTTAGATTAATATAATATTCAAACTTCATCTTAATCAATTGAGTGTAAGGACCGTAAGTGCTAGGCTACTTAGTTTATCAAACTCCAATAATTCAACATTCTCTTCCTATCTTATCATCATACTCAAAACAGTCTTAAATACAAAACTTATTGCTTTCCAAATAGATAAACATTGAAATTTTTTCAAAAATTTTGCAAAATTTGTTCAAAACTGAGAAAACACTGATTAGTTTACCTAATCTCCCATCCCCAACCTAAATTCTACATTGTCCTCAATGTAAAAGAAATAAGTATGATTTGCAAAAGAGATCGTAATTGAAGGAGAAATGATGGAAAGATAGTACTTGATGAAGGAATTTTGAGGCTTTTTCCAAAAGATCTCAGCGTGAAGGTGGGTTAGCACAAGAATTAAACAACCAAAAAACAAACCATCCTAAATAAACTGAAAGCAAACTATCCTAAAACAGCGAAAGAAAACTATCCTAATCATAAATTCTATGAAAATAATAAACGTAACTATACCTTAGTCAGACTACGAGGTCAATCCTAATAAACAAGATCAATCAAAGGTATGGACATATCGTCTAAATCAAATTTCTCGACAAGTGGCTTTAACCGATATCCATTTACTTTAAAAGCATTGTTATTGTTCGGATTCTTTATCTCGATGGCCCCATGAGGATAGACATTAGTAACAGTGAAAGGACCAGTCTAGCGAGATTGGAGTTTGCCCGGAAAGAGATGAAACTGAGAATTATATAAGAGAACTTTCTGACCTAGTGTGAATGATTTCTGAAGAATGTGTTGGTCATGAAACACCTTCATCCTATCCTTATAAATTCTCAAGTTCTCATACGCATCATTCTGAATTTCTTCGAGTTCATTCGATTGAAGTTTACGTAGCGAGCCAGTGTTTTCTAAATTGAAGTTCAGATATTTAATCGCTCAGTAGGCTCTATGTTTCAACTCCACTGGCAAGTGGCAAGCCTTCCCATAGACAAGTCTAAAGGAAGACATTCCAATATGGGTCTTAAATGTAATACGGTAAGCCTATAAGGCATTGGTCAATCGGATTGACCAATCCATACGGTCAGGGTTAACCGTCTTTTCCAAGATGTGCTTAATTTTTTTATTGGAAATCTCAGCTTGCCTACTTGTTTGTGGGTGGTATGGAGTGCTCACTTTATGAGAGATGTCATATTTCTTCATTAAGTTTGCGAATGACCTATTACAAAAATGTGAGCCCCCATCACTAATGATGGCTTAAGGCGTTCCGAACTGGGAAAGCACGCTCTCTTTTAAGAATTTAATGACCATTTGATGGTCATTATTCTGGCACAGAATCGCTTCGACCCATTTAGTGACATAGTCTACGGCTAACAAAATATATAAATTCCCAAAGGATTGGGGGAATGGTCCCATGAAATCGATGCCCTAGCAATCAAATGCTTCAATGATCAGAATGAGGTTCAGAGGCATCATATTTTGATGGGACAATGCTCCCAACTTCTGACAATGCTCACAAGCTTTATAAAACTCATGAGTGTCCATTTTTATCTTTTATTTCTAAATCAAATTCTCGGAGTAGAAGGATCCATCTTATCAGTCGGGGCTTAGCATCATTCTTAGAAAGAAGATACTTGAGTGCCGCATGATCTGTGTAAATGACGATCTTAGATCTGATCAAGTAGGACCTAAATTTGTCCAAAGCGAACACTACGGCTAAGAGTTCCTTTTCTGTAGTCAAGTAGTTCACTTGGGCGGGATTTAGAGTTCTACTTGCATAATGAATAACGTAAGGCTTCTTTTATTTTCTCTAGCCTAAAATCATCCCAAGAACATAGTCAAATGCGCCACACATAAGTTTAAAAGGAAGGCTCCAGTCGGGTGGCTGCATGACAGGTGCAGTGGTTAACATGCCTTTGAGCTTAGTAAAAGCTTCTTAGCATTGCTTAATCTACTCGTATGGTGCATCCTTTTGAAGTAGATTACATATAGGATGAGAGAGATGACTAAAGTCCTTTATGAATCTTTTGTAAAACCTGGCGTATCCTAGGAAGGATTGCACGTCTCGTATGTTCTTAGGTGGAGGTAGGTTAGAGATAAGATCAATTTTACCCTTATCTACCTCAATTCCCTTAGACAAGATGATTTGTCTGAGGACAATTCCCTTACGAACCATGAAGTGGCACTTTTCCCAATTCAATACCAAGTTCTTTTC
Organism: Magnolia changhungtana; assembly: GCA_030180095.1. Classification (NCBI taxonomy): domain Eukaryota; kingdom Viridiplantae; phylum Streptophyta; class Magnoliopsida; order Magnoliales; family Magnoliaceae; genus Magnolia; species Magnolia changhungtana. Next base: position 3,922,086 of record JASAUF010000554.1, read on the forward strand.
CTCGCATCACTTCATCACATTTTTAAAATTTTTCGAACATTCACTGAAGGATTGACCAAAGACCGAGAAGTCATCTAAGAAGACCTCTAAATATTGCCCCCAATGTCAAAAAAAATACACAACATGCATCGCTGAGAAGTGGCGAGGGCATTACACAACCCGAATGGCATCCTTTGGTAAGCAAAGGTTACGTAAGGACATGTAAATGTAGTCTTTTCTTGATCTTTAAGGGCTATCTTGATCCGATTGTAGCCTGAATAACCATCGAGGAAGCAATAGTAAGTGTGGCCAGCTAGCCTTTCCAAAATTTGATCGATAAAGGGCAAAGGAAAGTGGTCCTTCCTCATGACGGTATTCAATTTTCTATAGTCAATGCACATTCTCCAACCAGTAGTGGTCCTAGTTAGCACGAGTTCATTATTTGCATTGGCTATGATGGTGATTCCAGACTTCTTAGGAACCACCTGAGTTGGACTCACCCATTAGCTATCGGATATTGGGTATATGATACCCACATCCAATAGCTTAAGAACCTCAGCCTTAACCACTTCCTTCATATTTGAATTTAATCTACATTGTGGTTGTCGTGAGGTCTTCGCATTATCCTCAAGATGAATGTGGTGAGTACAAATAAAAAAGTCAATTCCCTTAAGGTCTGCAATCGACCATCCAAGAGTTCTTTTGTGCTCAATGAGAGTAAAGATAAGCATACTCTCCTATTCTTACTCAAGGTGGGAAGAAATCACCACTAGGTATGTCTCATCTTGACCTAAATAGACATATTTTAAATCAGAGGGTAAAGGTTTTAGGTCAAGCTTCAGTGCCTTAAGGTTAAACGGTAGAGGCACTACATCAGTTTGGGGTAATTCTTCGAATTGTGGCCTCCATCAGTTAACTTCAAGTACTGGCACAGTATCAAGCATGGTACCCGTCTCCGTAATCATGTCATCATCAAAATCATGGGAGTGGGCTAGGAATGTCTCTAGAGGGCCAGAGGATAAGCTCAAAAGTGCTCTATCTTCCACAAAAGAATCAATCAACTTAATATCGTGGGAATTGTCTTCATCTTCTAACTGTTTGCCTATGTTAAAAAAGATATTTAACTCCAATGTCATATTTCCAAAAGACATACTCATGACTCCATTCCTGCAATTAATGATTGCGTTTAAAGTGTCAAGGAATGGGGGACCAAGAATGATGGGAATTTGAGTGCTCATGTCCACAATGGGTTTTGTATCCAGGACAATAAAATCTACCGAGCAGTAGAATTTGTCAACCTAGACCAACACATCCTCAATTATCCCTCTCGATACTCGAACTGAGTGATCAGCAAGTTTTAATGTGGTCTGAGTGGGTTTTAATTCACCTAGACCCAATTATTCATAGACCGAGTATGGGAGCAGATCTACGTTCGCTCCTAAATCAAGAAGAGTGTGCTCAATGCAGTAGTTTCCAATTACACAAGTAATGGTTGGGCTACCGGGATCTTTATATTTCTTTGACACATCTTGCTTTAGGATGGCACTCACTTTTTCAGTTAAAAAGATTTTCCTTTAAATAATTTGTCGTCTTTTGGTCGTATGTAAGTCTTTCAGAAATTTGACATATGAAGGTATTTGTTTTACAGCATCAAGTAGAGGAATATTGACCTTCACTTGTTTCACCACCTCTAGAATGTCTTAAGAGTTAGAGAGAGGTTTTAGTGCAATCAACCATTAGGGGAATGGTGCAATCGGCTTACCTTGAAGTTTCGGTTCTAACTCTTATCGAGTGTTGCTAGGTCTATCAGTTTCATCTACTTCCGAGTCCTTAGACTCCTCAACCCTTACCAGAATAGATTTGTCAATTATCTTCCCACTCCTAAGAGTGGTGATAGACTTAGCTTGCTCAATTTGATTTGAAGAGCTTGGATCACTTATTTCGTATTATAGTTTAGGATTGGGGAAAGGTTGAGCAAGAAGCATCCCCCTCTCTATAACCATAACATGTGAATCCATCTTTTGCATAAATTTTGTAAGTTCTCGTATTGCTTGAGTAAGCTCCTGAGTTTGTGTGGAATTTGGAACCGATCCTTCTTGAGGTTTCCCTTGATTTGGAATTTGATTGAAGAAACCTTGATGGGTAGTAGTTTGTCCATTCCTCCAACTGAAGTTTGGATGATTTCTCCAACTAGGATTGTATGTATTGGAGGTAGGTCCATTGAAAGGTCTTTCATAACTATTCATGACATTGGATTACTCATTCAATACCTCTTAAAAAGCAGGATTATTGAATAATTTTCAGTTGTGTGAATATAGCAATTAGTTTCCTTAGCCTTATCCTTCTTTAGTTTCATGGCATCGAATTTTCTTTTGAGATTAGACACTTTAGCATTAATATCATCATCCTCTTTTAGAAGGTATAATCCTCCTTTCTCCTTTGATTGAGTGGGCCTAGAAGTGGTGCTTGATTTTGGGGAGGTGTCCCATGATTGTGCATTTTCAGCAAGTTTCTCCAAGTAGTCTCACACATCATCGACATTTTTATTCATGAATTCCCCATTGCATATTGTCTCGACCAATTGGCGCATGGAAGATGTCAGTCCATCATAGAAAAAGGGTGTAAGGCGCCATGTTTCAAAACTGTGTTGTTAGCATGAACTGACAAGATCCTTGAACCGCTCCCAACATTGGAAGAATGTTTCATCATCCTTTTAGGTGAAGTTCATGATTGACTTTCTGAGGGTATTCGTTTTATGATGTGGAAAATTTTTCTTTATGACCTCCTTATCATGTCATCCATGTGCCAATAGATCGGGGACGTAGTGAATACAACCACGTCTTAGCTTTCTCTTTCAAAGAAATGGGAAAGAGTTTCAGCCTAACCGTGTCATCAGACACATTAGGAAAATATAGTGGCTATGATCTTATCAAACTCTTTCAAGTGTAGGTACAGATTTTCAGATTCAAGCCCATGAAAATTTGGAAGAGTTAGATCACCCCTGGCTCGATATCTATGTGTCCCTTATTTTCTGAAAAAACCATGCATGAGGGTGTACTCACCCCTGTTGGTTGTAAATAGTCTCACAAAGTACGAGGCAGGGATACATGGTGCACCTCATTCTTATCTTAAACTTTTGCAACTCGAGGTTGTGACTGATTCACCAGATGATTTGCAACCATAACCTCAATTAACTCTAAGGATTTCGAGTGGTGTCTAACCCTGTGATGGATAGATAACCCCTTAATTAATCCTCCTTCACTCAAATGACGTCAAGTGTTGTCACGGACACACTTGGGCATGAAATACTCCCAACCATCAATTTCAGATTCTAACCTAAACCTAAAAACAGAAAGAGAGAATAAGAATTCTGGAAAAAGAAAGGAAGACAATTAGAAAGAAGATACCAAATTAGAAGTTCCTAATTTAAGATCCTGCAAAACAAAATAAAAGAAATCAGTTTCTAAAAACATAAATTCTAAAATTAGATAGTTTTTAAAACCAGAAATAGAAAGATGAGTTAGTTTATAAAAACAAATTAGGATAGTTTCTAAACCTAGAAATATGAAACTAAGATAGTTTCTAAAATAATTTAGAAAACACCTAACCTAAAAATAGAAAGTAGAAAAACCTAATCTTAACCTAATTCTAAAACTAGTTAATCTCATAAAAATGCAACCGTTAGTCCCCGGCAATGGCGCCAAAAAGTTGTTCACAACCTCAAGTGTAGGGTCGCGATGTAGTAATAATCTCGATGAGACTGAGGTCAAATCCACAGGGACTAATCTCGTGTGTATTCTGAAAGTAACTAAAACTAGAACTAGAAGAAGATGTGAATCTAGATCTGAATTAATTGAGAGAGTAATTGTGATTAAAGTGTTTAAAACTAACAAATTCAAAGGTGGTAACTAGGGTTTCCAAGGACCACTTATAGAGAACAGGGAGATCTATGCTTGTTTCAAGGGCACAACTGGAATAAGAGTCTCATCTTATCCAATTGAAAGATATCTCAATAAAGCCAAATCTGAACTTCCTTTGACCTAAATCTCAGTGGATGAGAGGTGTGAGAACTGGAAGTGATTCCATCACAAAACCATGCCCAAGAGACAATGGCTCATAATAGGATATATCAATCTCGTAACCAAACATAAGAGAATCATGAAGATTATAAAGGATTCCGTCACCCAACCATGCCCAAGGGACGATGGTGAACAACAGGATTTCCTAATCTCATAATCTCAATACATGAAAAGAACATAGTCAAAGCTATTGCAGATCCATCGTAATATGAGTCACAACAAACCATTAAAAACTGAAAGTATTTTTTAAATATCAAACTAGAATTAAAGATAGTTCAACTTAAACATGAATTAAAGCAATAGAAAATATCCCATCACGTTACAAGCTTCACCTCTTAGCCTTAGGTAAGAGGTTTAGCCAACCATAGACATGATTAAACTAAAATCTCTTAAGAAAAGCATAAAAACAAGTAAGGAAAAGGATAAAAAACTCTTGGCGACGGTTTCTCCATGCTTTTACTCCACTCCTCAAATCCTAGAAGATGCCTAGGAACATCCTAGGGACTCCTATTTGTAATTTTGCAACTCAAACTTTCACATCGAGTTGAAAATTTTTGGAAACCGCCTCAAATTTATGCAGTCTGTGTGTTGTCTGCGTAACCTTAGACAAGTTGATGAAAACCTTCAACTGGTTGTGGGCACCTTTGACTAGTCAAGGGTTTCCCTTGACTGGTCAAGGATAACTGAATTTAGAGGATTTTTTCGCTGGAGTTTGACTCAATGAATTTTCGACTGGTCGAGTAGGAGCCTTCGACTGGTTGAAGATGGGCTTAAACTAGTCGAAGGATGTAGATTTTTAAGGTTCCTCACTTCAAGTCTTCAATTTTCTTCATTCCTCACTTGGTTTTTTTGGATCTTTAGCATGTAAATTCTTTATTTTTGGTTTTCTAAGATCCAACCTTCGCTTTGGTGATTCTTGAGCGTTAAATCCATGCTTTTAGCATCCTTTTCAATCCAAGTTCTTAAATTCACCATGCAACACAAACATGATTAAAATAGAACATTAAGCATTATCATGTTCATAAAACCAAGTAATAAATGGGGGATAATATGTAATATTTGACCCTCAACAGAAGACCTTTATGGCATCAGGTAGTAGTGTGTAACTATCCAACAACAATTTAACTGAAAATTCGATTTCTTTGATGCCATCGAAGCCTTGCTCGATGTCATCGAAAGAGCCATTATCTACCCCCCTTTTTTACCAATGGAGCTCAAACTCCTTATGAAGGGCATTCAATTCTTGGCCATTTTGATGGTTGTTGGTGCAATAGAAGGTTAGGTGATTTTATAATCATATCCCCCATCCCAAGCCCCTAAACAAATGAGTTCTAAGTGATCTTCCTTGAGATTAACACTATAATGAGGATTTCAATCTCCTCTTTAAAGATGAGCTTAAACTCTACCAATTTATATAGATTAGACTCAAAATCTATTGGCATGCCATTATCTAAATCCTCTGAAAGATCCATCTAAGTGAATCCCCTATGAATTACAACTTCCCATTAGTTGTACGAGATTCAACCAACCTCATATCACCTTAGTTACCTCAAATGAGCACTACATGCAAGGTATTTAATCTTGAAGCTAAAGCATTCGCAAAGTATCAACGTCATGATCGAGGGAGCAAAAGAGAGTTGTTTGAAGTATGAGAGAGCATTAATCAAGCAACCCATTATAAAAAAAAAGGCTCAATTCGACAACTAAGTTGTCAAGTGTAAGAGTCTTAGTACACTCCTTCCTTATGTAGAATTGAGTATGGAATTTGAATTGCCAAACTCGACTAGGTTCTTATGTATGACCATGGCTCTTATATAGTCTTTTAACGGGAACGAATGTAAGTCCTTGGATTAGGACCGAGGTTATTGATTAGCTGATAAAAAATCAAGTAAAGTCTCTTATAGGAGCCTCCGGCGGGAGTGTACGTCAGTAGGTTCGTGTAGGACCGAGGTTCGTGGTAAGCCTATAGAACACCACAAAAAGTCTCTTGTGGGAGTTGGTCCTTGTGTATGATTGTAAAGGTTAGAGATGAACTTGATTAAAACCTTTGATAATGAAATCTAATACACTCATTAGTTGAGTGCATCCGCTGGGAGTGGATTAAGGAAATCGAACCACTATACATGCTTATGTTTGTGATTTTTATTTGAGTGATCGTTTAATTATGCTCATGTAATTGAATGTTTAATTATATGTATGTATGATTAGATAAATGCTAGAAGTTAATAGTTAGCGCATCCCACACATACATGTATACTATCATATACTAGCTCAATTGGCATATCATTTTTAATCTATGTGATCGAACCCTCTATTGGCTTAGAAGCATTAGAGTTAATTTTCTTACTTAGATTAATTTGCATATTATCTTAAGTAGGCAATTGGGTTTAAAAGATGCAAATTTTAATTAGTCTTAATCACCCCCACCCCCACTCTAGGAAATAGCATTCATTCCGTACCCCATACATCTTGCATAGCGCAACCGTTGTAATCCCATTACACCACGTGTGAATTTTCTGGGAGTTCAATCCCTCGAGCACATATTTAAGAATTTTGTGATCTTCCAAAAAAGTTGTTGGACTGACTACTTGATGACATCGGACTCACTACTCAATGCCATCGAAGGAGCTTGATGTCATTGACTGACTTTCAAATTTAAAAAAACCATTACTAAACAATTCTTGTGTTCCTACTTGATACCTCGAGGATATCATCAATGCCATCGACTTGTGTTCGATGAGAGCTCAATGCCATCAAAGCTTCTATCGATGATGCAAGCAACGACATAAATCAAAGTCAGTTTGTGAAATTTTCAAGTCGGTGTGAAAGATAGAGTTCCTAATCTATTTAAAGGGGTATTTAGGATATTCCTAATAATCTTCCAGGGCTCAAGAGAGAGACTAAGGGGTGGAAGAGCTTCTGTGTAGCCATCCTTCTTCTTCAATCCTTCGATCCTAGTTTGTCTTTTATGTTTTTCTTTCGTTTTATTATAGGATGTTAGCTATGCTAGGCTAATCTCTTAACTAAAGCTAAGGGATGAAACTTGTAGTTAATTACATTATTTAGTTTATTGGATTCAATAAACAATGGATTTGAATGATAATGGTAGATTGAGTTGATTTAGATTTTATTTTAAAGTCTTTGAGTTATTGATTTCTGAATTTATTGTGAGTTGCATTACAATGAATGCTTCGATTTAACAATTGTTTAGCCTAAATTGGAAAATAAATCAATCTGTATAATTTATTGATGTATTGTCGCTTAAGGGTGCTTTAGACGCTCTTGATTCCTTGTAATTAATGTCCAAGTTTTTATGAGAGAATCATTTAATTGAATTCATATTCTTATTGGTGTTGATGATTGAATTAATATAATTATTTTCCAATTGGATAAGATATGACTTCAATTCTAATTGAGTTATAAAAATTGAATCAATAAATAAGATATTGTGATTACTATAAGTGGATTCAATTTTTTGATATTTTTTAAAACCCTTTTACCTCGCCAAATTAAAAACCTAGATAAATTGTTACATTTAGAAGAGCTCTAAGTTTCGTTCCCCATTACCTGATAATTCGACCTCGATCTCATCGAGTTATTATGCATCGCAGCCCTGCACCTAGGGTTGTCAACCCTTAGGTTCATTCTGTGGGACTTGATCTTTCTCTACCTTTTTATCAGTATTTGACAAAGAGTTAATTCCATGAATTTACTAATAAAAATAAAATATGCAAAACTCTCTAAAATAATAATATACTTATAAGTGCATACTAACAAGGGAATATAGGGTGTACATAACATTAAAACATGGAGCATACATAATATGGTTATTTAAAAGATATACTTTGTCATACCCTAAACTCAAAAAACGAGCTCACGAAATTTTCGATCGCCGAATCCGGTGTGACAACCTCTGTAGTACCCTATTCTCGGTTCTCAGTACCCATATACCAGATTTCGATCCTGGGATCCTATAAGGAGAATTTTCCAACATACATTTGTCTCATAAGAAGCATACCACAAGTTTACCCAAATCACAAAAGCAACATAATCATCACGTATCCACTAATATAAACATTTGAATACAATGCTGAAAAGGAAATATATATGTCAAAATCAAAGCTTCAGGAGACCGCTACACACTCCATGCTTAACACTGCTGCGACCTAACGCCACCTGCATGCATCTATCGTGCATAAGCTTATAGAAAGCTTAGAGGGTGGTGTAAGTGTGTACAATGCACGTGCCAAGCATATAGATATCAGAGTAAGTGGAAATACTGGCAATCCATAAATCGTACAATATTAGAGTAATACGGAAACATACTGGTAAGTCCATAAATATCATCAGCCTTATCCAGGCTTGTGATGCAAAACGTAATAAACTAATATCATATACTGAGGAAGCAATGTAGATCAGCTATGCAATACGGAGACATAGTAAGCCAAATGTAAGATACCGAGTCCACGAATACTGTCAACCTCAATTAGGTTATGTAATACATAAGCACAGTAAACCAAATGTTGTGTACTGAGGATGTAATGCAATATGCGATGCAAATGAAATGACCAAGCTAGAATGTGAAGTCGGCATGATAGTACGTAGTATTGCAGGCTACAGGGTCCATGACAAGGGACTTCTATCCAAACCAGTCTCATACCTAAATTTGGATAGTCAGACTCAATGTGGTAGACTCTTGATCTCAGGTTAGTCACACACCCCAACCAAAATCCTGGCCGTTACGAAGGTACACGTAATAAATAGTTGCGCACCACCAGCCCGAGTGGATAGTGAATGAATGAATGAATATGCAACTCCTACTCAATAAGTCCACATATCAATACTATACATCTCTGGGATCATCACCGGGGTCTAGTACACTCTACATGCAATCACTGCCCGCTGGACACACAACCATGCAAGTGGAAGAGACCTCACTATCCGCCTGGCTAGTAGTCAGCCAATATCTACCCGGCACATCTATAGCGGACCCATTTACGAGCTGGTCAAACTCAGCCTAATTATGCCCCCTACTCTCGAGCGGGTAAGGCCACACCCCCTCCCAACAGACCACGACACAGTCGGAGATGCGACCTACTGGTATACGGCTTTCATGCGATCATGTATTCACTCGGTCTTGACGTTGGAGCATCCTCTGGTACCAAGAGGGTTTAGGAATTTTCATCCAGGGCCATATATGGCGGCCCGATGCTAGTAATAGATTTCTGGTGTCCCATCTGGCCATCCACGACATGCCTGTGGAGGCTACGTCCTTGATGTTGATAGGGTGTACAGTAATCACAACACACAATACAAGATACATGAGTCATATAATCCAATCATGCACAATCCTACGCATACCATGGGCTCATGTGAGACAATCTCTGCCTATTAGGGAGTCTCATAGCAACCTGCCCAATGACATATGCAATGGTCAATCACATCTCATATCAAACATGCAGATGATGCATATAGGCATGTATCATGATGCTATGCTGTCATATACTCATAATCGATATCGACAACCGGCACCGATAATTGGCCACGACAATCGGAATCGGCCTCGATAATTGGAATCAGCCCTCGACAATCGGAATCGACCTTAATAATCAGCCTAACAAAGGGCCTAAGAGAAGGTCACAATGAAGACATTTAACCATCATTGCCCATCAATATAGACATTTAACCAACATTGTTCTCAAGGAGTGACCTTCATAGGGCCAAATATATAGTGGGCTCATGGCCTCGCACCAGGGCCTCATAAACATCAAGTGCGTCACACCAATGGGCCTCGTAAACTTCAAGTGGGCTGCATCAACAGGCCACACCAATGGACTGATAAACATCAAGTGGTCTTCATCAATGGGCCGCACCAATGGGCCGATAAACATCAAGTGGGCCTCATCCCATGGGCCTCATGTATATCACATTAAGCCTCACACATGGCCTCATGTACAGCAAGTGGGCCCTGCACATATAGCATGTGGGCCTGCATGAGTCAGATGGACAACATGGATATACAACGCATACATCACAATGGGCTGCCTGCCCTAGATGACATGGATAAAATACATCATGGTGGACCGTAGCCCATAAACAGTATGCATAAAAAACATACCTCAGATGGGTCCCATCTCAGTTGGTCGGTGCCGATAAAATACATACACCATGGTAGGGCCCACATAAATAAATGGTCTAGATGAAAAATGGGTGGACATCGTGGGTATAAAACAGATTCACGGCATGGATTATAAAACAGATGGACGACGTTGATATAAAATAGATGGATGGCGTTGATATAAAATAGATGGACGGCATTGATGAAGCATATATATCACTATGGTCCACCATCCAGTTGTATGGCCTACACATCACACTGTACAAATGGATGGTGTGAATACAGAATATATACATCAAGGTGGTCCCACACATGGACGGTGTGGATCAACGCATACATCATGGAGGGACCCACAGAACTTGCTAACACAACGAACTCATAACAACTATATAACTGGCGTGAGGTACTCCAGCCAATCCACTTTCCATCATACGGGATTGGACGGTGTGGATTCAACACATCCATCATGGTAGGCCCCACACGTGCAAAGTGTGCAGGGTGGGTCCCAACGAGTGAACGGATCACGTACATCAAGGTGGTCTCCACCGTCTTGATAATGGATGGTGTGGATAACACATATATCACGACTAGCCCCGCACGTGGCAGTTGGGGGCATGGATAAAACACTTACGTTATGGTGGGCTACATGCTGCCAGCACGTACCACATCAAGTGGATCCCCACCGTTAGTCCAGCAGCTATCAGCTACTAGATGGATAATCTTGATAAAACACATTTCATGGCTAGCCTATGATCTGGACGGCCAGGATGGGATGGGCCTGGATGTACAACACATCATCAAGTGGCCCCACTTAGATGGTGAGGATGTACGGTTGTAATATAATACGTACCTCATGATGGAGGCCCACATACCTTGACGTCAGTAGCCAAATAGCTAGGTGAGATACACCAGCTAATTCACTTCTAATGCAGGTGGGTCCCACATGGGGCCCACCATAATATTATATTAATATATTATAATATTATATATATATATATGATACACTGAGGTGGGTCACACTGTCCAGGAGGCTGGACAGTGTGGATCAATCACATGCATCACAGTGCTGCCGATCTGCACTGCTGCAGATGAACGGTAAGATGAACACATGCATCATGGGTCCCACGTGGACGGTAGTGATAAAACCCATACATTGTAGCATGGCGAAGTCCCACCTTCCTGCAACTGGACGGTGAGGATGAGACCCATTCATCAAGGTGGGTCCACATGTGTGGCCCACCATAGCTTTGAATAAAGTTGACATTTATGTTTTCTCTTCATCTGGGCCTGTCCAGACAGACAGGCCAGTGGGCCCAACACATGGGCAACATGGATATGATACATCATCATCGGGTTGGCCACCATACATCATTGCCATCAAGAGAGAGAGAGAGAGAGAGAGAGAGAGACGGTGTAGTGGAGGGACTCCACCACTATGGGCCCCTCATAAGATTACAACACAGATCAAATTGGGTCCCATCACAAGTGGATCATTAAATTGAAAATCAACGGTGGATCACCCACCTATTGGCCTCCTTCTTTAGCTCCTTAGACTCCTAGACTCCTTAGCTTGCTCTTTGATGGTGGTTAATGAAGATTGGTGGGTGGAGATGGGAGATAGGGTGGTAGGAAGTGGGCCACACTATAGCTTCTGCATGGGAAACTTGGAGTCCACCCTTGGGAGTTACTTGAAAAATGAAGTGTGAAATGAGAAAGAGAGAGAGAGAAGTGATGTGTATGACATGGGAGGTATGGGTCCCATTGACTTGTTGGTAAGAAAGGAATGGCTAGGTAAGGGTGTTGTTAACTTTGGGTGAGAGAGGAATGGGGGTGATGGAATATGTACTTGGCTTAATTGATTGGTGGATTGATGTGATGGGTTGTAGAGATTGCCTCAGAATTTGCAACGCACGGTGTTTTCCTTGAAATGAACGAGGGCCCACAACTCCTGGCCTAAGTATCGCATTGGCGCACGAGACACAGTGTTGAAACCGCGGCAACGGCGCGGTGCAAGAGTACAAGTCTCGGGTCGAGTCGACTCAGATCTATAGGACACGACTTATGTTCACGTGCAAATGCCGATTACAGATCGCGGGTTGTCAGAATTCAACCAGGAGGACTGCAGAAGCCTACGGAACGGTACGGGCTAGGATACGAGCCTTACCTACTTATCAAGCAATAATGACTAACAATTGTCTAGCAATAAACAAATGATAATAAAATTAAGAAATTTTACTAGTAAACTATCAAAAAGCAAATGAGGCTCAAAATCCTCTGATTTAATTCTTAAGCACAAAATGAGGCTCAAATACTCATATTTAGCTATTAAGACCACATAGAAACCTTCTAAAGTCACTTATCTAAGGTGTTATGGTCTCCTAAGTCTCTAAGGAGGTAAGCCGTGGAGAAGGCCATTAGAACACTTAAGTATCTAAGGTCTTCATCACTAGGAGAAAATCTTAAATTAGATTCAAACTCCTTTGTATCATCCCATGTTGCCTCCATTATCTTACCTTTGAATCTTACTTTGCTACGGCATTTAGAGACAATATGTCCATACACCTCACAGTTATGACATTGGATTTCTCTCAACTTCTTGAAGGGTTTACCTATGCACTTCTCAACCATTTTTCCCTTCTTATCATAACATTTCCCTCTATTCAAATTGAGAAATTTTTTGAATTTTCTAGTCACTTCTTGTTTCTCATCTTCTTCCTCACTATCATCTCTGGATTCAATTTTCATATCCTTATGCCTATTTAAAGTTTTTAAGATAGTGTGTTTCCTTCTAAAGGGGGTCTTAAAGTCTAATTCATATGTTTGTAAGGAACCTATTACGCCCCAAACCCGGGGACGGACAATTTCCGTGATGCCCTGAATCCGGCACTTAACTTCCATACACCAAGTCCCGAGTTCAGCCCACCACCAGGAAAATTTTTGACTGAATTTATATATATATATATATATATATATATATATATATATAATACCTAAGCATGAAGATCCATGATTAAAATACCAAGCAATACTATCTATTATAAATCTTGATGGTTACAAGTACAATGCTTTCCACAAGGTATACAACGTCAACATTGCCAAATCAAAAAATAGATACAATGCATCAAGAAAGCTAAGTCTTCCAAGCTACTCCTACCATGAAAAAAATGGGAAATAGGAAGCTTAGGCAAAAAGCCTAATGAGTACACACGTGTGTGCAGTGTGTCCTAATGCAAGTAAGATAAATATGCCACAAAGAAATCATGTATGGTGAAAGGCATATAGTACGTAAGGTATGATGTTGTTCACTCCCCAAGTATAGGGTTGCGATGTAGTAATAATCTCGGTAAGACTGAGGTCGAATCCACAGGGACTGAAACCTGTACGTAATATGAAAATAACTAGAACTAGAACTAGAATGAGATGCAATCTAAACCAAGTGAATATGAGAGAATAATGGTAAAAATATTAGTCTAAAATTCGTAAAAATCAAAGGTAGGAAACTAGGGTGCTAAGGATCCACTTGTAGAGATCAGGGAGATCTACGCTTGATTCATGAACTCAACTGGACTTCGAGTCCTATCTTCATCTAGTTGGAAAATATAACAGAAAAAATCAAATATAAACTTCTTTTGATCTAGTTTTCAATAGATAAGAAGGATGTAAATTAGAATGGATTCCATCACAAAATCATGCCCATGAGACAAAGTAAACAGCAGATTAAACCAATCCACAACCAACCTGAGAGATGTATGAATGTTAGGAAAGATTCCATCATCCAACCATGTCCAAGGGGCGATGGTGAGCAACAGGCCTTCCTGACTTCATAATCATAAAAAGTAAAAGGAAATACTCAAGCCATTGCAGATCTATTGTAATGTAAGTCACAACAAATCATTAAAAACTAAAGGCATTCCTTAACATCAAACTAAGATCAAAATCTATTCAGTCACAAATCCAAGCCATAAAGATCTCCCATCATGCCACAAGCTTCACCTCTTAGCCCTAGCTAAGAGGTTTAGCCCACCATTATTGGGCTAGGTCTCTAAGATTTAAAGAAAACAGTAAACAAGGGAGGAAATTCTAAAACAACTCTCTCTCTCTCTCTCTCTCTCTCTCTCTCTCTCTCTCTCTCTCACTCACGTTCACACCAGATTGGATGTCGCTCTCTCTTTCTCCTCTTTCTCTTTATAGCTGTGAAGGATGGTGGAGAAGTCGGCTGGAAGAGAGAAATAGAGAAATCACGTAATCAACGTGCGTGCATAAGTTGCCTATAAAAAACACTTGCTTAAATCCTGTTTACATAGCCAAAACGACAGCCAAAAATTGCCCACTTTCCTTTTTGATTGGCGGGTAATCTTTCAATCTGTACCATTCACATAGTTGGCCATAGGTTAATCCTTTGATGGGTCATCTTTCTGTCTCTGATAGTCCCATCTTTCAATGTTCAATCAGCCAACCAAGACTCTATTTTTACTAGCAGATGGACTCTTGTTGCTTCTTGCGTTTGATTTGTTCCTTAGGATGGTTCGGATTTTATTTGTTCCTTAGGATGGTTCGGATTTTCACTCACTGATCCTTGGCCCACCAAGATCCTTGTGCGGAGCTGCTGTAAAAACCATTGTGAAAACTTGTTTACGCAGCTGCAAAGATTACGTAGCCAGCTGTCTTGCGTAATCGAAATAGCAGGAATCCTACTGGCTTAGTGCATGCACAACGACGTACTTCTAAAAAAGGAGAACATCCCTACAGACAGTTTTGAATGACCAAATAGATGGACGGTGTGGATTGTCGGGACATCCACTCACAGTGGCCCACAACTCGTCTAAACAGTTGTTACCCCTTAATCTTGTAATGCATAGGCGCTCCTTCAGTTGAGAACTGTGTGTTCATACGTGCACCCCAACGTGTGATCTTTACAGGGTTTTAATCTTAGATGAACCCTTTGCATGATGGACGGTTTGGATCGTCCACACGGGTCACGATGATGGCCCACAGTAATCCACAAGTTGGCCTCCCGCGTCAGTTGCGGCAGCAGAAAAATGGAGGTTTCCGTTTTTGATTGGGAGTCGGGTCAGTGTATGCTGACCGACTCCCCAAATTCGGTGCACCTTTTATGCACGTGTGTTGTGCACACTCGCTCCATGGAAGTGGATCCCATCTTGATGTTTTGAGAAATCTGCTCCGTTCATCTGCATTTCCAGCTCATTTAATGGGTTGAGACCAAAAGTGGAGCCTATCCAAATATTGGGTGGGCCCTAGTTTGACAATTTATGGACTGATCTGTACATTGGGCCACTTCCACAGGGATCCGGGGGCTGAAATTCGACATGTATGGTTAATTTATGGCCCTCAAGCCATATCTGAAGTTTCGAGCCAAATGGATGGTGAGAACCCTATGATCTTGCATTCTAAACGAATTTCAGGCCTCTTTAGCATGACACACGTGATTTTCTTGAATATCGGCCGTATAAAATCATCGATCTCAGTCCCCTAAAGTCCGTCCCTTGCCTTGATGATTCAGGAGCGTCAAATCTATACATTTAGCACCCTTTTCAATCTAAGCTCCTAAATTCACCTTGCATCACAAACACGATTAAAATAGGGCGTTAAATGGTTTCATGCTCATAAAATCAAGTAAAATTGGGGTCTAATATGCAATATTTGACCCTCCACATAACTCTCATCCATCATTTTGCTAATCCCGATCAAAGTATGTGAAAAATAAATTGAGAATATAGTACAATTTTTAAAAACTCGAGTGATTTTTGAAAACAATCCAGATACTAGAAGTCTAAGATTCATGAATATTGGGCACTACATTCTCCTATACTCAAGCGCACGGTAAACTTCATAATAAATATTAAAGTATTAATCCATCAATTAGTAAAAATTCTAAACATTAGGATCCATGAGTGTATCGTGTAATCTCGGCTTATCATTAAGGTTCACTTCTCTACTTCATGATATCATTGGTAACCAATAAGAGAATTCATGACAACCAAAACCTGCCTCATAAATTCCAACTTTTTTATTTTTCTATTAAAAGTAATGCCAAGGAGGGGAATTAAATCTTCACCTATAGGGAGCGAACCTATGCTAAAGACCATTCAGCTAGCCCTTTCTGACTATTATTCTTGGGGAATCATCCTTCACCTATAGGGAACAAACCTATGGTGAAGACCATTCGCCCAACCCTTTCAATTCTTCTTTATAAACATGATGGTAGAACTTCGCAGGTTGGTTCCTTTTATGCTTAGTGATTACCAGTTAATCCTCTAATATCGAACTAAAACGTTCATATGTAAGCGAGATGTGGCGTGTGAAATCATGACTCAATCAATGTTTATTACTTTTAATCATGGATTAATAACTCGAACTTAACTGTGAAATCTATCAGATAACTAAATCTAAGAGACATAAATTCCCAACACTCCGTATCTTATAATTCTAAATCAATGATGGCCGCCAAGATCACTTCGAATTCACAAAATTTCCAATTTTAAAATTTTTAAAATTTTCACAATTTTTGCTCAAGACCGAGAAAATACTAATTAGGTGACCTAATCTCCCACTCCCAACCTAACATCAGCATTGTCCTCAATGTAAAAGAGATAAACATGCAATGCACATGGGACAATGAAAGTAAAAGAGGAGAGATGGAGAGATAGTACCTGGACAAAAGAATCAAGAGGCTTTCTAAAGATATTAATGGAAGAGTGGGTCAGCATAAGAGAGAAACTAACAAAAAACAAACTATCCTAAAGCAATGTAGAAAGCAAACTAGCCTAATGGCATAAAACCAACTAACCTAAAATAATATAAAGCAAACTACCCTAGTCCTATGAAAGCAGTAAACCTAACTATACCTCCGTCAAACTAAGAGATCAATCCTGGTAAATAGGATCATTCAATGGCATGGACATGTTCTCTAAATCAAATTTCTCGACAAATGGCTTTAATCGATGTCCATTCACTTTAAACTCATTGACATTGTCTGGATTCCGAATCTTGATAGCCTCATGAAGATAAACATTGATAACTGTAAAAGGGTCAGTCTAATGAGATCGAAGCTTACCCAGAAGGACATGTAATCGAGAATTATATAAAAGGAGTTTCTCACCAGGCGTGAATGATTTTCGTAGAATATGTTAGTCATGAAAAGCCTTCATCTTGTCCTTGTAAATTCTCGAGTTCTCATACGCGTCATTTCGAATTTCTTCGAGTTCATTCACCTGAAGTTTGCGTAGCGAGCCAGCCTTGTCCAGATTAAAATTCAGATTTTTGATTGCCCAGTAGGCTCTATGTTCCAACTCCACAAGCAAGTGGCAAGCCTTCCCATAGACAAGTCTAAAGGGAGATATTCCAATAGGGGTTTTAAAATCAGTATGGTAAGCCCATAAGGCATTGGTCAATCGGATTGACCAATCCTTACGGTCAGAGTTAATCGTTTTATCCAAAATGTGTTTGATCTCCCTGTTGGAAATCTCAACTTACCCACTTGTCTGTGGGTGGTATAGGGTGCTCACCTTATGAGAGATACTGTATTTCTTCGTTAAACTCTCGAATGGCTTATTACAAAAGTGTGAGCCCCCATCACTAATGATAGCTCGAGGTGTTCCGAATCGGGAAAGGATGTTCTCTTTTAGGAATTTAATGACCGTGTGATGGTCATTAGTCCGACATGGAATCGCCTTAACCCATTTAGTGACATAGTCTATGGCGAGCAAAATATATAGATTTTCAACAGATTAGGGGAATGGTCCCATAAAATCGATGCCCCAGCAATCAAATGGCTCTATGATAAGAATGAGATTTAAGGGCATCATATTTCGATGGGACAACGCTCCCAATTTCTGACAACGCTCACAAGCTTTGCAAAACTCATGAGTGTCTCTGAACATAGTGGGCTAGTAAAAGCCACACTGTAAAATCTTGGTCGTACTCTTTTTAGCAGAAAAGCGACCACCAGAGGCCAGCGAGTGACAGAAGGAGATGACACTTTGATGCTCATCGTCTGACACACATCCCCTTAAGATTTAGTCTGAACAATATTTAAACAAATATGGATCATCTCAGAAAAAGTTGCGCACCTCGGTGAAAATTTTATTCTTATCTTGCGCAGTCCAATATATCGGTAGGAAACCTGTGGCAAGATAATTAGCGATATTAGCGAACCAAGGTGAATGGGAGACTCTGAACAACTTTTCGTCACGGAACATGTCATTGATATGTGTCATCTTAAGGGAATTACAGGGATTAAGGCGAGAAAGATGATCAGCCACTACATTTTCTACTCCCTTTTTATCTTTTATTTCTAAGTCAAATTCCTGGAGTAGAAGGATCCATCTTATCAGGCGAGGCTTAGCAACATTGTTAGACAGAAGATGCTTAAGCGCCGCGTGATTTGTGTAAATAATGATCTTGGATCCGATTAAGTAGGACCTAAATTTGTCCAAAGCGAACACTACGGCTAAGAGTTTCTATTTCATAGTCGAGTAGTTCACTTGAGCAATATTTAGAGTCTTACTCGCATAATGAATAACGTAGGGTTACTTATCTTTTCTCTGGCCTAGAACCGTCCCAAGAGCATAATCAGACACATCACACATAGGTTCAAAAGGAATGCTTCAGTCAGATGGTTATATGATGGGTGCACTGGTTAACATACTCTTAAGCTTAGTGAAAGCTTCCTGACATGGCTTAGTCGACTCGTATGGTGCATCCTTTTGAAGTAGATTACATAGAGGACGAGAGATAAGACTAAAGTCCATTATGAATCTTCTGTAAAACCCGGCGTGTCCTAAGAAGGATCACACGTCCTGTATGTTCTTAGGTGGAGGTAGGTTAGAGATAAGATCAATTTTTGCCTTATCTGCCTCGATTCCTTTGGACAAGATAATATGTCCAAGGACAATTTCCTTATAAACCATGAAATGACACTTCTCCCAATTGAGTACCAAGTTCTTTTCTTCACATCTTTTCAGCACACATTTAAGACTTTCTAAGCACTCGCTGAAAGATGGACCGAAGACAGAGAAATCGTTCATGAAGACCTCTAGATATTGCCCCACCATGTCAGAAAAGATACTATCATACATCGCTAAAAGGTGGCAAGGGCATTACATAGTCCGAATGGCATTCTTCGGTAAGCAAAGGTGTCGTAGGAACATGTAAACGTAGTCTTTTCCTGATCTTCAGGGGCGATCTCTTTCTGATTGTAGCCTAAATATCCATCAAGGAAACAATAATAGGAATGACCAGCTAACCTTTCCAAGATCTAATCAATGAAGGGTAAAGAGAAGTGGTCCTTCATCGTGACAATATTCAACTTCCTGTAGTCAATGCACATTCTCCAACCAGTAGTAACTCTAGTTGGCACGAGTTCATTATTTACATTGGCTACGATGGTGATCTCGAACTTCTTAGGAACCACCTTAGTTGAACTCACTCATTGACTATCAGATGTAGGGTATATGATACTCACATCCAATAGCTTAAAAACCTCAGCCTTAACCACTTCCTTCATGTTTGGATTTAGTCTACGTTGTGATTGCCAAGCGGTCTTCACATTATGTAACGCCCCAGATTTTTGCCAACTTGGGATTAGACATCCTTAGGCAATGGGTCAATCCTAACACAGGTTTAACTTCTTAAATGCTCAATTAAAGTCTCAAATCGTCCCTTAAATCATTTTCTTCACAAATCCCACCTTTCACTACCTTGTGCTTTCAATCTTTCAAAGCACCTTCGCCCTAGACACTATCTTAAACTAGCTAAGTAGTATAACTTGGATCACTTTATATACAAACTACAATGGACTAAGTTCCACCTCAGACAAAAAAATCACTTAGGATTAAATCCTTTAGAAATTGACAAAGTGAACTAGGTGTTAAACTAGATTAGCCATGAAATCCATTTGAATCGCTTTAAATACGATCTGCAAGACCCGAAACTTGCAGTAATCATTGACGCTAGGTTACCCTAAAGTTTAGAACCAAACTCATTTCCGTCCGCTTCTCGGGAATGAAACGAAACTTCAGTATTAAGTCTAGATCGTACATCGGGAGTCCGATTAACCCGAAGCTAAGGAACTAGGACCGCCCACCGGGCTTAACAATCATCTCAAAAATCAGCTCCATCCGATGTTCCACGGCCATTCGTTTCGAATCGGAGCGAGGTAGTGTGAAAAACACTATTCATATCCAAAAATAAATATCTGGAATAGTGATCGGCATCATTCGTTGACGCGTCAAGATAAGCAACCCGACCGTCGAATCGGACCAAATTACACCCTCGGATTAAGAAAAATTTCAGAACATTTACATGTACTTGGAATTTCGATCGTGGCCCACCGACCGTCGAATCGAAAGTGGTCCACCACGTGCGATCTGGGTATCCGATCGAGTCAAAACGTAATCCCACGTTGATCCATCGATGGTGAGCTTAAGTCGACGTTTGGTTCAAAGAGGGCCACCGAACTTCCCTTTTGAAAGTGGAAAAGTGGCGAAGTGCCTATATAAGCAGTCACCCTTGAACCTGAGTCTATTTTGGGAATGTTTTAGGCTATATAAGGAGCTTAGAGCACCCTCTCTTCCAGCTATACGAATTTGGGTTTTGGGAGAGAGAAAAGAGAGAGAAAGTGAGGAAGAAGTGGGAGAATCTCCCTGCCGTCGTTCCCTGCCATCCAACGGCCTACACCGCTTCATTCCAGGTGTTTTCCCGGCGTTTTCCGTCCCATTTAAAGGTAAGAAACCCTAACCCTAGGTCTGATTTGTGGAGGGATCGATGTGGGTTGCGTAACGACTAACCGATTCCGCTCTGTAGGCTAGAAATCTCCTGTATACGGAAGTTCTGCTACCCTTGCTGATTCGTTTCATTTCCATAGGCAAAGGTGAGGACTTTAAGTGTATAAGTTACGGTTTTCAACGCTTTCAATGTCAGATAATGGTAGATTCATGATCTGCATGCAATTGCACATGTACAAAGTGCTTTCCGTTTCCTGTTTCGATTAACGTGGTAGAATTTGGAATTTCACATACTCTTAGTATCCGTATAAATACCGTATACGTATTTTTTTGGGATAAATGTTTGACATGTTTATTTAATGTATGATTATATAATATATGAATAAAATACTAGTTTGGCGAAAGGGATCGCCAAAATACATGTTCACTTGTAAATGTGACGTATGTTGAAATTGTGTATGTTAGAAATACCGTATACGTATTTCTTTTGGAATAATGTTTGACATACTTATTTAATATATGATTATACAATATATGAATAAAATATTAGCTTGGCGAAAAGAATCGCCGTATTACAAGTTCCCTTGTAAACACTATGTATGTTGAAATTGGGTATCCTGAAAAATACCCTATACGTATAAAATTTGCTGATGCAATTGTCATGATTAATTGCTGTAGTAATATATTATACATGGATAAAATACTCACTTGGCTAAAGGATAGCCCTAATACATGTTTTGCTAACATACGCCATGTATGACGTAATAGTGTATTCTAAGTTTTGTGAAAATGACTGAATGAGTATAGAATCCTCATTCGTGCTCGCCATGACTAAATGTCATGGAATCATGATTGTTGTATTGGCGATACCCTTTTGACGAAAGGATTTTCCCTAGTTCACGCCACGGCCAATATACACTATATACGCTGAGATGTGTGGCCCAAGTGTTTGCGGAAATGATTGAATGAATATGGAACTTGGATTCCTGCTTGCCATGACCATCCGTCGTGGGTGTACGCGTGTTATGATTGGGGCAACTCCCTAGGGAAAGGATTTGGCCTAATGCCTATGTGATCGACATATGTCATGTATGTTGATGTATGTTTGTTTAAGTGTTTCTTGAAATGCCTGAATGAGTATATACGCTGAGATGTGTGGCCCAAGTGTTTGCGGAAATGATTGAATGAATATGGAACTTGGATTCCTGCTTGCCATGACCATCCGTCGTGGGTGTACGCGTGTTATGATTGGGGCAACTCCCTAGGGAAAGGATTTGGCCTAATGCCTATGTGATCGACATATGTCATGTATGTTGATGTATGTTTGTTTAAGTGTTTCTTGAAATGCCTGAATGAGTAGTGGTTAGTAAATTGTAATGTTTTAGGGTGTTGAGATGGGATTCTCAACTACTCTAGAGACATGTATGACTACCTCCATGAGGTTATTTGCTTAAACCGCTTACTTGTAATATATGTGTTTGTATTCCTATTGATGAAGTGCTTTACAACATGCTTTCTATCATGCTTTATAACATGCCTTATAACATGCCTACTAGCATGCTTTAATTACTTTGTTATTATGCTTTACTCCACATGCTATGGATGCGAATTGATTGTGTTTGGGGCTATGATTATAGTCCAGACAATCGGTACTGTAATTGAATTCGTGGTTGCAATTCATTTGCCACGTGAGATGTGTTCGACGAACCCGAGTCGTACTTCGGTTGGCGATAGTGGTCGGCCACGCGAAGTGCTTATGCACTTCATGTCGTTCAACTTGTTGTGCGCTCGAGCTAGCCGAGCTCGTCAGATAACCCGATTTGTCTAATGTATGTTCACCATGTTTGGTCGCCTCTGCTTGAACCTAGGGTACCAAACTTACCAGTGAAATCCCTTTTAACCATGGTACCTCGATCCGCTAAGACGCATGAGCCGGGCATGGTGGTATGGGACACCGTGGTTGAGCTGTCGGCCTACGCTGGGGTCATGTACCTCCCCGTAGTGACCATTGCGCAACCAACCTCGTGAGCCGATTATGGTGGTATGGGACACTATATTCGAGCTGTCGATACTTACGGCGAGAGCCGAGTACGGTGAGACCTGTGCTCGTGCTGACGGGCGACGAGTCCTCCGTAGTATCTTCGAGTATACTCCAAGGTCTGTGATTGGCGACGAGTCTTTCACAAAGAAGCCCGGAGTATGAGTTGAGCCGAGTACGGTGAGACCGTATTCGAGCCGACGGCTAGTGATTGAGCAGTACGGTGAGATATGTACTTGAGCCGACGGCCAACAATTGAGCCGCATACGGTGAGATCTAGATCCGAGCTGACGGTGACGAGCCCTTTGCGATGCCTTCACTACGCTTCTCAAACCATAATATCGTATGAGATTAACTAGGACTGACGACCCTAGAATGGATCATGTTTGGGAATGATACAAGGGAGGTACCTTAGTTTCCCAATACTGCTGGTTGAAATGGACTAATAATAACTCGGTAATCATGATCATCATGCACCGCATGTGCTTTGTAGATGTGGCGCACTAAGGGAGTAGCATTCGCGAACGTAAGATGATGTCGCTTGAGGGTGGTTTGGCAAGGGCATACAGCATCATGTCATATCATTTTTGCACTTAACAAGAGTAATTAGAAATGTTTGATTTGTACTGCGTTATCATTACTGCTTGATTGATTTGATAACATGTTAACCTATGCTTTACTGTTCCACTGAGTTGATCACTCACTCCCACGTTACGGGACGGTGTTTGCAACACCAACCAGATTTATTGAGTTTCAGGTGGTGGCGATGCTTGTGAAGCAGAGCCGGACTACTTCTATGATGATAGGAGGAATTCTCCTATCTGTATCTCTCTGACGGGTCTCTGAAGACCTGGTACTGTATTGACGGGGCTATGGTATTTGGGATAGGAGACATTACACTTCCTCACATTTGGTACATTTTAGAACTGCACTTGTATTTATTTAACCTGGTAATGTTATCACACTCTGGAGACTCATCATAAGTTATATATTTTATCTATCTATCACAGTCTTCCGCTTGCAAATTTAACTGTCTCTGGAGTATGATATGCTGTTTTGGCTTAATCTTACTCATGTTCAATGCACGAATACTGTCAACATTCAATCCTCATTCATTTTGTTGCATAAGTGATGTTCTGGAACTCGGAAGTTGAGTTTATGCTCGACCCCCGATTTTCAGGGCGTTACAAGATGGTATCAAAGCATGATTTTGATTAAACCGGACCTGGGTTATGGTCACACGACGCACACTGACGCACTCTGACTTAGGAGGGAGCGACGGAATGTAGAAACAGTCTTAGACATCCCTGTTCCGTCTAGCGGCTAGTTCACTGAAAACGAACGCCGAAATCGAGTCTGTATTCAACCATGGTCGCACGGGTCGACCTTAAAACATTCCTAGGCCGTCTATCAATGAGTCTAGATTACAATCCACTTCACCCTAACCGTTGACCATCGGTAGAATATAGGATAGGCGTGATGAGGATAACTACTCCGAATCCTCGAAACTTCTCTGGACTCCTTGCAGAGACTTCTCGAATCCATGAGGAAAGAAAGCAGAGACTAGAAATAAATTCTAAGAAATCCAAAATTGATTAATGAATGAAGAAAAAAAAAATGAGTTCACAACCCTTTAAATAGGAATGCCAAGCAATGGTAAAGAAATCAGAAACAAACTACAACTAAAACTCCTAGAATTCGCGACTTACCATAAGGTGGTGATGTCTGCTAGTGCGCAAAGTTTTCAGCCAAGAATAATAAGTGTCCTATTTGGCTTCACCAAACCATTCTCCTAATTATTCTAAGCCTCTTACGCGATGAGCGCAACTCCTAAAGCCCAATGGATGAAGAGTAACTAAACAAAAATTACTGTTTTAGTAAAATGAAATTAAAACAGGGAAATGACTGTCATCCGGAGGCGTTTCTCGCAATTCCGGGCTATGCAACCCAGCATAGCTGGGTTGGTTGGCTTCATTAGCTCGTTCTACCCCAAATTCATATATTTTACGTCAGACAACTCATTCCGGATTGCAAGTTACGTCTGGTTTCCCCGAAACTACCTAAAATGAAGCGAATCGGGATCGGGGGGCCAAACGGAGCACTCCCGGAGGGATCCAAGGTGGGAACCAGTGATTTTTGGGGCCCAGGGGACTGGAGGAACACAGCCCCACCGCGGCGGCGCGGTTCCGGCCAAGTCCGACCGCGGCGCCACCGCGCCACCGGCGGCGGACCGCGGTCCGGTGGCCCATCTGAGGTGGGGCCAAGGCTGGGGTTGGTCGGCCCGACCTCCCCTACCCCATGGCACGTGCCATTTTGGCAAATGGTTAGGATTTTTGGGATTGGAGCCCCCTCTCTCTCACATCTTCCCTTCCAAACGCCCTCCCCTTCTATTTCCGATTTTCTCCCTCAAACCTTTTCTCCAATCTTTCGTTCCACCATATTCGGCCATGATCCACCCATTCCCATCGATCACAGCAACCCTAACCTCCTACCTTTCCCCTTTCTTCCACATTTAAGCTCTCACACCTCCCATTCGAAGCTCACATTCGTGCAAGCTCTCTAAGCCATCCTACTTTTCCATTTTCCTTCTCCATTCGCTGTCTTTGGGGCCTTTACAACATCTGTTGAGGCTCACATCCATGGAGAACCAAAAACTCCAGCCCCCCCATTTCCCTTATCCTCATTTTCCATGGCTCTATCCGAGCTCATCCATATGTTGTCTTGTAGTTTGCGTGGGCTACTATCTTCGGGTGGGTATGTTTTCCTGATGATAGGTGTAGTAGCTGGTAGAATGTTTTAGGTATTTGAGAACGTTTAGGGTCCGTTCAGCCAAATTACATTAGGTAAGTTTACGGTGGATAGAATTGTGAAAATAATAATAAATGTATATGTTGGGTATGGCCCCTAGATTGGGTGTATCCTATGTCTTTCGACACCATGTTTAGAATGTACGTAATTAAGACTAGAATTCTGAGATTTCCTTTCCAATAACACTTAGAAATTTTCCCATCGTGGGGTATGGAAAATCCCATCTCACGTTTTTCCAACACCAGGCTCATTTTCCAAGACCTATAAAATTTAATCCCCTCCCACCCTCCTACCAACCATGTCACACCCAATCCCAAGGTAGGATTAGTAATGCGGTCCCATTTAATACAATTTAAGGCCATTGGCCAAATTGTGTTGAAGTGATAAAGTCCCTTGATATACATTGACCCACCGCGCTCTGATAGCTTAAGCTTTTGGAGTAAATGGTTGATTGACAAATAGACCCTTGGAGTTTTGGACCTAAAGCAGTGCTCCTAGATTTCGACAGACCTGACCGTAGAGAGAATTCAACAAATTAATAATGTGAACCTTAGGATCCTCTTAGCTGGTATGAGCATATGTGAAATGCTTGGGCGTAGTTAAATTTAACTACAGGCAACTCAGTTCCAATTAGACAACTTTGACCCTAAGTGATAAAACCCTTCCTTGTATTAGAAATGAAGTGAAATCATCTAGCGTATAAGCATAGACTTTGGACTCACCTATGGATTTCCTCTACTCCTAAATTAAGACTAGACTACTGGTTAGGCTAAGGAAAGTAAAAGACTAATTAATTATGCTAGGTCAATTGAATAATAGACTTAGTTATTCGGCTTAACTGACTCAGACCCACTACACAACATTCCTTCTGTGTTGGCCTAACCACTTGCAACTAAAAGTTTATAATTTTGTCCCTGAAAAGTGATAGGAGTATATAGCTGATAGAGACTTTGTCTTTTAGGCCTAAGGAATTGCCCAAATGGGCAACAGACAGTTAGGAATTAGGTCCCAAGTCGCATGCCATGTCGGCATACGTATTGTGCTTATGAACGTAGAAAGATAGCCTGCCTATCAAGCTAGACATGATTAAATAGGATAAGTCTGGACCGCGACAAAAATTCCTTGGTAGAATTAGGCATCTTGCCTCAAACTCACACCCATTCGTGATAGCCCCTTTCTATAATCCTAGGTACCAAAAATGATGTAGTGGGAGACCGCATCTCATTTCGTGTCAAGAATAGGGTATAAATTACACCTTGTTCCAATGTACGGAGCAGGACATAAATCTTAAGCCTTGAGGGTGAAAATAAAATTTTAAGGGGGGTAGAACATTATGATCCCAATCTAGTTAGGTCACCTATTGCATCTCTTTGATCTGGGCGGCACAGCGGAAACGCGGTGGACCCTATCCCACTGGCCCAGGATCGAAACGGTGCTCGTTGAATACGAACATTATAGAAGCCCTAGCCTGCCCTAGTAAGATTTGATTCACCATTTCCTTGGACATAGATAATAATGAGGACTCTCTTAGATTAAGACCTAAAGGGCAACCTTAGAATAAACCATTTAAACCTTTCAATGATGGAAATTCCCTACGTTTTTAGAGTGATCAGTATACGGAGTTACTGAAATATACAACTGCGAAACATTCGCGGCTTGACCCAATTCTCAATCCTGGATGACTACCAGCGGACTCCCTGCTTGACCGAGCAGAAGACCGGATCTACCAGACTGGGAAGGGATACGATGAGCATTCTACCCTGGTCAGGTAGATGATCGATGTATCGGGATCGAGCCCACTATTACCATCTCGCCGTGTTGGTCAAACAATGAAAACAACTATCTTACTCTAAATTGTGGGAATTGTCGTCGAGACTCCAAATAGGTAAAGAAATAAATGGTAGCAAACCATCAGGGTATGAGGAATGGATAAAGAATTAAGTTTTAAGGGGGGTAGACCAAAATGAACCAGCTGGTATATACCCTACCACGCGTAGGAACTCAAAATCAATAAGCCTTAGGCAAATGAAATAATAGAAATCTTTCCTTATTACCCTTAGACAATTTCGGGGACGAAATTTTGTTTTAAGGGGGGTAGATTGTAACGCCCCGGATTTTTGTCAACTTGGGATTAGACATCCTTAGGCAATGGGTCAATCCTAACACAGGTTTAACTTCTTAAACGCTCAATTAAAGTCTCAAATCGTCCCTTAAATCATTTTCTTCACAAATCCCACCTTTCACTACCTTGTGCTTTCAATCTTTCAAAGCACCTTCGCCCTAG
The DNA here is from genome assembly GCA_030180095.1 of Magnolia changhungtana. Taxonomy (NCBI): domain Eukaryota; kingdom Viridiplantae; phylum Streptophyta; class Magnoliopsida; order Magnoliales; family Magnoliaceae; genus Magnolia; species Magnolia changhungtana. The sequence goes on from JASAUF010000554.1 coordinate 3,950,137, forward strand.
ACACTATCTTAAACTAGCTAAGTAGTATAACTTGGATCACTTTATATACAAACTACAATGGACTAAGTTCCACCTCAGACAAAAAAATCACTTAGGATTAAATCCTTTAGAAATTGACAAAGTGAACTAGGTGTTAAACTAGATTAGCCATGAAATCCATTTGAATCGCTTTAAATACGATCTGCAAGACCCGAAACTTGCAGAATCATTGACGCTAGGTTACCCTAAAGTTTAGAACCAAACTCATTTCCCGTCTGCTCTCGGGAATGAAACGAAACTTCGTATTAAGTCTAGATCGTACATCGGGAGTCCGATTAACCCGAAGCTAAGGAACTAGGACCGCCCCACTGGGCTTAACAATCATCTCAAAAATCAGCTCCATCCGATGTTCCACGGCCATTCGTTTCGAATCGGAGCGAGGTAGTGTGAAAAACACTATTCATATCCAAAAATAAATATCTGGAATAGTGATCTGGCATCATTCGTTGACGTCGCCAGTATTAAGCAACCTGACCGTCAGAATCAGACCAAATTACACCCTCGGATTAAGAAAAATTTCGGGAACATTTACATGTACTTGGAATTTCGATCGTGGCCCACTGACCGTCGTGAAAGTGGTCCACCACGTGCGATCTGGGTATCCGATCGAGTCAAAAACGTAATCCCACGTTGATCCATCGATGGTGAGCTTAAGTCTGACGTTTGGTTCAAAGAGGGCCACCAGAACTTCCCTTTTGAGCTGGAAAAGTGGCGAAGTGCCTATATAAGCGGTCACCCTTGAACCTGAGTCTATTTTGGGAATGTTTTAGGCTATATAAGGAGCTTAGAGCACCCTCTCTTCCAGCTATACGAATTTGGGTTTTGGGAGAGAGAAAAGAGAGAGAAAGTGAGGAAGAAGTGGGAGAATCTCCCTGCCGTCGTTCCCTGCCATCCAACGGCCTACACCGCTTCATTCCGGTGTTTTCCGGCGTTTTTCCGTCCCATTTAAAGGTAAGAAACCCTAACCCTAGGTCTGATTTGTGGAGGGATCGATGTGGGTTGCGTAACGACTAACCGATTCCGCTCTGTAGGCTAGAAATCTCCTGTATACGGAAGTTCTGCTACCCTTGCTGATTCGTTTCATTTCCATAGGCAAAGGTGAGGACTTTAAGTGTATAAGTTACGGTTTTCAACGCTTTCAATGTCAGATAATGGTAGATTCATGATCTGCATGCAATTGCACATGTACTAAGTGCTTTCCGTTTCCTGTTTCGATTAACGTGGTAGAATTTGGAATTTCACATACTCTTAGTATCCGTATAAATACCGTATACGTATTTTTTGGGATAAATGTTTGACATGTTTATTTAATGTATGATTATATAATATATGAATAAAATACTAGTTTGGCGAAAGGGATCGCCAAAATACATGTTCACTTGTAAATGTGACGTATGTTGAAATTGTGTATGTTAGAAATACCGTATACGTATTTCTTTTGGAATAATGTTTGACATACTTATTTAATATATGATTATACAATATATGAATAAAATATTAGCTTGGCGAAAAGAATCGCCAGTATTACAAGTTCCCTTGTAAACACTATGTATGTTGAAATTGGGTATCCTGGAAAATACCCTATACGTATAAAATTTCCTGATGCAATTGTCATGATTAATTGTTGTAGTAATATATTATACATGGATAAAATACTCACTTGGCTAAAGGATAGCCCTAATACATGTTTTGCTAACATACGCCATGTATGACGTAATAGTGTATTCTAAGTTTTGTGAAAATAGTGAATGAGTATAGAATCCTCATTCGTGCTCGCCATGACTAAATGTCATGGAATCATGATTGTTGTATTGGCGATACCCTTTTGACGAAAGGATTTTCCCTAGTTCACGCCACGGCCAATATACACTATATACGCCGAGATGTGTGGCCCAAGTGTTTGCGGAAATGATTGAATGAATATGGAACTTGGATTCTCGCTTGCCATGACCATCCGTCATGGGTGTACGCGATGTTATGATTGGGGCAACTCCCTAGGGAAAGGATTTGGCCTAATGCCTATGTGATCGACATATGTCATGTATGTTGATGTATGTTTGTTTAAGTGTTTCTTGAAATGCCTAATGAGTATATACGCCGAGATGTGTGGCCCAAGTGTTTGCGGAAATGATTGAATGAAAATGGAACTTGGATTCACTGCTTGCCATGACCATCCGTCGTGGGTGTACGCGTGTTATGATTGGGGCAACTCCCTAGGGAAAGGATTTGGCCTAATGCCTATGTGATCGACATATGTCATGTATGTTGATGTATGTTTGTTTAAGTGTTTCTTGAAATGTCTGAATGAGTATATACGCTGAGATGTGTGGCCCAAGTGTTTGCGGAAATGATTGAATGAATATGGAACTTGAATTCCTGCTTGCCATGACCATCCGTCGTGGGTGTACGCGTGTTATGATTGGGGCAACTCCCTAGGGAAAGGATTTGGCCTAATGCCTATGTGATCGACATATGTCATGTATGTTGATGTATGTTTGTTTAAGTGTTTCTTGAAATGCCTGAATGAGTAGTGGTTAGTAAATTGTAATGTTTTAGGGTGTTGAGATGGGATTCTCAACTACTCTAGAGACATGTATGACTACCTCCATGAGGTTATTTGCTTAAACCGCTTACTTGTAATATATGTGTTTGTATTCCTATTGATGAAGTGCTTTACAACATGCTTTCTATAATGCTTTATAACATGCCTTATAACATGCCTACTAGCATGCTTTAATTACTTTGTTATTATGCTTTACTCCACATGCTATGGATGCGAATTGATTGTGTTTGGGGCTATGATTATAGTCCAGACAATCGGTACTGCATTGAATTCGTGGTTGCAATTCATTTGCCACCTGAGATGTGTTCGACGAACCCGAGTCGTACTTCGGTTGGCGATAGTGGTCGGCCACGCGAAGTGCTTATGCACTTCATGTCGTTCAACTTGTTGTGCGCTCGAGCTAGCCGAGCTCGTCAGATAACCCGATTTGTCTAATGTATGTTCACCATGTTTGGTCGCCTCGCTTGAACCTAGGGTACCAAACTTACCAGTGAAATCCCTTTTAACCATGGTACCTCGATCCGCTAAGACGCATGAGCCGGGGCATGGTGGTATGGGACACCGTGGTGAGCTGTCGGCCACGCCGGGGTCATGTACCTCCCCCGTAGTGACCATTGCGCAACCAACCTCGTGAGCCGATTATGGTGGTATGGGACACTATATTCGATTTGTCGATACTTACGGCGAGAGCCGAGTACGGTGAGACCCGTGCTCGTGCCGACGGCGGCGACGAGTCCTCCGTAGTATCTTCGAGTATACTCCAAGTGTCTGTGATTGGCGACGAGTCTTTCACAAAGAATCGGAGTATGAGTTGAGCCGAGTACGGTGAGACCTGTATTCGAGCTGACGGCTAGTGATTGAGCCAGGTACGGTGAGATATGTACTTGAGCTGACGGCCAGCAATTGAGCCGCATACGGTGAGATCTGTATCCGAGCTGACGGGTGATGAGCCCTTTGCGATGCCTTCACTACGCTTCTCAAACCATAATATCGTATGAGATTAACTAGGACTGACGACCCTAGAATGGATCATGTTTGGGAATGATACAAGGGAGGTACCTTAGTTTCCCAATACTGCTGGTTGAAATGGACTAATAATAACTCGGTAATCATGATCATCATGCACCGCATGTGCTTTGTAGATGTGGCGCACTAAGGGAGTAGCATTCGCGAACGTAAGATGATGTCGCTTGAGGGTGGTTTGGCAAGGGCATACAGCATCATGTCATATCATTTTTGCACTTAACAAGAGTAATTAGAAATGTTTGATTTGTCTTTGCGTTATCATTCTTGCTTGATTGATTTGATAACATGTTAACCTATGCTTTTTCATCGTTCCACTGAGTTGATCACTCACTCCCACGTTACGGGGACGGTGTTTGCAACACCAACCAGATTTATTGAGTTTCAGGTGGTGGCGATGCTTGTGAAGCAGAGCCGGACTACTTCTATGATGATAGGAGGAATTCTCCTATCCGTATCTCTCTGACGGGTCTCTGAAGACCTGGTACTGTATTGACGGGGCTATGGTATTTGGGATAGGAGACATTGCACTTCCTCACATTTGGTACATTTTAGAACTGCACTTGTATTTATTTAACCTGGTAATGTTATCACACTCTGGAGACTCATCATAAGTTATATATTTTATCTATCTATCACAGTCTTCCGCTTGCAAATTTAACTGTTGTCTCTGGAGTATGATATCTTTGTTTTGGCTTAATCTCACTCATGTTCAATGCACGAATACTGTCAACATTCAATCCTCATTCATTTTGTTGCATAAGTGATGTTCTGGAACTCGGAAGTTGAGTTTATGCTCGACCCCCGATTTTCAGGGCGTTACACATTATCCTTAAGATAAATGCGATGAGTACAAATCGAGGGGTCGATTCCCTTAAGGTCCGCAATCGTCCATCCAAGGGCTCCCTTATGCTCAAGGAGAGTAGATATGAGCATACTCTCTTGTTCTTTCTCAAGGTGGGTAGAAATCACCACCGAGTATGTCTCATCTTGACTTAAATATGCATATTTCAAATCAGAGGACAAAGGTTTTAGGTCAAGCTTCGGTGGCTTGAGGTTAGACGGTAGAGGGACTTCATCAGTTTGGGGTAACTCTTCAAATTGTGGCCTCCATCAGTTAACTTCAAGTACCAGCGTAACATCAAGTATGGCACACATCTCCCTAATCATGACATCATCAAAATCATGGGAGTGGGCCAGGCACGTCTCTAGAGGATTGGAGGATAAGGTAAAGGGTGTCCTATCTTCCACGAAAGTGTTAATCATGTTAATGTCATGGAAATCGTCATCATCCTCTAACCGTCTGCCTGTGTTGAAAAAGATATTCATTTCTAATATCGTATTTTCAAAAGACATACTCATAACACCATTCCTGCAATTGATAATTGCGTCTGAGGTGGAAAGGAATGGGCAACTAAGAATGACAGGAATCTGAGTGCTTATGTTACCGATGGGTTCGGTATCCAAGATGATAAAATCTATAGGATAGTAAAATCTGTCGACCTGGACCAACACATCCTCAATTATCCCTCTTGGTACACGAATAGAACGATCAACAAGTTGTAGTGTGGTTAGGGTGGGTTTTAATTCACCCAAACCCAACTGTTTGTATAACAAGTAGGGATTAAGATTAACGCTCGCGCCTAAGTCAAGAAGTGCATGCTTAATTCGATAGTCCCTGATTACACATGATATGGTTGGGCTACTAGGATCTTTGAATTTTTGTGGCACATCTTGCTTTAAGATGGCACTCACTTTCTCTGTAAAGAAGATTTTCTTTTGAATATTTTGTCGTCTTTTAGTCGTACATAAGTCTTTTAGGAATTTGGCATATGAAGGTATTTGTTTCATGGCATCAAGTAGAGAAATGTTGACCTTCACTTGTTTTAACACCTCTAGAATATCCTGAGAGTTAGAGAGAGGTTTTGGTGCAACCAACCATTGGGAAAATCGAGCAACTGGCTTCACTTGAGGTTCTGGTTCTAACTTTGTTGGGACATGGCTAGATCCATCTTCTTTGTCCACTTCCAGGTCCTTAGGATTTTTAACCCTCACTGGAATGGTTTTGTCAATGATCTTCCCACTCCTAAGAGTGGTGATGGATTTAGCCTGGTCCATTTGATTTGAAGAGCTTGGGTCGCTAACTTCATATTGTGGTTTAGGATTGGGAAGAGGTTGAGCTGGAAAGCTCCCCTTGTTCCCAATAGTATTTTCAGCCTTAAGTCCTTGTATCACTTTTGTAAGGTCTTGAAAGGCATGTAGTATACCCTGATTGAAAAGCTCTTGCTTTTGAAAGTGTTTGAGGACCGAATCCTCATGAGGTTTCTCTTGAGTTGGAATTTGATTTAGGAAACCTTGAGGTGTAGCGGTTCGTCCATTCCTCCAACTGAAGTTTGGATGATTTCTCTAGCCAGGATTGTATGTGTTAGAGGTGGGCCCACTGAAAAGTTTTTGGTAATTGCTTACGGCATTGGATTGCTCATTCAATACCTCTTAAAAGGCAGATATAGTTGGGTAATTTTCAGCAGTGTGAATGTTGCAACCACAAATACTACAAACAATTTCCTTGGCCTTATCCTTCTTTAATTCCATGGCCTCGAGTTTTCTAGTGAGATTGGCCACTTTAGCATTAATATCATCATCCTCCTTCAGGAGATACATTCCACCCCTTTCCTTGGAATGAGTGTAACGCACTGAAATTCGAGGGTCGAGTAGCAACTCAACTCTCGAGTTCCAAAACATCACTTATGCAACACAGATAATGAAGATTAAATGTTGTCTGTGTTAGTGCAATAAACATGAGTGAGATTATACCAAAACAGTAATTCATACTCCAGATCAATTGTATAAAGGCAAGCGGAAGACTGAAACTGTATATATATATGTATGTAAAAGAAACAAAACCATCTCAATCTCCAGAGTATGAACCCATCTGAGTCACCATATACATATATCTGTTTTATGAACAAAAGGTCAAAAGTACAACTAAGGAAATAAGCCCTGTAAATCCCGTCGATCCGGCAGTCTAGTTAAAGCCACCAGAATACTGCATACACGAGAACTCGTCCTGGTCCTCGTCATAGTCCGGCTCAGTCTCCTGAGTGGTCACCTCATCTGTACCTAAGATAAAGTCTGGTTGGTGTGTACAACACCATCCCGTAACGTGGGAGTGAGTAGCTAACTCAGTGGAACAATAAAGCATAGGTTAACATGTTATCAATTCAATCAAGTAGTAATGATAAAGCAGTATAATCAAACACTCCTAACTACTCTTATTAATGCAAGTATGAATGCAGTCATGATGCATGCCCTCACCACATACTCCCTCGTGCGACATCATCTTACGTTCGCGGCATGCTTGCATTCCTCAGTGCTCCACATCTTCCAGGCACATGCAATGCGATGTTGAGCATGATTCCCGAGTTGTTATTAGTCTATTTCAAACAGCAGGATTGGAAAACTAAGGTACCTCCCTTGTATCATTCCCAAACATGATCCATTCTAGGGTTGTCAAACCTAGATAATCTCATACGATAGTATGGTTCTAGGGCGCTGCAAAGGCTGCCAGGACTGTTACACACAATGGTTACACCACTCCCCTATCACCTTTTTAACGATTCATCACTAAATTGATACAGGCCTAGTTCATACTCTATACACCGTGGCAAAACTCGTCGCCTCACCGTAAAATTCAAAGTATGCTCGAGGTCACTACAAAGGGCTCATCACTAATCAGTGTAGGCCGATAACTCGAATACAATATCCCATACCACCGTATTCGGCTCACGAGTCAAGGTTGCTCACTGGTCACTACGGGGAGACACGTGGCCCCAGCGTAGGCCGACAGCTCTACCACGATGTCCCATACCACCATGCCTGGCTCATGAGTCTTAGCAGATCGAGGTACCATGGTTAACGGGATTTCACTGGTAAGTTTGGTACCCTATGTTCAAGCAGTAACGTCCAAACAGGGTGAACATACATTAGACATATAAGGTTACTTGACGAGCCTGACTAGCTCGAGCGCACAATCAACTGAACGACATGAAGTGCATAAGCACTTCACGTGGCCTAACCACTGTCGCCAACTGAAGTACGACTCGGGTTCGTCAAACACATCCTACATGGCGAAATGATTCTCAACCACGAACTCAAGTCTGGCACCGATTGTCTGGACTATAATCATAGTCCCAAACACAATCAATCCTTATTTAGAGCATGTGGAGTAAAGCATAATAAATAAAGTAATTCAAGCAAGTTAACAAGCATGTCATAAAGCATGTTATAAAGCACCATATAAGCAGGAAATACAAACACATATACTTCATAAGTAAGCGGTTAAAGTAAACAACCAACATGGAGGAAATCATATACGTCTCTAAGGTAGTTGAGAATCCTATGTCAACACCTACCTAAGGCACCCTTATCCAAGCACTTACTCTCACAAGCATTTTCACAAACACTTAGAATACACTATTTCAACATACATAGTGTATATTAGCAAGACATGTATTAGGGCGAGTCCTTTCGCCAAACAAGTATTTTATCCATATATAATATATTCATACAGCAAATAATCATAGAAAACACATTTCCAAAATTTATACGTATACGGTACTTTCTACAAATACCTAGAATATGTAAATTTCCATATTCTTCGTCTTTAATCGAAACGGAATACAGACAGCACTTTGTACATTTGTAATTGCATGCAGATCATGAACCTATCATTATCTGACATTGAAAGCGTTGAAAACCGTAACCTATACACCTAAGGTCCTCACCTTTTATCGTAGAATTGTAACGAATCTAATAGGTTTGTTAAGCTTTCGTGTTTGGTAGTTTGGCCACCTATAGAACAAAATAGGTTAGCTATTTCATAACCTACAACCATCACAACCCCAAAACAGATTAGGGTTAGGGTTTCTTACCTAGAAATGAAGTCGGAATCGCCAGGAAAGCGACGAGAATGGTGTGGTGAAGCTTATGTAGCGGCAGGGAAAGCAGTAGGGAGGTTCTCCCACTTCTCTCACACTTTCTCTCTCTTTTCTCTCTTCTCTCTCCTAGGGTTTCTCTCAAATTCATATGGCTGAATGAGAAAGGGTTCTAAGGTCCTTATATAGCCTAAAATCACTCCAAAATAGACTTATGGTCAAGATATACTTAGGTTATAACCAAAGTGAGCCTGTTCCAGATCAACGGAGGACTTCTGGTGGGCCCCCTTAAGCCAAAGGTCGGACTACAGCTCACCAACCTTGGATCTAGGTGGAGTTAAGTTTTCATTTCAGTCGGATTCCCAGATCACGCGTGGCGGACCAGTTTCAGTTCAACGGTCAGCGGATCTCGATCTGAAATTCCAAGTACATGAATATGTTTAAAAAAATTTTCCTAATCCGAGGGTGTATTTAGGTCAGATTCTGATGGTCTGGTTGCTTACAAATTGTCCGCAACTAACAAGTCTCAGATTACTATTTAAGATATTTATTTGTAAAGAAAAATAAGTGTTCTCACACTCCTCGCTCCACACTCAAGTGAACCGCCGTTGGACACTGTCTAGATTTGATTTCCGAGATGGTTGTCAAGCCCAACGAGGTGGTCCTAAGTTTATAACTTCCTATCATTCGGACTCTCGATGCGCGATCCAGATCTGATACGGAGTTTCAATGTGCTCCAGAGAGTAATCGGGTAATGAGTTTGATCCTAGATTTTAGGGTAACTGAGCGTCAATGATTCTACAGGTTTTGGGTCTTGCAAATCGTATTTAAAGTGATTCAAATGGATTTCATGGCTAATCTAGTTTAGCACTTAGTTAACTTTGTCAAATTTCTAAAGGATTTAATCTTAAGTGATTTTTGGTTGAGGTGGTACACAGGCCACTGTATGGGATTTTTGAGTTGTTATAATCTACCCCCCTTAATGAAAAATTTCGTCCTCGAAATTAGTACCTTTCGTACTCCTCGAGAAGCTGAGGGTAGTTCTTTCGGATCTCGGCTTCTATCTCCTAGGTAGCTTCCTCCTCTGTATGATGTGTCCACAGTACCTTCACGAGTGGAATCACTTTGCTATGGAGTACCTGCTCCTTTCTGTCAAGGATACGTGTCAGGCGCAGCACATATATAGCATCCTCGCTCAATTGTACCTGCTCCCATCTAATAATGTGTGAAGGATCAGGAACGTACTTCTTCAGCATAGATACATGAAATACGTTATGTACAGCTGCAAGTGGTGTGGGCAAAGCGAGACGACATGCCACAGCACCCACTCGAGTAAGGATCTGAAACGGACTGATGAACCTCGGTGTGAGCTTCCCCTTTTTCCCAAACCGAAGGACTCCCTTCATAGGGAAAACTCTGAGGAATACATGATCTCCGACCTCGAACTCAAGCGGTCGTCGCCTCGTATCGGCGTAACTCTTTTGCCTGCTCTGCGCTATAAGAAGTCGACGCCTGATAATGTCGATCTTCTCTGAGGTCGCCTGTACCAACTCCGGCCCAATTAAACTGTGCTCGCCAACCTCAGCCCAGCAATGCGGTGCTCTGTAAGGATGACCATATAAGGCCACATATGGAGCCATGCCAATACTCGCTTGGAAGCTGTTGTTGTATGCAAACTCTGCATAAGGAAGACAGTCATCCCAACTGTCCTTGAAGTCCAAGACACAGGCCCGCAACATATCCTTCAAAATCTAGTTCACCCGCTCTTTCTGCCCGTCGGTTTGAGGGTGAAATGTAGTACTAAACTTCAATTTCACACCCATCGCTTCCTGGATACGAGTCCAGAAGATAGACATGAACCGCACATCTCTATCCGACATGATCTCTAGGGGAACTCCATACATACGCACAATTTCTCTGATGTACAGCCTAGCCAGCTCGTCTGCAGAGTTCGTGACTCTGATAGGAAGGAAATGGGCCGATTTGGTCAACCGGTCGACAATCACCCAAATGGAATCGTGTCCCTTCCTCGTCTTCGGCAGTCCCGATATGAAATCCATGAAAATGAAGTCCCACTTCCATTCAACTATCGGCATGGGCTGAAGCAGTCCAGGAGGTCGGCGATGTTCTACCTTGACCTACTGGCACGTCAGACAATGAGAAACATACTCTGCTATGTGGGTCTTCATGTCGTCTCACCAAAAAGTTCGTCTCATCTCCTAGTACATCTTCGTGCTACCAGGGTGCATCGTAAGCTTTGATTTGTGGGCAATCTTGAGGAGCTCTAGTCGTAAGTCATGAATATCAGGAACGCATAAGCGGCCATGGTATTGTAAACCCCCATCTATGCCAACTCTCCACTCGGAGTCCTCGACGACGCTAGCTTGCTCTCAAAGCTTAGACAACCGCATGTCGCCATTTTGGGCCTCGATGATCCTAACATCAATAAGTGGCCGCACCCAAACGTGCGTGACACACTCAAATGACTCCTCCACGGTGAGTTTCTATTCGAAGTCCCGCACAAACTCTAGCATATCCCACTCTACTATCATCAGCGGAGCCGCAAATGTAATAGCCTTCTTGCGGCTCAATGCATCTGCCACAAGGTTGGCCTTGCCAAGATGGCAGGAGACCTCGAACTTGAAGTCTTTCAAGGTTTTCATCCATCTGCGCTGCCTCATATTCAAGTCTCGCTGCGTGAATATATTCTTAAAGCTCTTATGGTCATAGAAAAGCTCAAACTCCTCTCCGTAGAGGTAATGTCTCCAGAGCTTCAATGCAAAGATGACAGCTGCTAACTCCAGGTCGTGTGTAGGGTAATTCTCTTCGTGCTTCCTTAATTGTCTCGAGGCATACGCAATCACCCTGTCCTTCTGCATAAGGACACAACCCAAACCAATGCGAGACGCGTCAGTGTATATAGTGTACTTAACCCCTTGCTCTGGCAATACTACTACAGGGGTGGACGTCAGTCTGTCCTTCAACTCCCGAAAAGCTTCTTCTGCCTTCTCATTCCGGGTGAACTTCAAATCCTTACGCGTCAACTATGACAACGGCCTGGCAATCTTCAAGAAGTCCCGAATGAAGCGTCGATAATACCCTGCCAGGCCAAGAAAACTCCTCACCTCAGTAACCAAGTCAGGCTGCTTCCAATCATGAACCGCGGCTACCTTAGCAAGGTCCACCACTATCCCATCCTTGGACACCACATGTCCCAGGAACTTAACTTCTTCCTGCCAGAAGTTGCACTTCTTATACTACGCAAACAACTGGTTCTTCCTCAAGGTATCCAACACCGCTCTCAAGTGCACCTCATGCGCTCCCCGACTCATGGAATATATCAGGATGTCATCAATGAATACGATGACGAATCGGTATAAGAATGGCTGAAATACCCTGTTCATCAAGTCCATGAACACGGCCGGTGCGTTCGTAAGACCGAACGACATCACCAGGAACTCGTAATGCCCAAAACAGGTCCTGAAAGCTGTCTTCTGCACGTCTTCATCTTTGACGCGCAACTGGTGGTACCCTGACTGCAAGTCAATCTTCGAGAAATACCTTGCCCCCTTCAACTGATCAAACATATCATCTATCCTGGGCAAAGGATACTTGTTCTTCACGGTGACCTGGTTCAAACTACGGTAATCAAAACACAACCGTAGTGAGTCATCCTTCTTCTTCACAAACATTACAGGTGCTCCCCATGGAGACACACTAGGTCGTATAAAGCCCTTCTCTACTAGCCCGTCAATCTGTTTCCGCAGTTCCTCCATCTCACACGGAGACATGCGATACGTCGGTAAAGAGATGAGTGTCGCACCGGGAGTAAGATCAATGGTAAAGTCGATCTCGCGCCGAGGTGATAACCCAGGAATCGGTGCAAACACGTCCGCAAACGCCTGAACTACAGGCGTATCCTCAAGTATCAGAACATCAATAGCCTCTAATGAAGAAGTGTAACATCGCAACCGAGTAGCGTGACTGACCTGAACGGAAAAAGTAAAGGCCGTGCTATCGAGTCCATAGGCTGTCACCACCCTAGTCTCGCAGTCAATCTTTGCTCACATCTCAGTGAGTCAATCCATACCGAAGATAACGTCGTAATGGAATAGGGGGACGATGATCAACTCTGCATAAGGAAGACAGTCATCCCAACTGTCCTTGAAGTCTAAGACATAGGCCTACAACATATCCTTCAAAATCTAGTTCACCCGCTCTGTCTGCCTGTCGGTCTGAGGGTGAAACGCAGTACTGAACTTCAATTTCACACCCATCGCTTCCTGGATACAAGTCTAGAAGATAGACGTGAACCGCGCGTCTCTGTCCGACACGATCTCTAGGGGAACTCCATGCAGACACACAATCTCTCTGATGTACAGCCTAGCCAGCTCGTCTGCAGAGTTCGTGACTCTAATAGGGAGGAAATGGGCCGATTTGGTCAATCGGTCCACAATCACCCAAATGGAATCGTGTCCCTTCCTCATCTTCGGCAGCCCCGATATGAAATCCATGGAAATGAAGTCCCACTTCCATTAAGCTATCGGCATGGGCTGAAGCAGTCTAGGAGGTTGATGATGTTCTACCTTGACCTACTGGTACGTTAAACAATGAGAAACATACTCTGCTATGTGGGTCTTCATGTCGTCCCACCAATAAGACCGTCTCATGTCCTGGTACATCTTCGTGCTACCAGGGTGCATCGCAAGCTTCGATTTGTGGGCAGTCTTGAGGAGCTCCTGTCGCAAGTCATGAATATCAGGAACGCATAAGCGGCCACGGTATCGTAAACCCCCATCTATGCCAACTCTCCACTCGGAGTCCTCGACGACGCTAGCTTACTCTCGAAGCTTAGACAACCGCATGTCGCCCTTCTGGGCCTTGATGATCCTAACATCAATAAGTGGCCGCACCCGAACGTGCGTGACACACTCAAATGGCTCCTCCACGGTGAGTTTCTGTTCGAAGTCCCGCACGAACTCTTGTATATCTCACTCTACTATCATTATCGGAGCCGCAAATGTAATAGCCTTCTTGTAGCTCAACGCATCCGCCACAAGGTTGGCCTTGCTAGGATGGTAGACCTCGAACTTGAAGTCTTTCAAGGTTTTCATCTATTTGCGCTACCTCATATTCAAGTCCCGCTGCTTGAATATATACTTAAGGCTCTTGTGGTCGCAGAAAAGCTCGAACTCCTCTCCATGGAGGTAATGTCTCTAGAGCTTTAATGCAAAGATCACAGCTGCTAACTCCAGGTTGTGTGTAGGGTAATTTTCCTCATGCTTCCTTAATTGTCTCGAGGCATACGCAATCACCCTGTCCTTCTGCATAAGGACACAACCCAAACCAACGCGAGACGCGTCAGTGTATATAGTGTACTTAACCCCTTGCTCTAGAAATACTAGCACAGGGGCAGACGTCAGTCTGTCCTTCAGCTCCTGAAAAGATGCTCTGCCTTCTCATTCCAAGCGAACTTCAAATCCTTACGAATCAACTATGACAACGGCCTGGCAATCTTCGAGAAGTCCCGAATGAAGCGTCGATAGTACCCTGGCAGGCCAAGAAAACTCCTCACCTTAGTAACCAAGCCAGGCTACTTCCAATCCTGAATCGCGGCTACCTTAGAAAGTTCTACCGCTATCCCATCCTTGGACACCACTTATCCCAGGAACTTGACTTCTTCCTGCCAGAAGTCGCACTTCTTATACTGCACAAACAACTGGTTCTTCCTCAAGGTATCCAACACCGCTCTCAGGTGCACCTCATGCTCTCCCCGACTCGTGGAATATATCAGGATGTCATCAATGAATACGATGACGAATCAGTATAAGAATGGCCGAAATACCCTGTTCATCAAGTCCATGAACACGGCCAGTGCGTTCGTAAGACCGAACGACATCACCACGAACTCGTAATGCCCAAAACAGGTCCTGAAAGCTGTCTTCTGCAAGTCTTCATCTTTGACGCGCAACTGGTGGTACCCTGACTGCAAGTCAATCTTCGAGAAATACCTTGCCCCCTTCAACTGATCAAACATATCATCTATCCTGGGCAAAGGATACTTATTTTTCACGGTGACCTGGTTTAACCTACGGTAATCAATACACAACCGTAGTGAGTCATCCTTCTTCTTCACAAACATTACAGGTGCTCCTCATGGAGACACACTAGGTCGTATAAAGCCCTTCTCTACTAGCCCGTCAATTTATTTCCTCAGTTCCTCCATCTCACACAGAGGCATGCGATACATCGGTAAAGAAATGGGTGTCGCACCGAGCGTAAGATCAATGGTAAAGTCGATCTCGAGCCGAGGTGGCAACCCAGGAATCGATGCAAACACATTCGCAAAAGCCTGAACTACAGGCGTATCCTCAAGCATCGGAACATCAGTAGCCTCTAATGAAGAAGTGTAACATCACAACCGAGTAGCGTGACTAACTTGAACGGGAAAAGTAAAGGCCATGTCATCGAGTCCATAGGCTGTCACCGCCCTAGTCTCGCAGTCAATCTCTGCTCGCAT
The DNA here is from genome assembly GCA_030180095.1 of Magnolia changhungtana. Taxonomy (NCBI): domain Eukaryota; kingdom Viridiplantae; phylum Streptophyta; class Magnoliopsida; order Magnoliales; family Magnoliaceae; genus Magnolia; species Magnolia changhungtana. The sequence continues at coordinate 3,965,216 of JASAUF010000554.1, forward strand.
CTCAGTGAGTCAATTCATACCGAAGATAACATCGTAATGAAATAGGGGGATGACGATCAGGTCAACTAGTATCGCTCTGCCACCTAAGTCTATCGGGCAGCCCTCACACATACGAGTAACTTCAGAGTAAGTCTATTTGGCAGTGATGACCCTCACTCCTCTCATAGGAGCATTAACTAAACCCGGTCGCTTGACTGCCGTGCATGAAATTATAGAGGTAGTGGACCCAGTGTCCACCAATAAGAAGACGGGAGTACCTTGGATGTGTGCAGTGACCTCGAAGGCCATAGGCGCTGAAGGTGCAGTCTCTGGTTCCTTTGCTATAAGCGCATGAACACGTGCCTGCAGCGGTTGGTTAGGCTGAGATACCATGGGCCGTTGAGGCGGCCGGAAGTGAGGTGCAGGTGGTCTGAAGGATAGATGTGCAAGTGCCATCCGAAGTGGAGTCGATAGAGCCTGTGGGCGAGAACGACCAATCATCTGCGGCGGAGTGAACCCACTATCCCTCATCCGCGTAAAACATCTCCCAACAGGATAACCCTATTTCCCGCAGTATGTACAGGTCACAATGGGGCGCCTCATCGGAGCCAATGGCGTTCCGATCCTGGGAGGTGAATCAGCACGAGGCCTCTTGCTAAGGAAAGGCCTGCCCTGAGCATCTGGTCATGGTCTCATAACCATAACACCATGGGAGCGTGCCAGCTGATTAACATACTACTCCGCCCCAATAGACATATGAATAACTCCACATAAGATGATATGCGGATACAGCACATCTTCGACCGATGTCAGGTCGCAAGCCCTCAGTGAAGCGTCGAATCCCATCGGCTCATCAGCAAGTATAGTCGGGACAAAGCGGCCCAACTCCGTAAAGCGATGCTCATACTCAATGACTATCATGCCTCCCTGTCTGAGGCACAGAAACTCATTCTCCCTCTCGTGTCGGTAGGCCTGAGGGTAATATTTCTCATGAAAACGAAACTCAAATGCTGCCCAGGTCCACACATATCCCACTGTGACAGTCCGCAGTATACTGTCCCACCATAATCTAGCCTCCTCGAACATGAAGGCGGCCAACTCAACCTATTCAGCCTTAGAACAATGCAGCATCTTCAGTATCTTCGAGATGCGGTCTAACCAGTACTCAGCCTCCTCGGGTCTATGAGAACCCGTAAAAGTTGGAGGCCTCAAGCGCTGAAATCGCTCGAGTAGACCGCGAGTACCCACGTCTCCCATAGGGTACGCAATAGGTGTGGGCAGAGGCACATCCTCAAACTGAGCAGGAGGCTCGGTAGTAGATGTCGGAGGTAGAGTCGCACTCCCACCCTGAGACAAGGCCTCAGAAATGTGGCCATAAGCTGCGGGTACTGCTACTGCTGCTGCATCTGCTGCTGATACATCATCAACATCAACTGCTCAAACCTATCAGTAGGTGGAGCAGCCTGCGGCTCATATGGCGTCGAAGAGGATGCCCGGTTCTGCTCGTGAACCGAGGGTGTATAAGGTGGCAATCCACCAGTAGGACTAGCAGAAGGCTGATCTGAGCCTAAACCTCGGTCCGTAGGACCACCCTTGTGGGAAGGAGTCTGGTCCATCGAGTCAGTGAGCAAGAGGGGTATCGTGCTCCTCGTATATCTCTGTGGCATGCCCTAAACAATATAGGGTACATCGCATATGAGATAAAGCATGGCAACACAATACATAATCACCTAAACATTCCACACACTTCAGAGTAAAAGAGGTTGTATGCATTTCATTACCAAAATTGTCATAATACATGGAATACAGAGTTACATGAATCATGACAGAAGATGCAGGGGAGCTAATACAACCACGCTTCAGCTACTACAAAAACATACTACTAACTACTACATCCATCAACATGAAAACATAAACCGTCTAAAGCGGTAAGCAAAACAACCACAAGACATCAGTATGGATGGCTAAGCATCCGAGTCTGGAGATGGAGGAGGGGCATCCTTGTCCTGTACACAGCACAGGATGGTCTTCAACGTGCGAGTTACTTTCTTGAACTTGGTGTTCACAAAGGCCCAAAGATCGACAACATCATGTCGTAGGCAGCCTAACCCTCCTCAAGTCAGGCCATGCGAGAGTCCCTCGCTGCCTGAGCAGCGTCCGGCTCAGGTGCTCCAGGAGGGGAGCTCTCCTCAGTATCTTGAGCCTCAGGTTCCTCTTCTTCTTCTTCAGCTTCACTCCCATTCTCACTCACATCCTCTTCTCTCTCTGTTTCATCCTCACTCTCCTCATGTCGGGCCCGTCGTCGCCGTGCCCCGAGTTCCATCTGATGGAGTGTTCTCTTTTGGTGAATCGGTGCTGGGCTTTCCACCCCCAGACTGTAGCCAAACTCCCGTGCAATCCTGCATATGAGTCGGCCGAAGGGAAGCGAATCAGAGCTCCTGGTGGAGCATGCAGTACTCACAATCTGTCGCAACATGAATGTAGGCACGCACAAGTTCACCCTCTGCCCCACCTGGTACAAAAAGTCTACCATGGGTCGCGTGCACTCACTGCGATTACTGTGTCTGGGGTAGAGGTTGTATGTGAAGATGTGATGTAGTAGGCAGAAGTCGTCTGACATATGGGACGCTAGCAGGCTTTTGTTCGGCTGCCACTCAACCAGTTGGCCACCATAAAGGAAATGTGTGCGACAATCCCTTTCACGTACACTCCCCAGATTATGCTCACTAGCATGTACGTCGCCAAGGGGCATATCCATAAGTCACGCGATCAATCTCACATCAATTGTGGCAAACAGATCCACACCACAAGAGAGCTGAAACTGCAAAGGTTCCAGTGTAGGCTCACGAATGTTGGCGTAGAAGGCTCGGACAGTACCAGGATTGACACGACCCCTGGCCTCAAATAGCGGACCCCAGTGGGCCGCCTCCACTTGCTCGAACAAGTAGTATTCACCGAAGAGTCGTCCATCCACCTGGGCTTCAAAGAGAACCCTACGGTCCTCATAAACTCCATGAAGTAGTGCCGCCAACTAAGCTCATTCAGCAGGGATCCGGAGATCAAGATCCCGCTTCGTTCAAAATTTTTGGGTAATGCTTGAGCTAGCGGCGGTGCCTCTCGGCGGCCTTGAACGTGCAGGGCGACTAGGCCCAGCCTCATCAACGGCACCCTTTCTCTTACCCATAAGAGAGAGGACGGTGGAGATGGAGAAAATGGTCGAAACAATTGCAAGAAAAGCCATGGAAAGGGAAGGAAAGGAAAGAAAAGGGCTGGAGGGTTGGTTCTCCATGGACTTGGGTCTCAACGGACGTTGTAGAGGCCCAAATGATAGAGATTGAAGGAGGAAAGTGGAGAGATAAGATGGGTGAGGAAGCTCACACGATTTTTGAGCTTCAAATGGGGGTGTGAGAGCTCAAACAAGAGAAAACGGAGAGGGTAGGGAGGTACGAATGGCTGTGGACAATGGGAATGGATGGGTTGTGGTCGAAAATAGCAGATTGGGTGATTGGAAGGGTGCTTTGAGAGAGGAGACAACAAGTGTAGAGAAAAAAGGGAGGTTGGAGGTGGGTTTGTGAAGGAAGTAGGCTCTTTGAGTGGTAGCAGTGGACAGGACCTAACTCAAGGGGTTTCTCAAACCCCCAAAGTCGATCGGCCCGCACGGCCCGCCCGGCCGGGCCCGAAATTCGGCGAGGCCTCGCCGACCGGGCGAGGGCCTCGCCACCTCTGGAAGGTTTGGCGATGCCTCACCATTTGGGTGAGGTCCTCGTGACCCCTGGGCGCAAAAATGATGTGGGTCCACCCTAGGTGCCCCTGGACAAGCGTGAGCACGCCCACGATCCCGTTTCGCTCTATTTCGGGTAGTTTCATGAAATTTCTGAGCTAAACTTGTATTTACCGAGTTTTAACGGCTGGGATGGAGTGCATTGTGATCTAGACCTGTCAATAGATGGCCTAGGAGTGTTTTAAGGTCGACCCATGCGACCAAGGTTGAGTACAGACTCGTTTACAGCCTTTTCAACGAACTTTGCTGTTGGGAGAAACTAGGATGCCTAAAACTGTTTCTCTATTGTTCTCGCACCCTCCTAAGTCAAAATGCATCAGCGTACATCGTGAGACCATAACTCAGGTCCGGTTTAATCCAAATCATGCTCTGATACCAACTTATAACACCCTCAAATTCGAGGGTCAAGTAGCAACTCAACTCTCGAGTTCCAAAACATCACTTATGCAACATAGATAAGCAAACATAGATAATGATGATTAAATGGTGTCTGTGTTAGTGCAATAAACATGAGTGAGATTATACCAAAACAGTAATTCATACTCCAGATCAATTGTATAAAGGCAAGCGGAAGACTGAAACTGTATATATATATATATATATATATATGTATGTAAAAGAAACAAAACCATCTCAATCTCCAGAGTTTGAACCCATCTGAGTCACCATATACATATATCTGTTTTATGAACAAAAGGTCAAAAGTACAACTAAGGAAATAAGCCATATAAATCCCGTTGATCCGGCAGTCTAGTCAAAGCCACCAGAATACTGCATATACGAGAACTCGTCCTGGTCCTCGTCGTAGTCCGGCTCAGCCTCATGAGTCATCACCTCATCTGTACCTAAGACAGAGTCTGGTTGGTGTGTACAATACCATCCCATAACGTGGGAGTGAGTATCTAACTCAATGGAACAATAAAGCATAGGTTAACATGTTATCAATTCAATCAATCAGTAATGATAAAGCAGTATAATCAAACACTCCTAACTACTCTTATTAATGCAAGTATGAATGCAATCATGATGCATGCCCTCACCACATACTCCCCCGTGCGACATCATCTTACGTTCGCGGCATGCTTGCATTCCTTAGTGCTCCACATCTTCCAGGCACATGCAATGCGATGATGAGCATGATTACCGAGTTGTTATTAGTCCATTTCAAATAGCAGGATTGAGAAACTAAGGTACCTCCCTTGTATCATTCCCAAACGTCTAGGGTCGTCAAACATAGATAATCTCATACGATAATGTGGTTCTACGGTGCTGCAAAGGCTGTCAGGGATGTTACACACAATGGTTACACCACTCCCCCATCACCTTTTTAACAGTTCATCACTAAATTGATACAGGCCTAGTTCATACTCTATACACCACGGCAAAACTCATCGCCTCACCGTAAATTTAGAGTATGCTCGAGGTCACTACAAAGGACTCGTCACCAATCAGTGTAGGCCGACAGCTCGAATACAGTATCACATACCACCGTATTCGGGTCACGAGTCAAGGTTGCTCACTGGTCACTACGGGGAGGCACGTTGCCCCAGCTTAGGCCGACAGCTCGAGCACAGTTTCCCATACCACCATGCCCAGCTCATGAGTCTAAGCGGATCGATGTACCATGGTTAACGGGATTTCACTGGTAAGTTTGGTACCCTAGGTTCAAGCAGTGGCGTCCAAACAGGGTGAACATACATTAGACATATCGAGTTACATGAAGAGCCTGACTAGCTTAAGCGCACAATCAACTGAACGACATGAAGTGCATAAGCACTTCGTGTGGCCTAACCACTGTCGCCAACTAAAGTATGACTCGGGTTTCGTCAAACACATCCTACATGGGGAAATAATTCTCAACTACGAACTCAAGTTTGGTACCAATTGTCTGGACTAAATCATAGTCCCAAATGCAATCAATCCTTATTCAGAGCATGTGGATTAAAGCATAATAAACAAAGTAATTCAAGCAAGTTAACAAGCATGTCATAAAGCATGTTATAAAGCAACATATAAGCAGGAAATACAAACACATATATTTCATAAGTGGTTAAAGTAAACAACTAACATGGAGGAAATCATATACGTCTCTAAGGTAGTTGAGAATCCTATCTCAACATCTACCTAAGGCACCATCATCCAAGCACTTACTCTCACAAGCATTTTCACAAACACTTAGAATACACTATTTCAACATACATAGTGTATATTAGCAAGACATGTATTATGGTGAGTCATTTTGCCAAACAAGTATTTTATCCATATATAATATATTCATACAGCAAATAATCATGGCAAACACATTTCCAAAATTTATACGTATATGGTACTTTCTACAAATACCTAGAATATGTAAATTTCCATATTCTTCGTCTTTAATCGAAACGGAATACAGACAGCACTTTGTACATGTGCAATTACATGCAGATCATGAATCTATCATTATCTAACATTGAAAGCGTTGAAACCCATAACCTATACACCTAAGGTCCTCACCTTTTATCGTAGAATCGTAACAAATCCGATAGGTTTGCTAAGCTTTCGTATTCGGTAGTTTAGCCACCTATAAAACAAAATAGGTTAGTTATTTCATAAAATACAACCATCAAAACCCCAAAACAGATTAGGGTTAGGGTTTCTTACCTAGAAACGAAGTCGGAATCGCCGAGAAAGCGACGAGAATGGAGTGGTGAAGCTTGTGTAGCGGCAAGGAAAGCAGTAGGGAGGTTCTCCCACTTCTCTTACACTTTCTCTCTCTTTTCTCTCTTCTCTCTCCTAGGGTTTCTCTCGAATTCGTATGGCTAAATGAGAGAGGGTTCTAAGGTCCTTATATAGCCTAAAATCACTCCAAAATAGACTTATGGTCAAGGTATACTTAATTTATAACCAAAGTGAGCCTGTTCCAGCTCAACGGAGGACTTCTGGAGGGCTCCCTTGATCCAAAGGTCGGACTTAAGCTCACCAACCTTGGATCTAGGTAGAGTTAACTTTTTGTTTCAGTCGGATTCCCAGATCATGCGTGGCGGGCCAGTTTCAGTTCAACGGTCAGCGGATCTCGATCTGAAATTCCAAGTACATGGATATGTTTATGAAATTTTTCTTGATCCGAGGGTGTATTTGGGTTAGATTCTGACGTTCTGGTTGCTTTCAAATTGTCCGCAACTAACAAGTCTCAGATTACTATTTGAGATATTTATTTGTAAAGAAAAATAAGTGTTCTCACACTCCTCGCTCCGGACTCAAGCGAACAGCCGTGGGACACTGTCTGGATTTGATTTCCGAGATGGTTGTCAAGCCCAGCGAGGCGGTCCTAAGTTTATAACTTCGTATCATTTGGACTCCCTATGCGTGGTCCAAATCTGATACGGAGTTTCAATGTGCTCCCGAGAGCAGTCGGGTAATGAGTTTGATCCTAGATTTTAGGGTAACCTAGCGTCAATGATTCTACAGGTTTTGGGTCTTACAGATCGTATTTAAAGTGATTCAAATGGATTTCATGGCTAATCTAGTTTAGCACTTAGTTAACTTTGTCAAATTTCTAAAGGATTTAATCCTAAGTGATTTCTGGTCGAGGTGGTACTCGGGCCATTGTACGGGATTTTCGAGTCGTTACAATGAGTCAGCCTAGATGTAATACTTGGTCTAGGGGATATGTCCCATGATTGTGTGTTCTCAAGAAGTTTATCAAAGTAGTCCCACACCTCATCGACACCTTTATTCATACTCCCCATTACACATCGTCTCGACTAATTGGCGCATGGGAAATGTTAGTCCATCATAGAAAAAGTTAGTGCTGCATCACGATTCAAAACCATGTTGTGGGCATGAACTGACAAGATCCTTGAACCGCTCCCAACATTGGAAGAATGTTTCATCTTCCCTTTGGGCGATGTTCATAATCGACTTTCTAAGGGTGTTCGTCTTATGGTATGGGAAAATTTTTTTGATGAACTCCCTTGTCATGTCTTTCCATCTGCCAATAGATCGAGGACGTAGTGAATGTAACCATGTCTTAGTTTTCTCTTTTAAAGAAAAGGGAAAGAGTTTTAACCTGACCGTGTCATCAGACGCGTTAGGAAAGTATAAGGTAGCTATGATCTCATCAAACTCTTTCAGATGTAAATATGGATTCTCTGACTCAAGCCCATGAAATTTAGGAAGGAGTTGGATCACCCCTGGCTTGATATCCATGTGTCCTGCATTCTCAGGAAAAACCATGCATGAGGGCGTACTCACCCCCACCGGTTGTAAGTAAACTCGTAAAGTATGAGGCGGGGGTGCTTGATGCACCTCATTCTCATCCCGGACGTCCTCCACCCTAGGTTGGGGTAGAAGAGGTTGATTTTTAGTCATCACTTCAATTAACTCAGGAGATTTCGAGCGGTGTTTAATCCTACGATGGATAGTCAACCCCTCAACCAATCCTCCTTCAGTCAAGAGACGTTAAGTGTTGTCACGAGCCCACTTGGGCATAAAACACTCGAAGCCCTCAATTCAGATTCTAAACCTAAACCTAAAAGAGAAGAAAAGAGATAATGGTAGAGTTCTAAAAAGAAAAAAGAGAGTTGGAAAGAGGTTACCAAATTCGGAGTTTCTATCTTAACAGCCTTCAAAACAGGAAAGTTAGTTTCTAAAGTAGAAAATCTACAAATAGAAAATTTCTAAAAATAAACTAAGATTCTAGAATTAGAAGGTTTCTAAAAAGTAAGACAAATCCTAGAGTAGAAAGGAAGAAGATTAAGAAAGAAATTACCAATTTAGAAGCCTATCTCAGAATCCTTCAAAACAGGAAAGTTAGGGTTAGTTTCTATAAAGGAAGAAAATTCTAAAATTAGAAAATTGCTTAAACAAAGAAAGCCTAAAATTAGAAAGAAAAAAAATCATAATCTTAAACTAATCTTAAAACCAGTTAAATTCAAAAAACATAGCCGTCAATCCCCGGCAACGGCGTAAAAACTTGTTCACTCCCCAAGTATAGGGTTGCGATGTAGTAATAGTCTCGGTAAGACCAAGGTCGAATCCACAGGGACTGAAACCTATATATAATATGAAAATAACTAGAACTAAAACTAGAATGAGATGAAATCTAAACCAAGTGAATATGAGGGAATAATGGTGAAAATATTAATCTAAAATTTGTAAAAATCAAAGGTAGGAAACTAGGGTGCCATGGATCTACTTGTAGAGATCAGGGAGATCTACGCTTGATTCATGAACTCAACTGGACTTCGAGTCTTATCTTCATCCAATTGGAAAATATAACAGCAAAAATCAAATCTAAACTTCTTTTGATCTAGTTTTCAATTGATAAGAAGGATGTAAATTAGAATGGATTCCATCACAAAACCATGCCCATGAGACAATGTAAACAATAGAATTAAACCAATCCACAGCCAACCTGGGAGATGTATGAATGTTGGGAAGGATTCCATCATCCAACCATGTCCAAGGGGTGATGGTGAACAATAGGGCTTCCTGACTTTATAATCATAACAAGGAAAAGGAAATATTCAAGCCATCGTAGATCTATTATAATGTAAGTCACAACAAACCATTAAAAACTAAAGGCATTCCTTAACATCAAACTAAGATCAAAATCTATTCAGTCATAAATCTAAGCCGTAGAGATCTCCCATCATGCCACAAGCTTCACCTATTAGCCCTAGCTAAGAGGTTTAGCCCACCATGAATGGGCTAGGTCGCTAAGATTTAAAGAAATCAGTAAACAAGGGAAGAAATTCAAAAACAACTCTCTCTCTCTCTCTCTCTCTCTCTCTCTCTCTCTCACTCACGTCCACTTCGGATTGGATGCTGCTCTCTCTTTCTCCTCTTTCTCTTTATAGCTGTGAAGGATGGAGGAGAAGTCTACTGGAGGAGAGAAATCACGCAATCAACGTGCGTGCGTAAGTTGGCTGTAAAAAACACTTACTTAAATCCTGTTTACATAGCCAAAATGACAGCCAGAAATTGACCACTTTCCTTTCTGATTGGCGGGTAATCTTTCAATCTGCACCAGTCACATTGTTGGCCATAGGTTGATCCTCTGATGGGTCATCTTTCTGTCTCTGATAGTCCCATCTTTCAACATTCAATCAACCAGCCAAGACTCTATTTTTACTAGCAGATGGACTCTTGTTGCTTCTTGCATTTGATTTATTCCTTTGGATGGTTCATATTGTCGCTCACTTATCCTTGGCCCACCAAGATCCTTGTACGGAGCTGCTGTAAAAACCGTTGTGGAAACTTGTTTATGTAGCTGCAAAGATTACACAGCCAGTTGTCTTGCGTAACCAGAATGACATGAATCCTGCTGGCTTGGTGCGTGCACAATGATGTACTTCCAAAAAGGGAAAATGTCCCTACGGACGGTTTTGAATGACCAAACAGATTGACGGTATGGATTGTCTGAACATCCACCCACAGTGGCCCACAACTCCTCCAAACAGTTGTTGTCCGTTAATCTTTTAATGTAAAGGATCTCCTTTAGCTGAGAACTGTGTGTTCGTACGTGCACCCCAACGTGTGATCTTTACAGGGTTTTAATCTTAGATGAACCCTTTACATGATGAACAGTTTGGATCGTCCACGTGGGTCACGATGGTGGCCCACAGCAATCCAAAAGTTAGCCTCCTGCGTTGGTTGCTGCAGCAGAAAAATGGAGCTTTCCGTTTTTAGCTAGGAGTCGGGTCAGCGTATGCTGCTGACCGACTCCCCAGATTCGGTACACCTTTTGTGCACATGTGTTGTGCACACTCGCTCCATGGAAGTGGATCCCATATTGATGTTTCAAGAAATCCGCTCCATTCATTCGTGTTTCCAGCTCATTTAATAGGTTGAAACCAAAAGTGGAGCCTATCCAGATATCGGGTGGGCCCCAGTTTGATAATTTATAGACTGATTTGTCCATTAGACCACTTCTACAAGGATCCAGGGGCTGAAATTCAACGTGTACGGTTAATTAATGGCCCTCAGGTCATATCTGAAGTTTTAAGCCAAATGGATGGTGAGAACCCTATGATCTTTCATTCTGGACGAATTTCAGGCCTCTTTAGGGTGACACACGTGATTTTCTTGAATCTTGGCCGTATAAAATCATCGATCTCAGTCCCATAAAGTCTGTCCCTTGCCTTGATGATTCAGGAGCGTCAAATCTATACATTTAGCACCCTTTTCAGTCTAAACTCCTAAATTCACCTTGCATTACAAACACGATTAAAATATGGCGTTAAATGGATCATGCTCGTAAAATCGAGTAAAACTGGGTTCTAATATGCAATATTTGACCCTCAACAGATGTCAATCCCAATGCAATGCATATGCATCATTGCAATACTCCAAGTCAATGCTACCAGCATCACCAAGTCATATTTTCATTTCTCCTATACCAGAGCCATAACCATATTACACGCATCCGTAATCACATCATCATTATCATATTTGAAAAGGCCGAGCTATTAAGTCCTAGAGGGGGGGTGAATAGGACTATGCCAAATTAAAAATTAACAGCAAAATTTAAATAAATTAAATACTGATAGCATTAATCAATCCCACAATGCTAAAATTAAAGACAACCTCAAATGAACGAGTATTGAGAGGTTGATACAGATGTTGTTCTAAGGACAACCTTACACCATAAAAACCAAGGGTTTATGGTAGGACAACCTTACTAGAACGGTTTGTGTATCAAAAACTCAAACTGATACAGAGAAATAAAGAAATAAATAACAAGAAAGGAAATCTAAGTTATTACAACATTCCCACACATCTACATAAGGATTACAACATTCTCCACAAATGTAAAAAGGGAAATTACAGGTCCTATGATATGGGCCACATGGGAAGTTTCTCAATCAGTTAAGCTTTGTGGCCTCAATTGTAATGGTTGTTGAACATCCACTCCATTAATCAGATGCGCCCTTGTGGTGGGCCATGGGGCTAAAAATCAGGCCAATTAATGGATTAGGTAAGCCAAACCACAAACAATAGGTGAGAGTGGATTCCCACCCATTAAAACCTTCACAATCGTTTATAGAACCCCACTGAGACGTGGTTCAGACATCCAATCATCCATTATATGTCACTCACTTGGATGAGGGATCACACTAAGTTTTAGCTACATCAAAAACTCAAGTGGCCTTATCAGGTGTTTTCGAGCGTTCTACGCACAATTTCACACGTTCAAAAACTTGAGTGGCCCCATCAAGTGGTTTTTAGGTGTTTTAGTTATAATTCCAAGTTGTTTAAAAACTCAAGTGGGCCTCATCAAGTGGTTTTAGGTGTTCTAAGCACAATTTCCCGTGATTTTAGTTGGTATGACTCGAGTTATGAAGACAACTAAAATTTGGAATATGTTACGAGGGAAACCATCAAATGCAGTGTGGATTTTTCAACTTAGATCATGGTGGGGCCAACAGAATCTTGACCCTATGGTAAGGGACACCGATTGTGTCCTACCCCCGCCGGACAGCAATCCTTCCGGGCAGGGATCTGTGGGGCCCATCGTGATTTAAGTGTTTTATCTACGTCGTTCATCATTTTTATAAGATCATTTTAAGGTAAGGTATGATCCAAAAAATGAGACCATAAAATGGGGATTGAACGTCCACCATTAAAAACTTCTTGGGAACTGGAGAAGTTTCGGATCAAGCTGATATTTTTTTTTCACTTCATACACGTCTACATGACCTTATGAATAGGACAAGAAATTATAGTGGTTCGCTTGTGTGTACACCAACTATTTAGAAAAACAGCCGCACAACTACTCCACTCCTAATATCCTCACATAGTGGATATTAGCGTTCACTATGAAAAATAGGTTTTTCTAGGTTTACCTAAAACCCTCATAATTGTGTCTTTCAAGTGAGCTTACACAATTCAAAAACCCCACACTCTAAGTTTTCTGGATCACCTCAGACAAACCAAAACAGAGAGATTTTTCTGGCACAATCTCAATAAAACCAAAAACAGAAATTTACAATAATATAAAATACCTGGATATTCTCCTTTAGATGCAACCTGGAAGAACCAAGTCGGAGTAGAAGTTCCATGTCCAAACTCACTTATGAAATGGTTCTAGGTTCTAAATTGATTTTAGATTTAAAGCACCTTGGGCTAGATTGATTTGATTTTGATTCCAAGAAATGGGAATACTTCAATCCCTCTTTCAAATATAATTGGAATGCAGAATACAAAATCAAATACAAAGAAAGCTAATAAAAGAGAATATTAAATGAGCACGATATAGCTTAAAAAGATCACTAACTTATCTCTCAGAGTGGCGTATTGATTTAGCTTTAATTGAATGAAATACTCTAAAATTTGTCATCTATTTATAGGTGAAGAAATCAGGTTCATGACTGGTCATGTGGACACTACGACTGGTCGTAGGACCAACAGATTTTTAAATTTTTTAGCACGATCGGATAAAGTCGTTCCAAGACTAGTCGTAAGCCCTTCACGACCGGTTGAGGGACCTCCACGACTGGTCATGACCTGTCCACGACTGGTCCTCTGGAGACAGATTTAGTTGAGGGACTTTGAGTCGAGGCTACAGGACTAGTCGAAAATGAGTTGAGCACTGTTCACACGACCGGTCGAGCAGTCTCTAGGACTGGTCGAGGCTTAACAAAAAGTTCTAAAATTTTGCAACAACCTTAGGACTGGTCGTGAAATTTCTCGGACTGGTTGAGCCAGTGCTAAGACTAGTCGAACAGAGTCCAAGACTAGTCGAGAAACAGTCTATTCACTTATAAAATGAGTCGATTGAATTACGTATTCAAAATGACCTACCCTAAGGTCAATCTAGGGTCATTTATACCTTGTTAGTGATGTATGAACATTGAGTCTGCTTTTTCTTCAATTAATAGTCGTTCTTTGAAGTTCACGAAGCTTGAGATCTAGTCATAAGATGAAGCTTGAACTTAAGACTCTTGACGCTTCAAATTGACTAACGTTGAAGCTTAAACTTGAGTATTAAAGTCTAAAGACGTTGTCTTGACTTGTACGAAGCTTTGAAAATCTTGAACTCTTGAGACTTGAAAGCTTGAATTCATAATTGATGTTATACATAAACATGAACAAGTAATCTCACCTTTGAAGTTTTTGAACTAAAGACCCTTGTCCTTGAGAGATGCACAGACTTCATTATGTAGATGAGTTGGATAAGACAAAGATTCCAAGAGAGGTTTCGGCACTACAAAATTTGACAAAATAGGAGCTAGAAACCATGACACTTACAATATTGTCATGCCATATCATAACTGTATATCTCGGTAAAATACCATGGTCAACACCCATGCACCAGACACTAGCAATCGACACGCTACCCACCAATGGGGTTACAACCTCCATTTTGTATACTAGTAGCGGACCTCGTTTGTGCTTCTCCTCGCCGGCGGGTCAGACCGGTCCCTGTTTGCACCTCAGCCCTTAAGCAGGTTAGACCCACCTCTTCTCAACCTGACCTAGTTAGTGGGAGTCAAATCCATGACCCATATATCCACTCGGCTCGACAATGAGGTGTCCCTAGCTAGCATCGGGATTTAGGGACTTTCAACCCAAGGGGCACATCATCCCCTACTATTTCCACACTTCCAATGTCCCGCTCATTTTCAGGGATAACTCAAGTCATCATCATAGATGTACATTTCATCGTCAAGATCCAACTCATGTTATACGGCACAACTATGGTATTTCGATCATCATGTATGTCATGATTATGCATGAATTCAAGCAATTATGATAAGGCATACGTTTAAGGGCATGTAGTATACATATAATGCCATGAGTTTAGGGTCTGCTTACCCTTTAAGCCAAAATGACATATAATCGTCATGTGTCACTATCAACTATATCAATCCATGGTCATGTGACTAGACTGAAGAAGACATATCTTACACATGAACAAATGTATTCAAGTACACTAGCACATATCATCATTCCATGGTGCATGAGTATGTTAATATCAACATGGTTAAGTAGATGAATTTAGCATGCTAGGAAGTGGAACAACATTAATCAAGATATTAAATTACATACTTCTATTAACCACAATCACTAACATCACTAATATCATCCATAACTATCATAATCACGAGCATTAATTATATTTAGAATTACACCATATCCTTCGCAAGATAGATATTCCATTAGTGGCTTTGGCACGACATGATTTTCAACTATTGGGACCACATGGTTATACCTTAACTAGGCCTTATGGTTAATGAGTGGTGGTGACACAAAGTACATGCACCAAGTGGTTATGAGATGAAAGGCATAGATATAACATACAGTAAATGAGCCACGGGATGGATGGTGCTAGTAAAACTCATATAATGTAGTGGGCTTCACCTTCAAGTGGGCTGTTAGTAGGTTGGATTGCAAATAATTATCATATTAGTTCTACAATGGTTTGGAAGGCACAGGTAAACCTCATAAGATACAGTGAGCCCTAAGTTGAACGACTTAGGTATATAATATACACATAAGAGTTAGTCACGGTTGGATGACATGGGTTTGTCTCATACAACATAGTGGGTCCTATTTCCACGTGGTACTGCAAACAGATGGGTCCACACACAAACATTACGGTAGGTCCCAACAAGTAGATAGTATAGGTAACTCACATACATTAAGGTAGTATAAGAAAGAATAATTCAGATGTACAAGGCACACGTTAGCGGGCTCCATGATCGAACTGTTTGGTTGGTAAAACAATTGAACAGTACGGATAAAATATGTACATTGAGTGGGTTCACAAGTATTCGAAAGTTATACATTCAATTAACACTATTTCATATCGTCTGACTTATTTAGGAATTAGATCTAGGTTATTTTGGAATCATATTCTAGAATTAGCTAGCCTAATGGATAATGGTGAAATATGCAATACTTACATGAAGGTAGGGTCCATAATCAATCTAACACACGTCCTAAATTCACATACCAAAGAGGTTACACTATCAGCATAGTCCATGAGTCTGAGTAATCGCACAATTCTCATATGCCCAAATGGTCTTATAGCCACTCCATTATCAGAAGTCCATATAGTTGAGTGGTCACACAAATGTCACTCTACTTGCCATAATAAAGGATTTAAGGTCACATGGTTACTTATTTTTACTACACCATAACTCATATATCTATTGACAACAACTTTATTAAGCTCCCACATGGTCAGGTTGTCGATGCCATAATTTCACTTGGTTGAGTGGACATACAATTAGTATCATGGTCTAATGACCGCATCTCAAAGCATCCAAGGTACAATCACAAGCATACCCAAAATACCCAGTTACACTAATTTTTAAACTATGACCGCCCAATACTTCATACGGAGAATGGCTCAGATTCGCTGTCACATGATCAAGGGGCCAAGAACTAGCTTCCATCACATCAGATATAGTTTAGCAGTCCCCACATCTGCCTCACCTATGAGCATAATGTAAGGGTTTTATTTGTGTCGCATGATACCAAATTGAGGGCCACTTCATTATCAAGTTATATAATCCAACCCATATCATAATTCTCATGACTAAGAAAATCTGCACATACAACCTGATTGTTCATGGTTTAGGTGACTATGTGTCAAGCCCCAAATCTAGAAATCGGGTTCACAGGAATCCCGATCGCCAAATCCGGTGCCGACAGCCTTTGTAGTACCCCATTCTCGGCTCCTAGTGTCCATATGACAGATTCCATCCTGGGATCCTACAAGGAAGATTTTCCAATGTACATTTAACTCGTAATAAGCATAACCACAAGTATACCCAAATCACAAAGGCAACATCATCATCACATATCCACTAACATAAACATTTGAATACAGTGCTGAAAGGGAAATACATATGACAAAAGTAAAGCTTCAGAAGTCCGCTGCATGCTCTAAGCTCAACGCTGCTGTAACCTAACACCACCTGCACGCATCTATCGTGCATAAGCTTATAAAAAGCTTAGTAGGTGGTGAAAGTGTGTGCACAAGGTAAGTGTCAAGTAAACAATATTAGAGTAATCAGAGTAAGCAGAAATACTGATAAGGTCATAAATCATACGATATCAGAGTAAGCAGAAATACTGACGAGTTCATAAAGATATCATCAACCTCATCCAGGATATACGATGAAAAGACAGCAATCTAATGTCATATATTGAGAAAGTAATGTAGATCGACTATGTAACGCAGAAACATAATGAACAAGATGTCAAATATCGAGTATGCAATACAATATGCAATTCGGAAGGGCTACGAATACCATCAACCTCATCTAGGTCATATAATTGCAGAAACATAATAACCTAGAATGTCATATGCCGAGGATGTAATGCAATAAGCAGTGCGAATGAAATGACCAAGCTGGAGTGAAGTCGGGATGATAGTACATAGTATCGCAGGCTATGGGGTCCATCACAAGGGAATTTTATCCAAACCAGTCTCATACCTAAATTTGGATAGTCAAACTCAATGTGGTAAACTCTTGATCTCAGGTTAGTCACACACCCAACCGAAATCCTTGCCATTACAAAGGTACACAATAATTAATTGTGCACCACCAACCCAAGTGGATAGTGAATGAATGAATGAATAAATATGAAACTCCTACTCGATAAGTCCACATATCAGTACGGTTTCTCTCTAGGATCATCACCAGGGTCTATTACACTCTACAAGCAAATCGCCACCTACTAACGCTCAACCATGCAAGTGGAAGAGACCTCACCATCCACCTGGCCAATAGTCAGCCAATATCTACTCGGCACATCGATAGCGGACCCATTCACGAGCTGGTTAAACTCAGCCTAGCAATGCCCCCTACCCTCGGGCTGGTAAGGCCACACCCCCTCCCAATCGACCATGACACAGTGGTAAACGCAGCCTCCTGGTATTTAGCTCTCATGTGCTCATATATATCCACTCAGTCTCGACATTGGGGCATCTCCTGGCCACAGAGGTTTAGGGATTTTCACCCAGGGACATTTATGACACATGTATGCTAGAACCAAACATTTTCGGTGTCCCATTTGGCCATCCACGATATGTCTGTGGAGGCTATGGCTGTGATATCGCTAGGGCATACAGTAGTCATAACACATAATACAAGATGCATGAGTCACACAATCCAGTCATGCATCATTCCTGTGCATACCGTGCAATCATGTGAGATAACCTCCGCCTATCAGGGAGTCTCATAACAACCTGCCCAATGACATATGCAATAGTTAACCACATCTCATAACAAACATGCAGATGATACGTATGGGCATGTATCATGATGTTATGCTGTCACATACTCATAATCGGTATTAATAACCGGCATCAACAATCGACCTCGACAATGTGGACATTTAACCAACATTGCCCCCAAGGAATGGCCGATATAGAGCCTAACATATCGTAGACCCATGGCCTCGCACAAAGGACTAATATACAACACCATGGGCCTTAATCAAGAGATTAGTATGCATCACAATGGGCCTCTCACATGGGCCTAATATACATCACAATGGGCTTCATCGCCTGGTCCTCAAATGCATCACAATGGGCCTCATCACATAGACCTCATATTCATCACATTTGGCCTTAAACACGGGTTGAATACACATCACAACGGGCCTCAAATATGGGCCGCATATACATCACATTGGGCCTCAAACATATGTCGAATACGCATCACAATGGGCCTCAACTACAAGCCGCATATACATCATACGGTTCTCAACAATCGGCCTCAGCAATCGAAATCGACCTTGGTAATCGGCCTCGACAATCAGAATCGGACTCGACAATCGAATTCAGCCTCGATAATCAGTCTTAACAATCGAAATCGACCTCGACAATCGAAATCGGCCTCGATACTCGAAATCGACCTCGACAATCGGAATCAGCCTCGATACTTAGAATTAGCCTCGACAATCAAAATCAGCCTCGATACTCGGATTCAGCCTCGACAATCGGAATCGGCCTCGACGATCGGAATCGGCCTCGATGATCGTAATCAGCTTCGATAATTAGAATCGGCCTCGACAATCGGAATCTGAATCAACCTCGACAATCTGACTTGGCCTCGATAATCGGCCTCGACATTCGAAATCAGAATCGACCTCGACAATCAGAATCGGCCTCAACAATCGAAATCGATAATCAGCATCGACAATCAACACCGATAATCAGCATCGACAATCGGCATGGATAATCAGCATCGATAATCAGCACCGATAATCAGCATCGATAATGGGCACTGATAATTAGCATATAAACATGGCGGGATCCATAGATGAACAGCTGATCAACCATAATATAAAGATCAGCCCTCGGCCGTGGTTATATCAAATCCGATAGCGCGAAACCATCCGTCTATGGTGAATGGGGCCCACTTATCTAGGTTAACCCACAAGAGAATTATGAGAATGGGCCTAACAAGGCCTAAGTGAAGATCACAATGTGGACATCCAACCATCATTACCCATCAATATGGACATCTAACCAACATTGCTCCAGAAGAGTGGCCTACATAGAGAGCCAAAACATATAATGAGCTCATGGCCTCACATAAGGGCCATATACACATCAAGTGGGCCGCATCACATGGGCCTCGAATACATCACAATAGGCCTTGCCCACGGGCCTCGAATACATCACATTGGGCCTCGCCCACGGGCCTCGAATACATTACATTGGGCCTTGCCCACAGGCCTCGAATACATTACATTGGGCCTTGCCCACAGGCCTCGAATACATCACATTGGGCCTCACCCACGGGCCTCGAATACATTACATTGGGCCTCGCCCATGGGCCTCGAATACATCATATTGGGCCTCGCCCACGGGCCTCGAATACATTACATTGGGCCTTGCCCATGGGCCTCTAATACATCACATTGGGCCGCACCACCTAGGCCTCGAATACGTCACAATGGGTCATAACCCATGGGCCTCAATACATCACAATAGGCCACAACCCATGGGCCTCAAATATATCACGTCATGCCTTACCACATGGGCTTCAAATACACAATAGGTGGGCCTACGCGAGTCAGATGGACCTCACCAGACGGAAGGCGCAAATACAATACATACAATGATCACCCACAATTGGGTCCCGCTAGATGGGTCGCAAATACATCATATTAAGGTGGGCCCTACACATTCCAAATGGGCCTCAAATACATCAAGTGGGCCACATCAATGGGCCGCACCAATGGGCCTCATATACAACAAGTGGGCCACATCAATGGGCCACACAAATGGATGGTGTGGATACAAAACAAGTGGATGGCGTGAAATATAATACATACATCAAAGTTGGGGTCCACGTACACGTGACCCACCAACACATACATCAAGGTGGCCCCACATTCATCATGGCCCACCATCCCATACACATGGACGGTGAGGATATACAACACATCAAGATGGGTTTCCACCATCCAGACAGTGGACGGTGGAGATATAAAATATATACATCACATGTGGTAAGGTGGGACCCACACGGATGGACAATTTGGATGCAACACATACATCAAAGAGGGCTCCACATGCTGGTGCACACGCCACCAAGGTGGGCTCCACAGGACCTGATGGCACACCAGCCAATCCAATCACTTCACAGGTGGGTCCCACGTGGGGCCCGCCATAATGTCTATTTTCCATCCATCTGTTGATGAGGTCACAGGGACCCAGATAAAAAGGAAAAACAAATTTCATAATGATCCAAAACTTATGTGACAACCCAAAAGGGTTTCAATGGTAGATGCTCAATCCCACTGTTCCCTGCCGTGCGAGCCACCTAAGTTTCACATACGACTATTTTTGGGGTGGCCCACTGCTAGAAGGGTGCCCACCAATGCATAGTGTTGATGTTCTACACATATCACGGTGGGGCCCACGACTGGGACCCAAAGTCCCTGCCTCTATCGCCCATGGCGCAGCAGCACCTGCTGCTCTGGACGTCAGCTACAGCAGGTGCTGCTAGTGGGGCCTGTATCAATAAAATCTACCCCACCCATTGGTTTTTACTGCTCAAGACAGATCAAACGAGCCCCAAATTCAACATGTTTTGGTGTATAAAAACATGAGAGTGGATTTTGACAGTAAAACCACTATTTTTCGATACAATGGCCAACCAGATAATTGGATCAGCCTCATTTTTCAGCTCAACTCCTAAAATGATTTGGGAAATAGTATGGACGGCGTGGATTAAATTCATACATCAAGGTGGGGCCTGCATGAGCAGCTCACCCAAAAGTTTAAAATCAAACTGATATTTTTATTTTGCCTTTCACGTGGGTACACCCACTATCTGTTCATGCTCCAGCAACCACATCCAGGCATGAATCATTTCATCAAGGTGGGTCCCACATGGACGTGGCCCACTTGATCTAGATCACTCTAATATTTGTGTTTTCCCAACATCCATAAGGTAGGGCCCACATGGTTTAGACGGCCATCGGGTCCATTTGATGGACGGTTTGGACATCACATAACTCATTAAGTGGGCCACAAAATAAAGGAGCGAGAGAGAGACGTGATGATGGAGAGCTCCGCCACTATGAGCCCTCCCTTTTCATGCATTCAATCATACATCAAGTGGGCCCACCAAAATAAAAATCAATGGTGGAGATTCCTTCTCCATCAAAATGGAAGGTCTAGATGACCTTTTTTTAACTAGAAAGTAAACATCATGATAGGGTCCATGGAGAATGGCCCCATCATAGAATGACCATGATAATCAAGGTGGGCCATCAGCCACATCTAGGGTCTAAAGTGAGATCCATACCATCAATCGGTAGGCCACACTTGGCCCATCATCAAAAGAATGAAATCTAAGCCTATAGAAGCACCCACCGTTCAATCTTCTTGGCCTGATGGAACGCCGATCTCCTTGTGTCTCACTTTGATGGAAGATGATGAGAGATGAAGGGCTAGGATGATAAATCTAGTGATAGGAAGTGGGCCACACACAACACTTTTCTCTCTTAGAATTTCTTGGACATGCACCTCTTTTGTGTTTGGAAAATGTGAAGAGAAAGAGAGAGAGAGAGAGAGAGAGAGAGGGGGGGGTGGTTGTAAGAGAAGTGATGGATGTGAGGTGATAGTTGTACTTGACATGTATGGGTGTGTAAGAGAGAGAAAGGGGGAGAGAGTTGACTTTAGGGTTGCTCTTGTACTTGACAAGAGGTGATTGATTGATTGATTAAGTGATTGATTGATGGGACATGTTTTAGAGATTCTCTTGAGATTGTAAATACGCGGTGTTTTCCTCGAACTAAACGCGGGCCCACATCTCCTAGCCAGGGTATCTGATCGGTGTGCAAGACGCGGCATCGGAACCGCGGTGACGGTACGGTTGCAATAGTACAAGTCTCGGGTCGAGCCGACTCTAGAATACGAGAGGTGACTCAAGGTTACACGAAAATGAAGTTTACATGTCGCGAGTCGCCGAAATTCGACCGGGAGGACTGCGGAAGCCTACGGAACAGTACGGGCTAGGATACGGGTCTTACACTATGGCTATACCCATAAGCACGTGGTCATGTCATTGGGTGGTCAACAATGCCACTTGATTTCATGTAGTTGGTTGGCCTTGTGTGAATTTCACAATCATACGGTTAGACGGCCACATATACTCCACAATTGCATTTGATTAGGTGGCCATACATACTTCACATACCCACATGATTAAGGGGCCAAAAACATATATCTCACCCTTACACTGGATTAAGTGGTCATTCACACATCTTACAAACATAAGATTAAAAGCCAAAAATGACCATTTTTGTACAGGCGAGTGGGTCATACAAGATCACAAGGTTGCACAGGTAAGTGGGCCGTACAAATCACTAGTTCATTGGTTTAAGTGTACGAGGGAATTTCAACTCAAATGATATCTTCGTGTTTTCAGTTAATCTAATGGCAATAACCTTTATATGGTTTAGATGGCATATAAACATAATAGTGGGACACACAACAATCCCCAACAAACTTCAATGGCAAATAAACTTTATAATGGGTCCCACATGGTGGGCCCACTCAGTTTTGTGTGACAAATAAACATTAAAGTGACCCTAAGGAAGTTAGCCACGTTGGAGGGTCACAATCTGTGCAACACAAATGGATAGGTTATATCTCTCCTAAACATCAAAGTGGACCCTCGAAGGTTTCAACGATGGGCAACTTGGGCTCATCTACGTGGGTGGGTCCCACCAATGTGGCAGGGCCACATTTATAAGGTTTGTAAAAGTTGATAGATGGTGTGGATTTAACACACATATTATGGTGAAATTCTAGGAGGTTTTAATGGCAGACATTACAACAACACTACTTCTTGTGCCACTAAAATAGACAGATGGTTTAGATGTAGCCTATACATCATAGTGGGCCCCATGGTCTGGTGGGCCCTACATAGGTATCAAAAGAAGCACCTACTTATCCCCCTTAAAACATTCATAATCATTTGTTGGGCCATTGAGGCATGGTTCACAAATCCAGCCCATCCATTATGTGTGTCCCACTTGGTTAAGGGGTCAAACCAAGTTTCAAAAGCTTCAAAATTTCAAGTGGACCACAGCAAGTGTTTTTATATGCTCAAGCTCCGAGTTGTACGAACGGTTCAAGGAGATCAAAGTTACATGGGTCCCAAAGTGATGTATTTATTATATCTACATCGTTCATCTACATAGAGATCATTTTAAAGCATTATCCAAAAATAAATAAATTGAATCATATCCAAAGATTATCTAGACTGCACCAAAAATAGCAGTGGAGATAATGATTTCACCGTTAAACAATTTATAAGGCCCAGCATAACATTTATTTTCCATCCAATCTGTTCATAAGGTCACAAAGACCTGAATTAAGAGGAAAAACAAATTTCATATTGATCCAAAACTTCTATGACCCAAAAAGCATTTCAATGGTAGATGTTCAATCTCCCACTGCTTTTTGTAGTGTGGACCACTTGATAGTTAGATCTGTCTTATTTTTCTTCTCAAACCTTAAACTACCTCGCCAAATGGATGGACGGTTTGGATATAAGACATACCTCATGATCAGACACATAAATCTTACTAATTTTTCCAGCTTCATATATATATATATATATATATGGTGTCAATCCTGTGCATGAGTCATACAATCCAGTCGTGCATTAATCCTGCGCATACCGTACGCTCATGTGAGATAACCTCTACCTATCAGGGAGTCTCATAACAACATGCCCAATGATACATACAATGGTCAACCACATCTCATAACAAACATGCAGATGATGCGTATGGGCAAGTATCTTGATGTTATCCTGTCATATACTCATAATCGGTATTAATAACTGACATCGACAATCGGCCTCGACAATGTAGACATTTAACCAACATTGGCCCCAAGGAATGGCCCACATAGAGCCTAACATATAGTGGACCCATGGCCTCACACAAGGGCCTAATATACAACACCATGGGCCTTGCTCAAGAGCTTAATACACATCACAATGGGCCTCTCACATGGGCCTAATATACATCACAATAGACTCCATCGCCTAGCCCTCAATTGCATCACAATGGGCCTCATTACATAGGCCTCATATAAATCACATTGGGCATTAAACACGGGCAAAATATACATCACAATGGGCCTCAAACATGGGCCGCATATACTTCACATTGGGCCTCGACAATTGGCCTCGATATCTGGCCTTGACAATCAGATTTAGCCTTAATAATTGACCTCAACAATCGGCCTCAACAATCGGAATTAGCCACGAAAATCGGAATCGGAATTAGCCTCAACAATCGGAATTAGCCACGACGATCGGAATCGGAATTAGCCTCAACAATCGGAATCGGCCTCGACAATCGAAATCGGTATTGACAATCGGAATCGCCCTCGATAATCGACCTCGACAATCGGAATCAGAATCGGCCTCAACAATCGGAATAGGTATCGATAATCAGAATTGACCTCGACAATCGGAATTGGAATCGGCCTCAACAATCAGCCTCGATAATCAGAATCGGAATTGGCCTCAACAATCGGCCTCGATAATCGGAATTGACCTCGATAATTGGAATTGGTATCGATAATCAGAATCAACTTTGACAATCAGAATCAGTATCGATAATCGGAATCGGCCTCGATAATCGGCCTCAACAATTGGAATCGACCTCGATAATCGGAATCGTAATTGGCCTCAACAATTGGCCTCAACAATCGAAATTGGCCTTGACAATCGGAATCAATATCGACAATCAAAATCAGCCTCGATAATCGGCCTCGACAATTGGAATTGAAATCAGCCTCAACAATCGGCCTTGATAATCGAAATCAGAATTGGCCTCAACAATCGGCCTCGACAATCGAAATTGACCTCAATAATTGGAATCAGTATTGACAATCAGAATTGGCCTCAACAATCAGAATTAACCTCGTAGATGAGCAGCCGATGATGGACCTAGCAATATCAATGGGGCCCAATCGTTTGGGTTAACTCACTAGAGAATGATGAGAATGGGCCTAACCAGGCCAAAGGGAAGGTCATAATGTGGACATTTAACCATCATTGTCCATCAATGTGGATATTCAACCAACATCGCTCCCAAGCAGTGGCCCACATAGAGTCAAACATAAAGTGGGCCCATAGCCTCACACAAAGGCCTAATATACATCGCAATGGGCCTCATACAAGGGCTACATATACAACAGGTGGGCCCTATACATGGGTCTCAGATACATTGCACAGGCCACAACCCATGAGCCTAATGCACATCATAATGGGCCTTATTAAATGGGTTACAAAAACATCACAATGGCCACGCCATATGGGCCAGAAATACATCTCATTGGGCCTTACCAAATGGTCCGAAAATACATTACAATGGGCCACGTCATATGGGCCGAAAATACATCTCAATGGGTCACGACCCATGGGCCTCAATACATCATAATGGATTGCAACCCATGAGTGTAACACCCTGGATTTTTGCCAACCTGGGATTAGACGTCCTTAGGCAATGGGTCGATCCTAACACCTCATTAACTTGTCAGAATTGAATCCCGTAGTCTAAAATCGCTCCTTAACCCATTTCCTTCACAAATCCCACCCTTCACTACCTTGTTCTTTCAATTTTTCAAAGCACCTTCGCCCTAGACACTACCTTAAACTAGCTAAGTAGTATAACTTGGATCACTTTAGATACAAACTGCAAAGGACTAAATACTACCTCAGACGGAAATCACCTAGGATTAAATCCTTTAGAAATTTGACAAAGTAACTAAGTGCTAAGCTAGATTAGCCATGAAATCCATTTGAATCGCTTTAAATATGATCTGCAAGACCCAAAACTTGTAGAATCATTGACGCTAGGTTACCCTAAAATCTAGGATCAAACTCATTACCCGACTGCTCTCGGGAGCACGTTGAAACTCCGTATCGGATCTAGACCACACGCCGGGAGTTCGAATAATACGAAGTTAAGGAATTAGGACCACCTCGCTGGGCTTGACAACCATCTCAGAAATCAAATTCAGATAGTGTCCCACAGCTGTTCGCTTGAGTCCGGAGCGAGAGAGTGTGAAAACACTTGTTTTCTTTAAAACTAAATATCTTGAATAGTAATCTGAGACTCGTCGGTTGCAGATCAGTTTTAAGCAACCAGACCGTCGAATCAGACCAAATTACACCCTCGGATCAGGAGAAATTTCATACACATTTACATGTACTCGGAATCTCTGATCGAGATCCGTTGACCGTTGAACTGAAACTGGTCCGCCACACGTGATCTGGAAATCTGACTGAAACAAAAACTTAATAGAATGTAGATCCAGCGTTAGTGAGCTTAAGTCCGACCTTTGGCTCAAGGAGGCCCGCCAAAAGTCCTCCGTTGAGCTGAAAAAGTCCCGCTTTGGCTATAACCTAGGTGAACCTTGTCCAGAAGTCTATTTTGGTGAAGTTTTAGACTATATAAGGACCTTAAACCCTCTCCCATTTCAGCCATACGAATTTAGATTTGAGAGAGAGAAAAGAGAGAGAAAGTGAGGGAGATGTGGGAGGAACTCCCTGCTGTTGTTCCCTGCCGCTATTTGGGCTCCACCGCCTGATTCTTATCGCTTTCCCGGCGATTTCGGCGTCGTTTCTAGGTAAGAAACCCTAACCCTAACCTGTTTTAGGGTTGTATAGGTTGTAGGTTATGAAATAGCTAACATGTTTCGTTCTCTAGGTTGCCAAACTCCCGTATACGGAAGCTTAGCGAACCTATCGACTCCGTTACGATTCTACGACAAAAGGTGAGGACTTTAGGTGTATAGGTTACAGTTTTCAACGCTTTCAATGTTAGATAATGGTAGATTCATGATCTGCATGCAATTGCACATGTACAAAGTGCTTTCCGTTTTCTGTTTCGATTAAAATTGTAGAATTTGGAATTTCACATACTCTAGGTATTCGTATAAAATACCGTATACGTATTTTTTATGGAAATGTGTTTGACATATTTATTTGTCATATTGATATATGACGTATGGATAAAATACTTATTTGGCGAAAGGAATCGCCGTAATACATGTTTGCTTGTATACACTATGTATGTTGAAAATGCGTATTCTAGAAAATACTGTATACGTATAAATATTGGGAGATGTATTTATCATGATTATTTGCTGTAGTAATATATTATACATGGATAAAATAATCACTTGGCTAAAGGATAGCCCTAATACATGTTTTGCTAACATACACCATGTATGTTGTAATAGTGTATTCTAAGTGTTTGTGAAAATGATTGAATGAGTATAGAATTCTCATTCGTGCTCACCATGACTAATTGTCATGGATTCATGATTGTTGTATTGGCGATACCCCTTTGACGAAAGGATTTGCCCTAAATCACGCCACGGCCAATATACACCATATATGCTAAAATGTGTGGCCCAAGTGTTTGTGGAAATGACCGAATGAATATGGAACTTGGATTCCTGCTTGCCATGACTATCCGTCGTGGGTGTACACATGTTATGATTGGGGCAACTCCCTAGTGAAAGGATTTGGCCTAATGCCTATGTGATCGACATATGTCATGTATGTTGATGTATGTTTGTTTAAGTGTTTCTTAAAATGTCTAAATGAGTAGTAGTTAGCAAGTTGTAATGTATAAGGGTGTTGAGATATGATTCTCAACCTCTTTTAACTATGTGTATGATCTCCTTGGATAATTGTGTGATTAGGAATTGAACATGTACAAATTCATGCTCGTGTTGTGCTTCATAACATGCTCAACTTCTTTATGATTTTAACTATGTAATTCATATGTTTAAATTTATATTTACATTGTATGATTCGTCATGGGTGATGGGGGAGCGGTGCAACGAATCGTTCAAGCGGCCACACTACAGCGACCCTCTAAACGGATAATACCAGACCTTGATTGTATGAGTTGAATCTTGATCTACTACTGCTTTATCTATCTGCACTTGATTGTGTTTGGGGCTATAATTATAGTCCAGACAATCGGTACCAGAATTGCATTCGTGGCTGTGATTCATTTGTCACGTGAGATGTGTTCGATGAACCCGAATCGTACTTCGGTTGACGATAGTGGTTGGCCACGCGAAGTGCTTATGCACTTCATGTCATTCAACTTGTTGTGCGCTCGAGCTAGCCGAGCTCGTCAAGTAACCCGATTTGTCTAATGTATGTTCACCATGTTTGGTCGCCTCTGCTTGAACCTAGGGTACCAAACTTACCAGTGAAATCCCTTTTAACCATGGTACCTCGATCCGCTAAGACTCATGAGTCGAGCATGGTGGTATGGGACACCGTGTGTTCGAGGCCGTCGGCCACGCCTGGGGCCATGTGCCTCCCGTAGTGACCAAAGTGAGAACCCGGACTCGTGAGCCGTTTAGGGGGGTAGGGGACACTATTTTCGAGTGTCGATACTTATGGCGAGAGCCGAGTACGGTGAGACCCGTACTCGTGCCGATGGGCGACGAGTCCTCGTAGTATCTTCAAGTATACCAAGGTCCGTGATTGGCGACAGTCTTTCACAAAGAACTAGAGTATGAGTTGAGCCGAGTACGGTGAGACCTCGTATTCGAGCCGACGGCTAGTGATTGAGCCGAGTACGGTGAGACCCGTACTCGAGCCGACGGTCGACAGAATTGAGCCGCATACGGTGAGATCGTCAGATCCGTCCGACAGGGTGACGAGCCCTTTCTGATGCTTTCGATATGCCTCTCAAACCATAATATCGTACGAGATTAACTAGGACTGACGACCCTAGAATGGATCATGTTTGGGAATGATACAAGGGAGGTACCTTAGTTTCCCAATACTGCTATTTGAAATGAACTAATAATTACTCGGTAATCATGCTCATCATCGCACTGCATGTGCCTGGTAGATGTGGAGCACTGAGGGATGGATGCATTCGTGAACGTAAGATGATGTCGCATGAGGGTGGTTTGGCAAGGGCATACATCATGTCATTTCATACTTGCATTAAATAAGAGTAGTTAAAATTGTTTGATTGTACTGCTTTATCATTACTGCTTGACTGAATTGATAACATGTTAACCTATGCTTTATTGTTCCACTAAGTTGATCACTCACTCCCACGATACGGGACGGTGTTCCAAACACCCACCAGACTTTGTCTGATTGCAGATGGCGACGCTACTTCTGAGGCGGAGCTGGACTTCTATGACGACGAGAATGCTTCCTCGTATATGCTGTTTTCTGGCGGCTTCGTGAGAGCCATGCCTTGATTGTCGGGGCTACAGGGATGTTGACTAGATCACACTAGACAACTTGGTATAATTTAAAATCATACTTGTAATTATTTAACCTGGTAACTTTATCACACTCTAGAGACCCACCACAGTTTATATATTTTATCTATCTATCATAGTCTTCCGCTTGCAAATTTAACTGTCTCTGGAGTATGATATACTGTTTTGGCTTAATCTCACTCATGTTCAATGCACTAATACCGATCACATTCAATCATCATTCATTTTGTTGCATAAGTGATGCGTTGAAACTCGGGAGTTGAGTTTATGCTCGACCCCCGATTTTCAAGGCGTTACAATAAGCCTCAAATACATAACATGTGGGCCCTACACATGGGTCTCATATGCATCGAATGGGCTATGTATCTGGGCCTCGAATACATCAAAAGGGCACACGTCATGGACCTCAGATTCAAGCAGGTGGGCCCCATCATATGGGCCTTAAATACAAGGTAGGTGGGCCCTATCACATAGGCCTTAAATACAAGGTAGATGGGCCCTATCACATGGGTCTCAAATATACATCATGATGAGCCTCATGGATGGACCGCACCAATGGGCCTCAAGTGGGTTTGGATTACGCCTAAAATCATTTCAATAGTTGTAGGTGTATCATGTGTATCACTATACACTAACATTCCATGGGGCACATGACCCACTAATGATGATCTCCACTATCCAAACATTGTACAGTGTGGATGAAATACATAGATCACAGTTGATCTCACACAAGCAGCAAGTGGGGTCCAAGGCTGGACAAAGTGGATATAAAATAAATACATCAAGGTGTGGCCCACCCATCCGATATATGGATAATGTGGACAACACATACATCATCAAAGGGACCCACAGAATTTGTTGACACCTTTAGCACTGGCCCACCGTTCAAAACGGATGATGTGAATATAAATGCATACATCAAGGGGTCCCACCCCACACATGTCACATGTATGGGTGGGTCCCACATTCAAGAAAATGGATGGATGGTAGGATATAACACATGCCCTGTGATGGGGGCCACAAACCTTACTGACGTCATGACAACAACAATATAGCTACTGTCAGCGCACACCAGCCAATCTGTTTCCATTAAAGTAGGCCCCACGTGTGATGGGTTCCCACCATCCATGCAATGGACGATGAAGGATATAACACGTATCTCACTTATGCCCCATCATCCCATGTTGTCTGGACAGTGAGGATGCAGCTCGTCCCACCGTCCCATATGCCAGGATAGTGGAGATCAGATACATTGAAATAGGGTGGGGTCCATGTAAGCATGGCCTACTAAGATATAGACCATATATATATATATATATATATATATATATATATATGTGTATGTATGTTATTATTTTATAAATATAGCAGCTAGTTAGCTAGATGAGATACACCAGCCGATCGTCCCACCATTCAAGGTTCTGACGATGAGGATATAGCAGTAATCAAGGTGGGCCCCACTGCCCACACGTGTGGGGTGGGTCCGACATCTAAAAAATGGATGGACAACAAGGGTAAATGGATACAACACAATGCATCCCACCGTCCAGCAACTAGACGATGAGGATGGCATGTAAACATCACAGTGGGCTCCATCATCTTGGACAGCAAGATGGATGGGTGGTATGGAGGCCATATACATCAGGTGGGGTCCACATAAGCATGGCCTACCAGCCACATACATCCGTGTGGGCCCATACGGCTTGTACTGTATGGATCAAGTGGGCTACACCCATCACAATAGAGAGGAGAGAGAGAGAGAGAGAGAGAGAGCGATGGAGGGGACAGACCCCGCTACTATGGGCCCTCCCTAGCTTACCATCACATACATCAAGATGGGTCCCACCAATATGGGCCCTCTAATCATCAAAATCACACAAAAATCACCCACCGGTAGATCTTCTTGGACTTCTTCTTCCATCAACGCATGTTAGAGCTCCAAGCGGATAATTTCAATGGTTGAGATTGGTCATGGAGGGTGGAGATGAGAGGTAGGAAGGTGGGCTACACTAGCTTCTCCATGGAAGCCATGGACGTTGGAGTTGCTTCGGAGATGGAGTTTTGAAAATGAGAGAGAGAGAGAGAGATGAGAGAGAGAGAGAGGTGATGTAAGATGGTGATGGGTGAAAAGGTGAGTGATGGGAGTACTTGTGTGAGGGAGAGAGTTGACTTTGGAGATGGGTGGTTGTACTTGGGGATGGGTGTGAGTGATGGGAGTGATGGGATGTGTACTTGACATTTGATGTGATGAATTCTCTTGAGATTGCAACGTGTGGTGTTTTCCACGAACTGAACACGGGCCCACATCTCCTTACCCGGGTATCGCCTCGGCACATGAGACACGGCGTTAGAACCATGGCGACGACGCAGTCGCAAGAATACAAGTCTCAGGTAGAGCCAACTCTGATATATGAGACACGACTCAGGAACGCACGCAAACGCAGATAACAGATCGCAGGTCACCGAAATTTGACCAGGAGGACCGCAGAAGCTTATAGAATAGTACAGGCTAGGATATGGGCCTCACAATGGGCCTCACTCAAGGGCCTAATACACATCATGATGGGCCTCACTCATAGGCCACATACGCATCACATTGGGCCTCATATACATCACATCGGGCCTCATCAAATGGGCTTCATATACATCATATTGGGCCTCAACATATGGGCCAATATATATCACATCGGACCTCAAATACGGGCTACATATACATCACATTGGGCCTCGCACACGGGCCTAATGGGGCAGCCCATGGTTCAAGAAAAAAATCGAAAGGGCAGCTTGGATATACAACGCATTCATCAAGGTGGGTCACTACCCTGGATGGCGTGGGTTAGGACGTATACATCAGGGCCCCATGGATGCACGGTGTGGATATACGTCAAGATAGGGTCCACCTCCAACTAGACTAGACGACATAGATGAAATACATACAACATGGGGGGCCCACCTCTAGCCCATCGAGATGGTGTGGATGAAACGCTACATCATGTGGGCCCGGCACTGTCTCACGCTAGAAGGTGTGGAGCGCACACACATCACAGCAGGCCCCACCATCTGATGGCCAGTGTGGATGGGACACATATATTTGGTCAGCACCACACAGCACCGTCAAGAGATGGACTGTGCGGATACAGAATACGTACATCAAGGTGGGTCCCACCCACTGCCAAACAGATGGACAACGTGGAGACACATACACTACGGGGGGTCCCACGTCCAGCTTAAAATGGATGGATAGTGCTGATAATACATACATACAAGGTGGGTCCCACGTCCCAGCTGAACGATGGAGACCCCACACATGAAGGGTAGGTCCCACCGTCCCAGGGACGGACGGCATAGATGAAATATATATATATATATACATATATATATCAGGTGGGTCCACACACCATTTGTTTTGAATCAGCCAGATATTTGTGTTGCCCTTCATCTAGGCGTCCTGGACGTCTAGCGGATGGACGAACGGCCTAGATGAAACCCATCATCAAAGTGGGTCCACATGTCTCACGTGTGGACGGCTTTGATATAACACATACCTTAACGGTGGGCCCCACAGTATGACAATCTGGATGGTGTGGATATACATACCTGATGATCAGATCCACACCACTTGTTGACGTCAATACAGCAGCAGATGTAGCTGCTAGGGTCCATGCAGATGGACGTTGGACATAGAATATGTACATCAAGGTGGGTCCCATCCCACACATGCAGCACGTGTGGGTGGGCTCCATGAGCTGCCATATGGATGGACGGCATGGACGTACACATACCTCGTGATTAGGACCATAGAACTTGCTGACATCTCTGCAGCTGATCTGCTGCTGGGTAGGCTGTTGGCCCACCAACAGATGGACGGTATAGATAAAATACTTAGATCATGTGGGACCCACTTGACCTGGACAGTCTGGATGGCCCACATCATCACGTAGGCCCCCTAACCTGGACAGTCTGGATGGCTCACATCCTTAAGTAGGCCCTACTGCTCCACGTGGACGGTGGGTGGAATACATACATTAACGGACCCACGTCCCAGTACAACGCACGTATCAGGTGGGACCCACCGTCCTTGCTGCTGGACGGTGGAGTCGCCACGCACATACCAAGGTGGGTCCACACATGTGGCCCACCAGCAGATGGATCAAGGTGATACTTGTATTTTCTATTTGTCCAGAGCCTGCTGGACGACCTAGTGATGGACGGCCTAGATGAAACACCTATGGTGGGCCTACTGGCCCTCGACAGCCGGGATCACATATATCACGATGGTCGACAATAGAGAAGAGAGAGAGAGAGAGAGAGAGAGAGAGAGAATCGAGTGATGGAGGGCTCCGCCAATATGAGCCCTCCTAGGATTACAATACATATCATGATGGGTCTCAAATGGGATCCATACCATCAATTGGTGGGCCCCACTTGGTCCATCACAAAAATCACAATCTAATCCTATAAACACCTACCGATTTTGATTCTTCTAGGCTCCTTGGACTCCTTAGCTCCTAGGCTTTTCCTTTGATGGAAGATGATGAAGTATAGGTGGCTAGGATGAGAGATAAGGGGGTAGGAAGTGGGCCACACTAGGCTCTCTTGGAGCTTGGATGGTCACCTCCCTTAGATTGCTTGGGATGGAGTAAGAAATGAGAGAAAGAGAGAGGAGTGGTGATGGATGGAGTGATGGGATGAGAGGTATGGTGGTGTAAGGAGAGATGACATGAGAGTTGACTTTGGTTGAGAGAGGAATAGGTGAGTGATGGATGTGTACTTGACTTGATATTGATTGATTAATGTGAAAGGTTGTAGAGATTCTCTCAGAATTCTCAACGCACAGCGTTTTCCTCGAAATAAACGTAGGTCCACAACTACTAGCCCAGGTATCGATCAGGGCGCAAGTCGCGGGGTTGAAACTGCGGCGACGGTGCAGTCGCTAGGGTACATGTTTTAAGTCAAGTCGAGCAGACTCAGATCTATGGGATGCAACTTAGGGTTGCACGCAAACGCTGTCTACAGGTCGCAGGTTACTAGAAATCATCGGGGAGGATCACAGAAGTCTAAGGAATGGTACGGTCTAGGATACGGGCCTTAGCTGTGCACATGTGTGGAATGGAGTATATAACGTCATGCGCACATGATACACTAACGATTCTTTGCGGCATATCTCACTAACGGAGCGTCATATAGAGGAATTGTAGTACCTACACAATCGTGGAGATGGTGTCACGCCCCAAACTTTGAAACTAGGCTCACAAAATTTCTAATCACCAAATCTGGCGTCGACAGCCTCCGTAGTGTACCATTATCGGCTCCCAGCACCCATACGGCAGGTTCCGATCCTGTGACCCTACAAGAAGGATTTTCAGTATGTACATTTATCTCGTAAGAAGCACAACCACAAGTATACCCAATCACAAAGACAACATCATCATCACATATCCACTAATAAATACAATGCTCAAAGGGAAATACGTATATCAATAATCAAAGATCCAGAAGACATCTACACACTCTAAGCTCAACGTTGCTGTAACCTAACACCACCTGCACGCATCTATCGTGCATAAGCTTATAAAAATCTTAGAGGGTGGTGAAAGTGTGTGCGATGCATGTGTCAAGTATATAGATATCAGAGTAAGCGAAAATACTGGCAATCCATAAATCACACAATATCAGAGTAATGCGGAAACATGCTGGTAAGTCCATAAATACCATCAGCCTTATCTAGGTTATGTGATGCAAAAACATAATAAATCAATATCATGTACTGAGGAAGCAATGTAGATCAGTTATGCAATGCGAAGACATAGTAAGTCAAATATCAAATACCGAGTCCACGAATACCATCATCCTTATCTAGGCCATACAATACAGAAGCACAGTAAACCAAGTGTTATGTGCTGAGGATGCAATACGATGTGCGATGTGAATGAAATGACCAAGCTAGAGTGTGAAGTTGGGATGATAGTACGTAGTATCACAAGATACGGGGTCCACCACAAGGGTTTTCTATCCAAACTAGTCCCATACCTAAATTTGGATAGTCAGACTCAATGTGGTAAACTCCTGATCTCAGGTTAGTCGTGCGCACCAACCAAAATCCTAGCCATTGCGAAGATACAAGTAACAAATAGTTGCGCACCACTAGCCCGAGTGGATAGTGAATGCATGAATGAATAAGTAAAATGCTGAGTATACAACTCCTGCTCTATAAGTCCTCATATCAACACCATACATCTCTTGGATCATTACCAGGGTCTAGTACACTTTACATGCAATCACCACTCACTAGACGCGCAACCATGCATGTGGAAGAGACCTCAC
Organism: Magnolia changhungtana; assembly: GCA_030180095.1. NCBI lineage: Eukaryota > Viridiplantae > Streptophyta > Magnoliopsida > Magnoliales > Magnoliaceae > Magnolia > Magnolia changhungtana. The sequence continues at coordinate 4,001,071 of JASAUF010000554.1, forward strand.
TATCTTCATGACCAGTAATCAGCCAATATCTACCCGGCACATCGGTAGCGGACCCATTTACGAGGTGGTCAAACTCAGCCTAGTTATGCCTCCTACCCTCAGGCGGGTAAGGCCACACCCCTTTCCAACTGACCACGACACAGTGGGAGATGCAGCTTACTAGTATTCGGCACTTGAGCGCTCATGTATCCACTTAGTCTAGATGTTGGAGCGTCTCCTGGCCACGGAGGTTTAGGTATTTTCACCCAAGGAAATCTATGGCGCCCTGATGCTAGTAACAGATTTCTAGTGTTGCATCTGTCCATCCGTGATATGCCTGTGGAGGCTACGAGCCTAATGTCGCTAGGGCACAAAATGTATGAGTCATACGATCAATCATGCATTAATCATGTGCTCATGTGAGACAATCTCTGCCTATCCAGGAGTCTCATAATAACCTGCCCAATGACATATGTAATGGTCAACCACATCTCATAACAAACATGCAGATGATACGTATGGGCATGTATCATGATGCTATGTTGTCACATACTCATAATCGGTATCACTAACTGGCATCCATAATTGACATTGATAATCGGCCTAACAAAGGGCCTAAGGGAAGGTCACAATGAGGACATTTAACCATCATTGCCCATCAATGTGGACATTTAACCAACTTTGCCCCTAAGGAGTGGCCCATATAGAGCCAATCATATAGTGGGCCCATGGCCTCACATAATGGCCCAATATGCATCACCATGGCCTCTCTTAAGGGCCTAATACACATCATGATGGGCCTCACTTATGGGCTACATTGCATCACATTGGGCCTCACTCATGGACCTTAGGTACATCACAATGGGCCGCAATACATGGGCCCCATATATGTCAAATGGGCCGAAAAATACATCTCATTGAGCCTTACCAAATGGGTCGTAAATACATCACAATGGGCCTCATCATATAGGCTAGAAATGCATCACAATGGGCCTTACCAAATGGACTAGAAATACATCACAATGGCCTCATCATATGGGCTGGAAATATATCACAATTGTAACGCCCTAAAAATCGGGGGTCGAGTAGCAACTCAACACCCGAGTTCCAAAACATCACTTACGTAACATAAATGCTTATGATTGAATGTTGTCTGTGTTAGTGCATTAATCATGAGTGGGATTATACCAAAACAGTAATTCATACTCCAGATCAAGTTATAAAACGCAAGCGGAAGACTGAAAGATGCATATAAATGTATATAAAGCCAGAAACGTCACAATCGGTCTCCAGAGTATGAACACCTTACTAAGTCACCATATACCATGTATTAGTTTCAAAATCAAAATGCAAAAAAAAGTGGTACAACTGTAATGGTAAACCCTGTAGCCCCGTCATCTGAATGGCCTAAGCAAAGCCTCCAGAGAACTGCATGTAGGAGAACTCGTCCTTATCATCGTAATAGTCGGGCTCAGCCTCCTGCGTCTCGTCAACACCTGCATCTAAAACAGGATCTGGTTGGTGTGTACAACACCGTCACGTAACATGAGAGTGAGTAGCTAACTCAGTGGAACAATAAAGCATAGGTTAACATGTTATCAATTCAGTCAAGCAGTAATGATAAAGCAGTACAGTTAAACAATCCAAATTACTCTTATTAAAATAAGGATGAAATGCAGTCATGATGCATGCCCTTGTCAAACCACCCTCGTGCGACACCATCTTACATCCGCGGCATGCATTCATCACTCAGTGCTCCACAACGCCAAGCACATGCAATGCTATGTTATGAGCGTGATTACCGAGTTGTTATTAGTCCTTTTCATACAACAGTATTGGGAAACTAAGGTACCTCCCTTATATCATTCTCAAACAATGATCCATTCTAGGGTCGTCAGTCCTAGATAATCTCATACGATGATGCGGTTCTAAGTCGCTGTAAAGGGCTGTCAGGGCTGTTATACGCACTAGTTGCACCGCTCCCCCATCACCTTATCAATACAAGCCTAGTTTATACTCTGTTTACTACGGGAAGGCTTAACGCCTCTCCGCAGATTCAGAGTATGCTCGAGGTCACTACAAAGGGCTACCAGGGTTATTACACGCACTCATTGCACTGCTCCCCCATCACCTTATCAGTGTAGGCCGACAGCTCGAATACAGTGTCCCATACTACCATATTTGGTTCACAAGTCTGGGTTGCTCACTGGTCACTACGGGGAGGCTCGTGGCCCCAGCGTAGGCCGACAGCTCGACCACGGTGTCCCATACCACTATGCCCAACTTATGAGTCTTAGCGGATTGATGTACCAAGGTTAACGGGGTTACACTAGTAAGTTTGGTACCTTAGGTTTAAGAAGTAGTGTCCAAACATGGTGAACATACATTAAACAGATCGGGTTACTTGACGAGCTCGACTAGCACGAGCGCACGACAAGTTGAACGACATAAAGTGCATAAGCCCTTCGCGTGGCCTAACCACTGTCGCCAACCGAAGTACGGCTCGGGTTCATCAAACACGTCTTACGTGGCGAATGAATCTCAGCCACGAATTCAATCCCGTTACCGACTGCCTGGACTAAATCATAGTCCCAACTTCATTTTATTTCATCAAGAATCATATGAGATAGTTAAAGCAGGAATAAACAAGTAATTCAATTCTTACAATCAAATAAGCATGTTATGAAATACAACACAAACAAGATTTCACACACATTCACTTCATGAAATAAAATAGACATTACAATGTAACGTACATGTAGAAAATCATACACATAATTGAGGTAACCGAGATTCGTATCTCGATCCTCCTACAAAGTATTCTAGGTGATCTCTAGCACATTCAGACATTTTTACAAACACATAGACTACATACATCACCTTACATGAGGTATGAGGATTACACATGTGTTAGGCCAAATTCTTTCACTAGGGAGTTGCCCCGCATACCACGTGCATATACCCATGACGGATAACCATGGTGTGCATGAATCCGAGCTTCATGTTCATTCAAACATTTCTACAAACACTTGGGCTACACACTTAGTCACATATAACGTATATTTGCCGTGACGTGATTTTGGGAAAGTCCTTTTGCTAAGGAGTTGTCGCATATGTATTAGGCATATATTCATGACAAATAAACATGTTAAGCACAAATCCAAATTCCAAACATATTCAAACATTCCAACATATGCATAGAATACACTATATTCTACATAGTTCATGTAAACTCGTATAACAAAACAGACGACGCATTTTGCATGTGTAATAGCACCCTTGTCAGCTATAAATCATTAACCAACATTGAAAGCCTTGAAAACCATAACCTATACGTCTAAAGTCCGCACCTTACGTCATAGAAGCGTAACGAACGCGATAGAATTGCTAAGTCTTCGTCCACGATAGTATAACGACCTAAATCACGAGTTATGTTAGCTATTTCACTACTTGTATCAATTGAAACCCTAAAACAGGTTAGAGTTAGGTTTTTCTTACCTAAGAACGAAGTCGGAATCACCGGGATAGCGATTTGAAAGTAATGGTTAGCACGTAGATCGGCAGAGTAGAATAGTAGGAAAATTCTCCCACTTCTCTCACACTTTCTCTCTCTTCTCTCTCCTAGGGTTTCTCTCAAATTCGTATGGACTGAATGAGAGAGGGTTTAAGGTCCTTATATAGGCTAAAAACTCACCAAATTAGACTCAGGGCCTTGGTATACTTAGGTTATGTCCAAATACGGACTGTTCCGTCTCAACGGAGCACTTCCGAAGCCCCCCCCTTGAGCTAAAGGTCGGACTTAAGCTCACAGACTATGGATCTAGGTTGAGTTAAGTTTTCAGTCCAATCGGGTTCCCAGATCACACGTGACGAACCAGTTTTAGTTTAACGGTCACCAAAACTTGATCAAGGTCACAGGTACACTAGTCTGTGTAGAAAATTACCCCTGATCCGAGGGTGTATTTGGATCAAATTTCGACGGTTTGGTTACTTATATTTGGCCCGCAAGTGATAAGTCTCAGATTACTTAAATTAAATTTAATTTCTAAAGAAAACCATGTTTTCTCACACTCCTCGCTCCAGGCTCAAGCGAATAGCCCCGGGACACTATCTGGATTTAATTTTCGAGATGGTTGTTAAGCCCAACAAGGTAGTCCTAATTCTATAACTTCGTATTATTCGGACTTTCGATGTGCTGTCCAGATCTGATAAGGAGTTTCAATGTGCTCCCGAGAGTAGCTGGGTAATGAGATTGTTCCTAGATTATAGGGTAATGTAGCGTTAATGATTCTACAAGTTTTGGGTCTTGTAGATCATGTTTAAAGTGATTCAAGCTAATTCTACTGAGCATTCAGTTTAATACTTAACTAAATTAGGCCCTAATCATGAAAGAATATGATCCTAAGGCAGTTCTACGCCCCTTTCTAGCATTTTTAGGAAGTATATCATTTTAATTATTTTTCTAGTAGTTTTTCATCACGTCTACTTCATCTCTACCAAATTTCATTAGGTTTCGTATTGTAGAAAAATTCTAAAAATTTTAGAAGCGGCAGCTGTCCAAACTAATGCTTTCCGAATAGTTGTCACAACGACTTATATTTAACTATATTAAAATTTTTATTATATTTTTCTATTATTTTTATATGAAACTAGACTTATTAAGCTTCAATCTAGTTTTTTGGAATCACCTAAATCGGAGTTATAACGAAGGAGATATGACTTTTTGAAGTTGGACGAAAAGTGCAGGAAATGGGACAGAAAATGGGCCACCCGATGTGCTGCGGCCTGCCCAGGCCCACATTTTGGTGAGGCCTCGCCATCTCGGCCAAGCCCTTGTCGCTCGCTGTCCTGTTTCGGGTGATTTCGCCATCCGGTATTTGAAATAGGTGTATTTTACAACCTAAGATGAGTTATTTGATGTGCAATACATGTTTTTGGGGTAGGAGAAGTTGATCTATCCAAATAGCATACTTATTTCATGAGATTCCAAAAGGTTAATGTTAAAAACTTCATTTATTTATTTATTTACTATTCTTAGTAATTTTTAGGTTAAGCATTGATTAACATCACATAAACTTTAAGATTTGTGTCTAATATAAAAGCACTTAGAAAATTTTGAAGGATAAGGTAGTGAAAGGTGAGATTTTTGAAGGAAATGTGAGGTTTTGAAGAAATGGTTTAAAAAGGGATTTGAGACTTTTGAATTAAGTGTTTGAGAAGTTAATCAGGTATTAGGATCAACCCATCGCCTAAGGACATCTAACTCCAGGTTGGGAAAAATCCGGGGTGTTACAATCTACCCCCCTTAAAAATAATTTCGTCCCCGAAATTGCCTAAGGGAGATGAATAAAGATTTTTATTACTTCCTTTGCCTAAGCTTTATTGACTTCAAGTTTATATGCATGGTAGGGCATATACTGTCTATATTATTCTGGTTCATTTTAGTCTGCCCCCCTTAAAAACTTATACCTTTATCTCTTTCTTATACCCCATGGTTTGCTACAAGTTATTTCTTTATCTATTTGGAGTCTTGACTATGATTCCCCACTATTTAAAGTAAGATACCTATTTTCAATGTTTGACCAACATGGAGAGACAGTTATAGTGGGCTTGATTCCGATACATCGATCATCTACCTGACTAGGGTAGAAGGCTCATTGTATCCCTTCCTAGTCTTGATAGATCCTGGTCTTCTGCTCAGTTAAAGCAGTGACTCCATTGGTAGTCGCCCAAGATTGAGAATTGGGTCAAGCGGCGAATGTTTCACAGTTATATATTTTAGTAACTCCGTAGTCCAATCACTCTAAAAGCTTAGGGAATGCCCATTACTGAAAGGTTTCAAGTTCTTATTTCTAAGGTTGCCCTTTAGGTCTTGGTCTAAGAGAGTCCTCGTTATAATCTATGTCCAAGGAAAAGGTGAATCCATATCTTAATAGATCATCCTAAAGAGGTTTCCAATAGTATAGAATTGGCTAAGGTCAATATTAATATTTGCGAATACACTAACTTTAATTATTGTGACTTAACTCGTAACTATTGTTAAGCCTATTAGTACTAATTGATTTAATACTTGAACCTTAAGTGCTTTTATTCTAGTAATTTCAACGTTAACGGTCTAAGGAAGGTTCAACCCCTATTTAGTGACCATCTAGTGACCTAACCTTTCGTCTAACTTGAATCAATTTCCTTCGATCCTAGGCCAGTGGGGCAAGGGCCAACCATACTTTCGTTGCGCCACTCCGATCAAAGAGGTGTATTAGCTGACCTAACTAGATTGGGCTCATAATGTTCTACCCCCCTTAAAAATAATTTTCACTCTCAAGGCTCAAGGATCTTTGTCTTGATCCGGATGTCCGAACAAGGTGTAATCTAGGACCTATCCTTGACATGAAATGGGATACGATCTCCCAATACATTGGTCTTCCTTCCATCAATGATATGTACTATGGCATTGGTACCTATGTTTACAGAAAGGAGCTAAAAATGATGGGTGTTGCGGTTGATTTCAGAGACGGGTGTGAATTTGTGGTAAGGTGCCTAACTATACCAGGGAAGGACCTTTGTCATGGTCCCGACTTACCCTATTTAATCATGTCTAGCTTAAAAGGCAGGCTATCTTTCTAAGTTCATATGCATAATATATATGCCAACATGGCATGTGATTTGGGACCTAATTCCTAACTATTTGTTGCCCATTTGAGAAATTCCTTGGGCCTAAAGAGAATATCTCTATTGGTTATATGTTCTTAATACTTCCCAAAGACGAAGTAATAAACTTGTAGTTGTAAGTGGTCAGGCCAACACGGAAGGAAAGTTGTGTAGTGGGTCTGAATTGGATACATAAACCTTCTGCCTCGCGAGGACAGAAAATTTATCGTATCAGTTCTTAATCCTAGTTGATCCCGACCTTCTGCTTGATCAGAGCATAGAGTTCATTGGTAACTACCAGGTTTGAGATTTCGTTTCAAACCGTGAATTCTTCGCTTGTATATAGTTGCTCTATTCCGTGTTCCCAATATAATAAGTCCTTGATAAGGCAATTCCAGGGGGTGTATTGATTTGGCCTAACATTAAATCCAAGGGATATATAAATTTCTTTTGAGCGTGAATAGTTTCTAAGTCAAACAGCTTCCTAAGATTTATTAAAGAAGCCTATAAGTATTAAGAGATTTTAACGAAGGGAATCTAATGAATGAACAAGGTCTCTCTCTAACCTAATCAACACAACTAAGTCTATATTTCAATTATCTTAGCATAATCAGCCCTTTTTACATTCCTTAGGATAACTAGTATCTTAATCTTAACTTGGAACCAGCTGTAACCCAATAGTTGTGATCCAAAATCTACGCTCATACGCTAGATGATTTCGTACCATCTAATACAAGACATTGTTTTATCGCTTAGGATTAAAAGTTGTCTGATTGGAATTGAGTTGCTCGACTTGAATTTAACTATGCTTGAGCACTTCACACCTGTTCATACTAGCTAAGGAGGTCCTAGGGTTCACGTTATTAATTTATTGAATTTCCTACACTGTCAAGTCCTATGAAATCTAAGAGTGCCAAATTTAGGTCCAAAACTCTAAGGGACTGTTTGGCCAATGGTATTAAGTTGTATTAAATGGATTTCATTGCTAATCCCACCTCGGGATTTGGAAATGGCATATTTAGAAGGAGGGTGGGTGGGATTAAAATCAATTTCATAGGCTTTGGAAAATGAGCGTTGTGTTGGAAAGTGTGAGATGGGATTTCCAAACCCCATGATGATGAATTTCTAAGTGTAATTTGAAAGAAAAGCCCGGGATTTACTTTTAATTGCATACATTCCAAACATGGTGTCGGAAACCATGGGATACACCCAATCTAGGGATAATACCTTACACATACATTTATTGTTACTTTTACAATTCCATCCACCATAATCCCACCGAATGCAGTTGGCCGAATGGGCCCTAAACGTTCCAACATTTGGAGGTTTGTGAAGAAGACGGTGGAAATGGAGAAGATGGCTGTCACAAGCTCGAACAAAGCCATGGGAAAGAAAAGAAAATGGGGCAATATGAGGGATACTTGGGTTCCATGAATTTGAGAGACAAAGTGGGGCTTAAATGCTCAAATGAAAGGGGAATGAAGAAGGTAAACAACTGTGGAGAGGGATTTCAAACATATGGTGGAGATGGTGCACGAAAATGGAAGAGGGGACGATTGGTGGGGCGGTTTTTGCCAAAAATAAGAAATTTGAAAGAGAAAAAAGAGCTTGAGGTGTGGTTTATGAAGGAGGTAGGTGTTTGGGAGGGTTTTAAGCCATGGCCCATGCCTCAGGGGGTCACCCTAGGCCCCAAAGACCATTGGCCCGAGCGGCCTACCTGGCCGAGCCCGCTGACTGGCGAGGGCCTCGCCACTCTCTGGACAAAGTGGCGATGCCTCACCAGTTGGGCAAGGTCCTCGTGCCCCCTAGGCCCTAAAAAGGTCTAAGTCCTACCCCGAGTCCCTCTGGATTAGCGTGGGTAGGCCAACGACTCTGATTTGCTTCGTTACGGGTCCTTTCGGGTGGTTTCTGATGCACAGCTGTATCTGTACATTCCTAAGGGTTGGGATGGGGTGATTTGTGATCTACACCCATCGTTTGACGATCTAGAAGTGTTTTGAGGTCTACTCGTGCGATCACGGTTGAGTACAGACTCAAACAAAATGACCAATTTCAGTGAACTTCGCCAATTGGCAAAATCCGGATACCTATGACTGTTTCTACATTTTTTCGCACACTCCTATGTCGAAATGCATCAGCATACATCGTGTGACCATAACCTAGGTCCGATTTAATCTAAATCATGCTCTGATACCAACTTGTAACGCCCTGAAAATCGGGGGTCGGTAGCAACTCAACACCCGAGTTCCAAAACATCACTTATGCAACATAAATGCTTATGATTGAATGTTTTCTGTGTTAGTGCATTAATCATGAGTGGGATTATACCAAAACAGTAATTCATACTCCAGATTAAGTTATAAAATGCAAGCGGAAGACTGAAAGATGTATATAAATGTATATAAAGCCAGAAACGTCACAATCGGTCTCCAGAGTATGAACACCTTACTGAGTCACCATATACATGTATTAGTTTCAAAATCAAAATGCATAAAAAAAGTGGTACAACTATAATGGTAAACCCTGTAGCCCCGTCATCTGAATGGCCTAAGCGAAGCCTCTAGAGAACTGCATGTAGGAGAACTCGTCCTGATCATCGTAGTAGTCGAGCTCAGCCTCCTGCATCTCGTCAACACCTGCGTCTAAGACATGGTTTGGTTGGTGTGTACAACACTATCCCATAACGTGGGAGTGAGTAGCTAACTCAGTGGAACAATAAAGCATAGGTTAACATATTATCAATTCAGTCAAGCAGTAATGATAAAGCAGTACAGTCAAATAATCCTAATTACTCTTATTAATGCAAGGATGAAATGCAGTCATGATGCATGCATTTGCCAAACCACCCTCGTGCGACACCATCTTACGTCCGCAGCATGCGTTCATCCCTCAGTGCTCCACAATGCCAGGCACATGCAGTGCTATGTTATGAGCATGATTATCGAGTTGTTATTAGTCCTTCTCATACAACAGTATTAGGAAACTAAGGCACCTCCCTTATATTATTCCCAAACAATGATCCATTCTAGGGTCGTCAGTCCTAGATAATCTCATACGATGATGCGGTTCTAGGTCGCTGTAAAGGGCTGTCAGGGCTATTACACGCACTCATTGCACCGCTCCCCCATCACCTTATCAATACAGGCCTAGTTTATACTCTGTTTACTACGGGAAGGCTCGCGCCTCTCTGCAGATTCAGAGTATGCTCGAGGTCACTACAAAGGGTTGTCAGGGCTGTTACACGCACTCGTTGCACTGGTCCTCCATCACTTTATCAGTGTAGGCCGACAGCTTGAATACAGTATCCCATACCACCATATTCGGCTCACGAGTCTGGGTTGCTCACTAGTCACTATGGGAGGCTTATGGCCCCACCATAAGCTGACAGCTCTACCACAGTGTCCCATACCACCATGCTGGCTCATGAGTCTTAGCGGATCGAGGTACCAAGCTTAATGGGGTTATACTGGTAAGTTTGGTACCTTAGGTTCAAGCAGTAGCGTCCAAACATGGTGAACATACATTAGACAGATCGGGTTACTTGACGAGCTCGACTAGCACGAGGGCACGACAAGTTGAACGACATGAAGTGTATAAGCCCTTCGCATAGCCTAACCACTGTCACCAACCGAAGTACGGCTCGGGTTCGTCAAACACATCTTACGTGGCGAATGAATCTCAGCCACGAATTCAATCCCGTTACCGACTGCCTGGACTAAATCATAGTCCCAAATTCATTTTATTTCATCAAGAATCATATGAGATAGTTAAAGTGGGAATAAGCAAGTAATTCAATTCTTACAATTAAAGAAGTAGGTTATGAAATACAACATAAACAAGATTTCACACACATTCACTTCATGAAATAAAACAGACATTACAATGTAACGTACATATAGAAAATCATACACATAATTGAGGTAACCGAGATTCGTATCTCGATCCTCCTACAAAGTATTCTAGGTGATCACTAGCACATTCAGACATTTTCACAAACACATAGACTACATACATCACCTTACATGATGTATGAGGATTACACATGTGTTAGGCCAAATACTTCTACTAGGGAGTTGCCCCGCATACCACGTGCATATACCCACGACGGATAACCATGGTGTGCATGAATCCGAGCTTCATGTTCATTCAAATATTTCTACAAACACTTGAGCTACACACTTAGTCACATATAATGTATATTTGTCGTGACGTGATTTTGCACAAGTCCTTTCGCTAAGAAGTTGTCGCACATGTATTAGGCATATATTCATGATAAATAAACATGTTAAGCACAAATCCAAATTCCAAACATATTCAAACACTTCAACATATGCATAGAATACACTATATTCTACATAGTTCATGTAAACTCGTATAACAAAACAGACGACGCATATGGATGTGTAATAGTACCCTTGTCAGTTATAAATCATTAACCGACATTAAAAGCCTTGAAAACCATAACCTATACGTCTAAAGTCTGCACCTTACGCCGTAGAAGCGTAACGAATGCGATAGAATTGTTAAGTCTTCGTCCATGATAGTATAACGACCTAAATCACGAGTTATGTTTGCTATTTTGCTACTTGTATCAATTGAAACCCTAAAACAGGTTAGAGTTAGGTTTTTCTTACCTAAGAACGAAGCGGGAATCGCCGGGATAGCAATTTAAAAGTGATGGTTAAGCACGTAGATCGGCAGGGTAGAATAGCAGGAAGATTCTCCCACTTCTCTCACACTTTCTCTCTCTTTTCTCTCTTCTCTCTCCTAGGGTTTCTCTCAAATTTGTATGGGCTGAATGAGAGAGGGTTTAAGGTCCTTATATAGGCTAAAAACTCACTAAATTAGACTCAGGACCTAGATCTGGGCTGATTTGAAATTGAATTAGATTGCTTATATTTAGTGAGTTTCATATGAAACTAGACTTATTAAGGTTCAATCTGGTTTTTTTGAATCACCTAAATCGGAGTTATAGCGAAGGAGATATGACTTTTCGAAGTTGGACGAAAAGTGCAGGAAATGGGACAGAAAATGGGCCGCCCGATTCATTGCGGCCTGCCCAGGCCCGCATTTTGGTGAGGCCTCGCCAACTCGGCGAGGCCCTCATCACTCGCTGTCCTGTTTGGGGTGATTTCGCTGTCTGGTATTCGAAATAGGTGTATTTTACAACCCAGGATGAGTTATTTGACATGCAATACATGTTTTTGGGGTAGGAGAAACTGATCTATCCAAATAGCCTACTTATTTCATGAGATTCCAAAAGGTTAATGGTTTAAAACCCATTTTATTTATTTATTTACTATTCTTAGTAATTTTTAGGTTAAGCATTAATCAACATTACCTAAACTTTAAGATTTGTGTCTAATATGAAAGCACTTAGAAAATTTTGAAGGATAAGGTAATGAAAGGTGAGATTTTTAAAGGAAATGTGAGGTTTTGAAGAAAATAGTTTGAAAAGGGATTTGAGACTTTTGAATTGAGTGTTTGAGAAGTTAATCAGGTGTTAGGATCGACCCATCGCCTAATGACGTCTAACTCCAGGTTGGGAAAAATCTGAGGTGTTACAACAATGGGCCTTACCAAATGGGCTAGAAATACATCACAATGGCCTCATCATATGGGCCAGAAATATATCATAATGGGCTACGTCTGATGGCCTAATACACACCACAATGGGCCTCATTACATGGCCCGCAATTACATCAAGGTGGGCCTTAACGGATGGGCCACAAATACATCAAGATGGGCTTCATGGATGGGCTGCACCAATGGGCCTCAAGTGAGAGCTTGGATTACACCAAAAATCATTTCAATAGTTGCAGGTATAACATGTGTATCACTGTACACTATCATTTTATGGGGCACATGGCCCACTAATGATGATCCGTACTATCCAAACATTGTCCATGTAAATCAGCACCATTCAAACATTGTCCAACACAATCTGGACGGTGTGGATGAAATAAATACATCATGGTGGTGTCCACGGTCCAGATGGATGGTTAGATAAAACACGTCCCAAGTTGGGTCCCACGTAGGGCCCACCATATAATATTATATATATATATATTATCATTATTATTATATTATTATTTATTTTTAAAAGATGCAGTGCCCAGGCCTGCCAAATCAGACTGGGGCCCACCATTTGGACGGTGTGGATAAGACTTATATATCACGCTTGGACTCCACATGAAATGGACGGAGTAGATTTAAAATACATACATCTATGTGGGCCCCCCCCACACGTGTGCCTATGAAGGGACGTGTAACACCCCGTACTTTCCAGAACTCGTGTGTTACCGTGTAACCAAATTTAGAAATAATTACAAGCCTAGTTTAAATGAACCTTCACATTCATTCTAGCCTAAGTCCAACCCTTGAAAAGTAGTCCCAATCCATTTGACTGCAGATCACACCTACATAATTCGTAGGGCTTCTAGGACTATTACTAACTAAGATAAGTCAAATCCAACCATCGAACTATTTGAATCATTAGGATGTCAGGAGTTGATAAATGGACGCTCACTTGGTGTAGCTCACTTAACTGGCAAATTAGTTGGAGAATGAGGCATATAACTCGAAGTGGTCGACTCACCTGGCGGAATACCTCCCATTAGAGGTGGGCCCTGTAATTTCAATTTATAATAAATAAATAACGATGTGTATAGGTGGTAACAAGGCTAATAATAAAAACAAATAATATAAAACCACGAGCCAGATAGTCCTAATAACCTACAGAACGGGACCCACAACGGTAAACACGTGCATATGTAAAAATAATAATAGTAGTAATAAAGCGGAGCAAACAATGGTAATAATAATAGTAATAAAATTTTATATTATCAGTAGTACTTGGGTTAGTGACATGTCATGAGGGTCTTAAACGTACAGGTGACCCATTAACACCCTTTTAACCGTTGACGTTCAATTTCAGGAGGATCCGACCCTTAGATCATCGAGAATCCGCCATTAGGGCATGAAGTTTAAGAGTATGGCCCACCTGGACCTTGGATCTGCCCCATCTTCGGTCAAGGGCTTTAATTGGGCCCTCTAAAGTAAATAGACGGAGTGGATTCCATCTAAACTCCACTGTGGACCCCACATAGACGTTGCTGGTGCACCAGAAGCAGTGCACTCGCTGTGCACTAGCCCTAGAGACTCAGTCAAATTGCATTGACCCGATCTCCACCCGAATAAGAGAAATTCCTCTCTTCTTTTCCTTCTCGCCAGCGACACTTTGAAAAATGTGCCCGTGCATTGATCTATGGCCTGCCAAAAGGGACCACCGTGATGATCCAAACCGTCCATTTCGTGCGGACACTCCGTTTAACCAAACCCATATAGCTTCCACTAGCATCTGCCTGTGTGTTTGTGAACAAACTCGAGCGAAAGGTGAGCTGCATGTGGTTGAGAATTTTTGAAAATAGAAATTTTGTCTGTTGTTGTCAGACTGGCAATCTAGGTGCGTTATTCCCTTTCATTTCCAACCGTTAGATGCAAAGCATCTCAGCCTTCTATCTTGCTTAGGGTTTTTCGAACGAAACCGTGGCCGGTTTTGGTTTTACCCACCATAATCAAAGGCAGTTTCGGCTAGGAAAATTCTGAACCGTTTGCTATTGATCCAACGGTCTAGGAAGGGTTAGGGAATGCATAAAAGGGCGCAAGGATTGAGAGATAGGGCACTCCTCCATTTTCGCAACCACAACAAAGAAACGAGCCGTTTTCTTCTCCTTCCGAACCCACCACCCAGACGTTCCCCAAGCTTCCAAAAATCTTGCCTCCGAGCTTCCCTGGGTCCATCCAGACCTCCCACAACAATCAGATCGGAAGGAGATGTGATGGTGGTGAATCCTCCATTGCCACCACTTCGTCTTCCCCGACAGTTTTCTTCATTCGACAGCACTGTTGGGTGTTGCGTTTAAAGGAAGGAAGAAAGAAAATGGAATGAGAAAGAATAAGAAGGAGGAGGAAAGAAAGAAAGAATGAAGAAGAAAGAAGAGAAGGCGCAAGAGGTGCGATTGTTGCACTGCACCTCCAGGATCCGACTCTACCGAGCCTGAGTTAGGCCAGGGCCTTACTCGGTCATTCTAGAAGCTAAAGGAGAAGAGGGTCTGTGGAAAGACATTCAGGGTAAAGGCCTTTCTAAAGTCACACAGTCCGACTGAGTCGACTGGGCTACCCATGGTCGAGTTCAATAAACAATTGGCTCAGTCCGAGTATTGCTGGAGTTTTCCAGTTAAAACAAAGAAAGGAAGAAATAAGAAAGAAGATAAAGAGAGGAGAAGAAAGGAGAAGAAGGAAAAGAAAAGAGAGAAGAGAGAAAGAGAGTGGGGGAGCTGCATAACGCGCTACCCTCGCAGCTGCTGAGTCGAGTCGACTCGCTGGTTAGGTGCAGGCCATCGCCAAGTTCGCCTCGGGTTGACGCTAACCTGGTGCTTTTGAACCAGTAGAGGAGAAAGGGAGAAGGGATAAATCAGAGAGAGGAAGAAAATAAAGAAATTGAAGGAGAGAGGGAAGGCAGTTGCCGGTTGCACCCTCTGAGTCAACTCGCAGAGTCAACTCGATTCTTGTGAGTTGAGTCAAGGCGCTGACCGAGTCTGGCCTGTTGTTCAGGCATTGTTGCTAGATTTCCAGGATGGAAGAAAGGAAGAAGGGAAGGAAAAAGAAAAAGGAGAGAAAGAAAAAGGGAAAGAAGAAAGAGAGAGAAGAAGGAAGAGAAAGAGAGGAGGGGTGTGCAACTATCCTAGCCAACCGAGTTAACTCAGTTGGAACAGAGTTCAGATGGGCCGAGGCAGGTTGGGACCGAGTCCCGTTGAGTTCGGGTCACGCACAATAGGTCATATCTTAAGGTGAGCCCACATTCTTTTTCCATATAGGAGTTATTTCGGTTATATTGTTATTATCACAATCATCATTAGAATTGTTAAGATTATATTTGAATGACTAGTAGTAGATTATCTATAATAATATTAGTCGTTACATATAAAGATTATCATTATTAAATATTTGAGTTTGTTTGTCTACCTTAAATATTATCGTTAATGATTAGAGCATGTTATTCATTTTATTACGATAACTATTAGTGCCCTGTTAGCTGACATTAAGTATATTACTAATATTAACAATCGTTTTGAAACTTTTAGTATTAATGGCATTAGTCCTTATTATACCACTATTTGTAAGAATTCTATTATTATTATTATTACTTGTATTATCTAAGAGAATATTAGCTATTATGAGAATGTCGGTACATTCAAATACGAACTTATGAACTATCATTAATGTGAATATTAATTAATCCATAGTATGATAATAATAATAATATTAATATTAATAATGATTCGGAATTCAAATCCTAAGATCTAAACATTTAATTAAACCCTAGGATGAAAACCCAACTTCTACACTAAAATCCTAAAAGATAACCCTAGGCTATGACCTTAAACCCTAGGTGGTGATTAGAACTTGAACCTAATTATACAAGTTCTTGATTTATGGTAGGACTTGACTTTAAGGGAACACGCATTCCCTAGCGATGATTGAAGGTGGGTCGACAAATAAGGTGATGATTCTTCCCCTTAAGCTTTCCATTTTCCCATTAGCTTAAGTTATAGTCTTTATTTTAATTTATAATTGATATCTCCATTTCATAATCGCATGTGTTAATTGTTGGAGTTGAATTGCTACATTACATGCCCAATGTTTATCCTATATATGTACTCATGCTAGTGGATTATTTAAGGATTGCTTATGGAATTTAGACTGGTACATTAGTAAGAAACCCCCACTTATAAATGTACACCCATACTTGGGATGTAACTCGATTGAATTTGGTTGTAATGAACCTTTGATGTAGTGGTTATTGAGTGGTGGGGTGATTTGAATATTGATGTGGGCCTACCATCTAGGGGTTGTATCCAAGTGGTTTTTAAGGATGGTCTTTATCGCATGGTTTTGATACTTATCCTATGTGGCTTATTTTAATATCTGCCCTAGGTGGCTTGTTTCGATATCACCCTATGTGGCTTTGTTTTGATATTTGCCCTATATGGGTTCGATATTTTATTTGGTGCAACCATGCGATGGTAAGCCCCATATACTGAATATAATTGGCCACTAGTCGATTGAGATTCATTAAACATCCTAAGGTGGTAGCCTCATGAGCCAGGGATGGTAGAATGGGACACTATGTCTGATCTGTCAGCCTATGCTGGGTTCTGAGCTCCCCGTAGTGACCTTTGAGCTTTATTAAACTGACTGGTTGTAAAATGGAATAATAATGGTTTGACTAATCATGCATTTTCATATATTATGATCTTTTCTGAGTGATTAAATTCTCCTTGGGCGATCTATGTATTATGATCTTTTTCGGGTGATTAAATTCTCATTGGGCGATCTATATATTATGGTCTTTTCTGGATAATTGGTTCTCCTCAGGCATACCTTTGTGTATTTTTCCAGGTGACTAGTTCTCTTAGGGCGACCCTTTATTTCGATAGTGGGATGTGCACCCCAGGTCGATGATGCATTCACACACTCATGCATTTAATAAGACTACATCATGTATTATTTTGTTTACATTGCCATGTTTTTATAACTATGCTTATCTAATGTGACGGTGTGTAATCTTGAAGGGAGTTCACACTGAGTTGGCCACTCATCCATCAAATAAATATAACCATACAAGTAGCACTGGTGGCTTAAGTGATTTTCAGGTTCGGGCTGATGAGGAGCTAAGTTCAAGTGCCAGGGTTGCATGGCTGTGTCTACCTCGAGAAGCTGAGGAGATTTGCGGCTCAAATTTACTTGCATTCTACTATTTCTCATGTATTGGATCATGTAATTCTTGTATTTGTAAATTTTGGAGACATTGGTTTGTATAAGTCATTATGGGCAACTCTTATATATTTACATGATAATGCAAACTTTTCTTTTTGTTGGATTTATCCATTCTACGCTCATCTGCTACTCTGATAATTGAATATATATATATATATATACACACACACACTTGAATTCGACCATTCTTTAAGGTTAACACTCGGGTTTTTAGGAAACGGGACGTGTACTTGAGTCCTGAAAAGTCGGGATGTTACAGGACGCATGGAATATAATACATATCACATGATCAGACCCATAGAGAAGCCAGTAGCTCTCTGTTGATGTGGGGCCCACCGTTTGGACGGTGTTGATGAAATACATAGTGTGGTGGAGTCCACACGTGTGTGGGTCCCACAGCTGCAAAGCAGCAGGGATAAAACACATCTATCATGTGTGGCCCACAAACCATGCTGACGTCAATACATCAGCAATTTAGCTATTGTGAGGTACGTCAGCCAATCAGCTTCCTCATCATGTGGGTCCCACGTAGGGCCCACCATATATATATATATATATATATATATATATATATATATATATATATATATATATATTTGTTGTGCAAATCTGCAACACCAGCGTCCAGTGATAGACGGTTGGATAAAATTCATACATCAATGGGACCCACAGGACCTGCTGTCGTGGGTTCAGTAATGCAAGTGGGTCCCACCATCCAGATGGACGGTGGACTGAGTGGATAAAACACTTACATCATCGGTGGCCCCCACCGTCCCACGTACTGGATGGTGGTACGATCCACTTGGGATTTAAATCTGCCTCACTTTCTGGATGGACGGCGTGGATAACGCATCAAGATGGGTCCAAGTGTACGTAGCCCACTTGATCGGATCAAGCTGATATTTTGTATTTTCCCATCATCCAGGGTTCGATCAAGGACGGGCAGCAAGTGATGCTGCTAGACAGCGATGGCCTTGTTTGGTGGACAGCGTGGATGCGAAACACACATCAAGGTGGGCCATAAAATCAAAGAAAAAGGGAGAGAGAGAGAGAGAGAGAGAGAGAGAGAGAGAGAGAGAGACGCGTGATGGGGAGGTGAAAAGGCCTAGCTATATGTCCTAGAGGGGGGGTGAATAGGACTATGCCAAATTAAAATTTTAACAGCGGAATTTAAATAAATAAGATAGCCTTATAAACATATAAAAGAAAGATAGCACCATAACCAATTCACAATACTAAAATGTAAGGCAACCACAAATGTATGAGTATTGAGATATTGATACAAATGTTGTTCTAAGGACAACCTTACACCAAAAACTAAGGTTTATGGTAAGACAACCTGATTCCTAGAAAGGTCTTTGTATCAAAAACTCAAACTTGATATAGTGGAATAAATAAATAACAAAGAAATTAAATCTAAGTTATTACAACATTCCCACAATGCTTGAAATGTAAAAGATTACAACATTCACATCCACAAATACATTCCACAGCTTTGAATGATAAAAGATTTAGAAATTAAATAAACATTCAAACCACAAGACAAAGAATTATAGTGGTTCGCCTATGTGTACACCAACTGTTAAACAATAGCCACACAGATTGCTACTCCACTCCTAATATCCTCACACAAGGGATATCAGCATTCACTATGAAAATAGGTTTCACGGGTTCACCTAAAACCTTCACAATTGTGTCTTTCACATGGGCTTACACAATTCAAAAACCTCACTTTCTGAGTTTTCTAGCTCTCCTTAGATAACTACAAGATTGAGATTTTTCTAGCTTAACCTCAAACAAAAATCAAAATGAAGGAAATTTACAATAAGTAAAATACCTGGATTTCTCCTTTCGTTGTAGCCCGGAAGAACCAATCAGAGTAGAAGTTCAAATATAGAAGTTTAATTGTTCAATTCTCACTTTAATATGGTTCTAAGTTCTAATTCATTTTAAATTAAACCAGTTGAGCTAGCTATATTTGATTTTGATTCCAAGAAGAAGGAATACAACAATTCCTCTTATCAATTCAGATTGGAGTGCAGAAATAAAATCAAATAAATAAAGCTAACAAAAGAGAATATTAAATATGCACAATGTAGCTTAAAATGAACACTGACTTATCTCTAAGAGTGATGCCTTGATTATACGTCAATTGGATATGAAACTCTAAAATTCGTGTTCTATTTATAGATACAGAAATCGCGTCTACGACTGGTCGTGTGGCCACCACGACTGGTCCTAGGTCGAACTACATTTTGAAGTTTTAAGCGCGATCGGATAAAACCGTTCCACTACTGGTCTTAGGGTGTCCACGACTGGTCGTGAAGCCTCCACGACTGATCGTGACCATCCCATGACTGGTCGTGAGGAAGCAAGAATGGTTGCTGGAGTTTGAATCGTAGCTGCAGGTATGGTCGTGAATGAGTCGACACTGTTCCTACGACTAGTCGAGCAGACTCCAGGACTGGTCGAAGCTCAACTAAAAATTTTTAAAATTTTGCAACAACTTAGGACTGGTCTTGGAATTTCTTAGGCTAGTCGAGCCAGTTCTAGGACTAGTTGAATAGAGTCCAGGACTAGTCTCAGAATAGACTAAACACTTATAAAATAATTTAGTTTGAATTATGTATTCAAAATGACCTACCCTAAAGTCAAACTAAGGTCATGCAAACCTTAAATGTGAAGTATGGACATCGAGTCTTCATTTCTTAAGAAGATGGTTGACCTTTGAAGATTATGAAGCTTGAGATCTCTGATGTAGCTTGAACTTGAGATCTTCTAAAGCTTGGACTTCATCTTGTACTTTAGTCTTGAGTTGTACTTGATCTTTAACTGTACTTGAGACTTGAGTTGTACTTGAGACTAGAACAAAAACATGCCTTTTGAAGTAGCTCTTGTGTAATTTGCAAAAGTAGACAAATAACTTGAACTTGAACTTCTTGAAGTAAATCTTCATTTTCAACTTTGAAGCATTGTGATGCAGTGCCTTGAACATACAAAACAACATGCTACACAAGACATATATTGTGTTTTTGGCACCACAAAATTTGACAACCAAGGGGGCAAATAACAATTGCACTTACAATCTCCCCTTTTGTCAAATTTGTGACAAAACACACTTAACAAGACTATGATCATTATGAACACAAAGAATCATGCACTAGTTATAAAAGAATACCAGTTATAGCATGATTAAAGAATCATGTACCAGTTGTCATTAGCTAGCACAAATTCCTCATCACTTACTCCCCCTGAGTAACACACATAGATCTATTACATAGATCCATAAAAAATGCTACTACTCTCCTCCACAATCCACATATATCAATCAAACAATCCAAAACATATATCTCCTCCTTTTTGTCACAATATGACAAAGGAAGAAAGGAATAAATGGAAGTGGAAGCCCAATAAGATGGTAATAAATGAGTTAACTAAGTAAGATATGAGAATAATATAAGCAAGTTCAAAATGCATATTCCATAATCCAGTATACACAAAAGTTAGTCTCACATACTTAAGTAAAATCAAAGTGCACACACCAACAAAAGTAAAGTATTATAAAAGTTATTACAGACCAAAGGATAAACTAATTAATCAGATCCTGAAGAAGGAGTAGGTATGGTAGGATCAAGTTGATGAAGGCCCTAGTTAATGCGCCTAAGATACTTGCGCGTATAGTTAAATTATAAATCATGGGCAACATTCATATTCTCAACCTTCTCCTCAAGTGCACGAAGATGAGCATCAAAATCGGATGGCTCAAAGTTAGGATCATTAGTGGAATCTGATTCAATTCCATCAAAAATATCATCCATATTTATATCATTAGGAGGAAGATCACCACCTTCTTCTTCATTCCCTACTTCAGCACCACTACCACCCACATCTCTTTGGCCAAATGTCAATTCCAATTTCATCTTATTTAAATTAGAGTATGAATAGGGATGCCCTCATCATTAACAGGTATTTCCATTAGATCCGCAAGCAAATGACGGTCTACTGTAAATGGACATTCTCTAGTATCAATATTAAACGTTAAATTATTAGATGAAAATTTAGAGATACATGCACACCCCAATGTAGGATATTATCCTAACCTACAGATTGGAGAAGAGGAAGAATACCAAAAGGAGCAATGTGGTTAAGATCAACAGCTTTTTCAACAATGACATTGCGCATACGTAAATCCCGTACATGTGTGGGATCATCTTCGAGTGATCGAAGATGGTGCCGAGTGATAGGAACTGATCTAGAAGATAATGGACCACAAACAGTTTTCTTTTTCCCTCTAGCATCCATTTACTTGAAGAAAACCAAAGCAACAAGAAATCACAAAGAAAGTAGAGATGGGTTTTCTAAGAACAACAAATGGAGAAGAAAAACCCCAAAATCTTAACAAAGCTTGAAATCAAGTACTCAAATGACAAAGATGAGGAGAATAGAACATGAATCTACAAGATTGACTAAAAAATGCACTAACCTTGACGAATCAAACGGTTGGGTATGATTGGTCGTGCTTATGCCCATTGGAGAAGAAATAGAAAATGAGGAAGGTGAGTTTTTTTCTTAAATTAAAAAGGTCCAGCACGCTACACGACTGGTCGAGGACCGTTCTTGACCGGTCGTACCACGACTGGTCGAGCACGTCCTCGACTGGTCGAGTACCGACAAAAATTTGTATTTTTTATAAAAATTTAAAATTTAAACCAATAAATTATCAAATATATATATACACTATGATACTCATATGCAAGAATAATCAATTTAAATTACACATATCAAGATCAAATTTCAATTTATTAAATCTCCTTTTGTCGAGCGGTTTAGTGAAAATGTCAGCAAGTTAAGTCTTGGTCGGAATGTAATCTAAAGAGATTAATTTTTCTTCCACTAATTCACGAATGTAATGATACCTAATGTCAATGTGCTTGGTACGTGAATGCTGGATTGAATTTTTTAAAATATTTATAGCACCGGAATTATCACAATATAATATCATTGATTCCTATGCAATTTCATAATTGCTTAACATACGTTTTATCCAAATAAGCTGAGTACATGCATTTCCAGCTGCGATGTATTCAGCCTCAGCAGTAGAAAGCGATAAGAATTTTGCTTCTTGCTAAACCAAGAAACTAAACAATTGCCAATATAAAAACAACCACCACTGGTTGATTTTCTATCATCGATATTACCAGCCCAATCAGCATCTGAGTACCCAGCTAACTGAACACTAGTATCATATGGATACTAGAGACCCAAATTAGCAGAACTTGCAACATATCGCATAATCCGCTTAACAGCAGTTAGATGAGACTCTTTAAGTCTATGAATAAGATACCAAACATTGTTTCTCACAAATTGGTTAATCTCTTCTTGCATCGCAATTATCCAGTTTTCGTCAGTAAGAGCTTCTTTCACCTTAGTCGGTTCTATCTGGGATGTAAAGCACACGTAATTACATATGTCTTCTAGTTGACTACGAGTGCGCACACCAGTGAGAGGGTTTCCAAGAATTTGAGAGGTTGGATGATCTTTGATAGTCCTTAGTTCAGAGTTAACTTGATTTGATGAAGTATCAGGTTTGTCAATTAAAAGAACTTCATCATTATCTGAACTTGGAGCAGGTGTATTTAAGTGATTGTCAATGACCACATTAATGGACTCTTGAATAACACTCGTCCTCTTATTCAGTATATGATATGCACGACTGTTCAAAGAATATCCTAAAAAGATACCTTCATCACTTTTAGTATCAAACTTTTCCAAATTTTCACGGTCACGTAAAATATAGCACTTGCTAGCAAAAACTCGAAAGTATTTGACAGTAGGCTTCTTATCGAACCATAGTTCATAAGCAGTTTTATTATTTGACTTACTTGTATAAATCCGTTTGATTGTATAGCATGCAGTATTTATGGCTTTAGCCTAAAGATTTTTAGGACTGATCTTGAAATTTCTTTGATTGGTCGAGCTAGTTCTAGGACTAGTCGAATAGAGTCCAGAACTAGTCTTAGAACAGACCAAACACTTATAAAATAATTCAGTTTGAATTATGTATTCAAAATGACCTATCCTAAGGTCAAACTAAGGTCATGCAAACCTTAAATGTAAAGTATGGACATCGAGTCTTCATTTCTTAAGAAGATGGTTGACCTTTGAAGATTATGAAGCTTGGGATCTCTGATGTAGCTTAAACTTGAGATCTTCTAAAGCTTGGACTTCGTCTTATACTTTAGTCTTGAGTTGTACTTGATCTTGAGCTATACTTGAGACTTGAGTTGTACTTGAGACTAGAACAAGAACATGCCTTTTGATGTAGCTCTTGTGTAACTTGCAGAAGTAGACAAATAACTTGAACTTAAACTTCTTAAAGTAGATCTTCATTCTCAACTTTGAAGCATTGTGATGCAGTGAACATACAAAATAACATGCTACACAAGACATAGATTGTGTTTTTGGCACCATAAAATTTGACAACCAAAGGGGCAAATAACAATTGCACTGACAGGAGGGGCCCCGCCACTATGGGCCCTCCCTACACAATGCATACATCAAGATGGGTCCCACCACATGTGGGTCCTGAAATACACCATCAACAATTGAAAAATCATAAAATCACCCACCTAGACTTCTTCTTAGACTCCCTAGCTCCAAAGCTTAGACTTTGATGGAGGATGATGGACTTTGGATGGTTGGATGGTGGAGATGGGAGGTAGGAAGAAAGGCCACACCTAGCTTCTTTTATGGAAGCTTGGACGGTTCTCTCCCATGGGAGCTTGCTTGAAAATGGGGAAATGAGAGAGAGAGAGAGAGAGAGAGAGAGAGAGAGAGGGGGGGGGGGGGGATGGGATGTAAAGAGAGAGAGGGGGATGGGTGTGAGTTATGGAGTGATGGGTGTGTACTTGACATGTAAGGGTGGAGAGAGAGAGAGAGAGAGAGTTGACTTTAGAGGTTGCTTTTGGGGATGGGACATGTACTTGATTGATGGGATTGATGTGACATGTTCTCTTAGGATTGCAATACGCGACATTTTCCTCGAACTGAATGCAGGCTCACATCTCCTAGCCTGGGTACCGTCTCAGTGCGCGAGGTACCGTCTCAGCACGCGAGATGTGGTGTCAGAACCGCAGTGACGGTGTGGTCGTAAGGTACAGGTCTCGGGTCGAGCTGACTTTGGAATACGGGATACGACTCAGGGTCGCGCGCAATTGCTATCTACACGTCGCGGGTCACCGAAATTCGACCGGGAGGACCGCAGAAGCCTATGGAACGGTACGAGCTAGGATACGGATCTCATAGATGGGGCGGTCGATATGAAATAGGTTTCGAGGTCTTAGGGTTTCAGTCAATTGGGTGTGCACTATGCATGGATAGTTCAGATCTGGCCAAGGGCGTCGATCATCGTGCACATAAGTATAGAAAATGGTACGGAATGGACAGGGTCTTACAGAACCTATAAGTTTCTTTTACTTTCATCTCGTTTATGTTTCCACACTCTTCTATTGAGGTTACTTTGGGAGTGAACATATTTGGAAGGGATCTAAGTATTTTCCTATATATAAGTCCCTCTATGATTCTCTCATCTAAAACCACATGGAGTTACAAATATCATTCAATTTAGAATAAAACTTCATGAAAGTTTCAGATTCTTCCAGTTTTATATTTTCGAATTGGGTCATTAAGATCTGAAGCCTCAAGCGCTTTACGATGCTAGCTCTCTCGTATGTGGTTTCGAACGTGTCCCACACTTTCTTACTCGTTTCACATGTACATATGCATTTAAATTCATCAAGTGAAACCACACAGTAAATCGCATTGAGAGCTTTGACATCATAGGTATGCCTAGCTTCTCATCCGCATTCCATTTATATTAATATTTGGGAGTCCTAATGGTTCTACCGTCAACAACGACTTGTTGTATAGGCATATTCCATCCTTGCTCGACAATTGTCCAAACCATAGGGTCAAGGGATCTTAAGAATACTCTCATTTAGACTTTCATTAGGCGTAGTTAGACTCATCAAAATAATGCGCTCATGTGACGACACTCCCCTCATGGTAGACATAATTCTAACAGATCTGACTCTAGACAGTTAAATCATTGAAGAGCAACTCTCTCTGATACGAATTAAAATTACATGGATTGTCTGTCATGACATGTGCGAAAGCTTAGTGAAGCTTACAATTATGGCCAAGTCCTAGAGAGAGTGTAGTGAATAGGACCACTTAA
This sequence comes from Magnolia changhungtana, assembly GCA_030180095.1. Taxonomy (NCBI): domain Eukaryota; kingdom Viridiplantae; phylum Streptophyta; class Magnoliopsida; order Magnoliales; family Magnoliaceae; genus Magnolia; species Magnolia changhungtana. The sequence continues at coordinate 4,026,776 of JASAUF010000554.1, forward strand.
AAATTTACCGATTAAAATCTAATTGCCGAATTAAATCAATTTATTGATTTAAACTAATAAGGCAATTAACACTTAGGCTTCTAAGCAAAAGTGGGTTCAATTACATATACTAAGTTTATGTATGAGATTTGATCAGTTAGATGCCTAGCATTCAATCCTTTCAAGCATTCATAGAATTCAATAAATTAAACTCATAAGCATGAATAAAAATGTGTACAAATAATAATCTCAAACATAAGCATGTATAATGGTTCAGCTACTTGCTTACCCTATGCCCGGAGGATGCACTCTCCTTGAGTGTACTAAAATTTTACTAGCGGAGGTTTTATATCAGGTTCACCTCTAACCATTACAATGGTTTCTCCTATGCTAACTACTAACCTACATGTACACTCTCATGTATGAGTAACATGTTTCCCCCTATCAGTGACTACCGTGGAGACTTAGTTGGTTTTCTATCAACTAACCAACAACAACTAACCGTCATAATCCAAGGTCCTATGTACACTCCCACCTAAGGCTCTTTATGAAGACTAACACGTATGCACACGTGTCCAGTGAATGTTGTCCCAATCTAAGGTCTTGCATACACTCCCGCTAGAGGTTCCCCATGGAGACTAACACCCATGCACTCGTGTCCGATGAATTCAACCTTACGTAAGATCATATATCATACACAAGAACTTATTTAAGTTTGGCTTACAAACTCTACACTCAATCCTACAGAAGGAAAGTGTTGATGGACTCTATAATTGACAACCTTACCCGATTGGACTCCATTGTTGTGTCTTCTTTGAGATCTTTCTTCGATACTCTCTCGTGCTTGAATCAGCTTCTCAATTGTTCTCACGATTGTTGAAATCGATCGTTTAGCTCCATGATAAAATACTTTGCATGCAGTGTACCAATAAGGTAACCAAGGTGATGGGAGGATGGTAGAAACTTATACAACTAAGGATAATGGTTGGTTCCTAGTAGGGATTCACCTAGATGAGTGTTTTAGAGGATTTATATAAGAATACGACTATAGGTTTGTGTCTAATCTTTAGAACAAGGTGAAGATGAAGTTCATGAATCTCTTTGGTTTGGAGTTTATGATAAGGGATATGAGTGGGGAATCACATATGCTCTACTTGTACCAAAAACTCATTAATTTGCCCAAGAAGCTAATGCCCATTTTATATAAATCGAGTTTCGACAGCTCTAAAACAACTAGTTAACAGATCTATCGATAGAATCAAAGGTCCTTTGATAGGATTGAGATGTCCTTCAATCTCATCAAGAAACTCAATGATTTTTTTGTTTAGTTGTTGGATTGTTTCTTCAATTATATTAAGTTAATCTTTGATTACATCGAGTCATATAAACAACCTGTTGATATGATCGAGAACAACTCGAAAACTGTTATGCGTGAGCTTCATGTCTACGGTAGCTTAGCACTTCAAAAGTCTATTTAATTATGATCAAAATTAAGATTCTAAGGCTATGTGATTATCAAGCAATTGTTTGCCTATTTGGAAATCAATCATTTAGAGGTTTAATATTGTTTAATTTGGGTGTAAGATTAGAGTCACTAGAGCACATTAATTTGCCCGTGTTTCTTCGTTCCTTGATGTTTTACATATTCGTGTCTTTGATCTTCAGCATTGCTCAATCGGTATGGACAAACAAACCTACATGATTGATAAAATGGTATACGATAAGTACAATAGCGGATAGATGTCAAATAAACATTTGGGTGGCCGATGAAGTTTTTGATGGTCGGGATTTAAGCAGTAATATTTCCTATGGTATGGTACACCTACTATTTGGATCTGCATTTTTCTTATTATGCCCTGAAATGAGATTTTAAAATGGATAGACGGTGTGGATGTAAGGCACATGCATCACAGTGCCCCATAGTTGGGATCCACCGAGGCGATCCACCCAAACCGCGCCCTTCAATCACACTGCTTCTTGGGGTGGAGCCCGCTTTTGCTTTCAATATTCCTCCTGTTTCAGCCATGATGTAAAATGAGCTGGCAAACAGGTGCGAACGGACTGGATAAAACCCAGACATTACGGTGGACCCTGCGCGCAGTCCGCGTCCTGTCCAATCCAGCCTCCGTTAATTATAAACGGTCACCAACCAACAGGCAGAAACTGCGTAACCACGAGTAATGCTGGAGCACTCTCGCGAGCATATTTTAAAAAGTACGCTCAGCTCACACGTGGAAAAATAGAAAATCCTGTGAAAGATCAGAGCCGGTCATTAGGTAGTTCTCACTGGGTTGCTATCAGTTGTAATCAATCAGTTTAACATTGTTGTCACAGAGCCACATAACAATAATAATCGGTAGATTTTAAGATAAGTCGTCCAACGTAAGTAAAACTTACCAATGTATATCGCACTATACGATCGAAGGGAGCGGATTGCGTGGTGAGTAATCACTACGCTTAGCGCACTGAGTAAACTTTACGAGGTCTACCATGATTTATGTATTTTATCCACTCCGTCCATCCATTTTACTAGATAATTTTAAAACCTGAGCCCAAAAATGAGGCATATCCGATGTTCAAATGGTCCACACCATGTGAAACAGTTGAATTGAACATCTACAGTTGAAAAATTCTTTAGAGCCACGGAATTTTTGGATCAAGCTTATATTTGTGTTTTCCCTTCATGCATGTTGTTGTGATCTTATGAACAGGTTGGATGACAAATAAACATAATTGTGAGGCCTAAAAAGGTTTCTAGGGTGGAAATCATTATCCCCACTGTTTCCAGTGATATGATCCACTTGATCCTTGGATATGCTTCAATTTTGGGCTCAACCCATTAAATTAGATGTAAAAACGGATGGATGGTGTGGATAGATCACATACATTTAAGGTGGGACCAACTGAGTTTACTCGGTACGATGAGAGCCTACTGAGTTACTCAGTACGCAATCCGATTTCACAATCGAATCGTCTGATTTTCAGACAGACGGTAGCCTGACGAGCGTTTCTTATCCACAACACGTGTTACTCGCTTCCGCGTGACAAGTGAATTTCTTCAAAAAGCCTAAACAAATTAGCTGACATGCACACGCGGCATCACAGGCCTCCAATAAAAGCAATCCCCAGCGACACTTATTTTACGCGCGAGTAAAACACTCAAGTTTGTGGGCCTCGTCATGTTATATATGTAAAATCCAATCCGCATATATTGTTCCTTTGTTGATTCTAGCATCTACGGAAAACAATCAAAAGATTCAAAAACACAGATGGGCTACACTACATGGAATGATGGGATGATATTCCAACCATAGGTTTTATTATGGCACCAGAAAAGTTTATATCTTCCATCAAACCCATTAAACACGTGTAAACCAGGATCAAATGAAAAATATAAAAAATCATCCTCATCCAAATTTCGTGCGGGCCAAACCTTATGAACTTAGCACTTTTAGGAGTAGGTTTACATTATTTCCATTGGTGTGATCTATGCAAGCATTTTCTCAATCTGATATTTTGTACGTACAGTTGAAATGGTCGTTCTCACATTATGGACAGGTTAGATTTACAAATAAAACTTGGTGGACCCGAATATCTGGGTGTTTTACGCACCTACGTAAAAGGAGTGTGTAGACTTCCGGTTTGCCGCGAATACGCCTCTTCGTAATATCTACGGAGGATGCCAGCGAATACAGCATTTGTTTACTACCATTTAGTAAATGGTTTCTGAGAAAAAGATACGTGGGCAGACTATAAACATCAGTAAAATAGGGAGCGGATTCAGTTAGGTCCGTACCGGACTAAGTTCGGGAGGTCTTTTATCTGAGGCCCACCTTTATGGAGTTGTTGTATATCCACGCTGTCCATCCGTTTCTCCAGATCAATTTTTGACATGAATCTAAAAATGAAGTAGATTTCAATCTCAGGTGGATCACGTCGTAGGAAACAGTGATAATTGCAGTTAAAAACTTCCTAGGGTCTACATAATGTTTACCTTTTGATAATGTCACGGAGACCAGGATGAAGGGAAAAAATATAGAGAAATTTGCGACTATACGACCTATTTATGGCCCAATTAGAAAACTATGCCCACCTCATTTTCCTATGCGAGAGTACGCCCCGGGTGTACGGACACCTTGCCAAAGGTCGAAAATGCCCCTGCCTTTTCCTTCAAGCGGGAAGACGAGCGCTGACGCTCCTCAAACTCTGAGTTGTACGAACGGTTCAAAAGTGATCAACATTACATGAGCCCACAGTTATGTATTTATTATATCCACAGCAGTCATCCATATTTCGAGATCATTTCGGAGCATTATCCAATAAAAAAATTCAAATCCAAAGATCAACTGGACCACGCCACCAAGAGCAGCAGACGTTCAATTCTCCACTGCCTTTTAAAGTGTGGTCCATTTGATAGTTAGATCTATCTTATTTTCCGTCTCAAGCTTTAATACGAGCTCGCCAAATAAATGGACGGTTTGGATATAACATAGACCTCACGATGGGACCAAAAAAAAAGAAACAAAGATTCGAAAAAAAAAAAAAAAAAAAACTTAGTGTAAAGTTATTTGCTACAGTCAGACCTATCACTACGGATTATAACCGTAGCCATAGATACTCAGTCCGTAGTCATAAAGGTCTAAACTGGGGTGGGCGCACCGAACTAATGGCACCCGCGCCACTTGCTAGAGCGTCCGGCGTGGCCACGCAGATCTAGCGGGGCCACGCCCAGTTGGGGGGCCCTATAGCTACGGATTATAACCGTAGCCATTGACCGTAGTGCAAATTTTTTTATTTTTTATTTTTTATTTTTTTTTTTTTTACATGGAGAACTTTATTCCACCTATAATTTTCTCTAACACATATTTATATAAATATTTATATATAAGCATATAAATTTTTTTTCTCTTTTTTCATTTCTTTCTTTATTCATTTGACAAGAATATCTTCTAAACTAAAATTGGTTACTTGATGTACCCTATGGGCCTATTTGGCCGGGCAGATTGGATGATATTAGAGTGGATTGTATGGATTTTAAGGTAATAATAGCTGCGTAAGTGGATTGGTGCAAGATCTATGGGATTGTTATACCCCGGGATTGCTATATCAGCCCTGTTTGCATCTGTTTGGCACGCCCGCCCAATCCGGGGATTAAACCTTCCAATCCTTTTCAATCCCCCGAACCAAACATGTCCCAGGCATTTTTGAAGGTATTAGGGTGGATTGGATGGGATTTAAGGGCCTATTTGGCCGGGCAAATCCCATGGGATTAGGAGGGATGGGATGTATTTTAAGGTAATGATGGTGGTGTCAGTGGATTGGTTTAAGATCCGTGGGATTGTTATATCCCGGAACAAGTTCACTGGGTCTGTTTGGCACGCCGGGCATATCCTGGGATGGTATTATAGTGGATTGCATAAATTTCAAGGTAATAATAGTTGCGTCAGTGGATTGGTGCAAGATCTATGAGATTGATATACCCCGGGATTGCTATATCGGGTCTGTTTGGCATACCCTGGCAATCCGGGGATTAAACCTTCCAATCCCTTTCAATCCCCTGAACCAAACACGTCCCAGGCATTTTTGAAGGGATTAGGGTGGATTGGATGGGATTTAAGGGCCTGTTTGGCTGGGCAAATCCCATGGGATTAGGAGGGATGGGATGGATTTTTAAGGTAATGATGGTGGTGTCAGTGGATTGGTTTAAGATCCATGGGATTGTTATATCCCGGAACAAGTTCACTGGGTCCGTTTGGCACGCCAGGCATATCCTGGGATTTTACCTTCCACTCCTTCCAACCAAGGGATGGGATCAATTTTAAGGTAATAATGGTGATGTCAGTGGATTGTTTTAACATCCATGGGATTGCTTATATCCCGGGACAAGTTCACAGGGTCTGTTTGGCTCATCATGCATATCCCGGGATCTCGCGATCCCATTCCTCCTAATACCGTGGGATTGGTTCGGCCAAACAGGCCCTAAAGGTAATGATGTTGATGTCAGTGGATTGTCTTAAGATCCATGGGATTGCTATCTCCGGAGATTAGGATCTCGTGTCTGTTTGACTCGCCTATCCAATCTTAGGATCTATCTTCCAATCCCTTCCAATCCCATCCAATCTACGCGGCCAAACAGGCCCTATATGATTTTGGGGTAGGAGAAGCTACTTTAACCAACTTGGTTATTTTCCAAGATTCGATTAGGTCGATGGTCGAAAATTCATTTCATTCACTTAGCGGTCAATTTTATTCCATCAGGTCTTGGGATTTGAGAATAGGTTTAGGTTATAAGTATAGGTTTAGGTTTAGGAATTTGGGTTCGAGTTCAGGTTTATCTTTGGGTTTAGGTTATAGGTTTCGGTTTAGGTTATAGGTTATAGGTTGTGGGATTTGAGAATAGGTTTAGGTTATAAGTATAGGTTTAGGTTAGGGTGTAGATTAAGGTTTAGGGAAATGACCGTGAAGTGAAGGGGGCATGACCGTGAAATGCGTCGAAATGACTGTGAATCAACACGGAATAGGCGGGAATGACTGTGATATGCATGAGAAATGATTGTGACGTGAGGCGATTGGACCGCGAAATACGCGAAAGTGACCGTGAAGGGTCATGACCGTGAAATGTATCGAAATGACCGTGAATCAATACGAAATAGGCGGGAATGATCGTGATATGCATGGAAATGTGGGTGAGTGAAGCGATTGGACCGCAAAATGCACGGAAGTGACCGTGAAGTGAAGACGGCGGACCGCGAAATGCGTCGAAATGACCGTGAATCAACACGAAATATGCGGGAATGATTGTGATATGCATGGAAATGGGGGTGAAGTGAAGCGGTTGGATCGCGAAATGTACGGAAGTGACCGTGAAGTGAAGACGCGGGACTGGGAAATGCGTCGAAATCATCGTGAATCAACACGGAATATGCGGGAATGATCATGATATGCATGGAAATGGGGGGGAAGTGAAACAATTGGACCGCGAAATGCACGGAAGTGACTGTAAAGTGAAGAAAAGGGACTGCGAAATGCATCGAAATCATCGTGAATTAACACGGAATATGTGGGAATGACCGTGATATGCATGGAAATGGGGGTGAAGTGAAGCGATTGGACCGCGAAATGCACAGAAGTGACCATGAAGTGAAGACGCGGGACCACGAAATGCGTCGAAATAACCATGAATCAACACTGAATATGCGGGAATGATCGTGATATGCATGGAAATGGGGGTGAAGTGAAGCGATTGGACCGTGAAATGCACGGAAGTGACCATGAAGTGAAGATGCGGGACTGCGAAATGTGTCGAAATCACCGTGAATCAACACGAAATATGCGGGAATGATCGTGATATGCATGAAAATGGGAGTGAAGTGAAGCGATTAGATCGCAAAATGCACGGAAGTGACCGTGAAGTGAAGACGCGGGACCTCGAAATGCGTCGAAATGACCGTGATATGCATGGAAATGGGGGTGAAGTGAAGCGATTGGATCGTGAAATGCACGGAAGTGATAGTGAAGTGAAGACGCGTGACCGCGAAATGCGTTGAAATGACCGTGAATCAACACGGAATATGTGGGAATGATGATGATATGTATGAAAATGGGGGTGAAGTGAAGCGATTGGACCGCGAAATGCATGGAAGTGACCGTGAAGTGAAGACGCGGGACCACAAAATGCATCGAAATCACCGTGAATCAACACGGAATATGCAGGAATGATCATAATATGCATGAAAATGGGGGTGAAGTGAAGCGATTGGACCGGAAAATACACTGAAGTGACCGTGAAGTGAAGACGCGGAACCGCGAAATGCGTCTAAATGACCGTGAATCAACACGGAATATGCAGGAATGACCGTGATATGCATGAAAATGGGGGTGAAGTGAAGCGATTGAACCGCGAAATGCACAGAAGTGACCGTGACGTGGAGATGTGGGACCGCGAAATGCATCGAAATGACCGTGAATCAACACGGAATATGCGAGAATGACCATGATATGTATGAAAATGGGGGTGAAGGAAAGCGATTGGACTGCAAAATACACGAAAGTGACTGTGAAGTGAAGGGTCATGACCGCGAAATGTGTCGAAATCACTGCGAATCAACACGGAATATGCGGGAATGACCGGGATATACATTTCATGGTCCAATCGCTTCACTTCACCCCCATTTTCATGCATATTATGGTCATTCCTGCATATTCCATGTTGATTGAGGGTCATTTCGACGCATTTTGTGGTCCCGCGTCTTCACTCTATAGTCACTTCCATGCATTTTACTGTCCAATCGCTTCACTTCACCCCATTTTCATGCATATCACGGTCATTCCCGCATATTCCATATTGATTCATGGTCATTTCGACACATTTCACGGTGAAGTGTAGCGATTAGACCGTGAAATGCGCCGAAATAACCGTGAAGTGAAGGGGCATGACCGTGAAATGCACCGAAATGACCGTGAATCAACACGGAATAAGCGGGAATGACCGTGAAATGCGCCGAAATGACCGTGAATCAACACGGTATAAGCGGGAATGACCGTGAAATGCACCGAAATGACCGTGAATCAACACGGAATAAGCGGGAATGACCGTGATATGCATGGAAATGACCGTGAAGTGAGCCGATTGGACCGTGAAATGCGCGAAAATGACCGTGAAGTGAAGGGGCATGACCGTGAAATGCGCCAAAATGACCGTGAATCAACACGGAATACGCGGGAATGACCGTGAAATGCATGAAAATAATCGTGAAGTGAAGCGAATTGACCATGAAATGCATGGAAATGACCGTGAAGTGAAGGGAATTGACCGTGAAATGTGCCGAAATGACCGTGAATCAACACAGAATAGACGAGAATGACCGTGATTTCCATGCACATCACAGTCATTCCCGCTTATTCCGTGTTGATTCACGGTCATTTCAACGCATTTCACGGTCCTGCCCCTTCTTTAATTTTCCCCGGACATTGATAGGAACGAGCCGGGAATTGAGTGATTAGACGGTCAAAATCATAAATCATCGTCCTAGGCCGAACAAGTCAATACCAGGCTGGGATTGATAATTCCGACCCATTACAGAATAAAGACTCAAGGGTGAAGAGAAATTCACCAAGAATAGTAGAATTGAGAATAAGGGGGACTTCGACCATTAACTGGGATGAATCTCATGAAACCAATAAGCCCATTGCGTAGATCAGCTTCCCCTACCCCAAAATCATATATGGCACGTCCCGGGGCCTCACCGGCGCCAGGGAAATCGCAAAACAAGGAAGTCCCAGGTAAGACTTCGGCGTGCCCACGCTCGGACCCGGCGTGCCGACGCCCAACCCTCCAGCGACTCGGCGTGCCCACGCCCAACCCTCCAGGGACTCGACGTGCCCACGCCCGATTGGCGTGCCCACGCTGAAATTTTCTACAAAAATTGATCAACTTCAAAAATTCATATCTCATTCGTTACAACTCCGATTTAGGTGATTCAAAAATTATATTGAAGCTTGATGAGTCTAGTTTTATATAAAAATAAGAAAATAAAAATAAAAATTATAATATAGTTAAAATTAAGCTATTCCATCAACTATCCAAAATTTTTAATTTCAGACAGCTGTTACTCCTAGAATTTTTATAATTTATTTACAACTCTAAACGATATGAAATTTTATGGGATGATTTGAAACTTGATGATAAATTATTCTAAAAATTTTAAAAATAATTAAGTTACTAAAAGTATAAGAAAACTTATAGGAAATAGAAATATTTTATAATCATATGAAAAAAAAAACTTGGTCCTCCTCCCTTTACAACCTGCATACGTGTGGGGCCTATTCTTTTTGGCATTTCAAGTACCTAAAAACCTTCATCCCTCTCCTCTCACTCTCTTTCATTCCTTCTATAACCATAGAGAGAGAGAGAGAAAGAGAGACCTCCCACTCTCCCATCCTCAAACCCAAACCTCCAAGGTTCCTTCCTCCTTCACACTTCTCCACCTTCCTAACCCACCTACTCTTCCTCATTTCTCAACCATCTTCTACTCCATCCCTTTCAACACTCAATCACATCTCCCCTCTTCCATTCTCAATCAAATCCCAACTTCACATTTTTCTTTACATCTCCCATAATCCTTTCTCAAGCATTTCTCAAATCCTAAATCGCAAAACCTTTCTTCCATTCATCCCACTCCATCACTTCCAAAACCCATTCATAAGACATCCATCCCCAAATCTATTTCAAACCCTCATTCTCCAAATCTCACTTCTTCAAACCCATTCCATTCTCATTTCACGGTCCCACGTCTTCACTTCACAGTCACTTCCGTGCATTTCGCGGTCCCACGTCTTCACTTCACGGTCACCTCCGTGCATTTCGCGGTCCAATCGCTTCACTTCACCCCCATTTCCATGCATATTATGGTCATTCCCGCATATTCCGTGTTGATTCACGGTCATTTTGACGCATTTCACGGTCCCACGTCTTCACTTCACGGTCACTTCCGTGTATTTCGCGGTTCAATCACTTCACTTCACCCCCATTTCCATGCATATCACAGTCATTCCTGCATATTCCGTGTTGATTCACGGTCATTTCGATGCATTTTACGGTCATGCCCCTTCACTTCATGGTCATTTCCGCACATTTCACAGTCAATTCGCTTCACTTCATGGCCAGGATTAAACCTTCCAATCCCTTTCAATCCCCCGAACCAAACACGTCCCAAGCATTTTTGAAGGGATTAGGGTGAATTGGATGGGATTTAAGGGCCTGTTTGGCTGGGCAAATCCCATGGGATTATGAGGGATGGGATGGATTTTAAGGGCCCGTTTGGCACGCCCGGCCACCCGGTCTGTTTGGCACACCCGGCCAATCCCAGATTTAACTTCCAATCCCTTCCAATACCATCCAATCCCTTCCAATCCGCCTGGCCAAACGGGCCCTAAGGTAATGATGGTGGTGTCAGTGGATTAGTTTAAGATCCATGGGATTGCTATATCCCGGAACAAGTTCACTAGGTCTGTTTGACACGTCAGGCATATCCTGGGATTTTACCTTCCAGTCCTTCCAACCAAGGGATGGGATCAATTTTAAGGCAATGATGGTGATGTCAGTGGATTGTTTTAAGATCCATGGGATTGCTTATATCCCGGGACAAGTTCACAAGGTTTGTTTAGCTCATCATGCATATCCCGGGATCTCGCGATCCCATTCCTCCTAATACCGTGGGATTGGTTCGGCCAACCGGCCCTAAAGGTAATGATGGTGATGTTAGTGGATTGGAAGGGATTGGAAGATAGATCTTAGGATTGGCTAGGCGAGCCAAACAGATACGAGATCTTGATCTCAGGAGATAGCAATCCCATGGATCTTAAGACAATCCATTGACATCACCATCATTACCTTTAGGGCCTGTTTGGCCGAACCAATCCCACGGTATTAGGAGGAGTGGGATCGCGAAATCCCGGGATATGCATGATGAGCCAAACATACCTTGTGAACTTGTCCCGGGATATAAGCAATCCCATGGATCTTAAAACAATCCACTGACATCACCATCATTACCATAAAATTGATCCCATCCCTTGGTTGGAAGGAGTGGAAGGTAAAATCCCAGGATATGCCCTGCCAAACAGACCCAGTGAACTTGTTTCGGGATATAATAATCCCATGGATCTTAAACCAATCCACTGACACCACCATCATTACCTTAAAATCCATCCCATCCCTCTTAATCCCATGGGATTCGCCCGGCCAAACACGCCCTTAAATCCCATCCAATCCACCCTAATCCCTTTAAAAATGCATGGGACGTGTTTGGTTCGGGGGATTGAAAGGGATTGAAAGGTTTAATCCCCGGATTGTCCGGGTGTGCCAAACAGACCCGATATAGCAATCCCGTGGTATAACAATCCCATAGATCTTGCATCAATCCACTGATGCAGCTATTATTACCTTGAAATCCATGCAATCCACTCTAATACCATCCAATCTGCTCTGCCAAATAGGCCCATACCGTACATCAAGTAACTAATTTTAGTTTAGAAGCGATCAGAGGAAATGACCGTGAAGTGAAGCGCTTGGAGGAAATGACCGTGAAGTGAAGCGATTGGACCGCAAAATGCACGGAAATGATCGTGAAGTGAAGGGTCATGACCGTGATATGCATGGAAATGGGGATGAAGTGAAGCGATTAGACCGCGAAATACACGGAAGTGACCGTGAAGTGAAGATGCAGGACCGCGAAATGTGTCGAAATGACCTTGAATTAACACAGAATATGCGGGAATGACCGTGATATGCATGGAAATGGGGGTGAAGTGAAGTGATTGGACCACAAAATGCACGGAAGTGACGTGAAGTGAAGACACGGGACCACGAAATGGGTCGAAATGACCGTGAATCAACACGGAATATGCGGGAATGACCGTGATATGCATGGAAATGGGGGTGAAGTGAATCGATTGAACCGTGAAATGCGCGGAAGTGATCATGAAGTGAAGACGCGGGAACGTGAAATGCGTCGAAATGACCGTGAATCAACACGGAATATGCGGGAATGACCGTGATATGCATGAAAATGGGGGTGAAGTGAATCAATTGGACCACAAAATGCGAGGAAGTGACTGTGAAGTGAAGACACGGGACCGTGAAATGCGTCGAAATGACCGTGAATCAACACGGAATATGCAGGAATGACCGTGATATGCATGGAAATGGGGGTGAAGTGAATCGATTAGACCGTGAAATGCACAGAAGTGACCGTGAAGTGAAGACACGGGACCGTGAAATGCGTCGAAATGACTGTGAATCAACATGAAATATGCGGGAATGACCATGATATGCATGGAAATGGGGGTGAAGTGAATCAATTGGACCATGAAATGCGCGGAAGCGACCGTGAAGTGAAGACGTGGGATTGTGAAATGCGTCGAAATGACCGTGAATCAACACTGAATATGCGGGAATGACCGTGATATGCAGGGAAATGGGGGTGAAGTGAAGCGATTGGACCGTGAAATGCGCGGAAGTGACCGTGAAGTGAAGATGCGGGACCGTGAAATGCTTCGAAATGACCGTGAATCAACATGGAATATGCCGGAATGACCGTGATATGCATGGAAATGGGGGTGAAGTGAATCAATTGGACCTCAAAATGCGTGGAAGTGACCATGAAGTGAAGACGCGGGACCGTGAAATGTGTCGAAATGACCGTGAATCAACACAGAATATGCGTGAATGACCGTGATATGCATGGAAATGGGGGTGAAGTGAAGCGATTGGACTACAAAATGGATAGAAGTGACGGTGAAGTGAAGACGTGGGACCGTGAAATGCGTCGAAATGATAGTGAATCAACACGAAATATGCGGGAATGACCGTGATATGCATGAAAATGGGGGTGAAGTGAATCAATTGGACCTTAAAATGCGAGGAAGTGACCGTGAAGTGAAGACGCGGGACCGTGAAATGCGTCGAAATGACCATGAATCAACACGGAATATGCGGGAATGACCGTGATATGCATGGAAATGGGGGTGAAGTGAATCGATTGGACCTCCAAATGCGCGGAAGTGACCGTGAAGTGAAGACACGTGACCGTGAAATGCGTCGAAATGACCGTGAATCAACACGAAATATGTGGGAATGACCGTGATAAGCATGGAAATGGAGGTGAAGTAAAGGATTAGACCGTGAAATGCGCGAAAGTGACCGTAAAGTGAAGACACAGGACCGTGAAATGCGTCAAAATGACCGTGAATCAACACGGAATATGCGGGAATGACCGTGATATGCATGGAAATGGGGTTGAAGTAAAGCGATTGGACCGCGAAATGCTTGAAAGTGACCGTAAAGTGAAGACACAGGACCGTGAAATGCGTTGAAATGACTGTGAATCAACACGGAATATGCAGAAATGACCATGATATACATGGAAATAGGGTTGAAGTGAATCGATTGGACCGCGAAATGCGTGAAAGTGACCGTGAAGTGAAGACACGTGACCGCGAAATGCATCGAATTTACTGTGAATCAACACAGAAAAGGCGGGAATGACCTATTTCCATGCTTATCACGGTCATTCGCGCATATTCCGTGTTGATTCACGGTCATTTCGACGTATTTCACGGTCCTGCGTCTTCACTTCATGGTCACTTCCGCGTATTTCACGGTCCAATTGATTCACTTCACCCCCATTTTCATGCATATCACGGTCATTCCCGCATAATCCATGTTGATTCATGATCATTTCAACGCATTTCACGATCCCACGTCTTCACTTCACGGTCACTTCCGCGTATTTCGAGGTCCAATCGCTTCACTTCACCCCCATTTCCATGCTTATCACAGTCATTCCCGCATATTTCGTGTTGATTCACGGTCATTTCGACGCATTTCACGGTCCTGCGTCTTCACTTCACGGTCACTTTCACGCATTTTGAGGTCCAATTGATTCACTTTACCCCCATTTTCATGCATATCACGGTCATTCTCGCATATTCCGTGTTGATTCACGGTCATTTCGAAGCATTTCACGGTCCCACGTCTTCACTTCACTGTCACTTCCGCACATTTCACGGTCCAATCGCTTAACTTCACCCCCATTTTCATGTATATCACGGTCATTCCGGTATATTCCATGTTGATTCACGGTCATTTTGACGCATTTCACTGTCCCGCGTCTTCACTTCACGGTCACTTCCGCGCATTTCGTGGTCCAATTGATTCACTTCACCCCCATTTCCATGCATATCATGGTCATTCCCGCATATTCCATGCTGATTCACTGTCATTTCGATGCATTTCATGGTCCCGCGTATTCACTTCACGGTCACTTCCATGCATTTCACAGTCCAATCGCTTCACTTCACCCCCATTTCTATGCATATCACGGTCATTCCCGCATATTCCGTGTTGATTCACGGTCATTTTGACGCATTTTACGATCCCGCGTCTTCACTTCACGGTCACTTCCGCACATTTTGAGGTCCAATTGATTCACTTCACCCCCATTTTTATGCATATCACGGTCATTCTCGCATATTTCGTGTTGATTCACGGTCATTTTGACGCATTTCACGGTCCCACGTCTTCACTTCTCCATCACTTCTTCGCATTTCGCAGTCCAATCGCTTCACTTCACCCCCATTTCCATGCTTATCATGGTCATTCTTGCATATCCTGTGTTGATTCATGGTCATTTCGACGCATTTCACGGTCCCACGTCTTCAGTTCACGGTCACTTCCGTGCATTTCGCGGTCCAATCGATTAACTTCACCCCCATTTTCATGCATATCACGGTCATTGCCGCATATTCCGTGTTGATTTACGGTCATTTCGATGCATTTCACAGTCCCGCGTCTTCACTTCACGGTCACTTCCGCGCATTTCGCGGTCCAATTGATTCACTTCACCCCCATTTCCATGCATATCACGGTCATTCCCGCATATTCCGTGTTGATTCATGGTCATTTCGACGCATTTCGCGGTCCCGCATCTTCTCTTCACGGTCACTTCCGCGCATTTCACGGTCCAATCGCTTCACTTCACCCCCATTTTCATGCTTATCACGGTCATTCCTGCATATTCTGTGTTGATTCACGGTCATTTCGACGCATTTCACGGTCTCACGTCTTCACTTCACGGTCACTTCTGTGCATTTCGCTGTCCAATCGATTCACTTCACCCCCATTTCCATGCATATCACGATCATTCTCGCATATTCCGTCCTGATTCATGGTGATTTCAATGCATTTCGCGGTCCCGCGTCTTCACTTCACGGTCAGTTCCGCTATTTCGCGGTCCAATCGCCTCACTTCACAATCATTTCCATGCATATCGCGATCGGATAAATATGCATACGCCGAAGAAACTCGAATCTTGCGCAAGGCCACTCAAAATGCAAAAACCCTGGCCAAAGAGTCAGCAAAAAAAGGAAGTTGACTTGGCTAGTGGTAAGAAGCGTAAGGATGATCAGTCCCGCGATGATCGCAAGACAAGTAAGCGGCCTGACCACAAATTCTCGAATTACATCCGCTCAATAAATTGCGAGACCAAGTCCTTATGGAAATAAAGAATGAAAGGTTCATAAATTGGCTCGATAAGCTCCGTGCTAACCCCAACCATCGGAACAAAGACAAGTACTGCCGTTATCATTAAGATCATGGGCATAATACGAGTGATTGCTATGACTTGAAACAAGAAATAAAGAGGCTCATCCGAGAAGGCCATCTCAGAGAGCATGTCGAAAGAACCGGGACGATAGAAGAACGCTCAGGTGACAACCGACCTACGGAAGAAATCCGAACTATTGTCGGTGGTCCCCAAGGTAGAGGTGACTTGAACAACGCTTGGAAAAATCACGCAAGGAGCATCAGTCGGCCTGAGTCCGAGATCCTAATTTTAGCTCGGCCTTCAAAAGAGAGAAAAAAGGAAAAATACTACATATCATTTACCGATGAAGACGCTTGGGGCATTCATCATCCACATGATGATGCCTTAGTCGTCACCCTTACTATAGAAAACCACAAAGTGTTCTGTATTCCCATTGATACAGGATCGTCCATGGATGTACTGTTCACTCAAGCATTCGACAAAATGGGCATCGAACGGTTGGCATTACAGCCAATTCGAACTCTATTGATCAAATTCTTGAGTGGACAAACCCTTCCTAAAGGATTTATCTCACTCCCACTCATTACTAGGGATTCTTCTAACCAATCAATGGTAATAGTCGACTTTTTTGTAGTTGACCAGTCATCAATCTATAACGCCATCCTTGGCCGACCCTCTCTGTGCCTCCTACGGGCTATTGTATCGACATACCATCTCTCCATGAAATTCTCGACCGAGTCAGGAGTAGGAGTCGTCAAAGGTGACCAACAGGATGCAAGGCGCTGCTATGCGATGGTCGTAAAAGCTATAGTTGAGGTAACCACAATCGAATCACTGGACCCTCGAGCCAAGACTTACGAGCGAGGTCAACCGGTAGAGGACCTCATTCCAATACCCTTGGTCGAGACAAACGAGTCCAAAACGATTCGGATTGGCTCGTCTTTGTAGTCACCCCTGAAAGATAAGTTGGTATATCTACTCCGATGGTACACAGACATATTCACGTGGAGCCATGAAGACATGCCCGGGATCGATCCTTCGGTAATGACTCATCACCTCAATATCGACCCGGCCTACCGACCGATCCGACAGAAGCGACGACCACTCGGTCCTGAAAGGTACGCCATCACCGAATAAGAGGTCAGTAAGCTCCTCAAGGCTAAATTCATCGAGGAGATATACTATCCGGAATGGGTAGCTAATGTCGTACTCGTTAAAAAAGCCAACGGGAAGTGGCGAGTCTGTATTGATTATACCGACTTAAACAAAGCCTGCCCAAAGGACTTAAACAAAGCCTGCCCAAATCCTGACCGAGGATCGATCAGTTAGTGGACAGCACGCCAGGACATAAACTTCTTAGTTTTATAGATGCTTATTTGGGATATAATCAAATTGTAATGCATCAATCAGATAAATCTAAGACTACCTTTGTCACTGACAAAGGTTACCACGTGATGCCCTTTGGCCTAAAAAATGCAGGAGCAACCTACCAGCGGTTAGTGAACAAAATGTTCGCTTGGCAAATTGGCCAAAGCATGGAAGTGTACATCGACGATATGCTCGTCAAAAGTATACGGGCGGCCGATCACATTGCCGACTTAGAAGAAATGTTCCTTATACTTCGTAAATATCAGATGAAGTTGAACCCGAGCAAATATGCATTTGGAGTAAGCTCGGGTGAATTTCTCGGATTCCTAGTCAGCCAGCGAGGGATTGAGGCAAATCCGGAGAAGATCAAGGCGTTGCTTGACATGGAATCCCCAAGAACTATTAAAGATATATAAAGACTGACTGGATGGGTAGCCGCACTCAACCGTTTCCTTTCCCGAGCTACCGATAGCTCGGGAAATGGTAGATTGACAGAAGAGTGTGAAGCAGTATTCTAGCAATTGAAATCATATCTCGGATCTCCACCTCTCTATCAAAGCCCAAGCTTAGGGAACCCTTGTTATTGTATCTGGTAGTCTCCGACGCAGCCATAAGCTCGGCCTTGGTACGTGAGCATGAAGGAAAGCAATTACCAGTGTATTATGTCAGCAAAGCACTGCTCCCAGCAGAAACCCAATATCGCCCCCTTGAGAGGCCCTAGTATTAGTTGTGTCTTCACGACGACTTCGGCCATACTTTCAAGCGCACACCATCGTCGTAACTGACCTCCCACTGCGTCAGATTATCTAGAAACCAGAAGCTTCTGACCGCTTAGCGAAGTGGACAATTGAGCTCAGTAAATTTGATATTCAATACAAGCCGAGGGTAGCAATTAAAGGACAAGCTATGGCTGACTTCATAGCTGAAGTTATCCCACACACTGATCCACCTACTGAGCTTGTAAATGAGACAGCCAATCGGTCGATGACTACAGCTCTTGAGACATCACTCAACCCACCCCACTGGCAGCTTTACGTGGATGGCTCATCCAACTCTTAGGCAAGAGGGGCTGGAGTCGTCCTTGAAACTCCCGATCAAACTTACATGTAATATGCCTTAAGACTTGGATTTTAAGCCTCGAATAATAGAGTAGAATACGAAGCCCTATTGCTCGGCCTTCGACTAGCAGCCAGTCTGGGTGTTACTCATCTCAAAGTATTCAGTGACTCACAGTTAGTCATCAATCAGGTTACTAGCGTATACCAAACATGTAAAGCATAGCTGGAAGCCTACATAAAGAAAGCCAAAGAGTTGATCGACGGTTTTCAACGATGTACTGTCATTCGAATCCCCCAAACAGAAAACGCTAAAGCCGACCTATTGGCAAAACTTGCCTCTGTTAATGTAGACGACATACCCAAGTCCCTTCCAATTGAGTACGTCGCTAAGCTAAGCATCGACAACCCACTTAGCTCGACCGTGCATTCGATCGATTTGGAACCAACCTGGCTTGACCCGATTGTCCAATATCTCGATAATGAAAAGTTGCTTGAGGATCGCGCCGAGGCCCAATGGTTGAAAATCTGAGCCTCCCGTTACATCATACTCAAAGGTGTACTATATAAGAAAGGGTTTTTCACTCCTTTGTTACGCTACCTAAGGCACAACGAGGCTAACTATGTACTGTGGGAAATTCACGAAGGGATTTACGGAAATCACTCGGGCGGACAATCACTTGCACAGAAGGTCTTGCGGCAAGGGTATTACTGGCCGACCATTCAGCACGATGCTCGCAAGCTCATCCAAAGTTGCCACAAATGCCAACGATTTGCGGTCATTCCAAGACAGCCACCCGAGGAACTGACCCCTACAGCCGGTCCGTGGCCCTTCGCGCAGTGGGGGATAGACATCATCGGACCATTCCCTTTAGGGAAGGGTCAGACCAAGTTTACCGTTGTCGCAGTAGACTACTTTACTAAGTGGGCGGAAGCTGAACCATTGGCCAGGATAACCAAACAAAAGATCACAAATTTTGTCAGAAAAAATATCATTTACCGTTTCGGGATATCTTGGACCATTGTTACTGACAATGGGAAACAGTTCGACAACAAGCAGTACCGAGGGATGTGCGATAATCTCAGAATAACAAATGTTCACTCGTCTCCCCATTATCCTCAGATGAATGAATAGGTCGAGGTAGTCAACAAGATCATCGAACAACATCTCCGAACCAAACTTGGCCAAGCTAAGGGAGCATGGGCTGAAGAACTCCCTAAAATACTATGGGCTTACCGAACTACCACTCAAACGGCCACGGGAGAGACTCCTTTCTCCTTTGCGTATGGATCAGAAGCCATCACTCTGGTCGAGATCGGACTTCCTTCTGCTTGAGTTAGTTCGTTTAACGAACGAGACAACGAAGAACCGTTGGCTCTCAGACTCGACCAATTGGAAGAACAAAGGGAAAGGGCTCGGCTACGAATGACAGCTTGACAACAACAAGTATCTCGGTTCTACAATGCCCGAGTCAAGGTTAGATGATTCCGAGCTGGGGACATGGTCCTTCGAAAAATGTTCCTAAACACAAAGGAAGTTGGTGCGGGCACACTGGGACCCAATTGGGAAGGACCTTATGTTGTCTCAAGCATCATCCGACCTGGAACATATCGGTTGGAAGATCTAACTGGAAAATTACTCCCCCATCCATGGAATGCCAAGCATCTAAAAATCTACTATCCCTAGGTCGGCTGTTAAGTAATTGGTTAAATTCGATTATCAGACGAGCAAAGAATGGAAAACATGTAAATTGACTCAAATGAATGTGAAAATCAAATATATTCATTCATCAGTATGAGTTTTATATCGGATTACATTAGCTCCTACTTTAGAATTACATTGACAAAGCGATAAAGAAAAATGTAAAAAAGAGTCGGTCGAGATAAGCGATGTCTCCCCCGGTTACAGATGCTCTTGAGCCTGGCTTGAAGCTTGATGTGCTTGAAGCTTGCTGTGCTTGAAGTACTTGACGCATTGCAATCCAAAATTAGCTTCAAGATTCACCAAAAGCTAACTCAGGAGGTGGCTTGAATTCAGCTGTTGCCGCCACTCGGAGCAACCATTGACACCACCTCAAGAGCAGCTTGGAGGTAACCTCAAGATCAGCCACCGTCGCACCAGAAGACCCAGTTGCCCTGGCATCCGGACCATCAGACCTAGAGCCACTCTTGTCAAATCTCGAGAGATCAAGTTCGGGGAAAGACATTTATCAGGTCCATGCACTTGGCATAGCCATCCTGATATAAGCGGTCCCGCTCGTCCAGATACTCACAAGATTCAAGATAGGCCTCTACGGCCTGGACCTTGGCATGGGTAATAGCAGCTTTAATCTCAGCCTTAAGCTGAGCCAACTTCTCTTCAGAGGAGACATAAGCCTGGTGATTCTACCGGCTCTCCTCCTGGGCCTCTTTCAATTGCGAGGTCAAACGAGCACTCTTGAAGGTGGCCTCCCTGGCGTCCTTCCTGCAACCCCTAAGTCGCCAGTCATTATGTCGAGCTGAGTCAT
The DNA here is from genome assembly GCA_030180095.1 of Magnolia changhungtana. NCBI lineage: Eukaryota > Viridiplantae > Streptophyta > Magnoliopsida > Magnoliales > Magnoliaceae > Magnolia > Magnolia changhungtana. The sequence goes on from JASAUF010000554.1 coordinate 4,047,791, forward strand.
AGAAGCAGCCAGTTGTGCTTCTGCCTCCTCAGCCAGTTTCTAAGTGTCGACCAGATCCGAGCAAGCCCTGAGCACACAAGGGGCAAACTGCAAAAGGAAAACAAAAGTTCAGCCAAGCTTGAGGAAACCGACAAAGCAAGTGCAAAGTTTAACTCTTACCTCGAGAAGCGTCTTTGCCATATGAGAGAGAGTTGGCCTCAGGGGAGCTTTGAAGAGGGCAGCGAAGTCCTTTCACTCCCATGGGAGATCGCCCAAGGGAGCATGTCCTTAACCGCCCATTGGAAGATCGACGTCTCCTGTTAAGTCATCTCCCCTCTTGAGGGCTCCTCCTTTCTCTACTCCTCCATTTGTTCGAGAGCCAGCTCGGCAACAGGTCCTGGCTCAGTAGCTTCTCGGAATTCAGGGGCCACCGTGTCCACCGCTCCCGCCCCTTCCTCCGAGTCAGGAAAAATCACGGTCGGGATAGCTGGGGCAGTTTGTCCCTTGGTCTTTGAAACCGTCTTCGGCCTCTTCAAAGGTCGAGGCTCTGACCTTGAAGGGGCCTTCATTTTGGAAGGTGGACGAAGGAAGGGACGAGCCTCAGCCATCTCTGCATCAACCACAAGACGAGTCAAACAAGAATCAAAGGGAATAAATAAGGGCAGCTAGAAAGTACCTGTTAAGGCCGAGTCCAAACCCGATTCAAAAAGATGCTCCGGTTGGAGAAGCCTCTTCCAAGACCTTCGCTCCAGACTCCATGCCTTCAGATCTTTGATCCGAGCTAGAGCGCTGACTCCAAGACTCGGCCTTCGCTCGGGAATATCTGCGAAACATACACAGTCAGATTCAAGGACTTAGAATTATGAGGAGATAGAGAAAAGTGTGCAAGCTGAGTCACCTGCTTAGGAGAAAACCCAAGGAACGCGAGAGTCGATGGGCCCAAGTTCGCCAGTCTCCCAGCAACCACACGCCCAGAACCACCTATCTCTCCAATGCTTATTAGAAGTAGGAGGGTCGGTTATCAAAGATCCGCCCTTATTCTGCCAAGCACATAAAAAATACCAGCCGGGCTACTGCGGGTTCGATCGTACTTAGTACAGATAGAGAAACTCATCGACGATCAGTGAGGGCTGTTCCATCTCAGTCTGCAACACTGCGCATCCAAACAAGTCCCTCCACCCGTTCGGAACTATCTGCCCAGGCGCTATTCTAAGTCGGGAAAGCAAATCCCGAGCTATCCCTTAAAGGGGCAGATGCAAGCGGCACTGCAAAGCGACCTGCAAAATTGCAACCATCCCTGTCGGAGGACGGTTGGGTAGTTCATTTGGGAGAGGGAGACGAATAATGATAGAGTCCGGAACATGGTACCTAGCCCTGATTTTGTCCAATTCTGCCTCGGTTAAAGCCGAGGGAAGGGGACCCTTCCGCTCGTCCTTAGCCTCCTCTCCCTCGGCTGCTGGTTCAGTAGCACTTGCCGATTTCCGGGCAGCGGCCGACTCACTAACTCCTTTGGACGTCTCACCCTCTTCCTCTGCTTCCTCCTCAGGAGGATTGGCCTGCTAGGGGCAGTCACCAACAACGCCCCTTTGCGAGATAAACCCATCGAAACTGGGCATTCCACCGAAGATCTAGCCATCCTTTCGGAGTGCTGGAAAGCAACATTGGCATCTACAGCCATCTCTGCCAACGGCGAAGGTAATTCCGAAATGTCCCAAAAACGTCTCGCTTCACATTTGTCAGCGAAAGCTCCCTCCCGGGGGCTCAAAGGTCCTTTCATTGTCACTATAATTGAAAGTAAAAGAGAGGGAAGAGTTAGAAACTCACCGAAGGCAGCGGGAGTGGCTGAGGAAAAGACGGAACATGGGAGCAGAAGTCGGAAACGGAAGGGCGAAAATGGCAAAAATGGCGGAAAACAGTGGAAGCGAAAAATAGTGGAAAAAACGTGCATGCGGAAATGGGAGCCCGGGCGTCCCGCTCCCCCTTTTATAGCCTTGCCACGTGGCAAGTGCATTTAAGGAGGAGTCGAGTCGACGCCTACTTTGACTCCCTCGCCCGACACGTGGCACACTTCGGGTGACGCGAGCACTTCTTTCGCCACGTGTCTGGCTCTTTTAAGGAGAAAAGACGTCTTGGTGGCTTCTCGCTCATGCAACCTCAATTAACGAATCGGCGCATGTTTTGGACGATATGAAACGCCTGTAAGCAATAAATGCTTCATCATAAAGTTGGTCCCAGCTCAAGCCGACTCAACAATTCTCTACTCCTTAGCATCAACAAAGTTGATGTAAGGAGTAAGGGGGGCTTATTGTTGGGGAAAAATAGTACAAGTCTAGAAACTTGGTTATGGAATGGACCAACTCTACTAACACTACCCGGGATCCTGAGGTAACAAGCTTGATCGAGGCACACATACCCAAAGCCTAAAGGAGAGATTTAGATCGGATTATGAGGAACCAATCCAAACCGAGACTTACAAAGTCCTGAGCCATAAGACAAAGAATCTTTGAGATGTATGAAGTTAGCTCGACAAACGAGGCAGCAGCATCCAAATAGGCCGACTAAGGCCTAATGCTTAGAACTCACACGACCGGCCATAAAATCGACCTATCCTTGGGTCGGTTACATAGTCGGCTATCGGATTAAGAAGGCAAACTGATTATGGATCGGTTTCGTCTTCTCTAACAGAGAGCAAGTAACTCAACCTTTTATAGCTAGTCGAGACTCGCCTATCAATAGAGTCGGTCAGGCCCGATCCAATCGGTAAAATCTACCGAGAAATGAAGAAACAGTGTAAAATGAAACACCTTCTCGAAAATCTAGGAAGAAGATCCCCGATCTCGAGGATTTCGGGATCGGCTAGAGTTTAAAATTGATTTGATATTAAATCTCCAAGATATCAGGAAAGAATCCTGGCACGATGGGATCCTCCCCTTCATATAAATATAAGAGACTTCAAGGGTGAAATATATGCAAAGAAAAAAAAAAACTCTCTCTAAAATCCTTCAATACAGTCCTAGTCCTGACTTTGACAGGAGGGTTTTCAGCTTTATCCAGCATCTCCAATGTCTTCTTCACGTGCAGGCGTACCAAATTTTTGCATCAATAAAATACTTCCGCTGCTTTCAGGATATGACTCATCCTAGAGGTTGTTCATGTGTTAGACGGCTTGGATCCATCTTCAAATCGCAGGAAAGGACGATTTCTAGGGCTACAACCGTCTAGGAAATGGTGCTCGAAGCATACCATGCTTTCGAGCCTGCGCCAGCGCATACTCTCACCGCCTCACCCCCTCATCGTCAGATAATAAATAGTTCTCAGTCTATACGTCGCCACGGGCACTTGTTCATAGTTTGTCTCCAAAATGGGCCCACAATGAGAATTATTCCAATAATCAGAACGGTTCATCTTATGTTCCTAGTATAGATAAACCATATAAAGGCATTATACTGAACAATAGATTGATATTTATCTATAACTTTTAAATATGAGCCGTTAGATCGGTTTCTAAAGTTCTGTTCCATATATCGAAAATTAAGTTTCTTCTTCGTAGCCTTTGGGTACTAAATTTAGGATGAGTGGCTACTGTAGTTCGAACATCAAGCCATGTGAGTCCATTGAACGATGTATAAAAACACGTCTTAACTCGCGACGTACGCAAATCGAAATCTACTATAAATACTCGCAGAAACAAGTCCAGGCCGTCCATCTCACTACTCGCAGAAACAAGTCCAGGCAGCGTGCTGTAGTAAAATGAGTAAGCTAGCCATCACCTCTGTATTCTTAGCGCTCTTTCTGAGCCTCTCGCCTCTTCAAGCCACCCTGGATTTATCAGGTACAGCTGCTATGAAAATCCCTTCTTTCGATTCTCTCTAGGGTCTCTTTCACTGGCTTGTTTGGACCTTTTTCCTCCAAGCCATCCATCAGATGGGACTTGCTTTTGTAGATGCCCTGCCCCAAAGAAAGAGAAAATGCGTTGTATGGGAACCTCAACATACAACGTTTTAGTGTTTTGCTAACGTGTTGCTTCTGTGGAACATCCGAGCTGTTAAATCGATGGGCCACGCGATGAAGATCAAAAGGATAAAATATTAGAATAACCATACGATTGGTTGGTCTACACACGTACAATGGACCTGACCATCGGCTCTCCATTGGTCACCATTTATTTCTTTTGGACTATTTTGGTTTTGCTCCGACTAATCTTTTGGATTTGCACCACCTTTCGGACGGCTCAGATGTTCTTAAAAAGTGACACGTTTGTGGGACTTAAAGCCTTTTAAGTTCCAACTTGCATAAGACGTTGTATTCAATTTCACTTGTTTAGCTCTTCGCTCTACCACGTGCGAGATTGAAGAGGTTCATCCCTCAAACTTCCACTGCGTAGATCCACCGTCTCGGAAAATGGACGACAAGCTATACAACTGAAAAAGTATACTTGAAAGAAATTGATCAACGGTCTACATTCAACATATACGGGCGTCCGACCCCGTGCTTGGAGGACGCGGATTGCGTACTACCCCCGCCCGTCCCTAGCTCCGAACGGGCAGTTCTGTAGGCGGGCCCACCGTGATGTTCACGTATTATTTTAAGGCATGAACACAACAATGAGGCATATTCAACGCTCAAGTGGAGCACACCAAATAATAAGCTTGGTTGCATTAAAATGCACAAGGCATTAAATGCAAGAGTCATCTGTTGTGTCGTCCACTTGATCGTTGGATTTACCTCATTTTTGTTTTCATGCCTTAAAATAATATGAGAAAAGGGACCGACGGTTTGGATGTACAGATACATCACGGTGGGCCCGCTACAGAACTGTCCGTTCAGATCTAGGGGGTAGTACGCAATCCGCGTCCGTGCTTGGATGGGCCTAGCTTTTTTTTTTTTCACGAGACGTCTAGATGATGTAAACCGTCTATTGAGCGGCTTGGATCTAGCACGTGTGCGAATAGAATTATAACATGGGTGGTGGTTTGGTTTTGTAGGGTTTTGCGCGCCCAAGTGCCAGGCAAGGTGCGCTAAAGCGAGCGTTGTGGACCGTTGCTTAAAGTACTGTGGAATCTGCTGCGTGGAATGCAAGTGTGTCCCATCAGGGACGTATGGCAATAAGCACGAGTGTCCTTGCTACAGAGACAAGCTCAACAAGAAGGGAAAGCCAAAATGCCCTTGAAGAGTCGAGTATTTACTATGGTTACCATTACTAGTATTTTTGTGTTATGTTCTTGCGCAAGTGTTATTTACTATGTACACGGTGTGGTAATGTTGATAAGAATTAGGCGGCATGTTTTAGGGGTGAGAGAGTAGGGTCTTTCTTGAAATAAAGGGAGTAGATGAGGGGTTGTTTTGGATGTTGTTGGTGCCTTTTTTCTTGTCTTGGAACTTGCTAAGAGCATTTTGGTGACACGTTGCATGAGAATTTTTTATTATGAAATGATAATTTGATACCATTGGGAGATCTCTCAGTCTCTGCACTAGGTTTGCAGATAATTATTATTTGGAGATAGTAAAAATTATATATATAAAGTTGTCCAAAATTTTTAGCTGTTAGCGTGAATTGATAATTTTGTAACTATTTGTCTTAAGTCACATGTGTGAGTGTCATAAGTGAGACAGCTCGTCTCCAACCACTTTTGACGTGTCAGATTTTCTTTCAACTGCCTTAAAATGTGCCCCATGTGCATAAGTATCTAGGAAGTGGGTTAGGTGAGACCTCGGATCCACTGAGGTGCGTGGGACCTGACGGTGGGGCCCACCCTGATGTATGTGACTACATCCATTCATTGAAATAATGAAGCAGATCTGAATGTCAAATGGACTACAGGAAACCATTGTAATTGATCATTAAAAGCTTGTTGAGTAGCTATGAAAGATTTGGATCAAGATGATATTTGTGTGATCTTGTCGCAGGGAAGGACGTGAGGTTGAGCACTATCTTCCTCAAGAAGATAAGTATTCCGGATTCACAGAACTTCTCTGGACTCCTTACGAGGAAAGAAAGCATAAAATATAAATAAATTCTAATAAATTTAAAATTGATTAATGAATGAATAAAAACGAGTTCACAATCCTTTAAATAGGGGTACCAAGCAATGAAAAAGAAATCAGAATCAAACTACAACTAAAACTCCTAGAAATCGCGACTTACTATAAATAGTAAACTTACTTTTTATAGACGGTCGTGATGTCTACTAGTGCGTGAGGTTTTCAGCCAAAAATAGTAAGTGTCTTATTTGGCTTCACCAAACCGTTCTCCTAATTATTCTAAGCTCTCTTCACGTTGTGCGCAACTCCTAAAGCCCGACGGATGAAGAGTTATAATCAAACTAAAACTTATTATTTATAGTAAAAATGAAATTAAAGCAGGAAATGATTGTCGATCCAGGGGTTTTTCGCAATTTTGGGCATCGCAACCCTGCGTAGCTGGGTTGGTTGGCTAAAGTAGCTCGTTCTACTCCAAAATCATATATTTTACGTCAGGTAATTCATTCTGGATTTTGAGATACGCCGGATTTAAGGTCCGATGGTCTGGATCACTTCTGTCGCCGACCGGGCCTTTTCTGATCCATCTTAGCCATGAAACTGTCCGCGACCCGCTCTACATCAGATCTCTTTATACAGGTCTTTGTGACCTTATCAACGGATTGTATGGAAAATAAACATTCCATGGAGTCCACGACAGAGGATTCAATCAAGGCTGTTTCCTATGGCGTGGTCTACCTAAGATTTGGGCATGCTTAATTTTTGGGATGATGCCCTAAAATGAACTTTGAAAATGGTTGGACGGCGTGGATTTAAGGCACATACATCACTGCAAGCATCACAGTCAGGATCCCACACACTTTGGTGGATCCGGGTCTCACCCAATCCGTTCCCAAGCATATAATACTTGTGTACGGAGGCCGAATTTATTTATTTATTTATTTTAACACAGGCGCGCACACACCCCCGTATACACTCATGCACTCACAACTACACACTCGTGTGTGTACTCGCACCCCTGGGGATTTCACCAGCTACAATGCGTACCAGAACTCATGTCCTATTGTTGAAACATTTGCTCTTCAGGCAATCTACCTGACATCCATTCCGTTCATCAGATGTGCCCCAATAGTTTCACCTCGCAATCTAAATTTCGCACCATCCAATATCTACATGGGCAACATAGGTGACAACGCAAAGGATGCATATTGCAAGAAGATGCTACGAGAATCTAGGTGGGGCCATTGTTATGTTTGTGAGAAATCCATATCATTCATCCATTTTTCCAAATCATATTGAGACATGGCCCACAATTGAGGTAGATCCAGAACTCAGGTGAGCCGCATGATGGGACCAAGTGAGTGGGGAAATAGGAATGACCGAAACAATAAAAATAGTAGCGGTTCCTCACTATTTTTTTGTCACGTGGCTCACTTTAATTTCAGATTTGCCTTATTTTTTAGTCCACGTCATTGCATGATCTACAAGAATGTAGGCGCGAAATGAATTTCTCACCAACATCATGGTTGGCCCACCTAAATTCTCGTAGAAGAAAAGTTCCTGCCAAACGCTTTAGCAAGTAATCCGCATCTCAATGTAAAGTCACACACGTGTCATGGCTGAGTTGTAAACTGCGCTGATTGAAGTGAGCACATTTGATGAACGGGTTGGATAGAAGACACACTGTCACGGTCCCAAACACGAACATACGGCCAATGTTTCCTAATTACTTCTTGTGCTGTGGCCCACCTTAGTTGTAGATGGAACCGACTTTTGGCCCATTTCCTTTCATCAAGGGGAGTGGATGGCAGCTTTTGTACAAGTTCATGTGTCCAAATTCATTAGGTGAAGCAATCAAATCCTTGAGATCTTGTATCCGGCGTGCTTGGATGGTTTTGAAGACGAGTAATCAGTACGCAACGTATTTGTAGAACTGGCTTGGTTGCTTTACTGGACTAGTGAGGCCCACCTTGCAACATTGCATGTGAAGTTCACGAGCCAGGAAGAGCAGGTGAACAACCTTCTCTTTGAATAGGAGACGACTTATTCTATGTAAGCTAGCAGAGCATCGCTCCCCATGTGGAAACAGCCAAATGCATATGGCCAATGCATTGAACTTATTTTAAGACTCAAGGAGTTTCAACACCCTGTAAAGGGTTGAGTATCCATAGGTGGTGAAATCCCACTAAGGTGTGTGTGTGCGTGTGTAAAAAAAAAAAAAAAAAAAAATTGAACTTATTTTAAGACTGTTTAAATGGTGGGGGCCATTTTGTCGGCCACAAACTAAAATGATCATCTCTAATCTGTGACCATTGATAGGATGTTAGGATGACCCAGCACTCCTTTCTTGGATGGTTATCATTCCCGTACGTCTGCTACAGCGAAAATGATTTTCTAAGGAAAATAGTTCCAGGCCCCAAATGGTCTACCACACCTGTTTTAGGTAGGAAGCGCGTTAAACGCCGAGGCTCTGTGGGGTCCATATATCATATCTAAAACGGGGTACTACCCCGTTAGGACCTAGCTAGAGACACACAGTCCTACCATGATGTATATATTTTATCTATGCTATCCATCTATTGTTTGAGATCATTTTAAGACATGAGCCTAAAAAGGAGACAGATTGAAGGATCAAGTGGACCACACCACAAGAAACAGTGGGGATTGAAAGCTTATTGTTGAAAACTTCTTAAAGGGCAATGAAGTTTTGGATCAAGCTGAAATTTATTTTTGGTCTTTCTGACCTTATGAACAGGTTGGATGGCAAATAAACATCATGGTGGGCTCTAGAAAGTTTCGACAGTAGTAATTCAATCCCCAATGCTTCCTACGGTCTGGTCCACTTGAGCCTTCAATCTGCCTCCTTTGTGGGCTCATGCCCTAAAATGATCTGTCTAAATGGATGGACAAAGTGAAAACAAATACATTATGGTGGCCCCACGGAGCTACTGAGCACTGTCCCTCTCTAGGGGTAGGACCAATCAGCGCCCATTTGAAATTCATCAGGTGGTCCTACAGACAAAACATTAAGTCCTATTAAATTTAATAAGGGCCACACCAAACTGGCAAAAATGTAAAATTGCTTCTCCTCTACTGAGGAATAAATGAAAAATCCTTGTCCCACAGGTGAACTTATGGCTGGCATTCACAGGCGGATTGGGTACCCCAGCCGTCCCAAGCTAGGAACTACATGGACTCTTAGGGGCCACCATGATGTATAGGTTTTATCCACCCGGTCCATCCATTTTGTCATATTATTTTATGATAAAAATAAAAAAAAAGAGAAAGTTCCAAGGCTAAAGTGAACCCCACAGTGAGGATCAAACACCTACCCTTGAAGGGGTGATAGAAGTTTTGGATCAAGTTGATATTTGTGCTTTCCCTTCATCCAGGTCCATGTGACATCATGAATAGGTTTGACGGCAACTGATCATCCTGGTAGGCCTTAGAAAGGTTTCAACAGTAACTGTCATTATCTCCATTGCGTTCTGCAGTCTGGGCCTCATGAGCTTTGGATCAGCCTCATTCTGGGCTTATACATTAAAATGATATTTTAGGTAAAATGGACTGACAATTTGATTAAGCTCATTCATCAGGTGGCCCCAAGAGCCTGTCTGTTCTCAGTTAGGGATGGCCGAGGTAGTACCCAATCCAGCTCACGGGCATTCTATCCCAAGCGGGGAGCGGATTAGGTGTCACCCACTAACACATTAGTGGGCGTTAACCCAATCGTGGGGCCACCTTGATGAATGTGTTATATATCCACACTATTCATCTGTTTTTCAGGATTATTTTAGGACGTGATCCCAAAACTTAAGTAGATTAGAATCTCAGGTGGACCACACCACAGGAAACAGTGGTGATTGAATGCCTACAGTTAAAAACTATCTTGGCAACACCTTGGGACCACTGTAATGTATATTTTCCATCCAACCTAAGATCAAGCATACCTGGATGAAGTGAAAGTTTGAAGATCAGCTTGATCCAAAACTGTTATGGCCCACAATGAGTTTTTAACGGTCGATTACCACAGTATCCAATGATGTGGCCCACCTGAGATTTGGATATGCTTAAATTTTGAGATAAAGTCTAATATGAGATTGAAAAACAGATTGACAACGTGGATATACAACACATTCATCAAAGTTGGGTCTTCTAAAGTCAGGGTAACACCCGTTGATGAGTTACCTGGGTAACACCTAATCCACTCCCTCCAAGTGGTGTGGCTCGTAAACGTGCAGGCAGCGGACAATAACAAGGACAATGGGGAGGATTTTAAACACACACCGCCTTGGCCTGCGGCCTTGGTGTTTTACCGGAGAAATTTCCCACTGTATACTACCCTTTTAACCTAACACCCTAGGTACACCTTTAAAATTTTAGTTTTCATTTCTAAACATATGGATTGTTTTCATATAAAAATACCTATGTGAAATCTCTGGTTATTATTATTTTACATCTGTAATATTTCTCAGGATTTTGTTCATTGCTTCAAATGGTTGCATTGATAAATTTGAAATCTTTTAGATTTTGTCTATAAGAGTTTTCTTATTTGAAATCATGTTCATTTCATTGCACTCTTATTCTTGTTCTTGAACTCGCATTTCACTAGAACAATGGTTGTGGGCAGGTAAGAATGAAGAATAAATGTGTTTTTTCACAAGTTGGATTAGAGGGAATGAAGAATGTAATTTGTGAGAACTCGATAAATTTCACCGAGTACAGTGAAATCAGCTGAGTTCTCTTTGAATTTCACTGTACTCAATGAAATTTACTGAGTACATTTAAATTTAAAGAGAACTCCATTAATTTCATTGTACACGTTGAATTTCTTTGACTAAAAGAAGAAACTTTAATTTATGTAACGATTTACTAAGAATAATGAATGTATTTTTCACTAGTAGGATTTAAGGGAATGATCACTGTACTTGGTAATTGACCGTGTGCATTGACGTTCAAAGAGAACTTGGTCAATTTTACTGTACTCTTTGAATTTCTTTGACAAAAAAAAAAAAACTTTAATTTGTGTAACGGTTTGTTAAGAATAATGAATGTATTTTTTCACGAGTAGGAATTGAGCTTGTACTCGGTGAAATTGACCGAGTACATTGAAATTCAAAGAGAACATAGTCAATTTCACTGTACTCTTTGAATTTCTTTTGACAAAAAAAAAAAAAAAAAACTTTAATTTGTGTAACGATTTACTAAGGATATTTTGTCATGTTTGTTTGTAGTTAATGCCTGAAACAATCATTATATGCTCTTAAGGTGGGGGAGTTAATATGTGAAAGTAATGAATATATGTATAAGGGTGGAAAGTAAAAAAGTATTGCTTTGAGTACCGGGACTACATATGAGGAGCTTTTTATCTAAAATGTACTTGATTATTAAGATTACACCTAAAGATTATGTTGTAAGGATGAAAATGATGTACCCATACTCAAACTAATCAATCCATCCACCTGAAATCGAAGACAACAAAGATGTGCAAGTATTCTTGGTAGCAAGTTGAAGCATCTGAATATATACATGCCTTTAATCATAGAGATGGTGCAGCGCATTGGTGAGACAGTGCAACGCATTAGTGAGACCATTCATGAAGACCCCATGGTTGGAGTGGTGTTGAACATGATGTCGTTATTGAACATGATGCCCCATGTCACGCCCTAAACTCAGAAACCGGGCTCACAAAATTTTCGATCGCCAAATCCGGCGCCAACAGCCTCCGTAGTACCCCAATCTCGGCACTTGGTATCCATATACCAGGCTCCGATCCTGGGATCCTACAAGGAGGATTTCTATAACATAAGTCTGTTTCATAATCAACATAACTAAGATCATAACCCACAAATAATAACCACAGGAACAACATCACATAATCCACTAAGAATAAAAACTTTTACAATACAAGGCACATAAAGGGAGAGATATAATGGCTATAATAAAACTCAAAAAGCTCCGCGACACGCTCCTGCTCCTGCTCAGCTACTGCCTAGCGTCACCTGCACGCATCAATCATGCATAAGCTTATAGAAAGCTTATAGGGTGGTGTAAGTGTGTGCAGGACAGGTGCTAAGTATGCAATATTAGAGTATGCGGAATAAGTTGGTAAGACCATGAATACCACCAGCTGTAACAAGGCTATGCAATACAAGACAGGAATGTCATCAGCCATACCAAGGCTATGCAATATAAGGCAGGAGTGCCATCAGCCATCCCAAGGCTATGTTACATCAAGCATGAATGCTATCAGCCATACCAGGGCTATGCGATGCAGGGCCTATATATCTAAATGCCATATGCAATATGCAATGCGATCATGCCAGTCCTCATATCAAGTCCACATATCAGTATAGTTCCTTTTCTGGAAAATCACTGGGGTCAAATACACTCTGCACTAACTACCGCCTCCCTAGCCGCGTAGCCCAGCGAGCGGAAGAGACCTCACTACCCTCCTGGCCAGTAGTCTGCTAATCTACTCGGCTCATCGACAACAGACCCATTTACGAGTTAATCAAACTCAGCCTAGCTTACAACCCCCTCACTCAGGTGGATAAGGCTACACCCCCTTCCAACTGACCACGACACAGTGAGAGATGCAGCCTAATGGTATTCGGTACCGACGCTCATGTTTCTAATCGGTCTAGACGTTGGAGCATCTCCTGGTACCAAAAAGGTTATGAGACTTTCACCCAATGACATCCTACGTGCCCACAGTGCTAGAACCAAGCATTTTCGGTGTCCAAATTCGACCATCCATGATGTGCCTATGAAGGCTACGACCCTAATGACGCTAGGGCGAATAATAATTGTGCCATGCAAATGCGAGATGCATGAATTATACCAATCAACCATGCATCAGTCCTGCGCATACAACAAGCTCATGTGGGGAAACTCCATCACTCAGGGAGTCCCATAAACAACCTGCCCAATGGCACATACTAGAATCAATTACTCCTCAACCAAGAATATATATGATGCACATGGGAATGAATCATGAAGATAACTAAGCATAACATGTGGTGGTGATGTACTCTCCTCTTAGCAAGGTCGGGTCTAGGTACTTAGAAGATTCTACATGGTATGGAAGAAGCATAACCAATAGTGGGGGCCCAACGGTTTGGGGTAGCCCACAAAGTCTAGGTAAGCAATACTATGAGCCCAATAGATGAGAATGGGCCTAATAAAGGGCCTAGAGAGGTTCACAATGTGGACATTTAATCACCATTGTTCCCTAGAAGGCAGCCCAACAAGGAATCTAGCTAAAACAAGGCCCATGGCCCGGATACAACTATGAAAAGAAAATGGCCAGTAATCCATAACATCTCATACCACATGATGGGCCTCAAGAAACGGCCCAGAGCCTACATACATCAACGTGGGCTCAATGGGAAAAACCATGGCCCAAGTATCATGACCAACAAATACGTGCATTATGATGGGCCTCATGAGTAGCCCATATGCCCAAATACATAGGTAAGGCATATCCAAGATTCGCCAAGATGGGCCTTAGAATTAAGCCCAAGACTGGGCAACAAGGATCCAATTACATACAACATATCAGCCCACAAGGTCCAGCACAATAGGTAAGCAGCCCATACACAAAACTGAGCTCAAGGCTGGACGTCCAATCCATCTAGGCCTACCAGACGACCAAAAATTTGGACTGTCTTGGTCCTTAAACAATCAGCTAAAGATGGGCCTCACAAGGCACTAATGGGGTCTAATAATCAAAGGACAATACCTACATAGAGTGAGTACATGTAAGGCCCGTATACTAGACCGTACCGTTCCATAGGCTTCCGCGGTCCTCCCGGTTGAATTCCGGCAACCCTCGACCTATATCCGACATTTGCGCGTGATCGTAAGCCGAGTCCTGCATATCGGAGTCGACTTGATTCGAAACTTATACCCCAGCGACCGTGTCGTCGCCGCGGTCCTAATGCCGTGTCTCGCACGCCGATGCGATACCCTGGCCAGAAGATGTGAGCCCACATTCATTTCAAAGAAACGCTGCACGTTGTGAATTACGAGAGAATCTCTACGACCTATCCCATCAATCGATCAATCAAGTATACACCCTATCTCAAGTACATCACCCATACCCCATGCCCCCTCACCCCCTCACAAGTCAACTCTCTCTCTCCCCACCCATCCCTCTTTTATCCAAATTTCAAACAACCTCTCCATCTCCTTCCTTACAACACCCATTCCACCCATCCCTCTTTTACCCAAATTTCAAACAACCTCTCCATCTCCTTCCTTACAACACCCATTCCACCCATCCCTTATCATCCCATCTCCTCTCATTTTCTAAGAAATCTCCCAACTCTCATGAGAGTTTCCAACGTCCAAGCTCCTCATGTAAGACCTGTATCCTAGTCCGTACCATTCCGTTGGCTTCCGCGGTCCTTTCGGTTGAATTCTGGCAATCCTCGACCCGTATCCGACGATTTCGATCGATCCTATGCTGAGTCCTGCATGCCAAAGTCAGCTCAATTCGAAACTTGTACCCTAGCGACCGCGCCGTCGCCACGGTTCTAACGCTGCAACTCACGCACCGATCTGATACCCAGGGTAGAAGATGTCGGCCTGCGTTTATTCCGAAGAAACACCGCGCGTTACGAATCTCGAGGGAATCTCTACAACAAGTCTCATCAATCAACCATAAATGCATCCCTTACCCAAGTACAACCACCCTACTCCTCCTTTTCCCATAAGTCAAACCTCTCTCTCCCTCACCATTCCTTTCTTTAAAAATTTCAAACTAAACCATCCCTCTTTTACCCATTTTTCAAACCACACCATACCATCCATTCTTTTTCTTATTTTATTCCTTTATTCCATTTTCTTAAGCTCTCTCCCAAGCAACATAAGACACTCCATACGTCCAAGCTTCCCTCTCCCTCCTAAGTGTGGTCCACCTTCTCATCTTCCATCTATACCTTCTCATCTCCCATCTCAACCATCCAAACTCCATCATCCACCGTCCAAGGCGAAGGCAAGGAGCATTGGAGGCCAAGGGAGCAAGGAGGAGGCTTAGAGGTGGGCGATCCACTGTTAAATCTTTTTTTTTTCTTATGGTCCACATGTTGGTGGGACCCGTTGTAATGTATGTGATGTATCAATGAGGGCCCATAGTGGTAGGGTCCCTCTATTTCACCGTGGATTTCTCTCTCTTTCTCTTTCTCTCATCCTAGAATGTAGTGGACCCCACCAAATTACATATTTCATCCATCAGATGGGGTGGCCCACCACATTTAGGAGATCCCATATTCCATACATATATATAATATATAATATTATATATTATATATTATATTATATATATATATGTGTACCAACATGGTGGGCCACGTCCACGTGGGACCCACCATGATGTTTGTGAGCATCCACGCCGTCTGGCGTCTCTGGACGCTGGACGCTGTAAGTAGCTAATGTGAAGTGTGAACTAACACAGATGTACTAACAAGCTACCCATAATGGGTTTGAATATGGGAGTTCATGTAGGCCCCACCTTGATGTTTATGCATGATCCAAGCCGTCCATCTAAACCCTTGCATCATTTTAGGCTTTGAGCCGAAAAATGAGACCGATCCAATTATCTGCCGGGCGGTGGCATTGAGAATGCTAGTATTTTCCGTTAAAACTTAGGAAAATGATTGCTGGGGTCCATAAGAAGCTTGGACCGACCTGAAACTTGGTTTGGACCCTTAATTTTGTGGGACACATACAATGGACAAGGTAGATCTAGTTACTGTGGGTCCCACCTAGGAAAAAAATAATAAAAAAATATATATAGCATGCACTTGCTACCTTGACGTCCAGAGGAGTCTGGACGTCCAACATTAAAAAAAAGGGTGGACCCCATTGGCCCCAGTTGTGGACCCTACCATGATGTATGTTCTACATCCATGCCATTCATTTAATAGGTCCCCTTAAATGATGCGTTGGCTCCAAAAATCAGCCATAAACAGTTCTTGGATGGCCCACACCATCACCATTCATGTGATGGTATGCCAAACCACATGGAATCAAATGCTGGGGTCCACATGCAGCTTGGATCCACCTGAAACTTAGTTTGGACCCTTAAATTGGTAGGACACTCACAATGAATGGGTTAGATTGGTGAACTACATCACGGTGGACCCCAGGACCATGTAACCGTACCAAAAGTTTAGTTGGCAAATAAACATTGTAGTGGCTCTGTCCACGTGACCTTCCAAGAGGGTGGATGGAAAATGAATGTTACAGTGGGCCCTTGCTCACATGACCCTATCAACAAGTTGGGTGGCAGACAAACATTATGGTAGCCCCATGTACATGTGGCTTCATCAATAGATTGGATGTAAAATAAGCATTTTGGTGGACCACGTGCTTGGGACCCACCACTGATGTATTTTGTATCCATGCCGTCCATTCACCACCTCGATGGGTGGAGTCCACCATAAAAAAATGTTTGTACCCACGCTGTCAATCCATGAGGCCCATCATGATGCATAGGTTAAATCCAAAGCCGTCCAACCATTTTTTTAAAGATCATTTTGAGGCTTGAGACTAGACATAAGGCAGATCTAGTTGTTTAGTGGCCCATTTATATGCATAGGGCCCATTGTTGTAGCTCATTTAATGTACATATGGCCCATGTGATTAGGCCCATTTTAATTTATTGGTAGTCGTCCATTAAGACCCACCACGATATGTGTAAGGTCCAATCTGACTCGGCCCATTCGGTCGACCCATATGACTCGACCCATTTGATTGGCCCATTTGACTAGGTCCGATTGATATACATGAGGCCCATATGACTTGACCCATTTGAATCGGCCCACCTGATTGGCCAATTGGATTGACCCATTTAACATATACGAGGCCCATTCCTATGCGATATCCCGCCATGATTTATATTATGATATTCAAGGTAAGCCGTGCCTTGAGACAATGATGGTTTGATGTCCACATTGTAAGGATGATGTTGGTTCAAAGTCCGCATTGTCACTCTCCCTAAGGCCCACTGATAGACCCATATTTGTAGTCTGCAGGCCGTTTAGGCCCATCTTCGTTTTGAGCAGAGCCCATTATCATATCATAAGTTTAGTGTCTCTCCATGATTCGTGATCATACACATCATATGTATGCTTAAGATGAGGAGTGACTGATCATAGCATATGCCTTCGGGCAGACTGTTTACAGGCTTCCTGATAGGAGGAGTTGCTTACATGAGCGCGTGCCTCACGCAGGATGGTTGCATGATTGATAGTGTGATACATGCACTTACATTTGTGTGATTGTGATATGCCCTAGTGACATCAGGGCCATAGCCTCCACAGACACATCGTGGGTGGCTGGTTGGATACCGAAAACCTTGTTCTAAGCAATTGGGGTGCCATAGATGTCCCTGGGTGAAAGTCCCTGAACCCGATGGTACAAGAGGATGACTCCAACGTCGAGACCGAGTGGATATATGAGCGCACGAGGGCCGAATACTAGGAGACCACGTCTCCCACTGTGTCATGGTCGGTTGGAAAGGGGTGTGGCCTTACTCACCCTAAAGAAGGGGGCAATATTAGGCTGAGTTTGAGCAGCTCATAAATGAGTCCGCTATTGACGTGCCGGATAGGTATTGACAGACTATTAGCTAGGTAGATAGTGAGGTTTCTTACGCTTACTTGGACTGTGCAGCAAGGAGAGCGACAGTGCCATGTGGAGTGTACTAAACCCCAATGATTTTCCTGAATGAGAACTGTACTGATATATGATGAGGATTGGAATGCTTGAGCTGCATCTTGCATCGCATGGTCTGACATGACCGATAGCATCATATCTTGCACTGCATAGCCTTGGTACGGCTGATTGCATTCATGTACTTATTAGCATGATCTCGCATTACCCTAACCTTGCATTCTGAGCACACTCATATCGCGCACACACTTACACCGCCCTCTAAGATTTCTATAAGCTTTTGTACGATTGATGCATGCAGGTGACGCTAGGACGCAGCCGTAGCATCGTCGCAGTTGGAGCTTGCAGTCGAGCTTTTGGAGTTTTGTTATTAGTACTATCTTGTATTTTCCCTTTTATACGCATTGTACTCAAAGTTTTTAATCATAATGGATTTTGGGATGATGTTCTTGTGGTTATTGTTCGTGGGTTATCCTTATGGTTATGCTCATTACGAATCAAATCATGTTTGAAATCCTCCTTGTGGGATCCTAGGATTGGAACCTGGCAAATGGGTGCCGGGAGCCGAGAATGGGGTTCTACGGAGGTTGTCGGCGCCGGATTCGACAATCAGGAATTTTGTGAGCCGGTTTTCGAGTTCAGGGCATGACAGAAGTTGATATCAGAGCATAACTTAGGAATAACCAAGAACAACATCACATGTTTGCTATGAGTTTAGGACGATTAGGTTCCGAGTGTGAAACCTTCCGATTGAGTTCCCTAACGTGCGATTCTCAAGGTTGATTGGCGTCATTGTTCTTTCTTATAGGACATGCCGCTTAGGAGAACGACCCAAGCACACCCTGATCCACCACCTTAGGCTCCAGCTTTACCACCTACACCTCCCATTCCACCGCCAAAGACCCCTGCTCCCCTACCTGGGGATGACGTTCCTCCACCTGATGCCGATGCAGATCCGACCATACCTGTGAGTGCAACTCAGTTGCAGCAGATGTTATAGGTTGTGACAGTCGCACTTCAGGGACAAGGCAGATGCCCAGCTGTTTCGCCAGCCCAGGCTGAGCAGGAGCGCGCGAGCACCCTACTTCGAGAGTTCCGACAGTTCGATCCTCCGCGTTTCCAGGGC
The DNA here is from genome assembly GCA_030180095.1 of Magnolia changhungtana. NCBI lineage: Eukaryota > Viridiplantae > Streptophyta > Magnoliopsida > Magnoliales > Magnoliaceae > Magnolia > Magnolia changhungtana. The sequence goes on from JASAUF010000554.1 coordinate 4,066,557, forward strand.
GAGCCAGATCCTACTGCAGCTGAGAGATGGCGCTCCGATGTAGAGAAGATCTTCGATACTATGTCATGTACGACCTAGCTGAGTTCGGTTGGTAGTATTCCTCCTTCAGGGTGAGGCAGAGCACTGGTGAACCTCTGTTACCCAAGTTGTAGGGCCCGATTTCGTCTGGACATCGGATGATTTTATAGATCGATTTGAGGAGCAGTACTTCCCTGACCAAATTCGATGTCAGAGAGCACTGGAGTTCGAGACTCTAGTGCAAGGGGACATAACTGTGGCGTAGTATGCGGCCCGTTTCGTGGCGCTATTGAGGTTTGGCCATATATGGTTGACGATCCATATATAAAGGCAAGTTCATAGATGAAGAAGTACAAAATTTAAACCAATCAAGCACACTAGAGAAAGAAACAAATCAATTAAGTTAAGATGAAATCAACAAACAAAAGGAAATTAGCTATCCATGAATTCAAATAAAAAGAGGGAAAAATAAAATATAAAGAAATACATCTCCCATCTCTTTCTTCTCTTCCTGTCTCTCCTCAAGCTCTGGATCTGCTCTCCCCAGCTATGGATCTGCTCTCCCCAGCTATGAATGCATCTTTATCCACATTTTGTAACTCTTTTTATAGCTGATGGAGTGGCTGGAGTGGTGGAAATGGATTTGAAAGAAGCAGACGTGCGTAAAGCCTTTTCGAAACACGCACTTTTCTTGGGTCCTAACGAGAACGGTCTACTTCAACGTTACGGTCTCATGATGACGATTCGGATGAGCTATCCATGTTATTGGGCATGAGCTCCCGACCTTTCATGCAGTAGTACGGAGGGCCCAGATTTATGAGACTGAGTGGGCTGGTTCTCAGAGCGATCGAGATCAGAGGAGAGGCCGGAAGAGGCCGGCCCAGTCTAGTAGCTCTAGTAGCATCGACGACCATAGAGGTATAGGAGTTACTAGTGCATTTGTGCACTAGAGCACCATAGAAGACCCCCTTGTGATGCGCCACCACTATTTTTCTCCCAAATTAAGGCGTTGACTCCAAAAGAAATTTGTGATTTGTTTTGGGACATGTTTTGAATGTGGCGGTTCTGGACACCGCATATCTGAGTGTCCCCGCGCCTCATCTCATGCACTCCGCCGAGAGCACCACAATAGCGGTCTCCACGCTCTTTTATTTCAGCCGAGAGCACCGTAGCATTAAGTAAAAATCTAGTAATACGGACAAATCCCACCACCGAAGCCCCCTCAGTGGTAGCAGCATCAATACCAGCCTCCGAGACCACAGCAGTAGAGGCAGCAGTTTCGATCGCCTCAGTGACATCGGCGGCACCCTACGGGGACGGGCACCTCCCGCCCGACTTAGGCTAGACCCTATGCACCTCCCCAGGGGTGACCCGGTAGCTAGATTCTATGCCGCCGATCATCCGGAGGAGTTGTTGAGGGTATGCTTCTAGTCTCTTCATGCATCGCTCGAGTATTATTTGATTTCTGCGCTTCGAACTCATTCATGTCTAAGGATTTTTACCGATCTACTGGATTATCGACAGAGTCTGCTAGTGAGGGATTGATTGTATTGACGCCCTTGGGGAAGACTACAGTGTTGGACCGTTTCTGTTTGTCATGCCCCGTTCTGGTCGGTGATATCTTTTTGCCCGCTGACTTGTTTGTGTTGCCGATGCGGACTTCGACGTTTTCTTTGGCATGAATTGGCTTGCCGAGTACCACGCTATCTTGAACTGTTCCGCGAGGACTGTCACATTCTGCATACCAGACTTGCCACAGTTTTAGTTCGTTGCAGAGCCTAGAGGAGAGTCGTTGTCTTGCTTGATGTCCTGCGCCGTTGAGGAGCCTGTTGCTGGTTGTCTGTGACTTCCCAGACATGTTTCAGGAGATTCTAGGGTTGACGCCTCGTCGACATATTGAGTTCCGGATTGACCTCATGCCCGGTACCGCGCCTATCTCGAAGGCCCCGTACCATATGACACCGATGGAGTTATGTGAGCTACAACGACAGTTAGACGAGTTGCGTGAGTTGGGATTCATCTGTCCGAGAGTTCTTCTTGGGGAACGCCGATACTCTTCGTCAGGAAGAAGGATGGTCGTTAAGGCTCTGCATCGATTACCGCGAGCTCAACTGGGTCACAATTAAGAACAAGTACCCACTCCCGAGGATAGACGATTTATTTAATCGGCTCCAGGGTGCACAGTTATTTTCAAAGATTGACTTGCATTCCGGTTATCATCAGATTTGTGTCCGAGAGGAGGACATCCCGAAGACGGCTTTTCGGACGCGTTATAGTCATTTTAAGTTTTAGGTTATGTCTTTTGGACTGACCAATGTACCCGTGGTCTTCATGTAGTTGATGAACGAGGTCTTCCGTCCATATCTCGATCAGTTTGTTGTGGTCTTTATCGATGACATTCTGATATATTTGAGGACCCGTGAGGATCATATGCAGCACCTGGAGATTGCTTTGCAGACCCTCCGTGCCCACCAGCTGTATACGAAGCTGGAGAAGTGTGAGTTCTAGCAGGAGGAGGTGAGATTCCTCGGTCACGTGGTGATGAGGGAGGTTGTCACAGTGGACCCCTCTAAGGTTGAGGCAGTGCGCCAGTAGAGCCAGCCCACGACGGCGTCCGAGATCCACAATTTTCTTGGTTTAGCGGGCTACTATCAGCGTTTCATTGAGGGCTTTTCCCGTATTGATGCCCCGATGACCAGGTTGACTCAGAAGGGCACATATTTTATTTGGACTGACGCATGTGATCGGGCATTCGTTGAGCTGAAGGATCGTCTGACATCCGCTCTTGTCCTCACTCTTCCCTCTGGGAGTGATGAATTTGTTGTATTTACCGATGCTTCACGTATTGGTTTAGGTGTTGTCTTGATGCAGCACGGCAGGCCTGTAGCCTTCGCGTCTCGTCAGCTCAAGGTCCATGAGCTGAACTACCCCACGCATGATCTGGAGCTGGCAGCAGTCGTCTTCACACTGAAGGTGTGGAGACACTATCTCCATGGGGTCAGGTTTGAGCTTTTCTCTGACCACAAGAGCTTGAAGTATCTATTCTCTCAATCCGAGCTGAACATGAGACAGAGACACTGGATGGAACTTCTGAAAGACTATGATTTTGACCTCCAGTACCACCTAGGTAAGGCGAACGTGGTGGCGGATGCCCTCAGCCGTCAGCTACGGGTCTGGTGGCACACATGATGATTCAGGAGTGGAGGATGCTCGAGGATATAGCTGAGTATGACTTTGATTTTGGTCTGTAGTCTTCTATCGTTCAGCTATCAAGCCTATCGATTCAACTCTCTCTTATTGCAAGGGTGATCCAGGCTCAGTAGATAGACGAGTCGTTACAGGATTACTGAGCAGAGGCAACATCTGAGAGTCAGGCAGATTGGCAGATTGGTTCTGATGGTGGACTTCGCTTCAGAGGCCGGTTAAGTGTCTCGGATATTCCTAAGTTGCGCAGAGATCTTATGACCGAGGCACATCGATCGCAGTTTTCTATCCACCCTGGCTTGACGAAGATGTATAATGATATGCAGAGACAGTATTTTTGGGTGGGGATGAAGCGTCAGATGACCAGTTTTCTGGCCGAGTGCGACACATGCCAGCGTGCCAAGGCCGACCATCAAAGAGCCCTTAGTTTATTGCAGTCGTTGAGCGTCCCGATGTGGAAGTGGGAGCACGTATTTACAGATTTCATTATGGGTTTATCGAGGACTCAGTGCGGTCATGACGCCATCTGGGTCGTCGTTGATCGTCTGACGAAGTCTGCACATTTTCTTACGATTCGTGTGATTTGGCCTTTGGACCGGCTCGCGAGATTATTCATCGAGGAGATCGTGAGACTGCACAGCGTTCCAGTCTAGATCATTTCTGATCGAGACCCGAGATTCACGTCTCAGTTCTGGAGGAGCTTTCAGAGAGCGATGAGGTCTGTTTTACAGCTTAGCACAACGTATCATCCACAGACAGATGGTCAGACTGAGAGGGTCAACCAGATCCTTGAGGATATGCTTCGGGCCTCCGTGATTGACTTTGAGGGTAGCTGGGATGAGCACTTACGATTGGCTGAGTTCGCATACAACAACAGCTACCAGGCGACCATTGGCATGGCTCCTTTTGAGGCATTGTCTAATAGATCGTGCAGATCTCCAAGTTGTTAGATCGAGAAGTCGGAGAGTGGCGTCTCCTAGGTCCCAAGCTTGTGCAGGAGACATCAGAGGCTATCGATATCATCAGGCAGAGGATGCGCACAGCTCAGAGTCAGCAGAAGAGTTTTACTGATCGCCGGCGTCGTCCCTTAGAGTTTGATGTAGGGGACCATGTGTATCTCAATGTCTCGCCCATGAAGGGCGTGGTTCAATTTGGAGCGAAGGGCAAGCTTGCCCCGAAATTCATAGGACCTTTCGAGATCACTGAGTGTATTGGCGCTGTGGCCTATCGGCTTGCCTTACCATCTCAGCTGTCTAGCGTCCACAACGTTTTCCATGTCTCTATGTTGAGGAAGTGTGGGTCAGACGTAGTCTCTGTTATTGATTGGCAGCCGCTAGAGGTTCGTGAGGACACTTCTTACATTGAGCAGCCAGTTCGTATCCTTGATCGAAAGGATCAGGTCCTCCGGACCAAGGTCATTCCCTTGGTGAAAGTTCAGTGGGGTCACCATTCTGTTGATGAGGCATCTTGGGAGCGCGAGGCTGAGATTAGAGAGTGCTATCCTCATCTTTTTGAGGATTAAATGTATGATGTATCCTTTATACTGTCTTTGATTATATATATCGACACCGTGTTTCCTCTCCTATTATGAGTTATGTTTGCTTGCAATAATTGTGTAAATTTTGAGGACAAAATTTTTATTTGGAGGGGAGAGTTGTAAGACCTGTATCCTAGTCCGTACCGTTCCGTTGGCTTCCAAGGTCCTTCCGATCAAATTTCGGCAATCCTCGACCCGTATCCGATGATTTCGATTGATCCTAAGCCGAGTCCTACATGCCAAAGTCTGCTCGATTCGAAACTTGTACCCTAATGACCGTGCCGTCACCGACGTTCTAACGCCACAACTCGCGCACCGATCCAATACTCAGGGTAAAAGATGTCGGCCTGCATTTATTTCGAAGAAACGCCACGCGTTGCGAATCTCGAGAGAATCTTTACAAGTCCCATTAATCAACCATAAATTCATCCCTTACCCAAGTATAACCACCCCACTCCTCCTTTTCCCACAAGTCAAACCTCTCTCTCCCTCACCATCCCTTTCTTTAAAAATTTCAAACTAAACTATCCCTCTTTTACCCATTTTTCAAACCACACCATACCATCCATTCTTTTTCTTATTTTATTCCTTTATTCCATTTTCTTAAGCTCTCTCCAAAGCAACCCAAGACACTCCATACGTCCAAGCTTCCCTTTCCCTCCCAAGTGTGGTCCACCTTCTCATCTTCCATCTACACCTTCTCATCTCCCATCTCAACCATCCAAACCCCATTATCCACCGTCCAAGGCGAAGCCAAGGAGCATTGGAGGCCAAGGGCGCAAGGAGGAGGCTTAGAGGTGGACGATCCACCGTTAAATCTTTTTTTCTTATGGTCCACATGTTGGTGGGACCCGTTGTGATGTATGTGATGTATCAATGAGGGCCCAATGTGGTGGGGTCCCTCTATTGCACCGTAGATTTCTCTCTCTTTCTCTTTTTCTCATCCTAGAATGTAGTGGGCCCACCAAATTACCTATTTCATCCATCAGATGGGGTGGCCCACCACATTTAGGAGATCCCATATTCCATACATATATATATAATATTATATTATATATATATATATATATATGTGCGTGTGTGTGTGTGTGTACCAACATGGTGGACCACGTCCATGTGGGACCCACCATGATGTTTGTGAGCATCCATGCCGTCTAGCGTCTCTGGACGCTGGACACTACAAGTAGCAAATGTGAAGTGTGAACTGATACGGATGTACTAACAAGCTACCCATAATGGGTTTGGGAATGGGAGTTCAAGTAGGGCCCACCTTGATGTTTATGCATGATCCAAGCCGTCCATCCGAACCCTTGCATCATTTTAGGCGTTGAGCCAAAAAATGAGACCGATCCAATTATCTGGCGGGCTGTGGCATTGAGAATGCTAGTATTTTCCGTTAAAACTTGGGAAAATGATTGCTGGGGTCCACAAGAAGCTTGGACCCACCTGAAACTTGGTTTGGACCCCTAATTTTATGGGACACATACAATGGACATGGTAGATCTGGTTAATGTGGGTCCCACCTAGGAAAAAAATAAAATAATATATATATATATATATATATAGCATGCACTTGCTGCCTTGACGTCCAGAGGAGTCTGGACGTCCAACGTTAAAAAAAGGGTGGGCCCCATTGGCCCCAGTTGTGGACCCTACCATGATGTATGTTTTACATCCATGCCGTTCATTTAATAGGTCCCCTTAAATGATGCGTTGGCTCTAAAAATGAGCCATAAATAGTTCTCAGATGGCCCACACCATCACCATTCATGCGATGGTATGCCAAACCATATAAAATCAAATGTTGGGTTCCACATGCAGCTTGGATCCACCTGAAACTTAGTTTGGACCCTTAAATTGGTGGGACACTCACAATGAATGGGTTGGATTAGTGAACTACATCACGGTGGACCCCAGGACCACGTAACCATACCAAAAGTTTAGTTAGCAAATAAACATTGTAGTGGCTTTTTCCACGTGACCTTTTGTCCATGTGACCTTTCAAGAGGGTGGATGTAAAATGAATGTTATAGTGGGCCCTTGCTCACGTGACCCTATCAACAAGTTGGGTGGTAGACAAACATTATGGTAGGCCCCATGTACATGTGGCTTCATCAACAGATTGGATGTAAAATAAGCATTTTGGTGGACCACGTGCTTGGGACCCACCACTGATGTATGTTGTATCCATGCCGTCCATTCACCACCTGGACAGGTGGAGTCCACCATAAAATAATGTTTGTACCCACGCCGTCAATCCATGAGGCCCATCATGATGCATAGGTTACATCCAAAGTCGTCCAACCATTTTTTAAAGATCATTTTGAGGCTTGAGACTAGACATAGGTAGTAGTTGTTTAGTGGCCCATTTATATGCATAGGGCCCATTATTGTAGCTCATTTAATGTACATATGGCCCATGTGATTAGGCCCATTTTGATTTATTGGTAGTCGTCCATTAAGACCCACCACGGTATGTGTAAGGCCCAATTGACTCGGCCCATTCGGTCGGCCCTATGACTCGACCCATTTAATTGGCCCATTTGACTAGGTCCGATTGATATACATGAGGCCCATATGACTTGACCCATTTGAATCGGCCCACCTGATTGGCCAATTGGATTGGCCCATTTAACATATATGAGGCCCATTCCTATGCGATATCCCGCCATGATTTATATTATGATATTCAGGGTAAGCTGTGCCTTGAGAGCAATGATGGTTTGATGTCCACATTGTAAGGATGATGTTGGTTCAAAGTCCGCATTGTCACCCTCCCTAAGGCCCATTAATAGGCCCATATTTGTAGTCTGCAGGCCGTTTAGGCCCATCTTCGTTTTGAGAAGAGCCCAGTATCATATCATAAGTTTAGTGCCGCTCCATGATTCATGATCATATGCATCATATGTATGCTTGAGATGAGGAGTGACTGATCATAACATATGCCTTCATGCAGACTATTTACGGGCTCCCTGATAGGAGGAGTTGCCTATATAAGTGCATGCCTCACGCAGGATGGTTGTATGACTGATAGTGTAATACATGCACTTGCATTTGTGTGATTGTGATATCCCTAGAGACATCAGGGCCATAGCCTCCACAGACACACCGTGAGTGGCTGGTTGGATACCGAAAACCTTGTTCTAAGCAATTAGGGCGCCATAGATGTCCCTAAGTGAAAGTCCCTGAACCCGATTGTACCAGAGGATGACTCCAACGTTGAGACTGAGTGGATATATGAGCGCACGAGGGTCGAATACCAGGAGGCCGCGTCTCCCACTGTGTCATGGTCGGTTGGAAAAGGGGTGTGGCCTTACTCGCCCGAGAGAAGGGGGCAATATTAGGCTGAGTTTGACCAGCTCGTGAATGAGTCCGCTATTGACGTGCCAGATAGGTATTGGCAGCCTATTGGTTAGGCGGATAGTGAGGTTTCTTATGCTTACTTAGACTGTGCGGCTAGGAGAGCGGTAGTGCCATTTGGTGTGTACTAAACCTTGGTAATTTTCCTGAATGAGAATTGTACTGATATATGATGAGGATTGGCATGCTTGAGCTGCATCTTACATTGCATGGTCGTGACATGACTGATAACATTCATATCTTACACCGCATAGCCTTGGTACGACTGATTACATTCATGTACTTATCAACATGATCTCGCATTACCCTGACCTTGCATTCTGAGCACGCTCAAATCGCGTACACACTTACACCACCCTCTAAGCTTTCTATAAGCTTATGCATGATTGATGCGTGCAGGTGACGCCATGACGTAGCCGTAGCTTCGCCGCAGTTGGAGCGTGCAGCCAAGCTTTTGGAGTTTTATTATTAGTACTATCTTGTATTTCCCCTTTTATAAGCATTGTACTTAAAGTTTTTTATCATACTGAATTTTGGGATGGTGTTCTTGTGGTTATTGTTCGTGGGTTATGCTTATGGTTATGCTCATTATGAATCAAATCATGTTTGAAATCCTCCTTGTGGGATCCAAGGATCGGAACCTGGTAAATGGGTGTCGGGAGCCGAGAATGGGGTTCTACGGAGGCTGTCGGTGCCGGATTCGGCAATCGGGAATTTTGTGAGCCTGGTTTCCGAGTTCCAGGCGTGACACCCCAAGCTTCCCAAAGCCAAGTGTGGCCCACTTCCCACCCCCTCTGCTCTCGCATCTCAACCTTCCAATCTTCATAAACCTCTGTCAAGATTGAAGCCAAGGAGCTTAGAAGTCCAAGGTGCTAAAGAAGGAGACTAAACGTGGGTGATCCACCATTGATTTCTATTTTAAGGGCCCACTTGATGTATGCATTATTTAGGGAGGGTCCAATATTGGTGGGGTCCCTCCCCATCACGTCTCTCTCTCTCCCTCTTGTATGGATGATGGCGTGTGTGTGTGTGGCCCACCATGAATTATGTATTTTATTCATGCCGTCCACCTTCGTGGGACCCACCTGACGGATGTGTTGGATCTACACCGCCCAGCCTGTTATCAGGTCTGGATAGAATAAAAAACACAAATTTCACCTTGATCTAAACCAGGTGGGCCACGTGTGTGTGGGACCCATGTGAGATGTAGGGATTTTATCAAGACTGTCTAACCGTGGACCCCACTAGGCGATGCCATGTCCAGGCCGTCCAGCTTGCTAGAAGCTGGACGCTGGCGTCCAAAAAAAGAAGAAGAAGAAGAAGGAAAGAATGATATAATAATAACAATATTATTATTATAATATCTTTATAATATATATATATATATATGAAATATATATTATATGTATGTGGTGGGCCCCACGTGGGACCCACCTTTAATGCTTTTATATTATATATATATGATATATATATTATGTACGTGGTGGGCCCCACGTGGGACCCACCTTTAATGCTTCTATATCTGGCCAACACTGTCCAGATGGCTAGACGGCGGGACACACCGCTTGATGGATGTGTTCAATCCAAACCGTCCATCCATTTAGCAAGATCATCTTAGGTGGGCCATGTACGTGGGCCCCACCCTGATGTATATGGTTCATTAAACCGTCCATCCATTTGGTGAGTTACTCCTAAGGCTTGGGAAGAAAAATAAGACAGATCAGTATCAAGTGGACCACACTACAGAAACAGTGGGTTTGAACGCCCACCACTGGAAACCCCTTGGGTTACAAAAGATTTGGACCAATATAATATTTGTTTTTCCTCACTGTTCAACTCTTTGTGACCTTACAAACAGGCTGGATGGGAAATAAATGTTATGGTGGGCCCTCTAAATTTTTAACAGTGGGAATTATTATCACCACTGTTATGAGTGGTATGGTCCAAATGATCCTTTGATATGATTCATTTTTTTTAAAAAAAATAATACTCTAAAATGATCTCTAATAATAGATGAATGATGTAGTGGTTCGGCCCATTTGATGTATTTGGGGCCCATTTGGTGAGGCGCCCATCTGGTGAGGCCTGATGTGATGTACTTGGGGCCCATTTGATAAGGTTCGATATGATATATGAGGCCCTTATATGAGGCCTAGCTTGTTGTATTTGCCGCCCATCCATTAAGGCCCATGATGATGTATATTAGGCCCATGAGTAAGGTCCATGATGACGTATATTAGGCCTTTATGTGAGCCATGGACCCACTATATGTTTGGCCCTATGTGGGCCACTCCTTGGGAGCAATGTTGGTTGAATGTCCACATTGAGGGGCAATGATGGATGAATGTCCACATTGTGACCTCCCTTAAGCCTTGTTAGGCCCATTCTCATCGATTCCGATTGTCAAGGACAATTCTGATTTTTGAGGCCGATTCTGATTATCGAGGCTGAAAAGACCGGGCAAAATGTCCTAGAGGAGGGGGGGGTGGTGAATAGGACTATGCCAAATAAAAATTAATAAGCGAAATATAAACAATAAGATAGCCAAATAAATTACAAATAACCAAAGGAAATAACAACCTCAAAAATCAAGTATTGAGAGGTTGATACAAACTTGATTCTAAGGATAACCTAATACTAAAAACCAATGGTTTATGGTAGGACAACCTTACTAGAACGTGGGTGAGTATTAAAAACTCAAACTGAAGAGGAAATGAAAGAAATAGAATCTAATATATTACAACATTCACCACACAATGCTGAAATGTAAAGGTTACAACATTCACATCCACAAATACATCCCACAATCTTAAATCATAAAAGATAAAGAAATAAACCACACATCCACCAAACACAAAGAATTATAGTGGTTCGCTTGTGTGTACACCAACTGTTAAACAACAGCCACACAACTACTCCACTCCCTCGGGATATTAGCGTTCACTACTCCAAAATAGGTTTTTCAAGGTTCACCTAAAACCTTCACAATTGTGTCTTTCAAGTGGGCTTACACAATTCAAAAACCCCATGCTCTGAGTTTTCTGGATCACCTCAAAAAAACTAAAATAGAAATTTTCTAGAACAATCTCACAAACCAAAAGGAATTGAATTATAGAAAAAGCAAAAACTTATATGCATGACGATTCTGAAGCAGCCCGATAGAAGTAATTTGATGACGACGTAGATGTTCAACGTTCAGTCTCACAAATGTATAAGGTTCTAAGTCTAGATGATTTTTAATTAAATCAGTAAGGGCTTTATATTGATTTTGATCTCAAGGAAGGGTAAATCGAATAGCCCTTTTCAAAATAAGAATGGAATAAAGATTCAAAATCAAATTACAATAGCTACTTTAAAGAATATAAAATATGCACAAAATAGCTTAGAATGTACTCAAAATAAACTCAGAGTGATTGCTTAAGAATGATAAGAATTGAATGAAAAACTCTGAAATTCGAGCACTATTTATAAGTGAAAAATCGGTTCGCACGACTGACCTTTGGTTAGCTACAACTGGACTTATCCAAACAAATTTTTTAAAATTCTAGCGCGATAAGATTTTTCAGTTGCATGACTGGCCTTGTAGGTCTCACAACTAGTCGAGTGGCCTGCTCGACTGGTCGTGGACACCACATGACTGGTCGTGTGAGTCCAGATTACACGCTAGAAAATGAGTCGAGCACTGCATGACTGGTCGAGCATTATTCACATGATTGGTTGAGCAGTTTCTAGGATTGGTTATAGACCAACAGAAAAATTCTGAAAATTCATAACAAATCCTGGACTGGTCGAAGAAATACTAGGACTGGTCAAGCCAGTGCTAGGGCTAGTCGAAAGAATAGAATTTTACACTTATAAAATGACCAAAATGACCGACCGAAAGTATGAAATGATCTAATCATGATCTAAGGTCAATCTAGGTCAATCATACCTTACTTGTGAGATAGAACATATGAACACTTAATATATCGATCACTTCAGTAGCTTTAATTCTTGTGATCTTCAAAGTTTGAACTCGACATACCAAACATGATCTTCAACTAGGTCATGAGTTCTTTAACTTTTCTGGTTCCAGATCTTGAACCGCAATGTTCTTAAAAACTCTGTCCTCACTCAACATATGAAAGTCTTCACTTTCTTCCAGTTTGAAGATTTAGGTAAGTTCGTCGTAGATAAGATAGATTCATTCAGCATGAACAGAATGAACGTTGAAAATTCAATGTGAAAAGATGCACAAGCTTGATACAAATCAAGATACAAACTTGAATTGGTTTGACACATCAAAATTTGATAATACTTAGGGTTTATCAACATTGCACTTTCAATATCCCCCTTTGTCAAATTCGTGTCAAAACCAAAATTACAATATGCAATAGATATTCAAACAAGACATTGCACAAACATATTATGATATCATGCACAATAATCAACTCCCCCCCTTAATCCACTACTCTCTGCAAAAAATAAAAATAAAAATATTAGTCATATTTCATCATCATTATATCATTATTTATATTTTCAACAATGTTCTCCCCCCTTTTGTCACAACATGATAAAGGAAGATAATAAGAGAGCAAGTAGAATTAATAACTACTCATCCAAATCAAATAAAATAAAGTATCTGAACTAAATAGATAAGAGTTTAAACAACATTATCCAAACTGTCATAGGGATAAGACTGAGAATAAAGTTATTACAGAAACCATCAAATCAAAATGAAACTAATCAGATCCTGAAGAGGGAGCAGGAATAGATGGATCAATTTGATGTAAACCCTTATTAATGTGCCTTATATATTTGTGCATATAACCAAATTGAGAATCCTGGGTTACACAAATCTGAGCCACCTGTTCCTTAAGAGTATGCAACCTCTCATCGAAATCAGAAGGCTGATAATCAGGGTCAGCCTCAGAATCTGATTCAAGTTCATCAAATAAATCATCCATATTAACATCTTCTTGAGGTAAAGCATCAGCTTCTTCATCTCCTCCAGCATTTCGATCAACTTGACTAGGTGCCAAGTCTAGGTTAATCTTGTTGATATTAGAGTTGTTAAAAGGATCGAAATTAATATAACCTTCTCCATTAAGCATAACTATCAAAGCATGATTAGCTAAGGCAGTCATAAGATAAGTGAAAGGAATATCGCTATGACCAGGATGGAGTCGAAACTAAATAATATGATGATAGATAAGAGAAGAAAGATAGATATGGATGTCAGTTACAACAAAATGCATTATGCGGGCCATAAAAGAGGTCAGCTCAGTCTTGTTAGCTGAGCGAGGATAGACATTCGAAATAAAAATCTGATGCAAGACCCTGTATCTGGGCAACATATATTTGGAACTGAGCGCAGTACCACCGTTCCATTCTGCATTCATGTTACAGAAAACTCTTGTAATCAATTGTTTAACATTTTCAAAAGGTCTAGCTTGCAAGGTGGATATGGGTACACTGTCATCAACAATAGGTATATCCATGATTGCTGAAATCAAATGACGGTTTACCTTAATTGGACCTTCTCTAGTTGACACAATAAATGTCAAATCATCTTGAGAGAACTTAGTAATGCAAGCGTATATGCCCTGCACAATGGATCAGTATGCAGGACCACCCCAAGATAGTATGTTATCCCATTCTACAGCTTGAAGGAGAGGGACAATGTTGAAGCGCTCAATAAGATCAACAAGGACAACACACTTAACAATAACATCTCTAAGACGGAAATCCCACATACTCTCGGGATCCTCTTCAAGATGTCGAAGATGATACACGGTAATGGGTGTGGAATGGGAAGAAGATGGACCGCAAGTGGTTTTCTTTCTAGTTCTTCCTTCAACTGCAACAAGAAAACAAGGAAACAAAGGTTTGTAAAAAGGAATGAAAGGATTCCAAGCAAATCAGATTTTAAGGAAAAACCACTTTCAAACCACCATAAATCTTGAAACAAGAAGCAAAATGAAGATTAAGGATGATCAAAGAACTTAAATCCAGAAGGAAATAAAAAATGAAGCACTAACCGGAGAGTAATCGAGTGATGGGTTTGACCGGTTGTGGTTGGGCTTGATGGAGAAGAAAGAAATGAAGAAAAATCACTTTTCCCTAAACAAAAACTCAATTCACGAGTTACATGACTGGTCATGTACATACTCGACCGGTCGTGCCATGACTGGTCGAGTGTGTACTTAACTGGTCGTGTAACACAGAAAATATGCAATTTTGCATATATTTAAATAAAAAAAATGTAAAATAATATATACAAACATTAGGATACAAATGAGCATAAATCATCAATTCATATTGCACATACCAAGATCAAATTTCAATTTTGCAAATCGATTTTTGTCGAGCGATTTTGTGAATATGTCAGCTAGTTGATTCTTGGTCTGAATATATTCTAATGAAATTATCTTTTCTTCCACCAATTCACAAATATAATGATACCTAATGTCAATGTTCTTGGTTTGTGAATGCTGAATAGGATTTTTGAAAATATTAATTGCGCTTGTGTTATCACAATATAACATCATAGATTCTTACGCAATTTCGTAACCGCTTAACATTTCTTCATTCATACTAACTGAGTGCATGCATTACCTACAACAATATATTCAGCCTCAGCAGTAGAGAGAAATACAGAACTTTGTGTCTTACTTGCTAGGAAACTAGACAATTTTCGACATAAAAACAACCACCACTGGTTGATTTACAATCATCAATGTTACCAGCTCAATCAGCATCCGTGTCACCAGCTAATTGTACACTAGTATAATGTGGATACCAGAGACTAAGATTAGTTGAACTAGCGACATATCGTAAAATTTGCTTAACAACAATCAAGTGGGACTCTTTAGGGTTCGATTGATATCTGGCATAAATTCCAACGTTAAAAGCAATATCAGGTTGACTCGCAGTTAAATAAAGTACTCTTCCTATCATACTGCGATACAACTTAGGATCCACGCTCTTACCTATTGAATCCTTAGAGAGTTTCAGAGTGGTACTCATTGGAGTATCAAAATTCTTTCCACTCTCAAATCCGAACCTTTAAAGTAAGTTCAGAGCATATTTGGTTTGAGAAATGAAGAATCTATCAGGAAGCTGTTTAACTTGCAATCTTAGGAAATAATTTAATTCTCCAACCATGCTCATTTCGAATTTAGACTTCATAAGATCTGCAAACTCAACAGTCATGTTAGCACAGGTAGATCCATAGATAATGTCATTAACATAGATTTGCACAATTAGAATATGATCTTTATGTTTCTTAACAAATAATGTTTTATCTACACTCCCCATTACAAATTCATGACTTAACAAGAATTTTGTTAATTTCTCATACCATGCCCTAAGAGCCTGTTTTAAACCATAGAGTGCCTTTTTTAGGCGATAAGCATTATCAACATGCTTAGGGTCTTCAAAACCCTTTGGTTGTTCAACGTATACTTCTTCATACAAATCACCGTTTAAAAACGCACTCTTAACATCCATTTGATATATTTTGAAATTTTTAAAACACGCAATGGATATAAGCAGTCTGATTGATTCAAGATGAGCTACTAGGGTAAAGGCTTCATCATTATCAATACTTTTAATTTGAGTGTATCCTTGTACAACCAACCTAGCCTTATTTCTAATAATGTTACCAAGTTCATCAGACTTATTCTTGAAAATTAATTTTGTTTCGATAATATGTTTATCAGTTGGTCTTGGAACTAAATACCAAACATCATTTCTCACAAACTGATTGAGCTCTTCTTGCATAGCTACTATCTAGTTTTCATCAGTTAAGGCTTCTTTTACGTTAGCCAATTCTATCTAAGATGTAAAGCACACGTAGTTACACATATCTTCTAACGGTTTACTAGTGCGTACACCAGTGAGGGGATTTTCAAGGATTTGATCAGTAGGATGATCTTTATTCGTTCGTAGTTCAGTGTTTTTTTGATTAGATGAAGAGTCTGGTTTATCAATTAGAAGAGCCTCATCATTTTCTGAACTTAAGAGAAGTGTATTCAAATGATCATCAATGACCACATTAATAGATTCTTGTATTACACCGGTCCTCTTGTTAAGTACCCAATATGCACTATTTAGAGCATACCTTAAAAATATCCCTTCATTACTTTTGGTGTCAAATTTACCCGGATGTTCTCGGTCACGCAAGATATAGCATTTATTGCCGAAAACTTGAAAGTATTTGACAGAAGGCTTCTTATCAAACCACATCTCATAAGCCATTTTATTATTAGATTTTCTAATATAAGCACGGTTAAATATATAATAAGCAGTATTTAAGGCTTTAGCCCAGAGATTTTTAAGAAGCTTCACACTATTTAACATTAAATTTGCTATTTCTTGAAGCACCTTATTTTTCCTTTCCACTATCCCATTTTGTTGTGGTGTTTTGGGAGCAGAATATTCATGTGATATTCCTTGGTCACTACAAAATTTCTCAAAACTACTATTTTCAAACTCAGACCCATGATCACTACCGATCTTAGTGACTTGTAATTCTTTTTCATTTTGGATACGTTTAAGTACCCTTTTTTACTTCATCGAGAGTTTCAGATTTCTCTCTTAAGAAGACTACCCAAGTATATCTTGTAAAGTCATTTACAATGATCAGAATATACTTCTTGCTACCTCGACTCTCCGTTCTAGTTAGTCTAATGAGATCCATGTGGAGAAGTTTGAGTGGTTTAGATGTGGCATTGGAGTTTATCCTTTTGTGAACACTCCTGGTTTGTTTACCAATTTGGCACTTGCCACATATCTTATCCATTTTCTTTATTTTGGGTAGACCTCTTACCAAATCACTTTTGCTCAATCTATACAAGTTGTGGTAATGTACATGTTCTAGGCGCTTATGCTATAGTTTGGTCTCATTGGTATGGACCATGTAACATGATAGCTTAAATAAGCTTGAGTTACTAATTATAAGTAGTTCTCAGAAGTTCTATGACCAGTTAATATTACCGAACCATTCTTATTTAAGATTTTACACTTTTGGTTTGCAAACTTTACACTGTAATTATTATTGTAAATTTGAGAAATGCTTAATAAATTATGTTTTAAACCTTCTACATATAAAACATTCTCAAATAGAAGGAGGTTAGGGAGTTGAAATGTATCTTGGCTAACAATCTTGCAGGTGTTACCATCACGGAATGTGACTGAACCATCAGTCATGTCTTTAAGACTGGTGAATAGACTTTTGTCACCTGTCATATGTCTGGAGCAACCACTATCCAGGTACCACTTTGAATGGCTCGTGGCTTTGAATGCGGTGTGGGCAACCAAATAAGCAACCTTAGGGACCTATTTCATTACAGTTTTGGGTTTTGGAACATAGTTGGTCTTCTTTTGATTATAATTGTTACATGTTCTACCCACTGAGTTAGATTTTAAGAGCTCCTTAAGTAAGTCTACAATTTTCTCAGCTAAAGGATTACGGTTCTGATTTTTATTGTTGATATGGTTCTTTTTAGGATTTAAGGATTGAAAAGTTTTAGTTGTTTTAGAAATATTTTGATTCAGACTTTTCCCTTTTGAGTTAGAAGACTCTCCTTTAACAAATTTAGGAGGAGTATTATTATATTTGTGAGGAGTATTTTTATCGTAGCCCAATCCAGATCGATCACCACATTTTCTAGATCCAGATGGAAGTTTTTCTAATTTGGGGTCACCTTGGGCATACCTCCATGTGTCCTTCAAACTCAAAAGTGAAGAGACTTCTAGTTTTAGGTTTTCATTTTCAGATTTTAAGTTTTCAACTTGGGACGTTTTGAAATCTATGTCACACTTACTTTTTTCAAAGCAATCTGAAAGGTGTGATTTTTTTAAAACCACATTATCAAAATTCTCTTTCAATTTTAAAAACTTTTCTTTCAGAAGTTTTAATTTAACAGCTATTTTACAACTTTCCTTGTATAGGGCATCATAAGCATCCTGAAGATCTTCTTCATTCTCATGATCACTTCCCAGATTTTCTTCACTGGTTGTATCATTATCTGAGAAAGTGAACTTAGCTAGAGTCATTAGGGCTTTAACATCATTACCCGACTCGGTTTCAGAATCTTCTGACTCAGAAGAGGCTTCAGAGTAGGAAGATTCATCCCATGTAGCCAACATACCTTTCTTTTTAGGTTTGTCCTTTTTAGGACATTTGTTTGCTAGATGCCCATATTCATGGTAGTTGTAATAATGGCGGTCTTTTAAAGATTTCCAATTTTTAGATCTTGATATTTTCTTTTCAATAGGTTTTTGAACATCAACCCTCTTTTTTACTTTTGAAAATCTTGTAAAACTTTTTAGCTAGAAGGGCCATATCATCTTCAGAAGTTTCTAAATCAGAATTGTTATTTTCATGAGAAATATTTTTAGAAGAAGATTTAAGGGCGATAGATTTACCTTTTAGATTTTTAAAGTTTAACTTGTAGGTTTGTAAAGAACCAACCAGTTCTTTAACCTGCATATGGTCTGTATCACGAAGTTCCTGAATGGCCATGACGTTCGAATTGAACCTTTCAGGTAGTGAGCGTAGTATCTTTGTACAAACTTTGCTTTTTGGGATGCTATCTCCAAGACCCCACATAGAGTTGACTATGTCATTCAACTTAGTATAAAAGTCCATGAATGTTTCACTTTCTTCCATACGTATTTCCTCAAACCTAGTGGTGAGGATTTGTAGTTTAGATTTCTTGACAGTAGTCGTATTCTCGTGTGTCATTTCTAAGATATCCCCAGGCTTGTTTCGCAGTATCACAAGATATAATTCTCTTGAATTCATCTGGTGATAGTGTGCAAGTAATTGCATTTAAAGCCTTGGCATTGGCACTACTCTCAGTTCTCTGAAGAGTGGTCAAATGTTATAAGGAGCAACTTTTAAAGTTTTTGTTCCATCAAGGGCTAAAACTTCAATAGTAGGTGGTGTCCATTTAGTTACTGTGGCTTGCCACACATTCTCATCAATAGACCTCAAGAATATTCTCATTCAGGCTTTCCAAGAAGCATAATTAGAGCCATCAAAAGGTGGAGGCCTAGTGATAGAAAGGCTATCATAATTTGACATCTTAAATACTCATATTAGTTAGCTTAGGAATTAAATCCAAATAAACAAGCTATTAGGCTTTGATACCACTTGAAAAGGTCGAGCAAAATTTCCTAGAGGGGGGAGGGGGGTGAATAGGACTATGCCAAATAAAAATTAATAAGCGGAATATAAACAATAAGATAGCCAAATAAATTGCAAATAGCCAAAGGAAATAACAACCTCAAAAATCAAGTAACTTGGTTCTAAGGACAACCTAACACCAAAAACCAATGGTTTATGGCAGGACAACCTTACTAGAACATGGGTGAGTATCAAAAACTCAAACTGAAGAGGAAATGAAAGAAATAAAATCTAATCTATTAGAACATTCACCACACAATGCTGAAATGTAAAGGTTACAACATTCACATCCACAAATACATACCACAATCTTAAATCATAAAAGATAAAGAAATAAACCACAAATCCACCAAACACAAAGAATTATAGTGGTTCACTTGTGTGTACACCAACTGTTAAACAACAGCCACACAACTACTCCACTCCTCGGGATATTAGCGTTTAATAATCCAAAATAGGTTTTTCAAGGTTCACCTAAAACCTTCACAATTGTGTCTTTCAAGTGGGCTTACACAATTCAAAAACCTCATGCTATGATTTTTTTGGATCACCTCAAACAAACCAAAATAGAGATTTTCTAGAACAATCTCACAAACTAAAAAGGAATTGAATTACAGAAAAAGCAAAAACTTATCTGTATGATGATTCTGAAGCAGCCCGGTAGAACCAACTTGATGACGACGTAGATGTTCAATATTCAGTCTCACAAGTGTATAAGGTTCTAAGTCTAGATGATTTTTAATTAAATTTACAACGGTTTTGTATTGATTTTGATCTCAAGGAAGGGTAAATCAGATATCCCTTTTTAATATATGAATGGAATAGAGATTCAAAATCAAATTACAAGAGCTACTTTAAAGAATCTAAAATATGCACAAAATAGCTAAGAATGTACTCAAAATAAACTCAGATTGCTTAAGAAGGATAAGAATTGAATGGAAAACTCTGAAATTCGAGCACTATTTATAGGTGAAAAATCGGTTCGCACAACCGACCTTTGGTTAGCTACGACTGGACTTATCCAAACAGATTTTTAAAAATTCTGGCGCGATAAGATTTTTCAGTTGCACGACTGGCCTTGTGGGTCTCACGACTGGTTGAGTGGTCTGCTCGATTGGTCGTGGACATCACACTACTGGTCGTGTGAGTCTAGATTACACGCTGGAAAATGAGTCGAGCACTGCATGATTGGTCGAGCACTATTCACATGATTGGTTGAGCAGTTTCCAGGACTGGTTGTAGACCAATAGAAAAATTCTAAAAATTCATAACAAATCCTGGATTGGTTGAAGAAATACTAGGACTGGTCGAGCCAGTGCCAGGGCTAGTCGAAAGAACAAAATTTTACACTTATAAAATGACAAAAATGACCGATCGAAAGTATGAAATGATCTAATCATGATCTAAGGTCAATCTAGCATTCTTGCTTGGTATAACATAGCCTTTGTATAACTGACAGCATTGATGGTATTCATGGTTCTTGCCGCATTTCCACATACTCTGATATTGCATTTCCGACACTGGTATTACACACACTTACACTGCCCTCTAAGCTTTCTATAAGCTTATGCACGATTGATGCATGCAGGTGATTCTAGGCAGCATCAGTAGCAGGCCAGGAGCGTGGAGCGTACCGTGGACCTTTTAGAGATTGTTCTTATATAGTTTTTGTATTTCCCTTTTGAGCCATGTATCTTGTAAAAGTTTAAATTCTTAGTGGATTTTATAATAGTGTTCCTATAGTTATTATTTGTGGTTACGATGTTATGATCTTGGGTATGCTCTTTATGGATCAGAGTTATGTTTTGGAAATCCACCTTGTAGGATCCCAAGATCGAAACTTGGTGAATGGCTACTAGGAGCCGAGAATGGGGTACTACGGAGGCTGTTGGCACCGGAATTGGCAATCGGGATTCTTGTGAGCCTAGTCTTTGAGTCTGGGGTGCGACAATTATATTTGCTATGAATGAGAAATATAATATTCTTATCATCTACAAAAAGGCATGGCGGGCTAAGTTGATCGCAATCAAGCATGTAATGGGATCTTACGAAGACTCTTACAATGAACTCCCAGCCTATTTGTATTGGCTGAGGAGGGCCAACTGAGGGATGGTGACTGTGGTGCTTGTTAACCTACAGATGATCAGGTTCGAGAGATATTTTTTTGCTTTCGTATAGTGTGTTAGAAGTTTTCAAATTTCTTTGCGAAGGGTGCTAGCCATTGACGGGACACACCTAAAAGGTAAATACAATGGTGTTCAATTTGTGGCTGCAATATTTGATGGAGACAATCATATCCTACCTGTAGAATTTGATATTAGGGAATCAGAGAACAATAGAAGTTAGAATTGGTTTCTTACACACATCAATTGTACGTTAGGATATCTTTCGGGTCTTGTCATTATATCAAACCGGCATAAAGGTTTAATGAAAGAAACCCCCGAAGTATTCTGATACGCAATACATGACTAATGCACCTACCATATCTATAGAAATTTGGTTAACACATTTAAAGACAAATCGTTAGAAAAGTATTACTAGTGGGCTATAAAGACGTGCATGAAGGCTGCCTTTGAAAATTTAATGCACAATATTGAAATGGCTAACCCCCAGTACATGCATGGTTGACAGAAATAAGATACAAAAGATGGGTATCGTCGCATTTTTCAGGAAAAAAGATTTAACTTGGTCACTATTAACATATTGGAGTGCGTTAATTCTTTGTTCAAAGACATAAGAGAGTACCCCATAACTAGATTGATAGAGATGGTCATATTTAAGATTTAAGAAATGTTTTACAAGAAAAGAGAATCTGCATTGCCATTTATTGGACCGTTGACGCCATGGGCGGAGGAACAACTAAAGGATCTTCTATTGAAGGTACACGATGTTTAATGCCATGCAATTTCTCGAGACAAGTATTACATTGTGAAAGATTATAATGACATAGTTAACATAAGTGAGCTTTCATGTACATGTTGAGAGTTTGACGTTAAAGGGTTGCCTTATTTGCATGTTCTTTTAGCATGTACAAAGTATAATCTTTCTTATTATATATACTGCTCCCAATTCTATATAACCCAAAATTACCCGATCAGCTATAACGAATCGGTGTACCCAATACGTGACAAGTGCAAATGAAAAATATCAAAAGAATTTAAGGAGTACTACGTGAAATTTAAACCCTCACAGCAAAGGAGGACAACCGAAAGACCGATGAAAATAAGAATTCCTTCACGTATAGAGGAACAAAAAATAGTAAAGTATGAAATGTGCAAACAAAAGGGGCATAATTGATGGAGGTGCAAGTTTTCAATACCAAATGAATAATGTATCGTACTTTCCCTATAAACATGCACATTAATGATTTTTTTGGTTGTTGGAATGTAATTAATACGAAACATGTTACGTGTGTTAAGTGAATGTAATGTAACAAAGGTCTTCTTTATAAGAAGAGAAGTATATTAAAAGTATTATTTTGAGTGCATAGTTCACAATAGTTCACAAGACAATAATCTAAGGACAATTCATAAAACAGTTCAACTAACCAAGTACTCAGTGAAAATTCACCGAGCATAGAGATATTTGATCGAGAACTTAGTCAAAATTACAAGGTACTCAGTGAACATTCACCAAGCAAAGAGATGTTTGACCGAAAACTCAATCAAAATTACAAGGTACTCGGTGAATTTTCATCGAGTACAGATATGTTTGACTGAGTACACAGTCAAATTTTCAACGTACTAGTTTTGAGACATGTCAAAATTCACCGAGTATTGAGATGATTGACCGAGAACTCGTTCAAAATTATAAGGTACTCAGGGAACATTCACCGAGTACTCCATGAACATTCAACATAATCAGTGAATTTTCACTGAGTATAAATGAGTTTTCTGAAAAAACTACCAAGTACCCTGTGAATATTCACCAAGTATAGAAAAAATCACTATTCACCATTCAAAAATTGCTAAGGTTTTTTCACCATTCCAAATCACTATTCATAAATCACTATTCATAAATCACCATTCACCATTCACCATTTTAGCACAATAGGTTAAATGATTCATAAAATAGTAATATGACACAATATTCACCGAGTATAGAGTTATTTGATCGAGATAAAAAGATAACATTTACAACATATTACAATATATCACAAAACTTTCCAAATCCACCCATGCCTAAAAGTCAACACTCAAACGATCATATGCCAGCGAGTTCTTAAATATTTGGCTGTATTGTTGCAACTCTTTTCCTGCTAAAAAGTTGACCATTGCATAATATATTAATATATTTCATTTCAAATATGGCGTGATCATAACCATTCATTTACTTTGGTAGAAAAATCTCTTCTTTGATAGTCCAGTCCTACTCGTCAAGCGCATGTCTCCTATGACATGGAAGATTATCGGGAGTCCTTCATTCATGATCTTAATCTCTTTCTTATATTTACTGAGTGCATTAGTCTGTAGACTATTAAGAATAACAATCTCTCCTTTTGGTGGGTGGATGACCATCGGAATTCAATATATATTCTGATGGTTCACGGATATATATATATATATATATATATATATATATATATATATATAATTTGAAGACATGATGGAAAAAGATATATCTATTACCCAACGTGGATAAGTTTTAACAAAAACATTACTCATTGGTTGTCACGCCCCAAAATTCGGGTACCTAAATAAGGTATTCAGGACCCGAATCCCATGGTGTGAATTATGATATGATGACATTTATTACAATCCAGTTGATTCAATCAAATTCAGTAAATACTCAATGTCATCTAATAAGAAAATACACCTGAAAACGTTTATTAAATTCAAATATTTTGATGGTTGTCCTCTCTACATCAAACTTGAACATAAACTAACCTAAATAACAAAAAAAAAAGACTTAATTGAATTAAAACTAATCCTAATTTCCAAAAGTAAAGCTAATAGTAGAGGCCCGCCTGCTCATAGTATTTCACCTCTACACCTGTGCATTTGTTTTAGTAGGATGAGCATAACAGCCCAGTAGGGTCATTTCTTACCCAAAATTTAACATGTTCGGATAATATCAATTTTATAACAATGAAGGAAATATAATACAGATAACGGAATGTAACAAAAGAAAATGCAATGCATATAATATTTCTATGAATACTTATAACATTTAAATTATTTCTTACAACACCGTACCCAAGTGGATGGTCACGTTGCATTAACGCCCATGCACTGGTACCTCATGGTGCTTGACCCATTTATACATTAGCTGGTCAGACTACTGCTCCAGTTGTACCTCTGACGTATGTCCACGCACACAATTGTACTCATACGTCGTACACAAAGGATACTCCAAAGGATCCAGTGGGTTTTAGGGTCTTTCACCCAAGGGACACAATTGCTCTACTTGCTGGCTTTAGAGTCTCTCACCCAAGGAACACATTGCCCTACTTGCTAATTTAGGGTCCTTCACCCAAGGGACACAATTGGCCTACTTGTTAATTTACATCCAACATTTTAAAATTGATGCTCAATGCATAGTAAACATACATGTAAGATGAATAATTATTTCACAATCAATATCAACAATATAATTCTAATTAATAAATCTAGATTTAAATTTTTTTTTTTGAACTTTAATAATTCAAATACTTAAATAAATAATACTTTACTATTATTTAATTTAGGAATTTCTTTGAAACAATGTACAACAAATTTTTAGTTTCAATTCCAAATTTTGAAAATTTTCTTAAACTTAAGTTCATTTAAATTTAATTTAATTAACTCTTTAAATTTTTTAGAATTTAAAATTTGGATTTAATATTTACATAAATATATATATATATATATATATATATATATATTACACTAATTTCTATAATATAACATTAATAATGTAATTAAATTATTATTAAATAATTTAAGTTAATTTTTTTTAAATATCTAATTATTTTAAATATAAATTCAGGATTTTATTATTTATTTATTTATTTATTTATTTTTATTTATAGATACCGCTGAAGCATGTTGAAATACTATGTATATCCTAAAATCATAATTTATTTATTTATCTAATTATGTACGGATATAAACTAATTATTTCACTCTGAATTCTAAATTTCATAATTTATAAAATAATTATATGGACCTTATAATTAGATTTTTTTTAAAAATTAGAGTTTAAATTAGTATGAATTGAATTTTAACTTAACATCGGGTTAAGATTTTGATTTAAATAATTTAAATAATCATCTAAATTAAATCATATAAATTAAAAGCTTAAAATTTAGACTTATAACGACTTAATTTGACTAGAGGGATTCTAAAACTTCTAAATTAGAATACAAACTTAGTAAAATTATTTTTTTTCTATTTTATTATTATTATAAATATATATATATATATATATATTCTTAAATATAGAAATAAATTTAGATAGTATTT
Organism: Magnolia changhungtana; assembly: GCA_030180095.1. Lineage (NCBI taxonomy): Eukaryota > Viridiplantae > Streptophyta > Magnoliopsida > Magnoliales > Magnoliaceae > Magnolia > Magnolia changhungtana. Next base: position 4,092,295 of record JASAUF010000554.1, read on the forward strand.
ATTCTAAACCCACTAATTTAAATTAATTACTCTAACTCAGATTAAGGTAAAAATCTTAACACTTGATTTCAGAAATAAAAAAATATTATGATCTAATCTAAAAATTAATTAGATTCAGTAATTGTTAAAAATTCAGAAAAGTAGATATCATGTATAAATGAATTTGGAATATTAATTAAAGTCATTATAAATAAATTTCAGAAAATATATAAATCAGAAAGTTCACAAGTGGAGGAGAATCACCCACATAATAATCAACTGGAATAATATTCCTATTAAAATTTTTTGAATAAATTTAATAATAAATACCTGAAAATGATAAACTTCATGATAAGATCACCTACCTTAAAAGTTTGATGATCCGGCTCCGCTCTAATTTTTCTCTCCCTTGATCTACAAATCTCTCTCTTTCCCTCTCTCTCTCTCTCTCTACCTTTTTGATATGATTGAAACTTTGTTTATATCTTTCCTTCCTTTTTATGGATGTGAGAAACGAGGCAGAAGAGTGGGGGACGTGGGAAGTTTTGTTTCGTGGGAGGTTTTGATGGCCATTACCGCACAAAAAGGAAGGAAGTGGCGAAGGTGGTTTTATCGTGCGGAAGATATAAAAATTTATTATTATTATTATTATTTTTAAAGATATGGTGGGTCTCACTAATGATAATATAAATTTAATCCGTCCATTATCTCAGCCAAGCCAAGAGAAGACATGTAACGCCCTGAAAATCGGGGGTCGAGCATAAACTCAACTCCCGAGTTCCAGAACATCACTTATGCAACAAAATGAATGATGATTGAATGTTGACTGTATTCGTGCATTGAACATGAGTGAGATTAAGCCAAAACAGCATATCATACTCCAGAGACAATTAAATTTGCAAGCGAAAGACTGTGATAGATAGATAAAATATATAAACTATAATGAGTCTCCAGAGTGTGATAACGTTACCAGGTTAAATAATTACAAGTACAGTTCTAAAATATACCTAATGTGAGGAAGTGTAATGTCTCCTATCCCAAATACCATAGCCCCGTCAATACAGTACCAGGTCTTCAGAGGCCCGTCAGAGAGTTACATGATAGGAGAACTCCTCCTCATCACCATAGAAGTAGTCCGACACTGCTTCACAAGCATCACCATCATCTGAAATTTAACAAATCTGGTTGGTGTGTACAACACCGTCCCGTAACGTGGGAGTGAGTAGCTAATTCAGTGGAACAATAAAGCATAGGTTAACATGCTATCAAATCAATCAAGCAGTAATGATAAAGCAGTACAAATCAAACATTTCTAATTACTCTTGTTAAGTGCAAAAATGATATGACATGATGCTGTATGCCCTTGCCAAATCACCCTCAAACGACATCATCTTACGTTCGCGAATGCTAACTCCCTCAGTGCGCCACATCTACAAAGCACATGCGGTGCGATGATGCTCATGATTACCAAGTTTTTATTAATCCATTTCAACCAGCAGTATTGGGAAACTAAGGTACCTCCCTTGTATCATTCCCAAACATGATCCATTATAGGGTCGTCAAACCTAGCTAATCTCATACAATATTATGGTTTGAGAAGCGTAGTGAAGGCATCGCAAAAGGCTCGTCACCCGTCAGCGCGGATACAGATCTCACCGTATGCGGCTCAATTGCTGGCCGTCAGCTCAAGTACATATCTCACCGTACTTGGCTCAATCACTAGCCGTCAGCTCAAGTACAGGTCTCACCGTACTCGGCTCAACTCATACTCTAGTTCTTGTGAAAGACTCGTCGCCAATCACGAGACACTTGGAGTATACTCGAAGATACTACGGAGGACTCGTCGCCGTCAAGCACGAGCACTGTGTCTCACCGTACTCGGCTCTCGCCGTAAGTATCGACAGCTCGAATATAGTGTCCCATACCACCATAATCGGCTCACGAGTTTGGTTACGCAATGGTCACTACGGGGAGGCACATGACCCCAGCGTAGGCCGACAGCTCGACCACGGTGTCCCATACCACCATGCCCGGCTCATGCGTCTTAGCGGATCGAGGTACCATGGTTAACGGGATCGCCACTGGTAAGTTTGGTACCCTAGGTTCAAGCAGTAGCGACCAAACATGGTGAACATACATATACACTCCGGTTTACTTGACGGACCTGACTAGCTCGAGCGCACCACAAGTTGAGCGATATGGAGCGCAAAAGCACTCCGTGTGGCCAACCACTATCGCCAACCAAAGTATGACTTGGGTTCACCAGACACGTCCGTTGTGGCGATATGAATCTCAGCCACAACCGCAAGTCTGGTACCGGATGCTTGGACTATAGGCATAGTCCCAAACTCAAACAGTTGTAAGACATGAAGTTAAGCATGAGGTAAAGCATGTTAACAGGCATGTTATAAAGCATGGAGTAAAGCATGTTAACAGGCATGTTATAAAGCATGGAGTCAAGCATGTTGTAAAGCATGTTGTAAAGCACTATACACATAGGGATACAATTACATACGCATCACAAGTGAGTGGTTATAGTGAACCACCGCATGGAGGGGACCCTACATGTCTCTAAGGGAGTCGGGAATTCCATATCAGCGCCTATCTAAGGCACTAACACCCAAGCTTTTACGCACACAAGCATGTACACCAAACACTTAGAGTGCGCGATTCCAACATACATAACGTATGTTAGCAATTGCGTATTAGGGCTATTCTTTTGCCAAGCGGTTATTTTATCCGCGCATACCATATTCATACGACAAATAATCATGACAATTACACTTCCAAAATTTATACATATGCGGTATTTTTTTTGAATACACAACTTCAACATACATAGTGTTTACAAGCGAACATAGATTACGGCGATTCCTTTCGCCAATCTGGTATTTTATTCATGCATTGTATAATCATATATTAAATAAACATGTCAACCATTATTCCAAAAAAATTACGTATACAGTATTTCTAGAATACACAATTTCAACATATGTAACATTTACAAGTGAACATGTATTTTGGCGATTCCTTTCGCCAAACTAGTATTTTATTCATATATTATATATTCATACATTAAATAAATATGTCAAACATTTTCCCAAAAAAAATACGTATACAGTATTTCTACGTATACCTAGAGTATGTGAAAATCCATATTTTACAACGTTAATCGAAACAGGAAACGGAAAGCACTTTGTACATGTGCATTTACACGCAGATCATGAATCTATCATTATCTGACATTGAAAGCGTTGAAAACCGTAACTTATACACTTAAAGTCCTCACCTTTGCCTTTTGAAACGCAACGAATCAGCAAGGGTAGAAGAACTTCCGTATACGGGAGATTTCTAGCCTAAAGAGCGGAATCGGTTAGTCGTTACACATCCCACATCGATTCTACCTTAAATCAGACCTAGGGTTAGGGTTTCTTACCTTCAAATGGGATGGATACCGCCAGGAAAGCGCCTAGAACAGGGCGGTGTAGGCCGTGTAACAATCCAAAGCAGTAGGAGGAAGATCTCCCACAAATCCCAAACTATTCTCCCTCTTTTCTCTCTCTCTCTCTAGGGTTAAAATCCCAAATTCGTATGGCTGTGAGAGGGGCTGTTCTAAGCCCCTTTTATAGCCAAAAACATTCCGAAATTAGACTCAGGTTCAAGGGGTATTGCTAATATAGGATATTCGTCACTTTTCCAGCTCAAAAGGGAGGTTCTGGTGGCCCTCCTTGAACCAAACGTCAGACTTAAGCTCACCATCTATGGATCTACGTGGGATTACGTTTTTGACTCGATCGGATTCCCAGATCGCACGTGGCGGACCACTTTCAGTTCGACGGTCAGTGACCCACGATAAAAAATTCCAAGTACATGTAAATGTTCTGAAATTTTCTTAATCCGAGGGTGTAATTTGGTCTGATTCTGACGGTCGGGTTGCTTATCTTGACGCGTCAACGAATGATGCGGATCACTATTCCGGATATTTATTTTGGAATGGGAATAGTGTTTTTCACACACCCTTGCTCGGATCGAAGCGAATGGCCGTGGAACATCGGATGGAGCTGATTTTGAGATGATTGTTAAGCCCGGTGGGCGGTCCTAGTTTCTTAGCTTCGGGTTAATCGGACTCCGATGTGCGATCTAGACCTAATACGAAGTTTCGTTTCATTCTAGAAGCGAGACGGAAATGAGTTTGGTTCTAAACTTTAGGGTAACCTAGCGTCAATGATTCTGCAACTTTTGGGTCTTGCAGATCGTATTGAAAGTGATCCTAACAGATTTCATGGCTAATCGAGTTTAGTACTTAGTTAACTTTGTTAAATTTCTAAAGAATTTAATCCTACGTGATTTCTGGTCGAGGTGGTACTCAGGCCTTTGGAGTTTGTATATGAGGTGATCCAAGTTATGATACTTAACTAGTTTAAGATAGTGTCTAGGGTAAAAGTTCTTAGAAAAATTGGAAGATCAAGGTGGTGAAGGGTGAGATTTGTGTAGGAAATGGGTTCAAAGGCGGCTTTAGACTTTGGGATTCAGTTCTGAGAAGTTAATGAAGTATTAGGATCGACCCATTGCTTAAGGACGTCTAATCCCAGGTTGGCAAAAATCCGGGGCGTTACAAGACATCAGGCCAAAAATGAGGCTGATCCAAAACTAAGGTGGGCCACATGCAAGTCGACGGTGGAGTTAGTTTCCACAAAAAAATGGGTTATTACATTCTAACCCCCTTAATAAAAATTTTGTCCCCGAAATTTAACATACCTATCATATGAAGAGATGAGGGTACTTCTCTCGAATTTTATCTTCTCGCTCCCATGAAGCTTCGTCCTCGCCATGATGCCCCCACTGAACCTTCACGAGTGTTATTGATCTTGTCCAAAGTACTTGCTCCTTCCTATCGATGATGCGAATTGGTTGCTCTATGTATGAAACGTCCTCCCGGATTTCCAGCGGCTCCCAGTCAATGATATGCGATGCATCTCTCTCATACTTACGAAGCATAGATACATGAAATACATCGTGGACGCCAAAAAGTTGAGGAGGTAAGGCTAGTCTGTAGGCTACGAGGCCTACTCTCTGTAAGATCTTGAATGGTCCAATGTAGCGTGGTGTCAATTTTCCTTTCTTCCCAAATCGCATAACTCCTTTCATTGGAGATACTTTCAGAAACACATGGTCTCCTATGGCGAACTCCAAGTTCCTTTGGCGATTGTCGGCGTAACTCTTCTGGCGACTCTGAGCGGTACGTAGACATTCTTTGATGACGCCGATCTTCTCGGATGTCTCTTGCACTAGTTCCGGTCCCAACAATATTTTTTCCCCCACTTCGGTCTAATAACTTGGTGATCTGCAGGGTCTTCCGTATAAAGCTTCAAATGACGCCATGCCAATACTGGACTGGAAACTATTGTTGTAGGTAAATTTTATTAAATAGAGGTGGTCGTCCCAATTTCCCTTGAAGTCAAGAATGCAGCTGCGAAGCATGTCTTCGAGGATTTGATTTACCCGCTCCGTTTGCCTGTCAGTCTGTGGATTAAAAGCCGTGCTGTAGTTTAGCGTTGTTCCCAATGCCTTTTGAAGACTTATCCAAAAACGTGATGTAAACCTGGGGTCTCGATCGGATACTATAGATACAGGAATGCCGTGAAGTCTAACGATCTCCTTGATATACTGCTTGCTTAAGTCATCTAGGGATGAAGAAATGCGTATAGGAAGGAAGTGCGCTGACTTTGTTAACCTATCAACGATCACCCATATCGCATCATGATGACGACTATTTTTCGGTAGTTCGACAATAAAATCTATCGATATATGCTCTCGTTTCCACTCTGTGACCTGTAACGGTTGTAAAAGTCCCGACGACTTCTGATGCTCCACTTTAACCTGTTGACAAGTAAGACACCTTGCAACGTAGCTGGCTATCTCCCTCTTCATATTACTCCACCAATATTGACGTCGTACATCACGGTACATCTTGGTTCCTCCTGGGTGGATGGTGAATTTTGTATGGTGCGCCTCATTTAAGACTTCTTGCTTCAATTTAGATATGTCTGGAACATATAATGTAACGCCCTGAAAATCGAGGGTCGAGCATAAACTCTACTCCCGAGTTCCAACGCATCACTTATGCAACAAAATGAATGATGATTGAATGTGATCGGTATTAGTGTAATGAACATGAGTGAGATTAAGCCAAAACAACATATCATACTCCAGAGACAGTTAAATTTGCAAGCGGAAGACTGTGATAAATAGATAAAATATATAAATTGTGGTGAGTCTCCAGAGTGTGATAAAGTTACCAGGTTAAATAATTACAAGTATAATTTTAAATTATACCAAGTTGTGTAGTGTGATCTAGTCACATCCCTGTAGCCCCGACAATCAAGGCACGACTCTCACGAAGCCGCCAGAAAACAGCATATACGAGGAAGCATTCTCGTCGTCATAGAAGTCCGGCTCCGCCTCAGAAGTAGTGTCGCCATCTGCAATCAGACAAAGTCTGGTGGGTGTTCGGAACACCTTCCCGTATCGTGGGAGTGAGTGATCAACTCAGTGGAACAATAAAGCATAGGTTAACATGTTATCAATTCAGTCAGGCAGTAATTATAAAGCAGTACAATTAAACAATTTTAACTATTCTTATTTAATGCAAGTATGAAATGACATGATGTATGCCCTTGCCAAACCACCCTCATGCGACATCATCTTACGTTCGCGAATGCGTCCATCCCTCAGTGCTCCACATCTACCAGGCACATGCAGTGCGATGATGAGCATGATTACCGAGTAATTATTAGTTCATTTCAAACAGCAGTATTGGGAAACTAAGGTACCTCCCTTGTATCATTCCCAAACATGATCCATTCTAGGGTTGTCAGTCCTAGTTAATCTCGTACGATATTATGGTTTGAGAGGCGTAGCGAAGGCATCACAAAGGGCTCGTCACCCGTCAGCACGGATACAGATCTCACCATATGCGGCTCAATTGCTGACCGTCAGCTCGAGTACAGGTCTCACCGTACTCGGCTCAATCACTAGCCGTCAGCTCGAATACAGGTCTCACCGTACTCGGCTCAACTCATACTCTAGTTGCTGTGAAAGACTCGTCGCCAATCACAGACCTTGGAATATACTCGAAGATACTATAGAGGACTCGTCGCCCTTCAGCACGAGTACAGGTCTCACCGTACTCGGCTCTCGCCGTAGGTATCGACAGCTCGAATATAGTGTCCCATACCACCGTATTCGGCTCACGAGTTTGGGTTGCTCAATGGTCACTACGGGGAGGCACATGGCCCCAGCGTAGGCCGACAGCTCGACCACGGTGTCCCATACCACTATGCCCGGCTCATGAGTCTTAGTGGATCGAGGTACCATGGTTAACGGGATTTCACTGGTAAGTTTGGTACCCTAGGTTCAAGCAGTAGCGACCAAACATGGTGAACATACATTAGATAGATCGGGTTACTTGACGAGCTCGGCTAGCTCGAGCGCACAACAAGTTAAACGATATGAAGTGCATAAGCACTTCGTGTGGCCAACCACTATCGTCAACCGCAGTACGACTCGGGTTCGTCGAACACATCTCACGTGGCAAATGGATCATAGCCACAAATCTAATTCGGGTACCGATTGTCTGGACTATAATCATAGCCCCAAACACAATCAAGTGCAAATAGATAAAGCAGTAGTGAATCAAGATTTAACTCATACAATCGAGGTCTCGTAGTATCCGTTTAGGGCTGCCAGGGCTGTTGTACGCATTCGTTGCTCCACTCCCCCATCACCCATGATGGATCATACAATGTAAATATAAATTTAAACATATGCATTACATAGTTAAAATCATAAAGCAGTTGAGCATGTTATGAAGCACAACATGAGCATGAATTTGTACATGTTCAATTTCTAATCACACAACTATCCAAGGAGATCATACACATAGTTAGAAGAGGTTGAGAATCATATCTCAACACCCTTATACATTACAATTTGCTAACTACTACTCATTCAGACATTTCAAGAAACACTTAAACAAACATACATCAACAAACATGACATATATCGATCACATAGGCATTAGGCCAAATCCTTTCACTAGGGAGTTGCCCCAATCATGACACGCGTACACCCACGACGGATAGTCATGGCAAGCAGGAATCCAAGTTCCATATTCATTCAGTCATTTCCACAAACACTTGGGCCACACATTTTAGCATATATGGTGTATATGGGCCGTGGCGTGATTTAGGGCAAATCCTTTCGTCAAAGGGGTATCACCAATACAACAATCATGAATCCATGACAATTAGTCATGGCGAGTACGAATGAGAATACGGTACTCATTCAATCATTTTCACAAACACTTAGAATACACTGTTACAACATACATGGTGTATGTTAACAAAACATGTATTAGGGCTATCCTTTAGCCAAGTGAGTATTTTATCCATGTATAATATATTACTACAACAAATAATCATGATAAATACATCTCCCAATATTTATACGTATACAGTATTTTCTAGAATACATATTTTCAACATACATAGTGTATACAAGCAAACATGTATTACGGCGATTCTGTTCCCCAAGAAATTAATTTATACGCACATAATATATTTATACAACAATTAATCATGACAAACACATCGCTAAAATATACACGTATACGGTACTTCTTACAATACCGTATTTCTACATACATGGTGTATATTAGTAAACATGTCAAATACATTTCCATAAAAAATATGTATACGGTATTTTATACGAATACCTAGAGTATGTGAAATCCCAAATTCTATAATTCTAATCGAAACAGAAAACGGAAAGCACTTTGTACATGTGCAATTGCATACAGATCATGAATCTATCATTATCTGACATTGAAAGCGTTGAAAACCCCAACCTATACACCTAAAGTCCTCACCTTGCCTCTTGGAATCTCAACGAATCAGCAAGGTTGGATGAGCTTCCGTATTCGGGAGTTTTCTAGCCTAAAGAGTGAAATCGGTTAGCTATTTCATAACCTATAGCCTATACACCTCAAATCAGATCTAGGGTTAGGGTTTCTTACCTAGAAACGACGCCGGAATCGCCGGGAAAGCGATAAGAATCAGGCCATGGAGCCCGAATAGCGGCGAGGAACGTGACGGAGGAGTTCCTCCCACATCTCCCACACTTTCTCTCTCTTTTCTCTCTCTCAATCTCAAATTCGTATGGCTGCCATGAGGGAGGGTTTAAGGTCCTTATATAGCCTAAAAATTTACCGAAATAGACTCCTGTTCAAAGTATACTTAGGTTATAACCAAAACGGGACTTTTTCAGCTCAATGGAGGACTTCTGGCCGGCCTCCTTGAGCCAAAGGTCGGACTTAAGCTCACTAACACTGGATCTACGTTCTGTTAAGTTTTCATTTCGGTCGGGATTCCAGATCACGCGTGGTGGACCAGTTTCAGTTCAACGGTCAGCGGATCTCGATCGGAGATTCCAAGTACATGTAAATGTTCCTGAAATTTTTCCTGATTCGAGGGTGTAATTTGGTCTGATTCTGACGGTCTGGTTGCTTAATACTGATCCGCAACCGAATGGTGCTAGATCACTATTCCAGATATTTATTTTGTAAAGGAAAGAGTGATTTTCACACTCCCTCACTTCGGACTCAAGCGAATAGCCGTGGGACATCGACTGGATTTGCTTTCCGAGATGGTTGTCAAGCCCAGCGAGGCGGTCCTAAGTCCTTAACCTCGTATTGTTCGGACTCCCGATGTGCAGTCCAGATCAGATACGGAGTTTCGAGATGCTCCCGAGAGCAGCCAGGTAATGAGATTGATCCTAGATTTCAGGGTAACCTAGCGTCAATGATTTTACAAGTTTTGGGTCTTGCAGATCGTATTTAAAGCGATTCAAATGGATTTCGTAGCTAATCTAGTTTAACACTTAGTTAACTTTGTCAAATTTCTAAAGGATTTAATCCTAAGTGATTTCCGTCTGAGGTAGTATTTAGTCCTTTGCAGTTTGTATCTAAAGTGATCCAAGTTATACTACTTAGCTAGTTTAAGATAGTGTCTAGGGCGAAAGTGCTTTGAAAAATTGAAAGAACAAGGTAGTGAAGGGTGAGATTTGTGAAGGAAATGGGTTCAAAGGCGGCTTTAGACTTTGGGATTCAGTTCTGACAAGTTAATGAAGTATTAGGATCGACCCATTGCCTAAGGACGTCTAATCCCACGTTGGCAAAAATCCGGGGCGTTACACATAACCTCCCTTGAAATCTGACCCCACCATCAGAGCTTACTTGCCACTCTGAGTCATCCTTTCCCGCTTCTTCTGTTATTTTCTCTTGTAACCATGCATCATTCTTCTGCGCTTCTATTATTCATCGCACCTATAAAAGAAAATCCTAAATAACTACAGCCTAATATACGAATTAAAGGATAATCTAAATGGATAATTAAGAAATTACTTACCAGAGTGGGTTGCACCACTAAATTACTGATATAAGCCCGAGGTTCATCGATACGAAGTCTAACTTCAAAATTTTTAACTATACCAAGCATCTCCCATTCTTTAATCATTAAGCTCGCTACTAGCTTGTACGTCTTTCTGCTTAACGCGTCAGCTACGACGTTCGCCTTACCTGGATGATAGCAGATGTCGAAATGATAATCCTTCAAGAATTCCATCCATCTCCTCTGCCGCATATTTAAGTCATTTTGATAAAAAAGATACTTTATGCTCTTGTGATCCGAATACAGTTCAAACTGCTCACCATAAAGATAATACCTCTAAAATTTTAAGGCAAACACTACAGCTGCAAGCTCTAAGTCGTGAGTGGGATAATTCTGCTCATGAGGTTTCAACTGTCTTGACGCGAATGCTATTGCTTTACCACTTTGCATCAGCACGCATCCCAACCCTTGATAAGATGCATCAGTATATACCACAAATCTTTCCCCTTTCTTTGGTAAAGAAAATCTTGGGGCTTAGTTAATCGCTTCTTCAATTCGAGAAAAAGCACGCTTTCATAATTTTCATTTCATTTAAAAGAAGTGCCCTTCTTGGTCAAGTTAGTCAATGACCTTGCTAATTTAGAGAATCCCTCAATGAACCTTCTATAATAACCAGCTAATCCGAGAAAACTGAGCACTTCTGTCACATTAGTGGGCTGCTCCCAATTTAACACTGCTTCGACTTTCGATGGATCTACCGACACTCCTTTTTACGATACTACATGCCCTAAAAACTTTACTTCATTCTTCCAAAAGTCACATTTTGAAGCTTTGGCATACAACTGATTGTCCTTTAGAGTCTGAAGAGTTATTCGAAGGTGTTCAACATGATCTTCTTGCGTCTTGGAGTAAATTAAAATATCATCTATGAACACTATCATGAATCGGTCCAAAAACGGTTTGAAGACCCTGTTCATGAGGTCCATAAATACTGCTGGAGCGTTCGTTAGTCCGAAGGGCATCACTAAAAATTCATAATGACCGTACCGAGTCCTAAAGGCAGTCTTGGGTACATCTTCATCTCTAATCCTCAACTGATGATATCCAGACCGTAGGTCTATCTTTGAGAAATATTTTGTCTCCCTTCAACTGATCGAATAAATCATTTATCCTCGGCAGTGGGTACTTGTTCTTGATAGTCACTTTATTAAGTTGACAGTAATCGATGCATAGCCTTAAAGACCCATCCTTCTTTCTTACAAATAATACCGGTGCACCCCACGGTGACGTACTAGCCCTAATGAAGCCTTGGTCTTGGAGCTGCTGAAGTTGCTCCCTTAATTCTCTCAATTCAATAGGTGTCATACGGTATGGTGCTCTAGAGATTGGTGCAGTCCCAGGTACCAGATCGATTTTGAAATCCACATCTCTCTTTGGCGGTAATCCAGAGATATCTTGAAATACTTCTGGAAATTCATTAACAATCGAAATTTGTTCCACTCCCTGAGGTTCAACTTCCGAGATAGCTGACAAACTAATCGGTGCTCCCTTTCTTCGTGTCCCATGGAATTGTAACGGTGCTCGCCCATCGATATTTAATATGACCATCTTCTTAAAATAATCGATTTTTGCCCGATATAAAGATAACCAATCCATCCCCAATATAATATCGTATTCTCTTATCGACATAACTATGAGATTAGCTGGTAAATTTACATTCTCGATCATAATCGGATAGGATTTACAAATTTGACTTAGGTCCACTGAATTACCAAGGGGGTTTGCTACTGTTAACTTTTTATCTAAGGGAGTAGGAGATAACCCAATCGAGCATAAAAGGCAGTAAGAAATAAATGAATGTAATGCTCCAGAGTCAAATAACGCTCTAGCTAAGGATGAATAAATGATGATGGTACCTTCAACTACATCACTGCTAGCCTTGATGTTAGGCTGAATAATGTCATCTATTAGCGGTGCTGGATCCTCATATAAGGGTGCGACATCATCATAAGTCTGGGTCGCTCCATCCTCAAACTGTGTTGGAACATTATAACTTTGAATTGAGCCCTCGTATTGTTGCGCTAAGTTGTCGTACAGCCGCACTATGTCATCTCCTGACTGTACTATGGCGTAGACTCGGCCTTGAGCTTGTGGTCATGGTGCCTGAACTCCCTGCCTTGACTGCTAGTACTGTTGAGGTTTAACCTGTGGTGGCGGCTGCTGAGGTGGTCTCTGATATACCGATGAAGGTCCTTGCTGTGGTGGCCTCGAGTATGACTGTAACGGCCTCTGTGGATATGGCTGAGGTGGTCTCGAGGAAGGCTGTGAGGCGGAAGGATATAATGGAGGCCGCTGTGACATAAATGGCGGCGCATGTTGCTGGGGAGGCCTGAAAGACTGATGCGAAGGTCCTGACCTTTGTGGATACTGAGTGCGCTGTGGTCTAGAACAAAAATGAGAAGTGTGGCCCTCGAGTCCACAATTACAGCAAAATCCTAAAAATTATGGTGCAGGAAGTGCTGTCGTCGGTCTGGCCATCGATATCGATGCTGTTCTCTGTCTCTTAGCTGCATCATGGTGGGCCGTAGATATATGTGTAGCAGTTCTAGCACCACTCTTTACGTCCTTCCTCTGATCACGATTCTCCCAATATTCGTTAATATCTTTCTCCACTGTTAGGGCACACTCCAACACTTCGGCATAGGTCTTCCGTACGAAAGGGGCTAATCGGCTACGAATAGATGCTCTCAAACCCTCCTCGAATTTTTGTGCCTTACGGGTTTCATCGGACACCAGAAAAGTTGTAAATCGCGATAGCTTCGTAAACTTAGCATCATACTGGCGCACTGTCATATCACCCTGCTCCAATTTTATAAATTCTCCTGCCTTTTAATTTTTCACATACAAGGGAAAGTATTTATCATCAAACTTCTCACAAAACTGGGCCCAGGTCCAGACTTCAACACTCGGGTTCATCATAACAATTGAGTCCCACCAATGATCTGCCTCCCCTTCTAGCATGTAAATAACTAATTCTGCTTTCTGGTATTCATCACACTTTATAACTGTGAATATCTTATCAATCTGTTTCTTCCACACCTCGGCCTCAGATAGGTCAGGCCCACCCTTAAATACAAGCGGCCTTTGTCTTTTAAACCTTTCCAATAAAGTTCCTATCCCTACATTAGCTACGTGAACAGTTTGAGTTTGACCTTGCGCTTGAGCTTGTCCTTCCGCTTGAGTCTGTCTTATCTGATAGCCCATAAGAGCCGTAAGATCACTTATGGCCCTAAGAATTCTACCCATAAATGACCCATTTTCAGTGGTACCGGGACCAGGAGCTCCTGATGTGGCTCCGACGTCTATGTTTTAATCCGCCATAATCTATGATTAATTTAAACATGTAAGCTTAGTGTATAAAAACCAAGGTAGGTTGTAATAACTAAATTGAATTCAAAGTATCATTAATGGAGTGTATACTATTTAAGGTCTATAGGAGCATGAAGAATTTATTGGATTGCAAGAATATTTGATGATTTAAAAGAATAACACATGAAGATTAAGAGAATTCAGGCAGTGACATGTATTAAAGTTGTAGTGCAGAAAAATTCAGATTCTTAGGATATTATTCTTGCTAATGTTTCTGATACTTATAAGTGTTAGATTAATCTAAAATTTTTTATGAGGATACATATATGAGTCTACTATAATTCTGTAAAATTTCAGCCTAATACAAAGTCAAAAAAATTTCTAAAATTTAGATAATTAGGTTTGTCCAGAAACAAATGATTTTTGACTAGTATACACATAACTTAATATTGATAAAGGATAAACCTATATTTACATTTTTGAATTATTTTTTAATGAAACTAAACTTGTTAGCCTACGATTGAGATTTTGAATCAACTTAAAAGGAGTTTTAATTAATTAGTTATGACTTTTTCAAGTTAAGTATTTTCTGCTTACTATTGCTGTCCAATTTAGTGTAGTATGCTAAAAATTCCTTAAAGTCCAGATTTAGGTTTTTAGTTCAATGTCAAGTCTAAATAAGATTATACATGATGTCAACATAATACAATGATCCCTGAATTTATATTTCTATTTTTTTTTATCATAAAAGCAAAGAGATTTATGTTTGGTTCACTAATTCTAAAGACAACCCTAGGTCCACAATTTTTAATCTAACTTGGCTCTGATACCAAACTGTCACGCCCCGAAATTCGGGTACCTAAATAAGGTATTCAGGACCCGAATCCCAAGGTGTAAATTATGATATGATGACATTTATTACAATCCAGTTGATTCAATCAAATTCAGTAAATACTCAACGTCATCTAATAAGAAAATACACCTGAAAATGTTTATTAAATTCAAATATTTTGATAGTTGTCCTCTCTACATCAAACTTGAACATAAACTAACCTAAATAACAAAAAAAAAAGACTTAATTGAATTAAAACTAATCCTAATTTCCAAAAGTAAAGCTAATAGTAGAGGCCCGCCTGCTCATAGTATTCCAACTCTGCACCTGTGCATTTGTTTTAGTAGGATGAGCATAACAGCCCAATAGGGTCATTTCTTACCCAAAATTTAACATGTTCAGATAATATCAATTTTATAACAATGAAGGAAATATAATATAGATAACGGAATGTAACAAAAGAAAATGCAATGCATATAATATTTCCATGAATACTTATAACATTTAAATTATTTCTTACAACACCGTACCCAAGTGGATGGTCACGTTACATTAACGCCCACGCACTGGTACCTCATGGTGCTGGACCCATTTATATATTAGCTGGTCAGACTACTGCTCCAGTTGTACCTCTGACGTATGTCCACGCACACAATTGTACTCATACGTCGTACACAAAGGAGACTCCAAAGGATTCAGTGGGTTCTAGGGTCTTTCACCCAAGGGACACAATTGCCCTACTTGCTGGCTTTAGGGTCTCTCACCCAAGGAACATGATTGCCCTACTTGCTAATTTAGGGTCTTTCATCTAAGGGACACAATTGGCCTACTTGTTAATTTACATCCAACATTTTAAAATTGATGCTCAATGCATAGTAAACATACATGTAAGATGAATAATTATTTCACAATCAATATCAACAATATAATTCTAATTAATAAATCTAGATTTAAATTTTTTTTTTTGAACTTTAATAATTCAAATACTTAAATAAAATAATACTTTACTATTATTTAATTTAGGAATTTCTTTGAAACAATGTACAACAAATTTTTAGTTTCAATTCCAAAATTTGAAAATTTTCTTAAACTTAAGTTCATTTAAATTTAATTTAATTAACTCTTTAAATTTTTTAGAATTTAAAATTTGGATTTAATATTTACATATATATATATATATATATATATATATATATATATATATATATATTACACTGATTTCTATAATATAACATTAATAATGTAATTAAATTATTATTAAATAATTTAAGTTAATTTTTTTTAAAAAATATCTAATTATTTTAAATATAAATTCAGGATTTTATTATTTATTTATTTATTTTTATTTATAGATACCGCTGAAGCATGTTGAAATACTATGTATATCCTAAAATCATAATTTATTTATTTATCTAATTATGTACGGATATAAACTAATTATTTCATTCTGAATTCTAAATTTCATAATTTATAAAATAATTATATGGACCTTATAATTAGATTTTTTTTTAAAATCAGAGTTTAAATTAGTATGAATTGAAGTTTAACTTAACATCGGGTTAAGATTTTGATTTAAATAATTTAAATAATCATCTAAATTAAATCATATAAATTAAAAGCTTAAAATTTAGACTTATAACAACTTAATTTGACAAGAGGGATTCTAAAACTTCTAAATTAGAATACAAACTTAGTAAAATTATTTTTTTTTCTATTTTATTATTATTATAAATATATATATATTCTTAAATATAGAAATAAATTTAGATAGTATTTATTTTAAACCCACTAATTTAAATTAATTACTCTAACTCAGATTAAGGTAAAAATCTTAACACTTGATTTCAGAAATAAAAAAATTATGATCTAATCTACAAATTAACTAGATTCAGTAATTCCTAAAAATTCAGAAAAGCAGATATCATGTATAAATGAATTTGGAATATTAATTAAAGTCATTATAAATAAATTTCAGAAAATATATAAATCAGAAAGTTCACAAGTGGAGGAGAATCACCCACATAATAATCAACTGTAATAATATTCCTATTAAAATTTTTTGAATAAATTTAATAATAAATACTTGAAAATGATAAACTTCGTGATAAGATCACCTACCTTAAAAGTTTGATGATCCGGTTCCGCTCTAATTTCTCTCTCCCTTGATCTACAAATCTCTCTCTTTCATTCTCTCTCTCTCTCTCTCTCTCTTAATCTACCTGGTTCTCTCCTTACCTTTTTGATATGATTGAAACTTTGTTTATATCTTTTCTTCATTTTTAATGGATGTGAGGAACGAGGCGGAAGAGTGGGGGACGTGGAAAGTTTTGTTTCATGGGAGGTTTCGACGACCATTACTGCACAAAAAGGAAGGAAGTGGCGAAGGTGGTTTTGTCATGCGGAAGATATAAAAATTTATTATTATTATTTTTTTTAAGATATGGTGGGTCTCACTAATGATAATATAAATCTAATCCGTTCATCATCTCGGCCAAGCCAAGAGAAGACATCAGGCCAAAAATGTGGCTGATCCAAAACTAAGGTGGGCCACATGCAAGTCGACGGTGGAGTTAGTTTCCACAAAAAAATGGGTTGTTACATTGGTAGCACCACATGGCCTTAGCCCCTTCTTGTTGCTTGACAATTCCAATGACAATGACCCTCTCAATTTCTAACACTTGTCGCTCTGAGTCCGTGCCCTAGTCTTGATCTTTTCTCAATTTCAGGAGACTGATTTTGAAACACGTTTATTATGAATAGAATCACATATTACTGCAAATGTCATAAATATGGAAAATAGATTAACTATAATCCAAAGTAAATATTTACCAAAAAGTAAGTGAGGCAAAACTTGCAATCTTGAGGATATATTGCTTTAATTTCGTTATATTTTTTCTTCAAGAATGTAATGTATTTGTCAATAGCCTAAGAAACAAAAAGGGATGATTTAACTCAAAACTGATATAGGGTCCTTGCTCTTGCTTTAGTGGTAGACTCTTAGGAGTTTCAACACCTGGTCAAGGGTTTGAGTACCCATAGGTGGTGAAATCCCACTACAGCGTGAGTGTGTGGTGGTGTGTGCATATGTGTTAAAATAATAATAAAAAACTCATCCATCTTTCACCCATATTGAGCTAAACTAAATTCCTGCTACTGAGTCTTTGTTTGCATCACACTAAGTCTCTAATTATTGAATTTCCTCATCCGATAACACTCTAAATAGGTCCATCTGCATATCGAATGGTATATGAGAAGTACTAAAGTCTTTGCATTCTTTAGAGTCAACGATAATGTTGAGAGTTATAAAAATGACAAACAGGGACAAAAATAGAGATTTTTTGAAGTAAGAAGGCTTCAAGGGGCCTTTTTGGTCTCCCTTTATTGGCATGAGTAGCTGTCGATGCTTTCTCTTCTTTCTCTATTATAATAAAGAGTTGTTTCTCAATCTCTTCCGTATCCTCTATCATAATAAAGGGTTGCATATGCACATCTTTCTCACCCTTTATTGTAATAGAGGGTAGCGTGTTCAACTCTTCCATCTCCTACGAAGCAGATAAGAGTATTTACTCAAGTTCACGGTTGTCGCAATTAAGGGTTGTCTCTCCATCATAACAATTCTCACATAACAATTCATATAGTTTGCATAACACATCATAGAACAGTTCACAACTCTGTACTAGGTGAATACTCGGTGAATGTTCACGAGTACAGAGTTGTATGACTGAGTACTCGGTCAAAATTATGAACTGTTTGTGATGTATTTGTGAACTGCATGTTTATGATATATTAAGGACACACTACTTTACCAAAGATTTCACAAGTAATATATTAGGAACACAATAATATGACATAATATATCACAAATGTATAAAGGATTTTACAAAATATATCATACTTAACAAAATTGTTCATTGAATATCCAATTAGTTTACTTAGTACACAAGCGCACCTTGTGGGAGCCTTCTTCCAACTCCACCTTATAAGAGTCTTCTGTAACCTCCTTCTCCTCCATCTCCTTAATCCTCTCCATCTTCCTTTCCTTCATCCATTTTTTTTTTTCATTTCTTCCTCTCATTCTTTAACTCTTCGATCCACCCCTTCGGATTTTCCCTTATCTTCTTCAACTTTTCCCACTCCTCCTTGAGCCATTCTCTCTCATTCTTCAACTCTTTCTTCTCCTTATTCAACCCGTCCCTCTCATTCTTCAACCATTCACTCTCATTCTTCAACCATCTTCTCTCCTCATTTTGTAATTCCATCTGACTATTAAGCACCTGAATCACATTCTCCAATTCATTTCCTTTTCTATTCACATCTCCCTCTCCTTCTCCCTCTCCATCTCCTTTCCCATCTTCCTCGCCATCCTCATCTTCATCCTCCTCATCTTCCTCATCATCGTCCTCATTACTTGCACATGAGTGTAACGCCCAAAAAATCGGGGGTCGAGCAAAGCTCAGCTCCCGAGTTCCAATGCATCACTTGTGCAACACAGATAATGATGATTATGATGAGAACATTAAAACATGAATGGGATTATACCAAAACAGCATATCATACTCCAGAGACAGTTAAATTGCAAGTGGAAGATTGTGATAGATATATAAAATATATAAACTGTGGTGAGTCTCCAGAGTGTGATAACATTACCAGGTTAAATAATTACATGTGCAGGTCCAAAATATACAAAAAAATGTAATGACATCTAGTTAGCAACCTTGTAACCCCGTCGATCAAGACACGGCTCGCATGAAGCCGCCAGAATATAGCATATACAAGAAGACATCCTCGTCGTCGCAAAAGTCCGGCTCCACCTCATAAGCATCGCCATCACCTGCAGCTACAATAGGGTCTGATTGATGTGTACAACACTGTCATGTAACATGGGAGTGAGTGATCAACTCAGTAGAACAATAAAGTAAAGGTTAACATGTTATCAATTCAGTCAATCAGTAATGATAAAGCAGTACCATCAAACACTCCTAATTACTCTTGTTAATGTAAGCATAAAATGCAGTCTGATGCATGCCCTCACTTACATACTCCCTCATGCGACACCATCTTACATCCGCGACATGCGTCATCCCTCAGTGCTCCACATCTTCCAAGCACATGCAATGCAATGATGAGCATGATTACCGAGTTGTTATTAGTCCATTTCAAACAGCAGGATTGGGAAACTAAGGTACCTCCCTTATATCATTCCCAAACAATGATCCATTCTAGGGTCGTCAGTTGTAGATACTTACATACGGCGATGCAGTTCTAGGTCGCTGTAAAGGGCTGCCAGGGCTGTTACACGCACTCGTTGCACCGCTCCCCATCACCTTATCAATACAGGCCTAGTTTATACTCTATTTACTACGGGAAGGCTCGTCGCCTTGCTGTAGATTCAGAGTATGCTCGAGGTCACTACACCGGGTATGGTCAGGGCTGCCAGGGCTATTACACAGAATCGTTACACCACTCCCCCATCACCCATCAAAACAGTGCAGGTCGACAGCTCGAATACAGTGTCCCATACCACCATATTCGGCTCACGAGTCTGGTTGCTCAATGGTCACTACGGGGAGGCACATGGCCCCAGCGTAGGCCGACAGCTCGACCACGGTGTCCCATACCACCATGCTCGGCTCATGAGTCTTAGCGGATCGAGGTACCAAGGTTAACGGGGTTGTACTGGTAAGTTTGGTACCTTAGGTTCAAGCAATGACGTCCAAACATGGTGAACATACACAAGGAAGATCGGGTTACTTGACGAGTTCGACTAGTATAAGCGTACGCTGAAGTAGCCGACAAGGTACCACTGTCGACAACTATCATATGACTCGGATTCGTCGAATGCATCAATTATGGCGAGACGAATTTACCCAGTCAGACAGGAGTTGTTACCGATCGCCTGGACTATACAATAGCCCCAATCACATTCAATTATAACATATTATCCTAAGAAGTCTCAAAGCAGTAATAGATCATATTGCAAATCATACAATCAAAGGTCCGTTACAATCCGCTTTAGGGTTGCCAGGGCTGTTGCATGGAATCATTACACCACTCCCCCATCACCCTCCACGGAATCATACAAGCTAAACAGAAATCCACACATATGCATTTCATAAATAAAACAGACATCATATTGTCAACATACATAGAGGAAATCGAAACATCATGCAGGTTGTTGAGAAGCCTATCTCAACACCACTATTAAATTTAGTTCGTCACACAATTTCTCACACAAGCATTTTGTCAAACACTTAAACTACACCACTCCAACATATATGACGTATATTGATTTCAACATAGAATTGACAGATCCTTATATCAAGGAGTTATCTCATACACAACAATCATGTTCTTACATCCAATGCATAGGGCAGGCATAAATCATAAATCCATATTTATTTAGTCATTTCAACAAACACTTAGACTACACACATTAGCCTACATAAGCTATGTTGGCCAAAATGTGTATTAAGGCGAACCCTTTCGCCAAATAGGTCATACATCCATAACTAGCATATATACATGACAAATACTCATGGCCATCATATCAGCAAAATTTATATGGATACGGTATTTTCTATAAATACTTAGAATACACAAAATTCCATATTCTTTGTATTTAACCGAAACGGAAAACAGACAGCATGTTCTACATGTGAAATAGCATCCATGTTGAGAATAAATCATTAACCGACATTGAAAGCCTTGAAAACTATAACCTATATGTCTAAAGTCTGCACCTTTTGTCGGTAAACTTGAACCGAAACCAGTTTGAACCCAACGCCTTTGTCTACGGCACAACGACAACCTGAATCATGAAACAGGTCAGCTATTTCATCACCTACACTTTTGAAAATCCTAAAACAGCTTAGGGTTAGGTTTTCTTACCTATGAACGAAGTTGGAATCGCCAGAAAAGTGATTAGATAGCAGTGGTTAAACACGTATAGCAGGGGGATGGAGTATCAGGAAGATGCTCCCACTTCTCTCACACTTTCTCTCTCTTTTCTCTCTTCTCTCTCCTAGGTTTTTCTCAAATTCGTATGGGATGAGAGAGTGAGGGTTTAAGGTCCTTATATAGGCACAAAACTCACCAAATTAGACCTAGGGCCAAGGTATACTTAGGTTATGTCTAAATACGGATAGTTTCGTCTCAACGGAGCACTTCTGGAGGCCCCCCTTGAGCCAAAGGTCGTACTTAAGCTCACAGACATTAGATCTAGGTCGAGTTACATTTTTGGTCCGATCGGATTTACAGATCGCCCGTGGCAGACCAGTTTCAATTCAACGGTCACCGAACTCAATCAGGGCCACAAGTACACTGACCTGTGTATGAAAATTTTCCTGATCCAAGGGTGTATTTGGGTCAGATTTTGACGGTCTGATTGCTTATATCAAGCCTGTAAGTGACAAGTCTCAGATTACTTAAATGTGGAATTGATTTCTAATTAATTTCACGTTTCTCACACTCTTCACTTCGGGCTCAAGCGAATAGCCCCGGGACACAATCTGGATTTGATTTTCGAGATGGTTGTCAAGCCTAGCAAGGCGGTCCTAATTCTATAATTTTGTGGTAATCAGACTTTCGACGTGCGGTCCAGATCTGATACAGAGTTTTAATGTGCTATGGAGAGCAACTAGGTAATGAGATTTATCCTAGATTATAGGGTAATGTAGCATCGATAATTCTATAAGTTTTGGGTCTTACAGATCGTATTTAAAGTGATTCAAGCGAATTCTACTGATTGTTTAGTTCGGTACTTAACCAAATTCCTCCCTAATTATGACAGAATACGGTCTTAGGGAAGTTCTATGCCCCTTTCTGGCATCTATAGTTAGTATATTATTTTAATTATTTTTCTAGTAATTCATCATCAAGTCTACTTCATCTTCATCAAATTTCATTAGATTTTGTCTTGTAGAAAAATTCTAAAAATTCTAGAAGCAGCAACTGTCCAAACTAATAATTTTCAGATAGTTGACACAATAAGTCATATTTAACTATATTAAGTATTTTATTATATTTTTATATGAAATTAGACTTATCAAGCTTTAATCTAGCTTTTGAATCACTTAATTCGGAGTTGTAACGAGGGAGATATGACTTTTCAAAGTTTGACGAAAAACTATAGAAAAAGGGGCAGCAAACGGGCCACCCGGCCCGCTGGGCCCGCTGGACCGCGGTAGGCGCGACGCCGCCGCTGTCCGCTGGACTATCTGGTGGTGGTTTTCGTCACGTGATTTTTGAAACGGGCGTATCTTGTGAACCGGGATGAGTTATTCGTGTGCAATATATGATTTTGGGGTAGGAGAAGTTAATCTATCCAAATAACCTATTTATTTCTTGAGATTCCAAAATATTAATGGTAAAAAACTTATTTTATTTATTTATTTACTATTCATAGTAATTTTTAGTTTAAGTACTATTCTTCATCACCTAAACATTAGGATTAGTGTCTAATATGAAAGTTCTTGGAAAAGTTTGAAGAATAAGGTGGTGAAAGGTGAGATTTTGAAGAAAATGATTTGAAAAGGGATTTAAGACTTTTGAATTGAGTGTTTGAGAAGTTAATCAGATGTTAGGATCGACCCATCACCTAAGGACGTCTAACTCCATGTTGGAAAAAATCTGGGGTGTTTCAATGAGTCCCATTTTCTTCCTTATTTCTAGATTTCTTTCAATAAAACCCGCTTCAGTACCCTGTAAAATGTTTTATATTAGAGATGTATATGAAATTACTAATCTTTAATAGTAAAAAAGAGATTGAATGATATCTTACCTCAAACATTTCTTAGACCAGACGAATAGCTTTCGTCTCCATTTCTTCATTGGTGGGTTCCAGGCTATAGATTACAATGGTCTATAAAATAACTCTGAAAGGACAAGTTATATATGTCGGGGGGGGGGGGGGGGTGAATATGACTATGCCAAATATTTCAATACAATGCAGAATAATAAAGCAAATAAACTCGATTGCTTAGAGTATTGAATTATTGATATCAAATAGTTCATAAGACAACCTTCACCTAAAATATTTAGGCAGGACAACCTTATTTCACGACGTCTTTAAAATCAAAATATCAAACTTTAGCAAGAGGCAAATGAAATACAAGATAAGCATACAAGTAATAAAAGCAATCACCACAATGCACAAAGAAATTATAGTGGTTCGGTGCATAAATGCAAACTACTCCACTCCCAAAATTACTACACTCATAATTTTGGCTTTCACTATCTCAAGATTTTCTCAGGGTTACCTTAACAACCTGATACAGTTATTGCAATTTTCACGGGCTATCACAACAAAACCACTTTGTGATTTTCATGGGATCACCACAAACAAACCCCACTGATATTTTCAGGCTATCTCAGAAAAATCCAAACTGAAATAAAAGTAAATTAGTACTTATCTTTGATTGGTGAGTCGAAGTCGTAGCTGTAACAGCGATCTTCTTCTTGGGATATTGATGAAGTCTTGTATGAGTTCAACCCAAAAGAATATAGGGATGTATAAAGTATTCAATATAAAGCAAATACCATATGTCAGGCCTGTGTCCTGATACCATTTTATTCCTTAAAATCCCGTTATCCTCCTCATTAAATTCCGGCGACTCGTGACCTGAGGATAGCATTTGCGAGCGACACTAAGTCGCATCCTGTAAACTCGAGTTGGTTCAACCCGAGATCTATAGCATTGCCACCACATCGTCGCTACAGTTCTAATGCCGCGTCTCTTGTGCCAATGCGACGCTTAGATTGAGAGATCCGGCCCACGTATTATTCCGACCGTTGATCGCTTATTACGGGACCTGAGGTGTCCAAGTAGATTCCCTAGTAACCAATCATGATGATAACATCACCCTAGCCTACCTAGGTTAGGATGACATCACCCTAGCTCTAGCCACCCATGCTTCTTACAAGTTATGATTGCTAGCCCCATGCCTCTCTTACAAGTCGTCATGACTCAAGCCATGCCTTCTTACACTCTCATGATTACCCCCTTCATCTCTCTCTCCCTCCCTTTCATTATCCATTGCTAGAGCTTAGACGTCCCAAGCTAGAGAGAAACCCATCCTAAAAAATCCAACCCCATTGCAGCCCAAGATCTCTCAATCCAACCATCCCAAACCCATCTCAATCATTAAAATCTCTCTTTTGAAGCACTAGAACCTAAAGGTGGAAGAAGAAGTGAGAGATTTGAGATGGGTGCCATGTTTAGGAGTAGTTCTTGCATTTTCTTGCTTAGAATTTTTATTTTCGTCAATAGAGGCATGTAGGACCCACCAATCAATGGTGGAGATCCTACTTGACCATTTGGGTGTGACCAAGGACCCACCCTTGATGCATGCATAGCCGTGATGGAGCCATTCTCCATGGACCCCATCATAATGTTTCAATTAAATCCATCCCTTTGATGGGCGTCTAGACCTTGATTTCATGGTGAGGATGGCATCCCCACCTCAGATTTTTTTAGATGTAGGGCCTATGCATGCATGAAGCCCATGATGTACGGTTTGGATTTGTTTGGAGGGGCTCATAGTGGCGAAGACCCCTCTCATGGCCGATGTTCTCTCTCTCTCTCTCTCTCTTTTGTGATGGCGTATGGCCCACCTAATGTGTCCAGCAATCCAGATCATCCAACTCGTGGGACTGTCCACTTATGCGGCCCACTGTGATGCATGTGATCCACGCTGCCTGTCTAGTAAGCAGGCCCTGCTGCCTGTTCATTTGAATAGGCCTGGATGAAGGAAAGTACAAGTATCAGTTTGATTCAAAATATGATGGGCCACCTCCTGGGACCCACCCTGCTGTGTTGCACCCACACCGTCCAGATGAGCTAGATGTGGGACCCACCTTGATTTGTGTGGTATCTACACCGTCCAGTAAAGGATGGTGGGACCCACCTAATGTATGCGTTTTAGGTCCACGCCGTCCATTAAATGGAGCTTACATCCCAAGTTGGTGGGCCTCATACCTCAAGGGGCCTACCTTGATGATATGTGTTGTATCTGCATCGTCCAGTCCATGGACGGTGGGACCCACATAATGTAAGTGTTGTATTCACACCGTTCGTCCATGGGACCACCTTGAGTATATGCCTTATCCACACCGTCCAAGCATTCTAGACGGCGGGACCTTCCTGCATGTGTTGCTGTCCACGTCGTCCAGATTGCTGGACATGGACCCCACACCATGATGTAAGTGTTTTATCCTCACCGTCTAGATAGGCTGGATAGTGGGGTCTGCTGTGATGTATCTGTATATCCTCACTGTCCAGTATTCTGACGGTGGGACCCATTTGTACATGTGATATCCATGCCGTCCATCCCTGAATGTGGGACCTACCTTAATGCATGTGCATTTATTTGCACCGTCCAGTTGTTTGGGATGGTGGGATCCACCGTGATGTATATGATCCACCCCATCCAGGGTAGTGGCCCACCCCGATGTATTTTATCCATGCCGTTCAGGGCAGGCAGCCCATCGAGATGTATGCGTTGTACATCCATGTTGTCCATCTGGTGGGGCCCATCTGGCACGTACAGGGCCCATCTGGCATGGGCAAGGCCCACCTGCTGCATGTGTAGGGCCACCTTGTTGTACATATATGTTGCCCATCCATTTTTCTAGATCATGGGCTACCCTATAAGGCCCACTATGATGTATATCTTACACATACACCATCCTCCCATTGTGATGTACATGAGGCCCTTGTGTGAGGCCCATTGTGATGTTCATGAGGCCCTTGTGTGAGGCCCTTGTGTGAGGCCCATTGTGATGTGTATGAGGCCCTTGTGATGAGGCTCATTATGGTGCACATAAAGCCCATGTGATTAGGCCATTATGATGAGTGAGTCCACCATGATGTATGTGATAATTTTTACGATGCCCATCCATCTCCTAGTTAGTATAAGGACCAAGGACCCCCATTATAGGATAGATTCTAATTGAGCCATGCCTTGGGAGCAATGATGGTTAAATGTCCACATTGGAAGAGCAATGGTGGTTAAATGTCCACATTGTAATCCTTCCTAGGGCCCGTCGTAAGTGCTATGTTGTATGTCAAGCACCTTGTATTGTCAAAATTTGTAGTGACAAACCACTTTAGAATGATGGACTTGTTCAAGATGGGAAGTTCACCTT
Source organism: Magnolia changhungtana (assembly GCA_030180095.1). Classification (NCBI taxonomy): domain Eukaryota; kingdom Viridiplantae; phylum Streptophyta; class Magnoliopsida; order Magnoliales; family Magnoliaceae; genus Magnolia; species Magnolia changhungtana. Next base: position 4,119,067 of record JASAUF010000554.1, read on the forward strand.
CAAGTGATGAAAGATGAGAAGTTTACGTTCATATGAAGATGTGTTAGAAGCTATGAAGAATGTTCTATCTACATCAACTTCAAATGATACTTCTAGTGCCACTTCAAGTGCGAGTTCAATTTCAAGTTCAAGTACATGTTTAAGTTCAAGTTCAAGACCAAGTTCAAGTGCTACTTCAAATGCAAAATCAAGTACAAGTGCACTACATGGTTAAGATCAAGTTAAAGCTTCAAGTGTACAAGATCAAGCTTCAAATACATCAAGTAGAAGATCAATCAAAAGCAACTGAAGGTACAAGTTCAATATTCAATATTTCAGGTATAAATGACCCTAGAAAGATCTTAGGTTTAGGTCATTCATATTGCACATTTAATATGGATCATTGTGCATATTATAAGCTTTGCTTCGATTAGTCCTAGTCAATGTTCGACTAGTCCAGGCTTTAGATCGACTAGTCCAGGGTTTTTCTTGACCAGTCAAGAATTTAATTCAAAATTTCAAAATTTTCTGGTAGGTCCCCGACCAGTCAAGCACCCTGCTCGACCGGTCATGGAGACTAGCTTGACTCGAACTCCAACAACCATTTTCAGCTTTTGTCTGATCGTGCCAGAATTTTTGAAATTTGGTTGCTCTCAGGACCAGTCGAGGCTGACCTTAGACTAGTCGAGGGAACCATTTTTTAGCCTATAAATAGAGGACTTTTCTCAGCTTTTTTCATTCATTCAAACCCAATTCAAGTCACCAATCTGAGCGATAAGTCTCTATGATTGTCAAGCTATTGTACAGTAATTTAAGATTCTTATTTTTTTTTATAGATTTTTTATTTCTAATTTCTTGATCTCTCCTTGCTTCAATCTGATTTCATAAAAGGGCATTCTTCTCTACCCCTTTTGAGATCCAAGAAATTAAATCAAAGTAGCCCAAGGTTGGATTAATTTAAAATTCATTTAGACCTAGAACCCTTCCATTTGTGTGATTAAACATTGGACATATACATCTTCAAAAGAAGCAGTTCTATCGGGCTACATCAAAACAGAATTTATAGATAAGTATGTTGAATTATAGCTTTTTGGTTTTTGAGATTGCCAGAAAATCTCTATTGTGGTTTTGACTGAGATAGCCTGAAAATCTTAGCGTGGGGTTTTTAATTATGGTAGCCCATTAAAAACACAATTGAAAGGTCTTAAGGTGAACCTTGGAAAACCTTCTTTCATAGTGAAAGCCAAGATCACATGGGTTGTGATTATTGGGAGTGGAGTAGGTGTGGTTGTTTTAGAACAGCTGGTGTACACACCGAACCACTATAATTCTTGGAGTTTGGTGGATGATGATATATGTGATGAATGTATGGTGAATGCTTGTATCTATTTCATGTACATGTGGTGAATGTTGTAATAACTATATTTGTTTTTATTGCTTCTTATTTTAGTTTGAGTTTTTAATCCTTATCGAGTTTAAGAAATCAGGTTGTCCTACCATAAACTTTGGTTTTTGGTGTAAGGTTGTCCTTTGAACAACATTTCAACCTCTCAATACTATTGCAATTGAGTTTATTATTTGATTCAGCTATTTGCATTTATATTCCGCATTTATTTTTTATTTGGTATAGTCCTATTCACTCCATATAGGATTGAGAGCTCGCCCTTTTCACCCGTTGTTAGGCCCATTCTCATTTCCTTTTAGTAGGCTAACCCAAATTGATGGGTCCCCACTGTTATTAGTATGACCCATCTCACTTTATTAGGCTAACCCCAAACTATTGGGCCCCCATTGATACTAGAAGGATTGACCAAACCTTGAAGCCTACCTTGATGGGTGTATCATATGCATGTAGTTCATCCATTTTAGACCATGGGGCTGCTCCATGCAGCCCACCATATTGTGTGTATATGCACACTATTTGTCCATTGGGCTACCCACCTTGACATATGTGTTCTACACAGGCGAACCATCCACTTTCCTAGCTAGCATGAGGTCCATGGGCCCCATCATGAGTCAGATGCAATCCCAAATGGACCGCACTATTAAGTCTCCCTAGGGCCCATTGTTAAGCCCATTCCCCGTTCTTCCTCCCTTCACTCAGATCCTACATGAGTGGCAGCTATACCTTACCATGATTAGGCTATCCCAAACCGTTGGGTCCCTATAATACCCACCTTCCCTTGTTGGGTTACCCCAAACCACTGGGCCTCATTGATAATGATGCCTCTCACATCCTGTAGGACTACCCAAGTATTGGAGCCCTTCTTGTGTTCATACCAGGCCTTTCATTATAAATGTGGGCCACCCAGATATATGTGTTTGTCCGAGTTTAGTGACCTAAACTCGAGTCCCACTTAGATGATGAGTGAGCTACCCCATCCGTTTGTAAAGGCACACAGTCTTGGACGTGTGAATCATATCAAGGCCCGCCTTGTATTCATATCGGGCCCCATAGATAAGCCCGGTCGTTATACGATAAAGATAGAGAGAAGGACCACTTGTTATGTACCTGCTTGACTTACCCCATAGGATGTATCTTACCTTTGTGATCGATTGCTAGGACCATGTGTTATGTATGTATCAACCACATTGTCTGCCTTCTTTGGATGAGTGTAAGGCCCATCTTTGATAATAGTACATCATCATCACCTCCTTGCTGTAGATGGAAGAATATGTGTTATCAGGTGTATAGAACCTATCTCGACGTATGGGCTAGACCCACCGTCCCCGTCTTGGATTATGCAGAGCCTTGGAAGGCTAATGTTAGACATGCCCCATGGACTCTTATAGTTGTAAAGGGAGTATGTCGCTTGGTTTATACTTTTCATATGTGACATGCTGATGACGGTCGATTGTGGAATATTGTTGTTTGTCTTATCAGATAATCATGCATATGTACTTTATTGCATCATGATACATGCCCATACGCATCATATGTATGCTTGTTGTGAGGAATGATTGACCATAGCATATGTCATTGGCTGGTTGATTATGGGACTTCCTGTAAGATGGAGTTACCCCACATGATCGCACGTTATGCGTAGGTTTGATGCATGATTGGATGGTATGACTCATGCATCTCATTTTATGTGGTATGATCACTATTCGCCCTAGCGACATCAGGGCTGCATCCTCCACAGGCATATCATAGATGATCAGATGGGACACCGAAAATGTTTGGTTATAGCATATGGGCACGTTTAATGTCTGTGGGTGAAAGTCTCTAAACCCCTAAGGCCATGGTATGCTCCAACGTCTGGACTGAGTGGATACATGAGCGCAGGAGGGCCGAATACCAAAAGGTAGCGTCTCCCACTGTGTCGTGGTCGATTGGAAGGGGGTGTGGCCTTACCCGCCCAAGTGAGGTGGCAATGTTAGGCTGAGTCTGACCAACTTGAGGAATGGGTCCGTTATCGATGAGTCGGACCGATATTGGCAGGCGGGCAGTGAGGTCTCTTCCACTTACTCAGTTGTGCCCTTAGATGGGGTGACAAGCTGGTGTATAGTGTACTAGACCTCGATGGTGATCCCAGAGATGTACGATACTGATATGTGGACTTACTAAGCAGGAGTTGCTTACTCAGCATTTAATTCATTCATTCACTATCCACTCAGGCTGGTGGTGCACAACCAGATTATTATGTGTACCTTCACAATGGCCAGGATTTTGGTTGGGTGCGTGACTGACCTGAGATCAGGAGTTTACCACATTGAGTCTAGCTATCCAAATTTAGGTATGAGATTGGTTTGGATAGAAGTCCTCTGTGATGAACCCCACAGCTTGCGATATTATTCACAACCTAAGTGTAGGGTCACGATACAGTAATAATCTCGGTGAGACCGAGGTCAAATCCACATGGATTAATCTCATGAGTATTCTGAAAACAACTAGAAGAAGAACTAGAAAAAGATGCAAACCTAAATCTGGAAGTATAGAGAGTACTTATGAGGGATTTAATGAAAAGCTTAAGAAATTCAAAGGTGGGAAACTAGTGTTTCTAAGGATCCACTTGTAGAGATCAAGGAGATCTATGCTTGATTCATGAACACAACTGGAATCGGAGTCCCATCTTATCCAATTGGAAGATATCTCAGTAAAATCAAATCTAAACTTCCTTTAACCTAATTCTCAATGGAAGAGCGGTGTGAGAACTAGAAGTGGTTCCATCACAAAACCATGCCCATGAGACAATGACTCACAATAGGATTTACCAATCCCACAATCAATCTGAGAGAATTGTGAAAGTTAGGGAGGTTTCCATCATCCAACCACGCCCAAGGGACAATGGTGAACAAAAGGATGAAAAGGCCTAGCTATATATCCTAGAGGGGGGGTGAATAGGACTATGCCAAATAAAACTTATAACAGCGGAATTAAAAAGAATATGATAGCCAAAATAAATCACAATGCAGGAAAGTAAAACAACCTCAAAATTCAGATCTTGAGAGGTTGATACAAATGTTGTTCTAAGGACAACCTTACACCAAAAACTAGAGTTTATGGTAGGACAACCTTATTTCTAGAAAGATTTTTGTATCAAATCTCAAACCAAAGAGGAATACTGAAATAAACATAAACTGAACTGAAATAAATTGTAATCACAAATGTATTGTTCTAGGGACAGCCAATCACCATAAAAATGGCAGGGCAACCTTGCTGGAACAACTTTAAAGGAAATTGAATATCAAGCTGATAAAGAAATAGCAGAAAATAAATTCTAAACTATTACACAATTCCCACAATGCTTGAATTAAATGATTACAACATTCACCACCATACATACATCTCACAAATAAATAATTAAAGCTTAGAAATATAAATCATTCAACCATAACATAAGGGATTATAGTGGTTCTCCTGTGTATTCACCAACTGTTAAACAACAGCCACACAGAATGCTACTCCACTCCTAATATCCTCACACAGGGGATATTAGCGTTCACTAACAAAATAGGTTTTCACAGGTTCACCCAAAACCTTTACAATTGTGTCTTTGTTTGTGGGCTTACACAATTTAAAAAACCCCACTTCTGAGTTTTCCTGGCTCTCCTCAGATAACCAAGGTTGATCTTTGTACTTGTAAGCTTTGCTTGTTGTGAGCTTTGCTTGTTCATGAATGTTGATCTCTGAGAGAGCTTCACTTATGCAAGTTATACAACAGTGATTGTGGCACCACAAATTTGACAACCAACAGGGATATAAACTATAGCACTTACAAAGGATTTCCTAGATTCACAATCCCTAAACATGAAAAGAACATACTCAAAGCTATCGTAGATCCATTGTAATTTGAGTCACAACAAACCATTAAAAACTGAAAGTATTCCTTATAATCAAACCAGAATCAAAGAGATTTCAATATAAACATGAATCAAAGTAATAAAAACATCCCATCACACTACAAGCTTCACCTTTAGCCCTAGCTAAGAGGTTTAGCCAAGCATAGACATGACTGAACCAAATATCTCTTAAAAAAAGCATAAAAACTACTAAGGAAAAGGAAGAAAAACTCTTGGTGACAGCTTCTCCATGCTTTTTCTCCACTCCTCAAACCCTAGATGATGCCTAAGGGTGCCCTAGGGACCCCTATTTATAATTTTAAGGCTTAAACTTACACATCGGCTTGGAAAAATCTAGAAACTGCCTCAAATTTACGCAGTTCGCAAAAAATCTGCACAATAGTTCGATGCACCGAAGGTCTTTCGATATGATCTTCAATAGAATCAAAGGTCTTTCGATATGTACTTCGATATAAGCTTCGATGCATCGAAGGTCTTTCGATAGCATTGAAAAAGATTCAGAACTGTCCAACGACTTTGGCTTAAAATCCCATATTTTTAGATTTCACCTTCGATACATCTAAGTACCTTCGATATGATCTTCGATAGCATCGAAGGTCTTTCGATATGATCGAAGACGATTTTGGCAATTTTCCAGAATTAGACTTTTCTGGTCCCGGAATCTGTTCTCAGGACAATTTTCAGGTTTCCTTGTCTTCACTTTAAATCTTCGTTTATCTTCCTTCATCACTTGATTTCCTTGGATCTTTGGTACGTGAATTCTTCAATCTTTGTCTCAAGATCCATCCCTCGCCTTGGTGATCTTTAAGCATCAAATCCGTGTTTTTAGCACCTTTTCCAATCCAAGCTCTTAAATTCAACTTGTAATATAAACATGATTAAAATATGACATTAAGCATTATCATGTTCAAAAAACCAAGTAATAAATGGGTTCCAATATTCAATATTTGACCCTCGACACAATCCCCAACCAGCATTTTGCTAGCCATGAGCAAAGTATGCGAAAAATGAACTTTAATACACAATGTTTGAACCCTTTTTAGAAAATAATCTTTTGTGTAATCAAGAATGAATGAGTAGACTCAAGATGATAAAATGAGATTTTGAAAACCTAGAGCCGAACCATATAAGCAATCAATCAAATAAGTTCTTTATCCATTAGTTCAGAGCATAGTTCACATATCAAAATTTTTAACATGCTCAGTGAAAATAATATCCTTTCAGAATGTTAGCCATGCTCACCACTTCAAGATTGGTTGAAAACTCAAGTACTGATTCCGAACTTATCCCCCTTTCTTTCTTTTTCCGGTTTTTGATTTTATATCGACGATCATTTGTATTTATGTAGTCTTTTTTTATCTTTTCTCTTTTCTTTCAGATTTTTCATTCCTTTCACCATACATGACTCTTTTTGTCGATCTCCTATTTTTTATTTGGTTCTTTTCTTCTTTTAAGGTGGATAAAATTCTCCAGATTCGGTTCTCAATATCTTTTAATGATCATCATACTAACAATCAGAAAATCTAGTACTATTCACCGAAACAATTTGAATGTCATAATATTTGAACTTCCTCCTAATCAATTGAATGTAAGAACCATAAGTGATAAGTTACTTAGTTGATCACACTCTAACAATTCCAAATTCAGTTTCTATCTTATTTTCATACTTAAAACAATCTTAAATACACAACTTATCACTTTCCAAATAGATAAACATTGAAAAAATTTCAAAATTTTTGTAAATTTTGCTCAAAACTGAGAAAACATTGATTGGTTTACCTAATCTTCCATCCCCAATCTAAAATCTACATTCTCCTGAATGGAAAAGAAATAACCCTGATTTGTAAAAGAGACAACGTAATTGAAAGAGAAGTGATGGAAAGATGGTACTTGATGAAGAGATTTTGAGGCTTTTTCTAAAGGATCTCAATGTAAAGGTGGGTTAGCATAAGAGTTAATCAACCGAAAACAAACTATCCAAAAAAGGCAGGAGCAAATCCTAGAACGGCAGAAGCAAACTATCCTAGAATGGCAGAAAGCAATAAACCTAACTACACCTCCTTCAGACTAGGAGATCAATCCTGATAAACAAGATCATTCAGAGGTATGGACATGTCCTCTGAATCAAATTTCTCAATAAATGGCTTTAATCGATGTCCATTTACTTTAAAATCATTGCCATTGTTTGGATTTCGAATCTCGATAGCCCCATGAGGATAAACATTAGTAACAGTGAAAGGGCTGGTCTAATGAGCTCAGAGCTTACCCAGAAAGAGACGTAACTGAGAATTATATAAGAGGACTTTCTGACTTGGTGTGAATGATTTCTGAAGAATGTGTTGGTCATGAAACATCTTCATCCTATCCTTGTAAATTCTTGAGTTCTCGTATGCATCATTCTGAATTTCTCCGAATTCATTCAACTAAAGTTTGCGTAGTGAGCCAATGTTTTCAAAATTGAAATTTAAAATTTTAATCACCGAGTAGGCTTTATGTTCCAACTCCACAGGCAAGTGGCAAGCCTTCCCATAGACAAGTCTAAAGGAGGACATTCCAGTAGGGGTTTTAAATGCAGTACGGTAATCTCATAAGGCATCGGTCAATTGAACTGACCAAACCTTATGGTCAAGGTTAACCATCTTTTTCAATATGTGTTTAATTTCTCTATTGGAAATCTTAGCTTGTCCACTTGTTTGTGGGTGGTATGGAGTGCTTACTTTGTGAGAGAAGCCATATTTCTTCATTAAGTTCACAAATGGATAATTATAGAAATGTGAGCCCCCATCACTTATGATGGCTCGAGGCGTTATGAATCGGGAAAGGATGTTCTCTTTTAAACAGTTAATGACTGTTTGATGATCATTGTTCCAGCATGGAATCTCTTCGACCCATTTAGTGACATAGTCTATTACTAGCAGAATGTATAAATTCCCAAAGGATTGAAATCGATGCCCTAGTAATCAAATGCTTCTATGAATAGAATGGGGTTCAAGGCCATCGTATTTTGCTCCTAATTTTTTACAATACTTATAAGCTTTGTAAAACTCATGAGTGTCCCTAAACATAGTGGGCCAATAAAAGTCACACTGCAGAATCTTGGTCGTGGTCTTTTTAACAGAAAAGTGACCACCACAGGCCTGAGAGTGATAGAAGGAGATGAGACTTTGATGTTCATTGTCTGGCACACATCTCCTTAAGATTTGGTCTGGACAATATTTAAATAAATATGGATCATCCTAGAAGAACTTTCGAATCTCAGCGAAGAAATTTTTCTTATCTTGCGTAGTCCAATGTGTCAGCAGGAAACCTATGGCAAGATAATTAGCAATATCAACAAACCAAGGTGACTGGGAGACTTTGAATAATTGTTCGTTAGGGAACATGTCATTTATATGTGTCATCCAAGGGAATCAAAGAGATCAAGGTAGGAAAGATGGTCAGCCACTACGTTCTTTACTCCCTTTTATCTTTTATTTCCAAATCAAATTCTTGGAGTAGGAGGATCCATCTTATCAGGTGGGGCTTAGTATCATTCTTAGAAAGAAGATACTTAAGCACCGCATGATATGTGTAAATGACGATCTTAGATCCGATCAAATAGGACCTAAATTTGTCCTAAGTGAACACCACGGCTAGGAGTTCCTTTTCTGTAGTAGAGTAATTCACTTGGGATGGATTTAGAGTTTTACTTGCGTAATGAATAACGTAGGGCTTCTTTTCTTTTCTTTGGCCTAAAATCACCCCAAGAGAATAGTCAGACGCGTTGCACATAATTTCAAAAGGAAGGCTCCAGTCAGGTGGATGAATCTCCTGTAAAAATTGACGTGTCCTAAGAAGGATCGCACGTCTCGTATGTTCTTGGGTGGAGGTGTAACGACCTGAAAATTTCCGTACATTGGGTCGAGTACCACCTCGACCAGAAATCACGTAGGATTAAATCCTTTAGAAATTTAACAAAGTTAACTAAGTACTAAACTCAATTAGCTATGAAATCCGTTAGGATCGCTTTAAATACGATCTGCAAGACCCAAAACTTCTGCGAACAAGTGACGTTAGGTTACCCTAAAGTTTAGAACCAAACTCATTTCCGTCTCCGCTCTCGGGAATGAAACGAAACTTCGTATTAGGTCTAGATCGCACATCGGGAGTCCGATTAACCCGAAGCTAAGGAACTAGGACCGCCCCACTGGGCTTAACAATCATCTCAAAAATCAGCCTTATCCGATATTCCACGGCCATTCGTTTCGAATCGGAGCGAGGTAGTGTGAAAAACACTATTCATAAGCCAAAATAAATATCTGGAATAGTGATCTGGCATCGTTCGTTGACGCGTCAATATAAGCAACCCGACCGTCGAATCGGACCAAATTACACCCTCGGATTAAGAAAAATTTTCAGAACATTTACATGTACTTGGAATTTCGATCGTGGCCCACTGACCGTCGAACTGAAAGTGGTCCGCCACGTGCGATCTGCGTATCCGAATGAGTCAAAAACGTAATCCCACGTAGATCCATTGGTGGGGAGCTTAAGTCTGACGTTTGGTTCAAAGAGGGCTACCAAAACTTCCCTTTTGAGCTGGAAAAGCGTCGAAAATCCTATATAGGCAGTACCCCATGAACCCGAGTCTATTTTCGTAATGTTTGAGGCTATAAAAGGGGCTTAGAACAGCCCCTCTCACAGCCATACGAATTTTGCAAGAAACCCTAGAGGAAGAGAGAGAAAAGAGAGAGAAAAACTTGGAGATTGTTGCCAATCTTCCTCCACCTGCATTGGCTCACCACACGGCCTTCACCGCTCCGTTCTAAGTGATTTCCCGGCGTTTTCCACCTCATTTGAAGGTAAGAAACCCTAACCCTAGGTCTGATTTGAGTTGAAATTGAGGTAGGATGTATACCGACTAACCGATTCCGCTCTTTAGGCTAGAAATCGCCTGTAGACGGAAGATCCATTACCCTTGCTGATTCGTTCCGTTTCTAAAGGCAAAGGTGAGGACTTTAAGTGTATAAGTTAAGGTTTTCAACGCTTTCAATGTCAGATAATGGTAGATTCATGATCTGCTTGCAATTGCACATGTACAAAGTGCTTTCCGTTTCCTGTTTTGATTAGCGGTGTGAAATATGGAATTTCACATATTCTAGGTATACGTAGAAATACCGTATACGTATTTTTTTTGGATAAATGCTTGACATGTTTATTTAATGTATAATTATATAACATATGAATAAAATACTAGTTTGGCGAAAGGAATCGCCAAAATGTATGTTTACTTGTAAATGCGCCGTATGTTGAAATTACGTATTGTAGAAATACCGTATACGTAGTTCTTTTGGAATAATGTTTGACATATTTATTTAATGTATGATTATACAATACATGATTAAAATACTAGCTTGGCGAAAGGAATCGCCGAAATCTATGTTCCTTTGTAAACACTATGTATGTCGAAATTGGGTATACGTGGAAGTACCCTATACGTATATAAGTTGCTGATGTGATTGCCATGTTTAATTGCTGTATGAATATGATGTATATGTATAAAATACTAGTTTAGTAAAGGGACAACCCTAGTACACACTTCCCTAGCATACGTCATGTATGTTGAACCTTTGCATTCCAAGTGTTGGTGAAATCACTTGTGAATGTAAGTGCTTAAGTGTTAGAACCTTAGTTAGGTGCTGAGATGGGATTCTCCGCTACCTTAGTGTCACATATGACACTCTCCGTGTGGTTGTTCACTCTAACTACTCACCTATGAACTATAAGTATTTGTATCCCTATGTGTATAGTGCTTTATAACATGCTTTATAACATGCTTTACAACATGCTTTACAACATGCCTTATAACATGCTATACTTCATGCTTTATAATACATGCTTTATCTCATGCTTTACTTTATGCTCTACAACTGATTGAGTTTGGGACTATGCCTATAGTCCACACATTCGGTACCAGACTTACGGTTGTGGCCGAGATTCATATCGCCACGATGGACGTGTCTGGCGAACCCGAGTCGTACTTCGGTTGGCGATAGTGGTTGGCCACACGGAGTGCTTTTGCGCTCCATATCGCTCAACTTGTGGTGCGCTCGAGCTAGTCAGGCTCGTCAAGCAAACCGATATGTGTATATGTATGTTCACCATGTTTGGTCGCTACTGCTTGAACCTAGGGTACCAAACTTACCAGTGGCAATCCCGTTAACCATGGTACCTCGATCCGCTAAGACGCATGAGCCGGGCATGGTGGTATGGGACACCGTGGTCGAGCTGTCGGCCTACGCTGGGGTCATGTGCCTCCCCGTAGTGACCATTGTGCAACCAAACTCGTGAGCCGATTATGGTGGTATGGGACACTATATTCGAGCTGTCGATACTTACGGCGAGAGCCGAGTACGGTGAGACCTGTGCTCGTGCTGACGGGCGACGAGTCCTCCGTAGTATCTTCGAGTGTACTCCAAGTGTCTGTGATTGGCGACGAGTCTTTCACAGTAACTAGAGTATGAGTTGAGCCAAGTACGGTGAGACCTGTACTTGAGCTGACGGCTAGTGATTGAGCTGTGTATGGTGAGATATGTACTTGAGCTGACGGCCAGCAATTGAGCCGCATACGGTGAGATCTGTATCCGCGCTGACGGGTGACGAGCCCTTTGCGATGCCTTCACTACGCTTCTCAAACCATAACATCGTATGAGATTAGCTAGGATTGACGACCCTAGAATGGATCATGTTTGGGAATTATACAAGGGAGGTACCTTAGTTTCCCAATCTTTGGTTGAAATGGATTAATAAAAACTTGGTAATCATGAGCATCATCGCACCGCATGTGCTTTGTAGATGTGGCGCACCGAGGAGTTAGCATTCGCGAACGTAAGATGATGTCGCTTGAGGGTGGTTTGGCAAGGGCATACTGACATCATGTCATATCATTTTTGCACATAACAAGAGTAATTAGAAATGTTTGATTTGTCTTCGCGTTATCATTCTTGCTTGATTGATTTGATAACATGTTAACCTATGCTTTATTGTTCCACTGAGTTAGCTACTCACTCCCACGTTACGGGACGGTGTTTGCAACACCCACCAGACTCTGTCGCAGGTGTAGATGGCGCCTCTGTTCAGGAGCCGGAGCTTGACTTTGAGGAGGATCAGGAGGAGTTCTCCTTCATGCAGTACTCTGACGGCTATGCTTAGGCCGGCTGCATCGCGGGATTTACAGGGCCTCTTTGAGGATTGTATTTTGATTTTTGACTTAGAAACAATACGTGTATATTGGTACTCAGTTAGTACTCATACTCTGAAGTTCACAAAATTTTGATACTTTACATATTTTTAATATAAAATTTCAGTCTTCCGCTTGCCTTTATACAATTGAACTGGAGTATGAATTGCTGTTTTGGTGTAATCTCATTCATGTTTATTGCGCTAACTCAGACAACATTTAACCATCATTGTGTATGTTGCATAAGTGATGCGTTGGAACTCGGGAGTTGAGATCATACTCGACCCCCGAATTTCAGGGCGTTACAGGAGGTAAGTTAGAAATAAGATCAATTTTAGCCTTATCTACCTCAATTCCTTTAGACGAGATGATATATCCAAGGACAATTCCCTTATAAACCATGAAATGACACTTCTCCCAATTGAGTACCAAATTCTTTTCTTCACATCTTTTCAGCACACATTTAAGATTCTCTAAGCAATCGTTGAAAGATGGACCAAAGACAGAGAAGTCATTCATGAAGACCTCTAGATATTACCCCACCTTGTTATAAAAAATACTTATCATACATCGCTGAAAGATGGCGGGGGCATTACACAGTCCGAATGGCATCCTTCGGTAAGCAAAGGTGCCAAAGAGACATGCGAATGTGGTCTTTTCCTGATCTTTAGGGCTATCTCTATCTGGTTGTAGCCCAAATATCCGTCAAGGAGACAATAATAGGAATGACCAGTTAGCCTTTCCAAAATTTGATCAATAAAGGGTAAAGGAAAGTGGTCTTTCCTCGTGACGGTATTCAATTTTCTGTAGTTAATGCACATTCTCGAACCAGTAGTAATTCTGGTTGGCATGAGTTCATTATTAGCATTAGCCACGATGATGATTCCAGACTTCTTGGGAACCACCTGAGTTGGACTCACCCATTAGCTTTCAGATATTGGGTATATGATATCTACATCCAATAGTTAAAGTACCTTGGCTTTAACCACTTCCTTCATGTTTGGATTTAATCTATGTTGTGGTTGTCATAAGGTCTTTGCATTATCCTCAAGATAAATGCGGTAAGTACAAATCGAGGGTTCTATTCCCTTGAGATATGCAATCGACCATCCAAGGGCTCCCTTATGCTTAATGAGAGTATAGATGAGCATATTCTTCTGTTCTTGCTCAAGGAGAGAAGAAATCACTACCGGGTATGTCTCATCTTGACCTAAATAAACATATTTCAATTTATAGGGTAAAGGTTTTAAGTCAAGCTTCGGTGCCTTGAGGTTAGATGATAGAGGCACTACATCAGTTTAGGGTAATTCTTCTAATTGTGGCCTCCACCGGTTAACTTCAAGTACCGGCACGGTATCCATCATGGTCCCCATTTCCCTAATCATATCATCATCAAAATCATGGGAGTGGGTGTAAGACCCGTATCCTAGCCCGTACTGTTTCGTAGGCTTCCGTGGCCCTCCCGATCGAATTCCGACAACCCATGACCTATAATCAGCAGTTGTGCACGACGCTGAGTTGTATCCTATATTCCAGAGTTGGCTCAACCTGAGACTTGTACCCAAGTGACCCCACCGTCGCTGCGGTTCTGACGCCGCGTCTCGCGCGCCGAGGCGATACCCGGGTCAGAAGATGTGGGCCCGCGTTCAGTTTGAGGAAAAATGCCCGCATTTGCAAATCAAAGAGAAATGTCCCATCAATTGAGTACAAATCAATCAATCATGTCCCATCCCCAAGTACAACCGCCCCTCCCCTAAAGTCAACTCTCCCTTACATGTCAAGTACACTCATCCATCACTCACCATCCCTCTCTTCCATCATTTCTCTCACATCACCTCTCTCTCTCATTCTCCCAAGCAACTCCATGAGAGCAATGTCCAAGCTTTCCTCCATTTTTCACCCATCTTGAATCTTCATACCCGATCATCCAACCTCTAAAATCTAATCTCAACCATTGATTCTTACTCCTTAGAGCTAGATCACCCTAGTGTGGAAGGAGGAGGAGTGATTTTAAAGGTGGGTGTTCTTAAGCACTTGATTTTGTTTCGAGGGCCCACTTGTGGTGAGACCCATCTTGATGTATATTCTGTATGTAGAGAGGGGCCCATAGTGGAGGGGCCCCTCCCATAACCGATCTCTTTCTCTCTCTCTTTCTTTCCCTTTTTTGGAGATGATGTGGCCCACTTGATCAGTAAATCCATGCCATCCAGCCGTCCATCTAGGGGTGCTGGGTAGGGCCGACCATGATGTATGGGTTTTATCAACACCACCCATTTGATGGTGGACCCCATCTATGAAGTATATGTCTCATCCATGCCCACTGGATGGTGAAAATCATCTGACCATCCACCTACATGGACCCCACCTTGATCATGAGGCATGTGTTATATCTAAACGTCCATCTGTTGGACGAGCAACATACATTTGCTGACCGTGAAGTGTGTTCCATCCATGCTACACCGTGGGGGCCCACATGATTTATGAGTTTAATCCAGACCGTCCATCCACTAGCCTTACAGCTACTTGATTGACGTCAGTAAAGTTCCGTGGGCCACCACGTTTTATGTAAAATCCTGACCATCCGCCAAACGATTATAAGGTAAATGATAATATACATATTATATATATAATATGTATATATAAATATAATATAATATAATATAATATAATATAATATATTATATTATATATAGCTGGTATGCCCACATGGGACCCACCAGATGCATCTGGTCCATTTCCCATCCTCATCGTCCATTGAATTGGACGGTGGGAATCCACCTTTGATCCATAGGGACCCCACCTCGATGTATTTTATATCCACACTGTCCTTCATTGGACGGTGCTGCTGTGGGGCTAGCCACAATTTATGTGTTTTATGCTGGCCGTCTGTCCATTCACTGAACGGGCAGGCCCACCTTGATGACATGTGTGTATCCACACCATCCATCCAAATGGTGTGAATCCACACCATCCATCCAATCTAAAACAGATTCAAATCTCTGGTGGGCCACCATATGGACTCCACCATGATGTATATTGTATCTGCACCATCTAGTTGTTGGACGGTGCTGTGTAGGCCCCACCTTATATGTATGTGTTGTATCTACACCGTTCATCTGGACGGTGCCATGTACGACCCACCCTAATGCTCTACATCTACACCATCCTTGCAGTGACCCACCATGATGTAAGTGTTGTATCTACAACGTCCAACCATTTTGAGAGATAATTTTATGGCTTGGGAAGAAGAATAAGATAGATCTAGTGATCAGGTGGACCACACTATAGAAAATAGTGGAGATCGAACATCCACCACTAAAACCTTTTTTGGGTCACAGAGGTTTTTGGATCAATATGATATTTATTTTCCCCCTTAATTCAGGTCTTTGTGACCTTATGATCAGATTGGATGGGTAATAAACTTTATGGTGGGCCCTGTGATTAGTTTAACAGTGAGAACCATTATCTCCACGGTTATTTGTGGTATGGCCCAGATGATCTCCCATAACGATTCATTTGGATAACACTCTAAAATTATCTCTAAAAATAGACATATGATGTAGGTTGCTCACGTAGAACGGTGGGCCCGATTTGACATTAATAAGGCCCACCTTGATGTATTATGTGGCCCATCTCTGAGGCCCACCTTGATATATTTGTAGCCCACTTGAGGCCCATTAGTGCGGCTCATCCATAAGGCCCATCATGATGTATATTTGAGGCCCATGTGATAAGGCCCACCTGCCTTGTATTTAAGGCCCATATGATGGGGCCTATTGTGATGTATTTGAGGTCGATGGGCAAGGCTCATTGTGATGGATTCGTGGCCTATGGGCAAGGTCCATTGTGATATGTATTAGGCTCATGATGCATGGCCCATTTGATATATTCGAGGCCCAGATACGTGGCCCATTTGATGCATATGAGACCTATGTGTAAGGCCCACATGTGATGGATTTGATGCCCCATGCGATGGGGCCCACCTGCTATGTATTTATGGCCCATTGGTGTGGCCTATTGATGCAGCCCACTTGATGTATATAAGGCCCATTGGTACGGCTCATTGATGTGGCCCACTTGATGTATATGAAGCCCATGAGTGAGGCCCAATGTGATGTATGTGTGACCCATATGTGAGGCCCGATATGATGTCTCTGAGGTCCATGAGTGAGGTCGATAGTGATGTGTATTAGGCCCTTGCGTGAGGCTATAGGCCCACTATATGTTTAGCTCTATATAGGCTATTGCTTGGGAATAATGTTGGTTAAATGGCCACATTGATGGGCAGTGATGGTTGAATGTCCACATTGTGACCTTTCGATTGTTTAGGCTGATTCTGATTGCCGATTTCGATTATCGAGGCCTATTGTCAAGGCGAATTCTGATTGTTGAGGTCGATTCTGACTGTTGAGGCTGATTCTGATTGTTGAGTCCAATCGTCGAGGTCAATTGTCGAGGTCTATTCCGATTATTGAGGTCGATTGCTGAGACCGATTCTGAATGTCGAGGCCAATTTCGATTGTCGAGGTCGATTCCGATTATCGAGGCCAATTCTGATTGTCGATTCCGATTATCGAGGCCGATTCTGATTGTCGATTTCGATTATCGAGGCCGATTCTGATTGTCGATACCGATTGTTTATCAATGCCAATTCCGTTTATCGAGGCCGATTCCGATTGTCGAGGCCGATTCCGTTTATTGAGGCTGATTCTAATTGTCAAGGCCAATTCCGATTGTTGAGGCCAGTTCCAACTGTTGAGGCCAATTTTGATTGTTGAGTCCAATCGTCGAGGCTAATTGTTAAGGCCGATTTCGATTGTCGAGGCCGATTCTGATTGTCGAGGCCGATTTCGATTATCGAGGTCGATTGCTGAGACTGATTTTTATTGCCAATTTTGATTATCAAGGCCGATTGTTGATGCCGATTATGATTGTCGAGGACGATTCTGATTATCGAGGTCAATTATTGAGGTCGATTCGGATTGTCGAGGCCGAGTCTCATTGTCAAGGCCAATTCCGATTCCGATTGTTGAGGCCGATTCCGAGTATCGTGGCCGATTGTCGAGGCTGAATATTGAGGCCGACTATCGAGGCCTAATGTGATGTATATGTAGCCCGTATTTAAGGCCCATCGTGATGTGTATTAAGCTCTTAAGTAAGGCCCATGGTGTGGTATATTAGGCCCTTGTGTGAGGCCACAAGTCCACTATATATTAGGCTCTATGTGAGCCATTCCTTGGGGGCAATGTTAGTTAAATGTTCACATTGTCGAGGTCGATTGTCGATTGCCAGTTATTGATGTCGATTATGAGTATGTGACAGCATAACATCATGATACATGCCCATACGCATCATCTGCATGTTTGTTATGAGATGTGGTTGACCATTGTATATGACATTGGGCATGTTGTTATGAGACTCCCTAATAGGTGGAGATTGTCTCACATGAGCATACGGTATGCACAGAATGGACGCATGATTGGATTGTATGACTCATGCATCTTGCATTATGTGTTGTGATTCCTGTACGCCCTAGCGACATCAGGGCCATAACCTCCACAGGCATATCGTAGATGGCCAGATGAGATATTGTAATTCTGTTCTAGCATACGGGCGTCATAGATGTCCCTAGATGAAAATCCCAAAACCTCTATGGCTAGGAGAGGCCCTAACGTCGAGACTGAGTGGATATATATGAGTGCATGAGGGCCGAATACCAGGAGGCCGTGTCTCTCACTGTGTCGTGGTCGGTTGGGAGGGGGTGTGGCCTTACCCGCCCGAGGGTAGGGGGCATAGCTAGGCTGAGTTTGACCAGCTCATGATTTGGTCCGTTATAGACGTGCCGAGTAGATATTGGCTAACTACTGGCTAGGCGGATAGTGAGGTCTCTTCCACTTACATGGTAGCGTGTTAGTGGACGGCGATTTACATGTAGAGTGTACTAGACCTCAGTGATGATCCCAGAGAGGAACTATACTCATATGTGGACTTATTGAGCAAGAATTGCGTACTCATTCATTCATTTGTTCACTATCCACTCGGGCTGGTGGTGCGCAACTAATTGTTATGTGTACCTTCATATGGTCAGGATTTCGGTTGGGCGCGCGACTAACCTGAGGTCTAGAGTTTACCACATTGAGTCTGACTATCTAAATTTAGGTATGGGACTAGTTTGGATAGAAGTCCTTGTGATGGACCCTGTAGCCTGCGATACTACGTACTATCATCCTGACTTCACACTCCAGCATGGTCATTCCATTCGCACTGCATACTTCATTACATCCATGGCATATGGCATTTTGGGTTACTGTGTTTCTACATTTATATGGTCTATATATGGTTGACGGTATTCGTGAACTCATTAACAATTGTATATTGCATTGCATCCTCGGCATCCGATATTTGGCTCTTTATGACTCCTCATTTGCTTAGTTGATCTGTATTGCGTACTCTGATATTGTTTGACTTATGGACTTGTTAGTATTTTCGCTTACTCTGATACGTATGATTCATGATCTTCCCAGTATTTCCAATATTGTATGATTATGGCATTATATTGAATACTTGACACTTATCTTATGCACACACTTACACTACCCTCTAAGCTTTCTATAAGCTTATGCATGATAGAAGCGTGTAGATGATGTTAGGTTGCAGCAGTGTGGAGCTTGGAGCATGTAGCTGACTTTTGGAGCTTTAATTTTGACATATGTATTTCCCCTTTTAGCATTGTATTCAAAGTTTATATTAGTGGATATGTGATGATGATGTTGCCTTTGTGATTTAGGTAAACTTGTGGTTATGTTTCTTACAAGATAAATGTACGTTAAAAAATCCTCCTTGTAGGATCCCAGGATTGGAACTTGGCATATGGACACTGGGAGCCGAGAATGGGGGACTACGGAGGCTTCGGCACCGGATTCGGTGATTGGGATTCCTGTGAATCTGATTTCCAGGTTTGAGGCATGACAATGGGCCAGGCACGTCACTAGAGGGTCAGAGGATAAGGTCAGAAGTGCTCTATCTTCCATGAAAGAATCAATCAGGTTAATATCATGGGGATCGTCTTCATCCTCTGACTGTTTACCTGTGTTGAAGAAGATATTCAACTCCAATGTCATATTCTTGAAAGACATGCTCATGACTCCATTCCTGTAATTAATGATCGCATTTGATGTGGCGAGGAATGGGCGACCAAGAATGACGGGAAGTTAAGTGCTCATGTCTATGATGGGTTACGTATCCAAGACGATAAAATCTATTGGATAGTAGAATTTGTCAACCTGGACCAACACATCCTCGATTATCCCTCTCGATACACAAATCGAGCGATTAGCAAGTTATAATGTGGTCCAGGTGGGTTTTAATTCACCTAGACCTAGTTGCTCGTAGACCGAGTACGGGATCAAATTCACGCTTGCTCCTAAGTCAAGAAGTGCGTTTTCAATCCAGTAGTTCCCAATTACATAGGGGATGGTTGGGCTACCGGGATCTTTGTATTTTTGTGACATATCTTGCTTCAGGATGACACTCACTTTTTCAGTTAAAAAGATCTTCTTTTGAATATTTACCGTCTTTTGGTCATGCATAGGTCTTTCAAAAATTAGGTATATGAAGGAATTTGTTTTACTGCATCCAGTAAAGGAATATTGACCTTCACTTGTTTCAACACCTCTAGAATGTCCTGAGAGTTAGAGAGAGGTTTTGGTGCAATCAACCATTGGGGAAATGGGGCAATCGGCTTCCCTTGAGGTTTTGGTTCTAATTCTTATGGGGCATGGCTAGACCTTTCATTGTTGTCCTCTTCCGGGTCCTTAGGCTTTTCAGCCATAACCGGAATGGTTTTGTCAATGGTCTTCCCACTCCTAAGAGTGGTGATAGATTTAGCTTGCTCCATCTGATTTGAAGAGCTTAGGTCGCTAACTTCATATTGTGGTTTTAGATTAGGAAGAGGTTAAGCTGGAAGGCTCCCCTTGTTCCCAATCGCACTTTTAGTCTTAAGTCTGTATATGGCCTTTGTGAGGTCTTGAAAGACTTATAGCATACCTTGATTAAAAAGCTCTTAATTTTGAAGATGCTTTAAAACCGGATCCACCTGAGGTTTCCCTTGATGTGGAATTTGATTAGGGAATCCTTGAGGTGTAGTAGTTTGTCCGTTTCTCCAACTGAAGTTTGGATGATTTCTCCAGCTAGGATTGTATGTGTTAGAGATGGGTCCACTGAAAGGTCTTTGGTAATTATTCATGACATTGGATTGTTCATTCAGTATTTCTTGAAAGACAGGTATTGTTGGGCAATTTTAAGTTGTTTGAATGTTACAAGCACAAATACCGCAAACAGTTTCCTTAGCCTTATCCTTCTTTAATTCCATGGTCTCGAGTTTTCTGACGAGATTAGCCACTTTAACATTAATATCATCTCCCTCTTTCAGGAGATACATTCTGTCCCTCTCCTTGGATTGAGTCAATCTAAACATGGTTCTTGATTGTGGGGGAGATGTCCCATAATTGTGTGTTTTCAGCAAGCTTATCAAAGTAGTCCCACACATCATTGACATTTTTATTCATAAATTCCCTGTTACACATTGTCTCAACCAATTGGCGCATGGAAGATGTCAGTCCATCATAGAAGAAGTTAGTGATGCGCCACATTTCAAAATTGTGTTGTAGGCATGAACTGACAAGATCCTTGAACTGCTCCCAACATTGGAAGAATGTTTCATCTTCCTTTTGGGCGAAGTTCATGATTAACTTTCTAAGGGTGTTCGTCTTATGGTATGAAAAAATTTTCTTTATGAACTCCCTTGTCATGTCATTCCATCTACCAATAGATTGAGGATGTAGTGAATGCAACCATGTCTTAGCTTTCTCTTTCAAAGAAAAAGGAAAGAGTTTTAGCCTGACTGTGTCATCGGACACGTTTGGAAAGTATAGGGTGGTTATAATCTCGTCAAACTCTTTCAAGTGTAGATATGGATTTTCAGATTCAAGCCCATGAAATTTTAGGAGTTGGATCACCCCTGTCTTGATATCCATGTGTCCCATATTTTCTGAAAAAACCATGCATGAGGGTGTACTCACCCCTGCCGGTTGTAAATAGTCTCACAAAGTACGAGGCGGGGGTGCTTGATGCACCTCATTCTCATAATGGACCTCCTCAACTCGAGGTTAAGGCTGTCTTCCCGATTGATTGACCGGTTGATTGGCAGCCATAACCTCAATTAACTCTGAGGATCTCGAGTGGTGTCTAATCTTGTGATGGATAGATAACCCCTCAACCAATCCTCCTTCACTCAAAAGACGTTGAATGTTGTCACGAACCCACTTGGGCATGAAACACTCTCAACCCTCAATTTTAGATTATATCCTAAACCTAAAAAGAGAAGAAAGAAAAGAGAAATCTATAAATAAAAAGAGCAAGGAAATTGGAAAGAAGTTACCAAATTAGAAGTTCCTAATTAAGATCCTGCAAAACAAAACAAAACAAGTCAGTTTCTAAAAGCAGAAATTCTAAAATTAGAAATTTTCTAAAAATAAAAATAGAAAGTAAACTAGTTTCTAAAAAGAAAAATTTATAAAAACAGAAAATAGAAAGTTTCTAAGCAAAAAACAAATTAGGAAAGTTTTAAACCTAGAATTAGAAAGTAAGTTAGTTTATAAAAATAAAAGAAATCCTAGAATTAGAAAGTTTCTAAAAACAGAAAACAAACCCTAAAAATAGAAAATAGAAAAACCCTAATCTTAACCGAATTATAAAACTAGTTAATCTCAGAAAAATGCAACCGTTAATCCCCAACAACAGCGCTAAAAACTTAATCTCAACCCCAAGTGTAGGGTCGTGATGCAGTAATAATGTCGGTGAGATCGAGGTCAAATCCACAGGGACTAATCTCATGAGTATTCTGAAAGCAATTAGAAGAAGAACTAGAAAACGATGAAAACCTAAATCTGAAAGTATATAGAGTAATTGTGAGGGATTTAATGAAAAACTTAAGAAATTTAAAGGTGGGAAACTAGGGTTTCCAAGGATCCACTTGTAGAAATCAGGGAGATCTATGCTTGATTCATGAACACAACTGGAATTAAAGTCTCATCTTATCTAATAGGAAGATATCTTAGTAAAATCACATTTGAACTTCCTTTGACCTAATTCTCAATGGAAGAGCGGTGTGAGAACTAGAAGTGATTCCATCACAAAACCATGCCCATGAGAAATGGCTCACAACAAGATTTACCAATCCCACAATCAATCTGAGAGAATTGTGAAAGTTAGGGAGGATTCCATCATCCAACCATGCCCAAGGGACAATGGTGAACAACGAGATTTCCTAGATTCACAATCCCAAAATATGAAAAGAGCATACTCAAAGTTATCGTGATCCATTGTAATTTGAGTCACGATAAACCATTAAAAACTGAAAGTATTCCTTATAATCAAACTAGAATCAAAGAGAGTTCAATATAAATATGAATCAAAGTAATAGAAACATCCCATCACGTTACAAGCTTCACCTCTTAGCCCTAG
The DNA here is from genome assembly GCA_030180095.1 of Magnolia changhungtana. Lineage (NCBI taxonomy): Eukaryota > Viridiplantae > Streptophyta > Magnoliopsida > Magnoliales > Magnoliaceae > Magnolia > Magnolia changhungtana. The sequence goes on from JASAUF010000554.1 coordinate 4,142,093, forward strand.
CTAAGAGGTTTAGCCAAGCATAGACATGATTGAACCAAAAATCTCTTAAAAAAAGTATAAAAACTACTAAGGAAAAGGAAGAAAAACTCTTGGCGACGGCTTCTCCATGCTTTTTCTCCAATCCTCAAACCCTAGATGATGCCTAAGGGTGTCCTAGCAACCCCTATTTATAGTTTTATGGCTTAAACTTTTGCACTGACTTGGAAAAATCTAGAAACTGCCTCAAATTTATGTAGTCTACAAAAAATCTGTGCAACAGTTTGATGCATTGAAGGTCTTTTGATATGATCTTCGGTAGCATCAAAGGTCTTTCGATATGAACTTCGATATAAGCTTCAATGCATTGAAGGTCTTTCGATAGCATCAAAAATGGTCTAGAACTGTCCAGCGAGTTTAGTTTAAAATCCTGTATTTTTTTATTTCACCTTTGATATATATAAGTACCTTCGATATGATCTTCGATAGCATCGAAGCTCTTTCGATATGATTGAAGATGATTTTGGCAGTTTTTCAAAATTAGACTTTTCTGGTCCCGGAATCTGTTCTCAGGACAATTTTCAGGTTTCCTTGTCTTCACTTCAAATCTTCGATTCTCTTCTTTCATCACTTAGTTTCCTTTGATCTTTGGCATGTGAATTCTTTAATCTTGGTCTCCTAAGATCCATCCCTCGCCTTAGTGATCTTTGAGCATCAAATCCATATTTTTAGCACATTTTCCAATCTAAGCTCTTAAATTCACCTTACAACATAAACATGATTAAAATATGACATTAAGCATTATCATGTTCATATAACCAAGTAATAAATTGGGTCTGATATGCAATATTTGACCCTCAACAGATACCACGTACGACAATCCCGACTACACACTCCAGCTTTATCATTTCTTTTGCATTGCATCCTCTACATCTGACATATTGTGACGCCCCGTCACTGTGGTCACATGTGGGTGGGCACACGTGGGCGGACGTTGATGTGGGTGAGGCCGAGTGGGCCTGGGCGAGCTACCAGTAGTTGGCAGGCTACTGTGTATACAGTGAAGGCAAAGCTTTGTCCCACACGTTCATGGACTCATCTGGATTTGCATATTGCATTGCATCCACAATATATGACATTTGGCTTACTATATCTCCGCATTACATAGACGATCTACATTGCTTCCTTAGTATATGACTTTGCCTTATTATGTCTTTGCACCACATAGCCTGAATAAGGTTGATGGATTTATATGGATTTGCCAGTATTTTCACTTACTCTAATGGTATTTATATGGTCTTGCTAGTATTTTCACTTACTCTGATGGTATTTCCGTTTATTTTGATATTTATATGCTTGGCACGTGCATTGCACATACTTACACTACCCTCTAAGCTTCTTGTAACCTTATGCACGATAGATGCGTGCATGTGACGCTAGGACTTAGCCGAGCTGAGGCAGGAGCGTGTGACTGAGCTTCCAGAGTTTTGATATCCATCTTGTATTTTCCTTTTTTGTATTGTACTTTAAAGTTTTAATCATGATGGATATGTGGTGATGTTATTGTTTGTACTTGGGTGATACTTATGGTTATGCTCCTTACGAAAAATTTTCGTGTTGAAAATCATCCTTTTAGGATCCCAGGATCGAATCTAGTATATTGGTGCTGGGAGCCGAGAATGGGGTACTAAGGAGGCTGTCAGCGTCAGATTCGGCGATCGAAAATTTTGTGAGCCCGGTTTCTGAGTTTGGGGCGTGACACCCTAGGTGCTGCAAAATCATTTCTCTAGATTTGAAGTAGAGTTTAAATTACTCTATTAAAAATAGTTAAAGAATCTTAAGAAAGAGAATTAAAAATAAGCTAAAACAAAAGAGTAGAATTATGCTTAAAAAAAAAGCTTAAGAGGAGCCTGGCTTTCTCACTTGAAAAGATGGATTTTCTCACTAACTTTTATTGTGTAAATGAATAAGAGAAGCCCTCTATTTATAGCTAAAGGATTTGAAACTGGCCCGAGTGTCGGTTCGGTTAGTTGGATTCCAACAATTTCGTTCTAACAACACTTGGATTTCGCGGGATAAGATCTTTCAAAAATTCGGCTGGCACAAGCCCAAGTTTGGCTTGCCTAATATGCCTGAAATCCAAAAACATGTCTTTGCTAGAAGCTTGACCGAAAAAGTCCAGGCTGGCCGAACGGTCATGCTCGGCTGGCTGAACCCATGGTTGGGCTAGCCAAACATGCCACAGAAAATCTTGTTCAATTTGTAAAGTTGCCCAAAACCTATAAGGTTAGCTGAAGATAGTTAAGCTGACCGAACTAGATGTCGGGCTGGCTTAACTTGAGTGCATTTTAACACAAAAGATGACCATTTAAGAACCTATGAAAAATACACCTAACCTATGGTCAATCTAAGGTTATATCACTTGATAGTTGACTCATACCGAGTGTTCCGATCTTCAAACCATGTACTTTCATGACTTAAGATGTTGAGTCTTCCCTGAGACTCTTGATCGAGTCGATGATATTCTTCATGAGTGCTTACAATCCTTTCAGGACTACAAACTTTGACAATTAGATTGTACTTGAGTGTAAGCACTCACAATCTCCCCCTTTGTCAATTTCATGACAAAACTCACTCAAACAAACATACAACTCATCACAACATATTACAACATCTCAATAACACACTATATACATACGATCTATGATTTAAAGGAACATTTGTGCACCACCAGAGATATCTTAGAACTTGTTACTCCCCCTTAGATCATGTATACGAAACTCTCCTTGAATACTTAGTCACATATATCATATGCAGCAAAAAATATATAATTCCATAGAAGTTATGCATGCAAGTGTATGTGATCATATCCACATATATCCATAGCTTTTCTCCCCCTTTTTGTCAGAAGTTGGCAAAGGAAGAAATGAAAAAAATAAAGCATTTAAGTAGATATTCAAGGATAATAACATACAATATAAAAATATATTAGATATCATTTAGATGTATGTAAGGGAAAGAAAGAGTTATCTACTTGGTGCAAATAATCCAAAAGAGAGAATTAAAGTTATTATAGACCATAATAAAATTTATCAATGAGAGCTAGAAGAGGATGGTGCAGGCATATCAGGATCATTGATCTTCAAATTCCTACTAAAACGATGAAAGTACTTTTTCATGTACTTCATTTGTTGTTTCTGATTCTGAAGCAATGCGTCCTATGAAACCTGTAAATCGTCCACCTTCTTCTCTAAGCTCTCTAACTTCTCAAAGAATTGCGAAGGCTGGAAGTCTGAATCATTAGTATCTCCTGATTCTTCCAAATCAGCAAATATGTCGTCCTTGTTGACATCTTCTTCAGGAACCTCTTCCTGATCACCTCGCTACTTAGGTCTCAATTTAAGTTTTATCATGTTTAAGTTTGTATTTTCGAATGAAAGTTCAGACTTCGGTGTTTTAATCGTGGCAATTTGGACATTATACCACAAAGCAATGGAAGTCATAAGGAAAGCAAATGAACTGGGCCCATGACGAGGATGGAGATGATACTAAATAATCAAGTATGAAATCAATGATGGAAAATAAATGCGAATATCGGATACAACTAAGTGCATAATACGCATCATATAGGGAGTAAGATCTGTCTTATTCCCGGCCCTTGGATAAACTTTAGAAGTGAAGATGCGATGAAGAACACAGTATTTTGGAAGAAGATTATAAGTTGGGAGAGAGTTACCGGTATGCCATTGAGCGTTAAAACCACATAACACCTAGGTGATGGAATTTCTTTCCAAAGTATACATGTCTTTAAAAAGATTCAGGATAGGAATTCCATCTTTCACCATATCAATGCCTATAACAGACGATATGATTGATGGTGTAATGGTGATAGTTTCTTCCAAAAATTGAATAGAAAATGTTAATGCTCTAGAAGGAAAGTCATTAATGGATGTGTACATCCCTTGAGCAATTGACTGGTAAGTCGCTCCACCCCAATCAAAAATTTTCTCCCATCTTACCTCAGAGAGAATTTCAAAAAGACCAAATCTAGTAATGTGATTGACATTCACAGTGCACTCAATGATTATACTCTGAGTACGAAAATCCCGTACAATCTCTGGGTCATCCTCCGATGTGCGAATAGTGCGCACAACTCGAGTAGTGAAGCAGAATGAGGAACCAGACTGAGGACATCGAGTGGTACATTTATACCGATGTTCCATGGAAGAAAATGATTAAAGAGTATCAAGAAATCACCAAGAAATAAATGGTTTAGACTAGAATAGATATTTGAACAAAACTCACCAAAAAGAAAGCTCTAAATTCAAATAAAATGTTGGAATCACAAATAAATCACAATTAAGAACTTAAATCTAAAAGAAAATCACAAAGAACCACTTATTAGGAGTTTAGGATGATAGGTTGTCCGAAGGAAGCACCGGTGAGTCAAGGAAGATGAATTGGAAATGAGGGTTCTTGAGATATTCCCCCCCTTTTGCCTAAATCGTGACTGGTTCGGCTAGCCCCAGTGCGGTGCTTGGTTGGCCGAAAATTTTTTTAAAATTTTTTAAATATGATATTACTTTTTATATTATCCTTTTAGTGCAACATAAAATAAAATACAATAATAATAAATTTCAATGAAGAATGATTAGTTAAGAAATACAACATAATCCAATATCATTTTTCAAGTTAAGGAATCTGACACTATCCAGAGGTTTTGTCAGAATTTCTACAAACTGTTTTTCTGTATTGATATATTCAAGCATGTCAGTCTTGCTTTCAACTAATTCTCGGATATAATGATATTGAATATCGATGCTCTTGGTTTGAGAATGTCGAATGAGATTTTTAGATATACTTATGGCACTAGTATTTTTGTAGTATAAATTCATGGTATCTTGATCAATATCACAATCTACTAACATACATTTCATCCAAATCAATTGCGTGCATGCATTTCCTGCCACAATATACTCAGCTTCTGCAGTAGATAATGATACTGAGTTTTGCTTCTTGCTCATCCAGGAGACAAGACAATTTCAACGTAGAAGCATCCACCACTTGTGAATTTTCTATCATCCACATTACCTGCCTAATCAGCATTAGTATATCTAGCAATCTATAAAGATGTATCATGAGGACATTATAAACCTAAATTGACAGTGCTTGTAACATATCTGATTATTCTTTTAACTGCAACCAGATGAGATTCTTTACGGTTAGATTGATATCTAACACAAATGCCTACGCAGAAAGAAATGTTAGGTCTGCTGGAAATATAATATACTACCAATCATGCTACGGTAAAGGCGTTGGTCATCTCTTTTTCTTGAATCATTTTTAGATAACTTGAACATTTTAGCCATAGGTGTTAAAAAGTTTTTACCATTTTCAAACCCAAATTTCTTAATGAGATTCATCGCATACTTGGTTTGATATATGAATATCCTATCCGTAGGTTGTTTCACTTGGAGACCAAGGAAATAGTTCAGCTCACCCACCATACTCATCTCAAATTCTGACTTCATGGAATCTGCAAACTTAGATGAAAGATTAGTATTTGTTGATACATAGATAATATCATTTACATATATTTGAACAATCAACATATCTTCATTAAATCTTTTGATATATAGGGTTTTATTAACACTTCCCATTTTAAAGTTTTGACTAAGAAGAAATTTAGTTAAATTTTCATACCATGCTCTTAGAGCTTGTTTTAAGCCATACAAGGCATTTTTAAGACGGTATACATTATTAGGAAGTTTAGGATCTTCAAAACCTTTATGTTGTTCTACATAAACTTCTTCATTTAAGTCACCGTTTAAGAAGACACTCTTAACATTCATTTGGTATAGTTTAAAATTTTTATGGCATGCAATGGAAATAAACAATCTGATGGATTCAAGATGAGCAACTGGAGCAAGTCTTATCATAGTCAACTCCTTTAATTTGAGTATATCCTTGTACAACCAATCTAGCTATGTTTCTTATAATATTGACAAATTCATCAGATTTATTTTTGAAAATCCATTTAATTCTAATCATATGTTTGTCAGAAGGTCTAGGAACTAGATACTAAACATCATTTCTGACAAATTTACTTAATTCATCTTGCATAGAAAAAAAAAATTCCAATTTTCATCAGCAAGTGCTTCATTTACATTAGATGGTTTTATTTGAGAAGTGAAGCACACAAGATTACAAATGTTTTTCAGTTGTCTTCTAGTTGAACTCCAGTGTGAGGGTTACCGAGTATTTAATTAGTCAGATGATCCTTGACTAATCTATTATCAGTTGAATATGATTTTGATGAAGGTTCTGATTGATTGACAATGATAACTTCATCATCATGATCATAATTGGGAGTGACCTTTTGATCATCAATAACAACATTTATGGATTTTTGCATCAATCCGGTCCTTTTATTCTGAACATGATATGCTCTGCTATTTAGAGCACACTCTAAAAATATGCCCTCATCACTTTTTTTTTTTTTTTTTTCGCGCAGATGTTCCCGATCTCGTAAAATGAAGCATTTGCTTCCGAAAGAACGAAAATATTTTACTGAAGGTTTTTTATTAAACCAGAGTTCATAAGCAGTTTTATTTCTACCAGCTCTTACATAAACTCGATTAATAATATAATAAGTAGTATTAATGGCTTCAGCCCATAAATCTTTCACTAATTTTTACTATTAAGTATAACACTCCCCATTTCTTGTAGTACTCTGTTTTTCCTCTCGGAAACACCATTTTGCTGAGGGTTTTAGGAGCAGATTATTCATGTAATATTCCATGGTCATTACAGAACTTTTCAAGATTGCTATTTTTAAATTCAGTGCCGAGATCACTTCTTAGTCTTTTCACAGATAGTTCTTTTTCAGTCTGGATGCATTTAAATAATTTTTTTGACGTCATCAAATGCATCCAACTTTTCTCTTAAGAAGGCTAACCAAGAGTATCTAGTGCAGTCATCAACTATAACCAGAAAGTATTTCGTACCTCCTCTACTCTTCGTTTGAGTTAGTTCAACTAAGGTCACATTGGAGTAGTTCAAGAGGTCTAGTTATGGCTAAGGAGTTCACCTTTTTGTGATAACTCTTGATTTGTTTGCCTATTTGGCAAGCACCACATATTTTCTTCTCTGATTTGTTTAGCTTGGGTAAGCCTCGAAGATGATCTCTCTTACTTAGTTTATATAGATCTCTATAGTTTACATATCCAAGACATTGATGTCATAAGTCAGTTTCATCTGTTTCGATCATGTAGCAAGATTGATTTGAAGAACAAGATTCATCAATGATATAACAATTTTCAGAGGTTCTTCGACCATTTAATATTATATGGTTTTGGTTATTAATTATCTCACATCCGTGATATGAAAATTTAACATTATGATTATTATCACAGATTTGAGATATGCTCAATAAATTATGTTTTAAACCTTCAACACATAAGACATCTTTTAAAATAGGTAGGTTAAGAAGTTTTACATTACTTCTTCCAATGATTTTGCAGTTGTTGTCATCTCCAAATGTTACTGAGCCGCCATTATTTTGATTGATGTCTGATAGTATTGCCTTATCACCTTTCATATGTTTAAAACATCCACTATCCAAGTACTATCTTGAATGGCTACTTGCTTTGAAGGCTGTGTGGATAACAAGGCACTTATCTTTTGAAACCCATTTCAATATGGTTTTGGGTTTAGGAGGATCTCTTATTATTCGTTGTGTTTGAGATTAAGAGTTGTTCTTGTTTTTGCTTACTTGTTATTTCTATAGTTGGATTTTATGAGCTCTTTAAGTAAGTCCATTATCTTATCAGTTAGAGAAGGGTTATTATTTTCTTTTAATATTTACGATAATTGGCCTTAGTTTTTGGATTAAAAGTTCTTTGAAAAGGTTTTTCATTCTTATTTATTTCCTTTATAACTTCTGTAAATGCTATATTGTAAATCTAGCACTCAAAGAGTTGTTAAATTTTGGTGTGTCAAATTATTTAGAATTTGTATCATGCTTTAAGTTGAATTGATCAGGTTTGTGCATTTTAAAGTTGTCTGCATCTTCGTCGAACTTACCTACATTTTCAAGTTGAAGAGAAGATTGTTGAAGTTGACGGTTTCAAGCTCAATTTCAAGAACTAAGGCTCAAGAACTCAAGTTCAAGTTTGAAGTTCAAATACTGTACGCTAAAGACTCAAGAACTCAAGCGTAACTCAAGCTCAAGTTCAAGAGATCGAACTCAAGCTTCACATATCACAAGAAATCAATGTTCTGAAGCAAATGATGTTTCAATTGTTCCAACTCACAAATAAGGTATGGATGGCCCTAGATTGACCATATGTTAAGTCAAAATCATTGCATATTTTATATGGGTCATTTCATAAGTTTATAGGTCATTTTCTCGACTAGTCTTAGTCCTTATTCGATTAGTCCAAGTACTGACTCAACCAGTCTAAGAGTTTTCTCAACCAGTCTAAGGTTTGTTGTAATTTTTTGAAATTTTCTATTGACTCTTGACTAGTCCTAGAGACTGCTCGACTAGTCGAGTAAACAGTGCTCGACTCAAAGTCTAGCAAGCTTTTCTGGTCCCGCTAGACCAGTCGAGCAGGCCACTCAACCAGTCGAGCAAGCCACTCGACCAGTCGAGTAACGATTATATCTTATTGCGCTATAAATTTTGAAATGTGGTTGGTCCTTCGACCAGTCGAGTAACGATTATATCTTATTGCGCTAGAAATTTTGAAATGTGGTTGGTCCTTCGACCAGTCAAACCGAACCTTAAACTAGTCCAGTGAACAGTATATTCACCTATAAATAGAGTATGAATTTCAGAGTTTATTCATTCATTCTAAGCTAAATCAAGACACCACTTTGATAGATAAGTTTTTGAATTTATTAAGCTATATTTTGCTCATTTTAGATTCTTTTTATTACCCTTTGTACTTTGATTTTGTGATCTTCAGTCCAATCTTATATTAAGAAGGGATTTATGTTTACCCTTTCTTAAGATCAAAATCAAATCAAGCTAGCCCAGGTGTAAGTGCTATGGTTTCCTGCTCCTTTGGTTGTCAAATTTTGTAGTGCCAAAAACACAATCTATGTCTTGTGTAGCATGTTGATTTGTATGTTCAAGACATTACATCAATGCTACAAGTTAAGAACGGTGATCTACTTCAAGAAATGCAAGGTCAAGTTCTTTGTCCACTTCTGTAAGATTCAATATTCAGAATATTTCAAAAGCTGCATTAGAAGACGAGTGCTTGTTCAAGACTCAAGTACGGCTCGAGATAATGTTCAACTCAAGATGAAGTACAACTCAAGAACAACAAATCCAAGCTTTTAAATATCTCAAGTTCAAACTACATCTTGTAGAGATCTCAAGCTTCATAATCTTCAAAGGTCAACCATCATCTGAAGAAATGAAGTCACATTGTCCATACTTCACATTCAAGGTATGAATGACCTTAGATTGACCTTAGGGTAGTTCATTTTGTATACATAATTCAAATTGAATCTTTTTATGAGTATTTGTTCGGTTCTAAGACTACTCCTGGACTCTGTTCAATAGTCCTAGAACTGGCTTGACCAATCTGAGAAATTTCAAGACCAGCCCTAAGTTGTTGCAAATTTTTAGAATTTTTTGGTTGAGCTTCGACCAGTCCTGCAGTCTGCTCAACTGGTCGTAGGAACAGTGCCGACTCATTCATGACCAGTCCTGCAGCTACGACTCAAACTCCAGCAACGAATTCTGGTTTCTCACGACTGTCGTGGGTATGTCACGACCAGTTGTGGACACCCTACGACTAGTCGTGGAACGGTTTTATCCGATCTCGCTTAAAATATCAAAATGCAGTTCAACCCACGACCAGTCGTGGTGGCCACATGACCAATCGTAGACGTGGTTTCTGCATCTATAAATAGAACACGAATTTCAGAGTTTCATATCTAATTCAAGTAAAATCAAGGCATCACTCTGAGATAAGTTTGTTGTGCATATTTAATATTCTCTTTTGTTAGCTTTGTCAATTTGATTTTGTTTCTATATTCCAATCTGAATTGAAAAGAGGAATTGTTGTTTTCCTTTTTCTTGGAATCGAAATCAAATAGAGCTAGCCCAACTGGTTTAATTTAAAATCAATCTATAATCTAAAACCATTTCAAAGTGAGTATTGGACAATTGAACTTCTATATTCAAACTTCTACTCCGATTGGTTCTTCCGGGCTGTTACAAAAGGAGAAATCTAGGTATTTTACATTTGTGTAAATTTTCATTGCTTTTGGTTTCTTTTGAGATTGAGCCAGAAAAATCTCATTGTATTGGTTATTTGAGGAGAGCCAGAAAACTCAGAAAGTGAGATTTTTGAATTGTGTAAGCTAGTTTAAAAGACACAATTTTGAAGGTTTTAGGTGAACCTGAGAAACCTATTTTCATAGTAAATGCTGATATCCCCTCTGTGAGGATATTAGGAGTGGAGTAGCAAGCTGTGTGGTTGTTGTTTAATAGTTGGTGTACACACAGGTGAACCACTATAATTCTTTGCGACATGTGGTTTAAATGTTTATTTAATTTCTATATCATTTATCGTTTAATTTTGTGGGATGTATGTGTGGATGTGAATATTGTAATATTTACATTTCAAGCATTGTGGGGAATGTAGTAATAGTTTAGAATTTATTTCTTTCTATTTCCTTTATTTCCTTTCAGTTTGAGTTTTAGATATTCAAATTGTTCTAGTATGGTTGTCCTGCCATAAACCCTTGGTTTTTATGGTGCAAGGTTATCCTTAGAACAATATTGGTATCATCTTCTCTATTATAGTATTTGAGGTTGCTTTATATTTCCGTACTGTGATTTGTTTAAAGTGTTATATTTCCTTTATTCATTTAAATTTTGCTGTTAAAGTTTTAAATTTGACATAGTCCTATTCACCCCCCCTCTAGGACATATAGCTAAGCCTTTTCAAGTGGTATCAGAGCCTAATAGCTCGTTCTAATTGCTATATTTTGGATTTATTTTCTAAGCTAATCGATCTAAGATATTTATAAGATGTCAAATTTTGATAGCCTTTTAGTCACTAGGCCTCCACCATTTGATGGCTCCAATTATGCCTATTGGAAAGCCAAGATGAGGATTTTCCTTAAATCCATGGATGAGAGCATGTGGCATGCCACAGTGACTGAATGGATCCCTCCTACCACTGAAGTGACTGGTATCAATGGATCAAAATCAATGAAAGTCTCACTTTATTTTACATGGACCACACTTCACAAAAGTGAGAGTAGTGCCAATGCAAAAGCACTAAATGCAATCACTTGCGCACTATCACTAGATGAGTTCAAAAGAATTATATCCTGTGATACTGCAAAGCAAGCTTGGGATATTTTAGAAATGACACACGAGGGTACATCAATTGTCAAGAAGTCTAAAGTCCAAATCCTCACAACTAAATTTGAGGAAATACATATGGAAGAAAATGAAATGTTCATGGACTTCTATACTAGACTGAATGACATTGTGAACTCTATGTGGGGTCTTGGTGATAAAATCCCAGAAAGTAAAGTGTGTGCAAAGATACTACGCTCACTACCTGAATGGTTCAACTCAAAGGTAACTGCGATCCAGGAACTTCGTGATATGGACAATATAAGGGTATAAGAATTAGTTGGGTCTTTACAAACCTACAAGTTAAATCTTAAAGCTCCTAAAGGTAAATCTATTGCCCTTAAGTCTTCTAAATGTATTTCTAAAGAAAATTCTGATTTTGATAATTCTGAAGATGATATGACTCTCTTAGCGAAAAAGGTTTTACAAGATTTTCAAAAGTAAAAAGAGGGTTGACTTTCAAAAATGAAATGATAAGAAAATATCTAAATCTAAATCTAAAACTTGGAAATCTTTAAAAGATAGTCAATGTTACAACTGCCAAGAATATGAGCATTTAGCAAACAAGTGTCCTAAAAAGGACAAACCTAAAAGGAAAGGAATGTTGGCTACTTGGGATGAATCTTCTAGCACTGAAGCCTCTTCTGAATCAGAAGATTCTGAAACCGAGTCGGACAATGAAGTCAAAACTCTTATGACTCTAGCCAAGTTTACTTTTTCAGATCATGATGATTCTACTAGTGAAGAAAATCTGAATAGTGATCATAAAAATGAAGAAGATCTTCAAGATGCTTACAATGCCCTATACAAGGAAAGTTGTAAGATTGCGGTAAAACTAAAGCTTCAAAAAGAAAGGTTTTCAAAGCTTAAAGAAAATTTTGAAACTCTTATTTTAGAAAAATCACATATTTTCGATTGTTTTAAAAAATGCAAATGCGATTTAAAATTCAAAACCTCCCAGATTGAAAATCTGAAATCTGAAAATGAAAAACTTAAACTTGAAATCTCTTCACTTTTGAGTTTAAAGGATACATGGAGATATGCCCAAGGTGATCCAAAAATAGAAAAACTTTTATCTGGATCAAGAAAATGTGGCGACCGATCCAGTTTGGGCTATGATAGAAATGTTCCTCCTAAACAGAAGAATACTCCTTCTAAGTTTGTAAAAGGAGAGTCCTCAAACTTAAAAGAGAAAAGTTCTAATCAAAAGTTTTCTAAAAAATGCTAAAAGTTTTCAATCTTTCAAAACTAAAAGTAACCATATCAACTATAAAAATCAAAACCGAAACACTTTAGCTGAGAAAATAGTTGATCTACTTAAGGAGCTTTTAAAATCTAACTCAGTGGGTCATTCTTACAACAACTACAAACATAAGAAGACCAACTATACTCCTAAACCCAAAACAGTTATGAAATGGGTTCCTAAAGTTACTTGCTTGGTTGCCCACACGGCTTTTAAAGCTTCAAGTCATTCAAAGTGGTACCTAGACAGTGGATGCTCCAGGCACATGATTGGTGACAAAGGTCTGTTCAGCACTCTTTAAGACATGACTGATGGTTCAGTCACATTTGATGATGGTAGCAACTGCAGGATTATTGGCCAAGGTACGGTTCAACTTTTTAACCTCCCTTTATTTGAGAATGTTCTGTACGTTGAAGGTTTAAAACATAACTTGTTGAACATTTCTCAAACATGCGATAAGAATCATAGTGTTAAAATTTCTAACCTAGGGTGTGAAATATTAAACAAAAATGGTTTAGTAATATTAACTGGTTGTAGAACTTCTGAAAACTGCTACATCATAAGTGATTCTAGCTCATCTAATCAACTCTGTTACATAGTCCATACCGATGAAACTGAGTTATTGCATAAATGCCTTGGACATGTACACTACCGTAATCTATATAGATTGAGCAAAAGATAACTAATAAGAGGTCTACCTAAACTTTAAAAAGTAGACAAAATATGTGGTGAATGCCAGATTGGCAAATAAACTAGGAGTGCTCACAAAAAAGTGAACTCTAATGTCACATCTAAACCTCTCGAACTTCTCCACATGGATCTTGTAGGACCAACAAGGACGAAGAGTCGAGGTGGCAAAAAATACATACTGGTGATCGCGGATGATTATACCAAATTTACTTGGGTAACCTTCTTAAAAGATAAATCAGAAACCCTTGATGAAGTAAAAATGATTCTTAACTGAAAAAGGTTCTCAAGTCAGTAAAATCCGTAGTGATCATGGATCTGAGTTTGAGAATAGTAGTATTGAGAAATTCTGTTGCGATCAGGGAATATCACATGAATTCTCTGCACATAAAACACCACAATAAAATGGAATCGTTGAAAGAAAAAAATAGAATGCTTCAAGAAATGGCTAATGTAATGTTAAATAGTATGAAGCTCCCTAAAACTCTTTGGGCTGAAGCCATTAATACTGCATGTTATATAATCAACCGCGTTTATACAAGTAAATCTAATAATAAAACGGCTTATGAAATGTGGTTTGATAAGAAGCCTACTGTCAAATACTTTCATGTTTGTGGCAACGAGTGCTATATTTTACGTGACCGTGAAAATCTAGGAAAGTTTGACACTAAAAGTTATGAAGGTATCTTTTTAGGGTATTCTTTGAATAGTCGTGCATATCGAGTACTGAACAAGAGGACCGGTGTGATTCAAAAGTCCATCAATGTGGTAATTGATGATCACTTGAATACACCTGCCCCAAGTTCAGATAATGATGAAGTTCTTTCAATTAACAAATCAGATACTTCATCAAATGAAACTAATTCTGAACTAAGGACTGTTAAAGATCATCCAACCACTCAAATTCTTAGAAACCCTCTCACCGGTGTGCACACTCGTAGACAACTAAAAGACATGTAATTACGTGTGCTTTACATCTCAAATAGAACCGGCTAACGTAAAAGAAGCTCTTACTGACAAAAACTGGATAGTAGCTATGCAAGAAGAGCTTAACCAATTTGTGAGAAATGATGTTTGGTATCTTGTTCCTAGACCTAAAGATAAGCACATTATAGGAACTAAGTGGATTTTCAAAAATAAGTTTGATGAACTTGGTAATATAATTCGAAACAAGGCTAGACTGATTGTATAAGGGTACACTCAAATTGAAGGCATCGACTATGATGAAGCCTTTGCCCCAATAGCTCGTCTTGAATCAATTAGACTATTCATATCCATTGCGTGCTTTAGAAAATTCAAAATTTATCAAATGGATGTAAAGAGTGTCTTCTTAAATGGTGATCTGCATGAAGAAGTTTATGTTTAACAACCAACGGGTTTTGAAGACCCTAAGAATGCTGATCTTGCCTATCGCCTAAAAAAAATTCTCTACAGTTTGAAACAAGCTCCCAGGGCATGGTACGACAAATTGACTAAGTTTTTACTAAGTCATAATTTTCTAATGGAAAGTGTTGATAAGACTCTTTTTGTTAAGAAACATAACGATCATATCTTAATGGTGCAAATCTATGTTGATGATATTATTTATGGATCTACCTGTACTAACATGACTGTTGAGTTTACAGATTTAATGAAATCTAAGTTCGAAATGAGCATGGTTTGGGAATTGAATTATTTCATAGGGTTGCAAGTAAAACAACAACCTGATGGTATTTTTATTTCTTAAACCAAATATGCTTTGAACTTAATCAAAAAGTTCAGATTTGAGAATGGTAAGAATTTTGATACTCCTATGAGTACAACCTTAAGACTCTCAAAGGACTCTACAGGTAAAAATGTGGATCCTAAAGTATATCGCAGTATGATTGACAGTTTACTTTATTTAATTACTTGTAGATCTGATATTGCTTTGAGTGTTGGTATTTGTACTAGATATTACTCTGATCCTAAAGAGTCTCATCTAACTGTTGTTAAGCCGATTATGTGATATGTAGCAAGTTCTGCTAATTTGGGTCTCTGGTATCCACATGATACTAGTGTTTAGTTGGCGAGGTATTCAGATGCTGATTGGGCTAGTAATATCGATGATAGAAAGTCTACCAGTGGTGGTTGTTTCTATATTGGAAATTGTTTAGTTTCTTGGTTTAACAAGAAGCAAAGTTCTATATCGATTTCTACTACTGAGGTTGAATACATCGCAGCTAGAAATGCATGGTGTGGGATCAGATATTGTGCACAGAAAGGTTTTGTGCGGAATAGTCATTGTGCGCCGCACAATGAGGTTAGCGCACAAAGGTGCAACGGGACGTAGAAACAGTATAAAGGAGCAAAGAGAAATGGTGGAAATGGAGACAAGTCCTGTATTTATAGGTGAAGTCTGGCCTAGTGTGCGATCATTGTTGTGTGCAGATCATTGCGCGCAAAGCATTGTGCGAAATTGTTGTGCGAAGATTCATTACGCGAACAATGAAGGAAATATGCGCACAACAAAGAAAGAGGTCAGAAATAGTGTTCAGGAAGAATTGTTATTGATCTTGCATATTTTGTATGTATAAAAAAAACAAAACAAAAATACAAGATCAAGGGGGCATCTGTTGAGGCGTAAAAATAAAGAAAAGACAGAGGGAAATACGGAAAAAACATTGTGCGCAAATAATAGGCTCAAGAAGAGCATTGTGCGGAAAAAATACTCATCGTGTGGATGTTTTATTGTGTGAAAGTGATCATTGTGCGGAAAAAATACTCATTGTACGGACGTTTTATTGTGCGGAAGTGATCATTGTACGGACGTTTTATTGTGCGGAAGTGATCATTGTACGGAAGAGACTGATGCGCACAGCGAAGTCCGCACAACAGGAGAGCGCACAGTAAAGTCCGCAAACAGGAGAGCGCATAGTGAAGTGCGCACAACAGGAGAGCGCACAGTGAAGTTCGCACAACAGGGAGCGCAACGCGGCTTGTTTGCACGTGTGAGTGGCTATAAATACCCCTCGACCCCTCTAAAGGGGTCATTGGCAACCAATCGCTAAGAAGGAAGAGATTGCGGAAGAAGAAAGGTAGAACTTGTCATCGTTGTGCGGAATAGGCATTATACGGCGCACAACACTGCTAGAGCACAACGGATGCCAGCGCGCAACGGAAGCTAGCGTACAACGGGAGCCAGCACACAATGGCTTTAGCCAACGCACAATGGCTTTTGATAGTGGCGTAATGGCTTTTGATAATGCACTATAGTTTCTGTCTATACACGATGGCTTCTAATGCAACGTTCAATACTATGTTTTAATGTTTGATACATTTAGGCACAATGTTCATGTTAAATATGGATTCTATATTGAAATTTATGAATATTTTATTTGGAATCAAAGGGAAAGAAGGATGTAAAAGAATTCAGGACGAATAAATAATGTGATTATCTTCTTTGTTTTCTTTTGTTAATTAACAAGTGAATGAAATCTCCCTAAACGAAATACTTTTGTTTCTTGTTCGAAACACTCACTTGAAAAGATAGATTTTTTCACTAACTTTTGTCGTGTAAATGAATGAGAGAAGCCCTCTATTTATAGCCAAAGGATTTGGAAATTCGACTAGCCCGAGTGTCGGTTCGGCTAACCGGATTCCAACGATTTCATTCCAACAACATTCGAATTTCGTGAGATAAGATCTTTTAAAAATTCAACTAGCCCAAGCCCAAGTTCGGTTGGCTAAACTTCCAGTTTAGCTAATTGACCAAAGGGTTCGGCTAGCCCAATATGCCTGAAATCCAAAAACAGTTCATTGCTGGAAACTTGACCGAACAAGTCCGCATTGGCTGAGCATCCCACGAAAAATCTTGTTCAATCTGTAAACTTGCCATAAACCTGTAGGGCTAACCGAAGACAGTTAGGCTGGCCGAACCAGATGTCGGGCTGGCTTAACTTGAGTGTATTTTAACACAAAAGATGATCATTTAAGACGCTATGAAAAATATACCTAACCTATGGTCAATCTAAGGTTATACCTCTTGATGATTGACTCATACGGAGTGTTTCGATCTTTGAACCATGTACTTTCATGACTTGAAATGTTAAGTCTTCCCTGAGATGCTTGATCGAGTTGATATGTATTTTTTGCGACCCTTTCAGGACTACCAAATTTGACAACTAGATTGTGGCTAAGTATAAGCACTTATAAACTCGTTTCAAGTTCACGTATAAAACCATATATGTTAAAATAAGTGACCAAATATATTGAAAAAATAGGCTTACACCTTCACTCTAATATGTCATATATTGTGTTAAACCTTCAACCCTTCCAGCCTCGATATTGAATGAAATATGAAATTTGGGAGGAAACAAATGAGATCACACTTTCTCTTAGGGTCGATACTCTTTCAACAGCCCATATCTGTTACAATGAAATAAAATTGCATAAACTTAAAAACTATAGTTTAATACAACACTAATTATGTGGAATAAAAAAAGAATCCTTACTTGCAACGAAAATAATCTGCCGTAGACATTGTAGGTTTTTCCTATCCCACGTGATACCTTAATCGCTCTTAGAACCCCTCCAGTCATTGTCTTGAATGCCAAACTACCCCAAGGATACTTGTGGTACTCTTCTAAAGAGCCAACCAAGTCAATGTATTCCAACTTGCAGTAATACTTGGTGTTCATCCCCCCTAATGAACCACTCTACGCACATTAATAAGGTGACCTTTACCACATCGTGTGTCTCGATGATCTTATCAAACACATTTCCTATATGTTAATATCAGATGTTGTTTCTTCAAGTACTTCTCTCTTATGGAATTCTTATTAGTTCCTATCTCCGAAATAGAAAGATATCAAGTCTTAAGCCCTGCTATAAGTGCGAAGTCCATCTTAGTAAACTTCAAAAGTTTTCGTTGTATCTCGAATACAAGTTCGTTACGATCACCTCTATGTCTAAAAAAAAAAAAAGATTTGCGTTAGGGATCCCAAATATCTAAATGATGGAATGTCTAATAAGAATGAAAATTAGGATTGCATAAATAAAGCTAACCTCGTCCTATTCTTCTCTAAACCAGTCTTCATTTTATCAAACCACCATGTTAGTGAACATTTAGCAGACCTATTTGGAATGATATCGCTTTCCTTCTTATGATACTCTTCAATTTCTACAAAAAGAATGAAATGCAAAATATATCACAAATAGTTCATAAGACAGTTCATAGGAAAGATCACAAGTAAATAGGTCACAATAGAAGGATATCTTGTGTAAATAGATCACATGTAAATAGGACATGGGAAAAATCAGTTTAGTTGAACAAGTAGTTAGTGCATAGTTCAAAAAACACTTTAACTAACCAATCACTCGGTGAATTTTCACCGAGTACAGAGATGTTTGATCGAGTACTCGATTAAAATTACAAGGAACTTGGTGAATTTTCACCTAGTACTCCGTCAAAATTATAAGGTACTCGGTGAATTTTCACTGAGTACAGAGATGTTTGACCGAGTACTCGGTCAAAATTTCAACGTACTGACTGAATTTTCACCGAGTACAGAAATGTTTGATCAAGTACTTGGTTGAATTAACCGAGTTCACAAATCAACATTCACAATTCAAAGACTGAGTGAAGACCAAGTTCAACATTCAAAATCACCATTCCCATCCACCATTCGAAATCACCATTCCAACGTACTTGGTGAATTTTCACTGAGTACAGAGATGTTTGATTGAGTACTTGGTTAAAAATACAAGGTGCTCAGTGAATTTTAACAAAGTACAGAGATGTTTGACCAAGCACTTGGTCAAAATTACAAGGTACTCGGTGAATGTTTACCATTCAACATTCGAAATCACCATTCACCATCCACTAAACCCTAATAACCTTTCAACATTCTAAATCACCATTCCCATTCACCATCCACCAAACCCTAATCACCATTCAAGATAAAAAATCACCACTCCCATTCACCATTCAAAATTCCCATTAACCATTCACCATTCGGGAAAAAAATAATCATACCTGTGTGTGGTTTCTTGGATGAAGGAGCTATCTTCTCCCTCTTCTTCCTCTTCAAAATGCTTCTTTGTCTTTAAAACTCTTCAAAGCCCTTCGTCAGAGTTAGGGATGACATCGGTGGAGTGGGGGCAACATCATTGGAGATCGGTGGAGTAAGGACTCGAGCTTGAGGGTATTTTTGTTCGAAAAAATAGTCCGTATAGATAGAGTTTAATAGTGAAAAGTAACAAATTAGAGTTTTAGTTTGGCTAGTAGGTTAGTTTGGCTAGTAGGTTAAAAGTAAAGTCTACTTAGGAAAATTTCTCTTCCACGCTAGAGTTACGTGTTACCTGGGTCAATTTGGGCAGTCGGATTAAAAGAGATTAGGTGGGATGGGATTCATCTAGTCCTTCGCCAATTCCACTCTATGTTTGGGAAGAATGGAAAAGCTTGGAATTACATTAAATGGAATTGCATTGGGTCCCATGCCAATTTCACTCAATCTTTGAGAAGTTGTGTAGGTCCCACCATGATGTGTGGGCTATATCAACACCGTCCACCCATTTATAAAGATTATTTTAGAGCATAGGCCAAAAAATCAGGTAAATCTAAAGCTCAAGTGGATCCCACCATAGAAAGCAACGGGGATTGAATACTTACCATTGAAAACTTCGTTGGGGCTACATAAGTTTTGGATCTACCTCATCTTAAGGCCCATGCCATAAAATGAGGTTACAAAACAAATGAACGGTTTAGATATAACACATGTGTGTTATTCTAAGTAATTTCAAATGATGGTGGGTATATCCATTCAATGTACCACCGTATCATCAACAAAGCATGACATTAATTTTATTCCATGGAAGCATGGGACAATCCCTTTTTGAATCCCATCCCACCTAATCCCTTCTTATCCCACTGCCCAAACTGACCCTTAGTGTTAGCCTGACCGTGTGTGTCTCACACATTCATAAATGTGCTGTATATCTACGTCATCCATCCATTTTTCAGCACATTTTTAAAATGATCCAAAAAATTAAGCATATCCAAATCTCAGATGGACCACACTACTAGAAACAGTGGTTAATGACCATCAAAAATATTTTGTGGGCCACTAAAGTTTTTGATCATGATGATCTTTATATTTTCACTTCATCTAGGCCTTTTCGACCTTATCAACAGGTGGATGCAAATAAACATTATGATGGACTTTAAAATATTTTTAATGACAGGCATTCCCTTGTCACTGTTTCCTGGGGTGTGGTCCACCTGTGAGATTTGGATTTGCTTAATTTTTGGCAATTAATGAGCTGGAAAAAAGGATGGGCACCATGGATACACATAACATTATAAGGGAGACCCTATGGTAATGGTAACGACCACTGGTAACACTAATCCGTTCCCGTGAAACTAAAGGGGGCGGCAGTTTGGCTAGGGACCATTCCAGCTAAGTGATGTCAAAGCTCTGTATGCCCACCAAGATGTATATGTTTTACCTACCCTATTTATCCATTTTCTGGCTCATGTTAGGGCACTAGCCCAAAAATGATGCAAATCCAAGTCAAATCTCAGGTTAACCACGTTACAGGTAAATAATATTGACTGAGCATCCACCATTAAAAACTTGGTAGGGCCTATTGTAATGTTTATTTACCATCCAACCTGTCAATTGTGTCACATGGACTTGGACGAAGGGAAAATACAAATATTAGCTTGTTCCAAAACTTCTGTATCCTTAAAACGCTTTCAACAGTAATCATTTGATTTGTTTCCAGTAGTGTGGTCCACCAAAGATTTGGATATGTTTCGTTTCTGGGTACATTGCCAACAAATGCACTGAAAAAATCGATGTAAAGTGTAAATAAAACAAACACATCGTGGTAGGTCCACGGAGCTTTGGTGTTGGGTCACTAGCCAAACCGCGTGTCTAAAACAGGTAGCTGCAGAGGATTATGGTGACATATGCTGGGCCCACCGAAGTTTATATGTTGGAGGCGTTTTAGCGGTGGAATACCGTCGCTTTGCAGAAGCGTGAATATGCCATCATCTACCAGTGACCACGTGATATGTGATACACGCACTTGTATTCCACAGCACTGCGCTGACTTTTCTTCTTTATTTCACGTGACAGACTGCAAAGAAACCGACGCTCCTTGCCTCTAACGAGGGGGAGCGGATCAGGTGTTACTCGAGTAACACCATAGCGGTTGTTACTCTTACCGTGCGGCCCACTTGATGATGTGGTCTATAAGATTAATAAGATCCAAGTCTCAGACGCATCACTCCACATGAAATAGCGGTGATTGAGTGCCTCACCATTAAAATTCCAAAGGGCTCGTTATAAGATTTTCAAAATGTTTATTTTCTATCTAATGTGTTGACATCTAACCTGTTGATGTCAAAATTCGGATCGCCCTCCACACCCTGGATTGACCCTAATCCTGCACAAAAAGTGATCAAAGGAGACCCTGGCTATGCCGGGGGACCCTTCGATGCCTAAGTCAGGTCAAGGGAATCAGGGTCTAAATTGAAGGGAGGAGAGTGCCAGATGTTGCATACCTGTAGCAATGGCGCCTTCGTGTATTTATACCTGACTGTATGATGATCCGCGTCTACTAATCACGGCACGATTCCCTCAATCAAGGAGATTTTAAGATCATGGAGATACTGTACGCAATTCAAGGATCACGTAATATGATACGCGCATCATGCGTATCTGCGAGCGACATTACCGCCCACGTCCTTTTATGGCACTTTCTAAGTTCAACTCGAGGAGCGTCTGCCTCCCCCTCGGAGTATGCAGTCGGCTCGGACCGTCCCGTAGGTAGGTTTCCGACTGGCAGAAAATATAGGCCTTCGTTGAACTTCGTCTGTTCTAATGATCTGGGCCGAGTGGTCGGTTATCCCTCCGATCGGATTAACATGCCACGGTGCCTTGGAATCATGAGGGGCTTGGATCTTCCCATAACAGAAGCCCCCTACTCTTTGAGGTCTGCTAAGGGCTCGGAGAGTAATTATACGGGAGGTCAAGTGTTTTGCTCGCTCTCGAGCGCGCCAGATTTCATTTCAAAAGTTTTCTGCCTACGGGTCTATGCGCAACGGACGCGTGGCGACGGTTAAGATTTCGAATCGTCGTCCGCTTATGAGCTATTGCCACGTGTACCCGGGATAGTGCCTTGGACGGAACTCTTCCTTATTCGGGCATCATTTCGTTTATCCAAAACTCGATGCTTAGTGTCAGGGGTGTATTGCTCGACAGACTTCGGGCCAATGGGATGGGGCCACGTCTGCTCCGGGGTCGGCTCATGACAATTCGACAGCGGTCATGATTATTGGTCATTAATGCGAAGATTCAGTGAGGTTTATATAAAACCTCGTTTGAAGATTTCAATCTATTTATGTTAGCTTTGTTTGAGCGGATACCGAAGGAGGCGATTTCCAGCGAGGGCGATTCTGACTATTTAGGGTTTTCCGTTAAGCGATTTTCGGTGAACATCCGGTGAGTCTCCTTTCGCCTCTTCGCATTTCTTCCTTTTCTTTAGATGTCGTCCGACCTGGAGACCGTGCGGGACTACGGTGATGACTCCAAGTCAGAGAGTTCCGACAATAGGTGAGGGGCC
The DNA here is from genome assembly GCA_030180095.1 of Magnolia changhungtana. Classification (NCBI taxonomy): domain Eukaryota; kingdom Viridiplantae; phylum Streptophyta; class Magnoliopsida; order Magnoliales; family Magnoliaceae; genus Magnolia; species Magnolia changhungtana. The sequence continues at coordinate 4,164,982 of JASAUF010000554.1, forward strand.
TCTGAAGGTCCCTTTGAAGCTGTGCCTTTACATCCTCTGCCTCAGAAGCGGAAGGCAACTAGTGCTCAGACTCATGGGGCTGGTAGAAAAAAAATCTGCTCGAGTCCCTCAGACCACAACCACGGAGGCCGCTGAGATGCCAGCGAGCGGGAGGGCCTCGGAGATAATCCCTAGAGGCTCTGTACTGTCGGAGTCTCAAATAGAGTGGATCTGCACAGAGTTTTAAATCCCGACCTCCGTGCGGATCAGAGCTCCTGGGTCCGTCGAAACTGTTGGCGTGCCTGCTGAGGGAGAAATTCCTATATTTCTTTGCGCACTGCAATGTGGGGTCCGACTTCCCTTACACCCCTTCATTCGTACTACGTTGGCCTACCTGGGCTTAGCTCTCGGGAAATTGACCCACAATGCTTGGAGGGTGCTCATTTTAGCCTTCATCATCTGGAGACAAGTTGGGAATTCAGAGCTTACCCCCGTAGAGTTGATGAGCCTGTATCTGGTCAAGCACGACGCAATGAACCATGGTACTACTTCGCGACCCGAGGCAGCAAGGGGTCTGGGCTGGTTATGAATCTTCCGTCCTCCAACAAAGATTGGAAGAATAAGTGGTTCTGGGCCGCGGGAGATGTTGAGGGTCAAATATTGCATATCAGACCCCATTTATTACCTGGATTTATGAACATAATGCTGTTTAACGGCCTATTGTAATCATGTTTATGATGCAAGGTGCAATTACAAGCTGGAACTGGAAATGATGATAAAAGCATAGATTTAATGCTCTGATGACACTAAAGGTAAGGGACGGACTCCAACAGACCATGATTGACGGAATTACTCACCAAAGATCCACGGAAATCGAGAAACTGAAGCTCAAGTGGCCTGAAAGTCAGACAAAATGTAAGATCACAGGGTTCCCACCATTCGTTCTGCTCGAAACTTTATACATGAGCTGAAGAGCATAAATGAACCGTACATGTCGAATTTCAGCTCCTGGATCTCTGTGGAAGTGGCTTAACGGCTAGATCAGCCCATAAATTATCAAATTTGGGGCCCACCTGCTACTTGGATATGCTTCACAATTGGTCTCAACACGTAAAATGAGGTGGAAAAACGGATAGACGGTACGGATTTCTCTCAAACATCACAGTGGAGCCCACATGACGGTGAATGCACGCACACACGAGCCGCATCGGACCCGCGTTCAGTTAACCAGACGGCTGACCCGTCTTCCTTCGAGCGTAGGAACAGCGGACGGATGCTGTCCGTCTGATTTTCAGTAGTGGGGCCCACTCATCGTCATGTTCTATGATCTGAACCGTCCATTGCATCTCTAGGGTGGGTGTGACCCTCACCTAGATGTCCGTTTGTTCCCATGCATGCGTAAGGACTTTGATCGCTGAAAAATGCAGGATGGACGGCTGGGTTACAATCTCATGGGACACCACGGTTTGGATCCAAAAATGGGCCTTCCCTAATGGTTTTTTGTGAGGATCCTAGTGGACGGAATGGATTTCTCCATACCCATCAAGGTGGGGCCCACCGACCGTCACAGCGCAGAGCCTGCGGCGTTCACTTGTGGGCCATCATCACGGCTCAGAGGTTTGATCCGGACCGTTCAGCAGACTCCCACGGTCTTTATGATCAAAGCCTAGGTGGCCGAATCATAGAAATCAGTGGAGATTGGTTTCCATTCATCCAGATAAAGGACTGACGGTGACATGAAAAAGATGGGTGGGACACACCAATTTTGGTCCAAAAACAGTCTATCTTTACTGAAATTTCACAGGGATCCCAATGAGCGGATTGGATGCCGCAGAAAAACCCGATTCTGGGCCCCACCTTAAGTTCAGCGTAAGCCTAGTATAGGGGAATGTGAACAGTTTTCCGCACTTGTCCTACTTTGCGGAAGATACTCCATCCGCACCTTTTCAGGACTCCAGCACGGACTCTTCCTTAGACGGCCTTCCCTTGCTGTTGTTATAAAAGAGAGAGAGAGAAGAGAGGAAGGGATCATCATCTGGAGATTGACCTACGGCTAGAGAGGGAGCTTGGGCTTGTGGAGCAGCTGTGGAGAGAGTTCTGTTAAGGTTTTGTTTTGTTGTGATTATTTTTAAGGGACTCAGCCAAATCATGTCCGGCTAAAACCCCTTAGCTAGGGCTAAGGGGTGAAGCTTGTAGTGAGATGGGATTTTACGTTATGCCTTTAATTTATTTCTTTTTGTGAACTGAATTGATATTAGTTTGATTATTTAAGGGAATACTTTTAGTTTTTAATGGTCTGTTGTGACTAAAATTACAATGGGTCTGCGATAGCTTTGAGTATGTTCCTTTCCTCTTTATGTTTATGACGTCAGGAAGCCCTGTTGTTCACCATCGTCTCCTGGGCATGGTTGGATGTCGGTACTCTTCCTAACCTTCATAATCATCTGATTGGTTGATAATTAGTTTAATTCTGTTGTTTACTTTGTCTCCTGGGCATGGTCTGGTGATGGAATCCATTCTAATTCATACACCTTTCATCCCTTGAAAATTATATCAATGTCAGTTCAGTTAATTTCCATGATTTGTGAAGCAGGCATAAGGTCTTCCTGATCTCTACAAGTGGATCCTCTGAATCCCTAGTTTCCCTTTAATTTAATTCTCTAAATTTTTAGATAAATATTTCACCAATATTCCTCAAATCACACTCGATTTAGATTTCATCTCATCCTAGTTCTAGTTCTAGTTGGTTTCAGATTACGTACAGGTTTCAGTCCCTTGGGATTCGACCTCGGTCTTACCGAGTTTATTACTACATCATAACCCTATACTTGGGGAGTGAACAAGTTTTTGGCGCCGTTGCCGGGGACTGACGGCTACGATTTTCTGAAATTAATTGGATTTAGAGTTAGTTTAAGATTAGGATTTTACTAATTTTAATTTTTAATTTTGTTTTCTATTTTGATTCATAGAACTAACTTATTTTCTATTCTGTAGGTTGTTAAGATAGAACTTCTAATTTGGTAAACTCTTTCTGATTTTCTAGATTTTCTAACTCTTTAGATTTGATTTGCTTTAGAAATTTCTTCTATTTAGAAACTAACTTATTTGTTTTATTTTGCAGGTCTTTAGCTTAAGGACTCCAATTTAGTAATCTCCTTCCAACCTCTTTTCTTTCTAGATTCATATTTTCTTTCTTAGGATTAGATTTAGGATTTGATTGAGGGCTGTGAGTGTTTCATGCCCAAGTGGGCCCGTGACGACACTCGACGTCTCTTGACTGAAGGAGGATTAGTTGAGGGGTTGACTGTCCATCGCAGGATTAGACACCGCTCGAATTCCCCTGAGTTAATTGAGGTTATGACTGCAAATCAACCTTAAGCACTACCTCAACAGATGGATGAGGAAGTACATGATGAGAATGAGGTGCTTCAAGCACCCTCGCCTCGTACCTTACGAGATTATTTACAACCGGCGGGGGTGAGCACGCCCTCATGCATGATTTTTCCTGAAAACACAGGACAGATGGACATCAAGCCAGGAGTTATCCAACTCCTTCCTAAATTCCATGGGCTTGAATCAAAAAGTCCATACTTACATTTGAAAGAGTTCGATGAGATCATAGCCACCTTATATTTTCCCAATGTATCCAAGGATACAATCAGACTAAAACTCTTTCCCTTTTCCTTGAAAGAGAAGGCTAAGACGTGGTTACATTCACTGCGTCCTAGATCCATTGGCACATGGAATGATTTGCAGAGGGAATTCATAAAGAAAATTTTCCCACATCATAAAACAATTACCCTCAGAAAAGCAATCATGAATTTCGCCCAAAAGGAAGATGAAACATTCTACCAATGTTGGGAAAGGTTCAAGGATCTTGTCAGTTCATGCCCACAACACGGTTTTGAAATGTGGCGCATTACAAATTTTTTCTATGATGGACTGACATCTTCCATGCGCCAACTGGTCGAGACAATGTGTAATGGAGAATTCATGAATAAAGAAGTCGATGAGGTATGAGATTACCTCGATAGACTTGTCGAGAATGCACAATCATGGGACCATTACCCAAAATCAAACACCACGCCTAGGCCAACTCAATCTAAGGAGAAAGGTGGAGTATATCTCCTGAAAGAAGAGGACGATGTAAATTTTAAAGTGACTAATCTCACTCGAAGAGTCGAGGCCATGGAAGGAAAGAAGGATAAGGTTAATGAAATTGTTTGTGGCATCTGTGATTGCAACATTCACACAACTGAAAATTGTCCTACCATATCTGCCTTTCGAGGAGTGTTGAATGAGTAAGCTAATTCCGTAAATAACTATCAAAGACCTTTCAATGGATCTACCTCCAATACATACAATCCTGGTTGGAGAAATCATCCAAATTTTAGTTGGAGGAATGGACAAACTGCTACCTCTCAAAGTTTCTTCAATTAAAATCAAAATCAGGAGAAACCTCAAGAAGAACCGGTTCAAAATTCCATACAAGAGCTGACTTAGGCAGTGCGTGGACTTACAGACTTTATGCAAAAAATAGATTCACGTATGACGGTTATAGAAAATGGGAGGCTTCCTGCACAATCGCTCCCTAATCCTAAATCGCAATACGAGATAAATTATCCCAGCTCTTCAAATCAAATGGGACACGCTAAATCCATCACCACTCTTAGGAGTGGGAAGATCATTGATAAAACCCTTCCGGTTAGGCCCGAAAAGCCTCAAGAACCAGAAGAGGACAATAATGATGGATCTCGTGATGTCCCACAAAATTTAGAACCGGAACTTCTAGAGAATCCAGTTGCTCCATTCCCCCAACGGTTGGTTGCACCAAAACGTCTTTCTAACTCTCAGGATATTCTGGGAGGGGTTAAACCAAGTAAAGGTAAAATTTCTTTTCCTGGATGTCGTAAAACAGTTTCTTCTATATGCAAAATTTCTGAAAGACCTATTCACGACCAAAAGACGGCAGAGTATTCAAAAGAAGATCTTCTTGACTGAGAAAGTGAGTGCCATCCTGAAGCAAGACGTGCCGCAGAAATTCAAGGATCCCGGTAGCCCAACCATATCATGTGTAATCGGGAACCATCGAATTGATTATGCACTTCTTGATTTGGGAGCGAGCGTCAATCTAATTCCCTACTCGGTATACAAACAGTTAGGATTGGGTGAGTTAAAACCTACCCTAACCACACTACAACTTGCCGATCGAACTGTTCGTGTACCAAGAGGGATTATTGAGGATGTGTTAGTCCAAGTCGATAGATTTTACTATCCTGTAGATTTTATCATCCTGGACACCGAACCCATCAATAACATGAGCACTCAGATTCCCGTCATTCTTGGTCGCCCATTCCTTGCCACGTCAAATGCAATTATCAATTGCAGGAATTGTGTCATGACTATGTCTTTTGGAAATTTGACATTGGAGTTAAACATCTTTTTCAATAACGGAAGCAACGCAGAGGATGATGACGATGTTCATGACATTAACATGATCGATACTTTCGTGGAAGATAGGACACCCCTCACCTTATCCTCTGATCCTCTAGAGACGTGCTTGGCCCACTCCCATGAGTTTGATGATGATATGATTAGGGAGACGTGTGCCTTGCTTGATCTTTGCACCACCGGTACTTGAAGTTAACCTGGAGGCCACAATTTGAAGAATTGCCACAAACTGATGTAGTGCCTCTACCGTCTAACCTCAAGGCACCGAAGCTTGACCTAAAACCTTTGCCCTCTGATTTGAAATATGCCTATTTAGGTCAAGATGAGACTTACCCGGTGGTGATCTCTGCCCACCTGGAGAAAGAACAGGAAAGTATAGGAAAGTATGCTCATAACTACTCTCATTGAGCATAAAGGAGCCCTAGGATGGACGATAGCGGACCTCAAGGGAATCGATCCCTCGATTTGTACTCACCACATATATCTTGAGGAAAATGTGAAGACCGCTCGACAACCACAACGTAGGCTAAATCCAAACATGAAGGAAGTGGTTAAAGCCGAGGTTCTCAAACTATTGGATGTATCATATACCCTATATCTGATAGTCAATGGGTGAGTCCAACTCAGGTGGTTCCTAAGAAGTCCGGAATCACCATCGTAGCCAATGTTAATAATGAACTCGTGCCGACTAGAGTCACTACTGGTTGGAGGATGTGTATTGACTACAGAAAGTTGAATACCGTCACAAGGAAGGATCACTTTCCTTTGCCCTTCATTGATCAAATCTTAGAAAGGCTAGCTGGTCATTCCTATTATTGTTTCCTTGACGGGTATTCGGGCTACAATCAGATTGAAATCGCCCCTGAGGACCAGGAAAAGACCACATTTACATGTCCCTACAGCACCTTTGCTTACCGAAGGATGCCATTGGACTATGTAATGCCCCTGTCACCTTTCAGGGATGTATGTTGAGTACCTTTTCTGATATGGTGGGGCAATATCTAGAGGTCTTCATGGACGATTTCTCTGTCTATGGTTCATCTTTCAGCAAGTGCTTGGAAAGTCTTAAATGTGTGCTGAAAAGATGTGAAGAAAAGAATCTGGTACTTAATTGGGAGAAGTGTCATTTCATGGTTCACAAGGGAATTGTCCTTGGACATATCATCTCGTCCAAGGGAATTGAGGTAGATAAGGCAAAAATCGATCTTATTTCTAACCTACCTCCACCCAAGAACATCAGGGACGTGCGATCCTTCTTAGGACATGCAGGATTTTACAGGCGATTCACAAAGGACTTTAGTCTCCTCTCTCGTCCTTTATGTAATCTTCTTCAAAAGGATGTTCCATACGAGTGGACTGAGCAATGCCAGGAAGCTTTCACCAAGCTTAAAGGCATGTTAACCACTGCACCCATCATGCAGCCACCCGACAGGAGCCTTCCTTTTGAGCTTATGTGCGACGCTTTTGATTATGCTCTTGGAGCGGTTCTAGGCCAGAGAAAAGATAAGAGGCCCTACGTCATCCATTATGCGAGTAGGACTTTAAATCCTGCCCAAGTGAACTACTCGACTACGGAAAAGGAACTCTTAGCCGTAGTGTTCGCCTTGGACAAATTTAGGTCCTACGATCGGATCAAGATCATTATCTATACGAGATCATGCGGCCTTTGAAGTATCTTCTTTCTAAGAATGATTCTAAGCCCCGCCTGATACGATGGATCCTTCTACTCCAAGAATTTGATTTAGAAATTAAAGATAAAAAGGGAGTAGAAAACATAGTGGCCGATCACCTTTCTCGCCTTAATACCTCTGATTCCCTTGAGGCGACCCATATCAATGACATGTTTCCCGATGAACAACTGTTCTGAGTCTCCCATTCACCTTGGTTCACTTGATATTGCTAATTATCTTGCTACGGGTTCCATACTAGTCACATTGGGATCACAAGAAGATAAAAAGAAAATTTTCACCGAGGTATGCAAATTCTTCTGGGATGATCCATACTTGTTTAAATATTGCCCAGACCAAATCTTGAGGAGATGTGTGCCAGACGATGAGCATCAGAGTGTCATCTCCTTTTGTCACTCACAAGCCTGTGGTGGTCACTTTTCTGCAAAAAAGACCACAGCCAAGATTCTGCAGTGTGGCTTCTATTGGCCCACTATGTTCAGGGACACTCATGAGTTTTGCAAAGCTTGTGAGCGTTGTCAGAAATTGGGAGCATTGTCCCATCGAAATATGATGCCTTTGAATCCCATTCTTATCATAGAGGCATTTGATTGCTGGGGCATCGATTTCATGGGACCATTCCCCAAATCTTTTGAAAATTTATATATTTTGCTTGCCATAGACTATGTCACTAAATGGGTCGAAGCGATTCCGTGTCGGAATAATGACCATCGCACGGTTATTAAATTCCTAAAAGAGAACATTCTTTCCCGATTTGGAACGCCTCGAGCTATTATTAGTGATGGGGGCTCACACTTTTGTAATAGGCCATTCGAGAGTTTAATGAAGAAATACAGTATCTCTCATAAGGTGAGCACCCCATACCACCCACAGACAAGTGGGCAAGCTGAGATTTCTAATAGGGAGATCAAACACATTTTGGAGAAAATGGTTAACCCTGACCGTAAGGATTGGTCAATTCGATTGACCGATGCCTTGTGGGCTTACCGTACTGCTTTTAAAACCCCTATTGGAATGTCTCCCTTTAGACTCGTCTATGGGAAGGCTTGCCACTTGTCTGTGGAGTTGAAACATAGAGCCTACTGGGCGATCAAAAATCTAAATTTCAATCTGAACAATGCTGGCTCGCTACGCAAACTTCAATTAAATGAACTTGAAGAAATTCGGAACGACGCATACGAGAACTCGAGAATTTACAAGGATAGGATGAAGGCGTTTCATGACCAACATATTCTACGTAAATCATTCACGCCTGGTCAGAAAGTCCTTTTGTATAATTCTCGATTACATCTCTTTTCGGGTAAGCTTCGATCTCGTTGGACCGGCCCTTACATTGTTGTTACTGCCTATCCTCATGGGGCCGTTGAGATAAGAGACCCCGACAATGGCAAGGAGTTTAAAGTAAATGGACATCGCTTAAAGCCATTTGTCGAGAAATTTGATTCAGAGGACATGTCCATGCCTTGACTGATCCTGTCTACCAGGACTGATCTCCTAGTCTGATGGAGGTATAGGTAGGTTTATCGCTTTCATAGGACTAGGGTAGTTGCTTTATTTGTCTGGCTGAAGACGGTAAACTTAGCGCTCCTGGGAGGCAACCCAGCTTTTTATTCCATTTTATTTTCCTAGTTAGTTAGTTCAATGTTTGTGGGTAACATTACTGCAAACCCTCACGAGACTACAACTCGTCCACTAGGGGCAACCTAGGGGTTTAAAGGCTTGTTGCATATGCTAAATGCAATCGAGAGCACCTGCGAAAGTGGTATAGGTAGGATTTTATTTTTATTATTCTTGTTTTATTTTCTCTCTCGTGCTGACCGGATTCCATGCTGCGATCTCTTGGAAAGTCTCTCACGATTCATCATTCAGTTACTATCTTCCCATCACTTCATATTTACTTTTCGTTGTCCCATGTGTATTGCATATTCATATCTTTTACATTGAGGACAATGTAGATTTTAGGTTGGGGGTGGGAGATTAGGTAACCTAATCAGTGTTTTTCTTGGTCTTGAGCAAAAATTGTGAAAATTTTTAAATTTTTTCTGGAAATTCTTGTGAATTTGAAGTGATTTTGACGACTATTACGTATTGTTGGTAATTCATGACTTTTGGATTCAGTTATCTGTAGATTTCACAGTTAAGTTTGAATTATTAATCCATGATTAGAAGTTGTAAACATTGATTGAGTCATGATTTCACATACCACATCTCACTTACACATTGAGATTTTAGTTTGATATTGAATGATTAACTTGGTAATCACTGAGCATGAAAGAAACCAGCCTAAAAGATTTGGCCATCAGGGTATAAGAAAGAGTTGCACCATGGGTTTGCTCCCTATAGGTGTGGATTCGATTTTTCATGATTAACAATTAAAAAGAGTTGGGCGACTAGTTCCACCATAGGTTTGCTCCCTATAAGTGACAATTTGATTCCCATCTTGACAAAAAAAAAAAAAAAAAAAAACCTAGAAAAATGAAAGAATGATCTGTGAGGCAAAGTTCTGGTTTAGGTGATGGTAGTTATGAATTTTCTGATTGATTACCAATGATATCATGAAATCGACAATTTGATCTTTTAATGATGGTAAGCTGAGATTTCACTATACACCCATCGAACTTAATGTTTGAAATATTCTAGTTTATGGATTAATATTTGAACTTGATTATGAAATTCACCGTGCATGGGAGGCCAGGAGAAATTGATAATCAACATTCATGAATCCTAAGATTTCTCATATCTGGATTGTTTTTCAAAATATCACTCGGCTTCACAAGAATTGTTTCGTAATTCTCAACTTAATGTTCGCATATTTTGCTCGGGACTAGTAAAATGCTAGTTGGGGGTTGTGTTGAGTGTCAAATATTGCATATCAGACCCCATTTATTACCTGGATTTATGAACATAATACTGTTTAACGGCCTGTTGTAATCATGTTTATGATGCAAGGTGCAATTACAAGCTGGAACTGGAAATGATGATAAAAGCATAGATTTAATGCTCTGATGACACTAAAGGCAAGGGACGGACTCCAGCAGACCACGATTGACGGAATTACTCGCCAAAGATCCGCGGAAATCGAAAAACTGAAGCTCAAGTGGCCTGAAAGTCAGAAAAAATGTAAGATCACAGGGTTCCCACCATCCGTTCTGCTCGAAACTTTATACATGGTGAAGAGCATAAATGAACCGTACATGTCGAATTTCGGCTCCTGGATCTCTGTGGAAGTGGCTTAACGGCTAGATCAGCCCATAAATTATCAAATCTGGGGCCCACCTGCTACTTGGATATGCTTCACAATTGGTCTCAACGCGTAAAATGAGGTGGAAAAACGGATAGACGGTACGAATTTCTCTCAAACATCACAGTGGAGCCCACATGACGGTGTGCGTGCATTCAATGCACGCACACACGAGCCGCACCGGACCCGCGTTCGGTCAACCAGACGGCTGACCCGTCTTCCTTCGAGCGCAGGAACAGCAGACGGATGCTGTCCATCCGATTTTCAGTAGTGGGGCCCACTCATCGTCCTGTTCGTACGGACTTTGATCGCTGAAAAATGCAGGATGGACGGCTGGGTTACAATCTCATGGGACACCACGGTTTGGATCCAAAAATGGGCCTTCCCTAATGGTTTTTCATGAGGATCCCAGTGGACGGAATGGATTCTCCATACCCATCAAGGTGGGGCCCACCGACCGTCACAGCACAGAGCCTGCGGCGTTCACTTGTGGGCCATCATCACGGCTCGGAGGTCTGATCCGGACCATTCAGCAGACTCCCACGGTCTTTATGATCAAAGCCTAGGTGGCCGAATCATAGAAATCAGTGGAGATTGGTTTCCATTCATCCAGATAAAGGACTGACGGTGACATGAAAAAGATGGGTGGGACACACCAATTTTGGTCCAAAAACAGTCTATCTTTACTGAAATTTCACGGGGATCCCAATGAGCGGATTGGATGCCGCAGAAAAACACGATTCTGGGCCCCACCTTAAGTTTAGCGTAAGCCTAGTATAGGGGAATGCGAACAGTTTTCCGCACTTGTCCTACTTTGCGGAAGATACTCCATCCGCACCTTTTCAGGACTCCAGCACAGACTCTTCCTTGGACGACCTTCCCTTGCTGTTGTTATGAAAGAGAGAGAGAGAGAAGAGAGGAAGGGATCATCATCTGGAGATTGACTTACGGCTAGAGAGGGAGCTTGGCTTAGAGCTTGGGCTTGTGGAGCAGCTGTTGAGAGAGTTCTGTTAAGGTTTTGTTTTGTTGTGATTATTTTTAAGGGACTCAGCCAAATCATGTCCGGCTAAAACCCCTTAGCTAGGGCTAAGGGGTGAAGCTTGTAGTGAGATGGGATTTTACGTTATGCCTTTAATTTATTTCTTTTTGTGAATTGAATTGATATTAGTTTGATTATTTAAGGGAATACTTTTAGTTTTTAATGGTCTGTTGTGACTAAAATTACAATGGATCTGCGATAGCTTTGAGTATGTTCCTTTCCTCTTTATGTTTATGACGTCAGGAAGCCCTGTTGTTCACCATCGTCTCCTGGGCATGGTTGGATGTCGGTACTCTTCCTAACCTTCATAATCATCTGATTGGTTGATAATTAGTTTAATTCTGTTGTTTACTTTGTCTCCTGGGCATGGTCTGGTGATGGAATCCATTCTAATTCATACACCTTTCATCCCTTGAAAATTATATCAATGTCAGTTCAGTTAATTTCCATGATTTGTGAAGCAGGCATAAGGTCTCCCTGATCTCTACAAGTGGATCCTCTGAATCCCTAGTTTTTATGTCATCTGCTCTGTTATCATGCGTCCTTCTTATTTCCGTGCTTTTATCATTACTTAGTCTGTTCCAAGGATCCTGCTTGCCTGGGAGAGAGTGCGTGAGTGCCGAAAGATTGACGTTGAAGTGGAGGCACTCCGAGCTGAGGTGGGAGTCCTGCGGGATGAAGCGACTCTCTTCCTACAGGAGCAGGGAGAACTGCGCCGACGAGTTGAGGATGGGAAGGCCAGGGAGCTTCATCTGCAGGAGGCTATTACTGGCCTCGAAGCCAAGGAGCTGCAGTTGCAAGGGATGGTGGAGGATTTCAGAGCTCGCTGTGACGCTGCTGCCGCCGAGCTGACCCGGGCTAGGGTTCATGCGGACTCGCTGGCCCATGAGAATGCTCGACTAAGCGGGGCCTTGGAGCGGGCTAAGGCGGAGGCGGCGGAAGAACAGGCCCGAGCTGTCGTTCAGGCGAGGGAAGCACAAAAGGTCGAGGACAAAGCTTCTTTTGCTGAGGCAGTTGCTGATGCCGCAGTTGCAGCGGTAGAAGCTTCCAGAACGTCAAAGGAGAGGGACGCTTAGGCGGCCAAGTTCTATGGTCGTGGCTATGACGATTGCATTGAGGCGGTCCTGGGTTTCTACCCGGACCTTAACCTTGACTCAATATTACTCGAAGAAGCCGAAGAGTCACCTGAAGATGAAGTCCGCCCGGATCAAGCCCCAGATTCTCAAGCTCCTCTGCCCTTGCATAGTTTAGATTTATCCTTCCCCATTTTTTTTGAACTGATTGAAATCCTTTTTCTTGGTTACTTTTATAACCTTCTAATGGAGGTCAGTGGATGATGATTTTGGACCCTATAGGGGGCGTATGAATGATGATATATTTTCTCTTTTTTTATATGTTGATCCGTAGTTGATTTCTTGTTGAATGCTGACGGTAGGTTACTTGATTGTTAAAATGGGAGGTTAACTTTGTTTGTGGCGCAGCCAGAGCTGACCTTACCTTTCGGTGAGTTGGCGTTTCCCAACATCTTATTGTTGAGCTTTTTTGGCTTGCTTATTGGGTCCGGGCCCCTAGGTGGTTGGCTCATCCCACAATTGTTAAGACTCTTCCGCTTTATCCGTTAATTTGCGAGCCGACCCCTATGTTAAGGGAGTCGACTCAGCGCTTAGGCTTTTCCCCTAGTTTAGGGGATACCGTGTAGAATTTGTGGGATAACGTATTGATCCCTTTTCAAGGGATTACTCTGTTAAATCCACTCCTGCATATGAGAGGCGACTTTTACTTAGTCTAGAATCTGTTCATATAGATGAGAAGAGGCGAATTTTATTAAGAGCCTTAAAGGCTTGTTGCTCGGAAGCGTACATTTATTGAGAGCCTTAAAGGTCAGCCCGTCATGGATAATAAACTTTCAGATGCTCAGCATTCCAGGGATGGGGGAGCTGGCGACCTTTAAGGTCTTCTAGGTGGTAGGAGCCTAGTTTGGTTGATTGAATGACCCGATAAGGCCCTTCCCAGTTTGGTCCGAGTGTACCCGCCCCCGGCTCGGCGGTATTCTGGAACACTCGACGAAGGACTAAGTCCCCTGGTCAGAATCGCCTAGCCTTGACTTTCAAATTATAGAACCATGCCACTTGTTGATGCCGAGCAGCGACTCTGAGCTTCAAGGTATCTCTAGTTTCTTCAAGCAAATTCAAGTTTGCGGCAATCTGTTCAAAATTCTATTTTTCTTGGAAGGTCCCGACTCGGGCCGTAGGAAGACCAATCTCCACTGGCACCATTGCCTCCGAGTTATAGGAGAGCGAGAATGGGATTTCTCCTGTTGAGGATTGAGCTGTGGTCCTATAGGCCCAAAGAACAAACGGAAGTTCTTTTGCCTACCTGCCTTTCGCTTTTTCCAGTTTTGTCTTGAGATGATGTTTAATGACCTTATTGACTGCTTCTACTTGTCCGTTCGACTGGGGGTATCTGGGAGAAGAGTATGCGTTCGTGATGCCGAGTCCTCGGCACATGTTTCGAAATTTGTCGTTGTCAAACTGTCAGCCATTGTCTGATACGATGGTTCGCGGAATCCCGAACCAACAGATGATGTTTTTCTAGACGAAGTCGACCACCTTCTGCTCTGTAATTTTGGTGATCAGCTCGGCCTCAACCCATTTGGTGAAGTAGTCCACGGCGACAATGGCGAATTTGACTTGCCCTTTCCCCGTGGGTAGAGGGCCGATAATGTCGATTCCCCACTGAGCGAATGTCCAGGGGCCACTCATAGGAGTCATTTCCTCTGCCGGTTGTCTCGGCACGACCGCAAATCATTGGCATTTATCATATTCCAGACGTAATCTTTGGAATCCTCCTTGATAGTTAGCCAGAAGTACCCTTGTCTGAGTATCTTCAGGGCCAAGGCCCGACTGCCAGAATGGTTTCCGTAGATTCCTTCATGAATCTCTCGCATGACGTATTCCGCCTCATCGGCACAGAGACACCTGAGGTAGGGCTGGGAATGTCCCTTCTTGTACAAGATATCGAGCTGCTCGGACTCTGAGCCGCCTGGCTTCTAGCCTGTCCGAGGGAATCTCTCCTGTCATGAGATAATTAAGGATCGAGTCCATCCAGCTCGGACTCACTCGAACTGGGTTGACTTCTTTCTCCTTGCTGATGCTTGGTTGTTCCAAAAATTCAACGGGGATGATTCGTGAGATCTTCCCCTCCGCATCTAAGGCGAGTCGCGCTAGGGCATCGGCCCATGAATTTTCTGCCCTTGGGATTTGATGGATCGTGCATTTACGAAATTTCTCGATTAATTTTCTCGCATCATCAAGATAGGCCATCATCCTTGTTTCCTTAGCTTCGTACTCGACAGAGATGTGATTTACCACCAGTTGAGAGTCGCATCGGACTTGGAGAGACTGGACACCCAAACTTGTGGCCAGTTTGAGTCCGGCTAACAAAGCTTCATATTCCGCCTCATTGTTTGAGGCTCTGAATCCCAATCTGATTGCGTATTGAATGGTTGTGGAGTCGGGTGCAGTCAAAACGATCGCGGCCCCGGCCCCTTTGATATTGGACGACTCGTCCACATAGAGAACCCATCCTGGATCTGATATTACTTTTTGATTGCTCGGAGGAGAGGGCAAACTTGCTTCGACTTCGGCACCGATTTTTTCGGCGCTCGGAGTGAATTCGCCGATAAAGTCGGCCACGGCTTGCCCTTTGATTGTCGTTCTCAGGCAAAACTGAATATCGAACTCACTAAGCTCGATGGCCCACTTAGTTACCCGACCTGACACCTCGGGCCTCTGGAGAACTTGCCTGAGAGGGGAGTCGGTTAACACAATTATCGAGTGAGCTTGGAAGTATGGGCGTAGCCTCCGAGCTGAAATAATGAGGCTAAGTGCCAACCTTTCCAGGGGTGAATATCTCGTTTCTACTGGCACCAAAGCTTTGCTCACGTAATAAACAGGGTATTGTTTACTTCCAACCTCTCTAATTAGAGCCGAGCTTACGGCTGAGGCTGAGACAGCGAGGTAGAGGAATAGGGGCTCGCCTTCTTCAGGTTTGGATAGTAGAGGGGGTGAACCAAAGTATTGCTTCAGCTGCTGGAAGGCTTGCTCGCACTCTGGCATCCACTCCGCCTTCTTATGACCCTTCCATTTCTGGAAGAAGGGGAGGCACATATCCGTTGCTCTGGAAATGAAACGTCCGAGCGCTGTGACTCGACCCGTAAGGCATTGTATATCCTTGACGGTTTGAGGCGAACTCATGCCGAGGAGCGCCTTGATTTTCTCTGGGTTCGCCTCGATACCCCTCTGACTGACTTGAAAATTGAGGAATTTTCCCGAGTCGACTCCGAAAACACACTTTGTTGGATTCAGCTTCATCTGGTATTCTTGGAGGACGGCAAATGTTTCTCCAAGATCCGCCAGATGATCGACTGCTTTGATACTTTTTACTAGCATGTCATCGACATATACTTCCATTGTGCGTCTGATCTGTTTGGAGAACATCTGGTTTACTAGCCTTTGATACGTTGCCCTAGCATTTTTCAGGCCAAATGACATGACCCGGTAACAGTAGAGCCCCTTGTTTGTGACAAAGGTAGTCTTCTGCCTTTCCGGGGGATGCATCGCGATCTGATTATATTTGGAGTAGGCATCCAGGAAAGAGAGCAACTCGAGGCAGCAGAAAACTGTCTTTCGGGCAAGCTTTGTTCAGATCCGAGTAATCTACGCAGACCCGCCATTTCCCGTTGGCTTTCTTTACAAGGACTACATTTGCGATCCAATCGGGATAATGCACTTCTTCTATAAATCCTTCGTTGAGCAGGACGGAGACCTCGTCAGCTATTGCCTCATACCGCTCGGCATCGAACGGCCTTCTTTTTTGCTTGATGGGTTTATAACCTGAATCCACATTTAGTCTATGGACCATGACTTCCGAAAAAATTCTGGGCATATCTTAGTGTGACCATGCAAAGACGTCCCTGTGCTGTCGTTGGAGCGTTAGGACTTCATGCCGTTGTTCAAGGTTCAGTGACATCCCGAGTTGAACAGTTCTGCTCGGATCAGCTTCATCAAGTGATACTTTTTCTAGGTCTTCCACAGATGAGCACTCCACAGGCCCTCCGGGGTCTAGGACGTTGATGAAAAATGCCTGCTTAACTGATCCTTTCTTTACCGCCACCGCATAACATCTTCGATTTTCTTGTTAGTCGCCTCAGAGGTAGCCTATCCCGCCTTCAGCGGAGAATTTCATCATCAGGTGGTAAGTAAAAACGACCGCTCTCATTGCGTTAAGAGACGGTTTGCCCAGGATGACGTTGTGTACAGATGACACATTAACAACTAAGAAGTCCACCATAAGTGTGACTTGATGTTGCCCTTCTCCCACAATCACGGGAAGGAAAATGGCTCCTTCAGAAATCACTCTTTCCCCAGCAAAGCCTTGCAGAGGGGTTTTGTAACGCCCCGGTTTTTGAGACCCGAGTATATCACTCGTCTCTTGAAAACCCAGGTGTTAACTAATAAGCAAAAGGATAATCAACTCAAATCAAAGTGCGATTAATGGAACCAAGCGTAGTATAGATAAAACCCAAACCGTAATAATATCCTGGGCCACTCAGCTGGGGCCCATATACAAAACCTCAATTCTTGAAATGAGTTGAAATGTTAATAAGCAAGAAAACTACTGATTTAATCCAAAATAAGCAGCTGCCTCCTGGTACGGCTCCTCATTGTAAGCCTCCTCCTCGGCCTCCATCGCCTCCGGCTCCTCCGCAACTCCCTCTATCCCTGTGTCCTCTGTACGGTTGAATATTGATGAATGAGTGGCCAACTCAGTGTGATCTCCCGCTAAGATTACACACCGCCGCCCTAAACAAGGAATAGCATAAAAGCATACAGATAATCCAAAACACAGTAGATGCAGTCTTTTTAAATGCATGAATGTATGAATGCAATTGTCGGCCCGGGGAAAACGTCCAGACGGCCTATGTCCCGGGAAAAACATCCGGACGGACATGGGGGTCGTCACCCAGGGATAAGACTGGTCATCAGCGTAATCGCAGGGCAGAGTGATCCAAGTCAATATCACAGTCGAATGACTGGTCACAAGCGCAATATTCTGCGTAATCGCAGGGCAGAGTGATCCAAGTCATCGAAATATGCTATGTATGCATGACTTGTCAGCCCATTATTAGTCCATTTGCAATCAGCCAATTTAAGTAAGCTCACGGTCACTACGGGGAGCACATGGCCTAGCGTAGGCCGACGGCTCGGGCATAGTGTCCAATTCCCACCATCCCCGGCCCATAAGACTACCGTCTTAGGGTGTGTGTAGCACCCACAAACATGTGGTCAATCAATTTTAATGTACAGGGGCTACCACCAATGCCGACTAGGGGTGAAATGTTGAAATTACCAAAAGTGGCGTTTTAAACATGTCGGCATGAATGGTTCAAAGACGAGTAAACAACGATATTTGGAAGGGTTATGAATTTCACCCCAAGTCAGTTAGGTGAAACCACA
Source organism: Magnolia changhungtana (assembly GCA_030180095.1). Taxonomy (NCBI): domain Eukaryota; kingdom Viridiplantae; phylum Streptophyta; class Magnoliopsida; order Magnoliales; family Magnoliaceae; genus Magnolia; species Magnolia changhungtana. Next base: position 4,182,898 of record JASAUF010000554.1, read on the forward strand.
CATGGATGGTAAACCCCGCGGTCCAGTACCATAACCACAACCTCCATGTCAGGGGCCTACTTATATCACAACCAATCTAGTTACACCCTAAGCACGGACTCTCCTTTACTAGGACTTCCCGTGGAGAGATTTTAGCAATATGTGTATCATAGCAACATATATTACAATATGAAAAGGAAATAAGGAATGACACATGTATTCCTATCAATATACAACAACTGAGTTTACATGGCATAAATGACTAGACTATTTACTTAGATAGTTCAAAAATATCAAGAGTAAGCATGAGAATTATTATGTTTAACAGATAAATCAAGTAAATATGGTTTATTCTCATACACAGTTTATCATTAGTCTAGCTAACCATTTTCACTAATAAAACTGTTATTTCTGGTCTAGTTAAGGGTGCAAATCTTAAGGGGAAAGAAATCATCACCAGATACGTTGTAGGTTGTCCTTTGGTGTGAGCCTTCTTGAGAAGCTAGAGTCTCTACGTCACTTGAACAGATTCCTGGAGACTTCCCTTGCATTAGTTGATAAGTTCTAAAATTCTGGGATGTCATGGTTAGTCGAATGACTCTAATCATGATGGTCTGACGCTTATTTGAGAGGAGTACATGCCCGACAATACTTGTCCCAATAGGTAGGCTCAATATATAGTTTATTTAGTTGGTGGGATTCATTGTACAGACCGTGCAAATAAATATCTACCTCGTGGTGGGGCCCCCATATGTGACCACCACCCTATTGAGGAGCTTGCACACCATATATATGATATATACGTCGCCTGGTATATCCATGTATATTATATTGACATTATATGGTGTGTCATATTTGCAGCAACGGTACCTTTTTAATGCACGTGGCTTCACACATGCGTGGGTTCCACGTAGGCCCTTACATATACAACATGTATATCAATGTGGGACCCACACGTGTGGTCCACCAACCAAATGGATGGACGGTCTGAATATGCCCAAGGTGGACTATGTCCAGCCTTTGGACGGCCCACGATAAACACACGTAAGAGGCATGCATGCAGGACTCACCATGCATGCACGTATGAGGCAGGGTCACCCATGCACCTATGCACGTGTGCATCTTTACACATGCGTCATGGGTGTCGAATCTGAACGGTCCAAAATATGTGGAATCGTGAGACACCTTAGGGCGTAAATTTTCACCTTGGTCTGAGATTCCAGTGGGCCATAACAAAGATGATTTCAACTCAAAGGAAGAAACTGTTTGCATTTCCCATGGCCCACCGAAGTTTTGGTTCAACCTAAAAATTAGGACCAGGGGTTTTCATGAGGTCCTGCTCCAAGTGGACCGCTCAGATCTTCCAGACTGATGAGATCTCAACGTTTTTCAATCAGTTCACGTGGGCTGATTGGCAAGTGACGTTGCCATGCATACACTATTTATTTCCATGCATACACTATTTATTTCTCCTCACAGGTGAGTCCCACATGAGCATGGGTATTGAATCCAAACTGTCCATAAGATGTGTAATCTCAAGAAACCCCAGGGGGTGAACTTTCACCCTGATATAAGACTCTGGTGGGCCATAGCAAGGATAACTGCAAAACAAAGGAAGAAATTGTTTGCATCTTTCAGGGCCCACCGAAGTTTCGGTTTGATGTAAAAATGGGAACCAAGGGGTTTCACGAGACTCTGCTCTAGGTGGACCATTCGGATTTTCAAGACTCATCAGGTATGATGAGATCTCGAATGTTTGCAATCAGTTAACGTTGGCAGGTGGTGGCACCCACTGTTTCATCGTACCGTTGCCCACATGCATAGTTCATTTACCTCGCATGTGGGTCCCATGTAAACACGGGTGTCGAATCGGAACGGTCCATGAGATGCGAAATCCCAATAAACTTTAGAGGGTGAACTTTCACCTTGATCTAAGATTCCAGTGGACCATGGCAAGGAGGATTCCGAATCAAAGGAAGAAACTATTTGCGTCCCTCATGGCCCACCGAAGTTTCGGTTTGAAGTGAAAATTGAAACCAAAAGGTTTTATGGGGTACTGCTTCAAGTGGACCGTTCAGATTTCCGAGACTCACCAGCCATGGTGAGATCCTAATTTTTTTTTTGGCAAATCAGTTCACGTAAACTGATTGGCAGGTAAGTGTTGTTTTCCACGCGGTACACGTGTACCACTTGTTCTTCTTCACCAGTGGGTCCCATGTGGACCTTCCATGTATAAAACCCAAGGTGGGTCCCACGTCCGAGGCCAGAATGGATGGACGGCCTAGATGAGCACCCCCTTCGTTGTATCGTATGGACGGTGCGTGTGTACATGCTATATATATATATATATATATATATATATATATATATATATATATATATATATATATATATATATAGACAGATGTATCTATTTAGTTTTATTGCTACTTTGAAAGAGGCGCACTGTGCTGGATGTCATTGAAAGACGTCCAGCCCATGGTCCATTTCTGGACGATCATCCATGATGGACGGTCCTAGAACGCTGCCCGGGGGTAACCCACCATGGTACAACCCGCCATTTGTTGGTGGGGCCCACAGTTAATGTAGGACCTACTGTCCAGGAAGCCCACAACCAGGCCCACCTGCAATCTGCAGGCCCAGCCAGCAGTGACGTGAAAATAGACCTTCTACTGCACGCTGCAGGAGCAGTTCCTGGCTTCGGTTTTCCGCTCGACCATGGTCCGATCCTGGCCGTTTCTCAGCCCCAAGCAGGGACTATTTAGATCATGGTTTGGCCCCAAGTAGGGCCTGATGAAAACTGATTTTGGGACTGCAACATGGCGGCAGTGAAGAGGACTGTTTTCAGTCCATCATCAATGTCATTGTCTAACTCGACCCCTCTGTTTGGAAGACAGCCATTGCTCGGCTTGTTTCTAACACAAAACAGAGCTCCACACCTCATGCTTAAGGCTCGACATGCGGTCACCATTTGGGTCCGTTGCCTGACTGAAACCCAACCACTGCTTGGTTGGTTTAAGCGCCAGAACAGGATCGTTGCATGGCCTGTTTGCAGCACCTGTTTTCAGCTCCAAACAAGGTTCAACCTAACGATTTCTCAGCTCACCCTGCTGCCATTGATTGGCTCAGGTCGGGCTGAAATCGATGTTGTAATAGGGTCGGATTTTTCCACTGAAACAGAGCCATGGGTTGGCTCAGTTCCAGACCAAAACAGGGACCCAACGACAGTCTCAACAGTCCGCCGATTGCCACTAATTGGCTTGCCCTCTGAGCTAGATTCGAGACTCTACAGAGAGCTCAAAATAGACTCGTCATGAGGCCTGAAGCGTGGCTTCAAATGGCCATTGTTTTGCCTGTCCTATCCTCACTACGACTGAACTGGACCCAGCCATTGCTCGGGCTTGGTTCCCGTCCAGGCGAGTATTATCTATACTAGCTAAAGCTTATGAAAATAACGGACGGAAGAGGTCTTCTCGTGGGGTGTTTGGAGCTTTTCTTACCTGAGTTAAAACAGAGGGTGGGTTTTCCTTCTCACTCGGCGTGATTTCGAGGGCTACAGTGTCCTCTCTTTATAGTCAGCGAGAGAGAGATGGACGGCTATGATTGTCCACAACGTGGACGGCCGAGCTTAGCCCTTCCCAAAGGGGAAGTCGGTTTCCCTCTCTCACCTCTCCACACGCCCCTCGGTCGGGCTATCTTTGGCATGAAATGGACGGTGGCAGTCAATCTGCTTCGTCTGAAAACGAATGATCAAACGGCTATGCCGTTCTGATCGTGCGGGTCCCATGAATGGTTTGAACGGTTTAGAACGTTCAGAAAGTGGCCATGGTGGCCCACTTATAGATTTGAAGTAAGTCGGTTTAAAATATCCGTTAGCGGGAGAGATTGGTATTTTTACAAAATGGTCGGTCAAGGCATGTTTGACCGAGCCAATGGTTTTGGTGCACCTCATGCGCAGGTATTCTTTGTGCATAAGCATTGTGTAGAGACCTACTGAAAGGTTACTACCACAATCCACTCCATCCATTTACATTGGGGACCCTACTCAGGGATCCTGGTCCATTTTGGATCGATGGAGAGTCCTACGTGGCCCATTACGTACCTTTTTGAGCTATTTTGTTGGCCTATCTGGCATGATCTGTTGGCCGGTTGGACCCAATATTTGTCTTCAACGGTTATTGTCAAGTACTAGTTACGATGAAAGCACGATTTGTCACTAACTAGTTCTCATGTATTGGTGACAAGTGTATTACAACAGTATTAACTATCGTAATGACTTTAATTTAGAGTATCCGAGTAGTCTCACCTTCCTGATTGTCATGGAGCGTGATCTGACCCTTGAAGACCCTGTTGGATGGCTTTAACATCGATCGGAATCCCCATCCTGTGTATGTCGAGTTCAAGTTTTTTTTGGTTAACCCAAATAAATTTTGTGTGGGTTTAAAAAGCAACACCCGTGTACTGAAGGTACGGGGTGTTACAGGTTTTCACAGGCCTGATATGAGTCCATGGAATCCCCATTCTTTCAAAGGCTTTAGAGTAGAGTACATCAGCCGAGCTCCCGGTGTCCACCAAAATGCGATATACTTTGCGATTCGCTATGGTCATGGTGACTACTAGGGCGTCGTCGTGCGGGTGCCGAATCTCACGTGCGTCTTCTTCCATGAAAGTTAAAGTGCATGGACTGACTCAAAGTTCCTTACTGGGCCGTTCGGTCAAATGGACGTAGTGTTCTGATTCAGACTTCCGGGAGTGAGCCTTTCGTGCCCTGTTCGAATCTCCTCCGCCGGACGAACTTCCGAAGATGATGCAAATTTTGGTGGGCTCCTCCGCGGCGTTATTTTGCTGTTTCTGCTCCCTTTCCTCTCTCTGAGGGGATTTTCCTTTCTTCGTGTATCGACGCAGGTGCCCTTTTCGAATGAGAGCTTTAATCTCATCCTTAAGGTCAACACAATCATCCGTGTTGTGGCCGTGGTCTCGATAGAAGCGACAGTACTTGCATTTGTCTCGATGGTCCAGATCGGCTCTCATGCAGATAGGCCAGTTCAGTAACTTCTCCCTCTGATGTCCAGTAAGATCTGTTTGACGGATGTGTTGAGGGGGGCATAGGAACGGAACCTTCCCTTCGGCCTTCTGTTCGGACGACGATCGCGAGGAGTGCGATCATCGATTCCTTTGTTGGGCATTCGGGATTCCTCGTTCCTAGGTCTCTTCCCCTTACCATTCAGCTCAGTCACATGGACACTCTTACGGGCATTGGTGAATTCCTCCGCGTTGGTATACTTCTGAGCTCTGGCCACAAGTTCAGCCAGTGTTATTGGTGGATTCTTTCCAATGGAGAAGGTGAACTTTCCTTCTTTCAAGCCACTGAACATAGCGGCGAGGGCCATTTTGTCATCATAGTCCTCCACCAGTAACGCTTCCTCGTTGAAGCGAGCGATGTAATCCTTTGGCGACTCCTTCGACCCTTGCCTGATAGTAAGCAGGTGAGTGTTGGGCTTACGACTTTTCTTACTGCTGATGAATTAGGTTAGGAATAGTCGGCTCAACTCTGCGAAGGAGTTGACGGAGTTTGGTTTGAGTTGCCGGTACCAACTCCGAGCAGATCCCATTAGTGTATTTGAGAACCCTCAGTACATCATTGCATCCGTCGCTGTCTGAATCTGCATCCAGGAGCGGTAGGCTTCCACATGCTCGGATGGATCCCCAGATCCAGAATATTAAATGAGTGGAGGTATCCGGAACCTCTGAGACATTACCTCGTTCATGATTTTCGAGGTGAAGGGAGGTTCGGTCTCTTCCATCATTACCTGGACGGCAGCGTGAACTGATGTTGGTTGTTGTTTTTTCTTCAGAGCTAAGAACTTGTTGTTGAGCTCATCGAACCGCTTCTCCCATGGATCTCTATTTTTTGCCACAATCTCTTGGGCGTTCTCTCTCTTTGGACTTCTCCTCCCCCTCCTTCGTTCCAACTGATGACGGAGATCCGTTGGTGCCAGGGCTGAAGTAACTGAGGCATTAGTCGGAGCTCGCATTACGGTGTTCTGAGCCGAGGGTCGGATTTGGGTCGGAAGAGGATGTTGACTCGATATGAGCACCTGAGGGTGCTAGGGTGCCTCGGGCCTCCCACTCCTTGGCGCGGAGTGGGCTTCCGCAACCGGGCCGACTGGTTCGGGGATAGGATCTTCTTGAGCCGGACGTAACTGTGGCTCCCATTGCTGCTTCATCATGTTCACTTCATCACGTAAGGCTTATATCTCGCCTTACATGGCTCGATACTTGCTTGCCTGGTTGCGCGAACGTTGGAAAGGTCCTGGGGCCGATTCTGCATGAAGTAGTGATGAGGAACGAGTTTGTTCGTTTTGCTCTGGTTCCGCAGCTACTGTTTTCTTCTTTCCTCTCGCCATTATACTCGAGGATAGGAACCTGACTTTTTGTATCAGTTTCCCACAGACGGTGCCAAAAAATGTTGATGTCAAAATTCGGATTGCCCTCTACACCACGGATTGACCATAATCCTACACAAAAAGTGAGCAAAGGAGACCCTGGCTAAGCCGGGGGACCCTCCGATGCCTAAGTCAGGTCAAGGGAATCGGGGTCTAAGTTGAAGGGTAGAGGGAGAGTGCCAGATGTTGCATACCTGTAGCAATGACGTCTTCATGTATTTATACCTGACTGTATGATGATCCGCGTCCACTAATCACGGCACGATTCTCTCAATCAAGGAGATTTTAAGATCATGTAGATACTGTATGCAATTCAAGGATCACGTAATACGATACGTGCATCATGCGTATCTGCGAGCGACATTACCGCCCACGTCATCTTATGACAGTTTCTAAGTTCAGCTTGAGGAGCGTCCGCCTTCGCCTCGGAGTATGCAGTAGGCTTGGACCGTCCCGTAGGTAGGTTTCTGACTGGCAGAAGATATAGGCCTTCGTTGAACTTCGTCTGTTCTAATGATCTGGGCCGAGCGGTCGGTTATCCCTCCGATCGGATTAACATGCCACGGTGCCTCGGAATCATGAGGGGCTTGGATCTTCCCATAACATAACCTATTGATCGTGTCAAGAAGACCTAAATGAAGGGATTAGCTGGATCCAAATCTTTTGTGGTTCACAAAAAGTTTTTAATGGTCATTCATCATTGTTTTTAGTGTCATGGTCTACTTGAAATTTAGATCTTCTTAAGGTTTGGGATTGCGTCCGAAAATGAAATTGAAAAACGAATGAACAGAATAGATATACAACAAATATATCAAGATGGCCCCACATGGTTAGTAACACACACTAAGGTGTTACCCGGGTAACAGCTAATCCGCTCTGTAACTCAAAGCTCTGGTGGGCCACCATGTATGTTTTTTGTGTTATATCAACACTCTTTATCGGTTTCATCAGCTTATTTCAGGATATAATGGCAAATGTGGCCATATATCTTTCCGGCTAAGGAATGGGAAATCTTTCTCCTGTTACATTAATCAAATGTTTCATTTCATGTGGTAAAAGTCATCTCTTGACATCTAAAAGTAACTGGACCTCCCCATACGAAACAGCAGGTGATACTGAGCTTGAAATCTTCCTGGCTTCACTGCGATGTTTAGATGCAATCTAACCTATTTATAAGGTGACTAGCACCGGTTCATGAACATCAATATAACCCTTATCGAAAACTTGTACGAGTCGGCTAAGGTTTCAACGGCAGGTATTCAATATCCTCACTATTAGCTGCCCATTTGAGTTTTGAATGTCCCTTGTATTTTTCCTCATGTCCTGAAACGAGATGACAACAGGAATATCGGCGGCCACAGGGTTTTGGATTACAGAGAGATGGGTAACCCTTGGTATATAAGCAATTGGTATCAAAGAGTTTTAGAATGCACACGTGCCCCTACCTGTTACCTGGCCTGATCATAGTTTAAAAACTCCAAAACTCTACCCTGTATGCATTCCAGTGAGGTGGACTCAGATTTGAACAGACTCGATCCTATAAAATATATAATTATTTAAAATTAATAGACATATAAGTTTAGTCATAAATTAAATAGCATCGGGCAACATGAATTTGCTTCAACGGGACTGACGCAGATTCATTCTTCTCTTGCGATTGTTTTTTTATTATTTATTTTTAATAAAAAATTCACGGCAATTCATATAGAGTTGGGTGAGTTCTTGAATCGATTTGATGAGTCGTGTTGAGTTTGGACAAGTCAAGCTCGTGGCCTAGTTTTCAAGAGATTTAGCTTGAAATCACATTGACACTACAAGAAAAGGGGGCTTTAGCCTCAGTTCAAAATTGTGGCTAAAAAGGTTAAAAACTGAGGCTAAAGCCTTTAGCCTCAGTTTTGCCTCAGTTATCCAAACCGAGGTTGAAACCCCTGTGGCTAAAGGCTTTAGCCTCAGTTTTAGCAACCGAAGCTAAAATAACTTTTATAGCCTCGGTTCTTCAAGTGAGGCTAAAAACTTTTTAGCTTCAATTTTCTCGAAATGAGGCTAAATCAAAATTTTAGCCTCCATTGTTTTCAACTGAGACTAAATCCAAATTTTAGCCTCAATTGCCTTCAACTAAAGCTAAATCTATTTTTAACCTTGGTTTTCAACAACCGAGGCTAAAGCCTTTAGCCACGGGAGTTGTAGTCTCAGTTTAGGTAACTAAGGCAAAATTGAGACTAAAGATAAATTTAGCCTTTGTTGACATCAATTGAGGCTAAAATCAATTTCTAACATCATTTATCAATAATCGAGGTTAAATCATTTATTTTAACCCATTTATAAACCTATACATATTCAGTGGCCATTGATCAAATGGCTTGCATTTTTGTTCTCATAAGGTAACAACTCATGGAGAAAAACATGAGAATCACACCCACTTTTCAAATTGAAATTTTAGTTTCTATTTGGAATAGAAATCTGGGAAAAAAAAAAAAAAGAATTCAACAACTGAAGCTTTGATCAACCGCCATCATTGGATTCAAATTCAGATTGCTAGATCTTGACCGCAACAACTGAAGCCTCTGGTCCATCTCAGAGAAATCAGCCAACATGTTGGAGCTGTAGTTGGGAGAGATCTGGTGCATCATCGGCAGTGGAAGCTTTCCTCTGCTAACTGCCATAATCACAGGATCGATGAATTCAATATCAACATAGCTGCTATTTCCAGCAACTTCTTGTTGCAGATTCAAATTAGCTGAACTACCAAGGAATAGATACTGTGCACCTGAACCTGCCACAAGAAGAAATATAAGCATCCACAACAATCAGAAAAAAGATCTTACCAGTAAGAAAATAAAAAAGGAAAATAAAAAATAGATGGTAGCAAAACTGCAAGAATTTGAGCTAGTAGATCAATGGTATACAGGGTGCATTTCAACATTGAGGTCTCATATTTGAACCTTGCTTACCAGCCAATCAACAAAAACAAAAGAAAAGAAAAAGATTTTTAAAAAATAACTTGAAACTACCAATGAAAGAGGCGTGATGCATACACCATCCCATAACCTGAGGGGTACAGTTCTATACAATTTAAGTTTCAATTGGTTTTTCTTTCTCCCCCTGCATGAGAAAAGTATGGCACGATAAACTGTTGAGTACATGACGGTACACATGCACACATGGCCAAAAGTTAAATCATTAACTTGTAAAATTTCTAAAGCTATCCAGCAAAGATTGATCCGCGTATCAAATCAGTTCGTTGAAAAATGAGTGTGGATCATCTGTTTCCAGCATACAACAGCTTCCCATGTCCTTGAATTTAATTGGTCCATGTCATTTTAATGGGAATCTACATATATCGTGGTTACAAAAGGGGATAAAAATGGTCATGCCTCAGGAATCGGAAGTGAAACTAGAAAAAGACCTGATTAGCAAAGCTGAGAGCATGGGTTCTGGGCAGCTGCATTTAGCACCACGCCAATGATGAAGAAAATCCCTGCAATGAGCATGGTCAGCCTCCGACCGTGGTTTCTTGTGGTGTAGGATGCGAAGAAGGTCGAAGTCAAACCGGCCAGATACAACGATGATGTGAATAGCTGAAGGCCGTGGTTGACGTATTTGCAGTAAATGCTGTCCAAACCAGGATATTTGGTCTTTCGATAGACGACTAGGAAGAACTTTAACAAGAAGGTGTCCATCGATGTTACTCCACCTGCAACAGAGAAACCAATACACCACCATGTCAGAGGAGTGATTCATAACAATTGGACTTGCATGTTTATTTTATACTCAAAGCCGTGTTTGGTAGTCACCCAAAAAAGTGAGTTGATCTAATTGTTCAATGTAACGATTGATTTTATGCATTGGAGATCAAAATCTCTAATATATAATTACTGCTATCTAGAGTGAGATTAATTCCTATATAGGTGTTTGGTAACAGAACTAAGCATTTTTTTAAATAAAGAGTTCCAAACGGAACATGTTTTTTTTTTTTTTTTTTTTAAAGGATTGAGGTCGATTAATCTCATTGGTAAAAATAAAGAATGCAATGCACTGGAAACAGAAAGGTATGCAAGCAGGCATATTATAGCACTCAACCAGAAACATATACAAGCAGGCACCCACGACACATGCACAAAAGCATTCGGTCATTTTTAGGTGAATGTGAACTACTGATATATTTTCTTTCTTAACTGTCTATCTATTCAGACACCTACGAAGGGTTAGGGTTCTTCCGTCTGTAATATTCTTTTTGCAATGCCATCAATGATGGGTCCCATATATCTATTCTGGACCAATGAACAATGTGGCCAACTTGTACAAACTGAAAGATGGTACTGTACAAACCTTCTGTCCACAGAACTGTATAACACATCCTTGATAATATGCGTAAGATTGTCTGGAGACATCTGGGGCAACGTCTCTCCAAGGTGCACCCAACAAGATGGTCTGATAATTGTGTTGGGACTCTCCTTGAGCTTCTTTGAGAATACACATCATGCGGGATTTCCCATAAATAATATGAAATTTTGTAATTCTATATTGGCAACTTGGCATGCTTAATAACATTGTTATTTAAATTAGCAAATCAAGCATTAGCTCTATTGTTCACCAAAAGTGGGCCACTGATATTGTTGATGGGTCACCTGTTGGCCAAAGGTGATTCACTCAAGGAGATTGAAGAAGCTCAGCTGCAACATGTGTGCAAGATGCAGGACATTCAGTGGATGGGATGGCCTGCTATTAACATGTCCTGCAATGTGTAAGCTGATCATCTTAGAATCGACTCCAGAAGCAAAGGAAGAATTTCCAAGTTCAGCCAAGTGTTAGATAAATTGAGATTTCCATTATCTTGATCTAATTGCAATGGTTATTATCGATCAGAACAATATGTTTTCTGCTTATACATTGTTGGCATTAAACTCATGAGCTAAAACCCACTTTACATGGTCTGTTTGGATGTAATTTCTCAAACCTCATCTCATCTCCCACTTGGCAAAATAGGCACCAAAAAGCCAACTCAAATAAACTAATTGGATTTGTTTTTCATAAACCTTGTCTCATCCCTCACTCGGCAAAACAGACCCTAAAACCAACTCAATGAAAACCAATTGGATTGGTTTTTATCTAGTCGACTGAAAAAGTAGGCATGAAAACCCTTTTGCAAAAACTGCTATTTGTTTTTGCAGAAGTGTGTTCGAAGAGGCCCTTAGGATGTTTTACCAAAAAGAGGAACCAAAAAAGAAGGGAATATGTTAGAAGCTCATTGTATTCTCTGTTTTTGATAATTCATTTGATTATTTGTTGCTACCTACAACTTACAAGAAACAAGTCATCCTTAGAATTAGCAGTGCATATTTTTTAAAAATTACGAATATGGTACATGGAAAAGAAGCCTATGAACAATGATAACAATGTAGTTCTCTGCATTGCATGCATAAAGTAGTATAAGTCTACCAACCAACATAACAAGTCAATTCATCAGAGAAAAAGGAAAGAAAATAGAAATAAAAACCACACAACCATGGGATTTAAATGATTATGGAGGATCTTTTGTTCACTTAGTAAAATACCTTGAAAAGCATATACAGTGTTCCAGTTTCTATCTGTGATTTCAGAATTTCAAACCATAGGGTCTGTGCCTGAACAACTTTTTTTGCCTTGCCCTGAGTCCAACAAATACAAAGACAATTTGTAACATTTTTATTGAATGAAGGTACCAAAATTTTCATTATATTTGACTAACTAAATCATACAAACATTCAGCTCTTGATGATGGTTTCAAAAACAGGCGATGCCTCATCTCAAAAACTAACTGAAATGAGAAAAGGAAGAAGAAGAAGAAGAAGAACCGGCAATGGAGAGTGGGTCAGGCTTTCTTTTGCTCACGCCAACTCTTTCAGCCATCTAGAGTTGTCACATGCTAATATTCCTGAGTTTGGAGATGTTGGGGAAGGGTAATGTGGGATTGTTTTGGGATTTTGGCAAATGCAAGTGAAAGATGAAACTGGGATTTTTAAAAAATAAAAAATAAAAAAAAAATAAAAAATTAAGGAATTCTGACATGCTCATGGTTCTCTCATCATGGTACACATGGCAAACATTCCAGAGCACTGATCTGGTGAGCCACCGCCGCCAGGTGGATAGGTTATCAGATGAAAATTTCAATGAGAGGACAACTATGACCATCCGTTTTTTGCTAGTTTTTTGCTGGTTGTGCATGGGTAAAGATGCTCTAACCATTACTTTTACAGGCCACTGACCGCATGGCAGCCATATAGCCTCTGATCTCCTCATTTTTTAGATGTGGCCTATCTACCTAATGGCCTACCATAACAACTTTGGGATCACTGAAGGTATCCACCATCTACTATATATCAACTAGCAGATTATGTACTTGAATCCTATCTCCCCACACACTAATGTGCGCACAAGATCTGATCGCTCATCTGGCGTGGCCCAATCGGACAAGTTATGGCAAAAAAAATCAGGTTAATGCACTTGTAGTAAGAATTTAGCATACACATGTAGCTTTAATGATGGGTGGACCAGCCTGACCAATGCCTCGAAGTGTATTGTTCCCTAGTCTCCTGTCCATCTAAAGCTAACATCACATTTGTCTCTAGCGTCACATTTAATCAGTGGGTCCATTCTACCACTGTCTTGGATCCAGTAGAGGTGCACCATGTCAGCACAGGACAGGTGAAGCATGTCCGTGCATGAGAGATGAAGGGGGGTATTTATATCATTTTAAAAAAAAAATTGACATGTTGTCAGCAAAACTTAACAAAGGGGGAATTTGCAATAACAGATAGTTATTAAAGGAGTTGTTTGTAAACTGAATCTTTTATGTGAGTATTTGGAAATGCCCTATTATTTAGGTGGTATCATGCAAAAACACATCCTCTGAATATAGGGAGAGGGAGTAAGGTACTCTCTGGATAGACATGGATAGAAAATTACAGAGGTCAAAGGACAACGCATATGTTTGGGGTGCATAGTCAAATTGAATTGCGATTCATTATAGATGAGATGACAAAAGTAGGTGTGAAAGCAAACACAGTGACCCACAAACCCCTAATTGCAATTTTGTGCATTCTAAGTTGGACTCAAAACAATAGCAACTGCAATTTGGAGGCTAATTCTTCATTATGAATAGAGTAGAGCTAACACCACTAGGCTTATTTACTATTTGTTGAATTGAAGTAGTGCAGTTCAGCTGGAATGAACATCCAAACACAGCGGAGGTTGGCATAATGCTAAAACAATCAAACTTTCAAACATTCCAATTCTACTTAAACATGCTCAAGCTGATGGTGAAACAAACCTGTGTTTGAAATGATTCAATTTTCTATTAGCTGAGTAAAGTAACAATCAACTAACATCTTGATTAGTAACAGGTGGTTGTTCTTGGCATCGCCTGTTTTTGAAACCATCATCAAGACAAGAACTTTAGTTGCAGTTTTGCAAAAAGCAGTATGCTCCAACTTTAGTTGTGGTTTCAAAAACGATCATTGTAACAATGCTCAACATGTAAAAACGATCATTATAACAATGCTCCAATGTGCGATGAGGATTCAGATTTCTTGTGCAAGACTCAGTTAAGACAAATGAAAATAAAAGTAAAATGAAATCAAGAAAAACGACAATTGGCAAACCATGGAGGGACCATCCAATGAACGGTCCGCAACATGGACTGTCCTCCCGCATGTCCATTTTGATGTAGCACACCATGTAAGTTCCCAGAAGAGAAATTAGACGGCCCAGATGCATTATCCATCCGATCAACAACTACTGGTTCAGACGACTTGCTCTATTTTTTAAACCGTATAACATCAGGCCATTGATCCAAGGCTTAGAACCATCTAATCTATGAAATTTTTTACAGATCTACCATCAACTATAGGTTCTTGCAAATCAACGGTCGGGATCCCTGATCCATGGGCTATAAACGCACAAACTAACTCATTGAAACACTTAGGTTCTGGCGCATCAGAATTTAGTACTTGCAATTCCGCTTCCCAGAAATTCCAGAGGAAAGGCACAAAAGAATATAGAAGCCCTAAAAACCTCTGGAATTTCCAAAACCCTAATAAGAAAAGGACTGTGACTTACCTCAGTCTCTCGATTGACAGTTGCAACTCTCTGTAGTCTTCTTACCCTCCGACCGATTCTGATGTAAAACGATGTGTACGGTTGAAGTGAGACGGACGTAAGTAGAAGCCAACCACCGTCCGTTTTGCTGTTAGCGGTCAGGACGATCTAGGGTTCTCGATCGAGAAAAAACAGAAAAATAGCAAAGAAATTCCAAAAAATCAAGAAAAACGAAATTGAGAGCTAGAACATCCGATCTTCGACGAGATTTAACGAGAAAATGAGGGAACAAGAGCAATACCGACCTGCACGTCTGAGAAACGAGAATTCCGAAGCTCCTTTCGCCATCAATCGACGAAATGGTTGAAACGGAAGAAAGATATGGCGATTTCCGAGCAGAAATCGAGAGAAATGAGGGTTTTGGGAGACTTGCTTGGACTGGCTGAGAGACCTTTTGCCCGAAAAGCCTCTGACTGAGAGGAATGGTGGCTTGCTTTTGTAGCTGGGCTTTACTGGAAATAACGAAAATGCCATCGTAACTTTAGAAGGTTGAAATTGCCCTTGTTACTTTGCGATATTGGCCTCAGGTTTCAATAACCGAGGCAAAAAGGCCCGATGGATTGTATCCCAACCTTTGATTTTCAGAATTGAATGTGAGCCACTGAAAATGAAGATTTCAACGGTCTGATGGATTTTATCATAAGATCATCATCAACTTAAAAAAAAAAACAAAAAAAAAAACGTTAACTGTTTTTGCTTTACACCGTAAATTTAACAGCTACAGATCAAACGGATAGGATTGTCTCATAACTATTATTTTTAAGATATGAACCATCCATACTATGACCCTACGGATGGGCCAAACCGATTTGAACATCACCCTCCCACGTGTACCGTAGTGAGATGGTTGTTCCAGTAATGCTGCACTGTAAGCTTCACCAGTGAACTACTTCGATTTAGCACTGGGACCCACTTCCAAAAATCTGGATCCAGGTCTAGGAAAGGCTAGCAAGCACCGCACCCAGAGGCCAAACATAAACGAGTCCATCCAATTGCTTAGCTTCCGAAAAAAGGCTTCAATGATAGACGTCTTCAAGAAATAATTTTTCAGCCCACTTCCATAAATGAGTTTCCAAAAATGATGGACAAACTTTTAGCCTCTGTTACTAACCAACCGAAGCAAAATACAGACTTTTGGCCTCAGTTACTCACCAATCGAGGCAAAAGGGTAAATATTTGGCCTCAGTTGTTCACCAACCAAGGCAAAAAGACAGACTTTTAACCTTAGTTGCTCACCAACTAAGGCAAAAGGGCAAACTTTTGGCTTCAGTTTCTCACCAACCGAGGCAAAATGACAGACTTTTGGCCTCAGTTTTCAATAACCAAGGTAAAATGGTAGACTTTTGGCCTCAGTTACTCACCAACTGAGACAAAAGGGTATACTTTGGCCTCAGTTTTCAATAACCGAGGCAAAAAGGCTGGCTTTTGACCTCAGTTTTCAATAACTGAGGCAAAAGGGCAGACTTTTAGCTTCAGTTGCTCACTAACCGAGGCAAAAAGGCAGACTTTTGGCCTCAGTTTCTCACCAACCGAGGCAAAAGGATAAACTTTTAACCTCAGTTGTTCACCAACCGAGGCAAAAAGATAGACTTTTGGCCTCAGTTACTCACCAACCGAGGCAAAAGGGTAGACTTTTGACCTCAATTTCTCATCAACCGAGGCAAAAGGGCAAACTTTTTACCTCAGTTCTCAACAATCAAGGCAAAAGGACAAACTTTTAGCTTTAGTTGCTCACCAACTGAGGCAAAAGGGTAGAATTTTGACCTCGGTTGCTCACTAATTGAGGCAAAATGGCAGACTTTTGGCCTCAGTTCTCAATAACCAAGGCAAAAAGACAGACTTTTAGCCTCAGTTGCTCACCAATCAAGGTAAAAGGGCAAACTTTTGGCCTCAGTTGCTCACCAACTGAGGTAAAAGGGCAGACTTTTACCCTCAGTTTCTCACCAACCGAGGCAATAAGGCAGAGTTTTGGCCTCAGTTTCTCATCAACCGAGACAAAAAGTGAATTTTTAACCTCAATTCCTTTACAACCGAGGCTAAAAACCATATTTAGCCTCCTTTTTTTAAACCGAAGCTAAAGGCCTACTTTCTTGTAGTGTGAGTTGAGTTTGAGTGGAGTCAGTAAGTTTTAAAACTATGGGCACATGACTATATTTATTTAATAAAGGCCTTTTCAACTCCTCATTGACTAACAATACTGTGCTCCATAATATAAATTGATTAACACTACTTGCTGGTGCCGTCTAGGGATTGCATTCTGCATGACACGCATTAATACCGAGTGGGCAGCCTACCATGGGATTCATCACCACTGTTTGCAATTCAGTTTATCCGATCGGTCCCACTGTATCGTTCTGCATCACCCCTCTATTAGACTGTTTTGCCCTGGACTGGTGGCAATGGCCCGGGTTTGGGCTAGGCTGACCTGATACTTAAGACCCAAGGCCTGAGCCTAGAATGTGCATAGAATAGCAGGCGCAAGCTCGGCTTAAAAAAATAAATTAGTTGGGCCCTGGGCATGACCCAGTCATACATCACTCGGCCAGAAACTTGATAAAATCTTATTGCCCCATAGAATTTTTCTAGTTTATATGTTCATCAAGTGAGTTACACGTTTAAAAAAAAAATAAAACAAACAGTTTAGAGGAATAAAACACTTGTGTACATTCAAGATAAAAGGCTGCCTAAGGATTAAAATGGCATATTTGTTTGATATAACACATGTACATGTAAAGTAGACTCAGGCCAGGTTGGGTTGAGTTGAAATGACCTGGGTCCAAGCCTGACCTGAAAATTGATCAGCCATGCATACGAGACCCAAGCCTGGCCCATGGGCTAAGCTAGTATGTTCAACCCCGGCCTAAAACCGGGTCAGGCTTATCTGGTTGGGCAGGCTACCCAGCTCATTTCCACCCTTAATGGACGTAGGAGTATACATTGGGCAATATATACCGATTTCATGACCATACGTCAAACCTGGTTCATCACTCAATTTTCGAGTGTTACAAGAGAAACTTGTCATCCTGACGTTTAGTCCACTACAAATCATCTAAGGAAGGCGAAAAGGTGGAAAAGGGTGAAAAGATGAAAGAGGGCTCAAAATGGTGTAAGGTGATCCTTGCAAAATGGAGTCCTCTAAGACTAGGTTGGGTTAAATTAAAATCTGACAGATCCAATAGTGTTTTTTGTATAGAGGGAATGTGTCTCTTGGGTGCCGCTATTATTCGTAGCTACACAATAAAGTTTTTTGGCGGTTTACAATGCATCCCATCTTTACTGTGACAACATCTAGCAGAATGAATGTTTTGCTTTGTTTAATGGATTGCAGCTGGGCCCACAAGATGTAAATCCAATACCTGAAAATTTAAGGTGAGTCTCTGTTAGGGTGTCAATGGGCCGGATTAGGGCTGGGCCAAGCTTTTTTCATGCCCGGCCCACATTTTTCAACATAGGCTACACTTTGTGTAGGCATATGACGTGCCAAAATATTCTAGCCTGATATTTTATGCTGGCCAGAGCCCAAGCGCTTATGAGAGAGAGAGAGAGAGAGAGAGAGAGAGAGAGAGAGAGAGAGGTAGGTAGGTGGACCTGTACCTGTTTAAGGCTCCCTGCTGGTCCAGTTGTTCAGTATTTATAAGGTGATGATAGCATTGTGGTGTATTCGGAGCAGATCTTAGCAAAAATCCAACGATTTGGCCGATGGAGATGATAAGAGGAAGTTACGAGGAGATAAGAGCTTGGGCGATGGAGAGAGAGAGAGAGAGAGAGAGAGAGAGAGAGAGAGAGAGAGAGAGAGAGAGAGAGAGATGGGCGTGGGTCGCATTGTAATGTTTATTTGGAATCCACCTCGACCACCTAGTGTATCAATCCATTTAAGGTACAAGGCCCAAATATCAGGCCCATCTTTAATTCAGATGGACCACACAATTGCATAGGGAACACTCATCCTCCAAATTGTTTCCCTTATAGTGCAAGCCACCCGAATTACATTTGGCCCTAAGTTTTGGGCCCGATGCCTAAAATTTGGTGTGGCATCCAATGGTTGGAGCGGATTTCATATAATCATTATGGTGGGCTTGGTAAAAATTGAGGGTGGACGACTCTCTCAATTGTTTTCTTTGGTGTGGCCCATATGAATCATTGGTCAGTTTTATATTCTATTCACAGGCTTAAAATGTGACTACACATCTAATGTCAGAGTGAATTTCACATACATATAATTAAACATTTATTACATAAGTATAATTAAACAAGTACTCAAATACAATCCCAAGCACAATAAGCACAATAAGGTATAGTGGTTTTATTTTCCTACTCCATTCTAAATGGACACGCTCAATCCATGAGTGTACCGGATTTCACTATCGGATGTTTTAAATTAATTTCACCTTTAACCTTTATAACTCTAAATAAGGACCCTATCATACACTCCTACCGGATGCTCTCGTAAGAGACTTTAGTTGGTTTTCTATCAGTTAACTAACAACATATGTCCTAATCCAAGGACTTTGATTTAGATCTTACATAAGAACCAGAGTCTTACACAAGAACGTAGTTGAGCTTGACAATTCAAACTCTTACACTCAATCTTACACAAGGAAGGAGCGTTTGAGTGTACATGGACTTGATAATTGACAACATTACTTATTGGATTGGGCCTTGTTAATGTGCTCTCTTGGGTAGCTTGATCGATGTTCTACCGTGCTTCAATTGGCTCCCCTTTGCCCCTCCAATCATGATACCGATGTTTAGCCAAAGCTTCAGCTCCAAAATCAAACACCTTGCATATAGTGCTTTTTTGAGGTGACCAAGGTGATGGGAGGTGGGTTGAATCTCCTACAATTAATGAAAAGTTGAATTTGTAGGAGATTCTACTTAATAGACATTCTAGAGGTTGATAGACACCAGGATTTTCCAGTATGAATGGTGTCTAAAATCTAAAGAAGGCTTGAGATCATGATATTCTTATAAAGGAGCTTGAAATGCTCATTAAAGTTAAGAATCACTAAGAAGAGAACATGAATCTCAATGGTATAGAGCTTAGGAGGTTTGATAAAACTTGGGATGCACCAGGGTCTTTAAAATGACAAAATTTATCATTTCCACAATGATCAAGTTGCTAAGTTTATAGGAAAAAGGCTCTAATGGATCTATAATGGCTAGTTTTCATTCGCACCAAATGCAGGTTCTATTACATTGAATTGAGATTCGGTCAAACTGAATTAGACAAGAAGGCTGTTGGATAGATTTGGAAACTTTTGGTTGCACCGAAAGTGGTCTCCAGGTGAGACCAAAGGTGGCACTCGATTGCACCCCACCCCAGCCTGTTGTCCCATTTTAGCCATTTTCAGTCAAATCAAAGGAGGGTTCGGTGGAACCTAAGGTTGTTGAAATTATGTAGCTTTTCCAGTAATACAGGACCTCTAAAGTCAGTTTAAGGATGGTCAATTTAAGCTCATATGGCTTAAGAGATGATCAATAAAATATTTTCCTATTAGGTTTAAGATCATTTAGAGGTTTAGGTTGCTTTGGGTCAAGGGTTATGGTCAATAAGGCATCACATTTACTCGTTCTTTGCTCCTTGATTCTTTACTTTCATTTGTGTCTTCGGTCTTTAGCTTATAAGGGCTCAACCAACTACATGATATAAAGACTCGCATGATTGACAAATAAGGTACATAAATCAGTGCATTAACGGTACTATAAGCCCCATTAAAAGTCAAGAGTGCATGTCATGAGATTCCCATTTTCAAACATGAAATAGATGGGAGAAGGAGGCCACCCTTATTTTTAAAGAGGCCCACCTTGATGTATATTTGAAATCCACTCAAGCCATTTGTTTCGAACAAGAAACAAAAACATTTAATTTGAGGAATTATCTTATTAGAACATAGCAAAGAGAGTATACATAGAACAATCATTGTATTAACAATACTGAGTTCATTTACATCCTTTAATATCCCTTGATTCTAAGATAAATTATTTGAAATAAATAAATTGATAGAGTTTGAATGTCGAATCTTGAATTTGGCAGCATTTCGACTTGTGCTTCGGTCATTTCCTTAAGAGGAATGTTGTGCGGGTTTGATCATTCGATCTTTCCCTTTTTCTGAGCTTGTCTCTTATGCAAAAAGGAGAGCTTGGAGCGACGAAGATTGAACTTATCGATTTCGACAGCACCTAGGCCCCTTTTATTACTGGCCATACAACAGTCTGGTTGCGCGGGCCGCACAACCAATAACACTGCTCTCCCTCTCACCTTCGGTCTTCCTCCAGAGCTCTGCTCTTCTTATGAAATTCTTCTATCTCAAATGAGAGGGGGAGTGGAGTATTTATAGGCCTTCACACATGTGAACCCTTGATCTTTGAGCCATGAGACCCACCTTACACCAGATCTGACTCTTCATAACAATCTACCTCTGTTCTTGGTTGCGCGACCTGTGCGATGGAGGAAATCGGTTGCGCGGTCCGCGTAACCAATTACTGGTTGCGCAACCCGTGCAACCACTAAACATAGTACTTGATTTCTTATTTCTTTCTCATTTCTTCAATTCCTTTTTGATCTTCTACCATTTCAATCTTTCTTCATTATTTTTATGCTCCAACAGATGCCCCCTTGATCCTTTCTTTGTTTATTGGAATCGAAGAATTATGTTCAATCATATTTAATTTTTGATCCCTAAACGCGGCCACCCGAGCACCCATTTTCTATAAATAGCCGGTCCGAACTCATTTCTTCACTTCTATTCTCTGCAGCGAAGCCCTGTCTCACTTTTTTCTTCCCGCGTAACGAACATCGGTTACACGACCCGCACGACTTTCTGTTCGTGCAAGTGAAGTTTGCATTGCGTTGCCCGCGCAATGAGAGATTATTTACACGACCTGCGCAACTGACCCTTGGCCGTCTTTATAGACTTAGCTAATTTTCTGAACTCTTGCATTTTTTCACTATGGCCCACACGAAAAGAACCTACATTCCTGTCAATCCTCCCACTGATCACCCTTCTCACCAAGAATGGTCAAACCCTACATCTTTTCAAACTGCGGAATCTCCATCATCCCCTGTCCAGCCTTCGCGCAAGTGTTTAAGACAACTGTTAAGCGCCCTGCCTACATCAAGTAGCTAGTGCTTCCTACTTTCGACTTCACCGAACGCATCAACACGCTTCCACCCCCCATCCACAGTGCCATCTCCATGGCCGATCTTGAAAGACCTCCCAAGCATGGTTGTGAATAGGACTGGGAGCATTAGCTGAAATCAACGGCGCATCATCAGACCATCAGCTAGAAACCTCCCACCAGGGAAGACACTCCACCCCCTTCCCGACCGAGGAAGACTCGCTGGAACAAGGCTCAAGAATTTCAGGAGAAAATTAAGGAGCACAACCGGAAGAAATTGCATAACTCTTGGGAGTTAGTACGCTGATCGGGGGTGTCATAAAATTTGATAATCCTTATAAGCAAGGTATCATGGTGATTCCAGCCAGCCTCCATCGTCATCATTCCATTTTGAACTGCGAGCCTAGTGATCATCTGGACAGAGAAAGACTAGCTTATACGGAGTCTTGGTCATTAAGAGAACCAAGATTACTAGAAGGCATTCTGAAGCCGATGAAACCGAGACAACAAATCAGTGATATTCATTCCATGATCTTCCTCACCCCATCTTACGATCCCCACAGCCTATATCTAACTTGTTTTTATGAGACTCTAGTAGCATTCCAGCGAACGTCGCCTCATCTGGAGTCCTGAAGAATTCAGAACAAGGGGCCTCTTGACTTCCCACAATTATTATTCTGAATGGGCCACGACAGTTCTTGCGAAGCATGCGTGGATTTTATCCAAGATAGGTATCTACACCGCGATCAAAGCAACATCAAATCCTTTCTATAAGGAGTCTTCTGTTCTGAAGGCCTTTCTCAATTATTGGTGCCCTTCCATTAATTCTTTCCATCTTCCTGAAGGCGAAATGAGCATTACGCTCTGGTATATTCATAGGATTACCGGTTTCCCGATAACTAGAAAATTCTTTGATGAATTTGTCCTCACCAACGACGAATTAGCCTTTGTCTCTTCGCCTGACTGTATTGCCTCTATTTCAAAAATGACCACTAAACTCTTCAGAGAGATGTCCAAATTTCCAAATATCCATAAGATTCGCCCTATGTAATGGCTAGCCCATTTTAGCAGAGCTCTTCGGTAACCTTTCTTCTTTTCAAATTAGTGTTTTTATTGCGTCTTGATACGTATTAATCTTGATTTCACCTACTTCTCCTTTTTCTTCCAGGTTTAATGGTAACCACTCGCGAGAGCTGGAAGGCCTTCGTAAGAACATAAAAGAGCACGCTGAATATTCTCTTTATGGGGAGCTCTCAGCGTTTATCGGTTATTGGTTAAGCATAGTGGTTTTTTCGAGCTCTAAGTCAGTAGATGCCATCCACCCCTCACTATTTATAGTAGCTGGTGTCGTGGTCAAAGGGGTTAAATACTCCCTTGCTCCCCCTGCTCAATGTTCAATTTATAGAGGTTTCAGAGATATCGCTTCTCACATACACTACAAGAAACGTTTTTGCAGACGAAAAAATTTTCGTCGGTAAAAGTACAGTTTTACCGATGAAATTTTTTTCGTCACTAAAACTGCACTTTTACCAATGCAACTTTTTTTCGTCGGTAATAATATTTTTACCGACGAAAACTTTCGTTGGGAAAAGTATTTTGATTTTTTAGGTAAAAACTTTTGGCTCTATTTTGAAAATTTCGCAGTAAGACTTTTAGGAACAAAATTTTTCGTCGGTAAAAAGCACAAAACCACTTTTACCGACGAAAATTTTCTTCGGTAAAAGTGTTAGCTATTTAACTTAGAAAATTTTCACCCTGACTTTTACCGATGAACAAAAACCGTTGGGAATAATATTTTTACTGACAAAAATGTTCGTCGGTAAAAGTGTTGTCTATTTAATGTAGAAAATTTTTGCCTGACTTTTACGGACGAACCAAAACCGTCGGGAATAAAATTATTACTGACGAAAATTTTTGTTGGTAAAAGTGTTGTCTAGTTCACCTAAAAAAAATTTGCGCTAAAAGTTTACTTTTGGCCACGAAATTGCAAATTCGTAGGTAAAAGATACCTTTATCGATGAAAATTTTCATCGCTAAAGGTTGTTATAGGTTTTTAACCTAAACTCGAAAAATTACTTTTAGCTACAAAAATTTTCGTAGTTAAAA
The DNA here is from genome assembly GCA_030180095.1 of Magnolia changhungtana. Classification (NCBI taxonomy): domain Eukaryota; kingdom Viridiplantae; phylum Streptophyta; class Magnoliopsida; order Magnoliales; family Magnoliaceae; genus Magnolia; species Magnolia changhungtana. The sequence continues at coordinate 4,206,684 of JASAUF010000554.1, forward strand.
AACGGGGATGTGTCTTTTAGCGACGAAAATGTTCGTCGCTAAAGGTTGTAAACAATTTCTCTTTACTTTTAGCTACGACAATTTTCGTAGCTAAAAAAAAATGAAAAAGAAAACATGGATGAGACTTTTAGCGACGAAAACTTTAATCGCTAAAGGCGGTAAACAATTTTCAACGTGGATGTGTCTTTTAGTGACGAATAGTTTCCTCGCTAAAGCCTGTAAACGATTTTTCAAAAAAATCGAAAGGATTACTTCTAGCTACGATTGTTTTCGTAGCTAAAAAATGAGGATGAGTCTTTTAGTGACGAAAAATGTCGTCGCTAAAGGCTGTAGACAATTTATCAAGGATTACTTTTAGCTACGAAAATTTTCGTAGCTAAAAAAACATGGATGAGTCTTGTAGCAATGAAACGTTTCGTTGCTAAAGGTTGTAAACAATTTTTCAAAAAAATTGAAATGATTACTTTTAGCTACGAATGTTTTCATAGCTAAAAAATGTGGATAAGTCTTTTAGTGATGAAATTTTCGTCGCTAATGGCTTAACACAATTTATCAAAAGATTACTTTTAGCTACGAAGAGTTTCGTAGCTAAAAACCATCGATGAGTCTTGTAGCAACGAAAATGTTCGTCACTAAATGCTATTTATAAAATTCAAACTTTTAACTACGAAAATTTTCATAGCTAAAAAATGTTAATGAGTCTTTTACCTACGAAATGTTTCGTAGGTAAAAGTCTCTTTTAAAAAAAATAATAAAATCTTCCATATCAAATTTCCTGATATACACTTGTTAGAATATAATTCATCATATTCTTCCTAATATACACCTGTTATATAATATATTTCATCATATTCACATTCACATTCACATCCATCTAAACCCAAACTACGTAAATTCTTCCAGACATAAACTGCATTCATCCAGACATAAACTGCATTCATCCAAACACAAACAATCCTATGGAAAAAAAAATGAAAAGAGAGAGAACATATGAGAGGTGATCCAGATAAATGAAAAGAAAAACAACCTTAACCTAAACCTAAACCTATAACCTACACTTATAGGTTTAGGTTATCGATTTAGGTTTAGGTTTTAGGTTTAGATTAAGGTTAGGTAATAGGTTATAAGTTTAGGTTATAGGTTATAGGTTAAGGTTTAGGTCAAGGTTTAGGTTATAGGTTTAGGTTTAGGTTTAGGTTATAGGTTATAGGTTATAGCTTTAGGGAATTGAGAATAGGTTAAGGTTTAGGTTTAAGAAACCAGGTTCTGGTTTGGGTTCGGTATCAGGTTTAGGTTTCGGTTTTCAAGTTTAGGTTTAGGTTTACATTTAGGTTAGGGAGTTGAGATTAGGATTAGGTGTAGGTTTAGGTTTAGGGATTTGAGATTACATTTAGGTTATAGGTTTAGGTTTAGGTTTAAGTTAGGGTATAGGTTAAGGTTTAGGGATTTGAGAATAGGTTAAGGTTTAAGTTTAGGAAATCGGGTCCGGGTTCGGGTTTAGGTTTGGAGTTTCATGTTTACATTTAGGTTAAGGAGTTGAGATTAGGATTAAGTATAGGTGTAGGTTTAGGGATTTGAGAATACATTTAGGTTTTAGGTTTAGGTTATAGGTTTTAGTTTAGGTTATAAGTGTCGGTTATAGGTTTAGGTTTAAGTTAGGTTATAGGTTATAGCTTTAGGGAATTGAGAATAGGTTAAGGTCTAGGTTTAGAAATCGAGCTTGGGTTCGGGATCGTGTTTAGGTTTGGGTTTTCAAGTTTAGGTTTAGGTTTAGGTTAGGGAGTTGAGATTAGGATTAGGTGTAGGTTTAGGTTTGGGGATTTGAGAATAAATTTAGGTTTTAGGTTTAGGTTTAGGTTTAGGTTTTAGGTTTATGTTAAGGTTATAGGTTTAGGTTAGGTACAGCTTATAGGTTATAGGTTATAGCTTTAGGGAATTGAGAATAGGTTAAGGTTTAGGTTTAGGTTTAGGAAATTGGGTTCGGGTTCGGGATCGGGTTTAGGTTTGGGTTTTCAAGTTTAGGTTTAGGTTTAGGTTAGGGAGTTGAGATTAGGATTAGGTGTAGGTTTAGGTTTAGGGATTTGAGAATACGTTTAGGTTTTAAGTTTAGGTTTAGGTTTAGGTTTTAGTTTATGGGTTTAGGTTATAGGTTTAGGTTTTAGTTTTAGGTTTAGGTTAGGGTTATAAGTTTAGGTTATTGGGTTATAGGCTATAAGTTAAGGTTTAGGTTAAGGTTATAGGTTTTGTTTTAGGTTTAGGTTAAGGTTATAGGTTTAGGTTAGGTTGAGGTTATAGGTTATAGGTTATAGCTTTAGGGAATTGAAAATAGGTTAAGGTTTAGGTTTAGGAAATCGGGTTCGGGTTCGGGATCGGGTTTAGGTTTGGGTTTTCAAGTTTAGGTTTAGGTTTAGATTAGGGAGTTGAGATTAGGATTAGGTGTAGGTTTAGGTTTAGGGATTCGAGAATACATTTAGGTTTTAGGTTTATAGGTTTAGGTTATAGGTTTATGTTTTGGTTTTAGGTTTAGGTTATTGGGTTATAGGTTATAGGTTAAGATTTACGTTAAGGTTGTAGGTTTAGGTTTAGGTTATAGGTATAGGTTTAGGGAATTGAGAATAGGTTAAGGTTTAAGTTTAGGAAATTGGGTTCGGGTCGGGTTTAGGTTTGAGTTTTGAAGTTTATGTTTAGCTAAGGAGTTGAGATGAGGATTAGGTGTAGGTTTAAGTTTAGGGATTTGAGAATACATTTAGGTTTTAGGTTTATGTTTAGGTTTTAGTTTATAGGTTTAAGTTATAGGTTTAGGTTTAGGTTAAGGTTAAGGTTAGGTTATAGGTTATAAGTTTAGGTTATAGGTTTAAGTTTAGGTTATAGGTTTTGGTTAAGGTTTAGGTTTAGGTTTAGGTTATAAGTTATAGGTTATAGGTTTAGGGAATTGAGAATAGGTTAAGGTTTAGGTTTAGGAAATCGGGTTCAGGTTTAGGTTTGGGTTTTGAAGTTTATGTTTAGGCTAAGGAGTTGAGATTAAAATTAGGTGTAGGGATTTGAGTATACATCTGGGTTTTTGGTTTAGGTTTAGGATTTAGTTTATAGGTTGTAAGTGTCGGTTATAGGTTTAGGTTTAAGTTAGGTTATATGTTAAGGTTTACGGAATTGAGAATAGATGAAGGTTTAGGTTTAGGAAATCGGGAGGTTTAGGTTAAGGAGTTGAGATTAGGATTAGGTGTAGGTTTAGGTTTAGGGATTTGAGAATACATTTAGGTTTTAGGTTATAAGTATAGGTTATAGGTTTAGGTTTAAGTTAGGTTATAAGTTAAGGTTTAGGGAATTGAGAATAGGTTAAGTTTAGGTTTAGGGATTTGAGAATACATTTAGGTTTTAAGTTTAGGTTTAGGTTTTAGGTTATAGGTTTAGGTTAAGGTTATAGGTTTAGGTTATAGGTTTAGGTTTAGGTTATAGGTTCTAGCTTTAGGGAATTGAGAATAAGTTGAGGTTTATGTTTAGAAATCGGCTTCGGGTTCTGTGTTCGGGATAGTGTTTAGGTTTGGGTTTTCAAGTTTAGGTTTAGGTTTAGGCTAGGGAGTTGAGATTAGGATTAGGTTTAGGGATTTGAGAATACATTTAGGTTTTATGTTTAGGTATAGGTTTTAAGTTTAGGTTTATGTTATAAGTTATAACTTTAGGGAATTGAGAATAGGTTAAGGTTTAGGTTTTGGAAATTGGGTTTGGGTTCAGGATCGGGTTTAAGATTTGGGTTTTCAAGTTTAGGTTTAGGTTAAGGAGTTGATATTAGGATTAGGTGTAGGTTTAAGTTTAGGTTAGAGGTTATAGCTTTAGGGAATTGAGAATAGTTTAAGGTTTAGGTTATAGGTCTAGGAAATTGGGTTCGGGTTCAGGTTCGGGATCGAGTTTAGGTTTGGGTTTAGGTTTTAGGTTTTAGGTTATAGGTTTAGGTTATAGGTTAAGGTTTAGGTTTAGGTTTAGGTTATATATTTAGGGAATTGAGAATAGGTTAAGGTTTAGGTTTAAGAAATCGGGTTCGGGTTCGAGATTGGGTTTAGGTTTGGGTTTTCAAGTTTAGGTTTAGGTTTAGGTTAGGGAGTTGAGATTAGGATTAGGTCTAGGTTTAGGTTTAATGATTTGAGAATACATTTAGATTTTAGGTTTAGGTTTAGGTTTTAGGTTTAGGTTAAGGTTATAGGTTTAGGTTAGGTTTAGGTTTAGGTTATAGGTTATAGGTTATAGCTTAGGAATTGAAAATAGGTTAAGGTTTAGGTTTAGAAACGGTTCGGGTTTCGGATCGGGTTTAGGTTTGGGTTTTCAAGTTTAGGTTTAAGTTATAAGTTTAGGTTTAGGTTTAGGTTTTAGGTTTAGGTATAGGTTTAGGTTATAGGTTATAGGTTATATGTTTAGGTTAAGGTCTAGGAATTCGGGTTCTGGTTTAGTTTATAGGTTTCGGTTTAGGTTATATGTTATAGGTTTAGGTTAAGGTTTAGGTTTAGGTTATGGGTTTTGGGATTTGAGAATAGGTTTAGGTTATAAGTATAGGTTTAGGTTGGGTTATAGGTTAAGGTTTAGGTTTAAGTTATAGGTTTTGGGATTTGAGAATAGATTTAGGTTATAAGTTTAGGTTTAGGTTTAGGTTATAGGTTTAGGTTAAGGTCTAGGTTTAGGTTAAGGTTGTAAGTATAGGTTATAGGTTAAGGTTAAGGTCTAGGTTTAGGTTATAAGTATAAGATTTGGGATTTGAGAATAGGTTTAGGCTAAGGTTGTAAGTATAGGTTATAGGTTAAGGTTAAGGTTTAGGTTTAGGCTAAGGTTGTAAGTATAGGTTATAGGTTAAGGTTAAGGTTAAGGTTTAGGTTTCAGCTATAATTATAGGTTTTGGGATTCGAGAATAAGTTTAAGTTAAGGTTAAGGTTATAGGTTATAGGTTATAGGTTTAGGTTAAGGTTTAGGTTTAGGTTTAGGTTTAAGTTTAGGTTATAGGTTATAAGTATAGGTTTATATTTAGGTTAAGGTCTAGGCTTAGGTTATAGGTATTGGTTTTGGGATTTGAGAATAGGTTTAGGTTTACGAAATCGGGTTAGGTGCTCAGATCGGGTTTAGGTTTGGGTTTTCAAGTTAGGTTATAGGTTATAGGTTTAGGTCTAGGTTTATGTTATAAGTATAGGTTTTGGGATTTGAGAATAGATTTAGGTTAAGGTTATAAGTATAGGTTATAGGTTTAGGTTTAGGTTTATGTTTAGGTTAAGGTTTAAGTTATAAGTTTTGGTTTAGGGTTAGGTTTAGGTTATAGGTTATAGCTTGAGGGAGCTGAGAATAGGTTTAGGTTATAGATTTAGGGTGTGGTTTAGGTTAAGGGTGTGGTCCCTGTAAATACAGATATAAACACGGCCTACTCCAATTGGCCAGGCCCCTCCAATGCTGTCCATAGGAAATGGACAGATTTATCATGATCATAACAGCAGTTCCCACCTTCCAAGGACCCCCGCTCATCCGGATAGCTCCGACACACATCCAGGTTTGCTACATTAATTTCAAGCAAATACATAAACACGACCTGTCCAAATGGCCAGGCCACTTCAATACTTTCCATAGGAAATGGATAGCTTCATCATAGTCATAACAGCGGTTCCCATCTTCCAGGGACCCCCGCTCATCCGGATAGCTCTGACGTGCATCCGGGTCTTCTCCATTAATTTCGAGCAAATACATAAACACGGCCTGTCCAAATTGACAGGCCACTCCAATGCTGTCCATAGAAAATGGACAACTTCATCATGGTCATAACAGCGGTTCCCACCTTCCAAGGACCCCCACTCATCCGGATAGATCTGACGCATATCCAGGTCTGGTACATTAATTTCAAGCAAATGCATAAAGACGGCCTGTACAAATGGTCAGGCCACTCTAATGTTGTCCATAGGAAATGGACAGCTTCATCATGGTCATAACAGTGATTCTCACCTTCCAGGGACCTCCGCTTATTCGGATAGCTCCGATGCACATCCGAGTTTGCTCCATTAATTTCGAGCAAATACATAAAACATGACCTGTCCAAATGGCCAGGCCACTCCAATGTTGTCCATAAGAAATGGACAGCTTCATCATGGTCATAACAACGGTTCTCACCTTCCAGGGACCCCCACTCATCCGGATAGCTCCGACGCACATTCGGGTCTGCTCCATCAATTCTAAGCTAATACAATTAAATCCTAAAGATAAGAAACTATAATATGAATAATTTATGATAAGAAAATGATATATGAATAATTTATCCTAAAAATATTCTTCTACAAGAAATACATTCTTCATATCAACAATAGCCTAATGAAAAATAATGTAAATTCAAATTTAGATGCAAGGCAAATCCATATTAGTCAAATTAAAGAATCAATTTTGAACTACGACACAAGTCGGTATTAGAAAACATATCTCATGCCAAACGCAAATGCTAAGTTAGTTATTAAGCATTCAATATTTGTACATCCAATGCATGCATGACTCAAAATTTTTCCCTTCAAATAAACATCATGGTTGGCCCTAGGATTCAACGGTGAGCATTGTTTCTCAACTATTTCTCGGGTTAGAATCCTCTTCTTACTCATTAGCGACAAGAATGGAAAGAAATTTTCATGGTGGACAAGTAGGTATTTGTTGTTGGGGGGAGATTAAAGCTGCCATGTCTAGATAAACATAATTCAAAATCTAACCATGTAAAATCAAAGCAATTAACCATGTAGAAGGATATGTTGATAACAACTCATTTATAGAGCTAGATCATATATGATTCAAATTGTTGGAAGCAACTGGCCCACTTTTATAAAAACAGGTCGGCATTTCTTTTTGGGTGTTCCCCATCTACAGTTAGACATGCGCATTTTTTTTTGGCACCACATTCCAATTGCTAAGGTCCCTATGAATCATATTGCAATACTTTTGGGTGCATTCTAATAAACTTCCATGATTTTGGGATTTGTTGCAAGGAAATGTAAGGAGGGAAGAGAAAATAGGCCTCAATGAAACTCTCTTTCCCACATAAAGGTTTAGCCAGTGGTAGTCAATGAAGTATGGTTTCCTTGAATTTTCCTTTTCAAGAACTTTCGGCTATGGTCGGTGTTTGGAAGAAAATTTCATAGAAAGATATTCTATGGAGCCATAAAAGTATAATGACTTGTCGTTAGCCACGTTGTGGGCCACTTCATACAGACCTATATAATGATGTTGGCAAAAGCATAATGTTGATTTTCTGAGTCTTTCATGGACAAAGAATGCACTAAAAACCTCCACAGCCTTTCATGGATAGGAAGCAATGGTGATAATGATGCTTAAGGCCCTATATAAGGTTTCAACTCTTGAACTTCAAATCTACTTCTTTTAGCTGAAAAAATAGGTGGATGTTGTGGATGTTAGATACATCACCTTAGCCCAAAATTGCCCAAGACATCAACACACTACCTTTGAGTATGGTGTTGGCAACACCACCTAATTCACTTACCATCTCAACCTTCCAAAAGTGGACACGGTTTGGCTAGTGACCCCAATTCCATCATGATGAATCTAATTTATATCCATACTGTCCATCCATTTTTCCAGCTAAGTTTATAGCATGAGCCAAAAGACCCCAATTCCATCATGATGTATCTAATTTATATCCACAATGTCCATCCAATTTTCCAGCTAAGTCTATAGCATGAGCCAAAAGACCCCAATTCCATCATGATGTTTTTTTTTTTACACACGCACACACAATTCCATCATGATGTATCTAATTTATATCCACAATGTCCATCCATTTTTCCAGCTCAGTTCATAGCATGAGCCAAAAGATGAGTCAAATCCAAATCTTAACTGACAATTTGAATCCAAGGTCATATTTTAATGATCCAAGCTGTTCATATAATGGACCTATTTGTAGCTGTGGGATTTTTTTAAATCATTTACAATGGGATTTTTAACTTGTTAATCATTTAAATCATTTTGTTTTGGTTATGAACTCCAACAATTTAAATCACATATGATACCACTTTTATAAAAACATAAATGGACAATCCACCCTAAAATCCCACACCACAAGAATCAGTGAAAATGACAATATTCACTCTCTAGAAACATTTCCAGGACCCACGGTGAAGTTTGCTTATCATCCAAACCATTCATATTATCACAAAGACATGAATAAAGGAAAACACGCATATCAGCTTGATCCAAGACTTCAAGGGCCCACAGGAAGTTTTTCAATGGTAGAGGATCATTTCACACTGTTACCTGTGGTGTGGTCCACTTGAGCTTTGAATATGCTTCATTTTTGGGCTTAAGCCATAAAATGGATGGACAGGGATGATAAAATACATAAATCAAGGTGGACCCCACAGAGATTACTCAGTACACAATCCGATTCCCATTCAAAACTCCTTTGGCCCGCGGGAAGTTGTCATTGGTGGGGATTCAATCTCCACCGTTTCCTGTAGTGCAATGGGCTTCATTTTCAGGGCCATTACCTAAAATGGGATGGCAAAACAAAGATGGCATGGATATACAACACATACATCAAGGTGGATCGCATGAAACAGTGGAGATAGAAATGCCCACCTAAATCCCCAAATCCCTAAATCCCTAAATCCCTAAATCCCCAAATCCTTAAATCCCCAAATCCCCATATCCCTAAATCCCCAAATCCGTAAATCCCCAAATTGTTTCAATTAGTATTGAGATTGACAGAGATTGAGAGAGAGAGAGATACCTGTTTGAGTTGGAGCCCCGAACACGGTTCACCGAGAGAGACAGAGAGAGAGGATGCGTGAGAGAGAGAGCACCGAGAGAGATAGAGAGAGACAAAGAGACAGAGAGAGAGGGACCGAGAGAGAGAGAGAGAGAGAGGGTGCACAAGAGTGAGAGACTGAGAGAGGTTGAGAGAGTGAGAGACTAAGAGAGGTTGAGAGAGAGAGAGAGGGAGAGAGAGTTCTCAGCTCTCTCACAGGTGCGGGTGCGGCTTATTACTAGGTTGAGTAGCGAGTTAGCTATTGAAGTGACGTCACCAAGTTCTGTGGGCCCGCTATGATGTATGTGTTGTATTCACACCGTCCATCCATTTTGAGATATTATTTTAGGGCATGAGGCAGATGAGAAGATGTAGTGGACCTCACCGCATAAAACATTGAGGAAAGTGATTCCCACTGTTGAAACTATCCTAAGGATGACCATAATTTATTTTTTTTTGAAATCCAACCTGTTCAAAAGTTAAAAAAGACATGAAATAGGGTAAAACACAAATACAAGCTTGATATAAAACTTTCATGGTCTTTAGAAGTTTTTAATGGTGGGTGTCACTGTCCCTACCGTTTTCTGTGCTGGGGTCCACTGGAGCTTTGGATTTATCTTTCGATATTGTCCTAAAATGATCTCTCCAAGTAGATGGAAGGTGTGGATGTAAAACATACATTATAGTGGGGCCCAAAAATGATAGGTATATAAATATCAGGTGGACCACACCACATGAAAACCTTAACCTTGGATATCCATCATTAATATTTCATAGATACTTTCAAAATCTTATTCATTTAATGGCCCACAGTCTTATTAAAGACGAGTGGATTCTGTTAGGTATCTGTGAGTTATGACTGTGATTGTGGGGCCCACCTTGATGTATGTACATGTTGTCTATACGTTTTGCCGGCTTATTTTAAGTGTATGAGCTTAAAAATAAAGCAAATTCAAATCTTAAGTAGACCATACCGTATGAAACTCTCACTATTAATAACTTTCTAGGGTTCACTGAAATGTTCATTTGCCACTTAACGTATTGATAAGGTTATATGAGCTTAGATAAAGGAAAAAAAAATCAGCTTAATGCAAACCTTTCGTGGTCCACAAGAAATAATTTTTAATGGTCAATCATCATTGTTCATGTGATGCAGTTCACTTCAGATTTTTGGATCTATTTCATTTATGGACCCATAACTTAATATAAGCTGACAAAATAGATTAACAGGCTTCAACATACAACAGATGCATCAAGATGGTCCCAAGTCATGGCCTAATGGAAGTACGTGTTACGTAGACCTGATCGAATCGGCTACCATCAAGACATGCTGTTTGCAGCCAGTAAAACACCCCAACTCTGTAAGGCCCACAAAGCACGTGTTATCCACTCCGATCATCAGGTCTTCATGTTCACCACCCTTAAAAACTAGTATTTAAATTTAGGTCCCGATGAGGCCCACCTAACGAACAACTTGGATGTGGTGTTCTTGATGGACACTGGTGCATCACAAAAACATGGTGGACCATGGAGCTTTGATGTACGATGAGAATTGTTAAGGATTCAGAAACTGGTTCTGTCGGTTGTGCATGGCAACTACGAATGATTCCATTTTCATTCAGGGATTCATTTTCTGCCATACCTCATTGTTGAGTCTCTCTCCTGCAGGGGTTGGGTACAAGTACAACTAACAATTTGATGTGTCTGGAACTTCTACAGGGAGTTACAAAACAGATTGACGGGACGATGCATGAACTAGCTGCAAAAGTTGATGAGTATGCTCGTGGAATGATCAGTGGGTTTGGTTCAACCCTATTTGAGGAGCTCATGGGAACTCCCCATGTGGTCGAGCTGTGTTGGCCCCACCATGACGTGTGTCCAACATTAACATCATGCGTTTGATGGGTCCCCTTTAAATTATGGGATATCCCAAAAATCAACCGTGCACTTGGTGGGGCCCCACTTGAAATTTAGATGCGTGTGAAACTTTGTATGACCCCTCATCCAAGGGGCACACACATAATGGATGCGCTGTATTTGTGAACCATATCCATGTGGGCCCAAAAAACAATTATGAATGTTTTAATGGAGGGTAACCCCTCTCAACTTTTGTATGTGGTTTGGCCCACCATGGGATGGTGCATCTAACTGATGGGTAGATGTTTTACACGCATCATGGTGGGGCCCATAGAGCCATACCGGACCCCGGCCGAAATTTAGGGCATGAGTAAAAAAATGAGCCAGATTTAAAGTTCAAGTGGACCACACCACAAGAAAAAGGGAATCATGATGAATGTGTTATATCCAAGTGGGTCTCATCATGATGAATGTGTTATATTGGAGAGATAATTTCACAGTAGGATCCAAATAATGAGGTAGATCAAAATCTTTAGTGGACCCCACCACAGAAATAGTGGAGAGAGTGAGGCCCACCGTTGAAACCTTCCTAAGGTCACCATGATGTTTATTTGAGATCTGACTATTCATGAGCTAAAATAGATATTAAATAAGGTAAAACACAATTATTAGCTTAATCTAAAACTTTTATGGCGCTTAGAAAGTTTTAACAGTGGACGTCACTCTCTCCACTGTTTTCTGTGATGGGGTGACTTGATCTTTGGATTTAACTCATTCTTTGGCTGATACCCTAAAATGGTCTCTCCAAATGAATGGACGGTTTGGATACAAAACATACATAATGGAGGGACCCACAGAATTTGGTGACGTCAGGCTCCCTAGGGCCCACCTTGATGTATATGTTGTATGTCCATCGTGTTCATTAGTTTTTTCAGCTCATTATAGGGCATGATCTCTAGAATGAATAAATAAGATCGAAGCATAAGTGGACCACATCACATGAAAAAGTGCTCATTAACCATTAAAAACTTATGGTGGGCCACAAAATTTTGAATCAAGCCTATATCAGTGTTTCTCCTTCCAAGTTTGTGTGACCATATCAACAGTTTGATTGTAAATAAACATTAAAGCAGTCCATAGGCCGTTTTTAACTGCGGGCATTCAATGTCTTGGATCAAGCTGATATTTGGGTTCGATTTCAAGGTTCAAAGGCATATATATAGATCTTAATCCATTTAATGTTGGACCCAAACTAAAAAAAAATAAATTCAGAGAGCTACAAAAGTCTTGGATCATGCTGATATTTGATTTTTCTCTTCATCCATGTCTTTTTAAAAAAAAAAAAAACTTATTAACATGTTAGATATCAAATAAACATAGTAGTGGCCCTAGGAAAGTCTCATCGATGGGTGTCACTATCCCCACTATTTTTGGTGGTGGGGCCACTGGAGATTTGGATCCGACTCGTTCTTTTGATCATCCCATAAAATGATATCTCCAAATGAATGGACAGTGTTGATACAATACATACATCATGGTGGGGCACACAAATCTGACTCATTTTTTAGATCAACAGTTAAAATAATTTGTTAAAATGAATGGATAAAGTGGATAAATAACATACATCACGGTGGGCCTCCTAAGACTTAAAAACGGAAATTGGATTGCGTACTGGGTTACTCGGTACACTCTTATCATACTGAGTAAACTCTGTTGCGCCCACCGTGAATGTATCTGGTCTATCCATGCTGTCCATCCATTTTTCCATCTTATTTTAGGGGTTGAGACAAAAATGTAAGCATACCCAAAGATCAAGTGGACCATACCACAGGAAACAGTTGGAATAATGATTTCCACCGTTGAAACCTTTATAGGGTCCACATTGATGTTTATTTCTCATCCAACTTGTTCATCAGATCACAAAAACATGGATGAAGGGAAATCACAAATACAAGCTTGATCCAAAACTTCCGTGGCCACTAAGAAATTTTCAATGGTAGATGTTCAATTCACACTATTTCCTATGGTGTGGTCCAATTGAGGTTTGGATATACTTCATTTTTTGGGTCAAGCCCTAAAATTATCAGGTAAAATGGATGGACAGAGTGGATAAAATACATAAATCAAGGTGGACCCCACAGAGTTTACTCAGTACAATAAGGGTACTGAGTTACTCAGTACACAATTCACTTCCTAAAACCCAACCCCTCTCAAAAACAAAATTCAAAACCGGCCCTCCCAAAACCCAAATCCCTTAAAACCCAAATCACGCGCCCGTCCTTCTCCCAAACCTGGCCAACGGTTTTCCAACCTCTCTCCCACAAGTAATTGCGCCTGGCCCTGTGTTTTCCAACACCTCTCTCTCTCTCTCTCTTACTCTCTCTCTCTCTCTCGGTAGGGTTTTAAAATCCCAGCACTCGAAAGAAGAAGAAGAAGAAGAAGGAGAGGAAATCTTACAAACCATCTACAATCTCTAGCTCCTCAAAACAATGGTTAGTCTCTCTCTCTCTCTCTCTCAATGCCGATTTATGAATTTGGGGATTTAGTAATTTATGGATTTTTGAATTGATATGGACCCTCATTTAGGGATTTGGGGATTTTAGGGCTTACAGATTTGAATGTGGACCCCGAATTGGGGTTTTTTCTAATTTTACAAATTAGAGATTTAACAACTTAGGGATTTTAGGGCTTAGAGATTTGAATGTGGACCCTGAATTTAGCTTTTGATCTGTTTCAATATATATATATATATATAAAAGATTAAAAAAAAACTCAGATTTAATGTTTCAAATATGAGATGCCATATAGTTAATGGAGAGGCTGCAATTCCAGTAGGCGCACGCTGGTTTTGAGCTATGATTTCAACCCGTGGCTACCCGCTACACCTGACTTGATTCGGTGCCGACTCGACTTGACTCAATACCTGTCTTCAAATTGGACTCGGTTCGGATTAGTCTAGGCCAGACCCAAACTCAGGTCGGGTCAAGCATGTTCGGATCAGTCCTAACTTAGTCCGACCCGATGCTAATCTCCGGTCGACTTAATGCTAAACTCCAATGCCACATGATTTCCAATGGATTTGTACTTATTTTCTCCTTAATTTGTTGGAAAAATGAACTTAAACAACTGAAATAAAAATAACTAAATTCACATATTAGGTTTTTTTTCTACTTGATTTTGCTCTCAAATCGCAGTTTCTACGCCAAAATTGTGTTTTAATGCAAAACAACTCAGGTGGAGTTGCCAAAACATACGTAGGAACGAATTTCCCCCAAAAATCTGAGCTAACATGGAACTTTTTAATTTTTAAATTTTTGTTGATTTTTCAGTGGTATATATACTGATATGACTTAATACTTGTGATATTCCACAAGTATCAATTGATACAGTGTAGTCTTATGGAGTGTTGTTTTGACGACATATAGTGATAATGATGTCGATAATGTCACGATATATCAATATATATTGACCATTGTAGTTGATACAATGCATTTTTATGTTACACACCAAATGACACATTCACCAAATATCACATAGATGTGAAGATTGTAGCTATAGAATATTTGGCCCTTTTTTCTTCTTCTTCTTCTTCTTGTTTTTTTTTTCCTCAAATCTGAACTATTTCTGTATTCTTCATATCAACATCCAGGCCCCACCGTGATGTGTGTTGAACATCAACACTGTGCATTTGATGGGTCATATACGGAACTCAGGTGGGATATCCTAAAAATCATTCATGCATTTTAGAGAACCACTTACAATGAACCAGCGTAATTGAATTCTAGCAACAACAAAGTGCTTATAACTTTCATATTTTGAGATGGAAATTGATGTTCTGATTTAACTTCATTGCAGATTATAGAAGTTAGGAGCCCTCGAGTGGAACAAAGTGGTATTGAGTATTGAGTACAATACTATTCCAACAAGGTGAGTATTGAGTACAATCATTGCATTTTTTCATGCAGTGATTGCACCATTCATGGGATTTTAGCTGCATTTATTTAGTCCATCTATCTTGTTATCACAGTGGTTTTGCTGATAGTTGGGTAAGTGCTGGTGTATGTATTTTAGTCGGCATATTTACAGGATTAAAAAAAGCAAAAAGTTTTACTATTTCAGTAATCTTCATACCATTTGTCCAACTACGTTCATTTAGTTCACGAAGGATTATGGTTAAACCCCAATTTAAACCTGATAAGGGGACTACTCCTAGTTGGCTTGAAACTTGATTGGATACATTCTTCTTTTCACTTCTCTAATATTCCATTGTATTAAAGAAGTCTTGTACTAAGAAAGATTTGATTCACAACTTAGAAAATCACAAAGCAACAATATTTTTCTGAATTCAAATTCCTCATGTTTGAAGTAACCTTGGATTCAAGCATGGCTTAAACTGAAATTCCTTCAATGCAAAAGAAAAGAAGAAGAAGAAGAAACTTTCTCTACTTTCATCATTTCATTTATCTGATATTCAGTTGTAGTAAAGACGTCTTTTACTAAAAAGATTTGGACTGTGGGAATTTTTTGTGAACTTGAATTCCCTATGTTTGTTTAAATAATGTTGTACTGCTCAATGAAGTTTTCTTTCCTTGCATTCCTCTAGTTTACATTCAATCCAAACAGGCCTTTATGGTGCAGTCGCTTTACCTTTTAATTCCTTTTTGTTTGGTGCTAATAAAAATAAATAAATAAATAAAAGGAAAAGAAAAAAAGATTTGTTTTGGCATCATTGCCATTTGGAATCCAACAAACAAACAGTTAGCTAGCACAAATTCAAAGATCCTCTGAGATTGGAGGATCCCAACTAACACTTTAGATGCTTTTCAACTGAATGTGGTCTACCGTTGTATTTTCTTGTTAACTTTCAATTCCTAGATTGGGGTCAAGTTGTGTTGTTTATTAATTTCAAGAAGGGGCATCCCTTTCTTGTTATGCTTTGTGGTCTAATTCTTTTTTGTTTGGTGCTAATGAGATGCTTATACTACTAATAAAAATATGTAAATAAATAGAAGGAAAAGAAGGAAGGAAAAAAAAAGGATCCGTTTTGGCATCATTGTCATTTGGGATCAAACAAACATAGTTAGCTAGCACAAATGCAGAGATCTCCTAGCACAAATGAAGTCAAGGAGTAATTAACATTGATTTCCCTTTTTATTTTCCTTAACTCATTGATTATAATCATTTCTTGTTATCAATTAGATTTCTTTGATTCATTACACTCAATTCAGGTATGGTTTGCACCAATTCAAGAGATTGTACATTAAGCATTCAATATATAAGACTGGAGTGAGACTGATTAGGCATTTAAATGTGTTGTAGGATGTTGTTTGAATTGCTTGTCCTAACAGGTGCACAAGTTGGGATGGATTGGACTTCTATCTTGACAAAACGCCATGATTTCAAGTAGTTATTATTGTAATGGAAAGTTAAAAAATTAAAAGAGAGAGAGAGAGAGAGATAATGAATTCATGGAAAGAAATGTTCTTTATCATTAGGGCTGCTTTTGCCGGGTTTGATGCAGAAATTGTCACCAACTTCAGAGAAAGACAAATAACATCAGTGGCCACAGATTGCAACCTAGATTTAAACAAGGTTCGAGGTGCCGTCAATAATGCTAACAGAATCCTCCAGGTCAGATTGTTGATTGGACCTGATTTTATTTAAATAATCTTGATAATCCATTTTATTTAAATGAGCAAACTTGGATGTGCGTCGGAGCTATCCGGATGTTGAGTGGGGGTCCCTGGAAGGTGGGAATCGCTATTATGACCATGACGAAGCTGTCTATTTCCTTTGGACAATATTGGAGTGGCCTGACCATTCGGACAGGCTGTGTTTATGTATTAGCTCGAATTTGTTTGAGTAGACCCGGATATGCGTCAGAGCTATCCGGATGTTGAGCGGGGGTCCCTAGAAGGTGGGAACCGCTGTTATGACCATGATGAAGTTGTCCATTTCCTATGGACAACATTGGAGTGGCCTGGCCATTTGGACAGACCGTGTTTATATCTGTATTTGCAGGGACCACACCCTTAACTTATAACCTAAACCTATTCTTAAATCCCAAAACATATAACCTATAACCTAAACCTATTCTCAAATCCCAAAACCTATAACCTAAACCTATAACCTATAACCTCTAACCTAAACCTATAACCTAAACTTAATTCCCTAAACTCTAACCTACAAACTAATGTAAACCTATACTTATAACCTAAGCCAATTCTCAAATCCCAAAACCTATAACATAAACCTAAACCTTAACCTAAACCTATTACCTATAACTTAAACCTATAACCTAAACTCAATTCCCTAAACTCTAACCTACAACTTAACCTAAACCTATACTTATAACCTAAACCTATTCTCAAATCCCAAAACCTATAACATAAACCTAAACCTAAACCTATAATCTAAACTCAATTCCCTAAACTCTAACCTACAATCTAACCAAAACCTATACTTATAACATAAACCTATTATCAAATCCTAAAACCTATAACCTAAACCTAAACCTAAACCTAAACCTTAACCTATAAACTTAACTTATAACCTAAACCTATAACCTAAACTCAATTTGGTAAACCTTAACCTATAACCTAACCTAAATCTAAACCTATAACCCTAACCAGATTTTCTAAACCTAAACCTTAACATATTCTCAAATCCCTAAACCTAAACCTAAACCTACACCTAATCCTAATCTCAACTCCCTAACCTAAACCTAAACCTAAACTTGAAAACCCAAACCTAAACCCGATCCCGAACCCGATTTCCTAAACCTAAACTTATAACTTTAACCTAAACCTATTCTCAAATCCCAAAACCTATAACCTATAACCTAAACCTAAACCTTAACCTATAACCTAAACCTATAACCTAAACTCAATTCCCTAAACCGTAACCTATAACCTAACCTAAACCTAAAACTATAACCTACACTTATAACCTAAACTTAAACCTATAGCCTAAACCTATAACCTTAACCTAAACCTAAACCTATACTTATAACCTAGACCTATTCTCAAATCCCAAAACCTATAACCTAAAACTAAACCTTAACCTAAACCTAAACCTATAACCTAAACATATAACCTAAAACCTATAACCTAAAACCTAAACCTAAAACCTAAACCTAAACCTACACTTAAAACCTATAACCTAAACCTATAGCCTAAATCTAAACCTAAAACCCAAACATAAACCTTATCTCAAACCCGAACCCGATTTCCTAAACCTAAACCTTAACGTATTCTCAAATCCCTAAACCTATATCTAATCCTAATCTCAACTCCTTAACCTAAACCTAAACACAAACTTGAAAACCCAAACCTAAACATGATCCCGAACCCGAATCGATTTCCTGAACCTAAACTTATAACCTTAACCCAAACCCATTCAAAAATCCCAAAACCTATAACCTAAACCTAAACCTATAACCTAAACCTAAACCTAAAACTTAACCTATAACCTAAACCTTAACCTATAACCTTAACTTATAATTAAACCTATAACCTAAACTCAATTTCCTAAACCTTAACCTATAACCTAACCAAAACCTAAACCTATAACCCGAACCCGATTTCCTAAACCTAAACCTTTACGTATTCTCAAATCCCTAAACCTAAACCTACACCTAATCCTAATCTCAACTCCCTAACCTAAACTTAAACCTAAACTTGAAAACCCAAACCTAAACCCGATCTCGAGAACCGATTTCTTAAACCTAAACTTATAACCTTAACCTAAACCTATTCTCAAATCTCAAAACCTTTATCCTAAACCTAAACCTATTTAACCTTAACCTAAACCTAAAACTTAACCTATAACCTTAACTTATACCCTAAACTCAATTTCCTAAACCTTAACCTATAACCTAACCTAAACCTAAACCTATAACCCGAACCCGATTTCCTAAACCTAAACCTTAACATATTCTCAAATCCCTAAACCTAAACCTACACTAATCCTAATATCAACTCCCTAAGCTAAACCTAAACCTAAACTTGAAAACCCAAACCTAAACCCGATCCCGAACCCGATTTCCTAAACCTAAACTTATAACCTTAACCTAAACCTATTCTCAAATCCTAAAACCTATAACCTAAACCTAAACCTTAACTTATAACCTAGACCTATAACCTAAACTCAATTTACTAACCTTAACTTATAACCTAACCTAAACCTAAACCTACAACCCGAACCCGATTTCCTAAACCTAAACCTTAACGTATTCTCAAATCCCTAAGACTAAACCTAAATCTAAACCTACACCTAATCTTAATCTCAACTCCCTAACCTAAACTTGAAAACCCAAACCTAAACCCGATCCCGAACCCGAACCCGATTTCCTAAACCTAAACCTAAACCTACACCTAATCCTAATCTCAACTCCCTAACCTAAACTTGAAACCCCAAACCTAAACCCAATCCCGAACCCGAACTCGAATTCCTAAACTTAAACCTTAACCTATTCTCAATTCCCTAAAGCTATAACCTATAACCTAAACCTAAACCTAAACCTAAACCTAACCTTAACCTAAACCTATAACCTAAACCTAAACCTAAAACCTAAATGTATTCTCAAATCCTTAAACCTAAACCTACACCTAATCCTAATCTCAACTCCTTAACCTAAACCCAAAACTTGAAAACCCAAACCTAAACCCGATCCCGAACCCGAACCCAATTTCCTAAACCTAAACCTTAACATATTTTCAATTCCCTAAACCTATAACCATAACTTATAACCATAACCTATAACCTAAACTCAAGTCCCTAAACCTTAACTATAACCTAGCCTAAGACGAAACCTATAACCTACACTTATAACCTAAACCTAAACCTAAAACCTAAACCTAAACCTATAACGTATAACCTATAACCTAAATTCAATTCCCTAAACCTAATCCTACAACCTAAACCTAAACCTAAAACCTAAATGTATTCTCAAATCCCTAAACCTAAACCCACACCCAATCCTAATCTTAACTCCTAAACCTAAACTTAAACCTAAACTTGAAAACCCAAACCTAAACCCAATCCCGAACTCGAACCCGATTTCCTAAACCTAAACCTTAACCTATTCTCAATTCCCTAAACCTTAACCTATAAGCTAACCTAAACCTAAACCTATAACCAACCCTTATAACCTAAACCTGTAACCTTAACCTAAATGTAAAACCTAAACCTAAACCTAAAACATAAATGTATTCTCAAATCCCTAAACCTAAACCTATAACCTAAATGTATTCTCAAATCCTTAAACCTAAACCTACACCTAATCCTAATCTCAACTCCTTAACCTAAACATAAAACTTGAAAACCCAAACCTAAACCCGATCCCAAACCCAAACCTGATTTCCTAAACCGAAACCTAAACCTTTTCTCAATTACCTAAACGTATACTTATAACCTAAACCTATGACCTAAACTCAATTCCCTAAACCTTAACCTAACCTAAACCTGAACCTATAACCTTAACCTATAACCTATAGCCTATACCTAAACCTAAAACCTAAACATGAACCTGAACCTAAACCTATAACCTTAACCTATAACCTATAACATCCGCCTTCATCTTTATGATTTTTTATATTTTTATTTATGATGTTAAACTTATATGTATTTATACGTGAATGAATGTGATGTGGATAAGATTGTTTGTGTTTGGATGAATGTAGCTTATGTTTGGATGGATTTACTATTTTGAGTTTACATGGATGTGAATATGATGAAATATATTAACAAGTGTATATCAGAAAGAATATCTGTGAAATTTATTGTAACAGGTGTATATCAGGAATTTTGTGCTAGATATTGAAAAAAAAACGAGACTTTTACCTACGAAACGTTTCGTAGGTAAAAGTTTTGTAAATATTTTTACCAACGAAAATTTTCGTAAGTAAAAGTTTTTTACTTATTTTTGACCGACGAAAATTTTCGTAGGTAAAAGTTTTGTAATTTTTTTTACCTACGAAAAGTTTCGTTGGTAAAAGTTTTTTGCTTGTTTTTTACTGACGACAATTTTCGTCGGGAAAAGTTTTATAATTATTTTTACCTATGAAATGTTTCATTGGTAAAAGTTTTTCGCTTATTTTTTACCGACGAAAATGTTCGTCGGTAAAAGTTTTGTAATTATTTTTACCTACGAAAATTTTTGTCGGTAAAAGTTTTTGTCGTATTTTTTACCGACGACAATTTTCGTCGGTAAAAGTTTTATAATTATTTTTACCTATGAAATGTTTCATTGGTAAAAGTGTTTTGCTTATTTTTTATTGATGAAAATGTTTGTCGGTAAAAGTTTTGTAATTATTTTTACCTATGGAAATTTTCATCGGTAAAAGTTTTTGTCGTATTTTTTACCGATGATAATTTTCATTGGTAAAAGTTTTGGAATTATTTTTACCTACGAACATTTTTGTCGATAAAAGTTTTTTGCTTGTTTTTTACCGACAAAAATTTTCATCGGTAATAGTCTTACCTTTTCCGACAATTCCAGTTTTTCGTTGGTAAAAGTATTTCCCGATAGTCTTTTACCGATTTTCGTCGGTAAAACTCTTTACCTACGATAAAAAAGCTTTTAGCGACAAAAAATTTTGTTGGTAAAAGTGGGTTTACTTATAGTGATAAAAAGTCCTTCTGTCGGCTTTGCTTCTACTTACATGCCATGACACTACTTCATCGGCTGGCTCGGCGTCTATTTCCCTTGGACCTTTGAAGTTTCAGAGAAAGCTTATGTCCATCCTTCTCAGACTGGGTGAAAGAGAGCCATGGCGAAGAGGTCTTATGACTGGGTGAAAGATGTCATCTCCTCCGATGTTAAGATTAATTATTTTCATTTCTGCCTGCTCCATTACACAATAGACACAGACAAGTCAGACACAGAGCCAGTTACTCAGGGAGAAAGGGCATTATTTTTGTCGATTAGATTGTGCAGTCTCCCATTGAGGGATGGAACAAAATTCTGGAGAAAACCATACTATCCCAGTCATTTTACTCGTCAATTTGGCTTTAATCAGGCAGTTCCCAAAGATTACGGACTATTGACCCGAAGGATGCGGAGTTATGGCACTGGTCCATTTAATTGGGCAATGGTATGGAGATAATTACTAGGTCAAGCTAATTCTTCTTTCATTATGCCGGGCTAAGACCGTATTCCCCGGGCTTCATATAATCACATGAGATGGTGGGTTCACTAGTCTTATATGGTAAGGAAAGGTCTGCCAGTAGCTAAGCCCATCTGACTTCCACCACCAAGGCTTAGGGGTCGCATAATTGAAGAAGGATTAGCCTTCATAGTGGAGACCAGTCACGCTCCTTTTGCTAGTCATCTTTCTGTCAAAATATCCATAGATGAACCTATTTGTGAGAAGAAGCCTGACAATACCCTAGAAGGGTGGATAGCTTATGGTGTCATTCATGAATTTGATAAAGTTCCTCAACACTACTCGAAAAAAGAGGAAATCACAGAGGCTGCTTCCCTATGCAAGAGAACGTTGCTAATCTTCAAGACTAGCCAATCTCTTTTACTCATCTTCAACATCAGTCGACCTCTTCTCCTACCCCCAGGACTGTCCACCCCAGTCCTTCTTCACCAATGACAAGATCTCAAACGCGTGCCCAAGCTTCTTCCCCTTCACCTCAAGAAGGGATCGTTGTTTCTGCTTCTCCAACTTTAGTTAGCGTAGATCATCAACTGGGAAGCAGCCGGTCTCTTCTTTCTGAAGGGAAACAGGTTGTCATTGAAGAAGTCAACAAAGGTGATTCGGAGAGTGAAGGTTCAACTTCCTCATCTAGAAATAATGTTTCTGCTGAATATGAGGCAGAAAGAGAAGATCAAGACGATGACTATGAGGAGGGGGAAGTTGATATTAGCGGCGAAGAAAACATTATTACAGAAGATGTTCCTGCTGATGAAGAACATATCCCTTCGACCTCTGAGGCTATTCCTATAAAAACTTCACCCATAGTGGGGGAAGAAGAAGATGAACCCCTAGACTATGGGGAATATGGTTATTCACCATGTAAGAAAATCTTGCTATTTTTGTTTGCTTTCATTCTTTTCTCCTTCCCTATCTTACGTATTTTTATTTCAGGTGATCATGTTGTCAATACTGGGGCAGATAGTATTTCCCCCGTAGATTTATCTCCTGTTGTACCAGTGGCTTCAATGAGATTCTCTCTGCCCCCACGGGCAGTGGCACGTGAAATTGCTTTTCCGGTAGGATCAACTGATCTACCAACTCCCACCACCATTGATTCGAGTACTGAAGCTAGGGCTCCATCTTTTGCTGAGATGGCAGGACCTGATCCCCTTCCTACTAGAGATATGTAACCTCCCACTGTTCTTGCATTAGCAGAAGGTTTACCCTTTTCTTCATTTACACTTTCCATATTATATGCACTTATAGTTTTGCTATAACTTTGTATATTTTATTTCTTAATAGGGAACTTACCTCAAAGTGGCATGGAGGAGTTCTGGTTCTATTGCGACTTCATCAAATGTGTTATCTCTTAGGAGGATTTCTGCGTATAAATTGGCATTGATTAGGAACTCCATATTAGCTATTGTCGAGATGTTTAAAGATCCTGATCAATGGTCAGATCTATTGTTGCCTTAAATGTTCTGGACAGTGCTACACGGATAGCTACAGTCAACGTTTCTTCCATACGCAATGCTCTCCTAAGATTCCATAATTTAATAATTGCTCTGACATTGACTGAAACCACGATTGTCCCGCCCGAGATTTTAGAGTATAGGAAGCAACTTGCATACTTTAGGGAGAAGGTTTCTCAGATTGCTCCCATCATTTCTCGCCATGACCAAGAACAACTATCTTTGTGAGAGCAACTAAAGACTTTTGTTGATAACAAGATGACTATTCAAAATCATACTGTCCTTTTGAAGAAAGAAATCACTCAGTAGGAGAAGCAAGATCTGAACATTAAAAGAGTACATGAAAAGATGCAATGTAGCCTTCATTCCGTGGACGCAGAAAGATCTGAATTGGCTAAGAATGAAGAATTAATTGCCTCCTTGGAAGAAAAGCTAACTGGTATCCCGGATCCTACCATAATTATTTCAAATGCCAAACAGGAACACACAGCTGCTCAAGTTAATCTTCAAGAAAATTTGCAACAATACTTAGTAGCATTAGGCATAACAGGAGAACTATGAGATATAAAACTTTAACATTTTTTTTATTATTACAAGTACTATTGAAATTGCAAGTTATGCAAGTATTTTATGATGTTCTTGATAATGGTCCTCTTGTATGTTTATGCAATGTTCTAATTGATGTGTTATACCTTTTTTTAAAAGTATTCCCTTATGACTTGTTAGTAAGGGATTTCTTATATGATTTCTGTCTTAATTGGCGATCCTAAGTTTTAGTTTAGTTAGATAATCACACACAGTTTATCCTCTTGAGTAGTGGAGCCACATAGTTTTTTAGACTCTTGAGTAGTGGAGTCGGGTCTCACATGATAGTCTCTGTAACTATTAGGAGTCCACTGGACTTATCACAGCCTGGTGAGTTCACAAACGGCGATCCACTAAAGGGCCCAGTGAAGTTACCGGGGCTGTGACTTTGGTTGGGTTTACGCACAGGGTTGGCTGCGGTAACTCTCTAGAGTTCACGGGGTGCACAAGGCGACCCTTGGGGTACCAAATCTAGGGCCGTCAGTCCATCAATGAGTAGGTTTAGGCCCTTCCTCATGAGTTACTACTGAAGTCAAGCCAAAGATTTGGGGGGCCTTACGCATGGTTGGCCAATCTATGGACAAGGCCGAAGAGCTCACATTTTCTTCGCCTACAAGGTTAGACCCATTCACAGGAGGACATTTTCATCCATTCCCCATGACACTGTCGAAAAGTTATACAAACGGCATGGGTTTTACGCGTGACTAGTCGTTGAAGACTTTTGGTCCTTTTCAGACTTTCAATTGCTAGCTTCGTTTGCAGCCTGCATGGGTATGCATATGATGGCCTTCACGGGATTTTTAGGGCCACTGACTTCTCACTACTGCCTGAATGATGAAAATGATAGGTCTTATGCATAGCTGGCCATTTTTAGGGCTTGGTTAGGCTGCCTTAAGAGACAATGGTAGGTGGCCATCGTTGTCGCGAGAATGATAGATATCTCTGATTGAGATTGATACATTACCACTTCTGCTAATATCTTCAATGATATTCATATGTGTTGTTGATAACATATCAGCTTGGTGATGATACCAATTTCAGTAAAATTCTATAACGCTTACTTGATGATAACGATGGTCACTTTCCTTTTGTAATACTCGTTGATATGTATGAAATTGCGGTGAAGATCGCTTTAGTTGAAGTTAGGATATGCCAATATGTCTTAGAGGGGGGTGAATAGGACTTTTAAAAGTTTTTATGATTTATTTAAAATCCTATTACACTAATCTTAACAATAGGCACATATTAGGATTACTCAAAAATAACTCTACTGGCTTCCAAGCCTGGTAGAGGATCTAATCACAAACTGTTTAAGAAGTAATCAATATGCAAACTGGTTTATGATGGATATGACTGTGTAAGTGTGTGAGGTGTGATCTCAGATATTCAGATATGCAAATGCTAAAGCAAATCACATAATCAGAAGAATAGAAATCTCAAACACAGTCATTTTTATAGTGGTTCGCCGATCAGTCTACTCCACTCCCGGCAGACACACTCAACCTTGAGTGTACCGGATTTCACTAAGGAGGTTTCACAGCGATTCACCTCAAACCTAAGGTTTTAAATCAGGTTCACCTTCAACCTTTACAACCTATACTGATGTTGACTGTTTATGCTCTCACGAGCAAGGGTCAACACAACGCACCCACTTTTAGGCACACTGGCCAAGGATCTTCCATAAGACCCTATGGAGGTTTCTACACGGTTCACCTCAAACCCGAGGTTTCACACAGTTGACCTCAAACCTAAGGTTTTGCTGATTCACCTTCAACCAGATGCTTATGCTCTCCACAGAGTAAGGGTCCATACAACACACCCACCACGTACACTCCCGCCGGAGGCCTCCTACGAGGGCTTCAAGGGTGAGAACCACTCAAGACCTAATCCTAAAAAGGAATGATCACAAGTGTCCTCTGGACTCTAGATACTTACAGATAAACTGATGAGTCCCTTTGTAGCACGATGATGAAGATCTCCTCCTTGTTGATGAAGAGTCTTCAGCTTCCTTGATCCGCAACACAAATAATGTACCAATATACGGCTTCGGGTTGGGTCAAGGTTATGATGAAATCCTAGTCTCAAAAGATTTTCCTATAAGGCAGATAGAGCGATTTCAATCATCTAAGCATTCAAGGCATCCCAACTTAATGATTTTCCATTAAGATGGTAGCTGGAGGATCCTTGAATGCTGAAGTTCATTCCCCAATCTACTCTATTGAATATCAATGGTGAGGGTGGATTGGAGGATGAACTTCCCTGAGAGAAAGGGCTTTAGGTATAAGATCTAAAGTTAAATATTCAAAAGCTCTCTCTACTTTCTCTCCCAGTAACAATAGACAAGTCCTCTATATATAGGCAAAAGGTTCCAACAGATATAAAACGGTCACATTTATGACAGAGTTCGATATCATCGAGCAATGTCGATATCATCGAGCATATACTCTCGATAGCATCGACGGTTCGCTCGATGACACAAACTCAAATGTCATATGCTTTTGAAACCTTTTGTTAGTTAGTCGAGGGCATCAATACTCGTGTCGATGTCATCGGATTTCGAACTTCGATTCCATCAATATGAGGATCGATTCCTCGACATTTGAAAAATGAGAGAGACTTGACTTAAAATATTTCTGGTTTTTAAGATATGATTGGGGGTCAATCGATGTCATCGAAATTTTCATATCGATGATATCGGAGGCAGTGTCCATGCATCGGTAAATCCCATGGATTTTCCATTAAGCTTGCTAGACTGATTGTGTCTGGACTCGATGCAATCGATATGGCCTCAATATCATCAACATATGAATATCAATTTCTCAAGAGGCCCCCGATCAGAGTTAACAACAACCTGAAATAATTGTTGGAAGATATTTGCGCCCATGATCAATATCATCGATGACCTTCCGATATGATCGAGATTTGAGTTGAGATTGTATCGGAAAGATCACCGATATATCGAAGAATTTTGTGATTTTCTTATAAAAACAGGGGCGCCAGAAATCTGCCTGTCGATCTTATCGATCTATCCTCGATGGACTTGAGATTAGAATACTGATGATATCGATATGTATATCGATATATCGATAATTCCATCCAGATGAGTATGTGGTTGCTGGACACTTTTAGTCCTCATATCGATGATATCGTTAAGGCATCGAGGACATCGACAGAGTAGGTCGATCATATCGAAGTTGTTTTGATAAAATCGACAGGGCAAGAAAACTTCGAGATTTTCCTATTTTGAAAAAGCTTTCTTACCTTAAAAACCTTCATGGATGATATCTTTTGATGAAGTGAGCATTGACCGGTATACTGATTCCATGTCCATCTTAGTCTATGACTCTGTACGCTCCATTAGAGTATTCTTCTTTTATTATGTACGGCCCATCCCATTTGGTCTCGAATTTGCCCCCTATTCTTTTTTGCATCAACACCATATCCCCTTTTTGAAAGAGCGATACTTGACTCATTTATCAAAGGCGGCCGATATTCTTACTTGATATGACTGCAACTGCTGCTGAGCTGCTAAGCATTTTTCATCAAGCAAATCTAATTCTTCTAACTTTATTTTTGCATTTTCATCATTTGTAATTGACTGATGTACTGCCACTCTGAGTGATGTAACTTGTGTTTCGATCGAAATGACCGCTTCATTGCCATACACTAGTGAATACGGCGTTGCTCTAGTTGTTGTCCGGTGGGTAGTTCTGTATGCTCACAATGCTTCTTGTAACCTTTCGCCCCAATCACGTTTGTTCCCTATTACTGTTTTCTTTAGTATCTTAACTATTATTTTATTAAATGTCTCTACTAATCCATTGGCCGGTGGATAGTAAGGTGTTGAAAACGAATGATGAATGTTGAATTTCTGACATAGCTTTTCCATGCCTCTATTTTTTAAATGAGTGCCATTATCTGTGAAGATTTTCTTCGGGATACCATGGCGGTATATTATTGCGTGTTGGATGAAATTAACCACATCTTTCTCCTTGACACTGTGCAGTGCAATCGCTTTTGTCCATTTGGAGAAGTAATCTGTCGCTGCCAAAATATACTGTTTCCTTTGGACGAAGGCAGATTTATAGGACCAATAATGTCAAGTCCCAAGCTAGAGAAAGGCCGAGAGGTGACAGACTAATGTAGGTCTTTCAGAGGAATGTGTATAACATCTCCGTGATATGACATTCGTAACACCACTTTGCATAATCTATTGCATCTTTGAACATGGTAGGCCAATAATACCCCATTCGATGTATCCGATGAAATAAATTTTGGCCACCTTGATGTGTCCTACATTTTCAGAGTGCGCTTCTCGCAACATCTGGCCTGCTTCTTATTCATCTAGGCAACATAGCAGTATCCCATTGTAAGATTTTATATATAACACTTCGCTACATATGATGAATCTGCTCGATCTTTGCTTGATTTGCTATATCTGCACTGGGTCTTCTAGCAAGATATCATATTTGAGGTAATCTATGAAAGGCTGACGCCAATCATCTGTCGTCACTCCAAACACAATATAGGAAGTGTCTCAACAATTTCATCAATGACCTCTGAAGAGGGTAAAATCTTCTTTCTTCTATAGTCACCTGGAGAGGACTTCGATTTGGGTAGGACAAAGCCTTTGTCAGGCTGGCCAAAGCATCTGTTTTTGCATTTTCAGACCATGGTACATGCTTGATTTCGACATGACAGAACTGCTCCAATAACTATTGTACTTTTCGATAGTATGGCAAGAGCTCTAGCTTTCTTATCTCGAATTCAGTCGTCAATTGGTTTATGATCAATTTAGAATCCCTAAAAATATGCAGCATTTTTATCTTCATTTCTTAAGCAATTTCCATTCATATGATGAGAGCTTTATATTCGGCCTCATTGTTTGTACACGCAGTACCCAACGTGAAAGAGTAAGGTAACAAGTCACCTTGAGGAGTAATGAATATCACTCCGGCCCCTACCCCTAATGCTCGAGAAATACAGTCAAAATACATCTACCATGGGCTTTGCGACTTGGCCAACATAACCTATTCATCAGGAAAATCATCACTAATGGTCTCGCACTCTGCTACGGGGTGTGCTGCCAAGAAATCTGCCACTGCTTACCCCATTTATCGCTTTTGTCGGCTCATACATAATAGTATATTTCGAAAGTAACATCATCCATTTGGCTAGTCTCCCACATAGCATCAGTCTTGTCATAAAAAACTTTATCAGATCTTCTCTTGAGATTAAAGTTATGTCATGGGAGAGACAATAATGTCTCAACTTCTGCACCACAAATATTAACACCAAATATTCTTTTTCGATTGGGGAATAATTACATTCTGTGCCCATTAGAGTTCTACTCAGATAATAAAGAGCGGTCTCTTTCCCAGATTCATTCACTCGTGCCAACAAGGCCCCTAATGAATTCTTGGCTACAGATATGTATAAAATGAATGGCTTCCCTTTTATCGGGGCTGTCAATACTGGCGGCTGTTTCAGTAATTCCTTTATCGAATCGAACGTATTCTGATAGGCTTTGTCCCATACAAATTCTGTGCCTTTCTTCATCAAATGAGAAAATGACTGACATCTCCTTGTTAGATTTGAAATGAAATGGCGAATGTATGCCAGCTTTACTTGCAAAGTTTTTAATTCCTTCAATGTCTTTGGAGGTGGCATATTTTGAATGGCTTTAACTTTCTCTGGATCGATCTCAATACCCTGTGCCTGATAATAAAATTGAGGAATTTTCCTGATGCTACCCGAAATGCACATTTAGATGGATTCATTTTTAGCTGCTTCTTCCTAAGTCGATGGAAGACCGATGCCAAATGTTCGTGATGTTCCTGATGATTACCTGACCTGACCATCAAATTATTAACATAACACTCAACATGTTTGTGCATCATGTCTTGGAAGATATTCTGCATTGCCCTCTGATACATCGCCCCAACAGTTTTTAGACCAAATGACATAACTTTATAACAGTAAATCCCCAGCGAAGTTCTAAACGCTATTGCTTCTTCATCTTCAGGTGTCATTCTAATTTGATTATAACCTAGATAGTCATCCATGAAGGACATGATAGCATACTGAGTTGTACTGTCAATCAGCAATTCGGTTATCAGAAGAGAAAAATCATCATTTGGACAGGCTTCATTCAGATCCCTGAAGTCAACTTGTCCATTTTTCTTCTTTACTAGGACAATGTTCGATATCCACTTAGGATACCTGACCTCTCTGATAAACTCAACTTTTATCAGCTTGTTCACTTCTTCTTCTATTAGGGGAACCAAGTCTAGGTGAAATCGCCTTTGCGCCTGTTTACCGGCCTTTTCTCCTTAGAAATATTCAACCGGTGCATTGCTACTAACGGATCCAGATCCGGCATCTCTGCATATGTACAAGCGAAGACGTCTCTATTTTCTTTGAGAAGTTCAACGTATTTCTCAGCTTGCTGCTCAGAAAGACCGATGCTGATGAATGTGTTCCTTAGCTCTTCTTTTGTACCCAAGTTTACTTCTTGTAAACTGTCTATCGTTGGCTGCCCCCCATCTTCCATTTACTTTGGGGCCATTTCAGGATGCTCGATTATTTTAGGATCTTCCTCTGATAACTGTCCAACTGTGACCATGTTCACCGATGATTCTGCCCCTAATCCTTGAAATTTTCATCGCTTTTCATGACCAACCCCAATAGGAATCTGAATTCCTTTCCCATGATTTAGGCCGGTGGGTTCTTCATAATCGAAACCAATGCTTTTCATGATTTTCTTACTTGCCGGGCTATATTTTTTAAGATCTTGTGGTGTCATCTTACCGCAATACACATTATTCTTGGCCTCTTCCCTTATCTTTACTTCTGCTGGGGCATAGAATTCTATTGGTTCGAGGTATTTTGCATTGGCCCTGACCTAGAACCTTCCTGAAACAGACAAAAATGGCTTATTTCTTTCAGCATACGACAATGGTACTATATAATTGGACTGTAAAATTTTCAAATGTGCAGGCGATAACAGAGTTAACGACGGCTACCCTGGTTATTTCAGATGTTTCAGCATAAATAGAATTTCTTCTTTGTTTCTGCAGCTCTGGGTGATTTTACCTTTTCTGTTTCTTCTTTCATCATCTTTACTTGAATGTCCTTCAGGGCTTTATTTTCGTCATTATTTCTTTCTTCTTTAGCGAACCCCTTATAATAACTGGCGTCTGCAAAGAAGGCTTCAACTTCTGTATAAGGCTTCGCATCGGTTATTACTTTATACTGTATCCCATTTTTATAGTATTTGAAACATTGATGCAGAATAGAGGGTACGATGCCATACTGATGTATCCATGACCTTCCTAGGAGAAGATTGCATGTCGTCACTGCATTTATAATATGGCATGTGACATCAGTAGTTAGCTCTCCTATCTCTAACGTCATTGTAATTTTATCGAGTGTATGTTGCCCATCTTGATTGAAGCCTTGTATCATCATTCCACTAGGAAGTAGTTCGGAACGACGATAACCCAGTTTAGTCAACATTGAGAGTGGTAAGAGATTCACTGAAAACCTATTATCAAGCATAATCCGTTTAACTTTCATGCCACGGATATGGCCCTCTATCATTAGCAGCCTATTATGCCTAGTGTCACAGACTAAATCATCATCAGAGAAGGACACGACTGGTAGGCAATTTTCTCGCTCTTTATATTCTTCGCCTTCCATCTCTACTAGTAAGGTTTCTCTGACATCATGATTGGATAGCACTTGAACCAAGCTCTACCGAAATTCTTCTCACAACTTAAGCACATCGTAGACGCTTAATCGAGCCAGTATGCCCTTCAAATGACTTACCACATCGTTGGTCACTTTTGTCGTCTCATTCTTTTCTTTTCTCTTATCACTATCATTCTGTTCTTCAACAATTTCCCTTCTTATAATTCTTACTTTCTGCTTCATAGGGCTTATTATCTTCTTTCCTGATCATAGCGTAATCACTGCGACATTTCTTGTCATCTTACAATCTTCTCTTGGGCCTTCTCCCAGATTGTCAGCATATTCACTGTTGTCATTGCATCCCTTTCTTTTTCTTTTCTGATCACTATTTCACCATTGTCTATCATCCGTTGTATTATACATTTCAACGTATAACAATTTTCTGTCGAATGTCCCACCAAGTGATGATAGCGGTAAAAATCTCTCTCTCTCTTGTTCTTATCACGTCTTCAGGGCGCTTGGGTACTGGTAATTCTATCGTACTGGCTTTAAGCAATTGGTTCATCATAGGGACAACATCTTCCCTATCGAACGCAAACCCTTTGTGAGAATTGAGCGCTCTGGGCCTTTTTCCACTATATTCGTTTCTCGGCCGGTTCAATTCTTCTTTCCGTTCAGACCTTTTTCCTCCCGAACCTCTTGTATCTTAACTTTTCTTTTCACGAACTACATTATTTGTGGCCATCCTGCTGGGTCCCCTCTTGGTTGTCACATAGTGAAATGTTGGCATCTTTCAAGTCATCAGCTCTAAAGCATGAGCTTTAGTGGCTAGGTCACGGAAAGTCCTGATATTGGCACTAGTGAGTCCGAACGCGATTCTCGTTTGGATAGAGTTCAGACACATCTTGACCTATTCCTTTTCTTCCTACAGCTGTCTACATGAGGCTCCCAATGTCTTCCATTTGTCTATGAACTTCTCTACTGGTTCCCCTTCTCTCTGACATACAGAAGCCAATTCTGTGATGCTGTCATCACATTCTGAACAGAAGAAGTTTGACATGAAGGCATCCTGCATTTACTTCTAAGTGTGTATCAATCCCGGAGCCAGACTGGAATACCATCGGAATGCTTTGTTTGTCAGAGATGATCCAAACAATCGTAAGCAATACTACAGTATCGTAGAGAAATTCTCCATATTAGTAATAAAGTGCATTAAGCGTTCCTCCGGTGACCCTTCTCTATTAAATTTCTAAAAATATGGATGCTTGAAGTTGGCTGGGAATGGGATGTCTTTTACCAATCTTAGGTACGAGATGCGATATCTGAAATGGTCAATATTCTCACGCTCCCTTTATACTCTGACAGTTTCCTCAACAACTTGTCTCACCTCCTCTTGTGTTACAGTTCTCGCTGCTGGGACAGACCCAAGTGATCCTGCCCCCAGTGGTTGAAAGCCTTTGGGCTAGCTCTCTTGCCCATTCATTGTGCCCATCATCGGGGGAGTCACTATCTAGGCTATATTGTGTGCGACAGTCACTAAGGCTTCTCTGAGATTTCTTCACTCTTCCATTAGTGTTCTCTGTGCTTTCGTCATTTCATTCATACGGTCCTCCGTAGTTGGCATATTCTCTTGGTTTGTTCCGACTATATGTACTATGGCTTTTCCTCTCTTCGACGAAGTTGTAGTTGGAGTGTGGTGAGAATATGTCATCGTAATAGGACTTACGAAGAGAGGGGAAGATGGAGTATCATTCGACTTCTTTGTGCTCCCATTGCCATTGATTGATTGGAACGATACAAACATCGGTGAGCCTACTAGTAATACCTTACCTTTTTGCTCTTTTGTCCATTTGACTCTTGGGGCAACTAAAGTCGGGAAGTCGCGCGACGTTAAACGTGGAGTTATTCACTCCGGATATATCGCAGGAGGGGCGAGTTCGGGGTTCCTCCTAGCAACATTACGTGTTATTGGTCCTCTAACTCTCGGCGAAGGCGGATTCATTCTAGGGTTCCTTGTATTACGAGCTCTCATCCTGCGAGACATTACAACAGTCCAGTCTTGGTCACCTTCTAGTGCTTGAGGCGAAGCAGAAACAACTCCAGCTATTGCTCAGGTTTAGTCATTTTTGCTTGCAGGAAGCTGAGCCCTGTGCTTCGGAGGCTGGTTCGACACATATTCCACCATGAATCCGGTCATAGTGAAATAGAAGTTCAACTTTCTTGCAAAAATTACCATTGGTCATAATTTGCAGTTTTATCTCTTCACATATAAAACATAGAATTAAATTGTAATTAGTATTTGAAGAATTAAATAATCTATCTTAGAGATGAAGGGGAGGATGTTCCCACTGAGAGTTGCCAATTTGGCGTTAAAAGACGCCAAACTACAATGAAAGTTCTATAATACCCTCAATGTTGATATTAAATAAGATAAATAAATCCCCAGCAAAGTCGTCATTTTATTTTGAATAAGAAACAAAAACATTTGATTTGAGGAATTATCTTATTAGAACATAGCAAAGAGAGTATACACAAAACAATCATTGTATTAACAATACTGAGTTCATTTACATCCTCTAATATCCCTTGATTCTAAGATAGATTTTTAAAATACATAAATTAACAGAGTTCGAATGTCAAATATTGAATTCGACAACATTTCGACTTATGCTTCGGTCATCTCCTTAGGAGGAATGTTGTGCGGGTTTGATCATTTGATCTTTCCCATTTCCGAGTTTGTCCCTTATGCGAAAAGGAGAGCTTGGAGCGATGAAGATCGAACTTGGCAATTTCGGCAGCACCTAGGCCCTTTTTATTACTGGCCATACAACAGTTTGTTTGCGTGGCCCGCGTAACCAGTTATTGGTTGCACGGCCCACGCAACCAATCGCACTGTTCTCCCTCTCACCTTCAGTCTTCCTCCGGAGCTCTGCTCTTCTTCTGAAATTCTTCTCTCTCAAATGAGAGGGGGAGTGGGGTATTTATAAGCCTTCACACATGTGAACCCTCGATCTTTGAGTCATGGGACCCACCTTGCACCAGATCTGACTCTCCATAACAATCTACCTCTGATCTTGGTTACGTGACCCCCGCAATGGGGAAATCGATTGTGTAGCCCGCGCAACCATTGAACGTAGTACTTGATTTCTTCTTTCTTTCTCATTTTCCAATTCTTTTTTGATCTTCTACCATTTCAATCTTTCTTCATTATTTTTATGCTCCAACACCATTAGATGTGTAATCTCACTTTAGGTCAAGGGCTAAAATATCATGTTGACGTGTGATGCAAGTGGGCTGCCGAAGGAAAAGGTAGGGAGAGAGACGTCCACCCTTGATTTTTACAGAGCCCATTATGATGATTATATAAAATCAACTCTAGCCATTAGATTCCAAACCAAATTTTATGCGTGGGGCCCAAAGTTAGGCCCATATGTGATTCAGATGACCACACTAAAGGAATCAATTTTGAGGGTGAGAATTGCCTTGTACATGATTTCCAATTATGTGGTCCACCTGAATCATGGATGGAGCTGATTTTTAGGCACCAGATCTAAAATGGGATAACCCATTTGGTGTTTATGCTAGATTTCACATAAACATTACGGTGGGCCCACCTGAGTCGTTGATCACCTATCATCGTTAAGAATGATTATCCTCGCAAACCCTAATGGGTTGGATCAAGTCGGACTTTGGCCTCGCTAATGGGTTGTTCTATACAGTCCAAGCCATGCCCGAATAATAAGCAGGCTTAGATTTTAAGTCTATGCTCTGCCTTCAGGCATGCGATTCTATCTTAAGTCCAGCTTGAAAGCCCAATGGGCTAGCACGCCCCATTGACAACCTTACTCTTTATTAATCATAAACATCATCAAATGAATATGGGATCTCTATGAGGAGTTAACTTATTTGATCAATAGCCACAAAATCCTATTGGAAGATTTTATGGTGTGGTAGATTAACCACATTTTTATGAAAGGAAATAGAGTTCTTTGTTGAGTGTCAAATATCGCATATTTCTTCCTATTTATATCTTGATTTTATGAACATGATAACTGTCATAGCCCAAAAATAGGCACCCGAATACATAAACTCTGATCCCGAGTTTCCGAGTGTTAACAAAATAAAATGCACGTGTGACCTCATTCATATTCACACTCATTTTACACATGAGCAATCAAAGTAGTGTAATTCAGATTAGCGGATCCAAAGCAAGGTAGAGTTAATAAAAGTTAATAAATATGGGGCTGGCAATAAAGATACAATTAAAACATGGTGTCCGCCCAAATGAGGATTATACAAGACATAATATACATACCCAAAATTATTAAAGTGCATGTTTTTGGTTTGGTCCAATCCTCTAAAACACAACGGCGGTGGTGCAAACCACTCTAAGCTTATCTGTCTGAAATCTCGATAGTACCTGCATCAATAATATCGCCTGGTTGGTGTTTTAAAACACCGTCTTACAGTAGGAGTGAGTGATCAACTCAGTGGTTCCATTAATATTAAGTTGCTCAAGCTGCCAAATCCACATGCACAATTAATGAAAAGTAATTTAAGCATACATTCCTTAGATACTTTTGTTAATGCAGATGCATGCGTTTTGAGAAGTAGAGCAAAAGGGTGGAGCAGCCTCCCAAGGGTTTTTCTTATTTTCTTTCCTATTTTTAGTGCTTTCTTTTATGGTTTTAGATCCAATCATGTCTATGGTTGGCTAAACCTCTTGGCTAGGGCTACGGGGTGAAGCATGTATCGTGTTTGAATGATTTTCTTGCTTTGATTCTTGTTCTTGATGAACCTCATTGATTTCTAGTATGATATTAAAGGAATATTTTCAGTTTTTTATGATTTATTGTGACTTAAATTACAATAGATGTTGTGATAGCTTTGGATATCTTCTTTTTATGTTTTGAGATTGTGGGATTGGTAAATCCTATTGTTCACCATCGTCTCCTTGGCATGGTAGGATGATGGAAACCCTTCTAATCCTCATAATTCTCCTTCATTGAGAATTAGGTCAGTGAGAAGTTCAGAGATTTGATTATCTAATCTTCCAACTGGATATGATATGACTCCAATTCCAATTATATTTCTTAAATCAAGTAAGGTAACATTTTGATAGCTACAAGTGGATCCTTGACACCCTAGTTGTCACCTTTAAATTCACAAGTTTCAATCAACACTATTCACAATTACTCTCTCTTACTTCAGATTTAGATTTAGATCTTCTTCTAGTTCTAGTTTTAATTATTTAAGAATACGTACAATATTAGTCCCTGTGGAATCGATCTCGGTCTCACCGAGATTATTACTACATTGCGACCCTACACTTGGGGTCGTGAACAAGTTTTTGGCACTATTGTTGGGGACTACGGTTATGTTTTTCTGAGATTAATTAGTATTAGAATTAAGTTAAGATTAAGGTTTATTTTTCTGCTATGTTTTTAGGTTAGGATTTTGTTCTGAAATTATTTTTAGAAACTAACATTGTTTTCTGTTTTGTAGGTTCCTAACATTGCAACCCTAATCAGGTAACCTCTTTCCAATTCTCTCTCTTTTCTAGATTTCTTATTTTCTATAGATTTTATTTTTTTATTTTTTACTTTTAGGTTTAGTTTGTTTAGTTACTTGAGGGTTGTGAGTGTTTCATGCCCAAGTGGGTTCGCTACAACACTCAACATCTCTTAAGTGAAGGAGGATTAATTAAATGGTTGCCTATCCATTGCAGGATTAGACACCACTTAATACCCTCTGAGTCAATAGAAGTGATGGCTGCAAATCCACCTCAACCTCCAATTGAGGAAATTCAAGATGAAAATGAGGTGCATAATGCACCCCGCCTCGTACACTACGAGATTATTTACAACCGGCGGGGGTGAGTACACCTTCCGGCATGATCTTTCCACTTAATAGTGGAAATATGGATATCAAACTTAGAGTGATACAACTCCTTCCTAAGTTTCATAGACTAGATTCTAAAAGTCATCTTTGCACATCAAGGAGTTTGATGAGATAGTCGCTACATTACACTTCCCAAATGTATTTGAAGATATAGTGCGACTGAAATTGTTTCCGTTCTCGTTGAAGGAGAAAGTTAAGGCATGGATGCACTCCTTAAAGTCACAATCTATTGGCATAAGGGTCGAGATGACTCAGTAATTTCTCAAAAAGTTTTTCCCGTTTCAAAAACTATCACTTTAAAGAAGGCAATCATGAACTTTGCCCAGAAAGAGGAAGAGACCTTCTTTCAATGCTGAGAAAGGTTCAAGGATCTCACGAATTCCTGTCCACATCATAGCTACAAAATATGGCAAATAATAAGCTTTTTCTATAATAGATTAACTTCACCAATGCGTCAATTTGTAGAGATGATGTGTAACGATGAATTCATGAATAAGGAGGCCGATGATGCGTGGGATTATCTTGATCAATTGGTAGAAAATGTGCAATCATGGGACATCTCCCTAAGAACTACCACTTCTAAGCCTACTCAATCAAAGGAAAGGGGAGGAATTTATGTTTTAAAAGAGGAAGATGATATAAGTGTAAGAGTGGCCAATCTCACAAGAAACGTTGAGGCCATGGAACTTAAGAAGGCAGAACCTATCAAACCAGATAAGGCTGCAGAAGTTGTTTGCGGTATTCGTGCTTACAATATACATACAACTGAAAATTGTCCAACAAGTCTTGCTTTTTAAGAAATATTGAATGACCAATTAAATGTTGTAAACAACTACCAAAGACCTTTTAGAGGACCCACCTTGAACACATACAATTCTAGCTGGAGGAACAATCCAAATTTCAGTTGGAGGAATGGATATATGGCTAACCCACAAGAGGCCCTTACTCAATTCTTAAATTAAAAGAGGCCTCAAGAGGATATGGTTCAAAAATTCATGCAAAACTAAGAGCTATTCAACCGAAATACGGTACAAGCATTCCAAGATATCAAAACAATAATGGGAATGTTTGCATCATCAATTCAAAGGATTAAGTCACACTTAACAAGTGGGGAGAAAGAGATGGTTTCATCAACCTCTCCCCAATCCAAAATCACAATGTGAAATTAGTGACCCAAGCTCTTTAAATCAAATAGAGCAAGCCAAGTCTATCACCACTCTTAGGAGTGGAAACACAATTGACAAATCTATTCCTGTGAGAGTTGAAAAGCCTAAGGACCTAGAAGAAAATGAGAATGATAGACGTAGGAATGCTCTACATGGGTTAAAACTGGAACCTCAAATTAAGCCAATTGTGTCATTCTCTCAATAGTTGATTGCAACAAAACTTCTAGCTAACTCACAGGATATCCTAGAGGTGTTAAAACAAGTGAAGGTCAACATTCCTTTACCAGATGTTGTTAAACAAATCCCTTCATATGCCAAATTTTTGAAAGATCTATGCATTACCAAAAGAAGACAAAACATTCAAAAGAAATTTTTTCTGACAGAAAAGGTAAGTGTCATCCTCAAGTAAGATGTGCCACAAAAATATAAAGACGTTGGTAACCCAACTATCAGCTGTAGAATTGGGAATCAGCAGATTGAGCATGCACTTCTTGACTTGGGGCGAGTGTAAATTTGATCCCTTACTCAGTTTATGAACAATTGGGTTTAGGTGAATTAAAACCCACCTGGACCACATTTCAAGTTGCTAATCATTTAGTCTGTGTACTGAGAGGGATGATTGAAGATGTGTTGGTCCATGTTGACAAATTCTACTATCCAGTAGACTTTATTATCTTAGACACTCAACCCATCATAGATATGAGCACTCAAATTCCCATCATTCTTAGTCATCCATTCCTTGCTACTTCAAATGCAATCATTAATTGTAGGAATGGAATTATGAATTAATCTTTTGGAAATATAACATTGGAGCTCATATTTTTTTTAACATGAGAAAATAGTCAGAGGATGTTGATGATATCCACGACATTAACCTGATAGATTTTTTCATGGAAGATAGGGAGCTTCTAACTCTATACTTTGGCCCTCTAAAGACGTGCTTGGTCCACTCCCCTGATTTAGATGATGACACGATTAGGGAGATGGATGCCATGCTTGA
Organism: Magnolia changhungtana; assembly: GCA_030180095.1. Lineage (NCBI taxonomy): Eukaryota > Viridiplantae > Streptophyta > Magnoliopsida > Magnoliales > Magnoliaceae > Magnolia > Magnolia changhungtana. The sequence goes on from JASAUF010000554.1 coordinate 4,246,265, forward strand.
TGCTGCACCAGTACTTGAAGTTAATCAGTGGGGGTCACAATTTGAGAAATTGCCCCAAACCGATGTAGTGCCTCTATCGTCTAGCCTCAAAGTACTGAAGCTTGACCTAAAACCTTTACCTGTTGATCTTAAATATGTCTACTAAGGTCAAGATAAAACATACCTAATGGTGATTTCTTCCCAGCTTGAGAAATAATAGGAGAGTGTGCTTATTTCATCTCTCATTGAGCATAAAGGAGTCATTGAATGGTCAATTGCGGACCTCAAGGGAATTGACCCCTTGATTTGTACTCACCGCATTCATCTTGAGGATAATGCGAAGACCTCCCGACAACCACAACGTCAATTAAATCCAAAAATGAAGGAAGTGATTAAGGCCGAGGTACTTAAGTTGTTAGATGTGAGATCATATACCCTATATCCGACAGTCAATGGGTGATTTCAACTCAAGTGGTTCCTAAGAAGTCCAGAATCACCATCGTGGCCAATGAAGATAATGAACTTATGCCAACTAGAGTCACTACTGGTTGGAGAATATACATTGACTACGGAAAATTGAATACCGTCACAAGGAAGGACCACTTTCCTTTACCCTTCATTGATCAAACTTTGGAAAGGCTAGATGATCACTCTTACTGGTATTTCCTTAACGGGTATTCGGGCTACAATCAAATAGTGATAACCCTTAAAGATCAGGAAAAGATAACATTCACATGTCCCTTTAGCACATTTGCTTACCGAAGGATGTCATTCGGACTATGTAATGCCCTCGCCACATTTTAGCGATGCATGTTGAGTATTTTTTCTGACATGGTGGGAAAATATTTAAAGGTCTTCATGGACGACTTTTCTGTCTTTAGTCCATCCTTTAGCGAGTGTTTGGAAAATCTTAAATGTGTACTAAAGTGATGTGAGGAAAAGAATTTAGTTTTAATTGGAAAAAATGTCATTTTATGGTTCTCAAGGGAAATGTTCTTAGACTATAATTTCGTCCAAGGGAATTGAGGTAGACAAGGCTAAAATTGACCTTATCTCTTACCTACCTCCACCCAAGAGCATACATGACGTGTGATCCTTCCTAGGACATGCCGAATTTTATTGACGATACATAAGGGACTTTAACCATCTCTCTCATCCTTTATGTAACCTCCTTTAAAAGAATACACCATTCGAGTGGAGTGAAGAATGTTAGAGAGTTTTTCTAAGCTCAAGGACATGTAGACAACCACTCCTATCATGCAGCCACTGGACTAGAGCATATCTTTTGAGATTATGTACGATCGTCTAACTATGTTATTGGGGTGGTATTAGGCCAGAGAAAAGAGAAGAAGCCCTATGTGATTCATTATGCGAGTAGAACTCTAAATTTCACCCAAGTATACTACTCTACTATGGAAAAGGAACTCTTAGCCATAGTATTTTCTTTGGACAAATTTAGAACTTACTTGATTAGATCTAAGATCATCATTTACACTGATCATGTGACGTTGAAGTACATTCTTTCTAAGAATGATGCTAAACCCCGCTTGATAATATGGATCCTTCGACTCCAAGTGTTCGACATAGAAATATGAGACAAAAAGGGAGTAGAGAACGTAATAGTTGACTATCTTTATAGGGTTGATCTTCCCGATTCTTTTGAGCAGACATCGATAAACGACATGTTTCCTGAGGAACAATTGTTTAAACTCTCCCAATTACCTTGGTTTACTGATATTGCCCATTATCTTACCAAAGGTTTCACGTCGATATATTGGACTGTACTGAAGTACGCAAGTTTTTTTGGGATGATATTTATTTGTTTAAATATTATGTAAGGCCCGTATCCTAGATCGTACCGTTTCTTAGTATTCTGCGATCCTCCCTGTCGAATTCCGGCACAACGCGACTTGTAATCGATATTTACGCACGACCCTAAGTCATGTCCCGTATATCTGAGTCGACTCAACCCAAGACTTATACTCTAGCAACTACGTCGTCACTGCAGTTCCAACGCCACGTCTTGCGCACTGATGCGATACCCAAGCCAGGAGTTGTAGGCACTATGCCAAAAAAGTGAAAAAAGGATGGCTAAAAACCATCTCAAATCTCAATAAAGGACGGTTTTGAACTGTCGCATGGGCCGTCCTATTTTGCTGCGTCATATTACTTACAAGACGGTCATGAATCGTCATTATCGATGGACATTAATAGGATAGTTACGGACCATCTGTAAAGAAGGATGGTCATAGACCATCATTAAAAATGGACAATAAAAGGACAATTATCGACCGTCTCTGATGTAAGACGGTTACAAACTGTTTAAAATAATGACGGTTTGTGGCCGTCATTAGTGTGCATTTAATGTCTTTAAAAAAGGACAATTATGGAACGTTTGTAAAAAAGGACGGTCATGGACCGTCATTAAAGACAGCCGTTAAAAGGACGGTTATGGACGGTCTCGGATTTCAATATTTTATAGAAATATGGACAACCTAAAGCCATCGAAAAATTTCTTGCATTAAAAAAAAAATCAGCAGCAGTTTTCTTTTTGTGTTTCTTTCATTTTAAAAAATATATATATTCAACCAACAAAACATTCAGAATTAGGAAGAATTGTTAAACTTAAACAGAAACTTCATTTGCTTCTTTTTTCCCCAAAAAGTGAGCACACTTTTTAAAAATAAAACTGATTATTAAAATAAAACTAATTGCAAGCAAATAATAAAAGTGGACAAGGAAATAATATAGAAAAGTGCTTCAATTCAAGTTAATAGAAACAACAAAAATTAAAGCTTTGTAAAAAAAAAGGGGCATGTGTTAAAAGGGACACATCATTGATTCCCATGCATTAGAGTCCAATGATGATGAGAACATGAATTACAACACAAGGGCCAATAAATACGGCAATGTTATCCTATGAAGAAATAGGATATTATTAGATGTTAATTCACTAGATCAGATTGCACATAAAGTTCTGATTAGAGTTAGTGTTTAGCAAAGGTTTGCACTGCCATGCATGGATGATAAGGAAGCTTAAAAGAACTCAAAAACTAATCAAGCCCTTTTCTTTTCCTGTGCAACAGATTATGTACAATCTTATTGAAACTAATCAATGGATTAAAAGAGGGTTTGAAAAAAAAATAGAAACAACAATAGTCATTTAATGAGACGGTTTTCATGGTCTACAAACTTCTAGTATAACGACATTATAAAATCTAGTAGCATAAAACAAAGCGCCATTAAATTCATGGGTTCTATAGTTTACATGAATTTGTAACCATGAAGCATCTATGAAGTTATGAAAATTTATTTTCACGATATTGACAAACTATTTTTACTAGTAAGTGTTTAGCCAAATCAACTTTTAGCCAAAGTCAACTCTATAGCAACTTCCATAATCCATTATAGACCTCTAAATCACTAGTGATAATATATGTCTTATTCTCAACCTCATGTATCAAGAACAGCACACAACGCCTTTGGTACGAGCAAGGTTCTCCAACAAAGCTGGCTTCTTAACAGCCTTCTACAAAATTATCTCCTATTTATAATTTTGCATTTAGTGCAAGAATAAAATTCATATACAAGCTTCTCAACTTGGTGCAAGTCAACTTACATTTGTTTAATGTCAATAAAGATGCATTTAACAAGGCCAAATATGCATGTTAAGATTTTCATCACAGATAGGATCGAATCCAATATTTCCCTACCAGAAACCTGAAAATTAGAAACTTTTGTCATGATTATAGAGATTTATCATCGTCATCTAAGCCTTACTCAATTCTATTTATAAATTTTGTAAGTCTACTTATAATTATCATTGGCTATTAATCTTTTTATTATAAAAATCTTAAATATCACCTAATAATGTTCCTTTAATAAAGCTTGATTGGAACAAATAATTTGGTAAAGATCAGTGTCCATGAGCTCATAAATAATGTACACATCATTAAATGTTTCCCTTTAAGGAGGTGATATTATATCTTTGATAGCCACAACCTGTATGACAGAGAAAAATGCCACCAATACAATCTGTTACAATTCAAGAGGGGGGAAAAAAAGATTTGTGGTTGCACCGATATTCTAGTACATTATGAACGGCTACCTATGTACCCAAAACGTCAGATTGGGATCAAGCCACTATGTAGTTCTTTTTAATTGACCAAGTTATTAAAGGTCACAAATTTCATATTTAACAAAGTATCATTGAATGTCATCTCAAATTGTTTGTGGGTGGTGCATTTAAAAAAAAAAATCAAATATGCAATCCATTATATTCTTGTTACATCTCGTATTGCAACTAGAGACAACGTTCTATAATATTTCAGTTACATTTAAAATTGAAATCCTTTAGTGACTTGGTTAATAAAAAAACAACTGACAACAAGCCATACTTAATAAAAATGATGTTAAAGATTAAATAAATAAAAAAGACAACTTGATTAAATAAGGATCGTCATACAAATTACTAAAGCATGTCCTAGAAGTTTTAAAAGTTAAACAAATCTACTGAATATTCAAATTCTCATCAGGAATTTGGGCCAAACAACAATTTTACCCAATTGAATATCTTCAAATGTCCTGTCATCATTAAACAATTCTGTTGTGCAAACGTTGATATGATCTATTACAACTCTGGTGCATTCTGGAGGGATGCTTATATTATCTGACACCATCCGCCCACTAGCAATAGTCCAACCACGGATATCTCTCAATTGGCAAATTTGTTCCATCCGTGGAGTTGTGGCAGAGTCTTCTCGAATAGTTGAGGGCTCATTAGATTAGCAGTGGGCCTACAAATAAAATTATGATTTCAAGTAAATAATAATGTTACTTTTATCTTTAAAAATAATAATTATGTCATTTGATCATGATAAATGCGGTAGCTGAGATGCAGCTGTATCAAGGGAGCAGCGAACTAGTTGGCTTTGATGAGTAATTTGTTGCCTAAGTTCAACAAACTGTTGCTTAACAATCGTACAAAATTCTTACATTTGAGTCATTGATGCTTCAAATTTAGCCTCAATGGATATACGTGCATTCCTCTCTGATCGAGCTACTATGATGAAGGGGGTGGCAACCTTCATAGTAGTCTTAGAAATACCAAAACCCATCCCCCTAACTTGGCCTTTGCTATCACGACCACAAACCTATACAATAATTTTTAAGATTAGTGATGTGTGTACATTATTATTAAAAAAAAAAAACAACAACAATATATGTAAAGTCATTAGAATTGATGGAAAACCTGTGAAACTGGGTCTTGGTCTAAATCCTTGTGCTTACTAGAAGGATCACTGCCAGCTATCGATAATATTCTTTCCAGTTAGAAGATAATTGTTATAATAAACCTTTCATTGTACTTAAATGCAAAAAAAAAAAATTATTAAAAAAAAAATTGTTCTCACTGCTGTTTCATAATGCATTTGTGTTGGGTAAGACCCATTAGGTCTGCTATGGGTGGCAACAAACAAGTCGGTCCTGGTAATGATAGTATTTGGATTTTCTTTTCGCTATAATTATATAAGAAAATTAGTTGATAAGAATTTATATTCATTAATTAAATTGTCAAAAAATGTAGTACAAATTACCATTTTCTCTAACATCCTAGCAGCACCTCGTCTTCCAGTCGTGTGAGGGCATTTCACCTTTGCTTTGGAAGTCTTCCCTTCTTGCAAACACTGATTAACAAATCTACGGATTGTAGATTAATGAAAATGTCCCAATCCTCTTGCTTTATACCAATGGGACAATTTCTTCTTCTTTCTACATCATTATCAAATTTATCATATTCCCTTCACAAATTGTATTTTCATACCTTCCAAGCTTTGTTTACTTTCGAAAATACAGTCTTTCAGCTCATCATCAATCTCGTACGTGGCCTATTTCATTAAATTAATAATCAAACAAAACTTATTGAGTAAGAATTAGTAATAAAATTAGGAATAAACATGCTCACCAAAACCATAAACCAGATATTATCTTTAACAAGCACTTTGTGCCAATCAGCATATGAAATTGGATTGTGTGTCTTGCCAAGCTACCCTAAAAATGTGTTGAAAGGCTTTGATGTTTCTCTAACTGTTTGTTTATATTCATTTAATTCAAGTCTCTTCCTTGTATTGCTTCCTTGGGCCGAAGCTGATGAACCACCAAAATGTGACATAATTCCTGCAATTTTATAAAATAAAACAATATCTCATTATTATGTAATTGACATTCTATTAAGATTTTGATAGCCAGGAAATTGTAATAATCATTACTAAAAAGAATTCAACTAACTTTCAAACTGATTTGAATCTTATTAGTTTCTTTTCCGTTTCCTATGACGTGAGGTACTCGGTTCACTCTCTACCCATGATTTTTCCTATACATCTTCATCTTCTTCATTTAAATCATCTAATAATGAAAGTGCCGAAGAATCTGCATTCATCCTGGCCTCAAACTCAAGTGGATCTTCAAATGCATATGCATCTTTGGTCAATCTCTTAGGAGCATCCAGTACAACATGCCAGTCATCTCTAGTTTGATCCTTACAGTAGAAGACCTGAGCTGCCTGAGATGCAAGAATAAATGGCTCATCGTCTTCCTTTAAGTTCCGTCTAAACCTTCCTAGATTGACAAATATCAAATTTGTTTCGAGATTTATGAAACATCCATTTGATTTAACTTCAATATGCACCCAATCACAGTAGAAGAGTGCTACTCTGAAGTCGAAGTAATTCAATTTAAGAATTTGTCTAATGATGCCATAATAAGTGACTTCTTCTTCTATAGGATTCCTATCCCTGGCACTTGCCCTAAAGCTAGTTAGCACTTTCATTGAGACTCCACTATTCTATGTTGTTCTGTTCATTTCGAAATTCATAATGTTAAAAACATATTTATTTACTGAGTAAGTATTATATGATGCATTTTAAGTCAGGACCATTGGCAATTCTCTTAAATTGAGACATTTCTTGATTATTTAGTTGATGTCTTAACCAAGGAATGTATTCCATTAGTTTTCCTGCTGATAGATTACCCTTCCAATTTTGTCCTGTACGTGTTTGGCCCTGGATGTATGTTTGGTACTTCGTACAAATTCCAAATCATAACAATTAATTTTATGTATATAACAATGTTTATTACCATAAGCCATTTGAAAATATATGAAAAGAATAATATACTTCATTAACTCACTCCTCCTATTGATGATTTTCAACATGATGTTGCAAACCCATCTACGTGCTTGTTGGTATTGCACTGTAGTAAGACCATAAACTTTCCCTTTCTTATCATTGTGGGAATCACCAGCATTTTCATCATCATCAGTGAATATTTTTAGTCCTCACTTATGACTTCCTATTGTATTATTAGGATAGTATTCTATGTAGTACATCATAAATTCCTCTATAATGTAGCATTCTGCAATATAGCCCTCTAGGTAAGCTTGATTCATCACATACTTCTTGTATGTTCTCATCATCCTGTTAAATATTAAAATCAGGTATTGATGAAAAAATTTAAGCTATTTTGAAAAAGTAAATAAATTAAAATAGTTAAAGTTACCTCTCAAAAGGATACATCCATCGATATCTGACAGGAGATTCCTTTATAATATAACGTTCCACAATACAGCCCTCTGGGTAAGCTTGATTCATCACATATTTCTTGTATGTTCTCATCATCCTGTTAAATATTAAAATCAGGTGTTGATGAAAAAATTTAAGCTATTTTGAAAAAGTAAATATATTAAAATAGTTAAAGTTACCTCTTAAAAGAATACATCCATCGATATCTGACAAGTCCATAAACTTGTGCCTCCTCCGCCAAGTGCATAACAAGGTGTGTCATAGAAACGAAAAATGATGGTGGAAAATACTTTTCAAAATCACATAATGTTTCCACTATTTTATTTTTCATTTCTTGAAGCTCCATACGATGAATTTCTTTGGAACATATGACATTAAAGAATCTTGACAATTGCATAATGGCGGTGTGCAATGACTTTTCTTTCTTGAATGAGTGCATCAATAATACGGGTAGTAACTGCTACATCAGAATGTGATAATCATGTGACTTAAGGCCCTTGAGTTGATAGTCATCTATACTGATATGATGTTTCCAGTTTGCACTGTACCCTCTCGGAACTTTCAAATCACTCAAGGTTCGACAAATAAGTTCTCTTTCATATTTGGATAATGTAAAATGAGCTTTAGGCACTAACAACTTACCATTCTTTTCCTCTGGCCAATATTTTGGTCTTATCTTCATAGCCATAAGATCCTTACGGGCTTGTAAACCATCCTTAGACTTGTCCTTCATGTCCATGATTGTTGTAATAAGGTTCTCAGTAACATTTTTCTCAATATACATCACATCCAAATTATGACAAATGGGCATATGTTCCCAGTACGACAATGTAAAGAAGATTGATCTCTTCGACCAAGCAATAATGTTAGACTCCTCATCCGTGGTCTTTTTTCTCTTATTTCCTATATGCTTTTCGAACTTGGTTTGTATATTATTCATTTTAACCAACACATGTTCTCCAGAAAATCGCTTTGGAGCCTGCCGATTTTCATCATTCCCATTGAATCGAGATCTTTGGATCCTAAAGATATGAGCTCTTGAGAGGAATCTTTTGTGCCCCATATAAGCAAACTCCTTTCAATGTTTTAGCTAAATAAAGTCAGTCTCCTCACTACAAATAGGACATCCGTACTTTCCTCCTATCTTACACCCAGAAAGATGTCCATATGCTGGAAAATCATGTATTGCCCATAATAAAATTGCCTTCATTGTAAACTTGTTCTTCCCAAACGAGTCATATGTTATGGACCCTTTCCACAATTCATTTAATTCTTCAATTAATGGTTGTAAATACACGTCGATGTGGTGCCCTGGACCATTTTTTCTGGGAATCAAAAGTGTTAACATAATAAATTCTTTCCACACGCATAAATGAGGTAGAAGATTGTATGGAACAATCATAACAGGCTAGCAACTATATGAGATCCTCATATGCCCAAAGGGGTTGAATTCGTCTGTTACAAGTCCCAACCGAACGTTACGTGGATCCACAACAAAATCACTAAACTTTCTATGTACAAATTTTCACATAGAAGAATCCACGGGATGACACGTGTATGAATCATTTTTAGCCCCCTTTGAATGCCATAACATATTCTCTGTAATCCATGATACACTATAATGTCTTTGTAACCTTGGTGTTAATGGGATGTATCTTAGTACCTTCCATAGTACATGTGAGACTCTTGATCTTACAATACGATTCACTTTCCATCTGCTTACTTTACATGTAAGACAACTTTCCTTATTAGCATGCTCCGTCTAATAAAGAATACAATCATTACAGCATGCATGTATCACCTCATAATTCATACCCAATGAATTGATCAATCTCTTTGCATTATGGGTACTATCCGACAAAGAGTTCTCACTTGGCAAAATCTTCTTAAGTAGTTGCAACAAACTCGTAAAGCTATTATCTGACCATTTATATCTAACCTTTATGCTCATCAACTCAATTATCACTGACAACTTTGTATAATCACGTTTACATGATGGATATAGGGGTTGTACCACATCCTCCCTTAATTTATTGTACTAAGTATCATTGTTTATGTCATCTTGAGGTTGACTACCATGTTCTTCATTGACCTCATTCATACATGCATCTAACTTATCGGGTTGAACACGACCAAAAGTATCATTAACCAAATCAACCATTCTGAGCAACAACTCTTCATTACAATTAGTGGTAGATGTACTAGGAGCATTAGCATTGACACCTATATTGGGAAGTTGTTCTCCATGAAAAAACCAAGTTATGTATGTCTGATCTATACCATTCATAATCAAATTATGCTCAGAAACCATACTTAGTATTTTCTTCTAATGCACGTTACGACATCTAGCACAAGGACAACTATACCAATCAACACCTCCCGAATTCCTTTTGGCAAAAATAATAAACGATTCAACGCCTTTAATGTATTCATCACTCAATATATCTTTCGTCATCCAATTCTTGCTCGGGGGCATCAAATCCATTTTTGATACACGTGCATGCAACATATAAAAAGTGAGATACAAAAAAAAAGAGGCTTTTCATGAACAGTCAAAACATGCCACATATGTGGTCACCAATCACAAAAAAAAAGATCTATGTCTATCCGCAAATATATGCACATGATCATCCACACCACATGAATTAATTAATTATAATTTTTCAAGAAAAGTACAAATCATGGAATCATTAAATTTAATCCAGTCATCAATTATTTATAAAGAATTACTCAATTAGAACTAACATTTATCATCATTTCCATATGATTCAATGATGATAAGGAAAACATGTATGACCTATTTGATAAGGAAAAATGTATGATCGTTTACGCCAGATATATGGTTTTGGTTCTTGAAAGTAAACTTAGCGAGTACCTAACACGAATTACTCACGAGCGGATCTTTTACGCTAACTTTCAACTTTTATAGAAAAATTCTTTAATAATTGCTTCCCACGCTACTTTGATACTTGGGACGTTGTCCATACGTTTTGGTTATGTAGGCCAATCTACGCAACTCTAGCTTCTTCCTTCCTCACGTGAGCCCACTGCGTAGAGTCGGTTGAATCACAACATGGTAGTAGAGCCATCTCATCAAAAGTACACAAGACTGTCCATAAAAATCAAGATCGTCCATATAGTGGGCCCTATCATGGATGGTCACCTTTTCAAAATTGCCTTCTATACCGTCTAGGTAGGACACGTCTTCAGTTGATCCCTCATTGTGGATCCTACCATGATGTGTGTTTTATATCCACACCTTCCATCCATTTGGAGAGATTATTTTAGGGTAATATCCAAAGAATGAGTTAAATCCAAAGCTCCAGTGGACCCCAACACAAAAAACAGTGGGGACAGTGCAGCCCACCATTAAAAACTTCTAAAGGCCACAAAAGTTTTAGATCAAACTGATATTTGTGTTTTCCCTTATTTCATGTCTTTTTTAACTTTTGAACAGGTTGGATTTCAAATAAACATTACATTGGGCCTTAGGATAGTTTCAATAGTGGGAATCACTCTCCCAACTGTTTTCTGTGGTGTGGTCCACTGCAGCTTTTTATCTGTCTCATTCTTTATTTCATGCCCTAGAATGATATCTCAAGATTGATGGACGGTGTGGATACAACACATACATTATAGTGGGCCCACATAACTTGGTGACGTCACTTTAGTAGCCGACTCGCTACTCAACCTGTCAGTACCTAATCTGATTCCCAGGTTGGATGGAAAATAAACATTCCAGTGGGGGAAATTGATTGTACATGTCTCGAAGTTTGGAAAAATTACCTCGATCGCTACGACACTCCATATATTCCCTAAATGGCCTTTTGACAGCTCTTGGACTTTTTTTTGGATGAAAATGCCCCTGACCCTGGTTCAAGAATTGTACGGTCCTGGCGTGAAGGAGAAATTCACCCGCTGTTGCAATCCCCGAGAAACGAACGGATCGGCTACTCCCCGGGACACTTGACAATTGCTGGTGCTCAGCGCTCTGTGGGCCTCGACACCAAGTACGTGTTTCATCCATGCCGTCCATATATTTTTATAGATCATTTCATGGTACGAGACCAAAAACGATCATGTTCCAATCACGGTGGACCCTAGGGGGATTTTAACGGTAGATATCCAATAACTATAATTTTCCTACAGTGTGGTCCACTCGATAGTTATACCACTCTCCTTTTCCGTTTCAAGCCATAAAATGATATTTTAAACTGGACGAACGGCATGGACGAAGCACATACATCATGCTGGGGCCCACAGACCACCGATCACCTGCACCACGAGCTTCGGATGGTACAGATGTCGCACTAATGTACATTTGAAAGACCCTCCTTCCTCTTCTTTTGTTTATTTAGAGAAGCCAAGATCCAGGGACTAGCAGCAGGAGAGCGACGTTGTTTTTCCTCTTCGCTTCTCTCATCTTAAAGCCTCTTCCACTACCAGGTTTGTATTTCATTTTGTTTCAACTGTATGTAGGCACCTGCAAAGGTAAAGGAAGGACAGAGTCGAGAAGTTGAGGTACTTTGGCGGTCACGCAAAAGGGAGCCAAACGTAGGGCACACCTTCATCAAATCCCCACCATTGGATGGTAGACAGCCACTGCATCATGTTTGTGATGGTATTTGGATCGTGGCTACTACTTGTCATGACCCCGAATGTAACGTTATATCGATCGTGCTCGTCAGGGATATGGCTCTGGATACAACTACGACCCAGTGTTCATCATTACCACGACCCAACATGTAGGACAACCTCGATCTACCATGCTTCATTACCATAAGATTAGGACCCAGTGTGCTTCATTTTCATTGGTTGAGTTCGATTTGATAATTAAAGTTGTGTACGATGAGGCAAATCAGAAGCGCATCACCGCATGGGGAATGACCGATGTAGTGAATCTAAGGAAAATGAAGTGTATGGGTGGCCAGTTTACATGGGATATTTCGGACGAGGTGAAGGTTCGAATTACATCCCAGCGAGAAGATAGGCCAACACCCAGATGCTCGAGATGCAAACGAATAGGTCACAATCGTCATCTATCCACTTTCATTCCTGCTAGCTGAGGATGAGGCCAAGGCTGGTGATGACAATTTTTTATTTTTTGTTACTTGTGATAATGTAATGTGAACTGTAATATATGTACTTATTTTATTGATTTATTGATTCATCAACTTTGTTGCATGTTATTTACTTTCTAATGTGTATACTAACCAAGATCATTTATGTTGTTGAACCACGACCAATATAGGAAAACGTGAACTCAACAACGGGTCATGACTGTCATGACGATACCATCGTGATTGAAATATTATATGTATCGTCTTTCTCATTAGGTCATGGTTGTCAACGCCGGATCAATAAGCGTGACAAACCATGATCCGTTACAACTGGGACCACGACCCATTTAACATTACAGCCACGTCCCATATCAACTACGACCAATGATTCACGTATACCACGACCCGTATAAGACGACAACAACGACCCACGTATCATTCCAATCAGGGTCCATGTATCGTGACAACTACAACATATATAACCTCACAACCCTTACCCATATACAATGACAGTGGGGACCCATGTATCATGACAAACAGTATCCGATGTGGACGATAATCAAGAGCTTTTATGCATATGAACTACGTACTCAAAGATCGAAATAGTGTACATAACATAGGTCGTGGTATTCGTCTTTTTCGGATCGTGGTTGTCCTGATAATCGCTCGTACTGTACCCAGTGACGTGGTTGTCAACAACGATCCGGTACGGATGACAACCACGATCCATGACAAATATGACAACCACGACCTATGCGAATTGTCAATCACGATCCATGCAACACGACTACCATGGATCGTTGTTGTCGTATTTTATGGATCGTTGTTGTCATGTTATATGAATCGTGGTTTTCATGTTTTATAGATCGTTGTTTCCTGTTATATGGATCACTATTGTCATGTTTCAAACTATCGACTTCGTTTGCCTGAAAACGAGAATAGGGCATTTCACTTGTATACATATATGTGGAGCTGATCACACCAAAATTAACGGCTAGAAGGTGTCGATAACTATGTGGACACCATATATCTTTGTTTGTATAGAATTAATATGTTGCATGTACATACACGACAGATGGCGTTCTAATGGTGGGAATCTATTGGTTGGACTATTGTCGTCTAGGATTCCAATATCTTGACCATTCTTTAGTCTTGATGTTACAAATAAAAAGGACGGTGAGGATCAGAGAAAATGCACTTCGATGTGACTTTCAGAACACCGACTATAACTTGGACGCTTACGGATGCTTTTCCGGATGCATACGATTACATCTCAGACGCAAAACATCAACGGACGTTGTTACAGAAGGTTACTATTCCATCCTAAATGCATAACATCAATGGACGATCTTACGGCTGCATACGATTCCATGACAAACACAGAACATCAATGGGCGCTTATGATTCCATGACAAACGCAGGAGATCAACAGACGCCTGTATGGACGCTTATTTCGAAAAGCAAAACTTCTACCACTAGTCCCCATATGGAACACCGACTATATATATTACTGCTTCTTCTCTGGCACCTCTTCACTTTCTCTATCCCTAACCCATTTCTACTGGTTTTGAATCTCCTTCACTGGGCCCCTCCATCGCCACTCAGCATGTACATCTACAAGCTCAGTGCAGCTCAGTCAATATAAATGGTGAAGCAAGGTAATGGTTGACATGGACAGTGTACGGTGACCATTGTTTATGTGGGTCTGGGCTGTGAACCACGACTCAATGTATATGACTATAACGAGATGTATAGCATGACAATCACGATCGTTGTTGTGATCGGCGTTGATATGCAAAATGCATCGTGGTTCACAGGGTTAGTGTATCGTAGCAGGGACGGTGTATACTGTATGGTGGGTTTTATGTTATGTGCTCGTTGTTGTGAACCACGACTCAACGCATATGACATCAACGATATGTATGGCACGACAACCACGATCAGTGTCGTGATCATGGTTTGTTGCATAATTGGTCGTAGTTCACAGTTGAAGTGGATTGTGTATCACATCTTGTCTTGGTCATGCCTGTGAACCATGATTCAATGTAGACGACAACAACGACCTATATGCCATAATGCCTAATGGATCATTGGCGACGGGCACATGGATGACATCAACGAACCATGTAGCATGACTGTCAACCACGACCTAGCACAGATGATAACCACGACCGAGCGTATATGACAACAACGAACCATTTTATAACACAACCCTTCGTGGATTTCAATCCCGATCCACTGTGTAGTACAATTACGACCAACGCTGAATTTTGCAAGACCATCATATAATTAATAATTAACAATCCAAGACCATATTGGAATGCAGGTTAAAAGAAGCCAACCATAAACACATGCCTAGACTTCGAAAAGGCACAGGTCTCTCCCAAGTGCTCCGTCAGTTTTCTGAAAGTCCTGCTTGAAGATATGGAGAAGAAACCCGATAGGAAGAAACTATTTAGAGGCACCTGTTTTCGATTTCTGCTGGACTTTCCACTGGCCGAGTGGATGGTACAGTCTCAGATCATGCATTGCCTCATGCAAAGGCATGTTGGTGATCTAAAATTCGATGTTCAGGGCACCAAGATAAGATTTACAAAGCTCGATTTTGCTCTAATAATGGGTCTGAAGTTTGGTCCACTTAGGATAGATGGTGGTGGTCGTTGTTCACTCCCCAAGTATAGGGTTGTGATGTAGTAATAAAAAAAACTCGGTAAGATCGAGGTCGAATCCCACGAGGACTGGTCGTCACAACTCAAATCTATGATTCTCCTTAACTAATCCAACAAAGAATGGAATGAACTACTAAGCACAATTCTAAGAAAAAAAATAAAACAATTAAGAACATGGAAGAAAATTCAATCAGAGAGAGAGCACTAGGACTTTCGAATCCACCCCTAATTATCCTAACCCTTGTTTTGTCTGTTGATTCACCTTGATCTAGATTAATACCACTTATTAGAGAAAGCACAATCTGTGTCCTAAATCGGGCATACAGAATGTCTAATTCCTTTAAGCAATGCCATGAACAATACATCCCATGTCCTTGGTCGGGCACATGGTATGTACAATTCATTAAAGCACCCTGTTTCTTCCTCTATAGGAAACCTGTTCTTGATCAGACCCAAGCACCTGTAATAAGCATCCAAACAACATCCATATATATACTTTGGTCAAGTTCATAGATGGAGAAGTATGGAATTTAAACCCATAAAGCCCACTCAGAGAAAGAAACAAATTAATTAAAATTCAAAGTAAATCAACTAATACAAGAGTGATCAAATTAGGGGCTTCATCTCAGCCCTAGCTGAGAGATTAGTGACCCATGAAATCCATAAAAAAAATATTAAATAAAATTCAGAAAAGAACGTCAACCAAACAATCTCTCTCTCTCTCTCTCTTTCTTTCTTTCTTTCTCTTTCTTCTCTCCCTGGCTCTGGATCTCGAATTCCCTAGTTCTGAATGCCTTCCCCACGTCCAAAACTTCCCTTTTATAGCTGCTGGATGGCTAGAATCGGTGGCAGAGTCGTAGACGGACTCGAAGTGCAATTTTTCGCAGCCGTGATCGGTGGGCCTCACAGAGGTGTTTTCTAAAAAATCCACCCCGTCCATTGGATTCAGGACGAAATTTCAGTCAAGAATGAGTAGTTTTGAAGGTCCATTGACGTGGCCCACAGAAGAAATCTCAAAAAGATCAGATTTGAACGTCGCTGGGCAGCCCTTTTGTGGCCTCTATACTGCACACGTGTGTACGCATGGGAGTGGAATCTCAGCATGGTTTTGTAGTTCTCATGGCCCTCTACGCGATGGACGGATCAGATCTTCCAAAAGGTTGACGAACGGGGCCCACAAACCGCTGCAAAACGGACCAGCGGCGTCCGTTACGCGGACGCGAAACCGACTGTGCGGTGATGGTGGGGTCCACGATCGGAATCTACAGCGACATCCACTCCGTTCACCGAGTTTCTCTCGGCAATTCGGTTGGAAATATGTATTTTTTTCTCCATTTTTGTGTGGCCCATGAAGTTTTAAACTCACCGTCCAACCTGCGTTTGAATGGATGGATTCTGATCTAAGATTTCATTCAGATTTTTGCCACCTAGGCGAGGGTAACTGCCGCCCCAGGAAGCAGATGGACGGTCCGGATTATCCATTTGGACGCAAGGTGGGCCCCACAACCGACGATAGCGGTCGGTTCCGCGGAAGACGCTGGAATGGTATCCGGATTTTGAAGACGGGCGTGGGTCAGCGCCCGCGCTGACCGTCCGGTCTGCCTGGTGCGCAGCCGGTGCACGTGCACACGGTGTACTCTCCCCATACATAGGGCCCACCGAGATATTTTTGGGAAATCTGCACCGTCCATCCTCTTTTTCATATTATTTCTGCCGTCAGGACCAAATTTGAGGCAGTTCCAAATATCAGGCGGGTCCCAAATTGTAGATTAACGGGCTGATCTGTCCGTTGGACCACTTCCCAAGATCTGCAAGGGCTGAAATTTAATATGTACGGTTAATTTATGGCCCCCATCACATGTATGAAGTTTCGAACTGATCGGATGGCGGAAACCATGTGATCTTGCATTCTGGACCCTTTTTGGGCCCCTTTGTCGTGCTTTCCTCAGATCCCAGGCATGTAAAATCTTCACTATCGGTTTTATGGAGTCCATCCCGTGCTCTGGTAATTTTGGAGCGTTAAATTCACGCTTTTAATGTCATTTTTCAATCCACGCTTTTTATTTCATCCTGCGATAAAACACAATTAATTTTTGACATTAGGCGTTATGATTTACATAAGATCGTGCAATATCTGGGGTCTGATATGCAATATTTGACCCTTATCAGTCGTGTCGAGGCTGGAGGAGCCGAGGCAGGAACGAGCATAAGGGAGACCTACTTGAGAGCAGGGGGTGTTAATAAACAAGAACTGAAAGAAGCCTATTTGTCACTCGCCGATAAAGATGAACATATGGATGCGGTGAAGTTGGCGCTAATAATTTGCGTTGAGAGTCTATTGGTTGAATCTCCACATAAGAATAACTGTATTGATACGTCTTGATCATTGACTTGGACCAAATTTGAGATTGATGCGAAGGGAATTTGGGTTGCACATTCATAATCATCTTCCCAATATGCATCATCGTCTACTTCCATGCAGTGCACACTTGGGATGGGATCGCTTTCCTTACACTCTATTTCCAAATTGGGTTGAGGTTCGTATAAACTAACCTCTTCCTTTTTATTAAATTTAAACGTGTCATGTGAGTGGGGTGTGTCATCATCATTATATTTGAAAGACAACCATGTTTCTTCCCCATTCTTTTGAACAGTCATTGAGATCGACTCATCGGGGAATTGAACCGTATGCTCATTAATGGAATCCAACTCCTCATTCCAAATTCCAGATTTCATCAAAAGAGAGTGAGGATCACTTTCCTCGCATTGTATTTTTGGATTGGATTGTAGTTGAGATGAGCGAGCTTCCTCTATCCTTTCAATGTGCGAATTGAGTGCTTCTAATGATTTCATCAATTTCGCAACATGCTGGTTGAATTGTTCTGGATCAAAACATGAATCCTCTTGGATCGTTTCTGGTTGGATCTCAAAGGTATGGGATCCAAGAGAATAATTATTACAATATGTTGTTGGTTCATCTTCCCAATTTTGATGGTTCCACTGGTTATAGTCATACTGATCATACATGGGAGAATATGATGGTTGATAATAATCTTCATTCCCATAATTACGATCGTATACTGCCCTATTAACCGATGGAACATAACGTTCTAGTTGGTTCTCAATGTCTGTTCTCGATGGAGAGAAATCTTGAGGTATATGTTGAATTCCACAACCTTCAGGCATTTCCCAATAAAACCTATCCAACGCAGCATATGCATGTTCCCACGATTCCATGGTAGAACCTTAACTCTGAGTCTAATCCTAGAAGAAATCAAAATCCTACAGCAATACCGAAAGTAAAGGAGAAGTTAGAAAGATGTTACCAGAGTAGAAGTTCCTATGTTAAAAACCTGCACAACAAACCAAAACAAGTTAGTATCTAGGGGATAAGACCTAATCTAAAAAAATAAAAATAAAGAAAGTAACGAAATTAGGACGAAGTTACCAAGTTAGAAGATCTATCAACGACCCTACAAGACAGAAAGGTTAGTTCTAAAAAAAATAAATAAAAAAAAAATTCCAAAACTAAAGTTAGTAAAAATCCTAAGACTATGAATTATGATAAGAGAGAATCCTAAATTCAATTTGGGAACGAAAGTCCTCACGACAATTGGCCTAAAAAACTTGTTCACTCCCCAAGTATAGGGTTGTGATGTAGTAATAAAAAAAACTCGGTAAGATCGAGGTCGAATCCTACGAGGACTGGTCGTCACAACTCAAATCTATGATTCTCCTTAACTAATCCAACAAAGAATGGAATGAACTACTAAGCACAATTCTAAGAAAAAAAAAATAAAACAATTAAGAACATGGAAGAAAATTCAATCAGAGAGAGAGCACTAGGACTTTCAAATCCACCCCTAATTATCCTAACCCTTGTTTTGTCTGTTGATTCACCTTGATCTAGATTAATACCACTTATTAGAGAAAGCACAATCTGTGTCCTAAATCGGGCATACAGAATGTCTAATTCCTTTAAGCAATGCCATGAATAATACATCCCATGTCCTTGGTCGGGCACATGGTATGTACAATTCATTAAAGCACCCTGTTTCTTCCTCTATAGGAAACCTGTTCTTGATCAGACCCAAGCACCTGTAATAAGCATCCAAACAACATCCATATATATACTTTGGTCAAGTTCATAGATGGAGAAGTATGGAATTTAAACTCATAAAGCCCACTCAGAGAAAGAAACAAATTAATTAAAATTCAAAGTAAATCAATTAATACAAGAGCTGATCAAATTAGGGGCTTCATCTCAGCCCTAGTTGAGAGATTAGTGACCCATGAAATCGATAAAAAAAAATATTAAATAAAATTCAGAAAAGAACGTCAACCAAACAATCTCTCTCTCTCTCTCTTCTTTCTTCTCTTTCTTCTCTTTCTTCTCTCCCTGGCTCTGGATCTCAAATTCCCTAGTTCTGAATGCCTTCCCCACGTCCAAAACTTCCCTTTATAGCTGCTGGATGGCTAGAATCGGTGGCAGAGTCGTAGACGGACTTGAAGTGCAATTTTTCGCAGCCGTGATCGGTGGGCCCCACAGAGGTGTTTTCTAAAAAATCCACCCCGTCCATTGGATTCAGGACGAAATTTCAGTCAAGAATGAGTAGTTTTGAAGGTCCATTGACGTGGCCCACAGAAGAAATCTCAAAAAGATCAGATTTGAACGTCGCCGGGCGGCCCTTTTGTGGCCTCTGTACCGCACACGTGTGTACGCATGGGAGTGGAATCTCAGCATGGTTTTGTAGTTCTCGTGGCCCTCTACGCGATGGACGGATCAGATCTTCCAAAAGGTTGACGAACGGGGCCCACAAACCGCTGCAAAACGGACCAGCGGCGTCCGTTACGCGGACGCGAAACCGACTGCGCGGTGATGGTGGGGTCCACGATCGGAATCTATAGCGACATCCACTCCATTCACCGAGTTTCTCTTGACAATTCGGTTGGAAATATGTATTTTTTTCTCCATTTTTGTGTGGCCCACGGAGTTTTAAACTCACCGTCCAACCTGCGTTTGAATGGATGGATTCTGATCTAAGATTTCATTCGGATTTTTGCCACCTAGGCGAGGGTAACTGCCACCCCAGGAAGCAGATGGACGGTCCGAATTGCCCATTTGGACACAAGGTGGGCCCCACAACCGACGACAGCGGTCGGTTCCGCGGAAGACGCTGGAATGGTATCCGGATTTTGAAGACGGGCGCGGGTCAGCGCCCGCGCTGACCGTCCGTGGCCCGCCATCTTGGCAATGCACTGGTGCACGTGCACACGGTGTACTCTCCCCATACATAGGGCCCACCGAGATATTTTTGGGAAATCTGCACCGTCCATCCTCTTTTTCATATTATTTCCGCCGTCAGGACCAAATTTGAGGCAGTTCCAAATATCAGGCGGGTCCCAAATTGTAGATTAACAGGCTGATCTGTCCGTTGGACCACTTCCCAAGATCTGCAAGGGCTGAAATTTAATATGTACGGTTAATTTATGGCCCCCATCACATGTATGAAGTTTCGAACTGATCGGATGGCGGAAACCATGTGATCTTGCATTCTGGACCCTTTTTGGGCCCCTTTGTCGTGCTTTCCTCAGATCCCAGGCGTGTAAAATCTTCACTATCAGTTTTCTGGAGTCCATCCCGTGCTCTGGTAATTTTGGAGCGTTAAATTCACGCTTTTAATGTCATTTTTCAATCCACGCTTTTTATTTCATCCTGCGATAAAACACAATTAATTTTTGACATTAGGCGTTATGATTTACATAAGATCGTGCAATATCTGGGGTCTGATATGCAATATTTGACCCTTATCACAACCCCCAACCAGCATTTTGCTAGTCCCGAGCAAAACATGCGAAAAATAATTTCAGAAATAAAAGACAATTCCTGTAAACTCAAGTGACTTGTGAACAGATAGCTGAGATGTGAAAATTCTAAGATTCATGAATGGTGTGTGGAGTTTTTCTCTTGGAATCAAGCTTACAGTAAACTTCATAATCAAGTTCAAAATATTAATCCATCAATTAGAACATTCCTAAACATTGAGCTCCATGAATGTAAAGTGTGATCTCGACTTACAATCATTAAGAGATCCAATTGTCAATTTCATGATATCATTGGTAATTCGTAACAACCAAACCTGAAACCAACACTTATCGTACAGATTAACTTTTCATCTTTACCAGCCTTTGATTTCCTTTATGAGCAGAAACACAAATGAGGGGAATCAAATTTCTCACCTATAGGGAGCAAACCTATAGCGAAAAACTTGTCACCTAATTTTATTTTATTTTTTTATTGTCAACTATGAGGAATCGAATCTTCATCTATAGGGAGCAAACCTATGATGACGATTTAGCCTTTTAATTCTTCTTTTTACCAAGTTAATCATTCAGTTATCGAACCAACACTTAATGTGTAAGCGAGATGTGATATGTGAAATCATGGCTCAATCAATGTTTACAACTTCTAATCATGAATTAACAATTCAAAATTGACTGTGAATCAAGCAGATGGCCGAATCCAAGAGTCATAAATTACCCATCACATATCTTATAATGTTAAAATCACAACTATCCTTCAAAATCACTTTGAATTCAATAGAAATTCCAGAAAAAAATTTTAAAATTTTCACAAATTTTGCTCAAGACCAAGAAAATACTGATTAGGTAACCTAATCTCCCACCCCCAACCTAAAATCTACATTGTCCTCAATGTAAAAGAAATAAGCAAGCAATGCACATGGGACAATGAGAATAAAAGAGGAGTGTGGAAAGATAATACCTGGATGGAGAATCAAGAAGCTTTCTCCAAAAAAAAAATATCATCGTAAAACCGGTTAGCTCAAGAGAGAAATCAACATAAGCAAATATAAAAATAAAATAAATTAAATTAAAATAAAATAAAAAATAAAAGAAAATCCTACATATACCACTTTCGCAGGTGCTCTCGATTGCATTTAGCGCATGCAACAAGCCTTTAAACCCCTAGGTTACCCCTAGTGGACGAGTTGTAGTCTCGTGAGGGTTTGCAGTAATGTTACCCACAAACATTTAAATAACTAACTAAGAAAAAGCAATACAAGAAAACAAAAAGGCTGGGTTGCCTCCCAGGAGCGCTAAGTTTAACAACATAAAGGAAACTATTCTAGTCCTAAGAAAGTAGGGAAAAACTACTCAGTCATGCCGTAAGGTTTCTCTTCCGGCCAGTATCTTGATAAGTTTCTCAGTAGATTTCTCAATAGGATCATCCAAAAGCCATTTTTGCAATCGGCTTGGATGCCCTGGAGCTTGACTTTCCAAAGAAACTTATGTACCTCATAAGAAATTTTTCGTTGATTCGCCTGAGGTATCCAGAGTATATATGATTCACCTGCGATAGAAAAAGTTTCGAAGTTAGTATCCCATGGTGAATCAAAGACTACACATAGATGAAAGTTAGAAAAATTCTCAGAAAGTGACGTAGTCTCAACACATTCCGAAGTAGCAGACTTCGGTTCAATTTTTAGCTCCTCCTCCCTTAATGGTAAATAGTGAGGATCTGGGGAGGGAGGGGCTTCAGAGTAAGGGTTCTCTCGGTCAGTGATGACTACCGAGATATTGTTTTGCAAGGCATTCACTATGTCTCTTATCATGGGATCGTTTGAATCTGCAAAGTGTGCCAAGCAATCATCCAAAGAGTTGGGACATTCAGCTGAGAGTGACTTATTTTCCACATTAGAGCTTATGATGTTCTCCCCAAGGAATCCATCGTTTTTGAAGGTAAACGGAGGTGTGCTCTCTTGTTCCAGCCCTGCACAGACAGATTGAAGATCAGTATACGAAGCATTGATGTATGGACTCTGTTCATCGATACTACTCAGAAGAGGCGATGAATCGTCATTATTTAACAGTTCAGATGGTGGCCTCAACTGTGTGGTTTCAAATTCAAGAGTCATATCGAGTAGCTCGTCCATCTCCCAAATCATATCATCATGTAATTCAGAGGAGTGGTCCAAATACGTTTCACAAGAGTTGGAAGGGTCGGTTGTAAGGGGCCCGTCCTCTACCTTTAAATCAGATATGTTAGGGGAGGGGAGTGGCTCATTATGACCGACCACTTCGTGTATGTCTTGATCATTGACTTGGACCAAATTTGAGATTGATGCGAAGGGAATTTGGGTTGCACATTCATAATCATCTTCCCAATATGCATCATCGTCTACTTCCATGCAGTGCACACTTGGGATGGGATCGCTTTCCTTACACTCTATTTCCAAATTGGGTTGAGGTTCGTATAAACTAACCTCTTCCTTTTTATTAAATTTAAACGTGTCATGTGAGTGGGGTGTGTCATCATCATTATATTTGAAAGACAACCATGTTTCTTCCCCATTCTTTTGAACAGTCATTGAGATCGACTCATCGGGGAATTGAACCGTATGCTCATTAATGGAATCCAACTCCTCATTCCAAATTCCAGATTTCATCAAAAGAGAGTGAGGATCACTTTCCTCGCATTGTATTTTTGGATTGGATTGTAGTTGAGATGAGCGAGCTTCCTCTATCCTTTCAATGTGCGAATTGAGTGCTTCTAATGATTTCATCAATTTCGCAACATGCTGGTTGAATTGTTCTGGATCAAAACATGAATCCTCTTGGATCGTTTCTGGTTGGATCTCAAAGGTATGGGATCCAAGAGAATAATTATTACAATATGTTGTTGGTTCATCTTCCCAATTTTGATGGTTCCACTGGTTATAGTCATACTGATCATACATGGGAGAATATGATGGTTGATAATAATCTTCATTCCCATAATTACGATCGATATCGCCTATTAACCGATGGAACATAACGTTCTAGTTGGTTCTCAATGTCTGTTCTCGATGGAGAGAAATCTTGAGGTATATGTTGAATTCCACAACCTTCAGGCATTTCCCAATAAAACCTATCCAACGCAGCATATGCATGTTCCCACGATTCCATGGTAGAACCTTAACTCTGAGTCTAATCCTAGAAGAAATCAAAATCCTACAGCAATACCGAAAGTAAAGGAGAAGTTAGAAAGATGTTACCAGAGTAGAAGTTCCTATGTTAAAAACCTGCACAACAAACCAAAACAAGTTAGTATCTAGGGGATAAGACCTAATCTAAAAAAATAAAAATAAAGAAAGTAACGAAATTAGGACGAAGTTACCAAGTTAGAAGATCTATCAACGACCCTACAAGACAGAAAGGTTAGTTCTAAAAATTAAATAAATAAAAAAAAATTCCAAAACTAAAGTTAGTAAAAATCCTAAGACTATGAATTATGATAAGAGAGAATCCTAAATTCAATTTGGAACGAAACAGTCCCCGACAACGGCGCCAAAAACTTGTTCACTCCCCAAGTATAGGGTTGTGATGTAGTAATAAAAAAAACTCGGTAAGATCGAGGTCGAATCCCACGAGGACTGGTCGTCACAACTCAAATCTATGATTCTCCTTAACTAATCCAACAAAGAATGGAATGAACTACTAAGCACAATTCTAAGAAAAAAAAAATAAAACAATTAAGAACATGGAAGAAAATTCAATCAGAGAGAGAGCACTAGGACTTTCAAATCCACCCCTAATTATCCTAACCCTTGTTTTGTCTGTTGATTCACCTTGATCTAGATTAATACCACTTATTAGAGAAAGCACAATCTGTGTCCTAAATCGGGCATACAGAATGTCTAATTCCTTTAAGCAATGCCATGAACAATACATCCCATGTCCTTGGTCGGGCACATGGTATGTACAATTCATTAAAGCACCATGTTTCTTCCTCTATAGGAAACCTATTCTTGATCAGACCCAATCACCTGTAATAAGCATCCAAACAACATCCATATATATACTTTGGTCAAGTTCATAGATGGAGAAGTATGGAATTTAAACCCACAAAGCCCACTCAGAGAAAGAAACAAATTAATTAAAATTCAAAGTAAATCAATTAATACAAGAGCTGATCAAATTAGGGGCTTCATCTCAGCCCTAGCTGAGAGATTAGTGACCCATGAAATCCATAAAAGAAATATTAAATAAAATTCAGAAAAGAACGTCAACCAAACAATCTCTCTCTCTCTCTCTCTTCTTTCTTCTCTTTCTTCTCTTTCTTCTCTCCCTGGCTCTGGATCTCAAATTCCCTAGTTCTGAATGCCTTCCCCACGTCCAAAACTTCCCTTTTATAGCTGCTGGATGGCTAGAATCGGTGGCAGAGTCGTAGACGGACTCGAAGTGCAATTTTTCGCAGCCGTGATCGGTGGGCCCCACAGAGGTGTTTTCTAAAAAATCACCCCGTCCATTGGATTTAGGACGAAATTTCAGTCAAGAATGAGTAGTTTTGAAGGTCCATTGACGTGGCCCACAGAAGAAATCTCAAAAAGATCAGATTTGAACGTCGCCGGGCAGCCCTTTTGTGGCCTCTGTACCGCACACGTGTGTACGCATGGGAGTGGAATCTCAGCATGGTTTTGTAGTTCTCGTGGCCCTCTACGCGATGGACGGATCAGATCTTCCAAAAGGTTGACGAACGGGGCCCACAAACCGCTGCAAAACGGACCAGCGGCGTCCGTTACGCGGACGCGAAACCGACTGTGCGGTGATGGTGGGGTCCACGATCGGAATCTACAGCGACATCCACTCCGTTCACCGATTTTCTCTCGGCAATTCGGTTGGAAATATGTATTTTTTTCTCCATTTTTGTGTGGCCCACGAAGTTTTAAACTCACCGTCCAACCTGCGTTTGAATGGATGGATTCTGATCTAAGATTTCATTCGGATTTTTGCCACCTAGGCGAGGGTAACTGCCGCCCCAGGAAGCAGATGGACAGTCCGGATTGTCCATTTGGACACAAGGTGGGCCCCACAACCGACGCAATGGGGATCGGATTCTGCGGAAGACGCCGGAATGGTATCCGGATTTTGAAGACGGCGCGGGTCGGCCCGCATGCCGACCGTCCGGTCTGCCGGTCGCAATGTGGCCGTGCACGTGCACACGGTGTACTCTCCCCATACATAGGGCCCACCGAGATATTTTTGGGAAATCTGCACCGTCCATCCTCTTTTTCATATTATTTCTGCCGTCAGGACCAAATTTGAGGCAGTTCCAAATATCAGGCGGGTCCCAAATTGTAGATTAACGGGCTGATCTGTCTGTTGGACCACTTCCCAAGATCTGCAAGGGCTGAAATTTAATATGTACGGTTAATTTATGGCCCCCATCACATGTATGAAGTTTCGAACTGATCGGATGGCGGAAACCATGTGATCTTGCATTCTGGACCCTTTTTGGGCCCCTTTGTCGTGCTTTCCTCAGATCCCAGGCATGTAAAATCTTCACTATCGGTTTTATGGAGTCCATCCCGTGCTCTGGTAATTTTGGAGCGTTAAATTCACGCTTTTAATGTCATTTTTCAATCCACGCTTTTTATTTCATCCTGCGATAAAACACAATTAATTTTTGACATTAGGCGTTATGATTTACATAAGATCGTGCAATATCTGGGGTCTGATATGCAATATTTGACCCTTATCAGTCGTGTCGAGGCTGGAGGAGCCGAGGCAGGAACGAGCATTAGGGAGACCTACTTGAGAGCAGGGGGTGTTAATAAACAAGAACTGAAAGAAGCCTATTTGTCACTCGCCGATAAAGATGAACATATGGACGCGGTGAAGTTGGCGCTAATAATTTGCGTTGAGAGTCTATTGGTTGAATCTCCGCATAAGAATAACTGTATTGATACGTTTATCGACATGGTTGATGACCTAGATTATTTTAATAACTACCCCTAGGATAGTGTGGGGCATGATTATTTGAAGAATGGGGTTAACGTTGCGTCTGGCACTTTCTGGGGGAAAGGGCAACTGGCCAGTAACCCAAATTATACAACATATGCGGATGCGCATTTGCCCTACAAGTACGTCATTATTGTCTTGATTCATACTTTGAGTTTGTATTTTTCCCTTTTTCGTCCATACATGTCAACCAAGATGTAATGCATGATAATTGTTCTTATACAGATTTGGGCCTACGAACGGTTCCCTCAACTCACTGGTGATCATAGGTGGGCCGTTAGAAGACTACCTACCCTTCCACGAATACTAAACTGGTGTCAGAAGAAGTCAGGCAGATATGACGCAATATCCGTCATCTTCACAGCCGTTCCGGTAACATTTATTCAATTAGTATTGTAACTTGAATCAAGCAGTATGTTTGTAATTAATTAATTAATCAATTTTGCTCTTGTAGGTGGTACTAGCTCTAGATCTTCAACCAACGGTCGAAGAAGCGGAAGGCGAGATTGTCAGGAGTATAACCGACGACGATATTCAAACGAAAGACAAGGCTCTACGTTCAGCACCCACGACAAAGACAATGGAGGATGACGTAAGAAATAAAGCTGAGGCTAATCTTACAACATCCCTCTTGGAACTGAAAAATACAACTCAGCTTGATGGGAGATCTGCCCATTTTGGGACGGAACTGAAAGACAATAAGAATACAAGATCCGTAATAAGGAAATTGAATAAGCAGATTGATTTCCTCACCACTAAAGTGCAAGGATTAAAGGGTGAATTGAAGCAGATTAACGAGTCTCGAGTAGAAATAAAGCACCTCATGGAGGATTATGCATCTTTACGAGAAGTGACGTCAACGATAGATGATATTAATACAAAACACGTACGTGAAATCGCCTTACTTCATCTAACCTATTTGCTAATATCTCATGTAAAGGAAAATGAAAAATGGATCGTGCTTGTCATAAGCTTGAGGTTCGTTACTATCATACATGACGGATCATGGTTTTCATGTGCCTGGGGTCCACGTCACAACATTGATGGCCTAGGGTCGTGAAACATGGTACGTGGTTTAGATGTATTATGGACCGTTCTTATCGTACACAATGGATCGTGGTATTCATCCACGATGGTTTGTGTGGTTGAACCATGACCTAACATAGACGTCAACCACAACCTTATCCTTTATCGGAGCTCTCACCGACATATCTGTCAACCATGACCCAATACGGTCGATAAACATGATCCACTCTTTGTAATAACCACTATACTTAGTTCATCGTTGTTGTCATCCACAGTGTGTCATGGTTCACATACATGATATCATGGTTGGGTTCCTTGTAGAAAGACATATTGAAATACATAATAATAGTTATTTTATTTATTACGGGACATTATGTCTTCGATCAGCCCTCTCAGTGCAGAAAATTCTTCACTGCATGAGCAGGTGAAGCAACATGGAGAGGAGATCAATGCTTTACTGCATGAGATGGTAAGACAGCATGGAGAGGAGCTCAATACTTCATTGTAGGATCAGTTGGAGCAACTCATGGAGGAGATCGGTGCTTCACTGCGGGAGCAGGTGAAGCAAATCAGAGAGGATATCAATGATTCACTCCAGGAGCATGTGAAACAAATCAAAGAGGAGATCAATTCTTCACTACAGGCGCAGATGAAGCAATTGAGAGAGGAGATCTAAGCAATGAAGGTATATGAAGTTGAATCTATCCTGAATCGTTGTTATCATACACAGGGGGTCGTGGTTGATATGCACAGTGGATCTCGGATGAGTTGCGATTAATATAAAATGAGTCTTCTATGTAGACAATGGACGTGGTTTATACGAAATGTGGATCGTGATTATCGTTCAGTGTGGATTGCATCATCATCCGTCGTGATCGCTATTTCCATCCAATGTCGATTGTGATTATCATACATAGTGGGTCTTTGTTGACATCCACGAACCTCCATGGATGTGAACGACGACCCACTATGGAGGACAACCAGGCTCCAGTGGCCATGTTTTAGCCATTTCTAATATATGATTTCATTACAGGACAGTGTTCCTTCGACCAACCCTCTGATCGTAGAGAATGCTTCACTACTGGAGCAGATGAGGCAGCTTGGGGAGGAAATTCAAGGAAGAAAGGTATAAAAAATAGAAATTTTCCCTTGTCATATTTGACTGCTGTTGTGTTCCTTTTTTAGTCGTGGTTATGATCCAGTGAGGGTCGATGTTATATGCCCTTGCCCATTCAACGAGTCCTCCGTCATGAGAGTGCCTACTTGAATGAGGAGATGACGCAGCTTACAGAGGAGGCAGAAGCAATAAATGTGTATGGGATGGAAATTTGGTCGTTGTTGTGTTCTACCTTGGACCGTGGTTAATGTCAATGATGGATCGTTGCTATCATGTGTGACTGGTCGTGGTTATCATCCACCATAGGTCTAGTTGACCCACGACCCAAAGTGGATGAGATAGGATATACATACAAAACATGTACGCGATTTGTCTCTGGTTTAATAGCTAACGAGTCATTTTGTATGTAATGTCCTCTAAAATATGATTTTATCACATGTCTCCAATTTTGAGGCTGGGATCAACCAGCTCTCTAGTTTTGAAGCTGGGATGACCCATCTTAGAGATGAGAATTCAGTACTCCGGGCGCAAATGAAGCAGGATATGAACCTGTTAAAGGATGAAGTAAATAAGACAATTGTACGTGAAATTACATTTGAATCGTCGTTTAAATCAGACATTATATTATGAACTCCATAGATAATGTGTCATTTTATTACAGATCAACAACGTTACCCTGCAACTCAGTGATGAAGGGAGACCATGTCACAATACAACGGATCCCGACAGAGCTCTAACTGTGAGTGAGCCTCGTCAGGGGCTTAGTGAACTCCATCGAGCTCTTACCGATACCGAAGAGGATGAGTTGAGAGTGGTCAGAGAGTTAGGTTCAGTCATTTGGTTGAAAAGTGTCTACGACCTAAATTCATGGGTCGACTCTAAGGTAAGTTTCTACCCTTTCTCCTTCATTGCTTCGTATCAATGTATGAATATTATAGGTACATCACACATTTTCCTCGTTACGTAGGCCATAGACCGATACCTAAGATACCTATCAACGTGCTAGGATGAACGAGGGAGAGGTAGACAGGACTGCGCATTTGTCTCGTCGCTATTTACAGTAAGTTGAATTTGAGGACCATAGTTATCTTCAAAACGTCGTTAATCACTTTTGTTTCTAACAATATTCAATATATCAATAGCAATGCATAGGACAACAACTTGACCTGCTGCGAACTTATGGCGCTGGCAACCATAAGGATCGTGGGAGCATGAAGACTGAAACATTGTCTGAAGTGCTTATAGAAATAGTCGACCGCAAACCGAAACCTCTATGGAAGTATAATGTGGTGAGATCTTAGTTTCTTGCACACGTACATGGAGTTCAATGATTAGATGCATTTTTAGAAGGGCAATGTTGTTACTGTTGTCATTTTTGTTGTGCGTCATAGGTGTACATCCCTCTTAATGCAAGAAACCAGTACTGGCTGATGGCTGCTGTTTATCCGAGGAAGAGAGAAGTCACTTTGTACGACAGCTTAAGTACCGAATTGGAAGATAAAAACGAGCTAGTCGTTGCGCAGGTAATGGATGGACTGAGGTGGTTATTCCATGTTCTTGATGACGGATCAGTTAGGTGGGAGAAGCCATGGATTGTGAAGCCATCCGCTAACAGGCCTACACAACCAAACTCAGACGGTTGTGGCGTATACATGCTGAAATATATAGATTTCATTCGTAGTATGAGTGCAATTAACTTTACGCATGTAAGATATATCTATTTGTCTACATTCAATCTTGATTGCTTTATACTTTATTTTAATATTAGTTCATTCTGATTCTGTAGGAGGATATTCCAAATTTTAGAAAGACGATTGCATATGACTTTCTGAAGCAGACAAGAGTAGAAGATGCTACTTTCCCACAAAAACAAGGAGAAGATGCGTCAGGTAGACCAGCGAAGAAAGCCAAACACTGATTTGATGTTGAAGGATGAATGGATAGGCGTATTTGATGTTTCTTCTTCTTATCGTCATCTATAATGGGTTGGAGAGTGAGATGGGTCGTAATTGTCCGCAGAGAGTTTTCTATCCGCCATCGCATTTATAGAGCGACGTGGTTGAGAAATTATATTATGAGTTATAAGAGAATGGAAATCTGCCCATCCACATATTGTGATTTGTTCCTGTTGAAGTGTACGAAAATCTCCCCATCAAAGTTAGGACATGGAATACGTATATACCGAAAATCCCATGTGTGTGTGTGTATTGGTCGTTTGAGAGATTAGAAAAAATAATGTCTGGATTGATGGATTGTTGTCGTGTTAATATTGGTCGTTGTTGTCGTGTCAATATCTTCGTGGTTCATATATGTAATAGTTCGTGGTTGTCATCCATGTTGGATCATCGTTGACAACCACGGTAATGAGAGAAACACAATCCATACATCATAGAAACCACGATCTATAAGTCATGGCAACTACGACCCCCGTGTCATTGCAATCACGACCAATTAAATTTGATTTAAGTGCGGCATTTTCTGTTATATTGTAAACTTAAGTGGAAGACACTAGTAGAGTCTTGCGCATCACTGAGCTTCTCTTATCGCAGTTATTGTGTTATATGGGTTGTGGTTGTAGTGTTGCCTTCATTGTGTTTGTGGTGATTGTAATGTTATATGGGTTGTAGCCTTCATGTTGTATGGATCGTGGTTGTCATGTTGCCTTCATTGTGTTTACGGTGCTCAAGACCCTGCAAGTTGTATGGGTCGTGGTTCCCATGACACTTGGAGTGGTTTCCATGATGTATGTGTCGTGTTCCTCATATGGTCGTGGTTGTCGAATACGATCCAACATGGACGAGAACCACGATCCAGGACAACTGAGAGCCACGACAAATTGAACAAGGAGATTGTTATTCATGGTGTTATCATAGGTATATGGATCGTGTGGTTCTAGTCTCATACGGGTCGTGGTTCTCATGTTGTATGGGTCGTGGTGTTAGTGTCAAACGGGTCGTTTTCCTCATGGTTTAATTAATGATCCAACGTTGATAAAACCTACGATCCACTTCGCATGTTAAACACAATCACACAACAGGGTCGTGGTTGTCATACAGACTGTGATGTGTTATATGGGTCCTCATATCCACGACCTTTAGCTTCTTTTCTGGTAGTAAGGGAGTTGGATGGGTCGTGGTTTGCGTGGGTCGTAGTGTTCATGTTACATGGGTCGTGGTTACTATGTTAAATGGTCGTGTTTATCAGCGGTTTTAGCCTTTATTCTGGCAGTGAATGAAGTGATGGGGCAATGTTAGCTTCTCATCTCGCTGTGACTGTTATATGGGTCATACTTGCCATGTTATATGGTCATTTTATATAAACATGTTCCCTCATTATCTTCCGCGTAATTCTAGGTTTTATACTTACAATCACAATCCATCCAACACAATCACGACCCACTGTGCAAGAGAACCTCGACCACACGAAACGATCATGGTTGCTATGCACATTGTGTTGTGATTGCCAACCTCGATCCATTTTGGAAGGCAACCAAGACCTTTTTTCATCTCATCCACGCCTCCCCAGAAACATCGCCGCATTCTTCTTATTCACGCAATCACACTAAAGTCGCTACTTCCCCATAATCCCCTCGGTAACAAGCGCGACCTTTCGTTATCCATGACACGGCCTTTTGTCGCCTGGTCCAAGCCCCTCCGGAAACAGCGCCATATTCTTCTCCCACACGTAATCACACTAAAATAGCTACTTCCCCGTAATCCATTGGGCAACAAGCGCGACCCTTCGGAATCAGTGCCTTGACCATTGAATGTCCATCCTATAAGAGTGGTACCTTGATGATTCTTTCACAAGCTACTTCATGCATTTATTTGCGCTTTCATTCGATATCATGGAGCAGATATCCGAAGAAACAATATAGCCCCCTATGGACGTTCACGATCTTTGCGATGCTCAACGGCCTCAACTGGAAGTTCCGGAGACACCTTCGGATCTCCGCCAACTTGGCAATTACAATGATCACCCAGCCATTAGAAAAAATGTTAGGACATGGGCTGATATCGAAAATCCCGTGTGTGTGTGTGTATCTTTGAGACATTTGTAGACAGAACAACCAGATCACTGGTCGTGTTAATATTTGTCGTTGTCATGTTAATAGTTTCATGGTTCATATATGGTATATTTTGTGGTTGTCAGCAATGTTGGATCGTCGTTCATATAAGAGAAACGCGATCCAGACGTCATGGAAGCCACGATCTATACGTGATGGCAACTACGATCCCAATGTCATTGCGTTTTCTTGTTATGTTGTATATATGAGTGAAAGAACTAGCAGAGTCTTCGCGTCACTGAGGTTCTCTCCTGGTAGGAACTATCTTATGGGTCGTTGTTCTCATGTTATACGGTCGTTATTTTCATGTTACGTTGTCATGATTGTGATGTAATATGGGTTGTGATTTCCATGCTATACGGGTCGTGGTTTCCATGTTGCCTGGATCGCTGTTGTGGTGCTCAAGGCTCTTCAAGTTGAATGGGTCGTGTTCCTCATACGCTCGTGGTTGTCGAATACCTTCCAAAATTGACGATTCCTTCAAATAGCACATATGTACATTAATTATAACATTAATTTGTGGATCGTCGTTAACATGCACCACGGTTCATGAATCAATATGTATATATATTAGAGTGCCATGGTATGTATCTTTCACCGTACACACCATGGATCGTGGTTCAAAAGCATATGAATTCGTAGTTATATTCCACATTGGATCATGGTTAACATGCATCGTGGTTTTCATGGATCAATAATACATTTCAAACTACATTAACGCAGGCAAAAGACATAAACAAATAAAAATAGACCAACATATGAAGCCATCGCTTCAGCCAGCAGGGATGAAAGTGCATCGACGCCGATTGTGATTGGTTCGATTACATCTAGAGCATTTGGGTCTTATCCTATCTTCTCCTTGGGATGTAATGCGAACCTTTTTCGGTCTTCCAAAGGATCTTCTCATTTTGGAGGTTTCATTTTCTCGCATAAAACCTTCACTTCCTCCGGAGTGTTCCACTGTGTTCTGTCTAGCGCTGGGTAAACTGACTCTTGATATGTTTGATGATATATTTCATTGAAGTATAATGGAGAGCAATATTTGTAAATATCAAGCTGAAACTTATCACATGCCGCTATCACATGAACACAAGGCAGCAACATTTTTCCAAACTCATTGCACGTACACCTCATTTCTATTAGATTCACTACATTCGTCACTCCCTGTGCGGTCACTTGGTACTCATCCGCTGAAATCGCAATGCATTGTGTCCGTCGCACCTCCGACTGATATATTTCGGACAGTCTTTTTGATGCCGAAGGAGTCAAATCTTCTTTACGAGCCAAGGCCTCGTCCCGTCAGAGGAGGAAGAAGTGTTGGATTTTACTCCTTATTGACTTGAGAAGTTTAGTGACAGGGTACTCTCTTACATCTACGAACAATGCATTCATGCTTTCCACGATGTTGGTGGTGACGATGTTATACCGCATGCCAGGAAAGAAAGCGCTCGCCCATCTTTCGTTTTCTATACCATTGAGGAAATGATACGCCATGGGATTTACTATTTGAATGCATCACATCATCTCCCAAAATGTGGAAGTGCGGTATGTCTTCACAACACCCCATAAGTATTCCCTCATAGAATCATCCGAACATGCCTTCTTCATGTTTCCAAGTATATGATGAGCACAATATCCATGGATCGCATGAGGGAACATGTCAGGGACTTCACTAAGCAACCCTTTGTGACGATCTGACACTATCACTAGTCCTGGAAGGATCCCGATTGAGCTGAATCCCAAGGAACCACCTCCAGCTACTACTGTTCTCAGATTCTCCGATCCCATATGCCATAGGGAGGATGTGATTGTTTCCATCCAATGCAGTAGCCATGAAGATAACGCCCTTGTACCTTCCTGTCAAATGTGCGGCATTAACACACAACACCCTCCGAACATGTAACATTACGCTTCTGATGCACTGCCCAAGTGCAACAAACCATCGTTTGAAACTATTCATCTCCTCGTTCATCTGCAACTCCGTGACAGTCCTTAAATTGGCCTTTTTCAACTCGTGAAGGTACGCCAGGAGCTCGTTATAATAACCCTCGTAGGATCCCAAGACTTGTTTGGTTGCCATCTCTTTACCCTTCCACACTTTCTTGTAACTTATTTCAACCCCGTACATCTCACTCATATGATATTGAATTTCCTTTGCCGTGCAGGTCAGCCCCTCGCTCATACGACCCACGTCAAACTCGCTACTCATCAAACTGGTGGCTTGGTGATGATCTCTCCCCTTCCTCTTTAATGTCACTGTATCAATACGGTCATCCGCGTTCGTGGTCTCAGTTCGACGTATCGCCTCAAACAACATGGTACAGTTATGCTTCGAGTTGTAAGTTCTGATCTTGAACATCCCTACGCCGTTAAGTTTTGAAGCATGCATCCTCCAACTACAATTTGCTATAATGCAGCCAATCGTATATATCGTCTTTTTAGACTTCAAGACCTTATACTGGAACTTGTGGCACATTGCATATTTACATAGAGAATACTGTAGTCGACCTTTATCCTTTTGCCCGCCTGATATTTCGTTCGGATCATCCACAAAATTTGAGTATCCTTGTCGATCTGAATTGAAAAACGCATCATCAGATGGATCAACAAACGGATCATTGACATGTGGGGTTTGGAGATCGCACTGGTCAGCTGTTCCTCGGTCATCATATCCATCACTACTTGATGGGCCAGATATGTCGCGGTCATCATTACCCAAATCAGAATGTGTATCATTGGCTAAAGGGCCGCTTATACCGCAGTCGTCGATGACCCGTTCATGACATCTATCTCTACTAGATGGGCCATATATGTCGCATTCATCAGTCCCCAAATCATGTTGTGCATCGTAGGTTGAAGGGTCGGCTCGATCGCAATTGTCGAGCTCCCGATCGTGATATCCATCACTCCTTGATGGGCCAGGTAATCGCACATGTCATCATTCCCCAAAACATGATGTGTATAGTTATGCGAAGGGCCGCTTCCATCGCATTCGTTGACTCCTCGGTCTTGATATCTAACGGAAGTGTCAGGTATATCGGAAACATCGGCTGTCCAAACGTTGCCTGAAGATTGCGAATGAAGAGACGATGAGTTCGAATGTAAGGCGTTATCTATGTTGTGATCCTTAAAGACAGGACAACGCCTCACTTTCTCCACATACAATGGTATTTGTGTTGAAGGTGTCTGTCCACAGAATAACATGTATGCTTCTAGATCTTCATCATCTTTAATTGTATGTTGTCATAGGAATCCATGAATTGCATCACCATACATAACTGTAATCATCAAATTGAATTCATCCGACGTAGTCTTCGTAATCTGGTGCATTTTATCGAGCAACTGTCGATAAGTGATATCATCACTCACAACAAATCCCTTTGAGTCTCTACCCTGGTAGGTAAACAATGCCTTGTTGTACACACCCTCACCATCATAATAGCATAATATTGCCCTGCGACCCATACTCATTCGAATACTGGTTATTCTGTTAAATAAAAAATGAATGGGTCCAACTTGTGAGTAATGTGGGATACTGGTTGTCCATTAAATGGTCGTTGTTATCATCCACATTGATTCAGATTGTAATCCACATTATCGTGGGTGACGTCAACGACCAACTGTGAATGACAACAAACTACCACACGAAGGGTCGTGGTTTGACCCAATGGTAAAACCGAACCACTTGAGGGGTAGTAGTTTTGACCCACAATGGGTCGCGGTTGCGTTCTTATAACGATCGTCCCGTTCACTGGACTGTGCGACGCCCAATTTGTTGGGGCATGGTCGTCATGTTTTATGGCTCAAGGTTTTTACGAGGGGTCGTCGTTGTCAGATGATGAGGTCGTACAGTCCAGTAACATCTTAATCGTGGTTGTCACGGTACATGGATCGTGGTTGTCAGGCACGTTCAAGGTCCCATTGCTACATCTTATTCATTCATGGATTTCATTGCTATTATAATCATCATAATGGATAAGATATTCGATGAAGGGTTCGAGCCTTCCCCACGTTATTCCTAATATGTCAACCACGCTCAACGACTGATATATAACTTCGATTCATTGTTTATCATAATCACGATCCTCATTTAATGGCAACCACGCTCAACGACCAATCGTGCATGTGAACCACGACCCAACGTTCGACGGGTCGTGGTTGTCAGCTTACATGGACTGGGAACCACGCTCAATAACCAATTATGCATGTGAACCACGACCAACCCTTCGACGGGTCGTGGTTATCAGCTGACATGGGTCGTTGTTCTCACATTACGTAGGCCATAGT
This sequence comes from Magnolia changhungtana, assembly GCA_030180095.1. Taxonomy (NCBI): domain Eukaryota; kingdom Viridiplantae; phylum Streptophyta; class Magnoliopsida; order Magnoliales; family Magnoliaceae; genus Magnolia; species Magnolia changhungtana. The sequence continues at coordinate 4,283,848 of JASAUF010000554.1, forward strand.
TTTCACAGTTGTTATATGGTTCGGGGTCGACAAGTTTTATGGGTCGTGGTTCACAGTTATATAGGTGTCGTGATTTACACTCAGGAATCACTCGAATGGTCTTGGTTTTCATCCAAGATGGGTCGTGGCTCCCAGTGCAGTGAAAAGCATGCACCAACCTGGAATGACAACCACGACCCATAACATCTGCCAACCACGACACATGCATCATAATCTAATGTGCACGGGAATCCGATCCTTACAGTATGACAACCAAGATCATTGTAACGTGAGAACCAATATCAAATGTTCATGGGAATACGGCACCACGATCCACACATGTGAACCTTCTCGACTCTACCCTGACCTTAGCAAACTGAACTCCTAGTGGAAGAGGATTACAGCCAAGGACAAATGACGTGCCTCTCTGGCCATTGGGACCGTGGATCTTCTCTTTTCTCATTTAAAATTTAAAAGGATGCAAGAAGAAAGTCTGTAAAGGTTGAATGTGAAATGCTACACTTGGCCCTTCCAACGCTCATATATTCTTCTGTTTAGTCCGCGGGATAATAGACTGGCTACTCCCCTAACAGGCTGTCACCATCTGTGGGCCCAACCATGATGTATGTGTTAGATGCATGCCGTTCATCTGCATCTACAGTGAAAGTCTCGGGTCAGTCGTCAGCTCTTACAGATCATTTGTGGGCTTGATCCTGAAAATGGGAGGGATAGTTTTTATGGTCTACGACGGTGAATCATCACTGTTCCATGTAATGTCCACTGCATGTGATTGGAGTGTCATTCATTTTTGGGATTCCTACCCTTAAATCATCTAGATAAATGTATGGCCGGCATGGATGAAACAATACGTGGTGGTGGGGCACATAGACTGTCGAGCACCAGCCATTGGCCGGTGTCCCAGATAGTACCCGATCCGTCCGTGTCTTAATGGCTGTAAGAGCAGGTGGCATTGGCTGCATCTAGGTCCATACGTCTCTTGAACCAAGGTTAGGGGCAATTTCGTCAGAAACAGAAAGGTGTCAGAAGGGCTTCATGTATGGGCGAGGATACTCTCTTCTGGCAGTTACCTTGTTATATAAGTCGTCGTTGCAATATTTTAAGGGTCGATGTTTTCATGCTACATTGTCGTGATTGTAATGTTATGTGGTCTGTCACTCGCATGTTATACGGATCATGGTTATCACAATGACTGGACCATTGTCATGGTGCGCAAGATCATTTAAGTTGAATTAGTCATGGTTGTCATTGACCATGGATCAGGAACTTAACAACGGATTGTGGTTCTCAGTATAGATGGATCGTGGTTTCCATGTTGTATGGGTCGTGTTCCTTATACCGTCGTTGTTGTCGAACACGATTCTAAGTGGATGAGGACCACGATCCGTTACAGCTGTGAACGACAACCAATCTAACATTATAACACGACCCATATCGACTACGACCCGCTCGTCGCATATATCATGACCCATATTACACGACAACAACGACCATATATCATATCGTTCATGGTCCATGTATAATAACAACCATGATCCACATTGAATGACAGCCTTATCACATGATAACTGCGATCAATGCATTTTGTGACCACCGTTGAAACATTGATATGGCCACAAAAGTTGTGTATTGGTTTAACGTCTTGTTTTGTTCACTTCATCACAGTGAAAATTGACTTTATAAACGGTATAACCATCAAGGTATCGCCTATGGAGGTTTCAACGGTCAGATTTCTTTTCCACACTTCTTCATCTAGTATGGACAACTTGCATCTTAGATCCTCCTCATTTATGGTCTCCTGTCATATAATTTGCTCATAAAATGGATGGACGGGCTGGATTTCTAACAAACAGCACATTGAGCGACACACAGAATATTACGTAGTAACGTCATGCGAAAGGCTTTACAAACGCGGGCCCACAGTTACGCTTTAGGAAAATCCACGTACTAGCGTACGACAATCTTGCACTACCGTCCTCTCGTGAAAGGACGGGGGTCGACGGTTACGCTTTATGGACGAAATCGGATTGCGGTAGTGAGTTACTCAGTTACTCAGTACTTATCGTATTGAGTAAACTCAGTTGGCCGATTGTGAGTGTATATGATTTATCCACACCGTCCATCCATTTTTCCTGATAATTTTGGTGGTTGATATCAAATTCCTAGTAAATCCAATGGTCAAATGGACCATGACACAGGAAATAGTAAGGAATGATGATACCTTCCTATGGTCCACAGTAATGTATATTTGTCATCCAACCTGTTAATAACATCACAAAAACATGGATGAATAGAAAGAGCAAACATCAGCTTGATCGAAAACTTTTATCGCCTCTACGTATTTTTTCAATGGTAGAGGTTCAATCACACTGTTGTGTGGTGTGGTTCACTTGAGCTGTATATATGCTGACATTGTGGTCTTAATCCCCAAATTTATCCATTAACACGAATAAACGAAGTGGATAAAATAAATAAATAACTGCAAATCCCACAGAGTCTACGAAGTACGCTAAAGGGTATTGAGTCACTCTAAATGTTTTCCGCTTCCTTTAAATGGCATTAAATGCTATGAATGGCGAGGTGAAGGAATGGCGCCACGTGTAGAGGAGGATCGAAGAGATCTCGGTGCTTTTAAATTGCTTTAAATGCTAGGAAGATTCTAACATTGAATCTGGGTCTGGGGTATATTGCACAGAAACGGATTGGCTACTCCCCCTGACACCAGCCAATGGCAGTGGTCGGTGCTCCATGGGCCCCACCATGATGTATGTGTTTCATCCATGTCGTCCATCTATTTTAACAGATCATTTTACGATATGAGAAAAAAACTGAGGTATATTCCAATCTTAAATGGACCACATTATAGGAAACAATGTTGAATGAGTGTCGACCATTAAAAAACATTTTGGGGCCATAAAACTTTTGGATAAAGCTGATTTTTGTTTTTTCCCTTCATCTGGGCCTGTATGACCTAATCAACCTATTGGATGTCAAATAAACAGTACAGTGGGCCTTAGGAGGATTTTAGTGAAGGATATCTAATGACTATTGTTTTCATGTGGAGTGGTCCACCTGAGATTTATATACCTCTCATTTTTTGGATAAAGCCATAAAATGATCTGTAAAAATGAATGAACGGAAAGGATTAAACACATACATCATGGTGGGGCCCACAAAGCACCGACCACCAGCCACGGGGCTGATGTCATGGGGAGTAGCCAATTCGTTTCCATATTGCACCATTCCACGTGTCGAGTGGCACTTTCTCCCTCCAGTTTTTGAAGGGATGGTGGGCAGTGGATCAAAGAGGAGGCGGCCTCTTCGTCCTCCTATGGACGTCGTCCTCTCCTCTGAACCAAGGATGACAGCCTCGTTGAAGAAAATGAAGGCTCCCGTGGACGAGGCGAGGTGAGAGAGCTTACGCTCCAAGGTGAAGTCAATCAACTTGAAGCTCGCATGGACGTGGCTGAGGCCGAAGTCAGGAGGTTGCGCCAGGCTAATAAGGACCTGGAGTTCATGGTCTTGGTAGCCGAGTCGGGGATCGAAGCTGCAAAAGATGAGTGATTGATGGCGGCGAACCAACTAGTCCAGCAGCAAAATGTCCTTGAGTCTGCTGGGTCCGCAGAAAGGGATTCCTTACGAGTAGAGCTCAATGCTCATGCGGTCTCACGGGGGCCCGCGGCAGTGGCGGAATACAAGGACGCTCCTGAGAGGGCTAAGGAGCTGGATAAATTATACTATTTTGGCTATGACAGTGGTTTTGATGCTTGCGTGGTCGAAGTTAGGAAGCTTTACCCGACCCTCAACTTGGACGCACTCATGGTAGACACCGCCAGTGACGAGGAGCCTGGCTTCTTCCTAGTTCCAAACTGACGTGAAGGCTCACGAAAGGACTCGTTATTTTGTAGAACGTGCAACAGCGATCCGTACAATACCAAGACAGGTTAAAAATCATGAAAAGGGCGACCCTCAGTAACCAACTCCACTACCCATGCTATATTGTAACCCACGATCCATATATTATAACAACGACCATTAATTTTACATGAAAGGCACGATAAAACCGTACACAACGATTGTTTGCATAGTTTCATGGTTGTCATGTTAATGGGTTCGGGATTGTCTTTACAATGGGACATGGTTTCATCTTACAGTCACGACCCTTCCAACATGCAAATGGGGACTCATGTAACATGACATGAACGACCCATATCTACCAGAACCTACGAACCATACTCCGTCACAACTATGACCCCATGGTAGCGCGTTGAAGACCAAATATTTGGTCATCTCTTTGTAACTATGTTTTATGGTCGTGGTGCTAATGTTCAATGGGTTGTGGTTGACACGACGATTTAGATCGTATATTCATGTATATGGCTCGCTGTAGTCATGACATGTGGATCATGTATTCAGTGTATATGGCTCGCTGTAGTCATGACATGTGGATCGTGTATTGGAATTTTACGGACCAATACGCCGTCGACATGCCAAAAGATGTAATGATGATAATGAAAGGTCGGCGCGGGTGTGCTTTTCTGCGATGTAGCAGGAAGCTCCTTCGTTGGAATCCGAAGTGGGCCGCACGCTGATGTTTGCGAGGAATCTATCCCGTTCATCCGTTTCCTGAGGTCAATTTAGGGCTCGATACAAAAAGTGAGCAGGATCAATGACTCAGGCGGACAACATTTAAGCAAAATGTGGGCAGGCAGATTTTAACTATTGAAATTTCCCTGGGGTCGACATTTATGTGTACATGCCATCCATACCGTTCATACCTTAATTCCTTATGGGATGAACTGAAAACCCAACTCCTGCCCTGACTCGACACTTTGTCTGCCCCATAAATATTTCAACTGTGGAAGTTCAATCCTCATGTTTTCAGCACATATGAGCCTCAGATCCGGTTCATCTTTTGGGTCCAAGCCCTAAACTGAGCTCATGAAGCTGATGGACGGAGTTGATTTCTCATAAACATCACGGAGAGAATGCAACCCACAATATTAGTTTGTACTGAAAAAATACATCGCCCGTACATACATTACATTAAAATGGGGCGTAAAGGGCACTAGGGTCACTTACGGTTCCCAACGCATAAGATCAATCGTCGACCATTGAAGGTTAAGTCCATGGGCCCATCATAAATCAGATCTAATCCGTTGGAAGAGTTCATGGCTGATGGATTCCTTCGATAAGTTTAATTGCGACACATATCGAGCCATCAGTGGCCCATACTGTATAAAGATGACAATTTGTAACTTTTGACGGAACCAACGCTTTTCTTCTGTCGTGGTCCAATGGATTTGAAAATATTTACGTTCATTCGTTGGGTAATTATGTTTTTTCTCGTTACAAATAGAATGGTCGGTGCGGATAAGAGTAAGGGCAGTTCAATTTGACTTAGAAACGACTGATATTGGGATGTATATGGTGTAAAGCAACCACTTCTCCCGATACGGAACACTGATTTTATATATTTCATTTATTATTTATATAATTATAAATAAATATATACAGAGCTTCTTTCTGGGACCCCATCACTTCCTACCCCTACCCTTTTTTTACTGGTTCTAAACCTTCTTCACTGGGCCCTCCATCGCCACTCAGCGACTACATATATACAATTAGAGTGCATCTCATTTCTTATCAATAGCAAAGTAAGGTAATGGCTCGCAGGGACAGTATGTCGTTGTTCACATGTTAGGTGCGCACCGCTGTCAACCATGACCCAGTGTATATGACTGAAATAATTTGTATAGCATGACAAGCACGATGGTGGTTGTGATCGTGGTTGATATGCCGAATGGATAGTGGTTGACAAGTGCAGTGGATCATTTCTCACACGTTATTTGGGTTGGGGCTATTAGTCATGGTAGTCGTGCTATATGGGTAGTGGGTATGCCATCCTAGCTAACAACAATGAACAGTTCGATGCGATTCGCTGTAAACTACAACAACGATCTGTGTGGCATCATAATCACGATTATGGTTTTCATCATAGTTGTTGTGCCCAGTGCATCGTGGCTCACATTTTGGGTGGGTCGTAGATGTGAACCGCATCATGGATCATTGTTGACAAGCACAGTGGATCGTTGCTCTCATATTATTTGGGACAGGGAAGTGAGACATGGTAGACATGATGTATGGGTAGTGGTTATGCCACATAGATGATGACAACGAACCGTACAGACAGACAACCATGACCGTGGTTGCGATTCATTGTAAACGACAGCAACGACCCATATAGCATGACAATCACGATCGTGGTTGTGATCGTTGTTGATGTGTCTAGTGGATCATGGCTGACACGCTATCTTGGTCATAGATGTGAACCATCTAGTAAGGGTCGTGGCTGACATGGACAGTTTATGTCGAAGTGGATGTGAACCACGACCCATTATTCATGACATACACGACCGTGGTGACCTGTGATCGTGGTTAATTTCCAAAATGGATCGTGTTGGCACGATCGTTTGTGGGTGGTTAGTTTGCCTATTGGATCGTGGTTGACAGGACAGTGGATCGTGGATCACATTGTGGGTGAGTGGTATTGACCGTCGACCTCAACCCATGGTAGATGACAACAACGATCCGTGCTATGTGACAACCCCGATCCTTCAGAACATGTGATAACAATGACCCTTTGTTGGTTACATCAGCGATCAAGTATGTAGTTCAGTCACGATCGTTGTGTTTCTGCAAGACATTATTATTAATTGATCAGCAGTCAATGACCATATTGGTATGCAGGTCGAGGGAAGCCAGTGATAACCACTTGCTTAGACTTCATAAAGGCACGGGTCTCTACCAAGTGCTCCGTCAGTTTTTGGGAGTATATGATTGTAGACATGGAGAAGCATCTTGATAGACAGAATATATTTAGAGACAGCTGTTTTGGATTTCTTCTTCGCTTTCCGAAGACTGGATTTAGGGCACACTCACAGATCTTGCATTGCCTAATACAAAGGCATGTTGGTGATCTGAAATTCAATGTTCAGGGCACCAAGATAAAATTCACCGAGCTCAACTTTGCTTTAATAATGGGTCTGAAATTTAGACCAGTTAGGATAGATGATGAAGGTCGTGCGGATGCCGGAAGAGTAGAGGGGGGAAGATCTATTAGGGAGACCTACCTGAGAGCAAGTAGTGTTAGTAAAAAAGAACTGAAAGAAGCATATTTGTAACTGGCCGATTCAGACCAGCATATGGACACGGTGAAGCTAGCTCTAATAATTTGCGTCGAGAGTCTATTAGTTGGATCTTCGAGGAAGAATAACTGTGTTGATATGTATATCGACATGGTCGATGAGTTGGATTTTTTTAATAACTACCCCTGGGGCAGTGTGGGGTATGATTATCTGAAGAAAGGGGTTAATGTTGCCTCTGACATTATTCGGGTGAGAGGTCGGTACCCCAAGTCATACAACATATGCGGATGAGCGTTCGCCCTGCAGGTACGTTATTCTTATCCTAGTTTATATTCTAACGTTGAATGTGTATTACATACATGTCAATCAAGTAATCCATGATAATTGATCTTAAGCAGGTCTGGGCATAAGAATGATTCCCAAAACTCACTTGAGACAGTGGGTGGGCAGATAGAAGACAACCTACATTGATTCCTCGAATCCTAAATTGGAATCTGAATAAGTCAGGCAGATACATCCCCTTTTCCACCATCTTCACAGCTATACCGGTGAGAGTTGTTTAAATAGTAGTGTATTTTAATTATGCAGTGTGTGTATAGTTAATAAATGGATCAATTTTACCCATGCAGGTGACGCTAGCTTCAAAGCTTCGACCGACGGTCAAAGAAGCAGAGTCCGAGGTTGTCAGGAGTGTCACCGACGAGACTTGTACGATTCACAAGGCTCGGTTGACAGCACCCATGACAGTGACAACGGCGGTGGAGGCGGATGAAATTATAAATAAAGTGGAGGCTGATCTTACAGCCCCCCTCTTGAAAATGAGAAATGAAATTGTGGCTGATGTTAGAGCCTCCATCCAGGAAGATATCAGCAATATACTGAGAGAGAATAAGAAAGCAAGGTCCGCAAGAAAGAAGTGTAATAAGCGGATTGAGTTCCTTACCACTGAAGTGAAAAGAATAGAGGAGGCTCGCGGAGAAGTATATAGCCTCAAGGCGGATAATGCTTCTTTGCGCAAAGAAGTGAAGACGCTGAGAGAGGATATTAATACAAAATACGTTCGTGAAATTTCCTTGTTTTATTATTCGTTAGAGGTCTCTGTGAATGTACAGTCTTATATAACAATTTTAATACAGGACAACAACCCAACAACAACAACAACTGTTGATGATGGGATGGACCATATCAAACATCTTGAAGATGGGATGAACCATCTTAAAGATGACATTGCTTCACTGTGGGGGCAGATGAGTCAGCTAATAGTTGAGTTTTAGTCAATGAAGGTAAATGAAATATGGATCGTGGTTATCATCCATATATGATTGTTGTTACCATCTTATAAAGGTCGTGGCTGCCATGTTGATTGGGTCGTGGTTCATACATGACCCAACATTGGTGGCAACCACGATCCAACCGAGTGTCGTGGTTTCTGTGTAAGATGGGTCATGATTTATATGAAATATGGGTCGTGAATATTCTTCGAAGGGAAATACATAATAATATAGCGCTTCATTGCAAGAATTCGTTGCCGTGTTCAGCCCCCTCATAAGAGAGAATGCTTCACCGCAAGAGCAAGTGAAGTAACTTAAGAAGGAGATTCAGGTAACGAGGGTACATGGAATTGAACTTAACAATTTATCATGAACCTTACTTGGTCGTAGTTCTGTCCCATTTTGGCTCATTTCTCGTGTATGATTTTATTACAGGATAATGTCCCTTCGAGCAGCCCTTCAAGAGTAGAGATTGCTTCGCTGCTTGAACAGATGAAGCAGTGTGGGAAAGAGATATAGGGAATGCAGGTATATGAATGAAGTTTTCCTAAATCTGAGTGATCGTTGTTGTGTCCCTCTTTGGATCGTGGTTATGATACATAACGGGTCGCTATGCCAGGCCCATGTCCAATCGGTGGCCGATCTCAGGGACGAGATGCATATATCAATGAGCAGATGAAGCATCTCGGAGAGGAGATGCAAGCAATAAAGGTATATGAAATTGTCAAAGAAAATGTAGTTGTGTTTTACGTTTGGTCGTAGTCACTGTGAAGGCCAGATCATTGATATCACGCGTGACGGTCGTGTTTATCGTCCATTGGGTCGTGGCTGACGTTACGACCCTGTGTTGACGATATAGGATACCACATGCAGAGTGCAACCAGTTGTTTGCATCTGGATTAATGATTAACAAGTCACTATGAGTCTAATGTCACTGGGGGTCGTGGTTTCCAGCCACGGTGGGTCGTGGGTGGTTGGTGCACGACACATTCTGGATGACGAAAATGATCTTATGAGGACCGTGCTCACTGTCATCATTATGGTTCGTTGTTATCGTCTATTAGTCGTGGGTATCATGTAATGAATATTAGTCGTGGGCATCGACCAGCGTAGATCCAGTATGAAGAGTGACACAGTATGGATGCTAGACCCGATTCATGTACCACGTCACGTCGGGTGTGAAGTTCGATCTTACGTGGACAACAACCACGAACCGGGTCGCGCTGTGGATGACGGCATGACATCACTACATGGCGTGTTGAAATAGGTAACAATCAAGTAATATGCGTGTGTTACAAGAGAAAATCCCTTCAATGCAGGGCAGCGAAGAAGAAATTCTGAACCTGAAGGAGCTCCAAGCTTCGCTGAGGTGGGACATGAATCTATTACAGGATGAAGCTAATAAGAAAACTGTACGTGAAACTGGTTTTGGATCGTGATTTTCAATGGTCATTATGTTGTAGATTACATAGACAATAACATATCATATTATTACAGCTCAATATCAGTACTTTGCAAGTGTTTGAGGAAGGGATACTACACCGCGATGCATCGGAACCCCGCCGAGCTCTACCCGTAAAGAAGACTCGCCAGGGGTACGTGGACCCGCACCGAGCTCTAACTGAAGCCGAAGAGGGTGATTTGAGAGTTGTCAGCTTATCATCGAATTCACCTGCCTAGCTGAAGAGCATCTGTGACCTAAACTCATGGGTCAACTCTAAGGTAAGTTTCTACATATTGAATTTAACTTAATATCGACATAGGAAAATTACATCACACAATTCCTCGGTGTGTAGGCCGTTGATAGATATCTACGCTACCTATCAATGCGTCAGGAAAAGAGACGACAGGGTAACAGGACTGCGAATTCGTCCCGTCGCTATTCACGGTAATGTGATACTGAGGACTATAGTTATCTTTTAAACATCATTATTTATTTATGTTTCTGAACCTTCCCAATATATCAACAGTCTATCATGGAAGTCCAGCTAAGCGATTTGCAAACTTACGGAGCTGGCAACCATAAGGATTGACGGGACATCATCAAGAGCGGCAAATTGAATGAGATGCTTATAGATATAGTGAACGGTCAATGTAGATCGAAGCCTCTATGTAAGTATGAAGTGGTACGAGGTTTTTTGCTTGCACATATCCATCAACGTAAACGATATTATTTTGGAAAGGCACCTTTTTATTTTGTTGTTGAATTTCTTGTGATTGACAATTATACATCCCACTCAACGCAAGGAACCAGCACTGGTTCTTGGCCATTGTTAATTTGAAGAATAAATATGTCAATGTGTACGACAGCCTGAGTACCGAGATGCAAGAGAAAAATGAGTTGATTGTCGTGCAGGTTACGGACGGACTGCGATGGCTATTCCATATTCTTGATGATGGATCCAAGATCTAGGAGAAGCCATGGACTTTGAAGACAGTAAGTGACAGACCGGGCCAAGACAACTCGGATGACTGTGGCGTATTCATGCTGAAGTATATAGACTTCTTGAGTAGCATGTGCAAAATTGACTTCACGAAGGTCCGTGTGCGCGTGCGCATGCGCACATGTATTCGAGTAGATTAAATCTTGTTAACTCTGTCCTTTGGTTTAACACTAGTTCGTTCCTTTTTCGGCAGGAGGACATCTCAAAATTTTGAAGGACGCTTGCATACAACTGTCTACAGCTCGCGAGGTCAGAAGAGGCGCCTGAGACGAACAATAGACCACAGAAGAGAGTCAGATTTTTTACTGATAATTAAATGCTGGATGGATTGGTGTATTCAATTTTTGTTAGATAAATACTTTCCATTACAATTCACTAAATGGTATGGGTTGTGAATATGATGAAGAATGATTGCGACGATCAAACATGGATGGCAACCATGACAAATTTAACATGACATCCGCGATCCTGATCAACTGCGACCATTGCTTCACGTATGGCATGACCAACATAAAACGACAACAACGACCTACGTTTCAATCCATCTTAGGATACACGTGTCATGAAAACCAAGACCAAACCAAGATGTTATCAGGTAATGGCTTGATCAATGTTCGTCTGCAAAAATTTCTTTTAATCGTGATTGTAATCTCTAAGAAGGACACCTGGAATTAAGCGGATGAGAATGAGGGAACATGTTTAGGTAGGATCCATTCCATCCATCTAACAAGGAGTCATATGTTCACCATGTATCATAGATTACATTGAGTACTTCAGTGAGAAGAACGCAAGGAAACATTTTTCACTAGCTGGGTGCCACATGAAACTGTCGAGTTGGCAGAGATCGGAAATGGTCTTCATTAGAGATTCGAATATCAGCTCCATCGTTTTAAATGAGAGCACAAGGAAACTTCCATAATTTCATATTCATGTTATTCAATAAGATAATTTATAACTAATAACCTCTTGTATTATCATCTGATCCATCAGAACTACTATCTATTTTTTCATATACATATTGGTTCACTTCATCTGAGTCGGAAGGCGTAGAGATATATCCCTCGTGCTCTTTTACACTTTGAACTAGATTTTTCAAACTTTCTTTGTGTGAAGAATTGTATGTAGTACCCAATGCCCTATAAAATTCACCGAGACGGGTCAGGAATTTGAATTTCTTACTCTTTTTCTTCTTCTTGGTTATTGCACTCGATCCTGCTTCAATATCGTGTTGTCTTTGACCCGAATATCGTTGGGATCTAGAAACTTCTTCCATACTGCGTTTTAAGGTAGTTGGACATGTTTTTCCTCCAAAGCTATTAATCTGGCATCCTCCTCCGCATCTTTTGTAATTGTCATTCATGTACTAGATCCAAAAGCACATGGTTTGGATGGAGTAGAAGGGTTTCTATTCGAATCTAACAGGGCTTGAAACAGTTTTCGGACCTCGTCGAGGGCATTGGGGCATGGTTTTGCTTCACCACCTCGACATGACAAGTGTAACCAAAACCATTGAGTATTATTCACAATCGTTGCACCACACAAACCACACTTGATCTTTGATTTTCTAGTTCCTGGTGGTGATTTAACAAGGGAAGCATAGACCCAAATGTCTGACGATGGGTAAGATGACGACATATCTACAATCAGTTTGTAACAAAAAAAAGAATCAGAATATTGATAAATAATTAGAACAACGATACTGTGGTTGTTATTGTGATCCATGTTGGCGTAACCACGACCCATATAGCACTACTACCATGATTCACGGTCACGGCCCACGGAAGATGGGACAACACCCAAATGCTCTAGATGCAAACAAATATGTCGCAACCGGCGTCGATGCACTTTTGTCCTTGTTGGTAGAGGCCAAGGCTGATTATGACTTCATATGTTGGTTAAAAATTTACATTTATAGCATGACACATCATTTGAACTGTAATACATATACTTCATGGTACATTTTCAAGGGACCAAACTAGGGGGTGGTTGTGAACCACGAACCAATATGGACAATAACCACGATCCAACGTGAACAGTAACCACGATATACCATGCATGTGAACGACGGGATCAGATCACGCCACAGTTTCATGATTGTCATGCAGACTGTGTCGTTGTTCTTAAAATTCGATGGTTTTCATTTTAGACGGGTCGTGGTTATGATGTTAGACGGATCGTGGTTGTAACATGATATGCGTCGTGGTTCTGATATCACAGGGGTCATGGTTGTCACGATATATGGATCTTGGTTGGCATCCACATTCAACCACCCTTATACAACAACGATCCATTGTGCATGTCAACCAACTACTTCCAATTGTTCGCGAACAACTATGACCCATATCATTCACCAACCCATTATAAACTATAAGCAGAAGAAACATCGAATGCAACAAATCAATTCACCATTCAAAGTCAAATCAGTGTTTGGCTTTCTTCGCCGACACCTCGTCTGTCAACCACGGTCCATTATGCAATAAACCTCGACGACGACCGTGATCACGGTTGTCATACCATACATATCGTTCGTGTCATATACATTAAGGCGTGATTCACAGCCACGACGCACATAAAATGTTGGCCACGATACACTGACCATGTCAACCACGATCCATTGGGGGTTGATTGTCATGCTATACATTTCGTCATAGTCATATCCATTGGGTCATGGTTGACACACACGACCTACATAACATAATAACCAGTGTACACCGACCCTGTCAACCATTACCTTGCTTTGCACTGAGATACGCTGAACTGGTAGGTGTGCTCGTTGACTGGCGATGGAGGGGCCCAGCAAAGAAGATTAAAAACTTGTAAAAATCATAAAACAAGGATTAGGGATAAAAAGTGAAGGGTAAAGTGAAGTGGTCCTAGAGAAGAAGCTACAAGATATAGTCGGTGATTCGCATGGGGAGATGCAAGCGTCTGTAAAAGTAGGGAAGATATAGTCGGTGATCCGCATGGGGACACGTAAGCCTCCAACCGCAGAAACGTGTCAGAAGGCCTTCATTTACTACCCCCGCAAGACCAAATCTGCGGTCGGGCTCTCCTGTGGGCGTGCCCATCGTGATGTATCTGTACATCCAAGCCGTCTATCCCTTTTCAGACGATATTTTAAGGTATCGAAACTAACATGGAGTAGATCCAACGGTCAACTGGATCACACCACAGATGACGCTTGCAACTAATGCAACTGACATTTAACCCTTTGTGCATTGTATAACAACCAGCTTATTATTTGGTGTGGTCCACTTGTGTGTTGGATCTACCGCATTTTTGGTGCTCCTTCCTTGTCCATCATGTATGTATTTCATCCACACCGTCCATATATATTTCAAGATCATTTTATAGTAACCATAAAACATGGCTACCCAAAAAATGAGTTATATCCCAATTGAATAGAAAGTGGACCACATCACAGGAAACAGTGGTGAATGAGCGTCGTCGGTGATCCCTATTATTTTTTAGATCAAGCCCCAGAATTTCTGTCAGAATAGATTTGCGATCGTGCCTGACGAATATGCCACTGACCTCTTTTCAGAAGCCGCAATGGCCTGGGGTGAAGCAGAGGTCACCTGCTGTTGTAACCCCGAAAAACGGACGGGTCGGGTACTCCTCAGGAGACTGGCCAATGGCTGGTGTTCGGCGCACTATGGGCCCCATGAATATTACATGATAACAATGTCCCATAGTACATTACAATCACGACCCATATACATGCATATTACATTACAATCACGACCATATACATCGACAACAACGATGCATGTTACATTACCACCACGAATATTACATGATAACAACGATGCATATTACATTACAATCACGACCCATATACATGCATATTACATTACAATCACGACCATATACATTAACAACAACGATGCATGTTACCTTACCACTACAACGAATATTACATGATAACATCCCATAGTACATTACAATCACAACCCATATACATGCATATTACATTTAATCACGACCATATAAATCGACAACAACGATGCATGTTACATTACCGCCACGAATATTACATGATAACAACGATGCATATTACATTACAATCACGACCCATATACATGCATATTACATTACAATCACGACCATATACATCGACAACAACGATGCATGTTACCTTACCACCACAACGAATATTACATGATAACGTCCCATAGTACATTACAATCATGACCCATATACATGCATATTACATTACAATCACGACCATATACATCGACAACAACGATGCATGTTACATTACCGCCATAACGAACATTACATAATTACAACGATGCATATTACATTACAACCACGACCCATATTACATTGACAACAACGATGGATGTTACATTACAACCACGACCCATATACATCGACAACAATGATCTGTGTTACACTACCGCCATAATGAATATTCATGGTGCTGCATCCTCAACCGTCCTTGTGATCAACTCGTTAACCATTGAAACACCACAACCCATATTTCATGATAACCATGACCCATAAAACATGACAACCACGACCATAATTAAAATACATTGTGAGGATCTATTCTTGTCGAAGGGCACCCAGTGAGATGAAAAACTCTTTTGGGAGTGTTTTATTTTAGCCTGACCAACAACTTTGTTGAGAAGGTGAGGCTTAAACAATACACTCCCAAGAGTGCTTTGCAGCTTGTTGGGTGCCCTTCGAAGAGAACAGTTCTTCACAATGTATTTTAACTATGGTCGTGGTTGTCATGTTTTATGGGTCGTGGTTATCATGAAATATGGGTCGTGGTGTTTCAATGGTCATTCAAAGATCCGGTCCTTCATAGGTCAACGAGTTGATCACACTGACGGCAGAGGATGGAGCACCATGAAGAACACACTAAGGTTACTCCCACTCTCCCTACGGATGGAGGGAGTGTTTTCTTCCCTCCGTTGTGTTTATCGAGGGGAGGTGTGGCTGAGAAATGTTATGAACTATGAGTGTATGGAAATCTGCCCATTCACAGTTTGATTTGTAATAGTTGAGAATGATGGAAATCTGCCAATCAAAGCTGGGACATGGAATACGTAGATATCGAATATATCATGTTATGGATCGTGATGAACATGCAAAATAGGGAGCCCATGTAACATTCCAACCACGACCATATTACATGATAACCACAACCAATGTTCCATGACAGCCACAGCCCATGAAAACCGCACTCTCACTTCTCTGGTTAGAATGTCGGGTCGTGGTTGTGGGATGGAGATGTTTATCTCGAAATTGCGGACGATGACTATCAGCCACGACGATGAAGAACAGTTCTATTCGAAGGAAGAGCAGGGAGCCGAAGACATTTGTTGAGGAGGAGTCGTTGATCTCCACGGGCACCAAACGATCTTCAGAATTTCAGGTAGCGGTCGTTGATCTTCAGGAAGATCGTTAACATTCCAAAAGGGATGGGATCACCCACGAAGGAAGAACGCGAGATGGGACTTGTGGTTCGGATTGGCTTCTGAAAAAATGTAACCAAAGTATCACTTTTATAGGTTGTTCAACCAGTGGTTAATGTGGGGGTGGTGATTCCGACATATAGCTTTGATTCCGACGGATCTTAGGTAGGTATCGTCATGAATGCGATTTCCTGCATTTGAATTTGGCACTAATTTCGAAGAGAACAGTCATGGATAGAACGAAGGTTGGGTGGGGGACCCTCTAAACTGTTGTATCTAGTGTGTCCCAAGTGCCACTTTTATAGGCAATCATTGATTGACTTGATTTTTAAGTCCGTGGCCCACCATGGAATGGTGCATCTGATTGATGGGGGTGATGTTTGACAAAAACTATGGTGGGGCTCACACAGCTCAAACGAAGGACGCGGATTTCCTATGAAAGCCTTTCGCAGGAAGTTCCTGCGCAAGATTCTATGTGGGGCCCACTATGATGTTTGTGAGAAAGCCACTTCGTCCATCCATTTTTAGAGTTCATTTTAGGACATGCCACTAAAAATGAGGAGGATAAAAAACTCAAGTGGGCCACACGAGAGGAAACAGTGGAGATTTAGTGACCATCGTTGAAACATTTATATGGCCACAAAACTTTTGTATCAATTTAATTTCTTGGCTTTTTCACTTCATCTCAATGAAAATGACCTTATAAACGGTTTGGATGGAATATAAACATCATTTGGGATCTTGGGAAGGTTTCAATGATAGGAATTCCTTTCCCCACTGTTTCATCTAGTATGGCCCACTTGAGTTTTGGATCCTAATCATTTTCGGTCTCATGTCCTAAAATGATCTCAAAAATAGGATGAACGGGTTGGATTTTTAACAGACATCACAGTGTGACCCATCCAGAATTCTTGCATATAGCAGGAACTTATTATCATTGAGCGGGCTAATTATTTAGGGTGAAAAGATATGCGAAGATCGTCTTCAGAACTTCCTGAGGATGCGGTGTGACTTATTGTAATAACCCAAATAAATCTTGACCATCCAATTTTAACCATTGATTGATGTACCCAATTAGTCCGATATAACCGACAATCTATAAGATCAACTTGTCCAATCTCAACCATTGATTTGGACATATCCGATCTAACTGTTCATTAACTAATAAATCCATCCAACGATACAAACATCAAACTGTCCATCCATCTAAACTGACTGTCCATCTCACCACTAATCCACGGGTACATCACAAAGTCCATCCACCCGATCACACATTAACTCATCCAAATGTACATTTATCCATCCATCTATCCATACATCCATATGTCCATCTATGTATACATCAATCCGTCCATCCATTTATGCACCGTTGAGTACATCACAACCACACACGTGCACCAAACACATCATGCACATCCATTCATCTATCTATGCGTCCATCTGTCCATCTATTATACATTGATTCATCCATACATCTACATCATCCATGTACCATCAAACACATCCCCAACCACACACATGCACCAAACACATCATGCACACATACCTTCACACGTGGCATACATACATCAAATACATCACATGCATCACATGCACACATGTGGTACACATATGACACACGATTTAGTGCATAACATGTGCATTCAATGAAAGCAATGTGGAACACGTGCTTTGAATGGCAAAACAAAAGAAAAACTTAAAAACGTTAAGAGATTAAAGGCTCTCTTTCACACATGCCACATGTGTGAATGGAGCTTATAAAAAGGGGAGGCATGAGAGAGATCATGCATCCTGAAGTCGTGAAATGTGGAAGTGGGACGTGAGGTGAGGTGAGATAGAGAGAGAGAGAGATAAAAGGGGTTGCTGGACATTACGTTGGAAAGAGAGGGAAAGAGAGAAGAGAGAGAAAAAGGAAGAAAGAAAAGAGGAGAGAGAAAAAGGAAGAGGTTCTTTGGACATTACGTTGGAAAGAGAGGGAGAGAGAGAAGAGAGAGAAAAAGGAAGAAAGAAAAGAGGAGAGAGAAAAAGGAAGAGGTTGCTGGACAAGAGAGAGAAAAAGGAAGAAAGAAAAGAGGAGAGAGAAAAAAGAAGAGAGAGGAAGAAAATAATAATAATAATAATAATATTTTTTTAAGAAAAAGTTGAGTTTTCTCTCACTTGATAATTTTTTTATTTATTTATCTTATAATAAATTCCACTTTGTTTCCTTTTATTTTTATTATTATGCAAATAATTCAATAATGGTGCATTTTCTCTTATTGATTTATTCATTTGATTCATAGTTGTTTTGTTTATTTAACATGATTTTTCTTATAGTTCTCTTTATTTTAATTAGCAAGCATTGAATCAATTTTAAATTTAGATTATTATTTGCCCATGCATCAATAATTCTTTTATTATTATTATTATTTATTAGAATTTAAAGAATTTTTAGAAATTTCAAGTTCAATATACTTTTCAGACTATCGGATCGGATCGATGGATTGCATTGCATAAATATATTTTTACATAGAACTTTAAATCATGTACAAACAATCTACAATGATTAGAAACAATTTGTCCTTGGAAATATTTTGCTCATGAAATAGTAAAATTATATATACTTCGAACAGTTTTTTGGAACACTAGAAAATAGGTGGGGCGATCAAGTCCTCAAATTTGAAAATCCTAAAGCGTAAATAGGTGGGGCGATCAAGACCCTTGGGTTGAAAGTCCCAGAAACCCAACTGGTACCTTTTGGAACCTCTACTGTACCCTTTGAGTGGGTGAACATGTCAGGATTGCAAAAGGTTCCCACTGCCAGGTTCGGTAGGGTAGTAGTCTGACCAGCTAACGTACAAATGGGTCCCTCACAAAGTGCCCTTTGGATGGTGAGCATGTCATGCGAAAGGTTCCCATTACTAGGCTAGGTGTTGTATTGGCGCGGGTGTTGGCCAACCGGTGTAAACTGGCCCTGGTGTTAAAAAGAATAAACCGCATATGTTATTATGGAGTATAACATATGTTGATTTCATTCATTCATTTTTCTTTGAATTTACATTGAAATATTTTTTTATTAAATCTCCTCATTTGTTGTTTTGCCTAAATAGGTATTGTATCTTTTAATACTTTTATTCATGTTATATGAGGTTATTTTGAAACCTGTGTTGAGATTACTCACTAGGCTCGCAGCTTACCCTGTTGGGATTTCAAAATTTTAGGATCGGGATCACATGGAGGAGCTTAAAGAGATTTCTTTTATTTATTTTTGTTTCTTTATCATTTTCAAAATAAGTGTAATGAACATTTAGTATGACAACATTACGATGACATGTGTTTGATGATAATCTTGAATAGTCGAAACATGGATATTTTTCTTCTTTAAATAAATGTTTAATTATTCAATTTTTGGATTGTTATATTTTATGAATGAGATCAATTTGTCAATACATGTGTGAACTATGAAATGTAGACATATAAAACATAAGTCATGCCTTCGGGTATAGAATGGGGGTCGGATATACCTAGGTGTTGGATTTCGGGGCGTGACAGATTGGTATCAGAGCTTAAGTTTAGAATCATTGAGGACCTAGGGTTTTACTTGAAAACTTACTCACTTTGAAAATTAGGATATATCCCATGCGAGTGTTGTTGTGATCAAAACTTAACTTGTAGTATTGTCTTTTAGTGATCCATCCTTATGTGGTATCTAAAGCTTATTGTTTGATTTAGAACATGTTTGAGAGCCGGCGTAGAGATGGAGATAGAGGTAGAGCTAGTTCAGTAGTGGCTACACCAGGGTCCACTGAAACTGGCTAGTCACTTGATGGGGTCTTTCGTGCTTCAGGCGACATGGCAGCCATTCTTGGACAACACATTCGTCGTGATAATAGAGGAGTCGCCCAAGTTGTGCAGGATGGCGTTGGGGGCTTAATAGAGAAATTTAAGAGATTGAAACCACCTATTTTTGAGGGTTTGTCGGGCCCTATGGAGGTAAAAAAGTGGAAAATGCAAATAGAGAAGATATTCACTGTTTTAGGATGTGATGAGGAACAAAAGGTTACACTTGCGGTTTTCATGTTAGAGGGAGAGGCCGACCACTGGTGGGAGACAATTGCTAGAACAATTGAAGAAGATACCGCATGGACGTGGAATATGTTCTGTGAAAAGTTCAATGAGAAATACTTTCTTGAGTCTGTAAGGGAGCATAAAGCAGAAGAATTCATAAGCTTAGAATAGGGGGAGATGATCTTAGGCCAATATGAGTCTAAATTTGTTAAATTATCCCGTTTTGCTCCATATATGATTCAAGATGGAGCTCACAAAGCTAAGAGGTTTGAGCGAGGTCTGAGAGGGTCAATTCGTAACAAGTTAACTCCACTTAAGTTTAGATTGTATGCCAATGTAGTAGAACAAGCTCTAATGATAGAGCACGATAACGAAGAATTCTGAAAAAGTCATAACTAGAAGAGAGAAGCGAAGAGCACTGGTAGGGCTACACCAAATACATATCAAGCACAGGGCAATGCTTCCAAGAAGTCGAAGATGATGGTAACAAACACCTCAGCATCTGCTCAACCAACGAACAGATTTACAGGTAAATGTTATAACTGTGGAATAGAGGGTCACTCTTGTTTTTGTATACGACGGCCTTAGCAACCACATTATCAGGCACCCCAGTAAATACCTTAAGTCGTAAACCACATGGAGTAATCACTCACCTAATGATTCAACGATGGAAGATGTTAGATACAATGAAGAATTTTAACGTTCAATTGAATCTGCAAACATCCGTAGCTCGTCTCTTTAACCTAGTCGTTCAACCTTCCTTAATTAGTAAGGTTACAAGCCAAGGTAATAGAAGCTGAAAAAGGTGGTAAGTCAGAATGGAAAGTTGGTACTAATGGTGGATTAAGGTTCCAAGGAAGATTATGTATACCAAATGTGGCTGAATTAAAGAAGGAAATTATAGACGAGGCACACCGCACTAAGTTCACAATCCACCCTAGAGGTACGAAGATGTATCACGATATGTGTAGGCAGTATTGGTGGAATAATATGAAGAGGGAGATCGTTGATTTTGTAGCCAAGTGTCTCACGTGTCAACAGGTGAAAGCAAAGCATCAGAAGCCGTCAGGGATGTTACAACCACTACCGATTTTCGACTGAAAGTGGGAGCACATATCCATGGAGGATTGCCACGGACATGTAATAATCATGATGCAGTTTGGGTCATCGTCGACCGGTTAACTAAGTCTGTACATTTTCTTCCTATATATGCTACTATCCCCTAGAGGAATTATGTAAACTATATATTAAAGAAATAGTTAGACTACACGGAGTGCCTGTATCTATCGTATCCGATCGGGATTCCAGGCTTACGTCTCATTTTTGGAGAAGTTTACAGAAGGCACTGGGAACCACTCTTGATTTTAGCACTACTTTTCACCCTCAAACTAACAGACAGACTGAACGAGTGAATCAGATCCTTGAAGACATGCTCCGAGCTTGCGTGCTTAATTTCAAAGAGAGTTGGGATGATCATTTACCATTGATCGAGTTCGCTTATAATAATTGCTACTAGATGAGTATCGGCATGGCACTATATAAGGCTTTGTACGGGAGGCCTTGTAGATCTCCAAATTGTTGGACAGAAGTTGGAGAAAGTAGTTTGCTTGGACTAGAGATTGTGCAAGAGACAACAGAGAAGATTTTTATCATTAGAAGCCGTTTGCATGCAGCCCAAAGTCGTCAGAAGAGTTATACAGACAATCGCAGAAGAGATCTAGAGTTTGCAGTTGGAGATCATGTCTTCTTAAAGATTTCTCTTATGAAGGGCGTCATGAGGTTCGGTAAAAAGGGAAAATTGGCTCCAAGGTATATAGGTCCGTTTGAGATTCTAGAGTGGGTTGGTGTTTTTGCATATAGGCTTGCTTTACCATCTCAGTTGTCTAGTATTCATGATGTTTTCCATGTATCGATGTTAAGCAAATATGAGCGGGACGTTTCTCATGTTATAGACTGGCAAACATTAGAGATCCGAGAAGATGCTTCATACATCGAACACCCAGTACGTATTCTTGACCGAAAAGACCAAGTGCTTCGATCTAGAGTTATACCGTTAGTCAAAGTTCAGTGGAGTCACCATTCAGAGGAAGAGGCTTCTTGGGAACGGGAGGCCGAGATCCAAGAGAGATACCCTCATCTATTTGCATTATAGGTATGTAAATTTCAAAGACGAAATTTCTTTTAAGGAGGGTAGAATGTAATAACCCAAATAAATCTTGACCATCCAATTTTAACCATTGATTGACGTACCCAATTAGTCCGATATAACCGACAATCTATAAGATCAACTGGTCCAATCTCAACCATTGATTTGGACATATTCGATCCAACTGTTCATTAACTAATAAATCCATCCAACGATACAACCATCAAACTATCCATCCATCTAAACTAACCGTCCATCTCACCACTAATCCACGGGTACATCACAAAGTCCATCCACCCGATCACACATTAACTCATCCAAACGTACATTTATCCATCCATCTATCCATACATCCATATGTCCATCTATGTATACATCAATCCGTCCATCCATTTATGCACCCTTGAGTACATCACAACCACACACGTGCACCAAACAAATCAGGCACATCCAGTCATCTATCTATACGTCCATCTGTCCATCTATTATACATTGATTCATCTATACATCTACATCATCCATGTACCATCAAACACATCCCCAACCACACACATGCACCAAACACATCATGCACACATACCTTCACACGTGGCATACATACATCAAATACATCACATGCATCACATGCACACATGTGGTACACATATGACACACGATTTAGTGCATAACATGTGCATTGAATGAAAGCAATGTGGAACATGTGCTTTGAATGGCAAAATAAAAGAAAAACTTAAAAACGTTAAGAGATTAAAGGCTCTCTTTCACACATGCCACATGTGTGAATGGAGCTTATAAAAAGGGGAGGCATGAGAGAGATCATGCATCGTGAAGTCGTGAAATGTGGAAGTGGGACGTGAGGTGAGGTGAGAGAGAGAGAGAGAGATAAAAGGGGTTGCTGGACATTACGTTAGAAAGAGAGGGAGAGAGAGAAGAGAGAGAAAAAGGAAGAAAGAAAAGAGGAGAGAGAAAAAGGAAGAGGTTGCTGGACATTACGTTGGAAAGAGAAGAAGAGAGAGGAGAGAGAAAAAGGAAGAAAGAAAAGAGGAGAGAGAAAGGAAGAGAGTGGAAGAAAATAATAATAATAATATTTTTTTAAGAAAAAGTTGAGTTTTCTCTCACTTGATATTTTTTTATTTATTTATCTTATAATAAATTCCACTTTGTTTCCTTTTATTTTTATTATTATGCAAATAATTCAATAATGGTGCATTTTCTCCTATTGATTTATTCATTTGATTCATAGTTGTTTTGTTTATTTAACATGATTTTTCTTATAGTTCTCTTTATTTTAATTAGCAAGCATTGAATCAATTTTAAATTTAGATTATTATTTGCCCATGCATCAATAATTCTTTTATTATTATTATTATTTATTAGAATTTAAAGAATTTTTTAGAAATTTCAAGTTCAATATACTTTTCCAGACTATCGGATCGGATCTGATGGATTGCATTGCATAAATATATTTTTACATAGAACTTTAAATCATGTACAAACAATCTACAATGATTAGAAACAATTTGTCCTTAGAAATATTTTGCTCATGAAATAGTAAAATTATATATACTTCGAACAGTTTTTGGAACACAAGAAAATAGGTGGGGCGATCAAGTCCTCTGGGTTGAAAATCCCTAAAGCGTAAATAGGTGGGGCGATCAAGACCCTTGGGTTGAAAGTCCCAGAAACCCAACTGGTACCTTTTGGAACCTCTACTGTACCCTTTGAGTGGGTGAGCATGTCAGGATTGCAAAAGGTTCTCACTGCCAAGTTCGGTAGGGTAGTAGTCTGACCAGCTAACGTACAAATGGGTCCCTCACAAAGTGCCCTTTGGATGGGTGAGCATGTCATGCGAAAGGTTCCCATTGTCAGGCTAGGTGTTGTATTGTCGCGGGTGTTGGCCAACCAGTGTAAACTGGCCCTGGTGTTAAAAAGAACAAACCGCACATGTTATTATGGAGTATAACATATGTTGATTTCATTCATTCATTTTTCTTTGAATTTACATTGAAATATTTTGTTTATTAAATCTCCTCATTTGTTGTTTTGCCTAAATAGGTATTGTATCTTTTAATACTTTTATTCATGTTATATGAGGTTATTTTGAAACCTGTGTTGAGATTACTCACTAGGCTTCGCAGCTTACCCTGTTGGGATTTTAAAATTTTAGAATCGGGATCACATGGAGGAGCTTAAAGAGATTTCTTTTATTTATTTTTGTTTCTTTATCATTTTCAAAATAAGTGTAATGAACATTTAGTATGACAACATTACGATGACATGTGTTTGATGATAATCTTGAATAGTCGGAACATGGACATTTTTCTTCTTTAAATAAATGTTTAATTATTCAATTTTTGGATTGTTATATTTTATGAATGAGATCAATTTGTCAATACATGTGTGAACTATGAAATGTAGACATATAAAACATAAGTCATGCCTTCGGGTACAGAATCGGGGTCGGATATACCTAGGTGCCGGATTTCGGGGCGTGACACTTATCCCTGCAAAAAGATACAAAATTACCATTAAAGGAAGGAGGCGATAGGGAACTGAAGGCTTCTTCGACTTTCTCCACCATTATTTGTAATGAAAGAGCGAATGAAATAGATTAATGAGAAAGGAGTTGCAATGAAGCACCGCTCTTATTGGGCGGTTATTCAATGGTCAAGGCACCGATTCCAAAGGGTCGTGCTGATACTGAACGGTCGAGCGGATTCCCAAGGATCGCGCTCAGTGCCCAACAGATTATATTGAATTGGGATGTCATTCAATGGTCAAGGCGTCAATTCCTCAGGATCGCGCTCGGTGCCCAACAGATTGTGGGGATGTAGCGAGTAATTCAATAGACAGGGCGCCGATTCCGAAGGATTGCGTTGATTTTGATCGTTCCCGTGGATTCTGAAGGATCGCGCTCGTTGCCCAACAGATTGCGGAGAAGTAGCGATTTAATGTCCTCTCTTAAAAAGGTAGAACGTGGCACTGTTTCCGGGGATCCCCGTGCTCAGTCTGAAGGGAATGGTCGTGGATGTGACCAATAAATGGTCGTGGTTATCTCCCATAATGGATCATCATTCACTTGCACACTGGATCGTGTTTTTCAATCAACAGTGGATCGTGACTGTCATCCAACACTGGGTCGTGAATCGTTGAAAAAAGGAATTACAAGGACGACCCATATGATATTCTAGCGACGACCATGATAACAAGAGAACCATGAGCCATGTTATATGGGTCGTTGTTATTAGTTTATATGTGTCGTGGTTTTATGTTGTGACATCCCCACGCAATCCGTTGGTAACACAGCACGACCCTTCGGAATCAGTGCCTTGACTATTGAATGACCAGCCTATAAAGGTGGTACTTGGGCTTCATATTACTTCCACAAGAAAATCCGAACCAAAATAATGGAGGATATGTTTGAAGAAGCCATTGGGTCCGTTTCTCGGTCTTCCTTTCTTAGTGATCCCTTCTCTTTTCCTCAGGGATGTTGCCAATCGTCCAATCACTCAACGTCCTGCACAGACAGTTCCGAAGACAATTTCAGAACTCCGTCTACTAGACAATTTCAACGGGCACCCAACCAACGGAAAAAGTTTTTGAAGAAGAGTTCTCTGCAATGACATGGGACTACTTACATTTTTTTTTCTACTTACCTTCAGCTTGGCAGCAGCGCTGCACTTCAGAATCAGCTCGCCGCGTGATGAATTTTATCATTGTGCCCTGAACATCTACATGGTCGTCGGTTGCATGCTGCGAGGGGAAGAAACATGCAGAGTCTTAGGCAACACTGAGCTTCTCTTCTGGCAGTTACTGTGTTAAATAGGTACTGGATGCAATTTTATAAGGGTCGCGGTATTCATGTAATATGGGTCGCGATAGGGGATTTGATCGAATATCTGATGCATTTTTTGGTTCTCTCTATTTATTTGTCACTGCTTCTCATTTGCAGGGCTTTATTCGTAATGAGTGTTTCGATCCTAAACGTTGTCCTGTGCCTGGAGATCTTTCTGGACATTTCTAAGAGGATGAAATGTTCAATCCCATTTCCAAGCATATTTATAACTAGGGAACAAGGCGTATGGAAGGTAATTGTTGATGTTGTTGAAGCACTGATCGGTGCATACCTCAACAGTGGTGAAGTGTCTTCATTATTTGTCATGGAGTGTTGAAGCACTAATCAATCTCAACGATGGATAGTTTTCTACCGCCGTCGTATTTATTTATAGGGACGGTGTGGTTGAGATAAATTTTCTATTGGGCTAGAGTATGGAAATGTGTTTGATCTGTTCTCGTAGAAGTGTACGGAAAACTGCACATCAAAGTTAGGACATGGCATACGTAGATATCGAATATCCCATATATATATATGTGTGTGTGTGTGTGTGTGTGTGTGGTAGGTATGAACATGTGGAGGACATGTTCGAGCTATGAATCTATTATTGCCGCGAGAGTATTTTTTGAGATATTTGCAAAAAGAACAACTGGAGCATCAGTGCTATAATATATGTCATTGTTGTGTGTTAATATTGTCGTGGTTCATATATGCAATAGATCGTGGTTGTCATCCATGCATGATCGTTGTTGTCAACAAGGGCTTTAAGAGAAATACGATCCTCACGTCATGGAAGCCACGATATATATGTAAGGGCAACAACGATCCCCCATGTCACGGCAACCACGACTGGTTAAAGTGGTTATAAAAGCTACGTCTTCTTGTTATATTGTAAACCTCAGAGGAAGAAGTTCGCGGAGTCTTGCGCATCAAGGAGATTCTCTTCTAGCAGTTGCCGCATTATATGAGTCATGGTTGCAATGTTTCAAGGGTCGATGTTTTCATTCTACATTTGTCGTGATTGTAATGGTATATGGGTTGTAATTCCCATGTTTTACGGATCGTGGCTGTCATGATGACTGGATCGTTGTAGTGGTAAGCAAGATTCTGCAAGTGGATTTGGTCGTGTCTGTCGTTAACAATAGATTAGGGACTTAACAACGGATCGTGGTTCTCAATATACATGAATCGTGGTTTCCATGTTGTATGTTCGTGTTCCTCAAATGGTCGTTGTTGTCGAACACGATTCAATATAGACGAGGACCACGATTCCTTACAGCTGTGAACGATGACCAATTTAACATGAAATCCCGACCCGTATCAACTACGACCAGTTCATCGCACCACATCATGACCCATATAACAAGATGACAACGACCCATATATCATCTCACACAGGGTCCGTGTATCATGACAATCACGTTCCGTGTAACACGACAACCTTGTCGAATGATAACTGCGATCAATGCATCATATCAACCACGAACCGTTGAACACAACAGCCACGATTTTATAAGGTGACAAGTACGACACATTTATCATTGCATTCATGATCCATTCCTCGCATACCATGACTCGCATGTTTTGTGTTTGTGATCGCATGTTTTGTGGTTGTGATCACTGTTGATGTGGCCATTGGATCGTGGCTTATACGTTGTGTTGTTCGTTGAGTTGAATGACCCCATAACAAAAGCGGATTGCGTCATGTCCCTTCTATCGATGCCTGGGGAAATAAGACGACCACTTCCAGTCCCGTCTATCGATTGGGATGATTGGAAGCAGATTGCATCCTACCCCGGATGATCGGAAGCGGATTGCGTCCTACACCGGGAAGGGATTTGTGTTGCCCACTGTGATGTAAGTGTTCTATATACGTCGTTCATCGCTTTTATAGGATCATTTTAAGATATGAGACATAAATTGAAGCACATGCACGCCGTTCATGGCTTTATTGTTATGTCCTTTGATTTAAGCTTGCGTTCATTCGTTTTCTGTAGGAGGACATTCTTAAGTTTCAAAGAACAATTGCTTACGAATGTCTGCAGTTAATGAAGTGAATGGAAAACTACCCATCAAAGTTAGGACACAGTGACCAGTAGGTATCAAATATCCCATGTGTGTGTGTGTGTGTGTGTGTGTGTATAGATACACACATAATGAGGTCGGCCTCATGATAAGCTCCCATGAGGTCGAGCTGTGTGGGCCCCACCGTGATGTTTGGCAAGCATCAACACCGTGCATTTGATGGATCCCCCTTAGTTTACAGGATATCCCAAAAATCTGCCACCACAATGGGTGGGCTGGAGTTGTGAACCACATCTCGGTGGGCCTAATAAATGATTATGAATGTTTTAATGGGAGGGGGACCCCTCTCAACTATTATATCTGGTGTATCCCACCCAAGTCATTGATTGACTTGATTTTTAAGCCCGTGGCCCACCATGGAATGGTGCATCTGAATGGTGGATGAATCACAATAAAAATCTCTAAAGATAGAGCATTTCAACTATTTAAAATTTAGTAATTTTCCTTTGCTATGGAATCGCCATGATTACCTTTTGTATAATCGAGTGATTAAATTATTCAATCTAATTATTATTTTTTTGAAATCCCCCACTCAAGAAGAGCCATATCACATAAATGAATTGGGTCATTGAACAAACTCTAATTTTAATAAACAAAGTCTAGTGTATCATATTATAATACAGTGGATGCATTTGAACCAACTTCAACATAAGATCACTATTGTCTAATAAATATGTGTGTTTAAGTTATCTAGATTGAACCCTAAATTATTATTTTTTTTATAAATCATTTTTAAATTGAGTCTTGACCCAATTGAGTTTTTGTCTTTAAGTTTTTTGTTGGATTTTTATTTATTTATTTATTCATGGATATTTTAGACTTTAAATATTCTAAACTAAAACAGAATTTAATGATGTATTGTTGTTCTATGAAAGTGCATAGAGGTGCAGATGCTTGCAGGAGCATGGGTCGTGGTTGTGATGGAATATGGACCGTGGGTTTCGATAAGTATGGCTCATTCATGTCGTGTTACATGGGTCGTGGTTTTCATGTTGGAAGGGTCGTGATTATAAGACGACAACCATGACCAATTAAGACCACAACCATGAACCGGTTAACATGAAAACCACGACCCATTAAGACAGCCACGAACCAATTCACATGAACGACCAGCACCCATCCCTCCTAATCCCATGGGATTCGCCCGGCCATACAGGCCCTTAATGTATGATAACCACGATCATTCACCTTGTTAAAAAACGACCCTTTATTACTTACAAGCAGGATCCAAATATGGTAACTGCCGAGAAATATATAAAATTACAACAACACGACCCATATGCCGTGACAGTCACGAACCACTAATTAATGTGAAACACGACCCATGTCGTCATTACACCACTCTTCCATGCAAACCACTACCAAACCTAGATGGGTGCTCGTTGAAGATGATTGTTCATAGGAAGACAGCCACGACCAGCCCTCGCATTGGAAATCTAGCGCCGGTACTCGGTTTGGAGATTTTGCTTCCTTGATTACGACCCTTCACGATCAAAGGAACCAATGGCGGCAATGTCTTTAATCATTTGCTCCACACAGTTTCTACATTCTCAACCACAAAAACAACAATAGCCAAATGAATATGGGTTTAAGACAATATCTTAGGCTCGATGAAATCAATCTTATAGTGATAGTGTGTTGCTGGTTGGCTGCACCATAGCTTTCTTTCACAGCCCTCCCAGCAATTGCATGCTTTCTTTTTGGATTATTGCCCTTTGTAATGATAAATCCACTCACCATATGAACGGTTCAGATTTCCTATAAACATCGTTGTCAGCTTCAAGCAGCTTTTAACGATACATGTTTCTATTCCTAGTTTTTCATTTATGCAGCCCATCTGAGTTTTATGCCGCCTTGAATGGATTTATATCGAGATTCCCCATTCTTTTGATCCCGATCCCGATTGATGCATGGCCAATGAACATATATCCTCAGAAACCTGCAAGGCAAGGAAAGGTTCACCATGAGTTTTTTTCCTTCTCTTCTCTCCTCTGTTTATTTTTTTGGTATTTCTAGTGAACTTGAACAAGCTGTCCTCTGTTAGAGACACATAACAATTTACATAATTACTTGCTTCTCATTTCTAAAACCAAGTATATGCACAGCTATATATATATATATATATATATAAACATGGGATTTTCAATATCCACGTATGCCATGTCCTAACTTTAGTACATAACCATATGAACGGTTCAGATTTTCTATAAACATCGTTATCAGCTTCAAGAAGCTTTTAACGATGGATGTTTCTATTCCTAGTTTTTCATTTTTTTGCGGCCCACCTGAGTTATATGCCGCCTTTATATTGAGATCACTCATTCTTTTGATCCCATTCATTTAATCCATATCCCAATTGATGCATGGCCAATGAACATATATCCTCATAAACCTGCAAGGTAAGGAAAGGTTCACCATGAGTTTTTTTCCTTCTCTTCTCTCCTCTGTTTATTTTTTTGGTCTTTCTAGTGAACTTGAACAAGCTGTCATAAGCTTTTTTCCGCTGGCTGGGTGCCCGTTGAAATTGTCGAGTTGGCAGAGTTTTGAAATTGTCTTCAGAACTTCATGTAGAGGGCGTTGAGCTTCAGGAAGATCGTAAACGTCCCTGAGGAGGGAACAGGGATCACCCATGAAGGAAGAACACAATAGGGGCTCTATTGTTTCTTCGAATATCTGCTCCATTTTTTTTTCACAAGAGGGCGTATAAATGCATGAATTGGCTGTGGGACTATCACCAAAGTACCACTCTTATAGGATGGACATTCAATAGTCAAGGCGCCGATTCTGAAGGGTCCTATGTGATTCGGTATGGTGGCACGGATAACGAAGGGTCGTTCTCGACGATCAATGTTTTATGGGGAACCAGCGATCCTTTGTTATCCGTGCCACCGCATTTATAGGTTGGTCAAACATCGGAAAGGTCGCTCTGATTCTAAAGGGAAGGATCGTGGATATGAGGACACATATAACACGACCCAGTGTGTATGACAACCACAACCCATTCATATGATCGTGAATAACATGCACAGTGTATCGTGGTTTTTATCCACGTAGGATCGTGAAAATAACAATTAAGAACCACGACACATATGACCCGAAAACCACGACCCATGTTACATCGCACCACGACCCATATCACACTAGAACCATGATCCATATACATGTTATAACATCATGTATAACAATATACTTGTTAAATTAATCATGGAGCACAGTTGTCGGGGAACGTGGTTCTCGTCCATGTTGAATCGTATTCGACAACCACGACCTTATGAGGAACACGACCCATACAACATGGACACCTCTCCAGGTGTCATGAGAACCACGACCATATAACTTGCAGAATCTTGCGCACCACAACCACGATCAAAACCACGACCCATGTTACATCGCACCACGACCCATGTTACATCGCACCACGACCCATATCACACTAGAACCACGATCCATATACATGTTATAACATCATGTATAACAATATACTTGTTAAATTGGTCGTGGAGCACAGTTGTCGTGGAACGTGGTTCTCATCCATGTTGGATAGTATTCGACAACCACGACCTTATGAGGAACACGACCCATACAACATGGACACCTCTCTAGGTGTCATGAGAACCATGACCGTACAACTTGCAGAATCTTGCACACGACAACCACGATCAAGGCAGCATGACAACCACGTTCATAAAACAAGGCAACTACAGTGCATATAACATTACAATCATGACAATATAAAATGGCAACCTCGACCCTTACAACATTACAACAACGACCTATATAACACAGTAACTGCCAGAAGTGAAGCTCGATGATGTGCAAGACTCCGTTAGTTTCTTCCACTTATGTTTAAATATATGAACTGTGATTACATATATGAACCACGAAAGTATTAATACGACAACGACAACCAATATTAACACGACCAGCGATCCATTTGTTCCTTTTGCAACTTCCTCAAATGACTAATATATATATATATATATATATATATATATTGTCGTGGCAACTACGACCCATCGAACATTAATGCCACGACCATGTTTCATATTTGATTTGATGTGAATAATTGGTCGTAGTTGTAATTTGTTATGATAAGATCATAACAGGATGCATTGACTTTTTGCACCAACCATTTACAACCACGATCATTATATCATGAAAACCACGACCTATATTCATCGTTCATATGGTTTTCTGAATAAAAGTATTAGATGGTCATGACTGAGATGCATAAAGGCCCGTGATTATCATCCATGCTGGGTTGTGGTTGTCATGAAACATGGGTCCTGACTGTCATTGGATAGGTCTTAGTTTTCATGATACATGGATCCTGAAATGGATTGAAACATAGGTCGTTGTTGTCATAAGTTAGTGGTCATGCTATACGTGAAGTAATGGTCGTAGTTGATGTCACGTTAAATTGGTCGTTGTTCGCATACATAATCGTTCGTGTAAAAGGTGGATGAATGTAAGACCCGTATCCTTGACCGTACCGGTACATAGACTTCCACAGTCTTTCCAGTCGAATTCCGGCAACCTTCGACCCTTAACCGGTGTTGCGCGCGACCCTAATTCACATGCCGTCAACCCGTGTCGACTCAAACTGAGACTTGTACCAATGCGACCGCACCGTCACCGCGGTTCCGATGCCGCGACTCGCGCGCTGAGGCGATACCCTGGCCAGGAGAGTGGGCCAGCGTTCGGTGCGAGGAAAACGCCGTGCGTTGTGAAACCCAAGAGAATCTCAACAAGATGTCACATCAATCACCCATCAATCAATCCCATCATGTCAAGTACACATCAACTTTTCACCTTTCCCAAGCAAGCCCCAAAGTCAAAAAGTTCTTACACAAGCATGCTTCTCTTACACATATGGCCAACAAAGTCAAAAAGGTACTCTTACACACCCATCACCACCACATCCATCACCCATCTCTCTCTTTACAACCCTCTCTCTCCTTCATTTTCAAGACACTTTCCCAAGCAAGAGCTCTTCACACGTCCAAGCCTCTCTAACTCTCTCAAGCAACAAGTGTGGCCCACCCTCTCATCTCCCATCTCCACCATCCATTCCTCATCTCCTCCATTGAAATCGAAGCTAAGGAGCTAAGGAACCCATAGGAGCAAGAAGATCAAGTGGTGGGTGCTTGATAGAGTAGTTTTCATTTTCTTTTAAGATGGGCCAAGTGAGGCCAACCAATCAATGGTTTGGATCTCACTTGGGACCCTAAGAGGTGGCCGATGGCCCACTTTGATCATCATGATCATTCCATGATGGGGCCAATCTCCATGGACCCCATCATGATGTTTACTTTCTAGTTAATAAGGGTCATCTAGACCGTCTATTTTATTAGAGAAGAAATCTCCACCGTTGGATTGTGATTTAATGGGCCCACATGTATTGGGACCCACTTGATGTATGATTGATTTCAATGGAGGGCCCATAGTGTCGGGGTCCCTCCATCACGCGTGTCCCACTCTCTATCTCTCTCCCTCGCTCTCTATTTCATTTTCTTTATGTGATCATGATATGGTTGTGTGGCCCACTTGGATAGATCCCACCCTGAAGCATGTATTTTATCCAAACTATCTTCAAGTGGGGCCCACCTTACATGTATTGTACCCACACCATCTATCAATAGTGGCCCACCTAAGCCGGGGCCACCTCAATGGAGGATCCACGACCAAACCGTCCAGCGTCCAGGGACGCTGGACGTCAGATAAACACAAAAATAAGCTTTGTTCAAGCTTTTTGTATGGACCTCACAAATAGGTCCCACCCTGATGTAAGAGTTCAATCCACGCCGTCCATCCTATTCTTTGGCTCATTTTAAGCGTTGAGCCGAAAAATGAGGTCAATCCGATAATCAGGCGGACCATACCATATGAAAATGTATTTTCTACTGTTCTAGGCTATTCAGGCCCACCTTTCTGTTTCTATACGCCAAAAATACTCAATATTAGACTGGTTTGGTGTATTCCGAGCCATAGAATTCACTGGACGGAGTGGATTCTCCGGTAGCGGGCCCCACATATATATTTTTTCAGAAAATCAAAAAAAAAAAGAAAAAGAAAACCAGCATGCGTTCTTCAGCTCTGTTACTGCTTGTCGAGGAGGGCAAAGCGGCCTTGCACCAGCCCGCCTCATGGACGGACGGACGGACAGAAGCACAGCACCACGGCCTCCGGCCGTGGGCCCCACCATGATGTATATTTTCCATCCAACCCGTTTATTTAGTGGGCCACCTCCTGAGGTGGGCCCCCTCCAAAGATCTGTCCGATCCGAGTCCCGGATGGCCCACACCAAAGAAAACAGTGAGAACTGAAGGTCTGCCATTGAAACCTTTTTGGGGCCCACAGAAGTCTTGGATCAAGCTGAATTTTTTTGTTACCCCTCATCTAGGTCTGCATGACCTTATGAACGGATTGGATGGCATGTAAACACTACGGTGGGCCCCACGTGGAGCCCACATGATTTATGCGTTTTGTCCCACCGTCCGCTGGACGGTGGAACCCGCTGCGATGCTTGTGCATGGCGTGTGTGTGTGGGTGTTTGCATGTGTGGGTGCGTGCCTGTGCATGGTGTGTGCGTGTGTGGTGTATGTGCACGTGCGACTATATATATATATTATATTATATTATATATTTATATATATAATATGTATACATTTATTATTATATTATGTATATATATATATATTTATATATATATATATGTATATATTTATTATTATATTATGTAATATAATACACATCATGGTGGGCCCTCAAATGGACCCTCCACCATGATGCTTATGTTGCATCCAATCCGTCTATCCATTTTGGTAAGCTCATTTGATGGCATGAACTGAAGAATGAGCCAGATCCATAGTCCAAGTGGACCCCACCTTAGCATGTTTTGAGGTCCATCTTAATGTATTTGTGGTAGATCATTGGGGCCCACTTTGATGTGGATGTAAGGCCCATGACATCAGGCCATTTGATGTATTCTAAGGCCCATGGGTTAAGGCCTATTGAGATGTATTAGGGCCTATGGGTTGAGGCCCATTTGATGTACATATGGGGCCCAATTGGTGTGGCCCATTTGTTACATATGAGACCCATGAGACTAGGCCCATTTGATGTATCTAAGGCCCACGGGTTATGACCCATTGCAATGTGCATAAGGCCCATTGGTGCGGCCCATTGATGTGGCCCACTTAACGCATGAAAGGCCCATATGGAATGGCTCATTTGATGTACCTAAGGCCCAATGGGATGAACCTAAGGCCCATTGCAATGTGTAACCCCAACCTGGTTCATGTAATGATGTTTACGACGGGCAATGCCTTGGGAGCAATGTTGGTTTGACGTCCACATTGTCGAATAATGTTGGTTAAATGTCCGCATTATGATTCTCCTTAGGGCCCATTGTTAGGCCCATACTTGTAGGCCGTCTAGGCCCATCTCCTTATGAACAACATCTATTCCATATAACATGTTTATTATAGTCTCATGATTCATGATCATACGCATCATATGTATGCTTGGTATGAGAAGTGACTGATCATAGCATATGCTTCGGGCAGATTGTTTAGGGGCTCCCGGTTAGGCGGTGTTGCCCCACATGAGCGCACGAGACACACAGGATTGCTGCATAACTGGATAGTGTGATTCATGCATTCCCATTGTGTGATATGGTTACTGTACGCCCTAGCAACATCAGGGTCGTAGCTGCCACAGGCATATCGTGGTTGGCAGGATTGGATACCAGAAATCTTGTTCTACATGGGGTGCTATAGATATCCCTGGGTGAAAGTCCCTAAACCCTTATGGTACCAAGAGGTTGCTCCAACATCTAGACCGAGTGGGTGCATGAGCGCCGATGGCCGATTACCAGGAGGTTGCGCTTTCCACTGTGTCGTGGTCGGTTGGAAGGGGGTACGGCCTTACCCACCTGAGAGGAGGGGGCAATGCTAGGATGAGTTTGACCAGCTCGAGGAATGGGTCCGCTATCGACGAGCCGCGCCCGATATTGGCAGGCGGGTAGTGAGGTCTCTTCCCCTTACCTTATTGCGCGCATGGGGCGGCAATCTGGTTTAGAGTGTAATAGACCCCGGTGATATCCCAGAATTGAGCTGTATTGACATGTGGATTTAGATGAGGATTTGTATACTTGAGTCGCATTTCGCATCGCATGGCCTTGGTATGGCCGACATCTTTCACGCCTTGCATCGCATAGCCTTGGTACGGCTAGTAGTATTCATGGATTCACCAGCATGTTCTGCATTACTCTGATACTGTATATTTGCATTACTACCTTGTGCACACACTTTCACCACCCTCTAAGTTTTCTATAGCTTATGCACGACCGTTGCGTGCAGGTGACGCGAGGACGCAGCAGCGCTGAGGCAGGAGCGCAGAGCAGATCTTTTGGAGCTTTTTGTCCATTCTCATTGTATTTCCCTTTATGCTCATTGTACTTGTAAAGTTTTTGATCATAGTGGAAATGTGATGGAGTTTTTGGTTGTTGTTTGTGGGTTATGCCTTTGGTTATGCTCATTATGAATTAAACTGATGTTAAAAATCCTCCTCGTAGCATCCCAGGATCGCAACCTAGCGTATGGGCGTTAGGAGCCGAGAATGGGGTTCTACGGAGGCTGTCGGCGCCGGATTCGGCGATCGGGAATTTTGTGAGCCCGGTTTCCGAGTTTGGGGCGTGACAATGAATCACTACGAATGGTTTGGTAGAAAAA
Source organism: Magnolia changhungtana (assembly GCA_030180095.1). Classification (NCBI taxonomy): domain Eukaryota; kingdom Viridiplantae; phylum Streptophyta; class Magnoliopsida; order Magnoliales; family Magnoliaceae; genus Magnolia; species Magnolia changhungtana. The sequence goes on from JASAUF010000554.1 coordinate 4,320,985, forward strand.
TGAAGAGAACACGTTAAAAACCACAACCATGATAAAGAAAACATGACAACCACGATCAGTATAACATAGAAACTACAAACCATATAGAATTACAATCACGACCCATATTACATGAAAACCGCGACACATAAAAAATTGTAACATCAAGAAGCTTAGTGTTACGCAAGACTCTACAAGTTTCTTCCACTTAAGTTTGCAAATGGGGATATAATCATATTGTATTCCTTCCAATTAGGATTCAGTGCGACCTATTGGAATCGGCGCCACATGCAGCATGCAACCGACAGCCCTCTCGATGTTCGGGGGTCAATGATAAAATTAATCATGTGGCATGCTGATTCTGAAGTGTAACGCTGCTGCGATAGACAAGTTAAGTAGAAGAAAAAGGTAAGTAGTCCCATGTCATTGTAGAGAACTCTTCTTCAAAAACTTTTTTTGCTAGCTGGGTGCCCGTTGAACTTGTCGAGTGACCGGAGTTCTGAAATTATCTTCGGAACTATTTGTGAAGGCTGTTGAGCCCTGAGGAAAGAGAAGGGATCACTAAGAAAGGAAGAACGAGAGACGGACTTAATGGCTTCTTCGAACATCTCCTCCATTGTTTTGAATGAAAGAGAAAAGAAATCCATGTAGGCAAAAGGTAATGCAATAAATAAGGATTCTGATTCGGATTGCCATGTGGAAGTAATATGAAGCCCAAGTGCCACTTTTATAGGCGATCATTCAATGGCCAATGCGCTGATTCGGAAGAGAGGCGTTGTGTTACCAAAGGATTGCATGTGGATGTCACAACGCAGAACAACGACACATAAAAAGTAACAAGGACGACCCATATAATATGGCTAGTGGTTTTTATAACGGTCGTGGTTATAATATTATATGGGTCATCCTTGCCATTCCTTAGTAAACGATCCACGACACGAATTACATGACAACCACGATCCAACGTGGATAAATAACATGATCCAATGTGCATGTGAATCACGATCCATCATGAAAGATAACCACGACCATTCTTTTCAGATTGAGCGCGAACGTCCGGAAATAACGCCACATTCTACTTTTTCAGGAGAGGACATTAAATCGCTACTTCCTCGCAATCCGTTAGGCATCAAGCCCAATACTTGAGAATCTGCACGACCCTTCTGAATATATGCCTTGACCATTGAATGACTCGCTACTTCCCCGCAATCCGTTGGGCACCGAGCGCGATCCTTGGGAATCCGCGCAGCCGTTCAAAATCAGCGCAACCCTTCAGAATCGGCGCCTTGACCATTGAATGACCACCCTATAAGAGTGGTACTTCATCAAGCTTATTGCAACACCTTTCTCATTAATCTACTTTCTTCTAACTTTCATTCAAAATAATGGAATCGACGTTCAAAGAAGCCATCGATTCCCTATCGCCTCCTTTCTTTAATGGCGATTTCGTTTCTTTCCGCGGGGATTTGACTATTTTCCTGCAGCGACACCGCCCCCGCAGGAAGATCTGAAGACGATCGTGGCATGTCTTTCGACCCTTAGTAAGCAGCGCGCCCCCATGATAATAAGTTCTTGCCATACAACATGACAACCACGACCGCTATAACATGACAATCAGGACCACAATCACAACACATTATGAAGGACAGTCTCTTTAACGGGACTCAGTGAGCTAGAAAAAACATTGTCGATAATGTCTTGTTTAAGACTGACCTTCTCAACAGAGCTTTAGATCAGGCTAAAACATGACATTCTTGCCAGAGTTTTTTCCGCTGACTGAGTACCCATTGAAGAGAACTGCTCTTGGGATCGTCACCGTGAATATGGTCTTGGCTGGCATGTTAAATCTATCGTGGTTGTCATGCTTGTAGAAAGGAAGTAGTCCCATGGTTTGTTTATCTTGGTTGTCATGTTAAATGGGTCGTGGCTTGCATGTTGCATGTGTCGTTGGCTGCTCGAAGGGTCGTGGTGAATACGGATGGAGTTGTCGCGCTGAATCTCAAGGGAAGGTCGTAGTTATTAATTGTGTTATATGGATTGTACTTGTCATGGATTGTTGTTTTAAAGCTATACTGGTTGCGATTTTCATGCTATATGGGTCATTGTTTGTAATTTTACATGGCAGTATACATTAACAATGTTATGAAATTATAAGGATCGTGGTTGTCATCCAATATTTGTTGTGGTTTGAATGGCAGAAGTGCTGCGGAGATGACTAAGGTCTTGTGGTTCGACCAGCCTGTATGGGTCTTGGTTGATGTGTTAAATTGGTCGTGCCTGGCAACCTCTATGGGTCGGGTATGCTACCTAACATGGGTCGTCGCTGTCTGCTAATTTCATGTAGTGTGCTACACCTTATATGTTGGTCAACCCACAGGAATTCTGCCGACAACTAAGGAAATGTAACGTAACAACCACCACCCACATAACCTTACAACATCTACCAGATAACACTAGAAAACGACCCATGTAACTTAACAATTACGAACCGTTTAAATGGGTCGTGGTTATTGTATTATGTCAATCGTGGACGCCTTTACTCTTTAATCAATTTAACCCTCCTGTGTTGGATGTCAACTATGATCTAATTGGATAACACGTTGCTGAAGAACAAGACTATCTAACTACGCCGCCTTCTATTTTTTTATTTTTACATTTTTTTTTAGGTTAGCTTGTTAGTATACACCCTTGTTAGTACACACTCCATGTTAGCCACCCCCACTAGGGATTGAGACCAATGTTTTACGGGGAAGTAGTGACTTTAGGGCGATTGCATGGAGAAGAAGAATGTGACGCTGTTTCCGGAGTTGTCATCCACGACTATAATTAAAACAATATAGGTCGTGTTGAACATACAACAAACGTGACCAGTATAACATTAAAACACGACCCATGACAAACATGACCATATTACATGACAACCACGACACATGACAAACACGACCATATAACGTAACAGAGAGGAGCAATATAGCATGATAACTACGACCTAGTGTGTATTAAAGCCCACGACCATTTCGTGTGATCGTGAAAAGCATGCTCAGTGGATCGTTGTTTTTATCCACGATGGATCGTGAATAAAAACACGAGAAGCATGACGCATGTGACCCTAAAACCACAACCCATGCAACATGCGCACCACGACAAATATAACACCAGAACACGATCCATATACATGTTATAACACCATGAATAACAATATACTTGTTAATTTGGTGGTGGCGCACAGTTGTCGTGGATCGTGGTTCTCGTCCGTGTTAGATCGTATTCGACACCACGACCCTTTTTGTGGTCGTGGATCGTGGTTCTCGTCCGTGTTGGATTGTATTCGACACCACGACCTTTTTTTTATCGTGGTGCAAAGTTGTCGTGGATCGTGTGTGTGTGTGTGTGTGTATATATATATATCCTAACCTTTTTTTCCCGCTGCCTTGGTGCCCGTTGCATTTGTCGAGTTGGCAGAGTTCTGAAGTTGTCTTCAGAACTTCCTATGGAGGTCGCTAAGCTTCAGGAATATCGTGAACGTCCTCGAGGAAGGAGTAGGGATCTCACCCATGAAGGAAGAACGCGTTAGGGGCTCTATTGTTTCTTCAAATATCTGCTCCATTATTTTGAACGAGAGGCAAATAAATGCATGAATTGGCTTGTAGAAGTGTCACTAAAGTACCACTCTTATAGGATGGCTATTCAATGGCCAAGGCGCCGATTCCAAACGGTCTCACTGATTCAATGGAGAATAAACTTGCCTCGGAGTTGACCTATGAATTTGTGTCATAGACATTTTTCAAACAGACGAGTGAACCTGACTCTCTGACAACTCTCAACTCGTCCTCTTCGGCATCGGTTCGAGATCGGTGGAGTTCAGTTAGCCCTTGACGAGGTTCTATTACAAGTAGAGATCTGTCTGGATCCGCTGTATCGCAGCGTGGTCTGCCTTCCTCACACAGTTACGGGGTAATAATGTTGAGCTGTAATAAAATGACATATTATCTATGGAGTTCATAATATAATGACCGATTTAAACCACGATTCAAATGTAATTCCACATACGATTGTGCCCGTAGAGCAGCATTCTCATTTTTAAGATGGGTCATCCCAGCTTCAAAACTAGAGACTTGGCTGATCCCAGCCTCGAAATTGGAGCTGTTGACATTAACCACGATCCAAGGTGGAACACAGCAACGTCCAATTTTTCATTTCAGACACAATTATTGCTTCTACCTCCTCTCTAAGCTTCATTCAAGTAAGCATTCTCATGCCTGAGAGGACTCGTTGAATGGACAAGGGCATGTAACAGCAACCCTCACTTGATCATGACCACTACCTAAAAAGGATCACAACAATGACAAAATATGACAAGGGAAAATTTCAATTTTATATACCTTTATTCGTTGTATTTCCTCCCCCACGCTGCCTCGTCTGCTCTAGCAGTGGATCATTATCTACGATCAGAGAGCTGGTCGCGAAGGAACATTGTCCTGTAATGAAATCGTATATCAGAAATGGTTATTACGGCCACTGGAGCCTTATCGTCGTCTATAGTGGGTCGTGATTCACATCCATGGAGGTTCGTGGAAGTGACGAACGATCCACTATGTATGATAATCACAATCCACATTGGATGGGAATAACGATCGCAATTGATGATAATAACAATCCACACTGAACGATAATCACGATCCACGTCGCGTAGAAACCACGTCCATTGTCTAGATAGAAGACTAACATTCAGTGTCGATTGCGACTCATCAACTATTCAGTGTGCATGTCAACCACGACCCCCTGGTGTATGATAACAACGATTCAGGATAGATTCAACTTCATATACCTTCATTGTCTGGATCTCCTCTCTGAGTTGCTTCACCAGCTCCTGCAGTGAAGAATTGATGTCCTCTCTGATTTGCTTCACTTGCTCCTGCAGCGAAGCATTGATCTCCACCTTGAGTTGCTTCACCTGCTCCTGCAGTGAAACATTGACCTCGTCACTGAGTTGCTTCACCTGCTCCTGCAGTGAAGCATTGATCTCCTCCCTGAGTTGCTTCACTTGGTCCTGCAGTGCAGCATTGATCTCCTCTTTACGCTGCTTCACCTTCTCCTGCAGTGAAGCATTGATCTCCTCCCTATGTTACTTCACCTGCTCATCCAGTGAAGCATTTTTCTGCACTGAGAGGGGTGATCTGTGTTTCTCGACCGTATTGGGTCATGGTTGACAGATATGTCGGTGAGAGCTCCGATAAAGGATAGAGTCGTGGTTAATACGACCAATGGGGCGTGATTGACGTCCATGTTAGGTCGTGGTTCAACCACACGAACCATCATGGATGAACACCACGATCCATTGTGTACGATAAGAACGGTCTATATTACATTTAAACCACGAACCACGTTTCACGACCCTAGGCCATCAATGTTGTGACGTGGACCCTAGGCATATGAAAACCACGACCCATCTTGTATGATAGTAGCGAACCTCAAGCTTATGACAAGCACGATCCATTTTTCATTTTCCTTTACATGAGTTATTAGCAAATAGGTTAGATGAAGCAAGGCAATTTCACGTACGTGTTTTGTATTAATATCATCTCTCTTCGATGTCACTTCTCGTAAAGATGCATAATCCTCCATGAGGTGTTTTATTTCTACTCGAGACTCGTTAATCTACTTCAATTCACCCATTGGTCGTGGTTCAACGGCACAAATGATCTTTGTTAGCATACACATTGGAAAGTAAATAACATGCATCAAAGTTGATGAATCAATAAATCAATGAAATAAGTACATATATTACAGTTCACATTACATTATCACAAGCAACAAAAAATAAAAAATTGTCATCACCAACCTCGGCCTCATCCTCAACCAACAGGGATGAAGGTGGATCGACGATGATTGTGACCTATTCGTTTGCATCTCGAGCATCTGGGTGTTGGCCCATCTTCTCACTGGGATGTAATTCGAACATTCACCTTGTCTGAAATGTCCCGTGTAAACTGGCCGCCCGTACACTTCATTTCCCTTATATTCACTACATCGGTCATTCCCCATGCGGTGATTTACTTCCAATTTGCCTCACCGTACACAACTTTAATTATCAAATCGAACTCAACCGACGCAGTCTTCGTAATCTTATGGTAATGAAGCACACTGGGTCCTAATCTCATAGTAATGAAGTACGGTAGATCGAGGTTGTCCTACAATTTGGGTCGTGGTAATGAAGAACACCGGGTCGTAGTTGTATCCAGAGCCATATTCCTGACGAGCACGATCCATATAACGTCACATCCGGGGTCGTGACAGGTGGCAACCACGATCTAAATACCGTCACAAACATGATGCCGTGGCTGTCTACCATCCAATGGTGGGGATTTGATGAAGGTGTGCCCTACGTTTGGCTCCCTTTCGCGTGACCGCCAAAGTACCTCGGCTTCTCGACTCTATCCTTCCTCTACCTTTGCAGGTGGCTACATACAGTTGAAACAAAATGAAATATAAACCTGGTAGTTGAAGAAGCTTTAAGACGAGAGAAGCGAAGAGGAAAAACAGCGTTGCTCTCCTACTGGTAGTCCCTGGATCTTGGCTTCTCTAAATAAACAAAAGAAGAGGAAGGAGGGTCTTTCAAATGTACATTAGTGCGACATCTGTACCATCCGAAGCTCGTGGTGCAGGTGATCGGTGGTCTGTGGGCCCCAACATGATATATGTGCTTCGTCCATGCCGTTCGTCAAGTTTAAAATATCATTTTATGGCTTGAAACGGAAAAGGAGAGTGGTATAACTATCGGGTGGACCACACTGCAGGAAAATTATAGTTATTGGATATCTACCGTTAAAATCCCCCTAGGGCCCACCGTGATTGGAACATGATCATTTTTGGTCTCGTACCATGAAATGATCTGTAGAAATATATGGATGGCATGGATGAAACACATACTTGGTGTCGGGGCCCAAAGAGCGCCGAGCACCAGCAATTGTCAGGTGTCCCGAGGAGTAACCGATCCGTCCGTTTCTCGGGGGTTGCAACAGAGGGTGACTTCCGCTTCACGCCAGGACCGTACAATTACCGAACCAGGGTCAGGGGTATTTTCTTCCGAAACAGGGTCCAAAAGCTGTCAGAAGGCCCTTTAGTGAAAATGTGGAGTGTCGTAGCGATTGAGGTAATTGACTCAAACTTCGAGGCGTGTACGGCCAATTTTCCTTCCAATGGCTAACAAGAATCTTTTAATGGTAGCTATTCAATCACCACAGTTTCCTGTGGTGCGGTCTACCTGAGATTTTGATTTTCTTACTTTTTTGATCATATACTAAAATGATCTTTCAAAACAGATCGACGGCATGGATGTAAGGCACATATATCATGGTGCGCCCCACTCTCAAGGCCGAAGCAGAGGGAAGCAGATTGGATACCGAGTAACTCAGTACGATTAGCGTACTGAGTAAACTCTGTGGGGTTTCAACGGTGGAAGTCATTATTCCTTAAGAAAGGTTCGATTATTCCCTAGAAAGTTTGGATCTTCTTCATCCATGTCTGTGTGATCTTATGAACAGGTTGGATTACAAATAAATATCACTGTGATCTTCATTGACCCTTTTTCTTTTTTTTTTTCAAAAAAAAAAAAAAAAAAAAAAAACTTCTAAACCGTCGGTTTGAATTTGAAAAGTTTATTCCTTCCATTGTAGTCGGCTAAGTCATAGTTTGAAAATTCAAAAACTCTGACTTATCTCGTTATCCAGCTGAGTCAAGTAAACTCAATGACCCGGTGCAGCTTGAAAATGGAAAAAGCTTATGCGTCAATGGCGGATTGATCATCATTACATCTTCTTCTATTCTAATTGTTGTCGATGGTGCGGATGGGCTCATGGAAGCTTGGAGGATGGGAGGAATGGAGCTCGGACGCCGTTTGGTTGGTGGGTTCCAAGGAGGAAGAAACGGAAAATTTCCGTTTTCGGAACAAATCCATCACACGCAGTCGATTTGGACCCTTGATTGTGTGCACATACTATTGCATAAATGCGTACGGACGACTTGGTTTTGGTCGAATGATGATGCTCCATCAGATGGACGGTTTGGTTTGGATCGTCCAAAATGACAATGATGTTGGCCCACCAATCAGAATAGCGGACCGCTATCCAACCGTCGCTGGGGAAACACGAAGGGAGGAGTCGAATTTCGGGCGCGGATTGGCTACCGACAGGTTGAGTAGCGAGCCTGCTACTGAATTAACGTCACCTAGTTACGTGGGCCCACCATGATGTATGTTTTGTATCCAGGCCGTCCATCCATCTGAGAAATCATTTTAGGGTACGTTCCAAAGAATGAATCACATCCAAAGCTCCAGTGGACCCCACCACATAAAACAGTGGGGAGAGTGAAAGCACCATCAAAAACTCCTAAAGGCCACGAATGTTTTCGATCAAGCTGAAATTTGTGTTTTCCCTTCTTTAGAGTCTTTGTTAACTTTTAAAGAGGTTGGATTTCGAAAAAACACCATGGTGGGCCTTAGGAAGGTTCCAACGGTGGGCATCAATCTTCCCACTGTTTTCCGTGGTGGGGTCTACTAAAGCTTTGGATCTGCCTCTTTCTCTGGTTCAAGCCTTGAAATAATATCTCCAAATAGATGGGCGTCGTGGATACAAAACATACAACATAGTGCGGTCCACAAAAGTTGGTGACGTCACTTCAGCGGCGATTCTCGTACTGAACCTGTTAGTATCTAATCCACGGCCGAGGATTTTTCCTCTGGGCTCGAGTCAAACACCGTATGGCTGGCCCTCCAGTTCGGTGCTCCAGGGGTAAACACCACTATTGTACTCATAATCCTTAAGGCGGAGTGCACAATGATGATTAAGAAAATCCGCTCCGTCTATTCATTCTTACTCGCCTAAAAAGGACATTCATCAAGCGTTGAGGTAGATCCAATACTTAGGTGGGTCATACCAACTGAATTATAACATTCAAGTATCCATTATGATGATCCGATAGTCGGATTAATTCTAATTCGATCATCAAATAATAGTTTTAATATTAATTTATTATAAATTATTATTATTATTATTATTATCTTAGTTTAAAATTGTATGGCATACTTCTAAACAAACCCCCCCTTACTGTAGATCAAAATCTAAGTATGGCCCACTTGAGTCATGTGTCTAATTCCCAAAGTATTATCTTGGAAAATCAAACAAGTCCTTAGGATCAATCCCTCACTGTGTGGCAAATTGTACTATAAGGTCAACCTCATTGGAACTATCCATGAGGTCGAGCTGTGTGGACCCCACCATGACTATACAATACAAGCATCAAGGTGGATTTACCCTATGGATGAGTGGTTGGATCATCAAGGACTTCATCCATCATGTGGGTCATCCATTAGTGGATTCCTTTCCATCATAATGATCATGTTTAAAGGATAAAACCAAATTTCAAAAGAGATAAGGAAAAAGTACTCACCTAGAGAGGGTTTGGTTGAGTTGGATCTACCTCTTGATGGCTTGGATCTTGTGAAGAAGGGTCCACCGATTTCTCTCTCTCACACACAAACTAGCCTTGATTAGATCCAGAGAAGGAAAAAGAAAATTGATCTCTCTCTCGCACATAAACCAGTTTTAACCAGAGCTTTGGAGAGGGAAAAATGAAATTGAGAGGGAACGTACATGCCTTTTCACTTTTAGGCGGGGGAAGACTTTGGAACCCACGCCAATCTCGAGCTAGGAGCGTGCATGAGTTTTGAGTGGCTACTGTGATGTATGGGTCAACCCATTTTTTGTATCGTTTTAGGGTATTAGTCTAAAAATGATGCGGATCCAAGGCTCAAGTCGGCTACACAATCGGGACGAAGGTTCAAGTAGACTACACAATCGGCATTAAATTCTTACAGTTGAAAACGTCTTGGTACCCACATAAGCTTTGGATGGAGCTTATATTTGTCTTTTATTTTCTTACTAGTCTATGTAAGTTGATGAATATGTTGGATAGAAAATAAACATGACGGTTGGCCCTACAAAAGTTTTAACAGTGAGAACCGTTATCACTGCTACTTCCTATGGAGTAGTCCACTTGAGCCTTAGATCTACCTCATTTTTGGACTTGTACCCTAAAATTATATGGAAAAAAAAATAGATGAAGGGTGTGGATAAGACCCATACATCACGGTGTCAACTAAAACATATGGTGTCATATCTAATGGGATACCGCATGGTAGGATGCCATCCACATCCTTTCAAATTTCGCCGCCTAAAAAGGGAGTGATTTAACTGGAAGCAAATTTCCAATGAAAGCCTTTGGCACGAAGTTTCGCTCCAAGTTCCTGTGCTGGAAACCTAGGTGGGGCCATCGTGATGTTTGGGAGAAATCTTCCCCTTCAATCCATTTTATGAGATAATTTTGAGACTTTCTACGAAAAATAAAAAGGATCCAAGACTCAAGTAGGCCACACTAAAGGAAAAGGTAGGTATGGAAATTCCTACAGTTGAAACCTCCCTGGGACGACATTAATGTTTACATGCCATCCACACCTTATATAACATCATTCCTGCTGAGATGAACTAAAAACAAAAACATTATCTTGATTCAAAACTTCTGTGGCCCCAAGAATATTTAAACTGTGGACATTCAGTCCTCACGTTTTTGGCACACTTGAGTAGTGGATGTGGCTCATTTTTTGCCCCATGTCCTAACATGATCTCAGAAAATGGATGGAGGGGGTGGATTTCTCACAAATATCAAGGTGGACCCCACATAGGTTTTAGCTAAGGATCTTCATGCAAAAGGTTTGGCAGGAAATCTAGAAACGGATAGACTCTGGAAGCGGAATGTGTAACTATTTAGTATCTCGGTACGGCCAGAGTAAACTCTGTGGGGTCCACATGATTGGTACATTTTATCCACTCCTTCCTTCCATTTAACCAGGTAACTTTAGGGCCTGAGCCCAAAATAAAGCACATCTAAAGCCTAAATGGACCACACCATAGGAAATGTTATGAATTAAAAATCTACCAATGAAAAACTCTCGCAGACCACGGAAGTTTTAGATCAATATTATATTTGTGTTTTCCCTTTCATCCATGTTTTAAAAAAATAAATAAAATCTATGAACAGGTTGGATGATAAATAAACATCACAGTGGGGCAAGCAAGGTTTCAACTGTGGAAATCATTATTCCCACTGTTTCCTGTGGTATGGTCTATTTCAGCTTTGAGATGGTTTAATTTTGGCCTCAACTCCTTCAATGAACTGGGAAAATGATGAACGACGTGGATTAAACACATATCATGGTGGGTCCACATAGCACCGACCACTGGCCACTCTTAACTAGCCAAACCGCGTCCGGATTACAGCCCTACGAAATCAGATATCGTGCTGAGTAAACTCAGTCGGGCCCATTGTGAATGGATGTGGTTTATCCACGCCGTCCATCCATTTTTCCAGCTCATTTAAGGGATTTAGCCCAAAATTGAAGCATATACAAAACTCACGTGGATCATACTAGGGGTGCACACGGGTCGTTTTGGTCCGGTTCTGGGGTGAAACTGGAACTGAACCGTTCCTAACGGTTCTAGGATATTCGGAACCGGAACGGGACCGTTGGCACCCTAGAACCAAACCGGAACCAAACCGTTAAAACCGGTTTGGTTCCGGATCGGTTCCATGGTTCTAGGCTTTTATAATCTAGCCCAATTACGTGATTTATTTTATTATCTAGCCCATCTCCATCCATGTTGTGGTCCATTTGATGAATGGTTTAGATATTGTATAAGGTGTGCAAAAAATACATTTATGAAAATAATTAAATGGTGCATTATAAACCATAAATCATGAGTCAAATATGGAAACAATCAAAGGGTTCTTGGTTCGGTTCCAAGTTCGGTTTTAGGTTCGGTTCCATGGTTCGGTTCTACGGATCGGATCCACGGTTTGGTTCTACGGATCGGTTCACGGTTCGGTTCGGTTCTACATACCCCCAAACCGAGAACCGAACTGATGTAACCGGTTCTTTGATTTTTGGAACCGGAACCAGTGCACTCTAGAACCAGACCAAACCAGACCGTTTGGTCGGTTCCGGTCCGGTTCCACAGTTCTACCGGTTCAATGTGCACCCCTAAATCATACCACAGGAAAAAGTTGAAATAATGACTTCCATTGTTGAAACCTTTCTAGGCCCCATAGTGATGTTTATTTTTCATCCAACCTATTCATAAGATCATACAGACATGGATGAAGGGAAAACACAAATATAAGCTTGATCCAAAACTTCTGTCGCCCCCAAGAATTTTTCAACATAGTGTGGTTCATTTTATCTTTGGATATGCTTAATTTTTGGGTTCAAGCCATAGAATTATCTGATAAAATGGATGGACAGAGTGGATTAAATACATAAATCATGGTGAACACCATAGAGTTTACTCAGTACGCTTAGTTACAACCTGTACACAATCCGCTTCCTAGATAAACGGATTGGCTACTCCCCTAGCACCAGCCATGTGGGCCCCGCTATGAAGTATATCTTTTATCTATGTCATTCATCCATTTTTACATATCATTTTAGGGATTGATATTGAAAAAAAGACCGATATAAATCTCAAGTGGACCACACAACAGGAAAACAATAGTGATTGGATATTCACCATTAAAATCCTCCTAACACCCAATGTACTGTTTTTTTAACATCCAATCTGTTGATTAGGTCATATAGACCTAGATGAAGGGAGAAAACTAAGATCAGCTTGATCCAAAATTATGGACCTTAAAAAGTTTTTAATGGTGGACGTTTAATCAACACTGTTTCTTTTAATGTGGTCCACTTGAGATTGACCCCCAAAAATAGATGGATGGCATGGATGATGCTCAATATGATTTGAAAGAACTAATGGATGGCCTGGATACTTAATACATACATCAAGGCGGCCCCTACACTAAGCCCACTTTAAGGCTGGACTGCTTACTAACAATGTCAGTAGTGAGGTGGATATTGACAGCGATATGTGGTCCCGATCATGATGTATATGCGTTTTATCAAGCTATCTTTTTTTTAAAAAAAAAAATCATTATAGAGCAAGGGCCCAAAAAATGAGGAAGATCCAAATCTTAAGTTGACCACACCACAATAAAACAGTGGCGATTAAATGCCAACCATTGAAAACTTCATAGGATTCACTATAATGTTTATTTATCATCCAACCAGTTGATTAGGTCATGGACACATAGATGGAGAGAATAAATAAATATCAGTTTAATTCAAAACTTTTGTGTCCCTTAAGAAGTTTTTAGTGGTGAGTGTTCAATCGCCACTTTCCTGTGGTGTGGTCTATATAAGATTTGGTTATATATGCCTCATTTTTGGGCTTATGCTATAAAATAGTTTGAAAAAACGGATGGAAGCCTTGGATGGTATAAATACATAACGATGGATCCCACATATCACTGTCAGTAGCCACCTCGCCACTGACAATGTCGGTACGCAATCCGCGTCATTGACATGCTCCACCTTGAGTGTGGAAGGTGGCTAAGGACAGTCTCTAATGTAGACGGTCTCGGACTGTCTCAAATGAATGCATATAAACCATAAGATTGTTAATGACTGTCTCTAATGCAGATGGTCTTTGACTATCTCAGATGACCACTATAAGACTGCTAATGACCTTCTTTAATGCAGACGGCCTTTGATTGTCCCAGATGACCACTATACGACCGTTAATGACCGTCTCTAATGTAGATGGTCTTTGACTATCTCAGATGACCACTATAAGACCACTAATAACCATCACTAATGCAGATGGTCTTTGACTGTCTCAGATAACTGCATATAAGATAGCTAAGGACCGTCTTTAATTCTAGACAGTCGATAGCCGTCTTTTCTCTGAAGTTACCCGCGGATTCTAACTGTCTTAAATGATTTTTGGATGTTCAACATTTATAAGACGATTTTGCTTCATATTAAGAATGGCTAAGAGCCATCTCAAATTTTAGAGATGGTTAATAGCCGTCTTTAAACTAAGGGATTTTGTAGACGGTCCACAACTGTCTTAAAATTCATCTTATTTTCCATTTTTCACGTAGTGAGGCCCACGTATATTTCGAGGAAATGCCGCGTGTTGTAAATCCCGAGAGAATCTTTACCACCTTTCACATTAATCAAGTCAAGTACACATCCCATCACACCCATCCCTCTCTCACCCAATAGTCACAACACCCATACCTCTCAAGTCAAGTACACCCATCACTCACCCATCACACCCATCCCTCTCCCTTACATCTTATCTCTCTCTCTCTCTCTCTCTCTCTCTCTCTCTCTCTCTCATTCTCTCCACCGCTTTTCTAAGTAACCCAAGAGAGGAGAGCTCGTCCAAGCTCTTCCAAGAGAGAGCCAAGTATGTGGCCCACTCCCTACCCCATATCTCTTAATCCAACCCTTCAATATTCGTCTCCCACCATCAAAGAGAAATCTTAGGAACTTAGCATTCCAAGGAGCCAAGAAGGAGTGAAATCAGTGGGTGTTCATATCATTACATGTTGATTTTGATGTAAGGCCCACTTGTGATGGGACCCATTTTGATGTATGTGTTGTAAATCCTAGAAGGGCCCATAGTGGCAGGGTCCCTCCATCATGCCGTTCCCTCCCTCCTCTCTCTCTCTCTCTCCCTCTCTCTCTCTCTCTCTTTCCTTGGTTTGATGGCCCACCATTGATATTGATGATGATCAATGCCGTCAACCCAAGTGGGACCCATCATGCACGCGTTGTATCCAACGTCTAGCCCCGTCCAATGGTCCCACCTTGCTTTCCATATGGACAGACCTGGATTTGGACGGAGGTAAAACCCAAATATCAGCTTTCATCTGAAGTTGGGGGCTACACGTGGACACCACTTGATTTGTGGGTCGCATCCACACCGTCCGTGTGGTGGGGCCACTTAAGGAATGGGCCCGGTCTGCTGTAGCCCAGCCGCTGCTGCTGGTACCATCCAACTAGTTAGTAGGGCTGGATATAGAGGGAAATATAAATATCACTCTGATCTAAAATGGTGGGCCACGCTGACGTGGACCCCACCCATTGATGGATGTGTTGTATATCCTCACCCTCCATCTGGACGGTGGGACCTAGACTGCTGCACGTGTGGTGTCCACACCGTCCAGCTGGGACGGTGGGACCCATCGTGATATATATGTATTTTATCCTCCACGCCGTCCATCTCTGTGGGGACCACCAGCAGCTACAACTGTGTTCTGGCATCAGTAATGTTCTGTGGGTTTGAAATCATGAGGTATGTGTTATATCCCAACCGCCCATCTGACGATGGGCCCCTCCATGATGTATGCGTTGATCCACACCATCCAGTATTGACGGTGGGGCCCACGTTAATATATGCATTGTTTATTCAGATGGGACGTGGGACCCCTTAGCACGTGTGGTGTCCACACCGTCCAGTACTGACGGTGGGGCCCACGTTAATATATGCATTGTTTATCCAGATGGGACGTGGGACCCCTTAGCACGTGTGGTGTCCACACCATCCAGTACTGATGGTGGGGCCCACGTTAATATATGCATTGTTTATCCAGATGGGACGTGGGACCCCTTAGCATGTGTGGTGTCCACACTGTCCAGTACTGACGGTGGGGGCCACGTTAATATATGCATTGTTTATCCAGATGGGACATGGGACCCCTTAGCACGTGTGGTGTCCACACCGTCCAGCGGATGGGATGGTGAGACCCACACGTGATATATGTACCCTATATCCACACCGTCCAGTGGTCTGGACGGTGGAGACCACCTCTTTATATGTGTTTCATACACACCGTTCGTCTGTGGATTCCATCCATGTGGGCCACCATCATGTATGTGTGGACTCATACCATCCATCCAGGCCTCCTAGGCCTGATGAACAGATTCAAATCTCAGGTGGAGTGCACCGTCCACCACGTGGGACCACCTGATGTAGGTGTTGTATCCACCATCCATACGTGTGGAGCCACCTTGATTTACATGATCTACATCCACACCATCCTGATGGTGGGACCCTACGTGATGTATGGGCCTTGTCCTCACCATCCAAATTGCTGGACGGTGGGAATCCACCCTTATATATGTGTTTCTCCACGCCGTCCATCTGTTTTGGCTGGGGATGGGGCCCACTTTGATGCAGTGTAGTATCCACTTTGTGCATTTATGAGCCTCACATGAGGCCACCATGATCTATGTGTTGTATATCCCCACTGTCCAGCTGCTGGATGGTGGGAATCCTCCTTGATTGTAACGCCCTGAGAATCGGGGGTCAAGTATAAACTCAACTCTCGAGTTCCAATGCATCACTTATGTAACATATATGTTGATGATTGAACATTGTCTGTATTAGTACATGAAACATGAATGAGATTAAGCCAAACATGTAACAACCCGAATCTTCAGGACCCGAGTACACGACCCGTTTCCCAAAAACCCGAGTGTTAACCTTAAAGGATGGTCAAATATACATTTTTCTTTTATCAGAGTAAGCAGATGAGCGTAGTGTGGACAAATCGACATAAAGGAAAATTTTATTATCATTCAAATATACAAGAAGCTGCCCATAATGACTTATACAAACCAATGTCTCTGAATTTAAGAAGTACGAGATTTACAAGATTCAATACATGAAGAATAGCAAAAAACACATAAATATAAGCTGTAAGATCGCACAGCTCCTCCAGGCAAATACAGTCATGCACCCCTGACGATCCTACCCTGCTCCTCATCAAGTCTGAACATGCATATCACTAAAGCCACCTGTACTACCTGTACGGTTGTATATTTAATGGATGAGTGGCCAACTCAGTGTGAATTCCCCTTAAGATTTCACACCGCTGCATTAGGTAAGCATAATTATAAAACATCCAGACAACCAAAACAGAGTAAATGCAGTCTTTTTAAATGCATGGATGCGTGAATGCAATCATCGCCCCGGGGATGCTCATCCGTGCGGACAGTGGGCCGTCACCCATGCAATCATCGAACCTGGGAAACATCAACCAGTCGGAATCATTGAACCTGAGAAATATCAACCAGTCGGAACGTGCCATATATGCATGATTAGCCAAGTCATTATTAGTCCATTTATAATCAGCCAATTTAGATAAGTTCAAAGGTCACTACGGGGAGCACACGGCCCAGCGTAGGCCGACAGCTCAGGCATAGTGTCCCATTCCACCATCCCTGGCCCATGAGGCTACCACCTTAGGATGTTTAATGGAAACTCATCGACCAGTGGCCAATCATATATGGTATGTGGGGCTTACCATCGCATGGTTGCACAGTATAAAACATCGAACCCATGTAGGAAAATTATCAAATAAAACCACGTAGGGCGAGTATCAAAATATGTCACATAGGGCGAATATCAAAACCATACGATAAAGACCATCCTTAAAAACCATTAGGCACAACAACCCTGGATGGTAGGCTCACATCAATGATCCATCTAGACCACCACTCAATAACCACCAAGTTGAAGGTCCATTACGATCACAACTAGTCAGGTTACATCCCAAGTATGGGTGTACATTTATAGGTGGGGTTTCCCACTAATGTACCAGTTTAAAGTCCATAAGCAATACACAAGCATGAACAAATATATAGGATGAACATTAAGCAGGCAATATAGTAATTCAATTTCCACCAGCTAACACATGTGATTATAAGAGAGAGATATCAATTATGAATTTAAATAAAAACTATAACTTAAGCTAATGAGAAGATGGAAAGCTCAAGGGGAAGAATCATCACCTTATACTTTAAATCGCCTCCTAGCGTCGCTAAGTGCTTGCGCTCTTAGGATCGTATCCTATCACAAGTTATGAAATTGTACAGTTAGATTCGATTTCCATACACTCATGGCCTAAGGCTTGAATTGCTTGTTCTTAGGATGTGATGTATAATTAAGATTTCATCCTGGAGTTTAGCCTTAGACTTAGATTTTAGGGTTTGAACTCTACCTGGTGCATTAGTTAAAATTAAATCTTAATAATTACAAGAATACTATTAGCATTAGGGTTATAACTCATATATGTTAATTATGGTAATAATGATAGTTCATACATTCATATGGAATATACCGATACTAGGTTCTATACCTAGACCCAAACCCAACACACAAAGTATCAACCTAAGGTTTAGATTACCTAGGGCTAAGATTTCATCCTAGAGTTTAGGTTTAGATTATAGAATTTGAACTCTATTTCGTGTAGCCATTCACCAAAGGGAGTAGTAAATGAATAAGAATAACCAATTAAATTAGTTATTGATTTAGGAATATCAACAATAGCTACTAATATATTAAATTACCTAACAACAACCCCTGATGGATCATATTGCTAATAATTTCAAAAACAATTAGTAATATTAACAATATTCTTAACATTTAGCCAATGTGGCACTAATAGTCATTTTTATAAAAATAAATAGCATGGTCTAGCGTTAATAATAATATTTTAAGGATGACTAGGTAAAATACTAATATTTTAATAGTGAAGATTTTTATATGAAACAACTAGTACTCATATGAATAACTTTCTAATGGTCAATCATATCTAATCTTTGTAATCCCAGAGATGGTAATAACAATAGCAACGATAATTAAAATAAATTGAAAGAGAAACATGGGCTCACCTTGTCGACTTAGTTCGAGTCGAGTTGACTCGACTCTCTCCTTCTCTCCCTCTTTTTTCTCTTTCTTTTCATTCTCCCTTTCACTCCCTCTCTTTCTTCACCTGCTGGGATGTCCAGAAAGGCCTGGACTAGACCTAAGTCCAGCTTAACTCGGCTAGACTCGATGGTCCCAGTCGAGTCGACCCGGCAGCAACTAAAAACCCCACACTCCCTTATTTTCCTTCTCTTCTTCTTCATTTTCTTTCTTTCATTTATTCTCATTCTCTGATCTCTCCCTAGACTTCCCAAGAGCCTGAACTGGACTAACCCACGCCCAGCCCAGATGGACAGCAACCCTGACTCACCCAACTCAGCCCGATGACTCGGCTCGGTTTGAGCTCAAACCGGCTGCAACCCTCTCACCCTCTTATCTTCCTTCCTCCTTCTTTCTCTTTTTGTTCATTCCCTTTTCCTTTCTCACTCTCTTCCCTGCCATTTCTCTCACCTTCTGGTCACAACAGCAGGACCGAACCCGGCCAACCCTAACCTGACCCGAGTCAGCGACTCAGTCCGCTGACCGCGATGTGGTGCAACTCCACCACCGAACTCTCTCTCTATACTCTTCTCTCTCCCTCTTTTCTTTCTCTCGTTCCCCTCTCCTTCCAACTACAACGTCTAGCAAACAAATGTTCGGCCCAACTAGACCAGCTCGCCCTGAACTCGGACTGAGCCCGGGCGTGGCGGTGCGGTGCAACAACCGCACCACCCTTCTCCTTTCTTCTCTTTTCTTTCTCCTACTCTCTCACTTTCCTCTCCTTTTCCTCCTCCAAGGAACTCCAGCCGCGAACCCGAACATGACTGATGTCGAAATGGACTCAAACTAAGATGGCTGGTGCAGTCGAACGGTGGGGAAGAAGGTGCAGCGTTAATGGTGGATTGCAAACAGGGATTTATTTCTTCGAACTGATTGTTGTAGGTGGTGTGTATGAGCTCAGAGGAGCTTAGAGACATGGATTTTTGAAGCTTCTGTGACGTTTGTTGGGTGGTTTTGAAGGGAGAGGATAAAATGGCTATTTTCAAGCTGAGGCAAGGGAGTTGGAAAGAGACCCGTTGCAACTCCATCTCTTGGGCTTAAATCGTGCCCTGAACTCCCTCAAGACCGTCGGATGAGGCTGGAAGGCCGGGATTAAATCCCGCTATCCGGTTTTTAATGAAAACAGTTGGCGGAAAGGAGGTTTTTGGCGTCGGTTTTCCACAAGAACCCTAGTTCACGTGAGCAACAATGGATGGCTGAGATTCGTCTGGTAACGGAGGGCTGAGATGGTGTAGGAGCAGCTCACGCGGATCGCTGAGCTGGCTGGGATAAAACAGTTTCCATTTTAGGAAACAGGTGTTTGTAGAGCCGATTTGCAGTGAAGATAGTGCTCTCATGTGGATGCTCCAGCACGTGGGAGACACAGGGTTTTGGTTGGGGCCATGCCCTGAGCAGGATGGACAGTCTGGATCATCAAGGTGGGGCCCAGGTGGGGGGCCATGGACGCCTCAAACGGACTCTGTCCGTCGGCTGGCAAAATGAAGAGAGAGAGAGAGACCTCTCCATTTCAGGAAATGGTGGGTCAGCCCGCTGCTGACCGAGCAGGCTTGCCGGGTGCACTGTGGGTACGGGTGCACTAGGTGCACTCGCACCCCGTGTGGGGTCCACCATGATGTTTGTGATGAATCCACACCGCCCATTCTTCTAGAGAGTTCCAGCAAAGGGGGTCTTGACCGTTGATCAGCTGATCTAAGGTGTAGGTGGGCCCACGACTTGTTTGGTAGACCTAAGGGTGGTTTCTTGTCAACCTAGTGATCGGATGATGCCTAGGTTGGACTTCAATGGCTAAAAGATCCTAATGGCCCATTTGTAAGGCTTTTGCCATATATTACTAACCGATACTATTATTAATATAATTTTTTTTTGTTATTCTTGTATGTTATTTATAATTACACTATATTTAGAACCTCATACATATATATAAATATAATTTTAAATACTAACATGCTACCATATACGTGCTATTGATCACCTATCTATTAATATGAAATTCATAATTTACAATATTATATCATACCTACCTAAAGATTGAAAATAGTACAATATCATATTTGAAATCACATTATAAAATTTTATTCAAATATCTAATAGTTTTTGGTATACATGTTTATAGAATTATTCACTACTACAGTAATATTTATAACTCAATTTATACATCGTGGAATTATTATTTATTATGTTAGTTAATATAACATTATCTTCATAATATCATATATACATTAAATACATACACATCAATTTACCATGAAATTTTTAAATATTTACAAATTAAGTATATATATTTCATAGTGTATATATTTAGGTTGCATTATTTTTATATATATCTTATTTTATTTTATTTTTCTTTGTTTATATTAAGCTAATCTAAGTGGTAACACTCGAGTACTAGAAAATATGGAGTGTTACAAAACAACATATCATACTCTAGAGACGATTAGTTTAAACAAGCAGAAGACTGTGATAGATATATGAAAAGGCCTAACTATATGTCCTAGAGGGGGGGTGAATAGGACTATGCCAAATAAAACTTATAACGACGGAATTAAATAAAATATGATGGCTAAAATAAATCACAATGCAGGAAAGTAAAACAACCTCAAAAATCAGATCTTGAGAGGTTGATACAAATGTTGTTCTAAGGACAACCTTACACCAAAAACTAGAGTTTATGGTAGGACAACCTTATTTCTAGAAAGATCCTTGTATCAAATCTCAAACCAAAGAGGAATATAAAAATAAACACAAACTGAACTGAAATAAATTATAATCACAAATGTATTGTTCTAGGGACAGCCATACACCATAAAAATGGCAGGGCATTGAATATCAAGCTGATAAAGGAATAGCAGAAAATAAATTCTAAACTATTACAAAATTCCCACAATGTTTGAATTAAATGATTACAACATTCACCACCATACATACATCCCACAAATAAATAATTAAAGATTAGAAATATAAATCATTCAACCACAACATAAGGGATTATAGTGGTTCGCCTGTGTGTTCACCAACTATTAAACAATAGCCACACAGAATGCTACTCCACTCCTAATATCCTCACACAGGGGATATTAGCATTCACTAACAAAATAGGTTTTCACAGGTTCACCCAAAACCTTTATAATTATGTCTTTGTCTGTGGGCTTACACAATGAAAAAAACCCTGCTTTTGAGTTTTCCTGGCTCTCCTCAGATAACCAATACAACAAGATTTTTCTGGCAAATCTTGAAAGAAACCAAAACAGAAAGGAATTTACAATTAAATGTAAAATACCTGATTATCTCCTTCGTTGTAGCAGCCCAGTAGAACCAAGTCAGAGTAAATGATTGAATGTCCAAGTTCAATGTCTAGTACTCAATTACAATGGTTATAATTCTAATATATTTTAAATTAAACCAAATAGGGCTTGCCTTAATTGATTTTGATTCCAAAGAAAGGGAATAACAATTCCTCTTATCAAATTAGATTGGAATAACAGAAACAAAATCAATTAAATAAAACTAAAGAAAGAGAATATTAAATAAGCACACTTAGCATAGATGGAGCACAAAATTATCTCTCAGAAGTTTGACAAAGATTGGCTTGAATGGATTAATTAATTCACACATTCTTCTGAGATTCGTGCTCAATTTATAGGTGAGCAGATCGCGTCTTCGACTGGTCTAGGAAGCTCTTCGACTAGTCAAAGAAGTAACAGATTTGAAAAAAATCGGGCGCGATAAGCGTTGACCATTCTACTACTGGTCGAAGGTCTCCTTCGACTGGTCGAAGACCCTGTAATTTATCGCTGGACTTTGAGTCGAAGATTTTCGACTGGTCGAAGAAGCAGTCGACACTGTTCCTTCGAGTGGTCGAAGAGATCCCTGGACTAGTCGAAGCCTAATAGAAAATATCCAAATTTTGTAATAAACTCACGACTGATCGAGGAATTTCTTAGACTGGTCGAAGCAAAGCTAGGACTAGTCGAAGAAAGCCTAGGACAAGTCTTCGGACTGTCCAAACTCATGTGACATGTACATATGACTTATGTATCCAAAGTGGCCTACTCCTAAGGTCAACCTATGGTTAATCAAACCTCAATCATGAAGTAAGGACATTGAAACATTAGGAACAAGTGACCTTGAAGTTTAAGCCTTGAAGGCTTGATGTAGTTCAATCTTGAAATCTTGATGTAGCTCAACCTTGAAAGAGTTCTTTATGAACTGCCTTGTACGCTTCTTGAAGTCTTGCATTCTTGAGTCTTGTCTTGTGAGAAACACTTGTAGTCAAGGTTGATCTTTGTACTTGTGATCTTTGCTTGTTGTGAGCTTTGCTTGTTCATGAATGTTGATCTTTGAGAGAGCTTCACTTATGCAAGTTATATAACAGTGATTTTGGCATCACAAATTTGACAACTGACAGGGATATAGACTATAGCACTTACAATCTCCCCCTTTGTCAAATTAGTGACAAAACACATAACCAAGATAAACATAAAGTTAAACAACTGGTTAAAGAAACATGAACCAGTTAATATCAACTGGCTTACCTGCAAATTAATATTCAATATTCAACATTCAACTAGGTCATTCAACTAGTTCAAACATACTCCTCCTGAGTAACATAACCAATGCTACTCCTCTCACAATCACATCATTAAGAACAAACCATTCTCCCCCTTTTTGTCACAATATGACAAAGGAAACAACAATAAAGGAGAACTAAATAAAGGGATATATGAGAGGAAACATGAGGAGTTACGAGATTATAGCAGAAAAATAGATAGTATTCAACTCAAAAGCAGCATAGTTCCACATAGAACAAATACCCAGCATAAAACAAAGATAGTATCCAATTCCAAATTAGTCAACCTAGCGTGAAATTATAAAGTTATTACAGACCAGAAAATTCCATATAAACTAATCAGAACTAGAACTAGAAGACAGAGTAGGAATAGAGGGATCAAGTTGGTGCATGCCTTTGTTCAATCGCCTAAGATATTTGCGCATATACTTGAATTGCAAATCATGAGCAATAGACATGTTTTCCATATTTACATTTATATTCTCAACTTTATCCTGCAATGCACTCAGACGTGCATCAATATTAGATGGTTCAAAATCTGGATCATTTGTTGAATCAGAATCCAGTTTCTCAAAAATGTCATCCATATTAATGTCAACACCAGCTTCTTCATGACCACCACCACCATCACCACCTTGTTCAGGAAGTAATTCCAGCTTCGTCTTATTGAGATTAGAATTTTTAAAAATCAGATGATGGATAGGTGCCTCATTAACCGGCATATCGACTAACATATGTGTAGCCAATACGGTCATTAAATAGCCGAAAGGAATGTCACTATGACCAGGATGGAGTCTAAACTGAAGAATGAAATGACAGATTAAGAATGGTAAACAAATCAGAGTACCACTTGCAATAGTATGGATAACACAAACCATAAACGAAGTCAAGTCATTTTTATTACCCGAACGAGGATACAGATTAGACACAAAGATTCTATGGAGAACTCTGTATTTGGGTACAAATACCTTGTGGGACGTGCATTCCCCTTTTTTGTCCAGTGAACATCCATGTTACACAAATCTCTAGTGAGCATACGTTTCTCAGAAACTGAGGGTTTATCAATCAAATTATGAATAGGAATGCCCTCATCATTCACTGGAATGTCCATAAGGGCTGAAATTAAATGACGATCAATGTCAAAAGGCCCTAAACTAGTAGATATTTTAAAAGTTAAATTATCCTATGAGAAGTCACTAATACATGTAAACATGGATTGGGCAATGGACCGGTATGCTGGCCCACCCCAATGTAATAAGTTAACCCAACCTACAGCTTCAAGCATAGGAAGGATGTCAAAAGGTGCAATATGATTAATATCAACAGGATGTTCAACAATAACATTACGTGATCTAATGTCCGTAACATAAGATGGGTCATCATTGGGAACAAGAAGATGACGCTTGGTCGATCTGGAGGAAGAAGAAGGACCACAGGAAGTAGTTTTTCTACCTCTAGTAGCCATTTGCAACAAAGATAACAAGAAAAGAAGAAGTTGCAAAGGATTGAGAAGTGGGTTTAGTCAAAACAGATTTTTCAAAATTCAAACCCCAAATCTCAATGAAATCCAAAAAAGAAAGCTTTAAGCTAGAAAAGAAAATATTATAGACACAGATCTGCAAGAAAAACGTATATGAAACACTAACCTTGAAGAACAAGAACAGTGGGTATCTACGACAAGTCGAAGCTCGGCTCCTTAGAAAAGAAAAACGGAATGAGGAAGAAAGCAAAATCCCTAAATTTATAAGTGATTAAAGAGATTTACGACTGGTCGTGGGTATCTACGACCGGTTGAAGGTCGACTGGTCGAGTATACTCATAACAGGTCAAAGAATGTCCAGAAATTCACATTTCTTACAAATTATACAAAAATTGGAATTCAACCTAGCAAATATATACACTATGATACAAGTAGGCATAAATAATCATTTTAAAGTGCACATGCCAAGATCAAATTTCATCTTTTTGAACCTGCTTTTATCAAGAGGTTTTGTGAAAATATCAACTCGTTGATCTTCAGTAGGAATATATTCCAGAGATATAACTTTTTCTTCTACTAATTCCCGAATATAATGAAATCTAAGGTCAATGTGCTTAGTACGAGAATGCTGGATAGGATTTTTTGAAATATTTATCGCACTGGAATTATCGCAATGTAATAACATAGATTCCTGTTTAATTCCATAATCACTTAGCATTCGTTGCATCCAAACAAGCTGTATACATGCATTACCAGCTGCGATATACTCAGCTTCAGCTGTTGAAACTGATATAGAATTTTGTTTCTTATTAAACCAGGAAACTAGACAATTTTCAATGTAAAAGCAACCACCACTTGTTGATTTTCTATCATCTAGATTACCAGCCCAGTCAGCATCCGAGTACCCAGCTAATTAGACACTAGTCTCATGAGGATACCAGAGACCGAGATTTACAGTACTTGCGACATATCTAATAATCCGCTTGACAACAATCAAGTGAGATTCTTTTGGGTCAGATTAATATCTTGCGCAAATACCAACATTTAGAGAAATATCAGGTCTACTAGCAGTTAAATATAACAAACTACCAATCATACTCCGATAAAGTTTTGAATCAACATTTTTACCTTTAGAGTCTTTTGAGAGTTTCAGGGTAGTACTCATGGGAGTATCGAAATTCTTACCATTCTCAAATCCAAATCTCTTGATTAGATTCAAAGCATACTTAGATTGAGAAGTGAATATTCCTTCACGTTGTTGCTTTACTTGCAATCCAAGGAAATAGGTCAATTCCCCAACCATGCTCATTTCGAACTGTGATTTCATCAAATCTGCAAACTCAGTAGTCAAGTCAGTACAAGTTGATCCATAAATGATATCATCAACATAAATCTGTACCATTAAGATATGATCATTATGGTTTTTAACAAACAGAGTTTTATCAACAGATCCCATTTGAAAATTATGACTTAAAAGAAATTTTGTTAGTTTCTCATACCATGCCCTAGGTGCTTGTTTTAATCCATAAAGTGCCTTTTTAAGCCGATACACATGATCAGTATTTTTGGGATCTTCAAAACTCATTGGCTGTTCAACATAGACTTCTTCATGTAAATCGCCATTTAGAAAAGCACTTTTCACATCCATTTGATAGATCTTTATTTTTCTAAAAATGCAATGGATATAAATAGTTTGATAGATTCAAGACGTGCTACTGGTGTAAAAGTTTCATCAAAATCAATTCCTTCAATTTGAATATAACCCTGTACCACAAGTCTAGCCTTGTTTCTAATTATATTTCTACGCTCGTAGACTTATTTTTGAAAATTCATTTTGTTCCAATGATGTGTTTATCTTTAGGTCTTGGTACGAGATACCAAACATCATTTCTTACAAATTGGTTAAGTTCTTCTTGCATCACAACAATCCAGTTCTCATCAGCAAGAGCTTCTTTTACGTTAGATGGTTCTATTTGGGATGTAAAACATACATAATTACATATATCCTCAAGTTGTCTACAGGTGCGAAAACTGGTGAGAGGGTTTCCAAGAATTTGTGTGGTTGGATGATCTTTAACAGTCCTCAACTCAGAATCAGTCTGATTCGATGAAGTATCGGGTTTATCAATGATTAGAACTTCATCATTATCTGAATTAGGGATTAACGTGTTTAAGTGATCATCAATGACAACATTGATGGACTCTTGAATCACACCAGTTCTTTTGTTCAGAACCCTATAAGCTTGACTGTTTAAGAAATATCCTAGAAAAATCCCTTCATCACTCTTCGTATCAAATTTTCCCAAATTTTCACGATCTTGTAAAATATAGCACTTGTTGCCAAAAACTCGAAAGTATTTGACAGCAAGCTTTTTATTGAACCACAATTCGTAAGCCGTTTTATTATTATCTTTGCTAGTGTAGACTCGGTTAATAATATAGCAAGCTGTGTTGATTGCTTCGACCCAAAGATTTTTAGAGAGCTTCATGCTATTCAACATGACATTAGCCATTTCTTGAAGCACCCTATTCTTTCTTTCCACAATTCCATTTTGTTGTGGAGTTTTGGGAGCTGAGAATTCATGTAATATTTCTTGGTCGTTACAGAACTTCTCAAAATTGCTATTCTCAAATTCAGATCCATGATCACTACGAATCTTACTGATTTGAGAAGATTTTTCAGTTTGAATCCTTTTGAAACTTTTCTTACTTCTTCAAGGGTTTCAGATTTATCCCTTAAGAAGACTACCCAAGTGAATCTGGTAAAGTCATCAACTATTACCAGGATATACTTTTTCCCTCCACGACTTTCCGTTCTGGTAGGTCCTATTAGATCCATGTGGAGGAGTTCGAGTGGTCTAGATGTGGTATTTGAATTCACCTTTTTGTGTGAGTTCCTTGTTTGTTTGCCTATCTGGCACTCACCACATATTTTATCTAATTTCTGAAGTTTGGGTAAACCTCTTATAAGTTCTCGTTTGCTCAATCTATATAAATTTCGATAATGTACATGTCCAAGATGTTTGTGCCATAAATCAGTCTCGTCTGTATGGACCATGTAACATGTTTGATTAGATGAGCTGGATTCGCTAATAATATAGCAATTTTCAGACGTTCTATGCCCAGTTAATATTACAAAACCCTTATTGTTTAGTATCTCATAGCTTTGATTAGAGAACCGAACACTATGATTATTATCACATATTTGAGATATGCTAAGCAAGTTATGTTTTAAGCCTTCAACATATAAAACATTTTTAAACGCAGGAAGATTAAAAAGTTGAACCGTACCTTGGCCTATAATCTTGCAGTTGCTACCATCACCAAATGTGACTGAACCATCAGTCATATCTTTTAGATCCGTGAATAATGCTTGTCACCTGTCATATGCCTGGAGCATCCACTGTCTATGTACCACTTTGAATGACTTGTTGCTTTGAAGGCAGTGTGAGCAACCAAGCAGGCAACTTTAGGAACCCATTTCATAACTATTTTGGGTTTAGGAACATAGTTAGTCTTCTTTTGTTTATAGTTGTAAGAATAACCTATAGAGTTAGATTTTAAGAGCTCCTTGAGTAAATCTACTATCTTTTCAGCTAGTGGATTTTATTTCTGATTGATGTTGACATGGCTGCTTCTAGGTTTTTGAAGAGTTTTTGAATTTCTAGAAAAACCTTGATAAGTACTTTTTCCTTTTGAGTTTGAGGACTCTCCTTTCACAAACATAGGAGTATACTTTTGTTTAGGAGATAAATTTTTATCATAGCCCAACCCGGATAGATCGCCACATTTTCTTGATCCGGATAAAAGTTTTTCTAACTTGAATCACCTTGGGCATATTTCTATGTGTCATTTAGACTCAGAAGAGAAGATACTTCATTTTTGAGTTTTTCAATTTCAGATTTCAAGTCAACAATTAGGGAGTTTTTGAATTCCAAATCGCATTTTGATTTTTCAAAACAATCTGAAATTTGTGATTTTTCTAAGACAAGTGATTCAAAACATTCTTTGAGTTTAGAAAATTTTTCTTTTTAAAGTTTAAGTTTGACAGCAATTTTACAACTTTCCTTATACAGGGCATTGTAAGCGTCTTGAAGATCATCTTCATTTTCACATTCACTACTCAGATTTTCTTCACTTGTTGAGTCATTATCTGAAAATGTGAATTTGGCTAGAGTCATAAGAGCTTTCACTTCATTGCCCGACTCAGTTTCAGAATCTTCTGATTCAGAAGAAGCTTCAAAATCAGATGATTCATCCCATGTAGCCAACATACCCTTCTTCTTAGGTTTGTCCTTTTTAGGACATCTATTTGCTAAGTGCCCATATTCTTGACAGTTGTAACACTGACTATCTTTCAAAGATTTTCGAGATTTGGGTCTAAACTTCTTTTTATCATTCGATTTTTGAAAATCAACCCTTTTCTTGCTTTTGAAAATCTTGTAAAATTTTTTAGCCAAAAGAGCCATATCATCTTCTGAATCAGAATTTTCTTCTGAATTACATTTAGAAGATTTTAGTGCGATAAATTTACCTTTATGAGCTTTAAAGTTTAACTCGTAGGTTTGTAGAGAACCAACTAGTTCTTCTACCCTCATATTATCTGTATCACGAAGTTCCTGGATCGCGGTTACTTTAGAATTGAACTGTTAAGGAAGTGAGCGTAATATCTTTGCACATACTTTACTTTCTGGGATTTTATCGCCAAGACCCCACATTGAGTTTACAATGTCATTTAGTCTAGTGTAAAAGTCCATAAACATTTCATTTTCCTCCATATGAATTTCTTCAAGTTTGGTTGTGAGGAGTTGGACTTTAGACTTTTTTACAATTGATGTACCCTCATGTGTCATTTCTAGTATATCCCAGGCTTGCTTTGCAGTATCATAGGATATGATTCTTTTGAACTCATCTGGTGATAGTGCGCAAGTGATTGCATTTAGTGCTTTAGCATTGGCACTATACTCACTTTTCTGAAGGGTGGTCCATAAATAATAAGCAAGTACAGACATAGTTTTTGAACCGTCGGATTCAGTTACTTCAATGGTAGGAGTTTTTCATTCGGTCACTGTGGTTCGCCATACACTCTCATCCATTGATTTTAGGAAGATCCTCATTCTGGCTTTCCAATAGGCATAGTTGGAGCCATCAAATGGTGGAGGCCTAGTAACTGAAAGGCTATCAAAATTTGACATCTTTTTATATAGCTTAGATCGTTAGCTCAGGAAATAAATCCAAATAAAAAGTAATAAGAACGAGCTATTAGGCTTTGATACCACTTGAAAAGGCCTAGCTATATGTCATAGAGGGGGGGTGAATAGGACTATGCCAAATAAAACTTATAACAGCGGAATTAAATAGAATATGATAGCCAAAATAAATCACAATGCAGGAAAGTAAAACAACCTCAAAAATCAGATCTTGAGAGGTTGATACAAATGTTGTTCTAAGGATAACCTTACATAAAAAACCATAGTTTATGGTAGGACAACCTTATTTCTAGAAAGATCTTTGTATCAAATCTCAAACCAAAGAGGAATACAGAAATAAACACAAACTGAACAGAAATAAATTGTAATCACAAATGTATTGTTCTAGGACAGCCATACACCATAAAAATGGCAGGGCAACCTTGCTGGAACAACTTTAAGGAAATTGAATATCAAGCTGATAAAGGAATAGCAGAAAATAAATTCTAAACTATTACAAAATTCCCACAATGCTTGAATTAAATGATTACAACATTCACCACCATACATACATCCCACAAATAAATAATTAAAGATTAGAAATATAAATCATTCAACCACAACACAAGGGATTATAGTGGTTCGCCTGTGTGTTCACCAACTGTTAAACAACAGCCACATAGAATGTTACTCCACTCCTAATATCCTCACACAGGGGATATTAGCGTTCACTAACAAAATAGGTTTTCACAGGTTCACCTAAAACCTTTACAATTGTGTCTTTGTCTGTGGGCTTACACAATTAAAAAAACCCCACTTCTGAGTTTTCCTGGCTCTCCTCAGATAACCAATGCAACAAGATTTTTCTGGCAAATCTTGAAAGAAACCAAAACAGAAAGGAATTTACAAATAAATGTAAAATACCTGATTATCTCCTTCGTTGTAGCAGCCCGGTAGAACCAAGTCAGAGTAAATGATTGAATGTCCAAGTTCAATGTCCAGTACTCAATTACAATGGTTCTAATTCTAATAGATTTTAAATTAAACCAAATAGGGCTTGCCTTAATTGATTTTGATTCCAAAGAAAGGGAATAACAATTCCTCTTATCAAATTAGATTGGAATAACAGAAACAAAATCAATTAAATAAAACTAAAGAAAGAGAATATTAAATAAGTACACTTAGCTTAGATGGAGCACAGAATTATCTCTCAGAAGTTTGATGAAGATTGACTTAAATGGATTAATTAATTCACACATTCTTTTGAGATTCGTGCTTAATTTATAAGTGAGCAGATCGCGTCTTCGACTGGTCTAGAAAGCTCTTCGACTAGTCAAAGAAGTAACAAATTTGAAAAAAAATTGGGTGCGATAAGCTTTGACCGTTCTACAACTGGTCGAAGACCCTGTAATTTATCGCTGGACTTTGAGTCGAAGATTTTCGACTGGTCGAAGAAGCAGTCGACACTATTCCTTCGATTGGTCGAAGAGATCTCTGGACTAGTCGAAGCCTAATAGAAAATATCCGAATTTTGTAACAAACTCACGACTAATCGAGGAATTTCTTAGACTGGTCGAAGCAAAGTTAGGACTAGTCGAAGAAAGCCTAGGACAAGTCTTCGGACTGCCCAAACTCATGTGACATATACATATGACTTATGTATCCAAAGTGGCCTACTCCTCAGGTCAACCTATGGTTAATCAAACCTCAATCATGAAGTAAGGACATTGAAACATTAAGAACAAGTGACCTTTAAGTTGAAGCCTTGAAGGCTTGATGTAGTTCAATCTTGAAATCTTAATGTAGCGCAACCTTGAAAGAGTTCTTTATGAACTGCCTTGTACGCTTCTTGAAGTCTTACATTCTTGAGTCTTGTCTTGTGAGAAACACTTGTAGTCAAGGTTGATCTTTGTACTTGTGATCTCTGCTTGTTGTGAGCTTTGCTTGTTCATGAATGTTGATCTTTGAGAGAGCTTCACTTATGCAAGTTATATAATAGTGATTTTGGCATCACAAATTTGACAACTGACAGGGATATAGACTATAACACTTACAATATATAAAATATATAAACTGTGTGAAGTCTCCAGAGGGTGATAATGTTACCAGGTTAGATAATAACATGTAAATTTTTAATTTATACCAAAGGTGTAATGTAATCTAGTCAACATCCCAGAAAGCCCCATCGATCAGGACACGACTCACAGGAACCCACCTGAAAACTGCAAAAAGGAGAAATCTTCCTCATCATCATAAAAGTCCGGCTCCGTTTCGCAGCATCGCCATCATCTGAAACTCAAACAAGGTCTGGTTGGTGTTTACAACACCGTCCCATAACGTGGGAGTGAGTGATCAACTCAGTGGAACAATAAAGCATAGGTTAACATGTTCTCAATTCAGTTAAGCAGTGATGATAAAGCAGTACAATCAAACATTCCTAGATAATCTTGTTAATGCAAGTATGAAATGCAGTAATGATACATGCCCTTGCCAAACCACCCTTGTGTGACACCATCTTACGTCCGCGGCATGCGTTCATCCCTCAGTGCTCCGCATCTTCCAAGCACATGCAGTGCTATGTTATGACTGTGATTACCGAGTTATTATTAGTCCTTTTCATACAACAATATTGGAAAACTAAGGTACCTTTCTTATATCATTCTCAAACAATGATCCATTCTAAGGTCGTCAGTCTTAAATAATCTCATATGATGATGCGGTTCTAGGTCGCTGTAAAGGGCTGCCGGGCTATTACACGCAATCGTTACACCGCTCCCCCATCACCTTATCAATACAGGCTTAGTTTATACTCTGTTTACTACGGGAAGGCTCGTCATCTTTCCGCAGATTCAGAGTATGCTCGAGGTCACTACAAAGGGCTGTCAGGGCTGTTACACATAATTGTTACACCACTCCCCCATCACCTTATCAGTGTAGGCCGACAACTCGAATACAGTGGCCCATACCACCATATTTGGCTCACGAGTCTGGGTTGCTCACAGGTCACTACGGGGAGGCTCGTGGCCCCAGTATAGGCCGACAGCTCAACCACGGTGTTCCATACCACCATGCCCGGCTCATGAGTCTTAGCGGATCGAGGTACCAAGGTTAATAATGTTACATTGGTAAGTTTGGTACCTTAGGTTCAAGCAGTAGCGTCCAAACATAGTGAACATATATTAGACAGATCGGGTTACTTGACGAGCTCAACTTGCACAAGCACACATCGAGTGGATCGACATGAAGTGCGTAAGCACTCCGTGTGGCCTAACCACTGTCGACAACTCTAGTATGTCTCGGGTTCGTCAAACACGTCCTATGTGATGAATAAATCTCAGCCACGAACTCAAAGCCTGTTATCGATTGCCTGGACTATATAATAGCCCCAATCACATTCAATTACAACAAAATATCCTAGAAGACAGCTAAAGCAGTAATGAATCAAGATTTTAAATCATACAATCAAAGGTCTGATATCATCCGCTTTAGGGCTGCCAGATAGAATCGTTACACGACTGCCCCATCACCCTTCACGGCTTTGCTTTTACATCTTATGGAATACAACTTAATCATGGATTTATACAAATGCATTACATTGATAAACAAGCACGATAAGATACGGTACATGAAGGAAAGCATACACATAGTTAAAGGGGTTGAGAATCATATCTCAACACCCCAATACATTACAATTGACTAACTACTTACTCATTCAGATATTTCAACAAACACTTTAGACTACATACATCAACATACATGACATATGTTGATCACATAGGTATTATGCCAAATCCTTTCACTAGGGAGTTGCCTCATTTATAACACACGTGCATCCATGATGGATAGTCATGGCAAGCATGAATCCAAGTTCCATATTCATTCATTCATTTCCATAAATGCTTGGGCTACACGCTTTAAAAGATATAGCGTATATTGGCCGGGGCGTGATTTAGGGCAAATCCTTTCGTCAAAGGGTATCGCCTATACAACATCATATATCCATGACAATTAGTCATAGCGAGCACGAATGTGAATTCTATACTCATTCGGTCATTTTCACAAACACTTAGGCTACACAATATAACATACGCAACGTATGTTGATATAACATATATTAGGCTAATCCGTTCACCCAGAAGTTGATACACATGCATCTAGCATACATGGACAACAATTAATCATGATAAGCATAAATCCATATTTTATACGTATGCGGTATTTTCTACAAATATGAGGAATACAGTATATTCAACATAGTTAACATATATCTGAAAAACGAAACGGACAATACTTTGTACATGTGCAATAGCATCCACATCAGTAATATATCATTATTTGACATTGAAAGCCTTAAAAACCATAACCTATACGTTTAAAGTCCGCACCTTACACCGTAGAAGCGTAGTGAATTTGATAGAAATGCTAAGTCTTCTTCAATGATGCTATATCAACCTATAACAAGAATCAAGTCAGCTATTTCGTAACTTACAACCTTTGAAACCCTAGAACAAGTTAGGGATAGAGTTTCCTTACCTAAGAATGATGTCAGAATCGCCAGAAGAGCGATTAAAAGGTGATGGCTAAGCACGTATACAGTGGGATAGAGTATCAGGAAGATGCTCCCACTACTCTCACATTTTCTCTCTCCTAGGTTTTCTCAAATTCGTATGGAATGAGAGAGTGAGGGTTTAAGGTCCTTATATAGGCCCAGAACTCACCAAATTAGACCCAGGGCCAAGGTATACCTAAGTTATGTCCAAATACGGACTGTTCCATCTCAACGGAGCACTTCTGGAGCCCCCCCTTAAGCTAAAGATAGGACTTAAGCTCACTGACTATGGATCTAGGTCGAGTTAAGCTTTCGTTCCAGTCGGGTTCCAAGATCACACGTGGTGGACCAGTTTCAGTTCAATGGTCACTAAAACTCGATCAGGGTTACAAGTACACAGATATGTATGGGAAATGTTTCCTGATCCGAGGGTGTATTTGGGTCAGATTCTGACGGTTAGAATATTTATATTTGGCCCACAAGCGACAAGCCTCAGATTACTTAAATTTGATTTAATTTCTAAAGAAAACCATGTTTTCTCACACTCCTCGCTCCGGGCTCAAGCGAATAGCCTTGGGACACTATCTGGATTTGACTTCCGAGATGGTTGTCAAGCCCAGCAAGGCGGTCCTAATTCTATAACCTCGTATTATTCAGACTTTCAATGTGCAGTCTAGATCTAATATGGAGTTTCAATGTGCTCCCGAGAGCAACTGGGTAATGGGATTGGTCCTAGATTTTAGGGTAACCTAGCGTCACTGATTCTACAAGTTTTGGGTCTTGCAGATCGGATTTAAAGTGATTAGTGCGGATTTCATTTGTGATCTAGTTTAACACTTAGTTAACTTTGTCTAATTTCTAAAGGATTTAGTCCTGTAAGATTTCTGTCTGATGTGGTACTTGGGCCTTTGTAGTTTGTATATAAAGTGATCCAAGTAATTAATACTTAACTAAATCACGCCCTAATTATAATAGAAGAAGTTCCTAGGGTAAGAGAGGCTGATGTTTCTAAATAACCTATTCGTTGATGATTCCATAAGGTTAATGGTCAAAAGCCCATTTTATTTATATATGTACTATTTACAATAATTTTGAGTTTGAGTATTATTCTTCATCACCTAAACTTTAAAATTTGTGTCTAATGTGAAAGTACTTAGAAAGATTTGAAGAATGAGGTGGTGCGAGGTGAGATTTGTGAAGGAAAGGGTTAAAAAGTGATTTTAGACTTTGGGATTAAGTTCTGACAAGTTAATAAGGTGTCCGAATCGACCCATTGCCTAAGGACGTCTATCTCCAGGTTAACAAAAATCTGGGGTGTTACAATCTACCCACCTTAAAAATAATTTCGTCCCCGAAATTGGCTAAGGGTAAGAAGTAGAGATTTTATTATTTCTTTTCCCTAAGTTTTATGGACTTCAAGTTTATGTGTGTGGTAGGGTGTATACTATCTATACTAGTTTGGCTTACTTTAGTTTATCCTCCTTAAAACTTCTTCACCCTAAAATTGGCTAAGGCTCCCATTAAGTTCGTATTCAACGAGCACATTTATGGATGCATTGACCTCGGTTATTGTAATTCAGCTCATACCCATTGTTAGGCCCTTTTAGTAATACGAATTGGTTTAATACTTAAACCCTAATTGCTTCCCTTTAAAGACTTCATTATTAACATTCTAAGGAAGATCTAGATCCTATTTAATGACCTAACCTTACATATAACGTGGGTCAATTTTCTTCTATCCTAGGCCAGTGGAGTAGGGGCCAACCACGCTTCCACTGCGCAACTCTGATCCAATGGATGTATCAGCTGACCTAACTAGATTGGGCTCATAATATGCTACCCCCCTTAAAAATAATTTCTAGCCTCAAGGCTCAAGAATCTGTGTCCTGATCCGTATGTCAGAACAAGGTGTGATTTAGAACCTATCCTTGACATGAAATGGGAAATACATTGGTCTGCCTTTCATCGATGATGTGTTGTAACGCCCTGAAAATCGGGGGTCGAGCATAAACTCAACTCCCGAGTTCCAACGCATCACTTATGCAACAAAATGAATGATGATTGAATGTTGTCTGTATTAGTGCATTAAACATGAGTGAGATTAAGCCAAAACAGCATATCATACTTCAGAGACAGTTAAATTGCAAGCGGAAGACTATGATAAATAAATAACATATATAAACTATGGTGAGTCTCCAGAGTGTGATAATGTTACCAGGTTAAATAATTACAAGTACAATTCTAAAATATACCAAATGTGGGGAAGTGTAATGTCTTCTATCCCAAGTACTATAGCCCCATCAATACAATATCAAGTCTTCATAGACCTGTCAGAGAGTTACTTGTAGGAGAACTCCTCCTCAACATCATAGTAATGATCCGGCTCTGTTTCATGAGCATCGCCATCACCTAAAACTCAACAAATCTAGTTGGTGTGTACAACACCGTCCCGTAATGTGGGAGTGAGTGATCAACTCAGTGGAACAATAAAGCATAGGTTAACATGTTATCAACTCAGTCAAGCAGTAATGATAAAGCAGTACAATCAAACAATTCTAAATACTCTTATTAATGCAAGTATGAATGCAGACATGATGTATGCCCTCACCACACACTCCCTCGTACGACACCATCTTACGTTCGCGGTATGCTTGCTTTCCTCAGTGCTCCACATCTTCTAGGCACATGCAATACATGATGAGCATGATTACCGAGTTGTTATTAGTCCATTTCAAATAGCAGGATTGGGAAACTAAGGTACCTCCCTTGTATCATTCCCAAACATGATCTATTCTAGGGTCGTCAGTCCTAGTTAGTCTCATACGATATTATGGTTTGAGAGGCATCGCGAAAGCATCACAAAGGGCTCGTCACCCATTAGCACGGATATAGATCTCACCGTATACGGCTCAATTGTTGGCCGTCAGCTCGAATATAGGTCTCACTGTACTCGGCTCCATCGCTGGCCGTTAGCTCGAATACAGGTCTCACAGTACTCGGCTCAACTCATGCTCTAGTTGTTGCGAAGGGCTCATCGCCAGTCACAGACCTTAGAGTATACTCGAAGACACTACGAAGGGCTCGTCGCCCGTCAGCACGAATACAGGTCTCACTGTAACTGTCGACAACTCGAATATAGTGTCCCATACCACCGTATTCAACTCACGAGTCTCGTAGCTCAATAGTCACTACGGGGAGGCACGTGGCCCCAGTGTAGGCCGACAGCTGGACCACGGTGTCCCATACCACCATATCCGGCTCATAAGTCTTAGCGGATCGAGGTACCATGGTTAAAGGGATTTCACTGGTAAGTTTGGTACCCTAGGTTCAAACAGTAGTGTCCAAACATGGTAAACATACATTAGACACATCGGGTTACTTAACGAGCTTGACTAGCTCGAGCGCACGATCAACTGAACGACATGAAGTGCATAAGCACTTCACGTGGCCTAACCACTGTCGTCAACTGAAGTACGACTCGGGTTCGTCAAACACATCCTACGTGGCGAAATGAATCTCAACCACGATCTCGAGTCTGGTACCGATTGTCTGGACTATAAACATAGCCCCAAACTCAATCAATCCTTATTTAGAACATGTAGAGTAAAGTATAATGAACAAAGTAATTCAAACATGTTAACAAGCATACCATAAAGCATGATATAAAGCATGTTATAAAGCAGGTTATAAAACACTATATAAACAAGAATACAAACACATATATTTCATAAGTAAGCGGTTAAAGTAAACAACCGACATGGAGGAAATCATATATGTCTCTAAGGTGGTTGAGAATCCCATCTCAACACCTGCCTAAGGCACCATCATCCAAACACTTACTCTCACAAGCATTTTCACAAACACTTAGAATACACTATTTCTACATACATAGTGTACATTAGCAAAACATGTATTAGGGCGAGTCCTTTCGCCAAGCAAGTATTTTACGCATGTATAATATATTCATACAGCTAATAATCATGGCAAACACATGTCCGAAATTTATACGTATACGATACTTTCTAGAATACACCATTTCTACATACATAGTGTATATTAGCAAAACATGTATTAGGGCGAATTCTTTTACCAAATAAGTATTTTATCCATATATAATATATTCATACAACAAATAATCATCACAAACACATTTACAAAATTTATACGTATACGGTACTTTCTACAAATACCTAGAGTATGTAAAATTCCATATTCTTCATCTTTAATCGAAACAGAAAACAGACAACACTTTGTATATATGCAATTGGATGCAGATCATGAATCTATCATTATCTGACATTGAAAGCGTTGAAAACCATAACCTATACACCTAAAGTCCGCACCTTTTGTTGTAGAATCGTAACGAAGTCGATAGGTTTGCTAAGCTTTCGTATATGGTAGTTTGGCAACCTAGAGAATGAAATAGGTTAGCTATTTCATAACCTACAACCCTAACAACCCCAAAACAGATTAGGGTTAGGGTTTCTTACCTATAAATGAAGTCGAATTTGCTGGAAAAGCGACGAGAGAGGCTTGTAGAACGGCAGGGAAAAGGATAGGAAGGATCTCACACAACTCTCACACTTTCTCTCTCTTTTCTCTCCTCTCTCTCATAGGGTTTCTCTCAAATTCGTATGGCTGTTAGAGAGAGGGTTCTAAGGTCCTTATATAGCTTAAAAACACACTAAAATAGACTTATGGTCAAGGTATACTTAGGTTATAACCAAAGCGAGACTTTTCCAGCTCAATGGAGCACTTCTGGCGGGCCTCCATGAGCCAAACGTCAGACTTAAGCTCTCAGACACCGGATCTAGGTCGAGTTACGTTTTCAGTCCAATCGGGTTCCCATATCACACATGGCAGACCAGTTTCAGTTCAACGATCAGTGGATCTCGATCGGAGATTCCTAGTACACTGACACGTGTATGAAATTTTTCCTGATTCGAGGGTGTAATTTGGCCTGATTCTGACGGTCTGGTTGATTAATACTGACCTGCAAGTGACAAGTCTCAAATTACTATTTGAGATATTTATTTAGAAAGAAAACTAAGTGTTTTCACACTCCTCGCTCCAGACTCAAGCGAATAGCCGTGGGACACTATCTGGATTTGATTTCCGAGATGGTTGTCAAGTCCAACAAGGCGGTCCTAATTCCTTAACTTCGTGTTAATCAGACTTCCGATGTGCGGTCCAGATCTGATATGGAGTTTCAAGATGCTCCCGAGAGCGGCCGGGTAATGAGATTGATCCTAGATTTTAGGGTAACCTAGCGTCAATGATTCTACAAGTTTTGGGCTTGCAGATCGTATTTAAAGTGATTGGTGCTAATTTCACAGGTACTCTAGTTTAACACTGGCTAATTCTCGCCTCATTTCTAAAGGATCTAGTCCTGAGTGATTTTCGTTTGAGGTGGTACCTAGGCCTTTGTAGTTTGTATATAAAGTGATCCAAGTTATACTACTTAGCTAGTTTAAGATAGTATCCTGGGTGAAAGTACTTAGAAAAATTGAAGGAAGGGTGGGATTTGTGAAGGAAATGGGTTCAAAAGCGGTTTTAGACTTTGGGATTGAGGTCTAACAAGTTAATAAGGTGTTAGAAGTGACCTATTGCCTAAGGACGTCTAATCCCAGGTTGGCAAAAATCTGGGATGTTACATGTGTATTATGGCATTGATACTTATGGTTATAGAAAGGAGCTAAAGATAATGGGCATTGTGGTTGATTTCAAGGAGGGGTTTGAGTTTGTGGCAAGATGTCTAATTTTACCCAAGGAGGACCCTTTTTGTTAAGGTCCCGACTTACTTTTTTTAATCATGTCTAGTTTGATAATGTAAGATAATCTATACATTATTAGTACATAAGGGGTTGGGACACAAGAAGTTAACGGACCGGCTATCTTTCTAAGTTCATATGCACAACACGGATGCCCGAATGGTCTATGACTGGGGACCTAATTCCTAACTGTCTATTGCCCATTTGAGAAATTTCTTGGGCCTAAAAAGAAAAGTCTCTATTGACTATACTTTCCTAACACTTCTCAAAGATGAAGTTATAAATTTTTGGTTGTAAGTGGTAGGGCTAACATGGAAGGAAAGTTGTGCAGTGGGTCTGAGCCGGATACATAGACCTTCTGCCTCGCGAAGATAGAAAATTTGTCATATCAGTTCTTAATCCTGGTTGATCCCAACCTTCTACTTGATCAGAGTATAGAGTTCATTGGTAACTAGCAGGATTGACAATTTAATTCAAACCGCGAATGCTTTGCTTATATATAGTTGCTCTATTCCGTGTTCCCAATATAATAAGTCCTTGATAAGGCAATTCCAAGAGGTGTATTGATTTGGCCTAATGTTAAATCGAAGGGATTATATAAGTTTTCTATGAGCGTGAATAGTTTCTACGTCAAACAACCTTCCTAAGAGTTATTAAAGAAGCCTATAGTATTAGGGGGATTCAACGAAAGAAAGAGCTTTCACTCCAACCTAATCAAGTTGACTAAGTCTATCGGTCTCTGACATTCCCTAGTGTAACCAGTAGCCTAGTCTTAATTTAGGAGTAGCAGTGATCTAATAGGTATAATCCAAAGTCCATGCTCATATGCTAAATGATTTCATGCCATTTCTAATACAAGAAATTATTTATCGCTTAGGGTCAAACGTTGTCTGAACTTGAATTTAACTACTCTCAAACACTACACACATGCTCATATTAGCTAAGAAGGTCCTAGGGTTCACATTATTAACTTGTTGGATTTCCTATACTGCCAGATATGTTTGCAAAATCTAGGAGTACCAACTCTAGGTCCAAAACTCTAAGGGACTGTTTGGCCAGTGGTATGAAGTTGTATTAAATGGGGCTGCATTGCTAATCCCACCTCGGGATTTGGAGTGGCATGTTTGGTAGGAGGGTGGGAGGGGATTAAAATTAATTTTATAGGCTTTGAAAAATGAGCCTTGTGTTGGAGAGTGTGAGATGGGATTTTCAAATCCCATAGTGATGAATTTATAAGTGTAATTTGAAAGGAAATTCTGGAGAGTGTGAGATGTAATTTTCAAATCCCTATGGATGAGCGTGGGTAGGCCCACGACCCCAATTTGCTTCGTTTCGGGTCATTTCGGGAAGTTTCTGATACATATATGTATTTACCGATTTCTGATGGCTGGGATGGGGTTAGTTGTGATCTAAACCTGTCATTTGATGGCTAGAAGTGTTTTAGAGTCGACTCGTGCGATTCCGGTTGCGTACAGACTCCAACAACACGACCAATTTTAGTGAACTTCGCCGATTGGTGAAATAGGGTTACCTATGACTGTCTCTACGTTTTTCTCGC
The DNA here is from genome assembly GCA_030180095.1 of Magnolia changhungtana. NCBI lineage: Eukaryota > Viridiplantae > Streptophyta > Magnoliopsida > Magnoliales > Magnoliaceae > Magnolia > Magnolia changhungtana. Next base: position 4,362,788 of record JASAUF010000554.1, read on the forward strand.
ACCCACTTAAGTCGAAAAGCTTCAGCATACGTCGTGAGACCATAACCCATGTCCGGTTTAATCCAAATCATGCTTTGATACAATCTTGTAATGCCCTGAAAATCGAGGGTCGAGTATAAACTCAACTCCCGAGTTCCAACGCATCACTTATGCAACATATATGCTGATGATTGAACGTTGTCTATATTAGTACATGAAACATGAATGAGATTAAGCCAAACAACATATCATACTCCAGAGATGATTAGTTTAAACAAGCAGAAGACTGAGATAGATATATAAATTATATAAACTGTGGTAAGTCTCCAGAGGGTGATAATGTTACCAGGTTAGATAATTACATGTAAATTTCTAATTTATACCAAAGGTGTAATGTCATCTAGTCTACATCCCAGAAATCCCCATTGATCAGGACACGGCTCCAGGAACCCGCCTGAAAACTACATAAAGGAGAAATCCTCCTTATCATCATAAAAGTCCGGCTCCGCTTCGCAACATCCCCATCATCTGAAACTCAAACAAGGTCTGGTTGGTGTGTACAACACCATCCCGTAACGTGGGAGTGAGTGATCAACTCAGTGGAACAATAAAGTATAGGTTAACATGTTATCAATTCAATCAAGCAGTAATGATAAAGCAGTACAATCAAACATTCCTAGATAATCTTGTTAATGCAAGTATGAAATGCAGTCATGATGTATGCCCTTGCCAAACCACCCTCGTGCGACACCATCTTACGTCCACGGCATGCGTTCATCCCTCAGTGCTCCATATCTTCCAGGCACATGCAGTGCTATGTTATGAGCGTGATTACTGAGTTATTATTAGTCCTTTTCATACAATAGTATTGGGAAACTAAGGTACCTTCCTTATATCATTCCCAAATAATGATCCATTCTAGGGTCATCAGTCTTAGATAATCTCATATGATGATGCGGTTCTAGGTCACTATAAAGGGCCGTCAGGGCCGTTACACGTAATCGTTACACCGCTCCCCGATCACCTTATAAATACAGGCCTAGTTTATACTCTGTTTACTACAGGAAGGCTCGTCCCCTCTCCGCAGATTCAGAGTATGCTCGAGGTCACTACAAAGGGCTGTCAGGGCTGTTACATGCAATCGTTACACCACTCCCCCATCACCTTATCAGTGTAGGCCGACATCTCGAATACAGTGTCCCATACCACCGTATTCAGCTCACGAGTCTGGGTTGCTCACTGGTCACTACGGGGAGGCTTGTAGCCCCAGCGTAGGCCAACAGCTCAACCACGATGTCCCATACCACCATGCCCAGCTCATGAGTCTTAGCGGATCGAGGTACCAAGGTTAACGGGGTTACACTGGTAAGTTTGGTACCTTTGGTTCAAGCAGTAGCGTCCAAACATGGTGAACATACATTAGACAGATCGGGTTGCTTGACGAGCTTGAATTGCACAAGCGCACATCGAGTGGAACGACATGAAGTGCATAAGCACTCCGTATGGCCTAACCACTGTCGACAACTCTAGTACGGCTCGGGTTCGTCAAACACGTCCTACGTGGCGAATAAATCTTAGCCACGAATTCAAAGCCTGTTACCAATTGCCTGGACTATACAATAGTCCCAATCACATTCAATTACAACAAAATATCCTAGAAGACAGTTAAAGCAGTAATGAATCAAGATTTCAAATCATATAATCAAAGGTCTGATATCATCCGCTTTAGGGCTGCAAGGGCTATTATATGGAATCATTACACCACTCCCCCATCACCCTTCACGGCTTTACTTTTACATCTTATGGAATACAACTTAATCATGGATTTATACATATGCATTATATAGATAAACAGACATGATAAGATACGGTACATGAAGGAAAGCATACACATAGTTAAAGGGGTTGAGAATCATATCTCAACACCTCAATACATTACAATTGACTAACTACTTACTCATTCAGATATTTTAACAAACACTTTAGACTACATACATCAACATACATGACGTATGTTGATCACATAGGTATTAGGCCAAATACTTTCACTAGAGAGTTGCCCCATTTATAACACGCATGCATCCACGACGGATACTCATGGCAAGCATGAATCCAAGTTCCATATTCATTCATTCATTTCCACAAACGCTTGGGCTACACGCTTTAACAGATATAGCGTATATTGGCCGGGGCGTGATTTAGGGCAAATCCTTTCGTCAAAGGGGTATTGCCTATACAACAATCATATATCCATGGCAATTAGTCATGGCGAGCACGAATGCGAATTCTATACTCATTTGGTCATTTTCACAAACACTTAGGCTACACAATATAACATACGCAACGTATGTTGATATAACATATATTAGGCTAATTCGTTCACCCAGAAGTTGACACACATGCATCTAGCATACATGGATAGTAATTAATCATGACAAGCATAAATCCATATTTTATACGTATATGGTATTTTCTACAAATACGAGGAATACAGTATATTCAACATAGTTAACGTATATCTGAAAAATGAAACGGACAACACTTTGTACATATGCAATACCATCCACATTAGTAATATATCATTATCTGACATTGAAAGCCTTGAAAACCATAACCTATATGTTTAAAGTTTGCACCTTATACCGTAGAAGCGTAACGAATTTAATAGAAATGATAAGTCTTCTTCAATGATGCTATATCAACCTATAACAAGAATTAAGTCAGCTATTTCGCAACTTACAACCTTTGAAACCCTAAAACAAGTTAGGGTTAGAGTTTCCTTACCTAAGAATGATGTTAGAATCGAGAGAAGAACGATTAGAAGATGATGGCTAAGCACGTATAGCAGTGGGATAGAGTATCAGGAAGATGCTCTTACTACTCTCACACTTTCTCTCTCTTTTCTCTCTTCTATCTCGTAGGTTTTCTCAAATTCGTATGGAATGAGAGAGTGAGGGTTTAAGTCCTTATATAGGCCCACAACTCACCAAATTAGACCCAGGGCCAAAGTATACTTAGGTTATGTCCAAATCAGACTGTTCTGTCTCAATGGAGTACTTCTGGAGCTCCCCCCTTGAGCCAAAGGTCGGACTTAAGCTCACTGACTATGGATCTAGGTCGAGTTAAGCTTTCGTTCCAATCGGGTTCCCAGATCACACGTGGCGGACCAGTTTCAGTTTAACGGTCACTGAAACTCGATCAGGGTTACAAGTACACAGATATGTATGGGAAATATTTCCTGATTCGAGGGTGTATTTGGGTCAAATTCCGACGGTTTAATTGCTTATATTTGGCCCGCAAGCGACAAGTCTCAAATTACTTAAATTTGATTTAATTTCTAAAGAAAACCATGTTTTCTCACACTCCTCGCTCCGGGCTCAAGCGAATAGTCTTGGGACACTATTTGGATTTGACTTCCGAGATGGTTGTCAAGCCCAGCAAGGCGGTCGTAATTCTATAACCTTGTATTATTTGGACTTTCGATGTGTGGTCCAGATCTGATACGGTGTTTCAATGTGCTCCCGAGAGCAACTGGGTAATGGGATTGGTCCTAGATTTTAGGGTAACCTAGAGTCACGGATTTAAAGTGATTAGTGCAGATTTTGTATGTGATCTAGTTTAGCACTTAGTTAACTTTGTCTAATTTCTAAAGGATTTAGTCCTGTAAGATTTTTGTTTGAGGTGGTACTTGGGCCTTTGTAGTTTGTATATAAAGTGATCCAAGTAATTAATACTTAACTAAATCACGCCCTAATTACAATAGAAGAAGGTCATAGGGCAGGAGAGGCTGATGTTTCTAAATAACCTATTCGTCGATGATTCCATAAGGTTAATGGTTAAAAGCCCATTTTATTTATGTATGTACTATTTACAATAATTTTGAGTTTGAGTATTGTTCTTCATTTTAAGATTTGTGTCTAATGTGAAAGTACTTAGAAAGATTTAAAGAACGAGGTGGTGCGAGGTGAGATTTGTGAAGGAAAAGGGTTAAAAAGTGATTTTAGACTTTGGGATTGAGTTTTGACAAGTTAATAAGGTGTCCGGATTGACCCATTGCCTAAGGACGTCTATCTCCAGGTTGACAAAAATTCGGGGTGTTACATTGATGCATGTATATCCATGTTATTCACCTGCAAGGCCCACCTGCTATGTGCATAGGGCCCACTTGCTGTATGCAGGGCCCACTTAATGTATGTGAGGCCATTATGGATGTATGTGAAGCCCATTATGGCCATATGTGGGGCTCATTGTGGCCCTAGTAATGGGGCTTAATGTGATGTATATAGGCCCGAGTAATGGGGTCTTATTGTGATGTATATGAGGACCATGAGATGCAGCCCAATTGATGTATACGAGGCCCATGTGATGCGACCCACTTGATGTATATGAGGCCCATGTGATGCGGCCCGTTTGATGTATATGAGGCCCATTTAATGAGTCTCAGGTGATGTATTTGTGACCTATTTGGTGAGGCCCAATATGATGCATTTGGGGCCCATTTGATGAGGCCCGAATTGATATATATTGGCCCATATGTTGAGGCCCAATATGATGTATTTGCGGCCCATTTAATGAGACCCGATGTGATGTATATGCGGCCCATGAGTGAGGCCCATCATGATGTGTATTAGGCCCTTAGGTGAGGCCCATGGTGATGTATATTAGGCCCTTGTGTGAGGACATGGGCCCACTATAGATTTGGCTCTATATGGGACACTCCTTAGGAGTAATGTTGGTTAAATGTCCACATTGATGGGCGATGATGGTTAAATGTTTACATTGTGACCTTCCCTTAGGCCTTTGTTAGGCCCATTCTCATTATTCTGGGTCAACCCAAATCATTGGGTCCCATTGATGTTGCATGGTCCATGATCGCCATAGACGAATAGCTCCGTGCTACTAGATTTGACATATCCACTGCTGAGGGCCAATCTTTCTATTTTGGTTTAGATCGGTTGTTCATCTATGGACCTCGCCCTGCATATAAGTTGATTATCGAGGCCGATTATGATTATGTGATAGCATAGCATCAAGATACATGCCCATACATATCATCTGCATGTTTGTTATGAGATGTGATTGACCATTGCATATGCCATAGGGGTGGTTGTTTATAGGACTCCCTTATAGGTGGAGTTATCCCACAAGAGCACACGATATGCGTAGGATTGATGCATGATTGGACTGTGTGACTCATGCATCTTACATTTTGTGATATGTCTACTATACGCCCTAGCGATATCAGGGTCGTAGCCTCCAGAGGCATATTGTGGATGGCCAGATGGGACATCGAAAATCTTTTTCTTTACATGGGGTGTTGTAGATGTCCCTAGGTAAAAGTTCCTAAACCTCCATGGCCAGGAGACGCTCCAACGTCTAGACCGAGTGGATACATGAGCGCCCGAGTGCTGAATACCAGTAGGCCGCTTTTTCCACTGTGTCGTTGGTCGGTTGGAAGGGAGTGTGAACTTATCAGCCTGAGTGAGGGAGCTGTAAGCTAGGTTGAGTATGACCAGCTCGTAAATGGGTTCACTATCGATGAGCCGCGTAGGTATTGACAGACTACTGGCTAGGCGGATAGTGAGGTCTTTTTCACTCGCTGGTTGTATGGCTAAGGAGGTGACAGCCATTGTAGAGTGTACTAGACCCCGGTAATATCCGAGAGATGAGATACACTAATATGTGGACTTACTAAGTAGGAGTTGCATACTCAACATTTGACTCATTCATTTATTCATTCACTATCCACTCGAGTTGGTGGTGTGCAATCAAGTCATCGTGTGTACCTTCACAGTGGTCAGGATTTCGGTTGAGGTGCGTGGCCAACCTGAGATCAGGAGTTTACCACATTGAGTCTGGCTATCCAAATTTAGGTTTGGGACTAGTTTCGATATAAGTCCCTTATGATGGACCCCATAGCCTGCGATACTGCATACTATCATCCTGACTTCACACTCCAGTTTAGTAATTTCATTCACACGAAATGTTACATTACATCCTCAAGACATAGCATTTGGTTTACTATGCTTCTTTATTGCATAGCCTGAATAAGGCTGATGATATTTATGGACTTAACAGCATGTTTTCGTATTGCTCTGATATTGCATACTTGACACTTATATTGCGCACATACTTATACCACCCTCTAAGTTTTCTATAAGCTTATACACGATAGATGCGTGCAGGTGGCGTTAGGTCGCAGCAGCGTTGAGCTTTGAGCGTGTAGCTGTCTTCTATAGCTTTGATTTTTCGATATATGTATTTCTCTTTTAGGACTGTATTCAATTGTTATCGGAATCTGTTGTATGGGTGCTATAAGTCGAGAATGGGGTACTATGGAGGTGTCGACACCGGATTCGGCGATCGAGAATTTTATGAGCTCGGTTTCCGAGTTTAGGGCGTGACAAAAGTAGATATCAGACCATAACTTGAGAATATATGAGGAGAACATCACATATCTGCTGATAGCTACCCTACACTGTATGATTGTTAAGAACATTGAATGATTAGGTTCACGAGTTCGAATAACTTAGAGACTTTTTGATATAGCTCCCTACCGTTGAGATTGTGAGGTTGTATAGTACTCTAGTCTCGATCATTTCCGATCAGGATCCGAGGATCAGTGAGGTCATCATAGTGTAGATGAAGCGTCTTGGGAGCAAGAGGCTAAGTTTCGTGGGTGTTATCCCCATCTCTTACGTATTTGATTATGTTGGTATGTTGTGTTCTGATTATTTCTATAGTGATAGGATTTCCCTCCCTTGGTGAGCTCTGTATTGGTTGTATTATGGTTTAAATTTCGAGGACGGAATTTTTATTAGGAGGGGGAGAGCTATAAGGCCCATATCGTAGACCGTACCATTTCTTAGACTTCCGTAATCCACCCTGTCGAATTTTGGCAACCCGCAACATGTAATTGACATTTGCGCGCGACCCTAAGTCGTATCCTATATATTTGAGTTGACTTGACCTAAGACTTATAACCTAACAACTATGTCGTCGCAGTAGTTCCAACGCCGCGTCTTACGCACCGATGTGATACCCAGGCCAGGATTTGTGGGCCTGCGTATATTTTGAGAAAACGCCGTACGTTGTGAATCCCGAGAGAATCTCTACCACTTTTCACATCAATCAAGTCAAGTAAACATCTCATCACACCCATCCCTCTCTCATTCAAAAGTCAACACAACTCATACCTCTCAAGTCAAGTACACCCATCACTCACACATCACACCCATCCCTCTCCCTTACATCTCCTTTCTCTCTCTCTCTCTCTCTCTCTCTTTCTCATTCTCTTCACCATTTTTCCAATCAACCCGAGAGAAGAGAGACCGTCCAAGATCTTCCAAGAGAGAGCCAAGTGTGTGGCCTACTTCCTACCCCATATCTCTTAATCCAACCCCTCAATCTTCATCTCCCACCATTAAAGAGAAACCTTAGGAGCTTAGCATTCCAAGGAGCCAAGAAGGAGCAAAATCGGTGGGTGTTTATAGCATTAGATCTTGATTTTGATGTAAGGCCCACTTGTGGTGGGACCCTTTTTGATGTATGTGTTGTAAATCCTAGAGGGGCTCATAGTGGCGGGGTCCCTCCATCATGCCATTCTCTCTCTCTCTCTCTCTCTCTCTCTCTCTCTCTTTCTCTCTCCTTGGTTTAATGGCCCACCATTAATATTGGATGATGATCCATGCCGTCCACCCAAGTGGGACCCACCATGCACACATTATATCTAATGTCCAGCCCCGTTCAACGGCCCTGCCATGCTGTCCATTTGGACGAACATGGATTTGGACGGGGTAAAACCCAAATATCAGCTTTCATCCTGAGCTTGGGGCTACACATGGACCCCACTTGATTTGTGGGTCGTATCCACACCGTCCGTGTGGTGGGGCCATTGAAGGAGTGGGCCCGGTCTACTGTGGTCTAGCTGCTGTAGTTGGTACCGTCTAATTAGTCAGTAGGGCTGGACATAGAGGTAAAAACAAATATCACTCTGATCCAAACCGGTGGGCCGCACTGACGTGGACCCCACCCATTAATAGATGTGTTGTATATCCTCACCGTCCATCTGGACAGTTGGACCCAGCCTGCTGCACGTGTGGTGTCCACACTGTCCAGCTGGGTTGGTGGGACCCACCATGATATATATGTATTGTATCCTCCACGTCATCTATCTCTGTGGGGACCACTAGCAGTTACAACTGCTGTTATGACGTCAGTAAAGTTTTGTGGGTTTGAAATCATGAGGTACGTATTATATCGAACCGCCCATCTAACGGTGGGCCCCTCCATCATGTATGCGTTGATCCACACCATCCAGTACTGATGGTGGGGCCCACCTTAATATATGCATTATTTATCTAGATGAGACATGGGACCCCTTAGCACGTGTGCTGTCCACATCATCCAACAGATGGGACGGTGGGACCTACACGTGATATATGTACCTTATATCCCCACCGTCCAGTGGTCTGGACGGTGGGGACCACCTCTTTGTATGTGTTTTGTACTCACCGTCCGTCTATGGATTCCATCCACGTGGCCCACCATCATGTATGTGTGGACCCACACTATCCATCCAGGCCTCCGAAGCACAATGAACAGATTCAAATCTCAAGTGGAGTGCATCGTCCACCACGTAGACCACCTGTTGTAGGTGTTGTATCCACCGTCCACACATGTGGACCCACCTTGATGTACATGATCTATATCCACACCATCCTGATGGTGGGATTTATGTGCTGTATGGGCCTTGTCCTCATCGTCCAGATTGTTGGACAGTGGGAATCCACCCTTATATATGTGTTTCTCCATGCTATCCATCTGTTTTGGTTGGGGATGGGACCCACTTTGATGTAGCGTAGTATCCACTCCATGCATCTATGGGCCCCACGTGAGGCCACCATGATCTATGTGTTGTATATCCCCACCGTCCAGCTGCTGGATGGTGGGAATCCTCCTTGTTGCATGTATATCCACGTTGTTCATCTGCAGGGCCCACCTTGAAAGTGCCCTAGTTTGTCAATTAGCATGTGTTGAGTCAGTCCGACTGCAGAGCCTCATAGGAAGATCAATTCAAGCGTCTACCTCAACTGGATGTGTGCAAGCTAACCACAGGTAAATCTAAGTCTCACATCCCTTGTCCCAAAATACCAGGTATATAAAACCCTTAAAATAAACTAGAACATCATAGGATTTTTAAGTTAAGAAAACTTTTTTCAAAATAGGAAAATTCTCTAAGTTTTCTTGCTTTGTCAATTTTATCGATACACATCTCGATATGATCGACCTGCGCTGTCGATGTCCTTGATACCTACATGATATCATCGATATGAGGACAAAATACATCCAACAACCACATACTCATCTAAATGGAATTATCGATATATTGATATACTATCGATATCATTAATATTCAAATTTTGAGTCCATCGAAGGTGACTCGATAATATAGACAAGCAGATCTCCGGCGCCCCTGTTTTTCCTTAAGAATATCATATATGCATCGATATATTGAAGCCTCCTTGATACCATCGAAATTCAAATCTCGATGATATGGAAGGCTCTCAATGATATCGGTCATTGGCGCCAAGTTCTTCGAGCAAAATATTTCAAGATTGTTTATCTATAATCAGGGGTCACTCAATAGAATTGATATTCAAATATAAATAATATCGGTATTGTTTCGATGGCATCGAACAAGGACAGAAACTGTCCAGCAAGCTTAATGAGAAATCCGTTAGATTTATCGATGCCTTGACACAGTGATCGATATCATCGACATTCAAATTCCGATGATCTCGAAGGTCCCTCGATCATTCTTGTAAACCTGAAATATTTCATGTCAATTCCCTCTCATTTTCAAATGTCGATGAATCGACACTAGTATCGATAGAATCGGAATTCAAAATCTGATGACATCGACACTTATTTCGATTCCATCGACTAGCTAACAAGAGGTTTCAAAAGCGTATGACATTTGAGTATGTGTCATCGAGTGGACCATCGATTCCATCAAGAGTATACGCTCGATGATATCGAACCCGCTCGATGATATCGAACTCTTTCATAAATGTGACCATTTTATATCCGTTGAAACCTTTTGCCTATATAAAGAGGACTTGTCTATTGTTGCTGGTAGAGAAAGAAAAGAGTGCTTTTGAGTGTTTTACCTTAGATCATATACCCAAAGCCCTTTCTCTCAGGGAAGTTCATCCTCCAATCCACCCTCATCATTGATATTTAATAGAGTGGATTGGGGAATGAACTTCCACATTCAAGGATCCTCCAGCTATTACCTTAATGGAAAATCATTAAGCTGGGATATCTTAAATGCATAGATGATCGAAATCAGTCTACCTTCCTTATAGGAAAATATTTCATAGAGTAGGATTTCATCTTAAACTTGACCCAACCCGAAGCCTCATATTGGTATATCATCTATGTTGCAGATCAAGGAAGCCGAAGATTCTTCATCAACAAGGAGGAGATCTTCGTCAACGTGTTGAATGAGACTCATCCACTTATTTGTAAGTTATTAGAGTATAGAGGACACTTGTGATTATTCCTTTTTAGGATTGGGTCTTAGGTGTTTCTCACCCTTGCAAGTCCTCGTAGGAGGCCTCCGGCGGGAGTGTATGTGATTGGTACATAGTGTTGACCCTTGCTCTGTGGAGAGCATAAACTTCCGGTTAAAGGTGAACCTGTTTGAAACCTTAGGTTCGAGGTGATCCGAGTGAAACCTCCGTTAGGGTCTTATGGAAGATCCTTGGCCAGTGTTCCTAAAAGTGGGTGCGTTGTATTGACCCTTGCTCGTGAGAGCATAAACAGTCAGCCTCACTGTAGGTTGTAAAGGTTGAAGGTGAACCTGATTTAAAACCTTAGGTTTAAGGTGAACCGCTGTGAAACCTCCTTAGTGAAATCCGATACACTCAAGGGTTGAGTACGGTTACCAAGAGTGGAGTAGACAAGTAGTTGAACCACTATAAAAATGACTATGTCTGAGATTGCTCTTCTTCTGTTTGTGTGATTTACTTTAATATTTTCATATCTAAATATCTGAGATCACACCTCACACACATACACAGTCATATCCATCATAAACTAGTTTGCATATTGTTCACTTCTTAAATAGTTTGTGATTGGATCCTCTACTGGGCTTGGAAGCTAGTAGAGTTACTTTTGAGTAATCCCAATAAGTGCTGGTTGTTAGGATTAGTGTAATAGGATTTTAAATAAATCATAAAAACTTTAAAAAGTCTTATTCACTCCCCTCTAAGACATATTGGCATATTCCTACTTCAACTAAAGCGGTCTTCACCGCTATTTCACACCTGCTGTGTGCATAGGGCCCACCTACTATATGCAGGGCCCACTTGATGTATGTGAGGCCATTGTGGCCGTATGTGAAGCCCATTATGGCCATATGTGGGGCCCGTTGTGGCTCGAGTAATGGGGCCCATTGTGATGTATATTAGGCCCAAGTAATGGGGCCCATTGTGATGTGTATGAGGACCATGAGATGTGGCCCACTTGATGTATACGAGGCCCATGTGATGCGGCCCACATGATGTATATGAGGCCCATGTGATGCGGCCCACTTGATGTATATGAGGCCCATTTGATGAGGGCCAAGTGATGTATTTGTGACCTATTTGGCGAGGTCCAATATGATGCAATTGGGGCCGATTTGATGAGGCTCGATGTGATATGTATTGGCCCATATGTTGAGGCTCAATATGATGTATTTGCAGCCCATTTGATGAGACCTGATGTGATGTATATGCGGCCTATGAGTGAAGCCCATCATGATGTGTATTAAGCCCTTGAGTGAGGCCCATGGTGATGTATATCAGGCCCTTGTGTGAGGACATGGGTGTCACGCCCCAAACTCGAAAACTGGGCTCACAAAATTTTGATCGCCGAATCTGGTGCCGATTGCTTCCGTAGTACCCCATTCTCGGCTCCTAGCGCCCATATGCTAGATTCCGATCTTAGGATCCTACAATGAGGATTTTTAACATGAATTTCTTTGAAGATAAGCATAACCACAAGTATACCCAAATCACAAAGGCAACATCATCATCACATATCTACTAATATAAACATTTGAGTACAATGCTGAAAGGAAAATACATATGTTAAAATTAAAGCTCCAGGAGTCCACTGTACCCTCCAAGTTAATGTTGTTGTGACTTAACGCCACCTTCACGCATCTATCGTGCATAAGCTTATAGAAAGCTTGGAGGGTGGTGAAAGTGTGTGCGCAAGGTAAGTGCCAAGCATATAGATATCAGAGTAAGTGAAAATACTGACAATCCAAAAATCGTACAATATCAGAGTATTGCGGAAACATACTGGCAAGTTCATAAATACCATCAGCCTTCTCCAGGCTATGCGATGCAAAAACATAATAAAATAATATCATATATTGAGGAAGCAATGCAATATGCAAATCTTGATGAGTCCACAAATACCGTCAGGATCATCTAGGCCATATAAATGTCATATGCCACGGATGCAGTATGCGATATATGGTGTGAATGAAATGACTAAGCCGGAGTGTGACGTTGGGTTGATAGTATGTAGTATCGCAGGCTATGGGGTCCATTACAAGGGACTTCTATTCAAACCAGTCCCATACCTAAATTTGGATAGTCAGGCTCAATGTGGTAGACTCCTAATCTCAGGTTAGTCGCGTGCCTAACCAAAATTCTGGCCATTGCGAAGGTACACATATCAAATTAGTTGCGCACCACTAGCACGAGTGGATAGTGAATGAATGAATAAGATGCTAAGTATATGACTCCTGCTCAATAAGTCCACATATCAACACCGTACATCTCTGGGATCATCACCGGGGTCTAGTACACTCTAAATGCAATTATCGCCCACTTAACATGCAACCATGCAAGTGGAAGAGACCTCAATATCCGCCTAGCCAGTAATCAACCAATATCTATCTGACACGTCGATAGCGAACCCATTTATGAGCTGGTCAAACTCAGCTTAGCTATGCCCCCTACCCTTGGGCGGGTAAGGCCACACCTCCTTCTGACTGACCACGACATAGTGGGAGACGTGACCTACTGGTATTTGGCACTCGGGAGCCCATTTATCCACTCGGTCTAAATGTTGGAGCGTCTCCTGGCCACGGAGGTTTAGGAACTTTCACCCAGGGAGATTTATGGCACCCCATGTAGAAAAAGATTTCTAGTTTTCCATCTGGTCATCCACGATATGCCTATGGAGGCCACGACCCTGATGTCGCTAGGGAATACAGTAGTCATATCACAAAATGCAAGATACATAAGTCACACAGTCCAATCATGCATTAATCCTACACATACCGTGCGCTCATGTGGGATGACTCCGCCTATCGGGGAGTCCCATGAATAACCTGCCCTATGGCATATGCAATGGTCAACTATATCTCATAACAAACATGCAGATAATGCTTATGGGCATGTATCATGATGGTATGCTATCACATACTCATAATCGGCATCAATAATCAGCCTAATGAGGCCTAAGGGAAGGTCACAATGTGGACATTTAACCATCATTGTCCATCAATGTGAACATTCAACCAACATTGCTCCCAAGGAGTGGCCCTCATAGAACCAAACGTATCGTGGGCCCATGGCCTCACACAAGGACCTAATAAACATCACTATGGGCCTTACTCATAAGCCTTATATACATCACAATGGGCCTTATATACATCAAGTGGGATGTCTTACATGGGCTGCACCAACGGGCCTCATATACATCAAGTGGGCCACATCAACGGGCCGCACCAATGGGCCTCATATAGGTCACAATGGGCCATAACCCATGGGCCTCAATACATCACAATAGGCCACAACCCATGGGCTTAATGCATATCATAATGGGCCTCACTAAATGGGCTACAAAAACATCACAACGGGCCGTATCACATGAGCCTTACACATCACAATGGGCCATGTCTCATGAGCCTAATACATATCACAATAGGCCTTATACAACAGGTGGGCCTCATATATATCAAAGTGGGTCTGATGGGGTAGCCCAAGGTTTAACAAAAACAGATGAACAGTATGGTTAAAACACATTAATTAAAATGGGTCCTGCACAAACGGTAGGTGGGTCCATGCGAGTGGCCCACCACAGTTTGAATCAAATTGATAATTGCATTTTTCCTTCATCTAGGCCTCCCCAAACGGACAGGCAGAGTGGATACATCATACATCGCGGTGGGCCACACAAGTAGACAACATAGATATACAATACATACTTAAGGTGGGCCTCACGTTGGAAGCCAAAATAGGTGGACGGAGTGGCTGCAAAGTTCATCAAGGTGGGTCCCACCATCAGGACAGTGAACATACAATGCATATATCATGGTGGGCCACACCTGTCCAGCAAACAGGGTGGATGGCATGGCTAAAAATACATACATCGAGGTGCACCCACATGCGACACATCCAAATGGATGGTGTGGATAAAACATATAAATCAAGATGGGTCCACCTGCCCACACATGTGGGGTGGGCCCACAACACAAACAGATGGATGGTGTGAATAATACACATACGTTATGGTGGGGATCCACTGTCCTAACTAGGGATGGTGTGGATGATGGAGCACCGTCCAGACTTTTCTGGACAGTGGGAGATATAATGCATCAAGGTAGGTCCCACCCACACGTGTGGGGTGGGCCATACCTTGAACTGGCAGCGTGGATACAAGATGGACGGTGTGGGATGAAAACATACATCATGGTGTCCCTCACAACACCATCCAGATGGACAGTGTAAATCACCTAATTACGGTGGTCTGCACAGCACCGTCAGATGGACAGTGCATACAACACATACATCACAGAGGGCCTACACAGTAGATGAACGGTTTGGCTATAACACATCCCTCATGGTGGGGCCCACCGTCCAGTCAGTGGACGACTGGGATAAAATACATAAATCAAGGTGGCCCACATGCTGGAAAACACTCATCTCAAGTGGGTACCATCGTCCAGGGCATCTGGCACGGTGGTCCACACAGGTGGACGATGTGGATCAACATTAAGGTGGGCCATAAAAGGGGAAAGAGAGATAGGGAGAGAGAGAGAGAGGCGGTGTAGATGGAGGGACCCCGCCACTATGGGCCCCTCATATGATTACAATACATACATCAAGTTGGGTCCCATCACAAGTGGGCCATTAAATTGAAAATCAACGGTAGATCACCCACCGTTAGATCTTCTCTTCCTTCTTCCCCCAATACATCCTAGAGCTTCAATGGAACATGATTCAATGGTTGAGATTGATCATGGAGGGTGGGATTGGGTGGTAGGAAGGTGGGTCATACTAGCTTCTTTGGGGAGCTTGGACGATTGCTCTCATGGTGGCTTGGAAGATGGGTAGAGAAATGAGAGAGCGAGAGGGTTGTAAGGAGAGAGTGATGAGTGAAGGATGATGGGTGAGTGAGTGATGTGTACTTGACATGTAAAGAATGGGTTGTTTTGACTTTGGGCTTACTTTGGTAAGGGAGTGATGGGATATGTACTTGACAAGTAATGTGTACTTGATTAATGTGATTGATTGATTGATTTGAGATGTTCTCTTGGGTTTTGCAAAGCACGACATCTTCCTCAAATTGAATGCGGGCCCACATCTCATGGCTTGGGTATCGCCTCAGCACGCAGGACGAGGCCATGACACGGTCGTAAGGGTACAAATCTCGGGTTGCACCAACTTAGATTGATAGGGTAAGACTCAGGGATACGTGCAAATGCTATTCACGCATCGCGTGTCACCAGAATTTGACCGGGAGGACCGTGAAAGCCTACGGAGTGGTACGGTCTATGATACGGGCCTCACAATGAGCCCACTATATGTTTGGCTCTATGTGGGCCACTCCTTAGGAGCAATGTTGGTTAAATGTCCACATTGATGGGCAATGATGGTTAATGTCTACATTGTGACTTTTCCTTAGGCCTTTTTTAGGCCCATTCTCATGTTCTGGGTCAACCCAAATCATTGGGCCCCATTGATGTTGCATGGTCCACCATCGTTGTAGATGGATGGCTCCGTGCTACCGAATTTGACATTTTCACAGCCGAGGGCCGATCTTTATATTTTAGTTTAGATCAGTTGTTCATCTATCATCCTCACCTTGCATATAGGCTGATTATCGAGGCTGATTATCGATGCCGATAATTGATAATGGTTATCGGTACCGATTATGAGTATGTGACAGCATAACATCATGATCCATGCCCATACGCATCATTTGCATGTTTGTTATGAAGATGTGATTGACCATTGCATATGCCATAGGGCAGGTTGTTTATGGGACTCCCTAATAGGTAGAGTCATCCCACATGAGTGCACGGTATGCGCAGGATCGATGCATGATTAGACTATGTGACTCATGCATCTTGCATTTTGTGATATGTCTACTGTATGCCCTAGTGATATCAAGGTCGTTGCCTCTACAAGCATATCGTGGATGGCCAAATGGGACACCGAAAATATTTTTCTTTATATGGGGTGTTATAGATGTCCCTGTGTGAAAGTCCCTAAACCTCTGTGGCCATGAGACACTACAATGTCTAAACCAAGTGGATACATGAGCGCCCGAGTGCCGAATGCTAGCAGGCCACATCTCCTACTGTGTCGTGTTCTGTTGGAAGGGGGTGTGGCTTTATTCACCCGAGTGAGGGGGCTATAAGCTAGGCTGAGTATGACTAGCTCGTAAATGGGTCCTCTATCGATGAGCCAGGTAGGTATTCCAGACTACTATCTAGGTAAATAGTGAGGTCTTTTCCACTAGCTGGTTGTGCAGTTAGGGAGGCGGCATCCATTGTGAAGTGTACTTGACCCCGGTGATATCCTAGAGATGAGCTATACTGATATGTAGACTTACTAAGTAGGAGTTGCATACTGTGCATTTGACTCATTCATTCATTCATTCACTATCAACTCGGGCTGGTGGTGCACAATCAAATCATCGTGTGTACCTTCATAGTGGGTAGGATTTCGGTTGGGGCGCGCGACCAACCTGAGATCATGAGTTTAACACATTGAGTCTGGCTATTTAAATTGAGATATGAGACTGGTTTGTATAGAAATCCTTTGTGATGGACCCTATAGCCTGCGATACTATGTACTATCATCCCAACTTCACACGCTAACTTGGTCATTTCATTCACACAAAATATTGCATTGCATCCTCAACACATATCATTTGGCTTACTATGTTTTTGTATTGCATAGCCTGAATAAGGCTGATGATATTTATGGGCTTACCGGCATGTTTTCGCATTGCTCTGATATTGCATACTTGGCACTTATATTGCGCACACACTTACACCACCCTATAAGTTTTTATAAGCTTATGCATGACAGATGCGTGCAGGTGGCATTAGGTCGCAGTAGCATTGAGCTTGGAGCGTGTAGCTGTCTTTTGGAGCTTTAATTTTCGATATATATATTTTCTTTTCAGCACTGTATTCAACTGTTTATATTAGTGGATATGTGATGATAATGTTGACTTTGTGATTGAGGTAAACTTGTGGTTATGCTTCTTACGAAATAAATGTACGTTAGAAAATCCTCCTTGTAAGATCCCAAGATCGGAATCTGGCATATGACACTTGAAGCCGAGATGGGGTACTACGGAGGCTGTTGGCACCGGAATCGGTGATCGAGAATTTTGTGAGCCTGGTTTTCGAGTTTGGGGCGTGACATATTGCCCAGACCAAATTTTCAGGAGATGTGTGTCAGACAATGAACACCAGAGTGTCATCTCCTTTTGTCAATCTCAGGCCTATGATGATCACTTTTCTTTAAAAAGACCATGACCAAAATTCTGCAGTGCGGCTTTTATTGGCCCACTATGTTCAAAGATACTAATGAGTTTTACAAAGCTTGTGAGCATTGTCAGAAATTGGGAGGATTGTCCTGTAGAAATATGTTGCCACTGAACCCAATTCTTATCATTAAAGCATTTAATTATTGAGGAATGATTTCATGGGACCATTCCCCCAATCATTTGGAAATAATTATATCTTATTGGCAGTAGACAATATCACTAAATGGGTCGAAGCAATCCCGTGATAGAATAATAATCATAGAACGATCATTAAATTCTTAAAAGAAAACATCCTTTTCTGGTTTGGGACGCCTTCAGCCATCATTAGTGATGGAGGTTCACACTTTTGAAATAGGCCATTTGAGAACTTAATGAAGAAATATGGCATCTCTAATAAGGTAAGCATTCCATACCATCCACAAACAAGTGGGCAAGCTGAGATTCCAATAGGAAAATTAAACAAATTTTTTTAAAAAAATGGTTAACCCTAATCATAAGGATTGGTCAATCCGTATTACCGATGCTTTATGGGCTTACCTTACAGTTTTTAAGACTACCATTGGAATGTCTCCCTTCAGACTTGTCTATGGGAAAGCTCGCCACTTGGTTGTAGAGTTGGAACATAGAGCCTACTGGGCTATTAAAAATATAAATTTTAACTTAGACAACACTGGCTCACTGCACAAACTTCAATTAAATTAACTCGAAAAAAACCGAAACGATGCTTACAAAAACTCGAGAATTTATAAGGATAGGATGAAGGTATTTCATGACCGGAACATCTTTCGAAAATCATTCACACCTGGTAAAAAAGTCCTTCTGTATAATTCTCGATTACATCTTTTTTCAAGTAAGCTTCGATCTCGTTAGGCCGGTCTTTTCACTGTTACTAATGTTTATCCTCATGGGGCCATCGAGATAAAGAGTCGAACAAATGACAGTGTTTTCAAAGTAAATGGACATCGACTAAAGCCATTTGTTGAGAAGTTTAATTCAGTGAATATGTCCATACCTCTGATTGATCTCGTGTATCAGGATTGATCTGCTAGTCTGATGGAGGTGTAGTTAGGTTTATTGCTTTCATAAGATTTAAGTTTGAGATAATTTGTTTATTCAATAAGTTTAGTCTTCATGTTAACCCATTTACATGTTAAGAACTTTGAAAAAGCTTTAAATTCCCCTTCTTCAAGTACTACCTTTTCATCACTTCTCCTTTCTTTCCGTTGTCTCATCTGCATTGTATGTGTATTTCTTTTACATTGAAGACAATGTAGATTTTAGGTTCAGGGTGTGGATTAGGTAAACTAATCAGTATTTTCTTAATCGTTGAGCAAAAATTTTAATTTCCTAAATTAAAACCTGTTTGGAAAGTGATAGCTTGTGCACTTAAGAATGCATTGGGTATGATGATAAGATAGAGATTGAATTTTGAATTGTTGGAGTTTGATTAACTGAGTAGACTATCATCTAAGTTCTTTCATTTAATTGCTTAATGGGAAGTTTGAATATCATGTTGACCTAAATCACACAACACATTCAGTCCTTACGTCAAGGTTAACCATTTTTTTAAAATTTGTTTGATTTCCCTGTTGGAAATCCCAGCTTGCCCACTTGTTTGCGGGTGGTATGGAGTGTTTACCTTATTAGAGATGTCATATTTCTTTATTAAGTTCTCAAATGGCCTATTACAAAAGTGTGATCCTCCATCACTAATGATGGCTCGAGGTGTTTCGAACCGGGAAATGATATTTTCTTTTAAGAAATTAATAGCAGTTTGATGGTCATTGTTCCGGCATGGGATCACTTCGACCCATTTAGTGACATAGTTTACTGCTAGTAAAACATATAAATTTCCAAAGGATTTGGGGAATGGTCCTATGAAATCGATGCGCCAGCAATCAAATTCTTCTATGATAAGAATGAGGTTTAAAGGCATCATATTTCTATAGGACAATGCTCCCCATTTCTGATAACGCTCATATGCTTTGCAAAACTTATGAGTATCCCTGAACATACTGGGCCAATAAAAGCTGCACTACAGAATTTTGGCCGTAGTATTTTTAGCAGGAAAGTGACCACCATAAGTCTAAGAGTGACAAAAGGATATGACACTTTGGTGTTCATTGTCTGGCACACATCTCCTTAAGATTTAGTTTGGGCAATATTTGAATAAATACGGATCATCCCAGAAGAATTTGTGTACCTCAGCATAGAATTTTTTTTATCTTGCGCAATCCAATGTGTTGGCGTGGAACCTGTGGCAAGATAATTAGCAATATCCGCGAACTAAGGTGATTGAGTGACTCTAAACAATTGTTCGTTAGGGAACATGTCATTTATATGTGTCATCTTAATGGAATCAAAGAGATCAAGGCGGGAAAGGTGGTCAACCACTACATTTATTACTCTCTTTTTATCTTTTATTCATAGATCAAATTCCTAAAGTAAAAGGATCCATCTTATCAAGCGGGGCTTAGCATTATTCTCAGAAAGAAGATACTTGAGCGCCGCATGATCCATACAGATGATGATCTTGGATCCAATCAGGTATGACCTAAATTTGTCCAAAGCAAATACTATGGTTAAGAGTTCCTTTTCCATAGTAGTGTAATTCACTTGGGTAAGATTTAAGGTTCTACTTGCATAATGCATAACATAGGACCTCTTATCTTTTCTCTGACCTAATACCGCCTCAAGAGCATAGCCAAACACATCGCACATAAGTTCAAAAGGGATGCTCCAATCGGATGGCTGTATGATAGGTTCGGTGGTTAACATGCCCTTGAGCTTAGAAGAAGCTTCTTGACATTGTTTAGTCCACTTGTATGGTACATCCTTTTGAAGTAGATTACATAAAGGATGAGAGAGGTGATTAAAGTCCTTTATGAATCTTCTATAAAATCTGGCATGTCCATAGAAGGATCGCACATCACGTATGTTTGTGGGAGGAGGTAAGTTAGAGATAAGATCAATTTGAGCCTTATCTACCCCAATCCTTTGGAAGAGATGATATGTCCCCAGACAATTCCCTTATGAACCATGAAGCGACACTTCTCCCAATTACGTACCAAATTCTTTTCCTCACATCGCTTTAGTACATTTTTTAAAATTTTCAAACATTCGCTGAAAGATGGATTAAAGACCGAGAAGTCATCCATGAGGACCTATAAATATTGCCCCACCATATTAGAAAAAAATACTTAACATACATTGTTGAAAAGTGGTGGAAGCATTACATAGTCTAAATGACATCCTTCGGTAAACAAAGGTGTTGTAAGGACATGTAAATGTCGTCTTTTCTTGATCTTCAAGGGTTATCTCGATTTGATTCTAGCCCAAATATCCGTAAAGGAAATAGTAATAGGAATGCCAACTAGCTTTTCTAAAATTTAATCAATGAAGGGTAAAGGAAAGTGGTCGTCCTCATGACGGTATTCAAATTCCTATAGTCAATGCACATTCTCCAACAGCTAGTGATCCTAGTTGGCACGAGTTCATTGTCAGTATTGGCTATGATGGTGATTCCTGACTATTTAAGAACCACCTGAGTTGGACTCACCCATTGAATATCGGATATTGGGTATATGATACCCACATCTAATAGCTTAAGAACCTCGACCCTAACTACTTTCTTCATGTTTTGATTTAGTCTATGTTGTGGTTGCCGGGAGGTCTTCGTATTATCCTTGAGATGAATGTGGTGAGTACAAACCAAAGGGTCAATTCCCTTGAGGTCCGCAATCGATCATCTAAGGGCTCCTTTGTGCTCAGTGAGAGTAAATATAAGTATACTCTCCTATTCTTGCTCCAGGTGGAAATAAATCACCATTGGGTATGTATCATCTTAACCTAAATAGACATATTTCAAATCAGATGGTAAAGGTTTTAGGTCAAGCTTCGGTGCCCTGAGGTTAGACGGTAGAGGCACTACATCAGTTGGGGCGATTCTTCAAATTGTGGCCTCCATCAGTTAACTTCAAGTACCGGCACAGTATCAAGCATGACATCTGACTTCCTAATTGTATCATCATCAAAATCATGGGAGTTGCCAAACACGTCTCTAGAGGGTCAGAGGATAAGGTCATCAGGGTTCTATCTTCCACAAATGAATCAATCATGTTAATGTCGTGGGTATCATCATCATCCTCCACCTGTTTGCTCATATTGAAGAAAATATTGAGCTCTAATGTCATATTCCCGAAAGATAGATTCATGACTTCCTTCCTACAATTTATGATTGCATTTGATGTAGCAAGGAATAGGTGACCATGGATGACAGGAATTTGAGTACTCATGTCCACGATGGGTTGATTATTCAAGACGATAAAATCTACTGGGTAGTAGAATTTGTTAACCTGGACCAACACATCCTCAATTATTCCTCTTAGTATAGGAACTGAACAATCGGCAAGTTGTAATGTGGTCCGGGTGGGTTTTAATTCACCCAGATGTAACGCCCTGAAATTCGAGGGTCGAGAAGCAACTCGACTCTCGAGTTCCAGAACATCACTTATGCAACATAGATAATGATGGTTAAATGTTGTCTGTGTTAGAGCAATAAACATGAGTGAGATTATACCAAAACAGTAATTCATACTCCAGATTAATTGTATAAAGGCAAGCGGAAGACAGAAACTGTATATATATATATGTAGAAGAAAACAAAACCATTTCATTCTCTAGAGTATGAATCCATCTGAGTCACCATATACATATATCTGTTTTATAAACAAAATGTCAAAAGTACAACTAAGGAGTAATCTCTGCAAGACCCGTCGATCCTGGCAGACTAGTCGAAGACACCAGAATACTACATAAATGAGAACTCGTCCTGGTCCTCGCTATAGTTTGGCTCAGCCACCTGAGTTGTCATCTCGTCTATACCTGAGACAAAGTCTGGTTGGTGTGTACAACACCGTCTTGTAACGTGGGAGTGAGTAGCTAACTTAGTGGAACAATAAAGCATAGGTTAACATGTAATCGACTCAGTCAAGCAATAATGATAAAGCAATATAATCAAACACTCCTAACTACTCTTATTAATGCAAGTATGAATGCAGTCATGATGTATGCCCTCACCACACACTCTCTCGTGTGACAACATCTTACGATCACGGCATGCTTGCATTCCTCAGTGCTCCACATCTTCCAGGTACATGCAATGCATGATGAACATGATTACCGAGTTGTTATTAGTTCATTTCAAACAGCAATATTGGGAAACTAAGGTACCTCTCTTGTATCATTCCCAAACATGATCCATTCTAGGGTCGTCAGTCCTAAATAATCTCAGACGATGGTGTGTTTTTTAGGTCACTGCAAAGGCTACTAGGGCTGTTACGCACAAAGGTTACACCCCTCCCCCATCACTTTTTTAACGATTCATCACTATACAGATACAGGCCCAGTTCATACTCTATACATTGTGGCAAAACTCATCGCCTCACCGCAAATTCAAACTATACTCGAGGTCACTACAAAGGGCTTGTCACAAATCAGTATAGGCCAACAGCTCGAATACAGTGTCCCATACCACCGTATTTGGCTCACGAGTTAATGTTGCTCACTGGTCACAACGGGGAGGCACGTGGCCCCAGCGTAGACCAACAGCTCGACCACGGTGTCCCATATCATCATGCCCGGCTCATGAGTCTTAGCAGATCGAGGTACCATGGTTAACGGGATTCCACTGGTAAGTTTGGTACCCTAAGTTCAAGCAGTAGCGACCAAACATGGTGAACATATATTAGACATATCGAGTTACTTGACGAGCCTGGCTAGCTCGAGCACACAATCAGCTGAACGACATGAAGTGCATAAGCACTTCGTGTGGCCTAACCACTGTCGCAACCGAAGTCCGACTCAGGTTCGTCAAACACATCTTACGTGGTGACATGAATCACAACCACGATCTCAAGTCTAGTACCGATTGTCTGGACTATAAACATAGCCTCAAACTCAATCAATCCTTATTCATAGTATGTGGAGTAAAGCATAACAAACAAAGTAATTCAAGCATGTTAACAAGCATGTCATAAAGCATGTTATAAGGCATGTTGTAAAACGCTATATAAACAATAATACAAATACATATGTTTCATAAGTAAGTGGTTTAAGTAAACAGCCACATGGAGGAAATCATACAGGTCTCTAAGGTAGTTGAGAATCCCATCTCAACACCTATCTAAGGCACCATTATCCAAGCACTTACTCTCACAAGCATTTTCACAAACACTTAGAATACACTATTTCAACATACATAGTGTATGTTAGTAAAACATGTATTAGGGCGAATCCTTTCGCTAAGCAAGTATTTTACGCATATATAGCATGTTCATACAGCAAATAGTCATGGCAAACACATCTCCAAAATATATACATATACGGTACTTTCTACAATACACTATTTCTACATACATAGTGTATATTAGCAAAACATGTATTAAGGTGAATCTTTTCGCCAAATAAGTATTTTATCCATTTATCATATATTCATACAATAAATAATCATGGAAAACACATTTCCAAATTTTATACGATATGGTATTTTCTACGAATACCTAGAATATGTAAAATTCCATATTCTACATCTTTAATCGAAATGGGAAACAAACAGCACTTTGTACATATGCAATTGCATGCAGATTATGAATCTATCATTATCTGACATTGAAAGAGTTGAAAACCGTAACCTATACACCTAAAGTCCTCACCTTTTACCATAGAATCGTAACAAATTAGGTAGGTTTGCAAAGCTTCCGTATTCGGCAATCCGGTAACCTATAGAATGAAATAGGTTAGCTATTTCATAACCTACAACCCTTATAACTCCAAAACAGGTTAGGGTCAGGGTTTCTTACCTAGAAACGACGTCAGAATCGCCGAGAAAGTGACAAGAACGGAGTGGTGGAGCTTGGGTAGTGGAAGGAAACAGTAGCAGGGAGTTTCTCCCACTTCTCTCACTCTTTGTCTCTCTTTTCTCACTTCTCTCTCTAGGGTTTCTCTCAAATTCATATGGCTGTGAGAGAGAGAGTTCTAAGGTCCTTATATAGCCTAAAATTGCACTAAACTAGACTAAGGTCAAGGTATACTTGGGTTATAACCAAAGTGACACTGTTTCAGCTCAACGGAGGATTTCTGGCGGGCCTCCCTGAGCCAAAGGTCGGACTTAAGGTCAGCAACCTTGGATCTAGATGAAGTTATGTTTTTGTTTCAGTCGGATACCCAGATCACGCGTGGCGGACCAGTTTCAGTTCAATGGTCAGCGTATCTCGATCCAAAATTCCAAGTACATGTAAATGTTTATGAAATTTTTCCTGATCCGAGGGTGTATTTGGGTCAGATTCTGACGGTCTGGTTTCTTACAAATTGACCGCAAGTAACAAGTCTCAGATTACTATTTAAGATATTTATTTTGCAAAGAAAATAAGTGTTTTCACACTCTCTCGCTCCGAACTCAAGCGAATAGCTGAGGGACACCGGCTGGATTTGATTTCTGAGATAGTTGTCAAGCCCAGCGAGGCGGTCCTAAGTCCTTAACCTCGTATTATTCGGACTCCCGATGTGCGGTCTAGACCTAATACAGAGTTTCAATGTGTTCCCGAGAGCAGTCAGGTAATGAGTTTGATCCTAAACTTTAGGGTAACCTAGCGTCAATGATTCTACAAGTTTTGAGTCTTGTAGATCGTATTTAAAGTGATTCAAACCGATTTCATGGCTAATCTTGTTTAGTACTTAGTTAACTTTGTCAAATTTCTAAAGGATTTAATCCTAAGTGATTTCTGGTTGAGGTGGTACTTGGGTCTTTGTATGGAAATTTACGAGTTTTTATAATCTAACCCCCTTAAACAAAAATTTTATCCTTGAAATTTGTACCTTTTCGTACTCCTCTAGAATCTGAGGGTAGTTCTTTCTTACCTCGGCCTCTGTCTCCCACGTAGCTTCGTCCTCTGTATGATGTGTCCACAGTACCTTCACGATTGGAATCACCTTGCTACGCAGTACCTGCTCCTTCCTATCAAGGATACACGTCGGACGCAGCTCATACGTAGCATCCTCGCTCAGCTGTACTTGCTCCCATTTGATGATATGTGAAGGATCAAGAATGTACTTCTTCAGCATAGATACATGAAATACGTTGTGTACAGCTGCAAGTGGTGTGGGCAAAGCGAGACGATATGCCACAGCACCCACTCGATCCAGTATCTGGAACGGACCAATAAACCTCAGTGTGAGCTTCCCCTTCTTCCCGAACCGAAGGACTCCCTTCATAGGGAAAACTCGGAGGAATACATGATCACCAACCTCGAACTCTAGCGGTCACTGCCTCGTATCGGCGTAGCTCTTCTGCCTGCTCTGCGCTGTAAGAAGTCGACGCCTGATAATGTCGATCTTCTCTGAGGTCGCCTGTACCAACTCTGGGCCAATCAGACTAAGCTCGCCAACCTCAGCCCAGTAATGCGGCGCTCTGTAAGGGTGACCATATAAGGCCTCATATGGCGCCATACCAATACTCGCCTAGAAGCTGTTGTTGTAGGCGAACTCTGCATAAGGTAGACAATCATCCCAACTGTCCTTGAAGTCTAACACACATGCTCGCAACATATCCTCCAGAATCTGATTCACCCGCTCTATCTGCCCGTCAGTCTGAGGATGAAACGCCGTACTGAACTTCAACTTCACACCCATCGCTTCCTGGATACGAGTCCAGAAGATGGATGTGAACCGAGTGTCTCTGTCCGACACGATCTCTAAAGGGACCCCATACAGACAGACGATCTCTCTGATGTATAATCTATCCAGCTTCTCTGCAGAGTTCGTGACTCTGATAGGGAGAAAATGGGCTGATTTGGTCAACCGGTCCACAATCACCTAAATGGAATCGTGTCTCTTCCTCGTCTTTGGCAACCCTGATATGAAATCCATGGAAATGAAGTCCCACTTCCATTCTTCTATGGGCATGGGCTGAAGCAGTCCAGGAGGTCGGCGATGTTCTGCCTTGACCTGCTGGCACGTCAGACAACGAGACACATACTCAGTGATGTGGGCCTTCATGTTATCCCACCAATACGACTGTCTCATATCCCGGTACATCTTCGTGCTACTAGGATGCATCATAAGCTTCGAGTTATGGGCAGACTCGAGAAGCTCATGTCTCAAGTCAGGTATGTCAGGAACGCATAGGCGGCCACAGAATCGTAGACCCCCATCAGAACCAACTCTCCACTTGGAGTCCTCGACGTCGCTAGCTTTCTCTCAAAGCTCAGACAACCGCTCATCGCCCTTCTGGGCCTCAATGATCCTGTCATCAATAAGTGGTCGCACCCGAACGTGCGCAACACACTCAAATGACTCCTCCACGGTGAGTCTCTGCTCGAAGTCCCGCACGAACTCAACAATGTCCCACTCTGCTATCATTAACGGAGCCGCAAATGCTATAGCCTTCTAGCGGCTCAACGCATCTACCACAAGGTTCACCTTGCCCGGATGGTAGGAAACCTCGAACTTGAAGTCCTTCAAGGTCTCCATCCATCGGCGTTGTCTCATATTCAAGTCTCGCTGCATGAATATGTACTTAAGGCTCTTGTGGTCGTAGAAAAGCTTGAATCCTCTCCGTAGAGGTAATGTCTCCAGAGCTTCAATGCAAAGATGACAGCTGCCAACTCCAGGTTGTGTTTAGGGCAATTCTCCTCGTGCTTCCTTAATTGTCTCGAGGCATACGAAATCACCCTATCCTTCTACATAAGGACACAACCCAAACCAACGCGAGATGCGTCAGTGTATATCATGTACTTAACTCCTTGCTCTGGTAATACTAGCACAGGGGTGGACGTCAACATGTCCTTCAGCTCCTTGAAAGCTGCTTCCACCTTCTCATTTCAGGCGAACTTCAGGTCCTTCCGTGTCAACTGAGACAACGGCCTGGCAATCTTCGAGAAATTCTGAATGAAGCGTCTATAATACCTTGTCAGACCAAGAAAACTTCTCACCTCGATAACCAAGCCAGGCTGCTGCCAATCCTGAACCGTGGCTACCTTAGCAAGGTCCACTGCTATCCCATCTTTGGACACCACATGTCCGAGGAACTTGACTTCCTCCTACCAGAAGTCGCACTTCTTATACTGCGCGAACAACTGGTTCTTCTTCAACGTATCCAACACCGCTCTCAGGTGCTCCTCGTGCTCCTCCCGACTCGTAGAGTATATCAGAATGTCATCAATAAAGACGATGACGAATCGGTATAGGAATGGCCAAAATACCCGGTTCATCAGGTCCATGAACACGGCCGGTGCGTTCATAAGACCGAACGACATCACTAGAAACTCGTAGTGCCCAAAGCAAGTCCTGAAAGCTGTCTTCTGCACGTCCTCATCTCTGACGCGCAGCTGATGATACCCTGACTGCAGATCAATCTTTGAAAAATAACTCGCCCCCTTCAACTGATCAAACAGATCATCTATCCTGGGCAAAGGATACTTGTTCTTCACCGTGACCTGGTTCAACCTATGGTAATTAATACATAACTGTAGCGTCCCATCATTCTTCTTCACAAATATGACAGGTGCTCTCCAAGGAGACACACTATGTAACGCCCTGAAAATCGGGGGTCGAGCATAAACTCAACTCTCGAGTTCCAGAACATCACTTATGCAACAAAATAAATAATGATTGAATGTTGACTGTATTCGTGCATTAAACACGAGTGAGATTAAGCCAAAACAACATATCATACTCCAGAGACAGTTAAATTGCAAGCGGAAGACTGTGATAGACATATAAAATATATAAACTATGATGAGTCTCCAGAGTATGATGATGTTACCAGGTTAATTAATTATAAGTACAATTCTAAAATATACCTAATGTGAGGATATGTAATGTCTTCTATACCAAGTACCATAGCCCCGTCAATACAATATCAGGTCTTCAAAGACCTGCCAGAGAGATACAGATAGGAGAACTCCTCCTCATCACCATAGAAGTAGTCCGGTTCTGCTTCATAAGCATTGTCATCACCTGAAACTCAACAAATCTGGTTGGTGTGTACAACACCGTCCCGTAACGTGGGAGTGAGTGATCAACTCAGTGGAACAGTAAAGCATAGGTTAACATGTTATCAACTCAGTCAAGCAGTAATGATAAAGCAGTACAATCAAACAATGCTAAGTACTCTTATTAATACAACTATGAAATGACATGATGAATGCCCTTACCAAACCACCCTCATGCGACATCATCTTAAGTTCGCGAATGCGTCCATCCCTCAGTGCTCCACATCTACCAGGCACATGCAGTGCGATGATGAGCATAATTACCGAGTAATTATTAGTTCATTTCAAACAGCAGTATTGGGAAACTAAGGTACCTCCCTTGTATCATTCCCAAACATGATCCATTCTAGGGTCGTCAGTTCTAGTTAATCTTATACGATATTATGGTTTGAGAGGCGTAGCGAAGGCATCACAAAGGGCTCGTCACCCGTCAGCACGGATACAGATCTCACCGTATGTGGCTCAATTGCTGACTGTCAGCTCGAGTACAGGTCTCACCATACTCGGCTCAATCACTAGCCGTCAGCTCGAATACAGGTCTCACCGTACTCGGCTCAACTCATACTCTAGTTGCTGTGAAAGACTCGTCACCAATCACAGACCTTGGAGTATACTCGAAGATACTACGGAGGACTCGTCGCCCGTCGATGCAGTACAGGTCTCACCGTACTCGGCTCTCGCCGTAAGTATCGACAGCTCGAATATAGTGTTCCATACCACCATAATCGGCTCACGAGTCTGGTTGCTCACTGGTCACTACGGGGAGGCACGTGGCCCAAGCATAGGCCGACAGCTCGACCACGGTGTCCCATACCACCATGCCCGGCTCATGAGTCTTAGCGGATCGAGGTACCATGGTTAAAAGGGATTTCACTAGTAAGTTTGGTACCCTAGGTTCAAGCAATTGCGTCCAAACATGGTGAACAAACATTAGACGGATCGGGTTACTTGACGAGCTCGGCTAGCTCGAGCGCACAACAAGTTGAACGACATGAAGTGCATAAGCACTTTGTGTGGCTAACCACTATCGCCAACCGAAGTACGACTCGAGTTCGTCGAACACATCTCACGTGACAAATGAATCGCAGCCACGAATTCAATTCTGGTACCGATTGTCTAGACTATAATCATAGCCCCAAACACAATCAAGTGCAGATAGATAAAGCAGTAGTGGATCAAGATTCAACACATACAATCAAGGTCTGGTATTATCCGTTTAGGACTGCTAGCGCTGTTGCACGCACTCGTTTCTCCGCTCCCCCCTCACCCATGACGGATCATACGACGTAAATATAAATTTAAACATATGCATTACATAGTTATAATCATAAAGCAGTTGAGCATGTTATGAATCACAACACAAGCATGAGTTTATACATGTTCAATTCCTAATCACACAACTATCCATGGAGATCATACACATAGTTAAAAGAGGTTGAGAATCATATCTCAACACCCTTATACATTACAATTTGCTAACTACTACTCATTCAGACATTTCAAGAAACACTTAAACAAACATACATCAACATACATGACATATGTCGATCACATAGGCATTAGGCCAAATCCTTTCACTAGGGAGTTGCCCCAATCATAACACGCGTACACCCACGACGGATAGTCATGACAAGCAGGAATCCAAGTTCCATATTCATTCAATCATTTCCACAAACACTTGGGCCACACATTTTAGCATATATGGTGTATATTGGCCGTGGCGTGATTTAGGGCAAATCCTTTCGTCAAAGGGGTATCGCCAATACAACAATCATGAATCCATGACAATTAGTCATGGCGAGCACGAATGAGAATTCTATACTCATTTAATCATTTTCACAAACACTTAGAATACACTATTACAACATATATGGTGTAAGTTAGCAAAACATGTATTAGGGCTATCCTTTAGCCAAGTGAGTATTTTATCCATGTATAATATATTACTACAGCAAATAATCATGATAAATACATCTCCCAATATTTATACATATACAGTATTTTCTACAATACGCATTTTCAACATACATAGTGTATATAAGCAAACATGTATTACGGCGATTCCTTTCGCCAAATAAGTAATTTATCCATATATTATATAATCATATGACAAATAATCATGGCAAACACATCACTAAAATATACACGTATACGGTACTTCTTACAATACCGTATTTCTACATACATGGTGTATATTAGTAAACATGTATTTAGGCGAACCCTTTCGCCAAATGAGTATTTTATCCATACATCATATATCCATACGACAAATAAACATGTCAAATACATTTCCATAAAAAATACATATACGGTATTTTATACGAATACCTAGAGTATGTGAAATTCCAAATTCTACAATTCTAATCGAAACAGAAAACGGAAAGCACTTTGTACATGTGCAATTGCATACAGATCATGAATCTACCATTATCTGACATTGAAAGCATTGAAAACCGCAACCTATACACCTAAAGTCCTCACCTTTTGTTGTAGAATTGCAACGGAATCGATAGGTTTGTCTAGCTTCCGTATACGACAACTAGGCAACCTAGAGAAGGTAATAAGTTAGCTATTTCATAACCTACAACAATCAAATCCCCCAAACAGGTTAGGGTTAGGGTTTATTACCTAGAAATGACAGGAATCGCGAAAAGCAAAGAAGAATGAGGTGGTTAAGCACCGATAGCAGCAGGGTAGAGCGGCGGGGAGATCTTCCCACAACTCCCACACATTCTCCTTCTTTTCCCTCTCTCAAAATCCAAATTCGTATGACTGCCATGAGAGAGGGTTTAAGGTCCTTATATAGTCTCAAAACTCACTGAAATAGACTCCTGTTCAAGGGGTACGACTATTATATGTATTTCGGCACTTTTCCAGCTCAAAAGAGGGTTTCTGGTGGCCCTCCTCGAGCCAAACGTCAGGCTTAAGCTCTCAACACATGGATCTACGTGGGATTACGCTTTCAACTCGATCGGATTCCCAGATCGCACGTGGCGGACCATTTTCAGTTCGACAGTCGGTGGGCCACGATCCGAAATTCCAAGTACATGTAAATGTTCATGAAATTTTTCCTGATCCAAGGGTGTAATCTGGTCTGTTCTGACGGTCTGGTTGCTTAATACTGATCCGCAAGCGAATAGTGCCAGATCACTATTCCAGATATTTATTTTGTAAAGGAAAGAGTGATTTTCACACTCTCGCTCCGGACTCAAGCGAACAGCCGTGGGACATCAGCTGGATTTGCTTTCCGAGGTGGTTGTCAAGCCCAGCGAGGCGGTCCTAAGTCCTTAACCTCGTATTGTTCGGACTCCCGATGTGCGGTCCATATCAGATACGGAGTTTCGAGATGCTCCCGAGAGTAGCCGGGTAATGAGATTGATCCTAGATTTCAGGGTAACCTAGCGTCAATGATTTCACAAGTTTTGGATCTTGCAGATCATATTTAAAGTGATTCAAATGGATTTCGTAGCTAATCTAGTTTAGCACTTAGTTAACTTTGTCACATTTCTAAAGGATTTAATCCTAAGTGATTTCCGTCTGAGGTGGTACTTAGTCCTTCGATGTTTGTATATAGAGTGATCCAAGTTTTACTACTTAGTTAGTTTAAGATAGTGTCTAGGGCGAAAATGCTTTGAGAAATTGAAAGCACAAGGTAGTGAAGGGTGGGATTTGTGAAGAAAATGGTTTGAAAAGGGATTTGAGGCTTTAATTGAGCGTTTAAGAAGTTAAACCTGTGTTAGGATTGATCCATTGCCTAAGGACGTCTAATTCCATGTTGGCAAAAATCTGGGGTGTTACAATCTACCCCCCTTAAAACAAAAATTCGTCCCTGAAATTGGCTAAGGGTAATAAGAGAAGATTTCTATCATTTTATTTGCCTAAGACTTATTGGTTCCAAGTTTCTACACGTGGTAGGGTATGTACTAGCTGGTTCATTTTAGTCTACCCCCCTTAAAACTTATTTCTTTATCCATGTCTCATACCCTGATGGTTTGCTACAATTTATTTCTTTACCTATTTGGAGTCTTGACGATAATTTCCACCAATTTAGAATAAGATAGCTGTTTTCATTATTTGACCAACACGGAGAGACGGTAATAGTGGGCTCGATACCGATACATCGATCATCTACCGGGCCAGGGTAGGAAGCTCATCGTATTACTTCCGAATCCTGGTGGATCCTGGTCTTCTGCTCGGCCAAGCAGTGAGTCCATTGGTAGTCGCCCAGGATTGAGAATTGGGTCAAGCCGCGAATGCTTTGCAGTTGTATATTTCAATAACTCCGTAGTCCGATCACTCTAGAAACGTAGGGAATGTCCATCATTGAAAGGCTCAAATTGTCTATTCTAAGGTTGCCCTTTAGGTCTTAGTCTAAGAGAGTCCTCATTATTATCTATGTCAAAGGAAATGGGGAATCAAATCTTACTAGATCATCCTAAAACGGTTTCTCATAATAGAACCTGCTAGGGCTTCTATAATGTGCGTATGTTAATGAGCACCGTTTCGATCCTGGGCCAGTGGAGTAGGGTCCACCACGCTTCCGCTGCGCCACCCAGATCAAAGAAATGCAATAGGTGACCTAAACAAATTGGGCTCATAATGTTCTACCTCCCTTAAAATTTTATTTTCACCCTCAAGGCTCAAGATTTATGTCCTGCTCCGTATATCGGAACAAGGTGTAATTTAGGACCTATCATTAAATCCAAGGGATATAGAAATTTTCTCTAGGTATAATCCAAAGTCTATTCTTATACACTAGCTGATTTCAGATCATTTCTAATACAAGAAATTATTCATCGTATAGGGTCAAACGTTGTTTAAGTGGAATTGAGTTGTCCGTACTTGACGCTCGAGCATTTCACACATGCTCACACCAGCTAAGAGGGTCATAGGGTTCACATTATTAACTCGTTGGATTTCCTATACAGTCAGGTCTGTTGAAATCTAGGAGTACCGCTCTAGGTCCAAAACTCCAAGAGTCTATTTGTCAAACAACCATTTACTCAAAAAGCTTAAGTTATCAGAGTGTGGTGGGTTAATGTATATCAAGGGACTTTATCACTGCATCACTACTTGGCCAATGGTCTTAAGTTGTATTAAAATGGGACTGTATTACTAATTCCACTTCGGAATTGGGAATGACATATTTGGCAGGAGGGTGGGAGGGGATTAAAATTAATGGTATAGGCTTTGAAAAATGAGCCTTGTGTCGGAAAGTGTGAGATGGGATTTCCAAATCCCAGGAATCGAAATTTCTAAGTGTTAGTTGAAAGGAAATCTCAGAATTTACTTTTAATTGCACACACTCCAAACATGGTATTGGAAAACATGGGATACACCAATCTAGGAACCATATCCTACACGTACATTTATTATTACTTATACGATTCTATCCACCTGAAACTCACCTAATGCAGTTGGTCGAACGGGCCCTAAACGTCCTCGAATAAAGCCATGGAAAAATGAAGGAAAGGGAGAAAAGGGCTGGGATCATTGGGTCTCCACGGATTGGAAGCTCAACAGGTATTGCAGGGGCCTAAAAGAGAGGGGTTTACGAAGGAGAATGGAGAGAACAGGTGGGTGAGGAAGCTCCCACGAGTTTTGAGTTCCAATGGGCGTGTGTGTAACGCCCTGAATTTTTGCCAACCTGGGATTAGATGTCCTTAGGCAATGGGTCGATCCTAATACCTCATTAAACTTGTCAGAACTGAATCCCAAAGTCTAAAGCCGCCTTTGAACTCATTTCCTTCACAAATCTCACCCTTCATCACCTTGATCTTCTAATTTTTCTAAGAACTTTCACCCTAGACACTATTTTAAACTAGCTAAGTAGTATAACTTGGATCACTTTATATACAAACTACAAAGGCCTGAGTACCACCTCGACCAGAAATCACTTAGGACTAAATCCTTTAGAAATGAGACAAAGTAACTAGGTGTGAAACCAGATTAGCTATGAAATCCGTTTGAATCGCTTTAAATACGATTTGCAAGACCCAAAACTTGTAGAATCATTGACGCTAGGTTACCCTAAAATCTAGGATCAATCTCATTACCCGGCTGCTCTCGGGAGCACATCGAAACTCCGAATCAGATCTGGACCGCACGTCGGAAGTCCGAATAACTCGAAGTTAAGGAATTAGGACCGCCTCACTGGGCTTGACAACCATCTCGGAAATCAAATCCAGCCGATGTCCCACGGCTGTTCGCTTGAGTCCGGAGCGAGAGAGTGTGAAAACACTTGTTTTCTTTAAAAATAAATATCTTGAATAGTAATCTGAGACTCATCGGTTGCGGATCAGTTTTAAGCAACCAGACCGTCAGAATCTGACCAAATTACACCCTCGGATCAGGAAAAATTTCATACACATTTACATGTACTCGACATCTCCGATCGAGACCCACTGACCGTCGAACTGAAACTGGTCTGCCACGTATGATCTGGGTATCCGACCGAACCGAAAACTTAATAGAACGTAGATCCAGTGTTAGTGAGCTTAAGTCTGACGTTTGGCTCAAGGGGAGCCACCAGAAACACTCTTTTGAACTGGAACATCACCGAAATGCTTATAATAGCAATAACCCTTGAACCTGAGTCTATTTTGGGAAGGTTTTAGGCTATAAAAGGACCTTAAACCCTCTCCCATTCCAGCCATACGAATTTGGATTTGAGAGAGAGAAAAGAGAGAGAAAGTGAGGGAGAAGTGGGAGCTTCTCCCTGCCGTACTTCCCTGCCGCTCCACGGGCTGCACCGCCTCTTTCCAGACGCTTTTCTGGCGATACCGACTCCGTTTTAAGGTAATAAACCCTAACCCTAGACCTGTTTTGAGGTGTATAGGCTATAGGTTATGAAATAGCTAACCTGTTTCGTTCTCTAGGTTGCCAAACTCCCGTATACGGAAGCTTAGCGAACCTATCAACTCCGTTACGATTCTACGACAAAAGGTGCGGACTTTATGTGTATAGGTTATGGTTTTCAACGCTTTCAATGTCAGATAATGATAGATTCATGATCTGCATGCAATTGTACATGTACAAAGTGCTTTCCGTTTTCAGTTTCGATTAGAATCGTAGAATTTGGAATTTCACATACTCTAGGTATTCGTATAAAATACCGTATACGTATTTTTTATGGAAATGTGTTTGACATATTTATTTGTCGTATGGATATATGACGTATGGATAAAATACTTATTTGGCGAAAGGATTCGCCTAAATACATGTTTACTAATAAACACTATGTATGTAGAAATACGGTATTGTAAGAAGTACCG
This sequence comes from Magnolia changhungtana, assembly GCA_030180095.1. Classification (NCBI taxonomy): domain Eukaryota; kingdom Viridiplantae; phylum Streptophyta; class Magnoliopsida; order Magnoliales; family Magnoliaceae; genus Magnolia; species Magnolia changhungtana. The sequence goes on from JASAUF010000554.1 coordinate 4,398,951, forward strand.
TATACATGTATATTTTAACGATGTGTTTGTCATGATTAATCGTCGTATAAATATATTATGTGCGTATAAAATAATTGCTTGGTGAAGGGAATCGCTGTAATACATGTTTGCTTGTATACAGTATGTATGTTGAAAATGCGTATTCTAGAAAATACTGTATACGTATAAATTTTGGAGATGCATTTATCATGATTATTTGCTGTAGTAATATATTATACATGGATAAAATACTCACTTGGCTAAAGGATAGCCCTAATACATGTTTTGCTAACATACACCATGTATGTTGTATTAGTGTATTCTAAGTGTTTGTGAAAATGACTGAATGAGTATAGAATCCTCATTCGTGCTCGCCATGACTAATTGTCATGGATTCATGATTGTTGTATTGGCGATACCCTTTTGACGAAAGGATTTGTCCTAAATCACGCCACGGCCAATAGACACCATATATGCTAAAATGTGTGGCCCAAGTGTTTGTGGAAATGACTGAATGAATATGGAACTTAGATTCCTGCTTGCCATGACTATCCGTCGTGGGTGTACGCGTGTTATGATTGGGGCAACTCCCTAGTGAAAGGATTTGGCCTAATGCCTATGTGATCAACATATGTCATGTATGTGGATGCATGTTTGTTTAAGTGTTTCTAGAAATGTCTGAATGAGTAGTAGTTAGCAAATTGTAATGTATAAGGGTGTTGAGATATGATTCTCAACCTCTTTTAACTATGTATATGATCTCCTTAGATTGTTGTGTGATTATGAATTGAACATGTATAAACTCATGCTTGTGTTGTGATTCATAACATGCTCAACTGCTTTATGATTATAACTATGTAATGCATATGTTTAAATTTATATTTACGTTGTATGATCCGTCATGGGTGATGGGGGAGCGGTGCAACGAGTGCGTGCAACAGCCCTGGTAGCCCTAAACGGATAATACCATACCTTAATTGTATGAGTGAAATCTTGATCCATTACTGCTTTATCTATCTGCAAGTTATCATGTTTGGGGCTATGATTATAGTCCAGACAATCGGTACCAAAATTGAATTCGTGGCTGCGATTCATTTGCCACGTGAGATGTGTTCGACGAACCCGAGTCGTACTTCGGTTGGCGATAGTGGTTGGCCACGTGAAGTGCTTATGCACTTCATGTCGTTCAACTTGTTGTGCGCTCGAGTTAGCCGAGCTCGTCAAGTAACCCGATCTGTCTTATGTATGTTCACCATGTTTGGTCGCTACTGCCTGAACCTAGGGTACCAAACTTACCAGTGAAATCCCTTTTAACCATGGTACCTCGATCCGCTAAGACTCATGAGCCGGGCATGGTGGTATGGGACACCGTTGTCATTTGTCGGCCCTACTGGCGGGGCCACGTGCCTCCCGTAGTGACCCGGTGAGCAACCGGACTCGTGGCCGATTATGGTGGTATGAGACACTATATTCGATTTGTCGATACTACGGCGAGAGCGAGTACGGTGAGACACGTACTCGTCTTTGACGGCGATGAGTCCTCTGTAGTATCTTCGAGTATACTCAAGGTGGTGATTGGCGACGAGTCTTTCACGGCAAGCCCCGGAGTATGAGTTGAGCCGAGTACGGTGAGACTGTATTCGAGTGCGACGGCTAGTGATTGAGCCGAGTACGGTGAGACACTGTACTCGGTGACGGTCAAGACAATTGAGCCGGATACGGTGAGATCGTATCCGTCTTGACGGTGTGACGAGCCCTTTGTGATGCCTTCGCTACGCCTCTCAAACCATAATATCGTATGAGATTAACTAGAGGGTGACGACCCTAGAATGGATCATGTTTGGGAATGATACAAGGGAGGTACCTTAGTTTCCCAATACTGCTGTTTGAAATGGACTAATAATAACTCGGTAATCATGATCATCATCGCACCGCATGTGCTTAGTAGATGTGGCGCACTGAGGTAGTTAAGCATTCGCGAACGTAAGATGATGTCGCATGAGGGTGGTTTGGCAAGGGCATACAGCATCATGTCATTTCATTCTCGCACCTAATAAGAGTAGTTAGAATTGTTTGATTTGTACTGCTTCATCATTACTGCTTGATTGAATTGATAACATGTTAACCTATGGTTTACTGTTCCACTGAGTTGATCACTCACTCCCACGTTACGGGACGGTGTTGTACACACCAACTAGATTTGTTGAATTTCAAATGATGGCGATGCTTATGAAGCAGAGCCAGACTACTTCTATGGTGATGAGGAGGAGTTCTCCTATCATGTAACTCTCTGACGGGTCTCGAAGACATAGTGCGCATTGAGGGCTATGGTACTTGGGATAGAAGATATTACACTTACACATTTGGTATGTTTTAGAAGCGTACTTGTAATTATTTAACTTGATAATGTTATCACACTCTAGAGACTCATCACAGTTTATATATTTTTCTATCTATCATCGTCTTCCGCTTGCAATTTAACTGTCTCTGGAGTATGATATGATGTTTTGGCTTAATCTCACTCATGTTCAATGCACGAATACAGTCAACATTCAATCATCATTCATTTTGTTGCATAAGTGATGTTCTGAAACTCGGGAGTTGAGTTTATGCTCGACCCCCGATTTTCAGGGCATTACAAGTTGGTATCAGAGCATGATTTGGATTAAACCGGACCTGAGTTATGGTCACATGACGCACACTGACGCACTCTGACTTAGGAGGGAGCGATGGAATGTAGAAACAGTCTTAGGCATCCCTGCTCCGTCCAACGGCTAGTTCGCTAAAAGCAAACGCTGAAATCGAGTACGTATTAACCCTTAGTCGCACGGGTCGACCTTATAATATTCATAAGCCGTCTATTAAAGAGTCTAGATTACAATCCACCTCACCCCAACCGTTGAAAATAGATAGAATACGGGATAAACGTGATGAGGATAACTACTCCGAATCCTCGGAGCTTCTCTGGACTCCTCACAGAGACTTCCCAAATCCACGAGAAAAGAAAAGCAGAAAGTAGAAATAAATTCTAATTAATTCGAATTGATTAATAAATGACTACAAAAATTGAGTTCACAACCCTTTAAATAGGAATACCAAGCAATGGTAAAGAAATCAGAAACAAACTACAACTAAAACTCCTAGAAGTCGCGACTTACCATAAGATGGTGATGTCTACCAGTGCGCAAAGTTTTCAGCCAAGAATAATAAGTGTCCTATTTGGCTTCACCAAACCATTCTCCTAATTATTCTAAGCTCTTTACGCGTTGAGCGCAACTCCTAAAGCCCAATGGATGAAGAGTAATTAAACTAAAAATTACTATTTTAGTAAAACGAAATTAAAACGGGGAAATGACTGTCAATCGAAGGCTTTTTCACAATTCCGGGCTGCGCAACCCAGCATAGCTGAGTTGGTTGGCTTCATTAGCTCGTTCTACCCCAAATTCATATATTTTACATTAGATAACTCATTCCGGATTGCAAGTTACGTCCGATTATCCCGAAACTACCCGAAATGGAGCGAATCGGATTCGGGGGCCTCCCCACTTAGATCCGATGGCACCCAGGGTCGAACCAGGGTGCATTTGGCACCTTGGGACCACAGAGAACACAACCCCACCACGGCGGCGCGGTTCCGACCAAGGCGGACCGCGGTCCGGTGGCCCATCTGAGGTGGCTCCAAGGCTGGGATTGGTCGGCTCGACCTCCCCTACCCCCTGGTACGTGCGGTTTTGGCAAATGATTGGGATTTTGGGGGCTAGAGCACCCCACTCTCTCATTTCACCCTTCTAAGCCCTCCAACTCGTTGTTTCTCTCTCCAATCTCCCTCTTAATCCTACATTCCACCTTTTTTGACCACCATCCATCCTTCCACAATGTTTACAGTAATACCTACCTTTCCCCCCTCTTCATTCTCTCTCAATTGAGCTCCTACACCCCCCATTTGAGGTTTAAATTCCTATAAACTCTCAAACCAGCCCATCTCTTCACTTCCTTTCTTTAAACCCTATCTGTTGGGCCTCTACAACGTCTGTTGAGACCCCAATCCGTGGAGAACCAAACCTCCATCCCTACCTCTCTCTCTCCATCACTTTCCATTCGCTTTTCCATGGCTCTATCCAAGCATGTACGTCCATTCTCTTGGATGTCTAATCATCCATACTATTGCCTCGTGGTTCGCATAGGTTACTGTCTTAGGGTGCTTATGATTTCATGTTGATGGTTGTAGTTGTTGGTAGAATATTTTAGATATTTAAGGGCGTTTAGGGCCCGTTCGGCCAATTGCATTAGGTGAGTTTAGGGTGGATAGAATTGAAAAGGTAACAATAAAGGTATGTGTAAGGTATGGCCCTAGATTGGTTGTATCCCATGTTTTCTAATACCATGTTTGAATTGTATGCCATTAAACGTAAACTCTGTTGTCCTTTCAAATTACACTTAAGAATTCATTATCTTGGGATTTGGAAATCCCAACTCACACTTTCCAACACAATCCTCATTTTCCAAAGCCTATAAAGTAAATTTTAATCCCCGCCCACCCTCCTGCCAAATATGTCATTCCCAATCCCGAAGTGGGATTAGCAATATAGTCCCATTTTAATACAACTTAAGACCATTGGCCAAGTAGTGATGCAGTGATAAAGTCCCTTGATATACAGTAACCCACCACACTCTGACAGCTTGATTAGGCTGGAGCAAGACTCCATTCCTTCGTTGAATCCCTTTAATACTTTAGGCTTCCTTAGTAACTCTTAGGGAGCTTGTTTGACGTAGAAACTATTCACGATTAGAGAAAACCTATATATCCCTTGGATTCAATGTTAGGTCCAACCAATACATCCCTTAGAATTTCCTTCTCAAGGACTTAGTACAATCGGAAACACAGAGTAGAGAAACTACATATAAGCGAGGTATTCACGGTTTGAATCACATTCTCAAATCCTAGTAGTGACCAATGAACCCTATGATCTGATCAAGCAGAAGGCCGGGATCGACTAGGATTAAGGAATGATATGGCAACTTTCTGTTTTATCTAGGCAGGAGGTCCATGTATCTGACTCCGACCCACTACACAACATTCCTTCCGTGTTGGCCCGACCACTTACAACTAAAAGTTTATAACTTCGTCTTCGAGAAGTGTTAAGAACATATAGCCAATAGAGATTTTCTTTTAGGCCCCAAGGAATTACCCAAATGGGCAACAATTAGTTAGGAATTAGGTCTCAAATTGCATGCTATGTCGGCATACATATTGTGCTTATGAACGTAGAAAGATAGCCTGCCTGTTAAGCCAGACATCATTAAATAGGATAAGTCTGGACCGCGACAAAAACCCCTTGGTAGAATTAGGCATCTTGCCTCAAACTCACACCTGCCCTTGACATCAACCACATTACCCATCAATTGTTTTTGCTCTTCTCGATCCCCATAGGTATCAATGCCATCGTACACATCGTCGATGAAAGGCAGACCAATGTATTTCCCATTTCATGTCAAGGATAGATCCTAAACTACACCTTGTTCCGATATACGGAGCAGGACATAAATCTTGAGCCTTGAGGGTGAAAATAAAGTTTTAAGGGGGGTAGAACATTATGAGCCCAATCTAGTTAGGTCACCTATTGCATCTCTTGATCTAGGTGGCGCAGCGGAAGTGTGGTGGACCCTACTCCACTGGCCCAGGATCGAAACTGTGTTCATTGAATACGAACATTATAGAAGCCCTAGCAAGTTCTACTATGAGAAACCATTTTAGGATCATCTAGTAAGATTTGATTCCCCATTTCCTTTAACATAGATAATAACGAGGACTCTCTTAGACTAAGACCTAAAGGGCAACCTTAGATGTAACGCCCTGAAAATCGGGGGTCGAGTGTAACTCAACTCCCGAGTTCCAACGCATCACTTATGCAACATATTTAATGATATTTGAATGTTGTCTGTGTTAGAGCAGTAAACATGAATGAGATTATACCAAAGCAGTAATTCATACTCCAGATCAGTTGTATAAAAGCAAGCGGAAGACTGAACTGTATAAATATGTATGTAAAGAACAAAATAATCGATTCATTATCCAGAGTATGAATCCTTCTGAGTCACAATATACATGTCTGTCTATGTAAACAAAATGTCAAAATAAACTAGGTACAATCTCTGTAAATCCCATCAGTCCCGGCAGCCTAGTCGAAGCCGCCAGCGAACTGCATATATGAGAACTCCTCCTGGTCCTCGTCATAATCGGGCTCGCCTCGGCCGTAGTCGGATCGCCTAAACACGAGACAGTACGGTTGGTGTGCGCAACACCGTCCCGTAACGTGGGAGTGAGTAGCTAACTCAGTGGAACAATAAGATATAAGTTATCATGTTACCAATACAGTCAAGCAGTAATGATAAAGCAGTAAATCAAACACTCCTAGCTACTCTGATTAATGCAAGTATGAATGCGGTATGATGGATGCCCTCTCCGACATACTCCCTCAAGCGACACCATCTCACGTTCGCGCATGCTTACATCCCACAAGTGCTCCACATCTTCCGGGCACATGCGATGCATGATGAGTATGATTATCGAGTTTTTAATTAGTTCATTTCAAAAACGGAGGATTGGGAAACTAAGGTACCTCCCTTGTATCATATCCAAACATGATCCAATCTAGGGTCGTCGGTCTAGTTAATATCGAGACGATGGTGTGTTTTCTAGGTCACTTGCAGAGGCCGCCAGGGTCACATTACGCACAAAGGTTGCACCACTCCCCCATCACCTCTTAAACGATTCATCACGATACAACTATACAGAAACAGGCCTAGTTCATACTCTATATATCGCGGCGAACCCTAAGGCACGCTGCAACTTCGAGTATGCTCGCGGTCACTACAAAAGGGTCGCTGTGGCTGTACACACAAAGGTGCACCACTCCCCATCACCTTATCGGTGTGGGCCGGACGGCGCGAATATAGTGTCCCATACCACCATAATCGGCTCACGAGTTGAGTTGCTCCTTTGGTCACTACGGGGAGGCACGTAGCCCCAGCGTAGGCCGCCGGCTCGACCACGGTGTCCCATACCACCATGCCGGCTCATGAGTCTTAGCGGATCGAGGTACCATGGTTAACGGGATTTTCCTTTGGTAAGTTTGGTACCCTAGGTTCAAGCATTAGCGACCAAACATGGTGAACATACATAAGGCATACGGTTTACTTGACGTGTTCGGCTAGCTCGAGCGCACAACAAGTTGGGCGATATGAGGCGCAGAAGCACCTCGTGTGGCCAACCACTATCGCCAACCGAAGTACGACACGGGTTCACCAACACATCGTGCGTGGCGGAACGAAATCCCAACCACATCTTCAAGTCTGATACCGGATGCCTGGACTACGAACATAGTCCCAAGCTCAGTCAAATCCTAACCATAGCATGTGAAATACGACATGATAACCTAGTACTTCAAGAACACTAGCAAGCAATATAAAGCATAACATGAAGCATGTTAATAACAAATCACAAAGCATGTTCAAAGCATGTTAAAAAGCATTATGTAAATAAGTATACAAATATTTACATTTCGTAGGCGAGTGGTTAGAGTGAACAACCACATGGAGAGTGTCATATGCGACTCTAAGGTAACCGAGAATCCCATCTCAGCACCTACCTAAGATTCTAACACTTAAGCACTTACACTCACAAGTGAATTCACCAACACTTGGAATGCAGTATTCCGACATACATGACGTATGCTAGGGAAGTGTGTACTAGGGTTGTCCCTTTACCAAACTAGTATTTTATACATATACATCATATTCATACAGCAATTAAACATGGCAAACACATCAGCAAATTTTATACGTATAGGGTACTTTCACGTATACCCAACTTCGACATACATAGTGTTTACAAAGGGACATAGATTTCGGCGATTCCTTTCGCCAAGCTAGTATTTTAATCATGTATTGTATAATCATACATTAAATATATATGTCAAACATTATGCCAAAAGAAATACGTATACGGTACTTCTACAATACGTAATTTCGACATACGGCGCATTTACAAGTAAACATATAATTTGGCGATTTCTTTCGCCAAACTAGTATTTTATTCATATGTTATATAATTAAACATTAAATAAACATGTCAAGCATTTGTCCAAAAAAAATACGTATACGGTATTTCTACGTATACCTAGAATATGTGAAATTCCATATTTCACAGTTAATCAAAACAGAAACGGAAAGCACTTTGTACATGTGCAATTGCAAGCAGATCATGAATCTACCATTATCTGACATTGAAAGCGTTGAAAACCGTAACTTATAAGCTTAAAGTCCTCACCTTTGCCTTTGGAAACGGAACGAATCAGCAAGGGTGATAGATCTTCCGTCTACGGGCGATTTCTAGCCTAAAGAGCGGAATCGGTTAGTCGGTATACATCCCACCTCGATTCCACCGCAAATCAGACCTAGGGTTAGGTTTTCTTACCTTCAAATGAGGCGGAAAACACCGGGAAAATGCCGAGAATAAGGCGGTGTAGGCCGTGTAGCAAGCCAATGCAAGTGGAGGAAGATCGGCAACGATCTCCAAGTCCTTCTCTCTCTTTTCTCTCTCTCTCTCTAGGGTTTCCACCAAAATTCGTATGGCTGTGAGAGGGGCTGCTCTAAGCTCCTTTTATAGCCTCAAACATTACGGAAATAGACTTAGGTTCATGGGAGTCTTTGCTTATATAGGATATTCGCCGCTTTTCGGCTCAAAAGGGAAGTTCGGTGGCCCTCTTTGAGCCAAACGTCGACTTAAGCTCACCATCGATGGATCTACGTGGGATTACGTTTTGACTCATTCGGATACGCGGATCGCACGTGGCGGACCACTTTCGATTCGACGGTCGGTGGGCCACGATCGAGAAATTCCAAGTACATGTAAATGTTCTGAAAATTTTCTTAATCCGAGGGTGTAATTTGGTCGATTCGACGGTCGGGTTGCTTATCTTGACGCGTCAACGAACGATGCCGAGATCACTATTCCGGATATTTAATTTGGCTTATGAATAGTGTTTTTCACACTACCTCGCTCCGATTCGAAACGAATGGCCGTGGAACATCGGATAAGGTGATTTTTAGATGATTGTTAAGCCCGGTGGGCGGTCCTAGTTCCTTAGCTTCGGGCTAATCGGACTCCCGATGTGCGATCTAGACCTAATAGGAAGTTTCGTTTCATTCAGAAGCAGACGGGAAATGAGTTTGGTTCTAAACTTTAGGGTAACCTAGCGTCACTTGTTCTGCAAGTTTTGGGTCTTGCAGATTGTATTTAAAGCGATCCTAACGGATTTCATAGTTAATTGAGTTTAGTACTCAGTTAACTTTGTTAAATTTCTAAGGGATTTAATCCTACGGGATTTCTGGTCGAGGTGGTACTCGACCCAATGTACGAAAATTTTCAGGTCGTTACAATCTACCCCCCTTAAACAAAAAATTTCATCCTCGAAATTTATACCTGTTCGTACTCCTCGAGAATCTGAGGGTAGTTCTTCCTGACTTCGGCCTCAGTCTCCCAAGTAGCTTCCTCTTCAGAATGATGAGTCCAAAGCACCTTCACAAGCGGGATGACCTTGCTACGCAGTACCTGCTCCTTCCTGTCAAGGATGCGCGTCGGGCGCAACTCATATGTAGCATCCTCGCTCAACTGTACCTGCTCCCATCTGATGATATGCGAAGGATCAGGAACGTACTTCTTCAGCATAGATACATGAAATACGTTGTGTACGGAAGCAAGCGGTGTAGGCAAGGCGAGACGATACGCCACATTACCCACTCGATCCAGTATCTGAAATGGACCGATAAACCTCGGTGTGAGTTTCCCCTTCTTCCCAAACCGAAGGACTCCCTTCATAGGGGAAACCCGAAGGAACACATGATCACCGACCTCGAACTCCAGCGGTCGCCGCCTCGTATCGGCGTAACTCTTCTGCCTGCTCTGCGCTGTGAGTAATCGACGCCTGATAATGTCTACCTTCTCTGTAGTCGCCTGAACCAACTCCGGGCCAATCAGGCTACGCTCTCCAACCTCTGCCCAACAGTGCGGTGCTCTACAAGGTCGACCATATAGAGCCTCATATGGTGCCATGCCAATAGTCGCCTGGAAGCTGTTGTTGTAGGCGAACTCTGCGTACGGAAGACAGTCATCCCAACTGTCCTTGAAGTCCAACACACAAGCTCGCAACATATCCTCCAGAATCTGGTTCACCCGCTCTGTCTGCCCATCAGTCTGAGGATGAAACGCGGTACTGAACTTCAACTTCACACCCATCGCCTCCTGGATACGAGTCCAGAAGATGGATGTGAACCGCGTGTCTCTGTCCGACACAATCTCCAAAGGAACCCCGTGCAGACGGACGATCTCCCTGATATACAGTCTAGCCAGCTCGTCTGCAGAGTTCGTAACTCTGATAGGGAGGAAATGGGCCGATTTGGTCAACCGGTCCACAATCACCCAAATGGAATCGTGCCCCTTCCTCGTCTTCGGCAACCCTGATATGAAGTCCATGGAGATGAAGTCCCACTTCCACTTCGCTATAGGCATGGGTGAAGCGGTCCAGAGGTCGGCGATGTTACGCCTTGACCTGGCGGCACGTCGACATCGAGACACATACTCAAAGCAATGTGGGCCTTCATGTTATCCCACCAAGATACGTCCGTCTCATATCTGGTACATCTTCGTGCTACCGGGATGCATCGCAAACTTCGAGTTATGGGCGGACTCGAGAAGCTCGCGTCTCAAGTCAGGCACATCCTGGAACACATAGGCGGCCACGAAATCGTAAACCCCCATCAGATCCAACTCTCCACTCGGAGTCCGCGGCGTCGCTAGCCTGCTCTCGAAGCTCAGACAGCCGTATGTCGCCCTCCTGGGCCTCAACAATCTGTCGTCGATAAGTGGTCGCACCCGAACGTGCGCAACACACTCAAATGGCTCCTCGACAGTGAGTCTCCGCTCGAAGTCCCGCACAAACTCTACCATATCCCACTCGGCTATCATCAGCGGTGCCGCAAATGCAATCGCCTTCTTGCGGCTCAACGCGTACGCCACAAGGTTCGCCTTGCCGGGATGGTAGGAAACCTCGAACTTGAAGTCCTTCAAGGTCTCCATCCATCGTATTTGTCTCATATTCAAATCTCATTTGCGTGAATATGTATTTAAGGCTCTTGTGGTCGCGAGAAAAGCTCGAACTCCTCACCATAGAGGTAATGTCTCCCGAGCTTTCAATGCAAAGATGACATGTACCGCCAACTCAGTCATGTGTAGGGTAATTCTCCTCGTGCTTCCTTAATTGTCTCGAGGCATACGATATCACCCTATCTTTACGCATCGACACACAACCCAAACCAACGCGAGACGCGTCGGTATACACCGTGTATTTCACCCCTTGCTCGGCAATACTAGCACAGGGGCGGACGTCAACTTGTCCTTCAGCTCCTTAAAAGCTGCCTCCGCCTTCTCATTCCAGGCGAACTTCAGGTCCTTCCGAGTCAGCTGAGACAATGGCCTGGCGATCTTCGAGAAATCTCGAATGAAACGTCTGTAGTACCCCACGGCCAAGGAAACTCCTCACCTCAGTAATCGATTCAGGTCGCCGCAATCCCGAATCTGAACGACTACCTTAGCAAGGTCCACTACTATCCCATCCTTGGACACTACATGTCCCAGGAACTTGACTTCCTCCTGCCAGAAGTCGCACTTCTTATACTGCGCAAACAACTAGTTCTTCTTTAGTGTCTCCAATACCGCTCGCAAGTGCTCCTCGTGGTCCTCCCGACTCGTGGAGTATATCAAGATGTCATCGATGAAGACGATGACGAATCGGTAGAGGAAGGGCGAAACACCGGTTCATCGGATCCATGAACACGGTGAGTGCGTTCGTCGACCGAACGACATCACTAAGAACTCGTAGTGCCCAAAGCACGTCTGAAAGGCGTTTTCGTACGTCATCCTCCTCTCTCACGCGCAACCGGTGGTACCCCGGACCGGAGATCAATCTTCGAGAAATACTTCGCCCCTCTCAAGCGATCGAACGGATCGTCAATCTGGGCAAAGGATACTTGTTCTTCACCGTGACTGGTTCAACCTACGGTAATCAATACACAACCGTAGCGACCCGTCCTTCTTCTTCACGAACAACACGGGTGCTCCCCAAGGAGACACACTAGGTCGAATAAAACCTCTCTCTACAAGTACATCAACGTGTCTGCGGCTCCTCCATCTCACATGGAGGCATACGATAAGTAGGCAACGAGATGGGCGTCGCACCGGGCGTAAGATCTATCGTAAAATCAATCTCACGCCGAGGAGGTAAACCGGGATAGTCTCAAACACGCCCGCAAAGTCTCGAACCACGCGGCGTACTATCTATTGTCGGACCATCGGTCGGCACAAGCAAAACGACATAACAATCAACTCGACAGGCCAGGCGCACCGCAGGGAACGTGAAAGGCTGCCGTCGGGTCCATAGGCCGTCACGATCCGAGTGTCGCAATCTACCTCCACCCTCATCCTGGTGAGCCAATCCATGCCAAGGATAACGTCGTAGTGCCACAGCGGAGCAACAACGAGGTCGACGAGCACTGTGCTGCTACCCAAAACTACCGAGCAACCCTCGCATAATCGTGTGACATCCGAATGGTCCCAGGTGGCCGTAGTGAGTCTCATTCCCTTAGTGGGAATCGTATGCAAAGATAGGCGCTTCACCGCCCCACAAGAAATAATAGAAGTAGTGGACCCAGTGTCCACCAATAAAGAGACGGGAGTGTCGCGAATAAAAGCCGTACCCTCGAAGGCCGTCGGAGCTGAAACCGACGTCTCAGGCGCCTCAGCTACAAGAGTATGAACGCGAGCCTGCTGCTGGCGGTTCGGCTGAGGAGCCAAGGGTCGCTGTGGCGGCCTGAAGCGCGGCACAGGAGGTCGGAAGGAAGGATGTGCCGGAGCTGTCTGTAGCGGTGGAGCTGATATGGCCTGTGGGCGAGAACGGCCCATCATCTGTGGCGGAGAGAACCCACTGTCCTTCATCCGCGCGAAGCAACTCCCAATAAGATGACCCTGTTTCCCGCAGTACGTGCAGGTCACAACAGGGCGCCTCTCCTGAGCCCCTGGCGCTGCGATCCTAGGAGGCGAGTCAACACGAGGCCTCTTGCCTAGGATAGGCCTGCTCTGTATCTCCTGTCGTGGCCTCGCAACCATAGTGCCACGTGATCGGGCCAACCGGTCCACATCCTGCTCTGCCGTCATAGACATGTGAACCAGTGCTGCATACGTAGGTATAGTGAGGCAGCATATCTTCGACCGTATCTCCGGTCGCAAGCCCAAAGAGAATCGACGCATCCGCATCTGCTCGTCCACTAGTATAGTCGGGACAAAGCGGCCCAACTCGGTGAAGCGGTGCTCGTACTCTGTAATAGTCATGCCTCCCTGCCTGAGGCGCAGAAACTCGTCCTCCCGCTCATGTCGGTAAGTCGGCGGGTAGTATTTCTCATGGAACCGGAACTCGAACGCCTCCCAGGTCCATACGTAGTCTGCTGCGACAGACCGCAACACACTGTCCCACCATAAACTCGCCTCTCTCTCAAACATAAAGGCGGCCAGCTCCACCTGCTCTGCCTCTGAGCAATGCAGCATCCGAAGCATCTTCGAGATGCGGTCAAGCCAAAACTCTGCCTCCTCGGGCCTATGAGTGCCCATGAACGAAGGAGGCCTCAAGCGCTGAAATCGCTTGAGAAGACCGCGAGTGCCGACATCTCCAGTAGGAGGCATCACGGGTGAAAGGCGAGGGCACATCCTCACACGCGAGCGGGAGGCTCGGGGTGCCCAGCAGACAAGCGGGAGTCGTAGGTGGAGTCGCACTACCACCATGTGACAAGGCCTCGGCGATAGTGGCCATAAGGCTGCTGGTCTTGCTTCTTCTTCTTTGTATCAGATTCCTGGCCGATGCATCATCAACATCACCGCTCAAATCTATCGGTCGGCGGAGCGACACTGGGAGTCATCTTTGCGCGAAGATGATGGCGAAAGCGCTCACGGACCGGGGCGTGTATGGTGGCAACCCGCCGGCGGGACCGAGGGGGCGTCGGAACCCAACCCACGGTCCGCGGGACCACTACTACTAGAAGGTGTACGGTCCATGGAGCCGGTCGGAAGGAGATGTGCCGTACTCCGCGTATACTGTCGCGGCATGCCCTATACAACACAGTCTGACATTTGTGAGATACAGCATAATACACTCCATAAAGCACTTAAGCATTCCACACATCATTAAACAAAAGAGGCTATATGCTTTTCATTTACTCAAAATTGTCAGAATACATGGACTACAGAGTTTACATGAATCATGACGGAAATCACATGATAGCCAATACATCCACACATTAAACACTAAACATGCTACTACCTAATACATCATCTGAACGAAAACACAAACCGCCTATCGCGGTAACCAAAGCAAACACAACAAACAACGATATGGATGACTAAGCATCCGAAGTAGGCGGTGGAGGAGGAGCATTCTTATCCTGCGCACAGCACAGGATGGCCTTCAACGTACGGGACATCTTCTTGAAATTCTTCTTCATGTAGGCTTCATTCTCTTCAAGTTTGGTTCGAACTTGACCAATCTCAGCCCGAACTTGTCCAACCTCTTGCTGCAGGGCGGCTTGCCTCTCCTCAAGACGGGCAAATCGCGCATCAAATACATCTCGATCCACACCCTGCCCCTGAGCCGCAGGGGGTGAACTCTCCTCTGTGTCCTGAGCCTCAGGTTCTTCCTCCTGTATGTCATCACTGCGCTCCTCATCCTGTCAGCCCGGAGGTCAACACTCTCTTCGCCGGCGCTGTCCGACTCATCTCCAGACTCGTCGAGTCGGACTTGCCGCTGTTGGGGACCGATATTCATATTCCTGAGTGTGGCTTCACTTATGATTCGGACCGGTGCAAGATCCTCCATATTCAATCTGTAGCCTACATCACGAGCCATCCTGCAGATCAGTCGGCCAAATGGGAGCGAAAGATCATTCTGGCGAACGAACAACATTAACTATATGGGATAGGATGAATGTGGGCGAGGCATATGTTGTCCCGGCGTCCCATCTTGTACGAGAAAGTCCACCATCACCCTAGTACATTCCGTGCGGTTACCCCACCGTGGGTATACATTGTATGTGAAGATGTGATGGAGCAAATGGAAGTCTTCAGACATCTTTGTCGCCGCAATACAATTTCCTCGCTTCCAAGTAACCCGGCGACCACAGAGAAATCGCGTGCGGCGATCCCTTTCCCGCGCAGTTCTAGAGAAGTCATCACTAGGATGCACTTGACCAAGCGGAATCTTCGTGATTCGAACCACCTCATCCACAGTGATTGTGCGCCTTATGCCCCTCACGAAACGATGGCGAAGAGGCTCTAGTGATGCGTCCACGATGTGAGCGTAGAAAGCGCGGACCGTGTTCTCACATGCGGGAGACTCGCCTTCAAAAATATGATTCCACCCGATATCCACCAAGTGGTCCATCATCGGGTGTAGGCCAAACATCCTTTCATCTACATGAGCTTCAAATACAACCTTGCGGCCCGCGAAGCGCCCATATTCCATGCCTATTGGATAAGCATTTCTGGCTGGGTGGTCAGGATCCAGGTCTCGCTTCGACCTAAACTCTCGCACGGTGCTTGTGCCGGCCCCAACATCGGATCTTCTTCGGGTATGGGCTGGCCTACTTGGGCCGGCGTCGTCGGCCGCGGTTTTCCTCTTTCCCATGAATGATAGGATGGAGAAAATGGAGAAAATGGTGGCCACCACACCAAGGAGGGCCATGGAAAATTTCCAAAATGGGGGAACAAAGGGCTGACCTCTTTTATCTTCCACAACCAACAATCCAACAGGTGTGGAATAAGCTCTAGAGGTAGGAAATGAAGAAGAAACAAGAAGAAAATGGGATGGGTTAGTATATTACCCGATTTTGAGCTCCAAGGAGGGTTATGAGAGCTCCAACTTGTGGAAATGGGGAAAGGGAGAGGCTAGGGCTGTTGTAGGAGGTAGGGGTGTGTGTGTTATGGAAGAAAATGGAGGGATTGAAGGTTTGGAGGGATGGGTTTTCAGCAAAATCGAAAATGGAGGTGGTGGTGGTTGAAAAGAGGGGAAATGAGAGAAAAGGGAGCTCCAGCCCCTTAAAACTTAATCAAATGGACATTTGGCACGTGCCATGGGGTAGAGGGGACTAAACCGAACAACACCACGTGCGGAGGCTCGCTGGAAAGTCGACCAGACCGCGGTCCGCCGCCGGTGCCGCGGTGGCGCCGCGGTCGGGCTTGGCCGGAACCGCGCCGCCGCGGTCTGGTCTTGTTCGTCACACTCCCAGGGTGCCAAATGCACCCTGTCTTGGTCCAAAACTTTAACGGATTAGGCGTGGGGGCCCACGGACTCAGTTTTGTGCCAAAACGGTTAGTTCCGGCAAAATTTTGATATAATCTGGTTTTTCCTGATCTTTAACGACTCATTTTGGTAGATTGTGACCTGGACACGTCAATAGACGGTCTAGAAGTGACTTGGGGTCCCTAAGTGTGGTCGGGATCGAGTACGCACTCGATCAAACTGTCCGTGTGTAGCGAACTTCGCCGAACGGCGAAATCGGGAGACCCTAAGACTGTTGCTAGATTTTTGCGCACCCTCCTAAGTGAAATGCTTCAGCGTACGTAGTGGGGACATAACTCAGGTCCGGTTTAATCAAAATCATGCTCTGATACCAACTTGTAAGCGCGAAAATCGGGGGTCGAGTGTAACTCAACTCCCGAGTTCCAACGCATCACTTATGCAACATATTTAATGATATTTGAATGTTGTCGTGTTAGAAGCGATAAACATGAATGAGATTATACCAAAGCGATAATTCATACTCAGATCAGTTGTATAAAAGCAAGCGGAAGACTGAACTGTATAAATATGTATGTAAAGAACAAAATAATCGATTCATTATCCAGAGTATGAATCCTTCTGAGTCACAATATACATGTCTGTCTATGTAAACAAAATGTCAAAATAAACTAGGTACAATCTCTGTAAATCCCATCAGTCCCGGCAGCCTAGTCGAAGCCGCCAGCGAACTGCATATATGAGAACTCCTCCTGGTCCTCGTCATAATCGGGCTCCGCCTCCAGCGTAGTCGGATCGCCTAAACCTGAGACAGAGTCTGGTTGGTGTGCGCAACACCGTCCCGTAACGTGGGAGTGAGTAGCTAACTCAGTGGAACAATAAGATATAGGTTATCATGTTACCAATACAGTCAAGCAGTAATGATAAAGCAGTAAATCAAACACTCCTAGCTACTCTGATTAATGCAAGTATGAATGCGGGTATGATGGATGCCCTCTCCAGACATACTCCCTCAAGCGACACCATCTCACGTTCGCGCATGCTTACATCCCACAAAGTGCTCCACATCTTCCGGGCACATGCGATGCATGATGAGTATGATTACCGAGTTTTTAATTAGTTCATTTCAAACGGCGAGGATTGGGAAACTAAGGTACCTCCCTTGTATCATATCCAAACATGATCCAATCTAGGGTCGTCGGATCCTAGTTAATATCGACGATGGTGTGTTTTCTAGGTCACTGCGAGAGATTTGCTGTGGAACGTTACGCACAAAGGTTGCACCACTCCCCCATCACCTCTTGAACGATTCATCACGATACAACTATACAGAAACAAGCCTAGTTCATACTCTATATATCGCGGCGAACCCTAAGGCACGCTGCAACTTCGAGTATGCTCGCGGTCACTACAAAGGAGCTGCTGTGTACACACAAAGATTGCACCACTCCCCATCACCTTATCGGTGTGGGCCGACGGCGCGAATATAGTGTCCCATACCACCATAATCGGCTCACGAGTTGAGTTGCTCCTTGGTCACTACGGGAGGCACGTAGCCCCCAGCGTAGGCGACGGCTCGACCACGGTGTCCCATACCACCATGCCCGGCTCATGAGTCTTAGCGGATCGAGGTACCATGGTTAACGGGATTTTCACTGGTAAGTTTGGTACCCTAGGTTCAAGCATTAGCGACCAAACATGGTGAACATACATAAGGCATACGGTTTACTTGACGTGTTCGGCTAGCTCGAGCGCACAACAAGTTGGGCGATATGAGGCGCAGAAGCACCTCGTGTGGCCAACCACTATCGCCAACCGAAGTACGACACGGGTTCACCAACACATCGTGCGTGGCGGAACGAAATCCCAACCACATCTTCAAGTCTGATACCGGATGCGGACTACGAACATAGTCTCAAGCTCAGTCAAATCCTAACCATAGCATGTGAAATACGACATGATAACCTAGTACTTCAAGAACACTAGCAAGCAATATAAAGCATAACATGAAGCATGTTAATAACAAATCACAAAGCATGTTCAAAGCATGTTAAAAAGCATTATGTAAATAAGTATACAAATATTTACATTTCGTAGGCGAGTGGTTAGAGTGAACAACCACATGGAGAGTGTCATATGCGACTCTAAGGTAACCGAGAATCCCATCTCAGCACCTACCTAAGATTCTAACACTTAAGCACTTACACTCACAAGTGAATTCACCAACACTTGGAATGCAGTATTCCGACATACATGACGTATGCTAGGGAAGTGTGTACTAGGGTTGTCCCTTTACCAAACTAGTATTTTATACATATACATCATATTCATACAGCAATTAAACATGGCAAACACATCAGCAAATTTTATACGTATAGGGTACTTTCACGTATACCCAACTTCGACATACATAGTGTTTACAAAGGGACATAGATTTCGGCGATTCCTTTCGCCAAGCTAGTATTTTAATTATGTATTGTATAATCATACATTAAATATATATGTCAAACATTATGCCAAAAGAAATACGTATACGGTACTTCTACAATACGTAATTTCGACATACGGCGCATTTACAAGTAAACATATAATTTGGCGATTCCTTTCGCCAAACTAGTATTTTATTCATATGTTATATAATTAAACATTAAATAAACATGTCAAGCATTTGTCCAAAAAAAATACGTATACGGTATTTCTACGTATACCTAGAATATGTGAAATTCCATATTTCACACCGTTAATCAAAACAGGAAACGGAAAGCACTTTGTACATGTGCAATTGCAAGCAGATCATGAATCTACCATTATCTGACATTGAAAGCGTTGAAAACCGTAACTTATAAGCTTAAAGTCCTCACTTTGCCTTTGGAAACGGAACGAATCAGCAAGGGTGATAGATCTTCCGTCTACGGGCGATTTCTAGCCTAAAGAGCGGAATCGGTTAGTCGGTATACATCCCACCTCGATTCCACCGCAAATCAGACCTAGGGTTAGGTTTTCTTACCTTCAAATGAGGCGGAAAACAGGAAAACGCCGAGAATAAGGCGGTGTAGGCCGTGTAGCAAGCCAATGCAAGTGGAGGAAGATCGGCAACGATCTCCAAGTCCTTCTCTCTCTTTTCTCTCTCTCTCTCTAGGGTTTCCACCAAAATTCGTATGGCTGTGAGAGGGGCTGCTCTAAGCTCCTTTTATAGCCTCAAACATTACGAGAAATAGACTTAGGTTCATGGGAGTCTCGCTTATATAGGATATTCGCCGCTTTTCCACATTTCAAAAGGGAAGTTACGGTGGCCCTCTTTGAGCCAAACGTCGGACTTAAGCTCACCATCGATGGATCTACGTGGGATTATGTTTTGACTCATTCGGATACGCAGATCGCACGTGGCGGACCACTTTCGGATTCGACGGTCGGTGGGCCACGATCGAAATTCCAAGTACATGTAAATGTTCTGAAATTTTTCTTAATCCGAGGGTGTAATTTGGTGCGATTTCGACGGTCGGGTTGCTTATCCGACGCGTCAACGAACGATGCGAGATCACTATTCCGGATATTTAATTTGGCTTATGAATAGTGTTTTTCACACTACCTCGCTCCGATTCGAAACGAATGGCCGTGGAACATCGGATAAGGTGATTTTTAGATGATTGTTAAGCCCGGGGGCGGTCCTAGTTCCTTAGCTTCGGGCTAATCGGACTCCCGATGTGCGATCTAGACCTAATATGAAGTTTCGTTTCATTCGAGAGCAGACGGGAAATGAGTTTGGTTCTAAACTTTAGGGTAACCTAGCGTCACTTGTTCTGCAAGTTTTGGGTCTTGCAGATTGTATTTAAAGCGATCCTAACGGATTTCATAGTTAATTGAGTTTAGTACTCAGTTAACTTTGTTAAATTTCTAAGGGATTTAATCCTACGGGATTTCTGGTCGAGGTGGTACTCGACCCAATGTACGGAAATTTTTAGGTCGTTACATTAGAATAGACAATTTGAGCCTTTCAATGATGGACATTCCCTACGTTCTAGAGTGATCGGACCACGGAGTTACTGAATTATACGACTGCAAAACATTCGCGGCTTGACCCAATTCTCAATCCTGGGTGACTACCAATGGACTCACTGCTTGGCCGAGCAGAAGACCAAGATCCACCAGGATTCGGAAGTGATACGATGAGCTTCCTACCCTGGCCCGGTAGATGATCAATGTATCGGGATCGAGCCCACTATTACCGTTTCTCCGTGTTAGTCAAACAATGAAAACAACTATCTTACTCTAAATTGTTGGGAGTTGTCATCAAGACTCCAAATAGGTAAAGAAATAAATTGTAGTAAAACATCAGGGTATAAGCAATGGATAAAGAAATAAGTTTTAAGGGGGTTAGACTAAAATGAACCAGCTAGTACATATCCTACCACGCGTAGAAACTTGAAATCAATAAGTCTTAGGCAAATGAAATAACAAAAATCTTTCCTTATTACCCATAGGCAATTTCGGGGACGAAATTTTGTTTTAAGGGGGGTAGATTGTAACGCCCCGAATTTTTGCCAACTTAGGATTAGATGTCCTTAGGCAATGGGTCGATCCTAATACCTCATTAAACTTGTCAGAACTGAATCCCAAAGTCTAAAGCCGCCTTTGAACTCATTTCCTTCACAAATCTCACCCTTCATCACCTTGATCTTCTAATTTTTCTAAGAACTTTCACCCTAGACACTATCTTAAACTAGCTAAGTAGTATAACTTGGATCACTTTATATACAAACTACAAAGGCCTGAGTACCACCTCGACCAGAAATCACTTAGGACTAAATTCTTTAGAAATGAGACAAAGTAACTAGGTGTGAAACCAGATTAGCTATGAAATCCGTTTGAATCGCTTTAAATACGATCTGGAAGACCCAAAACTTGTAGAATCAATCTCATTACCCGGCTGCTCTCGGTAGCACATCGAAACTCCGTATCAGATCTGGACCGCACGTCGGAAGTCCGAATAACTTGAAGTTAAGGAATTAGGACCGCCTCACTGGACTTGACAACCATCTCGGAAATCAAATCCAGCCGATGTCCCACGGCTGTTCGCTTGAGTCCGGAGCGAGAGAGTGTGAAAACACTTGTTTTCTTTAAAAATAAATATCTTAAATAGTAATCTGAGACTCATCGGTTGTGGATCAGTTTTAAGCAACCAGACCGTCAGAATCTGACCAAATTACACCCTCGGATCAGGAAAAATTTCATACACATTTACATGTACTCGACATCTCCGATCGAGACCCACTGACCGTCGAACTGAAACTGGTCTGCCACGCATGATCTGGGTATCCGACCGAACCGAAAACTTACTAGAACGTAGATCCAGTGTTAGTGAGCTTAAGTCTGACGTTTGGCTCAAGGGGGGCCACCAGAAACACTCTTTTGAGCTGGAACATCGCCGAAATGCTTATAATAGCAATAACCCTTGAACCTGAGTCTATTTTGGGAAGGTTTTAGGCTATAAAAGGAACTTAAACCCTCTCCCATTCCAGCCATACGTATTTGGATTTGAGAGAGAGAAAAGAGAGAGAAAGTGAGGGAGAAGTGGGAGCTTCTCCCTGCCGTACTTCCCTGCCGCTCCACGGGCTGCACCGCCTCTTTCCAGACGCTTTCCCGGCGATACCGACTCCGTTTTAAGGTAATAAACCCTAACCCTAGACCTGTTTTGAGGTGTATAGGCTACAAGTTATGAAATAGCTAACCTGTTTCGTTCTCTAGGTTGCCAAACTCCCGTATACGGAAGCTTAGCGAACCTATCAACTCCGTTACGATTCTACGACAAAAGGTGCGGACTTTAGGTGTATAGGTTATGGTTTTCAATGCTTTCAATGTCAGATAATGATAGATTCATGATCTGCATGCAATTGCACATATACAAAGTGCTTTCCATTTTCAGTTTCGATTAGAATTGTAGAATTTGGAATTTCACATACTCTAGGTATTCGTATAAAATACCGTATACGTATTTTTTGTGGAAATATGTTTGACATGTTTATTTGTCGTATGGATATATGACGTATGGATAAAATACTTATTTGGCGAAAGGATTCGCCTAAATACATGTTTACTAATAAACACTATGTATGTAGAAATACGGTATTGTAAGAAACAGTATACATGTATATTTTAGCAATGCGTTTGTCATGATTAATCGTCGTATAATATAATATATTATGTGCGTATAAAATAATTGCTTGGCGAAGGAATCGCCGTAATACATGTTTGCTTGTATACGTATGTATGTTGAAAATCGTATTCTAGAAAATACGTATACGTATAAATTTTGGAGATGCATTTATCATGATTATTCTTTGTAGTAATACATTATACATGGATAAAATACTCACTTGGCTAAAGGATAGCCCTAATACATGTTTTGCTAACATACACCATGTATGTTGTATTAGTGTATTCTAAGTGTTTGTGAAAATGACTGAATGAGTATAGAATCCTCATTCGTGCTCGCCATGACTAATTGTCATGGATTCATGATTGTTGTATTGGCGATACCCTTTTGACGAAAGGATTTGCCCTAAATCACGCCACGGCCAATAGACACCATATATGCTAAAATGTGTGGCCCAAGTGTTTGTGGAAATGACTGAATGAATATGGAACTTGGATTCCTGCTTGTCATGACTATCCGTCGTGGGTGTACGCGTGTTTTGATTGGGGCAACTCCCTAGTGAAAGGATTTGGCCTAATGCCTATGTGATCGACATATGTCATGTATGTGGATGCATGTTTGTTTAAGTGTTTCTTGAAATGTCTGAATGAGTAGTAGTTAGCAAATTGTAATATATAAGGGTGTTGAGTTATGATTCTCAACCTCTTTTAACTATGTATATGATCTCTTTGGATTGTTGTGTGATTAGGAATTGAACATGTATAAACTCATGCTTGTGTTGTGATTCATAACATGCTCAACTGTTTTATGATTATAACTATGTAATGCATATGTTTAAATTTATATTTACGTTGTATGATCCGTCATGGGTGATGGGGGATCGGTGCAACGAGTCGTCTGCAATGTACCACAGCGACCACTAAACGGATAATACCATACCTTGATTGTATGAGTGGAATCTTGATCCATTACTGCTTTATCTATCTGCAAGTTATCATGTTTGGGGCTATGATTATAGTCCAGACAATCGGTACCAAAATTGAATTCGTGGCTGCGATTCATTTGCCATGTGAGATGTGTTCGACGAACCCGAGTCGTACTTCGGTTGGCAATAGTGGTTGGCCACGTGAAGTGCTTATGCACTTCATATCGTTCAACTTGTTGTGCGCTCGAGTTAGCCGAGCTCGTCAAGTAACCCGATCTGTCTTATGTATATTCACCATGTTTGGTCGCTACTGCCTGAACCTAGGGTATCAAACTTACCAGTGAAATCCCTTTTAACCATGGTACCTCGATCCGCTAAGACTCATGAGCCGGGCATGGTGGTATGGGACACCGTGGTCGATTTGTCGGCCACGGCTGGGGCCACGTGCCTCCCGTAGTGACCCAGTGAGCAACCAGACTCTTGAACCGATTATGGTGGTATGGGACACTATATTCGAGCCTGTCGATACTCTACGGCCGAGAGCCGAGTACAGTGAGACCTGTACTCGTGCTGACGGGCGACGAGTCCTCTGTAGTATCTTTGAGTATACTCCAAGGTCTGTGATTGGCGACGAGTCTTTCACAACAACTGGAGTATGAGTTGAGCCGAGTACGGTGAGACCTATATTCGAGCTGACGGCTAGTGATTGAGCCGAGTACGGTGAGACTTGTACTCGAGCTGACGGTCAGCAATTGAGCCGGATACGGTGAGATCTGTATCTGTGCTGACGGGTGACGAGCCCTTTGTAATGCCTTCGCTACGCCTCTCAAACCATAATATCGTATGAGATTAACTAGGACTGACGACCCTAGAATGGATCATGTTTGGGAATGATACAAGGGAGGTACCTTAGTTTTCCAATACTGCTATTTGAAATGGACTAATAATAACTCAGTAATCATGATCATCATCGCACCGCATGTGCTTAGTAGATGTGGCGCACTGAGGTAGTTAAGCATTCGCGAACGTAAGATGATGTCGCATGAGGGTGGTTTCGCAAGGGCATACAGCATCATGTCATTTCATTCTCGCACTTAATAAGAGTAGTTAGAATTGTTTGATTTGTACTGCTTCATCATTACTGCTTGATTGAATTGATAACAT
Organism: Magnolia changhungtana; assembly: GCA_030180095.1. Taxonomy (NCBI): domain Eukaryota; kingdom Viridiplantae; phylum Streptophyta; class Magnoliopsida; order Magnoliales; family Magnoliaceae; genus Magnolia; species Magnolia changhungtana. The sequence continues at coordinate 4,423,570 of JASAUF010000554.1, forward strand.
GTTAACCTATGGTTTACTGTTCCACTGAGTTGATCACTCACTCCCACGTTACGGGACGGTGTTGTACACACCAACCAGATTTGTTAAATTTCAAATGATGGCGGTGCTTATGAAGCAGAGCCGGACTACTTCTATGGTGATGAGGAGGAGTTCTCCTATCATGTAACTCTCTGACGGGTCTCGAAGACACAGTACGCATTGACGGGGCTATGGTACTTGGGATAGAAGATATTACACTTACACATTTGGTATATTTTAGAACTGTACTTGTAATTATTTAACCCAGTAATGTTATCACACTCTGGAGACTCATCTCAGTTTATATATTTTATCTATTTATCATCGTCTTCCGCTTGCAATTTAACTGTCTCTACGGAGTATGATATCTTTGTTTTGGCTTAATCTCACTCATGTTCAATGCACGAATACAGTCAACATTCAATCATCATTCATTTTGTTGCATAAGTGATGTTCTGGAACTCGAGAGTTGAGTTTATGCTCGACCCCCGATTTTCAGAGCGTTACAGTGTGGGGGGTCCAAATGAGAGAAATGAAGAGGGAAAGGAGAGGAGGGCTGCAATGCACGATGGAAGTGGGTACACTGTGGTCGAAAACAGTAGAGAAGAGGATTGGAAAGGCGATTTGCGAGAGAGGGCAGCAATGCAAGAGGGAAAAACAGCTTGGGGAGGGCGTTTGTGAAGGAGGTGCGATTTTGGGTAATGAAAATAGGTCGGGAGTGGTACCAGGGGGTTTATAAAACCCCCAAAGTGAATCGGCCCAAGCGCCGGACCCAACCCAAGCTAAAAAGTGGCGAGGCCTCGTTGAACAGGCGAGGCCTCGTTGAACAGGCGAGGGCCTCGCCGACCAACTTTCAGATTTTTGAAGGGGGGCCTCATGGGCGTGTTCCCCAGGCCCCCTAGGCTCCAAAAAGTACTGGGTCCCACCTTAGATCCTTCCGGAAGTGCTCCGTTTGGCCCCCCCGATCCCGATTCGCTCCATTTCGGGTATTTTCGGGACAATCAGACATATCTTGCAATCCAGAATGAGTTATCTGTCGTAAAATATATGAATTTGGGGTAGAACGAGCTAATGAAGCCAACCAACCTAGCCATGCTGGGTTGCGCTGCTCGGAATTGCGAGAAAACCCTCCGATTGACGGTCATTTCCCCGTTTCAATTTCATTTTGCTAAAAATGGTAGTTTTAGTTTAATTACTCTTCATCGGTTGAGCTTTAGGAGTTACGCCCATCATGTAAAGGACTTTAGAATAATTAGGAGGATGGTTTGGCGAAGCCAAATAGGACACCTAGTATTTTTGGCTGAGAACCTTGCGCACTAGTAGACATCACGACCTTATAGTAAGTCGTGAATTCTAGGGGTTTAGTCGTAGTTTGTTTCCGATTTCTTTCCCATTGCTTGGTATCCCTATTTAAAGGGTTGTGAACTCATTTTTAGTTATTCATTAATCAATTTTGGATTTATTAGAATTTATTTCTAGTTTCTGCTTTCTTTTCTCATGGATTCAAGAAGTCTCTGTGAGGAGTCCAGAGAAGCTCCGAGGATTCGGAGTAGTTATCCTCATCATGCCTATCCTGTATTCTACCGATTATCATCGGTTGGGGTGAGGTGGATTGTAATCTATACTCATTAATAGACGGTTAGGAATGTTTCAAGGTCGACCCGTGCGACCATGATTGAATACAGACTCGATTTCGGCGTTCATTTTCAATGAACTAGCCGTTGGACGGAACAGGGATGCCTAAGAATGTTTCTACATTCCGTCACTCCCTCCTAAGTCAGAGTGCGTCAATGTGCGTCGTGTGACCATAACCCAGGTCCGGTTTAATCCAAATCATGCTCTGATACCATCTTGTAACGCCCTGAAAATCGGGGGTCGAGCATAAACTCAACTCTCGAGTTCCAGAACATCACTTATGCAACAAAATGAATGATGATTGAATGTTGACTGTATTCGTGCATTGAACATGAGTGAGATTAAGCCAAAACAACATATCATACTCCAGAGACAGTTAAATTGCAAGCAGAAGACTGTGATAGACATATAAAATATATAAACTATGATGAGTCTCCAGAGTGTGATGATGTTACCAGGTTAATTAATTACAAGTACACTTCTAAAATATACCTAATGTGAGGATATGTAATGTCTTCTATACCAAGTACCATAGCCCCGTCAATACAATATCAGGTTTTCAAAGACCTGCCAGAGAGATACAAATAGGAGAACTCCTCCTCATCACCATAGAAGTAGTCCGATTCTGCTTCATAAGCATTGCCATCACCTGAAACTCAACAAATCTGGTTGGTGTGTACAACACCGTCCCGTAACGTGGGAGTGAGTGATCAACTCAGTGGAACAGTAAAGCATAGGTTAACATGTTATCAACTCAGTCAAGCAGTAATGATAAAGCAGTACAATCAAACAATGCTAAGTACTCTTATTAATGCAAGTATGAAATGACATGATGAATGCCCTTGCCAAACCACCCTCATGCGACATCATCTTACGTTCGCGAATGCGTCCATCCCTCAGTGCTCCACATCTACCAGGCACATGCAGTGCGATGATGAGCATGATTACCGAGTAATTATTAGTTCATTTCAAACAGCAGTATTGGAAAACTAAGGTACCTCCCTTGTATCATTCCCAAACATGATCCATTCTAGGGTCGTCAGTCCTAGTTAATCTCATACGATATTATGGTTTGAGAAGCGTAGCGAAGGCATCACAAAGGGCTCATCATCCGTCAGCACGGATACAGATCTCACCGTATGCGGCTCAATTGCTGACCGTCAACTCGAGTACAGGTCTCACCATACTCGGCTCACTCACTAGCCATCAGCTCGAATACAGGTCTCACTGTACTCGGCTCAACTCATACTCTAGTTGCTGTGAAAGACTCGTCGCCAATCACAGACCTTGGAGTATACTCGAAGATACTACAGAGGACTCGTCGCCCGTCAGCACGAGTACAGGTCTCACCGTACTCGGCTCTCGCCGTAAGTATCGACAGCTCGAATATAGTGTCCCATACCACCATAATCGGCTCACGAGTCTGATTGCTCACTGGTCACTACGGGGAGGCACGTGGCCCCAGCGTAGGCCAACAGCTCGACCACGGTGTCCCATACCACCATGCCCAGCTCATGAGTCTTAGCGGATCGAGGTACCATGGTTAAAAGGGATTTCACTAGTAATTTTGGTACCCTAGGTTCAAGCAATTGCGTCCAAACATGGTGAACAAACATTAGACGGATCGGGTTACTTGACGAGCTCGGCTAGCTCGAGCGCACAACAAGTTGAACGACATGAAGTGCATAAGCACTTCGCGTGGCCAACCACAATCGCCAACCGAAGTATGACTCGAGTTCGTCGAACACATCTATCGTGGTAAATGAATCGCAGCCACGAATTCAATTCTGGTACCGATTATCTAGACTATAATCATAGTCCCAAACACAATCAAGTGCAGATAGATAAAGCAGTAGTGGATCAAGATTCAACACATACAATCAAGGTCTGGTATTGTCCGTTTAGGGCTGCCAGGGCTGTTGCATGCACTCGTTGCTCCGCTCCCCCCTCACCCATGACGGATCATACGGCGTAAATATAAATTTAAACATATGCATTACATAGTTATAATCATAAAGCAGTTGAGCATGTTATGAATCACAACACAAGCATGAGTTTATACATGTTCAATTCCTAATTACACAACTATCCAAGGAGATCATACACATAGTTAAAAGAGGTTGAGAATCATATCTCAACACCCTTATACATTACAATTTGCTAACTACTACTCATTCAGACATTTCAAGAAACACTTAAACAAACGTACATCAACATACATGACATATGTCGATCACATAGGCATTAGGCCAAATCCTTTCACTAGGGAGTTGCCCCAATCATAACACGCGTACACCCACGACAGATAGTCATGGCAAGCAGGAATCCAAGTTCCATATTCATTCAGTCATTTCCACAAACACTTGGGCCACACATTTTAGCATATATGGTGTATATTGGCCGTGGCGTGATTTAGGGCAAATCCTTTCGTCAAAGGGGTATTGCCAATACAACAATCATAAATCCATGACAATTAGTCATGGCGAGCACGAATGAGAATTCTATATTCATTCAATCATTTTCATAAACACTTAGAATATACTATTACAACATACATGGTGTAAGTTAGCAAAATATGTATTAGGGCTATCCTTTAGCCAAGTGAGTATTTTATCCATGTATAATATATTACTACAGCAAATAATCATGATAAATACATCTCCCAATATTTATACATATACAGTATTTTCTAGAATACGCATTTTTAACATACATAGTGTATATAAGCAAACATGTATTACGGCGATTCCTTTCGCCAAATAAGTAATTTATCCATATATTATATAATCATATGACAAATAATCATGGCAAACACATCGCTAAAATATACACGTATACGGTACTTCTTACAATACCGTATTTCTACATACATGGTGTATATTAGTAAACATGTATTTTGGCGAACCCTTTCGCCAAATGAGTATTTTATCCATACATCATATATCCATACAACAAATAAACATGTCAAATACATTTCCATAAAAAATACGTATACGGTATTTTATACGAATACCTAGAGTATGTGAAATTCCAAATTCTACAATTCTAATCGAAACAGAAAACGGAAAGCAATTTGTACATGTGCAATTGCATACAGATCATGAATCTACCATTATCTGACATTGAAAGCGTTGAAAACCGCAACCTATACACCTAAAGTCCTCACATTTTGTCGTAGAATCGCAACGGAATCGATAGGTTTGTCTAGCTTCCGTATACGGCAACTAGGCAACCTAGAGAAGGTAATAGGTTTGATATTTCATAACCTACAACAATCAAATCCCCCAAACAGGTTAGGGTTAGGGTTTATTATCTAGAAATGACGCCGGAATCGCCGGGAAAGCGGCAAGAATGAGGTGGTTAAGTACCGATAGCAGCAGGGTAGAGCGGCGGGGAGATCTTCCCACAACTCCCACACATTCTCCTTCTTTTCCCTCTCTCAAATCCCAAATTCGTATCGCTGCCATGAGAGAGGGTTTAAGGTCCTTATATAATCTCAAAACTCACCGAAATAGACTCTTGTTCAAGGGGTACGACTATTATAGGTATTTCGGCACTTTTCCAGCTCAAAAGAGGGTTTCTGGTGGCCCTCCTTGAGCCAAACGTCAGGCTTAAGCTCTCAACACATGGATCTATGTGTGATTATGCTTTCGACTCGATCGGATTCCCAGATCGCACGTGGCGGACCATTTTCAGTTCGACGGTCGGTGGGCCACGATCCGAAATTCCAAGTACATGTAAATGTTCCTGAAATTTTTCCTGATCCGAGGGTGTAATGCAGTCCGATTCGACGGTGCAGTTGCTTATCTTGATCCCAAGCGAATGGTGCCAGATCACTATTCCAGATATTTATTTTGTAAAGGAAAGAGTGATTTTCACACTCTCTCGCTCCGGACTCAAGCGAACAGCCGTGGGACATCGGCTGGATTTGCTTTCCGAGATGGTTGTCAAGCCCAGCGAGGCGGTCCTAAGTCCTTAACCTCGTATTGTTCGGACTCCCGATGTGCGGTCCAGATCAGATACGGAGTTTTGAGATGCTCCCGAGAGCAGCCGGGTAATGAGATTGATCCTAGATTTCAGGGTAACCTAGCGTCAATGATTTCACAAGTTTTGGGTCTTGCAGATCATATTTAAAGTGATTCAAATGGATTTCGTAGCTAATCTAGTTTAGCACTTAGTTAACTTTGTCACATTTCTAAAGGATTTAATCCTAAGTGATTTCCGTCTAAGGTGGTACTTAGTCCTTCGTAGTTTATATATAGAGTGATCCAAGTTTTACTACTTAGTTAGTTTAAGATAGTGTCTAAGGCGAAAGTACTTTGAGAAATTGAAAGCACAAGGTAGTGAAGGGTGGGATTTGTGAAGAAAATGGTTTGAAAAGGGATTTGAGGCTTTAATTGAGCGTTTAAGAAGTTAAACCTGTGTTAGGATTGATCTATTGCCTAAGGACGTCTAATTCCAGGTTGGCAAAAATTCGGGGTGTTACACACTAGGTCGTATGAAACCCTTCTCTACTAGCTCGTCAATCTATCTCCGCAGTTCCTCCATCTCACATGGAGGCATACGATAAGTCGGCAATGAGATAGGTGTCGCACCAGGCGTAAGATCAATGGTGAAATCGATCTAGCGCCGAGGGGGCAAACTAGGAATCATCTTAAACACATCTGTAAACTCCCGAACCACCAGCGTATCTTCTAATGTCGGACCATCAATCGACGCTAATAAAGCAGTATAACACTCAACACGGCAGGGCCAACTGACCTGCACTGGAAATGTGAAAGCTGTGTCGTTAGATCTATAGGTCGTCACGACCCGAGTATCACAATTTATCTCTACCCTCACCTTAATGAGCCAGTTCATACTAAGGATAATGTCGTAGTGCCATAGTGGAGCAACAATGAGGTCGACAAGCACTGTTCTGCTACTCAAATCCACTGACCACCCCTCACATACCTGTGCGACATCTGAAAAAGTCCCAGTAGCCGTAGTGAGTCTCATTCCCTTCGTGGGAGTAGTATATAAAGCTAGACGCTTAATTGCCTCATATGAAATAATAGAAGTAGTGGACCTAGTGTCCACCAACAAGGAGACAGAAGTACCGTGAATGTGGGCCATACCCTCAAAAGCCATCGGGGCCGTAATCGAGGTCTCGGGTGCCTCAGCAACCAGCGTATGTACTCGAGTCTGCTGCTGAAGGTTCAGCTGTGGAACCAAGGGCCGTTGAGGCGGCCGGAAACGAGGTGTGGGCGGTCTGAAAGACGGATGCGCAGGTGCCATCCGGAGTGGTGGAGTCGATATAGCCTGTGGGCGAGAACAATCAATCATCTGTGGCGAAGAGAACCCGCTGTCCTTCATCCGCGCAAAACAACTCCCAGCAGAATGACCTTATTTTCCGCAATACATACATGTCACAATGGGGCGCCTCATCGGAGCCACTAGCATTGTGATCCTGGAAGGCGAGTCAGCACGAGGTCTCTTGCCTAGGAAAGGCCTGCCCTGAACATCAGGTCGCAGTCTCGTAACCATAGCACCATGAGAACGTGCTAGCCGATCAACATCCTGCTCGGTCATCATAGACATGTGAACCAGCTCCGCATAAGTAGGTATACTGATACAACACATCTTCGACCGTATATCAGGTCGTAAACCCCTAGAAAAACAGCGCATCCGCATCTGCTCATCAACAAGGATGGTCGGGACAAAGCGGCCCAACTCGGTGAAGCGATGCTCATACTCAGTGACAGTTATGCCTCCCTACCTAATGTGTAGAAACTCATCCTCCCGCTTGTGTCTGTAGGTCTGCGGGTAATACTTCTCGTGGAACCGGAACTCGAATGCTACCCAAGTCCACACATAGCCCACTGCAACAGACCGCAGCACACTGTCCTACCACATACTGGCCTCCCTCTCGAACATGAAAGTGGCTAACTCTACCTGCTCTACCTCAGTACAGTGCAGCATCTATAGTAACTTGGAGATGCGGTCCAGCCAAAACTCAGCCTCCTCGGGTCTGTGAGAACCAGTGAATGTGGGAGGCCTCAAGTGCTGGAATTGCTCGAATAGGCCACGAGTACCAACATCTCTAGTAAGGTATGCCACAAGTGTGGCTAGAGGCACATCCCAAACCTGAGCAGGTGGCTCGGCACTCTCAGTAGGGAGTGTAGATGTCGGAGGTGGAGTCGCACTCCCACCCTGAGATAAGGCCTCAGCAATAGTGGCATAAGCTATTGCTGCTGCTGCTGCTTGTGCATTTGCTGCTGATGCATCATCAACATCAACTGCTCAATCCTATAAGTAGGTGGAGCAGCCTGTGGGTCATGCTGTGTAGATGAGGATGCCCAATGTTACTCCCGAACCGGGGGTGTATAAGATGGCAGTCCACCAGTAGGACCAGCAGGAGGCTGATCAGAGTCTAACCCTCGGTCCGAAGGACCACCTCTATGAGAAGGAGTCTGGTCCATGGAGTCTGTGAGAAGGAGGTGTGCCGTGCTTCGTGTATACTGCCGCGGCATGCCCTATACAATATAGGGTGCAATATATGTGAGATAAGCATAGCAACACATTATACAAGCACTTTAAGCATTCCACACATCTCATAGCAAAAGAGGCTGCATGCTTTTCATTTACCCAAAATTGTTATAATACATGAAATACAGAGTTACATGAATCATGACAGGAATTACATGTGAGCCAATTATATCCACAACATCAAACACTTAAAACATACTACTAACTACTACATCATCAATATGAAACATAAACCTACTCCAGAGGAAACCAAATCAACTACAAACAACAACTTGGATGACTAGGCATCCGAATCAGGCGATGGAGGAGGAGCATTCTTGTCCTGGAGACAGCACAGGATGGCCTTCAAGGTGTGAGACATCTTGCTGAGCTTGGTTTGGACCCGCCCGACTTCCTGTCGCAAGGCAGCTTGGCCCTCCTCGAGACGGGCTAAACGCGCATTTCTTGTAGCCTGAGCAGCGTCCGGCTCTGGTGCTCCAAGAGGAGAGCTCTCCTCAATATCCTGAGCCTCAGGCTCCTCTTCTTCTTCTTCAGCTTCACTCCCATTCTCACTCTCGTCTTCTTTGCTCTCTATTTCATCCTCACTCTCCACATGTCGGGCCTGTCGTCGCCGCGCCCCAAATTCCATCTGATGGAGAGTACTCTCGTTGATTTGATGGATCGGTACTAACCTTTCCACCCCCAGACTATAGCCAAACTCCTGTGCAATCCTGCATACGAGTCGGCAGAAGGGAAGCGAATCAGAGCTCCTGGTGGAGCGTGCAATACTCACAATCTGTCGCAACATGAATGTAGGCACGCACAAGTTCGCCCTCTGCCCCACTTGGTATAGAAAGTCTACCATGAGTCGCGTGCACTCGGTGCGATTACTGTGTCTGGGGTAGAGGTTGTATGTGAAGATGTGTAGTAGGTGGAAGTCTTCTGACATGTGGGGCGCTAGCAGGCTTTTGTTCGGCTGCCACTCAACCAATTTGCCACCACAAAGGTAACATGTGCGACGATCCTTTTCACGAGCAGTCCCCAGATTTTGTTCGCTTGCATGTACGTCACCAAGGGGCGTATTCATAAGCCGCGCAAGCACTCTCACATCAATAGTGACAAACAGATCCACCCCAACTAAGAGCTGGAACTACAAAGGTTCCAGTGTAGGCTCACGAATATTGGCGTAGAAGGCTCGGATAGTACCAGAATTGGCGCAACCTCTGGCCTCAAATAGCGGACCCCAGTGGGCCACCTCCACTTACTCGAATAAGTAGTATTCACCGAAGAGTCGCCCATCCACTTGGGCTTCAAAGAGAACCCTGCGTTCCTCATAAACTCCATGAGGTAGTGTCGTCAACTGAGCTCGTTCAGCAGGGATCCGAGGATTAAGATCCAGCTTCGTTGAAAATTCCCGGGCAAAGCTCGAGCTAGCGGCGGTGTCTCTCTGCTGCCTTGAATGTGTAGGGCGACTAGGCCCAGCCTCATCAGCGGCGCTCTTTCTCTTACCCATAAGAAAGAGGATGGCGGAGATGGAGAAAATGGCGGAAACAATTGCGAGAAAGGCCATGGGAAGGGAAGAAATAGAAAGAAAGAGGGCTGGAGGATTTGTTCTCCACGAATAGGAGGCTGAGCAGGTATGGTGAAGGCCCAAATGATGGAGATTGAAGGAGGAAAATGGAGAGATCAGATGGGTGAGGAAGCTCACACGATTTTTGAGCTTCAAATGGGCATGTGGGAGTCCAAATGAGAGAAACAGAGAGGGAAGGGAGGAAAGGACTGCTGTGGACGATGGGAATGGGTGTGTGGTGGTTGAAACAAGCAGAGAGGACGATTGGAAGGACGATTTGCGAGAGAGGGCAGCAATGTAAGAGAGAAAAATGGCTTGGAGAGGAGGTTTGTGAAGGAAGTAGGGTTTTGAGAGATTTAAATGGAACGGGAGCTAGGTCAGGGATTATTAGACTCCCCAATGCGATCGACCCGAGCCGCGGGCCCGGCCCAGCCCAATTTCTGGCAAGGCCTCGCCGACCAACTTTCTAGATTTTGAGGGCCCACCCCAGGGGCTTGATACTCCTGTCCCCTAGGCCCCAAAAAACCCTGGGTCCCACCCTGAGTACCCCTTGGTTGATGTGGGTAGGCCACCGACCCCGATTCACTCAATTTCGGGTAGTTACGGGCACTTTCAGACACATTCTTGAATTTACAGATGTTTGACTACTGGGATGAGGTGTGGTGTGTTCTAGACACGTCACTAGATGGTCTAGAAGTGATTTGGGATCGACTCATGCGATCAGGATCGAGTACGAACTCGATCAAAACGCTCGTTATCAATGAACTTTGCCAAATGGCGAAATCGGGAAAACCTAGGACTGTTTCTATATTTTTCTCGCACCCTCCTAAGTTGTAATGCATCAACGTACGTCGTGGGAACATAACTCAGGTCCGGTTTAATCAAAATCATGCTCTGATACCAACTTGTAACGCCCTAAAATTCGAGGGTCGAGTAGCAACTCGACTCTCGAGTTCCAGAACATCACTTATGCAACATAGATAATGATGGTTAAATGTTGTCCATGTTAGAGTAATAAACATGAGTGAGATTATACCAAAACAGTAATTCATACTCCAGATCAATTATATAAAGGCAAGCGGAAGACTGAAACTGTATATATATGTATGTAGAAGAAAACAAAACCATTTCATTCTCCAGAATATGAATCCATCAGAGTCACCTTATACATATATCTGTTTTATAAACAAAATGTCAAAAGTACAACTAAGGAGTAATACCTGCAAGACCCATCGATCCTGGCAGACTAGTCGAAACCACCAGAATACTGTATAAATGAGAACTCGTCCTGGTCCTCGCCATAGTCCGGCTCAGCCTCCTGAGTCGTCATCTCGTCTATACCTGAGACAGAGTCTGGTTGGAGTGTATAACACCGTCCCGTAACGTGGGAGTGAGTAGCTAACTCAGTGGAACAATAAAACATAGGTTAATATGTAATCGACTCAGTCAAGCAGTAATGATAAAGCAGTATAATTAAACACTCCTAACTACTCTTATTAATGCAAGTATGAATGCAGTCATGATGTATGCCCTCACCACACACTCCCTCATGCGACAACATCTTACGATCGTAGCATGCTTGCATTCCTCAGTGCTCCACATCTTCCAGGCACATGCAATGCATGATGAGCATGATTACTGAGTTGTTATTAGTCCATTTCAAATAGCAGTATTGGGAAACTAAGGTACCTCCCTTGTATCATTCCCAAACATGATCCATTCTAGGGTTGTCAGTACTAAATAATCTCAGACGATGTTGTGTTTTCTAGGTCGCTGCAAAGGCTGCCAGGGCTGTTACGCACAAAGGTTACACCACTCCCCCATCACATTTTTAACGATTCATCACTATATAGATACAGGCCCAGGTCATACTCTATACACTGCGACAAAACTCATCGCCTCATCGCAAATTCAGAGTATACTCAAGGTCACTACAAAGGGCTTGTCACCAATCAGTGTAGGCCAATAGCTCGAATACAGTGTCCCATACCATAGTATTCGGCTCAGAGTTAATGTTGCTCACTGGTCACAACGGGGAGGCACGTGGCCCCAGCGTAGGCCGACAGCTCGATCACGGTGTCCCATACCACCATGCCCGGCTCATGAGTCTTAGCGAATCGAGGTACCATGGTTAACGGGATTCCACTGGTAAGTTTGGTACCCTAGGTTCAAGCAGTAGCGACCAAATATGGTGAACATACATTAGACATATCAGGTTACTTGACAAGCCTGACTAGCTCGAGCGCACAATCAGCCGAACGACATAAAGTGCATAAGCACTTCGTGTGGCCTAACCACTATCGCCAACCGAAGTACGACTCGGGTTCGTCAAACACATCTTACGTGGTGACATGAATCTCAACCACGATTTCAAGTCTGATACCGATTGTCTGGACTATAAACATAGTCCCAAACTCAATCAATCCTTATACATAGCATGTGGAGTAAAGCATAATAAATAAAGTAATTGAAGCATGTTAACAAGCATGTCATAAAGCATGTTATAAGGCATGTTGTAAAACGTTATATAAACAAGAATACAAATACATATGTTTCATAAGTAAGTGGTTTAAGTAAACAACCACATGGAGGAAATCATACAGGTCTCTAAGGTAGTTGGGAATCTCATCTCAACACCTATCTAAGACTCCATTATCCAAGCACTTACTCTCACAAGCATTTTCACAAACACTTAGAATACACTATTTCAACATACATAGTGTATGTTAGTAAAACATGTATTAGGGCGAATCCTTGTGCCAAGCAAGTATTTTACGCATATATAACATGTTCATACAGCAAATAGTCATGGCAAACACATCTCCAAAATATATACATATACGGTACTTTCTACAATACACTATTTCTACATACATAGTGTATATTAGCAAAACATGTATTAAGGAGAATCTTTTCGCCAAATAAGTATTTTATCCATTTATCATATATTCATACAACAAATAATCATGGAAAACACATTTCTAAAATTTATACGTATATGGTATTTTCTACGAATACCTAGAATATATAAAATTCTATTTTCTACATCTTTAATCGAAATGGGAAACAAACAACACTTTGTACATGTGCAATTGCATGCAGATCATGAATCTATCATTATCTGACATTGAAAGCATTGAAAACCGTAACCTATACACCTAAAGTCCTCACCTTTTACCGTAGAATTGTAACAAATCAGGTAGGTTTGCTAAGCTTCCGTATTCGGCAATTTGGTAACCAGTAGAATGAAATAGGTTAGCTATTTCATAACCTACAACCCTTAGAACTCCAAAACAGGTTAGGGTTAGGGTTTCTTACCTAGAAATGACGTCGGAATCGTCGAGAAAGTGGTAAGAACGGAGTGGTGGAGCTTGGGTAGTGGCAGGAAACAGTAGCAGGGAGTTTCTCCCACTTCTCTCACTCTTTCTCTCTCTTTGCTCACTTCTCTCTCTAGGGTTTCTCTCAAATTCGTATGGCTGAGAGAGAGAGAGAGAGAGTTCTAGGGTCCTTATATAGCCTAAAAATGCACTAAACTATACTTAAGGTCAAGGTATACTTCGGTTATAACCAAAGTGATACTGTTTCAGCTCAACGGAGGATTTCTGGTGGGCCTCTCTGAGCCAAAGGTCGGACTTAAGCTCACCAACCTTGGATCTAGATGAAGTTAAGTTTTCGTTTCAGTCGGATACCCTGATCACGCGTGGCAGACCAGTTTCAGTTCAACGGTCAGCGTATCTCGATCCAAAATTCCAAGTACATGTAAATGTTTATGAAATTTTTCCTGATCCGAGGGTGTATTTGGGTCAGATTCTGACGGTCTGGTTGCTTAAAAATTGACCGCAAGTCAAAAGTCTCAGATTACTATTCAAGATATTTATTTTGCAAAGAAAATAAGTGTTTTCACACTCTCTCGCTCCGAACTCAAGCGAACAGATGTGGGACACCGGCTGGATTTGATTTCCGAGATGGTTGTTAAGCCCAGCGAGGCGGTCCTAAGTCCTTAACCTTGTATTATTCGGACTCCCGATGTGCGGTCTAGACCTGATACGGAGTTTCAATGTGTTCCCGAGAGCAGTCAGGTAATGAGTTTGATCCTAGACTTTAGGGTAACCTAGCGTCAATGATTCTACAAGTTTTGAGTCTTGTAGATCGTATTTAAAGTGATTCAAACGGATTTCATGGCTAATCTTGTTTAGCACTTAGTTAACTTTGTCAAATTTCTAAAGGATTTAATCTTAAGTGATTTCTGGTCGAGGTGGTACTCGGGTCTTTGTATGGAAATTTACGAGTTTTTACAATCTAACCCCCTTAAACAAAAATTTTATCCTCAAAATTTGTACCTTTTCGTACTCCTCGAGAATCTGAGGGTAGGTCTTTCTTACCTCGGCCTCTGTCTCCCACGTAGCTTCCTCCTCTGTATGATGTGTCCACAGTACCTTCACGATTGGAATCACCTTGCTACGCAGTACCTGCTCCTTCCTATCAAGGATACGCGTCGGACGCAGCTCATACATAGCATCCTCGCTCAGCTGTACTTGCTACCATCTGATGATATGTGAAGGATCAAGAACGTACTTCTTCAGCATAGATACATGAAATACGTTGTGTACAGCTGCAAGTGGTGTGGGTAAAGCGAGACGATATGCCACAGCACCCACTCGATCCAGTATCTAAAACGGACCAATAAACCTCAGTGTGAGCTTCCCCTTCTTCCCGAACCGAAGGACTCCCTTCATAGGGAAAACTCGGAGGAATACATGATCACCAACCTCGAACTCTAGCGGTCACTGCCTCGTATCGGCGTAGCTCTTCTGCCTGCTCTGCGCTGTAAGAAGTCGACGCCTGATAATGTCGATCTTCTCTGAGGTCGCCTGTACCAACTCTGGGCCAATCAGACTAAGCTCGCCAACCTCAGCCCAGTAATGCGGCGCTCTGCAAGGGCGACCATACAAGGCCTCATATGGCACAATACCAATACTCACCTAGAAGCTGTTGTTGTAGGTGAACTCTGCATAAGGTAGACAATCATCCCAACTGTCCTTGAAGGCTAACACACATGCTCGCAACATATCCTCCAGAATCTGATTCACTCGCTCTATCTGCCCGTTAGTCCGAGGATGAAACGTCGTACTGAACTTCAACTTCACACCCATCGCTTCCTGGATACGAGTCCAGAAGATGGATGTGAACCGAGTGTCTCTGTCCGACACGATCTCTAAAGGGACCCCATGCAGACAGACGATCTCTCTGATGTATAATCTATCCAGCTTGTCTGTAGAGTTCGTGACTCTGATAGGGAGAAAATGGGCCGATTTGGTCAACCAGTCCACAATCACCTAAATGGAATCGTGTCCCTTCCTCGTCTTCGGAAACCTTGATATGAAATCCATGGAAATGAAGTCCCACTTCCATTCTTCTATGGGCATTAGCTGAAGCAGTCCAGGAGGTCGGCGATGTTCTGCCTTGACCTGCTGGCACGTCAGACAACGAGACACATACTCAGTGATGTGGGCCTTCATGTTATCCCTCCAATACGACCGTCTCATATCCCGGTACATCTTCGTGCTACCAGGATGCATCGCAAGCTTCGAGTTATGGGCAGACTCAAGGAGCTCATGTCTCAAGTCAGGTATGTCAGGAACGCATAGGCGGCCACGGAATCGTAGACCCCCATCAGAACCAACTCTCCACTCAGAGTCCTCGGCATCGCTAGCTTGCTCTCGAAGCTCAGACAACTGTTCATCACCCTTCTAGGCCTCAATGATCCTGTCATCAATAAGTGGTCACACCCAAACGTGCACAACACACTCAAATGGCTCCTCCACGGTGAGTCTCTGCTCGAAGTCCTGCACGAACTCAACCATGTCCCACTCTACTATCATCAACAGAGCCGCCAATGTTATAACCTTCTTGCGGCTCAATGCGTCTGCCACAAGGTTCACCTTGCCCAGATGGTAGGAAACCTCAAACTTGAAGTCCTTCAAGGTCTCCATCCATCGGCGTTGTCTCATATTCAAGTCTCGCTGCATGAATATGTACTTAAGGCTCTTATGGTCGGAGAAAAGCTCGAACTTCTCTCCGTAAAGGTAATGTCTCCAGAGCTTCAATGCGAAGATGACAGCTGCCAACTCCAGGTTGTGTTTAGGGTAATTCTCCTCGTGCTTCCGTAATTATCTCGAGGCATATGAAATCACCCTATCCTTCTGCATAAGGACACAATCCAAACCAACGTGAGATGCATCGGTGTATATCGTGTACTTAACCCCTTGCTCTGGTAATACTAGCACAGGGGCAGACGTCAACCTGTCCTTCAGCTCCTTGAAAGCTGCTTCCACCTTCTCATTTCAGGTGAACTTTAGGTCATTCCGTGTCAACTGAGACAACGACCTGGTAATCTTCGAGAAATCACGAATGAAGCGTCTATAATACCCTGTCAGACCAAGAAAACTCCTCACCTCGGTAATCGAGCCAGGCTGCTGCCAATCCTGAACCGTGGCTACCTTAGCAAGGTCCACTGTTACCTCATCCTTCGACAACACATGTCCGAGGAACTTGACTTTCTCTTGCCAGAAGTCGCACTTCTTATACTGCGCGAACAACTGGTTCTTCTTCAATGTATCCAACACCGCTCTCAGGTGCTCCTCGTGCTCCTCCCAACTCGTAGAGTATATCAGAATGTCATCAATAAAGACGATGAAGAATCGGTATAAGAATGACCGAAATACCCGGTTCATCAGGTTCATGAACACGGCCAGTGCGTTCGTAAGACCGAACGACATCACTAGAAACTCGTAGTGCCCAAAGCAAGTCCTGAAAGTCGTCTTCTGCACATCCTCATCTCTGACGCGCAGCTAATGATACCCTAACTGTAGATCAATCTTTGAAAAATACCTCGCGTCCTTTAACTGATCAAACAGATCATCTATCCTGGGCAAAGGATACTTGTTCTTCACCATGACCTGGTTCAACCTATAGTAATCAATACATAACCGTAGCGTCTCGTCCTTCTTCTTCACAAATAGGACAGGTACTCCCCAAGGAGACACACTAGGTCGTATGAAACCCTTCTCTACTAGCTCGTCAATCTGTCTCCGTAGTTCCTCCATCTCACATGGAGGCATACGATAAGTTGGCAATGAGATAGGTGTCGCACCTAGCGTAAGATCAATGGTGAAATCGATCTCTCACCGAGGAGGCAAACCAGAAATCATCTTAAACACATTTGTAAACTCCCAAACCACCAGCGTATCTTCTAATGTCGGACCATCAATCGGCACTAATAAAGCAGTATAACACTCGACATGGCAGGGCCAATTGACCTGCACTGGAAACATGAAAGCCGTGCCGTCAGATCCATAAGCCGTTATGACCCAACTATCACAATCTATCTCTGCCCTCACCTCAGTGAGCCAGTTCATACCGAGGATAATGTCATAGTGCCATAGTGGAGCAACAATGAGGTCAACGAGCACTGTTCTGCTACCCAAATCCACGGAGCAACCCTCACATACTCGTGCGACATCTGAAAAAATCCCAGTAGTTGTAGTAAGTCTCATTCCCTTCGTGGGAGTAGTATGTAAAGCTAGTTGCTTAACTGCCCCATATGAAATAATAGAAGTAGTGGACCCAGTGTCCACCAACAAGGAGACGGAAGTACCATGAATGGGCCGTAATCGACGTCTCGGGTGCCTCAACAACTAGTGTATGCACTCGAGCATGCTGCTGACGGTTCAGCTTTGGAACCAAGGGCCATTGAGGCGGTCGAAAACGAGGTGTGGGCGGTCTGAAAGACGAATGCGCAGGTGTCATCGGGAGTGGTGGAGTCGATATAGCCTGTGGGCGAGAATAATCAATCATCTGTGGCGGAGAGAACCCGCTATCCTTCATCCACGCAAAACAACTCCTAGCAGAATGACCCTGTTTCCCGTAATACGTACAGGTCACAATGGGGCACCTCATCGGAGCCACTGGCGTTGCGATCCTAGAAGGGGAGTTAGCACGAGGCCTCTTGCCTAGGAAAGGCCTGCCCTGAACATCAGGTCGCGGTCTCGTAACCATAGCACCATAAGAACATGCTAGCTGATCAACATCCTGCTCGGCCATCATATACATGTGAACTAGCTCCGCGTAAGTAGGTATACTGATACAACACATCTTCGACCGTATATCAGGTCGCAAACCCTCAGAAAAATGGTGCATCCGCATCTGCTCATCAACAAGGATGGTCGGGACAAAGCGGCCCAATTCGGTGAAGCAATGCTCGTACTCAGTGACAGTCATGCCTCCCTGCTTGATGCGTAGAAACTCATCCTCCCGCTCGTGTCTGTAGGTCTACGGGTAATACTTCTCGTGGAACCAGAACTCGAATGCTATGCAAGTCCACACATAGCCCACTGCGACAGACCGCAGCACACTGTCCCACCACAGACTGGCCTCCCTCTCAAACATGAAAGTGGGCAACTCTACCTGCTCTGCCTCAGTACAGTGCAACATCCGTAGCATCTTGGAGATGCGGTCCAGCCAAAACTTAGCCTCCTCGGGTCTATGAGAACCCGTGAATGTGGGAGGCCTCAAGCACTGGAATTGCTTGAGTAGGACATGAGTACCAACATCTCCAGTAGGGTATGCCACAGGTGTGGCCAGAGGCACATCCTCAACCTGAACAGGTGGCTCGGCACTCTCAGTAGGGTGTGTAGATGTCGGAGGTGGAGTCGCACTCCCACCTTGAGATAAGGCCTCAACAATAGTGGCCATAAGCTGCTGGTGGTGCTGCTGCTGCTGCATTTGCTGCTGATGCATCATCAACATCAACTGCTCATCCTATCAGTAGGTGGAGCAGCCTGTGGGTCATGCTGTGTAGATGAGGATGCCCGGTGTTGCTCGCGAACCGGGGGTGTATAAGGTGGCAGTCCACCAGTAGGACTAGCAGGAGGCTGATCAGAGTCTAACCCTCAGTCCGAAGGACCACCTCTATGAGAAGGAGTCTGGTCCATGGAGTCTGTGAGAAGGAGGTGTGTCGTGCTCCGTGTATACTGCCGCGGCATGCCCTATACAACATAGGGTGCAATGTATGTGAGATAAGCATAGCAATACATTATACAAGCACTTTAAGCATTCCACACATCTCATAGCAAAAGAGGCTGCATGCCTTTCATTTACCCAAAATTGTCATAATATATAGGATATAGAGTTACATGAATCATGACAGGAATTACATGTGAGCCAATTACATCCACAACATCAAACACTTAAAACATACTACTAACTACTACATCATCAACATGAAACATAAACATACTACAGAGGAAACCAAATCAACTACAAACAATAACTTGGATGACTAGGCATTTGAATCAGGCGATGGAGGAAGAGCATTCTTGTCCTGGAGACAGCACAGGATGGCCTTCAAGGTGCGAGACATCTTGCTGAGCTTGGTTTGGACCCGCCCGACTTCCTGTCGCAGGGCAGCTTGACCCTCCTCGAGATGGGCTAAACGCTCATTTCTCGCAGCCTGAGCAGCGTCCGGCTCTGGTGCTCCAAGAGGAGAGCTCTCCTCAGTATCCTGAGCCTCAGGTTCCTCTTCTTCTTCTTCAGCTTCACTCCCATTCTCACTCTCGTTTTCTTCGCTCTCTATTTCATTCTCACTCTTTACATGTCGGGCCCGTCGTCGCCGCACCCCAAGTTCCATCTGATGGAGAGTACTCTCATCGATTTGATGGATCAGTACTGACCTTTCCACCCCCAGACTGTAGCTAAACTCCCGTGCAATCCTGCCTACGAGTCGGTAAAAGGGAAGCGAATCAGAGCTCTTGGTGGAGCGTGCAATACTCACAATCTGTCGCAACATGAATGTAGGCACGCATAAGTTCGCCCTCTGCCCCACTTGGTACAGAAAGTCTACCATGAGTCACGTGCACTCGCTGCGATTACTGTGTCTAGGGTAGAGGTTGTATGTGAAGATGTGATGTAGTAGGCAGAAGTCATCTGACATGTGGGACGCTAGCAGGCTTTTGTTCGGCTGCCACTCAACTAATTTGCCACCATAAAGGTAACGTGTGCGACGATCCTTTTCACGAGCAGTCCTCAGATTTTGTTCGCTTGCATGTACATCACCAAGGGGCATATTCATAAGTCGCGCAATCACTCTCACATCAATAGTGACAAGCAGATCCACCCCAACCAAGAGCCGGAACTGTAAAGGTTCCAGTGTAGGCTCATGAATGTTGGCGTAGAAGGCTCGGATAGTACCAGAATTGGCACAACCTCTGGCCTCAAATAGCGGACCCCAGTGGGCCGTCTCCACTTGCTCGAATAAGTAGTATTCACCGAAAAGTCACCCATCCACCTGGGCTTCAAAGAGAACCCTGCAGTCATCATAAACTCCATGAGGTAGTGCCGTCAACTGAGCTCGTTCAGCAGGGATCCGGGGATCAAGATCCCTCTTTGTTCAAAATTTTTCGGCAAAGCTTGAGCTAGCGGCGGTGTCTCTAGACTGCCTTGAACGTGTAGGGCGACTAGGCCCAGCCTCATCAGCGGCGCTCTTTCTCTTACCCAAAAGAGAGAGGATGGTGGAGATGGAGACAATGGTCGAAACAATTGCGAGAAAGGCTATGGGAAGGGAAGAAATAGAAAGAAAGAGGGCTGGAGGATTTGTTCTCCACGGATAGGAGGCTGAGTAGGTATGGTGAAGGCCCCAATAATGGAGATTGAAGGAGGAAAATGGAGAGATCAGATGGGTGAGGAAGCTCACACGATTTTTGAGCTTCAAAGGGGCGTGTGGGAGTCCAAATGAGAGAAACGGAGAGGGAAGGGAGGAAAGGACTGCTGTGGACGATGGGAATGGGTGTGTGGTGGTCGAAACAAGCAGAGAGGACGATTGGAAGGATGATTTGTGAGAGAGGGCAGCAATGTAAGAGAAAAACGGCTTGGAGGGGAGGTTTGTGAAGGAAGTAGGATTTTGGGAGATTGAAATGGAACGGGAGCTAGGTCAGGGGGGTTATTAGACCCCCCAATGCGATCGGCCCGAGCCGCGGGCCCGGCCCAGCCCAATTTCCGGCAAGACCACGCCGACCGAGCGAGGGCCTCACCGACCAACGTTCTAGATTTTGAGGGCCCGCCCCAGGGGTGTGACACTCCTATCCCCTAGGCCCCAAAAAACCCTAGGTCCCACCTTGGGTAACCCTAGATTGATGTGGGTAGGCCCCCGACCCCTATTCACTCAATTTCGGGTAGTTTCGGGTACTTTCGGACACATACTTGAATTTACAGATGTTTGACTACTGGGATGAGGTGTAGTGTGATCTAGACACATCAATAGACGGTCTAAAAGTAATTTGGGATCGACTCGTGCGATCAGGATCGAGTATGAACTCGATCAAAATGCTCGTTTTCGATGAACTTCGCCAAATGGCGAAATCGGGAAAACCTAAGACTGTTTCTATATTTTTCTCAGACCCTCCTAATTTGTAATACGTCAGCGTACGTCGTGGGGAATATAACTCAGGTCTGGTTTAATCAAAATCATGCTCTGATACCAACTTGTAATGCCCTGAAATTTGAGGGTCGAGTAGCAACTCGACTCTCGAGTTCCAGAACATCACTTATGCAACATAGATAATGATGGTTAAATGTTGTCTGTGTTAGAGCAATAAACATGAGGGAGATTATACCAAAACAGTAATTCATACTCCAGATCAATTGTATAAAGGCAAGCGGAAAACTGAAACTGTATATATATGTATGTAGAAGAAAACAAAACCATTTCATTCTCCAGAGTATGAATCCATCTGAGTTACCATATACATATATCTATTTTATAAACAAAATATCAAAAGTACAACTAAGGAGTAATCCCAGCAAGACCCGTCGATCCTGGCAGACTAGTCGAAGCCACCAGAATACTGCATAAATGAGAACTCGTCCTGGTCCTCACCATAGTCCGGCTCAGCCTCCTGAGTCGTCATCTCGTTTATACCTGAGACAGAGTCTGGTTGGTGTATACAACACCGTCCCGTAACGTGAGAGTGAGTAGCTAACTCAGTGGAACAATAAAGCATTAGTTAACATGTAATCGACTCAGTCAAGCAGTAATGATAAAGCAGTATAATAAAACACTCCTAGCTACTCTTATTAATACAAGTATGAATGCAGTCATGATGTATGCCCTCACCACACACTCCCTCGTGTGACAACGTCTTACGATCGAGGCATGCTTGCATTCCTCAGTGCTCCACATCTTCCAGGCACATGCAATGCATGATGAGCATGATTACCGAGTTGTTATTAGTCCATTTAAAACAGTAGTATTGGGAAACTAAGGTAACTCCTTTGTATCATTCCCAAACATGATCCATTCTAGGGTCGTCAGTCCTAAATAATCTTAGACGATGGTGTATTTTCTAGGTCGCTGCAAAGGCTGCCAGGGCTGTTACGCGCAAAGGTTACACCACTCCCTCATCTCATTTTTAACGATTCATCACTATACAGATACAGGCCTAGTTCATACTCTATACACTGCGGCAAAAATCGTCGCCTCACCGCAAATTCAGAGTATACTTGAGGTCACTACAAAGGGCTCGTCACCAATCAGTGTAGGCCGATAGCTCGAATACAGTGTCCCATACCACCGTATTCGGCTCACGAGTTAATGTTGCTCACTGGTCATTACGGGGAGGCACGTGGCCCCAGCGTAGGCCGACAACTCGACCACAGTGTCCCATACCACCATGCCCGGCTCATGAGTCTTAGCGGATCGAGGTACCATGGTTAACGGGATTCCACTGGTAAGTTTGGTACCCTAGGTTCAAGCAGTAGTGACCAAACATGGTGAACATACATTAGACATATCGGGTTACTTGACAAGCCTGACTAGCTCGAACGCACAATCAGCTGAACGACATGAAATGCATAAGCACTTCGTGTGGCCTAACCACTGTCGCCAACCGAAGTACAACTCGGGTTCGTCAAACACATCTTACGTGGTGACATGAATCTCAACCACGATCTCAAGTCTGGTACCGATTGTCTGGACTATAAACATAGTCCCAAACTCAATCAATCCTTATTTATAGCATGTGGAGTAAATCATAATAAACAAAGTAATTCAAGCATGTTAACAAGCATGTCATAAAGCATGTTATAAGGCATGTTGTAAAACGCTATATAAACAAGAATACAAATACATATGTTTCATAAGTAAGCGTTTTAAGTAAACAGCCACATGGAGGAAATCATACAGGTCTCTAAGGTAGTTGAGAATCCCATCTTAACACCTATCTAAGGCACCATTATCTAAGCACTTACTCTCACATGCATTTTCACAAACACTTAAAATACACTATTTCAACATATATAGTGTATGTTAGTAAAACATGTATTAGGGCGAATCCTTTCGCCAAGCAAGTATTTTATGCATATATAACATATTCATACAGCAAATAGTCATGGCAAACACATCTCCAAAATATATACATATACGGTACTTTCTACAATACACTATTTCTACATACATAGTGTATATTTAGTAAAACATGTATTAAGGCGAATCTTTTCGCCAAATAAGTATTTTATCCATATATCATATATTCATACAACAAATAATAATGGCAAACACATTTTCAAAATTTATACGTATATGGTATTTTCTACGAATACCTAGAATATGTAAAATTCCATATTCTACATCTTTAATCAAAATGGGAAACAAATAGCACTTTGTACATGTGCAATTGCATGCAGATTATAAATCTATCATTATCTGACATTGAAAGTGTTGAAAACTGTAACCTATACACCTAAAGTCCTCACCTTTTACCGTAGAATCGTAACAAATCAGGTAGGTTTGCAAAGCTTCCGTATTCGGCAATTCGGTAACCTATAGAATGAAATAGGTTAGCTATTTCATAACCTACAACCCTTAGAACTCCAAAATAGGTTAGGGTTAGGGTTTCTTACCTAGAAACGATGTCGGAATCTCTAGGAAAGCGACAAGAACAGAGTGGTGGAGCTTGGGTAGTGGCAGGAAATAGTAGCAGGGAGTTTCTCCCACTTCTCTCACTCTTTCCTCTCTTTTCTCACTTCTCTCTCTACGGTTTCTCTCAAATTTGTATGGCTGAGAGAGAGAGAGTTCTAAGGTCCTTTTATAGCCTAAAAATGCACTAAACTAGACTTAAGGTCAAGGTATACTTGGGTTATAACCAAAGTGACACTATTTCAGCTCAATGGAGGATTTCTAGCGGGCCTCCCTGAGCCAAAGGTCGGACTTAAGCTCACCAACCTTGGATCTAGATGAAGTTAAGTTTTCGTTTCAGTCGGATACCCAGATCATATGTGGCGGACCAGTTTCAGTTCAACGGTTAGCGGATCTTGATCCAAAATTCCAAGTACATGTAAATGTTTATGAAAATTTTCCTGATCCGAGGGTGTATTTGGGTCAGATTCTGACAGTCTGGTTGCTTATAAATTGACTGCAAGTAACAAGTCTCAGATTACTATTCAAGATATTTATTTTGTAAAGAAATCAAGTGTTTTCACACTCTCGCTCGGACTCAAGCGAACAGCCATGAGACACTAGCTGGATTTGATTTCCGAGATGGTTGTCAAGCCCAGCGAGGCGGTCCTAAGTCCTTAACCTCGTATTATTCGAACTCCCGATGTGCAGTCTAGACCTGATACGGAGTTTCAATGTGTTCCCGAGAGCAGTCGGGCAATGAGTTTGATCCTAGACTTTAGGGTAACCTAGTGTCAATGATTCTACAAGTTTTGGGTCTTGTAGATCGTATTTAAAGTGATTCAAACGGATTTCATGGCTTATCTAGTTTAGCACTTAGTTAACTTTGTCAAATTTCTAAAGGATTTAATCCTAAGTGATTTCTGGTCGAGGTGGTACTTAGGTCTTGTACGAAAATTTACGAGTCGTTACACTAGACCTAGTTGTTTATAGACTGAGTAAGGAATCAAATTTATGCTCGCTCCTAAATCAAGAATTGCGTGCTCAATCTGGTAATTTTTAATTAAATAAGTGATGGTTGGGCTACTGGGATCTTTATATTTTTGTGGCACATCTTGCTTTAGGATGGCACTCACTTCTTCTGTCAGAAAAGTTTTCTTTTTTTATGCTTTATCGCCTTTAGGTTATATATAGGTCTTTTAGAATTTTGCATATGAAGGAATTTATTTCACAGCATCCAGAAGAGGGATTTTGACCTTCACATGTTAAGCACCTCTATAATATCCTGAGAGTTAGAGAGAGGTTTTGGTGCAACCAACCGTTGGGGGAATGGACCAATTGGCTTACTTTGAAGTTTCAGTTCTACCTCATGTGGAGCACTATTACATCTATCAATTTCTTCTACTTCCAGGTCATTAGGCTTTCTAGCCCTTACCGAAATAGATTTGACAACTATCTTCCCAATCCTAAGAGTAGTGATAGACCTAGCTTGCTCCATTGAATTTGAAGAGCTTGGTTCACTAACTCTGTATTATGGTTTAGGGTTGGGGATAGGTTAAGCTGGAAGTATCCCTTTCTCCATAACCGTAACATGTAAGTCTATCTTTTCGATGGGCTTTGTGAGTTCTTGTTAGGATTGAAGAGTACTTTACTGGATAAGCTCTTGAGGGTTTTGAATCAATTCCTCTTGAAGTTTCCATTGATTTAAGAATTGATTAGGGATACCTTGAGGTGTAAGGCCCGTACCCTAGTCCGTACAATTCCGCCGACTCTCGCGATCCTCCCCATCGAATTTCGGCGACCCACGACCTATAATTGGTGTTTGCATGCAACCATAAGTTATATCTCGTTGATCTAAGTTGACTCAACCCGAGACTTGTATCATTGTGACCGCACCATCGCTGCGGTTCCAACGCCGCGTCTCGTACACCATGCGATACCCAGCCCAGGAGTTGTGGGCCTGCATTTATTTTGAGAAAAATGTCATGCGTTGCGTATCCGGAGAGAATCTCTACCCAAACATCACATCAATCAATCAAGTGCACATTCCATCACAACCCATACCTAGTCCATCCCTCTCTTACCAACAAGGCATGACACCCATCCCTCTCTCATCCAAAGTCAACTCTCATCCCCATCCCTCTCTTACACACCCATCTCTCTCTTATACCACCATCCCTCTCTCCCATCCATCACTCCATCTCATCTCATTCTCCATCATTTTTTCCAAGCTTCCATGAGAGAAAATCCTAAGGAGAGAAAAGAGAACCCAAGATCAAGGGCCACTTTCCTACTGTAAGGCCCACCCCCATAGCACATGATATTGTCCACTTTGCCGAAGCTCATGGCTTCAAAACGCGTCATGTCTGTTAAGGGAGAAACCCAACATATAACCACCACAACTCCAGACAACTCTTCCGATGTGGGACAAGTTATGCTACAGTCAACTGCAACAATAGCTCGCCTAGCACAGTAGCCTGCCAGCCGCACTTGGGGGCCCGCCCACATGTGTGCCCGCCCACATGAAGCAGTGACCGGGGCGTCACAATATCCTCTACCGAGGGCAGAGCCATTCTTGGCTTTGATACCATTTGTAAGGCCCACCCCCACAGCACATGATATTGTCCGCTTTGCCGAAGCTCACGACTTTAAAACGCATCATGTCTGTTAAGGGAGAAACCCAACATATAACCACCATAACTCCAGACAACTCTTCCGATGTGGGACAAGTTATGCTACCAATCAGCAACAAGGCTCGCTCGCAAAGACAAGAGCTCTGCCTAGCCACACAGTAGCCTGCCAGCCACACTTGGGGGCTTGCCGACATGTGTGCCCGCCCAGGTGTGCCTGCCCACATGAAGCAGTGACCAGGGCGTCACACCTACCCCCAAATCTCACCATCCAACCATCCAAACTTCATCATCCACCCTTAAAGAGGAAGCTTAGGAGCTAAGGATTCCTAGGAGCTAAAGAAGAAGACAATCGGTGGGTGATCTTAGGATTTCCACCATTGATTTCTATTTAAGAGCCTACTTGTGATGGGACCCATTTAATGTATGCATTGTATTGAGTAAAGGGAGGGCCCATAGTGGCGGGGTCCCCTCCCCTCCACACAATTCTCTCTCTCTCTCTCTCTTGTGATGATGTGTGACCCCATCATGGTGTATGTTTCCTTTGGCCATGATATTTCTGGGCCATGGGCTACCCATATATAGAGCCCATCTTGACATATGTGGGCCATGGGCCATTTCTTGAGGCCACGATGATGTATGAAATGTTAAGTGTGATGCCCATTCTTATTCCTAAGTAGTATTTGGGCCATGGGCCCCATTGTATATTAGATTTCTTAATGGGCCGCTCTCTAGGGAGTAATCAGTGTTAAATGTCCACAGTGGTTAAATGTCCACATTATAAGCATCCCTAGAGCCCTTTATAAGGCTCATTCTCATCTATTGGGCCCTCATAGTGTTACCTATTTAGCCTTAGTGGGCTACTCAAATCATTAGGCCCCCATTGGTGCTAGTGATACCTGTCCTCCCTTAGTGGGCTTATCCCAAATCATTGGGCCCCCATTGGTTGTTAGTAAGGTTATTTCTTTTACCTTGGAGTCCATCTAGGACTTATTTGGGCCCCCTAGGGCATCTAACAGGCTATATGATAGTATGGAGAAGGAACCCTTTTCGGATCCTTAGGAATTTAGGTAGGCCACCTAGGCCCAACCTTAATGTGAGGAGGGTTCATATCACCATAGATAAAGGGATCCATGCTATTAGATTTGTTATACCCACAGTTGAGGACTGACCTTCATGTTATGCGTCTGTTGTCCATCTATGCACCCCGCCTTGTGTATAGGCTGATTATCGATGACGACTATGAGTACATGTTAGTATAACATCATGATACAAACCGTTGTGATTGTATGAGGCCCATTGCGATTATATGAGGCCCATTGTGATTGTATGAGACTCATTATGATGATATGAGATCCATTATGACCATGTGAGGCCCGTTGTGATTGTATGAGGCCCATTGTGATGATATGAGGCCCATTGCGATTGTGATTGTATGAGACTCATTATGATGATATGAGATCCATTGTGATGGTACAAGGTCCGTTGTGATCGTATGATGCTCATTGTGATTGTATGAGGCCCATTGTGATTGTATAAGACTTATTATGATTGTATGAGATCCATTATGATGGTACGAGGCCCGTTATGATTGTATGCGGCCCAATTATGATGTAAGAGGCCCATCATATGTGTGTGGACCATTATATGCATGAGGCCCATTGTATGTGTGAGACCCACCATGTGTAGGTGATTATTGCACACCGCCCATTCACCTATACGGGCTATGGGCCGTCTTATATCAGCCCACTATGATGTATATGATTATAATTATGCTTGTTATACTTCATGATACATGCCCATACACATCATCCACATGCTTGTTATGAGGAGTGATTGAGCATAGCATGTGTCATTGAGCTGATAGTTTATGGGACTCCTTGAGAGACGGAGTTGCCTCACATGAGCGCGCGGTATGTGCAGGTTTGATGCATAACTAGATGGTATGACTCATGTATCTCACATTTTGTGATATGACCACTGTACGCCCTAATGACATCAGGGTCGTGGCCTCCATAAGCTTGTTGTGGATAACCAGATGGGACATCAAAAATGTTTGATTCTAGCATACGCGTGCAGTATGTCCCTGGGTGAAAATCCCTAAACCCTCAAGGCCAGGGGATGCCCTAACATTTAGACCGAGTGGATATATATGAGTGCATGAGGGCTATATACCTGTAGGCCACGTCTCACATTGTGTCATGGTCGGTTGGGAGGGGGTGTGCCCTTACCCGCCTGAGAGAGTAGGTAATGTAAGGCTGAGTTTGACCAGCTCATAAATGGGTCCGCTATCGATGAGCCGGGCTGATATTGGTAAACGGATAGTGAGGTCTCTTCCACTTACCCAGTTGTATTGTGTACTTGATGGGGCGGTAAGCTAGTGTAAAGTGTACTAGACCCTGGTGATGATCTTGGAGATGTACAGTACTGATATGTGGACTTATTGAGTGGGAGTTGCATACTCAACATTTTACTCATTCATTCATTCATTCACTATTCACTAGAGTCGGTGGTGCGCAACTAATTTGTCATGTGTACCTTCATAATGCCAGGATTTCGGTTAGGGAGCACAACCAACCTAAGATCAAGAGTTTACCACATTAAGTCTAGCTATTTAAATTTAGCTATAGGACTGGTTTGGATAGAAGTCCCTTGTGATGCACTCGCCAGGATCTGCATATTGTATTACATCTGCGGCATATGGCAATTGGATTGCTATGTTTCTGAATTTATATGGCCTAGATGAAGCTGATGGTATTCATGGCTCTTCAAAATTATATATTGTATTGCATCGTCGGTATCTGATATTTGGCTCATTATGACTTATCATTTCATAGTCGATCTATATTGTATACTTTGATATTAAATGTCTTATAGCCTTGCCAGTATTCCGCTTATGTTGATATTTGCGTGCTTGACACTTATCTTGTGCACACACATACACCACCCTCTAAGCTTTCTATAAGCTTATGCACGATAGATGCGTGTAGGTGACAATAGGATGCGATCGAGCTGAGGCAGGGGCGTGCGGCAGAGCTTCTGGAGCTTTTAACATTTATCTTGTATTGACCCTTCATGTATTGTACTCAAGTTTTTTATTTTAGTGGATATGTGATGATGATGTTGCCTTTGTAATTTGGGTACACTTGTGGTTATGCTTATTTATTTACAAAAAAAAATCACACTGAAAATCTTCCTTATAGGATCCCAGGATCGGAACTTGGCGTATGGGTGCTGAGGGCCGAGAATGGGGTACTACGAAGGCTGTCGGCACCAGATTCAGTGATTGAGAATTCTGTGAGCCAGTTTTCTGAGTTTGGGGCATGATATGATGTGTAGCCGATTGTCCATTCCTCAAATTGAAATTTAGGTGATTTCTCCAACTAGGATTGTATGTGTTCAAAGTGAGTCTTTTGAAAGGCCTTTAGTAGTTGTTTACGACATTTGACTGCTCATTCAATATTTCTTGAAATGCAGGTATTGTTGGACTATTTTCATTTGTATGAATATTGCATGCATAAATACCGCAGATAACTTTCTTACCCTTATCCTTCCTAAGTTCCATGGCTTCGAGTTTTCTTGTGAGACTGGCCACTTTAGCATTTATATCGTCATCCTCCTTCAACAAGTATATTCCACCCCTCTCCTTTGATTGATTAGGCTTAGATATGGTGTTAGGTCTTGGGGAGATGTCCCATAATTGTGCAGTTTCAGTGAGTTTGTCAAAGTAATCCCATACTTCATCGACATTTTTGTTCATGAATTGGCACATGGAAGATGTCAGTCTGTCATGAAAGAAACTTGTTATGCACCACGTTGCAAAACCGTATTATGGGCATGAATTGACAAGATCCTTGAACCGCTCCCAACATTAGAAGAATGTTTCGTCTTCCTTTTGGGCGAAGTTCATGATCGAGTTCCTGATGGTGTTCGACTTATGGTATGATTTTTTTTTTAAAAAAAAACTCCTTCATTATATCATTCCATGTGCCAATAAATTATGGATGTAGTGAGTGCAACCACGTCTTGGCTTTTTCTTTCAAGGAGAAAGGAAAGAGTTTCAGCCTAACTGTGTCCTCAGACACGTTAGGAAAATATAAAGTGACTATAATCTCATCAAACTCTTTTAAGTGTAGATATGCATGTTTCCTATATTTTTTAAAAAGATCATATAGGAAGGTGTGCTCACCCCCACTGGTTATAAATAGTCTCATAAAGTACGAAGCGGGGGTGTATGATGCATCTCGTTCTTATCCTGGGCTTCCGTAACTAGAGGTTGTGGTTGCCTTGTTAGTTGATTTTCAGGTTGATTGACAGTCATCACTTCAATTGACTATGAGGATCTCATGTGGTGTCACACCCCAAACCTGAAAATCGGGATCATGAAAATTCTCGATTGCCGAATCCGGTGCCAACAGCCTCCATAGTACCCCATTCTCGGCTCCCAGCGCCCATACGTCAGATTCCAATCCTGGGATCATACAAGGAGGATTTTTCAACGTACATTTGTCTCATAAGAAGCAAAACCAAAGTTTACCTAAATCACAAAGACAACAACATCATCACATATCCATTAATATAAATATTTGAATACAATGCTGAAAGGGAAAAACATATATCGAAATTCAAAGCTCTAGAAGACCTTTGCACGCTCTAAGCTCAATGCTGCTGCAACCTAACATCACCTGCATGCATCTATAGTGCATAAGCTTATAGAAAGCTTTAAGGGTGGTGTAAGTGTGTGCACAAGGTAAGTGCCAAGTATTCAATACAATGTCATATCATACAATATCAAAAATACTGGCAAGATCATGAATAATATGATATCAGAGTAATGCGGAAACATACTAGCAAGTTCATAAATACCATCAGCCCTATCCAGGCTATACGATGCAAAAATATAATAAGTCAATATCATATACTGAGGAAGCAATGTAGATTAGCTATGCAATGCAGAGTCATAGTAAGCTAAATATTAGATGTCGAGGATGCAATGCAATATACAATTCCTGATAGTTCACGAATATTTTTAGCCATATCTAGGCCATCTAAATGCAAAAACATAGTAACCCAAAATGTTATATACCATGGATTAATGCAATATGCTGTGCAAATGGAATGATCATGTTGGAGTGTGAAGTCGGGATGATAGTACGTAGTATCGCAGGCTATGGGTTCCATCATAAGGGACTTCTATTTAAACCAGTCTCATACCTAAATTTGGAAAGTCAGACTCAATGTGGTAGACTCCCGATCTTAGGTTAGTCGCGCGCCTAAACCGAAATCCTAGCCATTGCGAAGGTACACGAAACAAATAGTTACGCCCCACCAGCCTGAGTGGATAGTGAATGAATGAATGAGTATGCAACTCCTGCTCAATAAGTCTACATATTAATACTGTATATCTCTGAGATCATCACCGAGGTCTATTACACTCTACGCCAGCCTGTCGCCCCTATCCGAGCGTACAATTAGGTAAGTTAAAGAGACCACACTATTCGCTTGCCAATATCGGGCTCGACTCGTCGATAGCTGACCCATTCCTCAAGCTGGTCAAACTCAACCTAGATATTGCCCCCTCACTCAGGAGGGTAAGGTCACACCCCCTCCCAACCGACCACTACATAGTGGGAGACACAGCCTACTGGTGTACGACCCTCATGTGCTCATATATATCCACTCGGTCCAAATGTCGGGGCTAAAAGTGCCCTAGTTTGTCAAGTTACGTGAGTAGTGGGTCAGACTATTTACAGAACTCGATAGGAAGATCAATTCAAGCATCTGCCTCAACCAGATGTATGGAAGCTCGCCATAGGTAAATTATAGCCTCACATCCCATGACCCAAAACACCAGGTAAAGAAAAACCCTTAAAAATGAGTTAGAAATCATAGGGTTTTAGGGTGAGAAAACTTTTTATAAAATAGGAAAATCTCTAAGTTTTTCTCGCCTTGTCGATTATATCGAAGCACCCTCGATATGATCGACCTGCTCTGTCGATGTCCTCGATACTTTAACGATATTATCGATGTGAAGACCAAAAGTGTCCAGCAACTAAATATTCATCTGGACAAATTTATCGATGTATCGATACAACTATCGCTATCATCGATATAAGCACTAAATATGTCCAGCAACTTCACAACATATCTGGACGAATTATCGATATATTGATACACATATCGATATCATCAATATTCAAATCTCGAGTCCATCGAAACTGGCTCGATAAGATCGACAGGCAGATTTTCGATGCCCCTATTTTTTAATGAAAATCTCGAATTCCTTCGATATATCGATGCTCTTCCGATATGATCTGAAATCAAATATTGATAACATCGGAAGTCCATCGATGATATCAATCGAGGCGCGCATTTCTTACAGTAGATATTTCAGGTTATTTTTTAACTATGATTAGGGGCCCTTCGATAGAATCGATATTCAAATATCAATGATATCGGCACCAGGTCGATTGCATCGAACAAAGTCATAAATCGTCCAACAAGCTTAAAGGCAAATCCGCTGGATTTATCGATGCAACAGCTCTGATCTTGATATCATCAACATTTAAATTTCGATGATCTCGACGGTTCCCCGATCACTCATGAAAACCTGAAATATTTCAAAGTCAAGTCTCTCTCATTTTTCAAGTGTCGATGGATTGAACCTGTCATCGATGCAACCAGAGTTAGAAATCCAATGATATCGACAATAGTCTCGATGCATCGACCTATTGGTAAAGAGTTTTAAAAGCGTATGACATTGAGTCCAAGTCATCGAGCAGACCATTGATGCTATCGAGAGTATATGCTCGATGATATCGAACCTATCGAACTCTGTCATAAACGTGACCATTTTATATCCGTTGGAACTTTTTGCCTATATATAGAGGACTTGTCTTTTGTTGCTGTGAGAGAAAGAAGAGAGAGTTCTTGAGTGTTTCAACTTATATCTTATATTTAAAGCCCTTTCTCTCAAGGGAGTTCATCCTCCAATCCACCCTCACCATTGACATTCAATAGAGTGGATTGGGGAATGAACTTCCACATTCAAGGATCCTCTACCTACTACCTTAATGGAAATCATTAAGCTGGGATGCCTTGAATGCCTTGATGATTGGAACTATTCTGTCTTCCTTATAAGAAAATCTTTAGAGAGTAGGATTCCATCATAACCTTGACCCAACCTGAAGCCAAGTACTGGTACATCTTTGGTGTTGCAGATTAAGGGAGCCGAAGACTCTTCAACAATTAGGAGGAGATCTTCATCATTGCGCTAATGAGACTCATCAACTTATTTGTAAGTATCCAGAGTCCAAGAGGACACTTGTGATCATTCCTTTGTAGGATTGGGTCTTAAGTGGTTCGCACCCTTTGAAGTCCTTAAGTAAGCCTCCAGCAGGAGTGTACGTAGTGGGTGCATTATGTGGACCCTTACTCTGTGGAGAGCATAAACATCTAGGTGCATTGTGTGAACCCTTGCTCTATGGAGAGCATAAACATCTGGTTATGAGTGAACCAGTAAAACTCTAGGGTTAGAGGTGAACTGAGTAGAAACCTCTGTGTAAAGGTTGAAGGCGAACTTGATTTAAAACCTTATTTTGAGGTGAACCCTGGGAAACCTCCTTAGTGAAATTCGGTACACTCAAGGGTTGAGTGCGGCAGCCAAGAGTGGAGTAAACAAGTAGTCGAACCACTATAAAAGTGACTGTGTTTGAGATTGTTATTGTCTTTCAATTGTGTGATTTCCTTATATGTTTTTATATCTAATTGCCTGAGATCACACCTCATACACACACACAGTCATATCCATCACAATCTTATTTGCAATTTGTTTATCTTTCAAGAAGTTTGTGACCGGATCCTCTATAAGGCTTGGAAGCCACTGGAGTTAATTTTGAGTAAGCCTAATTTGTACATGTTATTAGGATTAGTGTAATAGGAATTTTTAATAAATCTTAAATCTTTGAAAAAGTCCTATTCACCCCCCTCTAGGAGATATTGGCATATTCCGACTTCAACTAGTGCGGTCTTCACCGCTATTTCAATTATTATCAGAGCAGGTCTCTCTTTAAGGGCTTCACCGCCTAGAGAGTGATCTTTACTGAAGTTGGGAATATGGCCAATGGAGAGGGCTCATCAGTCACTAGACCTCCAGTATTTGATAGCTCAAACTATGCATATTGGAAGGCTAGGATGCACTACTTTCTGAGATCTTTGGATCATGACGTTTAGGATATAGTTGAAAGTGGATATGTGCCACCTACTGAACAAATTGTACTTGATAGTGGCACAATAATCACAAAGACCAAATCCAAAGAAAAGTGGACAACATTTGACAAAGAAAGGCAGACATCTGAAGCCAAGGCTATGAACGCTATCTACTGTACCGTGTCCCAGGATATATTCAATCAGATAAGTATGTGTGGGACATCCAAGGAAGCATGAGATTTATTGGAAACAACCCATGAAGGTACAAGCATTGTGAAGCGATCCAAACTTCAACTCCTGACTTCACAGTTTAAAAGTCTCATAATGAAAGAGCATGAGACATTTATGGAGTTTTTCACAAAGTTAAATATAATTTGCAACTCCATGGGTGGATTGGGAGAGAAAGTTTCGGTACCAAAAATTTGTAGGAAAATTCCAAGATCCCTACCGAAACAGTTTAATCCCAAGGTTACAACAATTGAGGAGTGTATGAACATAGATGAAATGAAACTAGAAGAACTGGTAGGTTCCCTACAAACTTTTGAACTACACTTCACACAACCCCAAAAATCCAAAAATATTGTCCTAAAAACCTCAAAGAAAACAATTCATTAAGACAGTGAAAGTGAAAAGGAAGATGAAGTTGAAGAAGTGGCTTTGCTGGCACAAAAATTCAGAAGATTCTTTCAAAAGAATCGTAGTCAGCCTTCCAGAGGAAGAAACGTGAATAACAAACCCTTTACATGCAAATTTGGTAGAAGAACCAAAGAACCACAATGTTATGCCTGTCGCGAGTATGGACACCTATCTACTGAATGACCAAATAGAAAAACTAAGGGTAAGGCCATGGCTGCCACGTGGGATGATACAAATGAGTCAAATTCAGAATCCAGTGACTCGGAAAGCAATGAAGATCAGAAATCATTGAAAATACTTATGGTCTCCACTGCTTCAATCATTTTCACCGAATCACAGAATGAGAAAGAACAGCCAGCCATGTAATCATCTTTATCCGACAATGGAAAAGAACAGGAAGAAATTGAAAAGGATAAACTACAAGATGCGTATAATCAACTCTATATTCATAGCATCAATATCTTTAAGAGACTTGGAATATCAGAAAATAAAGGTAAGGTGCTGCAGAAAGATTTGGATAAAGCATTGGAAATCAACACACAATTGATAAATGATTTGCAGCAATATCATATGGATAATGATAGACTTGAACAAGTCAATACTCATCTTAAAAATGAGTCTGATAAACTGAACAAATAGGTTGAGCAATTAAAAGACAAAAATATGCTTTTTCAAAATGAAAATCATACACTCCTGTTTGATCTGGAAGAATCCAAGAAGATAGCCAAGATAAATTACAAGTTTTCCTAGAATGGAGAAAAGCTAGAAAAAATGTTAGGAATGGGAAGACCTGGAAAGGATAAAAGCGGTCATATCCTCCCAAAACTGAAGAATCTGCTGCTTCTAGAAGTAAAACCAGAATAACTCTAGCATGTTATTTGTGTGGTGATTTAGGTCATAATTTTGAATGCATAACTCCTTGGAGGACTCAACCTAACTCTGGTCAGAATCATGTTAACAAATTGTCAACCAGAGAAATATAAAACTTCAATAGTCCTCTTAAGGATCTGGATAGAAGCAATGCCCTTGCATCACCACCCAAATCAGTTAATAAAGTAAAATGGGTAAGGAAGAATTAGTTCAAATCACGTATCAGAATCTGAACCAGTGCTAAACTGAGGAAATATTTTTGCTGAACTTTAAATAATATATCTGAGGTACTTCACCTCCATTATTTTTGTATAAATATTTAAATGTTTATAATTTTGTTGTGTACAATGTGTGTACATAATTTTTTGCTGAGTATACTGATGATAGAGATATGAAAGTATACTTGAAGATCTGTCTGAATGCTGAAAACTGAAAACCTTCATCTTCGATATGAATATCGATATGACATTCTCGATTTATCGATAGAAGGTCGATATTATTGATGCTTCCTTAGAATATGGATCGTCGGGTCGCCAAGAATGATATCGAAGACAGACTCGATAAAATCGATAAGCAGCCTCTCGATACTATCGAAACAATGGTCGATCATATCGATAGATGCCGCCCGATAAAAGCCAGCGAAACGAAAAAGGGGGTTATTTTCTCAAGGGTTTCACTGTCACCTTCTCTTCTCGATTCTCTCGACCAAATCAGTTGGAGCCACGTTGGACTACTCAAATCATTCCACAAATCCGGTAATACCCTTCTTACACGTCAAGAGTCCTTTCTCTTTTGGGTATTTATCGTTTTTGTCAGTTTTTTTGTCGTCTTTCCCAAATCGTTCAATATTCTATCTGTCACATGGGAAAGGACAAAGGGGTAGCATCTGGTCCTGGTGAATCTTCAATAGCCACCCGACAAAAGGTACTCTCCTCGAGAGGTAGGGCGAGGGCTCCGGAAAGTGGGATCCCCACACGGCAAAGAATAAGACAGACCCCACATGGTGGGTGCCAGACTGAATCTCCGCCACCACCTCCTCCAACTGGAGCAAGTTCATGACCACCCAAATACATGGGTAGGAAGCTTATTCATGAAAAAAGGGTAGACAGGGAATGCCTCAAACCATATAAACTGGAACCCCTGTTTGCCGCAATAGATTGGCTTCCTGTTCTGAACTTTGGTGGGCCATGTCAACTTGAGAGAAAACGCAACTTCCTTGATGCGTGTCATTCACCGGTGGCTGACCCTCCTTCGTTCATGGTATCTTTGGGTGGTGATGATGTGTTTATCACACCAACTACAATAGCTGAAACTATTGGACTCAACATGGTCCCGGAAGGTATCCCATAGATGGATCTTGATAACATGGACGTTCGATCCAGGGTCACTAAGTATCTTTGCAATGGAAGGGACATCCTCTGGCATCAAGGGAATGCATTAAAAGCCAGGTATATGGATCCCAGATTTCGGATCTTACATGGTATCTTCGCTACTAACATCTATCCCAGAATTACCAATAGGTCCAATCTCACCGGCCTCATGACCATGATCGTATACTTAGTTGCCAGAGGGTCAAAGATTTGCCTTCCATCTCTAATTGTTTCTCAGTTGGTAAATGCCATCCACACATTTAGGGACCTCCATCTGCCGTACCCCTAGATTATCAACATGATATGCAACAAAATCGGGTTCCCATCGACTACTGATCTGGTATTCCCACTCCAAGTTTTCAATAAAAGAAATATCTGGAAAATGGATTTGGAGTTTCGCGAGTATAAGGAGAACCCTGAGGAAGAAATCCAAGAGGAAGAAGTTGAAGGAGAAGGTGGCGATCCCATGGAAGAGGCTGCAATGGCTGAAGATGCACCTCTTGGACCTGATCCAGCTCCATCCACATCGTCAGCCTAGTATGGCAAAAGGTTTAAGCTGGACAGGATTGGAGCGATTCAAAAGGACATGCACTCAGTAAAAGAAAGGCTCACAGTCCTGGAAAGAATGATTCAAGGAGTACAGAACATGGTTCAACATTTGATTGATTTGACGACGTGTTGACAGAATGACATGATGCCATCTCATTCTACCCCGTGAGGCTGGTTCATGCATGTTATCATACACACTTTACTCTTAACTCGCGTTTGAACATCAGTATCTTTTTGGATGTTCTTCGCTATCATTGGTGTGTATGACAGCCTTCTAGATGTGCACAGTTTTTTTTTCCTTTTGGGTTGTATATGCCTACTGTTGGGCTAATGCTGGTGAATGTTGTTGGGTGCCCATATATAGGCTTGATATTTTGTTTTGGTTACCGCTGTGTGGAGCAGCATATTTTTGGCTGAACAGTTTTTTTTTTTTTTTTAAGCTTGGGATTTACTGTCGTTTGGGGCAGTTTTGGTTCTTTTATGGCTGAATATAATGCTCAATCTTTTTCCTACCATATTTGTGTTACGTTCCCCTGGTTTATCAAGTTATGGATTGCATGTGATTGAAAAACTATTATATAACTGCTCTAAAATGCATCCATAGGTTCTGAAATCGATGCTTGCTGAAATTGAGCTAACTTTTATACATCAATTTCATCTGCTTCTGCCTGTTTGGTTCTCCCATGCAATTCACTCTTCAGTCAAATCAACTGGGATATCTTTGTCAATGACTGACAAAAAGGGGGAGAACATTTGCAAACACCCCGAATGGAAAATTGTGTATCTATGTTGTTGCAAGTGTTAGGGGGAGCAGCTGCATCAAGCAAGGGGGAGTTGGAGTTTACAAGTCAGGGGGAGCAACTATGGGTCGTGTACATGGGTTAGAAAATTGTAAAACTGTGTAAAAGCATGTACACACAATTTATGGTGTGTTTGTCTAGAACATTTCAGGGTGTTTTGGGGAATTGACAAAGGGAGAGATTGAAAGTGCCTTGGTTTATCAAGTTACGTGAGTGGTGGGTCAGACTGTCTATAGAACTCGATAGAAAGATCAATTCAAGTGTCTGCCTCAGCCGGATGTGTGGAAGCTCGTCATAGGTAAATCATAGCCTCACATCCCATGACCCAAAACACCAAGTAAAGAAAAACCCTTAAAAATGAGTTAGAAATCATAGGGTTTTAGGGTGAGAAAACTTTTTACAAAATAGGAAAATCTCTAAGTTTTTCTCGTCTTGTCGATTTTATCGAAGCACCATCGATATGATCGACCTGCTCTGTTGATGTCCTCGATACCTTAACGATATTATCGATGTGTGGACCAAAAGTGTCCAGCAACTAAATATTCATCTGGACGGATTTATCGATGTATTGATACAACTATCGATATCATCGATATAAGTACTAAATATGTCCAGCAACTTCACAACATATCTGGACGAATTATCGATATATCGATACACATATCGATATCATCGATATTCAAATCTCGAGTCCATCGAAAGTGGCTCGATAAGATCGACAGACAAATTTCTGGCACCCGTGTTTTTTTTTTAATGAAAATCTCAAATTCCTTCGATATATCGATGCTCTTTCGATATGATTTGAAATCAAATATCGATAACATTGGAAGTCCATTGATGATATTGATCGAGGGCGCGCATTTCTTACAGCAGATATTTCAGGTTATTTTTTAACTATGATCGAAGGCCCTTCGATAGAATCGATATTCAAATATCGATGATATCGGTATCAGGTCGATTGCATCTAACAAAGTCATAAATCGTCCACCAAGCTTAAAGAGAAATCCGCTAGATTTATCGATGCATCGACTCTGATCTCGATATCATCGACATTCGAATTTCGATGATCTCGACGGTTCCCCGATCACTCATGAAAACCTGAAATATTTCAAAGTCAAGTCTGTCTCATTTTTCAAGTGTCGATGGATCAAACCTGTCATCGATGGAATCGAAGTTAGAAATTCGATGATATCGACAATAGTCTCGATGCATCGACCTATTGGCAAAGAGTTTCAAAAGTGTATGACATTGAGTCCGAGTCATCGAGCAGACCATCGATGTTATCGAGAGTATACGCTCGATGATATTGAACCTATCGAACTTTGTCATAAACGTGACCGTTTTATATCTGTTGGAACTTTTTGGCTATATATAGAGGACTTGTCTTTTGTTCCTGTGAGAGAAAGAAGAGAGAGCTTTTGAGTGTTTCAACTTATATCTTATATCTAAAGCCCTTTCTCTCAAGGGAGTTCATCCTCCAATCCACCCTCACCATTGACATTCAATAGAGTGGATTGGGGAATGAACTTCCACATTCAAGGATACTCCAGCTACTACCTTAATGGAAAATCACTAAGCTGGGATGCCTTGAATGCCTTGATGATTGGAACTACTCTATCTTCCTTATAGGAAAATTTTAGAGAGTAGGATTTCATCATAACCTTGACCCAACCTGAAGCCAAGTACTGGTACATCTTTTGTGTTGCGGATCAAGGGAGCCGAAGACTCTTCAACAACTAGGAGGAGATCTTCGTCATTGTGTTGAAAGGGACTCATTAACTTATTTGTAAGTATCCAGAGTCCAAGAGGACACTTGTGATCATTCCTTTTTAGGATTGGGTCTTAAGTGGTTCTCACCCTTTGAAGTCCTCAAGGAGGCCTCTGGCAGGAGTGTACGTAGTGAGTGCGTTGTGTGGACCCTTGCTCTGTGGAGAGCATAAACATCTGGGTGCGTTGTGTGGACCCTTGCTCTATGGAGAGCATAAACATCTGGTTAGGAGTGAACCAGTAAAAGAGGTGAATCGAGTAGATACCTCTGTGTAAAGGTTGAAGGTGAACTTGATTTAAAACCTTAGGTTTGAAGTGAACCATGGGAAACCTCCTTAGTGAAATCCGGTACACTCAAGGGTTGAGTGCGACAGCCGAGAGTGGAGTAAACAAGTAGTTGAACCACTATAAAAATGATTGTGTTTGAGATTGTTATTATCTTTCAATTATGTGATTTCCTTATATGTTTTTATATATGATTGCCTGAGATCACCCCTCATACACACACACAGTCATATCCATCACAATCTTGTTTGTAATTTGTTTATATTTCAAGAAGTTTGTGACTGGATCCTTTACAAAGCTTGGAAGCCAGTAGAGTTAATTTTGAGTAAGAGTAATTTGTACATGTTATTAGGATTAGTGTAATAGGAATTTTTAATAAATCTTAAATCTTTGAAAAAGTCCTATTCACCCCCCTCTAGGAGATATTGGCATATTTTGACTTCAACTAGTGCGGTCTTCACCGCTATTTCAGGGGGTGTCTCCTGGCCATGGAGGTTTAGGGATTTTTACCCAGGGACATCTATGGCGCCCGTATGCTAGAACCAAACATTTTCAGTGTCCCATCTGGCCATCCACGATATGCTTGTGGAGGATA
The DNA here is from genome assembly GCA_030180095.1 of Magnolia changhungtana. NCBI lineage: Eukaryota > Viridiplantae > Streptophyta > Magnoliopsida > Magnoliales > Magnoliaceae > Magnolia > Magnolia changhungtana. The sequence continues at coordinate 4,464,958 of JASAUF010000554.1, forward strand.
CATCCCTGATACCGCCAGGGCGTACAGTAATCACAACACACAATGCAAAATGCATGAGTCATACAATCGAGTCATGCATCAATCCTACGCATTCCGTGTGCTCATGTGAGACAATCTCCGCCTATCAGGGAGTCTCATAACAACCTACCCAATGACATATGGAATGGTCAACCACATCTTATATCAAACAAGCAGAGATGCGTATGGGCATGTATCATGATGCTATGTTGTCACATACTCATAATCGGTACCGACAACTAGCACCGATAATCGGTATTGATAATCGACCTATATAATCGGTCTCGATAATTGAAATTGGCCTCGATAATTAGAATTGACCTCAACAATTGGAATCAGCTTCGACAATCGGCCTCGACAATCAGAATCAGTAATCGGCCTAACAAAGGGCCCAACAGAACGTCACAATGTGGACATTTAACCATCATCGCCCATCAAAGTAGACATTTAACCAACATCGCTCCCAAGCAGTAGCTCACATAAACATCATTACATACATTATATTGAAATCACACATTACATTGGTCCGCACATTCATCGCATTGGGCCTCACTCAAGGCCACACATACACTACATCGGGCCTCGCCATACAGGCCACAAATACATCACAATGGGCCTTATCAGATTGACCACAAATATATTACAACGGGCCACATACCCGGGCCTCAAATACATCACAACGGGCCACATATCTGGGCCTCAAATACATCACAACGGGCCACCTACCTGGGCCTCAAATACATCACAACGGGTCGCATGACATGAGTCTATACACATCACAATGGGCCACATGACATGGGCTTATACACATCACAAGCCGCTCAGTGGGCTGCACAAATATCATATTGGGCCACATATATGGGCCAGAAATACATCACAATGGGTCTTACCAAATGGGATGGAAATACATCACAATGGGCCTTACCAAATGAGCCAGAAATATATCACAATGGGCCACGTCCCACGGCCTAATACACACCTAATGGGCCTCATCACATGGGCCACAATTGCATCAAGGTGAGCCTTAACGGATGAGCTACAAATACATCAAGATGGGTCTTATGGATGGGCCGCACCAATGGGCCTCAAGTGAGAGCTTGGGTTACACCAAAAATCATTTCAATAGTTGCAGGTGTAACATGTGTATCACTGTACACTATCATTTTATGGGGCACATGGCTCACAAATGATGATTAGCACTGCCAAACATTATTTATGTAAATCAACACTGTCCAAACATTGTCCAGCACCGTCCAAACATTGTCCAGCACCGTCCAACATAATCTGGACGGTGTGGATGAAATTAATACATCATGGTGGTGTCCATGTGGTGGCCTACCAAAGATTTGAATCTGCCTCAATTTTAGTCTCAAACCTTAAAATGAGCTTGCCAAATGGATGGACAGTTTGGATGGAACAAATCCATCATGGGAGGTGGGTCCCACCGGTCCAGATTGCTGGACGGAGTGGATAAGACCCATACATCACAGTGGGCTCCACATGTTGCACCGTCCAACGATGAACGGTGTGGATACAAAATCCATATATCAAGGCGGGCCCCATCCCCACATGTGCGGGGTGGGCCAAGCCCTCTTAAATAGATGGACGTCATGAATAATACACATACATTATGGTGGGGATCCACCGTCCCAACCAGGGACGGTGTGGATGAAACCATACATCATGGTGGTCCTCACAGCATGGTGGGACCTTCAAAGCTTGGTGTGATGTACCCAGCCAATCCACTCCCACCGTCCAGAGATTGGATGGTGGGGATAAACAAACATCAAGGTGGTTTCCCACCGTCCTCAGATGGACGATGAGATCAGAACACCCATCAGGTGGGGTCCAGCCCACGTGGCCCACAAATATAGTAAAATGGACGGACGACTTGGATGTACATATACAGGAGGGTGGCTCTCACCAATCATCATCCAACAATGAATGGTGAAATATTCAATGAATACATCTGGTGGGCCCCACCTCCACACATGCAACACGTGTGGAGTGGGGTCCACGAACGGGCAGCGTGGGTTAAAACCCACACGTTGTTGTGCCACATGGATTGGCCACAATAGTTGGATCAAGTTGTTATTTATATTTCCTCACGTCCAGGGACCTGCTGGACGGCCTGGATAAAACTCATATCATGGTGGTCCCATGATTTGGACAGTGTGGATCACCATAAAATTACAGCAGGCCCACATGTCCTATGTTGTTTTGGATGGTGGAGATGAATACATGCATCAAGGTGGCACCACTGGGTGGGCCACTAGGAATTGAATCAGCTGATATTTATACTTTCCCTGGTGTAGTCAAGCAGCCTTTGCTGCTAGACACTCCACAGCTTGGACGATCTGAGTGTTATATGTCTATCAAGGTGGGGTCCATGTACATGTAGCCCACCAGCCACACATATCAAGGTGGGGCCCATCTCGTGGATGGCATGGATCAAGTGGGCCATACAATCATCATCATCATTAAGAACAAAAGAAAGAAAGAGAGAGAGGTCAGATGGTGGAGGGACCTCGCCTCTATGGGCCCCTCTATACAATGCGTGCATCAAGATGGGTCCTACCACAAGTGGTCCTCAAACCATCAAAATCAAATGCTATGAACACCCACCTTTGATCTTCTCAGACTTCTCCTCATCTTTAGCTTGAAAGGAACAAAGTTTAAGGGTTGAGATGAAGCTTAGATGGTGGAGATGGGAGATAGGAAGTGGGCCACACAAAGCTCTCTTGTGGAGCTTGGACGGTTGCTTGGGAGGAAAAATGAGAGAGAGATGACAAAGAGAGGTGATGTAATGAGAGAGGGATGGTGAGTGATGGATGGAGTGATGATGGGTGTACTTGACTAAGTATGGGTTGTAAGAGAGAGAGTTGACTTTGGTGTTGGTCTTGTACTTGACATGATGGGATGTGGTGTGATTGATTGATGGAAAATGTTCTCTTGGAATTTACAACACGCGGCGTTTTCCTCGAACTGAACACGGGCCCACATCTCCTGGCCGATCACCTCAACGCGCGAGATGTGGCGATGGCACGGTCGCAAAGATACAAGTCTTGAGTCGAGCCGACTCTGGAATACGAGATACGACTTAGGATCACGTGCAAACGCCGGTTACAGATCACGGGTAGCCGAAATTCGACCGGGAGGACCATAGAAGCCTATGGAATGGTACAGGCTAGGATACGGGTCTCACATGTGGTGTCTAACCCTGCGATGGATAGATAACCCCTCGACTAATCCTCCTTCACTTAAGAGATGTAGAGTGTCATCACGAACCCACTTGGGCATGAAATAGTCTCAATCCTCAAGTTCAAATTCTAACCTAGCCCAAAAAGGAAGGAACCTAAAGCAGTAAGGAATCTACAAATAGAAAGAGAGAGAATTAGAAAGAGGTTACCAAATTAAAAGTTTCTATATTGAGATCCTGTAAAACAAAGAAAAAAATAGTTTCTAAAAAAAATAAAGAAAGTTTCTATATTTATCAGACTACCTCATTGATTAGTGCTTCCTAGTGGATGAATGGTTGGCTAATGAACCAACGTTGACTACTGAAGCAATGCAAATTGTCTCACCAACAAATGCCTCGGTCGGCCTTGTGACCAATGAAACTAATAGTCAAGTAGAAGACATCGTAATGGAAGCAGACCCAAGAACACTAGGGGGCAATGTCCAAATGAAGGAATTGTGTTTGAGACATTAAAACTAGTTGCGTTCCATTACAACATGGATTTCATGTTGTCTTCTAGTTTTTAGGCCAAACCAACCTAGCCAAATAGAATGGTAGGTGATGAAGAAGAATATACTCCCCTATAATACAACATGCTTCTTTTCCATTTGAAGAAGATGCTAGAATGAACCTAAGGCGGACGAAGCAGTTTATGTTAATACCATCATAGTAGAGTCGGGGGTTATGTTTAAAAGGGTGGTCATAAAGAGACTTACTCACGACATGATGCAACATCTTAAGCCATTGTACATTTCTACTTATCTCGAAGGATGCCCAGTCACCAGAATATTGGTCGACAATGGAGTTGTTGTCAACCCTTTGCCATTGAGGATAATGTTAAAGTCAGGGAAGACAGTGGCTGATTTGATTCTATCAGAGATGATCGTTAATAGCTTTACTGGTCATGTTACCAATACTCATGGTGTCCTGTTGTTCACAACCCCAAGTGTAGGGTCGTTATGTAGTAATAATCTTGGTGAGACTGAGGTCGAATCCATAAGGACTAAACTTGTGTGTCTTCTGAATTTAACTAGAACTAGATAAAGAACTAAAACAGAAATTTGAATTTAAAGGAGTAATTGTGAATAAGTTTTAAACAATCAATTGAAAGTGGGAACTAGGGTGCCAAGGATCCACTTGTAGCTTCTCAGGATGCTACTATACTTGATTCAAGGACACAATTGGAATCAGAGTCCTATCTTATCCAGTTGGAAGAAGAGACAGTCAGATCTCTGAACTTCTCATGAATCTAGTCATCAAAGTCAGAGAATTGGGAAGATTGGAAGTGATTCCGTCACCTAACCATGCTGATAGGATGATGGTAAACAACAGGATTTACCAATCCAGCAATCTCAAATAAGAAAAGAGGATATCTAAAGCTATCGTATATCTATTATAATTTGAGTCATAACAAACCATTGAAAACTGAAAATATTCCTTAAAATCAAACTAAAATTCAATAAAGTTCAACATAAACATGAATCAAAGTAAAGTAAACATCCCAATCACGCTACAAGCTTCACCTCTTTGTCCTAGCTAAGAGGTTTAGCTAACTATAGATATGATTGAACTAAAGTCTCTCAAACAAAGCATAAAAACCAACTAAGGAAGAAGAAGAAAGCTCTTGCACGATGGCTCCACCCTTTTCCTCCACTCCTTGAACTCTAGAAGATGCCTAGGAGCATCTTAGAGACTCTTATTTATAGTTGTGAAGCTCCACCTTTCGCACTGACTTGGAATTTCTGTAAACCGCCTCAAGTTATGCAATTTGCATTGACAATTCCGCGCGATTTCTGTGGGACCGAAGTTGGTTCGATGGCACTGAAATCATATCTGAAATTTATCACATCTGAAATTGTATGTGCAGAGTACTTAAGTGACACCAAAATTGGCTTAGGTGGCATCGAAGCTATATTCAGTAGGACCGAATTAAGCTTAGGTGGCACCGAATTAAGTTATTTTCTTGCTGGACTATTTTGTACAATTTTGGTGGGATCAAAATTGGTTTAGGTGGGACCGAACTGTCCTGTTTTTCCGCTGTTTATCTTCTGCTTTTGCCAATCTTTTCTCCATCCTTTGTAATTGGTTTCCTTGGATCTCTGGCATGAGAATTCTTCATTCTTTGCCTCTTAAGATCCCTCCTTTGCCTTGGTGATTCTTAAGCACTAAATCTATGCTTTTGGCATTCTTTTCATTCCAAGCTCTCAGATTTACATTGCAACACAAACATGTATAAAACATAACATTAAGCAGCATCATGTTCATAAAACTAAGATATAAATGGGGGAAAATATGCAATATTTGAGTCTCAACACCTGCCGATCGATTTGATTGTTGGGACTATTAGGGCACAAAAATATTCTATCTTTCTTTCTCTGAAAATCTCATTACATGTCCATTGCATTAGAAGGGGAGTTCCATTGCATGGATCCTTCCCAGGGTTGTACACCCATAGTTAACAGCTTCCTGCATAAAGTCCGGAAGAATCTTGTTGTGTGTCCACTTTGTAGAAGATCTATATTGTATGCCACTTAGAATAGAAAAAGGGGTGTGTGACTTTATCTTAAGGAAAGGAGGAAAGGTTGTGCGCTGGAGGCTGTGTCTTAAGGCATGAAGGAAGCTTGTGCACCATTTGGTATGAAGAAGTGGATATTTGCCACCTTGTATAAAGAAAGTGTTGTGCGTCTCCACTTTTGAAGGAGAGAAAGTGTTGTGCATCTCCACTTTTAAAGGAGAAAAAGTGTTGTGCGTCTCCACTTTTGAAGGAGAGAAAGTGTTGTGCATTCCCACTTTGTGAGGAGCCTTGTGCGCACTTGTCTGAAGAGAAGGGTTGTGCGCCACTTTGTAAGGAAGTTTGTGTGATGGTTGTTGTTTGAATGAAGAAGGAAGGTTGTGTGCTGGTTGTTGTCTTAAGGGAAAGTGGTTATACGCTCCATGCTTCCCCTGTCTGAAGAGTGGTTGTGCGCTCCATGCTTCCCCTATCTGAAGACTGGTTGGGCGCTCCATGCTTCCACTGTCTGAAGAGTGGTTGTGTGCAGATACCTCCCACACGTGTGGGAGGTCTATAAATACCTCTCCCCTCTCCTCATTTTGGGAGGGGGGGGGGGATAGAAGTTGGGAAAGTTGATTGGGCACCGAGAGCACCTAAGATTATGTGCCATCTTTTGAAGAAATGGTTGTGCGCTCTAGGCTTGGGCGCCACTTTTGAAGGAGCTTTGTGCATTCTCTGTCTTAAGGAGAAGTTTGTGCACCACTTTTGAAGGAGCGTTATGTGTTCTTTATCTTAAGGAGAAGTTTGTGCGCCACTTTGCATGGCTCTTGACATGAGGAGAAGGCTTTGTGCACCACTTTGCATGGGCTCTTGTCCTGAAGGAGAAGGCTTTGTGTGCCACTTTGCATGGGCTCTTGTCCTAAGGGAAGTATTTGTGCACCACTTTGCATGGGCTCTTGTCCCAAGGGAAGGCTATGTGTGCCACTTTGCATAGGCTCGTATCCTAAGGGGAAGGCTTTGCCATTTTACATGGGTTCTTGTCCTGAGGGAAGGCTTCTGTGCCACTTTGTGTGCTCCTTTGTCTAAAGATAAGGCTTCTGCACCACTATTTAAGGAGGAAGCCTTGTTGTCCACCCAAAGCAATGCACTTTGTTGTGCGCTACCCATGAAATAGTTTTTGTTGTGTGCCACCCCGTGAAGAGAGCTCTGTTGTACGCTCCAGGCTAGACTCGGTTGTGTGCCCTCCAGATAGGAGATGGGTTGTGCGCCCTCCATCTGAAAATGAGTTGTGCGCTACCCTGTTGAAGAAGGGTTGTGCGCCCTCCTGTTAAAGAATGGTCATGTGCCACCTTGACTGGGGAAGTGTTGTGTGCTCCTGGTTGATTAGAGCCTATCGCGCGACCAAATCAAGGGCTTTAAGTCCGCACAACCCATCTACCTTTGTGATGAACATCAAAAGCGTCGAAATGCAGCTAAAATTGCCATTAGACTACCTTATCTTTCATTTATTGCATTGATTCATTGTACTCTGCTTTCAGAATTAAGGGAAATGTGAGGATGTAAACAAACTCAAACTGAATAGAATACTTTGTGATCATTGTTCTCTCATCTTTTCTTTGTTATCATTGAATAAATTCCCCCAAATCGAATGCATTTATTTCTTGTCAAAACAAAATGACAACTCTGCTTGGGACTTTCATTGATAACTTAGAAAATATTCAGAGAACATTTATCACTTTTTTGGCGTTGCATGTACTCCAAAATAGCAACTCTCAATGAGAACATCCTCGCCTTCATCTCTAAAATAAAGGACAATTTTATTTAATCAAAATAACTAACACTCTATTCCGAATAACAGGTATACCGCAATGAGTTTTCTCCTGACTAACGTGGTTGTCTACTTCACACTTAACGGATTTCCACCAGAAAGTACCAGAAAGGTTAAATCAGTTGTGATCATGGACAGACAATGCCAGGTCATGTCCGAAATAGTTTTTGTATCACCAGTAGCGCATCAAGACGATGAAGGATGGATGATAGTGACATCTGAAAAATGAAGGGTTCAATCTTCTTTTACAAAGAGTACCATCTTGCTGAGCATGGTTAACAGGTCGATCATGTGCAATACTATGAGACGCAGTTTTACCTCACTCAGTTAGTTCATCCTCCTCGAGGGCATCAACAATCCAGTTTTCACTTTCTCCTTCGATATCAGTATATTTGAAGTGTATAGAAACAGAAAAATTGCCAGCAGATGTTAATCAGCCTTCACTAAATGAACATGCTACTAAAGAAATCCCTAATTTTCCAACATTGACTACCGTGAACAACATTGAACCCTAAGGAAGGCCTTCAGATCAGAAGTTAGTTCGACCGAATTAGCCGCTGCTCACTAATGAGAAGAAGAATTAATTAATGAATTCATCAGTCAATAGAGAACCCTAGGGATGTTGTGTTCACAACTTGCCAAGTTACATATAGAATGCGTAAAACTAGACATTGCATTAGGAATCATTGATTTGAATATATAGATCTTTCAAGAGTCGATTATAAAAGTTTGTAATTTGAAAAGAGTGAAAGTGAAGCTGCTCAACTCTCATATGAATCAGCTATTTTAAAATCTTAAGAGAACAACAATAGATATTGCCGAAGAAAGAAAAGCAAAACGAATGATCGTAAAAAAGTAAAGAATTGAATCTTCCGATAAAGAGAACATGAGTGATTCTACAATTAAGAAAGTAAAGAAAGAGTTCGGACAATTCAAGGACTATGAGAAATATATAAATAGTTGAAGAAGATGATATACTGCCTATGATGAATCAATTGCTAGCTACAAAGAAAATCAAACTGCCATGACTAAAACATTCAAAAGAAATGAAATAAAGATGAAAAAGATGTATTTTATAGAAGATGATCAATGATAGTAAAATTGTCATGAAGAAGATATATGAAATAAGTAAGAAAGTAATCACATATGATCCCAAATGAAAATATTCACTCTATAGAAGAATAGGCAAGAAGAAGCAAGACAAGTATATTCACCATAGGGGCAAATTTTCGTCAATATACCTACCAGTTTAGCAAAATATGTCATCCCCGAATGTATATGCGGTTTTGACTCAGAAGATTCATGGCATAATTCTTCAAAATTCAAAGGGGGGCTGAGAAAAGCATACAAAATATGTCATCCTTAAAGATAATTACAGTTTTGACTTTGAAGATTATCAACATAATACTTCCAAATCAAAAGGGATAAAGATAAGCAGAATTCCAAGAAGGCCAAAGTCTCAGAATGCCAATGTTATTGTAACGCCCTGAAAATCGGGGGTCGAGTGTAGCTCAACTCCCGAGTTCCAACGCATCACTTATGCAACATATTTAATGATGTTTGAATGTTGTCTGTGTTAGAGCAATAAGCATGAATGAGATTATACCAAAACAGTAATTCATACTCCACATCAATTGTATAAAAGCAAGCGGAAGACTGAACTGTATATATATGTATGTAAAGAAACAAAATAAACGTTTCATTCTCCAGAGTATGAATCCATCTGAGTCTCCATATACATTTCTGTTTATAATCAAAATGTCAAAAATAAACTATGTATAATCCCTGTAGAACCCGTCGATCCTGGCAACCTAGTCGAAGCCGCCAGAGAACTGCATATACGAGAACTCCTGATCCTCGTCATAATCAGGCTCCGCCTCCAGAGTCGTCGGATCGCCTAAACACGAGGCAGTCGGTTGGTGTGCGCAACACCGTCCCGTAACGTGGGAGTGAGTAGCTAACTCAGTGGAACAATAAGGCATAAGTTATCATGTTATCAATACAGCCAAGCAGTAATGATAAAGCAGTAAATCAAACACTCCTAGTTACTTTGATTAATGCAAGTATGAATGCAGGTATGATGGATGCCCTCACCGACATACTCCCTCATGCGACACCATCTCACGTTCGCGGCATGCTTACATCCCACAGTGCTCCACATCTTCCAGGCACATGCGATGCATGATGAGCATGATTACCGAGTTTTTAATTAATCCATTTCAAACAGCAGGATTGGAAAACTAAGGTACCTCCGTTGTATCATTCCCAAACATGATCCATTCTAGGGTCGTCAATCCTAGTTAATATCAGACGATGATGTATTTTCTAGGTCACTGCAGAGGCTGTCAGGGCTGTTACGCACAAAGGTTGCACCACTCCCCCATCACCCCTTAAACAATTCATCACTATACAGAAACAGGCCTAGTTCATACTCTATATATCACGGCGAACCCTAAGGCGCACTGCGACTTCAGAATATGCTCGCGGTCACTACAAAGGGTCGCTGTGAACATTACGCACAAAGGTTGCACCACTCCCCCATCACCTTATCAATGTAGGCCGACAAAGACGAATATAGTGTCCCATACCACCATAATCGGCTCACGAGTTAAGTTGCTCACTTGGTCACTACGGGAGGCACGTAGCCCCGGCGTAGGCAGACGGCCGACAACGACCACGGTGTCCCATACCACCATGCCCGGCTCATGAGTCTTAGCGGATCGAGGTACCATGGTTAACGGGATTTTCACTGGTAAGTTTGGTACCCTAGGTTCAAACATCAGCGACTAAACATGGTGAACATACATAAGACACACGGGTTACTTGACGTGTTCGGCTGGCTCGAGCGCACAACAAGTTGGGCGATATGAAGCGCAGAAGCACCTCATGTGGCCAACCACTATCGCCAACCGAAGTACGACACGGGTTCGCCAACACATCATGTGTGGCGGAACGAATCCCAACCACAACTTCAAGTCTGATACCCGATGCCTGGACTATGGACATAGTCCCAAGCTCAGTCAAATCCTAGCCATAGCATGTGAAATACAGCATGATAACATGGTAATTCAAGAACACTACCAATCATGTTATAAAGCATATCATGAAGCATGTTAATAAACAAGTTACAAAGCATATTCATAAGCATGTTATAAAGCATTATGCAAATAGGGATACAAATACATATATTTCATAGGTGAGTGGTTAGAGTGAATAACCACATGGAGGACATCATGTGTGACTCTAAGGTAGCTGAGAATTCCCCTCTCAGCACCTACCTAAGGTTCTAACACTTAAGCACTTACACTCACAAGCGATTTCACCAACACTTGGAATGCTCAATTTCAACATACATGACGTATGTTAGAGGAAGGTGCACTAGGGTTTTCCCTTTACCAAACTAGTATTTTATTCATATACGTCATATTCATATAGCAAATAACCCTGGCAATTACATCAGCAAATTTTATACGTATAGGGTATTTTCTAGTATACCCAATTTCAACATACAAAGTGTTTACAAGGGAACTTGTAATATGGCGATTCTCTTCGCCAAGCAATTAATTTGTACGCACTTAATATATTTATACAACAATTAATCATGACAAACACGTCGTAAAAATATACACGTATGCGGTACTTCTTACAATACCGTATTTCTACATACATGGTGTATATTAGTAAACATGTATTTAGGCGAACCCTTTCGCCAAATGAGTATTTTATCCATACATCATATGTCCATACGACAATTAAACATGCAAACACATTTCCAAAAAAAATACGTATACGGTATTTTATACGAATACCTAAAGTATGTGAAATTCCAAATTCTACAATTCTAATCGAAATGTAAAACTAAGGCACTTTGTACATGTGCAATTGCATGCAGATCATGAATCTACCATTATCTGACATTGAAAGCGTTGAAAACCGCAACTTATACACCTAAAGTCCTCACCTTTGCCTTTGGAATCACAACGAATCAGCAAGGGTCGTTGAGCTTCTGTATACGGGAGTTTTCTAGCCTAAAGAGCGAAATCGGTTAGCCTTTACGTAACCTACAACGATCTTACATCAAATCAGACCTAGGGTTAGGGTTTCTTACCTTCAAACGGAATGGATACCGCCGAGAAAACACCTGGAAAGGAGCGGTGTAGGCCGTGCGACAACCGAAAGCAGTAGGAGGAAGATCTCCTACAAATCCCAAGCTCTTCTCTCTCTTTTCTCTCTCTCTAGGGTTTTAATCCCAAATTCGTATGGCTGTGAGAGGGGCTGTTCTAAGCTCCTTTTATAGCAAAAAATATTCTGAAAATAGACTCAGGTTCAAGGGTTACTGCTAATATAGGATATTTGTCACTTTTTCAGCTCAAAAGAGAGGTTCTGGTAGCCCTCCTTGAGCCAAACGTCAGACTTAAGCTCACCACCTATGGATCTATGTGGGATTACGTTTCTGACTCGATCGGATTCCCAGATCGCACGTGGCAGACCACTTTCAGTTCGACGGTCAGTGGGCCACGATCAGAAATTCCAAGTACATGTAAATGTTCCTGAAATTTTTCTTAATCCGAGGGTGTAATTTGGTCGGATTCTGACGGTCAGGTTGCTTAATACTGACGCGCAAACGAAAGGTGCCAGATCACTATTCCTGATATTTATTTTGGGATGGGAATAGTGTTTTTCACACACCCTCGCTCCGGATCGAAACGAATGGCCGTGGGACATCGGATGGACCTGATTTTTGGGATGATTGTCAAGTCCAGTGAGGCGGTCCTAGTTCCTTAACTTTGTGTTAATCGGACTTCCGATGAGCGGTCTAGACCTAATACGAAGTTTCGTTTCATTCCCGAGAGCAGCCGGGAAATGAGTTTGGTTCTAAAGTTTAGGGTAACCTAGCGTCACTTGTTTTGCATGTTTTGGGTCTTGCAGATCATATTTAAAGCGATCCCAACGGATTTCACGGCTAATCGAGTTTAGTACTTAGTTAACTTTGTTAATTTTCTAAAGGATTTAATCCCAATTGATTTCTGGTCGAGGTGGTACTCGAACCAACGTACGGAAATTTACGGGTCGTTACAATCTACCCCCCTTAAACAAAAATTTTATCCTCGAAATTTATACCTTTTCATATTCCTCGAGAATCTGAGGGTAGTTCTTCTTGACCTCGGCCTCAGTCTCCCAGGTAGCTTCCTCCTCGGAATGATGTGTCCAAAATACCTTCACAAGTGGGATGACCTTGCTACGCAGTACCTGCTCCTTCCTGTCAAGGATGCGCGTCGGGCGCAACTCATATGTAGCATCCTCGCTCAACTGTACCTACTCCCATCTGATGATATGCGAAGGATCAGGAACGTATTTCTTCAGCATAGATACATGAAATACGTTGTGTACAGACGCAAGTGGTGTGGACAAAGCGAGACGATACGCCACATCACCCACTCGATCCAGTATCTGAAATGGACCGATAAACCTCGGTGTGAGCTTCCTCTTCTTCCCAAACCGAAGGACTCCCTTCATAGGGGAAACTCGAAGGAATACTTGATCCCTGACCTCGAACTCCAGCGATCACCGCCTCGTATCAGCGTAACTCTTTCTGCCTGCTCTGCGCTGTAAGTAATCGATGCCTGATAATGTCGACCTTCTCTGTAGTCGCCTGTACCAACTCCGGGCCAATCAGACTACGCTCTCCAACCTCTGCCCAACAGTGCGGTGCCTTACAAGGTCGACCATATAGAGCCTCATATGGCGTCATGCCAATAGTCACCTGGAAGATGTTGTTGTAGGCGAACTCTGCATACGGAAGACAGTCATCCCAGCTGTCCTTGAAGTCTAACACACATGCTCGCAACATATCCTCCAGAATCTGATTCACCCGCTCTGTCTGCCCATCAGTCTGAGGATGAAACGCCGTATTGAACTTCAACTTTACACCCATCGCCTCCTGGATACGAGTCCAGAAGATGGATGTGAACCGCGTGTCTCTGTCCAACACGATCTCTAATGGAACCCCGTGCAGACGGACGATCTCTCTGATGTACAATCTAGCCAGCTCGTCTGCAGAGTTCGTAACTCTGATAGGGAGGAAATGGGCCGATTTGGTCAACCGGTCCACAATCACCCAAATGGAATCGTGTCCCTTCCTCGTCTTCGGCAGCCCGGATATGAAATCCATGGAGATGAAGTCCCACTTCCACTCTGCTATAGGCATGGGCTGAAGCAGTCCAGGAGGTCGGCGATGTTCTGCCTTGACCTGCTGGCACGTCAGACATCGAGACACATATTCAGCGATGTGGGCCTTTATATTATCCCACCAATATGTCCGTCTCAAATCCTGGTACATCTTCGTGCTACCAGGATGCATCGCAAGCTTCGAGTTATGGGCAGACTCGAGAAGCTCGCGTCTCAAGTCAGGCACATCAGGAACGCATAGGCGGCCACGGAATCGTAGACCCCCATCAGAACCAACTCTCCACTCGGAGTCCTCGGCGTCGCTAGCCTACTCTCGAAGCTCAGACAGCCGTATATCGCCCTCCTGGGCCTTAACAATCCTGTCGTCAATAAGTGACCGCACCTGAACGTGCTCAACACACTCATATGGCTCCTCGACAGTGAGTCTCTGCTCGAAGTCCCATACGAACTCCACCATGTCCCACTCAGCTATCATCAGTGGTGCCACAAATGCAATCACCTTCTTGCGGCTCAACGCGTCTGCCACAAGGTTCGCCTTGCCAGGATGGTAGGAAACCTCGAACTTGAAGTCCTTCAAGGTCTCCATCCATCGACGTTGTCTCATATTCAAGTCTCGCTGTGTGAATATGTACTTAAGGCTCTTGTGGTCGTAGAAAAGCTCGAACTCCTCTCCGTAGAGGTAATGTCTCCAAAGCTTCAATGCAAAGATGACAGCTGCCAACTCTAGGTCGTGTGTAGGGTAATTCTCCTCGTGCTTCCTTAATTGTCTCGAGGCATACGAAATCACCCTGTCCTTCTACATCAAGACACAACCTAAACCAACGCGAGACGAGTCAGTATATATCGTGTATTTCTCCCCTTGCTCTGGCAATACTAGCACAGGGGCGGACGTTAACTTGTCCTTCAGCTCCTTGAAAGCTACTTCCACCTTCTCGTTCCAGGCGAACTTCAGGTCCTTCCGAGTCAACTGAGACAATGGCCTGGCGATCTTCGAGAAATCCCGAATGAAGCGTCTGTAATACCCAGCCAGACCAAGGAAACTCCTCATCTCAGTAACCGACTCATGCTGCTGCCAATCCTGAACCGCATCTACCTTAGCAAGGTCCACTGCTATCCCATCCTTAGACACTACGTGTCCCAGGAACTTGACTTCCTCCTGCCAGAAGTCGCACTTCTTGTATTGTGCGAACAACGGTTCTTCTCCAGTGTACCCAGCACCGCTCTCAAGTGCTCCTCGTGCTCCTCCCGACTCGTAGAGTATATCAAGATGTCGTCAATAAAAACGATGACGAATCGGTATAGGAAGGGCCGAAATACCCGATTCATCAGGTCCATGAACACGGCTGGTGCGTTCGTCAGGCCGAACGACATCACCAAGAACTCATAGTGCCTGAAGCACGTCCTGAAGGCTGTCTTCTGCACGTCCTCCTCTCTCACGCGCAACTGTGGTACCCCGACTGAAGATCAATCTTCGAGAAATACTTCGCCCCCCTCAACTGATCGAACAGATCATCTATCCTGGGCAAAGGATACTTGTTCTTCACTGTGACCTGGTTCAACCTACGGTAGTCAATACATAACCGTAGTGACCCGTCCTTCTTCTTCACAAATAGCACAGGTGCTCCCCAAGGAGACACACTAGGCCGTATAAAACCCTTGTCTACCAGATCATCAATTTATTTCTACAGCTCTATCTCACATGGAGGCATACGATAAGTCGGCAGTGAGATGGGTGTCGCACCCGGCATAAGATCGATTGTAAAATCGATCTCGCGTCGAGGAGGTAAACCAGGAATAGTCTCAAACACGCCTGCAAATTCTCGAACCACCGGCATACCCTCTACTGTCGGACCATCAATCGGCACAAGTAAAGCAGCGTAACAATCAACATGGCAGGGCCAACTGACCTGTACTGGAAACATGAACGCTGTGCCATCAGGTCCATAAGCAGTCACGATCCGAGTATCGCAATCTACCTCCGCCCTCATCTTGGCGAGCCAATCCATACCAAGGATAATGTCGTAGTGCCATAGTGGAGCAACAATGAGGTCGACGAGCACTGTGCTGCTACCCAAAACTATCGGACAACCCTCGCACAACCGTGTGACATCAGAACAGGTCCCAGTAGCCGTAGTGAGTCTCATTCCCTTTGTGGGAATCGTAGGCAAAGATAGACATTTAACCGCCCCACAAGAAATAATAGAAGTAGTGGACCCAGTGTCCACCAATGAAGAAACGGGAGTACCATGGATATAAACCATACCCTCAAAAGCTGTCAGGGCCGCAAGTGACATCTCAGGTGCCTCAGCCACAAGCGTATGAATGCACGCCTGCTGCTGACGGTTCGGCTGAGGGGCCAAGGGCTGTTGCGGCGGCCCGAAACGTGATGCAGGAGGTCGGAAGGAAGGATGTGTAGGTACGGTCTGTAAAGGTGTAGTCGATAAGGCCCGCGGGCGAGAACGACCCAACATTTGTGGCGGAGAGAAACCACTATCCTTCATCCGCGCGAAACAACTCCCAATAAGATGACCCTGCTTCCCGCAGTACGTGCAGGTCACAATAGGGCGCCTCACCGGAGCCACTGGCGCTGCGATCCTGGGAGGTGAGTCAACACGAGGCCTCTTGCCTAGGATAGGCCTGCTCTGTATCTCCTGTCGTGGCCTCGCAACCATAGCACCACGAGATCCGGCCAACCGGTCCACATCCTGCTCTGCCGTCATAGACATGTGAACCAGTGCTGCATAGGTAGGTATACTGAGGCAGCATATCTTCGACCGTATCTCTGGTCGCAAACCCAAGGAAAAACGACGCATCCGCATCTGCTCATCTACCAGTATAGTCGGGACAAAGCGGCCCAACTCTGTGAAGCGGTGCTCGTACTCCGAAATCGTCATGCCTCCCTGCCTGAGGCACAGAAACTCATCCTCCCGCTCATGTCGATAAGTCTGCGGGTAGTATTTCTCATGGAACCGGAACTCGAAAGCCTCCCAGGTCCACACGTAATCTGCTGCGACAAACCGCAACACGCTATCCCACCATAAACTGGCTTCCCTCTCAAACATGAAAGCGGCCAGCTCCACCTGCTCTGCCTCTGAGCAATGCAACATCCGAAGCATCTTAGAGATGCGGTCAAGCCAAAACTCTGCCTCCTCGGGTCTATGAGTGCCTATGAATGAAGGAGGCCTCAAGCGCTGAAATCGCTCGAGTAGACCGCGTGTACTGACATCTCCAGTAGGAGGCACCACGGGTGAGGGCAGAGGCACATCCTCACACTGAGCAGGAGGCTCCGAGTGCCCGGCAGGACAAGCAGATGTCGTAGGTGGAGTCACACTACCACCATGGGACAAGGCCTCAGCGATAGTGGCCATAAGCTCGCCGTCGCTGCCGCCGCATCCGCCGCTAATGCATCATCAACATCAGCTGCTCAAACCTATCAGTCGGCGGAGCGACACGGGAGTCATCTTTGCGCGAAGAAGATGGCCGAGCACGCTCACGGACCGGGGGCGTGTAAGGTGGTAATCCACCGACAGGACCAGCAGGAGGCTGATCAGAACCTAACCCACGGTCCGCAGGACCGCTACTACCAGAAGGAGTCTGGTCCATAGAGCCAGTCAGGCGGAGATGTGCCGTGCTCCGCGTGTATTGTCGCGGCATGCCCTATACAACATAGGGTAGAACATTTGTGAGATAAAGCACAACACGCTTCATAAAGCACTTTAAGCATTCCACACATCATCAAAACAAAAGAGGCTACATGCCTTTCATTTACCCAAAATTGTCATAATACATGGAATACAGAGTTACATGAAATCATGACAGAAATCACATGTTAGCCAATACATCCACAACATCAAACACTTAGAACACGCTACTATCTATTACATCAACTACATGAAAACATAAACTGCCTATCGCGGTAACAAAAAATAAACAACAACCACACAAAACAACGTGGATGACTAGTCATCCGAATCAGGTGATGGAGGAGGGGCATTCTTGTCCTGCAGACAACACAGGATGGCCTTTAAGGTACGAGACACCTTGCTAAGCTTGGTTCGGACTCGCCCGACTTCCTGCTGCAGGGTGGCTTGACCCTCCTCAAGACGGGCCAAACGTGCATCAAAGGCATCCTGATCCACGCCCCGCTCCTGAGCCGCAGAGGTGAACTCCCCTCAGTGTCCTGAGCCTCAGGTTCCTCTTCCTCTTCTTCCGCTTCACTTCCATCTTCACTTGTATCTTCATCGCTCTCAATCTCATCCTCACTCTCGACCTGTCGGGCCCGTTGTCGCTGTGCCCCAAGTTTCATCTGTTTGAGAGTATTTTCGTCAATCCGGTGGACCTGTACTGGCATTTCTGCCCCCAGACTATAGCCATACTCCCGTGCGATCCTGCATATGAGTAGGCCGAAAGGAAGCGAATCAGAACTCCTGGTGGAGCGTGCAACACTCACGATCTGTCGCAACACGAAAGTGGGCACGCACAAGTTCGCCCGCTGCCCCACTTGGTACAGAAAATCGACCATAAGTCGCATGCACTCGCTGTGATTACTATGCCTGGGCTAAAGATTGTATGTGAAGATGTGATGTAGTAGGCGGAAGTCATCAGACATGTGGGACGCTAGCAGGCTTTTGTTCGGCTGCCACTCAGCTAGTCGGCCACCACAAAGGTATCGGGTGCGACGATTCCTTTCACGAGCAGTTGCCAAATTCAGATCGCTAGCATGTACGTCACCAAGGGGCATATTCATAAGTCGCGCAATCATCCTCACATCAACGGTGATGAACAGATCCACCCCAACTAAGAGCTGGAACTGCAAAGGGTCTAGTGTAGGCTTGCGAATGTTGGCGTAGAAGGCTCTGACAGTGCCGAAATTTGCGCAACCCCTGACCTCAAATAACGGACCCCAGAGGGCCGCCTCCACTTGTTCAAACAAGTAATACTCCCTAAATAGCCGACCATCCACCTGGGCTTCGAAAAGAACCCTACGGTCCTCATAGACACCATGAGTAGCGCCGCCAACTGCACCCGTTTGACAGGGATCCGGGGATCAAGGTCCCGCTTCGTGCGAAACTCCCGGGCAAAGCTCGAGCTAGCGGCGGTGCCTCGCGGTCGCCTCGATTGTGTAGGGCGACTAGGCCCGGCCTCATCAACGGCACTCTTCCTCTTGCCCATCAGAGAGAGGATGGTGGAGATGGAGAAAACGACCGCCACAACACCCAAAAGGGCCATGGAAAATCGATGAAATAAGGAAAAGGGGCTGATCTCCCAAGTTCTTCACGATCAGTAGATCCAACAGACATGGGAGGTGAAAAAGATCAGGGAAATGGAGAAAGGAGATGGGAAGGACGGTTTGGGAGATAACTCTCATGGTTTTGGGACCTCCAACCACGTGTAGGGGGTCCAAACGAGTGGAAAGAAGAGGAAATGGAGGAGAGGGCAGCGTACCACGATGGAGGATGGTAAGAAGTGGTCGAAAATCAGTAGAGAAGAGAGGTGGAGAGGCATTTTGCAAGAGAGGGCAGCAAGGTGGAAGGGAAAAACGGCCAAGGGAGGGGTTTGTGAAGGAAGTGGGTCTTTTCGAAATGGATTTAGGAAGGGAGCTAGGGCAGGGGGTTGTAGGGACCCCCAAAGTCATCCGGCCCAAACCACGGGCCCGGCCCAACCCAATAACCGGCGAGGCCTCGACAAAAAATTTTGGATTTTGGGAAATAGGGCTCCATGGTTGTGATCCTCCAGTCCCCTGGGCCCCAAAAATCCCTGGGTCCCACCTTGGATCCCTCCGGAAGTGTTCCGTTTGGCCCCCCGATCCCGATTTGCTCTATTTCGGGTAGTTTCGAAATAATCGAACGTAACTTGTAATCCGGAATGAGTTATCTGACGTAAAATATATGAATTTGGGGTAGAACGAGCTAATGAAGCCAACTAACCCAGCAATGCTGGGTTACGCAACCCGAAATTGTGAGAAAACCCTCCGATTAACGGAAATTTTCCTGTTTCAATTTCATTTTGCTAAAAATGGTAGTTTTAGTTTAATGATTCTTCATCCGTTGGGTTTTAGGAGTTATGCTCATCGCGCAAGGAACTTAAGGTAATTAGGAGGATGGTTTGGTGAAGCCAAATAGGATTCTTACTATTTTTTTTAGCTGAGAACCTTGTGCACTAGTAGACATTACGACCTTATAATAAGTCGCGAATTCTAGGAGTCTTAGTTGTAGTTTGTTTCTGATTTCATTCTCATTACTTGGTATTCCTATTTAAAGGGTTGTGACCGGTCTAGGAATGTTTTAAAGTTGACCCGTGCGACCATGGTTGATTACGGACTCGATTTCGGCGTTCGACTATAGGGAACTTCGCCGTTTGGCGAAATCAGAATACCTATGACTGTTTCTATGTTCTGTCGCTCCCTCCTAAGTTGTAATGCGTCAGCGTACGTAGTGGGGACATAACTTAGGTCCGGTTTAATCAAAATCATGCTTTGATACCAACTTGTAACGCCCTGAAAATCGGGGGTCGAGTGTAACTAAACTCCCGAGTTCCAACGCATCACTTATGCAACATATTTAATGATGTTTGAATGTTGTCTGTGTTAGAGCAATAAACATGAATGAGATTATACCAAAACAGTAATTCATACTCCAGATCAATTGTATAAAAGCAAGCGGAAGACTGAACTGTATATATATGTATGTAAAGAAACAAAATAAATGTTTCATTCTCCAAAGTATGAATCCATCTGAGTCTCCATATACATTTCTGTTTATAATCAAAATGTCAAAAATAAACTATGTATAATCCCTGTAGAACCCGTCGATCCTGGCAACCTAGTCGAAGCCGCCAGAGAACTGCATATACGAGAACTCCTCCTGATCCTCGTCATAATCAGGCTCCGCCTCCAGAGTCGTCGGATCGCCTAAACCTGAGACAGAGTCTGGTTGGTGTGCGCAACACCGTCCCGTAACGTGGGAGTGAGTAGCTAACTCAGTGGAACAATAAGGCATAAGTTATCATGTTATCAATACAGTCAAGCAGTAATGATAAAGCAGTAAATCAAACACTCCTAGTTACTCTGATTAATGTAAGTATAAATGCAGGTATGATGGATGCCCTCACCGACATACTCCCTCATGCGACACCATCTCACGTTCGTGGCATGCTTACATCCCACAGTGCTCCACATCTTCCAAGCACATGCGATGCATGATGAGCATGATTACCGAGTTTTTAATTAATCTATTTCAAACAGCAGGATTGGGAAACTAAGGTACCTCCCTTGTATCATTCCCAAACATGATCCATTCTAGGGTCGTCAATCCTAGTTAATATCAGACGATGGTGTATTTTTTAGGTCACTGCAGAGGCTGCCAGGGCTGTTACGCACAAAGGTTGCACCACTCCCCCATCACCCCTTAAACGATTCATCACTATACAGAAACAGGCCTAGTTCATACTCTATATATCACGGCGAACCCTAAGGCGCACTGCGACTTCAGAATATGCTCGTGGTCACTACTGTGGTTGCTGTGGTACATTACGCACAAAGGTTACACTACTCCCCCATCACCTTATCAATGTAGGCCGACAACGCGAATATAGTGTCCCATACCACCATAATCGGCTCACGAGTTAAGTTGCTCACTGGTCACTACGGGGAGGCACGTAGCCCCAGCGTAGGCCGACAGCTCGACCACGGTGTCCCATACCACCATGCCCAGCTCATGAGTCTTAGCAGATCGAGGTACCATGGTTAACGGGATTTTCACTGGTAAGTTTGGTACCCTAGGTTCAAACATCAGTGACCAAACATGGTGAACATACATAAGACACACGGGTTACTTGACGTGTTCGGCTGGCTCGAGCGCACAACAAGTTGGACGATATGAAGCGCAGAAGCACCTCATGTGGCCAACCACTATCGCCAACCGAAGTACGACACGGGTTCGCCAACACATCATGTGTGGCGGAACGAATCCCAACCACAACTTCAAGTCTGATACCGGATGCCTGGACTATGGACATAGTCCCAAGCTCAGTCAAATCCTAACCATAGCATGTGAAATACAGCATGATAACATGGTAATTCAAGAACACTACCAATCATGTTATAAAGCATATCATGAAGCATGTTAATAAACAAGTTACAAAGCATGTTCAAAAGCATGTTATAAAGCATTATGCAAATAGGGATACAAATACATATATTTCATAGGTGAGTGGTTAGAGTGAATAACCACATGGAGGACATCATGTGTGACTCTAAGGTAGCTGAGAATCCCCTCTCAGCACCTACCTAAGGTTCTAACACTTAAGCACTTACACTCACAAGCAATTTCACCAACACTTGGAATGCTCAATTTCAACATACATGACGTATGTTAGAGGAAGGTGCACTAGGGTTGTCCCTTTACCAAACTAGTATTTTATTCATATACGTCATATTCATACAGCAAATAACCCTGGCAATTAATCAACAAATTTTATACGTATAGGGTATTTTCTAGTATACCCAATTTCAACATACAAAGTGTTTACAAGGGAACTTGTAATACGGCGATTCTCTTCGCCAAGCAATTAATTTATATGCACTTAATATATTTATACAACAATTAATCATGACAAACACGTCGCAAAAATATACATGTATGCGGTACTTCTTACAATACCGTATTTCTACATACATAGTGTATATTAGTAAACATGTATTTAGGCGAACCCTTTCGCCAAATGAGTATTTTATCCATACATCATATGTCCATACGACAATTAAACATGTCAAACACATTTCCAAAAAAAATACGTATACAGTATTTTATACGAATACCTAAAGTATGTGAAATTCCAAATTCTACAATTCTAATCGAAACAGAAAACGGAAGGCACTTTGTACATGTGCAATTGCATGCAGATCATGAATCTACCATTATCTGACATTGAAAGCGTTGAAAACCATAACTTATACACCTAAAGTCCTCACCTTTTCCTTTGGAATCACAACGAATCAGCAAGGGTCGTTGAGCTTCCGTATACGGGAGTTTTCTAGCCTAAAGAGCGGAATCGGTTAGCCTTTACGTAACCTACAACGATCTTACATCAAATCAGACCTAGGGTTAGGGTTTCTTACCTTCAAATGGAATGGATACCGCCGAGAAAACACCTGGAAAGGAGCGGTGTAGGCCGTGCGACAACCGAAAGCAGTAGGAGGAAGATCTCCCACAAATCCCAAGCTCTTCTCTCTCTTTTCTCTCTCTCTCTCTCTAGGGTTTTAATCCCAAATTCGTATGGCTGTGAGAGGGGCTGTTCTAAGCTCTTTTTATAGCAAAAAACATTCCGAAAATAGACTCAGGTTCAAGGGTTACTGCTAATATAGGATATTCGTCACTTTTCCAGCTCAAAAGAGAGGTTCTGGTAGCCCTCCTTGAGCCAAACGTCAGACTTAAGCTCACCACCTATGGATCTATGTGGGATTACGTTTCTGACTCGATCGGATTCCCAGATCGCATGTGGCAGACCACTTTCAGTTCGACGGTCAGTGGGCCAATATCAGAAATTCCAAGTACATGTAAATGTTCCCAAAATTTTTCTTAATCCGAGGGTGTAATTTGGTCGGATTCTGACGGTCAGGTTGCTTAATACTGACGCGCAAACGAAAGGTGCCAGATCACTATTCCTGATATTTATTTTGGGATGGGAATAGTGTTTTTCACACACCCTCGCTCCGGATCGAAACGAATGGCCGTGGGACATCGGATGGACCTGATTTTTGGGATGATTGTCAAGTCCAGTGAGGCGGTCCTAGTTCCTTAACTTTGTGTTAATCGGACTTCCGATGAGCGGTCTAGACCTAATACGAAGTTTTGTTTCATTCCCAAGAGCAGCCGGGAAATGAGTTTGGTTCTAAAGTTTAGGGTAACCTAGCGTCACTTGTTTTGCATGTTTTGGGTCTTGCAGATCATATTTAAAGTGATCCCAACGGATTTCACGGCTAATCGAGTTTAGTACTTAGTTAACTTTGTTAATTTTCTAAAGGATTTAATCCTAATTGATTTCTGGTCGAGGTGGTACTCGAACCAACGTACGGAAATTTACGGGTCGTTACAATCTACCCCCCTTAAACAAAAATTTTGTCCTCGAAATTTATACCTTTTCATATTCCTCGAGAATCTGAGGGTAGCTCTTCTTGACCTCGGCCTCAGTCTCCCAGGTAGCTTCCTCCTCGGAATGATGTGTCCAAAATACCTTCACAAGTGGGATGACCTTGCTACGCAGTACCTGCTCCTTCCTGTCAAGGATGCGCGTCGGGCGCAACTCATATGTAGCATCCTCGCTCAACTGTACCTGCTCCCATCTGATGATATGCGAAGGATCAGGAACGTATTTCTTCAGCATAGATACATGAAATACGTTGTGTACAGACGCAAGTGGTGTGGGCAAAGCGAGACGATACGCCACATCACCCACTCGATCCAGTATCTGAAATGGACCGATAAACCTCGGTGTGAGCTTCCCCTTCTTCCCAAACCGAAGGACTCCCTTCATAGGGGAAACTCGAAGGAATACATGATGCCCAACCAAAATCATGGCCGTTGTGAAGATATATATAATGATTTGGTTGCGCACCACCAGGCCAAGTGGATAGTGAATGAATGAATGACTAAGCCAAGTGCTGAGTACGCAACTCTTGTACTATATGTCCGCATATGACAGCTACATCATTTCCAATGTCGGACAAGGTTCCGCCTCAATGTATGCACATTAGCCTACCAGCATAGTAGCCTGCCAGCTACTGGTAGCTCGCCCAGGTCCTTAGGCTCCGCCCACATCAGCGTCCGCCCACCTATGCAAAGTGACGGGGCGTCACAATATCAGTACCTATAAGTGTTAAGGTTTTTAGCTCCTATATTGTCAAATTTTATAGTGTTAAAACCTCTTTTTGAATTTGTGTCTTATGTAGCACATCTACATATTCAAGACAATGCATCTCTCAAGAACAAAGATCTTTACTTCAAGAAATACAAGTTTACATGTAACATCCCAAATTTTTGCCAACCTGGGATTAGACGTCCTTAGGCAATGGGTCGCTCCTAATGCCTTATTAACTTGTCAGAACTTAATCCCACAGTCTAAACTCGCTTCTTAACCCATTTCCTTCACAAATCCCACCCTTCACCACCTTGTTCTCTCAATTTTTATAAGTACTTTCACCCTAGACACTATTTTAAACTAGCTAAGTAGTATAACTTGGATCACTTTATATACAAATTATAAAGGCTTCGGTACCACCTCAAATAGAAATCACTTAGGATTAAATCCTTTAGAAATTCGACAAAGTTAACTAAGTGCTAAACTAGATTAGCCATGAAATCCGTTTGAATTGCTTTAAATACGATATACAAGACCAAAAACTTGTAGAATCATGGACGCTAGGTTACCCTAAGGTCTGGGATCAAACTCATTACCCGACTGCTCTCGGGAGTACATTGAAACTGTGTATCAGTTCTAGACAGGACATCGAGAGTCCGAATAATGCGAGGTTAAGGACTTAGGACCGCCTCGCTGGGCTTGAAAACCATCTCGGAAATCAAATCCAGATAGTGTCCCAACGCAATTCGCTTGAGTCCGGAGCGAGGAGTGTGAAAGCACTTGAATTTCTTTACAAATAAATATCTCAAATAGTAATCTGGCACCTCTCACTTGCGGATCAGTTTTAAGCAACCAGACCGTAAGAATCAGACCAAATTACACCCTCGAATCAGGAGAAATTTCATACACATATTCATGTACTCGAAATCTCTGATCGAGATCCGCTGACTATTGAACT
This sequence comes from Magnolia changhungtana, assembly GCA_030180095.1. Taxonomy (NCBI): domain Eukaryota; kingdom Viridiplantae; phylum Streptophyta; class Magnoliopsida; order Magnoliales; family Magnoliaceae; genus Magnolia; species Magnolia changhungtana. The sequence continues at coordinate 4,490,537 of JASAUF010000554.1, forward strand.
GATATTGGTCCGCCACATGTGATCTGGAAATCCGATTGAAATGAAAACTTAACTAAACGTAGATCCAGTGTTCGTGAGCTTAAGTCTGACCTTTGGCTCAAGGAGGCCGGCCAGAAGTCCTCCGTTGAGCTGAAACCAACTCACTTTGGTTATAACCTAAGTATACCTTGACCTGGAGTCTATTTTGGAGACTTTTTAGGCTATATAAAGACCTTAGAACCCTCTCTCTCACAGCCATACGAATTTGAGAGAAACCCTAGAGAGAGAAGAGAGAAAAGAGAGAGAAAGTGTGGGAGCAGTGAGAGAATCTCCCTGCCACTCTTCCCTGTTGCTATACGTGCTCGACCGCTCCATTCTAATCGCTTTCCCGGTGATTCCGGCTCCGTTTCTAGGTAAGAAACCCTAACCCTAATCTGTTTTAGGGTTGTATAGGTTGTAGGTTAGAAATAGCTAACCTATTTCATTCCTTAGGTTGCCGAATCGCCGTATACAAAGCCTTAGCAAATCTATCAACTCCGCTACGATTCTATGACAAAAGGTGCGGACTTTAGGTGTATAGATTATGGTTTTCAACGCTTTCAATGTCAAATAATGATAGATTCATGATCTGCATGCAGTTGCATATGTACAAAGTGCTGTCTGTTTTCTGTTTCGATTAAAGATGAAGAATATGGAATTTTACATATTCTAGGTATTCGTAGAAAATACCGTATACGTATAAATTTTAGAAATGTGTTTGCCATGATTATTTGTTGTACGAATATATTATGTATGGATAAAATACTTATTTGGCGAAAGGACTCGCCCTAATACATGATTTGTTAATATACACTATGTATGTTGAAATTGTGTATTTTAGAAAGTACCGTATACGTATAAATTTTGGGGATGTGTTTGCCATGATTATTTTCCGTATGAATATATTATATATGCGTAAAATACTTGCTTCGCGAAAGGACTCGCCCTAATACATGTTTTACTAACATACACTATGTATGTTAAAATAGTGTATTCTAAGTGTTTGTGAAAATGCTTGTGTGAGTAAGTGTTTGGATGATGGTGTCTTAGGTTGGTGTTGAGATGGGATTCCCAACTACTTTAGAGACGTGTATGATTTCCTCCATGTGGTTGATTTCTTTAACCGCTTACTTATGAAATATATGTGTTTGTATTCTTGTTTATATTGTGCTTTATAACATGCTTTATAACATGCTTCATAACATGCTCAACTGATTGTATGATTTTATCTATGTAATGCGTATGTTTAAATTCATGTTTACGTTGTATGGTCCGTCATGGGTGATGGGGGAGTGGTGTAACGATTCCGTGCAACAGCCCTGGCAGCCCTAAACGGGTAATACCAGACTTTGATTGTATGATTTGAATCTTGATCCATTACTGCTTTACCTATCTGCAATTGAATGTGATTGGGCCTATTGTATAGTCCAGGCAGTCGGTAATGGGATCAAATTCATGGCTGAGATTCATTCGCCATGTAGGACGTGTTTGACAAACCTGAGTCGTGCGTTGCTTGTTGGCAGTGGTTAGGCCACACGAAGTATTTATGCACTTCATGTCGTATAACTCAACGAGCGCTCGTGCTAGTCGAGCTCGTCAAGTAACCCGATCTGTCTAATATATGTTCACCATGTTTGGTCGCTACTGCTTGAACCTAGGGTACCAAACTTACCAGTGAAATCCCGTTAACCATGGTACCTCGATCCGCTAAGACTTATGAGCCGTGCATGGTGGTATGGGGCACCGTGGTCGAGCTGTCGGCCTACGCTAGGGCCACATGCCTCCCCGTAGTGACCAGTGAGCAACTAGACTCATGAGCCAATTATGGTGGTATGGTACACTATATTCGTGCTGTCAGCCTACACTGGCGTAGCCTGGCCGTGGTCCCCAGTCGGGTTGCATCCGGGTCCCATTCTCAATGAGTGAACTGGTCGGGCTTCGAAAATAGACTACCAGTTGGTAGGACATTAATGGAGTGACCTCGAGCATACTCTAAAACTGCGGTGAGGCGATGAGCCTTCCCGTAGTAACAGAGTATAAACTAGGCCTGTATTGATAAGGTGATGGGGGAGTGGTGCAACGATTCCATGTAACAGCCCTGATAGCCCTTATAGCAACCTAAAAACATACCATCGTATGAGATTAACTAGGACTGACGACCCTAGAATGGATCATGTTTGGGAATGATAAAAGGGAGGTGCCTTAGTTTCCCAATCCTGCTATTTGAAATGGAATAATAACAACTCGGTAATCATGCTCATCATGCATTGCATGTGCCTGGAAGATGTGGAGCACTGAGGGATGAAAGCATGCCGCGAACGTAAGATGGTGTCACACGAGGGTGTGTGTGGTGAGGGCATATATCATGTCATTTCATACTTGCATTAAATAAGAGTATTTAGAATTGTTTGATTGTACTGCTTTATCATTACTGCTTGACTGTTTTGATAACATATTAACCTATGCTTTATTATTCCACTGAGTTGATCACTCACTCCCACGTTACGAGATGGTGTTGTACACACCAACCAGATTTGTTGAGTTTCAGGTGATGGCGATGCTTATGAAGCAGAGCCGGACTACTACTATGATGTTGAGGAGGAGTTCTCCTACATGTAACTCTCTGACAGGTCTATTAAGACCTGGTATTGTATTGACGGGGCTATGATACTTGGGATAGGAGACATTACACTTCCTCACATTTGGTGTATTTTAGAACTGTACTTGTAATTATTTAACCTGGTAACATTATCACACTCTGGAGACTCACCACTATTTTTATACTATATATATATATATATATATATATATCTATCACAGTCTTCCGCTTGCAATTTAACTGTCTCTGGAGTATGATATGTTGTTTTGGCTTAATCTCACTCATGTTCACTACTCTAATACAGACAACATTCAATCATCATTCATTTTGTTGCATAGGTGATACGTTGGAACTCGGGAGTTGAGTTTATACTCGACCCCCAATTTTCAGGGCGTTACATTACATGGTCATGTTCGAGTACAACATTGAGTATGAATTCAAGATTCATAGTTCAAGAAGCTCCAAATCATTTTGAATAGATTGTTTCTTGACTAGTCCTGGACTCTGTTCGACTAGTCCTAGCACTGGCTCGACCAGTTTAAGATATTCCACGACCAATCCTAAGTTTGTTGCAAATTTTTAAAATTTTTTGTTAAGCCACGACCAGTCCTGGAGACTACTCGACCGGTCGTGGGAACAGTGAACTCCACCAGTCCTGTAACCACGACTCAAAGTTCAACGACTAAATCAGGTTCCACATGACCAGTCGTGAATAGGTCACGACCAGTCGTCGAGGTTCCTCGACCGGTCGTGAAGGTCCTACAAGTCGTGGAACGACTTTATCCAATCACGCTCAAAATTTCAAAAATCTGTTGGTCCTACGAGCAGTCGTAGTGTCCACAGGACAAGTCGTGAACGCGATTTCTTCACCTATAAATAGACGATGAATTTAAGAGTTTTTCATTCAATTCAAGCTAAATCTATACGCCACTCTGAGAGATAAGTTAGTCATTATTTTAAGTTATGTTATGCTCATTTCATATTCTCTTTTATTAGCTTTCTTTGCATTTGATTTTGAATTTTCGCATTCCAATATTATTTGAAAGAGGGATTGAAGTATTCCCATTTCTTGGAATCAAAATCAAATTAAGCTAGCCCAAGGTACTTTAAATCTAAAATCAATTTAGAACCTAGAACCATTTCATAAGTGAGTTTGGACATTGAACTTCTACGTTGAACTTCTACTCTGATTTGGTTCTTCTGGGCTGCATCAAAAAGAGAATATATCCAGGTATTTTACAGTTTTTGTAAATTGCTTTGTTTTGGTTTAATTGAGATTGTGCCAGAAAAATCTCTCTATTTTGGTTTGTCTGAGGTGATCCAGAAAACTCAGAGTGTGGGGTTTTTGAATTGTGTAATCCCACTTGAAAGACACAATTGTGAGAGTTTTAGGTGAACTTGGAAAAACATATTTTCATAGTGAACACTAATATCTACTGTTTGAGGATATTAGGAGTGGAGTAGTTATGTGGTTGTTGTTTAACAGTTGGTGTACACACAAGCGAACCACTATAATTTCTTGTCTTGTGGATTGAATGTTTATTTCTTTTTGTGGATAATTTTAATTTACCTTTTTACATTTGTGGAGAATGTTGTAATCCTTATGTGGATGTGTAGGAATGTTGTAATAGCTTAGATTTTCTTTCTTGCTTTTAATTTCTTTATTCCTTTGTATCAGTTTGAGTTTTTGATACACAAACCATTCTAGTAAGGTTGTCCTGCCATAAACCCTTTATTTTTATGGTGCAAGGTTGTCCTTATAACAACATTTGTATCAACCTCTCAATACTCATACATTTGAGGTTGTATTTAAATTAAGCATTGTGAGATTGTCTATTGCTATTTGTATTTAATTTATTTAAATTCTGCTGTTAGTTTTTAATTTGGCATAATCCTATTGACCCCCCCCCCCCCCCTCTAGGACATATAGATCGGCCTTTTCCAGTGGTATCAAAGCCTAATAGCTCGTTTCAATTGTTATTACTTTCTGGATTAATTTCTTAAGCTAATAGATCTGAGCTTTGTAAGATGCCAAATTTTGATAGCCTATCAGTCATTAGGCCTCCACCATTTAATGGCTCCAATTATACCTATTGGAAAGCCAGGATGAGAATTTTCTTAAAATCCATGGATGAGAGCGTGTGGCAAGCCACAGTGACTGATTCGACCCCTTCTACCACTGAAGTGACTAGTATCGATGGATCCAAAACTATGAGAGTCACACCTTTTTTCTCTTGGACCACTCTTCAGAAAAGTGAGAGTAGTGTTAATGTAAAAGCGTTAAATGCAATCACTTGTGCACTATCACTGGATGAATTCAAAAGAATTATATCCTGTGATACTGTAAAGCAAGCTTGGGATATTTTAGAAATAATACGTGAGGGAACAACAATTGTCAAGAAATCTAAAGTCCAAATTCTCACAACCAAATTTGAGGAAATACGTACGGAGGAAAATGAAACTTTCATGGACTTTTATACTAGATTAAATGACATTGTCAACTTATGTGGGGTCTCGGTGATAAAATCTCAGAATGTAAAGTTTGTGCAAAGATACTACGCTCACTACCTGAACGGTTCAATTCAAAGGTGACTGCGATCCAGGAACTTCGTGATACGGACAATATGAGGGTAGAAGAATTAGTTAGGTCATCACAGACCTATGAATTAAATTTCAAAGATCCTAAAAGTAAATCCATTGCCCTTAAATCTTCTAAATGTATTTCTAAAGAAAACGGTAATTCTGATTTAGAAATTCTGAAGATAATATGGCCCTTTTAGCTAAAAAGTTTTATAAGATTTTCAAAAGTAAAAAGAGGCTTGATTTTCAAAAATCTAATGATAAGAAAAGATCTAAATCTAAAACTTTGAAATCTTTAAAAGATAGTTAATGTTACAACTGCCACGAATATGGGTATTTAGCGAATAAGTGTCGTAAAAAGGAAAGGTATGTTGGCTACTTTGGATGAATCTTCTAGCATTGAAGCCTCTTCTTAATCAAAAGATTCTGAAACTGAGTTGGGTAATGAAGTCAAAGCCCTTATGACTCTAGCCAAGTTCACTTTTTCAAATAATGATGATTTAACTAGTGAAGAAAATTTGAATAGTGATCATGAAAATGAAGAAGATCTTCAAGATGCTTACAATGCCTTATACAAGGAAAGTTGTAAAATTGCAGTAAAACTAAAACTTCAGAAAGAAAAGTTTTCGAAACTTAAAGAAAAATTTGATACTCTTGTTTTAGAAAAATCCCACATTTCAGATTATTTTAAAAAGTCTAAATGCGATTTAGATTTCAAAACATCCCTTATTGAAAATCTAAAATCTGAGAATGAAGAACTTAAACTTGAAGTCTCTTCTCTTTTGAGTTTGAAAGACACTTAGAGGTATGCTCAAGGTGATCCTAAGTTAGAAAAACTTTTATCTGGATCAAGAAAATGTGGTGACTGATCTAGTTTGGGCTATGACAAAACTATTCTTCTCAAACATAAGAATACTCCTCCTAAGTTTGTGAAAGGAGAGTCTTCAAACTCAAAAGGAAAGAGTTTAAATCAAAATTATCCTAAAAATCCTAAAACTTTTCAATCCTTAAAGCCTAAAAGCAACCATATCAACTATAAAAATCAGAGTCGTAATCCTTTAGCTAAGAAAATTGTTGATTTACTTAAGGAGCACTTAAAATCTAACTCAATGGGTTGGTCTTATATCAACTACAAATACAAGAAGACCAACTATACTCCTAAACCCAAAACAATAATGAAATGGGTTCTTAAGGTTACTTGCTTGGTTGCTGTAACGCCCTGAAAATCGGGGGTCGAGCAAAGCTCAGCTCTCGAGTTCCAACGCATTCTTATGTAACATAGATAATGATGATTATGATGAGAGCATTGAAACATGAATGAGATTATACCAAAACAGCATATCATACTCCAGAGACAGTTAAATTGCAAGCGAAAGACTGTGATAGATATATAAAATATATAAACTGTGGTGAGTCTCCAGAGTGTGATAATGTTACCAGGTTAATTAATTACAAGTACAATTCTAAAATATACCAAATTATGTAAGGTCATCTAGTCGACATTCCTGTAACCCCGTCGATCAAGACGCGGCTCACATGAAGCTGCCAGAAAACAACATATACGAGGAAGCATCCTCGTCGTCACAAAAGTCCGGTTCCGCCTCAAAAGTAGCGTCGCCATCTGCAATCAGACGAAGTCTGGTGGGTGTCCGGAACACCGTCCCGTAACGTGGGAGTGAGTGATCAACTCAGTGGAACAATAAAGCATAGGTTAACATATTATCAATTCAGTCAAGCAGTAATGATAAAGCAGTACAATCAAACAATTCTAAATACTCTTATTAATGCAAGTATGAAAATGCAGTCATGATGCATGCCCTCACCAACATACTCCCTCATGCGACACCATCTTACGTCCACGGCATGCGTTCATCCCTCAGTGCTCCACATCTTCCTGGTACATGCAGTGCGATGATGAGCATGATTACCGAGTTATTATTAGTCCTTTTCATACAGCAGTATTGAGAAACTACGGTACCTCCCTTATATCATTCCCAAACAATGATCCATTCTAGGGTCACCAATCCTAGATAATCGCATACGATGATACAGTTTTAGGTCACTGCAAGGGCTGTCAGGGCTGTTACACGGAATCGTTGCACCACTCCCCCATCACCTTATCAATATAAGCCTAGTTGATACTATGTTTTCTACAGGAAGGCTCGTCGCCTCTCCGCAGATTTAGAGTATGCTCGAGGTCACTACACCGGGTACAGTCAGGGCTGCCAGGGCTGTTACATGGAATCGTTACACCACTCCCCCATCAAATCAGTGTAGGCCGACAGTTCGAATACAGTGTCCCATACCGCAGTATTCGGCTCACGAGTCTGGGTTACTCACTGGTCACTACGGGGAGGCACATCGCCCCGGCGTAGGCCGACAGCTCGACCACGGTGGCCCATACCACCATGTCCGGCTCACGAGTCTTAGCGGGTCGAGGCACCAAGATTAACAGGGTTGCACTGGTAAGTTCGGTACCTTAGGTTCAAGTAGTAGGGTCCAAACATGGTGAACATACATTAGACAAATCAGGTTACTTGATGAACTCGGCTAGCTCGAGCGCACGACAAGTTGAACGACATGAAGTGCATTAGCACTTTGCGTGGCCAACCACTATCGCCAACCGAAGTACGACTCGGGTTCGTCGAACACTCTCACATGGTGAATGAATCTCAGCCACGAATTCAATCCCGTTACCGATTGCCTGGACTATACAATAGCCTCAATCACATTCAATTTTGGAACAATTAAAGTAGTAATGGATCAAGATTTCAAATCATATAATCAATTATCTAATATTGTCCGCTTAGGGCTGTCAGGGCTGTTGCACAGAATCGTTACACCACTCCCCCATCACCCTTCACGGCCCTTATGGAATACAACTTAAACATGAATTTAAACATATGCATTACATAGATAAAATCATACAATCAGTTGAGCATGTTATGAAGTACAACATAAGCATGAGTTTGTACATATTCAATTCCTAATCACACAGATATCTAAAGAAATCATACACATAGTTAAAGGAGTTGAGAATCATATCTCAACACCCTTATACATTACAATTTACTAACTACTACTCATTTGGACATTTCAACAAACACTTTAGACTACATACATCAACATACATGACATATGTTGATCACATAGGCATTAGGCCAAATCCTTTCACTAGGGAGTTGCCCCAATTATAACACGCGTGCACCCACAATGGATAGTCATAGCAAGTAGGAATCCAAGTTCCATATTCATTCAGTCATTTCCACAAACAATTGAGCTACACATTTTAACATATATAACGTATAGTGGCTGTGGCATGATTTAAGGCAAGTCCTTTCGCTAGGGAGTTATCGCATACATACAAGCATATAGTCATGACAGATAATCATGTTAAGCACAAATCCATATTTCATACGTATACGGTATTTTCTACAAATACGAAGAATACATTATATTCAACATAGCTAACGTAAAACTGAAAAACGAAATGGACATCACTTTGTACATGTGCAATTGCATGCAGATCATGAATCTATCATTATCTGACATTGAAAGTTTTAAAAACCATAACCTATACACCTAAAGTCCGCACCTTACGCCGTAGAAGCGTAATAAATTTGGTAGGAATGGTAAGGCTTCTTCCACGACAGTACAACGGCCTAAAACACAAGTTGTGTTAACTATTGCGATAATTGAATCAATTGAAACCCTAAATCAGATTAGGGTTAGGGTTTCTTACCTAAAAACGAAGCTGTAATCGCCGGGAAAGCGATTAGGAGGAGGTAATTAAGCTCATATAGTGACAGGGTAGAGCATCAGGGAGATCCTCCCACTTCTCTCACACTTTCTCTCTCTTTTCCCTCATCTCTCTCCTAGGGTTTTCTCAAATTTGTATGGGCTGAGTGAGAGAGTGTTTAAGGTCCTTATATAGGCTAAAACATAACCAAAATAGACTCAGGGTTAAGGTATACTTAGGTTATATCCAAAGTGGGTCCATTTCGATCCAACGGAGCACTTATGGAGGCCTCTTTTCTGTGTGCGGTCGGACTTAAACTCACCAACCTTGGATCTAGGTGGAGTTAAGTTTTCATTCCAATCGGGTTTCCAGATCGCACGTGGCGGACCAGTTTCAGTTCAACGGTCACAGAAACTTGATCAGGGTTACAAGTACACAGACATGTATGGGAAATGTTTCCTGATCCAAGGGTGTATTTAGGTCAGATTCCGACGGTCTGATTGCTTATATTTGGCCCACAAACATCAACTCTCAGATTTCTTAAATTAGATTTAATTTCTAAAGAAAACACATTTTCTCACACTCCTCGTTCCGGACTCAAGCGAATAGCACTGGGACACTATCTGGATTTGATTTCTGAGATGGTTATCAAGCCCAGTAAGGCGGTCCTAACGTTTAACTTCGTGTTAATCGGACTTTCGATGTGCAGTCCAGATCTGATACAGAGTTTTGTGATGCTCCCGAGAGCAGCTGGGTAATGAGATTGATCCTAGATTTTTGGGTAATGTAGCATCAACGGTTCCATAATTTTTAGGACTTATAGATCGTATTTAAAGTGGTTCGAGCTAATTCTATTGATCATTTAGTTCAGTACTTAACTAAATTCTGCCCTAATTATGATAAAATACGATCCTAAGGTAATTCTATGCCCCTTTCTGGCGATTTGAGGTAGTATATCATTTTAATTATTTTTTAGTAGTTCATCATCAAGTCTACTTCATATCTACCAAATTTCATTAGGTTTTGTGTAATAAAAAAATTCTAGAAATTCTAGAAGCGGCGGCTGTCCAAACTAATGATTTTTGGACAGTTGTCACAACGACCTAAATTTAACTACATTAAAATTTTTATTATATTTTTCTATTATTTTTATATGAACTTAGACTTATTAAGCTTCAATCTGGTTTTTGAATCACCTAATTCAGAGTTATAATGACGTAGATATGACTTTTTGAAGTCGGACCAAAATTGCAGAAAATGTGGCCGAAAACGGGCCAGCCAATGAACTGCGGCCCGCCCTGGTCCGCATTTTGGCAAGGCGTCGCCATCTCGGTGATGCCCTCGCCGGTCACTAACCTGTTTGGGGTGATTTTGCCATCCGATATGTAAAATAGATGTATTTTACAAACCGGGATGAGTTATTCGACATACAATCTATGTTTTTAGGTAGGAGAAGCTGATCTATCCGTGTAGCTTACTTATTTCATAAGATCCCAAAAGTTTAATGGTTAAAAACCTATTTTACTTATTTATTTACTATTCATAGTAATTTTTAGGTTAAGTATTGATCAATATCACCTAAACTTTAAGATTTGTGTCTAATATGAAAGAACTTAGAAAATTTTGAAGGACGAGGTAGTGAAATGTGAGATTTTGAAGGAAATGTAAGATTTTGAAGAAAATGGTTTAAAAAGGGATTTGAGACTTTTGAATTGAGCGTTTGAGAAGTTAATCAGGTGTTAGGATCGACCCATTGCCTGAGGACATCTATCATCAGGTTGGGAAAAATTCGGGATGTTACAATCTACCCCCCTTAAAAATAATTTCGTCCTCGAAATTGCCTACGAGGAACAAATAACAATTTGATTATTTCATTTGCCTAAGTTTTATTTATTTCAAGGTTAAAAGCGTGGTAGGGTATATATTGTCCATATTATTCTGGTTCATTTTAGTCTACCTCGCTTAAAAACTTATTTCTTTGTCTCATGCTTATACCCCAATGGTTTGCGACAATGGATTTCTTTCCCTATTTAGAGTCTTGACGACGATTCCCATCTATTGAGAGTAAGATAGCTGTTTTCAATGTTTGACCAACACGGAGAGACGGTTATAGTGGGCTTAATCCCGATATATCGATCATCTACCTGGCCAGGGTAGAAAGCTCATCGTATCCCTTCCTAGTCCTGGTGGCTCCTGGTCTTCTGCTCGGTCAAGCAGTGAGTCCATTGGTAGTCGCCCAGGATTGAGAATTGGGTTATGCCACGAATGTTTCGCGGTTGTATATTTCAGTAACTCCGTAGTCCGATCACTCTAGAAACTTAGGGAATGTTCATCATTGAAAAGCTCAAATTTTTCATTTATAAGGTTGCCCTTCAGGTCTTAGTCTAGGAGAGTCCTCATCTTAATTCATGTTTATGGTAGTAGCTGAACTCGTACTCATTATTAGGCCCTTTCTTTAATACAAATTAGTTTAATACTTGAGCCCTAATTGATTTCCTTCGATAACTTCATTACTGACATTCTCAGGGAGATTCAGATCCTATTTAGTGACCTATCCGTACGTATAGTCTGGATCAATTCCATTTGATCCTGGGCCAGTGGGGTAGGGGCCAACCACGCTTTCGTTGCGCCTATGAGTGGGTAGACGAGCATACCTACCTATCTCGACTGAATTCATAATCTTTCTACCCCCCTTAAAAATAATTTTCACTCTTAAGGCTCAAGGATCTGTCCTGATCCGTATGTCGGAACAAGGTGTAATTTAGGACCTATCCCTCACCTGAAATGGGATACGATCTCCCAATATATTGGTCTTCCTTCCATCGATGATGTGTACTATGGCATTGGTACATATGAGTGGGTAGACGAGCATACCTACCTATCTCGACCGAATTCATAATCTTTCTACCCCCCTTAAAAATAATTTTCACTCTTAAGGCTCAAGGATCTGTCCTGATCCATATGTCAGAACAAGGTGTAATTTATGACCTATCCCTCACCTGAAATGGGATACGATCTCCTAATATATTGGTCTTCCTTCCATCGATGATGTGTACTATGGCATTGGTACCTATGTTTACAGAAAGGATCTAAAAATGATGGGTGTTGCAGTTGATTTCAGGGACAAGTGTGAGTTTGTGGTAAGATGCCTAACTATACCAGGGAAGGACCTTTGCCACAGTCCCGACTTACTTTCTTTAATCATGTCTAGTTGAATACTGTAAGATAATCTACACGCTCTTAGTACATAAAGAATCTAGACAAATAGGTTAATGGACAGCCTATCCTTCTAAGTCCATAGGCACAATATGCATGCCAGGATGGTCTGTGGTTCGAGACCTAATCTCTAACTCTCTGTTGCCCATTTGAGAAATTTCTTAGGCCCGAGCAAAGTATCCCTATTGGCTATATATTCTTGCAGTTCTCAAAGATGAAGTTATAAACTTTTGGTTGTAAGTGGTTCGGCCAACACGGAAGGAAAGTTGTGTAGTAGGTCTGAGCCGGATACATAGACCTTCTACCTCGTGAAGACAGAAAATCGTCGTATCAGTTCTTAATGCTAGTTGATCCCGACCTTCTGCTTGATCAGAGCATAGAGTTCATTTGTAACTACCAGGATTGAGAATTCAATTCAAACCGTGAATACCTCGCTTACATATAGTTCTCTACTCCGTGTTCCCGATTGTAGTACGTCTTTGGGAAGGCAATTCAAAAGGGTGTATTGATTTGACCTAACATCAAATCCAAAGGATATATACATTTTCTATGAGCGTGATTAGTTTCTACGTCAAACAACCTTTCTAACAGTTATTAAAGGAGCCTGTGAGTACCAAGGGGATTCAACGAAGGAATGGGGTCTCGCTTCAACCTAATCAAGTCAACTAACTAAATCTATCTTTCAATTGTCTTAACATAATCGGTGTTTTACATTCCTTAGTATAACCAACCAATAGTTGTAATCCAAAGTCTATGCTTATACGTTAGGTGATTTCATACCCTTTCTAATACAAGAAATTGTTTATCACTTAGGATCAAGCATTGTCTGATTGGAATTGAGTTGCCTGGACTTGAATTTAACTACGTTCGAGTACTACACACATGCTCATACTAGCTAAGAAGGTCCTAAGGTTCACATTATTAATTTGTTGGATTTCCTATACTGCCAGATGTGTTTACAAATCTAGGAGTACCAACTTGTAACAGCCCGGATTTTTTCCAACCTGGAATTACACGTCCTTAGGCGATGGGTCAATCCTAACACCGGCTTAACTTCTCAAACACTCAATTAAAGCCTCAAATCCCTTTTCAAACCATTTTCTTCACAAATCTCACCTTTCACTACCTCGTTCTTTAAATCCTTCTAAGTACTTTCCCATTAGACACTATCTTAAAGTTTAGGTGATGAAGAACAATACTTAAACTAAACAATGCTACAAAGGTCTAAGTACCACCTTAGACCGAAATCACTCAGGACTAAATCCTTTAGAAATTAGGCGAGATTTAGCTAGTGTTAAACTAGAGTGCCTGTGAAATTAGCACCAATCGATTTAAATACGATCTGCAAGACCCAAAACTTGTGGAACCATTGACGCTACATTACCCTAAAATCTATGATCAATCTCATTACCCGGATGCTCTCGGGAGCATCACGAAACACCGTATCAGATCTTGACCGCACGTCGGAAGTCCAATTAATACGAAGTTAAGGAATTAGGACCGCCTTGCTGGGCTTGACAACCATCTCGAAAATCAAATCCAGATAGTTTCCCAGCGCTATTCGCTTGAGCTCGGAGTGGGGAGTGTGAGAAATGTGAGATTAATTCTAAATTAAATTCAAAATAAATAAATCCGGCACCTCTCGCTTACGGATCAGTTTTAAACAACCAGATCGTCAGAATCATACCAAATTACACCCTCGGATCACGGATATTTCTCCAAACATAACCATGTACTCGGAATCTCCAATCAAGATCCACTAACCGTTGAACTGAAACTGGTCCGCCACGTGCGATCTGAAAATCTGACCGAAATGAAAACTAAACTAAACGTAGATCCAGTGTCGGTGAGCTTAAGTCCGACCTTTGGCTCAATGAGCCCCGCCAGAAGTCCCCCGTTGAGCTGAAACAGGTCCGCTTTGGTTATAACCTAAGTATACCTTGACCTGGAGTCTGTTTTGGAGTCTTTTCAGGCTATATAAGGACCTTAGAAACCTCTCTTTCACAGCCATACGAATTTGAGAGAAACCTTAGAGAGAGAAGAGAGAAAAGAGAGAGAAAGTGAGAGAGAAGTGGGAGAATCTCCCTGCCACTCTTCCCTGCTGCTATCCATGCTTGACCGCACCATTCTCATGGCTTTTTCAGCGATTTCGACTTCGTTTCTAGGTAAGAAACCCTAACCCTAATCTGTTTTGGGGTTGTATAGGCTATAGGTTATGAAATGCTAACCTATTTTGCTCTATAGGTTGCCAAACTGCTGTAGACGGAAGCTGAGCAAACCTATCGTATTCTTTACGATTCTACGATAAAAGGTACGGACTTTAGGTGTATAGGTTATGGTTTTCAACGCTTTCAATGTCAGATAATGATAGATTCATGATCTGCATGCAATTGTACATGTACAAAGTGCTGTCTGTTTTCCATTTCGATTAAAGATGAAGAATATGAAATTTTACGTACTCTAGGTATTTGTAGAAAATACCGTATACGTATAAATTTTAGAAATGTGTTTGTCATGATTATTTGTTGTATGAATATATCATATATGGATAAAATACTTATTTGGCGAAAGGACTCGCCTAATGTATGATTTGCTAATATACACTTATATGTAGAAATAGTGTATTCTAGAAAGTACCGTATGCGTATAAATTTTGGGGATGTGTTTGCCATGATTATTTGTTGTATGAATATATTACATATACATAAAATACTTGCTTGGCGAAAGGACTCGCCCTAATATATGTTTTGCTAATATACACTATGTATGTTGTAATAGTGTATTATAAGTGTTTGTGAAAATGCTTGTGAGAGTAAGTGTTTAGATGATGGTGCCTTAGATAGGTGTTGAGATGGAATTCTCAATTACCTTAGAGATGTGTATGATTTCCTCCATGTGGTTGGTTACTTTAACCGCTTACTTATGAAATATATGTGTTTGTATTCCTGTTTATATGGTGCTTTATAACATGTTTTATAACATGCTTTATAACATGCTTTATGACATGCTTATTAACTTGCTTGAATTACTTTGTTTAATATGCTTTACTCTACATGCTCTAAATAAGGATTGATTGAGTTTGGGGCTATGTTTATAGTCCAGACAATCGATACCAAACTTGAGATCGTGGTTGAGATTCATTTCGCCACTAGGATGTGTTTGACGAACCCGAGTCGTACTTCAGTTGGCGACAGTGGTTAGGCCATGCGAAGTGCTTATACACTTTATGTCGTTTAGTTGATTGTGTGCTCGAGCTAGTCAGACTCGTCAAGTAACCCGATATGTTAATGTATGTTCACCATGTTTGGTCGCTAATGCTTGAACCTAGGGTACCAAACTTACCAGTGAAATCTCCTTAACTATGGTACCTCGATCCGCTAAGACTCATGAGCCGGGCATGGTGGTATGGGACACCGTGGTCGAGCTGTCGGCCTACGCTGGGGCCACGTGCCTCCCCGTAGTGACCAGTGAGCAACCAGACTCGTGAGCCAATTATGGTGGTATGAGACACTATATTCGAGCT
Source organism: Magnolia changhungtana (assembly GCA_030180095.1). Classification (NCBI taxonomy): domain Eukaryota; kingdom Viridiplantae; phylum Streptophyta; class Magnoliopsida; order Magnoliales; family Magnoliaceae; genus Magnolia; species Magnolia changhungtana. The sequence continues at coordinate 4,506,212 of JASAUF010000554.1, forward strand.
GTTGGCCTACACTGGTGTAGCCTGGCTGTGGTCCTCAGTCGGGTTACATCCGGGTCCCATTGTCAATAAGTGGACTGGTCGAGCTTCGAAAATAGACTGCCAGTTGGTAGGACGTTAGTGGAGTGACCTCGAGCATACTCTGAATTTGCGGTGAAGCGACAAGTTTTACCATAGTGTATAGAGTATGAAACTAGGCCTGTATTTGTATAGTGATGAATTGTTAAAAATGTGATGGGGGAGTGGTGTAACCTTTGTGCGTAACAGCCTTTGCAGCGACCTAGAAAACACACCATCGTCTGAGATTAACTAGGACTGACGACCCTAGAATGGATCATGTTTGGGAATGATACAAGGGAGGTACCTTAGTTTCCCAATCTTGCTGTTTGAAATGGACTAATGACAACTCGGTAATCATGCTTATCATGCATTGCATGTGCCTGGAAGATGTGGAGCACTGAGGAATGCAAGAATGCCGCGAACGTAAGATGGTGTCATACGATAGAGTGTGTGGTGAGGGCATACATCATGTCATTTCATACTTGCATTAAATAAGATTAGTTAGAATTGTTTGATTGTACTGCTTTATCATTACTGCTTGACTGAATTGATAACATGTTAACCTATGCTTTATTGTTTCACTGAGTTAGCCACTCATTCCCACGTTACGGGATGGTGTTTTAAAACACCCACCAGACCCTGTATCAGATACAGGTATCACTAGAGCACAGGAGACTGAGCCCGACTTCTATGACGATCAGAAGGAGTTCTCCTACATGCAGTTTGCTGGAGGCTTCGCATAGGCTGTCCAGTGCTACGGGGCTACAGGGTTGATAATTTCAGTTGTACTATTTTGACATTTTGATTCAGAACCAACATGTATATATACGGTGACTCAGTTAGTGTTCATACTCTGGAGATCGAGAATGTTTTGTTTTATATATATCTATATATACCGTTCAGTCTTCCGCTTACGTTTTATATATAGATCTGGAGTATGAATTACTGTTTTGGTAGAATCTCACTCATGTTTATTGTACTAACACAGACAACATTTAATCATCATTATCTATGTTGCATAAGTGATTTTCTGGAACTCGAGAGTTGAGTTATTACTCGACCCTCAATTTTTTGGGATGTTACACAACTCTAGGTCCAAAACTCTATGGGCCGATTTGGCTAGTGTCATGTTTGGTAGGAGGGTGGGAGGGGATTCAAATTAATTTTGTAGGCTTTAGAAAATGAACCTTGTGTTGGAGAGTGTGAGATGGGATTTCTAAACCCCATAATGTGTAATTTGAAGGGAGATCTCGGGATTTACTTTTAATTGCATACATTCCAAACATGGTATTGGAAAACATGGGACACACCCAATCTAGGGACCATACCTTACACATACATTTATTGTTACTTTTACAATTCTATCCACCATAATCCCACCGAATGCAGTTGGCCGAACGGGCCCTAAACGTCCCAATATTTGGAGGTTGTGAAAGTTATGGGACACAAAAATGTGGATCGTTGTGCCCATATAGGTGTGAAATGGTGAGGCCAAGAGGAGTAAGAGATGGGTTTAGAGAAGTAATGGTGGGTGGGTGGAAGGAGTTCACAATGGTAAGTACAACTCCAACATGTCAAGCAGTCAACACCTTTGATAACAAAAGGAGCTTCATGCATTTCATTTAACCAAAAAAAAAAAGAAAAATCACCACAATACATGGGATGTAGCCTTACGTGGCCCGTGACAGAAGATGCCTGTGAGCTAATACAACAAAGCTTCAAACACTTATATCATTCTACTAAACATTACACTACTAGGACTATCGACATGAAATCACAAACATATCATAAAGCAGCAACCAAAACAAGCTGTAAACATCGGCATGGATGACTAGGCATCCGAATCTGGCGATGGAGGAGGGGCACCCTTTCTCTTTCCCATGAGAGAGAGAAAAAGGTTGAAATCGAGAAAACGACCGTAATGATCTCAAAAAAGGCCATGGGAAGGGAAGAAAAGAGAGAGGAGGGGCTGGAGTTTTGGGTTCTCCACGGATTTGAGCCTCAACAGAGGTTGTAAAAGCCCAAATGACAGGGAATGAAGAAGGAAAATGAAGAAATGGGATGAGTTAGGAAGATTACACGATTTTGAGCCACCAATGGGAGATGTATGGGCTCAAATGAGAGAGAATGGAGAGGTTGGAAGTTGGCTATTACAAAAAACAGTGATAGTGTCCGTGTTTGGCCAGGGCATGATGAAATGGGGATGAAAGAGAGATTTGAGAGAGGAAACAACAACTTGGAAGAGAAAAGAGAGCTTGGGGTGGAGTTTGTGAAGGAAGTGTGCATTTGGGGGGGTTTTCATGAACGGCCCATATACCAGGGGGTCCCACTAGACCACAAAGGCCATCGGCTAGAGTGGCCTGCCCGGCCGGGCCCACTAACCGGCGAGGCCTCGCCGACCTGGCAAGGGCCTCGCCACCCCCTGGACCAACTGGCGAGGGCTTGCCATTCCGGCGAGGCCCTTCTAAGTCAGAGTGCGTCAGAGTGCATCGTGTGACTATAACACAGGTCCGGTTTAATCCAAATCATGCTCTGATACCATCTTGTAACGCCCTGAAAATCGGGGGTCGAGCAAAGCTTAGCTCTCGTGTTCCAACACATCACTTATGCAACACAGATAATGATGATTATGATGAGAGCATTGAAACATGAATGAGATTTTACCAAAACAGCATATCATACTCCAGAGACAGTTAAATTGCAAGCGGAAGACTGTGATAAATATATAAAATATATAAACTGTGGTGAGTCTCCAGAGTGTGATAATGTTACCAGGTTAATTAATTACAAGTACAATTCCAAAATATACCAAATTGTGTAAGGTCATCTAGTCGACATCCCTGTAACCCCGTTGATCAAGACGCGGCTCATATGAAGCTGCCAGAAAACAACATATACGAGGAAGCATCCTCGTCGTCACAAAAGTCTGGCTCCGCCTCAAAAGTAGCGTCGCCATCTGCAATCAGACGAAGTCTGGTGGGTGTCCAGAACACTGTCCTGTAACGTGGGAGTGAGTGATAAACTCAGTGGAACAATAAAGCATAGGTTAGCATGTTATCAGTTCAGTCAAGTAGTAATGATAAAGTAGTACAATCAAACAATTCTAAATACTCTTCTTAATGCAAGTATGAAAATGCAGTCATGATGCATGCCCTCACCAACATACTCCCTCATGCGACACCATCTTACGTCCATGGCATGCGTTCATCCCTTAGTGCTCCACATCTTCCAGGCACATGCAGTATGATGATGATCATGATTACCGAGTTGTTATTAGTCCTTTTCATACAACAGTATTGGGAAACTATGGTACCTCCCTTATATCATTCCCAAACAATGATCCATTTCAGGGTCGTCAATCCTAGATAATCTCATACGATGATGCAGTTCTAGGTCGCTGCAAGGGCTGCCAGGGCTGTTACACGGAATCGTTGCACCACTCCCCCATCACCTTATCAATATAGGCCTAGTTGATACTCTGTTTACTACAGGAAGGCTCGTCACCTCTCCGCAAATTCAGAGTATGCTCGAGGTCACTACACCGGGTACGGTCAGGGCTGTCAAGGCTGTTACACGGAATCGGTACTCCCCATCATCCATCAAAGCAGTGTAGGTCGACAGCTCGAATACAGTGTCCCATACCGCAGTATTTAGTTCACGAGTCTGGGTTGCTCAATGGTCATTACGGGGAGGTACATCGCCCCAGCGTAGGCCGACAGCTCGACCACGGTGGCCCATACCACCTTGTCCGGTTCATGAGTCTTAGCGGATCAAGGCACCAAGGTTAACAGGGTTGCACTGGTAAGTTCGGTACCTTAGGTTCAAGCAGTAGGGTCCAAACATGGTGAACATACATTAGACAGATCAAGTTACTTGACGAGCTCGGCTAGCTCGAGCACACGACAAGTTGAACGACATGAAGTGCATAAGCACTTCGCGTGGCCAACCACTATCGCCAACCGAAGTACGACTCGGGTTCGTCGAACACATCTCACGTGGCAAATGAATCTCAGCCACGAATTCAATCCCGTTACTGATTGCCTGGACTATACAATAGCCCCAATCACATTCAATTATGGAACAATTAAAGCAGTAATGGATCAAGATTTCAAATCATATAATCAATTATCCAATATTGTCCGCTTAGGGCTGCCAGGGCTGTTGCACAGAATCATTACACCACTCCCCCATCACCCTTCACGGCCCTTATGGAATACAACTTAAACATGAATTTAAACATATGCATTACATAGATAAAATCATAAAATCAGTTGAGCATGTTATGAAGTACAACATAAGCATGAGTTTGTACATATTCAATTCCTAATCACACAGATATCTAAAGAAATCATACACATAGTTAAAGTAGTTTAGAATCATATCTCAACACCCTTATACATTACAATTTACTAACTACTACTCATTTTGACATTTCAACAAACACTTTAGACTACATACATCAACATACATGACATATGTTGATCACATAGGCATTAGGCCAAATCCTTTCACTAAAGAGTTGCCCCAATTATAACACGCATGCACCTACGACGGATAGTCATAGCAAGCAGGAATCCAAGTTTCATATTCATTCAGTCATTTCCACAAACACTTGAGCTACACATTTTAACATATATAGCGTATAGTGGCCGTGGCGTGATTTAGGGCAAGTCCTTTCGCTATGGAGTTGTCGCATACATACAAGCATATAGTCACGACAGATAATCATGTTAAGCACAAATCCGTATTTCATATGTATACGGTATTTTCTACAAATACGAAGAATACAGTATATTCAACATAGCTAATGTAAAACTGAAAAATGAAATGGACAGCACTTTGTACATGTGCAATTACATGCAGATCATGAATCTATCATTATCTGACATTGAAAGTTTTGAAAACAATAACCTATACACCTAAAGTCCGCACCTTATGCCGTAGAAGCGTAATAAATTTGGTAGGAATGCTAAGGCTTCTTCCACGACAGTACAACGGCTAGTGTTAGCTATTACGATAATTGAATCAATTGAAACCCTAAATTAGATTAGGGTTAGGGTTTCTTACCTAGAAACGAAGCTGTAATCACCGGGAAAGCGATTAGGAGGAGGTAGTTAAGCTCGTATAGTGGCAGAGTAGAGCATCAGGGAGATCCTCCTACTTCTCTCACACTTTCTCTCTCTTTTCCCTCTTCTCTCTCCCAGGGTTTTCTCAAATTTGTATGGGCTGAATGAGAGAGTGTTTAAGGTCCTTATATAGGCTAACACATAACCAAAATAGACCTAGGGTCAAGGTATACTTTGGTTATATCTAAACCAGTTTCAGTTCAACGGTCACAGAAACTCAATCAGGGTTACAAGTACACAGACATGTATGGGAAATATTTCCTGATTCGAGGGTGTATTTGGGTCAGACTTCGACGGTCTGATTGCTTATATTTGGCCCACAAACGTCAAGTCTCAGATTTCTTAAATTAGATTTAATTTCTAAAGAAAACACATTTTCTCACACTCCTCGCTCCGGGCTCAATCGAATAGTACTGGGACACTGTCTGGATTTGATTTCCGTGATGGTTGTCAAGCCCAGCAAGGCAGTCCTAACCGTTTAACTTCGCGTTAATCAGACTTTCGATGTGCGGTCTAGATCTAATATGGAGTTTCGTGATGCTCCCGAGAGTAGCCGGGTAATGAGATTGATCTTAGATTTTTGGGTAATGTAGCTTCAACGGTTCCACAAGTTTTGGGTCTTGTAGATCATATTTAAAGTGGTTCGAGCTAATTCTATTGATCGTTTAGTTCAGTACTTAACCAAATTCCGCCCTAATAATGACAGAATACGATCCTAAGGCAATTCTACGCCCCTTTTTGGCGATTTGAGGTAGTATAATATTTTAATTATTTTTTTAGGAGTTCATCATCAACTTTACTTCATCTCTACCAAATTTCATTAGGTTTCGTGTTGTAGAAAAATTCTAAAAATTCTAGAAGCGGCAGCTGTCCAAACTAATGATTTTCAGATAGTTGTCACAACGACCTATATTTAACTATATTAAAATTTTTATTATATTTTTTTATTATTTTTATATGAACCTAGACTTATTAATCTTCAATATGGTTTTTGAATCACCTAATTCAGACTTATAACGAGGGAGATATAACTTTTTGAAGTTGGACTAAAATTACAAAAAATGTGGCCGAAAACGGGCCAGCCAATGAACTGCGGCCTGTCCTGGCCCGCATTTTGGCAAGGCCTCACCATTGCGGTGATGCCCTCACCGGTCATTGACCTATTTGGGGTGATTTTGTTGTCAGATATGTAAAATAGATGTATTTTACAAATTGGGATGAGTTATTCGACGTGCAATATATGTTTTTGGGGTAGGAAAAGCTGATTTATCCGTGTAGCCTACTTATTTCATGAGATTCCAAAAGTTTAATGGTTAAAAACCCATTTTATTTATTTATTTACTATTTATAGTAAGTTTTAGGTTAATTATTGATCAATATCACCTAAACTTTATGATTTGTGTCTAATATGAAAGCACTTAGAAAATTTTGAAGGACGAGGTAGTGAAATGTGAGATTTTGAAGGAAATGTGAGATTTTGAAGAAAATTGTTTGAAAAGGGATTTGAGACTTTTGAATTGAGCATTTGAGAAGTTAATCAGGTGTTAGGATTGACCCATTGCCAAAGGACGTCTATCACCAGGTTGGAAAAAATCCGGGATGTTACAGTTGCCCACACCGCTTTCAAGGCTTCAAACCATTCGAAGTGGTACCTATATAGTGGATGCTCCAGACACATGACTGGTGATAAAGGTCTGTTCACCAATCTTAAAGACATGACTGATGGTTCGGTCACATTTGTTGATGGTAGCAACTGCAGGATTATTGGTCAAGCTACGGTTCTACTTTCTAACCTCCCTTTATTTGATAATGTTTTATATGTAGAAGGTTTAAAACATAACTTATTAATCACCTCTCAAATATGCGATAAAAACCATAGCGCAAAATTTTCTAACCTAGGGTGTGAAATTTTAAATAAAAACAGTTCTATAATATTAACTGGTCGTAGAACTTCTGAAAACTGCTACATCATAAGTGATTCTAGCTCATCTAATCTATCGTGTTGCATGGTCCATACCGATGAGACCGAGTTATGGCATAAATGCCTTAGACATGTACACTACCACAAATTTATAGATTGAGCAAAAGAGAGTTAGTAAGAGGCCTACCCAAAATATAAAAAATAGATAAAATATGTGGCGAATGCCAGATTGGCAAGCAAACTAGGAGCTCTCATAAAAAAAAGTGGACTCCAATGCCACATCTAAACTGATCGAACTCCTCCACATGGATCTGATTGGACCAAGTAGAATGGAGAGTCGAGGTGCCAAAAAGTATATTCTGGTAATCGTTGATGACTTTACCAGATATACTTGAGTCGTCTTCTTAAGAGACAAATTAGAAACTCTCGATGAAGTTAAAAGGGTACTTAGACGTATCCAAACTGAAAAAGAGACTCAAGTCTGTAAGATCCGTAGCGATCATGGATCAGAATTTGAGAATAGCGGTTTTGAGAAGTTTTGTAGTGACTAGGGAATATCACATGAATTTTCTGCGCCCAAAACACCACAACAAAATGGTATAGTAGAAAGCAAAAATAGAGTGTTTAAAGAAATGACAAATGTAATGTTAAATAGTATGAAGCTCCCTAAAAATCTTTAGGCTGAAGCCGTAAATACCGCGTGTTATATAATTAACCGTGTTTATACTAGAAAATCAAACGATAAAATGGCTTATGAAATGTGGTTTGATAACAAGCCTACTGTCAAATACTTTTGAGTTTTTGGCAGCGAGTGCTATATTTTACGTGACCAAGAAAATCTGGGTGAGTTTAACACCAAAAGTAATGAAGGGATATTTTTACGGTATGCTCTGAATAGTTGAGCATATCGGGTCCTTAATAAGAAGACTAGTGTAATTCAAGAATCCATTAATATGGTTATTGACGATCACTTGAATACACATGTCTCAAGTTCAGATAATGATGAAGTAATTCTAATTGATAAATCGGATTCTTCATCAAGTCAAAATAACTCTGAACTGAGGACTGTTAAAGATCATCAACTAATCGAATTCTTAGAAACCATCTCACTAGTGTGCGCACTCGTAGACAACTTGAAGATATGTGTAATTACGTGTGCTTTACATCTCAGATAGAATCGACTAACGTAAAAGAAGATCTTACTGACGAAAACTGGATAGTTGCAATGCAACAAGAGCGTAATCAATTTGTTAGAAATGATGTTTAGTGCTTATTTCCTAGATCAAAAGATAAACATATTATTGAAACTAAGTGAATTTTCAAAAATAAGTCTGATGAATTTGGTAATATTGTTAAAAACAAGGCTAGACTGGTTGTACAAGGGTACACTCAAATTGAAGGCATCGATTATGATAAAACCTTTGTCCCAGCAGCACGTCTTGAGTCAATCAGACTATTTATATCCATTGCTTGCTTTAGAAAATTCAAAATTTATCAAATGGATGTAAAGAGTGCTTTCTTGAATGACGATTTGCATGAAGAAGTGTATGTTGAATAACCAATGGGTTTTGAAGACCCTAAGAATACTGATCATGTCTATCGCTTAAAAAGGCTCTCTACGGATTAAAACAAGCTCCCAGGGCATGGTATGAAAAATTGACTGATATTTATCTCAAATCTTTATCCACGTTCTGGTAACAAAACCGAACTCACCTCTTTCATGGTTCGGATTTTGCATTCCATCATCTCTGGTACATCTGTATGTCTTCCTTCTTTAATTTGTCATTCCATCATACAATTCCCATCATACAATTCTGTCTCCATCCTGGACATAGTGATATCCCTTTTGCATATCTTATGACTGTGTTGGCCACTCATATGTTAGTAGCCATGCTTGTTGGAGAGGCTCCCATTCAACACCTAATCTTCAACAACTCAAATATAAACAAAATGAATTTGAAGTTGGCTAATGGTCAAGTCAATGTGGGTGTTGGTGGAGCTGAAGCAGTGAATGAAGAATAAAGAGATTTACCTCCAGATGACATTAATATGGATGATATATTTGATGAGATCGAATCCCACTCTACTCATGATCCTGACTATTAGCCTTTTGATTTTGCTGAAAGGTTGCATTCTCTTGAGGAACAGGTGGCTCAGAATCGTGTAACCCAGGATTCTTAATTTGCCTATATGTGTGTGGATTCATGTAACCCGGGATTCTCAATTTTACATGGTTTGTAATAACTTTTATGATATTTTGCTTTCTTTGGTTGGTTGGTTGGATTGAAGTTAGATGAACTTTGTTGATGTTAGTTGATTATGCTTGAACATTACTTGTTTATGAATCTCATATCTTGACTATCTTGATCCATTATTCCTCATTTCTCATCTTATTTTTCCTTATTTATCTATGTCCTGTTCCCTGTATTGGTTTCTTCCTTTGTCATATTGTGACAAAAGGGGGGAGAATTTTGGGGAAGTGCTTGTAATATATGGGAACTTGTGATATATGGCATGTGGATTGTGGATATGTAGCCTTCTTTGTGTAAGGGGGAGGAATAAGTAAGGGGGAGTATTAATTGAAGGAAACTGATGATTCTTTAAACTGATGCATGATTCTTTAACCAGGTTATAGTTTCTTTTTATAACTGGTGCATGATTATTTTTGCATATATTGTTTATGTTGTTGTGGAGTGTGTTTTGTTAGGTGCATGATTCTTTGTGCATATATTGTTTATGTTATTGTGGAGTGTGTTTTGTCACAAATTTGACAAAGGGGGAGATTGTAAGTGCTAAGGTTTCTAGTTCCTATATTGTCAAATTTTGTAGTGCCAAAACCTCTCTTTGAATTTGTGTCTTGTGTAGCACATCTACATATTCAAGACAATGCATCTCTTAAGAACAAAGATCTTTACTTCAAGAAATGCCAGTTTACATGGTTATGTTTGAGTACAACATCAAGTGTGAATTCAAGATTCATAGTTCAAGAAGCTCTAAATCAAGACAAAGTCTTTTACTTTGAACCTCAAGCTCAAGATTCAAGATATTTCAAGTTTCAAGTTGAAGCTTCAAAAGGTTTCAAGTTCAAGCTTTATCATGTGTAATGATCACAAGCTTCGTGAACTTCAAAGAATGACTATCAGCTGAAGAAAAAGAAGACTCAATGTTCATACATCACTAACAAGGTATGAATGGCTATAAATTGACCTTAGGGTAGGTCATTTTGAATACATAATTTAATTGCTCATTTTATAAGTGAATAAACTGTTTCTGGACTAGTCCTGAACTCTATTCGACTAGTCCTAGCACTAGCTCGACCAGTCTAAGAAATTCTACGACCAGTCTTAAGTTTGTTACAAAATTTCAGAATTTTTTGTTAAGCCACGACCAGTCCTGGAGATTGCTTGACTGGTCGTGGGAACAGTGCACTCGACCAGTCCTGCAGCCACGACTTAAAGTCCAACGACTAAATCAGGTTCCACACGACCAGTTGTGAACTCACAACCAGTCGTGAAGGTTCCTCGACTGGTCGTGAAGGTCCTACGGCCAGTCGTGGAATGGCTTTATCCGATCGCGCTAAAAATTTCAAAAATATGTTGTTCCTACGACCAGTCGTAGTATCCATAGGACCAGTCGTGAATGTGATTTCTACACCTATAAATAGACGACGAATTTCAGAGTTTTTCATTCAATTTAAGTTAAATCTATACGCCACTCTAAGAGATAAGTTAGTCATTATTTTAAGCTATATTATGCTCATTTAATATTCTCTTTTATTAGCTTTCTTTACATTTGATTTTGAATTTTCGTATTCCAATTTTATTTGAAAGAGGGATTGAAGTATTCCCGTTTCTTGGAATCAAAATCAAATCAAGCTAGCCCAAGGTACTTTAAATGTAAAATCAATTTAGAACCTAGAACCATGTCATAAGTGAGTTTGGACATTGAACTTCTACGTTGAACTTCTACTCCGATTTGATTTTTCCGAGCTGCATCAAAAAGAGAATATCCAGGTATTTTACAATTTTTATAAATTCCTTTATTTTGGTTTTATTGAGATTGTGCCAGAAAAATCTCTCTATTTTGGTTTGTCTGAGGTGATCCAGAAAACTTGGAGTGTGGGGTTTTTGAATTGTATAAGCCCACTTGAAAGACACAATTGTGAGGGTTTTAGGTAAACCTGGAAAAACCTTTTTCATAGTGAACGCTAATATCCGCTGTGCGAGGATATTAGGAGTGGAGTAGTTGTGTGTCTGTTGTTTAACAGTTGGTGTACACACAAGTAAACCACTATAATTTCTTGTCTTGTGGATTAAATGTTTATTTCTTTTTAGTGGAAGATTGTAATTTCCCTTTTTACATTTGTGAAGAATATTATAATCCTTATATGGATGTGTAGGAATGTTGTAATAGCTTAAATTTTCTTTCTTGCTATTTATTTCTTTATTCCTCTTTATCAGTTTGAGTTTTTGATACACAAACCGTTCTAGTAAGGTTGTCCTACCATAAACCCTTGGTTTTTATGGTACAAGTTTGTCCTTGGAACAAAATTTATATCAACCTCTCAATACTCGTACATTTGAGGTTATATTTAAATTCAGTATTGTGAGATTATCTATTGCTATATGCATTTAATTTATTTAAATTACGCTGTTAGTTTTAAATTTGGCATAGTCCTATTCACCCCCCCCCCCCCCTCTAGGACATATAGCTCGGCCTTTTCAGTACCGTACATCTCTGGGATATCACTGTGGTCTAGTACACTCCATAGTGATTGCCGCCACCCTAGCCGCGCAACCCAGTGAGTGGAAGAGACCTCACTACCCACCTGACCAGTAGTCCGCCAATACCTACCTGGCACGTCGATAGCGGAACCATTTATGAGCTGGTCAAATTTAGCCTAACTTACAACCCCCTCACTCGAGCGGATACGGCCACACCCCCTTCCAATTAGATGCAATCTACTAGTATTTGGCACTGTGCACTCATGTATCCACTCGGTCTAGACGTTGAAGCATTTCCTGGCCACGGACGTTTAAGGATTTTCACCCATGGACAACTAACGTACCCAGATGCTCGAACCAAACATTTTCGGTATCCCAGTTGGCCAACCACGTTATGCTTGTAGAAGCCACAACCCTGATGTCGCTAGGGCACTCCATGATCATATGACATAGGATGCGAGATGCATGAGCCATACTATCCAATCATGCATCAAACCTGCACGTACCGCGCTCTCATCGGGGCAACTCCGTCTCTTAGGGAGTTCCATAAATAATCAGCCCAATGACACATGCTATGATCAGTCACTCATAACAAGCATACAAATGATGCGCATAGGCATGTATCATGACGTAATAAAGTACATATGCATGATTATCTGATAAGGGAGACAACAATAATCCACAATCAACCATCACCGGCATGTCACATACTAAGAGTGTAAACTGAATAACGTGCTGCTTTTACAATTATAGGAGCCCATGCAATATGTCTTGCATTAGCCTTCCAAGGCTCTGCATGATCCAAGACGAGGATGACGGGTCTAGTCCATAAGTCGAGATAGGTTCTACATAGTGGATATACCAAACTTGATATTACGTATTCTTCCATATACAACCAGGGAGGTGATTATGATGTACTAATGTCAAAGATAGGCCTCACACTCGTCCTAAGAAGGTAAATGAACAGTGTGGGTGATACAAACATAACACGAGGTCCTAATAATTGATTACAAGGTAGGACACATCTCATGGGCTGAGTCAAGCGTGTATAGAACAAGTAGGCTTCCTCACTCGCTTTATCATGAACATTTGGGCTTTCCTATGAGGGCCCGATACAAATACAAGGTGGGCCTTGGTAGGATCCACACATCCAGGACTATATAACCCTACAAACGGTCCTGCTCATCATCTAAGCGGGCCTCGGGTTTGGGTTACTAAGCTTGGACAAACACATGCATCTAGGTGGGCCTCATTCCTTATGGAAGGCCCGATATGAACACAAGATGTGCTCTAAGGCTTGGGTGGTCCTACAAGGTATGGTGGAAAGTATCGTTATCAAATGGGGGCCCAACAATTTAGGGTAGCCCAACAAGGGAAAGATGGGTATTACTAGCATTAATGGGGGCCTAATGGTTCGGGATAACCCAATAAGAGAAAATAGGTATCACTAACATTAATAGGGCCGAAGGGTTTGAGATAGCCTAATAAGGGAAGGTGGGTAATACAATCATCAATGGAGGCCCAACGGTTTGAGGTAGGCCCAATAAGAGGAGATGAGAATGGGCCTAACAATGGGCCTTAAGGATATTTCAATGTAGACATTTAACCATCATTGACCCCAAGGTAATGGGCTTAACAACGGGCCCTAGGCAAGATTTCAATGGTGGACATTTAACCACTATTGTCTCCTAGTGTGCGGTCCACTTGGGATTTGAATCTAACTCTCTATGGGGCCCATGCCCCTAATTCTATCTAGAAAATGGATGGATAGTGTGTGTATAACACACATATCATGGTGGGCCTCTCAAGGCAGTCCCTCATTGGGCCCATAACGTATACATCATGGTGGGCATCTCAAGGCAACCCATGACCCTAAGACGGGTTAATCAATGTGTACATCACACATACAAGTTGGTGGGCCTCACAGGGCAGCTCATGGCCAAGAAAAATGGATGGACAGGGCATATAACACATTCATCATAGCGGGCCTTACAAGTCAGCCCACGATCCTACAAAATGGATGGGCAGCATGTACATATACAACGCATACAATAAGTGGGCTCCAGTGGCTAGACGTCCGGCCCATCTGGGCACGGTCTGGATAAAACACTTACATTAGGTCGGTTCCACTGTATGTGGGTCGCCAGAAGGTGGGCCCTGACTAGGTGGGCCAAAAAGAACGTATGGGCAGCATGGGTAAAACATCACGGTAGGCCTAACAGCCTACTGGTTGTTAGTCCGACTGACGGTGGGCCTATCTTGGCTTTGGACCAGCCCCAAGGGCAGTGTGGAGGTCACACAAACATCGCAGTGGGTCCCACAAGGGCGTGGGCCACCCAGGAAGTGGACCTCAAATACCCACTAGATCAAGTGAGCCCGGCAGGTAGAAACAAACACACATCACAGTGCCTTGGTGGTGGACGGTACCTGCTACTGGTTTGTCCAGACCTTCGGCCCAGGCCTAAATGATCTAGAAATTGGATAAACAGTGTGGATATAACACATGTACGTGCCACAACGTGGGGCCACGTGGGTGGGCCACCCCACTCCAAAACAAACGGGTTGCTACCTAGCGTGCCCATTAGATTACTTAGTTGGACGGTTTGGACGGTGCCCTGCTGCTGGGTCTGTCCAGACCGTGGGCCAGGCCTGAAAGGTCCTCTCTAGATGGATGATCTGGATGTTCTACACACACAACAAGGTGGGGTCCACGTGGGTGGGCCACCCCATTGCGAATCAAGGTGAATATTGGGATTTCCCACCAGAAGGCCTGCAGTAGGCTGGATTGCTGGATTTGTCCGATCTTGGACAGATGATGGGCTTTCCATGGATGGTGTGGACATAACACACCTCAAGGTGGGTCCCACACTCCTCAGGTTAGAGGGAAAATAACATTACAGTGGGCCTGATGATGGACAGACACATCACGGTGGCCTAGCGGCTAACAATTCCTTCTGTTGGGCCGTCCGCTAGATTTGCCCAGTTCAAAACCCGCACTTAGAAATGACCTATCTAAATGGACGGTGGATATTGATCACGTACGGTAAGGTGGAGTCCACGTCTAGCAAATGGACGGACGGTGTGAATGAAACACCTACATCATGGTTGCCCCCACCGTCCAGTCTAGACTGGATGGTGTGGATATGATAAATAAATTAAGGTGGAGCCACGTCCCAGCTGGACGGTGGAGACCTCACACATGAAGGGTGGGTCTCACCGTCCCAGGGGCAGACAGCAAGGATAAAACATATATATCAGGTGGGTCCACACGTGTGGCCCACCTGCTTAATATCAAGTTGAGATGTGTTTTCCTTCTTCCATGCCTGGCCAGATGGCTGGACGGACAGCATGGATAAAACACTTGCATCACGTGGGTCCCACGTCCAGCCACTGGACGGTGCACATGGAATACATAAATCACGGCGGGTCCCATGAACGGATGGTGTGAATACAGCACATAGATCATGGTGGGGCCCACAGATCAAGCTAATATTTGGGTTTTCCATCATCCGGGCTGGCCGAAAAATAGGTAGCAAGGTGGGCCCCAGTTTGGACAGTGGTTAGTCTGCTAAGTGGATAGCGTGGGGCGGCACATACATCATCAAGGTGGGCCACAAAAATGGGAAAGAGAGAGAGACGCATGGATGGGGGGGACTCCGCCACTATGAGCCATCCCTTTGCTAAATACAATGCATGCATCAAATGGGTCCCAAATCATGTGGGCGCTAAATCAAAAATCAAGATCTAATGCTATGAACACCAATCAATTTCACTTCTTCTTGGCTCCTTGATCACCCAAGTTCCTAAGCTTCCTCTTTGATGGACGATGATGAAGGTTAAAGGGTCGAATGATGAGATATTGGAGTAGGAAGTGCGCTACATACTTGGTTCTCCTTCTCCCTTGGAATGCTTAGACGATTCCTCCCTTTGGGTTGCTTAGGATGGGTAGAAAAGACGAGAGAGAGGATGGGTTGTTGTAAGGGAGATGAGATGGAGTGATGGGCGGCATGGGTTGTGTTGACTTTTAGGTGAGAGAGGGATGGGTGTGATGGGTTGTGTACTTAACTTGTACTAGATTGATTGATGTGATGTTTAGGTAGAGATTCTCTCGAGGTTCGCAACGCGGGGCATTTTTCTCAAAATATGCACGAGCCCACAATTCCTGGCCTATGCATCGCATCGGCGTGCAAGTCACGGCGTTGGAACTGCGGTGACGGCGTGGTCGCTAAGGTATAAGTCTCGGGTCTAGTCGACTCAGATATAGGGGATGCAACTTAGGGTCACACATAAACACCGATTATAGGTCGCGGGTTGCCGAAATTCGACATGGAGGATCGCGGAAGTCTAAGGAACGGTACGGACTAGGATACCAGGCTTATATGCACGTTAAGTAATATTGATAATTTTATCAACGTATCCAACTATAAGAAGTATGAGTTGGATAATTATATCTGGGAAGTATGAAGCATGATCTAGTGTGAACATTCAAAGTTTGTTTCTATATCAAGGCCCAGTTATATGGTCTAATACCATAACTTCTTACTGTTCTAGTAATGATATTGCAAGTCTCCGAGTACCAGACCTAATGAAGACAATGAATAAATGTTTATCAAAAGAGATAGAATCATTATTAGTAATTTTTATGTCTTCCAGAAAGTTAGTAAATGGGAATTGAAAAGAAGTCTTATCTATTTTTTAGAATTAGCAAAGGTCCAAGGAAAATATACTCTTAGCCAGTCTATGAAGAAATGCCAAGGAAGCACAAACAAGAAAGACTCAGCGATTGAACTTATAGAGCTAGAAATGACGTTTCCAAAAGCACGATATAATGCGAAGCACCATAACAAGCACAAAGAGAAGATAACTAAATCATTATCATATTGCAAATATTACAAATATTCTAAAAAGTTTTTTAATATATACTTCATGGAATTAAATTGAAAAATTATAATATTTTGAGATACTGATTTCGATTAATTTGGCAGGAAATATTACCATTCAAAAGCTTGGGTTATGCAGATCATGAATAAATGAGACAGTAGAAAAGTTTGTTGTAGCAGGAGCAACATTAAAGAACAACTCCCTAGACACAAAGTTTAAAGAAAGAGTTGCAGGAGTTAATTAAAGAGACTGTTGGAGCAGCAGTAACATTGAAAGATAGTTCTCTACTCAAAGATGAAGTCATCACAGTTGTTGCAGTGATAAGTTTCGATGAAAAGAGAATTTATCCTCCCAAAAGAAAGCATCCGCTCGACACTGCTAGTTGGGGGCAGTCAATCTTCTGGTTGAGTGTGATCATTCAGTCTTCCATGCAAGCATGATCATCTAGTCATTTTTCAGTTGCAATTCATTCAAGTTCAATTCCTTCGACCATAATTCATTTGATAGGCAATCTATTAAAACATGATCTCTCTGAGCTTGATTCTTTGGCCTCAACTCTTTGGTTCTTCGGTTAAGCGATATTTCATGAAGAATCCTTTTCTGAAGTGAAAGGATTTTTGTGCAAAAGAATATTGATCCTCCATTTGTTTTCATAAATTAATCAAAGAAGGATCAATGGCGCATCTGCTATGGCGTTCCCACTTTGTGAGGAGCCTTGAGCGCACTTGTTGTTCACAACCTCAAGTGTAGGGCTACGATGTAGTAATAATCTTGGTGAGACCGAGGTCGAATCCACAGGGACTTATCTAATGTGTCTTCTGAGAGCAACTACAAGTAGAACTAGAAAAAGATGAAAGCCTAATCTGAAATATTTGAGAGTAATTATGAGAAAAGTAATTTAAACTAATGAAATTAAAGATGGTAACTAGGGTGCCAACGATCCATTTATAGCAATTGGAAAGCTACCTTGCATGATTCCAGGACACAACTGGAATCAGAGTCCTATCCTATCTAATTGGTACAAAGAGATTTGTTAGATCTTTGAACTTCTCATGGATCTAATCATCAATAGATAAGAGTGATGAGGTTTTGAAAGTGATTCTGTCACCTAACCATGCCCAAGAGATTATGGCCACCAACAAAAATTTACCAAACTCACAATCAATCATAAGAGAATTGTGAAAGTTAGGGAGGATTCCATCACCATGCCCATGGGACGATGGTGAACAATAGGATTTCCTAATTTCACAATCTCAATTCAGGAAAATAAGATATCTCAAGCTATCGTAGATCTATTGTAATTTGAGTCACAACAAACCATTAAAAACTAAAAATATTCCTTTATAATTAAACTAGAATCCAAGAGAGTTCAACAAAATACGAATCAAAACAAAGCAAATATCCCAATCACTCTACAAGCTTCACCTCTTAGCCTAGCTAAGAGGTTTAGCCAACCATAGACATGATTGAACTAAGATCTCTTAAGAAAAACATTAACTAAAGAGGAAGAAGAAGAAATCTCGGACGGTAGCTCCACCCTTTTGTTCCACTCCTCAAATCCTAGAAGATGCCTAGGAGTGCCCTAAGGACCCCTATTTATAGTTTTAGTCCTTAACCTTTCGCACTAAGTGAAAATTTTTGAAAATCGTCTCAAATTTACGTAGTCTGCGCAAAATCTGCGTAACCCTCGACTGGTCGTGGGCCATCCTCGACCAGTTGAAGGCCACCTTCGACTGGTCGTGGACCACCCTCGATTGGTCGAAGATCACGCGAATTTAGAATCTGCTGTTGCTAGAATTTGATCCGAAGTTTCCTCGACTAGTCGAGTAGACTAGTCAAGCGAAAGCAAGGCTGGTCCTGCGGAAGCCAGGACTGGTCTTGTGGAAGCCAGGAGTGGTCGAGCCAGAGATGGGACTGGTCGAGGATCACCGAATTTCACTTCAAAACTCTGATTTTCATCATTCTTGATTTGATTTTCTTGGATATTTGGAGTGTGCATTCTTCATTCTTGGTTCCATCAAATCCACTATTGACTTGATGATTATTGAGTGTTAAATCCATGCATTTAACATCCTTTTCAATCCAAGCTCTTGAATTCACCTTGTAACACAAAGATGATTAAAATAGAACATTAAGCATTATCATATTCATAAAACCAAGTAATAGATGGGGTCTAATATGCAGTATATGATCCTCAACACTTGTTTGAAGAGAAGGGTTGCGCACCACTTTGTAAGGAAGTTTGTTTACTGGTTGTTGTCTGAATGGAGAAGGAAGGTTGTGCATTGGTTGTTGTCTTAAGGGAAGAGTGGTTGTGCACTCCATGCTTCCCCTGTCTGAAGAGTTGTTGTGTGCTCCATGCTTCCCTTGTCTGAAGAGTGGTTGTGCGCTTCATGTTTCCCCTATCGGAAGAGTGGTTGTGCATAGATACCTCCCACACATGTTGAAGGTCTATAAATACCTCTCCCATTTCCTCATTTGGGGGGGGGGGGTGGGGGAGGGGGGACAGAAGTTGGGAAAGCTGATTGGGCACCAAAAGCACCCAAGACTGTGCGCCATCTTTTAAAGAAATGGTTGTGCGCTCCAGACCTGGGCGCGACTTTTGTAGGAGCTTTGTGTGTTCTCTATCTTAAGGAGAAGTTTCTATGCCAATTTGCCTGGGTTCTTGTCCTGAGGAGAAGGCTTTGTGCGCCACTTTGCATGGGCTCTTGTCCTGAAGGAGAACGCTTTGTGCGCTAGTTTGCTTGGGCTCTTGTCCTGAGGGAGGGCTTTGTGCGCCACTTTGCATGGGCTCTTGTCTTAAGGGGAAGTCTTTGTGCGCCATTTTACATGGGCTCTTGTCCTGAGGGAAGACTTCTACACCACTTTGTGTGCTCCCTTGTCTAAATATAAGGCTTTTACGCCACTATTTAAGGAGGAAGCCCTGTTGTGCGCCCAGAGCAATGCACTTTGTTGTGCGCTACTCCTGAAATAGTTTTTGTTGTGCGCCACCCCGTGAAGAGAGCTCTGTTGCGCGCTTCACGCTAGACCCAGTTGTGTGCCCTCCAGATAGGAGATGGGTTTTGCGCCCTCCATCTGAAGATGAGTTGTGTGCTACCCTATTGAAGAAGGGTCGTGCACCCTCCTATTGAATAAGGGTCATGCGCCACCTTGACTGGGGAAGTGTTGTGTGTTCCTGGTTATACAGAAATAGCCCCCACACATGTGGGAAGTCTATAAATACCCCTCTCCCATCTTCATTTGGACAGATAGAAGTTGGAGAATCTCAAGGAGCTCCCAGAGGAGAAAGGAAAGTAGAGCATGATGGAAAATCTGCATAACAGAATTATGACATAATGAGAAAAGTGCCAAACCTAAGTTTGAGAAGCTTCCACCGTTTCCTCAGTTATGCACCCGCACAACCCAAGTTCATGAAGTTTCCAGCTACTCCTAGATTGTGCACTAGTGTTATTGCCTAAAATGCCCTTTCCTTGTTCAAGTGCACCATTTGTTGGATTCATAGAGGGAAAGTAAAGGAAATGTGAAGCATAGAGAGAGAAAGCACTAGGAGAAAGAAAAGTTCATCTGTACGACTAGAAGGATGAGTGGAAGGATGATTAGAGCCTATCACGCGACCAAATAAAGGGCTTCAAGTATGCACAACCCATTTGCCTTTGCGATGAACATCAAAAGCATCGAAATGCTGCTAAAATTGCCAATAGATTGCCTTCTCCTTCATTCATTGCGTTGATTCATTGTACTTTATTTTAAGAATCAAGGGAAATGTGAGGATGTAAACGAACTCAGATTGAATAAAATACTTTGCGATCATTGTTCTCTCATCCTTTCTTTGTTATCATTGAATAAATTCCTCCAAATCGAATGCATTTGTTTCTTATCGAAATAGGGACCAAAATAGTATCGCACCATTTTTTATGGTCGATACTTCGTCAAGCTATAACACTTTGTTGGGTAGAGACTGAATTCATTCGTTTGCATGTATCCTGTCCTCCCTACACCAGTTTGTGATTTTCTAGAAGTGGGATAATGTTGAAGAAGTCTTGACCGATAATAAACCCTTCCTAGCCACTTCAAAATCCAATGAAGCTTTTTATTATGGAGTAGAATTAGGACCAATTCGGTTCACTAGGAGGAACAAGTTTGGCCGACTAATTGGAATATCCATAAAAAAATAATCTAGACAGTATTGTGTAGGCTATTACAGAAGTAATTTGTAAGTGTTATGATGTTGAGCACACATAAATTGCCAAATTTTGTAAGATGAAAGCACTTCAAGGTAGAACCTGAAGATCAACTCAAGATCGGCTTATGGTGAAGACAAGATCGGCACATCTTGTGAGACCCAACCCTAGTTCCCATGTGTGCAAGTATGTGTGTGAGTATGCATCTTGTTCATCATGATCTCGCGGTCCTACCGGTCAAATTCTGGCGACTCGCGACCCTCGAATTGTGTTTGCAGTCACCTTGAGTTCGGTCATATATACCCGACTCGGATTAACCTGAGACCTATGCCATCTCGTTCGTATCATCGTTACGGTTCCAACGACGCATCTTGTGCATTAATCCGACCTATGGATCAAAAGTTATGAGCATTTCATCATGTGGCCCACTTTTTGTACAAATGCATGTGGACCACCTCCATGGCACAATTTCCCATGCACACCACACACACACACTACACTATTGCATGGAATAAACACTACCCACACCTAACCTACCCTAGTAACATTGTTATTGTCACCATAGGTTATGATTACTTTCTTTAAAATGCTTTTCCCTCTCTTTCCCTCTCATTTTTCTCTCTCTCTCTCTCTCTCTCTCTCTCTCTCCTCTTCTTCTCTAGTAACTTCCCTTCTATCTCCCTCTCTTCTCTAGCCCCATTTCCCCTTTAATCCTCTAAATCTAACCATCTAAATCCAATCTCACCCATTGATATAGATCCCTTGGTGCACTAGGAGCTAGGAGGTCCAAGTTTGGGGCAATCTAAGGTGGGTGTACTCCTAGGACTTAAGATTTCTATTTTCATGTCCTTAGATCTTTTTTTTTGTGTGTGGGAAGTGTAGGACCCACCAATCTATGGTGGAGATCCTACATCATCCCTTAGTTGTGGCCAAATGACCTATTTGATGCATGCATGTCCATGCATGAGGTTTTCCCTCTATAGGCCCCTATCATGGAGGATTACTTGGATTCCATGGCATGATAGGTCATCTAGACCCTAGAATCATAGTTAAAATGACATCTCAACCATTGATCTTGAATCTAGAACATGCATGTGGTGGATCTTTGTTGTAACATATGAATAGAAGGAATGTATGGTGTGATTGATGAAGGGGAGGGCCTCAATGTGGCGGAGCCCCTCCTCTTGTGGCCGATTCTTTATTTTTTTCTCTTTATGATAGAATTCTGATCTTGCATGTGTGGTCCACCTTGTAGGCTAACAAAAATCCAGACCAACCATGGAGCTTGGACGCCCATAGCGGTCCATCCTTTGACATGTGGCCCCAAAATTCACCTAAATGAGACACATACAAGGGGTATTTGATGATGGGAAATGTCTGGACATTTGTGGGGCCCACTGGGGTGGTCCACCACATAAATTTCTGGGGTTAAATCCTATGGAAAACCATGTTTATATTTTAATCATTTCTATTACATGTTGTTGTCCAAATCTGCCTGGACAGATTTTTGGGCCACCTTGGGGCCTGATTTACGGGTCTTTGGTAGGAATACCGAAACAAAATAATAAGTGATTCTTGTAGCCTTATGACTGACCTACAACCATACCAAAATTCAGCCCCATCTGACCTTCATAGGGGTCCCAAAGGTGTGGTCCAAGTGAGGTGGACAGTCTGTATTTTCTGCACTGCTCCAGCAACATTCCACCCTGGACAGGTTGGAATTTCGAAATTTATTAAAATACTTTTGGGTGTCAAAAAATTATGAAAATTTACAGGGAGGTGGTCCACTCATGGTGGGACTAACCTACAAAATTTTGGGGCCAATGAACACCTGTACACACCATGGTGGTGGCTGGACCGGCCCATTACAATATGGTGTCCAGATCAGTCCGATTTTCACGATAGATTGATTTCCTTAAATAAATTAAAATATTTTTAAATGTCAAAAATTTCTGAAATTTTTTGGAGTTGTTTTACACCCATGGTGAGACCTACCTACCAAGTTTCAGAGCCAATGGACCCCTGTGCACACCATGACGAAGGCTGGACTGGCCCACTACGTTAAGACATCCAGGTCTGTCCGATTTTTGGACAGACGGTTTTGTTTAAATTAATTAAAATACTTAGAAATATTAAAAAATTCTAAAATTTTGTGGGGGTGTGAAATACATATGTAATTAGAACTCTGAAAAATTTTAGCCCCAACTGATCCCATTTGGGCATCCAAAAGAATGGGCCAAGATGGTTGGACTGCCAGATTTTTCTGTTGTGCAGTCCAGCAATATGCCTTGCTAAAAACTATAATTCAAAAATGTTCCCACTGATGGTGGGCCACCTTTTTGGGTTTCCTCTTATTGTATGCATGATGAGGGACCTTGGACCTCAATTCCTAGAATTTTTGAGGCCCTGGGTCCACTCCAATGGAGTGCCCAAATTTAAGACAGCAACATGTTATAATTATGTTTGGCCTTTGGGCTGAAATTTTGAGGAGTGGGGCCCAACACATTGTGAAGAATCTTAGAGGTAATAATTTATACCTTTAGTTTCTTAAATGTTGGGCTTAATAAATACACTTTTGAGGCCCACCACAGTTTATTTAATTAGGTTCATGAATGTAGCTAGTTGTTGAACTCTTTAGGCCCAATTGGGCTAGAACATTTTTTTTTTTTTTTAAATTTTTAAGATAGGCCCATTGAACTCTTGGGCCATTTTTACCATACTATTGTGTTGGATTAGTGGGCCGGACTACACAAGATATGGGCCCTTGGTTGCCCACCAAATCAACTTTATACTTGGGCCAAGTTGTAGGCCCAACTTACTTGACTAAGAGCATGACATTTGCCCATGTGATTTGAGCAATGGGCTGCCCACTAGGCCACCACAATATATGGGATTAGTGGCCTTTATGTTGGGCCCTAATATTTCCCCTATGGGCCCATAGTTGTATATATGGGTTGGGCTATGTGTGTTCCCCTTGGACCCATGTTTTGGTCAGGCCTTGGGCCACCTTTCTGAAGCCCAACATGAATGTATGTGGTATGTAATGGCTGCCCATTTCTTATATCTAATGTTGTGTGGAGCTTGGGCCTTGATCCGTAATCAATTAGGGATGGGCTACCTCGTGGGGACCAATTGTGGTTGGATGTCCACATTGGTGGCCCTAAGGTAGGCACATGGGTTTCTATGGATGGTTAAAGGCCCACCATAGATCCTTGCTAGGCTCGTTTCATCTATTTAGGCCCATATTATTGTTCTCCTTATTCTCGTGGGCTACCCCAAGTATATGGGCCCCCACTAGAGGTTGTATTCCTTATGAGGAATTGGTTAAGTACCTAGACCCTTCATGGTTAGGTAGAGAGTTCATCTTCACCTCATTGGCACCCTTATTCATCTTCATGGTCCACTCCCATACTCATCATATGCATGCTTGGTTGAGGTATGATTGGCCATAGTTGTGTCATTGTGTAGGACATGTTGGTATCTCCCCAAGAGATGGATGCTTAGGATTGATGCATGGGTGATTGTGTGATTCATGCATCTGGCATTGCATAGCTTATGGATATCTGCCCTTACTTCATCAAGGCCGTACCTCCACAGGAGTATTCGTGGATGGCCGTATACGTGGACACTGGAAATATTAGTTGAGCATACCGGGTGCATAAGATGCCCATGAGTGAAATTCTCAAAACTTCCATGGTACCAAGGATCTGCTCCAACGCCATGACCGGGTGGAATATATGAGCGCACGAGGGCCTTATACCATTAGGCCGCGACTCTCACTGTCGTGTAGTCGGTTAGATAGGGGTGTGGCCTTACCTGCCTGATGTGAGGAGGCATTGCTAGGCTGAGTCTGACCAGCTCGTAAATGGGTCCGCTACCTTCAGGCCTTGTTGGTGATTGGCTGTCCACGGGCGGGTAGTGAGGTCTCTTACGCTCGTTTGACTGTGCGGGGTCTGTAGAGCGGCAGTCATTCAGCAGTGTAATGGACCGCGGTGATTTTCTTATGATTGAAAATGTACATGATTTATGGTTTGGATATGAGCACTGACATTACTTGCATTGCATTAACATTGGTTGTACAAGCCCCTTCATGCATTGCCTTAACATGGTACCCAGTACTCATTGCATCTTATTTATGATAAGCCTGGGTAAGGTTAATGATATCCTCATTAACCATGCTTCTCTCCTTGTATCTCCTACTACTCTTCTGTACACCATTATCACACACCTACACCCTCTAAGCTTCTATAAGATTATGAACGATTGATGCGTGCAGGATACTCTAGGCAGGCGACATAGCAGTAGCGCATAGGGTAGAGCTGAGCATTTGAGGACTCCAGTATTTCTGACCTTTTTCTCTTTTCCTTTTATCTCATGTATGTCCTTTTGGACCTTATGAATGATTGTAAAAGTTTAAATTTATAGTGAATTTTGTGATGTGTGCCTTTGTTATTCTCAGATGTTCTTACTGTGATCTTGGGTATACTCGTATTGGAATGATTATACTGTTACAAAAATCCTCCTTGTAGGATCCCAGGATCGGAACCTGCCTCAGGAGCCGAGAATGGGGTACTATGGAGGCTGTTACGTTCAGAATCGGTCATCGGGATCCTTGTGAGTCTGGTTACTGAGTCTGGGGTGTGACACATCTTCTCGAAGAAATCGTCGCCCGTATTCAAGCCAAAGTCCAAGCTAAAGTCTAAGCCAAAGTCCAAGACAAAGTTCAAGATAAAGTTCAAAGATAAAGTACAAGTTAAAGTGACTCAGATATTTGATATATGTTGAGGGTCAAATAATACATATTGTCCCCTATTTATTACTTGGTTTTATGAACATGATAATGCTTAATGTTCTATTTTAATCATGTTTATGTTGCAAGGTGAATTTAAGAGCTTGGATTGAAAAGGATGCTAAAAGCATGAATTTAATGCTCAAGAATCAACAAAGCCAAGGATGGATCTTATGAGATCAAAAATGAAAATTCACATGCCAAAGATCCAAGAAAACGGAGTGAGGAATGAAGAGCATTGAAGACTTGAACTGAAGAAAAGGAACCCTAAAAATATGCATCCTTCGACTAGTCTAAGCACATCTTCGACCAGTCGAAGGATCCTGCTCAACTAGTCGAAGATTCGTCGACTCAAACTCCAGCGACAAAATCCTCTAAATTCCTGTCATCCTCGACCAGTCGAAGGCTGTCCTCGACCAGTCGAGGGTTACGTAGATTTTGCTGATTTTGGTTGCATAGCCTTTTCGCTGAACTAGGGTATAAACGAGAGAAGTGACAATCTAAACAGAATTGAGCAGCGAGGGATTTTAAGTAGTTTGACGTAGCTCGATTTTGGTAGTTCCGAAGGTAAGTTCGGTATTACTGAAGTATCCCTGCAACTCAGAGGTTGTTGTAACAGATTTTCCTAATACACACGTGTTCATGATATGATTTTAACAGGGAATTATCAAAATGTTTAGATGTAAGGAATCCTCAAATTTAACAATTAGACCAGTCATCAGGCTTAATCCTTTAGTTTAACTCTAATACTTATATAGGAGGCATGGTCCTCAGATATATGATTTAACTCAAGTGGACCACTGGGGTCGCTTTTCAATATTCTTGAGTGGATAATGTGATGTGAACCAATAAATTGCACATTTGCCTCTCATCCTTCATATTTATATGTTTATCTTCTATTTTGTTCTTCAGGTTGGGAATGACTGTAGTTGTAGATGCCATAAGTATTTTTAGTAACTTTTGGTCATCTTCACTTTCGGATTCACTATTTTCAGAATTGGATTCATCTGATCATCCCATGCTGCTGCCATAGCTTTTCCTTTTGATTTCTTGGATGGACACTTAGTGGATATATGTCCATACTTTTAGCAATTATATCATTAGAGTTCTTTGGACTTCCTAAAGGTTTTACCTATTTGGCGTTTGTGGTCCAGTTGAACTCCTTTGTTATTGTATGGTCTCCCACGGTTCTTGTTGAAGAAAATTTTGAATCGTTGAGCCAATAGAGTTACCTCCTTCTCAACATCTTCATCTTCATTTTCTTCTTCCTCTATTATATTTATATCTTTGGTAATTTTGATGGCATTATTCTTAGTTTTTGTAGAAGGTTTGAAGTGTAATTCAAAGGTTTGTAGGGAACCTACTAGTTCTTCTACCTTCATCTCTTCTATATTTCTACATTCTTCAATTGTAGTGACCTTGGAGTTAAAACGTTCTGGTAGGGATCTATGAATTTTCCTACATATTTTGGGCACCGGAATTATTTCTCCAAGTCCTCCCATGGAGTTGCATATACCATTTAATCTTGTGAAAAACTCATGAACGTCTTATCTTCTTCTATTTTTATTTGTTTGAATTGAGATGTAAGGAGTTAAAGCCTTGACTTTTTTACCATGTTGATTCCTTCATGGGTAGTTTCAAATAGCTCCCATGCTGCCTTAGAGTTTACACACATACTTATCTGATGAAATACTTCTTGTGAAACTCCACAGCAGATTACATTCATGGATTTGGCTTCACACATCCTCATCTCTTTGTCATACTGGGTCCATTTGGCCTTTAGTTTTGGTTTGGTGATTGTTGTGCCATCCTCGAGAACAATTTGTTCTGTTGGTGCAGTATATCCATTTTCGACAATCTCTCAGACATCATCATCTAAGGCTTGAAGAAAATATATCATTTTAGCCTTCAAGTATGTGTAGTTTGTTCTATTAAAGATAGGTGGTCGTGAGACAGATGGTCCCTCTCCTTTGGCCATAATTCTTTCTTCAGTCAAGATCTTCCTCTAGGTTGTTAAACCTTTTTCAGAGGAACCTTGCTCTGATATCAATTGAAATTGTGATTTATACCGCCGATACTGAAGAATGAATATGAGACAATGTCCTAGAGGGGGGTGTGTCAAGTATCAAACTCAGAAACCAGGCTCACAGAATTCTCGATCACCGAATCTGGTGCCGACAGCCTCTGTAACACCCCATTCTCGGCTCTCGGAACCCATATACCAGATTTCGATCGTGGGATCCTACAAAGAGGATTTTCAATATGATTTTTTTTTTGTAAGGGAGTATAACCACAAGCATAACCAAGTCACAAAACAACATCACCACATATCCACTATAATAAAATATTCGAGTACAATGCAGAAAGGGAAATACATAAATAATAAAATCTCCAAAATGATCTACCGCAAACTCCTGCCTCAAAGCTGCTTCGACCTAAAGTCACCTGCACGCAGTGGTCGTGCATAAGCTCATAATGAAGCTTAGAGGGTGTGTGCGTGTGTGCACAGTGCATGTACCAAGCATACAATATCAGAGTAAGCAGAAATACTGGTAAGTCTATGAATGCTATCAGCCATACCAAGGCTATGCGATGCAAGGCCTACGTAGCCAATGTCATTTGCAAGATGCAACGCAAGCACGTCAGTCCTCATCAAGATCCACATATCAATACAGTTCATCTCTGGGATAACACTGGGGTCTACTACACTTTATAGCAGATTATCGCCCAAACTAGATGCTCAACCATGCAAGTGGAAAAGACTTACACTACCCGTCTGGCCAATAGTCTGTTAATATCTACCTGGCTCGTTGATAGCGGACCCATTTATGAGCTAGTCAAACTCAGCCTAGCTTTGCCCCTACCCTCAGGCGGATAAGGCCACACCCCCTTCACAACCGATCACAACACAGTGGGAGACGTGGCCCACTAGTATTCGGCACTCGGGCGCTCATGTATCCACTCAGTCCAGACGTTGGAGCATCCTCCTGATACCATAAGGGTTCTAGGACTTTCATCCAAGGACATCCTAAGTGCCCACAATGCTAGAACCAAATATTTCTGGTATCCAATCTGACCATCCACGATGTGCCTATGGAGGCCACAACCCTAATATTACTAGGGCGCCAGTGATCGTGTCACAAAAAATACGAGATGCATGAGTCATACCATCCAATCATGCATCACACCTGTGCGTACCACGCGATCATGTGGGGCAACTCCGTCTCGTAAGAAGTCACCTAAATAACTCAGCCCAAAGGCAACGTTAGGATCAAACATTCCTTACGATAGGCATACAAATGATGCGTATGAACATGTATCATGATGTAATACTAAGCATGTTCTCAGTGTGTCCTACTAGATAAAGTACAATAACATGATTATCAGATAAAAACAATAGTTGGCCTAAATACATGGTGGGGTCCGCAGAGGGACGGCGGATCTAGCCCAAACATCCAGAGAGGCTCTAAACGGTGAATATACCAAATCTGATACCGCATATTCTTCCATATACGGCAAGGGGTGTTGATGTACTAAACAGTGGTTATACCAAATTTGATACCACATATTCTTTCATCTACGACAAGGGGTGATGATGTACTAAACAATGGGTATACCAAATCTGATACCACATTCTTCCATCTACGGCAAGGGGTGATGATGTACTAAATAGTGGTTATACCACATTCTTCCATCTACGGCAAGGGGTGATGATGTACTAAATAGTGGTTATACCAAATCTGATACCACATATTCTTCCATCTACGGCAAGGGGTGTTAATGTACTAAATAGTTGTTATACCAAATCTGATACCACATATTCTTCCATCTACGACAAGGAGTGGTGATGTACTAAACAGTGGTTATACCAAATCTGATACCACATATTCTTCCATCTACGACAAGGGGTGATGATGTACTAAACAATGGTTGGCCTAAGCGTCATACTTACATCAAGAGTGGACCTCATGGGTGAGTCTAATGACTATACAACAAAGTGAGCTGAGAGGGTGAAACTATGTATAACAAGTGGGCTTCCCTGCCCTCTCTATCATGCAATAAACTGGGCCTTCCTATGGGCCCGATCTGTACACAAGGTGGGCTCCAAGGTTTGGATAATTCCTATAAGGCATGGTGGAAAGCACCATCATCAATGGGGGCCCAACGGTTTATGTTAGCCTAACGGGTATTACCAACATAAGTGGGGACCTAACGGTTTGAGTTAGCCCAATAAGGTAAGGGTGGAAATGGGTTTAACAATGGGCCCTAGGGAAGTTTACAACGGTGGACATTTAGCCACCATTGTCCTAAGGTGCGGTCCATTTGGGATTAGAATCTAAATCACAACGTGGCCCTTGGCCTTAAAAATCTCTAGAAGGACAGATGATCCGCGTGTGTATCACATACATTGTGGTGGGCCTCACACATCACAATTGGGCCTCACACATATAATGGGCTTCACACATATAATGGGCCTCTCATATAATGGGCCTCACACACATAATGGGCCTCATTCCAATGCAAATGGGCCTCTCATATAATGGGCCTCACACACATAATGGGCCTCATTCCAATGCAAATGGGCCTCACATAATACAGATGGGCCCCATATATACAACAAGTGGACCGCATGAATCACAGTTAGTCTAACGAAGCAATGGGACCCCATGGCCCTGGCAAAATAGATGAATAGTATGCATATAATATGTACATCATGGTGGGCCTCACAAGGTAGGGGACGTCCCAACCCAACTGATCCCATGGTGTGCACCCACCTGAGATGGGACTGCTATTATGGACTGGGCCTCCACTATAAGTGGGCCCTGGGAGAATCTTATAGAGGGTATGGGGGAACCCACACCTCATAAATGGGCCCCACAAAGGACAGACAGCATGATTAATGATACATAAACATCATAGCAGGCCCATATGCTGCTGGTCGTCGGTCCGGCGGACTATGGGTCTGCTTGATTATGGGCCAGCCCAAAAGGGTAGTGTGGATAACATACAACATCACGGTGGGCCTCATGGTGCCCTACACATCACAATTGGGCCTCATGGTGGGCTTTCACATCACAACGGGCCTCACTAGATGGATAGTGAAGATATAAAATACATATGCAATGTGGGTCAACTGCTCGATGGTCAGTCTAGCAGTGCCTTGGCCCAACTGGGCATCCAACCAATGGACGGCCTAGATGAAACACAAATGTGGTGGGTCCCACTAGATGTGGGCCACCTAGAAATGGGCCGACTTTTGGGCCTCACACAACCATCACCGTGGGGCCTAGAAGGTTTTAACGGTGATGTGATAGGTTGGGTAGAGATTCCACTCTCAGGATTTGTAACACGTGGTCACTATAAGAAACAATGCTTTTAATGACGAATTTTTTGCCAATGAAATTTTTTTCGTCGATAAAAGTAGCGTTGTACTGACGAATTTTTTTTTCGTCAGTAAAACAGCACTTTTACCAACAATTTTTTTTTTCGTCGGTAAAAATGTTTTTACCCACGAAAATTTTCATTAGTAAAACTATTACAAATTTTAAGATTGAAAATTTTTGCGCTATTTTAAAAACATTCGCAGTAAAAGTTTTACCGACGAAAATTTTCATCAGTAAAAACATTTTTCCGCGAAAAACCACTTTTATCGACGAAAATTTTCGTCGATAAAAGTGTTATATTTTTAAGGTCGAGAATTCTGGCGTGGAGTTTTACCGACGAAAATGTTCGTTAGTAAAAAACCAAAAAACAACTTTTACCGATGAAATTTCGTCACTAAAAGTGTCATATTTTTAACTTAGAAAATTTCGTGTTGAGTTTTATCGATGAACCAAAACCGTCAGGAATAATGTTTTTACCGACGAAAATTTTCATCGGTAAAAGTATTATATTTTTAAGGTCGAGAATTCTAGCCCGGAGTTTTACCGACGAAAATGTTCGTCAGTAAAAAAAGCAAACAACAACTTTTACTGACGAAAATTTTCGTCGACAAAAGTGTCATATTTTTAACTAAGAAAATTTTCGTGCTGAGTTTTAACGACGAACCAAAACCGTCAGGAATAATGTTTTTACCGACAAAAATGTTTATTCAGTAAAAGTGTTAAATTTTTAAGATAGAAATATTCCATTGAGAGTTTTACCGACGAAACATTTCGTCAGTAAAAGTGTTGTCTATTTAACTTGGTAAAATTTCACCTTGACTTTCACTGATGAATAAAAACCGTTGGAATAATATTTTTACCGATGAATATTTTCGTTTGTAAAAGTGTTATATTTTTAAGACAGAATTTTCCACTGAGACTTTTATCGACATAAAGTTTCGTCGGGAATAATGATCTAATTTGTAACTTAGAAACTTTTCCCGCAATCTTAAAATGTTTCGTGGCAAGAGTTTTATCGACAAACCAAAAACATCAGGAATAATATTTTTACTGACGAACATTTTCGTCGGTAAAAGTATTGGCTATTTAACTAAGAAAATTTTCGCCCTGACTTTTACAGACGAACAAAACCCATCGGGAATAATATTTTTACCGACAAAAATGTTCGTCGCTAAAATTGTTAGCTATTTAAGTTATAGAATTTTCGCCCTGACTTTTACCGACGAACCAAAACTATCGGGAATAATGTTTTTACCGACGAAAATTTTTATCGGTAAAAGTTTTATATTTTTAAGATAGAAAATATTCCATTGAGAGTTTTACTGACGAAACTTTTTGTCGGTAAAAGTGGTCTATTTAACTTAGTAAATTTTCGACTTATATTTTACCGACGAACAAAAACCATCAGGAATAATATTTTTACCGACGAAACTTTTCATCGGTAAAAGTGTTATGTTTTTCACTTCCAATATTTACGCCTTGAGTTTTATCGATGAAAATTTCCGTCGATAAAAGTGTCATGTTTTTCACTTTTAAAATTTTCGCCCTGTTTTGAAAACATTTGCGGTAAGATTTTTACCGATGAAAATTTTCATTAGTAAAAAACATTTTTCCTGTAAAAGTGTTATATTTTTAAGCCCAAAAATTTTGGCGCGGAGTTTTACTGACGAAAATTTGCATCGATAAAAAGCAGGGTAAAAAGCAGAAAACCAGTTTTTGGCAACGAAAATATTTGTTGGTAAAACTCTGGTCTATATAAACTAATTAATTCAACAATCCTTGAATTTGCATCAAGGGGTCTCCATGTGGAAAATAAACTCATTAATTCAACAATCTAAGAATTCATAAAAAGAGATATGTATAAAATAAATGCTATCACATATCTTTGCCAAAAAAATATAATTGCTTATTTAGATTAAAACAATGTTTCTCCTTTATCGAACAAATGCTCTCTTGGTCTAAAAGTCTGCCTCTAATGTTTTCCTAATAATATCTAAGAGCATATAAAGATTCTAACCTAGTAAGTAAATGGAAAATAATTAAAAATTGTTAACATAAATTAAATTTATAAGGCTACTCATAAAATTAATATACTAAACTCATTGATGTACAGCTACTCATAAAACTAATTTACTGAACTCATTGATTTGCTTTACTTGGATAGTACAAGCTAATCCCACATAACAAGATGAGAATCCGAAACTATGACAGAGGCCTGATCCACATAACAAGCTAATCAATCAAATATTTTTAAAATATACATTTTGAAAATAATATGTTATTTTTAAATGGAAATTGAAATTTATCTGTGAAAAATAAAATCACTGTGGTCTATCCGATATGGCCGGTCCACTATTCTTGCACTAACGTGATAAAATCACATAAATCAGATAGTGATAACTTTCTTTATTGGGCTCATTTTTTATTTAAAATTTCTTCCATCCATTTTTGCTTGCCACTGAGTAGAAGGTTCGGATCCTTTAATACGTATTATTATTTCAAGGAAGCCTATGAGGAACAGACTTGGACTGATGTATAGTCTTGATAGATGACAACACTTCAACGAGTACATATTAAACTATGTGCATGCACAGATTACCATACACTTCTAGCCCATGAGATTATTTCTCAACCTACCTTCTATAAATACGACGCTTGGCAGAAAACTCTCCACCCACCCTAAACCCTAATCCCTAAAACTCTTCACCCCTTCATAGGGAGAGAAACCCTGCGGTGAAGGTTGTGTTATTTGTGTGCTTCATCCTCAGCCGTCTGTGGGGACGATGTCTCCTTCACCAGGTATGGATTTTCAGGAGTGGTAATGGACCGGGTTGGCCCGTTGTATTTCATCGGGCTTACAACAGAAGAATTGGTCCAAAATCCAAAACCTGGTTGAGCCGTTTTTTTGTTTGGATCGGCTCCGACAGGTCCAGACCCGGCCCTTTACCACCCAAACCATTTTTTTTTCTAAATTTTTTATTTTTATTTTACTGTATTTTATTTTATTTTTTAATTTTAATCTTTCAATAATTGTAATATGCCTAGTAGAAAATGCTCCAATATGCTTTGGGAGTACTGAAAGTTATAATACTCTTAGTTGCATCTGGTTGCTTAAACAGTCTTGTTAATCGATCTAAACTTACGATATAAAGTCCAGACATATTGTATGCCCAATATCTTTCTCATATGTAGCCTGATTGAGGCAAGTAACTAGTCCAATTGAGAGTATTGATCAGTAAAATAGAGTGAATGGACCAGACATGTAAAATGGGCTAAATATTCTGGTCAAAATTGTGACCCAACTTACTAACCTTGTGAGAACTTAAGAATTGATGTTAGTAAGTTTTGTGGGCCCCATCATGATGTGTGTCAAACATCAACACCGTGGATTTGATGTGTCCCCTTTAGGTTATGAGATATCTCAAAAATCATCTGTGTATGAAACTCAAGTGGGCCATACCATCTAAAACTATATGAAGACATCTAAAAAAATATAAACAGTACAATATTGATGTCATACCATTTTGGGGCCATAAAAGATTTGGATCAAGCTGATTTTTGTTTTTTCCCTTCATCTGGCCCTGTATGACCTAATCAACATATTGGATGTCAAATAAACAGTACAGTGAGCCTTAAGAGGATTTTAATGATGGATATCCAATTACTATTGTTTTCATGTGGTGTGGTGAACCTGAGAATTCTATGGTGGGGTCCATTACATATTTTTATCTGCCTCATACTTTATCTCATGACTTAAAATGATATCTCAAAATGGATGGATGGTGTGGATATAACAAATACATCATGCCGGGGCCCATAATACTTGGTGTCGTCACCGTATGACGTCCAAGAGGGAAACGGATTGGCTACTCCCCCTGACACCAGACCCGTGGCTGGTGGTCAGTGCTCTATGGGTCCCACCATGATGTATGTGTTTCATGCATGTCGTCCATCCATTTTTACATATCATATTAGGGCTTGATACCAAAAATGGGAGGGATATAAATCTTAGGTGAACCACACCACATAAAAACAATAGTGATTGGATATCCACTATTAAAACCCTCCTAAGGCCCATTGTACCTTTTATTTGACATCCAATCTGTTGATTAGGTCATACAGGCCTAGATGAAGGGAAAAAATATCAGATTGATCTAAAACTTTATATGGCCCCCAAAAGGTTTTTAATGGTCGATGCTTATTCAACATTGTTTCCTATAATGTGGTCCAGTTGAGATTGGGATATACCTCATTTTTTGTCTCATACCATAAAATGAAATGGAAAAATAGATGGACGGCAGGGATGAAACACATACATCATGGTGGGGCCCATAGAGTACCGACCACCAACATTTGTCCCTAGTGTCAGGGCGATTAGCCAATCCGTCTCTTGAGACAGACTTGAAGTCTCTCTTTATCTATGTCCTCTCTCACTCTCACTCTCACTCTCGTGCCCTCTCTGTCTCTCGGTCCTCTCTCACTTTCGCGCACCCTCTCTCTCTCTCTCTCTCTCTCTCTCTCTCTCTCTCTCTCTCTCTCTCTCTCGGTCCTCTCTCAACCGCGCCCTCTCTCTGTCTCTCTGTCTCTCTCTGTGCTCTTTCTCTCTCTCTCTCTCGCGCATCCTCTGTCTCTCTCTCTCTCTGTTTCTCTCGGTCCTCTCTTTCTCTCACGCATCCTCTCCCTTCTCTTTGTCTCTCTCGCATCCTCTCCTTCCTCTCTCTCTCTCCTTAAAGCTTGGGAACCCTATTTTCGACTTGGACTCGTGATTGGGGCTCCAACTTAAACAAGAAGTTGTTCTCTTCCTTTAAAGCTCGGTTGATCGTGAGGTATCTCTCTCTCTCTCTCTCAATCTCTCTCAATCTCAGTACCGATTGAAACGATTTGGGGATTTATGAATTTGGGGATTTAGGGATTTAGGGATTTGGGGATTTAGGGATTTGAAGATTTAGGGATTTAGGGATTTGGGGATTTAGGGATTTAGAGTTTAAGGTTGGCCCTACTGAGTTTACTCAATACAATAAGGGCCTGTTTGGCCGGGCAGATTGGATGGGATTGGATGGTATTAGAGTGGATTACACGGATTTCAAGGTAATGCTAGCTACATCAGTGGATTAGTGTTGTTACATCCCGGGATTGCTATATCCAGTCTGTTTAGCACGTCCGGCCAATCCCGAGTTAAGGCTTCCAATCCCTTTCAATCCCTCGAACCAAACACGTCCTAGGCAATTTTAAAGGGGTTAGGGTCGATTGGATGGGATTTAAAGGTAATGATGGTGATGTCAGTGGATTGTCTTAAGATCCATGGGATTACTATATCACGGGATCAGGATCCCGTTTCTATTTAGCACGCCTGACCAATCCCAGGATCTATCTTCCAATCTCTTCCAACCCTTTCAATCCCATTCAATCTGCCTGGCCAAACAGGCCCTAAAGGCAATGATGGTGCTGTCAGTGGATTGTCTTAAGATCCATGGGATTGTTATATCCCAAGATTAGATCACCCCGTTTGTTTGGCACGCCTGGCCAATCCCAGGATTTAACTTTCAATCCCTTCTAATCCACCTGTCTAAATGAGCCCAACTATCTTTTTTTTTTATATTGAACATTGGCCAAGGAACAACTGTCATTCTGTCTAATAAATTACAACAGATTTGAAAGTTATTTTTAATGTAATAACTATACCAGGCTATAGGTGTAGGCTCTTTCTCGAGGACCACAGTCGCTGGTTCTGCTGCTGTTGTTAGGTAAGTCTCTTACTATGATGATTAGTAATGTCTTTCCTTGGAAAATATTCATTTTAGTCTAATCAACTCTTTTTGTGAAGTGTTGCTTTTATCATCTTTGATTGTATGTTAGTAGTGGGGTACTGCAGTAATATTTTGGATGCTTTTTGTGAACTTCTTTTATCATCTTTGATTGTATTTTAGTAGTGGAGTATGTGTTTCATTTATTTTGAATGGTAAAGATAGTAGAGAGTTTCTACAATGCTCTCATAACTCTATAAGTTATAGTGCTCCTAGTTGCTTTGGCACACTTAGACAGTCAACCCATTGATCTTCAATGTTCATTAGGTTTAATACACAGCTCATTGTCTACCATGCAAACATCACAGTGATCTGACGTATATGAACCATTTGTTCAAATTGTTTTTAATATGGATGTTAAGATAAATTTACATAAAAGCACAAAAGATCAATTTGATCCATCTATTTGTTAGGGCCTGTCATGGATTGCTTATGATTCTATAGAATCTCATTTATTGTTACTTTTACAATTCCATCCACTTAATCCCTATAACCTATAAGCTACAACATTAACATAAACCTATAACCTACAACATTAACATAAAACTATAACCTAAACCTTAAACCTAAATCTTTAACCTATAACTTAAACCTAAATCTCTAACCTATAACTTAAACCTAAACCCAAACCTAAACCTAAACATAAGCCTATATAACCTAACCTTACACCTAAACCTATAACTTAAACCTATAACCTAAACTTAAACCTAAACTCGAACCTAAACCTATATAACCTAAACCTAAACGTAAACCTAAACCTAAACCTAAACCTAAACCTATATAACCTAAACCTAAACATAAACCTATAACTTAAACCTATAACCTAAAACTTAAACCTAAAACCTAAACCTAAACCTATAACCTAACCTAAACCTAAACCTGAACCAAAACTTATAACCTAAACCTATAACCTACACGTATAACCTATAACCTAAACTCAATTCCCTAAACCTTAACCTATAACCTAACTTAAACCTAAACCTATAACCTATACTTATAACCTAAACCTATAACCTACACTTATAACAAACCTTATATGAGTTGAGCTTTGAGCTTATCACTACTGTTTGAGCTTGGTTTGATTTGGTCCAAATATCGTTTTATGACATGATCCCAAAATTGAATCATATCCAAAGCTCAATTGAATCATACCACACCAAAGTGAATATAATTTACAAGCTGAATCAAATCAAATCAGAATTAAAAGTTTGAATCTGAAGTTGAAAACCAACTAATTGAATGTAGAACAACTTATTTGTTAACTAACATCTGGAATGTTTGAAATATGTTAATTTCACACATTTTCCTGTTTGACACTTTGATTTTATAGTTGTGACTTGTAATTGTGATTTTTAAGTTAGATAATTAGTTACCCGTTTGAGGATTTCTATGGTGCCATACATAGATATGGTGTGTTTTTGGTAGTTCGTTCAAATTGTCCCATTTTGGACAGTTCAAGGTTAGATGGATAGTATGCTGTCATATAATCTATTTAAATGTTCATGCCTGATTCGCGGTCTATTTTATCGTTTCTCTCTAGATATGTTTCTTCCCTTCCATATCCAATGTCAAATATCTTTACATTACTTTTGATATTTTGTATCAGAATGTACTGTAAGATCAACTTATTTGGAGAGGCATGGTGAGATGCTGTTAGATTTTTAGCGTGAACGTTTAAATGGGAATATGAAAGTATTACAATCTATCAAATCTTGGATGGGTAACTAATTTAGGATTTAATTGTATTAGCTTAGAATTGATGGAGCAGACCCGGATGTGCATCGGAGCTATTCGGATGTTGAGCGGGGGTCCCTAGAAGGCGGGAATCGTTGTTATGACCATGATGAAGCTGTCCATTTCCTATGGACAACA
This sequence comes from Magnolia changhungtana, assembly GCA_030180095.1. Taxonomy (NCBI): domain Eukaryota; kingdom Viridiplantae; phylum Streptophyta; class Magnoliopsida; order Magnoliales; family Magnoliaceae; genus Magnolia; species Magnolia changhungtana. Next base: position 4,544,951 of record JASAUF010000554.1, read on the forward strand.
TTGGAGTGGCCTGACCATTTGGACAGGCCGTGTTTATGTATTTGCTCAAAATTGATGGAGCAGACCTGGATGTGCGTCGGAGCTATCCGGATGTTGAACGGGGGTCCCTAGAAGGTGGGAACTGCTGTTATGACCATGATGAATCTGTCTATTTCCTATGGATAGCATTGGAGTGGCACGACCATTTAGATAGGCTGTGTTTATATTTTTGCTCGAAATTGATGGAGTAGACCCGGATGAGCATCGGAGCTATCCAGATGTTAAGAGGTGGTCCTTAGAAGGTGGAAACTGCTGTTATGACCATGTTGAAGCTGTTCATTTCCTATGGAAAGCATTGGAGTGGTCTGACCATTTGGACAGATTGTATTTATGTACTAGCTCAAAATTGTTGGAGCAGACCCTAGTATAACCCTAAACCTAAACCCGAATCTGATTTCTTAAACTTAAACCTTAACCTATTCTCAATTCCCTGAACCTTAACCTATAACCTAACCTAAACCTAAACCTATAACCTACACTTATAACCTAAACTTGTAACCTTAACCTAAACATAAAACCTAAACCTAAACCTAAAACCTAAATGTATTCTCAAATCCCTAAACTTAAACCTAAACCTATAACCTACAACATTAACATAAACTTATAACTTAAACCTATAACATTAACTCAATTCCCTAAAGCTATAACCTATAACCTAAACTCAATTCCCTAAACCTAAACCTAAACTAATAACCTACAACATTAACATAAACCTATAACGTACAACATTAACCTAAACCTATTCTTAAATCCCAAAACCTATAACCTAAACCTAAACCTTAACCTAAACCACATCCTAAACCTATAACCTAAACCTAAACCTTAACCTATAACCTAAACTTTAACCTATAACCTATAACCTATAACTTATAACCTAAACTCAATTCCCGAAACCTTAACCTATAACCTAACCTAAACCTAAACCTATAACCTAAACCTAAACCTTAACTAATAACCTAAACTTTAACCTATAACCTATAACCTAAACGCAATTCCTTAAACCTTAACCAATAACCTAACCTAAACCTAAACCTAAACTTATAACCTAAACGTTAACCTATAACCTATAACCTATAACCTATAACCCAAACTCAATTCCCTAAACCTTAACCTATAACCTAAACCTAAACCTAAACCTATAACCTACACTTAATTTCCTCAACCTTAACCCGAATTCCTAAACCTAAACCTAAACCTATAACCTACACTTAATTTCCTCAACCTTAACCCGAATTCCTAAACCTAAACTGAAAACCTAAATGTAATCTCGAATCACTAACCTAAACCTATAACCTATAACCTATAACTTAAACCTAAACCATAACCTATAACCTAAACTTATAACCTTAACATAAACCTAAACCTAAAACATAAATGTATTCTCAATTCCCTACTATAACCTACAACATTAACTTAAACCTATACTTATAACCTAAACTTAAACCTAAACTAATAACCTATAAATTAAACCACCTATAACCTATACTTATAACCTACACTTATAACCTAAACCTATAACCTATACTTATAACCTATAACCTACAACATTAACCTTAACCTAAACCTATAACTTAAAACCTATAACCTAAACTCAATTCCCTAAACCTTAACTTATAACCTAACCTAAACCTATACTTATAACCTAAACCTATTCTCAAATCCCAAAACCTATAACTTAAACCTAAACCTTAACCTAAACCTATAACCTATAACCTAAACCTATAACCTATAACCTAAACCTAAACCTAAACCTATAACCTAAACCTAAACACAAACCCGAACCCGAACCCGATTTCTAAACCTAAACCTAAACATATAACCCATAACCTAAGCCTATACCTAAACCTAAAACCTAAACCTAAACCTAAGCCTATAACTTAAACCTAAACCCTAAACCTAAGCCAATAACTTAAACCTAAACCTATAACCTACAACTTAAACCTATAACGTAAACTTGAACCTAAACCTGGGCCGAACCTAAACCCAAACCTAAACCTATAACCTATAACCTAAACCTAAACCTAAACTTAAGCTTAACCTATAACCTAAACCTATAACCTAAACTCGATTTGCTAAACCTTAACCTATAATCTAACATAAGCCTAAACCTATAACCTACACTCATAACCTACACCTATAACCTAAACCTTAACCTAAGCCTATAACCTTAACCTTTAACCTTAATCTATAACCTAAACTCAATTCCCTAAGCCTTAACCTACAACCTAACCTAAACCTAAACCTATAACCTACACTTATAACCTACACCTAAACCTTAAACCTTAACCTAAACCTATAACCTTAACCTATAACCTAAACTCAATTCCCTAAACCTTAACATATAACATAACCAAAACCTAAACCTATAACTCGCACCTAAACCCAAATCTAAACCGATAACCTTAACCTTAACATAAAACCTAAATGTAAAACTTAAAACATAAATGTATTCTCAATTCCTTACTATAACCTACAACATTACCCTAAACCTATACTTATAACCTAAACCCTAAACATAAACCTAAACTTATAACCTATAACTTAAACCACCTATAACCTACACTTATAACCTAAACCTATAACCTATACTTAGAACCTATAACCTACAACATTAACCTAAACCTAAACCTATAACCTAAACCCGAACCCAAACCCGAATTCCTAAACCTAAACCTAAACATATAACCCCTAACCTAAGCCTATACCTAAACCTAAAACCTAAACCTAAACCTAAACCTAAATCTATAACTTAAACCTATAACCTAAATGTAAACCTAAACATAAACCTATATAACCCAAACCTATAAACTTAACCTATAACCTTTAACCTATAGCCTATAACCTATAACCTAAACTCAATTCCCTAAACCTTAACCTATAACCTAAACCTATAACCTACACTTATAACCTAAACCTATAACCTAAACTTAAACCTATAACCTAAACCTAAACCTAGCCTAATCTTAAACCTATTTCCGTAAACTGACTCTAGTCTTTTCATTGTAGAGATGGATAAGAGTCGGATGTGAGCTAAGAACAGGTTTGGCCCAGAGTATAAACAAGGGGTTCAAGAGTTCATGAAATTTATACAGAATCGGGCAGATTCAGGGAATATGATTAGGTGTCCATGTCAAAAATGCAAGAACATGATTTATAAGACTTTAGACAAAGTAGAAGACGATTTGTTCATAGTTAGGATTGACCAGGGTTACACTTGGTGGATCCATCATGGTGAAGATATCCTCCATAGAGTTGAGGCCACTGAAGTCTTTGCTAATGCAATTATTGAGGCATAAAAAAATAGAATAGAAGAATCGTTGTGCACAAACTGTTATGCCTAAATTGTTGTGCGCAGAATGCTGTGCGGGGATAGATATTAAAGGATGGACGATGGCGCAGAGGAGGTCCACACTAAAGATTCCACACGAAGGTGCCCTCACAATGGACAATCGCACAAAAGCAGTGATCACAAAGGAGGAGCGCACAACAAAGTCCGCATAAAGGAGCGCACAGTGCTTATGTGGCATGTTCACACATGTGAGAGGGCTATAAATACCCCTCGACCCCTCTAAATGGGTCATTAGTAATTGATTGGAGAATAGTGGATCGAGGAGAGAAGAAAGTAGAGCCCACTTTTCGTTGTGTGGAACAACCTTTGTACGGCGCACAACACCCTCTGCGCACAAAGGCCTCAGTACACAAAGGTCCCAACGCACAAAGGTCCCAGTGCAAAAAGGGCTTAACGCATAAAGGCTCTCTTCAGTTCACAATGGCTTTTGGCATGATACTTGATATAATCAAATATTTGTTTCATAATGCAATTTGCTTATATTTTATCTTGGAATCAAAGGAGCATATGATGTATAAGAACTTAGAACACATAAATAAAATGATTGTCTTTCTTATCTTCTTTTGGTAATCTATCAAACGAATGAAATTTCTCAAACGAAATGCATTTGTTTCTTGTTCGAAACAAAATGTTGACTATGCAGGGGACTTTTCATATTCATTTGAACATTAACCTAAGAATTATAAGGGATATAATCACAACTGTTTGGCATCTTCAAGGTGCCAAAATGGCTACTCTCAACGGGAACATCCTACCTTTCATCTCCAAAATAGAATACGATTTAATATAATTACTAATTTTCCTTTACTTCATGCATATGAATGACAGGAGAAGAAGAATATTGCAACTAACCAATCAATGATTGTCGTTCAAGGAAATACAGTTTTTTACTTCACCACGACAGGATTTGTTGTGGATTATGATGATAAACGAGCTGGACTTAGTGAGGGTAAAGTGGTAGCAAACAAGCAAATAGAATCATGGGCGGCTGTTATGATCGTGACTGCTTCACCAGTGGCACAAGGAGAAAGAGACAAATGGATCGTTGTCACTCGCAGAAGGACAAGGGCCCAGCATGCAACTGCAACAAGAACAAACTCGCCATTGAGAAGAGATAGGGGGCCGGTGACACGAAATGCCGCCAAAAAAAATCTTGAACTCGCCCCTCCTCGCTATACCCCAAGTGAACAGTCCCGCAGCTGACATCGCATGACTTCCCGGCTTTAACGACCCCGAGAGCCAAATGGATGAAAGAATAAAAGGGCAAAGCACTACTAGTAGGTTCATCGACATCTATTTCACCCCGATCGATCAGTGACAATGGGAGCACAGAGAAGTCGAATGAAACCCCCTTCTCTCCTCTTTTCGTAAGCCCTATCACGTCAACATATTCTTATCCCACTCCGTCTGCAGCTTCATCAAAGGTTGGAGAAGCCGTACACATGGCTGGAACCAATCAGGAAAATACGCAACTACAGAGGACCGTGTAAATGAAATGGCGGAAGCACAAAGAGTACTAATGGAAGAATACAGAAATCTCAGAGAAGTCTTAGCAACCCTTGCACACAATATTGCCTAAATGGCAGCACCCCCAGTAACTAAAGATGTGAATGAAAGAGAGCAACACCCTGAAGGGTCGCAGCTGCCGAGGATCGGGTCGCATGGATCTGTCCCCACGACAAGAATAGTGACACAGGAAGAAGTACGACAGGTCGTTGAAGAAGCGGTTAGGTCGGAAAGAGAACATGAGGGCACAGGAAGTTCCGATATCAAATGTCATACCCAAGAGAAGTAGAGGATATCCCTTTCCCAAACAATTTTAAGCATCCAGACTTTCAGAAGTTTAATGGGGATGGATCGCCAGAAGAACACCTGATGCACTTCATCACCAGCATGGGGAATTTCTCCACGGTACCCCAATACTGTCTCCGATTATCTGGGTCTTCTTTAACGAATAAAGCATTCAGGTGGTACGCTAGCCTAACGCCTAGGTCGATAAGAACATGAGAACAGATGCAAGATGAGTTCATGTCAAATTTTTCTAATCAGAAGGTGATGTCAGTATCACGGAACTAGCTTCAGTGCGGTAGAGAGAAGGAGAGGCAGTAGAAAATTTTATAGACAGATGGAAGACCTTGGGAGCTTCTTATACGCAATTACCGGAAGAGAAAGAACATGTGAAAATGTGTAACCTCTCGAAAATTTTCGTATAAAGACCCGAGTACCACCTCATAAAGAAATCACTCAGGATCAAATCTTTTAGGAATTAGACAAAGTTAACTAAGTGTTAATCTAGATTAGCTATGAAATCTGCTTGAAGCACTTTAAATACGATCTGCAAGACCTAAAACTTGTAGAATCATTGATGCTAGGTTACCCTAAAATCTAGGATCAATCTCATTACCCAGTTGCTCTCGGGAGCACATTGAAATTCCATATTGGATCTGGACCGCACGTCGAAAGTCCGATTACGATGAAATTATATAATTAGGACCGCTTTGCTGGGCTTAACAACCATCTCAGAAATCAAATCCAGATTGTGTCCCAGGGCTATTCGCTTGAGCCTGAAGTAAAGAGTGTGAGAAAACGTGGATTCCTTTAAGAATTAAACCTAATTTAAGTAGTCTGAGACCTGTCGCTTATGGGCCTGATATAAGCAATCAAACCATCAGAATCTGACCCAAATATACCCTCGGATCAGGGGAAATTTCACACACATGGTAATGTACTTGTAACCCTGATCGAGTTCCGGTGACCATTGAACTGAAACTGGTCTGCCACATGTGATCTGGGAACCCGATTGGAATGAAAACTTAATGCGACCTAGATCCAAGGTCAGTGAGCTTAAGTCTGACCTTTGGCTTAAGGGGGGTTCCGGAAATGCTCCGTTGAGCTGAAACAGATGCCCTTTAGATATAACCTAAGTATACCTTGGCCCTAGGGCAATTTTCATCAGTTTTAGGCCTATATAAGGACCTTAAACTCTCTCTCATTCACTCCATACGAATTTGAGAAAACCCTAGGAGAGAGAAGAGAGTAAAGAGAGAGAAAGTGTGAGAGAAGTCGGTGTCCTTCCTGGGAATCGATCCCTGCTATCTTACGTGTCTATCCATCACAACTGTATCACTTTTTCGATGATTCTGATTCTGTTTTCAGGTAAGAAATCCTAACCCTAATCAGTTCTAGAGATTCAATTAGTGTAAGTGATGAAATAGCTAACCTATTTCATGTCATAGGTTGTCGTTCTAACCGTTGATAAAGACTTAGTGTTAAACTGAGTCCGTTACTCGCTTCTACGCATAAGGTGCGGACTATATACGTATAGGTTAAGGTTTTCAAATCTTTCAATATTAGATAATGATAGATTCATGATCTGGGAGTTATGTCACATGCAAAATGCGATGTTCGTTTTGCGATTCGGTTACGTATACAAATTATGGCATTTAGTGTATTCTGTATATTTGTAGAAAATACCGTATACGTACAAAATATGAAAGTGTGTTTGCCATGATAAATTACTGTATGTATATGCTATCTATGTGTATAATACTACGTGGCGAAAGGATTCGCCCTAATACATGTTTTGGCTAATATACGTTATGTATGTTAAATGAGTGTATTCTAAGTGTTTGTGAAAATGCTTGTAAGAGTAAGTACTTAGATGATAGTACTTAGGGTAGGTGTTGAGATAGGATTCTCAACTACCTTAGAGATGTATATGATTTCCTCCATATTAGTTGTTTAACTTAATCGCTTACTTATGAAATGTATGTGTATGTATTGCCTGTTTATATTGTGCTTCATAACATGCTTATTAACATGTTTAAATTGATTGTTAATTCTGTTTTAACTACTATACATGCTTTCTGATTATGGATTGAATGTGATTGGGGCTATGTTATAGTCCAGGCGGTAACAGGTTTGAAGTCGTGGCTGAGATTCATTAGCCAGCTAGGACGTGTTTGACAAACCAGAGTCGTGTGTTGGTTGTCGGTAGTGGTTAGGCCACACGAATTGCTTGTGCACTTCATGTCGATCAATATAATGTGCGCTCGTGCTAGTTGAGCCCGTCAAGTAACCCAATCCACCATTGTATGTTCACCATGTATGGACGCTACTGCTTGAACCTAAGGTACCAAACTCACTAGTGAAATCCTGTTTACCTTGGTACCTCGATCCGCTAAGACTCATGAGCTGAACATGGGGGTATGGGACACCGTGGTCAAGTTGTCAGCCTATGCTGGGGCTACAAGCCTCCCCGTAGTGACCAGTGAGCAACCCAGACTCATGAGCTGAATATGGTGGTATGGGACACTGTATTTGAGCTTTCGACCTACACTGATTGGTGACGAGCCCTTTGTAGTGACCTCGAGTATACTTTGAGTCTGCGTAGAGGTGAAGAGCCTTTCCATAGCAACCAGAGTATAAACTAGGCCTACACTGATTGGTGACGAGCCCTTTGCAGTGACCTAGATCTGCAACATCGTATGAGATTTACTAGGACTGACGACCCTAGAATGGATCATTGTTTGGGAAATGAAATAAGGGAGGTACCTTAGTTTCCCAATCCTGCTGTATGAAAAGGACTAATAAGAACTTGGTAATCATATGCATGCACCGCATTACGCGTGCATTCAGGGGTTATAGGTCAAGCACTGAGGCAGTGTTGTCATGCGCGAACGTGAGATGAAGTCGCTGAGGGAGCGTAGGCGAGGGCATGTATCATACATCCATACCATTCTTGCATTAACAATAGTACTTAGGAATGTGTGATTTACTGCTTTATCATTACTGCTTGACTGAATTGATTACATGCTAACCTATGCTTTATTGTTCCACTGAGCTGATCACTCACTCCCACGTTACGGGACGGTGTTTTAAACACCAACCAGACTCTGTCTTGATTTCAGATGATAGCGTGACTTCCGAGGTGGAGCCTGATTACTACGACGATCAGGATGAGTACTCTTACATGCATTTCTCTGATGGATTCGCATAGGCTCTCCTGTTCGGCGGGGCTACAGGGTTTTATCTCAATTGAACTATTTTTTATACTTTTAACTTTTGTAACATCACATGTAATATTTTAAGTACACAGTGACTCACTATTATATTCATACTTTGGAGACCGATTCTGATCTTTTGATTTGCATACGTTTATTTATATTTCTCTGTCTTTCACTTACGTTTTACAACTGATTTGGAGTATGAATTACTGTTTTGGTATAATCTCACTTATGATTAATGCACTAACATAGACAATATTGAATCATAAGCATATATGTTGCATAAGTGATGTTTTGGAACTCGGGAGTTGAGTTGCTACTCGACCCTCGATTTTCAGGGTGTTACAAGTTGGTATCAGAGCATGATTTGGATTAAACCGGACCTGGGTTATGGTCACACACCTTACGCTAACGTAAATTCAACTTAAGTGGGTGCGAGAAAATGTAGAAACAGTCGTAGGAGTCCCGTTTTCGCCAATTGGCGAAGTTCACCGAAAATGATCGCCAAAATCGAGTCTACACACCTCTGTAATCTTATGAGGCGACCCCAAATCACTCCTAGACCGTCCAACGATGGGTCTAGATCCCAAATGATCCCATCCCAGCTGTTATAAATAGCTAAATGCGAATATACATCAGTAAGTACCCGAAAGGCCCTGAAACGACTCGAATCGGAGTCGGGGGGCCAAAATGATCAAATCGGTGGGACCCAAGGTGGGCACCACACATTTTCAGACCAAGGGGGATGGGAGGACCTCATCCCATGGGCGAGCCCTCACCAAACAGTTCAGATACAGGCGAGGGGCTCGTCGGCTAACGGGCCAGGCCGGGCGGGCCACTCGGGCCAATAGCATTTGGGGTCTTATATGGCCCACTGGTACAAGGGGTTTGGGTTAAAACCCTCTCAAACACACCCCTCCTTCACAAATCACCCTCCCAAGCTCTCCTTTCTCTTGCAAACTTCTGTTTTTTCACAAAAATCGCCCCTCCAACCTCTTTTTTTTTTTCGTTTTCGTGCACTACCACCACCACACATTTGGAATCTCTCTACCACAGCTGCCTACCCTCTCCATTCTCTCCGATTTGAGATCTTGAATCCCCCATTTGAGGTTCAAATTCGTGTACCCCAACTACCTACCCTCTTTCTTTATTTTCCCTCTTCATTCCTTTCCATTTGAGCCTTTACACATCCCTTGGAGGCTCAAATCCGTGGAGACCTAATGACTCCATCCCTTTCTTCATTTTTCTTCACTTTCTCCATGGCCCTCTTCGAAGTTATTGCGGCCATTTTCTCATTTCCACCATTCTTTCCCTCATGGGAAAGAGAAAAGGTGTCACAGATGAAGCCGGGCCTAGCCGCCCTACTATTCGAGAAGATCGTGGGGCACCACCGTAAGCACGAGCATTGATAGCGAGGTGTGCACTAAATGGGACTCGATCTCCAGGCTCCTCTCCCACGAACTCTACTGGAGGAGTTGTCCCATGGAAGATATGAGGGTCGCAGGGTCCTTTTTGAAGCTCATGTGGTTGGGTGAATCTTTGGAGAGTATTTGTTGTTGGAGCACCTGAATGAGGCTGGTTGGGGCCCTGTGTTCGAGGGAACATATCGTACGATTGCGGGTACTGTACGTACATTTTATGCCCATATTCAAGAGCCAACGCTGAATCCCTTGTAGTTCAAGATTCCCTCAGGACGAGGTCGGGAGGCCATAATTGACACTGGCCTAATAGCTCGACTCATGGGGATATCTATTGGCTAAGTTCACGCGAGTGAGATGAATCTAAAGAGTGCACGTGAAAGGGATCGCCGTACGCATTTCCTTTATGGTCGACTAGTTGAGTAGCAGCCCAACAATAGCCTCTTGGCGTCAAACATGAAGGATGATTTCCGCCTACTCCACCATATCTGCACGTTTAACGTCTACCCCAGGTGGAGCAATCACAGTGAGTGTACGCACTTGATGGTAGATTTTCTGTACCAAGCGGGGCTGGGTGAGAAGTTATGCTTACCTACATACGTTTTGCGACAGATCGTTCTGACCGCATGCTCAAACAGAAGGACTGATTCGCTCCCCTTCGGCCGACTTATATGCAAGATTGCACGCGAGTTCGGCTACAGTCTGGGCGCAGAACTTCAAGTGCCGCAACATTTCATCAATGAGACCACTCTCAATCAGATGGAAATCGGGCCATGACTGCGACAAGCCTGACTTGAGGAGAGTGAGGATAAGACAGAGAGTGAAGAGGAACAGAGTGAGGATGAAGGCGAAGCTGAAATAGAAGAGAAAGAGAGCGAGGAAGAAGAAGAGGCCCAGGATACGGAGGAGAGCTCCCCTCCTACACCACCGGAGCAGGACACCGAACGAGCTACTAGAGAAGCTCGTATAGCTGGACATGAGGAGGATCATGTTGCCCTACAACAGGGTCAGGCGGTCCTAAGGCATGATATTATGGATCATCGAGGCCTTGTGAAACACAAGTTCAAGAAAGTGACTCGTATGCTGAAGACTATCCTATGCTGTCTGCAGGATAAGGGTGCCCCTCCTCCTTCGCCAGATTTGGATGCCTAGTCATCCATGGCATTGTTCTGTAGCTTGTTTTGGTTACTGCTTTAGGTTATGTTTGTGTTCTAGTTGCTGGATCTAGTAGTGTAGTAGTTATTTCAGTGTTTGAACCTTGGGTTGTATTAGTTCGCATGCATCTGTTGTCATGATTCATGTAACTCTGTATTCCATGTATTAAGATAAATTTTGCTAAATGAAATGAATGAAGTTGCTTTAAGTTGTGTATGAATGCTACGTATTAAGTTTGTGTGTATGCTGAATCTGACCTGAGTTGCACCCTATGTCATGTAGGGCATGCCACGAAAGGTCACGCGGAGCACAGCACGCCTCGCACTCACTGATATGATAGATCAGGCACCTCTCCAGATAGATGGTTATACGGACCCCGGATTGGGCCCTATTCGTGAGACTATTCCTGAGTCTCAGTCTTCTCTTGGTCCTGTAGTTGGACTACCACCGTACAAACCACTGGTTCATGAGCAGAACCGTGCATCATCTTCGACGTAGCATGTGCCTGAGCCTTCTCCACCTGCTGATAGTTTGGAGCAGTTGATGATGATGATGCAGCAGCAGCACCAGCAGCTCTTGGCTACTATAGCAGAAGCCCTAACTCAGGGTGGAAGTGCTGCTCCACCTTCACCATCTGTACGTCCTGCTGAGACAGTAGGGCCTTCTGATCAGGATGAGGGTGTGCCTCCCCCTGCACCTGCTACATACCCTACGGGGAATCTGGGTACGTGTGGTCTACTAGAGCGATTCCAGCGCTTGAGGCCTCCTACCTTTATTCGTTCTCACAGACCCGAGGACGCAAAATATTAGCTCGACCGCATCTCCAAGATGCTGAGGATGCTGCATTATACCGAGCAGGAGCAGGTCGAGTTGGTCGCCTTTATGTTTGAAAAGGAGGCAAGCCTGTGGTGGGATAGTGTATTGCAGACTATTGCGGTTAGATATATCTGGACCTGGGCAGATTTTGAGTTCCGCTTCCACGAGAAGAACTATCCCCAGACGTACCGGCACGAGAAGGAGAATGAGTTTTTACGCCTCAGACAGGGAAGCATGACAGTGACTGAGTATGAGCATCATTACACGGAGTTGGGCCGCTACGTTCCTACGATCCTTGCCGACGCACAGATGCGGATGCAGCGCTTTTCTGAGGGCCTGCGCCCTAGTATTCGCTTGAAGATGTGCTGTATTAGCATACCCTCCTATGCTGAGCTGGTACACATGTCTATGCGAGCCGAGCAGGATGGGGATCGGTTGGCACGTACTTGTGGGCCTATGGTCCATAGGCCTCAACCAGATATGCCGAGCAGGCCATTCCTCGGCAAGAGGTCTCGCACAGATTCTCCTCCCAGGATTTCAATGCCACCAGTTTCGATGCGGCGACCGGGCTTGACTTGTACCTACTGTGGGAAGCCAGGCCACCCAGCGGAGAGCTGCTTCATGCGTATAAGAGACAGTGGATTCTCGCTGTCGCAGAAGATCGATCGCATTCGTCCCCAGGCCATTTCAGCACCACCCCTGCGTACTATCCCTGCACATCCATCCTTCCGACCCCCTCCACCTTGATTTAGGCCGCCTTAGCGACCTATGGTGCCTTAGCCCAATCGGCCTCAGCAGGCAAGTGTTCGTGCGCTTACAACAGAAGAGCCAGAGACAACACCTATGGCCTTCGAGGTCACTGCACATGTTCAAGGTACTCCTGTCTTCTTATTGGTGGGCACTGGGTCCACTACCTCCATCATTCCATGTGCGGCAGTTAAGTGTCTAGCTTTATATGCTACTCCCACGAAGGACATGAAACTCACTACTGCTACGGGGACTTTTTCGGATATCACACGGGTGTGTGAGGGTTGCTCAGTAGACTTGGGTCGCAGGACGGTATTTGTTAACCTCATTGTTGCTCCACTATGGCACTATGACATTATCCTCGGTATGGACTAACTCACCGAGATGAAGGCAGAGATTGATTGTGATAATCGGGTCGTGACAACCAGCGGACTTGAAAGTACAGTCTTTACTTTTTCAGTATAGGTTAGTTGGACATGTCATGTTGGATGTTACGTCGCTTTACTAGAGCATGTTGATGGCCCGACATTAGGAAACATGCTAGTAGTTCGGGAATTTTCAGATGTGTTCAAGATGATCCCTGGATTACCTCCTCAGCGTGAGATCGATTTTACTATTGATCTTGTACCCGGTGCGACCCCCATTCATTACCTATGTATCGAATGCCTCCATGTGAGATGGAGGAACTGCGGAAACAGATTAACGGACTCGTAGAGAAGGGCTTCATACGACCCAGTGTGTCTCCTTGGGGAGCACCTGTGTTGTTTGTCAAGAAGAAGGATGGATCGCTACGATTATGTATTGATTATCGTAGGTTGAACCAATTGACTGTGAAGAACAAGTATCCTTTACCCAGGATAGACGATCTGTTTGATCAATTGAAAGGGGCGTGCTACTTCTCGAAGATTGATTTACAGTCAGGGTATCATCAGTTGCGCGTCAGGGAAGAGGATGTACAGAAGACGGCCTTCAGGACCAGTTTTGAGCATTACGAATTTCTTATGATGTCATTCGGTCTTATGAACGCACTGGCCTTGTTCATGGATTTGATGAACCGTGTATTTTGGCCATTTTTATACCGATTTGTCATCATGTTTATCGATGACATCCTGATATACTCTACGAGTCAGGAAGAGCACGAGGAACACCTACAAGTCGTCTTAGATACGCTGAAGAAGCACCAGTTGTTTGTACAGTACAAGAAGTGCGATTTCTGGAAAGAGGAAGTCAAGTTCCTGGGACATGTGGTGTCCAAGGAAGGGATATCAGTTGACCTTGCTAAGGTAGCCGCGGTTCAGGACTTGAAGCAGCCAGGTTCGGTTACTGATGTGAGGAGTTTTCTTAGTTTGGCAGGCTACTATCGACGATTCATTCAGGATTTCTCGAAGATAGCGAGACCGTTGTCTCAGTTGACATGGAAGAATCTGAAGTTTGCCTGGACTGAAAAGGCGGAAGCAGCTTTTTAGGAGCTAAAGGACAAGCTGACGTCCACCCCTGTGCTAGTATTGCTAGAGCAAGGGGTCAAGTATACTATATACACCGACGAGTCTCACGTTGGTTTGGGTTGTGTCCTTATGCAGAAGGACAAGGTGATCGCATATGTCCCAAGATAGTTGAGGAAACACGAAGAGAATTACCCCACGCACGACCTCGAGTTAACAACGGTCATATTGTATTAAAGCTCTAGAGACATTACCTCTACGGAGAGGAGTTTGAGCTTTTTTGCGACCACAAGAGCCTTCGCTATATATTCACTCAAAGAGACTTGAATATGAGGCAGCGACGATGGATGGAGACCTTGAAGGATTTCAAGTTCGAGGTTTCCTACCATCCTGGAAAGACTAACCTTGTGGCAGACACATTGAGCCGCAATAAGGTGATAGTATTTGCGGCTCCGCTGATGGTTGAGGAATGGCATATGGTGGAGTTCGTACTGGACTTCGAGCAGAAACTCACCATGGAGGAGCCATTCGTGAGTGTCATGCACATTCGGGTGCTGTCACTTATGGATGACAGGATTATCGAGGCCCAGAAATGCGATGCGCGACTGTCTGAGCTTCGAGAGCAAGCTAGCAATGACGAGGACTCCGAGTGGAGAGTTGGCACAGATGGAGACTACGATATTGTGGCCGCCTATGCATCTCAGACATTCATAACTTGAGGCAGGAGATTCTCGAGGCTACCCACAGATCGAAGCTTACGATGCATCCTGGTAGCATGGAGATGTATCAGGACCTGAAGAGGTCGTATTGGTCGGACAATATGAAGGCTCATATAGCGGAGTATGTCTCCAGTTGTCTCACGTGCCAGCAGGTCAAGGCTGAACATCGCCGACAGCCTGGACTGCTTCAGCTCATGCTCATAGCTAAATAGAAGTGGGACTTCATCTTTATAGATTTTATATCGAGGCTGCCGAAGACGAGGAAGGGACATGACTCCATCTGGGTGATCGTCGACCGGTTGACAAAGTCAGCTCATTTCCTTCCAATCAGAGTTTCGAACTCTGCAGACGAGTTGGCCAGGTTGTACATTAAGGAGATAGTGCGTCTGCATGGAATTCTCTTAGAGATTGTGTCAGACAAAGACACGCGATTCACGTCTATCTTCTGGACTCGTATTCAGGAAGCGATGGGTGTAAAGTTGAAGTTCAGTACTGTGTTCCTCCCACAGACAGATGGGCAGACGGAGCGAGTGAATCAGATTTTGGAGGATATACTGCGGGCCTGTGTTTTGGACTTCAAGGACAGTTGGGATGACTGTCTCCCGTATGTAGAGTTCGTCTACAATAACAGTTTTCAGGCGAGTATTGGTATGACTCCTTACGAGGCCTTGTATGGGCGCCCTCGCCGAGTGCTGCATTACTGGGCAAGGGTTGGCGAGCACAGTTTGATTGGCCCAGAGTTAGTACAGGCGACCTCAGAGAAGATCGATATTATCAGGCGTCGACTTCTTACAGCGCAGAGCAGACAAAAGAATTATGCCGATATGAGGCGGCGACCGCTTGAGTTTGAGGTTGGAGACCATGTATTTCCCCGAGTTTCCCCCATAAAGGGAGTTCTTTGGTTTGGCAAGAAGGGGAAGCTTACGCAGCGGTTCATTGGCCCATTCCAGATACTTGACCGAGTGGGCGTGGTGGTATCCGCCTGGCTTTACCCACTCCACTTAGGGGTGTGTATAACGTGTTTCATGTTTCCATGCTAAAGAAGTACGTTCCTGATCCTTCCCATATCATCAAATGGGAGCAGGTACAGTTGAACGAGGATGCTACATACGTAGTGCATCCAACGCGTATCATAGACAGGAAGGAGCAGGTGTTGCGTAGCAAGGTCATTCCACTTGTGAAGGTACTATGGACACATCAGACAGAGGAAGAGGCTACTTGGAAAACTGAAGCCGAGGTCAGAAAGAACTACCCTCAGATTCTCGAGGAGTACGAAAAGGTACTAATTTTGAGGATAAAATTTTTCTTTAAGGGGGGTAGATTGTAACGTCTCAGAAAATTCTGTACAAATACCTGAGTACCACCTCAGGTAGAAATCACTCAGGATCAAATCCTTTAAGAATTAGACAAAGTTAACTAAGTGCTAATCTAGATTAGCTATAAAATCTGCTTGAAGCACTTTAAATATGATCTGCAAGACCCAAAACTTGTAGAATCATTGACGCTAGGTTACCCTAAAATCTAGGATCAATATAATTACCCAGTTGCTCTCGGGAGCACATTAAAATTCCGTATCAGATCTGGACCGCATGTCGAAAGTTTGATTACGACGAAATTATATAATTAGGACCGCCTTGTTGGGCTTGACAACCATCTCGAAAATCAAATCCAGATTGTGTCCAGGGGCTATTCACTTGAGCCCGGAGTGAAGAGTGTGAGAAAATGTGGATTCCTTTAAGAATTAAACATAATTTAAGTAATTTGAGACCTGTCACTTGCAGGCTTGATATAAGCAATCAGATCGTCAGAATCTAACCTAAATACACCCTCGGATCAGGGGAAATTTCATACACATGGTAGTGTACTTGTAACCCTGATCGAGTTCCGGTGACCGTTGAACTAAAATTGGTCCGCCACATGTGATCTGGGAACTCGACTGGAATGAAAACTTAACTCGACCAAGATCCAAGGTCGGTTAAGTCTGACCTTTGGCTCAAGAGGGGGCTATGAAAATGCTCCATTGAGCTGAAACAGATGCCCTTTGGACATAACCTAAGTATACCTTGGCCCTAGGGCAATTTCCATCAGTTTTAGGCCTATATAAGGACCTTAAACCCTCTCTCATTCACTCCATACGAATTTGAGAAAACCCTGGAGAGAGAAGAGAGTAAAGAGAGAGAAAGTGTGAGAGAAGTTGGTGTCCTTCCTAGGAATCGATCCCTGCTATCCTACGTGTCTATCCATCACAATTGTATCGGCTTTCCAACGATTCTGATTTCGTTTTCGGTTAAGAAATCCTAACCCTAATCAGTTCTAGAGATTCAATTAGTGTAAGTGATGAAATAGCTAACCTATTTCATGTCATAGGTTGTAGTATAAGTGATGAAATAGCTAACCTATTTCATGTCATAGGTTGTAGTATAAGTGATGAAATAGCTAACCTATTTCATGTCATAGGTTGTTGTTCTAACCGTTGATAAAGACTTGGTGTTAAACTAAGTCCGTTACTCACTTCTACGGCATAAGGTGCGGACTATAGACATATAGGTTAAGGTTTTCAAAGCTTTCAATGTCAGATAATGATAGATTCATGATCTGGGTGTTATTTCACATGCAAAATACGATGTTCGTTTTACGATTCGGTTACGTATACAAATTATCTCGTTTAGTGCATTCTGTATATTTGTAGAAAATACCGTATACGTACAAAATATGAAAGTGTGTTTGCCATGATAAATTACTGTATGTATATGTTATATATGTGTATAATACTTACGCGGCGAAAGGATTCGCCCTAATACATGTTTTGGCTAATATACGTTATGTATGTTAAATGAGTGTATTCTAAGTGTTTGTGAAAATGCTTGTAAGAGTAAGTACTTAGATGATAGTACTTAGGGTAGGTGTTGAGATAGGATTCTCAACTACCTTAGAGATATATATGATTTCCTCCATGTTAGTTGTTTAACTTAATCGCTTACTTATGAAATGTATGTGTATGTATTGCCTGTTTATATTGTGATTTGTAACATACTTGTTAACATGTTTGAATTGCTTGTTAATTCTACTTTAACTACTATACATGCTTTCTGATTACAGATTGAATGTGATTGGGGCTATGTTATAGTCCAGGCAATCGGTAACAGGTTTGAAGTCATGGCTGAGATTCATTCGCCAGCTAGGACGTGCTTGACAAACCCGAGTCGTGTGTTGGTCGTTAGCAGTGGTTAGGCCATACGAAGTACTTGTGCACTTCATGTCGATCGATGTAATGTGCGCTCGTGCTAGTCAAGCCTGTCAAGTAACCCGATCCGCCATTGTATATTCACCATGTATGGACGCTATTGTTTGAACCTAAGGTACCAAACTCACCAGTGAAATCCTGTTTAACCTTTGTACCTCGATTCGCTAAGACTCATGAGCCGGACATGGTGGTATGGGACACCGTGGTCGACGTGTCCGCCTACGCTAGGGTGGTGAGCCTCCCCGTAGTGACCAGTAAGAAACACAGACTCGTGAGCCGAATACGGTGGTATGGGACACTGTATTCGAGCTGTCGGCCTACACTGATTGGTGACGAGCCCTTTGTAGTGACCTCGAGTATACTTTGAGTCTGCGTAGAGGTGACGAGCCTTTTCGTAGCATCCAGAGTATAAACTAGGCCTGCACTGATTGGTGACGAGCCCTTTGCAGCGACCTAGAACCGCAACATCGCATGAGATTTACTAGGACTGACGACCCTAGAATAGATCATTGGTTGGAAAATGAAATAAGGGAGGTACCTTAGTTTCCCAATCCTGTTGTATGAAAAGGATTAATAAGAACTTGGTAATCATATGCATGCATCGCATTACACGTGCGTTCAGAGGTTGCAGGTCAAGTACTGAGGCAGTGTTGTCATGCACAAATGTGAGATGAAGTCTCTGAGGGAGCGTAGGCGAGGGCATGCATCATACATCCATACCATTCTTGCATTAACAACAGTACTTAGGAATGTGTGATTTACTCTTTTATCATTACTGCTTGACTGAATTGATAACATGTTAACCTATGCTTTATTGTTCCACTGAGTTGATCACTCACTCCCATGTTACGGGACAGTGTTTTAAACACCAACCATATTCTGTCTTGATTTCAGATGATGGTGTGACTCCCGAGGCAGAGCCTGATTACTACGACGATCAGGATGAGTACTCTTACATGCAGTTCTCTGATGGATTCGCATAGGCTCTCCTGTTCAACGGGGCTACAGGGTTTTATCTCAGTTGAACTATTTTTGATACTTTTGACTTTTGTAACATCACATGTAATATTTTAAGTATACAATGACTCAGTGTTATATTCATACTCTGGAGACCGATTCTGATCTTTTGATTTGCATACGTTTATTTATATTTCTCAGTCTTCCACTTGCGTTTTACAACTGATCTGGAGTATGAATTACTGTTTTGGTATAATCTCACTCATGATTAATGCACTAACACAGATAACAATGAATCATAAGCATATATGTTGCATAAGTGATGTTTTGGAACTTGGGAGTTGAGTTACTACTCGACCCCCGATTTTCAGGGTGGTAAAAAATGTTCCTGAACTCCATGAAAACCAGAATAGCATTTGGTCTCACCAGTTCAGACATTAGAACCTTCCGCGACTTGGTTATAAAAGCACATGCTCTTTAATTAATGACTCGGAAGATACTGGCATTCAATTATGAAATGGTTAGAAGAGGACCTCAGAATTTGATCACAAATTGATCACGAATAAAGGAACCAGGAATCAAGGGAATTGAAAGGCAAAAGAGCGGAAAGGAGAGAAGAGCCGAGTCACCCCAGAGGGAGGTTTTATACAAGAGACCCCGATCATTGAATTCTCATGAGGGTTTCGCGTTTGAAAAGGAGGGCATACTCCTCATGATGAATCACTTGCTAAAAGCTGGAATAATTGAATTGTCGCTATCAAAACGTCCCGAGGAGGCATCTAAAATAAAGGAAAGAGACTTCTGTCATTATCACCACCTAGTAGGGCATCCGACAGAAAATTGTTATACACTAAAGTGTATTATACAAAGGATGATAAACAAAGGCAAAATAATAGTCAGAAAAGAGAAAGAAAGGGACAGAAGAGCAACAACAAATGTACTCACCTTAGGAGAGGATTGTCAAGAGAGGACAAGGGTGAATGATAAAAAAATAACAGGAAAAGTTGTCGTAGCTACCTTGCGATCAGGGAAGAAGGTGGCTAGCCCACCAAGTTCGAAAAATGAAAAAGCAAAGATGGAAGCAATCAAGAGTCACGACAGCAACAATAACAGTGGTGAAAAGGAAAAGTAAAAGGATACAGGGAAAGTGACTTATGGCATTATAAGTCACTTGAAAGGCATCTCGACCCGATTAAGTGTTTAAGACGCTTTGAAGTTGTCAGAAAACTCTCGACAAAGCCTAATTAAAGCCTTATCTGATGAAAGTATAAGGGAAGTGTTGCTGACTGAATTAGAAAGTGAGAAACGAGAAGATTGTCTTCCAGTTATCTCCTTCTCCAATGAAGACCTAGCCTGTGATGAGGAACATAATAGGTCATTGATGATAATGGGTCATATTCGTGGTAAACAAGTAAAAAGGATAATGCTCAATAATGGGTCCACCGTAAACCTGTATCCATTAACAATGCTGAGTAAATTGGGTTATCGTTGCTCGAACCTACGCCCTAATGGAATGATGATACAAGGCTTTAATCAAGATGGACAGTGTGTACTTGGGAAGATCACGATAATATTGGAGATAGGAGAGCTAACTATGAATGTCGTCTGCCATGTTATAAATGTAGTGACTACATATAATCTCCTTCTGGGAAGACCGTGGATGCATCAGTATGGCATCATACCTTCTACCCTGCACCAGTGTTTCAAATACTGCAAAGACAGGGTACAACATAAAGTGTTAGCCGATGTAAGACCATATACAGAAGCTGAAGCTTTCTTCGTAGATGCGAGTTATTATGATGCATTCGCTAGCAAGGAAGAAAAAGAGAACGATGAGAACAAAAACCAAGAAAATGCTTGCATGGAAATGGTGAAAGAAAGGGGAACAAAATCGCATGTAACAGAGAAAGCAAAGAAGAAGTTCTATTTTGTCCCGAAACATCTGCAACAGTTAGGGCAACCACCGTTAACTTTGCTATTGACGAACAGTTGGAGATTCTGCAATCAAATTGTATAGTACCACTCCCCTATGCTGAGAGGAGTAGGTCGTTTCCCCTCATTCTGAAAGGTTTGTGTTAAACCCAGTGCAAGGTATCCAAAACCGATCGAATTCTATGCTCCATCAGAAATGAAACAAGATGAAACATTCAGCAGTGGGGTGGGAAATGGAAGCTTAATGTGAAAAGAGCTTGAAAGATATAGTTTAGTAAGTCAAAAAATGTAACGCCCTGAAAATCGGGGGTCGAGCATAAACTCAACTCCCGAGTTCCAACGCATCACTTATGCAACAAAATGAATGATGATTGAATGTGATCGGTATTAGTGCAATGAACATGAGTGAGATTAAGCCAAAACAACATATCATACTCCAGAGACAGTTAAATTTGCAAGCGGAAGACTGTGATAGATAGATAAAATATATAAACTGTGGTGGGTCTCTAGAGTATGATAAAGTTATCAGGTTAAATAATTACAAGTATGATTTTAAATTATACCAAGTTGTGTAGTGTGATCTAGTGAACATCCCTGTAGCCCCGACAATCAAGGCACGACTCTCACGAAGCCGCCAGAAAACAGCATATACGAGGAAGCATTCTCGTCGTCATAGAAGTCCGGCTCCGCCTCAGAAGTAGCGTCGCCATCTGCAATCAGACAAAGTCTGGTGGATATTCAGAACACCGTCCCGTATCGTGGGAGTAAGTGATCAACTCAATGGAACAATAAAGCATAGGTTAACATGTTATCAATACAATCAAGCAGTAATGATAAAGCAATAAATCAAACACTCCTAGTTACTCTGATTAATGCAAGTATGAATGCAGGTATGATGGATGCCCTCACCGACATACTCCCTCATGCGACACCATCTCACGTTCGCGGCATGCTTACATCCCACAGTGCTCCACATCTTCCAGGCACATGCGATGCATGATGAGCATGATTACCGAGTTTTTAATTAATCCATTTCAAACAGCAGGATTGGGAAACTAAGGTACCTCCCTTGTATCATTCCCAAACATGATCCATTCTAGGGTCGTCAGTCCTAGTTAATATCAGACGATGGTGTGGTTTCTAGGTCACTACAGAGGCTGCCAGGGCTGTTACACACAAAGGTTGCACCACTCCCCCATCACCCCTTAAACGATTCATCACTATACAGAAACAGGCCTAGTTCATACTCTATATATCGCGGCGAACCCTAAGCCGCACTACGACTTCAGAATATGCTCGCGGTCACTACAAAGGGCTGCCAGGGCTGTTACGCACAAAGGTTGCACCACTCCCCCATCACCTTATCAATGTAGGCCGACAACACGAATATAGTGTCCCATACCACCATAATTGGCTCACGAGTTAAGTTGCTCACTGGTCACTACGGGGAGGCACGTAGCCCCAGCGTAGGCCGACAGCTCGACCACGGTGTCCCATACCACCATGGCCGGCTCATGAGTCTTAGCGGATCGAGGTACCATGGTTAAAAGGGTTTTCACTGGTAAGTTTGGTACCCTAGGTTCAAGCAGTAGCGACCAAACATGGTGAACATACATTAGACAAATCGGGTTACATGACGAGCTCGGCTAGCTCGAGCGCACAACAAGTTGAACGACATGAAGTGCATAAGCACTTCGCGTGGCCAACCACTATCGCCAACCGAAGTACGACTCGAGTTCGTCGAACACATCTCACGTGGCGACATGAAACTCAACCACGATCTCCAATCTAGTACCGATTGTCTGGACTATAATCATAGCCCCAAGCACAATCAATTGTCATCCATAACATGTGGAGTAAAGCATGATAAACAAAGTAATTCAAGCATGATAAATAAAGTAATTCAAACATGATAAATAAAGTAATTCAAACATGCTAGTAGGCATGTTATAAGCATATTATAAAGCATGTTGTAAAACACTACATTAATAGGAATACAAACACATGTATTGCAAGTAAGTGGTTTAAGTGATCAACCTCATGGAGGTAATCATACACGTCGTTAGGGTAGTTGAGAATCCAATCTCAACACCCTCCTAAGGCATCTACATCCAAACACTTACTCACTCAAGCATTTCCACAAACACTTAACATACATTATTTCACATACTTGGTGTATGTTAGCAAACATGTATTAGGGCGAGTCCTTTCGCCAAGCAAATAATTTACGCATATATAGTATATTTATACAATAAATAATCATGGCAAACATATCTCTAAAATACATATGTATATAGTACTTTCTACAATACAGTATTTGTACATACATGGTGTATATTGGTAAACAAGTATTTCGGCGAACCCTTTCGCCAAATGAGTATTTTATCCATACATCATATATCCATACGACAAATAAACATGTCAAACACATTTCCAAAAAAATACGTATATGGTATTTTATACGAATACCTAGAGTATGTGAAATTCCATATTCTACAATTCTAATCGAAACAGAAAACGGAAAGCACTTTGTACATGTACAATTGCATGCAGATCATGAATCTATCATTATCTGACATTGAAAACATTGAAAACCGTAACCTATACACCTAAAGTCCTCACCTTGCCTCTTGGAATCTCAACGAATCAGCAAGGTTGGAAGAGCTTCCGTATTCGGGAGTTTTCTAGCCTAAGGAGTGAAATCGGTTAGCTATTTCACAACCTAAAGCCTATACACCTCAAATCAGATCTAGGGTTAGGGTTTCTCACCTTAAAACGGAGTTGATATCGCCGAGAAAGCAATGAGAATTAGGCGGTGGAGCCCGAACAGCAGCAGGGAGTTCCTCCCACATCTCCCACACTTTCTCTCTCTTTTCTCTCTCTCAAATCCAAATTCGTATGGCTGCCATGAGAGAGGGTTTAAGGTCCTTATATAGCCCAAAAATTTACCAAAATAGACTTCTGGACAAGTTTCACCTAGGTTATAGCCAAAGTGGAACTTTTTCAGCTCAACGGAGGACTTCTGGCTGGCCTCCTTGAGCCAAAGGTCGGACTTAAGCTCACTAACTCTGGATCTACGTTCTATTAAGTTTTCGTTTCGGTCGGGATTCCAGATCACGCGTGGCGGACCAGTTTCAGTTCAACGGTCAGCGGATCTCGATCGGAGATGCCGAGTACATGTAAATGAGTATGAAATTTCTCCTGATCCGAGGGTGTAATTTGGTCTGATTCTGACGGTCTGGTTACTTAAAATTGATCCGCAACCGACGAGTCTCAGATTACTATTCAAGATATTTATTTTGTAAAGAAACATGTGTTTTCACACCCTCTCGCTCCGGACTCAAGCGAACAGCCGTGGGACATCGGCTGGATTTGATTTTCGAGATGGTTGTCGAGCCCAGCGAGGCGGTCCTAATTCCTTAACTTCGTATTATTTGGACTCCCGACGTGCGGTCCAGATCAGATACAGAGTTTCGAGATGCTCCCGAGAGCAGCCGGGTAATGAGATTGATCCTAGATTTTAGGGTAACCTAGCGTCAATGATTCTACAAGTTTTGAGTCTTGCAGATCGTATTTAAAGCGATTCAAAGGGATTTCGTAGCTAATCTAGTTTAGCACTTAGTTACTTTGTCTCATTTTTAAAGGATTTAGTCCTGTAAGATTTTTGTCTGAGGTGGTACTTAGTCCTTTGTAGTTTGTATATAAAGTGATCCAAGGTATAATACTTAACTAGTTTAAGATAGTGTCTAGGGTGAAAGTGCTTTGAAAAATTGAAAGAACAAGGTAGTGAAGGGTAGGATTTGTGAAGGAAATGGGTTAAGGAGCGATTTTAGACTGTGGGATTCAGTTCTGACAAGTTAATAAGGTGTTAGGATCGACCCATCGCCTAAGGACGTCTAATCCCAGGTTAGGAAAAATCCGGGGTGTTACAAAAAATCATGAAGAAAATGTGCTTTCACCATGAAGAACCCGTTGGTTTAAATTATGGAAAAGGAATTCAGATTCTAGTCGGGGCCAATCAAAAGAAGCGAGAAAAATTCTGAGGACTGGGGGCAAAATCTTCCGTGAATATGGTGATGGCCGACCAAATAGTAAAAATGGACCTTGATATAATCAGCAAGCCAGAGACAACTCCAAAGCAAATGGAGGATGGGGGGCAACCGATGATCGACAACTTGAAAGAGATAAATATAAGCACAGAGGAAGAACCACGAAATACTTTCTTAAGTGCCAAATTATTAGAAGAAGAAGTCGATCATTACATTAGTCTCTTAAAGGAAAATAAAGATGTCTTTCCTTGGACGTACGTAGAAATGCCAGGTCTAGAGCCGACGGTTATGAAGCATCGATTGAATATCTCTAAAGACAAAAAACCCATTAAGCAAATACAGAGACGGCTTCACCCAGATCTGGTTCTCAATATAGAAGAAGAAATAAGTAAACTGATAAAGGTGGGGTTCATCAGAGAAGTTAAATATCCTAAGTGGATATCAAATATAGTCCCAGTAAAGAAAAAGAATGGGCAAATTAGGGTTTGCGTTGACTTCAGAGATTTGAATGAAGCGTGTCCAAAAGTTGATTTCCTGTTGCAGATAACCGAAATGTTAATTAATAGTACCACGCAGTATGCTGTCATGTCCTTTATGGATGGCTATGCTGGCTACAATCAAATATGAATGGTGCCTGAAGATGAGGAGGCGACAACTTTCAGAACTCCATTGGGGATATATTGTTATAAGGTCATGCCGTTCGGCCTCAAGAATGTAGGAGCAACGTATCAGAGGGCAATGCATAACATATTTCAAGACATGATGCATAAGCATGTTGAGTGTTATGTGGACGACTTGGTGGTCAGGTCAAATCATCATGAGGAGCATCGTGAACATTTGGTGTTGGTCTTCCACTGAATTGGAAAGAAACAGTTGAAGATGAACTCGGCTAAATGTGCGTTTGGAGTGTCGTCGGGAAAATTCCTTGGTTTCGTGGTAAGATACAGGGGTATCGAAATAGACCCAAAGATAGTTAGAGCTATCCAAGATATGCCTCCTCCAAAAACGTTGAAAGAGCTAAAAAGCTTGCAAGGAAAGTTAGCATATATCCGTAGCTTTATCTCAAAACTAGTACGAAGATGCTAGCCATTTTCTCATCTGATGAAGAAAGGAACAGAATTCATATGGGATAAATCCTATCAGAATGCCTTTGATTCAATAACAGAATTGTTGACATAGCCTTCGGTATTAATAACCCCCAGTCTAGCAGCGGTGTTGTCTTGCCCAGATTGAAGCCCCCTACAAGTAACAATCGAAGAACAGAGATTCTTGCCTTCTGTAAGGGTGATTGGTGAAACAACGGAAGCCCTACCCGTATCATGCTTAAAAGTGATAATAGGTGATTGGCATCAGCCTTTCGTCGACTATCTCAAATAGGACATCTTGCCGGACGATCTAGAAGCGAAATCACAAATTAAGCAGAGAGTAAAAAGATTCATTTTGTGCAATGAGGAATTATACAAAAGATCTTATAATGAAATATTATTGCGATGCCTAAACAAAGAAAAAGCAAGCCAAGTGTTACGCGAGGCACATTCTGGGGAATGCAGGGCCCATCAAGCCAGGAGGAATCTATTCCACCGAGTGCACTGGATGGGATATTACTGGCCAACAATGTTTAAAGATGCGATAGATTATGTGAAATGGTGCCATGAGTGTCAAATCCACGGAGACATCATACATGTCCTTCCTGAAGACCTTCATCAGTCAGCTACTTCTTGGCCTTTTCCCGCGTGGGGACTTGATGTCATTAGCCCCATAAATCCACCATCTTCTAAAGGAAAACAATATATATTAGCAGCAATAGACTATTTCTCCAAATAGATGGAAGCAGTGGCACTATGGAGTGTTAAAGAGAATGACGTTGTTAATTTCATTCAGTATGCGATAATATATCGTCATGATATCCCTAAGAGAACCATTACAGATAATGGCACTCCTTTCAAGAACAGGGGAATGGAGAAGTTATGTCAAAAATTTGAGATTTGTCAGTCATTCTCAACACCCTATTATCCACCAGTCAATGGGCTAGCTGAAGCATTCAATAAGACGATTGTAAAAATATTGAAGAAAACGGTGAGCGGGAATAAGCGTGACTGGGATGAAAAACTACAGGAAGCTCTATGGACCTATAGAACAACGCATCATACAACGACATAGGCTACCCCATATTCGCTAGTTTATGGTGTGGAGGCTGTCGTACCGATCGAGATACAAGTCGCTTCACTAAGGGTATCAGTGCATCAATTAATTACAGATGATGAAAACGCAAAGATACGGCTGAAAGAATTGGATTTGCTTGATGAAAAAAGGCTGGCAGCTCAGCAGCGCTTACAATTATATCAAGCCAGAGTTTCTGTCGCCTTTGATAAAAAGGTTAAACACCGATCTTTCTGAAAAGGGGATTTAGTTTTGATGTTGAAAAGGGCAATAGTTGTCACTCAAAGAACAGGGGGTAAGTTTGACCCTAAATGGATGGACCGTACGTAATAACTGAAGTTTATTCCAATGGAGCATACAGATGAATAGATCAAGACGGACAAGGCATCAGTATACCAATCAATGCTCACTTCATCCAGAAATATTACTCCTGACAGTAGGAGATGTTTTGATTTAGAAGATTATCAAGATAATTCTTTTATATCAAAAGGGGGCAATCACGGATGAAAAGATGAAATGATGAAATAGCATTTACAGGAACAACCTCATATTCTTTCTTAATAAGCAAAAGAGCTACGAAGGACAAAGTCATGTACTCCCTCCCATGAGAATGAATAAAAAGTGCAAACTTTACCGCTGAAGCATTGATGATTGCTACTGAGCATTGATTATCACCAAATGTCGATGATTATCGCCAGATTCACCGAACGTCGATGATTATCGCCAAACATCGATGATTATCACCAGATTCGCAGAACATCGATGATTATCACCAAGATTAGCAATTGTCACTGTCGTCATCAATCCCTCATATATGCTTATTTTATCAAAATTGCTATCATTGTTAAGCCAACACACTATGTTAAAATAATACAAATGTTCTTAGGACATCGTCAGCAATGGTGAAATATCAATTATTGATTTACTAGCAGTGGAACAGACTACGCAGCCAACCACATATAAAGTTGATGACGGTAATGACAGCTTACTTCTTAAGGCAGCCTAGCCAAGCCTTACATGGCCAACTATTGTAACGCCCTGATTTTTTTGCCAACCTGGGGTTAGACGTCCTTAGGCAATGAGTCAACCATAACATCTTAATTAACTTCTCAGACACTAATCCTAAAGTTTAAATGATGAAGAATAATAATAAAATTAAAATTTACTATAAATAGTGAATACATAAATAAATTGGGTTTGGGTTTTTAACCATTAAACTTTTGGAATATCATGAAATAAATAGATCAGCTCCTACTACCCCAAAATCATATATTGCATGTTGAATAACTCATTTTGGTTTGCAAAATACACCCGTTTTAAATATCGGGTGGCGAAACCACATCAAATGGACTCGGGGGCCCAAACAACGCAAATCGGAGGGATCCGAGGTGGGGTCTCGCACACATCCGATGTCCCTGAGGGAAGGGGGGATGGCATCCCTGAATTAGGGAGGCATCCCCCAACTGTCCAGCAACCGGGGATGTATCCCCGGCTCGTGGGCCGAGCAGGTCGAGCAGCGCGTTTGTTGCCCCGTTTTCTACAATTTTTTATCCGACTTCAAAAAGTCATATCTCCCTCATTATAACTTTAATTTATGTGATTCAAAAGTAAGATTGAAGCTTTGTAAGTCTATTTTCATATAAAAATAAATGAAAAATATAATAAAAATTTTAATATAGTTAAATATAGGTCGTCGTGACAACTGTCTGCAAATCATTATTTTGGACAGCTGCTGCTTCTGGAATTTTTAGAATTTTTTTACATTACGAAATCTAATGAAATTTGGTAAATATGAGGTAGACTTGATGATGAACTACTAAAAAAATAATTAAAATTATATACTAACTAAAATTGCCAACAAGGGGCATAAGACTGCCCTAGGACCATATTATATCATAATTAGGGCATAATTTGGTTAAGTACTAAACTGAATAATCAGTAGAATTAGCTTGAACCACTTTAAATACAAACTACAAGACCCAAAACTTGTAAAATCATTAACGCTACATTACCCTAAAATCAGGATCAATCGCTAAACTCAGTTACCCTCGGGAGCAGATTGAAACTCCATATCAGACCTGGACCGTGCATCGAAAGTTAGATGACCACGAAACTATACGATTATGACCGCCTTGCTAGACTTGACAATCATTTGAAAATCAACTCCAGATAGTATCCAGAAACATACACCTTAAGGCTGGAACGAAGTGTGTGAGAAACGCGAATACTTTAGGAATTGAACTTAGATTTAAGTGATTTGGGCCATTTTTTTGTGGGCCAAATCTAAAGTTTCAGACCATCAGAATCTGACCCAATTACACCCTCGGATCAGGAAAAATTTCATACACATGTCAGTGTACTTGTGGCCCTGATCGAGTGACGATGATCGTTGAATTGAAACTGGTCCTCTGCGGTCGATCTGTAAATCCAATCGGACCGAAAACTTAACCTAGGTCCAACGTTAGGGAGCTTAAGTCTGACAACATGCAGAAAAGGGTCCTCCCGAAGTGTTCCGTTGGATCGAAATTGTCACCCTTTGGCTATAACCTAAGTATACCTTGGCCCTGAGGCCATTTTCATCAGTCCTGGGCCTATACAAGGGCCTTAAACCCTCTCTCTCTCTCATTCCATACAAATTTGCAACCCTAATAGAGAGAAAGAGAGGAAAAGAGAGAAAAAGTGTGAGAGAAAGCGGGAGATCGTTCCCAAGATTCGATCCTGACGCTCTACGTGCTTAACCGCCATTCCTGTATTGCTACACGGGTGATTCCGATTCCGTTCTTAGGTAAGAAAACCTAACCCTAACCTGTTTTAGGGTTTCAAATAGTGTAAGTGATGAAATAACTAACCTATTTCATGCTATAGGTGGCCGTCGTGCCGTAGACAAAGACTTGACATACAAACTGATTTCGATTCGAGTTTACCGGCGAAAGGTGCAGATTATAAATGTTTAGGTTATCGTTTTCAAGGCTTTCAATATTAGAAATGATTTATAACTGGCTTGATTGCTATCACATGTGTTTAGATACGAGGGTTTCCGTGTATTATGTACATATATAAACTTTGTTGATTTATGATGCATTCCATGTGTTTGTTGAAATGTGTGAATGAGTATGGAATTGTGATTTATGGTCGCCATGTTTATTGACTGAGAATTCATGATTGTTATACGTAGGGTAAAACCTTGTAAAGGAATTTGTTATAATACATGTTATAATTACCATACTACATGTATATGATATGTGTAACTTAAGTGTTCGATAAAATGCCTGAATATGAAAATGCTTGTTTAAATGCATGTAATGAGGGTGTTGAGATAGGATTCTCAATTCCCTTAACTATGGTTGTAATATCCTTTATATAACTTATCTTACTACTATGTGCTGTATGGATGAAATGTTTGTGTATGATAATATGTGCAGTATGTGTGTGTTAAATTGCTCAAGTAAGATTTATATCTGATTTCAGTTGTCACATGCTGTTTGGGACTATTATATATGAATACTATTGTTTGGGATGTGATTGGGGCTACGAAGTAGTCCAGGTAATCGATAATTGTCTGCGAACGGTGGTTGAACTGCTTAACCACGATAGACACACCCTATGAATCTGAGTCGTACACTGCTTGTCAGCAGTGGTTAGGCCACGTGGAGTACTTACACGCTTCATGTTGATCGACTCGAAGTATGCTCGTACCAGTCGAGCTTGTCAAGTAACCCGGTTGACCCGATGTATGTTCACCATGTATGGATGCTACTGTTTGAATCTAAGGTACCAACTTACCAGTGCAAAACCTGTTAACCTTGGTACCTCGATCTACTAAGACTCATGAGCCGGGCATGGTGGTATGGGACACCATGGTCCTACTGTCGGTCTACGCTGGGGCGACAAGCCTCCCCATAGTGTCCAGTGAGCAACCCAAACTCGTGAGCTAAATATGGTGGTATGGGACATTGTATTCAAGTTGTTGGCCTACGCTGATTAGGTGACGAGCCCTTTGTAGTGACCTCAGGCATATTCTGAGATTGCGTTGAGATGACGATCCTTTCTATAGCAACCAGAGTATAAACTAGGCCTACAATGATCAGGTGATGAGCCCTTTCTAGTGACCTAGAACTGCGACATCGTATGAGGTTTACTAGGACTGACGACCGTGGAATGGATCATTATTTGGGAAATGATATGAGGGAGGTACCTTAAATTCTCAATCCTGCTGTATGAAAAGGTCTAATAAGAACTCGGTAATCACGTTCACGCACTGCATTGCATGTGCCTTTGGTCTTTGAGTTGAGCACAGTAGAAGGTATGCATGCCGCGACCGTGAGACGAAGTCGCAAAAGGAGTGTAGGTAAGGGCATACATCATTAATACATACCATCCTTGCATTAATCAGAGTACTTAGGGATGATTGTTGTATTGCTTTATCATTGCTGCTTGACTGAATTGATAACATGTTAACCTTTGCTTTATAGCTCCGCTGAGTTCATCACTCACTCCCATGTTCTGGGATGAATTTTAAACACCAACTAGACCCTATTATAGTTGCAGATGATGGTGATGCTTACGAAGCAGAGCCAGACTATTATGGTGATGAGGAGGAGTTCTCCTATATGCAACTATCAGGCGAGTCTATATAGACCATATTCTGATTAACGGGGTTACAGGGATGCTGATTAGACGTCATTACACTTGTTATTCTGTACTTTAGGAACACCCATGTATATTCATTTTGTTCAGTTTGGAGTATATATGTATATATTTAACCTGGTAACATGTTCACACTCTGGAGACTTATAACAGTTTATATATCTTATACATCTATCACAGTCTTCCGCTTGCGTAATTTAACTGTCTCTAGAGTATGATATGTTGTTTTGGTATAATCTCATTCATGTTTAAGACACTAATACAGATAACATTTAATCATCATTTTCTATGTTGCATAAGTGATGTGTTGGAACTAGAGAGTTGGGCTCCTACTCGAACCCCAATTTTCAGGGCATTACAAGATGGTATCAGAGCATGATTTGGATTAAACTGGACCTGGGTTATGGTAACATGATGCACACTGACGCACTCTAATTTAGGAAGGGGGCAATGGAATTTAGAGACGACATTAGGATCCCATGGTTTCTCCGACAGGTGAGACCGAATATTATAATTTAGTCCACAACGTATCTTCGATCACGTGAATCGACCTAGGTCACCTCTAGGCCGTCAGTCGACGGGTTTAAGTCATTAGTTGAGGAATTCTAAACCTGAAACGGATACGGGCGTATTGGACCACAAAAGAAAATGGACCCTAGGGCCCAAAGGACCCAAACCAAGAATTTCAAAGCAGAGTAATGAGAGTCAGGACCTTGAGAATGAGGATTATACAAACCACAATGACCATCAAATGGTGGGGCATTTAGAGTTTTGGACCTAGAGTCAGTACTCCTACATTTTGAAAAATCTGACAGTATAGGAAACCCAATAAATTAATGACGTGAACCCTATGGCCTCCTTAACTAGTATGGGCATATGTGAAGTGCTCGAGCGCAGATAACTTCAAGTTCGAGCAACTCGATTCCAATTAGATAACTTTTGATCCTAAGTGATAAAATAATTTCCCGTATTAGAAATGATATGAAATCATCTAGCATATGAACATAGACTTTAGATTACAACTATTGGATTACCGCTACTCCTAAATTAAGACTAGGCTAATAGTTATACTAAGGAATGTAAAAGGACTGATTATGCTAAGATAATCGAAATATAGACTTAATTATCTTGATTAGGTTAGAGTGAGACCTCGTTCCGTCGTTGAATCTCCTTAGTACTTATAGGCTTCTTTAATAACTCTTAAGAAGTTATTTTGATTTACAAACTAGTCACGTTCAGAGAAAACTTATATATCCCTCGGATTGATGTTAGGTCAAATCAATACACCCCTTAGAATTACCTTCCCAAGGACTTATTACAATCGGGAACATGAAGTAGAGAAACTATATATAAGCGAAGTATTCGAAGTTTGAATCGAATTCTCAATCCTGGTAGTTACCAATAAATTCAATGCTCTAATCAAGCAGAAGATCAGGATCAACTAGGATTAAGAACTGATAAGACAAATTTTCTGTCCTAGCTAGGCAGAAGGTCTATGTATCTGACTCAGACCCACTATAGAACTTTCCTTCCGCATTGGCCCGACCACTTATAAACAAAAGTTTATTACTTCGTCTTTAGGAGTGTTAAGAATATATGGCCAATAGAGATTTTTCTTTTTAGGCCTAAGAAATGTCTCAAATGGGCAACATACAGTTATGATTTAGGTTCCGAATCACAGACCATTCGGGCATACATATTGTGCATAAGAACTTAGAAAGATAGCTTGCCCGTTAACCTATTTTGTCCAAATTCCTTATGTACTAATAATCTATAGATTATCTTATAGTATTAAACCGGACCTGATTAGAAATGGTAAGTCAGGACCGTAGTAAAAGTCCCTCTTTGGTAGAATTAGACATCTTGCCACAAACTCACACCCGTCCTTGAAATTAACCACGACACCCATCATTTTTAACTCCTTTCTATAACCATAGGTACTATCATAGCACACATCATCGATGGGAGGAAAACTAATGTATTGAGAGACATTTCCCATTTCATGCCAAGGATAGTCCTAAATTACACCTTGTTCCGACATACGGATCAGGACATAGATTTTTGAGCCGTAAGAGTAGAAATAATTTTTAAGGGGGATAGAACATTATAAGCCCAATTTAGTTAGGTTAGCTAATACATCCGTTTGATAAAGGTTGCACAGGGGAAGCGTGGTGGGTCCCTGCCCCACCGGCCTAGGATTGAAGGAAATGGATCGATGCTGTGCATAGGGATAGGTCACTAAATAAGATTTGAATCTTCCTTAGAATGTAAATAATGAAGTCATTGAAAGAAAGCAATTAGGGTTCAAGTATTAAACTAATTCATATTAAAGAATAGGCCTAACAATGGGTACGAGCTGAATTACAATAACCGAGGTTAGTGTATCTACAATGTACTCGTTGAATACGGACCTAATAAGAGCCTTAGCCAATTTTAGGGTAAAAAAGTTTTAAGGAGGATAGACTAAAGTGAGCTAGACTAGCACAGATAGTATACACCTTACCATGCATATAAACTTAAAATCAATAAAAATTATGCAAATGAAAGCATAAAATCTTGACTTATTACCCTTAGACAATTTCGGGGACGAAATTATTTTTAAGGGGGGTAGATTGTAATGCCCTGGTTTTTTTGTCAACAAGAGGTTAGACATCCTCAGGCAATAGTCGATCATAACACCTTAATTAACTTCTCAAACACTAATCCTAAAGTTTAAATGATGAAAAATAATAATAATATTAAAATTTACTATAAATAGTGAATACATAAATAAATTGGGTTTTTGACCATTAAAATTTTAGAATATTATACAATAAGTAGGTGATTTGAATAGATCAGCTCCTCCTACCCCAAAATCATATATTGCATGTTGAACAACTCATTCCAGTTTGTAAAATACACCAGTTTTAAATATTGGGTGGCGAAACCACATTAAACGGACTCGGGGGCCCAAACGACGCAAATCGGAGGGATCCGAGGTGGGTCCCGCGCACATCCCGTGTCCCAGGGGGGATGGCATCCCCAAATTGGGGAGGCATCCCTTAACTATCCAGCAACCGGGCATGGCATCACTGAATCGGGGATGCATCCCCGGCCAACAAGCTAAGCGGCCCATTTGTTGCCCCATTTTCTATAATTTTTCATCCGACTTAGAAAAGTCATATCTCCCTCGTTATAACTCTGATTTAGGTAATTCAAAAGTCATATTGAATCTTGATAAGTCTAGTTTTATATAAAAATATAGTAAAAATTTTAAGGTAGTTAAATATAGGTCGTCGTGACAACTATCTGAAAATCATTATTTTGGACAGCTGCTGCTTCTGAAAATTTTAGAATTTTTTTACAGCACAAAATCTAATGAAATTGGTAGAGATGAAGTAGACTTGATGATGAACTACTAAAAAAATAATTAAAATTATATAATAATTAAAATTGCTAACAAGGGGCATATGACTGCCCTAGGACCATATTCTGTCATAATTAGGGCATAATTTAGTTAAGTACTAAACTGAATAATCAGTAAAATTAGGTTGAACCACTTTAAATACAAACTGTAAGACCCAAAACTTGTAGAATCATTAACACTACATTACACTGAAATCTAGAATCATTCTCTAAACCAAGTTGCCCTCGGGAGCACATTGAAACTCCTATCTGACCTGGACCCCGTATCGAAAGTCTGATGACCATGAAACTATACGATTATGATCGCCATGCTGGACTTGACGATCAACTCGAAAATTAACTCCAGATAGTATCCAGAAACGCACACCTTGAACCCGGAGTGAAGTGTGTGAGAAACGCGAATATCTTTAGGAATTGAACTCAGATTTAAGTGATTTGGGTCATTCACTTGCGGGCCAAATCTAAGGTTTCAGACCATCAAAATCCGACCTAATTACACCATCAGATCAGGAAAAATTTCATACACATCTTAGTGTACTTATGGCCCTGATCGAGTGACGATGATCGTTGAACTGAAACTGGTCCTCCACGGTCGATCTGTAAATCCGATCGGACTGAAACTTAACTTGACTTATATCCAATGTTAGGGAGCTTAAGTCCAACCACATGCAGAAAAGGGGCCTCCGGAAGTGTTCCATTGGACTGAAACTGTCACCCTTTGGCTATAACCTAAGTATACCTTGTCCCTGAGGCCATTTCCATCAGTCCTGGGCCTATATAAGGGCCTTAAACCCCCTCTCTCATTCCATACGAATTTACAACCCTAAGAGAGAGAAAGAGAGGAAAAGAGGGAGAAAGTGTGAGAGAAAGAAGGAGATCGTTCCTAGGATTCGATCCTAACGCTCCACGTGCTTAACTGTCATTCATGTATCGCTATACGGGCGTTTTCGATTCCATTCTTAGGTAACAAAACCTAAAACTAACCTATTTTAGGGTTTTAAATAGTGAAAGTGATGAAATAGCTAACCTATTTCATGCTATAGGTGGCCATCGTGCCATAGACAAAGACTTGACATACAAACTGAGTTTAATACGGGTTTACTGGCGAAAGGTACGGACTATAAATGTTTAGATTATGGTTTTCAAGGCTTTCAATGTTAGTAATGATTTATGACTGGCTTGATTGCTATCACATGTGCTTAGATACGAGAGTTTCCGTGTATTATGTACATATATAAACTATGTTGATTTATGATGCATTCCATGAGTTTGTTGAAATGTGTGAATGAGTATGGAATTGTGATTTATGCCTGCTATGTTTATTAACTGAGAATTCATGATTGTTGTACGTAGGGTGAACCCCTGTAAAGGGATTTGCTATAATACATGTTATAACTACCATACTACATGTATATGATATGTGTAACTTAAATGTTCGATAAAATGCCTGAATGTGAAAATGCTTGTTTAAATGCATGTAATGAGGGTGTTGAAATAGGATTCTCAATTCCCTTAACTATGGTTATAATATCCTTTATATAACTTATCTTACTACTATGTGCTGTATGGATGAAATGTTTATGTATGATAATATGTGCAGTATGTGTGTGTTAAATTTCTCAAGTAAGATTTATATCTGATTACAGTTGTCACATGCTGTTTGGGACTATTATATGTAAATACTATTGTTTGGGATGTGATTGGGACTGCGATGTAGTCCAGGCAATCGATAATTTTCTGTGAACGGTGGTTGAACTGCTTAACCACGATAGACACGCCCAACGAATCCAAGTTGTACGCTGCTTGTCAGCTGTGGTTAGGCTACGCAGAGTGCGTACACACTCCATGTCGATCTGCTCGACGTATGCTCATACCAGTCAAGCTTGTCAAGCAACTTGGTTGGCCCGATGTATGTTCACCATGTATGGACGTTACTGTTTGAATTTACGGTACCAACTTACTAGTGCAAAACCCGTTAACCTTGGTACCTCGATCCGCTAAGACTCATGAGCTGGGCATGATGGTATGGGACACCGTAGTCGTGCTATCGGCTTATGTTGGGGCGACGAGCCTCCCCGTAGTATCCAGTGAGCAACCCAGACTCGTGAACCGAATACGGTGGTATGAGACACTGTATTCAAGCTGTCGACCTACACTGATCAGGTAACGAGCCCCTTGTAGTGACCTCGAGCATACTCTGAGACTGCATTGAGGCGATGAGCCTTTCTGTAACAACTAGAGTATAAACTAGGCCTATAATGATCAGGTGACGAGCCCTTTGTAGTGACCTAGAACTACGACATCGTATGAGGTTTACTAGGACTGATGACCTTAGAATGGATCAATGTTCGAGAAATGATATAAGGGAGGTACCTTAGCTTCTCAATCCTGTTGTATGAAAAGGTCTAATAAGAACTCTGTAATCACGTTCATCCGCCGTATTCCATGTGCCTTTGGCATTGGAGTTGAGCACAGTGGAAGGTATGCATGCCGCGACCGTGAAACGAAGTCGCAGAGGGAGTGCAGGTGAGGGCATACGTCATTAATACATACCTTCGTTACATTAATCAGAGTACTTAGGGATGCTTGCTGTATTGCTTTATCATTACTGCTTGACTGAATTGATAACATGTTAACCTTTGCTTTATAGCTCCACTGAGTTGATCACTCACTCCCACGTTCTGGGACGGTATTTTAAACACCAAGCAGACCCTGTTGTAGTTACAGATGATGGCGATACTTATGAAGCAGAGCCAGACTATTATGACGATGAGGAGGAGTTCTCCTATATGCAGCTATCAGGCGTGTCTATATAAACCATGTTCTGATCGACGGGGTTACAGGGATACTGATTAGATGTCATTACACTTGTTATTCTGCACTTTAGGAATACCCATGTATATTTATTTTGTTCGGTTTGGAGTATATATGTATATATTTAACCTGGTAACATGTTCACACTTTGGAGACTTACAACAATTTATATATCATATACATCTATCATAGTCTTCCACCTACGTAATTTAAATGTCTCTGGAGTATGATATGTTGTTTTGGTATAATCCCATTCATGTTTAAGACACTAATATAGACCACATTTAATCATCATTTTCTATGCTGCGTAAGTGATGTGTTGGAACTCGAGAGTTGGGCTCCTGCTTGACCCCCGATTTTTAGGGCGTTACAACTGCACATAAGACCTATCGCTTTCGCCATTTGGGTAGCAGTGAGAAGCCAGTGGCCCTAAAAAGCCCGTGAAGGCCATCATGTGTATATCCATGTGAGCAATGGACAAACCCAGCGACTAAAAGCCATAAAATGCCAAAAAGTCATAAAACGGCCAGTCACATCTAAGACCAATGCCGTTTGTGAGCTCTCCGACACTGTCGTGGATGAGGACGAAAATACCCTCCCAGGAATGAGTCCGAACTCACAGACGAAGAAAACCCAGATCCCTGGTTTGATTTTGGGATTAACTCATGAGGAAGGGCATAAACCTACTCATTGATGGACCGACGACCTTGGATTTGGTACCTAAGGTAGCCTAGTAAAGCCTCGCGAACTCTAAAGAGTTACTATGGCCATCCCTGTGCGTAAATCCCACTCATGGCCGTGATTGCTCCAACTACTCAAAGCTTAAACTATGTGTGGCTATCTAACTAAACTGAAATCTAGCACCACCTATCAAAACATAAATCACACAGGGAAATCCCATATTGACAATCATAATATGTGGTGATTTTGTTAATAGTGCTTCCATGAAATATCATACCAAGATAACTGCACGAATGAATATGCTTAAAATGATTTATAATGTAGAAGTTTCTGGAAGAGAAAAATGTCTTGAAATAGCTTTGATAAAATTTTACAAGTTGTTTATACATCATAGCACAAAAAGAATGTTTACATATAATGCCTACAAATCTTTAGTTTTGTTCAAAATCTCTAAGTAATGCTGCAACTCTTCTTTCAATTGAGATTGTGCTACAACAGTTGTACACTCAGCTTCAAGGATCATGCTGGCCTGATTAGGAGTACCAACTAGTTCAGATTCCAAAGAAGCAGCAACTTCTCCACTCGTTGTCCGTTCAGCTTGTACGGTATCAATTAATTGATTATTTGTTTCAAGTTCCGCTATGATTTAACAAATAGTTATGTCTTCCGCTTCCCACTGACTCTTGAGTAATAGGATCTCCTTCTCAAGAAAAGCAATTTGATCACCAATATTTGCCTTATTTCTGTCGAAAACCTTCAATTTCTCATGGAGAGACTGACTAACGGTATTATAGTTAGCAAGAACATCATTAGCATGAGAGAGCTTCTCCTTAAGAAGCGCCAATTTCTTCCAACGATTTAGAATTTTGGGAGCAATGACCATACTCCGCGCTACTTCTAAGTTCTTTGTGGAGTCATAAAATTGTGATAAGGAAGTGTAAAGTGGTTGAACATCCACATGTGCCATGCGAGCCGAGTGAGCAAGAACCGCTAGAGCACTAGCCAAAAAAGGCCATTGAGTTGGATCTTCAAAAGTGCCAACAATGACAGAAATCACATTCTTGAAAAGCCCCAAAATAAGATGAGGCACCTTTTCCAAGGAGAATTTATCGAAGGCCCTCATCATTGAGTTGGATCCTTCAGATCCACTGGGAGTTGGCACGAATGAAACTAAAAGACAAGAGGGGAATATAAGTTCAAAAGAAAACATATGCATATTCAATACTAATATAAAAAGAAAATATATACCTGGAATAGGAACAACAACAGAGATAACTGGAACAGAATGAGTTACGAGTGTTGTAGAACTGGGGACTTTAGTGGTCATAACGTCATTGAAAGAAAGTTCCTGAGCTCCCACGGTGCTTGAGTCGAGAGTACTTGGAGTGGGGACATCAACTGGATTAGAAAGAAATTCCAGACTCCGAGCTACCAGCTGAATGGGAGAAGGGCGTGAAGCAGGGGATTTTTTGATCTGAGCGGGGGCATAAGATGTTTGAGGGACCGATGGCAAAGTTTCTTCTAGACCAGGAAGAAGAAGTTTCCCCATCATTGCCTAAATATCGAATAGTTGAGCCTCTGCATCCCTTGAAGTTGACGTTCCACGAGCAACCATATCAGCAACATCCACAATACAAGGGGAATACGAAGCATCAAAAGAAAGAAAGATATTCGCACCAGGAGAACCACCTTATTCCCCAAATCAAGTTGTTCTTCATTATCCAAAGAAGTCTCCGGAATGGGATGGGAAGTATCAGGATGAGTAGTTGGAGCCTCAGGAAGAGAAGACCTAACTTCAGCATCGCTCTCTTCTCCAACATTTATCTCAACATCAGTATCTACATCTAGCAAAGTATCGTCTTCATCAGTAAGACTTGTGGGAGAAGACGTATCTTCGCTTGCAGTGTTTGCAGAATATTCAACGAGCTGTCTTCCTCCGATACAGTTTGTTTTCCTTTATAAGTAGTCTTCATAGGAAGAAGATGTGCACCTCGAGAGGGAGAAGGAATTGGTTGTGCCAAAACTGTAGGAGACAATGAATTAGCACGAGAGTGGGTCATGGGGGAAGCAATAATTACAATTCGACGTATAACCGGAGAAGTTCTGACAGCGGAACGATTGCCTGTGGTTTCTGTGAGATTCATGATAAGAATAATCGTGGCAGCTGCATGTTTAACAGGTTGAGAAGTTGCAGGAGGGACAGGTTTTGTAGCTAGAGGAATAATAGGAGTAAGACTTGCAGGTTGATTTTCCCCTACGGGAGTAGGGGAAGGCAGAATACCCCCTGCAATTTCAAATTCATTGTGAAGATTGGCCGATCTTTCTCTTCGATTTATTAGGTCCAAAGGGGAACTAAAAGCAATCCAGCCTTCAAGAGTGTTCGGGGGCTTCATCTATCTGATAAGCTCTTCTACAGATATTTTTAGACGAAGTTGCCCTGGGACGGCAGCTTGATCGTTCTAGTAAAAGTATCTGATCCCTTATTCCGGTCTGTAATTCCTCAAACGCGGGGGAGGAACCCAGGTAGGGAGATCCACTGAGAAGCAATTGCGTACTAGATAGTAATGATGGCTCCACCATTGCATCCAGGTATATGAAGCTGTTACTATGTGATTATACCCTAGGAGGATTCCATATCGGAGCCCAGTTGTAAGGACCAACTCCGTAACTCCTCATCATTCTGGTGACTTCCTCACTTGCTTGGAGCATGGCCTGATCATACCCAAACTGTCTAGCGAATCGACTCGAGTAATATGGTTCTCGCCAGAACTCTAGCCCTTCTCGCAATGAAAGACTGCAAGAACAAATGTAGAGAAAGAAAGTCCTTTCAATAGGGTCCAAGGCTTGGTTATCCTCCACGTCTCTGTCTTCGGCCTGATAATCTAAGTCAAAAGGAAAGAAGTTGATAGATTCCATATTATCAATTTTATCCACTATCTATTCATACCCCTTATCATTTTTCATTTTAGAAAATGCCACAATGGCAGATGATCAAGATGAACATAAGCCTTCTCCGGATCGTTGTATGTCCAGGGGAAATAGATGCCGAGCCATCTAGAGAAGTAATGTCATGGAGTGAAAGCAGATGAAACTCCTAACACCGGGCTTGAGCAATGCGCCATGGCATGACCAAAAGCTCTGTATAATGAACATAAGACAGGAGGAGTCAGGGAATATCTCTTTATGCCTCCTGCCATCGCACCCATTGCTATAAATAAAGTTGACCGAATAGAGTCCGAACCTTTTGAACTGGGAAGCACGACTAAGCTTAACCAATAAGCCAGAAAAGCAACTAGTTCAATTTCGGTGGTGAATTCAGCCGGGCCCCTCATTTTCTTGCGGTGAGCTTCTAGCTCAGCACAGTGACTACCGGGGAACCTAAAAAAAAGAGAGAGAAAGAGAGGGGGAGAAAAGGTCAGTGAGTAATTCACATTTATAGAAAAGCATTGCTTAAAAGGGAAAGAGAATATTAAAATGCTTAAACCAAGTAGCGAAAAAAATGGGCTAGCCATTGAAGGGGGGAAATCTTGTGAACATCAGCAAAGTAAGATGTTTCCTGAAAGAGCTTGATGGTTGTGGCTGTAATTTTAGGCACTCTGTTGGGCGCGACATAGACAAACTCTTGGTTTGAAGGAATATATTCATCAAGAAAGGATCCGGAGATGGGCAGGCCAGCCATCCTATATTAATCCCATAAAGCAATACTCACTTCCTCTACTGGAAGATGGAAAAAATTCATAGTAGAAGACTAATACTTCAGAAAGCCTTTATAGATCATCGTATCATTTTGAAAGAAGTCTAAAGTGGTTTCTATGGCATGATACAACCTTGTTGTGGTAAGGACGTCTTTATGTTTCTCCAAAATTGCTTTGGTCCAAGCACTGTAATATGGACGAACGTTCCAAAGACCTCGTGTCCTGAATTCATCTTTCCCCCACAAAGAATCGCGGTGACGAAAGCATTGCTGATTCGTCTCGAAGAAATGGGTATGATATAAGGAGTGAGGGTCATAACACAGTGTGAGGAAGCGCATGTATTATATTTGCCCCGTCTTTTGGGTTAAGCCTTTATCTATGACATAGCCCTCGAGAATTTGCGGCTCCTTGATCACCCAATTGGAGACGTATAGAAGCTTGTTCTGTATCATATAGTTTGTTGGCTCACTTTGAAGAATGGATCGGTGTTGCTGAAGTTGTAGAGGAAGAGTGATGGTCTCATCTTTGTATGGGTTACGAAATTTAATTACTTCAGTAGCCAGCTTGACTGAATCCCAAGCAATCTGAAAGCGTCTTCGGTTATGTTCTCGAATCTTCTCCTGTAAAGCTTCGTCTTGGCTCTTCTCTCTTGGTCGTTTCATAATGAACGGGGAAGGGGAAGCCTCTGCAGTAGAAGTATGGGTGTCATCAATGCGATAGTTGGTCATGCATTTCAACCAATCATCCTAATCAGATTCTTGTCCCGAGAGGGGTGGTCCTTCTATCTCTTTCATAATTATGGCCACGCGGATATGCTCTGACAAACGTTGAACGATCAGTAAAACTCACAATGACAGGAGCCAGCTCTTTGAAGAAGGAGCTATAGTTCTCGTCGGAGCAAGGTCTTTTCTGAGTATGGGTTTCCGCAGATTGTGGGTCAGATGGTCCCGCGGAACTTGGGGAAGCAAGAGGTCTTTTCGAGCTAGCCATTTGAAATCTATACAGGAGGAAGAAAATTCATTAAGGTGAAATAACAATATCATAAAGCGCTGAGAAGAAAGAATAAATAAATTTGAAGTCCAAAATTTCTAAGCATAAGTCACTGTGTGCTAAATGCTGTGCACAAGGCATTGTGTGCAGGGCTATTGTGCAGAATAGCTATTGTGCGTAAAATGAAGTGCACAAAGTGTTGTGTGCAGGGCTGTTGCGCGTAAACTATTTTGTGCAAAGTGAAGTGCGCGAAGTGTTGTGCATAAAGTCATTGAGTGCTACCTGTTGTGCGCTGAATTTTTTACCAAGTACAGAAGAGGTACGTTGAGCAGAGCTATTGTGCGGAACGAGCTGTTGTGCGCAAAGGTTTTGTGCGAAACAACCGTTGTGCGGCGCACAATGGGGTTAGCGCACAAAGGTATAAACTTGAAGGAAAGAAATAGTGCGGAGCAGAGGAGAAAGATGGTGAAAATGTAGAAAAGTCCAGTATTTATAGGCAACAACTGGGGTGTTGTGCGATGATTGTTGCGCACAAACTGTTGTTCAGAATTTGTTGTGCACAGATTGGTCAGTGCACAATAGAGAAAATATGCACACAATAAGGGTGTTCAAGTGCTTAAAGAAAAATTGTTATTGATCCTACATAATTATTTTATAGGTGGAAAAGAATAAAAATGTAGTATTAAGGGGGCATCTGTTGAGGCACAAAAAAATAGAATAGAAGAATCGTTGTACGCAAACTGTTGTGCACAAATAGTTGTGCGCAAATTGTTGTGCACAGAATAAATATTGAAGGACAGACGATTACACAATGGAGGTCTACACTAAAGATTTCACACAAAGGTGCCCGCACAACGGACGATCACACAAAAGCAGTGCGCACAAAGGAGGAGCACATAACAAAGTCCGCACAAAGGAGCACACAGTGCTTACGTGGTATGTTCACACGTGTGAGAGGGCTATAAATACCCCTCGACCCATCTAAATGGGTCATTAGTAATTGATTGGAGAGGAGTGGACCAAGGAGAGAAGAAGATAGAGCCCACTGTACGTTGTGCGGAATAGCCTTTGCGCGGCGCACAACACCCTCTGTGCACCAAGGCCTTCAACGCACAAAGGTCCGAGTGCACAAAGGGTTATAGCACACAAAGGTCCCAGCAAACAAAGGTCCTAGTGCACAAAGGGTTCCAGCGCATAAAGGGTTCTAGCACACAGAGGTTCCAGTGCACAAAGGGTTCCAGCATGCAAAGCCTCCAGCGCACAAAAGGCTTAACGCACAAAGGCTCTCTTCAGTTCATAATGGCTTTCAGCATGATACTTGATATAATCAAATATTTATTTCA
This sequence comes from Magnolia changhungtana, assembly GCA_030180095.1. Taxonomy (NCBI): domain Eukaryota; kingdom Viridiplantae; phylum Streptophyta; class Magnoliopsida; order Magnoliales; family Magnoliaceae; genus Magnolia; species Magnolia changhungtana. Next base: position 4,589,559 of record JASAUF010000554.1, read on the forward strand.
TAATGCAATTTTCTTATATTCTATCTTGGAATCAAAGGAGCATAGGATGTAAAAGAACTTAGAACACATAAATAAAATGATTGTCTTTCTTATCTTCTTCTGATAATCAATCAAATGAATGAAATTTTCTAAACGAAATACATTTGTTTCTTGTTCGAAATAGCAATTGTGTCGGATGACAAGGATAAAGATGTTGACGAAATGTAAGATATCACAGGGGATGTGTTTAGGGGAACAATTGCGGATATTGATTTTGCAGCAACAAGTAGTAACCAAGATATTCCTCCTATGAGTGATGTCGAATCAGAGAAGTTTAGTAGGTTGTTAAGGGATGTGCAACGTCCACTTTATCCGGGGTGTGAGAACTTCTCCAAGTTGAATTTTCTTATAAGGTTACTTCATTTGGAGATAATAAATCGTTGGAGTAACAAATTGTTTGACATGTTGCTTGACATGTTGAAAGAAGCATTACCGGACGGTGAGACATTGCCTAAGTCTCATCACAAGGAAAATCCTTGATGCGAGACTTGGGACTTGGTTACATCCTCATACATGCATGTATAAATAATTTTTTATTGTATTGGAGATAGCCTGAAAATCTTGAAGAGTGTCCAAAATGTGAAGAGTCTAGGTGGAAGTAGGATGAAGCCATGCGTAAGAAAATCCCACAAAAGGTGTTAAGGTACTTCCCATTAAAACCCAGATTACAAAGATTGTTTATATCTAGTAAGACGGCTGAAGATATGAGGTGGCATAAGGAGAAGCGTGTTCATGATGAGTGTATACTGAGGTACCCTGCGGACTCTGAAGTCTGAAAAAATTTTGACAAGCTATATGACTGGTTTGCAGAGGATTCACACAATGTTCAACTAGGTCTTGCAAGTGATGGTTTTAATCCATTTTGTAATATGAGTAGCTCGTACAGTATGTGGCTAGTGGTACTTATGCCCTACAATTTACCTCCTTGATTGTGTATGAAGGAGTCATTTTTCATGATGTCATTACTTATTCCTGGACCAAGGTCACCTCGGAATGACATTGATGTGTATTTACGACCATTAGTAGATGAGTTTAAAAAGTTGCGGAGTCAAGGTTTATAAACGTATGACACATTTATAAGACAAACATTTCAATTGCATGAGCGGTCTTGTGGACAATAAATGACCTTCCCCGCGTATGGGAATTTGTGTAAGTATTATGGTCTCATGCTCCTTTGATTGTCAAATTTTTTGGTGTCAAACCTCCTGTGTGCCAAAACTTCTATCTATGTGTCTTGTGTTTGTATGTTGATATATATATATATGTGATTCAAGACGACATCACAATGGTGCTCGACTTCAAGAAATATAAGGTTATGTACTGTGTTCTCTTCCGTATGCATCAATGTTTAGAACTACATCGATAAGAAGAGTGTTTGTTCAAGATTCAAGTACATTTCAAGACTCAAGTACAACTCAAGTTGAAGTTTATATTCAAGCTATAGAAGATCTCAATCTCAAGATACATCAAGTAGAGGTCTCAAGCTTCAAAGGTTAAACCATCATCTGAAAGAATGATGTTCAATGTTCATACTTCAAGTTCCAGGTATGAAAGACCACAGTTTGACCTTAGGGTAGGTCATTTTGTATACATAAGTCAAGATAAATCTTTATACATAAAGTTGGTCTGTTCTAAGACTAGTCCTGGACCTTGTTCGACTAGTCGTAGACCTGGTTCGACCAATCCAAGAAATTTCACGACTAGTCATAAGTTGTTGAAGATTTTCAGAATTTTTTGGTTATTCTTCGACCAGTCCTGGAGATTGTTCGACCGATCATAGGGGTGTCTCGACTCGTCCTTCGACCAGTCCTAGAACTTCAACTCAAACTCCAGCAACCAAATCTGGTTTTCTATGACCAGTCCTGGGTCAGCTTTGATCAGTCGTAGGTGGTCTACGACCAGTCGTAGAATCCTAAGACCAGTCATAGAACTGAATTTTCAGATCGCGCTTAAAATTTTAAAATGCCGTTGGAGCTACGACCAGTCGAAGGTTCCTAAAACCAGTCGTAGACGCGATCTTTGCTTCTATAAATTAAGCACGAATTTCAGAGTTTTACATCGATTAATTTGAGAAATTCAAGCCTCCACTCTGAGATAAGTTGTGTTCATTTTTAAGCTACGTTGTGCATATTTAATATTCTTTTTGTTAGCTTTTCTTATTTAATTTTATTCCTATATTCCAATATTATTTTGAAAAGAGGAATTGCTGTATTCCTTCTTCATTAGAATCAAAATCAAATAGAGCTACACCCAATTTGGTTTAATTTAAAATCAATTAGAACCTAGAACCATTTCTTAAGTGAGTATTGGACATTGAATGTTAATTCGAACTTCTACTCTCATTGGTTCTACCGGGCTGCTACAAAAGAAGAAATCTAGGTATTTTACATTTATTGTAAATTCATTATTTTGGTTTTGTTTGAGATTCGCCAAAAAAATCTCATTGTGTTAGTTATCTGAGAAGAGCTAGAAAACTAAGAAAGTGTGGATTTTTGGATTGTGCAAGCCCAAGTTAAAAAGACACAATTGTCAAGGTTTTAGGTGAACCTGTAAAAACCTGTTTGATAGTGAATTCTAATATCCCTCGTGTGAGGATATTAGGAGTGGAGTAGCAAGCTATGTGGCTGTTGTTTAACAGTTGGTGAACACACAGGCGAACCACTATATATCGGTGTGTTTTGTGATTTGAATGCTCATTTAATTTTCATATCTTTAATCATTCAGATTTGTAGAATGTATATGTGGATGTGAATGTTGTAATCTTTACATTTTAAGCAAAGTGAGGAATGTTGTAATAGTTTAGAATTTATTTCTTGCTATTTCCTTTATTTCCTTTCTGTTAGAGTTTTTGATATTCAATTTGTTCTAATAAGGTTGTCCTGCCATAAACCCTTAGTTTTTATGGTGCAAAAGTTGTCCTTAGAACAACGTTAGTATCAAGCTCTTTATTTAAGATTGCTTAACATTTCAGTCTTTGATTTATTTAAAGTATTGTTCTTTATTTTTATTAGGCTATCGTATTTCAATTCCGCTATTAAATTTTAATTTGGCACAGTCATATTCACCCCCCCCCCCCCCCCCCCCGCTCTAGGACATATAGCTTGGCCTTTTCAATTTGTCTGGGTGGAACACGAAGGGAAAGTTGGCTTGTCCTACATGTGGTATTGAGACTTGTTCATTGTCATTGAAGTATGGTAGAAAAACGTGTTATATGGGCCATCGTCGCTTCCTTCAGAACGATCATAGTTGGCGTAGGAAGATGGCAAACAAGATCATAGGCCATCTCTGAAAGAGCTATTTGGAGAATATGTGATACAACAACTGAGTAACATTGGAGAAATTAGATTTGGTAAGGTATCACATTAGAAGAAGAGGAAACGTACAGTATTGGACTATAACTGGAGGAAGAAGAGCATTTTTTAATAGTTCTCCTATTGGAGTGATCTGAAATTGCAACACAACTTAGATGTCATATATATTGAGAAAAATATATATGACAATGTCTTTGGAACATTGATGAACATAGAGAAGTAAACAAAAGCAGTTTCAAGGTTCGATTGGATCTACAAGCAATGGGTTTAAGGAAAGAGTTGCACTTGCAACCACATGAAACTTCGTATACTATACCAGCGGCCTGCTACACATTGATAAAACTAGGGAAAAAACGTTTATGTGAATGGTTGAGATCAGTGAAGTTTTCCGATGGGTATGCATCAAACATATCTCGGCACGTAAACGTTACGGACTGTAAGGTAACACAAATGAAAAGTCATGATTGTCACGTCCTTTTGCAACGCCTATAACCGGTTGCGATCGTGGATTCCTAAGCAAGGATATCAGTGTTGTACTGATTGAGTAGGGGATATTCTTTGAGGATTTGTGTTCAAAATTGTTGAATGTAGATATTATTAAATGATTGGAGAGGGACATTGTCGTAATCCTTTGCAAACTCGAAAGAATATTTTTACCTGCGTTTTTCGATGTCATGGTACACCTAGCGATTCACCTACCGCACGAGGCGAAGCTTGCAGGCCCAGTACAATATTGTTGGATATATCCGATCGAAGGGTAGTAGAACCTATTAAAATTTTTATTCATTCCATAAACTACATATATCCATGTTTTCATATGTATAACATAGTAGTTTTGTGTACAGATACCTTCACACACTAAAACAATTTGTGAGGAATGAGGCAGGATCGGAGGGATCCATTGCTGAAGCATACATTGATAATGAGTGCCTAACATTTTACTCCATGTATCTTCATAGCATAGACACTAGATTCAACCGAGAAGATCGAAATGCCGATGAAGGGTAGGAACATGAATAAGGACTCATATCTGTATTTGCACATAACGTTCATCCTTTAGGATTCCCGACTTTTCAGGATATGGACCTTGGGGATCTAGCAAATGCGCGGTGGTATGTGTTGCATAATTATGAAGAAATAGAGTCGTACTTAGAGTAAGTCTTCCATTGATTATTGTTTTCTCTACATACGATGATCTTAATGTTTCTTACTGATGACGTGCATTTATGTGTAGCGAACACATTGACGAAATAAAGTCCCAATTCTAGACAAATTATGATCAAATGCATCAGGATCAGTTTTCAGAATGGTTCACAAAATGTGTAAGATTTCATATTGTATCTCACCACACTTAGAATTTTCGTTGTATTACACATTATTTGAACCTAAGAAAATCTCTAAACAATTACATTTTGTACATGATAATAGATGAAGGCGTTACACATGAGCAACTCTGCAGATGCGTCTGATGCACTGTACTCACTGGAGTGTGGCCCTGATAGATGTGTATTTAGATATATAGCTTGTATTGTAAACGGGATTCGGTTCCACACCAAAGAACGTGAGAAGTATAGGACCACACAAAATAGTGGGGTGGTTGTGAAGGGAAGGAATGAGGACGATGAAATTGACTTTTATGTCATTTTGATGGATATTATTGAGTCGAGTTATTATATGCGGACATTGGAAATAAGAAGTTGAGAATACAGACTGACAACTACTTTACGAGCGTAAATTTATCTCGGAAGTGGTTTAAGGACGACCCATTTGTCCTCACCAGCCAAGTCGAACAAGTATTTTACCTCGCTGACACCAAGTTAGACAGCTCTTGGCACGTGGTGTAAAAAATAAAGCTCAGGAACGTATTTGACATTCCTGTACCAGAAGTTGAAGATAGCGGGGACGGGGGAAATGAGACGTCTAGGGTTGAACAAGCATATCAAGAAGACATGTCATCTGGGATACAGGAACTACTTCGAGTGTTGATATTGATGTAGTGCAATTGGCCAGAGATGATGTTTTACCTAATCATGTTGATGCCTCAATAATACATGACAATGTTAGAGATGATAGCGGTTTCATCGATGATGACGTTGCAGACGATGAAGAGGAAATACTGATCAGCGATAGTGATGGTAAATAAGAAATAGTCTTAAGCGATAGTGATACAGACGATGATTATTAAATGTACACATGATTTACATGTCATTTTTCAATTCGAATAATTTATGTATTCCCTGTATACGTGAAAATTACAAGTCATGATTTATTCTTTTAATTGACTTGTTTAAAGAAACTTCAGCAGATGCTGCAAACGATGACCACTATCCTTCAGGGGAAGGGCGGGCAGCCCACTGTTACACCAGCTGAGGCAGAGCAAGAGTGTACGATGCCCTTCTCAAAGAATTCCAATAGCACAATCCCCCGCACTTCCAGGGTGAGCCAGACCCTACTGCAGCAAAGATATGGTGCTCTGAGGTGGAGAAAATATTCAACATCATGTCATGTATGACCCAACAACGGGTCTCATTAGTTGTATTTTTTCTCCGGGGTGGGCTCAGCATTAGTGGGCATCTGTCGTCCGATCGATAGTGGCCAATTTCGAGTGGACCAGGGAGGAGTTTGTAGACCGATTTGACTAGAAGTTCTTTCCCGAACATGTGCGGCAGTAGCGTGCATTAGAGTTTGAGACTCTGGTCCTAGAGGACATGACTGTGTCCCAGTATGAGGCATGTTTTGTCGCAATATCAAGATTCGTAACGTACCTTGTTGATGATGAGGGACAGAAGGCCTGCTGTTTTGAGAAAAGCTTACGTCCTGCCCTTAGGAGTCTTGTGGTCGGACACGTGCTTTCGACATTTGAGCAAATTATAAAGGGCCTAGATCTACGAGGCATATTAGGCTGATTTTCAGAGGGCCCATGACCGTAGAGGAGATCAGAAGAGGAAGGTGCCCTCCAGTAGCTCCCAGCAGTAGCAGTATCGTCCACAGCAGCGACTCACGACCCGCCTAGCATTCCAAGCACCAGTGGCACACCTAGCACCACCTCCGGAACCGTTTCCAGGTACTTGCTTTGGGTACGGTAGGATAAGACATCGTAGGCACGAGTGTCCCCATCCGAGCAGCAGCAACCGAGGGCACCGTATCAGCCTCCACGACAGCCCCCACAGCAGCAACAGTGACCACAACACCATCCTCCAGGACCTCCCCCGTAGCAGAAGAGGTAGCAGATCATATCGTCACAGCTGCAACAACAGAGACCTCAAAGGGGATCTGTACTTCCCCAGCAAACCCAGGGAAGATTTTATGCCGCTCAGCAGGACCCTCAGTCGTCTGGAGGGGTCGTCGAGGGTACTCTCCCTATTTTTACATGCATTGCACATGTATTATTTAATTCTGGTGCATCACATTCATTTGTAGCTGATAATATCTGTCGATTGACCGGTTTTCCGATGGAGTCTGTTCCTGAGGGTTTGTCGGTGTCTACGCCTTTGTGAAAGACTGGAATGATAGACTGATTTTGCTCGTCTTGCCCTGTTCTGATTGGGGATTCTCTTTGTCCGCTAATCTGTTTATATTGTCGATGTCTGAGTTTGATGTCATCCTGGGCATGGATTGGCTCATCGAGTACCATGCCATATTGGACTACTTCGCGAGGACAGTCACGTTCTGTATACCTGGTGTGCTAGAGTTCCAGTTTGTTGCCGAGCCGAGAGGAGTGTAGCTTTCCTGTCTGTTGTCGTGTGCCGTTGAGGAGTCAGTTGCTAAGTGTATCGGCCAGCTGCCAGTCGTTTGTGGTTTTCCAATTTGTTCCAGGAGATTCTGGGGTTACCACCTCATCGGCACACTGAGTTCCAGATTGATCTCGTGCTCGGTACCGCCCCTATTTCGAAGACACCGTTGGAGTTGTGGGAACTAAAGAAGCAGTTGGACAAGTTGCGTGATCTAGGCTTTATCCTTCCTGTAACACCTTGAATCTTCAGGACTCGAGTATACGACCCGTTTCCCAAAAACTTGAGTGTTAACCCTAAAGGATGGTCAAATTCAAGTATATATATTTCATTTAGAGTAAGAAAATGAGCGTAAAATGGACAAGTTAGCATAAAGGAGAATTTGCATTTAAATTTAGAATATACAAAGGTTGCCCATAATGACTTATACAAACTAATGTCTCCAAATTAATAAATATAAGAATTACATGATTCAATATCTGAGAAATAGTAAAATGCAAGTAAATTTGAGCCGCAAGACTTCTCAGCTCCTCGAGGTAGATACAGTCATGCAACCTTGACACTTGTACTCGGCTTCCATCAGCCTGAACCTGAAATTCGCTTAAGTCACTTATGCTACTTGTACGGTTATATTTATTTGATGGATGAGTGGCCAACTCAGTGTGAAGTCTCCTCAAGATTACACACCACCGCATTAGGTAAGTATAGTTATAAAACAAAGCATACAAAACAATACACGATGCAGGTCTTATTAGATGCATGTATGCGTGAAATATGCAATCATCACCCCAGGGATGCTCATCCGTGCGACCAGTGGGCTCGTCACCCATGCAATCATTGAACCTGGGTACATCATCCAATCGGAACAATACGTACATCATGTACGATAGTAATAGATGTTGGTCTGTCCTATGTATGCATGATTAGTCAAACCATTATTAATTCATTTACAACCAGTAGGTTTAATAAGCTCAAAGGTCACTGTGGGGAGCTCAGATCCCCACGTAGGCCGACAACTCAGGCATAGTGTCCCATGACCACCATCCCCAGCTCATGAGACTACCACCTTAAGATGTTTAATGGAAACCCGTCGACTAATGACTAATCATATTACAGTATATGGGGCTTACCATCGCCTGGTTGTATAGAAATGGTACATTGAACCACATGGGGAAAATACCAAAATCGAGCCACATAGGGCAAATGTTAAAACTGAGCCATATAAGATGAATTTTGAAACTAAGCCACATAGGGCGATTATTTAAACTACGCCATAAAGATCATCCTTGAAAACCACTTAACACAACGACTCATGGATGGTAGGCCCACATCAATGTCCAATTCAAACCGCCATTCAACAACCACTAAGTTGAAGGCCCATTATAATCACCATCAATCAGGTTACATCCCAAGTATAGGTGTACATTTATATGTGGGGGTTTCCCACTAATGCACCAGTTTAAATTCCATAAACAATCCACAAATAATTCACAAGCATCAGGAAATGTGTAGGATAGATATCAGGCATGTAATCTAACAGTTCAATTCCAACACTTAGCATATGTGACTATAAGATAAAGATATTAATTATTAACTGTAATGTAATTAAAACTATCACTTAAGCTAACGGGAAATGGAAAGCCCAAGGGGAAGAATCATCACCTGACTAGTCGAATCGCCAATGCAACTAAGGCCGCTAGGAAGCGCATGCACCCTTAGAACTGAATCCTACCATGAACGGTGAAGTTGTACATGAGATCAATGTTTTACCAAGTACCTATGGTCAAGACCAATACATCCTAAGGTTTGGGTTACTTATCCTTAGGGTTTCAATGTAGAATTTAAGACTTTCATCTTGAGGTTCAGTCTTAAATTTAGATTATAGGATTTGAGCTCTAGTTGGTGTATTAGTTATAATTTAATCTTAATAATTATAAGACAACTATTAGTGTTAGTGTCATAATTTATATTAGTTAACATATCCCTACGATGGTTCACAAGTTCATGTTCAAATATACTGACATCATCTAATATCTTTATGATGACTAATAATCTCTTAGATAATACAAATAATAATAATATGACATTTTCTAATGATAATACCATAAAGACTAACACTAATAATCATGTTAATAAGTATTTGACTAATCCCATAAAGGGAATGATAATATTTTCTAATGATTTAAATCATAACTATCAATCCCAGTCATGGTAATGGATACTATGATCTACCATGAATTATGAAATTCTACGGTTAGATCCAATCCTAACACTCTACTTAGGCTTAAGGTCTTAACCTAGGATTTAGATTACCTAGGTTTTAGGGTTTCATCCTTAAGTATAGGTATAGGACAAATTTTAAGATTTAATTTCTAATGGATGTAATAATAATATTAATAACATTACTAATTGAAACTGGTAATCCAACAATGCCTAATGATGTATAGTCAATGGTAATGTTAATAGTACTAATAATTTTGAGGCGATCATTACCATTAACAATGTACTTAATACTTGCTAACGAGGCACTAATAGTTATCATAATGAAATAAATAGTATGCTCTAATGATAATATTTAAGGTAGGCAAAGTAAGACTCTACATTTGATAAGGATAATTTGTATGTACTAACTGATATTGTTGTAGATAATTTCCAACATAAGTAATTTGATGATAATTTGATTTTGACAATTCAAATGTATGAAAGAATTAGAAATTAGCATACCTAAGTTGGCTGAATCATGGTCTCATTAAAATTCATCCAGCTGGACTCGGTCTCAACTGAGTTGACTCGGTTCTAGCCGAGTCAACTCGACTCAACACAACCAACCAACCACTCTCCTTCTCTTTTCCTCCTTTCTTTATTTCTTTTTTTTTCCCCTTTTCTTCTTCTTTTCTCCTCACCCAAAACCTCATGTCTAGCAGAGTTTGATGGACTCAACCAGCCAATGGGCCAGTGGTTTAACTCGGTCCCAAACTGAGTTGATTCGACTTGGCTAGGGCAGCCCCTAGCCTCTATCTCCCTCTCTCTTTCTCTCTCTCTCTCAATTTTTTCTTCCCTCTGTTAGAGAACTTCCATCGGACCAGACTCGAACTAGGCCATCCCCGATTTACCCTAACTCACCTCGCATGTCCTGACTTAGTGCAGCCCACGTTGCATTGACTCCCACTCTCTCATTCATTTCTCTTCCTCTTACTTCTTCCTTTCTTTCTCTTTCCTTTTAACCTTTCATACAGTTTGGAGCTGACCGAACTCATGTGACAGTAGGGTCGTTGGTCTGGACTAGACAGAACTCAGCTCGGCTTCAGACGAGGAAGATGATTGTTGGCAATGACAGATTCCCGTTGGGCTGATTTTTCTCTAAAAGGAGGCATCTACGTGGTTAGTACAGGTCCCTGGGAGCTTGGAGAGATGATACATCGAAGCTTCATGGAAGCTTTCATGGTGGGTTTGATGGAAGAAAGAACGGACGGTTTTTCTCATGTGCGGCTGCAAGGAATGGAGAGCCGATCCTTTTTCTATATAGGCTTTCCTCTTTTGAAACCCTAGACCTCCCAGAACCATTGGATGCAAGCCGAACGGTGGGGATTTAGCTTGCTCAAAACCGTCTTCAAATATGGTGGGCAAAAACTAAAACCGTCTACGGTTTCGTTTGGAAAACCCTAGAGAGTTGGACGACCAAGATAACATCATATGGATGGATGGAATTGGAGGAATCCTCCTCTCGCGCGGATTGCCAAGCTAGCGGACAGAAGAAGAAATGAAAAACTTTCATTTCTAGAATGTGGTTGCACAAGGCCTAACTATGCCCACGTTTATGGAGCTGCACGTGTGATCCATGGTGTGAAACTTTAGGGGTTTGGACAGATTCAAAACCCCTACCAGATGGACGGTTCAGATCCTCCATTTGATTTGAGACGTGGCCCATAACATGCCTCAAATGGGCGTTGTCCGTCGGCAAATGAAAAACAGAGAGAGAGAGAGAGAGACATTTTCTCTTTTTTTGGTAAGACGCGGGTCAGCCCGCTCTGACTGTTTTGCCCCTCCCAGTGCACCACGGGTGCATACGAACTGTGCACATGCACAACCCCAAGTGGTGCCCATATTATCTTTTTGAGAAATCCACTCCGTCCATTTACTTTGGAGGGCCCAAAAAAATGTCCTTGACCAAAGATGGGGCAGGACCAAGGCCCATTCACTTGATTTACAGTCATTTAGTGTTGATTATGTTGATTCAATGGTTCCGAGCATCATATCCTTGGAAATTTCAGAATCATAGGAATCCTTTTGGTTTCCTGGCTTATTGGGTTGTCGTCGGATCTCCCTAAGGTGGAGATTCAACCGGTCAGATCTCATTGCACTGCCGAATCTGGGAGTTTGGGCGAGAGAAGTCATTGCATGTCCGTTTCCTTGGTTATATTTGTTTTAAGAACGGTGGGGTCCACTATTCTAGTTGATGTGGTGTGATCTATCTCGTTCATCGAGTTCATCATGCCCACGTGGGCCTAATTTTGAGGTGAATGCACTGATCAAGCGGCTCACCTAAGAAACAAGAAAATTGCTGTACTTGGTTTGACGTTTCCAGTTTGAGCATGTTGTTACAGCGTGCGGAAGACTCTAACTTCTTGTCTGACTCTGAGGGGTAGGTGGGGTCCACTAGTGATGTCCTTTGTGAGATCCACTCCGTTCATTGGTTATGTGGGACCATGTTAGGTCATGGGCCAAAATATGGGGTGTATCCGAGTTTTGGGTGGGCCACACCATCAATAAGCGTGGAGTGAAACTCACTGTCACGCTTGGGGTAGTCGTCTGCTGTTACGGACGGGTGCCTTTTCTTCCAAGATGTTTAAAATAGGTGGGGTCCACTTGTGATGACTTCCGGGGATCCATTCCCTTCATGCATTCCGCACGTTGTGCTGATACTTGGCCCCAGATTTAAAGTAGGTACGATCTCCAGGTGGGCTGCACGATCAGCCAATGCATGGAATGGTATTCACTGTTGAAACAATCCCCACTCATACTTATGTGCCATGGATCCTTAATTACAAATTTGTCATCAATTCTTCAACCACTTTCCACTGTCAGTTATATCTGATTGCACCGTCCAAATGCCCTGAAATTTGGTGAATGTTCCTCATTTTTTATTCTCTTTCCATCGGTCAAGTTTGGGCCCCGATCTCCTGAGGAAGTCCAAGATACTCTTTTAAATGGCCAACACACTTTATATTTCAGAATGTCAGTCGTACACATCTAGTTGAACTATTACTTGGTAGTTTAGTCATATACTTTAGGAGCTTCAAAATGACTGATTCATCTTAATATTTGGATGGCCCATTTGACGGATCCAAACCTGATGTGTGGTAAGATGACTTGCTAAAAATAAGTAAACTTAGTGGTTAGTATTCTAATAATGTATTTAGGTAATTGTACTATCAATTTTGTAAATGAATTAACGCAAATGGGTTTTTAGAGCGATCAAGGGGCCGAACACGTATACTATTGGATTCGAGTGACTTGTTCACATGTATAAGTTCCTCGGATTGTAATTCTAATGGTAGGTTAAGCAAATCCTTATGGGGTGAACAAGATGGAAGGGTCAGAATCTTGATCTAGTAAGTGTATGAACAGATGTAGAGGTCAAGTAGCTAATTTAAATTCGACGTGTATGTTTAATTTATGATAATTAGGCTTGGTACATAATTTCACATGAAACGGATTGTGGGAACCATGTGATCAAGGATTTCGGGGTCTAGGTCAATGGCATTTTTGTAATTGTTACTGATATGGGAGTTTTGGGAAATCTAATGGCTCTACATGGTTATAGACACGTTTCTAAGTTCTTACAAAATAATATATATCTAAATCATTACCGATAAGGAGCTATTCGTTGTGTCATTCATGGGAAAGTACTTAAGTCAAATCACGTGATGGATAGTCTCGTCTAAAAATCAACTGTCAGATGGTTGAATATATTGAATGGAGGTAACTCCCAACGGTTAAGTTTGTGTTAGGGTAAGGATGTAAGGCCAGAATAGTTGGATTGGTATCATACACGTGTACATACTAAGTAAATTACTTAGTAACGCTCGAGAACTTTCAATACTTAGGTATTGAAAAGTTTGTGGTGTTACACCTTCACAGGTACATCGTGGATGGCCGTATCGGATACCACAAATACTCAGTTCTATCACTGTGGGCACTTAGGATGTCCTTGGGTGAAAGTCTCAGAACTTTTTTGGTACCAAGAGATGCTCCAACGTCTAGACCGAGTGGATACACGAGCACCCGAGTGTCAAATACCAGTAGGTCGCGTCTCCCACTATGACGTGGTCGGTTAGAAGATGGTGTGGCCTTATCCACCCGAGTGAGGGGGTTGTAAGCTAAGCTGAGTTTGACCAGCTCGCAAATGAGTCCGCTATCAATGAGTTGGGTAGGTATTGGCAGACTACTGGTTAGGAGGATAGTGTGATCTCTTCCACTTGCTGGGCTATGCGGCTAGGGAGGCAGCAGTCAATGTGAAGTGTATTAGACCCTAGTGATATCCTAGAGGAAAACTGTACTGATATGTGTACTTGATGAGGACTGACATGCTTGTTTTGCATCTTGCATATGACATTTAGTTACGTAGGCCTCGCATCACATGGCCTTGGTATGACCGATAGAATTCATGCCTTGCATCACATAGCTTCGTTACAACTGATAGCATTCATAGACTTACTAGCATATTTTTACATTACTCTGATACCATATACTTGGTAGTTGCCTTGTGCACACACTTACACCACCCTCTAAGCTTTTGTAAGCTTATGCGCGATTGTTGAGTGCAAGTGGCATTGGATCGCAGCAGCGCTGAGGTAAGAGCTGCATCAGATCATTTTGGAGCCTTTTGATCACCTTATATTTCCCTTTCCGCATTGTACTTAAAGTTTTTGATATAGTGGATATGTGGTGATGTTATTTTGTGACTTGGTTATGCTTGTGGTTATGCTTCATTAAAAAAAATCATACTAAAAATCTCCCTTGTAGGATCCCAGGATCAGAATCTGGCACATGAGTGCCGAGAGCCGAGAATGGGGCACTACGGAGGCTGTCAGCTCCGGATTTGACGATTAGAAATTTTGTGAGCCCGTTTTATGAGTTTGGGGCGTGACACCTTAGCTTCGATCTTGATGGAGGTTAATGAAGATTGGAGGGTTAAGATGGGAGATGAGAGGGTAGGAAAGTGGGCCACACTTGGCTTGAGAGGCTTGGGGAGCTTAGACGTTGGGTTCTCTCCTTGGGAGCTTAGGAGATTGTTAGAGAATGAGAGAGAGAGAGAGAGGAATGATGGAATGATAAAGGATGGGTGGAATGGGTGTTGTAAGGAAGGGATGGAGAGGTATGGGTTTGTTTGAATTTTTGGTAAAAGAGGGATGGGTGGGGAGAGAGAGAGAGTTGACTTAAGGAAAGAAGGGATGGGTGCTTGTACTTAATATAGGGTGTGTACTTGATTAATTGATTGATGGGATAGGTTGTAGAGATTCTCTCAGAATTCGCAATGCGCGACGTTTTCCTTGAACTGAACACAGGCCCCATCTCCTGGCCCGGGTATCTCCTCAGCGCGCGAGGTACGGCGACGATGCGCTCGCAAGGGTACAAGTCTCGGGTCGAGCAGACTCTGGAATACGGGATTCGAATTAGGGTCGCACGCAACTGCTACCTACGCGTCGCGGGTCGTCGGAATTTGACCGGGAGGACTACGGAAGCCTACAGAATAGTACAGGGTGGGATACAGGTCTCACATTCTACATTTATTTCGATTATTTGGCATTATCATAAGTGGAGGTTCATCAGTCTTGGCTTCTTTAGTCGCATCCCTTATGAAGAAATAAGTATAGTGGAGGAAGGAGGAATGGGAAGAGTGAAATCATAATTATTTGAATCTCTGAAAGTCTTTCCGTTAGAGTTCGACAACTCTCCTCTTATAAAGATACGAGTAGAATCCTTGCTTTTCAAAGAATTATCTTTAATATAACCCAGACCAGACTTTTCACCACATTGTCTCAATGAGGTTAACAATTTTTCCAGCTTTTCGTCACTAAGGGCATATTTCCAAGTGTCCTTTGAACTCTGAAGGGAAGAAACATCAAGTTTTAGTTTCTCATTTTCTGTTTTGAGTTTTTGCAATTTAGAAGATTTAACACTTAAATCTAATTTTATTTTTTTTAAACAATTAGAAAAATGAGATTTTTCTAAAACTGCTTTTTCAAGTTCTTCTTTTAGTTTAGCACATTTTTC
This sequence comes from Magnolia changhungtana, assembly GCA_030180095.1. NCBI lineage: Eukaryota > Viridiplantae > Streptophyta > Magnoliopsida > Magnoliales > Magnoliaceae > Magnolia > Magnolia changhungtana. The sequence goes on from JASAUF010000554.1 coordinate 4,604,917, forward strand.
TTTTTGAATTTTCAACTGGACAACAATTTTACAACTCTCTCTGTATAGGGCATTGTAGGCATCTTGAAGATCGTCTTCATTTTTATTTTCAGGATCACTTCTGAGATTTTCATAGTCAGACATATTACAACTATCTAAAGAAGTGACTCTGGCTATTGTCATAAAGGCTTTTAGCTCATTTGTATTTTCTTGGTCTGATTCATTAGACTCAGAAGTACTTTCAGAATCAGATGATTCATCCCATATAGCTATCATGCCCTTTCTTTGATTTATCCTTTTTGGGATATTTATTAGCCAAGTGACTGTATTCATGACAGTTGAAACATTGACTGTCCTTTGTTTTAGATTTTCAAGAAATAGATTTTCCTTTTCTCTTATCAGATGATTTTTTAAAATCTGTTCTTTTCTCGTTCTTAAAAATTCTATAAAATTTCTTAGCTAACATTGCCATATCATCTTCATTTTCTTTAACATCAGAATTACTTTATTTTAAAACAGATTTAAAAGATTTAAAAGCAACGGACTTAGCTTTAAGAGCCTTAAAATTCAACTCATAAGTTTGAAGAGAACCAACTAACTCCTTAACCATCATAATATTTGTATCCCTTAATTCTTATGTAACAATAACTTTAGATTGAACTTATCAGAAGATTCAACTTCTTTACCTATAAATTAGGTTCCTCTCTCATTCCGATTTACTTAAATTAATTATCAAAATCCTTATGCAAGAGAGAGAGAGAGAGAGAGAGATAAAGAGAGAGAAGCTTAAGTTATTAGCAATATATTGAACGGTATTTATAACTTAATTTATAGCTTTTTCTTTCAATTCCCTTAATATCAGAACTTTCATTTTTTATTCTAAAGAGACTAAACTATACTCTTCTTTTGAGATTTAAGAGAATTTATTCAAGTAGCTTATTGGGTTTAACTTGATTAAAATCAATAAAACCCTAGACTCTTTTTATCTGACTGAATAAGGAACAATCTACATTCAAGAAAGAGGTTCTATTGCTATAAGCTTCTGATACGTCTTCTACAGTGAAGATAAGTATACATTCTAAACTCTTTTAGGTTTTTCTGAGATAGCCTGTTAAAATCTCAGTTTAGGTTTTGTCTGAGATAGCCTGAAAATCTCAGTGTGGGTCTAATTGTGATAGCCCGTGAAAATCACAAGAATTGTACAAGGTTGTTAAGGTCAACCTAGGAAAACATTTTCATAGTAAAAGCTAAAATTACAAGGGAAGTAATTTTGGGAGTGGAGTAGGTGTGGTTGTTTTTAAAGCACCGAACCACATAATCCTTTGTGTTATGTGGTGAATACCTTTATTTTATTTGTGGTGAATGATTGTATTTAATTTCAGATTGAGTGATGAATGTTTTAATATTTTAATTTACTCTTGCAAGTTTGAGGTTTTAATTTTAAAGAAATTCGTGAAATAAGGTTGTCCTACCTAAAATTTTAGGTGAAGGTTGTCCTATGAATTATTTGGAATCAACGTTTCAATACTTAAGCAATTGAGATCTTTAATTTATTTACATATTCAGCACTTAGTTCAATTATTTGACATTATCCTATTCATCCCCCCTCTAGGACATCTACATTATCCTATTCATCCCCCCTCTAGGACATCTTAAGCTCTCCTTTTCATCTACTGATGGTGGCTGGTTGAATCTTGACAGACGTTGCTAGTCTCCAAACCATTTCCTTTTGGCGACTATGCTCTGCATGTTTCTTCACAATCCCTTTTAAGAGTCATTAGTTATGCTTCCAGAGTTGTAATTCTTACCTCCATGTCCTCCAGCTTGGCCCTAGAAGTCTTCAATTCAGTGGTCACAATCATAAGATCTTTGATAATATCTTTGACATAAGCCATTTGAGACTCTGTTGTTGAATGTTCTACTAGATTCGGTCAACAATAGTATGTACGTGGTTATGTGCTTTGGAAAATCCCAAGAATTCCTGAAGAATTGGTAATTTGTCTACCATGCTAGGATCTAAAATATAGATAAAATACTGAATGATTTGACCAATCGTTAGAGCTTATCTACCATCTCGGACATCAAGGATGTAGATAATCCCATTTGCAGGAGGATTGGAGTTCTACCTTGAGATTTTGTAAACTTCTCAAGGGGGAAGGAGACTCTGCCCCAACAATGTCTGTAGCAAGAGCCTTTTTGAAAGAGGAAATGATATCCTCATACGAAGGAACATCATCATCAGAAGTAGTGAGAGTCAGAGCATCACCCACCATTGTTGGTACAGGAGTGGGTAGTGGATGTCAATCAGGCTCAGGAGCATCGATCGGTACAATCTCCTCTACCATAATAACAGTTCCCTTGCAAGTTGAAGACTCTTCAATCATTGGAGGAATATGTTCATTGGGTGAAGAAATTGTTGGTTGGGGAGATGATCTTTTGCGGAAGTAGTGAAGGATGGGCGGTTCTTCTTCTTCTTCTACTTGATCGACCATAGTAGGAGGCGTCGTGGGTAGGTCGACCATGTATTCAAAATGTAAAGGAAGAGTCGTGATGTCAGGAGAATTACGAGAAGGGCCTCAACACTTATCGAGTTATCATAGTCTCATAATCGACGGTTTGAACATCAACAATTTAAGGGACGTCTGCCATTGGTTGGTGTTGTTGCAACGGTTGGGCCACGATGACTTATTTTTCGGCAGTCGATAACTCTCGAGTAACTATAAGAGAAATGTATAATTAGTTAACATGAGAGGTAAAAAAGATTTAGAATAATTATATATAGGTAAGTAATTTTCACCTAAATCAGAACGGACGACATAGGTGATGGATCATCTGTCCATTGTGTAAGAATTTTTTTTATAATCATTGCCATCACTCGCTTTAAAGTAGGGAATGGTGGTAGAATGGAATGCTAGGGAGTAAGATATTTTTTGTCAAAAGGAAGAACGAGATTATTTAAACATTCCCTATCTTACCATTATTTGTTCTAACATTTATTATAATGAGCTTCCTGGTGACATTTTAAGCCTTTCTCGATCTCTTTTGAATAATCGACGATGAAGAGACCTAGCCAGCACTTAATTTTAAAGTATTTTTTGAAAGAAGATACGACTTCAGCTGAGGGCGTACCTGATGCCCATCATGGCCTCGATTAAGTCAACAACGTTGAATCCATAATTGTTGATTAGGGAGATGGGTCAACGCATTTGAGAATCAGGACAGGAGGCTGAGGAGGTGGACAAGCAGAGCTCCCAAATCAAGGATTCTCCTTGGAGCTGAAGAAACCTAGAGAATTGGTGGAGGTGCAGGGGCAACATGAATCTTTGCTGCGATTTTCTGGTGTTTTGGTGGGGCAGCCAATGCTTCAGTTTGTGAAATATGAGATGTCACAGCCGATTTGGTCTTTAGCTTATTCGTCCTTTGTCTCGGTGTACTGGCCAATGAAGGTGCTGCTCTTTTCTTTCCTTTAAACTTAATCTTAGAAGAAAGTTGAGCTATAATATCTTTTTGAGACTTATTCGTCAATTTTTGATAATGGCTCTCCTACCAAACAACGAAAGTATCCATTGCCTGTGGTTAGTTTGGATAGCGGGAAGATCAAAAGCCATGCTAGCTTCTTGAAAAGAAGAATGGGGAGACTGGTAGAGTTCGACGTTGTTGGCGATCGACCGAGTAAAAGGGGATTGGTTACACATTTTCTGGGTGAATAGATAGGTGATGCATTGGACTAAACCGAACTACCGAGCGAGCAAGTTCGGGCAATATTTCTCGATTCCAGTCTTGACATTTTTGCCGGAATCGATCGTACCTCCGTAGGAAAGGTCCAGGCCACTGAGCTAGCTTTCCCAAGACAAACGCGTATGAGATGCCTCGTGGTTGTTCTCCTTTTCAAATTGGCCATTGAACTAGCCAAGACCATATTTTCCATCATGGAATGGAGTGAACAATTGATTCCACATGCTTCTACTGAAAGAAAAGAATAAAGTGTACATATACACGGAAAATGATTGAATTTCTAGGGAAAAGTTGACAATGCATTCGCCATAAGAAGAATAAACTTCTTCAGAATGAATGGGGTCACATACAATGGATAAACGGAAGTACTCATAGATCCACATTTAAAGAAGCCACAACGGTTCTCCTCTAAGAAACAAACCATTGGTGGTAACTTCGCAAATACCCCCGTACAAGTGGCCAAGTGCAAAATGTGCCAAGGTGAGTTTTCGACCTTAAACAAGGGCCTTGGCCAGATGAACATATTCATTTGTGACTTGTAAGGCATTCATGCAGAGTAGGTGACGACAGATCCAAAGCAAAAGGAAAGCCGTATGTTCCTTGTAATCGACCGGTCCACTGCAATTATGGTAAGCTTGCAGCAAATGAGAACTGACTTTACTGCCTTTATTCGAGAAACGTTTAGTCTCTTTCTATGTACAACCTGAATAAAGGCCTTCACCAAAATGGAGAAGTTGAGTTAAAGTTGTGATGTCGAAGATAGTCAAACTCATAGGGCCGCAGTTAAAGAAGAATGTGTTGGTAAAAGAGCTCTAGAATGTCAAAATTGCAACGAGGATAGCGGGATCTAAAGGATAGTCATAGATGGAAAGCTTGATGTACTCATAAATGCCTGATTCTCTCCATATTGCCTCATATTGAGTGAGACATAAGCAAACCAAACATCCCATTTTGGAAGGGGTCTTGGCCATGATCAAGGGTTCTTTGGAGCATTAGAAGGATCATGGATGTTTTCTGACTGGATTAACACAGTTTCACCAGGGCAGATGGGAATCAAAGCGCCCATCATACTGACTTCATCAACGCCCATTGTCGAAGTGAATGTCGGGCCCATATAACAATAATATCTAATAGGCGATTTGATGATTGTTTTGTCGATTCATTTTTCAGAGAGAGTAACCTTCACTGTGATAAGATCATTTTGTTGGAATGATGGAGAAGAATATGAGGAGGCAACCATCGATTGAGAAAGGGATGAAGTTTGAAGCTATTTTGATAAAAGTGAATGAAGGCGTAAGAATGAAAAGGATCTTGAAGCAGTGCTTATATCGACCGAGGTAAATGAGCATTTATTAGGGTATCACTGCGATTTTGTGGGAAACGATGTGAGAACACGTGCCGATATGGGGCTCATCTCTTACTTCGATAAAGGATGACTGCTGCTTATGTGTTACGATAAATCAGTTAAGGATGATTATTGGCTTACTGCCACATGGCGATAATAAATGCCACATTAATGAGGGGTCACACATCGGTTTCACCTTTTTCCAAAGGTGAAGCGACGTGTGGGGGAGGGGGGGAGGGGGGGGGGGGGAATGTTCATTCCCATTATTGTCATTCCTTGTGAGAACCAATTGGAATAGGTTATATGTGATCTATATGAATCTGCATAGTGTATTTGAAGATTTGTAGAAGAATTATTGGTAATATAGCTGGAATGTACTAAACAATACAATGTCATTGTTTAAGCGACTGATAGAAGAGTAATGGTGAAGAAGCGGTTACTGGACAAATGACAGTAGAAGAAAATGAGGAGGACTAGTGTTGAATAGTTATGGTAACCGTCAAAACATAGGAAGTATTTAGATGGACAAATCTAGGCTATAAATAGCAAAGGAATTCAACAAGTAAAGACATTTCATACCAACCAAATCAAACTAAACATTATCTTTCAATTATCCTTCCAATCCTTCCAATTATGAGTCAATTACATTCTGTAGTGTAACTGTCACACCCCAAAATCGAAAACCAGGCTCACAAAATTCTCAATCACCGAATCTGGTGCCGACAGCCTCCGTAGTACTCCATTCTCAGCTCCCAGTGCCCATACGCCAGATTTCGATCCCAGGATCCTGGAAGGAGGATTTTTCAATGTACATTTAACTCGTAATAAGCATAACCACAAGTTTACCCAAATCACAAAGGCAACATCATCATCACATATCCACTAATATAAATATTTGAGTACATCACTGAAATGGAAATGCATATATTGAAAATCAAAGCTCCAAAAGATAGCTGCATGCTCCGACCTCAATGGTGCTATGACTTAACGCCACCTACACGCATCTATCATGCATAAGCTTACCGAAAGCTTAGAGGGTGGTGTAAGTGTGTGCTCAAGGTAAGTGTCAAGTATGTAACATCAGAGCAATGCGAAAACATGCTGGTAAGTCCATAAATATCATCTGCCTTATCCAGGCTATACAATGCAAAAATATAATAAGCTAATGTCATATACTAAGGATACAATACAATACGCAAATCTTGACGAGTCCACGAATACTGTCAGTCATATCTAGGCCATATACCGCAGATGTAATACAATATGTGGTGCAAATGAAATGACCAAGCTAAAATGTGAAGTCAGGATGATAGTACATAGTATCGCAGGCTATGGGGTCCATCACAAGGGACTTCTATCCAAACCAGTCCCATACTTAAATTTGAAAAGTTAGACTCAATGTGGTAGACTCCTGATCTCAGGTTAGTCGTGCACCCCAACCGAAATCCTGACCATTGCGAACGTACACAACAATTAGTTGTGCACCACCAGCCCGAGTGGATAGTGAATGAATGAATGAATGAGTAAAATGCTGAGTATGCAACTCCTGCTCAATAAGTTCACATATTAGTATGGCTCATCTCTGTGATATCACCGGGGTCTAGTACACTCCACACTGACTGCCGCCTCCCTAGCCGCACAACCCAGCAAGTGGAAGAGACCTCACTATCTGCCTGGCCAGTAGTCTACCAATACCTACCCGGCTCGCCGATAGCGGACCCATTTATGAGCTGGTTAAACTCAACCTAGCTTACAGGCCCTCACTTGGGCGGATAAGGCCACACCCCCTTGCAATCGATTATGACACAGTGGGAGACGTTTCCTAATGGTATTTAGCACCCAGGCACTCATGTATCCAATCGGTCTAGATGTTGGAGTCTCCTCCGGTACCAGAGGATTCTAGGACTCTCACCTAAAGACAGCCTATGTGCTCACAGTGCTAGAACTAAATATTTTATGTATCCCATCTGGGCATCCACGATGAACCTGTGGAGACCACAACCCTGATATCGCTAGGGCGCCAAGTGATTATGTCACACAAATGCGATATGCATGAGTCATACCATCCAGTCATGCATTAATCCTACGCATACTACGTAATCATGTGGGGCAACTCCGTCTATCAGGGAGTCCCATGAACAACCTGCCCTATGGCATATGCAATGGTCAACCACATCTCATAACAAACATGCAGATGATGCTTATGGGCATGTATCATGATGTTATGCTGTCACATACTTATAATCGGTATCGATAACTGGCACCGATAATCAACATCGATAATCGACATTGATGATCAGCATTGGCCTTGATAATAAGCACTGATAATCAGCATCGATAATCGGCACCGATACGGGATCGACAATCGGCACCGATAATCAGCCTAACAAAGGGCCTAAGGGAAGGTCACAATGTGGACATTTAACCATTATTTCCCATCAATGTGGACATTTAACCAACATTGCTCCCAAGGAGTGGCCCTCATAAGGCCAAACATATAGTGGGCCCATGGCCTCACGCAAGGGCCTCATATACAATCTCAATGGGCCTTACACGAGGGTCTCATACATCACAATGGGCCTTGTATATATCACAATGGGCCTTATACACAGGCCTCATATACATCATAATAGGCCTCATATCTGGGCCGCATAGACACCATAACGGGCCACATCTCATGGGCCTAATACTCATCACAATAGGCCTCATATCTAGACTGCATATACACCATAATGGGTTGCATCTCATGGCCTAATACACATCACAATGGGCCTCATATCTAGATCGCATATACACCATAATGGGCCCCACTAGATGGATAGCTAGGATCAAACATGTACATGACGTGGGGGCCACGTGGAAGGACGGTGTGAATATACAACACATCACAAGGTGGGCCCCACCCATTCTAGCGTATGGATGGTGCAGATAATGCACATACCTCGTGATGCGTCCCATGTCCAGCTGGCAGATGGACAATGTGGAGAAAAACATACATCATGGTGCACCCCACTCAGCACACCGTGCGAATACAAAATACAAAAGTCAAGGTAGGTCCTACCCGCCACACGTGTCACACGTGTGGGGTGTGCCCATGCCCAAGATAGATGGACGGTGTGTATAAAAACACCCACATCATGGTGTGGCCCACACCGAAATAGATGGATGGCTAGGGAAACACATACATCTTGGTGGCCTACAGGACTTGCTAACGTCAGTCAACAGTGTAAGTGTTATGGTTTCCTGCTCCTTTGGTTGTCAAATTTTATGGTGCCAAAAACACAATTTATCTTGTATAGCATGTTGATTTGTATGTTCAAGACACTGCATCAATGCTATAAGTTAAGAACGGTGATCTACTTCAAGAAATGCAAGGTCAAGTTCTTTGTGCACTTCTGTAAGCTTCAATATTCAGAATATTTCAAGAGCTACATCAAAAGATGAGCGATTGTTCAAGACTCAAGTACAACTCGAGATAATGTTCAACTCAAGATGAAGTACAACTCAAGAACGACAAATCCAAGCTTTTGAAGATCTCAAGTTCAAGCTATATCTTGTAGAGATCTTAAGCTTCATAATCTTCAAAGGCAATATGCCAAAACAGGGAAAAAAGGACGGTCCAAAACTGTCTCAAATGACCAAAAAGGATGGTCATGGACCGTCACATAGGCAGTCAAATTTTGACGTGTCTTATTACTTAAAGGACGGTTGAAAGCCATCATTCTTATTGAAGAAAAAAAGACGGTCATGGACCATCCTTAAAATGGACTGTCATAGACCGTCCCTTATGAGCCCAAAAAGGACGGCCATGGACCGTCCTTTAAAAGGACTGTCATGGACCGTCCTTAAAAAGGACTGTGATGGACCGTCTCGTATGAGCCTTCAAAGGACGGCCATAGACCGTCCTTTAAACGGACGGTCATGGACCGTCTCGTATGAGCCTTCAAAGGACAGTTATAGACCGTCCTTTAAAAGGACTGCTATGGGCTGTCTCTTATGACCCTTAAAGGACTCTTCAAATTTGACCTGTTACAGTCTTCTTCCTTATATACACCTGTTATACAATATATTTCATCATATTCACATTCACATTCACATCCATCTAAACCCAAACTACGTAAATCCATCCAAACACACAATCTTCTTGATATACACCTGTTATACAATATATTTCAGCACATTCACATCCATCTAAACACAAACTACGTAAATCCATCCAAACACACAATCTTATCCACATTACATTCATCCACGCATAATACATAAGTTTAACTTCATAAGTAAAAAAAAAAAAAAAAAAAAAAAAAAAAAAAACAATCTTATCCACAATTCATCACATTCATATCCATCTAAACCCAAACTACGTAAATCCATCCAAACATAAACTACATCCATCCAAACACAAACAATCTTATCCACATTACATTCATCCACGCATAATACATGTAAATAAGTTTAGGTTTAGGTTAGGTTATAAGCTATAGGTTTAGGGAATTGAGAATAGGTTAAGGTTTAGGTTTAGGAAATCGGGTTCGGGTTAGAGATCGGGTTTAGTTTGGGTTTTCAAGTTTAGGTTTAGGTTTAGGTTAGGGAGTTGAGATTAGGATTAGGTGTAGGTGTAAGTTTAGGGATTTGAGAATAGGTTAAGGTTTAGGTTTAAGAATTCGGGTTCGGGTTCTGGATTGGGTTTAGGTTTGGGTTTTCAAGTTTCGGTTTAGGTTTAGGTTTAGGTTAGGGAGTTTAGATTAGGATTAGGTGTAGGTGTAGGTTTAGGAATTTGAGAATAGGTTAAGATTAGGTTTAGGTTTAGGTTAAGGTTTAGGTTATAAGCTATAGGTTTAGGGAATTGAGAATAGGTTAAGGTTTAGGTTTAGGAAATCGGGTTCGGGTTCGGGATCGGGTTTAGGTTTGGGTTTTCAAGTTTAGGTTTAGGTTTAGGTTAGGGAGTTGAGATTAGGATTAGGTGTAGGTGTAGGTTTAGGGATTTGAGAATATATTTAGGTTATAGGTTACGTGTTCGAGTTTAGGTTAAGGTTAAGGTTAAGGGTTTAGGTTTAGGTTATAAGCTATAGGTTTAGGGAATTGAGAATAGGTTAAGGTTTTAGGTTTAGGAAATCGGGTTCGGGTTCGGGTTCGGGATCGAGTTTAGGTTTGGGTTTTCAAGTTTAGGTTTAGGTTTAGGTTAGGGAGTTGAGATAAGGGTGATGTGTAGGTGTAGGTTTAGGGATTTGAGAATAGGTTAAGGTTTAGGTTTAAGAGTCGGGTTCGGGTTCGAGATTGGGTTTAGGTTTGGGTTTTCAAGTTTAGGTTTAGGTTTAGGTTAGGGAGTTTAGATTAGGATTAGGTGTAGGTTTAGGTTTAGGGATTCAAGAATAGGTTAAGGTTTAGGTTTAGAAAATCGGGTTCGGGTTTAGGTTTGGGTTTTCAAGTTTAGGTTTAGGTTTAGGTTAGGGAGTTTAGATTGGGATTAGGAGTAGGTGTAGGTTTAGGAATTTGAGAATAGTTTAAGGTTTAGGTTTAGGTTTAGGTTAAGGTTAAGGTTAAAAGCTATAGGTTTAGGGAATTAAGAATAGGTTAAGGTTTAGGTTTAGGAAATCGGGTTGGGGATTGGGTTTAGGTTTGGGTTTTCAAGTTTAGGTTTAGGTTTAGGTTAGGGAGTTGAGATTAGGATTTGGTGTAGGTGTAGGTTTAGGGATTTAAGAATAGGTTAAGGTTTAGGTTTAAGAATTCGGGTTCGGGTTCGGGATTGGGTTTAGGTTTGGGTTTTCAAGTTTAGGCTTAGGTTTAGGTTTAGGTTAGGGAGTTTAGATTAGGATTAGGTGTAGGTTTAGGTTTAGGGATTTGAGAATAGGTTAAGGTTTAGGTTTAGGAAATCGGGTTCGGGTTTGGGATCGGGTTTAGGTTTCAAGTTTAGGATTAGGTTTAGGTTAGGGAGTTGAGATTAGGATTAGGTGTAGGTTTAGGTTTAGGGATTTGAGAATACATTTAGGTTTTAGGTTATTGGTTAAGTTTTAGGTTTTAGGTTATAGGTTATAGGTTAAGGTTTATGTTTAAGGATTTGAGAATAGTTTTAGGTTATAAGTAAGGTTTTAGGTTTTGGTATAGGCTTAAGTTATAGGTTATAGGTTATATGTTTAGGCTAAGGTTTAGGAGTTCGGGTTTGGGTTTGGATTTGACTTTAGGTTATAGGTTTTGGGATTTGAAAATAGTTTTAGGTTATAAATAGGTTTAGGTTGGGTTATAGGTTAAGGTTTACAGATTTGAGTTAAGGTTATAGGTTTAGGTTTTAGGTTTAGGTTAAGGTCTAAGGATTTGATTTTAGGTTATAGGTTTAGGATTAAGTTATAGGTTTATGTTTAGGTTTAAGTTATAGTCTTAGGTTATAGGTTATAGGTTATATGTTTAGGTTAAGGTTTAGAAATTCAGGTTCGGATTTGGATTCGGGTTTAGGTTATAGGTTTTGGGATTCGAGAATAGTTTTAGGTTATGAGTATAGGTTTAGGTTGGGTTATTGGTTAAGGTTTAGGGATTTGAGTTAAGCTTATAGGTTTAGGTTTAGGTTATAGGTTAAGGTTTAGGGAATTGAGTTTAGGTTATAGGTTTAGGTTAAGGTTTAGGTTAAGGTTTAAGTTTAGGTTTACGTTAAGGTTTAGGTTATAAGCTACAGGTTTAGGGAATTGAGAATAGGTTAAGGTTTAGGTTTAGGAAATCGGGTTCGGGTTTGGGATCGGGTTTAGGTTTGGGCTTTCAAGTTTAGGTTTAGGTTTAGGTTAGGGAGTTGAGATTAGGATTAGGTGTAGGTTTAAATTTAGGGATTTGAGAATACATTTAGGTTTTAGGTCATTGGTTTAGGTTTTAGGCTTAGGTTTAGGTTATAGGTTTAGGTTTAGGTTATAAGTGTAGGTTTAGGTTTAGGTTAGGGAGTTGAGATTAGGATTAGGTGTAGGTTTAGGTTTAGGGATTTGAGAAGACATTTAGGTTTTAGGTCATAGGTTTAGGTTTTAGGCTTAGGTTTAGGTTATAGGTTTAGTTTTAGGTTATAAGTGTAGGTTATAGGTTTAGGGAATCGAGAATAGGTTAAGGTTTAGGTTTACGAAATTGGGTTCGGGATCGGGTTTAGGTTTGGGTTTTCAAGTTAGGTTTAGGTTTAGGTTAGGGAGTTGAGATTAGGATTAGGTGTTGGTTTAGGCTTAGGGATTTGAGAATAGGTTAAGGTTTATGTTTAGGAAATCGGGTTCGGGTTCGGGTTTAGGTTTGGGTTTTCAAGTTTAGGTTTAGGTTTAGGTTAGGGAGTTGAGATTAGGATTAGGTGTAGGTTTAAGTTAAGAGATTTGAGAATACATTTAGGTTTTAGGTCATAAGTTTTGGTTTTGGTTAAGGTTATAGGTTTAGGTTAAGGTTTAGGTTTAGGTTTAGGTTTAGGTTATAAGCTATAGGTTTAGGGAATTGAGAATAGGTTAAGGTTTAGGTTTAGGAAATCGGGTTCGGGTTCGGGATTGGGTTTAGGTTTGGGTTTTCAAGCCTAGGTTTAGGTTTAGGTTAGGGAGTTGAGATTAGGATTAGGTGTAGGTTTAGGTTTACGGATTTGAGAATACATTTAGGTTTTAGGTTTAGGTTTAGGTTTTAGGTTTTAGGTTAAGGTTTAGGCTATAGGTTATAGGTTAAGGTCATAGGTTTTGGTTTAGGTTAAGGTTATAGGTTTAGGTTTAGGTTTAGGTTTAGGTTTAGGTTAAGGTTAAGGTTTAGGTTTAGGTTTAAGTTTAGGTCATAAGCTATAGGTTTAGGAAATTGAGAATAGGTTAAGGTTTAGGTTTAGGAAATCGGGTTCGGGTTCGAGATCGGTTTAGGTTTGGGTTTTCAAGTTTAGGTTTAGGTTTAGGTTAGGGAGTTAAGATTAGCATTAGGTGTAGGTTTAGGTTTACGGATTTGAGAATACATTTAGGTTTTAGGTTTAGATTTAGGTTTTAGGTTATTGGTTAAGGTTTAGGTTTTAGGTTTAGGTTAGGTTATAGGTTATAAGTTTAGGTTATAGGTTATATGTTAAGGTTTAGGTTTAAGGATTTGAGAATAGTTTTAAGTTATAAGTAAGGTTTTAGGTTTAGGTATAGGCGTAAGCTATAGGTTATATGTTTAGGTTAAGGTTTAGGAATTTCGGTTCAAGTTCGGGTTTGGATTCGACTTTAGGTTATAGGTTTTGGGATTTGAGAATAGTTTTAGGTTATAAATAGGTTTAAGTTGGGTTATAGGTTAAGGTTTACAGATTTGAGTTAAGGTTAAGGTTTAGGTTTAGGTTTAGGTTTAGGTTTAGGTTTAGGTTTAGGTTAAGGTCTAAGGATTTGAGTTTAGGTTATTGGTTTAGGTTTAGGTTTAAGTTATAGGCTTAGGTTATAGGTTATAGGTTATAAATTATATGTGTAGGTTAAGGTTTAAGAATTCGGGTTCGGGTTCTGGTTTGGATTCGACTTTAGGTTATAGGTTTTGGGATTTGAGAATAGTTTTAGGTTATAAATAGGTTTAGGTTGGGTTATAGGTTAAGGTTTACTGATTTGAGTTAAGGTTATAGGTTTAGGTTTAGGTTTTAGGTTTAGGTTGAGGTCTAGGGATTTGAGTTTAGGTTATAGGTTTAGGATTAGGTTATAGGTTTCGATTTAGGTTTAGGTTTAGGTTTAAGTTATAGGCTTAGGTTATAGGTTATAGGTTATATGTTTAGGTTAAGGTTTAGGAATTGTGTTCGAGTTCGGGTTTGGATTCGGGTTTAGGTTATAGGTTTTGGGATTTGAGAATAGTTTTAGGTTATGAGTATAGGTTTAGGTTGGGTTATAGGTTAAGGTTTAGGGATTTGAGTTAAGCTTATAGGTTTAGGTTTAGGTTTAGGTTTAAGTTATAGGTTTAGGTTTAGGGAATTAAGTTTAGGTTATAGGTTTAGGGAAAGGTTAGGTTAAGGTTATAGGTTTTGGGATTTGGGAATAGTTTTAGGTTATAAGTATAGGTTTAGGTTAGGTTATAGGTTAATGTTTAAGGATTTGAGAATGGTTTTAGGTTATAAGTAAGGTTATAGGTTTGGGTATAGGCTTAAGTTATAAGTTATAGGTTATATGTTTAGGTTAAGGTTTAGGAATTCGGGTTCGGGTTCGGGTTTGGGTTAAGGTTATAGGTTTTAATTTTGGTTTAGGTTATAGGTTTTAGTTTAGGTTATAGGTCATAGGTTAAGGTTTAGGTTAAGGTTATAGGTTTTGGGATTTGAGAATGGGTTCAAGTTTAGGTTATAGGTTTTGGTTTTGGTTTAGGTTATAGGTTATAGGTTTAGGTTAAGGTTTAGGTTTAGGTTATAGGTTTTGGGATTTGAGAATAGGTTAAGGTTAAGGTCATAAGTTTAGGTTTAGGAAATTGGGATCGGAGTTCGGGTTCGGGTTTAGTTTATGGTTTTCAAGTTTTGGTTTAGGTTTAGGTTATAGGTTTTGGTTTAGGTTATAGGTCATAGGTTAAGGTTTAGGTTTAGGTTATAGGTTTTGGGATTTGAGAATGGGTTCGGGTTTAGGTTATATGTTTTGGTTTTGGTTTAGGTTATAGGTTATAGGTTATAGGTTTAGGTTATATGTTTTGGTTTTGGTTTAGGTTATAGGTTTTAGGATTTGAGAATAGGTTAAGGTTAAGGTCATAAGTTTAGGTTTAGGAAATCGGGATCGGGTTCGGGTTCGGGTTTAGTTTTTAGTTTTCAAGTTTTGGTTTAGGTTTAGGTTATAGGTTTTAGTTTAGGTTATAGGTCATAGGTTAAGGTTTAGGTTTAGGTTATAGGTTTTGGGATTTGAGAATGGGTTTGGGTTTAGGTTATATGTTTTGGTTTAGGTTATAAGTAATAGGTTTAGGTTAAGGTTTAGGTTTAGGTTATAGGTTTTGGGATTTGAGAATAGGTTAAGGTTAAGGTCATAAGTTTAGGTTTAGGAAATCGGGATCGGGTTCGGGTTCGGATTTAGTTTTTGGTTTTCAAGTTTTGGTTTAGGTTTAGGTTAGGGAGTTGTGATTAGGATTAGGTTTAGGTTTAGATTTTATGTTTAGGTTAGGGTTATAGGTTTAGGTTTAGGTTTAGGTTAGGTTATAGGTTAAGGTTTAGGAATTGAGTTTAGGTTATAGGTTTAGGTTAAGGTTAAGGTTATAGGTTTTGGGATTTGAGAATAGGTTTAGGTTAAGGTTATAAGTTTAAGTTTAGGTTTAGGTTAAGGTTTAGAGATTTGAGTTTAGGTTTAAGTTATAGGTTTAGCTTTCGCTTTAGGTTATAGGTTTAGGTATAGGCTTAGGTTATAGGTTATAGGTTATATGTTTAGGTTAAGGTTTAGGAATTCAGGTTCGGGTTTGGATTCGGGTTTAGGTTATAGGTTTTGGGATTTGAGAATAGTTTTAGGTTATAAGTATAGGTTTAGGTTTGGATTCAGGTTAAGGAGTAGATTAGGATTAGGTGTAGGTTTAGGTTTAGGGATTTTCTAGTATTATCTACTATTGAACCTAGTATTATCTACTATATACTAGTAACATACAACCAATATGGGGCACCATACCATAAGCTACAAGAATTTCATGTCCCCCTAAACAAGGTATCCTTCATTAATAACACATATATATATACATATTATAAGTTTTTTATTTTCATTTACATTCTCAAATACATTCATCATCTATCCAAGAAAATTAAAACAAGTATTGTCAATCTATGACTAACAATTGAAAAGGAAAATCATGCATCTTATCTTACCGACCGACTTATGTTTCTTTTCACCTTTGTAACTCTCATATTTATTGCAGCTGCTAGTTCACCATCAGTAGTCTCCCTAACCAAATCTTTGTGCAGTCCCTCCATTTGAAGCAGTGGCTAAAGTTACAAGAAGTAGGACTGATTAGTCTTTCCATGTTTTGAAAAAAATCAAATTCTTTATTTTTGGCTGCAAGTCTACTTATAATTATCATTGGCTCTTAATCTATTTATAATGAAAATCTTAAATATCACCCAATAGTGCTCCTTTGATAAATGTCCTGTTTGGAACAAATAATTTCTGTAAAACTCTTTTATGTTTTTTCAATCCATCTTCCATTTTCTTCTTAATAAGAAAATCCATATTTACTAATATTCCCATTTTTTCTATTTTTCAAAAGAATGAGTTCAGTTAAAATTTACTAATAAGAAAATCCAGATTTCCACTGTTGAAACCTTCCTAGGGTCTAAAGTAATTTTTATTTGTCATCCAACTTGTTAATATGATCACAAAGACATGGATGAAGAGAAAGCACAAACATTAGCTTGATCCAAAACTTCTTTAGCCTCCAAAAAATTCTCAATGGTAGATGTTCAATCAAATTGTTTCCTGTGCTGTAATACTTTCATATTCTCATACATGCCAAAGTTGGATTGATGTTGTGGAGATATTTTCCTAATGGACGGTCCAGATGGGTGATGTGGAGGCCAACTGATCCAAATGCAAGTTGATATGTAGAAAGTTTTCCATGCACTTGTACCATGGAAAAATTTTCCATTTGAGATTGTAAGTCTATATCATGTACTTGACTCATTTGAACAATATGTATTCTTCAAATGTTAACCAACCAAACATCATGGATGGAAGTTGAAGTCGGATAAATCCATTGCCCAATAGACAATGTAAACTACCATGATATTTATTTTATAAGTATTCAACAAGAGAAGCAACTATAGGCTTTTGTAGTGTAATGAATAAAGAAGGTTGTGATAGGAAACTTGGTGTTAAATGTTAATGGGACCACTGAATAGCAAAATAGAGTATGGAGAGATGATGCTAGTATCTTGCAAAAATACTTTACTAGTTTCAACCTGAAAACATGAGAAAATATTGAAAATTTAAAAATCAATTCTCAATCACAGCATTAGAATTAAGAACTTATAGAAAATCTTAAGGAAAATGCTTGAAAAAAATGTCAAAGTTGTTTAACTAAAACATTGTGAAAAAAATATACACATGTGCACACTTGCCCATGAAAAGAAACACATATACATAAAGAAGAAAATTAACATCCACCTCAATAGTCTTACTGTCCACCTAGACCACCCATGCCAGCATGCCATTTGTATACAACATTGGGTCCATCTAAAAGGTGATTTTTTTTGTATATGATCATTTTCACAATGGGAGCCAGCCTATGCACTGCTCACTGTTAGAATGGTATGCATGTTCTACTCCTTCAGCCTGATTTTTTGGGTGAGAACATCTTGACAGCTGGACCAACCTGATGGATGGCTTTGATATTGCATTGTCTGCCATGGTGAAGATTAGTCATGCAAGCAGGTGTGTGTGACTTAGCAAGGAAACAAGTTAAGATCAGGATCAAGAATCTTATTCATATAGATCAGCTAAGTTCGGGATCAAGAATCTGATTCATATAGATCTCCCTTTGAATCATCATTTACCAAGAATTTTCTAGTTGAGTGCAGAAAACATTGCTAGCTATTCAAATAAATGTGTCTTGATTTCCACTTAAACTGCAAATCATTTTTTTCAAGTGCCTGAGATCATTATCACCTATTAATGCAATATAACGCATATTATGTGTATGCATGCAGATGTGCAGGGACTGAACAAGAAAATAAGTTAGATCCAGATTTATGCCAAAAGAAGAAAAAGAAGAAATACAAACATATATATCAAAATAAGTTAGATCCAGATTTCTTAATTTATAAGAATGTAACATTCATGCTTGATGAAGGGGATCTCTACTTGCAAAAATATGAATTACTTTTACAAAAAGCAAAAAAGCAGATATTTCTGCAACATTTATTTGCCATCCAACCTATTGATAAGGTCAAATATACCTGGAAGAAGGGGAAACAAAAATATCAGCTTGATGACAGATCTTCTCCATGTCATCCCAATTACAGTCCCATGCTCAATAGGATACGTCAAAGTGAGAATACCTCTCTTGGACTGGGCCTCATCACCAACACGAGCATCTTTCTATCCCATCCCAACTATAACACCTGTATGACGAGGCCAACCAATGATGCTTGTGAGTTATACAGCTATGGTGTAGGTTAGTGCTATTATCTATTCAATAACACAAAAATTGAGAAATCATGATCAAGCCAGAACTCATATAACATAAATATATATATATAACATATCTATATAACATAAAAAAATCACAACAAAAAAATAAAATCACAACATATCTATGTGTTTTCTTTATCAAAGATGCCTTTTTCAGCAAGTAATGAATTTACTGACATGGTTGTATGGGACTTGTGGCATCTTTACTTTGTAATGTTGATCATCACTTTATGCCTCCACAGAGGGTGTTACAGTCAGAAACAGAAAGTGTTGATGATTTCAAGAGTAAATTTGCTGAAGCACAACGTGTAAGTGAAGAGAAAAATAAGAAGTTAGAGGTAGCAGAAGGAAAAATAAGTCAACTTCAAGAATCTTCATGTGTTTCAACCAAGGCTATCTACCGGTGGGGTCACCATCAATCTGTTGGACCCATAATAGATGGACCAAGCATTGAATATCTCCTTGATAGGACAATCATAACATTCAACTTTATGGCCTACAAGAAGACAGTCAAGAAGAGATGCAATGGTTACAAGTGACTGTGGTGCCAGCATGGATGCATTATCTGAGCTGTTCATTAGACTTGCTTAATGAGTCACCTGGACTCACACACGTGTCCCACGTTGGCATGTGTGGGGCACTTGCAAGCACACATTACCTGCATGCATGTTACATACGATAAATTCAGTTATTTCCTCACTGGTGAAAAATGTTAATAGAAAACTTTGAGTTATATATATATATATATATATATATATATATATATATATATATATATATATATATATAAGAAGAGTAATTCATCTTAAAATCTGTCTCCTCCTATTCCTTGCTCATTCCAATGAAAAAACTCATCTAAGCTTCTTTCAATATAAAATTTCTTCTTAAGAAATTCAAATTTGGAAATGGTTTTCTCAGGAAATTGCTGATATGATAAATTCAGTTAGAAGGAACAAATAGGACGATGGTAGTCATACCAAAATATCATTGAAAATCTCCAATGATACTTTTCTCTTGTTCAAAGAAAAACATTCATAACAATGATGAATTATAAAGTAAAAAAGTAGGAACTTAACTATTACAATTTCCATAATTCCTTTTCAAGAAAAGAAACCTAAATGAATACAATTGAATTATAAAGTAAAAAAGTAAAAGGCAAAACCACATGAACTAGCAATCTGTTTAGCTAAAGGAGTAAATGGATAATTGCTTGCTGCGTCAATTTCAACAACATATGAAGAACATAGACATGGTATTAGCGTGAATCATTCACAAAGACAACCTGATCAAAGATAATGCTTAGAAAGCATCATGAAACACCAAAAATATTAATGCCATGGAAAACTATATGAAACATTCCTTAAAGTGAAGTAGGCAGAGATGTATATTTACAAAAAGTTTCCATCCAAAAGACATTTCCTGTTAGAAGACAACCCAGAAAGAGAAAAAAACAATGTCAAAATTTTCACATGATGAAGGCAATCAGTAAGATGTATCAATTACAACTTGGAAATTAGATAGAAAACTATCTATAAGTAAAAATATCTAAATTTTGAAATTCACCTTAGTCATTTCTCCTACAATTTGAACATCTTTTCTAATTAATAATGTGCAAGTGGGGCCATTCTAGGCATTGTGTTAGCTTAAAAAATAGCACCAAGTGATTTTTATTTTTCATGTCTACTTGTTGAAGCACACATTACCTATGCATTTCGTATCGCACAGGTGGGATACAAGATATCTCGTGGGATATATCGGCCGATATCTTGGATATTTAAAACATTAGTTAAATCTACAGTTCTTGAGAGCAATGTTGTCAAAATTGTTATCATATCGCATGTCACATAAGACGGGTCAAATAGTATCGAATCACAAATCGTATAATAAATTATAAGAATTTTTTAAATTTTTTTTCCCTCTGATTTCTTAAAAAAAAGTTGAAAAGAATACAAATAAATTAAAAAAATTAAGAACTCATCAATAATCCATTTCCCATCAATATACACCAAGAAAAGTAATTGCATATCATGATATTATCAATTGAGAACATGCAAACAGTATATGTAGCATGTGTGAAATGGTAGAAGGGGTAAGAAAAAGAAGAGAAAATGGGTACAAAGGTAGAAGAAAAATTGAATAAGCATAGGGGAGGGCATTTTTCATGTTTTGTAAGCAAAAGGATAAAAAGAAGAAAGGGAAAAATGAATAAAAACTAAACATTTTGATTATTTATGTAATTTTGGGTCCACTTATGTGATTCTACGATAATCATACGATCTCATACAATACTCGTACGATTCGATATGATTCATACAATAATTGTACGATTATTTAAGATTTGTGATTTGGGTGTATAATTTTAATATACACCAAGGTAATGGTAATAATTTGATTTCGTAACTATAATGGTTACGACCACCATCATTTCCGTTATGACACAGGCTGTAATGGCTGTTAACTTGTAATGCCGTGAAAATCAGGGGTCGAGCATAAACTCAACTCTCGAGTTCCAACACATCACTTATGCAACAAATGAATGATGATTGAATGTTGTCTGCAGTAGTGTATTGAACATGAGTGAGATTAAGCCAAAACAACATATCATACTTCAGAGATAGTTAAATTGCAAGCGGAAGACTGTGATAGATAAATAACATATATAAACTATGGTGAGTCTCCAGAGTGTGATAATGTTACCAGGTTAAATTATTATAAGTACAATTCTAAAATATACCAAATGTGAGAAAGTGTAATGTCTTCTATCCCAAGTGCTATAGCCCCGTCAATACAATACCAGGTCTTCATAGACCTGTCAGAGAGTTACATGTAGGAGAACTCCTCCTCAACATCATAGTAGTAGTCCGGCTCTACTTCATAAGCATCGCCATCACCTGAAACTCAACAAATCTGGTTGGTGTGTACAACACCGTCCCGTAACATGGGAGTGAGTGATCAACTCAGTGGAATAATAAAGCATATGTTAACATGTTATCAACTCAGTCAAGCAGTAATGATAAAGCAGTACAATCAAACAATTCTAGATACTCTTATTAATGTAAGTATGAATGCAGTTATGATGTATGCCCTCACCACACACTCCCTCGTGCGACACCATCTTACGTTCGCGGCATGCTTGCATTCCTCAGTGCTCCACATCTTCCAGGCACATGCAATGCATGATGAGCATGATTACCAAGTTGTTATTAGTCCATTTCAAATAGCAGTATTGGGAAACTAAGGTACCTCCCTTGTATCACTCCCAAGCATGATCCATTCTAGGGTCATCAGTCCTAGTTAATCTCATACGATAGTGTGTTTCTAGGTCGCTGTAAAGGCTGCCAGGGCTGTTACACATAAAGGTTATACCACTCCCCCATCACCCTTTTAACGGTTCATCACTATATAGATACAGGCCTAGTTCATACTCTATACACTGCGGCAAAACTCGTCACCTCACCGCAAATTCAGAGTATGCTCGAGGTCGCTACAAAGGGTTGTCAGGGCTGTTATGTACAAAGGTTACACCACTCCCCCATCACCTTATCAATGTAAGCCGACAGCACGAATATAGTGTCCCATACCACCATAATCAACTCACAAGTCTGGTTGCTCACTGGTCACTACGGGGAGGCACATGGCCCCAGCGTAAGTCGACAGCTCGACCACGGTGTCCCATACCACCATGCCCGGCTCATGATTTTTTGCGGATCGAGGTACCATGGTTAACGGGATTTCACTAGTAAGTTTTTGGTACCCTAGGTTTAAGCAGTAGCAACCAAACATGGTGAACATACATTAGACATATCGGGTTACTTGACGAGTCTGACTAGCTCGAGCGCACGATCAACTGAACGATATGAAGTGCATAAGTACTTCGCGTGACATAACCACTGTCGCCAACTGAAGTACGACTCGGGTTCGTCAAACACATCCTACATGGCGAAATGAATCTCAATCACGATCTCAAGTCTAGTACCGATTGTCTGGACTATAAACATAGTCCGAAGCTCAATCAATCCTTATTTAGAGCATGTAGAGTAAAGCATATTAAACAAAGTAATTCAAGCAAGTTAATAAGCATGTCATAAAGCATGTTATAAAGCATGTTATAAAACATGTTATAAAGCACCATATAAACAGGAATTCAACCACATATATTTCATAAGTAAGCGGTTAAAGTAATCAACCACATGGAGGAAATCATACACATCTCTAAGGTAATTGAGAATCCCATCTCAACACCTACCTAAGGCACCATCATCCAAACACTTACTCTCACAAGCATTTTCACAAACACTTAGAATACACTATTACAACATACATAGTGTATATTAGCAAAACATGTATTAGGGCGAGTCCTTTCGCCAAGCAAGTATTTTCCGCATATGTAATATATTCATACAGCTAATAATCATGGCAAACTCATCTCTAAAATTTATACGCATACGGTACTTTCTAGAATACACTATTTCTACATACATGTGTATATTAACAAATCATGCATTAGGGCGAGTCCTTTCGCCAAATGAGTATTTTATCCATATATGATATATTCATACAACAAATAATCATGGCAAACACATTTCTAAAATTTATACGTATACGGTACTTTCTACAAATACCTAGAGTATGTAAAATTTCATATTCTTCATCTTTAATCGAAACGAAAAACAGACAGCACTTTGTATATGTGCAATTGCATGTAGATCATAAATCTATCATTATCTGACATTGAAAGTATTGAAAACTATAATCTATACACCTAAAGTCCACACCTTTTATCGTAGAATCGTAACGAAGCCGATAGGTTTGTCAAGCTTCCGTATTCAGCAGTTTGGTAACCTATAAAACGCAATAGGTTAGCTATTTCATAACCTACAACATTTACAACCCCAAAACAGATTAGGGTTAGGGTTTCTTACCTAGGAACGAAGTCAGAATCACCGGGAAAGCTATGAGAATGGGGTGGTGCAGCTTGTGTAGCGACAGGGGATAGGAGTAGAAAGTTTCTCTCACTTCTCTCACTCTTTCTCTCTCTTTTCTCCCTTCTCTCTCTAGGGTTTCTCTCAAATTCGTATGGCTCTGAGAGAGAGGGTTCTAAGGTCCTTATATAGCCTAAAATCTCACTAAAATAGACTTAAAGTTAAGGTATACTTGGATTTTGTCCAAAGGGCACCTGTTTCAGCTCAACGGAGCATTTCCGGAGCCCCCCTTGAGCCAAAGGTCAGACTTAAGCTCACAGACATTGGATCTAGGTAGAGTTAAGTTTTCGTTTTGGTCGGATTTCCAGATCACGCATGGTAGACCAATTTCAGTTCAACGGTCAGTGGATCTCGATCGGAGATTCCGAGTACACTGACACGTGTATGAAATTTTTCCTGATCCGAGAGTGTATTTGGGTCAGATTCTGACAGTCTGGTTGCTTACAAATTGACTGCAAGTAACAAGTCCCAGATTACTATTCAAGATATTTATTTTGTAAAGAAAACAAGTGTTCTCACACTCTCTCGCTCCGGACTCAAGCGAACAGCCGTGGGACACTGTCTGGATTTGATTTCCAAGATGGTTGTCAAGCCCAGCGAAGCGTTCCTAAGTCCTTAACCTCCTATTATTCGGACCCCCGATGTGCGGTCTAGACCTGATACGGAGTTTCAATGTGTTCCCGAGAGCAGTCGGGTAATGTGTTTGATACTAGACTTTAGGGTAACCTAGCGTCAATGATTCTACAAGTTTTAGGTCTTGCAGATCGTATTTAAAGCGATTCGAACGGATTTCATGGCTAATCTAGTTTAGCACTTAGTTAACTTTGTCAAATTTCTAAAGGATTTAATCCTAAGTGATTTCTGCCTGAGGTGGTGCTCGGGCCTTTGTGGTAATGTTTAGTTTAAGTATTGTTCTTCATCACCTAAACTTTAAGATAGTGTCTAATGTGAAAGTACTTAGAATGATTTAAAGAACGAGGTGGTGAAAGGTGAGATTTGTGAAGGAAATGGGTTCACAAGCGGTTTTAGACTTTGGGATTGAATTATGACAAGTTAATAAGGTGTTAGGATCGACCCATTGCCTAAGGACGTCTAATGCAAGGTTGGCAAAAATCTGGGATGTTACATAACTATTCTTTTTCTTTTTCTTTTCTTAAAAACCTGAAAAGAAAACTTGTATCAGCCTCATAAAGGACCATTATGGCTATTATGGGTTTTTTTTCTGAACGCTTAATAGTTTCCACCATTACTATTATGTAACATTGTTATGGTACACCATGATGTACACCCATGCAATACGATATGGATTCATATAGTGAATTGTACAGTTTGGACAAAACTGCTGGAGAGTGGTGACATCAATGACATAGAAATGTGTATCGGGTCCTTAGTTGGAGAGCAATGCATTAGTTGGGTTGTTGAATATGGAGAGTAACTGCTCAATAGCAATGAGAGTAGGCCATCTGGAAGGAGGGTGGTTGGGTCTTGAGAGTGACTATAAAGGCCGGTGAGAAGTGGATGAGTTTAGCCCATGGTTTGTAGTAAACATGGGCTAAACCATTTAATGTTAACAGCCTTGCCTCAATAAGTAGACATGAAACAACAAATGTCACCAGATCATATGAATCATCCAATTACTTGAAAAGGTTAGTTATAATAAATTTTTCAAGTCAAACCATACGAATCATCCAATTACTTAAAAAGGTTAGTTGTAATAAATTTTCCAGATCAAACCAATGGAGCATCACTCATTTCCTCTGTAATCTACTTCATGACTCATCTATCATGTGCATCAGAAAGACGTGGGAAAGAAAGGGAGGACAAACCTTGGAGCCCTTCTGTGATGCTTTGGCAATCAGCCCTGGATCTTGGCCTAAAAATATATAATGGAATGTCTCAAGTAAGAGGGGATTATCTTCATGGAGATGGTTACACAAACCAGCAATATGTTATGTCATAACTATGATCAGATCCATATCATTTTCATGAAATAAGAGCTCCAGAAATCTCTCTGAAAAAAAAAAAAAAAAAAAAAACTGCATGGCAGATCCTGATGCTTTCTGTTGCAGTGAAATTTCTTAGATAGCAAGAATATTCAGAAACAAACAAATTTAGACATTCCATCAAACAGTTTCTAAGAAAGAGAGATTAAGAGAGATTGGGTCTCTAGCCTGATCAACTGTGGCCCTCAAGTCCCTAAATCTCTAAATCCCCAAATCCCCAAATCCCTAAATCCCCAAATCCCCAAATCCCTAAATCCGCAAATCCCTAAATCCCTAAATCCCCAAATTCCCAAATCGTTTCAATCGGTATTGAGATTGAGAGAGATTGAGAGAGAGAGAGAGAGATACCTCATGGTCAACCGAGCTTTAAAGGAAGAGAGCAAGTTCCTATTTGAGTTGGAGCCCCGATCACGAGTCCACGCCGAAAATAGGGTTCCCGAGCCCTGAGGGGGGAGAGAGAGAGAGAGAGAGAGAGAGAGAGAGAGAGAGAGAGAGAGAGAAGGGAGAGGATGCGTGAGAGGACCGAGAGAGACCGAGAGAGAGGATGCTCGAGAGAGAGAGAGAGAGAGAGAGAGAGAGAGAGAGAGAGAGAGAGAGAGAGACAGAGAGACAGAGAGATAAAGAGAGTGGATGCGCGAGAGAGAGGACCGAGAGAGAGAGAGAGAGAGAGAGAGAGAGAGGGTGCGCGAGAGAGAGAGGACCGAGAGAGAGAGAGGGTGCGCGAGAGTGAGAGAGAGACTGAGAGAGTGAAAGAGGACACTGAGAGACTTGTCTCTCAGGAAATGGATTGGCTACTCGCGCTGACACCAGCGCCAAGGGCAGGTGGTCGGTGCTCTGTGGGCCCCATCATGATGTATGTGTTTCATCCCTGCCGTCTATCTATTTTTCCATATCATTTTATGGTATGAGACAAAAATTGAGGTATATCCCAATCTCCACTGGACCACATTATAGGAAACAGTGTTGAATGAGCGTCGACCATTAAAAACCTTTCGGGGGCCATATAAAGTATTGGATCAATCTGATATTCTTTTTCCCTTCATCTGGGCCTGTATGACCTAATCAACAGATTGGATGTCAAATTAAAAGTATAGTGGGCCTTAGGAGGGTTTTAATGGTGGATATCCAATCACTATTGTTTTCATGTGGTGTGGTCCACCTGAGATTTATATCCCTCTCATTTTTGGTATCAAGTCCTAATATGATATGTAAAAATAGATGGACAGCATGGATGAAACACATACATCATGGTGGGACTCATAGAGCACCGACCACTAGCCACAGGTATGGTGTCAGGGGAGTAGCCAATCTGTTTCCCTCTTGGACACCATACCGTGACGACACC
This sequence comes from Magnolia changhungtana, assembly GCA_030180095.1. NCBI lineage: Eukaryota > Viridiplantae > Streptophyta > Magnoliopsida > Magnoliales > Magnoliaceae > Magnolia > Magnolia changhungtana. Next base: position 4,631,373 of record JASAUF010000554.1, read on the forward strand.
AAGTTTTGTGGGCCCCACTATGATGTATTTATTATATCCACACCATCCATCCATTTTGAGATATAATTTTAAGTCATGAGCCAAAGAATGAGGCAGATAAAAATCTGTAGCGGACCCCACCACAAAAAAACGAGGAGAGTGATTCCCACCGTTGAAACTATCTTAAGGCCCATCGTAATGTTTATTTGAAATCCAACCTGTTGAAAAGTTAAAAAATACATGAAATATGTGAAAACACAAATATCATCTTGATATAAAACTTTTGTTGCCTTTAGAAGTTTTTAATGGTGGGCGTCACTGTCCCACCGTTGAAACTATCTTAAGGCCCATTGTACTTTTTATTTGACGTCCAATCTGTTGATTAGGTCATACAGGCCTAGATAAAGGGGAAAAACAAAAATCATCTAGATCCAAAACTTTTATGGCCCCCGAAATGTTTTAAATGGTTGACGCTCATTCAACACTTTTTCATATAATGTCGTCCATTTCATATTGGGATATGCCTCATTTTTTGTCTCATGTCGTAAGATGATCTTTAAAAATAGATGGACGGCATGGATTAAACACATGCATCATGGTGGGGCCCACATTGCACCAACCACAAGCCATTTGATGTTGTCGGGGGGAGTAGCCAATTTGTTCCCCTTATTTGTGGTGTGGTTCATTTAATTAATTTTTGGATATGAATCATTTTTTGGATAGTTCTCTAAAATGATCTCAAAAAATGGATGAACAGTGTAGGTTGATCCCGAATTTTCATTATTTTAGGACTTGTGGGGCCCACCATTGTGTATGTTAATTATCCACTCCGTCCATTAATTTTAACAGCTCATTTTTAGGGTTGATCTAAAAAATGAGTCAAATCGAAGCTGTAGGTGGACCACACCACATACTAATGTTATAAATTCATTTTTCATTATTTCTTATGGTGTGGTCCACTTAGACTTTTAATCTTTCTACTTTTTGAGCTCATGCACTGAAATAATATTTCGAAATTTATGGACGACTTAGATAAAACAAATATATTGAAATGGGCCCCATGGAGCCCCTTAAGCATCGTCAATCTCTAATAAGGTCCTATGGGGAGGTACGTTTTAGAGCTTAAAAATAAAGTCAATCCATGACTTGGGTGGGCCACACCACATACTATAGTTGAGAGGGTTACCCTCCCATTAAAACATTTCATAATTATTTATTGGGCCCACCTAGATGTGGTTCATAGATCCAACCCATTCATTATGTGTGTCCCACTTGGATGAGGAGTCAAACCAAGTTTCATACACATCCAAAACTCATGTGGGCCCCCACCAAATGCTTTTATATGTGGGGTGCACACAAATTAACCTCATGGGAAGTTCCCATGAGGTAACCTTATAGTACCATTTCGCTATTTAGGTAACTCCTTCATGAGTGTTACTCTAACTGTGTAGGGCCCACCTTGATATATTTTATGTATATCGACACCGTCCATATATTTTTTTAATCATATTTTAGGATGTGATTTTAAATCATAAGAACTCAATAATCTCAGGTGAGCCATACCAATCAAAACAATGATGAATAACTATTAAAAATCTTTTGAAGGCCACAAAAGTTTTCGATCAATTTGATCTTTGTAGTTTACCTTCATCTAGATCTTCTTTATCAACAAGTTGGATTGCAAATAAACATTACTAAGACCTTATGATGGGCTCTTTATAATTTTTAATGGCGAATGTCAGAGCAGAGAAGGATTGCATCTACCAAGATGTCCTGGTAATTTATTTTATTATTTTTTTTTCAAACTTTTTTAAAAAAAAATTGTAAAAAAATCTAAAGCGATCCAAATAGTGCCCCACCGATTCGACTCAGTTTTCCTGACCGAGTCGGACTCGGATCGGATCAGGACATGTATACTTCGGGTCGGTTCGAGGCCGGTGACCTAAACTCGATCCCGGTTCGGATCGGGTTCGGGTTAAGCCATTGAGATTTCGGATCTGATCGGGTTGGATCCATTCCGATCCGACTCAGACCAATGCCCAGCTCTAGTATTAACTTATAAATAGGTTGGATCTCAAATAAACATCGCGGCGCGCGGGCCCTAAGAAGGTTTCAATAGTGGGTGTCACTATCCCACTCTTTTCTATGGTGGGTCCCCTTGAACTTAATTTGGATCTGCCCTGTCAGTCAGATGCACCATTCCATGGTGGGCCACGAGTTTAAAAATAAAGTCAATCCATGACTTGGGTGGGCCACACCACATACTATATATAGTTGAGAGGGTTACCCTCCCATTAAAACATTCATAATAATTTATTAGGCCCACCTAGATGTGGTTCATAGATCCAGCCCATTCATTATGTGTGTCCCACTTTGATGAGGAGTCAACCCAAGTTTCATACATATCCAAAACTCATGTGGGCCCCACTAATTAAATGCTTTTATATATTTTAAGGATGTCTTCACATAGTTTTAGATGCTATGGCCCATCTGAGTTTCGTATAAAGATAAGAGTTTTCCTACAATACATCAAGATGGATTGCAATAGGATACATTAGTATTCTAGCTGTAGGACTAGGGTCCTTTATGATAACCCAAATCATTTAGACAACATGATTCACCTTAGACAGGATGTTCAAAAATACTTCTATATTGAAATATTTCAACCATTTAATTAGTCAAAAGTTAAAGGAGAAAATCTGTAAAAAAAAAAAAAAAAAAAAAAAAAAAGAAAAAAAAAAAAAAGGAGAGTCAAATGATCAACTTGTTGAAATATTTCAATGAGAGGTAAAATTTCATTTTTGGGTCACTCAATCTAAGGTGAGACCTATCATGTGAACGGCTTGGATCATTTTTTAATGATCAAAGCCCAAAGGCTAAAGTACAAAATGCGTCTCATAATAGTAAATTCTCCTTTATTCTAAGAAACCACAATGGGATTTAATTTTTTATTCATATAATTTGACATTTAATCATTTAATTATTTTACTTTATTATCACTTATGGATGGTTATTGAAAGCTTAGGATCTTCCCATGTAGAAATTTGTGAAGGGACACGAACCCTAGGTCCACTACTGGGTTGTGTCTGCTCCATCCATCAGGAAAATCCATCAAATTTAAAATACAAATTTTGAATTTTTATTTTAAAAATCTCAAAAATTCTCATATTTTAATTTTTTCTCAAAAATTTCAATATGCCGATTTTTTTCTTCAAAAGCATTATTATGTTCTCAAAATTTTTCTTAAACACAGTTAAAATTTCTAAACCTTTCAATATCCTTTTTCATGTGATATTACAAATCATTTAAATATTACCTTTTAATTTATATATATATATATATATATATATATAAATTTCCATTCATATGATATAAAACTATATATATATATATCTATTTATTTATATACACTCATTTTTACCAACAAAAATATTTAAAAATTAAAACATTTTTACATTATTACCTGGCCCAAAAATGGGTTGGAGAAACATAGGGGCGACAACACATCATCAAAATCTCACTTTTGTTATCTAACTTTTCAATTTTTCTTATCAAAATACAAAATTCAGTTTTCTTTCTTAATATATATATATATTTTACAATTTGTCAATTTTTTCACAAATTTGTTTTATTTTTTAAATTTTCTTTTTAAAAATATCATTTTTTAAATTTAACTTTTGTTATATATAACTTTTTAATTTTTGTTGTCAAAATACAAAATCTAGTTTTCTTTTTTAAAATATATATAGTATTTACAATTTGTCAATTTCTTCACAATTTTGTTTAATTTTTTAAATTTTCTTTTTCAAAATATCATGTTTTAAATATCACTTTTGTTATATAACTTTTTAATTTTTCTTGTCAAAATACAAAATCTAGTTTTCTTTTTTAAAATATATATTTGTCAATTTTTTCACAATTTTGTTTAATTTTTTAAATTTTCTTTTTCAAAATATCATTTTTTAAATATCACTTTTGTTATAACTTCTTAATTTTTTTTGTCAAAATACAAAATCTAGTTTTCTTTTTTAAAATATATATATTATTTACAATTTGTCAATTTTTTCACAATTTTCTTTAATTTTTAAAATTTTCTTTTTCAAAATATCATTTTTTTAATATCACTTTTGTTATATAACTTTTTAATTTTTCTTTTCAAAATACAAAATCTAGTTTTCTTTTTTTAAAAATATATATTTTTTACAATTTGTCAATTTTTTCACAATTTTGTTTAATTTTTTAAATTTTCTTTTTCAAAATATCATTTTCTTATCGAATTTTCTCTTTTCAAAATTATCAACATTTTTCAAAGTTCTTAATTTTTATTTCAAAATCTAGATTTTTATAAAATTACATTTTTTTTTTTCAAAATCCAATTTTTTTTCTTAAACATTGTTAGTTATTTTTCTAAGCTTTTTAACTCTTTTTTTTTTTTCAAAATTCATAAATTTTTTTGTTCTTAATTTTTGACTTAAGCCTTAGAGACGGTTTACGACCGTCTCTAATGCAGACGGTCTTTGCAGTCTCAAATGACCACTATAAGACGGCTAAGGACCGTCTCTAATAGAGACGATCTTCGACAGTTTCAAATGGAACCTGCTAAATACATGTATGGAACTTATAAACCAGTAAAAGACGGCCGATGACCGTCTATAATTGAGACGGTTCTTGGCAGTCTCAAATTACCAATAAAAGACGGCTAATGACCGTATCTAATACGGACAGTCTTTGACCATCTCAAATGACCGCATATGAGACGGTCAAAGACCGTCTCTAATAGAGACGGTCCTTGCCAGTCTCAAATGGAGACAGCTAAGAACCGTCCCTAATATAGACAATTTTTGGCAATCTCAAATTATAGGAAAAGACGGTCAATGACTGTCTCTAATTGAGATGGTCCATGACAGTCTCAGATTACCAGTAAGAGACGGCCAATGACCGTCTCTAATACGGACGGTCTTTGACCGTCTCAAAAAGTCGCATATAAGACGGTTAGAGACCGTTTCTTATTCTAGACGGTCAATGGTTGTCTTTTATCCGCAGTTAACGACGGTTTTTGACCATCTTAAATGATTTATAAATGTTAAAATTTTTAAGACAATATTAAAGACAATTAAGGGACGTTTAAAAATTTAGAGACGGTTTACAGCGGTCTCTAAAGCATCTTTAAACCAAGCAATTTTAGAGATGGTCCAGAACCGTCTCTAAATCCCTCATTTTTTTTTCCATTTTTCACGTAGTGAGATCAACCATCATCTGAAGAAATGAAGTCTCATTGTTCATACATCACTTTCGAGGTATGATTGACCTTAGATTGACCTTAGGGTAGGTCATTTTGTATACATAATTCAAATTGAATCTTTTTATAAGTGTTTGGTCTGTTCTAAGACTAGTCCTGGACTCTTCTCGACTAGTCCTAGAACTGGTTCGACCAGTCCAAGAAATTCCAAAACCAGTCCTAAGTTGTTGAAAATTTTTAAAATTTTTTGGTTGAGTTTCGACCAGTCCTGGAGTTTACTCGACCGGTTGTAGGAACAGTGCCAACTCATTCACGACCAGTCCTATAACTACGACTCAAACTCCAGCAACGAATTCTGGTTTCTCTCGACCAGTCGTGTGTTTGTCACGACCAGTCGTGGACCCTCACGACCAGTCGTGGACACCCTATGACCAGTCGTGGAATGGTTTTATCCTATCGTGCTTAAAATTTTAAAATGCAATTCGTCCTACGACCAGTCGTGGTGGCCACATGACCAGTCATAAACGTGGTTTCTGCATCTATAAATACAACACGAATTTCAGAGTTTCATATCTAATTTAAGTAAAATCATGACATCACTCTGAGATAAGTTTGTGTTATTTTTAAGCTACTTTGTACTTATTTAATATTCTCTTTTGTTAGCTTTATCAATTTGATTTTGTTTCTATATTCCAATATGAATTGAAAATAGGAATTGCTGTATTCCTTCTTCTTGGAATCAAAATCAAATAGAGCTAACCCAACTGGTTTAATTTAAAATCAATCTAGAATCTAGAACCATTTCAAAGTGAGTATTGGATAATTGAACTTCTATATTCGAACTTCTACTCCAATTGGTTCTTCCGGGATGCAATAAAAGGAGACATCCAGGTATTTTACATTTGTGTAAATTTTCATTGCTTTTGGTTTCTTTTGAGATTGAGTCAGAAAAATCTCATTGTATTAGTTATCTGAGGAAAGCCAGAAAACTCAGAAAGTGGGATTTTTGAATTATGTAAGCCCATTTGAAAGACACAATTGTGAGGGTTTTAGGTGAACCTGAGAAACCTATTTTCATAGTGAACGCTGATATCCCCTGTGTGAGGATATTAGGAGTGGAGTAGCAAGCTGTGTGGCTGTTGTTTAACAGTTGGTGTACACACAGGCGAACTATTATAATTCTTTATCTTGTGGTTTGAATCTTTATTTAATTTCTATATCTTTTATCATTCAAGTTTGTGGGATGTATGTGTGGATGTGAATGTTGTAATATTTACATTTCAATCATTGTGGGGAATGTTGTAATAGTTTAGAATTTATTTCTTGTTATTTCCTTTATTTTCTTTCAGTTTGAGTTTTTTATATTCAAATTGTTCTAGTAAGGTTGTCCTGCCATAAACCATTGGTTTTTATGGTGCATGGTTGTCCTTAGAACAACATTGGTATCATCCTCTCTATTCTAGTATTTGAGGTTGCCTTTCATTTCCGTACTATGATTTGTTTAAAGTGTTATCATTCCTTTATTCATTGAAATTCCACTGCTAAAGTTTTAAATTTGGCATAGTCCTATTCACACCCCCCCCCCCCCCCCCTTTAGGACATATAGCTAGGCATTTTCAAACAGTGGGACCCACTGTCCTGAAAAATGGATGGACGACAGGGATATAATACATACATCAATGTGGGCCCCGCCTGTCCAGAATGAACGGACGGCTAGGATATATAATATGTACATCAATGGGGTCCCATTTGTCCCACACGGGAAACAGATGGACGGCAAGATCCAAGATACATATATTAGGGTGGACCCCACCCCCACATGTGTGGGGTGGGTCCACATCCATGGAAAATGGACGAATGATTTTGATATAACATATATCACATGATCGGGCCAACAGAACTTGCTGACATCAATCCAATCCAGTTTCTAGGTGATATAACACGTACCTCATGATGGACGACATGGGTGTATGGATACATCTCGGTGCGTCCCACCATCACCGTCCAGATATAGACGGTATAAATATACAACGCATACGTCTGGTGGGCCACACCTGATATTTAAATCTGCTTGATTTTGGGGGTAGATGGTGTGGGTCAAAACACGTGTCAGCGAGACAAACCATCCCTGATGGATAGTGTTGATAAAACATTGACATCATGGTGGGGTCCACCATCAGATGGACGGTGTAAGTATAACTCATACCATAGGATGGGACCCACAGAATTTGTTGGCGTTAATCCAACAGCTATATTGCTGCTGGATGGTTTGGATGCAACACACGCTGCATGGTGGGGCCCACATAACTTGCTGACGACAATACAACAGCTATTTAGCTGCTGTAAAGTACATCAGCCAATCCACTTCCACCACATGGTGGGTCCCACATGTGGCTTGAAGCTGATATTTGTAGTTTTCCTTCATCCATGCCAGACCGGATAGACAGCTAGAATGGGCCCCAGCCATAACAACAAGGTGGGCCCCGCTTGGGCAGCGGTGTGGCCCATGAAATGGATGGCATGGATCATACATCAAGGTGGGCCATCATTCATGGAAAGAGAGAGAGAGAGAGAGAGAGAGAGAGCGGTGAGAGGAAGGGACCCTCGCCACTATAGGCCCCTCTAGGTTACAAAACATACATCAAAGGGGGTTCCAAATAGGATCCACACCATCAATTGGTGGGCCCCACTTGGTCCATCACAAAAAGCACAATTTAAACATTTAAACACCGACTGATTCCACTTCTTCTAGGTTCCATGGACTCCTTAGCTCCTAGGCTTCCTCTTTAATGGTGGTAGATGAAGATTGAAGGGTGGAGATGAGAGATGAGAGGGGTAAGAAGTCGGCCAAACCTAGCTTCTCCTCTCCCTTGGATGTTTCCTCTCTTGGTGCTTGGGATGGAGTGAGAAATGAGAAAGAGAGGAGTGGTGATGGATGGAGTGATGGGATGAGAGGTATGGTGGTGTAAGGAGAGATGACATGAGGGTTGACTTTGGTTGAGAGAGGGATGGGTGAGTGATGGATGTGTACTTGACTAGTACATTGATTGATTGATGTGAAAGGTTGTAGAGATTCTCTCAAAATTTGCAACGCGCGATGTTTTCTTCGAGATGAACGTGGGCCCACAACTCCTAGCCTAGGTATTGCATTAGTATGCAAGACACGGCGTTGGAACTGGGGTAACAGCGCGGTCGATAGGGTACAAGTCTTGGGCCGAACCGACTCAGATCGACAGGATGTGACTCAGGGTCGCGCAGAAATTCTATCTACACGTCGCAAGTTGATGGAATTCGACCGGGAGGACCGTGGGAGTCTAAGGAATGGTACGGTCTAGGATACGGGTCTTACAGTAACTCTTTACTTTTTCTTTCCAAGTAAATTTTATTTCTTAGTTTAATCATTTACTCTCAGCCTGCTGTTGTTGAGGCACAAAAATATTTCATCATTCTCTCTGGAAATCTCATTACATACCCATTGCATTAGTAAGGGAATTTCGTTGTGCAGATCCTTCATAGGGTTGTGCGCCCATAACAGTAAAAAAAGCCTCATGAACCGTTGCTCCATGTTAGAAAAGGTTGTGCGCTCCACAATCTGGGATGGAAGAATAGACAGATGTCATTTGATATGGAAGAATGGACGAATGTCATTTGATAGGAGAATGCGTGGGCGTCATTTGGAATAAAGGAGTGAATGGGCGTCATTTGGAATAAAGGAGTGAATGGGAGAATTTTAGGTAAAAAGGAGTGAATGGGAGAATTTTGGGTAAAAAGGAGTGAATGGGGGTATTTCGGTAAAAAGGATTGGATGAGTGTCGCCTTATATGGAGGAAGAAGTGGTTTTACACCACTATTTAAGGGAGAAATTGGTGAACATCATTATTTAAGGAAGAAGGTTGGATGTTGTGTGAAGAAAGAAGTAGTGGTATCACCACTATTTAAAGAGTGAGGGGACTGGGATGCCTATAAATACCCCTCCCCATGCCTCATTTGAGGGGTTGTTAGTTGGAAGACAAGAAGGAAGGAAGGCAAGAGAGGGAGAGAGAGTGTGTTTGCGTAACCTCGTGCAATGGAAAGTGTTTGCGCGACCTCACGCAATGGAAAAGAGAGGGAGAAGGGGGTGTGACACTTTATGTGGGAGCCCTGTCTTAAAGAAAAGGCTTGTTGCACCACCTTTTGTGGACTTCTTGTCCTAAAGAAAGGCTTTGCGCCTATCTGCGCAATGGAAAAAGGCTTTGTGCCTATCCGCACAAATGAAAGAAGGATGAGAGAATGGCCTTTGCGCCACTTAATGTGGAATCCCTGTCCTAAGGAGAGCTTTCCTGCGTCATTTAATGTGAAAGTTTGTCTGGAAGAAGGTTTTACGTGACCTCGCGCAAATGAAATTGGAGAGAAAACCCTTTGCGCGAACCCGTGCAACCATTTCTGCAAAAAGCCTTTGCACGAGCCCGCGCAGCCATTCATGCAAAGAAATCCCATGCGCCACTTCATGTGGGCCTTATCCTAAAGACAGGCTTTTGTTGTCTTAATGGATACTCCATGTGCCACTTTTCCCTCTCCCATGTTTTAAAGCCTTCCTCCTTGTGCCACTCTCCAAGGAAGCTTGTCTTGAAGCTTGTTCTATGCGCCACTTTGAGAGGAGATTGTCTTGAGACAAGGCTTTTATTGTCCTGAAGCTTGTTCCATGCGCCACTTTGTGAGGAGACTGTCTTAATGCAAGGCTTTTGTTGTCCTGAAGACTGTTCCATGCACCACTTCATGTGGAGTATTATCCTGAAGCTTGACTTTTGTTCTAATACAAGCCCCATGCACTTCACATTCCTTGTTTAGGCCTGTGTACTCTCCACACCTGTTAGATGTCTATACATACTTCTCTCCTGTCTCCATTTGGAGAAGGCAGTGAGAGAGAGAAGCAAGAAGGAGAAGTGAGAGAATATAGAAATTGGAGAGCTTCAAGAAGCTCACAGAGGAGAGAGAAATATGAAGCATAGGGAAAGAGTTCAAGGAGAAAGAAAGTTCGTCTGTATGACTGGAAGGATGATCAGAACCTATCATACTGCCAGATCAAGGGTTTTAAGTCTGCACAACCTATCCGCCTTGGCGATGAACATCAAAAGCGTCAAAATACTACTAAAATTGCCATTACAGCTTCTTCGCTTTCATTCGTTCAGTTGATTGATTGTACTTTGTTTTCATAATCAAGGGAATGGGAGGATGTAAATGAACTCAGAATGACAAGATATCTTGTGATGATTGTTCTCTCGTTCTTTATTTGTTATTATTGAATAATTCCTCAAAATTAAACGCATTCGTTTCTTGTCGAAATAGCTGTTTATATTCTATAGTGTAATCCGTAGCGTTAATCAATTAGCTGGTAATTTCAGCTGTAATTTGAGTTTACGCTCACATGCTAGATTTAGTTCTTCATTGAGAAAGGTGTTTTGCAGTTGTTCTTCACAACCTACTGTAAGAATCTCTTTCTCATTTCACTTTATTTGTATTTAAAAGTCCTTTCGTATGAAAGACAAATGTGTAACCCATCATAAGAGGATGAATCCCACCATCTGAATATCGTCCGATCCTGTTTACACATTGAGCAAGTTATTGAATAGGCAGCCGATCTTATCAGATCTTGGTCATACACTGCGCGTCTGCTTATCTTGGGGCTTGGAGTCATAGCTGTTCGATTTGAATTGTGCAGAAATTTCATTTATGGCACGCTCGCACTCATACTGCCAAAAACAAAGCACCAACACCATGTCCTTTATAAATCCACTTTGTTCAAGTGAAGTGAACCTTTGTTGTAATCCTAAGAAGCCAGGTATAAAACTCTGATAGGCCAGACCAATGAGAACAATGTAAAATTGTTGGTAAAACCTATAAATCACACGGTGTGGCTTACTTGAGCATTAGATTAGGTTGAGTTTTTTACATTCACTTCGTGATGATGAGCTACGTGATTAAAGATGTATATTCACTTCGTGATGGTGAGCTACGTTATTAAAGAAGTACGAAAGGTACAAAACATGGTGGCCCACACATAAACTTGTAGACGTGTCATACAGGTAACTCAAAGTAAACCACCCAAATGGTGATCCTCGCTTTAGGTTCGCCCATAAACAAAATCTTACAATTTTTTACCTCGCCTATTGGTGGGCATTTATTGGACGGTTGAAATGAAAATAGTTAAAAAGTATTCAGTAAACAGGCGTCCTCAAATCAGATGTTCAGATTGTTAAACCTTCTGATTTTCTGCTGATAGCTGTCGACGTTTGGACCTGCATTTAGAATAATTTGATTTGAGTTACTGCCCCATGTTCGGCTCCAGCGTGGGTGCGTATGAACCATCATACTCTGCCAGAGCATCAATAATTTCGCTTCCTTTAGCTAGACACGCCAAAATGATGCTTACACCCACTTTCAACCTTCACTCGAAGCACTTTATCAAAAGGGAAATGGGGTGAATTATCAAAAGGAGCATCGATTTAAGAACGCGGTTTCGGTGATCTCCGGATCTACCCAGATGGGTGGTTCCCTGACTGTGGGGCCCACCTTAATGTATGTGAGTAACATCCACGCTGTTTTTACATATCATTTTAAGGCAAGATTCCAAAAATAAATCAGATCCAAATCTTAGGTGTACCACACCACAGAAAACCGTGGTGATTAAATACTCACCATTAAAAACTTCAAAGGGCTACCGTGAATGTTTCTTTTCCATCCAACCCGTTGATAAGGTCACAAAAACCTGGATGAAGGGACCGCACAAATATCAGCTTGATCCAAAACCTTTATGGCCCACATGAAGTTTTTAATTGTCGTTCACCATTGTCTCTTGTGGTGTGGTCCACCTGAGATTTTTATCTGCTTCATTTTGGAATCATGCCTACATTACGGTCAGCCCAAGCCCGATCTAATTACTTAGGGGCCAGGTATTCTTACCCCGAACATCAACAGACTGATCTGACCTTACCCCATTAAAATTCAAGCTGACCCAACTGACCGCACCGGTTGTTTATTTATTATTAATTTTTTTTTAGCACACACTCACACGGCACCGTGGGATTTCAACACAATAGGTACTTGAACCCATGATCATGTGTTGGAGCTCTTGTGAGTCTACCATTGAGGTAGCCTGTCCCAACTTCAGGTTTGGAACAAAATATGAGACCAAGACTGTGCACAACCAAGCTCGGAGGGGTCCTTACTCTTGTCATAAGAGTTTCAAGAAGTGGTCGTGTGTTCAAGTACACCATAATAGCTCAGAGGAGTTGGTAGACTCATGAGAGTTTCAACATGAGGTCATGGGTTTAAGTACCCGTCATGGGGAAAAACCACGGTGGTATGAGTGCTTTGGGTGTGTGGGTGTGATTGGGTGTTAAAAAAAAATAAATAAATAACCAGGCCTGGATAGTTTGACACATACATAATAAAAATATTCCTCCATGCTTTCTTTCTTATTTTTTTAGATTTTAGGTCAGGCCGAGTCAACTCGTTTCACCCTATCCATTTGTTGGATTCAACTCATCCCAAACAGGAAATCGGGGCAAAGAGCTATCCCTACTCCGGGCCAGTGAGAAACCTACCTTAGATCCGAAGAGAGCTAGCAGTGACCCACTCCAAGTTCCTACACGAGGAATAGCTGACGGGGGAATCTAATAAATTTATTATTATTATTATTATTATTATTTTTTTTTTTTTTTGGGGGGGGGGGGGGGGGGGGTTCAAGATTGCTTATTATCAATCTATCACAACCTTACAAGTAGGATTTAAGTAAATAACTCGTAAGTAGGTACGTAGTTGATATTTTATATATATACATGGGTGCATCGAGCAATAAAAGGTTAGTTAAATAAGCACCACTAATCATTTGCATCATATGCATTGTTGATGCAGAAATCTAGTTAGCCTTCCTTGGACCTTTAAGCACCTGCACAAGAACGGACAAAGGAGACCCTGACTAATACAAGGGACCCTCCGATGCCTAGGTCAGGTAGGGAATCTGGGTCTGATTGTAAACGAGGTTTTAGGTTATATATATATATATATATATATATATATATATATATATATATATATATATATATATATATATATATATATGGAAAAGGTACTATGCGCTCGAGCGTAAAGCGGTCGTCCGTGAGGTCGAGCTGTGTGGGCCCCACCGTGATGCCTTTCAAACATCAGCACCGTCCACCAGATGAACCATTCCATGGTGGGTCTGGACGACCCAACATCAAGTCAATCCGTGACTTTAGTGGGCCACACCACATACAGAAGTGCAGAGGGGTCGTGCACCATTAAAACATTCATAACCATTTTTTAGGGCCCACCAAGATGTGTTTTGCAAATCCAGACCATTCATTATGTGTGTCCCACTTGAATGAGGGTTCAGACCAAGTTTCAGGTGCATGGAAAACTCAGGTGGGTCCCACCAGTGCTTTTATATGTTTTTGGCATGTATACTTATGGTTTTAGATGGTATGGCCCACCTGAGTTCCGTTTACGGCTGATTTTGAGCCGTCCAGGCCCACCATGGAATGATGCATCTGGTGGATGGTGCTGATGTTGGAAAGGCATCACGGTGGGGCCCACACAGCTCGACCTCACAGACGACCGCTTTACGCTCGAGCGCATAGTACCTTTTCCCATATATTATATATATATATGTGTGTGTGTGTGTGTGTGTGTGTGTGTGTGTGTGTGTGTGTGTGTGTGTGTTCCTTAATGGGGGTGTTGGATATGGCAATGAATCTGTCACTTGATACCGTCTCATATGAGGATTCTGATTTTTAGGATGTGCAATTGTTCCTCTGAGATTCTTAGCGAAGATCCAAGGGAGGATCTTCTAGTAGATTCTCAGGCGGTGGTCAATCAACTACGTCAGGGCCCAAGGTCGAGTTTAAGCTTGAACTCAGACGGGTCGAAGTTGGGGTAGAGGTCGAGGTCGAAGTCGGATAGAACGAAGTTGAGATCGGGCAAGCCGAAGTCAAAGTCAGGCTGGCTGAGGTTGAGGTCGGGTAGGCCGAGGTCAAAGTTGTTGTCTCTTTGAGCTAGGGTTATAGTCAAGGCTAGTTGAATCCGGGTCGACTTTGAATTCGAGTGGATCACTGCTTAAGCCTCTTGATGAAAGTTGTGCTCTCAACCTGAGTTAGCCTGGTCAGTCCATTTTTTACCCATAACAGCAACCCTCCTTGCTTATGAGCGCTTTTTAGATGCTCGAGAAGCAAGTTATTGTGGACTAACTTATGCCCGGTGTCAAGTAGGTTAGAAGATCTAGGCGTCGGACCATCTTGTCGTCATGACAACTGATGGGGGAGTGGTGAGCACGGGAATCGGAGTGGATTAGGCAATGATGGTCGAGTTCTTATAAGCGGTGTGAGCGAGCTCGTTCATGAATCGGTGGCTCGCCACAAGTTATAAATGCGCTGGGCTAGGCATGAGTATAAAGAGGGGAAGGAATACCCAACTCCTCATTTTACTTGGCTGTCTTGCTCTCCACCTGACTAGGCAATTTCCGGTAAGTCAGAAATTCTTTTATTTTCCCTTTTTTCGACTATTTTCCCTTCTCCGGCTCGTATTACATTTCTTTTTTCTTCTTTAGCTTGGGCATGTCTGGTCAGTAGTCGGTGTCGGGAGCTTTCCACAATGACTCCTATTATACCCTCAAGGACACTCGAATGAACAGGCTCGTTCCTTCCTCTCCAACATCAGGAGGTGAAGAGATGTGAAATTGAGTTAGGACTGCTACTATTGAAGTATGGATATATGTCCAAGTGTCCTAGACGGGGTGAATATGACTTTTAAAACTTTAATCCCACTAAACTATAAATTCTATCAATTTAAAATGGGTCAAGTAGGATTATTAAGAAGTCATTCATATTCAACTTTTAAGATAGTGAGAAATATAAGTGATGCATTATATCAAACATGTGTGTGCATAATGTAAACATTTCAATAGTTAATACTTGTAACCAAGAGCAATCATCATGAATACAACAGTATATAGTGGTTCGACTACGTGCCTACTCCACTCCCGGTTGATGCACTCCACCCTCGAGTGTGTTAGATTTCAGTATCGATGGTTTTAAATCAGGTTAACCATAAACCTTTACAACTTACACAAGGTTAGCTAAGGAGTCTACATAAGAAAACCTTAAGAAAACCTTGTGTAAGCAACTCACTGTGCTTACACAAGGCAAACACTCATGCCTACACAAGGCAAACACATTATGCTTACACAAGGCAAACACTCGTGACTACACAAGGTAATAGATCCTATACAAGAACACTACACATATTCTCTTGTTGGAGGCCTATAAAAGGTAATAGCAAGTTTGAGAACAAACTCTGAAACCAAATCCTACACAAGGAAGAGGCTTCAAACTATATGGACTCTATTACTTATAAGTGAGTGAGCCCCTCGTTAGCACATATTCTTGAAGATCTTCTTGTTGTTGAAGAGTCTTCAACTCCCTTGAACTGCAACAATCTGTTGATGCTCTAATCAATGCCTCGAGGTTGTTGGTTTAGGGTTTGGTTTAATTTTCTCTAATAAATTATTCTTCTTTGGAAGTTAGAGAAGATTCACATGAGCTAAGCATTCAAGTATTCTAGCACAATGATTTGCCATTAAAGAATGTTGCTGAAAACTTAATGAATGTTATAGTTCATAATTCAATCCAAACAATGAAGATGAGAATAAATGCTTGAGCTATGGATTGAATGATGAACTCTTATAGGAAATAAGGCTTGAGGATGAGTGTACTAACTATTATAATAACTCTCTCAATCTCTCTTCAAATCTTGATCATTTTCTCAAGTAGCAACCCAAGAGTTTATATAAAGAAGAATCCCAACGGTAAAAAATGGGCAGAAATATGCTCTTGTCGATTCCATCAAACATGCTTCAATGTTATCGAAGAGGTCTTCGATGTCATTGAGACATACTTCGATACCATCAAGATTTTCTTCTGTAAGGATCTCTTTAATTGCTGGACAGGTTTTGTCCCTATTTTGATGCAATCGATTAGACCTTCGATGCCATTGAAATTTGAATTTTGATGTCATCGAACTGTCTTCAATGCAATCGAAAATATTAGATTTTCTTAGAAAGCTTGCTAGACAAATTGGTCCTAATATCGATGCAATCGAACTAGATTCGATGCCATCGATGACTTACTCTCGATGCCATCGAAGAAGATTCAATTACATCGAGGAATACTTGGAGAATTTTAGAAATGGAGGGAATAAGCCCAAGGTCGATTCAATCGAAGTGGGTTCAATGCCATCGAAACATAAGTTTTGATGTTATCGAACTTCATTTGATGTAATCCGCAATACCCAACATATATTCAGTTTGTTGTTGGACTATTTAGGCTTGGTTTCGATGCAATCGAACCATGTTCAATGCATCGAAATTGTCCTCGATTGCATATTGATGCAATCATTAGGACATTGAGTTTAGCTGCATTTAGCTCATTTTTCCTCCAATACTCAAAGTACAAAACTAAGCTCACCAAAGGATATCCAGAAGCAGTTGCGAGTAAGTTATGATCTTTTATTTTGGGGCATATACCTGATTAGGGTTTGTTTGGGTAGATGAGTCTTAGTTTACCTTTTAAGCACATTCATATATCTTCATCTTGATGAGTCTTGAGCTTGTGGTCTTCAATCTGGGGCTCACTTGATAGATAGACTTATCATTCACGTATATTGACAAACAAGGGCACTTTCAATTTCCCCCTTTGTTAATTATGTGACAAAACAACTAACAAATCCTAGATATTACATTCAACTCAAGATATTACATATTTTTCCTATTTATAACTTGATCACAAATGTAATATCGACTTGAGTTGCTTGCAGCTCCCCCTTTGTTCAAACTCCCCATAACTTCCTGCATTTTAAGATTTGTAAAACAAAATAACAACCACACACAATTGGTGGGAGTATGGTTCTTCCCCTTGTTATCAGTCATTAGCAAAGGGTTAGTAATATAAGAAATATGTCAAAAGAACTGAAGGTTGGAATTTTAACAGTATTATTAGAATATAGGGAATATGTTCACATAAGTTCATATAATAATGGAATGCAGATTTAGGATATGATGTGATGGAAAAATGCCATGTATATATCTATATAAAAAAGAATGACATCATTGAACAAAAAAAAATATATCATCATTCATTCAACAGAAGAGCTACCCCAAGCATGGGTAGAAATATCCAAAAAACTAAAACATCATTCATAACCCAAGAGCCCAAGTTGGGCAAAAATACCAAAACAAACAGTATAAAAAAAACATAAAAAATTATCACCACACATCTAATCTACAGATATACAAGAATAGATAAATCAGATGGGCTAGGACATCCAAAAAGATACTCAATGTCACTGGCCAAAAACCAAACTATGCATCATTGAACCGAGTCATAACTAGAAGGACCATCCTCATGTGGAGTTGTGTCATCTTGTTGGCATGTAAGTGCTATTAGAATGTCCTGAGATGCTCCCTCCACACACTCTAAGATGTGCTCCATCGTGTCCGTGATACACTCTAGTCGCATAAGCTGCTCACCCTAATGGTATAGTCTCTGAAGTATAGACTCACGACGATCACGAGATCATATGTGTCTCCTAGTGCAAGTGTCCGATGTCTGTGGAAGCTCACGAGCTGATCGCTCATCCTCCGTGGGATAGTATGTCTCAGCGGCGTTAGTGTCAGCTGCCTCAACCTCCGTCTCGCCAAGGATGTCATCATCATGTGGTGTTGATCCAGAAGACGTGGCTGTCTTGTCCTTGAGGTTCATCCTCTTAATGTTTAATTTTGTGAATCTAGGAGGAAGCCTGGGACGATCGGGAGTAGGCATCAAGCCAACATGCTGAGACAGGAGACATATAATGTGTGGAAAGGGAATAATAATGTGTTATGTACCCTGAATTGCCTATGCAAGCTGGTGAAGGATAATTATTGAGTGTCAAATATTGCATATTTTCACCTGTTTATATCTTGGTTTTATGAACATGATGATGCTTAATAGGTATATTTTATACATGTTTGTATTGAGAGGTGAGTCTGAAAGCTTGGATTGAAAATAATGTTAAAGCATGGATTTGAAGTTCAAGAATCACCATGACAATGGATGAATATTAGGAGACTAAGATTGAAGATTCCAAGACCTAAAGATTCAAGGAAACCAAGTGGAGAAGGAAGGAAGTCACATGTGCAAAGTGCAGAAAAATGGAAACTGTTGAACTCATTGTCAATGACATCGAACACCCTTCAATCCCATCAAAGTAAGTGTTCGATGCCATCGATGCAACTTCGATTGCATCGAGATTTATAGAAATTTCAAGTTTGGTTGCTAGACTAATTGACACGATTCTTTCTATC
Organism: Magnolia changhungtana; assembly: GCA_030180095.1. Taxonomy (NCBI): domain Eukaryota; kingdom Viridiplantae; phylum Streptophyta; class Magnoliopsida; order Magnoliales; family Magnoliaceae; genus Magnolia; species Magnolia changhungtana. The sequence continues at coordinate 4,649,987 of JASAUF010000554.1, forward strand.
CATTGAAGACCAATTTGATTCATCGAAGATTAGTTCAATTGCATTGAAACCTATTCGATGGCATTGAGAATTTTGAGGATTTATGCAGTAACTCACTGGACAATTTCTAGACATTTTTCGAGTCATTGAAAGCCCTTTGATGCAATCAAAGGTATCTTCGATGCCATTGAAGCATGTTCGATGGTATCGATAACTTACACATGCGAAAGGGCGTGACTTCGGAATTCAATTCAAACTGAGATTCCACCTTCGATGCCATCGAAGTCTGTTCGATGACATCGAATGCGTTATGCAGAGATCGTAAATTTGAAGCAGTTTTGAAAGTAGGCCAAACAAAGCCTATATATTTGGGTTCTCTAAGGAGTTCTGAACATGAATTAGGGTTCCAGAAGTAGAGTAAAAGGGTGGAGCAGCTTTCCAAGATTTTTCTTCTTCCTTAATTTATTTTTAATATCTTGTTTAAGGGTTTTAGTCTTAATCATGTTTATGGTTAACTAAACATCTTAGGTATGGCTAAGAGGAGAAGCTTGTAGTTTGTCGGGATGTTTATCTTGCTTTGATTCATGTTTATGTTAAACTTCATTAATTTTTAGTTTGAATTAAAAAATATTTTCAGATTTCTATGATTTATTGTAACTCAAATTATAATAGATGTTGTGATAGGTTTGAATATCTTCTTATCTATTTTGATATTGTTGAGATTAGTAAATTTTGTGATTCATCATTATCTCCTGGGCATGGTGGATGGTTGAAATCTCTTCCAATCATCACAATGGGTTTTCATATGTGACTATTTCAATGAGAAGTTCAAATTGTGCTTCAATTGTTTTATCTTCCAATTGGATAGGATGAGACTTCGATTCCAGTTGTCACGCCCTAAACTTGGAAATCGAGCTCACAAAATTTCTGATCACCGAATCTGGTGCCGACAACCTCCGTAGTACCCCATTCTCGGCTCCCAGCGCACATGCGTTAGATTTCGATCCTGAGATTTTACAAGGAGGATTTTCAGTATAATTTTTTTTTTAATGGAGCATAACCACAAGCATGACCAGGTCACAAAACAACATCATCACCACATATCTACTAATATAATCATTTGAGTACAATACTGAAATGGAAATACAATATGAAGATATCAAAGAAAACTCCAAAAGCTCCACCGCACGCTCCGGCCTCAGATCAGCTGCATCCTAACATCACCTACACGTATCTATCGTGCATAAGCTAATAGAAAGCTTAGAGGGTGGTGAAAGTGTGTGCGCAAGATAGTTGTCAAGTACACAAATACAACGCCATAAATCATACAATATCAGAATAAGTAGAAATACTGACAAGATCATGAATCGTACAATATCAGAGTAAGTAGAAATATACTGGTAAGTCCATGAGTCATACAATATCAGAATATGTAATATAAATGCGGAATCATAGAGAGTTAAATATCAGATACCGAGGATGCAATGTAATATACAGATCTTGCTAAGTCTGTCTAAGCCATATAAGTACAGAAACATAGCAACCCAATATGCCAAATGCCTGCGGATGTAATGCAATATAGGATGCAAATGAAATGACCAAACTGGAGTGTGAAGTCGGGATGATAGTACATAGTATCACAGGCTACGGGGTCCATCATAAGGGAATTTAATCCAAACCAGTTCCATACCTAAATTTGGATAGTAAAACACAATGTGGTAAACTCTTAATCTCAGGTTAGTCGTGTACCCCAACTGAAATCCTAGATATTACGAAGGTACACGTAACAAATAGTTGCGCACCACCAGCTCGAGTGGATAGTGAATGGATGAATGAATGAGTATGCAACTCCTGCTCAGTAGCCTGCCAACCGCTGGTAGCTCGCCTAGTGTGGTAGCCCAGGCCTCAGCCTCGCCCACATCAGCATCCACCCACGTGCGCCCGCCCATGTGTGCAACAGCGACGGGGTGTCATAATATCATGTCAGTCCAAATATCAAGTCCACATATCAGTATGGTTCCTCTCTGGGGAATCATCAGGGTCTATTACACTCCACACTGACTATTACCTCCCTAGCCGCACAGCCTAGTGAGTAGAAAAGACCACACTATCTGCTTGACCATTAGTCTGCCAATACCTACCCGGTTCATCGATAGCGGACTCATTTACGAGCTGGTCAAACTCAGCCTAGCCTACAGCCCCCTCACTCGGGCGGATAAGGTCACACCCCCTCCAAACAACCACGATACAGTGGGAGACGCGACTTACTAGTATTCGGCAATCGGGTGCTCATGTATGCACTCGGTCTAGATGTTGGGGCGTCCCTGGCCACGGATGTTTAGGGACTTTCACTTACGGACATCTAAAGTGCCGAAATGCTCGAACCAAACATTTTTGGTGTCCCATCTGGCCATCTACAACATGCCTGTGGAGTTCATAGTCCTGATGTCACTAGGGTGTACAGTAATCACAATCACACAATGCAAAATGCATGAGTCATACAATCCAGTCATGCATCAATCCGATGTATACTGTGCGCTCATGTGAGACAATCTTCGCCTATCATGGTGTCGCATAACAATATGCCCAATGACATATGCAATGGTCAATCACATCTCATAACAAACATGCAGATGATGCGTATGAGCATATATCGTGATTTTATGCTTTTACATACTCATAATTGGTATCAATAACCGGCACCGACAATCGACATCGGTAATCGGCCTCGATAATGTGGACATTTAACCAACATTGCCCCTAAGGGGTGGCCCACATAGAGCCTAACATATAGTGGGCCCATGGCCTCACACAAGGGCCTAATATACAACATCATGGACCTCGCTCAAGAGCTTAATACACATCACGATGGGCCTCTTACATGGGCCTAATATACATCACGATGGACTCTATCGCTTGACCCTCGAATGTATCACAATGGGCCTCATCACATAGACCTCATATTCATCACATTAGGCCTTAAACACGGGCTGCATATATATCACATAGGTCTCGACAATCGGTCTTGGCAATCGAAATCGCCCTCGACAATCGAAATTGGCCTCAACAATTGAATCGACACTCTAAATCGGCCTCAACAATTAGAATCGACACTCGGAATCGGCCTCGATATTTGGCCTCAACAATCGGAATCGGCCTATACAATCGACCTCGACAAATCAGAATCGGCCTCGATATTCGACCTCGACAATTGGAATCAGCCTCGATACTTGACCTCGACAAATGGAATCGGCCTATATAGTGAATATACCCAACCTAGTAACACATATTCTTCCACCTATGGCAAGGGGAATAATGATGTTGTATTAATGTCAAGGATGAGTTTCACACTTGTCCTAAGAAGGTAAATGGATGGTGTGGTTGATACATACATAACACGAAGTCCTAACAATCGATTCAAAGGTAGGGCACATCACACGGGGTGAGTCAAGTGGGTATACAACAAGTGAGCCTTCCTTTCACGTGGGGCCCAATATGAATACAAGGTGGGCCTCGGTTTGGGTCACTAAGCTTAGGCAAGCTCATGCATCTCGGTGGGTCACATTTACTATGGAAGGCCTGCTATGAATCACAAGGAGGGATCCAAAGCTTGGGGTAGTTATATAGGGTATGGTAGAAAGCATCACTATCAATGGGGCCCAATGTTTTGGGGTAGTCCGACAATATATATGATGCGTAAGTGTTATGAAGTTATACTAGTCATATTCCGCGGTGATGATGTACTTTTCTCATAAGGATGGGCCTAGATGTCCTCCTTATATCAAGAATGGGCCTAAGAACAAGGAATGGGCTTCCTCACCCGCTCCATCATGTAGTAAACTAGACTTCCTACGGGGCCCAAATAGCACAGATGGGCTTGATGACTTGGACAATTCTACAAGACAAGATGTCAAGGTGGGTAGCCCGAAGCCTAGAAAATGGGCGACCAGTACACATAATACGGCAGGCCGCACAAGGGAGTCCCACAGTCCAGACATTGATGGACTGTATGCATATAACACATCCATCAAGGTGGTCTTCAAGGTTTGGACAATCCTGCAAATCATAAAGCTGGGATGCCTTGAATGCTTAGATGATTGAAATCGCTCTATCTTCCTTATAGGAAAATCTTTTGAGAGTAGGATTTCATCATAACCTTGACCCAACCTATCGCCATGTATTGATACATCTTTTGAGTTGCCGATCAAGGAAGTCGAAGACCCTTCATCAACAAAGGAGGACATCTTCGTCAACATGCTTAATGGGACTCATCCACTTATCTGTAAGTATCTAGAGTTCAGAGGACACTTGTGATCATTCCTTTTTAGGATCGGGTCTTAGGTATTTCTCACCCCTTCAAGCCCTCGTAGGAGGCCTCCGGTGGGAGTATACGTGGTGGGTGCATTGTGTGGACCCTTGCTCTGTGGAGATCATAAACATCTGATTGAAGGTGAACCAGTCAAAACCTTAGGTTTGAGGTGAACCGTGTGAAACCTCGGGTTAGGGGTAAACTGCGTAAAACCTCAGATAGGGTCTTATAGAAGAGTGTAAGAACATAAAGTAACAACAATTGAAGAGTGTAAGAACATAAATGAAATGAAAGTGAGGAACTGGTAGGTTCCCTACAAACTTTTGAACTACATTTCGAACAAACCCAAAAATCCAAAATAAATGTCCTAAAATCTTCAAAGAAAATAATACATGAGGACAGTGAGAGTGAAAAGGAAGATGAAGATGAGGAAGTGGCTTTGCTGGCACAACGATTCAGGAAATTCTTTCAGAAGAATGGTGGTCGACCTTTTAGAGGAAGAAAGGTGAACAACAAAACTTCCACAGGCAAATTTGGTAAAAGGACCAAAGAACCACAATGCTATGCCTGTCAAGAGTATGGACACTTGTCAACCAAATGCCCAAACAGAAAAACTAAGGGCAAGGCAATGGCTGTCATGTGGGATGATATTAAGAGTCAAATTCAGAATCTAGTGACTCAGAAAGTGATGGAGATAAGAAATCATTGAAAATTATCATGGTCTCCACTACTCCAATCATTCCCATGGAATCTGGAAACAAGGAAGAACAGCAAGCCACTGAATCATTTCCGTCTGATAATGAGGAAACTGGAGAAGAAGAAGAACAAGAAAAGGATAAACTTTAAGATGCTTATAATCAACTCTACATTCATAGCATAAATATCCTTAAAAGACTCGGAATAGTGGAAAACAAAAGTAAGTTGCTGCAAAAAAAATTAGATAAAACATTGAAAATCAACACATAATTAATAAATGATCTGCAGCAATATCATACAGATAATGATAGACTTGAACGAATCAATACCTTTCTTGAAAACGAGTCTAAGAAATTGAACAAACAGGTCGAGATCTTAACAGATAAAATGGTGCTCCTTCAAAATGAAAATCATACAATCCTATTTGACTTAGAAGAATCTCGAAAGATCGCTAAGGTACATTACAAGTTTTCCCAGAGTGGTGAAAAATTAAAAAAACTCTTAGGGATGGGAAGACCTGGAAAGGACAAGAACGGTCTAGGATATGAAAATTCTAAATCAAAATCTCAAAATGAAGCATCAATAACTGAAAGATCTGTTGCTTCAGGAAGTAACATAAGAACCTCTCCAGTCTGTCATTTGTGTGGTGATTCTGGTCATTATAAGTTCGAATGCATGACACCTAAGAGGATTCAACATAACTTTGGTCAGAAATTCAAACCAACTAGAGAAATGCAGAATTTCAAGAGTCCACTTAGAAATATGGATAGAAGAAATACACATCCATCACCACCTAAAATGAAAGACAGGTAAGGGAATCATTAGATCAAGAGGGTAAGATAGACATGGATACTAAATCTACCACAATAAAGAAATCTATCTCTAAATGGGTAGTGAAAGAAAAACTGAATTGTCTAATGACTAATTTACATATACCCAGAAATATCAAGCATAAAAGGACAAGTCCAGGTCATGCATCTAGATCTGGATATTTGCTGAAATGGTGCAAATTTTTGCTAAGCTTCAAATGATATATCTGAGGTTCCTTGCTTCAATCTTTTGTATATAAACATTTAAATGTTTATAATTTTGTTGTGTATAGTGATTGTACATAATTTTTCTAGTATACTATTGGTTCATAAAAATTCTAAAAGTATACTTGAAGGGTCGCCTGAATACTGAAAATGTAAAATCATTCACCTTCGATTTGACTATTGATATGACACTCTCGATTAATCGATCAAGGGACAATATAATCGACGACTCTTTAGAATATGAACAACCGTATGATCAAGAATGGTATCGGGGACAAGCTCGATAAAATTGATCAAGAGTTACTCGATATCATCGAAACAAGGATCGATGGTATCGACAGATGCCGCCCAATATAAGTCGGTGGAGCGTGAAAAAGTGATTTTTGTTTCAGAGTTTTTGTTTCTCTACTCTACTTAGTCCTTTCAACCAGACGGCTGGAAATATTGTCAAACAGTCCCAGAAGTTCGAAAATATGATAATACCCTTCTAATCATCAATTTTTTTTTATTTGGGGGTATTTTCTTTTTAGTTGGGTTGTGTTTTTTTTCAAATACCTTAAATCCTTTTTTGTCCACATGGGAAAAGACAAGGGAAAAGTGTCGGGTCCAGGAGAGTCTTCAAGATCCACCCGACAAAAAGTGCTCGTTTCAAAAGAAAGGACAAGGGCCCCAAAACGTGGGACCCCCACAAGGAAACTCTCGAGGCATGGCAAGTGCCAGTCTGAGGCACATGTACCGCCTCCGGTTAGAGCAACATCACGTCCACCAAAATACGCGCGTTGGAAGCTCATTCACAAGAGAAGGGTAGCCAGGGATTGTCTTAAACCGTACAATCTCGAATCCCTATTTTCTTCGATCGATTGGTTACCTGTCCTCGATTTCGGTGGGCCATGCCAACTCGAATGAACACGTAACTTCCTTACAGCATGTCACTCACCCGTGTCTGACCCCTCCTTCTATCATGGTTGACGTGGATGGTGATGATGTGTTGATCACTCCTGCTACAATGGCAAATATTCTCAGACTGACAATGACATCAGAAGGTCTCCCTGAAATGGACCTCGAAAATATGGAAGTTCGGTCCATGGTTACTAAGTATCTATGCAATGGTAGAGACATCCCGTGGTATCAAGGGAATGCGTTGAAATCTAGGTACATGGAACCAAGATTTTGGGTTTTGCACGGTATCTTTACCACAAATATATATCCCAAAAGTACCAACCGGTCCGATCACACCGCTTTTATGACCATGCTAGTGTACTCAATCTCCAGGGGGATAAAGATTTGCCTTCCAACTCTGCTTGTCTATCAGTTAGTAAATGTTGTCCATACAACCAGGGATCTTTATCTGCCCTATCCTCAGATCATACACATGGTTTGTGACACCATTGGCTTTCCAACAACCAGTGATCCCGTACTTCCTCTCCAAACCTTCACCAAAAGCAACATACGAAGGATGGACTTGAAGTTTCATGAGTATTTTGAGGATCCAAGGTAAGACATTCATGAAGTTACAGCTGGAGGAGATGGTGGCATAAGAGATGCTCCCATGGAAGGGACTGAGGGGGCTGGGCATGAACCTTCTGCATCACATCAAGCACCATCCACATCAGGAGCTAAGCATGCAAAGAGATTTAATCTCCATCAAGACAAGCTTGGTGCCATTCAGCGTGATGTCTCTCAACTCAGGGAGTCGATGAACGAGAGGCTTACTATCCTGGAATGGTTCGTCCAGGGAGTGCAGCAAACTGTCCATCAGTTGGTGGATCTGATGACTTGTCACCGAGATGACACGGCACCATCCCACTCCACTCCATGATGTTGATCACTGCGTGCTATCACATACACCCCACTCTTATTTCTGCGTACGAATATTAGTATCTTTTTTAATGTTCTACGCCTTCATGAGTGTATGTGGTAACTAACTAATTTGGAGAATCTGACGTTTTTTTTTGTATGGTAATTATATATGTCCATGGTTGGACTGAACATAATTTTTTTAGGCTTAGTTCTATTAGGATATACTGTTAATCTACTGTTGTCTGTGGCAGTACGTGTTTTGGATAGTTGGATAATATTTGCATCTGGATGAATATAATTCAGACTTTTACTACCATTCTTTTGCCTTACAAATCCCCTGGTTTATCTAGTTTCTGATATAGAATACATGTTATGCTTTAAATGAATACTCTAACTGCTATATCACTGCATATATCTGATCTGCTATGGATATATATTCACTACAAATGATGTATGATTAAGCAAATGTTTGACTACTATACATCTATCTGTTATATGCATATTCCTCTTAATGATGGTTCTCCCACATACTTATCTCTTCAGTCAATATCAACTGCAATATTTTTGTCAATGAATGACAAAAAAGGGGAGAACAGTTCAAACAACACCCCGAATGAAAAATTGTATATCTGCTTGGATGATGTTGCAGGTGTTAGGGGGAGCTGTTGCATCAAGTAAGGATGAGTTTGCAAGTAGGGGGAGCAGATACTGGGCTGTGTACATAGGTTCAATAGAAATTGTAAAATTATGTAAAATACATGTACACACAATTTAGGATGTGTTTGTCCAGTCCTCTAGGGTGTTTTGGGATTTTGTCACGCAATTGACAAAGGGGGAGATTGAAAGTGTCCTGGTTTGTCAATTAGCGTGAGTGTTGAGTCAGTCAGACTACAGAACCTAATAGGAAGATCAATTCAAGCGTCTGCCTCGACCGGATGTGTGCAAGCTTGCAACAAGTAAATCTGAGCCTCACATCCCTTGTCCCAAATCTCCAGGTAAACTAAAACCCTTAAAACAAACTAGAACATCTTATGGTTTTTAAGGTAAGAAAACGTTTTCAAAAATCAGAAAATTCTCTAAGTTTTCTTGCCTTGTCGATTTTATCGATACACATCTTGATATGATAGACCTGCGCTGTTAAGTCCTCATGTCCATCGATACCATCGAAAAGAGGACCAAATACGTCTACCAACCTCATACATATCTGGACGGAATTATCGATGTATCGATACACCTATCGATATCATCGATATTCAAATCTTGAGTCTATCGGAAGTGACTCGATAATATCGACAGGCAGAATTCCGGTGCCCCTGTTTTTTCTTAAGAATATCATATAAGTATCGATATATCGAAGCCTCCTCGATACCATCGAAATTCAAACCTCGATGATATTGGAATGCCTTCGATGATATCGGTCTTAGGCACCAAGTTCTCCAGCAAAATATTTCAAGGTGGTTTATCTATGATCAGGGGTCACTTGATAGAATCGATATTAAAATATCGATGATATCGATGCCGTATCGATTGCATCAAACATGGACATAAACTGTCCAGCAAGTTTTATGAAAAATCCTTTTGATTTATCGATGTATCGACACAACTATCAATATCATCGACATTCAAATTTTGATAATCTTGAAGGTTCCTCTATCATTCATGAAAACTTGAAATATTTCTAGCCAAGTCTCTCATGTTTCAAGTGTCGATGGATCGAACCTCTCATCGATGGAATCGGATTTCGAAATCCGATGACATCGACAATCGTTTTGATTCATCGATCAGCTGGCAAAAGGTTTGAAAAGCGTATGACATTAAGTTCGAGTCATCAAGTGGACCATCGATGCTATCGAGAGTATACGCTCGATGATATCGAACCTGCTCGATGATATCAAACTCTGTCATAAATGTGACCATTTTATATTCGTTAGAACCTTTTGCCTATATAAAGAGGACTTGTCTATTATTGCTGTGAGAGAAAGAAGAGAGTGCCTTTAAGTGTTTAACCTTAGATCTTATACCCAAAGCCCTTTCTCTAAGGGAAGTTCATCCTCTAATCCACCCTCATCATTGATATTCAATAGAGTGGAATAGGGAATAAAATTTCTGCATTCAAGGATCCTCCAGCTACTACCTTAATGGAAAATCATTAAGCCGAGATGCCTTGAATGCTTAGATGATTGAAATCACTCTATCTTCCTTATAGGAAAATATTTTGAGAGTAGGATTTCATCATAACCTTGACCCAACCCGTCGCCATGTATTGATACATCTTTTTAGTTACGGATCAAGGAAGTCGAAGACCCTTCATCAACAAAGGAGGAGATCTTCGCCAACGTGCTTAATGGGACTCATCAACTTATCTGTAAGTATCTAGCGTCTAGAAGCTACTTGTGATAATTCCTTTTAAGGATTAGGTCTTAGGTATTTCTCACCTCTTCAAGCCCTCGTAGGAGGCCTCTAGCGGGAGTGTACGTGGTGGGTGCATTGTGTGGACCCTTGCTCTGTAGAGAGCATAAACATCTGGTTGAAGGTGAACCAGTCACAAACTTAGGTTTGAGGTGAACCATGTGAAACCTCGGGTTTGGGGTAAACCGCGTAAAACCTCAGATAGGATCTTATGGAAGATTCTTGGCCAGTGTGCCTAAAACCAGGTGCTATGTGTTGACCCTTGCTCGGGGAGCATAAACAGTCAGCTTCAATGTAGGTTGTAAAGGTTGAAGGTGAACCTGATTTAAATCCTTATGTTTAAGGTGAACCGCTGTGAAACCTCCTTAGTGAAATCCGGCATACTCAAGGGTTGAGTGCGTCTGTCGGGAGTGGAGTAAACTGATCGTCGAACCACTATAAAAATGACTGTGTTTGAGTTTGCTATTCTTCTGATTGTGTGATTTGCTTTAATATTTTGATATCTGAATATCTAAGATCACGCCTCACACACATACGCGGTCATGTTCATCATAAACTAGTTTGCATACTGTTCACTCCTTAAATAGTTTATGATTGGATCCTCTACCAAGCTTGGAAGTGTGTAGAGTTATTTTTTAATAATCCTAATATGAGTTATTGTTAGGATTTGTGCAATAGGATTTGAAATAAATCATAAAAACTTTAAAAAGTCCTATTCACCCCCACTAGGACATATTGGCATATTCCTACTTCAACGAAAGCGGTCTTCAATACTATTTCAGCACTAGCTGATGAAAGTTTGATTAATGACATGCAAGAAGAGCTAAAGCAATTCATTAAAAATGATGTTGGATTTTTGGTTTCCAGACATACTGATAAACATGTGATTGGAATCAAGTGGATTTTTAAGAATAAAACTGTTGAAATGAGAAACATTATCAGAGGGTGGTGTAAGTGTATGCATAATATATGTGCCAAGCACACAATATCAGAGTAACGCGGAAAGTACTGACAAGTCCATAAATACCATCTGCCTTATACAAGTTATGCAATGCAAAGACATAATAAGCCAATGGCATATACTGAGGAAGCAATGCAGATCGGTTATGCAATGTGGAGACATAGTGAGCTAAATATCATATATTGAGGATGCAATGCAATATGCAAATCCTGACGAGTCCACGAATATGTGAGACAAAGTTCTGCCTCCACTGTGTTCACAGTAGTCTGCCAGCGCAGTAGCCTGCCAACTACTGATAGCTTGCCCAGGCTTGCTAGGCCCCCCCCACATCAGCGTCCACCCATGTTTGCTCGCCCACATGTGACCACAGTGATGGGGCGTCACAATATGTCATATGCAAAAGATGCAATGCAAAAGAAATGATAAAGTTGGAGTGTGTACTCAAGATGATAGTACGCGGTATCGTAAGCTGTGGGGTTCATCACAAGGGACTTCTATCCAAAAGTCCAATACCTAAATTAAGATAACTAGAATCAATGTGGTAAACTCTTGATCTCAGGTTGGTCGCGTAACCAACCAAAATCCTGGCCATGACAAAGGTACATATGATGATTTGGTTGCACACCACCAGCCCAAGTGGATAGTGAATGAATGAATGAATTAGACAAATGCAGAGTACGGAACTCTTGCTCAGTAAGTCTATATATCAGTACCGTACATCTCTAGGATCATCATCGGGGTCTAGTACACTTTACGCTAGCTTGCCGCCCTATCTGAGCGCACAACTGGGTAAGTGGAAGAGACCTCACTATCCACCTGCTATTATCAGCTCAGCTCGTCGATAGAGGACCCATTTCAACATGACCCGACCCAACTAATGAACGGGATGTATTTTCACAATAACATTGGAGTACGACCCACCTGATTTTTCCCCAGCTGTTCATGAAAGTCAAGAATTTACATGAAATCAATTTACGTAAATGACTTCCTTAGTTCAACATGAATAAAGTCCCACGTTGATTAAAGTGTGACCCACCTGAGTTACAGATCGACCCCTATAACACGCCCGAACACACCTTAGGATCATTATAATTCTTTTAACCATTGATGTTTAATCTCGAGGTGATCCAACCATCAAATTAACCGGAATCTACAATTAGAGCTATAAATAAGTGAAATTGGGAGTATCGCCCACCCAAGCTTCAGATTTCTCTCATCTCCAGCCAGGCGACCCAAATGGGCCCACAGAGAATCATTGATGGAGTAGATTTCTCAAAAACATCCCGGTGGGCCCCACTTAATGCAGTGTGTGTGCACTAGGGGAGTGCACACTCAGTGCACTAAGTAGAGGATGCTCGGTCAGAGCCTCTGACTCGTGTTTCTCTAAAAAGAGAAACTTCCACTCTTCTTTAAGTATTGGCAGCAGAAGGACGAACGTCCATTTTGTTTTAATCAGTGGCTCACCTTCAAACATCGCCTTGACGATCTAAACCGTCCATCTAGTTCGGATGGGTCTTCTGACTAAACCCTAGGTGTTGTTACACGTTGTTGCGTGCATGTATGGAAACAAACTCAAGCTCATTCAGACTATGAAAAACCAATCTTTTCAAAAATGAAAATTGCCAGGTTGGCAATCCGCATGACTCCTTCTCCTTTGATCTTAGTCATCCATTTAATGAGATCTTGGTCGTCCAACAACCTTCCACGCGGATTAGGTTGTCCTTAGTAAGCTGGAAATCAAAACTACAGCCGGTTTTGTCGCGCCAGCTGTTTGCAAATACCTCTGATCAGCAGAAAATATCAGGGCCATTGATTGCTCATCCAATGGTGCTAAGAGAGCCTTGACATACAATAAAGGAGCTACAGATCGAGTGCAAAAGGGATCCTCATCGTTTCTTGTAAGTTTGCACGAAAACGGCCGCAGCCTTCCATCTCCAAACCCACCGCATAAACCTCCTCCAAGCTTCGAAAGATCCCATTGTAGCTCTGTGTGGTCCATCTAGACTAGCCAGAAGAGACAGTTCAGAGAAATAAGCTCCCATTTACAATCTGCCATTAACGCCCATGTCTTCTCCCCACCATCATGCCTTATTGAGTTGCCCTAATTCGAGTCCATTCAAACTGGTTATGTTTGGACCTGCTGCTGGACATCCCTGGAGAAGAAAGAAATAAATAAGAAAGAAGGGAAACAAAGGGAGAAGAATCGGAAGAAAAGATGGTGCGTTGTTGCACCGACTCGAACTGATCCAAACCGAGCTGCTGACTCTCTCGGACTCAGTCAGGATAAGTCCCGAGCTAGTTGCAACTGACAACAGAGAAAAGAAAAAAGAAAAATGAAGAAAGCGAGAGGGAGTTAGGGAGAGAGAGAGAGAGTATGAGAAAGGTACGAGCATTTGCTGAGTGTGGCTCTCCTAGCGTGGACTAGTTGACTCGCCGAGTCATGGTTGAGGGCTGGTGCGTCTGGGCAGTTTTATTCTGGCCTTGCATGGCCCATGGCTTGCAGGACTTTGGAAAGGAGAGAAAGAGGGAGAAGCGAGAAGTAGAAATGATGGTGATTGGGTCAACTCGGTTTCATACCGAGTCAACTCACTAAGTTAGGGCTGATCCGAATCTCATGCCATTCAGGGACCTTGCTTGGTCAGCAAACCAACTAAGTTGGGGCTCCCTGTCCTGATCCTAGTACTATGCATCGTTGTCAGGTAACATTTCTAACCAAATCCAAATCGATCGAGTCGACTCAATGAGTCAATGCTTTCCTTCTAGATTAGATAGGCCTCATTATATTAATATCATGGCTACACCCTTATTATTTAGGTTGCTAACATTATATGTTATTAGCCCCTAATTTGTGCTAGAACTGCTTATTATAAATGAAACTACAATTAGTAAATAGTTGTATTTTACTTACCACTCCTAAATATTATCATTAAAAGTATATCGTAATAATTATTACCATCACGAGGGTTGAGGTTGTCATGTTAGATAATAAAAATTATATCGCTAGTATTAATGGTGATTTTACAATTATTAATGCTATCAACATGGTTACCATTCCTCTCATCATTAGGATTTTTAAGATCTGGAATGAATAGCTGTTAGTAACTTATTTACCGATATTAGCGTTACGTATAAAATATTATCATTACTAAACACTAGCATGTTGTTTTGTCACTCTCAAATATTACCATAAATAATAGATCATAATATTAATTATCATCAGAATGATTATTATTAATATGACAACTAATATAAAGTATAACACTAACACTAATAATTATCTTATTACTATTAAGTTTAAATTGTAACTAATACGCCAACTAGAGTCCAAACCCTAAAGTCTAAGCCTAGACCAAAACTCGAGGGTGGAACCCTAAAGATAAACAATCCAAACCCTAGGTTATGAGGGTCTTGACCATAGATGCTTGGTAGGACATTAATCTCACATGCAACGTCACAATTCCTAGTAGGATTCAATTCTAAGGATGCATATGCTTCTTAACAATGTTAGTTGGTAGATTCGACATATGAGGTGATGATTCTTCCCCTTGAGCTTTCCATCTTCCCATTAGCTTAAGTTATAGTTTATATTTTAATTTATAATTGATATCTCCATTTCATAGCCACATGTGTTAACTGTTGGAATTGAATTGCTACATTACATGCTAAATGTTTATCCTACATATTTATTCATGCTTGTGGATTAGTTGTGGATTGCTTATAGAACTTAAACTGGCACATCAGTGGGAAACCCCCACTTATAAATGTACACCCATACTTGGGATGTAACCGGACTGGTTGTGATCGTAATGGACCTTCGACTTAGTGGTTATTGAATGGTGGTTTAAATTGACCATTAATGTGCGCCTACCATCCAGGGCTATTGTGTCCAATGGTTTTCAAGGATGGTCTTTTATCGCATGATTTTGACACTCGCCCTATGTAGCCTATTTTGATAATTACCCTATGTGACTTGTTTTGATATCGCCCTATATAGCTTTGTCCTGGTATTTTTCTTATATGGGTTCGATGTTTTATACTATGAAACTATTTCGAACAAGAAACAAATATGTTTGATTTAGGAAATTTTCTTATTCAAACATAACAGAGAGAGAGTATCTTAAGCAATCATCACAATTTATTAATATTGCGTTCATTTACATCCTTTTAACATCCCTTGATTTTAAGATAGATTATTTAGAATAAAGGAAACATTATAAGTGTAATTGTCAAATATCAAATTCGGTAGCATTTCATCAGTGTTTGCAATCATCTCCTAAGACTTAGGAGGAATATGTTCTTCTGCTGATCATTCTGCTTTAGACTTGAACAAAAGGAGCTTGAAGACTTCAGCCATTTTGGCAACACAACGGCCCTTTGCCTTCACAAACTATAGAGCAGTCTGGTTGCGTGGACTTGCGCAACGAATATCAGTTGCGTGGACCCGCGCAACCCACCGGGACTTCCTTCTTACCTTCAATCTTCCTCCTCACTCCGCTTCTTCTCCAAAATCTTCAATCTGTCCAAATGAAGGAGGGGAGGGGGTATTTATAGGCCTTTGCACGTGTGGTACCTCGATTTCGGTGTTATGGGACCCACTTTGCATCAATCTTAACCGTTCAAAGAAACCTTCTCCTGAAACTAACTACATAGACCTATGCAACTGATCTTCGGTTGCATGGTCCCGCTAATGGACATTGGTTGCGCGGATCTGCGCAACTTATAAAAAGTTATTTCATCATTTTTGTCTTCCAATTTTCTTTCTATCTCTTAAGCTTCTCTTGCTTCAATCCTTTCTTCCTTACCATTTTTTATGTCCCAACAGATGCCCCCTTGATCCTTTCTTTGTTTCCCCAAAAATCAAAGAAAAGGATAAAAAATGATCACACTGACAGGGTTTGTGCGGGTCCGCGCAACGGAAACCCGCTCAATCATTCGCCCTATAAATACTCTAATCCTTCAGCCATCTCTTCATTCCTTTATTCTGCAGTGAACTTTTGCTCTCCTGCGATTTTCCCCACGTAACCAATATTGATTGCCCGATCTCGTGCAACAACTTTGTTGTTCGCACAAAGTTTCTGGGAGTTGCACCGCTCCGTGCAACATATTTCCTTTATGCGGTCCCGCGTAACAGAACTTAGCTGATTTCCCCTGCACTTGGTCTTTTTCAACACTTTAGCCGATTTCCCAACTTTCCTTTGAACTGTTTCTTTAATCATCTTCAAACCCTTAACTCTTTTGTCCATCATGGCTCGTTCTGAAGCTTACTCTTCTAGAAGAAAGAACCGTTCATCCGTTTCTAGACTGAAACATCCTCTCCGTTATTCTTGGAAACACGTAGAGATAAATGAAAAAATTTTAGATCTTCATAACGCTTTCACCAGTAAGCAGACCCTTATCCCTATTAATTTACCGCATCACTGGTCGATCTTACACAGTGAACCCTTTGACAAGCAGAATACCTTTGTCTCAACAGACAACTGGGTTACAATAGAGTCGAGAATCTTAACAGGATATTTGGGAGAGAACGAGCTTTGTCAAAGAGTGGGTAGAATTCACAGAATGAGATTCTTGCGTCCACACTATGATCCTCAGCATCATTTTCCTTTCCATTATTTTGAAATGGCTGAGCAACTCTTCTTTCTTGAGAAATTACTTTGGAGTACAAGGAGATTCACAATCACAAGCCTGCTGTCCATCCGTGATTTTTACAGTGCTTGGGCTTGTGCTATCATTCGAAGACATTCGACTATATTGGAATAGATTTTGCTTTCTGACGCAATTATAGCCACATTGAAACACTTCCATGTAGATACTACTATCCTTAGATGCTTTCTTAATTATTGGTCTCCAATCACTAATTCATTTCATCTTCCCCTAGGTGAAATGATCATCACTTTATGGGACTTATTTTGTATAGCAGGTCTTCCCATTATGGGTAATATCTTCGATGCGTATATACCCTCCAATGAAGAGCTTGCTTCTGCATCCATGAGAGGAGACGTATCTAAAATTTCTAGAACAGCCCTTGAACTTTTCAGTGCACTGGCCGCATTCCCTCATCCTGATCACATCACTTCTCTTGAATGACTGGCTTACTTTTCTCAAAATTTACGGTATACTTCTTTCCTCTTTTTTCTTTTTTTAATATTTTCATTCATCCCATTCTCAAAAAATTTTGCTGAAGTATTATATCTTCATCTTGACAGTTTTGCAGGCCACAACCAGTCAGAACTCAAGGACATTCGTAAGAAAACAGAACATTCTGCAGAATATAGTCTTTCCTGTGAATTAGCCGCCTTTCTTGCTTATTGGTTAAGCTCAGTGATATTCCCTGATCTTGATCAAGATGATACTATCGGACCCTTATTCTTCGTGGTCGCAGGAGCAATGGCAGAAGGTCAGAAATATTCGTTAGCTCCTCCAGTTTTGTGCTCTCTTTATTGCACCTTTGGAGATGTTATTTCTGGTTTGAAAGGTCCTATCTCTGAAGACTTTTCGGTCTATGCTCCTTGGCATGTCTTCGTAGGTTGGTTAGGGGTATACTTTCCTTGGACATTTACTGACTCTGGAAGGGCATACATAAACCCCTATCAACTTCCTCTTTAGCATTTCCAATTAAGGGACATGATCAAGGAATAAACTGGATGGATTTCTAGAAGACTAAAAAGCGATGATCCCATTGACTTTCACCACTTTCCATTGTTTAACTATCCCAAAGATGTAGACGCGATTGATGATGATTCTATCTCATTTGGTGAGCATTCCTTCCTGGTTTCTCTTAGATCCAGTACTCTTCTATGGAGAGAAAGCAGCATATTCTGGCGTGAACTGTATTACCCTAGTCGATTTGCTCGCCAATTTGGCTTTGATCAAGCCGTACCTGAGACTCGTGATATTGTCACAAGAGCGATGAGGATCTATGACATCAGGCGGTATAATTGGGCCCTGATATGCAAATAGCTCTTGATTGTTCAGATTGGATCACACTTCATAATTCCTGGCCATAATTATCCAGTTAGTGCTTCTTACTACTGGATGCGATGGTGGGTTCACCAACATTACTTGGTAGATAATTATCTTCCAGTAGATCATGCCATGTGGATTCCTCTTCCTTTCCTTAGAGATTATAAAAAAGACCAGGGCATTGGCTATTTTGCAGAGATGAACCTTCCCCCCTTTCCAGACCAACTAGGTATGAGGATCTCTTTAGAAAATATTTTTTATGAAGCAAAGCTTGCTAATGCTCTTGAAGGATGGATAGCTTTCGGCACTCCTCAGAATGACAATTTGTTATAGTTCCATCCTCCTCCACCTTTGCAGATATTACGTGATGATTCTCCTTTATCATCAGGAAGGCAGGAGATTCCAAAACATCCTCATCCACCTCGAAAGGACAAACATATTATTATTGAAGACTTGTCCTCTTCAGAAGAATAACATATCTAGAAACATTTAACTTTAGAGGAAGAAAATTTTCAAACATTAGACATCTTGATTTAACTTAATATAATTGTGATTTCATTTACATTAGAAGAAACGCATTCATCATGTGAAATCTTGTGATTTATGTCTTTCATTAAACAATCAACATATTTTGGCATTTTTTAGATGAATATATATATATATATATATATATATATATATATATATATATATATATATTCGTGTATTATCACATTATTCCTAGTATTACATATTCTTACATATGTTCTTATTCATTTCAAGCATATTCATTTATGCAATCTTAACATGACATTTGATGAACTAATTATCAAACAATGATATTTTATGCTTGTTAGTGTGGGATTTCCTATATGACCTTCTTTTAATTGGCGGTGCTAAGTTTTATTTTAGTCAGTTTCACACACATTTAAGCTCTTAGTAGTGAGCCAAGTCTCACGTGATGGCCTCTGTAACTCTTAAGAGTTCACTGGACTTCTCACTGCCCAGGGAGTTCACAAACTGTGATCCATTAGAGGGGCCCAGTGAAGCTACCTGGGCCATGAACTCGGTTAGAATTACACACAGGGTTGGCCATGGTAACTCTTTAGAGTTCACAGATCTCACAAAGTGACCTTTAGGGTACCAAGTCTAGGGCCGTCAGTCCGTCAATGAGTAGGTTTAGTTTAGTCCTTCCCCATGAGTTAGTACTAGAATCAAACCGTAAACCTGGGGGGTCTTACACACGGTTGGCCTATATAAAGCTCACATTGCGGCCCTCATTTTCTTCGTCTGCAAGGTCAAGCCCATTCACGGGAGGGCATTTTCCTTCATTCCCTATGACGCTGTCGAAAAGCTATATAGACGGCATGTGGGTTACACATGACTAGCCGCTGAGGACTTTTGGCCTTTTAGGTTTTTAGTCATTAGCTCCATCAGCTGCCCGCATGGGTATGCGTACGATGGCCTTCACGGGCTTTTTAGGGCCACTAGCTCTCACCGCTGTCCGAATGGCGATCTTGATAGGTCTTATGTACGATTGGTCATTGGCTTGATTATAGGATGCTTTAAAATGTCTTAGAAGACAATAATAGGTATGGTCAGTTGTTGTGAGAATAATAGACATCTCTGTTTGAAATTGACACATCACCATTTCTACTAATATCTTTGATTATACCCGTCTGTGTTATTCATAATATACCAGCTTGGTGATGGTATCATTTTCAAACAAAATTTTGTAGAGGCTCACTTGATGATGGCGATGTTCACTTTCCTTTTACAATGTTTGCTATTACATAATCTTGGTATGCTTGCGAACTTCTTCTTTATTCATTCATTAGATGATACATGGCCATGATCTACACTTGTCCCCTTTTGATTCAGATCATTATTCTAATGATATTCTGGATCAAAATCAGTAGTAAAATTACGGACGATATCGCTTAAGGAAGCGAGCATTAACTGATATACTGATTCCTCGCTCATCTTGATCCACAACTCTATATGCTCCGTTAGAGTATACTTCCTTTATTATGTATGGTCCGTCCCATTTAGGTTCGAACTTGCCCCCTATTCGACGGGTAACCTCGATAGGTCTTTTCAACATCAGCACCATATCCCCCTTTTTGAAAGAGCGATATTTGACTCGTTTGTCAAAGGTGGCTGCTATTCTTACCTGATACGTTTGCAATCACTATTAGGCAGCCAGACGTTTCTCATCCAGCAAATCTAGCTCTTTTAACCTTATTTTTGCATTTTCGTCATCGATTATAGATTGGTGTACTACCACTCTTAGTGACGCTAGTTGTATTTCAATTGGGATCACTGCTTCTACACCATAAATTAGTGAATATGGTATTGCTCCTATCGCTGTCTGGTGAGTAGTTCTCTATGCCCATAATGCTTCTTGTTACCTTTCGTCCCAATCACGTTTGTTATCTCTCACTGTCTTCTTCAGTATTTCAACTATTGTTTTATTAAATGCCTCTGCTAGTCCATTGGTCGGTGGATAGTAAGGTGTTAAAAATGAATGATGAATGCTGAATTTCTGACACAATTTTTCCATGCCTTTGTTTTTTAAGGGAGTGCCATTGTCTGTAACAATTTTCTTTAGAATACTATGACGATATATTATCGCATGTCGGATGAAATTAACTACATCCTTCTCTTTGACACTACGTAATGCGACTGCTTCGATCCATTTGGAGAAATAGTCTGTCGCTGCCAAAATATATTGCTTTCCTTTAGATGAAGGTGGATTGATAGGACTAATAATGTCAAGCCCCCAAGTAGAGAAAGACCAAGAAGCGACTGACTGATGTAGATCTTCTAGCGGGACATGTATAACATCGCCGTGAATCTGACATTCATGACATCATTTCGCATAATTTATCGCATCTTTGAACATGGCAGGCCAATAATACCTCATCCTATGTACTCGATGGAACAAATTTCGACTTGCTTGATGTGTCCCACATTCTCTAGAATGTGTTTCTTGCAATACCTGACCTGCTACTCGCTCGTCTAAGCAACGCAACAGTGTTCCATTGTAAGATTTTTTGTATAACACTTCATTACATATAATAAATTTACTCGACCGTTGTCTAATCTGCTGTCTCTGCACGGGTTCTTTTGGCAGAATGTTAAATTTAAGATAATCTATAAAAGGCTGACGCCAATCTTCTGTGGTGATTTCTAGACACGATATAGGAAAAGTTTTGACAATTTCTTCAATAACTTCTGAGGATGGTAAAAATCTTCGTTCTTCTATACTTGAAGAGGGCTTCGATTTGGACAAGATAGAGTCACAGCTAAGCCGGCTAGAGCATCAACATTTGCATTTTTTGACCGAGGGATATACTTAATTTTGACATAGGAACACTGTTCTAACAACTGTTGTGCCTTACGATAGTATGGCAAAAGTTCTTGCTTTCTTATCTCAAATTGTAACGCCCTGAAAATCGGGGGTCGAGCATAAACTCAACTCTCGAGTTCCAACGCATCACTTATGCAACAAAATGAATGATGATTGAATGTTGTCTATATTAGTGCATTGAACATGAGTGAGATTAAGCTAAAACAGCATATCATACTCCAGAGACAGTTAAATTGCAAGCGGAAGACTGTGATAGATATATAAAATATAAAAATAGTGGTGAGTCTCTAGAGTGTGATAATATTACCAGGTTAAAGAATTACAAGTACAATTTCAAGTTATACCAAAGGTGTAGTGTTATCTAGTCAACATCCCTGTAATCCCGCCGATCAAGACACGGCTTGCATGAAGCCGTCAGCACACAGCATATACGAACAAGCATCATTGTCATCATAAAGGTCCGGCTCCACCTCAATAGTAGCGTCGCCATCTGCAATAAGACAAAGTCTGGTGGGTGTTCAAAACACCGTCCCGTAACGTGGGAGTGAGTGATTAACTCAGTGGAACAATAAAGCATAAGTTAACATATTATCAACTCAGTCAAGTAGTAATGATAAAGTAGTATAATCAAACAATTCTAAATACTCTTATTAATGTAAGTATGAATGCAGTCATGATGTATGCCCTTACCAAACCACCCTCGTGCGACACCATCTTACGTTCGCGGCATGCTTGCATTCCTCAGTACTCCACATCTTCCAAGCACATGCAATGCATGATGAGCATGATTACCGAGTTGTTATTAGTCCAATTCAAACAGCAGTATTGGGAAACTAAGGTACCTCTCTTGTATCATTCCCAAACATGATCCATTCTAGGGTCGTCAGTCCTAATTAATCTCATACGATATTATGATTTGAGAGGCTTCGCGAAGGCATCACAAAGGGCTCGTCACCCGTCAGCACGGATACAGATCTCACCGTATGCGGCTCAATTGCTGGCCGTCAGCTCGAATACAGGTCTCACTGTACTTGGCTCAATCGCTAGCCGTCAGCTCAAATACAGGTCTCACCGTACTCGGCTCAACTGATGCTCTAGTTGCTGCGAAGGGCTCATCGTCAATCACAGACCTTAGAGTATACTTGAAGACACTACTAAAGGCTCGTTACCCATCAGCACGAATACAGGTCTCACCGTATTCAGCTCTCGCAGTAAGTGTTGACAGTTCGAATACAGTGTCTCATACCACCATATTCGGCTCACGAGTCTGGTTGCTCAATGGTCACTACGGGGAGACACGTGGCCCCAGCGTAGGGCAACAGCTCGACCACAGTATCCCATACCAGTATGTCCGGCTCATGAGTCTTAGCGGATCAAGGTACCATAGTTAACGGGATTTCACTGGTAAGTTTGGTACCCTATGTTCAAGCAGAGGCGTCCAAACATGGTGAACATACATTAGACAGATCGGGTTACTTAACGAGCTCGTCTAACTCGAGCGCACAATAAGTTGAATGACATGCAGCGCATAAGTACTTCGTGTGGCCAACCACTATCGCCAACCCAAGTACGACTCGAGTTCGTAGAACACATCTCACGTGGAAAATGAATCACAGCCACGAATTCCATCCCGTTACCGATTGCCTGGACTATAATCATAGCCTCAATCACATTCAATTATAGATAGTTAAAGCAGTAATGGATCAAGATTCAAATCATACAATCAAAGTTTAATGTTATCTGCTTAGGGCTGCCAAGGCTGTTGCACGCACTCGTTGCTCCACTCCGCCATCACCCTTCACGGATTTATGAAATACAACTTAAACATGTAAAGTAGCCAGAGCAAAATTAAATAAACAAGTAATTTAAACGTATTAACAAGCATGTTATAAAACACAATGCAAACAAGAAATTCAAACACATACGTTTCATAAACTAGTAAGTGGTTAAACTAAACAACTTACATGAAAGAAATCATGCACATCACTAAGGTAGCTGAGAATCCTATCTCAACACCCTATTAAACTTACTTCGTTGCACAATTTCTCACACAGGCATTTTAGCAAACACTTAAACTACACCACTCCAACATACATGACGTATGTTGATTTCAACATAGAATAGGACAAATCCTTATAGCAAGGAGTTGTCGCATACACATCAATCATGTTCTTACATTCAAGACATTTGGCAGGCATAAATCATAAATCCATATTTATTTAGTCCTTTCAACAAACACTTTAAACTACATACATCAACATACATGAAGTATGCTGATCACATCACATAGGTATAAGGCCAAATCCTTTCACTAGGGAGTTTCCCCAATTATAACACGCGTGCACCCACGACGGATAGTCATGGCAAGCAGGAATCCAAGTTCCATGTTCATTTAGTCATTTTCACAAACACTTGGGCTACACGTTTTAGCATATATAGTGTATATTGGTCGTGGCATGATTTAGGGCAAATTCTTTCGTCAAAGGGGTATCGCCAATACAACAATCATATACCCATGACAATTAGTCCTGGCGAGCATGAATGAGAATTCTATACTCATTCGGTCATTTTCACAAATACTTAGAATACACTATTTTAACATACACAACGTACATGAGCAAAACATGTATTAGGGCGAGTCCTTTCGCCAAACAAGTATTTTATCCATATATAATATATTCATACAACAAATAATCATGGCAAACACATTTCTAAAATTTATACGTATACGGTACTTTCTACAAATACCTAGGATATGTAAAATTCCATATTCTTCATCTTTAATCGAAACTGAAAACAGACAGCACTTTGTACATGTGCAATTGCATTCAGATCATGAATCTATCATTATCTAACATTGAAAGCATTGAAAACCATAACCTATACACCTAAAGTCCACACCTTTTATCATAGAATCGTAACGAATCCGATAGGTTTGCTAAGTTTCCGTATTCGGCAGTTTGGTAACCTATAGAATGAAATAGGCTAGCTATTTCATAACCTACAACTATTAAAACCCTAAAACAGGTTAGGGTTAGGGTTTCTTACCTAGAAACAGAGCTGAAATCGCCGGGAAAGTGATTAGAAATGAGTGGTGTAGCTTGTGCAACGGTAGGGTAAAGTGACAGGGAGATTCCCCCACTTCTCTCACACTTTCTCTCTCTTTTCTCTCTTCTCTCTCTAGGGTTTCTCTCAAATTCGTATGGCTATAAGAGAGAGGTTTCTAAGGTCCTTATATAGCCTAAAAATACTCCAAAACAGACTTGGGAACAATGTATACTTGGATTTTATCCAAAGGGCATCTGTTTCAGCTCAACGGAGCATTTTCGGAGTCCCCCCTTGAGCCAAAGGTCGGACTTAAGCTCACTGACTATGAATCTAGGTGAAATTAAGTTTTCGTTTCAGTCGGATTCCCAGATCATGAGTGGCGGACTAGTTTCAGTTCAACGGTCAGTGGATCTCGATCGGAGATTCCGAGTACACTGACACGTGTATGAAATTTTTTCTGATCCGAGGGTGTAATTTGGCCTGATTCTGACGGTCAGGTTACTTAATACTGACCCGCAAGCGACAAGTCTCAGATTACTATTTGAGATATTTGTTTATAAAGAAAACCAAGTGTTCTCACACTCTCCGCTCCGAGCTCAAGCGAATAGCGCTGGGACACTGTTTGGATTTGATTTCCGAGATGGTTGTCAAGCCCAGCGAGGCGGTCCTAAGTCCTTAACTTCGTATTATTCGGACTTCCGTCGTGCGGTCCAGATCTGATACGGAGTTTCCATGTGCTCCTGAGAGCAACCGGGTAATGAGATTGATCCTAGATTTTAGGGTAACCTAGCATCAATGATTCTACAAGTTTTGGGTCTTGCAGATCGTATTTAAAGTGGATCAAGCGAATTTCGTAGCTAATCTAGTTTAACACTTAGTTACTTTATCTCATTTCTAAAGGATTTAGTCCTGAGTAATTTCTGTCTGAGGTGGCACTAGGGTCTTTGTACGGATTTTTAAAGCATTGTTCTTCATCACCTAAACGTTAGGATTCGTGCCTAATATGAAAGTACTTAGAAGGATTTAAGGAATGAGGTGGTGAAAGGTGAGATTTGTGAAGGAAATGGGTTAAGAAGCGATTTTAGACTATGAGATTCAGTTTTGACAAGTTAATAAGGTGTTAGGAGCGACCCATTGCCTAAGGACGTCTAATCCCAGATTAGCAAAAAATCCGGGATGTTACACAAATTCAGTTGTCAATTGATTTATAATCAATTTAGAATCCCCGATGACATGTAGCATTCTTATCTTCATTTCTTTAGCCATCTCCATCCCAATGATCAGGGCTCTGTATTCAGCCTCATTATTCGTACATGCAGTCCCTATTGTAAAGGAGTAAGGTTATAAGTCATCTTGGGGAGTAATGAATATTATTCCTGCCCCCGCTCCTGATGCTCGAGAAGCACCATCAAAATACATCTGCCATGGTCTGTGCGATTCAGCTAACATGACTTGCTCATCTGAAAAATCGTCACTAATAACCTCAGTTTCTGCCACAGGGTGCGCTGCGAGGAAATTTGCCACTGCCTGCCCTTTTATTGCTTTTGCTGGTTCGTACGTAATAGTATATTCTGAAAGTAACAGCATCCATTTTGCTAATCTTCCGGACAACATTGGTCTTATCATTAAAAACTTTATCGGATCGGCCCTCAAAATCAATGTTATATGATGAGATAGATAATAATGTCTCAGCTTTTGTACTGCAAATATTAATGCCAAGCATTCTTTCTCGATCGGGGAGTAATTGCACTCGGCCCCCATTAGGGTTCGGCTTAAATAGTAAAGAGCGGTTTCCTTTCCAAATTCATTCACTTATGCCAGCAAAGCTCCTAAAGACTATTTACCTGTAGATATATACAAAATAAGCGATTTTCCTTTTACTGGAGTTGTTAATACTGGTGAATGTTTCATCAATTCCTTTATCGAGTCGAACGCGTTTTGACAGGCTTGATCCTATACAAATTTTGTACCATTTTTCATCAGACGAGAAAACGGCTGACATCTCCCTGCCAAATTCGAAATGAAATGGTGAATATATGTCAATTTTCCTTGCAAACTTTTCAATTCTTTCAATGTCTTCAGTGGCGACATATCTTAAATAGCCTTGACTTTACCTGAATCAATCTCAATGCCTCTATGCCGGATAATGAAACCAAGAAACTTATTAGAAGACACTCCAAATGCACATTTAGTGGGATTCATCTTCAATTGTCTCTTTCTGAGTCGCTGAAAAATCGACGCCAAGTGCTCACGATGTTCTTGATGTCCCGCTGACCTGACTACCAAGTCATTGACATAACATTCAACGTATTTGTGCATCATATCTTGAAAATGTTTTGTATCGTTCTCTGATATGTCGCCCCAACATTTTTGAGTCCGAACAGCATAACCTTATAATAAAAAATTCCCAGCGAGGTCCGGAATGCCATTGCTTCCTCATCTTTATGGGTCATTCGAATCTGATTATACCCTGCACAACCATCCATAAAAGACATGACAGCATACTGAGTTGTACTATCAATCAATAATTCAGTTATCGGGAGCAGAAAATCATATTTTGGACAAGCTTTGTTTAGGTCTCTAAAGTCGAAGCACACCCTAACTTGTCCATTTTTCTTCTTCACCGGGATAATATTTGATATCCACTTGGGATATTTGACCTCTCTAATAAATCTGACTTTTATCAGTTTATTGACTTCTTCTTCAATTAAAGGAACCAGGTCCAGGTGAAATCGCCTTTGTGCCGGTTTAACCGGCCTTTTCTCTTTAGAAATATTTAGTCTTTGTAATGCTACGAAAGGCTCCAAGCCAGGCATCTCTGCATATGTCAATGCAAATACATCTTTATTTTCTCTAAGAAGCTGTACGTATTTTGCTGATTCTTGTTCCGAAAGGCCACCGCAGATGAACGTGTTCTGTGGCTCCTCTTTCATACCCAAATTTACCTCTTGCAAACTGTCTGTCGTTCGTTGCCCCCCGTCTTCTATCTTCTTCGGAGCCACCTCAGGATGTTCAACTATCTTAGGATTTTCTTCTGCAGACCGCTCAATTTTAACCATATTTACTGACGATTTTACCCCCATGTCTTGAAATTTTCGTTGCATATCCTGGTTGACCCCAATATGAGTTCGAGTTCCTTTCCTGTGATCTAAGTCAGTATATTCCTTGCGACTAAAACCCATATTTTTCATGACTCTCTTGCTTGTTGTCTCTTCAATTATTATCTCATATCTGTCTATCATTCGTTGGATTAGACTTTTTAATGTATAACAATTCTCTGTTGGATGTCCCACCAATCGATGATAACGACAAAAATTTCGTTCCTGATTTTTGTCACATCCTCAGGGCGTTTGGGTTCTGGCAATTTTATTGCACCAGCTTTCAATAGCTGACCCATCATTGGAATGACATCTTCTTTATCGAATGCAAACCCTTCATGCAAATCGAGCGTCCTGGGTTTTTTTATAATTTCTTATCTGATTTAACTCTTCCTTACTTTGGTCTTTCTTTCTTTAGATCTCTTACATTATTATAATGCTTGTCACGATCAGTAGTGTATACTGTCATCCTACTGTAAGCCCCTTAAGTTGTATCATAGTGATATGCTGGCACTATCCGATTTACGAATTCTAAAACGTAAGCCTTAGTGGCCAAGTCATGAAAAGTTCTGATGTTAGCATTGATAAGTCCAAGTATGAATCCTGTCTTCATAGAGTTTAAACACATCTTGACTTGTTCGCTTTCTCCTGGTAGCTGCTTACATGAAGTTCCCAGTACCTTCAATCTGTCTATAAACTTTTCTACCGGTTCACCATCTCTCTGCCGTACGGAAGCCAATTCTGTAATACTAACATCGCACTCTGAAGAGAAAAAAATTGACATGAAAATCTCGTGCATTTGTTCCCAAGTACGTATCGACCCTGGTGCCAAATTGGAATACCATCGAAATGTTTTGTGTGTTAATGACGATCTAAACAATCGTAAACAATACTGTGGTATTGTAGAAAAATTTCTCATGCTAGCGATGAAGTGCATTAAATGTTCCTCTGAAGATCCTTCCCCGTTAAACTTTTAGAAATCCGAATGTTTAAAATTCGCTGGAAAGGGAACATCTTCTACCTCCCTTGGATAACGTGTTCGATACCTGAAATGGCCAGTATTTTCGCGTTCTCTTTCTACTCTGACAGCTTCTTCAACCACTAGTCTTACTTCATCTTGTGTCACAGTTCTTACTGTTGGAATGGACCCCAGTGATCCTACCCCCTGGCGGTCGAGCTGTCGGCCTACGCTGAGGCCACGTGCCTCCCCGTAGTGACCAGTGAGCAACCAGACTCGTGAGCCGATTATGGTGGTATGGGACACTATATTCGTGTTGTCGTCCTACATTGATAAGGTGATGGGGGAATGGTGTAACCTTTGTGCGTAACAGCCCTGGCAGCCCTTTGTAGTGACCTCGAGCATACTCTGAATTTGCGGTGAGTCGACGAGTTTTGCCGCAGTGTATAGAGTATGAACTAGGCCTGTATCTGTATAGTGATGAACCGTTAAAAAGGTGATGAGAGAGTGGTGTAACCTTCGTGCGTAACAGCCCTGGCAGCCTTTGCAGCGACCTAGAAATACACTATCGTATAAGATTAACTAGGATTGACGACCCTAGAATGGATCATGTTTGGGAATGATACAAGGGAGGTACCTTAGTTTTCTAACACTGCTATTTGAAATGGACTAATAACTACTCGATAATCATGCTCATCATCGCATTACATGTGCCTGGTAAATGTGGAGCACTGAGGGATGTACGCATATCGCGAACGTAAGATGATGTCGCATGAGGGTGGTTTGGCAAGGCCATTCATCATGTCATTTCATACTTGCATTAAATAAGAGTAGTTAGGATTGTTTAATTGTACTGCTTTATCATTACTGATTGACTGAATTGATAATATGTTAACTTATGCTTTATTGTTCCACTGAGTTAGCTACTCACTCCCACGTTACGGGACGGTATTGTACACACCAACTAGACTCTATCTCAGGTATAGATGATACATCGATTCAGGAGGTAGAGCCAGACTATGATGAGGACTAGGATGAGTTCTCATTCATGCAGTACTCTGACGGCTTTGCTTAGGCTGACTGGACCGTGGGGATTTCAGGATCTATCTTTTTAGTTGTATTTTGACCTTTTGATTCAGAAACAATACATGTATATGGTTACTCAGTTAGTGTTCATACTCTGGAGATCGAGATGATTTTGTTTATTTACATACCTTATATATACAGTTTCAGTCTTCCGCTTGCCTTTGTATAATTGATCTGGAGTATAAATTATAGTTTTGGTATAATCTCACTCATGTTTATTGCTCTAACACAGACAACATTTAACCATCATTATCTATGTTGTATAAGTGATGTTATGGAATTCGAGAGTTGAGTTGCTACTCGACCCCCGAATTTCAAGGCGTTACAACCGTCCACGTGGATTAGTTTTTCCTTAGCAGACCGGAAACCAAAACTACAGCTGGTTTTGCCGTTCCAGCCATTTGCAAATACCTCTAATCAGCAGATAATATCAAGGCCATTGATTTCTCCTCCAACGGTGCTAAGAGAATCTTGACATACAATAAATCAGCTATAGATCGAGTGCAACAGGGATCCTCGTCGGTTCTTGCATATTTGCACGAAAATAGCTGTAGCCTTCCATCTCCAAACCCATCACATAAACCTCCTCCAAACTTCAAAAGAGCCCGTTGTAAGCTCTGTGTGGGCCATCTAGACTAGCCAGAAGAGACGGTTCAGAGAAATAAGCTCCCGTTTACAATCTTCCATTAACGCCCATGTCTTCTCCCCACCATCATCCCGTATTGAGTCGCCCCAGTTCGAGTCCATTCAAACATGGTTATGTTCGGACCTGCTGTTGGACATCCCTAGAGAAGAAAGAAAGAAATAAGAAGGGAAACAGAGGGAGAAGAATAGATGGTGTGTTGTTCCACCGACCCGAATTGAGCCGCTGACTCGCTCGGACTCAGTCAGGATGAGTCCCGAGCTGGTTACAACTGACAATAGAGAAAAGAGAAAAGAAAAAATTAGAAAGCGAGAGGGAGTTAGGGAGAGAGAGATTATGAGAAAGGTACGGGCATTTGCTGAGTGCAGCTCTCCTAGACCGGCCTAGTTGACTCGCCGAGTCATGGTTGAGGGCTGGTGTGTCTAGGCAATTTCATTCGAGCCTTGTATGGCCCATGGCTTGCAAGACTTTAGAAAGAAGAGAAAGAGGGAGGAGCAAGAAGGAGAAATGAGGGTGATCGCGTCAACTCGGTTTCAAACCGAGTCAACTCACTGAGTCAGGGCTGACCCAAATCCTATACCATTCAGGGACCGTGCTCGGTCAGCAGACCAACTACGTTTGGGCTCCTAGTCCCGATCCTAGTACTATGCATCATCGTCAAGTAACATTTCCAACCAAACCCAAATCGACCGAGTCGACTCAATGAGTCAATGCTTTCCTTCTAGATTAGATATGCCTCATTATATTAATATCATGGCTACACCCTTATTATTTATGTTTGCTAACATTATATGTGATTAGCCCCTAATTTGTGCTAGAACTACTTATTATAAATGAAACTACAATTAGTAAATAGTTGTATTTTACTTACTGCTCCTAAATATTATCATTAAAAGTATATCGTAATAATTAATACCATCACAAGGGTTGAGGTTGTCATGTTAGATAATAAAAATTATATCGCTAGTATTAATGGCGATTTTACAATTATTAATGCTATCAACATGGTTATCATTCCTATCATCATTAGGATTGTTAAGATCTGGAATGAATAGTTGTTAGTAACTTATTTACCGATATTAGCGATTACGTATAAAATAATATCATTACTAAACACTAACATGTTGTTTTGTCACTCTCAAATATTATCATAAATATTAGATCATAATATTAATTATCATCAAAATGATTATTATTAATATGACAACTAATATAAAGTATAACACTAACACTAATAATTATCTTATGACTATTAAGTTTAAATTGTAACTAATATGCCAACTAGAGTCCAAACCCTAAAGTCTAAGCCTAGACCTAAACTCGAGGGTGGAACCCTAAAGATAAACAATCCAAACCCCTAGGTTATGTGGGTCTTGACCATAGATGCTTGGTAGGACATCGATCTCACATGCGACATCACAATTCATGGTAGGGTTCAATTCTAAGGATGCACGTGATCTTCGGTTACGCTATCCCGTGCAATGGACATTGGTTACGCAGATCCGCGCAACCTATAAAAAGTTATTTATCCTTTTTGTCTTCCAATTTTCCTTCTATCTCTTAAGCTTCTCTTGCTTCAATCATTTCTTCCTTATCATTTTTTATGTTCAAACAGCAACCATGCGATGTTAAGCCCCATATACAGTAATATGATTGGTCACTAGTCGACGGGTTTCTATTAAACATCTTAAGATGGTAGTCTCATGGGCCGGGGATGGTGGTCATGGGACACTATGCCTGAGTCGTCGGCCTACGCTGGGCCAAGAGCTCCTCGTAGTGACCGTGAGCTTAATTAAATTGGCTGAGTGTAATTAGATTAATAACGGATTAGCTAATCATGTATTCTTGGCACAAACCAGCATCTATTGCTATCATACGTGATGTACGTATTGTTCTGACTGGATGATTTTTCCCAGGTTCGATGATTGCATGAGTGACGAGCCCACTGTCCACACGAATGAGCATCCCTGGGGTGATGATTGCATTTACGTATCCATGCATCTAATAAGACCTACATCATGTATTGTATTATATGCTTTTCTTTATAACTATGTTTACCTAATGCGGCAGTGTGTAATCTTACGAGAAATTCACTCTGAGTTGGCCACTCATCCATCAAATATATAACCGTATAAGTAGCATCAGGTGGCTGAAGTGATTTTCAGGTTCAAACTGATGAGGAGCTGGGTATAATTGCTAGGGATGCACGGCCGTATTGTCAAGAGGCGCTGCGTGATCTTGCAGCTTATGTTTACATTCTTCTATTATTTTTCATATATTAAATTATGTGAATTCTTATATTTGTTATATCGAGACATTGGTTTGTATAAGTCATTATGGGTAACCTCTTGTACATCCTAAATGTAAATGAATTTTTTCATTATGTATGATTTGTCTATTCTACGCTCATCTGCTTACTCTGATAGTTAGAAAAAATATATATACTCGAATTTGACCATCCTTTAAGGTTAACACTTGGGTTTTTGGGAAACGGGTCATATACTCGGGTCCTGAAAAGTCGAAGCATTACACACCCCCTTCCCACCGACCACAACACAGTATGAGACCCGACCTTCTGGTATTCGGCACTCGGGCACTCATGTATCCACTCAGTCTAAACGTTGAAGTATCTCCTGGCAACGGTGGTTTAGGAATTTTCACCCGAGGACATTAAACGTGCCCAAGTGCTAGAACCAAACATTTTTGGTGTCCTAGCTAGTTATCCACGATATGCCTATGGAAGCCACAACCCTAATGTTGCTAGGGCGCACATATGACATAAACCGCGAGATGCATGAGTCATACTATCCAATTATGCATTAAATTACGCGTACCGCACGCTTGTATGGGGCAACTCTGTCTCACAAGGAGTCCCATAAACATCTCAGACCAATGGCATATGCTATAATCAATCATCCGTCATAACAGGCATACCAATGATGCGTATGAGTATGTATCATGATGTTATATTAAACAGGTTCTCAGTGTGTCAATCATGTCACATAAAATGTGAGATGCATGAGTCATACCATCCAGTCATGTAACAAACCTGCACGTAATGCGCGATCATGTGGGGCAACTCTGTCTCATAAGGAGTCCCATGAACATCTCGGCCTAATGACATATGTTATAATCAATCATCCCTCATAACATGCATACCAATGATGCGTATGAGCATGTATCATGCAACATGTGCATAGAGTACATAACATATAGGGATTCATATGTATCATCAATATCATGACCATTGTCTAATGCTATTATTATACATGCCCTAGGCATTAGTTTTCTATCATGCATAAGGTTATCCTTACGTCCACCAATATCATTTATCTATCATTATCCATGAGGCTCATTTTCACTTCATGATTAACATAAACAATGTCATAAGTACTATAAATAATTACTCACCCATCATCAATGCATATCCTATAATTCACCATCCATTAAATCATATCTATCATTTCAACCAACAACTCACCATCATCATTATCATGTTACCATACATGTATCATCGTCTCGCCCATCACTACGCGCATCCTACTAGACTAAGCACACTAGTATGATTATCAGATATAAACAATAATCATCTTAAATAGATAATGGGGTCCACAGAAGGATGGCGGATCTAGTCCAAAACATCAAGATTAGATTTGAATAGTGGATATATTAACCTGATACCACAAATTCTTCCATCTAAGGCAAGGGGTGATGAGGCACTTACCCATAGATAGTGGACAATTTGGATGTCATACTACATCAAGGATAGACCTCATGGGGTGAGTTTAATGGGCATAAAACAAAGGCGGTCAAAAGGATGAGCTTAAGTATAATAAGTGGGCTTCCTCACCCACTCTATCATGTAATAATTGGGCTTTCCTATGGGGGCCCGACATGAAAACAAGGTAGGCTTTAGTGGGGTCCATACATCTAGGACTATGTGTCCTTGCAAACGAATTGGGTAGTCCGCTCATCATCTAAGTGGGCCTTATGTTTAGTCACTGAGCTTAGTCAAATATGTGTATCTAGGTGGACCACATTTCCTATGGAAGGCCCAGTATGACCACAAGATGGGTCCCAAAGTTTGTGTAGTCCTACAGGGTATGATGGAAAGCATTAATATCAATGGCGGCCCAACGGTTTGGGTTAGCCCAACAAGGTAAGGTGGGAATTACTACATCAATGTGGGCCCAATGTTTTGGGGGGGGGGGGGGGGTAAACCCACTAAGGTGAGAGGGGGATGGGCCTAACAATTATGGGGGCCCAATGATTTAGGATAGCATAAAAAGGGAAGGATGGTAATGGGCTTAACAATGGGCCCTAGGGAGGCTACAATGTGGACATTTAACCACCATTACTCCCAGGGTAATGGGCTTATCAACGGGCCCTAACAAGGTTCACAACGTGGACATTTAACCACTATTGTTCCTTAGAGTGCAACCCATTAGAATCTATCTTATAATGAGGGGGTGTCCATGGTCCTTATACTAGCTAGAAAATGGATGGGCATCATAAACATTATCACATACATCATGGTGGACTCACACATCACAATTGGGCTTCACATATACAATGCAATAGGCCATACATCACATTGGGCCTCACACAAGGGCCTCATATACATCACAAAGACCTCATCACATGGGCCTCATGTATATTATAATGGCCTCATCATATGGGCCTCATGCACATCACAATGGGCCACATCATAAGGGTCTCATATACATCATAATGGCCTCATCACACGAGCCTCATGTATATCATAATGGGCCTCATTACAAGGGCCTCATATACATCACAATAGCCTCATCACATGGGCCTCATGTATATCACAATGGGCCTCATTATTAGGGCTTTATATACATCAAAATGGGCATCATCACATCGGCCTCATGAAACAGCCATGGCCCTTACAATAGTTAGAAAACAAATGGGCAGCATGCATATTATCTCATTCATCATGGTGGGCCTCAAGGGACTGCTCATGGTCTATATACATTAAGGTGGGCTATATGAGGTAGCCCTTAGCTCAAGAAAATGGTTGGGCAACACATCCATCTTGGTGGGCCTCTTTGAGCAACCTAT
Source organism: Magnolia changhungtana (assembly GCA_030180095.1). Classification (NCBI taxonomy): domain Eukaryota; kingdom Viridiplantae; phylum Streptophyta; class Magnoliopsida; order Magnoliales; family Magnoliaceae; genus Magnolia; species Magnolia changhungtana. Next base: position 4,685,408 of record JASAUF010000554.1, read on the forward strand.
AGGCTCCAAAAAATAGTTGGGCTAGGTGTACAACACATACATCATAGTGGCTTACAAAATAGCCCAAATAGTCCACCATAATGGATGGGCAGCATGTAAATTAAAAAAGGTGGGCCTTGCACATACCCAGCAGATGGGCCTTGCACATGCAGCGGGTGGCCCTACTGGACTGGACAGCGTGGATGAAATACTTACAGCAAGGTGGGCCCACATCCAGGGACTGGACAGCGTGAATAAAACACTTACATCATGGTGCGTCCAGCACCGTCCCAAATGTCTGGACAGTGTGGATAATACACATACATCACATGGGCCCCACAGCCGCTGGACAGCGTGGGTGCAACACATACATCACATGAGGTCCACGTCCAATCAATGGACGACGTGGACAAAACACTTACATCATGTGGGTCCCACTGTCCTTTGCTGGATGGTTGATAGTACATACATCATAGTAGGCGCCACCGTCCAGCCTATATGGATGGTGTGGATACAACAGATACATCAGGTGGGTCCACATGTGTGGCCCACCACCTATGGATACAAGCTTATATTTATATTTTCTTTGCCGTCTAGGCATGTCAAGGACGGGCAGCGTGGATTAAACACATACGGTGGGCCGCTACCCTGAATGGTGTGGATCATATACATCACAATGGGCCCGTTGGCCTTGGACGGTGTGGATGTACATTAAGGTGGGGTCCCCATGTTAGTGGACCACCCCACCATAAAAGATTCAGGCTGATATTCAGTTTTCTATCCAAACAGGCCCGTGAGGCCGCTGGATGTCCAAAAGTATGGATAATAAGGACATCCAGCAAATTTGGATAGTTGGATGTTGTACACACATCAAGTGGGACATCATACAAGGAAAGGAGAGAGAGAGAGAGAGAGAGAGAGAGAGAGAGAGAGAAAGAAAGAGAGAGAGAGAGAGAGAGAGAGAGAGAGAGAAATGGCGGCTAGTGGAGGTGCTCTGCCATTATGTGCCCCTCAATATCATCAGAACATACATCAAGATGGGTCTCACTCATCTGTGGGCCCACACATCAGCAATCTACGACGGGGATGCTATCCCCACCATGAAATCAAGGGTCTAGATGACCCCTCAATGCTATGGATCAATCAAAACATCATGATGGGGTCCATGGAGAATGGCCACATCATGGCATATGCATATAAGATAAGGTGGGCCATTGGCCACACCTAGGGGTCAAGGTAGGATCCTCACCATTGATTGGTGGGTCCTAGTTTCCCCATGTTAGAAAAAAATGAAGATCTACGCAAGAAATGGAAAGAAACTAATCTTAGGACGTACCCACCTTTACTCTTCTTCTCCTTCTTCTACCCTTAGGTTCTTATGCTTCAAAGGAGTTGATTTAATAGTGGAGATGGGGTATGGACGGTTGGATTGGGAGGGCTTAAGCTTGAAAGTGGCTAGACATAGAGTGTAAGGCCCGTATCCTAGTCCATACTGTTCCATAGGCTTCTACGGTCCTCCCGGTCGAATTCCGGCAACCCGCGACCTGTAATCGACATTTGCACGTGATCTTAAGTCACATTCTGTATATCTATGTCATTTTGACCTGAGACTTATATCCTAGTGACCGCACCGTCGCCGCAGTTCTAACGCCGCGTCTCGCACGCCGTTGCGTTACCCAAGCCAGGAGTTATGGGCCCGCGTATTTTTCGAAGAAACACCGCGCGTTGTAAATTCTGAGAGAATCTCTACCCTAAACATCACATCAGTCAATTAATCATGTCAAGTACACAACCCATCACTCTATCCCATCTCCAAGTACACAACCGATCCCTAAAGTCAACCTTTCCATCCCATCTCTTACACACCCATCACACCCATCCCTCTCTTCTTACTCTCTCTTTCTCTCTCATTTCTCTCTTCACTCCCAAGCACTAAGGGCCTGTTTGATTTCCAGGACATTGGTAAATACCCTGTAAAAAGGGGTAATAATTATTTCCTAGTGCATTTACAACATTTTACCCATACTTAATTTGACTACCTACTTTTTTAACACAGAAATTGAGAATATTGCAAAATATCTGTGGGTCCCACTGTGATGCATTAAGCTTTTCCACATCATTTGTCCATTATGCCAGCTAAATTTATGGCATGAGCAAAAAAATGAGGCATATCCAAAGCTCTAGTGGACCACGCCACAGAAAAAAGTAAATCATACACTTATCGTTAAAAACTTCTAAGGGCTACTGTTTCTTTTGGTGTGGGCCACTTGAGTATTGGATTTACATGATTTTTTAACTCATATCTCAAAATGTTGTGGTAAAATGGATGGATGGAACAGATATGTCATATACATCACCGTGAGGTTTAAAACTTTTAACTAGCACTTTTGAACCGGTTTCCAAGGCAAGAATTCCCAAAAATTTCCAAACAGGTGAAACTGTTATAATTAGCCATTTACCAGGTATTTGCACTTGCACTGAAAAATCAAATAGGTACTCAAAAATCAAACAAGCCCTAAGAGAAGAGAGCAACCATCCATGGCCTCCAAGGAAAGAAAAGAAGCTAGTGTGGCCCACTTCCTACCACCCTATCTCTCATCTCCACCCTCCAATCTTCATCATCCACCATCAAAGAGCAAGCTATGGAGCCTAAGAGTCCAAGAAGATAAAGGAGGCTAATAGGTTGGTGATCTAGGATTTCTACCGTTGATCTTGATGATTTAAGGGCCCACTTGTGATAGGACCCAATTTGATGTATGTGCTGTAAACAAGAGGGCCCCATCGTGGCGGGGTCCCTCCACTACGCCGTCTCTCTCTCTCTCTATTTTTCCTATTATGGCCCACCTATGATGTAAGTATCTTATCCATGCCATACATTTAGTGGACCTCACCGCTGTCCAAGCAGGGTTCACCTCGCTGTCATGACCGGGCCCCACCTGTTGTCCATTTGAAGCAGCCTAGACGGAGAGAAAACACAAATATCAGTTTGATACAAGCTGGTGGGCCACACGTGTGGACCCACCAGATGTATACGTTGCATCCTTGCCATCCACCGTCCAACTATCGACGGTGGATCCCAATTTGATGTATGCATTTTATCCCTGCCGTCCAGATGTCCTGGACAATGGGGCCTACTATGATTTATGTGTTGTTCCAGCACCATCCATCTCATGCCCACCATGATGTTGGTGTTTTATCAACACCATCCATCCGTGGCCCAGCAGTAGAATAGCTGTTGTATTGATGCCCACATGACCAGTGGGTTTGATCATGTGGTACATCTTATATCCACACCGTGCAACTGTGGGCCACACAGTGATATATGCTACCTAGCAGCCATGGGACTCACACACATGTGGACTCCATAGGACGCATGTGTTTATCAATGCCGTCCATCTGTGGACGAGCAGTAACCCTAGCTGCCGATTAACGTCCACAAGTTCTGTGGGTCCCACGTGATGAGTATTGCATTTGCACCGTCCGTCCCTAAAGTCTAGGGCCTGAACTGGACAGTGGTCTTTTTCAAAAAAATAATACATAAAATAATAATAATATAATATTATATATATCATATGCATATATGGTGGGCCCCACGTGGGACCCACCTTCTTGAAGCTGATTGGCTAGTGCGTTTCGCACCAGCTATATAGCCGCGGTAGTGACGTCACCACATTTTGTGGGACCCACCTGATGGGTGTGGATTTCATCCACACCGTTCGTCCATCTGGACACTGGGACCCCACCCCGGATGTATGTAATGTATATCCACTCCGCCTGTCCATTGATTTGGACGATGGGGCCACCTTGCACATGTGACACATGTGGGGTGGGAACCACCTTGATGTAAGTGTTTTAAATCCACACTGTCCATACTTGGACAGTAGTGTAGCCCACTATGATATATGTATCTTATCCCTGGCATCCTCCATTGCTGGACGTGTTGGGGCCCACCTCACACGTGTGGGTGGGACCCACCCTAATGTATTTATTCTATATTCACTCCGTCCATATGTCAGGACGATGGGACCCTTGTGATGTATGTTCTTTATTCACGTCGTCCATTCATGCTGTTCATCTGGACGATGGCCTTGCCATACACACCTACTATAGCTGCTGCATGGGTCCCACCTTGTTCGTATGTATCCTACCTGCGCCATACAGTGGTAGTGGGGTCCACCCGATGTGTTTCATCCATGCGGTCTAGTGGCAGCAGGCCCACTGTGATATATTTTATCCATGCTGCCCAACAGATGTGGGCCCCACTTTGCTGCATATTATGTACATTGTCTAGATCTGTGGGACCCAACCTTTGATGTATGTTTTTATGCATACGGTCTAAGCCGTTGGCATATGGCCCATACGATGAGGCCCAGTATGATGTATGAGAGACCCACTATGATGTATGTGAGGCCCATTATGTTGTATGTGAGGCTATGGGCCCCACTTTACGTTAGGCTCTATGTGGGCCACTTCTTGGGAGCAATGTTGGTTAAATGTCCACATTGATGGGCAACGATGGTTGAATATCCACATTGTGACCTTCCCTTATGCCTTGTTGGACCCATTCTCACCGATTCTGATTGTCGAGATCGATTATCGAGGCTGACTCTGATTGTCGAGGCCAATTTCGATTGTCGAGGCCGACTTCGATTGTCGAGGCCGATTCTGATTGTCAAGGCCGACTCCGATTGTCAAGGCCAATTTTGATTATTGAGGCCAATTCCGATTGTCGAGGCCAATTCCGATTGTCGAGGCCGATTCCGATTGTCGAGGCCAATTCCGATGGTTGAGGCCGATTCCGATTGTCGAGGCCGACTCCGATTGTCGAGGTTGATTATCGAGGCCAATTCCGATTGTCAAGGCCGATTCCGATTGTCGAAGCTGATTCCGATTGTCGAAGCAGATTATCGATACCGATTATGAGTATGTGACAATATAACACTATAATACATGCCCATACGCATCATCTGCATGTTTGTTATGAGACATGGTTGACCATTGCATATGTCATTGGGTAGGTTGTATAAGACTCCCTAATAGGCGGAGATTGTCTCACATGAGCGCACGGTATGCGTAGAATTGATGCATAACTCATGCATCTTGTATTGTGCGTTGTGATTACTGTATGTCGTCACGCATCAAGGTTGTAGCCTCCACAGGCATGTCGTGGATGGCTTGATGGGACACTAAAAATCTATTATTAGCATCAGGGCACCATAGATGTCCCTGGATAAAAATCCTTAAACCTACATGGCCAGGAGAGGCCCCAACGTCTAGATCGAGTGGATACATGAGCGCCTGAGTACCGAATACCAGTAAGCCACATCTCCTACTGTGTCATGGTCAGTTGGAAAGGGGTTGTGGCCTTACTCGCCCGAGGGTAGTGGGCATAGCTAGGCTGAGTTTGACTAGCTCGTAATTGGGTCCGCTATCAACATGCTGGGTAGATATTGACTGACTACTAGCCAGACAGATAGTGAGGTCTCTTCCACTTGCATGGTTGTACATCCAGTGGGCGGCGATTGCATGTAAAGTGTACTAGACCTCTGTGATGATCTCAGAGATGTACGATACTGATATGTGGACTTATTGATCAAGAGTTGCATACTCATTCATTCATTCATTCACTATCCACTCGGCTGGTGGTGCACAACTAATTGTTATGTGTACCTTCACAGTGGCGTAGATTTCGGTTGGGGCGCGCGAACCAATCTACGATCAGGGGTTTACCACATTGAGTATAAATTTAGGTATGGTACTAGTTTGGATAGAAGTCCCTTGTGATGGACCCCATAGTCTACGATATTACGTACTATGATCCTGACTTCACACTCTAGCTTGGTCATTTCCTTCGCACTGTATATTGCATTACATTTGCGGCATATGGCATTTTGGGTTGTTATGCTACGTTTCTGCATTTATATGGCCTAGATGAGGTTGATGGCATTCGTAGACTCATTAGGATTTGTATATTGTATTGCATTCTCAGTATATGATATTGACTTATTATGTTCTTGCATTGCATAGCCTGGATAAGCCTGATGATATTTATAAACTTGCCAGCATGTTTTCGCATTACTCTGATATTGTACGATTTATGGATTGCCAGTATTTCTGCTTACTTTGACATCTTTATGCTTGGCATGTGTACCGCACACACTTACACTACCCTCTAAGCTTTCTATAAGCTTATGTACGATAGATGCATGCAGGTGGCGTTAGGTCGTAGCAGCGTTGAGCTTGGAGCATGCAGCGAATTTTTGGAGCATATGATTTTTTATATATGTGTATTTCCCTTTCAGCACTATATTCAAATGTTTATATTAGTAGATATATGATGATAATGTTGCCTTTGTGATTTGGGTAAACTTGTGGTTATGCTTCTTATAAGATAAATGTACGTTGGAAAATCCTCCTTGTAAGATCTTAACATCGGAATCTGGCGTATGACGCTGGGAGCCGAGAATGGGATACTACAGAGGCTGTAGGCACTGGATTCAGCGATCAGGAATTCTGTAGGCCCGGTTTCTGAGTTTGGGGCGTGACATGGAGGCTCTCTTAGGATGTTGGAGCTTGCTAACAAGGGAAAACGAGGAAGAGGAGAGGGATGGAGAGAGATAAGAGAGAAGGGAATGATTGCTAGCTAGGGAAATGATTGCTCATGTAAGAGATGTTGAGCATGCTTGCCATCATTAGTAGCATGCTTGCTAGGGTAGGGTGATGTCACCCCTAGGCTAGTACCCTAGGATGACATCATCCTAATGATGATTTCTAAGGAAAGCACTTTATCAGGAATGCTACGGCCCCGTAACGTGAGGTCCATGGCCTAGATAATGCGACTCAAGTTTACAGGATGCCACTCGAGGTCACTCGTAAATGCTATCTACATGTTGCAATGGCATGGGTCTCGGGTTTAGTTGACTCAGGTTTACAGGATGCCACTTGAGGTCGCTCGTAAATGCAATCTACAGGTTGTGGGTTGCCAGAATTCGACAGGAAGGATCGCGGGATCCTAAGGAACGACGAGATATTAGGACACAGGCTTGACAGAAGTATGATTGGTAGTCTTCCGTGCTTAACTGCTAGTAAACCTGATATTTCATTTAGTGCTGGAATATGTGTTAGATACTAATCTGATCCTAAAGAATCGCACTTAACTGTTGTTAAACGGATAATTATATATGTCGCAAGTTCTACGAACTTAGGTCTATGGTATCCACATGATACTTCTGTACAATTTCTAGTTATACAAATGCAGGCTGGGCAGGAAATGTTGATGATTGAAAATCTACAAGCGGTGGATGTTTTATGTTGGAAACTGCTTAATATCTTGGCTCAATAAAAAATAAAATTTTGTATCTCTCTCTACTGCTGAAGCTGAATATATTGCAGTAAAAAATGCTTGCACACAGCTAATATGGATGAAAAGAATGTTAATTGACTATGAAATTAGGCAAGATATAATGACTTTATAATTTGATAATTCGAGTGCAATAAATATCTCTAAAAATCCAATTTAACATTCTCGTATGAAGTATATTGACATATGATACCATTATATTCGAGAAATAGTTGAAGACAAATCTATCATGCTGGAATACATTCAAACTGAGAAGCAGCTTACAGATATGCTGACCAAGCTACTTGATGAAGTTAAATTTTCAAACATGAGCATGATATCGGATTATGTATCATTAAATAATTATTTTATTTCTTTTTTTGCATTTATGTTTATGTTTATTTTTAATAATGAAATACATGAAAAGATAATAAAATTTTAATAAAAAATTAAAAATAAAAAAAATAAAAATTTTTAGAATTTTTCGACCAACCGAGCATAGGTTCGATCTAACCGAATCTTTGGCCAATTGAGAACCTTCTCGGGCTAGTCAAAGATCATGCAGATTGGACTCAAAAAGGGGAAAATCTCCAAATTTCTTTCATTCTACATCTTCTTCCTTAGCTAGCCGATGCCCCATTCGACCAACCCATTTCTAAACTTGCTAGTAAGTGATTTATTTTCAAACTCTTTCTAGTATTTAGTGGTCTTATACTAGAAAATCATATTTGAGTAGCTTTCTCATCATTTGAAACCCTTTTTGTTTTGGGTTTTGATCCAAATCTAATCTACTCATTTTATTTGATATTTTTCTTGTGCAAACTGATATGGAATATAGAACTAAGAGAACGACTCGTAAGAATCGTGTCGGTTCATCATCTAGATCAACCCCTCTTGGTCTACGGACCCTACAGTTACCGGAGGATGATCCAGATTATGTTCAGGATTTTTGCAAAAGAGATATAATCATTGAAAAATCTGTCAACTTAGATCATATTGCTAAGTTTGGTCTTGTTCCTATTCTCTTAGAGGTTGGATGGGAACGCATCTTGAGTTGGGGTGGAACGGCTTACCTCTCCATCGTGCAGGGCATGTATGCATCCATTTGTGATGTCTCACTTGAGAATTTGAAATTCTCAGTTAAATTTGTCAAAGAACCATTCACAATAACGCTGCACATTATTTCGGCATTTATGGACATAGTTGTTGCGAATGATGGAATATTAATTGCCACATTGTCAGAGAAGATGTTGAACTCTGAAAAACAAGTCATCACCCATAAATTATGTCGCTTTAATGTTGAATGACGATTGGGTAATGCCCTCCGCGCAAACCAAATGCTCCCAAACTACTGCGTATTACATCGGATTTTTTACATCCAACGTTTATCCTCGAGTCGGGAATAAAACTGATCTTAATCCCTTCATGCTTAGAGTATTTCACTCCATTGTATCTGGTATGGATGTATGTCTGCCTTCCTTAATTTGTTACATTATCATTTAGTTTCGCTTGCATCCCAAGCACTGTTCGATTCCCTTTGCTCATCTCATGGCTTGCATTGTATTTCACTACAACTTTCAAATTCCTACGTATGAGGCACCGGAATCCGAACTCTCATTTAACAACTCAAATATGAATATGATGAACCTCACTCCTCTTCCTGGACAAAATGAAGAAGAAGGGAAGCATAACCAACTGCAGATACCACAATGGAAGATATTTTTAATGAGTTTGATGATTCAGATGATCCAGCTGATTCCGACTACCATCCCTTTCAATTTGATGAGAGACTTTATGCACTAGAGGAGAAAGTGGAGTCCTCGCATGTCTCTCAAGCTTCATTGGCCCAAACCCAAAAGTCTACAATGAAGTACATGAAGAAGTACTTCCATCGCGTCACCCAGAGTTTGAGCCAAAATGATCCCTCGATGCCTGTTCCTTCTTCCTCTAAGTCAGATTGAGCTAGATTTTCTTTATTTTTCAGACTTTGATGGTTATGTAACTAAATCTTATTTTGTGACTTGGTACTTTGGATGCTTTTGCTGACACTTGCTTACCCTTAAACCTTAACATATGCTTACCTTTATGATTTCATATGGTTGGAAATTTCATATGCTTACCATTATTCTCTTTTTTGCATGCTCCTTTTATTTATCTTATTCTTCCATTGTCAACTTGTGACAAAAAGGGGGAGAGATATGCTAGTATGGGCTAGAAATGATACCAATGCTAGTAATATGAGTATTGTGCAATGTTATAGTATGGGGGAGAGAATGTAGGCATGGATGATGCTATGAAATGTATGAAATGAATGCATGAATGCTATGTGTATGGAATGTTATATGTCTATTTTACATGGGGAGTGCCAGTTGAGCATCATCAGTTAGTAAGATGAAGATTACAAGAAGACTTTATAAGACTTCAGACTTTAAACAATGTGTGTGATTACATATTTGTAATGTTAAGCATTTTGTCATGAATTTAACAAGGGAGGAGATGAAATTGTGGTATAACTGCTATAGTAGAAGTATGGAATTGGTCAAAGTGTCCTAAGGGGGGTGAATAGGACTTTTCTTAATTCCTAATCTTACTATTTTATAATGTTTACCAATTTAAAATTAGCTCATTAATATTAATAGGGAATCATTCACATTCATGTTCTAAAGCATTAAGGAGATCTAAGTTCAGCAAAACATGAGTAGTGCACATTTAAAGATGTCAATCAATTAAATCAAATATGCAAGAATCATCACAAATATAACAATATGTAGTGGTTCGGCTATATGCCTACTCTACTCCCAGTTGACGCACTCCAGCCTAGAGTGTGCCGGATTACACTATGTGATGGTTTTAAATCAGGTTAACTATAAACCTTCACAACCTACACAAGGTATTGTCTACACAAGACACATATATCCTATATAAGGAATTACCTACCCAAGGTAACTATTCATGCCTACACAAGATAATCAATCATGTCTACACAAGGCATTATAAATCCTACACAGGGACTCTATATGTACTCTCCCATTGGAGGCCTATTAAAGGTCTTAGTATGTTTGTGAAATACAACTTGAAAACCAATCATACACAAGAAAGGATTTTTAGATTTTATAGACTTTAATGTAGGTGAGCTCCATTTCTAGCACATGATGAAGATAATCTCCCTTGATGAGGAAGAATCTTTAGCTCCCTTGAATCACAACACTATAGATGCTCCCAATGCAAGTCGCCAGAATTGGGTCAAAGTTTTAGGGGAGTCTACTCTTAAAGAACATTGATCCTTAAGTGACAGAGAGATTCTAGAGTATTAAGCATTCAAGAGATTCCAACACAATGATTTGCAATTACGTAAGTTGTTAGAAGATCCTTGAATGATGAAGTTCATTCTTCAATTCATTCTATTGAATATTCAATGATTGTGTCTCCCATGAGAAAAAGGATTTATGATAGTAGGTAAGCAATTACTTTCTCAGAGCTTACTCTTTTTCTCAATATAAACTTTGAAAACAACCTTTCAAATATAAAGGCAAAAATCTCAACGGTGATAAAATGGGTAGAATATTTCTGCATTCGATGTCATCGAAGGCCACCTTCGATGTCATCAAGTGACAGTTCGATGATAGGGGATTTTTATTGAAAAATGTTCAAGGCTTGCTGGACACTTTCCTATCTTTATTCGATGTCATCGAAATTTAAATTTCGATGTCATCGAATTGAGTTCGAGTCCTCAAATTTTTAAGTGATTTTTCTCAAGAGCTTGCTGGACATTTTCTTGTCTTTATTTGATGTCATCGAACGTGATTCGATGTCATCGAAATTTGAATTTCGATGTCATTGAAGCTAGTTTGAGTCCTCGAATATTTAAGTGATTTTTCGTCTGAGCTTGCTAGACATAAGTTGCTCAATTCTCGATGTCATTAAGCCACATTATATGTCATCGAAAGTTGATGTTCGATGTCGTCCGACAGTTGCTCGAGTCATCGAATTTTCAAGTGAATTTCAGTTTGAGCTTGTTAGACAACCGAAGTCACATTCGATGTCATCAAACATGTTCAATGTCATCGAGACATGTTCAATGACTCAAAATTTTGGTCCAAAATGTTATGTGGTTGTTGAACATCTGAATACACTTATAAGATGACATCGAGTCACATTCGATGTCATTGAACATGTATGTTCGATGACTCGAAGGAAGTAGAAAACTTGATAGCTTTTTCATATAATTTTCCAACTTAGTTTTTTATTATCTAATCTATACAACATATTTTCCTTTTTGTTTCTTGAATAGATTAGAGTGTTTTTAATGGGCATTATATACCTGAGGTGTTTTGTTCATAGGATGTGAGGTTTAATTTACCTTTGAAGATATTGATTCATCCACTTTGTTGAGTCTGCATCTTATAGTTCTTTTATACGGGGATCACTGAACTGACTAACTAAACCTTCACATTAATTGACAAACAAGGGAACTTTCAGGAGATTATAAGTTCTAAGATGTTAAGCATACATAAGTTGTCAAATTTCATAAAGACAAAACCACTTTATTGTAAATCTTCAAGATCGGTCTATGTTTAAGAGAAGATCAAGCTTAAGATAAGTTTATGTTCAGAAGAAGATCAAGCTCAAGATCGGTCTATGTTCAAGAGAAGATCAAACTCAAGACCGGCTAATGCTCAAGAAAAGATCGAGCTCAAATTAGTGATGAAGTCCGAGAGTAAGTTCAAGTTAAAGAAGAATCAGATATTTGAAATATCTCAAGTGGTATAAAACCCTAAAAAGACCTTAGGATTAGGTGCTTTCCAAATTATTTAATTATGAGTTTTTTCACTTGTTTTGTCTGGAATTCGGCCAGCCTAACTTTTAGTTCGGCCAGCCCAACTTCAAGGCCAAAGCAATAATAATTTTTTGTTGCAAATTTGGTTATCCCGAGTTTTGGTTCGACTATCCTGAGCTTGAAATTCGACTAGCCTAAGAAAGTCTAGGTCAAATTCAAGCAGCTTGAACTTTTGAAATTCGGAGGAATTCAACTAGCCAAAGTTAACCTTGGGCCAGCCAAATTTTGGGTAATTCTTATCCCATGCAATCTGAATTTCGTTGAACCGAATCCACTGAACTTGTGCTAGTAAAAGTTATAACTTCTTTGCCTATAAATTAAGTTCTTCTTTCGTTCTAAATTACACAAGTTAATTTAAAAAGGAGAGCTTAAGAAGTCCTAGGGGGGGGGGGGGGGTGAATAGGACTATACCAAATAATCGAATAAAGTGTTGAATAATAAATAAACTAGAGATCTTAATTGCCTAAGTATTGAAACATTGATTTCAAATGATTCATAGGACAACCTTCACCTAAAAGTTTAGGTTGGATAACCTTATTTCACGAATACTTTTATAATCAAAATTACAAACTTTGCAAGAGTAAATAAAAATAAATATTACAATCATTCACCACTTACACTGAAATGTAAATATAACCATTCACCACATAAAAGATAAAAACATTCACTAAAATACACAGAGAATTATAGTGGTTCAGTGTGTTAACAACTGTTCTAAAATAGCCACACTACTCCATTTCCAAAATTACTCTCCACGTAATCTTGGTTTTCACTATAAAAAAGGTTTTCTCAGGGTCAGCTTAAAACCCGATACAATCGTAATTTTAATGGGCTATCACAATCAAACCCCTCACTAAGAATTTCAGGCTATCTCAGATAAAACCTACACTGAGATTTTCTGGCTATCTCAGAAAGACCAAATAAAGATTTGAAGGTATACTTATCTTCATCATAGAAGACGTTTCAAAAGTTATAGTGAAAGAATCGCTTTTCTTGAATGTGGATTGTTCAATGTTCAGTCAGATAGAAAAGGTCCAAGGTTCTATTGATTTTAATTAAGTTTTAACCAATGGCTACTTGAGTTAATTCTCTTAAATTTCAAAAGAAGAGTTGTATTAACTCTCTTTAGAATCATAATGAAAGAATCTGAGGTTAAGGTAACTAAACAAAAGTTATAAAAATAATTTATAAATACCATTCAATAGTTTGCTAATAACTGGAGGTTCTCTCTCTCTTATAGAAGAATTTTGATAATAATAATTGATATTTCAAATTGAAAGAGAACCTCAATTTATAGGCAAAGAAGTTAAATCTTCGACTGGCCCGAGGCAGTCTTTGACTAGCCCGAGCAGACCGGATTCTGTTTAACGGATTTCAGATTTGCGCGGGATAAGATTTATCCAATCTTTGACTAGTCCGAGGACCAGTTCGAGTAGTTGAAGAGTTCTGTTCCATTAGTTGAATCCGATCTTCGACTAGACGAAGATCCTAAAATCTAAAACGATTTAATCACTGGACTTAGAGGCGAATTTTCTCGGGTTGGTTGAAGATCAGTCTTCGACTAGTCGAACCAAAAATTCAATTGGTCGAATTTGCGATGATAAAATAGTTTTGCTTCGACTTGAACTTGGACTAGCCGATAAAACTCAGACTAGTCGAACCAAACCTTAGGCTGGTCGAATTTCAAGCAAACACAAGTGTGAAAACCCAATTTAAATAATTTTTTAAAACACCTAAACCTAAGGTCTTTCAAGGGTTTTATACTACCTGAGATGTGTGAAATATCTGAACTTCTTTGTCTTGAAGTTGATCAATGACTTCATCTTAACTTTTGAGCTCGATCTTGTACTTGAATATTGATCTTTAGCTTGATCTTCTCTTGAGAATGTACTAGACTTGAGCTTGATCTTCTCTTGACCTTGAGCTTGATCTTTTCTTGATATTGGACCGGTCTTGAAGATCTCTTCTTAATTTGTTTTGACAATACAAAATTTGACAACTAAAGTATGCTTTAATCATTTTAGCACTTACATAATTATCAGAATTCTTTTGTAAGAGAGAGAGAATCTAAAGTTATTAGTAAGCTATTGGACGGTATTTATAATTTAATTTAAATAGCTTTTTCAATTCCCTTTTATTCAGATATTTTGAGTTTAAACTAAGAGAGTAAACTATACTCTAATCTTTCAAGTTTACTCTAAGAGAGTAAACTATACTCTTCTTTTGAGATCTAAGAGAATTGATTTAAGTAGCTTTTAAGTTTAACTTAATTAAAATCAATAGAACCCTAGACCCTTTCTATCTGACTAAATAAGAAACCATCTACATTTAAGAAAGAGGTCCTTCTGCTACAAGCTTCTGCTACGTCTTCTACGATGAAGATAAGTATACCTTCTGTAAACTCCTCTTAGGTTTTTCTGAGATCTCTTGTGAAAATATCAGTCTTAAGTTTTGTCTGAGATGACCTGTTAAAATCTCATTTTGGGTTTTTATTGTGATAGCCCATGAAAATCAAAAGGAATTGTATCAGGTTTTAAGGTGACCCTATGAAAACCTTTTCATAGTGAAACCCAAAATTACAAGGGAAGTAATTTTGGTAGTTGAGTAGGTGTGGCTGTTTTTAAAGCCACGAACCACTATAATTCATTGTGTCATGTGGTGAATGCATTATTTCTAGTTGTGGTGGATTGAATGTATTTAATTTTAGTTGAGTGGTGAATGTTATAATACTTTAATTTACTCTTACAAGTTTGAGGTTTTAATTTTAAAGAAATTCATGAAATAAGGTTGTCCTGCCTAAAAATTTAGGTAAAGGTCGTCCTACGAATTATTTGGAATCAAGGTTTCAGTACCCAATCAACTGAGATGTTTTATTTACATATTCAGTATTTATTTCGATTATTTGGCATTGTCCTATTCAACCAACCCTCCCCCCAGAACATATTTCAATTTTTGAACTTGATCTTCTCTTGAACATAAATTGATCTTGAGCTTGATCTTCTCTTGAACATAGACCGATCTCTGTACTTGATCTTCTCTTGAACATAAAATGATCTTGAGCTTGATCTTCTCTTGAACATAGACCAATCCTTAAAGATCTACTTTGAGGTGGTTTTGTCTTTACGAAATTTGACAACTTATGAGTGCTCAGTATCCTAGCACTTGCAATCTCCCCCTTTGTCAATTTCGTGACAAAACACTTAGCATTACAAATATGCAATCACACACATCTTTTCAAGTCTTGTAATCTGAAGTCTTGTAATCTTCTTGTAATCTTCAGCTCACCAACAGATGATGCTTAACTGTCACTCTCCCTGTGAAATAGACATATAGCATTCCATACACATAGCATTCATGCATTCATTTCATACATTTCATACACATAGCATCCATGTCATTCATTCCAAACATACTCTCCTACATTCTCTCCCCCATACTATAATAACATTGCATATTACTTATATTACTAGCATTAGTATCATTTCTTCCCCATACTAGTATATCTCTCCCCCTTTTTGTCACAAGTTGACAAAAGAAGAATAGAAGAAAGAAAGAGAATAATAGTAAACATATGAAATCTCCAACTATATGAAATAATAAAGGTAAGCATATGAAATATGTTAAGGTTTAAGGGTAAGCAAGTGTCAGTAAAAGCATCCAAAGTACCAAGACAAACACAAAATAAGGTTTTAGTACAGAACCAACATAAGTCTGAAAAATAAAGAAAATCTAGCTCAATCCAACCCAGAGGAAGAAGGAGCAGTTATCGAGGGATCATTTTGGCTCAAACTTCGGGTGATGTGATGGAAGTACTTTTTCATGTGCTTCATTGTAGAATTTTAGGTTTGGGCCAATGAAGCCAGCGATACATGCAAGGACTCCACTTTCTCCTCTAATGCATAAAGTCACTCATCAAACCGAGAGGGATGGTAGTCCGAATCAGCTGGATCATCTGAATCGTCCAACTCATTAAAAATATCTTCCATTGTGGCGTCTGTAGCTAGTTGTGCTTCCTCTTCTTCTTCATTTTGTCCAGGAAGAGGAGTGAGGTTATCATATTTAGATTTGAGTTGTTAAATGGGAGTTTGGATTCTGGTGCCTCATATGTAGGGATTTGAACATTGTAGTGAAATGCAATGCAAGTCATGAGATGAGCAAAGGGAATCAAACCATGCTTGGGATTCAAGTGAAACTGAATGATGGTGTAACAAATTAAGGAAGGAAGACAGAAATGAATACCTGATACAACGGAGTGAAAAAATATAAGCATGAAGGGAGTAAATCAATCTTACTCCTAGCTCGAGGATATACGTTAAATGTAAAAATCTAATGTAATATGCAGTATTTTGGGAACATTTGGTTTGCGAGAAGGGCATTACCTGATTGCCATTCAGCATTGAAGTGACATAATTTACGAGTGATGGTTTGATTTTCAGAGTTTGACATCTTCTTTGACAATTTGGTGATTAGTATACCATCATCCGCAACAACTATGTACATCAATGCAGAAATAACGTGCGGTGTTATTGTGAATGGTGAATGTCTCTTCAACAAATTTAATAAAGAATGTTAAATTCTCAAGTGAAACATCACAAATGGAGGCGTACATGCCCTGCACTATGGAGCGGTAAGCCGTTCCACCCCAACTCAAGATGCATTCCCATCCAACCTCGGAAAGAATAAGAACAAGACCAAACCTATCTATATGGTCTAAGTTGACAGATTTTTCTATGATTATGTCTCTTGTCTAAAAGTCCCGAACATAATCCGGATTATCCTCTGGCGACCGTAAGGTCTGTACACCAAGAGGAGTTGATCTAGAGATGAACTGACACGATTCTTGCGAGCCATTTTCTTAGTTATATGCTCCACATCAGATTGCACAAAAAAATATCAAAGAAAAAGAGAAGAAAAAGAGTAAATTAGATTTGAATTAAAACCTACAACAAAAAGGGTTTCAAATGATGAAAAATCTACTCAAATATGATTATTTAGCATGAGACCACTAAATAATAGAAGGAAATTGAAAATAAATCACATACAAGTGATTTTGGAAGATGAGTTGGTTGAATGGGGCACCGGGTAGCTGACGAGAAAGATGTGGAATGAAATGAATTTGGAAAATTTTCCCTTTTTAATTCAAATCCACATGATCTTCGGCTAGCCTGAGCAGGTGCTTGACTGGCTGAATAATTTGGCTAGCACAATCCTGTGCTCGGCTAGTCGAAAAACCCTCAAAAATTTGAATTTTGAATTTTTATTAATATTTTATTTTCATTTCATGCATTTCATTATTAAAAATAAACATAAACATAACTGCATAAAAATAAATAAAATATTTATTTGACAATACGTAATCCAGTATCATGCTTCATGTTTGAAAATTTAACTTTGTTAAGCGACTTAGTCAGTATATCTGCAAGTTGCTTCTCAGTTTGAATGTATTCCAACATTATAGATTTGTCTTCAACTAATTCTTGAATATAATGGTAACGTATGTCGATATGCTTCATACGAGAATGTTGAATTGAATTTTTAGAGATATTTATTGCACTAGAATTATCGCAATATAAAGTCATCGTATCTTGCGTAATTCCATAGTCAGCTAACATTCTTTTCATCCATATTAGCTGAGTGCAAGCATTTCCACTACATGAAAAATGGAAAAAAATGATAAATTTAGAGACGGTTCTGGACCGTCTCTAAAATTGCTTGGTTTAAAGACGCTTTAGAGACGGCCCCCGACCGTCCTTAATATTGTCTTAAAATTTTGAACATCCATAAATCATTTAAGACGGTCGTTGACCATCTTATATGGGTCATCAGAGACGGTCATTGGCCATCCGCATTAGAGACGGTCCTTGACCGTCTTATATGCCGTCATCCGAGACGGTCATTGGTCATGTTTTACTTGCAATCTGAGATTGTCAAAGACCGTCTCTATTAGAGACAGTTCTTAGCTGTCTTACAGCCCTGTCAAAGACCGTCTCCAGTAGAGACGGGCAAAGACAGTCTCTATTAGAGACAGTCAAGGACCGTCTCTATTAGAGACGGTCCTAAGCCGCCTCTAATGCTCGGTCAAAAATGAAAAAGCTCAAAAAAATTATGAATTTTGAAAAAAAAAAAAAAGTTGAGAAGCTTAGAAAAATAATTAACAATGTTTAAGAAAAATTTAAATTTCGAAAAAAAAATTGTAATTTTATAAAAATCTAGATTATGAAAAAAAAAAAAAATTTAAGAACTTTGAATAATGTTGATAATTTTGAAAAAAGAAAATTTCGATAAAAATATGATATTTTGAAAAAGAAAATTTTAAAATTAAACAACATTGTGAAAAAATTGATAAAATGTAAAAAAATATATTTTTTTAAAAAAAGAAAACTAGATTTTGTATTTTGACAACAAAAATTGAAAAGTTATTTAACAAAAGTGAGATTTAAAAAAAAATGATATTTTGAAAAAGAAAATTTAAGAAATTAAACAAAATTGTGAAAAAGTTGACGAATTGTAAAAAATATATATTTTTTGAAAAAGAAAACTAGATTTTGTATTTTGACAAGAAAAATTGAAAGGTTAGATAACAAAAGTGAGATTTTAATGATGTGTTGAATATCCTTGCCGCCCATATGTTTCTCCACCCCATTTTTAGGCCGGGTATAAAAAATTGTGTAGATTTAAATCTTAAGTGGACCACACCATTGGAAAGAATGATAATATAGTACCTCGCCATTAAAAATTATAAAGAGCCCATCGTAAGGTTTTAGTAATGTTTATTTGCAATCCAACTTGTTGATAATGTAAAGGAGATCTAGATGAAGGTAAACTACAAAGATCAAAATGATCCAAAACTCTTTTAAAAAATAGTTGAGAAGCTTAGAAAAATAATTAACAATGTTTAAGAAAAATTTAAATTTTGAAAAAAAAAAAAAAAAAAACTAGATAATTTTGAAAAAAAAAAGAAGATTTCGATAAAAAAAATGATATTTTGAAAAAGAAAATTTAAAAAATTAAACAAAATTGTGAAAAAATTAACAAATTGTAAATATATATATATTTAAAAGAAAACTAAGTTTTGTATTTTGACAAGAAAAATTGAAAAGTTAGGTAACAAAAGTGAGATTAAGAAAATGATATTTTGAAAAAGAAATTTAAAAAATTAAACAAAATTGTGAAAAAATCGACAAATTGTAAAAATATATATATTTTAATAAAGAAAATTAAATTTTGTAAAAAAAAAACGTTAAATTTATTTATAAAAAAAATGATATTTAGTTAAAAGAGTAAAAATATATATATACATTTTGAAAAAAAAATGTTAAATTTATTTGTGAAAAATAAAATTACTAAATTATTAGGCACATCCACCAATTGAACCTTTAATCGTTTTTGGACAATCTAATCAGTTCAAATTGAAGAGTAAATAACTTCAAATGTTTAAATCAAATTTCACTTGATCAATCTTGTATGCCCAAGATCTTTCTCATATGTAGCCTGATTGAGGCAAGTAACTAGTCAAATTGAGAGTATTGATCAGTAAAATAAAGTGAATGGACTAGACATGTAAAATGGGCTAAATATTTTGGTTAAAATTGTGATCCAACTTACTGACCTTGTGAGAACCTAAGAATTGATGTTAGTAAGTTTTGTGGGCCCCATCATGATGTGTGTCGAACATTAACACCGTGGATTTGATGTGTTCCCTTTAGGTTATGAGATATCTCAAAAATCATCGACAAACGAAACTCAAGTGGGCCATACCATTTAAAACTATGTGAAGACATCCTAAAAAATATAAAAGCACTTGGTGGGGCCCACATGAGTTTTGAATGTAGTTGAAACCTAGTCTGACCCCTCATCCAAGTGGGACACACATAATGAGTGGGTTGGATATGCAAATCACATTTAGGCAGGCCCAATATATGATTATGAATGTTTTAAGGAAACCTTTCTCCACTATATTTAAGTGAGTTACTCGTTACCTTTACCAAAGTAAACTCTATGGGGTTCACCGTTATTTATTTATTTTATCCACTCCATTCATCCATGTTAACAGATAATTTGAGGTCTAAAGAACAAAAAGGAAGCATATCCGAAGCTCAAGTGGACCACACCACAGGAAATAATGTGATTAAACCTCTACCATTTAAAATTTCTTGGAGGCCATAGAAGTTTTGGATCAAGATGATGTTTGTGTTTTCTATTCATTTATATATTTTTGATATTATGAACAACCTTTAACTGTTTTTGGACAATCTGATCAGTCCGGACATGAAGAGTAAATAACTTCAAATGTTTAAATCAAAATTCACTCAAATTGTTGATCAATCTTGTTTGCCCAATATCTTTCTCATATGTAGTATGATTGAGGCGAGTAACTAGTCAAATTGAGGGTAATGATCAGTAAAATAGAGTGAATGGACCAGACATGTAAAATGGGCCCATCATGATGTGTGTCGAACATCAACACCGTGCATTTGATGTCTCCCCTTTAGCTTATGAGATATCTGATAAATCATCCATATACGAAACTTAGGTGTTGATTACCATCTAAAACTATGTGAAGACATCTAAAAAACTATAAACAATACAATATTGGATGTCATACCATTTTGGGGCCATAAAAGTTATGGATCAAACTGATTTTTGTCATCTGGCCCTGTATGACCTAATCAACATATTGAATGTCAAATAAACAGTACAGTAAGCCTTAGGAGGATTTTAACGATGGATATCCAATTATTATTGATTTCATGTGGTGTGGTGCACCTAAGATTTCTGTGGTGGGGTTCACTACAGATTTTTATCTGCCTCATTCTTTGGCTCATGATGTAAAATGATATCTCAAAATGGATGGATGGTGTGGATATAACAAATAAATCATAGTGGGGCCCACAAAACTTGGTGGATGTTGGTCGGTGCTCTATGGGTCCCACCATGATGTATGTGTTTCATCCATGCCATCCATCCATTTTTACAAATCATATTAGGGCTTTATGCGCCTCACCATGATGTGTGTAGAACATCGACACCAAGCATTTGATGTGTCCCCTTTAAGTCCAAAAATCAGTCATATACAAAACTCACGTGGGCCATAACATCTAAAACTATGTGAAGACATTCCTAAAACATATAAAAGCATTTGGTAGGGCCCACATGAGTTTTGAATGTGTATGAAACTTGGTCTTGACTCCTCATCCAAGTAGGACACACATAATGAATGGGCTGGATCTATGAAATAATATTTTAATAGTGGGAATCACTCTCTCCACTGT
This sequence comes from Magnolia changhungtana, assembly GCA_030180095.1. Lineage (NCBI taxonomy): Eukaryota > Viridiplantae > Streptophyta > Magnoliopsida > Magnoliales > Magnoliaceae > Magnolia > Magnolia changhungtana. Next base: position 4,706,835 of record JASAUF010000554.1, read on the forward strand.
TTTCTGTGGTGGGAATCACTCTCTCAACACTTAAAATAATATTTTAAAATTAATGGATGAGTGGATATATAATATTTTACGTACTGAGTTACTCAGTACGCTCTTATCGTACTGAGTAAACTTAGTTGGGCCCACTGCGAATGCATGTTGTTTATCCACGCCGTCCATTCATTTTTCCAGATCATTTTATGGGTTCAACCCAAAATTGATGCATATACAAATCACAAGTAGACCATACCACTGGAAAAAGTGGAAGTATTGATTTCAACCGTTGCAAACTTTATAAGGCCCCCAGTGATGTTTATTTTTCATACAACCTATTCATGATATCAGAAAGACATTAATGAAGGGAAAACACAAATATCAGCTTGATCTAAAACTTCTGCTGTCCCCAAGAATATTTCAACGGCAGATGTTCAATTCACACTATTTCCGGTGGTGTGGTCCATTTGAGGTTTGGATATACTCCATTTTTGGGATAAAGCCCTAAAATTATGTGTTAAAAGAGATGGACGGAGTTGATATAATGCATGAATGACACTGGGGCCCACGGAGTTTCCTCAGTACACAATCCGCTTCCCAAAATGAAACCCGCGCGCCCTTTTCTCCCGCCCGCAGCAAACCCATCTCTCCATCTTTCTCTCTCGCACTCAGCCTCTCCATCTCCCTCGCCCTCTCTCGATCTCCCTCACGCGCTCAACCTCTCTGTCTCTGTCTCTCTCTGTCTGTCTGTCTCTCTCTCTCTCTCTACGTCTCTGTATGCAGCCTCGGAAAAAGGAAGAAAGAGAGATGAATCTCAGCTGTTTTCCCTATACGCCTCATGCAATGAGAAGAGATGGGAGTTTCTCACGTCTCTGTAATCATCAACGAAAGCAGCGGCTGTGACAGGTGTATCGGCTGCCATAGACGAACGCAGAAGCTCGAGGCGCTGGCGATTTCTCCGAATAGAGGAAGAAAAGGGAGGTGGAGACACATCACCATCGTCCAAACGCACGAGGTTCGACAATGGCCACCAGTCCAACAGATCACGGTGAGAGGTTTTGGGATAACGGGAATTCGGGAATGGAATTCCCCAATTGAATAACTGGATTTGGGATTTTCAAAATCCTTAATCTAGATTTCTTTATTTAGGGTTTCGAATCCAAATCCCTAATCCGAATATATATTTGGGGATCTGGAAATTGAAAACCCTAATTTTCTAATTTGGGGGTCCGAAATCGAAATCCCTAATTACTGGATTAAAAATCCCTAAACATTAATACAACTTCAAATTTGGGAAGAAATAAACCCTGATTATCTATATGGGTTTTGAATCTAAAATCCCTAATACAAACCTGAATATGAAAATTAGATTAATCTGATCATCCATGCCTAAAATTAGATGAATCTGATCATCCATGCCTACTTGATGAGCGGACATGCCTGATTTCGTACCAGCGCCCACGTGTGGGACACCTGATAAAGGGCTTAGATCATACAACTTGCCATGTGCCGTTGGATGATCTTCTTTATAAAATATTTCTAGACCCGAGCTGACGGTTTTTACGTTGACTTTCTGACAATGACTTGTTAGATCAGCCGTGTGATGAAGGGACACATATTACATAGCGTAGCACATAGTATAGATTCGTGGTATCTATTTCATATCCATGCCATCTATCCATATTTCTAGCTCATTTTATAGTATAAACCCAAACTAAAAGCAGATCCAAATATCAGTTGGACCACACTACAGGAAACAGGGTGATTGAACAGATAACTCTTGGTGACCATAAAAGTTCTGCATCAAGCTGATATCTTTGTTTTCCCTTCATCCAGGTCTGTAAGACATTATCAAGCGGTCAAATAAACATTAAGGTGGGCTGCATGAAGTTTTTAATGGCAGGCATTCAATCTCCATCGTTTCCTGAGGAGTGGTCCACCTGAGATTTGGATTTGCTTCAATTTTTAGCTCATGGCAAAAAAGAAAAGAAAAAAAATGAGCTGGCAAAATGGATCCACAGTCTAGTATAAAACACATACATTAGGGTGAGCCCCACATTCATTGATCCTCTACCTTGTTGGCCCCTTAGTGGATGGGTGATGGACCAAATCTCAATTCAACAATCATATCCATCTAATCAGTGGTCATATCCTCTAGAATTGACTTGTTTATTATGTATCGCTGTCTGCATAGGCTGATTATCTGATTTTATAAATGTGTTTTTGCTTGTGTCATGCCTATTACCATGCACTTGCATACACTTATTTTTGCTTGAGTCCAGTAGTTTGGACAGTAGTTTGGACAGTATGATCTGTGTTTTCAATTTTTATTGCTGATTATGTCCATTATAGCTGTCTTTTGACAGATCCACACCGTCCACCATCTCCCTCTCAGGATTTCAACCGTAAATGACCAGTTTTGATCATCTGATGATGTGGCAAAGCAGCCAAACGGTCCTTTTTCAATCGCCATAGAGATCATATGAATGGACATGGTCACCAAAGCTCAACATTATTTCGATGGGTTTTTCTCCCTCTACCTGATGGACGCTTCAGATCATCCCCTCACTATATCGTGGTGGTCCACAACGCACGTGCAGAACCTCTGTTTCGTAACAGAGTCGTCGACGCACGTCGACTCTGTGAGGTTTGGTGGCCCACTTACTAAAGTTTCTTAGAAAATCCACTCCGTCCGTTGGGTTCAGGACGAAAAACCGTTCAGGAAGGACTGTTTTTGAAGTGGAATTGGTGTGGCCCACACGATATTTTACTCCACCGTTCATTTCATGTTTAGTGGTTCAAATCTTACAATCGCCTGCATGGGGTCAAAATATCACCTAGTAAAGATTAAAAACCCCCTCCAGAGACAAATTAACGATCTTGATCATCGAACCAGATGATGAGTGGGCCGCACTACACAAAAAAAGGCCGGCACGGTAAAGACGCTGTTGCGTTTTTATGGAATGAAGAAGAAGAGTCGGTCAGCGCCCGCTGACCGACTTTGAGGAATCCAGTGTGCGGCCGGTGCTCGTGCACTCTATGTACATGCGACGCACATGTGGTCCCAACATGATGTTTATTACAAATATGATCCCTTCATCCGCGTTGTCAGCTCATTTAACACATTGGGACCGAATTTGAAGTGTATCCAGATATTAGGCAGGCCCCAAATCATGATTTCAGGGGCCGATTTGTCAGTTTGGTCATTTCTGCAGGGATCTAGGAGCTGAAATTTGACGTGTACAGTTAATTTGTAATTCTAAGGCTGCTCATAAAGTTTCAAGCCAAACGAACGGTGGAAACCCTGTGATATTACATTCTGGGGGACTTTTTAGGCCCGTCTAATGTGATCGGCCTGATTTCTTTGGGGCCTAACCACATTTCAACGGACTGCTTCATATTTTAAGGAAGAATGACTGGAAGGATGGTCCATATTTTAAGTAAGGATGATTGGAATGATGCTCAGAACTGATCTTGACGGTCAGATAAGAGGATTCAAACTTGCACAAACCCCGTTTCCTGGAAGACTGGTTGATCAGATCAACATTCCTCCTAAGTCCTAGGAGATGACTGAAACAGGCGTCGAAATGCTGCTAAAATCGCCATCAGACTGTCTTTTCTTTCATTCAGTTCTTTGATTGATTGTACTATGTTTTCAGAATCAAGGGAATCCAAGGATGTAAATGAACACCAGAATAAATGTGATCAATGTTCTCTTATCGAATTCTTTGTTATCATTGAATAAATCCCTGAAAAGCATTTGTTTTCTTGTCAAAACAGTTCTCTAGCTAGGATATTCCAGAATTTTTTATGAACAACCCTTGATGGTGAGGTCCATCATATCCGACAATTCGGATTGCCCATGGGCCTATATGATACTCAAGTGGGACAAACAGGTTTTCTTAGAGTTATTTGTTTCATTAGTTTTTTCTAAATCAAAATGCTGCTTTCGCCAGGTTTCATTTGTTGGTCTACAAACACTTGATTCACATGTTCATCATTATTTTTCATTATTTTTCTTTTTCTTTTTAATTTTTTGATTGAATGGCTTTTCATTGACATATTCTTTTTGGAATCCGTAGTGTATGTTGCTATATTTTATTTTACAATGCACCCTTCTTGATGAACGGCCTGGATCTTTGACAAGTGTTGTTCACCTAGATCTGTTTTTCCTTTTAGATCTCATTGTTTGGAGTTTTGATTTTATTTATTTATTTTCTTTCTTTTTCATTTCAACCATCTCCACTATATTGAAAAGCAAAGGAAAGGCCCTATTGAGGCACTCTGGCTTGATAAAAATTGTTGAAAACATCTTTTTCTTAATGTCTTTAATCTTTTTCATGGCTCTTTGAATCCTTTGATTAGAAATAATATTAGTTGACGGTTGTTGGTATGGGTAGCTAACATTAGCTGGTACTCATACCAGCAGCAAAAGGGTACAAAAACCAGGGAGAAGGTTATTACAAGGATGGTTTTATATAGCACACTTTACCCAGCCAAGGGTTTGTGACAACAAGCAACTCTAGTAAGATTTTTGTAGATATTACTGCATAAGGAATATGATATTCATTCATTAAGCATGAGCTACCATCTTTGAAACGAAATCTATCATTAGTTTCTTCAAAGAAGGGGGGTTGCCTGTGCTAGAGTGGTTCTTCAATCAAATTTTTTTTTTTATTTTTATTTTTGTTGATTAGTTTTGGTTCTTTCATGGTTTTAAGGGAATGGCATTGTGAGTTGTTTCATGCTTTCTAGGGAACTAGATGGTCATGATCTCTCTTTTTTGGTTCTTTCATAAATCCAAATAAATAGTTCTTGGTGGAGTTTTCTAAAATTCTTTTGGGAAGTTCTTTTCTGGAGTTTCAGATAAATAGTTCTCAAAAGAAGCTTACCAAGATTTTAAGTTTGAAAGAAGCTTACCAAAATTTTCTTCTTCTTTTGAGTGTGGATGGTTGGAATACATGTAGAATCATTAAATGTACAAACACATGCCTTAGATAAGATTTTTGTATCTCATTTTCTATTGTTTTCATATTTTATTTTCAGCTAAATTTTCAAATGAATGGTGTCAGTTCACAAAATTCAGACAAACGAGTGTTTGAACTATAATGGTGGTTGCTGGGAAGACAAGGCTGCCAACATTACTGGTTGCAAGGTATTAAAGGGTACAATTAGCCCAACATACAAGTTGAGATGTTTCCATGTATGCTGATAGTTGCTTTGTTTCTTCAAGATACATTCTGTGGAAGGGTGCGTGAGTGTCCGTTGGTTCAGGAAGTGCAGTTTAAGGGAGATGTTTATAGCAGTTGTCAAGGTAAACCTCTCTCTCGCTCTCTAGGGAATATCCTATCTCTGTATCTCACACACACTTTCTTATAAAAGAAAATGAGTTTTTAGGTTGTAGAAGGGTGTCCTATTTCATGGGATTGCTACTTACTAGTTTTACTTCTTTTCCATTACTCTTACTACTATGTTATATCCAGGTACCTATGGTCTCCTATATATTTATTGTATATGATTACTTGGAACTGAATGTGCAAGCCTTCATTACTAGCTATAGTTGCTAGATCCATCTAATTGATGGATGAATGGAATGGTTTATTTGAATGTAAAACTGTCATGATATGTTCATGATGTGTGGACAGTCTCTTTAGGTATTTCACACCCTTTTATCGTACTTATCTACAAAATGCACTTATCCACAGTGCCTTCAAATTGATTTTGATATATTCTTTGGTGACATCAAGATCTTGTATATATGGGTTTTATCATTTATGCAAAACTCGCTTATATATAGTGTTTTCAAATTGATTTTGAAACCCAACATTGTTTCAAGAAGAACCTTCATTTTGTTTCATGAACAGAGGATGGACAAGTGATGAGCTTTTTTGTTGTATTAGAAAGAAAATTTGTTAGGAGATGTCTGAGCGAGGCACATGGCATAATTATAAGTCTTATCTCTCCATATGTCACATTGGTTATACATGAAAAGATCATCAACTATCTACCCTATTTCAATCTAAAAAATAGAAGAAGCAATATTTGGTCTAGCTGGATGTATCTGACTAATAAATTGGACCTTACTGATTGGAATTTCTTATTTAGTAAATGTTTTCTTGATGTACATGCACTGTAGTTCCATTGAATTATCAATCCTATAATCATTCTGGTGATTATAATGCTGGAAATGGTTTGTTTCTGTTTAAAGTGGCTACGAGATGTAAAATTGTGAATTTTCTTGGGTTAGAAATAAATAAGAAGGAAAATATTTCTTTTTTCTTTTTAATTGGTAAAAGTAACTTTCATGCTTTAACAAATTTCAATCTGGTGCATCTTGTGAAACAATGTCTAGATTTTGTTCAACAAGAAGGCTTGAAGAATGTGTGAGTGCTCTTTTTTTAAGCATGGTTAATTTTGATCGTTTTACTAGATGTAACATAGACTTCTCTATTACTTCTGTGTTTCCTTTATAGTCTGGTACATTGTACTTTCATAAAAGATGCATATTGAGAACTTTTATTCTATATGAATCTTACAAGACATATGTATGCTTAGTCGTCAACGCCATCATCTAAGCCTTATACCAACTAGTTTGGATTGGCTACACCAATAATATTATGCACATAGACAAAAAATGCTTGCAATGAATGTTTATGAGTACTTGGTAATTTTGGAGTCCTTAGTTAGGGTTTGGGCTGAAAGTACGAGCCGACGCTTTTGGAGTCCGAACTCATTCTTTTGAAAAATAAAAAAATGGGAATATTAGTAAATATGGATTTTCTTGTTAAGAAGAAAATGGAAGGTAAAGAAGAGACATAACTGAAACTTTACACTGTGAAAAGTAATATTAACCATCTTACTTTCCCCGTTGAATTTAACGTCTAGGAAATGGACATTTTTCAGAAAATCATGGATTTAAAACCATTAAATCCTTCTCAGAAATCTGAGTTTATTGAACTGAATTGAATTATTACAATTCAATTTTGTTGAATATCCAAACGCAAGGTTTCCATGAATTAGGCAAATGAATTCATTCTAACCCATTTTGTTGAATATCCAAACGCAAGGATTTATTATTTATTTATTTATTTATTTATTATTATTATTATTATTATTTTGTGATATGCAATAGCTTTTCAGAATTCATATGTAGGTGCATACTTGTGCTCATTCACATGGACTTTGACTATTTTACTTAAATTTCTTTGGTTTTTCTAATTTTTGTATCTAATTTTAAATTTTTAGGCCCTAAAATAAGGTTCGAGGTACTGTCAACAATGTTAACAGAATCCTCCAGGTCGGATTGTTGATTAGACCTGATTTTATTTAAATGATCTTGATAATCCATTTTATTTAAATGAGCAGACCCGGATGTGCATCGGAGCTATTCGGATTTTGAGTGGGGGTCTTTAGAAGGTGAGAACCGCTGTTATGACCATGATGAAGCTGTCCATTTCCTATGGACAGCATTGGAGAGGCCTGACCATTTGGACAGGCCATATTTATGTATTTACTCGAAATTAATGGAGCAGATCCGGATGTGCGTCGGAGCTATCCGAATGAGCGGGGGTCATTGGAAGGTGGGAACCACTATTATGACCATGATGAAGTTGTCCATTTCCTATGGATAGCATTGGAGGAGCCTGGCCATTTGGACAGGTCGTGTTTATGTATTTACTCGAAATTAATGGAACAGACCCAGATGTGCGTCGGAGCTATCCGGATGACCGGGGTCCTTGGAAGGTGGGAATCGCTGTTATGACCATGACAAAGCTGTCCATTTCCTATGGACAACATTGGAGGGGCCTGGCCATTTGGATAGGCTGTGTTTATATTTGTATTTACAGGAACCATACCCTTAACCTAAACCACACCCTAAACCTATAACCTAAACCTATTCTTAATTCCCTAAAGCTATAACCTATAACCTAAACCTAATCGTAAACCAAAACCTATAACCTAAACATTAACCTAAACATAAACCTAAACCTAAACCTATAACCTATACATATAACCTTAATCTATAAGCTATACTTATAACCTTAAATTAAACTTATAACCTTAACCTAAATCTATTCTCAAATCCCAAAACCTATACTTATAACCTAAACCTAAACTTATACTTATAACCTATAACCTATAACCAAAACCTATGACTTAAAACCTTAACCTATAACCTATAACCTAAACTTATAACCTATAACCTAACCTTAACCTAAACATAAAACCTATACCTTAACCTATAACCTAAAACCTAAACCTAAACCTAAACTTGAAAACACAAGCCTAAACTCGATCCCAAACCCGATTTACTAAACCAAAACCTTAACCTATTCTCAATTCCCTAAACCTATAGCTTATAACCTAAACCTAAAACTAAATCGATAACCTAAAACCTAAACCTAAATCTAAACCAAAACCTAAAACCTAAATGTAATCTCAAATCCCTAAACCTAAACAAACACCTAACCCTAATCTCAACTCCTTAACCTAAACATAAACCTAAACTTGAAAACACAAACCTAAAACCGATCCCAAACCCAAACCCGATTTCCTAAACCTAAACCTTAACCTATTCTCAATTCCCTAAATCTATAGCTTATAAGCTAAACCTAAACCTATAACCTAAAACAAAAACCTAAACCTAAAACTTAAAGGTATTCTCAAATCCCTAAACCTAAACCTACACCTAATCCTAATCTCAACTCCTTAACCCGATCCTGAACCCGAACTCGATTTCTTAAAGCTAAACCTTAACCTATTCTCAATTCCCTAAACCTATAACTTATAACCTAAACCTAAACTTATAACCTATAACCTATAACCTAAACCTAAACCTAAAACCTAAATGTATCCTCAAATCCCTAAACCTAAAACTACACCTAATCTTAATCTCAACTCCCTAACCTAAACCTAAACCTAAACTTGAAAACCCAAAGCTAAACCCGATCCCGAACCCGAACCCGATTTCATAAACCTTAACCTATTCTCAATTCCCTAAACCTATAGCATATAACCTTAACCTAAACCTAAACCTAAACCTATAACCTATAACCTAAAACATAAATGTATTCTCAATTCCTAAAACCTAAACTTACACCTAATCCTAACTCAACTCCCTAACCTAAACCTACACCTAAACTTGAAAACCCAAACCTAAACCCGATCCCAGAACCCGAACCCGATTTTCTAAAGCTAAACCTTAACCTATTCTCAATTCCCTAAACCTATAGCTTATAACCTTAACCAAAACCTAATCCTATAACCTAAAACCTATAACCTAAACCTAAACCTAAAACCTAAATGTATTCTCAAATCCCTAAACCCAAACCTACACCTAATCCTAATCTTAACTCCTTAACCTAAACCTAAAACTAAACTTGAAAACCCAAACCTAAACCCGATCCCGAACCCGAACCCGATTTCCTAAACCTAAACCTTAACCTATTCTCAATTCCCTAAACCTATAGCTTATAACCTAAAACCTAAACGTAAACATAAACCTAAAACCTAAATGTATTCTCAAATCCCTAAACCTAAACCTACATCTAATCCTAATCTCAACTCCCTAACCTAAACCTAAACCTAAACTTAAAAACTTAAACCAAAACCCGATCCAGAACCCGAACCCGATTTCTAAACCTAAACCTTAACCTATTCTCAATTCCCTATACTTATAGCTTATAACCTTAACATAAACCTAAACCTAAACCTATAACCAATAAGCTAAACCTAAAACCTAAAACCTAAATGTATTTTCAATTCCCTAAACCTAAACCTACACCTAATCCTAATCTCAACTCCTTAACCTAAACCTAAACCTAAACTTGAAAACCCAAACCTATACCCGATCCCAAACCCGAACCAGATTTCCTAGAGCTAAACCTTAACCTATTCTCAATTCCCTAAACCTATAGTTTATAACCTAAACCTAAACCTAAACCTAAACCTAAACCTATAACCTATAACCTAAACCTAAAACCTAAATGTATTCTCAAATCCCTAAACCTAAACCTACTCCAAATCCTAATCTTAACTCCCTAACCTAAACCTAAAACTAAACTTGAAAACCCAAACCAAAACCAGATTCCGAACCCGAACCCAATTTTCTAAACCTAAACCTTAACCTATTCTCAATTCCCTAAACCTATAGCTTATAACCTAAACCTAAACCTAAACCTATAACCTATAACCTAAACCTAAACCTAAACCTATAACCTAAATGTATTCTCAAATCCCTAAAGCTAAACCTACACTAATCCTAATCTCAACTCCTTAACCTCAACCTAAACCTAAACCTTAACCTATTCTTAATTCCCTAAACCTATAGCTAATAACCTGAACCTAAACCTATAACCTATAACCAAAAGATAAACCTAAAACCTAAATGTATTCTCAAATCCCTAAACCTAAACCTACACCTAATCCTAATCTCAACTTCCTAACCTAAACATAAAACTAAACTTGAAAACCCACACCTAAACTCGATCCCGAACCCGAACCCGATTTCCTAAACCAAAACTTTAACCTATTCCCAATTCCCTAAACCTATAGCTTATAACCTAAACCTAAACCTAAACCTAAACCTTTAACCTAAAACCTAAACCTAAACATAAAACCTAAATGTATTCTCAAATCCGTAAACCTAAACTTACACCTAATCCTAATCTCAATTCCCTCACCTAAACCTAAACCTAAACTTGAAAACCCAAACCAAAACCCAATCCCGAACCCGAACCCGATTACCTAAACTTAAACCTTAACCTATTCTTAATTCCCTAAACCTATAGCTTATAACCATAACCTAAACCTAAACCTAAGCCTATAACCTAAACTTAAACCTAAAACCTAAATGTATTCTTAATTCCCTAAACCTAAACCTACACCTAATCCTAATCTCAACTCCCTAACCTAAACCTAAACCTAAACTTGAAATTAAAAAACCTATACCCGATCCCGAACACGAACACGATTTCCTAAACCTAAACCTTAACCTATTCTCAATTCCCTAAACCTATAGCTTATAACCTAAACCTAAACCTAAACCTATAACCTATAACCTAAACCTAAACCTAAAACCTAAATGTATTCTCAAATCCCTAAACCTAAACCTACTCCTAATCCTAATCTTAACTCCCTAACCTAAACCTAAAACTAAACATGAAAACCCAAACCTAAACCGGATCCAGAACCCGAACCCGATTTCTAAACCTAAACCTTAACCGATTCTCAATTCCTTAAACCTATAGCTTATAACCTAAACCTAAACTTATAACCTAAAACCTAAACCTAAACTTAAACCTAAAACCTAAATGTATAGTCAATTCCCTACACCTAAACCTACACCTAATCCTAATTTTAACTTCTTAACCTAAACCTAAACCTAAACTTGAAAACCCAAACCTAAACCCTATCCCGAACCTTTCCTAAACCTAAACTTTAACCTATTCTCAATTCCCTAAACCTATAGCTTATAACCTTAACCTAAACCTAAACCTAAACCCATAACTTATAACCTGAACCTAAACCTAAAACCTAAACGTATTCCCAAATCCCTAAACCTAAACCTACATCTAATCCTAATCTCAACTCCCTAACCTGAACCTAAACTTGAAAACCTAAACCAAAACCCGATCCCAAACCCGAACCCGATTTCTTAAACCTACACCTTAACATATTCTCAATCCCTAAACCTATAGCTTATAACCTCAAGCTAAACCTAAACCTAAACCTATAACCTAAAACCTATAACCTAAACCTAAACCTAAAAAACCTAAATGTATTCTCAAAATCCCTAAACCCAAACCTACACCTAATCCTAATCTCAACTCTCTAACCTAAACCTAAAAAACTAAACTTGAAAACCCAAACCTAAACCCGAACCCGATTTTCTAAACCTAATCCTTAACCTATTCTCAATTCCCAAAACCTATAGCTTATAACCTTAACCTAAACCCTAAACCTAAACCTATAACCTATAACCTAAACATAAACCTAAAACCTAAATGTATTCTCAAATCCCTAAACCTAAACCTAAACCTACACTGTTCCCAATCTCAACTCCCTAACCTAAATCTAAAACTAAACTTGAAAACCCAAACCTAAACCCGATCCCGAACCTGAACCCGATTTCCTAAACCTAAACCTTAATGTATTCTCAATTCCCTAAACCTATAGCTTATAACCTAAACCTAAACCTAAACCTAAACCTAAACCTATAACCTATAACCTAAACCTAAACCTAAAACCTAAATGTATTCTCAAATCCCGAAACCTAAACCTACTCCTAATCCTAATCTTAACTCCCTAACCTAAACCTAAAACTAAACTTGAAAACCCAGACCTAAACCAGATCCCGAACCCGAACCCGATTTCCTAAACCTAAACCTTAACCTATTCTCAATTCCTTAAACCTATAGCTTATAACCTAAACCTAAACTTATAACCTAAAACCTAAATGTATTGTCAATTCCTAAACCTAAACCTACACCTAATCCTAATCTTAACTTCTTAACCTAAACCTAAACCTAAACTTGAAAACCCAAACCTAAACCCTATCCCAAACCTTTCCTAAACCCAAACTTTAACCTATTCTCAATTCCCTAAACCTATAGCTTATAACCTTAACCTAAACCTAAACCTAAACCCATAACCTATAACCCGAACCTAAACCTAAAACCTAAATGTATTCCCAAATCCTAAACCTAAACCTACATCTAATCCTAATCTCAACTCCCTAACTGAACCTAAACTTGAAAACCTAAACTAAAACCCGATCCCAAACCCGAACCCGATTTCCTAAACCTACACCTTAACATATTCTCAATCCTTAAACCTATAGCTTATAAACTCAATCTAAACCTAAACCTAAACTTATAACCTAAAACCTATAACCTAAACCTAAACCTAAAACCTAAATGTATTCTCAAATCCCTAAACCTAAACCTACACCTAATCCTAATCTCAACTCCCAAACCTAAACCTAAAACTAAACTTGAAAACCCAAACCTAAACCCGAACCCGATTTCCTAAACCTAAACCTTAACCTATTCTCAATTCCCTAAACCTATAGCTTATAACCTTATCCTAAACCTAAACCAAAACCTATAACCTATAACCTAAACCTAAACCTAAAACCTAAATGTATTCTCAAATCCCTAAACCTAAACCTAAACCTACACCTGTTCCCAATCTCAACTCCCTAACCTAAATCTAAAACTAAACTTGAAAACCCAAACCTAAACCCGATCCCGAACCTGAACCCGATTTCCTAAACCTAAACCTTAACCTATTCTCAATTCCCTAAACCTATAGCTTATAACCTAAACCTAAACCTAAACCTAAACCTAAACCTATAACCTATAACCTAAACCTAAAACCTAAATGTATTCTCAAATCCCGAAACCTAAACCTACTCCTAATCCTAATCTTAACTCCCTAACCTAAACCTAAAACTAAACTTGAAAACCCAAACCTATACTAGATCCGAACCCGAACCCGATTTCCTAAACCTAAACCTTAACCTATTCTCAATTCCTTAAACCTATAGCTTATAACCTAAACCTAAACTTATAACCTAAAACCTAAACCTAAACCTAAACCTAAAACCTAAATGTATTGTCAATTCCTAAACCTAAACCTACACCTAATCCTAATCTTAACTTCTTAACCTAAACCTAAACCTAAACTTGAAAACCCAAACCTAAACCCTATCCCGAACCTTTCTTAAACCTAAACTTTAACCTATTCTCAATTCCCTAAACCTATAGCTTATAACCTTAACCTAAACCTAAACCTAAACCCATAACCAATAACCTGAACCTAAACCTAAAACCTAAATGTATTCCCAAATCCCTAAACCTAAACCTACATCTAATCCTAATCTCAATGCCTAACACGAACTTAAACTTGAAAACCTAAACTAAAACACGATCCCAAACCCGAACCCGATTTCCTAAACCTACACCTTAACATATTCTCAATCCCTAAACCTATAGCTTATAAACTCAATCTAAACCTAAACCTAAACCTATAACCTAAAACCTATAACCTAAACCTAAACCTAAAACCTAAATGTATTCTCAAATCCTAAACCTAAACCTACACCTAATCCTAATCTCAACTCCCTAACCTAAACCTAAAACTAAACTTGAAAACCCAAACCTAAACCCGAACCCGACTTCCTAAACCTAAACCTTAACCTATTCTCAATTCCCTAAACCTATAGCTTATAACTTTATCCTAAACCTAAACCTAAACCTATAACCTATAACCTAAACCTAAACCTAAAACCTAAATGTATTCTCAAATCCCTAAACCTAAACCTAAACCTACACTGTTCCCAATCTCAACTCCCTAACCTAAATCTAAAACTAAACTTGAAAACCCAAACCTAAACCCGATCCCGAACCCAAACTCGATTTCCTAAACCTAAACCTTAACCTATTCTCAATTCCCTAAACCTATAGCTTATAACCTAAACCTAAACCTAAACCTAAACCTAAACCTATAACCTATAACCTAAACCTAAACCTAAAACCTAAATGTATTCTCAAATCCGAAACCTAAACCTACTCCTAATCCTAATCTTAACTCCCTAACCTAAACCTAAAACTAAACTTGAAAACCTAAACCTAAACCAGATCCCGAACCCAAACCCGATTTCCTAAACGTAAACCTTAACCTATTCTCAATTCCTTAAACCTATAGCTTATAACCTAAACCTAAACTTATAACCTAAAACCTAAACCTAAACCTAAACCTAAAACCTAAATGTATTGTCAATTCCCTAAACCTAAACCTACACCTAATCCTAATCTTAACTTCTTAACCTAAACCTAAACCTAAACTTGAAAACCCAAACCTAAACCCTATCCCGAACCTTTCCTCAACCTAAACTTTAACCCATTCTCAATTCCCTAAACCTATAGCTTATAACCTTAACCTAAACCTAAACCTAAACCCATAACCTATAACTTTGAACCTAAACCTAAAAAACCTAAATGTATTCCCAAATCCATAAACCTAAACCTACATCTAATCCTAATCTCAACTCCCTAACGAACCTAAACTTGAAAACCTAAACCAAAACCCGATCCCAAACCACTCGATTTCCTAAACCTACACCTTAACATATTCTCAATCCCTAAACCTATAGCTTATAACCTCAAGCTAAACCTAAACTAAACCTATAACTTAAAACCTATAACCTAAACCTAAACCTAAAACCTAAATGCATTCTCAAATCCCTAAACCCAAACCTACACCTAATCCTAATCTCAACTCCCTAACCTAAACCTAAAACTAAACTTGAAAACCCAAACCTAAACCCGAACCCGATTTCTAAACCTAAACCTTAACCTATTCTCAATTCCCTAAACCTATAGCTTATAACCTTAACCTAAACCTAAACCTAAACCTATAACCTATAACCTAAACCTAAACCTAAAACCTAAATGTATTCTCAAATCCCTAAACCTAAACCTAAACCTACACATGTTCCCAACCTCAACTCCCTAACCTAATTCTAAAACTAAACTTGAAAACCCAAACCTAAACCCGATCCGAACCCGAACCCGATTTCCTAAACCTAAACCTTAACCTATTCTCAATTCCCTAAACCTATAGCTTATAACCTAAACCTAAACCTAAACCGACACCTTAACCTATAACCTAAACCTAAACCTAAAACCTAAATGTATTCTCAAATCCCTAAACCTAAACCTAAACCTACACTGTTCCCAATCTCAACTCCCCTAACCTAAATCTAAAACTAAACTTGAAAACCCAAACCTAAACCCGATCCCGAACACGAACCCGATTTCCTAAACCTAAACCTTAACCTATTCTCAATTCCCTAAACCTATAGCTTATAACCTAAACCTAAACCTAAACCTAAAAACCTAAACCTATAACCTATAACCTAAACCTAAACCTAAAACCTAAATGTATTCTCAAATCCCGAAACCTAAACCTACTCCTAATCCTAATCTTAACTCCCTAACCTAAACCTAAAACTAAACTTGAAAACCCGGACCTAAACCGGATCCAGAACCCGAACCCGATTTCCTAAACCTAAACCTTAACCTATTCTCAATTCCTTAAACCTATAGCTTATAACCTAAACCTAAACTTATAACCTAAAACCTAAATGTATTGTCAATTCCTAAACCTAAACCTACACCTAATCCTAATCTTAACTTCTTAACCTAAACCTAAACCTAAACTTGAAAACCCAAACCTAAACCCTATCCCAAACCTTTCCTAAACCCAAACTTCTAACCTATTCTCAATTCCCTAAACCTATAGCTTATAACCTTAACCTAAACCTAAACCTAAACCCATAACCTATAACTTTGAACCTAAACCTAAAACCTAAATGTATTCCCAAATCCTAAACCTAAACCTACATCTAATCCTAATCTCAACTCCCTAACTTTGAACCTAAACTTGAAAACCTAAACTAAAACCCGATCCCAAACCCGAACCCGATTTCCTAAACCTACACCTTAACATATTCTCAATCCTTAAACCTATAGCTTATAAACTCAATCTAAACCTAAACCTAAACCTATAACCTAAAACCTATAACCTAAACCTAACCCCTAAAACCTAAATGTATTCTCAAATCCCTAAACCTAAACCTACACCTAATCCTAATCTCAACTCCCAAACCTAAACCTAAAACTAAACTTGAAAACCCAAACCTAAACCCGAACCCGATTTCCTAAACCTAAACCTTAACCTATTCTCAATTCCCTAAACCTATAGCTTATAACCTTATCCTAAACCTAAACCAAAACCTATAACCTATAACCTAAACCTAAACCTAAAACCTAAATGTATTCTCAAATCCTAAACCTAAACCTAAACCTACACACTGATTTCCCAATCTCAACTCCCTAACCTAAATCTAAAACTAAACTAGAAAACCCAAACCTAAACCCGATCCCGAACCCAAACTCGATTTCCTAAACCTAAACCTTAACCTATTCTCAATTCCCTAAACCTATAGCTTATAACCTAAACCTAAACCTAAACCTAAACCTAAACCTATAACCTATAACCTAAACCTAAACCTAAAACCTAAATGTATTCTCAAATCCCGAAACCTAAACCTACTCCTAATCCTAATCTTAACTCCCTAACCTAAACCTAAAACTAAACTTGAAAACCTAAACCTAAACCGGATCTCGAACCCAAACCCGATTTCCTAAACGTAAACCTTAACCTATTCTCAATTCCTTAAACCTATAGCTTATAACCTAAACCTAAACTTATAACCTAAAACCTAAACCTAAACCTAAACCTAAAACCTAAATGTATTGTCAATTCCTAAACCTAAACCTACACCTAATCCTAATCTTAACTTCTTAACCTAAACCTAAACCTAAACTTGAAAACCCAAACCTAAACCCTATCCCGAACCTTTCCTCAACCTAAACTTTAACCCATTCTCAATTCCCTAAACCTATAGCTTATAACCTTAACCTAAACCTAAACCTAAACCCATAACCTATAACCCGAACCTAAACCTAAAACCTAAATGTATTCCCAAATCCATAAACCTAAACCTACATCTAATCCTAATCTCAACTCCCTAACCTGAACCTAAACTTGAAAACCTAAACCAAAACCCGATCCCAAACCACCCGATTTCCTAAACCTACACCTTAACATATTCTCAATCCCTAAACCTATAGCTTATAACCTCAAGCTAAACCTAAACTAAACCTATAACTTAAAACCTATAACCTAAACCTAAACCTAAAACCTAAATGTATTCTCAAATCCCTAAACCCAAACCTACACCTAATCCTAATCTCAACTCCCTAACCTAAACCTAAAACTAAACTTGAAAACCCAAACCTAAACCCGAACCCGATTTCCTAAACCTAAACCTTAACCTATTCTCAATTCCCTAAACCTATAGCTTATAACCTTAACCTAAACCTAAACCTAAACCTATAACCTATAACCTAAACCTAAACCTAAAACCTAAATGTATTCTCAAATCCCTAAACCTAAAGCCTAAACCTACACATGTTCCCAACCTCAACTCCCTAACCTAATTCTAAAACTAAACTTGAAAACCCAAACCTAAACCCGATCCCGAACCCGAACCCGATTTCCTAAACCTAAACCTTAACCTATTCTCAATTCCCTAAACCTATAGCTTATAACCTAAACCTAAACCTAAACTGACACCTTAACCTATAACCTAAACCTAAACCTAAAACCTAAATGTATTCTCAAATCCCTAAACCTAAACCTACACCAAATCTTAATCTCAACTCCCTAACCTAAACCTAAACTTGAAAACCCAATCCTAAACGCGATCCCGAACACGAACCCGATTTCCTAAACCTAAACCTTAACCTATTCTCAATTCCCTTTACCTATAGCTTATAACCTTAAACTAAACCTAAACCTAAACCTAAACCTATAACCTTAACCTAAACCAAAACCTATGACCTAAAACCTTAACCTATAACCTAAACTTATAACCTTAACCTAAACCTAAAACATAAACCTTAACCTATAACCTAAAACCTAAACATAAACCTAAAACCTAATTATATTCTCAAATCCCTAAACTTAAACCTACACCTAATCCTAATCTCAACTCCCTAACCTAAACCTAAACCTAAACTTGAAAACCCAAACCTATACCCGATCCCGAACCCAAACCTGATTTTCTATACCTAAACCTTCACCTATTCTCAATTCTCTAAACCTTAACGTATAACCTAACCTAAACCTAAACCTATAACTCGCACTTATGACCTAAACCTAACACCGAAATGTATTCTCAAATCCTTGAACCTAAACCTACACCTAATCCTAATCTCAACTCCCTTACCTAAACTTAAACCTAAAATTGAAAACCCAAACCTAAACTCCGATCCCGAACCCGAACCCGATTTCCTAAACCTAAACCTTAACCTAAACCTATTCTCAATTCCCTAAAGCTATAACCTATATACTATAACCTAAACCTAAACTTAAACCTAAACCAAAACCTATAACTTAAACCTTAACCTATAACTTATAACCTAAACATATAACCTATTACCTAACCTTAACCTAAACCTAAACCTAAACCTAAACCTATAACCTATAACCTAAACCTAAACCTAAACCTAAACCTAAAACCTAAATGTATTCTCAAATCCCTAAACCTAGACCTACACCTAATCCTAATCTCAACTCCCTAATCTCAACCTAAACCTAAACCCGATCCCGAACCCAGACCCGATTGCTGTAATAATGTAGCCCAATCACATGGCAACAAACAAGAATGTAACCCTTTTAACACATGCCTCTTTTTACAAAGCTTTAATTTTTGTTGTTGTTTCTATTAACTTGAATTGAAACACATTTTTGCATTATTTGCTTGCATTAGTTTTATTTTAATGATCAGTTTTATTTTTAAAAAGTGCCCACTTTTTTGGAAGAAGTTTCTGCAATTCTTCATGATTTTGAATTATTTTGTTGGTTGAATATTTTTTTATTAGATGAAAGACACAAAAAGAAAAATTGTTGCTGATTTTTTTATTTATGATGTTAAACTTATATGTATTTATGTGTGGATGAATGTAATGTAGATAAGATTGTTTGTGTTTGGATGGATGTAGTTTATGTTTGGATAAATGTAGTTTATATTTGGATGGATTTACGTAGTTTGGGTTTAGATGGATGTGAATGTGAATATGATGAAATATATTATATAACAGGTGTATATTAGGAAGAATACGATGAAATATATTGTAACAGGTGTATATTGACCGTCTCAAATTTGAAAATGTTCTATTAAGGGACATATGAGACGGTTAATAGCGGTCCTTTTTAAGGATGGTCCATGACCGTCCTTTGAAGGCTCATAAGAGACGGATGATAGCAGTCCTTTTTAAGGACGGTCCATGACCGTCCTTTGAAGGCTCATAAGAGACGGTCCATGACAGTCCTTTTTAAGAACGGTCCATGACCGTCCTTTTAAAGGATGGTCCATGGCCGTCCTTTGAAGGCTCATAAGAGACGGTTTTTAAGGACGGTCCATGACCATCCTTTTTTCTTCAATAAGAATGACAGTTTTCAACCGTCCTTTAAGTAATACGACAAGTCAAAATTTGACTGCCCATGCGACGGTCCATGATCGTCCTTTTTGGTCATTTGGGACGGTTTTGGACCGTCCTTTTTTCGTTGTTTTGGCGTAGTGTTCCTACTGCAATATATTCAACTTTAGCAGCAAAGAGATGGAATTTTGTTTTTGCTGAGCCAATGTACTAAGTAGTTTTCAACATAGAAACATCCACCACTTGTAGATTTTCTATCATCAACATTTCTTGTCCAGTCTACATCTATATAACCGAAAATTTGTACAGACGTATCATGTGGATACCATAGACCTAAGTTCATAGAACTTGCGACATATATGATTATCCGTTTAACAATAGTTAAGTGCAATTCTTTAGGATCAAATTGATATCTAGCACATATTCCAATACTAAATGCAATATCAAGTCTACTAGTTGTTCACAACCCCAAGTGTAGGGTCGCGATGTAGTAATAATCTCGGTCAGACCGAAGTCGAATCTACAGGGACTAATCTCGTATGTTTCTGAAAGTAACTAGAACTAGAACTAGAAGATGTAAACCTAAATCTGAAATATTTAAGAGAGTGATTTTGAATAAGGTAATTAAAACTTATAAATTTAAAGGTGGTCGCTAGGGTACCAAGGATCCACTTGTAGCAATTGGGACACTACCTTGCATATTCAATAGATCCAACTAGAATCAGAGTCTATCCTATCCAATTGGTAAAAAGAGATTTGTCAGATCTCTGAACTTCTCATGGATCTAATCATCAATGAATGAAAGTTGTGAGGATTAAGAGGGATTTGATCATCTTACCATGCCTAAGGGATGATCGTGAACAACATGATTTCCTAATTTCACAATCTCAATTCAGGAAAAGAAGATATTTCAAGCTATCGCAGATCTATTGTAATTTGTCACAACAAACCATTAAAAACTAAAAACATTCCTTAATAATCAAATTAGAATCTAAGAGAGTTCAAAAAAAATATGAATCAAAACAAAGCAAATATCCTAATCACGTTACAAGCTCCACCTCTTAGCCATAGCTAAGAGGTTTAGCTAACCATAGAGATGATTGAATTAAAGACTCTTAAACAAAACATCAACTAAGGAAGAAGAAGAAAAACTCCTGGACGGCGGCTCCACCCTTTTGCCCCACTCCTCAAATCATAGAAGATACCTAGAATCATCATGGGGACTCCTATTTATAGTTTTGCAGTAATTCCTTTCGCACTAAAAAATTCAAAAACTGCTTCAAATTTTCGTAGTTCGTGCAAAATCTATGTAACTTTAGACTGGTCGAGGACAACCTTCAACTAGTCGAGGGTCACCTTCGACTGGTCGAGGGTCTCCTTCGACTGGTCGAGGATGATAGGATTTTAGAGGATTTTGTCGCTGGAGTTTAAGTCGAGGAATCTTTGACTAGTCGAGGGACTAGTCGAATGAGGCAGATTTTTAGCGTTCCTTTTCTTCACTTCAAGTCTTCAATGTTCTTCATTCCTCAGTTTTCTTAGATCTTTGGTATGTGAATTCTTCATTCTTGGTCTCATAAGATCTATCCTTGGCTTTGGTGATTTTTTAGCGTTAAATTCATACTTTTAGCATCCTTTTCAATCCGAGCTCTTAAATTCACCTTGCAACCAAACATGATTAAAATAGGACATTAAGCATTATCATGTTCATAAAACCAAGTAATAAATGGGGGATAATATGCAATATTTGACCCTGAACACAATCTCCAACCAACATTTTCCTAGTCCCGGGCAAAGTATATGAAAATTATTTTGAGAACCACAGGAAAATTTCTATAAGCTCAAGTGGTTTTTAAAAACAATCCAAATAATATAATTCTAAGATACATCAATGTTGAGCATCACCGTCTCCTCAACTCTTGCACTCAATAAATTTCATAATCTAGTTCAAAGTATTAATCCTCCAATTAGAACAATTCTAAACATTGAATTCTGTGAGTGTATAATGAAGCTTAGACTTATTACACTCAAAGGTTCAATTCTCCATTTTCATGATAACGTTGATAATCAGAAGAGCATTCAGGACAACCAAAACCAAAACCAAAACTTGCCTTATAGTTCATCTTTTCATTCTTCCAGCTTTTGATTTTTCCATTGATGGCCTTCACGCTATGTCAACCTTTCTAAAGATCTTTAATAGGTAGCCATTTTTAATGACAACTGTTTTTTTTTTTTTTTAGCTGAGTATTTTCTTTTTCTTTCTTTTCAATTCTTCCCATTAAAGATGATGGACAAATTCCCCAGGTTGGTTCCTTCCATGCTTAATAATCATTAAATTAACAATTTGTAAGTGTTATGTTGTATGTCAAGCACTCTGTATTATCAAATTTCATAGTGACAAAGCACTTTGGAATGATAGTCTTGTTCATAGATGGACAGTTCACCTTCAAGTGATGATTGACGGAAAGTTCACCTTCATTCGAAGATGTGTTACAAGTCGTAAAGATTGCTCTATCTACTTCGACTTCAAATGCTACATCAACGTACAAGTTCTACTTCAAGATAAAATTCTAATGCAAGTTCAATTCCAAGTTCAATTGCTCTTCATGATCAAGTTCAAGATCAAGTTTAAGTACAACTTTTGTTTCAAGATAAAGAACTACTTCAAGATCAAGTGATATTCCAAGTTCAAGTGCTACTTTAAATGCAAGATCAAATTCAAATGCACTACAAGGTCAAGTTCAAGTTGAAGCTTCAAGTGTACAAGATCATGCTTCAAGAACATTAAGTACAAGATCCATTGGAAGTAACTGAAGCTACAAGTTCAATGTTCAATATTTCAGGTATAAATGACCCTAGAAAGACCTTAGGTTTAGGTCATTCGTATTGCATATTTTATGTAGGTTATTTTGCTTATTATAGGTTTTGGTTCGACTAGTCCTAGCCTATGTTTGACTAGTCCAGGCTCTGGCTCGACCAGTCCAGGGTTTTTCCCGACTAGTCCAGAAATTATTTCAAATTTTTAGATTTTTCTGATTGGGTCACGACCAGTCGAGCACCCTGCTCAACTAATCGTAGGAACAGGCTTGACCAGTCAAGTAAGGCTCGACTCAAACTCCAGCAACCACTTTGAGGACCACTTGACCAGTCGAGTAGGCCACTCAACTAGTCGATGGCCAGTTTTATCCGATCACAACAGAATTTTTAAAATTTGGTTGCTCCCAAGACCAGTCAAGGCTGACCTTAGACTAGTCGAGGGAACTGTTTTTAAGCCTATATATAGAGGACTTCTCTCAGCTTTTTCCATTCATTCAAAGCCAAATCAAGCCATCACTTTGAGAGAAAGATCCTCGTGATTATCAAGCTATTATTCGATAATTTTATATTCGTTTATAGCTTATTTGATTGTGTAATTTCTTGATCTCTTTGCTTTCAATCTAACTTTGTAAAAGGGAGTTCTACTCTAACTTTTTAAGATCTAAGGAATTCAATCAAGTGGCACAGGTCTCAGGTTAATTAAAATTCATTTAGAACTTAGAACCCTTCTATATGTGTGCTAGACATTGGACATCTACATCTACAAGTGAAGCGGTTCTGCCGGGCTACATCAAGCAGAATTTACAGATAAGTATATTGTTGATTATTTTTTGGTTTGTGAGATAAGCCAGAAAATATCTATTGTGGTTTGTGAGATAAGTCAGAAAATCTCTTGTGGTTTTGATTGAGATAAGCCAGAAAATCTCAGTGCGAAGTTTTTATTTGTGATACCCCATTGAAAATGCAATTGTAAAGGTTTTAAAGTGAACCTTGGAAAACCTTCTTTCATAGTGAAAGCCAATATCACATGGGTTGTGATTATTGGGAGTGGAGTAGGTGTGGCTATTTGAGAACAATTGGTGTACACACTGAACCACTATAATTCTTAGAGTTTGGTGGATGATGATGTATGTGATGTATGTGTGGTGAATGCTTGTATCTATTTCATATACATGTGGTGAATGTTGTAATAGCTAGATTTATTTCCATTGCTTATTATTTTAGTTTGAGTTTTTGATCCTTACCAAGTTTAAGAAATTAGGTTGTCCTACCATAAACTTTGGTTTTTGGTGTAAGGTTGTCCTTTGAACAACGTTTGAATCAACTTCTCAATACTAATGCAATTGAGACTGTAATTTAATTTAGCTATCTACATTTATATTTCGCAAATTATTTTTATTTCGCATAGTCCTATTCACCCCCCCCCCCTCCCTCTAGGATTGAGAGCTCGGCCTTTTCAAGTGGTATTAGAGACAAGTAGCTCATTCTCTTAGATTTATTTCCTGAGCTTATCGATTTAGAGTTTCAGTATGTCTAATTTTGATAGCCTTTCTATCACTAGGCCACCACCGTTTGATGGCTCTAACTATGCCTATTGGAAAGCCAAAATGAGGATCTTTCTGAGATCTATTGATGAATCCGTGTGGCAAGCCACAGTGACTAGATGAAATCCACTAATGTATGAAGTCTTAGGCACTGATGGAACCAAGTCCCTAAAGGAAACACCATTTTATATGTGAACTACTCTTCAGAAAAATGAGAGCAGTGCAAATGGTAAGGCTTTAAATGCAATCACTTGTGCACTATCACTTGATGAATTTAAAAGAATCGTTTCTTGTGATACTGCTAAACAAGCCTGGGATATTCTTGAAATGACACACGAGGGAACATCCATTATAAAAAAATCTAAAGTTCAGATCCTTACCACTAGGTTTGAGGAAATTCGTGTGGAAGAAAATGAGTCTTTCATGGACTTTTATATGAAACTAAATGACATAGTGAACTCTATGTGGGGTCTAGGAGATGGTATCTCAGAAAGCAAAGTCTGTACAAAAATACTGTGATCATTACCTGAGAGATTTAATTCCAAGGTGACTGTCATTCAGG
Organism: Magnolia changhungtana; assembly: GCA_030180095.1. Taxonomy (NCBI): domain Eukaryota; kingdom Viridiplantae; phylum Streptophyta; class Magnoliopsida; order Magnoliales; family Magnoliaceae; genus Magnolia; species Magnolia changhungtana. The sequence goes on from JASAUF010000554.1 coordinate 4,731,812, forward strand.
AACTTAGAGACATAAATCATATGAAGGTTGAGGAACTTGTTGGTTCACTTCAAGCCTATGAGTTAAATTTCAAAGCTCCAAAAGGTAAGTCCATAGCACTTAAATCATCCAAATCTGTTTCTCAAGGTAGTAATGTTAATTCTGATTGTGAAAACTCAGAGGATGATATGGCTTTACTTGCGAAAAGGTTTTACAAGATTTTTAAAAGTAATAAAAGAGTTGATTTTCAAAAACCCTCTGAGAAGAAAAAGGGTAAATCTAAATCATGGAAATCTCTAAAAGATAGGTAGTGTTTCAACTGCCATGAATATGAGCATTTGGCAAATAAGTGTCCAAAAAGGGACAAGCCAAAGAGACAAGGCATGTTAGCCACATGGGATGAATCGTCCAGCTCTGAAGCTTCTTCTGAGTCGGATGAATCAGAACTCGAAACTTCAAATAAAGTTAAGGCTTTAATGACTCTAACCAAAGTCACTTCCACAGATAGTTGCGATACAACTGAATATGAAAATCTGAGGAGTGACCCTAGAAATGATAATGAAGATGATCTTCAGGATGCCTATAATGCCCTATACAGGAAGAGTTGTAAGATTGTTATCGAGTTAAAACTTCAAAAAGAGAAATTTCTAAAATTGAAAGAGGAGTTTGAAAATTCTATTTTTAGAAAAATCTCATATTTCTGATTGTTTTGAAAAAGAAAAATGTGACTTGAATTTTAAAACTTCCGAACTTAAAAATTTAAGAACAGAAAATGAGAAGCTAAAACTTGAAATTTCTTCTCTATTTAGTTTAAAGGATACATGGAGGTATGCCCAGGGAAATCCTAAACTTGAAAGCTACTAACCTCATCTAGAACATGTGAAAACAGATCGGGTCTAGGCTATGACAAACACATGCCTTTGAAAAATCAGAGTGTCTCCTTGAAAAGGCCTAGCTATATATCCTAGGGGGGGGGGGGGGGTTAAATAGGACTATGCCAAATTTAAAATAATACCAGCTGAATTAAACAATAAGATAGCCTTATAAAGAAATAAATAAAAGATAGTACTTTTAAATAAATCACAATATAGAAATGTAAAGCAACCTCAATATTCTAGTATTGAGAGGTTGATACAAATGATGTTCTAAGGATAACCTTGCACCATAAAAACCAAGGGTTTATGGCAGGACAACCTTACTAGAACGGTTTAAGTATCAATATCTCAAACTGAAGAGGAATAAAGGAAATAGTAACATTTGAAATTCTAAACTATTACAACATTCCCACAATGCTTGAAATGTAAATATTACAACATTTACAGCCACACATACATTCCACAACTTTGAATGATAAAGGATATAGAAATTAAATAAACATTCAAACCACAAGACAAAAATTATAGTGGTTCGTCTATGTGTTCACTAACTGTTAAACAACAGCCACACAGCTTGCTACTCCACTCCTAATATCCTCACACAGGGGATATCAGTGTTCATTATGAAAATAGGTTTCACAGGTTCACATAAAACCTTCACAATTGTTCTTTCAAATGGGCTTACACAATTCAAAAACCCCACTTTCTGAGTTTTCTAGCTCTCCTCAGATAACCAATACAATGAGATTTTTTTGGCTCAATCTCAAATGAAATCAAAAGCAAAGAAAATTTACACAAATGTAAAATACCTGGATTTCTCCTTTTGTAGCAGCCGGAAGAACCAATTGGAGTAGAAGTTTGAATATAGAAGTTCAATTGTCCAATACTCACTTTGAAATGGGTCTAGGTTCTAAATGATTTTAAATTAAACCAGTTGGGCTAGCTCTATTTGATTTTGATTCCAAGAAGAATGAATGCAGAAATTTCTCTTTTCAATTCAGATTGGAATACAGAAACAAAATCAAATTGACAAAGCTAACAAAAGAGAATATTAAATATGCACAACGTAGCTTAAAAATTACCACAAACTTATCTCAGAATGAAGCCATGAATTTTACTTGAATTTGGATATGAAACTTTGAAAATAGAGTTCTGTTTATAGAGGTAGAAATCGCGTCTACGACTGGTTGAGTGGCCACCACGACTGGTCGTAGGTCGAACTGCATTTTGAAATTTTAAGCGCGATCAAATAAAACTATTCCACGACTGGTCATGACCAACCCACCACTGGTCGTGAGGAACCAAGAATGGTTGCTGGAGTTTGAGTTGTAGCTGCAGGACTGGTCGTGAATGAGTCAACACTGTTCCTACGACCGATCGAGGAGACTCCAGGACTGGTCGAAGCTCAACCAAAAAATTCTAAAATTTTGTAACAACTTAGGACTGGTCCTAGAATTTCTTGGACTGGTGGAGCCAGCTCTAGGACTAGGCGAACAGAGTCCAGGACTAGTCTTAGAATAGACCAAACAATTATAAAAAGATTCAATTTAAATTATGTATACAAAATGACCTACCCTAAGGCCAATTTAAGGTCATTCATACCTTAAATGTGAAGTATGGACATTGAATCTTCATTTCTTCAGATGATAGTTGACCTTTTGAAGATCGTGAAGCTTGAGATCTCTATAAGTGATGTAGCATTGAAGTTGAGATCTTCTAGAGCTTGAATTACACTTCATCTTGAGTTGTACACTTACTTGAGTCTTGAACATGATCACTTCTTTCGTTGTTGCTTGTACTTGCATTTCTTGAAATGATTTGAAGTAGTTATTCGTTCTTGACTTGAAGCAAAGATGTAGTGTCTTGAACATATAAATCAACATGCTACACAAGACATAGATAATGTTTTTGGCACCACAAAATTTGACAACCAAAGGAATAAGAAACCATAGCACTTACAATCTCCCCCATCGTCAAATTTGTGACAAAACATGCATAGCAACAATATGATTAATATGAACAAAGAATCATGCACCAGATATAAAAGTAAACTAGTTACAGCCTGATTAACGAATCATGCACCAGTTGTCATTCACAAATTCTTCATTATTTACTCCCCCTGAGTAGCACACATATCCATAAAAATTATGCTACTCCCCCACAATCCATATACATTCCATATTTATCACTCAAAAACATATTCTCCCCCTTTTTGTCACAATATGACAAAGGAAGAAAGGAATAAATGAAAGTGGAAGACCAATAAAAGAGTAATAAAGGAGTTAAATAGACAAAAGATATATAAGCAAATTCAAAGTGCATATATCATAAACCAGTATAATCCAGAGTAAGTCTAGCACACACTAAAAGAAACCAAAATAGTCTAACAGTTATTACAGACCAATAAATAAAAACATTTAATCAGATTCTGATGAAAGAGCAGGTATGCTAGGATCAAGTTGATGAAGGCCCTTGTTTAAACGCATAAGATACTTGCGCATATATTTAAATTGTAAATCATAGGCAACATTCATGTTCTCAACCTTCTCCTCAAGTGCACGAGGATGAGCATCAAAATCAGATAACTCATAGTCAGGATCATTAGTAGAATCTAATTCAATTTCATCAAAAATGTCATCCATATTTATGTCATCAGGAGGAAGATCGCCAACTTCTTCTTCATCCCCTGCTTCAGCACCACCACCACTAACATCTCTTTAGCTAGGAGCCAATTCCAATTTCATCTTATTTATATTAGAATTGTTAAAAATAAGATTATGAATAGGAGCCTCTTCAACAGGCATAACAACTAGCATGTGAGAAGCTAACACAGTCATAAGATAACCAAATGGAATATCACTGTGTCCTGGATGGAGACGAAACTGAATGATGAAATGACATTTTAAAAAGGCAGACAAACTTTAGTACCAGTGAAGATAGAATACAAAACTCGAACCATAAATGAAGTCAGTTCTGTTTTGTTACTAGAACACGGATACAAATTTGAAGTAAAGATTCTGTGGAGAACCCTGTATCTGGGTAACAAATACTTTGAAGGGAGCGCATTCCCTTTATGAGTCCATTAAACATTCATATTGCATAAATCTCTAGTTAACATATGTTTTTTTTGTTTTCGATGATTTTTCAACTAGAGTTTGAATAGGAATACCCTCGTCATACTAGAATAGTTGAAGGACCACGGGATAGTTGAAGGACGAGAGGAAGACGGACCAGGGGAAGTTTTCTTTTTCCCTCTAGAATCCATTTGCAATAGAAAAATCAAAGAACCAAGAAGATGCAAAATTATAGAGTGGGGTTTACTAAGATCAGAGTTTTCAAAAGAAAACCCCAAAATTGCAATGAATCACAAAATAAATTACTCCAAGAGTGAAAATGAAGTAATATAGACTAAAATCTACAAGAAAGACATAAATGATGCACTAACCTTGAGGAATCAGATAGTTGGGTACGACTAGTCGTGTTACGGCCTATTGGAGAAGAAATAGGAAATGAGGAAGATGAGTTTTTTCTCAAATTTTAAGAGATCCAGTGCGCTACACGACTGGTTGAGGACGGTTCTCGATCGGTCGTACCACGACTGGTTGAGGACCGTTCTCGATCGGTCGTACCACGACTGGTCGAGCACGTCCTTGACTGGTCGTGAACCAACAAAAAATGCATTTTTCATCAAAATTTAAAATTTAAACCAATAAATTATCAAATATATATATATACTATAATACACACATGCATGAATAATCAATTTAAATTTCACATACCAAGATCAAATTTCAATTTATTAAACCTACTTTTGTCGAGCGGTTTAGTGAAAATGTCAGCAAGTTGAGTCTCGGTCGGAATGTATTCCAATGAAATAATTTTTTCTTCCACTAATTCATGAATGTAATGAAATCTAATGTCAATGTGTTTAGTATGAGAATACTGAATTAGATTTTTAGAAATATTTATTGCACTGGAATTATCACAATATAAAACCATTGAATCTTGTGCAATTCCATAATCGCTTAACATGTGTTTCATCCAAACAAGCTGAGTACATACATTTCCAGCTGTGATGTATTCAGCCTCAGTAGTAGAAAGCGATATAGAACTTTGTTTCTTACTAAACCAAGAAATTAAACAATTTCCATTATAGAAACAACCACCACTGGTTGACTTTCTATCATCGATATTACCAGCCCAATCAGCATCTGAGTACCCCGCCAACTGAACACTAGTATCATATGGATACCAGAGACCCAAATTAGTAGAACTTACGACATATCGTATAATCCGCTTAACAATAGTTAGATGAGACTCTTTGGGTCAAACTGATATCTAGCGCAAATTCCAACACTCAAAGCAAGATCAGGTCTACTAGTAGTTAAATAAAGCAAACTACCAATCATACTGTGATATATTTTAGGATCTACGTTTTTACCTGTAGAGTCTTTTGAGAGTCTTAATGTTGTACTCATAGGAGTATCAAAATTCTTACCATTCTCAAATCTGAACTTTTTAATTAAGTTCAAAGCATATTTGGTTCGAGAAATAAAAATACCATCAGGTTATTGTTTTACTTGCAACCCTCGGAAATAATTTAATTCCCCAACCATGCTTATTTCGAACTTAGATTTCATTAAATCTGCAAACTCAACAGTCATGTTAGTACAGGTAGATCCATAAATAAAATCATTAACATAAATTTACACCATTAAGATATGATCGTTATGTTTCTTAACAAAAAAATTCTTATCAACACTTCCCATTAGAAAATTATGACTTAGTAAAAACTTATTCAATTTTTCGTAACATGCCCTGGGAGCTTGTTTCAAACCGTAGAGAGCCTTTTTAAGGTGATAGACATGATCAGTGTTCTTAGGATCTTTAAAATCTATTGGTTGTTCAACATAAACTTTTTCATGCAGATCACCATTTAAGAAGGCACTCTTTACATCCATTTGATAAATTTTGAATTTTCTAAAGAACGCAATGGATATGAATAGTCTGATTGATTCAAAATGAGCTACTGGGGCAATCGATGCCTTCAATTTGAGTGTACCCTTGTACAACCAGTCTAGCCTTGTTTCGAATTATATTACCAAGTTCATCAGACTTATTTTTGAAAATCCACTTAGTTCCTATAATGTGTTTATCTTTAGATCTAGGAACAAGATACCAAACATCATTTCTCACAAATTGGTTAAGTTCTTCTTGCATAGCTACTATCCAGTTTTCGTCAGTAAGAGCTTCTTTTACGTTAGCCGATTCTATCTAAGATGTAAAGCACACATAATTACATGTCTTCTAGTTGTCTACAAGTGTGCACACTAGTGAGAGGGTTTCCAAGAATTTGAGTGGTTGGATGATCTTTGACAGTCCTTAGTTTAAAATTAGTTTAATTTGATGAAGTATCTGGTTCGTCAATTAAAAGAACTTCATCATTATCTGAACTTGGGGCAGGTGTATTCAAGCGATCGTCAATGACCACATTGATGGACTATTGAATTACATCGGTCCTCTCGTTGAGTACTCGATATGCACGCCTGTTTAAAGAGTACCCTAAAAAGATACCTTCATCACTTTTAGTGTCAAACTTTCCCAAATTTTCACGGTCATGTAAAATATAGCACTTGCTGCCAAAAACTTAAAATAGTTCATAAGCAGTTTTATTATTAAATTTACTTGTATAAACCCGGTTGATTATATAGCAGACAGTATTTACGGCTTCAGCCCAAAGATTTTTAGGGAGATTCATACTATTCAACATTACATTAGCCATTTCTTGAAGCACTCTATTTTTTCTTTCAACAATTCCATTTTGTTGTGGTGTTTTGGGTGCAGAGAATTCATGAGATATTCCCTGATCGCAACAAAATTTCTCAAAACTGCTATTTTCAAATTCTGATCTATGATCACTATGGATCTTACTAACTTGAGAACCTTTTTTAATTTGGATCCGTTTGAGAATCCTTTTTACTTCATCAAAGGTTTCTGATTTATCTCTTAAGAAGGTGACCCAAGTAAATCTGGTATAATCATCCATGATCACTAGTATGTATTTTTTGCCACATTGACTCTCCGTCCTGGTTGGTCCTACAAATCCACGTGGAGAAGTTCGAGCATTTTTTATGTGACATTAGAGTTCACCTTTTTTGTGAGAACTCCTATTTTGCTTGCCAATCTGGCATTCGCCACATATTTTATCTACTTTTTGAAGTTTAGGTAGACCTCTTATTAGTTCTCTTTTGCTCAATCTATAGAGATTACGACAGTGTACATGTCCAAGGCATTTATGCCATAACTCGGTCTCATCGGTATGGACCATGTAACACAATTGATTAGATGAGCTATAATCACTTACGATGTAGCAGTTTTCAGAAGTTCTTCGACCAGTTAATATTACAGAACTATTTTTGTTTGATATTTCACACCCTAGGTTAGAAAATTTAACACTATTATTTTTATCGCATATTTAAGAAATGCTTAACAAGTTATATTTTAAACCTTCAACGTACAAAACATTCTCAAAGAAGGGGAGGTTAGAAAGTTGAACCGTACCTTGGCCAATAATCTTGCAGTTGCTACCATCACCAAATGCGACTGAACCATCAGTCATGTCTTTAAGAGTGGTGAACAGACCTTTGTCAGAAGTCATGTGCCTGGAGCATCCACTGTCTAGGTACCATTTTGAATGGCTTGAAGCTTTGAAAGCCATGTCGGCAACCAAGCAAGTAACCTTAGGAACCCATTTCATAACTGTTTTGGGTTTAGGAGTATAGTTGGTCCTCTTATATTTGTAGTTGTTGTAAGAATGACCCACTGCGTTAGATTTTAAGAGCTCAAGTAGATCAACTATTTTCTCAGCTAAAGGGTTTCGGTTCTGATTTTTATAGTTGATACAATTACTTTTAGTTTTCAAATATTGAAAAGTTTTAGCATTTTTAGAAAAAATTTGATTAGAACTTTTCTCTTTTGAGTTTGAGGACTCTCCTTTTACAAACTTAGGAAAAGTATTCTTCTGTTTGGGAGGAACATTTTTAGCGTAGCCCAAACCAGATCAGTTGCCACATTTTGTTGATCCAGACAAAAGTGTTTCTAACTTTGGATCACCCTGGGCATACCTCCATGTATCCTTTAAACTCAAAAGTGAAGAGATTTCAAGTTTAAGTTTTTCATTTTCAGATTTTAGATTTTCAATATGGGATGTTTTAAATTCTAAATTGCATTTACATTTTTCAAAACAATCTAAAATATGGGATTTTTCTAAACAAGAGTTTCAAAATTTTCTTTAAGCTTTGAAAACTTTTCTTTCTAAAGTTTAAGTTTAACAGCAATTTTACAGCTTTCCTTGTATAGGGCATTGTAAGCATCTTGAAGATCATCTTTATTTTCATGATCACTATTCAGATTTTCTTCACTAGTAGAATCATCATGATATGAAAAGGTGAACTTAGCTAGAGTCATAAGAGCTTTGACTTCATTGCCCGACTCGGTTTTAGAATCTTTTGATTCAGAAGAGGCTTCAGTGCCAGAAGATTCATCCCAAGTAGCCGACATTCCTTTCTTTTTTAGGTTTGTCCTTTTTAGGACACTTGTTTGCTAAATGCTCATATTCTTGGCAGTTGTAACATTGACTATCTTTTAAAGATTTCCAAGTTTTAGATTTAAATTTAGATCTTTTCTTATCATTTGCTTTTTGAAAGTCAACCCACTTTTTACTTTTGAAAATCTTATAAAACTTTTTCGCTAAGAGAGCCATATCATTTTCAGAATTTTCTTGAGAAATACATTTGGAAGACTTAAGGGCAATAGATTTACCTTCAGGAGCTTTAACATTTAACTCGTAGGTTTGTAAAGACCCAACTAGTTCTTCTACCCTCATATTGTCCATATCACGAAGTTCCTGGATCGCAGTCACCTTTGAGTTGAACCGTTCAGGTAGTGAGCGTAGTATCTTTACACACACTTTACTTTCTGGGATTTTATCGCCAAGACCCCACATAGAGTTCACAATGTCATTCAGTCTAGTATAGAAGTCCATAACATTTCATTTTCTTCTATATGTATTTCCTCAAATTTAGTTATGAGGATTTGGACTTTAGACTTCTTGACAATTGTTATTTGCCCCTTTGGTTGTCAAATTTAGTGGTGCCAAAAACACAATCTATGTGTGGTGCCAAAAACACAATCTGTGTCTTGTGTAGCATGTTGGTTTGTGTGTTCAAGTCACTGCATCAATGTTATAAGCTAAGAATGGTGATTTACTTCAAGAAATTCAAGTTAAAGTTCCTTGGCTACTTCTGCAAGTTTCACAAGAGCTACATCTAAAGGCATGTTCTTATTCAAGTCACAAGTACAACTTAAGACTAGAGTACAAGATGAAGTCCAAACTTAAGAAAATCTCAAGTTCAAGCTACATCAGAGATCTCAAGCTTCACAATCTTCAAAGGTCATCCATCTTTATAAGAAGTGTAGACTCAATGTCCATACTTCCCATTTAAGGTTTGCATGACCTTAGTTTGACTTCAAGGTAGGTCATTTTGAATACATAATTCATATGGAATATTTTTATAAGTGTTTGGTCTGTTCTAAGACCAGTCCTGAACTCTATTCGACTAGTCCTAGAACTGGCTCGACCAGTCTAAGAAATTCTAAGACCAGTCCTAAGTTGTTGCAAATTTTTAGAATTTTTTGGTTGAGCTTTGACCAGTCCTGGATTTTGCTCGACCAATCGTGGGAATAGTGCCGACTCATTCACGACCACTCCTGCAGCTACACCTCAACCTCTAACAACTATTCTTGGTTTCTCACGACTAGTCGTAGGATGGTCACGACCAGTCGTTGAGGCCTCAAGACCAGTCGTGGACACCTTAAGACCAGTCTCAGAATGGCTTTATCTGATCGCGCTTAAAATTTTAAAACATAGTTCGACCTACAACCAATCGTGATGGCCACACGACCAGTCGAAGATGGAATTTCTGCAACTATATATAGAACATGAATTTTAGAGTTTTTCAAGAATCCAATTCACGTAAAATTAAGGCATCACTCTAAGATAGTTTGTGTTAATTTAATATACGCTGAGCATATTTCATATTCTCTTTTGTTAGCTTTATTTATTTGATTTTATTTTTGCATTCCAATCTAAATTGAAAAGATGAATTGTTGTATTCCTTCTTCTTGGAATCAAAATCAAATAGAGCTAGCCCATTTGGTTTAATTTAAAATCAATTAGAATTTAAAACCATATCAAAGTGAGTATTGGACATTTGAACTTCTATATTCGAACTTCTACTCCGATTGGTTCTTCTGGGCTACTACAAAAGGAGAAATCTAGGTATTTTATATTTATTTAAATATTTTATGCTTTTGGTTTTTGTTTGAGGTTAAGCCAGATAAATCTCAATCTTGTGGTTATCTGAGGAGAGTCAGAAAACTCAGAAGTGGGGTTTTTGAATTTTGTAAGCCCATTTGAAAGACACAATTATGAAGGTTTTAGGTGAACCTATGAAACCTATTTTCATAGTAAACGCTGATATCTCCTGTGTGAGGATATTAGGAGTGGAGTAGTAAGCTGTGTGGCTGTTGTTTAACAGTTGGTGTATAAATAGGTGACCCACTATAATTCCTTGTGTTTTGTGGTTTGAATGTTTATTTAATTTCTATCCTTTATCATTCAAAGCTGTGGAATGTATGTGTGGATGTGAATGTTGTAATATTTACATTTCATGCATTGTGGGAATGTTGTAATAGTCTAGAATTTAGGTTCTCGCTATTTCCTTTATTTCCTTTTAATTTGAGTTTTGATATTCAAATTGTTCTAGTAAGGCTGTCCTGCCATAAACCCTTGGTTTTTATGGTGTAAGGTTGTCCTTAGAACAACATTGGTATCGACCTCCCTATTTTAGTGCTTTACATTTCAGTACTGTGATTTGTTTAAAGTTCTATCTTTCAAGGCTATCTTATTATTTTAAATTTCACTGTTAAAGTTTTAATTTGGCATAGTCCTATTCACCCCTCCCCCCCCCCCCCCTCTAGGACATATAGTTAGGCCTTTTTAAGTGGTATCAAATCCTAATAGCTTGTTTTAATTATTATTATTTAGATTTATTTCCTGAGCTAATCGATCTAAGCTATTGATAAGATGTCAAATTTTGATTGCCTTTCAGTCACTAGGCCTCCACCATTTGATGACTCCAACTATGCCTATTGGAAAACCAAAATGAAGATTTTCCTCAAACTAATGGATGAGAGTGTGTGGCAAGTCATAGTGACTAAATGCATCCCTCCTACCACTAAAGTGACTGGTATCGATGGATTAAAATCAATGAGAATATCACCCTATTTTTCTTAGACCACACTTCAGAAAAGTGAGAGTAGTGCCAATGCAAAAGCACTAAATGCAATTACTTGCGCACTATCACCGGATGAGTTCAAAAGAATTATATCCTGTGATACTGCAAAGTAAGCTTGGGAAATTTTAGAAATGACACACGAGGGTACATCAATTGTCAAAAAGTCTAAAGTCCAAATCCTCACAACTACATTTGAGGAAATACATATGGAGGAAAATAAAATGTTCATGGACTTTTATAGAAGACTAAATGACATTGTCAACTCTATGTGGGGTCTTGATGATAAAATCCTAGAATGTAAAGTGTGTGCAAAGATACTACGCTCACTACCTGAACGGTTCAACTCAAAGGTGACTGCGATCCAGGAACTTTGTGATACCGACAATATGAGGGTAGAAGAATTAGTTGGGTCTTTACAAACCTATGAGTTAAACCTTAAAGATCCTAAAGGTAAATGTATAGCCCTTAAGTCTTCCAAATGTATTTCTCAAGAAAATTCTGATTTTGAAAATTCTAAAGATGATATGGCTCTCTTAGCGAAAAAGTTTTATAAGATTTTCAAAAGTAAAAAGAGAGTTGACTTTCAAAAATCAGATGATAAGAAGAGATCTAAATCTTGAAAATCTTTGAAAGATAATCAATGTTACAACTGCCAAGAATATGGGCATCTAGCAAACAAGTGTCCTAAAAAGGACAAACCTAAAAAGAAAGGAATGTTGGCTACTTGGGATGAATCTTCTGGCACTAAAGCCTCTTCTGAATCAGAAGATTCTAAAACCGAGTCAGGCAATGAAGTCAAAGCCCTTATGACTCTAGCCAAGTTCACTTTTTCAGATCATGATGATTCAACCAGTGAAGAAAATCTAAATAGTGATCATGATAATGAAGAAGATCTTCAAGATGCTTATAATGCCCTATACAAGGAAAGTTGTAAGATTGCGATGAAACTTAAGCTTTAAAAAAAAAGGTTTTCAGGGCTTAGAGAAATATTTGAGTCTCTTATTTTAGAAATATCTCATATTTCAGATTGTTTTGAAAAATGCAAATGTGATCTAGACTTCAAAACCACCCCTATTGAAAATCTGAAATCTGAAAATGATAAACTTAAACTTGAAGTCTCTTCCCTTTTGATTTTAAAGGATACATGGAGGTATGCCCAAGGTGATCCAAAATTAGAAAAACTTTTAACTGGATCAAGAAAATGTGGCGACCGATCCGGTTTGGGCTGCGATAAAAATATTCCTCCTAAACAGAAGAATATTCCTCCCAAGTTTGTGAAAGGAGAATCCTCTAACTCAAAAGAGAAAAGTTCAAGTCAAAAGTTTTCTAAAAATGTTAAAACTTTCCAATCTTTCAAACCTAAAGGTAATCATACCAATTACAAAAATCAAAACCGAAACCCTTTAGGTGAAAAAATAGTCGATCTACTTAAGGAGCTCTTAAAATCTAACTCAGTGGGTCAGTCTTACAACATCTACAAACATAAGAAGACCAACTATACTCCTAAACCGAAAATAGTTACAAAATGAGTTCTTAAGGTTACCTGCTTGGTTGCCCACACTGCATTTAAAGCGACAAGCCATATAAAATGGTACCTTGATAGTGGGTGCTCCAAGCATATGACAGGTGACAAGGCTTTATTCACCGACTTTAAAGATATGACTAATGGGTCAGTCACATTTGGTGATGGTAGCAACTGCAAGATTATTGACCAAGGTACGGTTCAACTCTATAACCTTCCCTTATTTAAGAATGTTTTATATGTTGAGGGGGTAAAACACAACCTGTTAAGCATATGTCAAATATGCGATAACAATCATAGCGTGAGATTTTCTAATCGAGGTTGTGAAATTTTAAAGAAAAAGGGTTCAATAATATTAACTGGTCGCAGGACTTCTGAAAACTGCTATATTGTAAGCGATGATAGATCATCTAATCAATCGTGCTACATGGTCCATAGTAATGAGACAGAATTTTGGCATAAATGCCTTGGATATGTACACTACCGTAATTTATACAGATTGAGCAAAGGAGAACTAATAAGAGGTCTACCTAAACTTCAAAAAGTAGAAAAAATATGTGGTGAATGCTAGATTGGCAAACAAACTAGGAGTTCTCACAAAAAGGTGAACTCCAATACCACATCAAGACCACTCGAGCTACTCCATATGGATCTTGTAGGACCTACCAGGACAGAGAGTCGATGTGGCAAAAAATACATACTAATAATCGTGGATGATTGTACCAGATTCACATGGGTAGCCTTCTTGAGAGATAAATCAGAAACCCTTGAAGTAAAAAGGATTCTCCAACGTATCCAAACTGAAAAAAGTTCTCAGGTTTGTAAGATCCATAGTGATCATGGATCTGAGTTCAAGAATAGCAGTTTTGAAAAATTTTGTAGCGATCAGGGAATATCACATGAATTCTCTGCACCCAAAACACCTCAACAAAATGGAATTGTAGAGAGAAAAAATAGAGTGCTTCAAGAAATGGGAAATGTAATGCTGAATAGTATGACGCTCCTTAAAAACCATTAGGCTGAAGCCGTAAATACTGCGTGCTATATTATCAACCAAGTTTATATTTGTAAATCTAGTACTAAAACTTCTTATGAAATGTGGTTCGATTAAAAGCCCACTGTCAAATACTTTCGAGTTTTTGGCAGTAAGTGCTATATTTTACGTGACCGTGAATATTTGGGGAAATTTGACATTAAAAGTGATGAATGTATATTTTTAGGGTATTCTTTAAACAGTCGTGCATATCAAGTATTGAACAAAAGGACCGGTGTTATTCAAGAGTACATCAATGTGGTCATTGAAAATCACTTAAATACACCTGCCCTAAGTTCAGATAATGATGAAGTTCTTTTAATTGACAAACCAGATACTTCATCAAATCAAACTAATTTTGAACTAAGGATTGTTAAAGATCATCCAACCACTCAAATTCTTGGAAATCCTCTCACTGGTGTGCGTACTCGTAGAAAAATAGAAGACATGTAATTACGTGTGCTTTACATCCCAGATTGAACCGGCTAATGTAAAAGAAGCTCTTTCTGATGAAATCTGGATAGTTGCTATGCAGGAAGAACTTAATCAATTTGTTCGAAATGATGTCTGGAATCTTGTTCCTAGACCTAAAGATAAGCATATTATCGAAACAAAGTGGATTTTCAAAAATAAATTTGATGAACTTGGTAATATTATTCGAAACAAGGCAAGACTGGTTGTACAAGGGTACACTCAAATAGAAGGCATTGATTATGATGAAACCTTTGCCCCAGTTGCTCACCTTGAATCAATCAGACTATTCATATCCATTGCTTTCTTTAAAAAAATTAAAATTTATCAAATGGATGTAAAGAGTGCCTTCTTAAATGGTGATCTACATGAAGAAGTGTATGTGGAACAACCAACGGGTTTTGAAGACCCTAAGAACACTGATATGTCTATCGGTTTAGAAAGACTTTTTACGGTTTGAAACAAGCTCCCAGGGCATGGTACAAAAAATTGACTAAGTTTTTACTAAGTCATAATTTTCTAATGGAAAGCGTTGATAAAACTCTGTTTGTTAAGAAACATAATGATCATATCTTAATGGTTCAAATCTATGTTGATGATATTATTTATGGATCTACTTGTGCTAACATGACTGTTGAGTTTGCAGATTTAATGAAATCTAAGTTCGAAATGAGTATGGTTGGGGAATTGAATTATTTCCTAGGGTTGCAAGTAAAACAATAACCTGATGACATTTTTATTTCTTAAACCAAATATGCTTTGAACTTGATTAAAAAGTTCAGATTTAAGAATGGTAAGATTTTTTATACTCCTATGAGTACAACCTTAAGACTCTCAAAAGACTCTACAGGTAAAAATGTAGATCCTAAACTGTATCGTAACATGATTGGCAGTTTACTTTACTTAACTGGAAGTAGACCTGATATTGCCTTAAGTGTTGGTATTTGTCGTAGATATCAGTCTAATCCTAAAGAATCTCATCAACTGCTGTTAAGCGGATTATGCGATATGTTGTAAGTTCTACTAATTTAGTTTTTGGTATCCATATGATAGTAGTGTTCAATTGGCTGGGTATTCAGATGCTGATTGGGCTGGTAATATTGATGATAGAAAGTCAACCAGTGGTGGTTGTTTCTATATTGAAAATTGTTTAGTTTCTTGGTTTAGCAAGAAGCAAAGTTCTGTATCGCTCTCCACTGCTGAGGCTGAATACATTGCAGCTAGAAATGCATGTACTCAGCTTGTTTGGATGAAACGTATGTTAAGCGATTATAGAATTGCACAGGAATCAATGATATTATATTGTGATAATTCCAGTGCTATAAATATTTCAAAAAATCCAATTCAGCATTCACATACCAAGCACATTGACATTAGGTATCATTACATTTGTGAATTAGTAGAAGAAAAAATAATTTCTTTAGATTACATTCCGACTAAGACTCAACTTGCTGACATTTTCACTAAACCACTCGACAAAAGCAGGTTTAATAAATTAAAATTTGATCTTCGTATGTGCAATTTAAATTGATTATTCATGCATATGTGTATCATAGTGTATATAGATTTGATAACTTATTGGTTTAAATTTTAAATTTTTATGAAAAATACATATTTTTGTCGGTACTCGACCAGTCGAAGAAGTGCTCGACCAGTTATGGTACGACCGGTTGAGAACAGTCCTCGATTAGTCATGTAGTGAGCTGGACCTTTTTAATTTGGGAAAAAATCTCATCTTCCTCATTTCCTTTTTCTTCTCCAACGGGCATAAGCACGACCAGTCGTACCCAACCGTTTGATTCATCAAGGTTAGTGCATTTTTTTTATCAATCTTATAGATTCAAGTTCTATTCTCTTCATTCTTGTCATTTGAGTACTTGTTTTCAAGCTTTGTTGAGATTTTGGGATTTTTCTACTTCATTTACTGATCTTAGAAAACCCATCTCTACTTCCTTTGTGATTTCTTGGTACTTTGGTTTTCTTTAAGTAAATGGATGTTAAAAGGAAAAAGAAAATTGTCCATGGTCGATCATCCTTTAGATCAGCTCTTATTACTCAGCGCCATCTTCGATCACTCAAAGATGATCCCGCACATGTACGAGATTTGCGTATGCATAATGTCATTGTTGAAAAAGCTGTGTTTATTGATCAGATTGCTCCTTTTGGTATCCTTCCTCTTCTCCAATCTGTAGGTTGGGATAACATCCTACATTGTGGTGGGCCTGCATACCAATCCACTGCACAGGCTATGTGTGCATGTATCTCTGAATTTTCATCTGATAATTTAACTTTTAATATTGATACTAGAGAAGGTCCATTTACAGTAGACCGTCATCTGATTGCAGATCTAATGGAAATACCTGTTAATGATGAGGGCATCCCTATTCATATTTTAATGGAAAAACCTTCAGAATCAGAAAAACGGATGTTAACCAGAGATTTATGTAATATGGACGTTCAATGGACTCATAAAGGAAATGTGCTCCCCACAAAGTATTTGTTACCTAAATATAGAGTTCTCCATAGAATTTTTATTTCAAATGTGTATTCTCATTCTGGTAACAAAACAGAACTAACTTCCTTTATGGTTTGAGTTTTTCATTCTATCGTCACTGGTACTAAAGTCTGTCTGCCTTCTTTCATATGTCATTTCATCATTCAACCTCGTCTCCATCTAAGACAGTGATATTCCATTTGCGTATCTTATGACTGTGTTAGCTACTCACATGCTAGTTGCTATGCCTATCGGAGAGGCTCCTATTCATCATCTTTTGTTTAATAATTCTAATTTAAATAAGATGAAGTTGGAATTGACACCTGGTTAAAGAGATGTGGGTGGTGGTGGTGCTGAAGCATGGAATGATGAAGGTGGAGATCTTCCTCCTGATGATATCAATATGGATGATATTTTTGATGAGATTGAATCAGATTCTACAAATGATCCTGACTATGAGCCATTTGAGTTTGATGCTTGTCTTCGTGCTCTTGAGGAGAAGGTAGAGAACATGAATGTTGCCAATGATTTGCAATTTAAATATACACGCAAGTATCTTAGGCGTTTAAACAAGGGCCTTCATCAAATTGATCCTACCATAGCTGCTCCCTCTTCAAGATCTAATTAAATATTTTAATCTTTGGTCTGTAATAACTTTTATACTACTGTTGTTGGTGTGTGGACTTTGATTTTACTTCAGTTTGTATGACTGACGTTTGATTCAGCTGGTTATTGCTATGTGAACTTTGAATTTTCTTATTTTTTCTTACATATCTTAACTCGTTATTCCTGTCATTACTCTCTTATTGGTCTTCCACTATGATTTCGTTCTTTCTTCCTTTGTCATTTTGTGAGAAAAAGGGGGAGAATAATTTAATGGTTATATGGATTGTGGGGGAGAATATAGATTGTCGGGGAGTAGAGTAAGTTTTTTTTTATGAAGGATTTATGTTTACTACTCATGTAACGCCCTGAAAATCGGGGGTCGAGTGTAACTCAACTCCCGAGTTCCAACGCATCACTTATGCAACATATTTAATGATGTTTGAATGTTGTCTATGTTAGAGCAATAAACATGAATGAGATTATACCAAAACAGTAATTCATACTCCAGATTAATTGTATAAAAGCAAGCGGAAGACTGAACTGTATATATATGTATGTAAAGAAACAAAATAAACGTTTCATTCTCCAGAGTATGAATCCATCTGAGTCTCCATATACATGTCTGGTTATAATCAAAATGTCAAAAATAAACTAGGTACAATCCCTGTAAAACTCGTCGGTCCTGGCAACCTAGCCGAAGCCGCCAGAGAACTGTATATACGAGAACTCCTCCTAGTCCTCGTCATAATCAGGTTCCGCCTCCAGAGTCGTCGACTCGCCTAAACCTGAGACAGAGTCTGGTTGGTGTGCGCAACACCGTCCCGTAACGTGGGAGTGAGTAGCTAACTCAGTGGAACAATAAGACATAAGTTATCATATTATCAATACAGTCAAGCAGTAATGATAAAGCAGTAAATCAAACACTCTTAGTTACTCTGATTAATGCAAGTATGAATGCAGGTATGATGGATGCCCTCACCGACATACTCCCTCATGCGACACCATCTCATGTTCGCGGCATGCTTACATCCCACAGTGCTCCACATCTTCCAGGCACATGCGATGCATGATGAGTATGATTACCAAGTTTTTAATTAATCCATTTCAAACAGCAGGGTTGGGAAACTAAGGTACCCCCCTTGTATCATTCCCAAACATGATCCATTCTAGGGTCGTCAGTCCTAGTTAATATCAGACGATGGTATATTTTCTAGGTCACTACAGAGGCTGCCAGGGCTGTTACGTACAAAGGTTGCACCACTCCCCCATCACCCCTTAAACGATTCATCACTATACAGAAACAGGCCTAGTTCATACTCTATATATCACGGCGAACCCTAAGGCGCACTGCGACTTCAGAATATGCTCGCGGTCACTACAAAGGGCTGCCAGGGCTGTTACGCACAAAGGTTACACCACTCCCCCATCACCTTATCAATGTAGGCCGACAGCGCGAATATAGTGTCCCATACCACCATAATCAGCTCACGAGTTAAGTTGCTCACTGGTCACTATGGGGAGGCACGTAGCCTCAGCGTAGGCCAACAGCTCGACCACGGTGTCCCATACCACCATGCTCGGCTCATGAGTCTTAGCGGATCAAGGTACCATGGTTAACGGGATTTTCACTGATAAGTTTGGTACCCTAGGTTCAAACATTAGCGACCAAACATGGTGAACATACATAAGACACACGGGTTACTTGACGTGTTCGGCTGGCTCGAGCGCACAACAAGTTGGGCGATATGAAGCGCAGAAGCACCTCGTGTAGCCAACCACTATCGCCAACCGAAGTACGACACGGGTTCGCCAACACATCATGTGTGGCGAAACGAATCTCAACCACAATTCCAAGTCTGATACCGGATGCCTGGACTATGGACATAGTCCCAAGCTCAATCAATTCCTAACCATAACATTTGAAGTACAGTATGATAAACAAGGTAATTCAAGAACGCTAGCAATCATGTTATAAAGCATGTCATAAAGCATGTTAATAAACAAGTTACAAAGCATGTTCAAAAGCATGTTGTAAAGCACTATACAAATAGGGATACAAATACATATATTTCATAGGTGAGTGGTTAGAGTAAATAACCACATGGAGGGTATCATATGTGGCTCTAAAGTAGTTGAGAATCCCATCTCAACACCTACCTAAGGTTCTAACACTTAAGCACTTACATTCATAAACAATTTTTACAAACACTTGGAATGCACTTTTTCAACATACATGATGTATGTTAGAGGAAAGTGCACTAGGGCTGTCCCTTCACCAAACTAGTATTTTATATGTATACATCATATTCATACAACAAATAATCATGATAATTACATCAGCAAATTTTATACATATAGGGTATTTTCTAGGATACCCAATTTCAACATACATAGTGTTTACAAGGGAACTTGTAATACGGCGATTCTTTTCGCCACGCAATTAATTTATACGCACCTAATATATTTATACAACAATTAATCATGACAAACACATCGCTAAAATATACACGTATATGGTACTTCTTACAATACCGTATTTCTACATACATGGTGTATATTAGTAAACATGTATTTAGGCGAACCCTTTCGCCAAATGAGTATTTTATCCATACATCATATATCCATACGACAATTAAACATGTCAAATACATTTCCATAAAAAATACGTATACGGTATTTTATACGAATACCTAGAGTATGTGAAAATCCAAATTCTACAATTCTAATCGAAACAGAAAACGGAAAGCACTTTGTACATGTGCAATTGCATGCAGATCATGAATCTACCATTATCTGACATTGAAAGCGTTGAAAACCGCAACTTAACCTAAAGTCCTCACCTTTGCCCTTGGAATCACAACGGATTTGTAAGGTTTGGTGAGCTTCCGTATTCGGGAGTTTTCTTGCATAAAGAGCGGAATCGGTTAGCCTTTTCACAACCTCTAGCCTATCTACTTCAAATCAGACCTAGGGTTAGGGTTTTTCACCTTCAAACGGAGTGGATACCGCCGGGAAAGCGCCTGGAAAAAGGCAGTGTAGGCCGTGCGATAATCGAAAGCAGCAGGAAGAAGTTCTCCCACAAATCCCAAGCTCTACTCTCTCTTTTTTTTCTCTCTCTCTCTAGGGTTTTATCCCAAATTCGTATGGCTGTGAGAGGGGCTGTTCTAAGCCTCTTTTATAGCCAAAAACCTCCCCAAAATAGACTCAGGTTCAAGGGTTACTGCTAATATAGGTATTTCGTCACTTTTCCAGCTCAAAAGAGAGGTTCTGGTGGCCCTCTTTGAGCCAAACGTCAGACTTAAGCTCACCACACATAGATCTACGTGGGATTACGTTTTCGACTCGATCGGATTCCCAGATCGCACGTGGCGGACCACTTTCAGTTCAACGGTCAGTGGGCCACGATCCGAAATTCCAAGCACATGTAAATGTTCCTGAAATTTTTCTTAATCCGAGGGTGTAATTTAGTCGATTACGACGGTCTGGTTGCTTATACCGATGCATAGCGAATGGTGTCGATCACTATTCCGATATTTATTTTGTAAAGGGAATAGTGTTTTTCACACTCCTCGCTCAGGATCCAAACGAATGGCCGTGGGACATCAATTTGGACCTAATTTTTGAGATGATAGTCAAGCCCAGCGAGGCGGTCCTAAGTCCTTAACTTTGCATTAATCGGATTTTCGATGTGCGGTCTAGACCTAATACAAAGTTTCAAGTCATTCCCGAGAATAGCCGGGTAATGAGTTTGATCCTAATCTTTAGGGTAACCTAGCGTCGATGATTCTACAAGTTTTGGGTCTTACAGATCGTATTTAAAGCGATCCCAACGGATTTCATGGCTAATTGAGTTTTGCACTTAGTTAACTTTGTTAAATTTCTAAAGGATTTAATCCTAATTGATTTCTGGTCAAGATGGTACTCGAGCCAAAGTACGAAAATTTACAAGTCGTTACAACTCAAGAGGAGTAAGTAATGAAAATTTTATGAATGACAACTGGTGCATGATTCTTTGTGTTCATAATGATCATATTCTTGTTAAGTGTGTTTTGTCACAAATTTGACAAAGGGGGAGATTGTAAGTGCAATTGTTATTTGCTCCTTTGGTTGTCAAATTTTGTGGTGCCAAAAACACAATCTATGTGTGGTGCCAAAAACACAATCTATGTCTTGTGTAGCATGTTGGTTTGTATGTTCAAGTCACTGCATCAATGCTACAAGCTAAGAACGATGATTTACTTCAAGGAATTCAAGTTCCTTGGCTACTTCTACAAGTTTCACAAGAGCTACATCAAAAGGCATGTTCTTGTTCAAGTCTCAAGTACAACTCAAGACTAGAGTACAAGATGAAGTCCAAACTTAAGAAGATCTCTAGTTCAAGCTACATCAGAGATCTCAAGCTTCACAATCTTCAAAGGTCAACCATCTTTATAAGAAGTGTAGACTCAATGTCCATACTTCACATTTAAGGTTTGCATGACCTTAGTTTGACCTTAGGGTAGGTCATTTTGAATACATAATTCATATAAAATATTTTATAAGTGTTTGGTCTATTCTAAGACCAGACCTGAACTTTGTTCGACTAGTCCTAGAACTGGCTCAACCAGTCCAAGAAATTCCAAGACCAGTCCTAAGTTGTTGTAAATTTTTAGAATTTTTTGGTTGAGCTTTGACCAGTCTTGGAGTCTGCTCGACCGGTCGTGGGAATAGTGCCGACTCATTCATGACCAGTCCTGCAGCTACGACTCGAACTCCAGTAACCATTCTTTGTTTCTCACGACCAGTCGTGGGATGGTCACAACCATGTGTGGAGGCATCACGACCAGTCATGGACATTATAAGACCAGTTGTAGAACGGCTTTATCCGATCGTGCTTAAAATTCCAAAATGTAGTTCAACCTACGACCAATAGTGGTGGCCACACGACCAGTCCAAGATGCGATTTCTGCAACTATAAATAGAACACGAATTTCAGAGTTTTTCAAGAATCCAATTCACGTAAAATCAAGGCATCACTTTGAGATAAGTTTGTGTTAATTTAAGCTATGTTGTGCATATTTCATATTCTCTTTTGTTTACTTTATTTATTTGATTTTGTTTCTGCATTACAATCTAAATTAAAAAGAGGAATTGCTGTATTCCTTCTTCTTGGAATCAAAATCAAATAGAGCTAGCCCATTTGGTTTAATTTAAAATTAATTAGAATTTAGAACCATATCAAAGTGAGTATTGGACATTTGAACTTCTATATTTGAACTTCTACTCCGATTAGTTCTTCCGGGCTGCTATAAAAGGAGAAATCCAAGTATTTTACATTTATGTAGATCTTTTATGCTTTTGGTTTTTGTTTGAGGTTAAGCCAGATAAATCTTAATCTTGTGGTTATCTGAGGAGAGCCAGAAAACTCAGAAGTGGGGTTTTTGAATTTTGTAAGCCCATTTGAAAGACACGATTGTGAAGGTTTTAGGTGAACCCGTGAAACCTATTTTCATAGTGAATGCTGATATCCCTTGTGTGAGGATATTAGGAGTGGAGTAGCAAGCTGTGTGGCTATTGTTTAACAGTTGGTGTACACACAGGCGAACCACTATAATTCCTTGTGTTTTGTGGTTTGAATGTTTATTTAATTTCTATCTTTTATCATTCAAAGCTTTGAAATGTATGTGTGGATGTGAATGTTGTAATATTTACATTTCAAGCATTGTGGGAATGTTGTAATAGTTTAGAATTTAATTTCTCGCTATTTCCTTTATTTCCTTTCAGTTTGAGTTTGGATATTCAAATTGTTCTAGAAAGGTTGTCCTGCCATAAACCCTTGGTTTGTATGGTGCAAGGTTGTCCTTAGAACAACATTGGTATCAACCTCTGTATTTTAATGCTTTACATTTCAGCACTGTGATTTTTTTAAAGTTCTATCTTCCAAGGCTATCTTATTCTTTTAAATTCCGTTGTTAAAGTTTTAATTTGGCATATTCCTATTCACCCCTCCCCCCCCCCCCCCTAGGACTTATAGCTAGGCCTTTTCACTTACACTCCTACATTTGTCAAAGGAGAATCCTCAAACTCAAAAGGAAAGGGATTAAAATATAATAATCAAAATAACTTTAAAAATGTAAAAACTTTTCAAGCTTCTAAAATCAATACTAATAATGTCAGCTTTATAAAACAAAACTATAATCCTTTAGTTGAAAAAATCAAGGACATACTCAAGGAGCTTGTCAAATCTAACTTTATTGTGAGAGTTGATAATAATTTTAAGCGAAGGAAAACCAACAGTGCTCCAAAACCAAAAACTACAATGAAATGGGTTCCTAAGATTACTTGTCTAGTTGTCCACACCGCCTTCAAGGCTTCGAGTCAATCAAGGTAGTACCTAGATAGTGATTTCTCAAGACACATGATAGGTGATAGAGATTTGTTCACCAACTACAAAGAAATGACTAATGACTTAGTCACTTTTGGTGATGGAAGCAACTGCAAGATAATTGGCCAAGGTATGGTTCAACTTTTTAACCTTCCTCCTTTTGAAAATGTTTTATTTGTAGAAACACTACAAGAAATAGGATTTTTACTGACGAATTTTTTTCGACGAAAAAAAGGACTTTTACTGACGAAAATTATTTACTTTTACCGATGAAATTGTTATTTAATAGGTAAAAGTCCTTTTTATTGACGAAAATTTTTGTCAGCAATGGCTGTTTTGAATTTTAGAAAAAAAATTCAAAAAATTTACTTTTACCAACAAAATTATAATTTCATACGTAAAAGTCCTTTTCAACGAAGAAAATTTTCGTTGGTACTGGCTGTTTTAAATTTTTGAAAAAAAATATTTCGAAAAATTTACTTTTATTGACGAAATTATAATTTCGTAGGTAAAAGTCCTTATCGACAAAATTTTTTGTCGGTAAAGGCTGTTTTGAATTTTTGAAAAAGAAATTTCAAAAAAATTACTTTTAACGATGAAATTATAATTTCGTAGCTAAAAGTCCTTTGTACCGACAAAAATTTTCGTCGGTAATGGCTGTTTTGAATTTTTGAAAAAATGAAATAAAAAAATTTACTTTTACCGACGAAATTATAATTTCATAGGTAAAAGCCCTTTTTACCGACAAAAACTTTCATTGGTAATGGTTGTTTTGATTTTTTGAAAAAAGTAAAAAATTGAAAATTTTACTTTTACTAACGAAATTTTTATTTCGTAGGAAAAGCTATTTTCTATCAAAAACCGTAGGCAGAAATCCAATACTGTTTTTACCGATGAAAACTATTTTCATCGGTATGTGTTTTTCCCGACGGACATAAACCGTCAGCAAAAATCCAATACAATGTTATTACCGACGAAAACTTTCATCGGTACGTGTTTTTCCCGACGGACCTAAATCGTCAACAAAAATCTGGTACAATGTTTTTATAGCTGAAACTTGTCTTCGTCAGTAAATGTTTTTCCCGACGAACTAAAACCCTCAGGAAAAGGTTCCCGCCACGGACAAAAAATTCTCGCCTTGTCTGAAAACTGACTTTTACTGACGATTAATTTCGTTGCTAATGGTTTTTACCGACGAACAAAAACCGTTGGTGTATGTGTGTGTATATATATATGTAGTTTTTATATTATATGAGTGGAAATTTTATACATATATATATAATTAAAAAGTAATATTTAAATGATTTGTAATATCACATGAAAAAAAATATTGAGAAGTTCAAAAATTTTAACAATTTTTGAGAAAAAAAATTAAAATTGAGAATTTTTGAGATTTTGAAAATAAAAATTCAGAATTTGTATTTTTTTTAAAAAAATATTTTATAATAAAACATCATGGCGATCCCTGGGAAAATTTCAATGGTTAATGTTTTCGTTCTCACCACCCGTATGGATAATTTGTGGCCCAACTTAATTTATGTGTTTAATCGATGTCGTTCATCTGTTTTTTCAGCTCATTTTAGGTTAAAAGAGAAAAATGAAGTATATCCAAGCTTGTAATAGACAACGCAACAGAAAACTGTGGGAATGATAATGTTCACAGTTAAAACCTTACTAGGGCCTGCAGTGATGTTTGTTTTTCATCGAACCTGTTGATAAGGTCAGAAAGATGTTGATGAAGGAAAAATGAAGATATCAGCTTGAATCAAATTCCCACTTTTCCTGTGGTGTGGTCCACTTGAGATTTGGATATGCTTTAGTTTTGGGATCTAGCTCAAGAATTAATGAGCTAAAAACACAGATGGACGGTGTGGATACAAAATACATTTATCAATATGGGCCCCACAGTCAGTATGGCACCATGTTGGATGAGACTGAGGTGACATATAATCCACTCGCTTAAAAATCTTGCATTCACTGATGATGGATCAATCAATAGTAATTAAATATACAAAATTTTCTGCCATTACTTTCGTATGGATGAACGTGTTACATTTGCTGGTTTGTTCAGGATGGATTCATATGGATAAGATCTAACCCGTCTATAAGGTGGCCCACCATGTATTTATATCGGGAATTAAAAATCAGAGGGATTCAACGTTCTGATTCTCTACATAATGGAAAAAAATGAGATTAGAAATTTGTTAAAATCTTCTTAATTGTGTGGAGGATCACCTTACTATATACGCGCAATCCAATCTATTAATCTGATCCTAGACAAAATGAAGATTGAGTGTGAGATCCGACCCTAGTTTCATGTGTGCTTGCATGTGTGTGAGTATGCATTCCGTCCATTTTGGTCCCACGGTCCTACCGACTAAATTCTGGCGACCAACGACCCTCAAATAGTGTTTGCGGTCATCATTGAGTTTGGTCACGTACACCTGACTTGGATTGACCCAAGACATATGCCATTGCGACCGCATCATCACCACGGTTCTAATGCCGTGTCTCGTGCGTAAATACGACGTGTCCATCAAAAGTTGTAGACCGCACATTATTTAGACCATTGATTGCATTTTGGTGGGACCCACCTAGCTTGCACGTTTCCCCATGTGGACCCCACCCTAGTGCACTATTCCCCATGTAAGTCACCCCTAGCCTGGCAATGATGGTTTCTCTTTTCAAGAGAACATCATGAGATTTGTCTTTTCTAGGTAATCATGATTCACCTTATCCCATGAGTAATTAGTATTTTCTCTTCTCAAAATTCATCTTTTCCTAAAAATTAATCATAACACTCTACAACCCTTCCACCTCTCTCTATCTTCCTTCATTTTCTCTTCTTCTCCTTGCTAGAACACCCAAACTTCCCACCTTGGAAAAAATTTCTGCAACCTCTCTTCCATCTCCCTCCTCATCTAACCCTCTACTTTCAATCTTAACCCTTCATCCATGATCCTTGAAGCCTAAGGAGACCAATGCAACAAGAATCTTGAAGATCCAAGCAAGGTGGGTGCTCTTAGAATCTCTTTCATCTCATCCTTAGGAACTTGTGGGACCCATCAAGTGATGTTGGAGGTCCCTCATGTCTCCATGATTGAGGCTAATGGCCCATTTCTTTGCATGCATGTTCCATGGATGGGGCCATTTTTTGTGGACCCCATCATGATATTTTTCCTTTGATGCATGTCTTTTAGGGGTCATCTAGACCATAAATTTGGTGGGAGAGGTATTCCCACCATTGGATTGAATCATAACTCCATGCATGTGCTAGATCTAGATTGTGCATGATCTAATGGATGATATGAGTGTGTGGTGATGAAGGGAGGGCCTCAATAGTGGCGGAGACCCTCTCTTGTGGTAGGATTTTTATTTTCCCATTATTTTATTCTTGATTCCTGATGTGTATGGTCCACTTAGTGGTCTTGGAATATCCAGACCATCCAAGCAAGGTGGACGCCCCTAGTTGTCCATTATATGGATGTTGGCATCCCATTTGCTCCATTTTGGATACATGCAATGAGTTTTTATGAAGGGCGTATGGCCTGAATGTTTGTGGGGTCCACTAAGGTGGACCATAACACAAATTTTGTGGGGGTATTTCCCCCTTTACTCAGTAGTTATGTTTAGTTATTTTCAGACATACCTTGCTGTCCAAAAAAATTCTGGACTATTTTTGGGTTGTTTTTGGCATGGATTATGGACTGATTTGAGGGATATTTTACCCCCATTACTAGATTATTTCTGGAGGTGTGGACCCCACCTAGAAGTATGTTAAATTTCACCTTCATTCGTCCCTGTTTGATCACCCAAAAGAGTGGGCTAAGGAGGGTGGGTAGTCCAAATTTTTTGGACTGTCCAGCCACTCTGCTTGCTGTACAAAAATAATTATCAGTTTGTTTCTGAAATGGTGGGCCACCTTTGTGGACCCCACCTTGTAGTATACTTGTACAGGGATGTGGGTCTTCTATTTTCCCAAATTTTGACAGACTTGGGTCTACTCTAATGGGGTGCACAAGTCAGGGGCAGCAGCATTGTTTCAGCAGCAGATTTTTTTTAGAAACACCTTGTTGTCCATAGATTGTAGGAGTTAAATAAAATACTTTTACTATCATAAAAATTCTAAATTTTTTCAGGGAGGTGTCTCACCTTTGGTAGGACCTACTTGCACATTGTCAGGGCCAATGGATTCCATTTGGGCATCCAAAAGGGTGGGCCAACATAGTGGACTGCCAGAAATTTTTACTGTGCAGTCTAGCCGCATAGTCCCATAAAAATAAATTTTAAAAAATACTTTCTTAAAAGTTGGGTGATATTTCTGGGTCCCACCTTGTTGTAGGCTTGATGAGGGACCTTGGGTCCAAATTTCAAGAATTTTGAAGGCCCAGAACCCACCCATTGGATGGCCCAAATTTAGGACAGTTATATTCCAGCAATATTTCACCCTAGACAGATTGTATTCTTTAAATTAATTAAAATACTTTGGAGGATCCTAAAATCATGAAAATTTATAGAGAGGTGGTATACCCATGGTGAGACCCACCTACAAATTTTTTTGGGGCAATGGACTCCTATGGGCACCGTGGCAAGGGCCGGACTGGCCCACCACTTTTGGACGTCCAGATTAACCAGATTTTATGGATAGTCTATTTTATTTAAATTAATTAAAATGCTTCTGAAAATTAGAAAATTTTGTGGAGTTGTGACCCACCTATGGAAGGACCATCCTGCAAATTGTTTGGGCCATTGGGCCCCTGTATTGACCGTGGAGCTGCCTGCAAATTTGGGTCAGTTTTGGGCCAAATAACCAGGCTCGTAGGAACACCCACCATGAGATGCCCCTACCTTGTGTTGTTGTTGGGCCTGTATTCTGGCAACATGACCCACTTCTAATGTGTGTTATACATTTCCCTCTCATTTGGTGGGACCCACATTGATGTGTGTGGGTCATCAGAAAATAAATACTATAAATTAATTTATTTGCTGGACTCCAACAAACTTAGAAAGCGGGCAGGCTAGAAATTCAGTAATGGGCCCAATGTTGCCACCCATAAATGTCTGTTTTGGTGCAGTTTGGCCAACTAGATTTGATGAGGATTTAAATCAGTTATCTTACCATTTTTCTATAGTATTATTGAGTGTAATTAGGGCCCATATGAGGCACACCCAAGTTGAGTTTTAATGGAATGTTGCATATGATTGAAAGACTAGTTCCTTAGGCCTTGTGGACTAAATATGTTTAGATAGGCCCATTGATCTTGGGCCTATATTCTCCTATCTATTGTGATGGATTTAAGGGCTATAATATGCAAGTAGTTGGGCCCTTGGCTGCCCACTAAGTTGACCCTATACTTGGGCCAAAAAGTGTGGCCCGACTCACATGTGTAAAATATGAAATTTGCCCCTGAGGATAAACTACTGGGCTACCCTTGAAACCAACCACAATATATGGATTTATGACCTTTATGGTTGGACCTAAACCCTACTTAAAGGCCTATCATATTGCCTATGAGTTGGGCTTTATGAATAGCTTATTAGGCTACGCATTGGTTGGGCCTTAGACCTTACTTTACATACGTATCAGGCTACCTTTTAGGACCCAATTGAGGTTAGATGTCCTCCTTAGTGGCCCTAAGGTAGGCTCCTAAGGCCCTTATAGGTGGTTGAAGGCCCACCTTCGACCTTGTTAGGCCCGTTTCCTTTTTGAGGCCTTAGGACTCTCCTAGCTTGTGGGTCATCCCAAATTGTTGGGCCCCCACTAAGAGAGCTTCATTTCTACTTAGAGTACTTGTCCATAGATCTTGTCCTTGTCCCTCATTGAGAAGGAGGAATACATTCTACACGTAGCATACTTACATCATTATAACCTATATGCATCATCTGTATAAATTGATTGCATTGTATGGTGATCATTGAGGGATGAAGTTTCTCCCCTTGGGCACATTGAGTGCCTGAAGCTTGTGCATGATTGTAATAACCCAAATAAATCTTGACCGTCGAAATTTAACCATTGATCGGCATATCCAATTAGTCCGATGTGACCATCAATATACAAGATCAACAGGTCCAATCTCAACCATTGATTTGGACATATCCGATCCAACTGTTCATTAACTAATAAATCCATCCAACGATACAACTATCAAACCGTCCATATGCTAAAATCATCAGAATACTTGTCCATCCATCTAAATTGACCGTCCATATCAACACTAATCCATGGGTACATCACAAAGTCCATCCACCAGATCACACATGAACTCATCCAAACGTACATTTATCCATCCATCTATCCATACATCCATTTGTCCATCTATGTATACATCAACCCATCCATCCATCTACATCATCCATGTACCATCAAATACATCACAACCACACACATGCACCAAACACATCATGCACATCCATGCATCTATCCATACATCCATCCGTCCATCTATTATACATTGATCCATCCATCCATGTACAACAACCATTTATGCACCATTGAGTACATCATAACCACACACATGCATCAATCACATCACATACATAATTCTCATGCACACACAAGTGGCCCATGCATGCATCATAAACTATACACTATGCACTCATCATAACCACACCTCACATATATGGATCAAACACATGTGCCACACACGTGACATGCATGCAATGCATGGTACCTTACACTACATTAATGATGCACGTTGTTTAAATCTAAAGCCTTACACTACATTAATGGTGCATGTTGTTTAAATCTAAAGCCTTACACTACATTAATGGTGCACGTTGTTTAAATCTAAAGAAAAAAAAACGTGACCAAATGAGATGAAAACCGAAGCAACAACCGTTGCCTTCTCCCCACGTGTGTAATAGCTAGTGAGATGAATCACTATAAATAGGATAGGAGGAATTGTTATGTGAGGTGGTAGGTTGTGAAACGTGAGGTGAGGTGAGGTCAGGAAGTAAGGAGAGAGAGAGAGAGAGTATTGCTGGACATTCACGTTGGAAAGAGAGGGAGAGAGAGAAGAGAGAGAAAAATGAAGAAAGAAAAGAGGAGAGAAAAAAAGGAAGAGAGAGGAAGAAAAGAAAAGAAAAAGAAAAAGGAAAGAAAATACTTTTTAAGAAAAAAGGTGAGTTTTCTCTCACTTGATATTTAAAATATATATATATATATATATATTCATTATTTAATTATTCATTCATTCAAATAATTTGATCTTACTTGCACATCTCGTTGTTTGTTTAATTTTTTTACTATAGTTTTAAACATGTCATTTTAATTTTTGTCGTTCATTTGTCTTTATTTTAATTGACATGATATTATTGCAAAAATCTTGAGTTTATAAATTTTGGATTCTTAAATCAAATAAATTTTATTGTAAGTTTATTTATTTTTATTTTTATTTTTTTTGTAGAACTTTAATCATGTATATGTAATTTACATTGATTAACAAATTTGTTTTAAATTTAATAAATTGTGCACATCACGTATTATGAATTGATCAATAGGAGTTGTTAAATATTTTAAGAAATATTTGATTTGTGCAATATTAAAATCATGCATTAGTAAAATAGTTGTGAGAACACCAGAAAATAGGTGAGGCGATCAAGTCCTCTGGGTTAGAAATCCCTAAAGTGTAATAGGTGGGGCGATTAAGACCCTTGGGTTGAAAGTCCCAGAAACCCAATTGGTACCTTTTGGAACCTCTACCGTACCCTTTGAGTGGGTGAGCATGTCAGGATTGCAAAAGGTTCCCACTGTCAGGTTTGGTAGGGTAGTAGTCTGACCAGCTAACGTACGAATGGGTTCCTCACCAAGTGCCCTTTGGATGGGTGAGCATGTTATGCGAGAGGTTCCCATTGCCAGGCTAGGTGTTGTATTGGCGTGGGTGTTGGCCGACTGGTGTAAACTGGCCCTGGTGTTAAAAGGAATAAAACCATACTTGTTATTATGGAGTGAAGCATATGTTGATTGATTCATTTTATTTTTTTTAATTTATAACAAAAAACTCTTGTTTATTAATCTTCTCATCTGTTGCTTTACCTAAATAGATATTGTAGCTTTTAATACATTTTTATTCATGTTATATGAGATTATTTTGAAACCTGTGTTGAGATTACTCACTAGGCTTCGCAGCTTACCCTGTTGGGATTTTAAAATTTCAGGATCGGGATCACATGGAGGAGCTTGAAGAGATTTCTTTTATTTATTTATTTTTCTTTATCATTTTCAAAATAAGTGTAATGAACATTTAGAATGACAACATTACGATGACATGTGTTTGATGATAATCTTGAATAGTCGGAACATGTGCATTTTTCTTCTTTAAATAAATGTTTAATTATTCAATTTTTGGATTGTTATATTTTATGAATGAGATCATTTTGTCAATATATGTGTGGATTATTAAATGTAAACATATAAAACATAAGTCATGCCTGCGGGTACGGAATCAGGGTCGAATATACCCAGGCGCCGGATTTCGGGGCGTGACAGATTGGTATCAGAGCTTAAGTTTAGAATCATTGAGGACCTAGGGTTTTACTTGAAAACATAGTCACTTTGAAAATTAGGATATGTTCCCTGCGAGTGTTGTTGTGATTAAAAACTTAACTTGTTATATTGTCTTTTAGTGATCCATCCTTATGTAATATCTAAAGCGTATTGTTTGATTTAGAACATGTCTGGGAGCCGGCGTGATAGAGGTAGAGGTAGAGCCAGTCCTGTGGCGGCCACACCGGGGACCACCGAAAGTGGCCAATCACTTGATGGGGTCTTTCGTGCTTTAGGCGACATGGCAGCCATTCTTGGACAACACATTCGTCGTGATAATAGAGGAGTCGCCCAAGTTGTGCAGGATGGCGTTAGGGGCTTAATAGAGAAATTTAAGAGATTGAAATCACCTGCTTTTGAGGGTTTTTTGGGCCCTATGGAGGCAGAAAAGTGGAAAAAGGAAATAGAAAAGATATTCACTATTTTTGGATGTGATGAGGAGCAGAAAGTTACACTTGCAGTTTTCATGTTCGAGGGAGAGGCCGACCACTGGTGGGAGATAATTGCTAGAACAATTGATGAAAATACCATATGGACATGGGATATGTTCTATGAGAAGTTCAATGAAAAATACTTTCTTGAGTGTGTACGGGAGGAGAAAGCAGAGGAATTCATAAGCGTAGAATAGGGGGAGATGACTGTAGGCCAGTATGAGTCTAAATTTACTGAATTATCCCGTTTTGCCCCATTTATGATTCAGGATGAAGCTCACAAAGCTAAGAAGTTTGAATAAGGTCTGAGAGGGTCAATTCGTAACAAGTTAACTCCGCTTAAGTTTAGATTGTATGCCGATGTAGTAGAACGAGCTCTAATGATAGAGCATGATAACGCAGAGTTTCGAAAAAGTCATAACTATAAGAGAGAAACAAAGAGCAATGGTACGGCTACACCGAATACATATCAAGTACAGGGCGATGCTTCCAAGAAGCCAAAGATGACGGTAACAAACACCTAGCACCTGCTTAACCAACGAACAGATTTACAGGTAAATGTTATAATTACGGAATAGAGGGTCACTCCGTTCATTTTTGTAGACGACTGCCTCAACAACCACATTATCAGGCACCCCAATAAATACCTTAAGTCGTAAGCCACACGAAGTAATCACTCACCTAATGATTCAACAATGGAACATGTTAGATACGATGAAGAATTTTGACGTTCAATTGAATCTGCAAACTCTGTAGCTCGTCTCTTTAACCTAGTCGTTCAACCTTCCTTAATTAGTAAGGTTATAGAAGCTCAACAACAAGATTCGTGGCTACAGGCTAAGGTAATAAAAGCTGAAAAAGGTGATAAGTCAGAATGGAAAGTTGGTACCGATGGTGGGTTAAGGTTCCAAGGAAGATTATGTATACCAAATGTGGCTAAATTAAAGAAGGAAATTATGGACGAGGCACACCACACTAAGTTCACAATCCACCCTGGAGGTACAAAGATGTATCACGATATGCGCAGGCAATATTGGTGGAATAATATGAAGAGGGAGATCGCCGATTTTGTGGCCAAATGTCTCACATGTCAACAGGTGAAAGCAGAGCATCAGAAGCCGTCAGGGATGTTACAACCACTACCGATTTTCGAGTGGAAGTGGGAGCACATATCCATGGATTTCATTATGGGATTGCCACATACACGTAATAATCATGATGCAGTTTGGGTCATCGTTGACCGGTTAACTAAGTCTGCACATTTTCTTCCTATACATGCTACCTATCCCCTAGAGGAATTATGTAAACTATATATTAAAGAAATAATTAGACTGCACGGAGTGCCTGTATCTATCGTATCCGATCGGGATTCTAGGTTTACGTCTCATTTTTGGAGAAGTTTACAGAAGGCACTGGGAACCACTCTTGATTTTAGCACCGCTTTTCACCCTCAGACTGACGGGCAGACTGAACGAGTGAATCAGATCCTTGAAGATATGCTCCGAGCTTGCATGCTTGATGTCAAAGGGAGTTGGGATGATCATTTACCATTGATCGAGTTCGCTTATATTAATAACTACCAGACGAGTATCGGCATGGCGCCATATGAGGCTTTGTAGATCTCCAAATTGTTGGACAGAAGTTGGAGAAAGTAGTTTGCTTGGACCAGAGATTGTGCAAGAGACAATAGAGAAGATTTTTATCATTAAAAACCGTTTGTGTGCAGCCCAAAGTCGTCAGAAGAGTTATGCAGACAATCGCAGAAGAGATCTAGAGTTTGCAGTTGGAGATCATGTCTTTTTAAAGATTTCTCCTATGAAGGGCATCATGAGGTTCGGTAAAAAGGGAAATTTGGCTCCAAGGTATATAAGTCCGTTTGAGATTCTAGAGAGGGTTGGTGTTGTCGCATATAGGCTTGCTTTACCGCCTCAGTTGTCTGGTATTCATGATGTTTTCCATGTATCGATGTTAAGGAAATATGAGCGGGACATTTCTCATGTTATAGACTGGCAACCATTAGAGATCCGAGAAGACGCTTCATACATCAAAACCTGGTACGTATTCTTGACCGGAAAGACCAAGTGCTTCTATCCAGAGTTATACCCTTAGTCAAGGTTCAATAGAGTCACCATACCGAGGACGAGGCTTCTTGGGAACGAGAGGCCGAGATCCAACAGAAATATCCTCATTTGTTCGCATTATAGGTATGTAAATTTCGAGGACGAAATTTCTTTAAGGAGGGTAGAATGTAATAACCCAAATAAATCTTGACCGTCGAAATTTAACCATTGATCGGCATATCCAATTAGTCCGATGTGACCATCAAT
The DNA here is from genome assembly GCA_030180095.1 of Magnolia changhungtana. Taxonomy (NCBI): domain Eukaryota; kingdom Viridiplantae; phylum Streptophyta; class Magnoliopsida; order Magnoliales; family Magnoliaceae; genus Magnolia; species Magnolia changhungtana. The sequence goes on from JASAUF010000554.1 coordinate 4,766,817, forward strand.
ATACAAGATCAACTGGTCCAATCTCAACCATTGATTTGGACATATCCGATCCAACTGTTCATTAACTAATAAATCCATCCAACGATACAACTATCAAACCGTCCATATGCTGAAATCATCAGAATACTTGTCCATCCATCTAAATTGACCGTCCATATCAACACTAATCCATGGGTACATCACAAAGTCCATCCACCTGATCACACATGAACTCATCCAAATGTACATTTATCCATCCATCTATCCATACATCCATTTGTCCATCTATGTATACATCAACCCATCCATCCATCTACATCATCCATGTACCATCAAATACATCACAACCACACACATGCACCAAACACATCATGCACATCCATGCATCTATCCATACATCCATCTGTCCATCTATTATACATTGATCCATCCATCCATGTACAACAACCATTTATGCACCATTGAGTACATCATAACCACACACATGCATCAATCACATCACATACATAATTCTCATGCACACACAAGTGGCCCATGCATGCATCATAAACTATACACTATGCACTCATCATAACCACACCTCACATATATGGATCAAACACATGTGCCACACACGTGACATGCATGCAATGCATGGTACCTTACACTACATTAATGGTGCACGTTGTTTAAATCTAAAGCCTTACACTACATTAATGGTGCACGTTGTTTAAATCTAAAACCTTACACTACATTAATGGTGCACGTTGTTTAAATATAAAGAAAAAAAAACGTGACCAAATGAGATGAAAACCGAAGCAACAACCGTTGCCTTCTCCCCACGTGTGTAATAGCTAGTGAGATGAATCACTATAAATAGGATAAGAGGAATTGTTATGTGAGGTGGTAGGTTGTGAAGCGTGAGGTGAGGTGAGGTGAGGAAGTAAGAGAGAGAGAGAGAGAGAGAGAGAGAGAGAGAGTATTGCTGGACATTCACGTTGGAAAGAGAGGGAGAGAGAGAAGAGAGAGAAAAAGGAAGAAAGAAAAGAGGAGAGAAAAAAAGGAAGAGAGAGGAAGAAAAGAAAAGAAAAAGAAAAAGGAAAGAAAATACTTTTTAAGAAAAAAAGGTGAGTTTTCTCTCACTTGATATTTAAAATATATATATATATATTTTTTCATTATTTAATTATTCATTCATTCAAATAATTTGATCTTACTTGCACATCTCGTTGTTTGTTTAATTTTTTTACCATAGTTTTAAACATGTCATTTTAATTTTTGTCGTTCAGTTGTCTTTATTTTAATTGACATGATATTATTGCAAAAATCTTGAGTTTATAAATTTTGGATTCTTAAATCAAATAAATTATACTGCAAGTTTATTTATTTTGATTTTTATTTTTTTTTAGAACTTTAATCATGTATATGCAATTTACATTGATTAACAATTTTGTTTTAAATTTAATAAATTGTGCACATCATGTATTATGAATTGATCAATAGGAGTTGTTAAATATTTTAAGAAATATTTGATTTGTGCAATATTAAAATCATGCATCATTAAAATAGTTGTGAAACACCAGAAAATAGTTGAGGTGATCAAGTCCTCTGGGTTGGAAATCCCTAAAGCATAATAGGTGGGGCGATTAAGACCCTTGGGTTGAAAGTCCCAGAAACCCAATTGGTACCTTTTAGAACCTCTATCGTACCCTTTGAGTGGGTGAGCATGTCAGGATTACAAAAGGTTCCCACTGTCAGGTTCGGTAGCGTAGTAGTCTGACCAGCTAACGTACGAATGGGTCCCTCACCAAGTGCCATTTGGATGGGTGAGCATGTTATGCGAGAGATTCTCATTGCCAGGCTAGGTGTTGTATTGGCGTGGGTGTTGGCCGACCGGTGTAAACTAGCCCTGGTGTTAAAAGGAATAAAACCGCACTTGTTATTATGGAGTATAGCATATGTTGATTGATTCATTCATTTTTTTTTGAATTTATACCGAAAAACTCTTGTTTATTAATCTTCTCATCTGTTGCTTTACCTAAATAGATATTGTAGCTTTTAATACATTTTTATTCATGTTATATGAGGTTATTTTGAAACCTGTGTTGAGATTACTCACTAGGCTTCGTAGCTTACCCTGTTGGGATTTTAAAATTTCAGGATCGGGATCACATGGAGGAGCTTGAAAAGATTTCTTTTATTTATTTTTTTTTTCTTTATCATTTTCAAAATAAGTGTAATGAACATTTAGTATGACAACATTACGATGACATGTGTTTGATGATAACCTTGAATAGTCGGAACATGGACATTTTTCTTCTTTAAATAAATGTTTAATTATTTAATTTTTGGATTGTTATATTTTATGAATGAGATCATTTTGTCAATATATGTGTGGATTATTAAATGTAAACATATAAAACATAAGTCATGCCTGCGGGTACGGAATCAGGGTCGGATATACCCAGGTGCCGAATTTCGGGGCGTGACAATGATCTGTATGTACGACTCATGCATTGGCATCACTTTTCATGATGATACCGCCCTTACTTCATCAGGGCCTTGCCTCCATAGGGACATTCATAGATGGTCGTATGTGTGGACACTAGAAATATTACGTGATCATACCAGGTGCATAGGATGCCCATGGGTGAAATTTCTAAAACTTCATGGTACCAAGGATCTGCTTCAATGTCATGACCAAGTGGAAACTATGAGCGCATGAGGGCCTTATACCGTTAGGCCACGACTCCCACTGTCGTGTAGTCGGTTGGATAGGGGTGTGCCTTACCCGCTTGGTGTGAGGAGGCGTTGCTAGGCTAAGTCTGACCAGCTCATAAATGGGTCGACTACCATCAAGCCCTATTGGTGATTGGCTGTCCATAGGTGGGTAGTGAGGTCTCTTACGCTCGTTTGACTGTGCAGGTCTGTAGAGTGGCAGTCATTCTGTAGTGTAATGGACCCAAGTAATTTTCTTATGATTGGAAACGTACTTGACATGTGGATTGGATATGAGCACTGGCATTACTTGCATCGTATTAGCATTGACTGTATAAGCCCCTTCATGCATTGCCTTGGTATGGCTCCCAGTACTCATTGCATCATATTCATGATAAGCCTTGGTATGGCTGGTGATATCCTCATTGAGCATGTTTCTTTCCTCATATCTCCTATTATTCTTCTGTGCACCTTTGTCACACACTTACACCACCCTCTAAGCTTCAATAAGCTTATGCATAATTGATGCGTGCAGGAGACTCTATGTAGGCGTCGTAGCAGCAGAGCGTGGAGTAGAGTTGAGCTTGAGGACTCCAGTGTTGCTGACTTCTCCCTCTTTTCCTATTTCGTTATGTATGACCTTTTGAACCTGATGTAAGCTTATAAAAGTTCAAATTCTTAGTGGATTTTGTGATGTGTGCCCCTTGTTATTCTCAGATGTACTTACTGTAATCTTAGGTATGCTCGTATTAGAATGATTATACTGTTATGGAAATCCTCCTTATAGGATCCCAGGATCAGAACCTGTCTCAGGAGCCGAGAATGGGGTACTTTGGAGGCTGTTGCGGCCAGAACCGGCCGTCGGGTTCCTTGTGAGTCTGGTTACTGAGTCTGGGGCGTGACATTGAATTTCCTGAAATCAATTATATTCAAATGTTCATGTGTGCAAAAATGTGAATTTAGATGTTTTATACCTGATTTCACACTTTTCACTGTGATGTGATCTACATAACTATTATATTTGAATGAAATTTAGGATACATGGTGAAAATATGATTTATTGTCTAATGGACCAAATGGATCATGGGTTGCAGACACTTTCAAAGCCAAGATGGATAAAAAAAAAGTCCCGACAAAGTGGGTATTGAACGACCACAATTAAAAATAACATTCATAGAAGTTTTGGATCAAGATGATGCTTGTGTTTTCTCTTCATTCATATCTTTTTTATATTCTGAACATGTTAGATGCTAAATAAACATTACTGTGGGCCTAAGGAAGGTATATATCAATGGTGGAAATCATTATTCCACATTATTTCGCGTGGCATGATACACTTGAGTTTTGGATTTACCTATAAATTTGGGATCAACCCACACCGTTCATCCATTCTTTGAGATCATTTTAGAGAATTATCCAAAAAATGAATCATATCCAAAGATTACATGGACCACACCACAAATAAGGGGAACAGATTGGCTACTCCCCTTGACACCATCCAATGGCTGGTGGTTGGTGCTCTGTGGGCCACACCATGATGTATGTGTTTAATCCATGTCGTCCATCTATTTTTAAAGATCATCTTATGGCATGAGACCAAAAATGAGGCATATCCCAATCTGAAATGGACCACATTATAGTTTTGGATCGAGATGATTTTTGTTTTTCCCCTTCATCTAGGCCTGTATGCGTAACATCCCGGATTTTTGCCAACCTTGAATTAGACGTCCTTAGGCAATGGGTCACTCTTAACACCTTATTAACTTGTCAGAACTCAATCTCACAGTCTAAAATCGCTTCTTAACCCATTTCCTTCATAAATCTCACCTTCACTACCTTGTTCTTTAAACGTCTCTAAGTACTTTCACCTTAGACACTATCTTAAACTAGCTAAGTATTATAACTTGGATCACTTTATATACAAACTACAAAGGCCCAGGTACCACCTCAGATAGAAATCGCTCAGGATCAAATCCTTTATAAATGAGACAAAGTAACTAACTACTAAATTAGATTAGCTACGAAATCCGCTTGATCCACTTTAAATACAATCTGCAAGACCCAAAACTTGTAGAATCATTGATGGTAGGGTACCCTAAAATTTAGGATCAATCTCATTACCCGGCTGCTCTTGGGAGCATCTTAAAACTCTGTATTAGATTTAGACCGCACGTCGGAAGTCCGATTAACACGAAGTTAAAGAATTAGGACCGCCTTCCTGGGCTTGACAACCATCTCGGAAATCAAATCCAGATAGTGTCCCAGTGTAATTCGCTTGAGCCCGGAGTGAATTATGTGAGAAATGTGAAATTAATTCAAAATAAAATAAAAATTTATGAAATCTGGCACCTCTCGCTTGCGGTTCAGTATTAAGCAACCAGACCGTTAGAATCAAACTAAATTACACCCTCAGATCAGGGATATTTCCCCAAACATAACCATGTACTCGGAATCTCCGATCGAGATCCGCTGACCGTTGAACTGAAACTGGTCCGCCACGCGTGATATGAAAAATCCACTGAAATAAAAACTTAACTCCACCTGGATCTAGTGTCTGTGAGCTTAAGTCCGACCTTTGGCTCAAGGGGGCCCGCCAGAAGTGCTCCGTTGAGCTGAAACAGGGTCATTTTGGTTATAACCTAAGTATACCTTGCCCATAAGTCTATTTTGGAGTATTTTTAGGCTATATAAGGACCTTAGAATCCTCTCTCTCCCAGCCATACGAATTTGAAAGAAACCCTAGAGAGAGAATAGAGAAAAGAGAGAGAAAGTGTGAGAGAAGTGGGGGAATCTCCCTGCCACTTTACCCTGCCGCTGCACAAGCTACACCACTTATTTCGAATCGCTTTCCCGGCGATTTTAGCTTGTTTCTAGGTAAGAAACCCTAACCCTAACCTGTTTTGGGGTTTTGATAGTTGTAGGCTATAAAATAGCTAACCTATTTCATTTTATAGGTTGCCAAACTGCCATATACAAAAGCTTAACAAACCTATCGACTTCGTTACGATTCTACGACAAAAGGTGCGGACTTTAGGTGTATAGGTTATGGTTTTCAATGCTTTCAATGTCAGATAATGATAGATTCATGATCTGCATGCAATTGCACATGTACAAAGTGCTGTCCGTTTTCCGTTTCGATTAAAGATGAAGAATATGAAATTTTACATACTCTAGGTATTTGTAGAAAGTACCGTATACGTATAAATTTTTGAAATGTGTTTACCATGATTATAAAATACTTGTTTGGCGAAAGGGTTCTCCCTAATACATGTTTTTGCTAATATACACTATGTATATTAAAATAGTGTATTCTAAGTGTTTGTGAAAATGACCGAATGAGTATAAAATTCTCATTCGTGCTCACCATGACTAATTTTCATGGATATATGACTGTTGTATTGGCGATACTCCTTTGACAAAAGGATTTGCCCTAAATCACGCCACGACCAATATACACTATATATACTAAAACGTGTAGCCCAAGTATTTGTGGAAATGACTGAATGAACATGGAACTTAGATTCCTACTTGCCATGACTATCCGTCGTGGGTGCTCGCGTGTTATCCATGGGGCAGCTCCCTAGTGAAAGGATTTGGCCTAATACCCGTGTGATCAACATACGTCAGGTATGTTGATGTATGTAATCGAAAATGTTTGTTGTAATGTCTGTATGAGTAGTAGTTAGTAAATTGTAATATATAAGGGTGTTGAGATAGGATTCTCAACTACCTTAGTAATGTGTATAATTTCCTCCATGTTGTTTATTTAGTTTAACCACTTACTTATGAAACATATGTGTTTGAATTTCCTGTTTGCATTGTGTTTTATAACATGCTTGTTAACATGTTTGAATTACTTGTCTATGTAATTCTGCTTTGATTACTTCACATGTTTAAGTTGTATTCCATAAAAATCCGTGAAGGGTGATGGGGGAGCGGTGCAACGAGTGCATGCAACAGCCTTGGCAGCCCTAAGCGGATAATATCAGACTTTGATTGTATGATTTGAATCTTGATCCATTACTGCTTTAACTATCTGTAATTGAATGTGATTGGGGCTATGATTATAGTTCAGGCAATTAGTAACAGGATTGAATTCGTGACTGTGATTCATTTGCCACATGAGATGTGTTCGACGAACCCAAGTCGTACTTCGGTTGACAATAGTGGTTAGCCACACGAAGTGCTTATGCGCTTCATATCGTTCAACTTATTGTACGCTCGAGCTAGCCGAGCTCGTCAGGCAACCCAATTTGTTGTAAGACCCGTACCCTAGTCCGTACCGTTCCGTAGGCTTCCGCGATTCTACCGGTCGAATTCCGGTAATTCTCGACCCGTTTCCGACGTTGTGCGCGATCCTAAGCTAAGTCCTGCATACCAAAGTCGGCTCGAACCGAAACTTGTATCCTAGCGACCGCGCCGTCACCGCGGTTCCGATGCCGCGACTTGTGCACCGAACCGATACCTAGGTTGGAACATGTCAGTCTACGTTCATTCCAAAGAAACATCGCACATTGTGAATTACGAGGGAATCTCTACAAGATGTCCCATCAAATCATGACAAGTACACACCATGGCATGTGAACATGCAACCTATCCCTCCTTTTCTAAAAGTTAATATTCTCTTTCCCCTCACCATACCACTTTTTACAATTTTCAAACCAAACCATACCACTTTTTACAACATTTCAAACTCTCCCATGCCACCCCATCTTCCTCACATCATCATCCCATCCATATCTCACTCTCTCTCTCTCTCTCTCTCTCTCTCTCTCTCATTTCTAAAATCTCCCAAGCAACCAAGGGATTCCAACGTCCAAGCTCTCCTAATCTCCCTTCCACAATAACAAGTGTGGCCCACCCTCTCATCTCTCATCCTCACCATCAAAACTCCATCGCCACCGTTGAACATTAAGCATAGGTGTATACAAGCCTAAGGGAGCAAGGAGCAGGCCTAAGAGGTGGGTGATTTATTTTTGGTTTTTAATTTGATGGCCCACTTGTGATGGGACCCAATCTAATGTATGTGTTGTAGTCCTATGAGGGGCCCATAGTGGCGGGGCCCCTCCGCTACGCCGATCTCTCTCCATCTATATCTCTCCCTTTTCCTTATTGGTGGCCCACCTAATACATGTGTGTGTGGCCCACCATGGATCATGTATTTCATGTGGGACCCACCTTGATGTGTGGGCCACGACCGTGTGGGACCCACCACAATGCATGTGTTTATTCATACCGTCCAGCGTCCCTGGACGTTGGACGGAGTGGCTAACATGGAGTTTGTGCACTGACAGGGAGTACGCTAACGAGCTAACCAAATGGTGGGCTACCCATACAGGCCCCACCTTGATGTAAGTGCTCAATCCAAGCCATCTATCCTTTTCCTCAGACTATTTGAGGCGTTGAGCCGAAAAATGGGGCCAATCCGATTTTCTGGTGGGCCGTAGTGTAGAGAACAGTTTTCTTACCATTGAAAACCACCTTGACGCTTCTGTACCCCGAAACACGCCCAATATTGGGCTCGTTTACTTTGTATTAAACAGAGAAATCCAATGGATGGGATGTATTTTCTGGATGTGGGCCCCACCTGTGAAAAACCACAGGATTTAATATATATATATATATAGTAGCAAAGAATGACGCGATCGGCTATTGTCAGAGCCAGCGTGCAGGCTGCTGCGCATGCGATGGGCGGATGGGCAGGCTGGCCCTCACAGCTCTGGCTGTGGGCCCCATGTGATGCGTTTCGAACATCAACACCATACATTTGGCGGGTCCCCTTTTTCTATAGGGCGTCCCCAAAAATCAGCCGCAAATGGAACTCAGGTGGGCCATACCATCTAAATCATGTGAAGACGTGCCTAAATCATATAAAAAGATTGGTGGGGCCTACCTGAATTTTTGATGTGGCTGAAACTTGGTCTGGACCCTCAGACAGGTGGGACACATAATGTATGGGCTGGATTTGTGAACCACCTCGCGGTGGGACCCCTGACAATGTGACCTTATCAACAGGTCGGTTGGCAAATAAACATTACGGTGGGCTCCCTGACTGTGGGCCCAGGTCACGTATGACCTTATGAACTGGTTGGGTGGCAAGTAAATATTACAGTGGATCCTGGCCCACGTGATCTCACGAACAGCTTGGATGTCAAATAAACATCCCAGTGGGCCCTACCCTTGGTCCACATGACCGTATGAACAGATTGGAGGTAAATAAACATTACAGTGGGCCCTAGGCCCATGAGACCTTATGAAAAGATTGGATATTAAAATAAATATTATGGTGGGCTTCACATGTGGCCCACTTAGATGCATATGGGCCCATGTACTTAGGCCCATCTTGATGTATTTTTAGGCCCATTATTAAGGCCCACTTGGATATTTATGGGCTCATGTATTTAGGCCCATCTTGACATGAATATAGGTCCAATGTTGAGGCCCATCTTGACATGAATATAGGTCCAATGTTGAGGCCCACTTTGGTATATATATGGGCCCATGTATGTAGGTCATCTTGATGTGTTTATAGGCCCGTTGTTGGGGCCTACCATGTTATATATAGGCCCACGTTATGAGGGTCGTTTGATGTATTTGTTGCCCATTGTTGAGGCCTACTTTGATATGTATATGGCCTATGTGATTAGGCCCATTTGATTCACATAAAGCTTATGTGATCGGGCTCATTTTAATGCATTCTCAGGCCATGGGTGATGACCCATTGCAATGTACCTAAGGCCCATTGATGAGGCTCATTGAGGTGGCCCACTTGATGAATATAAGGCCTATGAGATACGGCCCATTTGATGTATTTAGGGCCCCATGGGATGTACCTAAGGCACATTACAATGTGTAATTCCACCAGGATTTATTTAATGGTATTTAAGGCGAGCCGAGCCTTGGGGACAATGTTGGTTTGACGTCCACATTGTACGAGTAATGTTGGTTAGATGTCCACATTATAACTCTCCCTAAGGCCACTGATAGGCTTGTATCTGTTTCATGTAGGCCATCTAGGCCCATCTTCATTGAGAGGATAGTTTATTGCTTTATAACATGTTTAGCATAGCCCCATAATTCATGATTATACGCATCATATGTATGCTTGAGATGAGGAGTGTCTGATCATAGCATATACCTTCGGGCAGACTGATTACGGGCTCCCCGATAGGCAGAGTTGCCCTACATGAGTACATGATATACGCAAGACTGTTGCATGACTGGTAGTGTGACTCATGCACTTGCATTGTGTGATTGTAGTTATTGTAAGTCCTACTAACATCAGGGTCATAGCCTCCACAGACACATCGTGGGTGGCTGGATTGGATACCGAAAATGTTTGGTTCTAGCATACGGGCGCCATAGATGTCCTTGGGTGAAAATCCCTAAACCCGATAGTACCAGAGGATGACTCCAACGTCGAGACCAAGTGGATATATGAGCGCACGAGGGCCGAATACCAGGAGGTCGCGTCTCCTACTATGTCGTGGTCGGTTGGAAATGGGTGTGGCCTTACTCGCCCGAGGGTAGGGGGCAATACTAGGCTGAGTCTGACCAGCTCATGAATGGGTTCGCTATCGACGTGCCAGATGGGTATTGGCAAACTATTGGCCAGGCGGATAGTGAGGTTTCTTACGCTTGCTTGGACTGTGTGGCTGGAGAGCGACAGTGCTATTTGGAGTGTACTAAACCCCAGTGATTATCCAGACTGAGAACTATATTGATATGAGGATTTTGATGAGGATTGGCATTCTTGAGCTGCATCTTGCATCGCATGGTCTTGGTATGGCCGATTGCATTCATATCTTGTACTATATAGCCTTGGTACGGCTGGTTGCATTTACGTACTCATCAGCACTATTTCGCATTACTCTGACCTTGCATTCTGAGCACACTCATATTGCGCACACACTTACACCACCCTCCAAGCTTTCCATAAGCTTATGCACGATTGATGCGTGCAGGTGACGCCAAGTCGCAGCCCTAGCTTCGCCGCAGTTGGAGCATGCAATCAAGCTTTTGGAGTTTTAATATTACCACTATCTTGTATTTCCCTTTATATGCACTATACTCAAAGTTTTTGATCATAGTAGATTTTGTGATGGTGTTCTTGTGGTTATTGTTCATAGGTTATGCTTGGTTATGCTCATTACGAATCAAATTGATATTGAAAATCCTCTTCGTAGCATCCCAGGATCGAAACCTTGTGTATGGGTGTCGGGAGCCGAGAATGAGGTACTACGGAGGCTATCGGCGCCGGATTCGGGGATCGTGAATTTTGTGAGCCCGGTTTCTGAGTTTGGGGCGCGACATTTGTCTTATGTATGTTCACCATGTTTGGACGCCTCTGCTTGAACCTAGGGTACCAAACTTACCAGTGAAATCTCGTTAACCATGGTACCTCGATCTGCTAAGACTCATGAGCCGGGCATGGTGGTATGGGACACCGTAGTCGTGCTGTCGGCCTACGCTAGGGCCATGTGCCTCCCCGTAGTGACCATTGAGTAACCAGACTCGTGAGCCGAATATGATGGTATGGGACACTGTATTCAAGTTGTTGACACCTACGGCGAGAGCCGAATACGATGAGACCTGTATTTGTGCTGACGGGCGACGAGCCCTTCGTAGTGTCTTCGAGTATACTCTAAGGTCTGTGATTGGCGATGAACCCTTCGCAGCAACTAGAGCATGAGTTGAGCCGAGTACGGTGAGACCTATATTCGATCTGACGGCCAACGATTGAGTCAAGTATGGTGAGACCTGTATTTGAGCTGACAGCCAGCAATTGAGCCGCATACGGTGAGATCTGTATCCGTACTGACGGGTGACGAGCCCTTTGTGATGCCTTTGCGATGCCTCTCAAACCATAATATCGTATGTGACTAACTAGGAGTCTCCACCCTAGACAGGATCCTTGTTTGGGAGTGATACAAGGGAGGTACCTTAGTTTCCCAATCCTGCTGTTTGAAGGGACTAATAACTACTCGGTAATCATGCTCATCATCGCACTGCATGTGCCTGGAAGATGTGGTGCACTGAGGGATGAATGCATGTCGCAAACGTAAGATGGTGTCGCATGAGGGTGGTTTGACAAGGGCATACATCATGACTGCATTCATACTTGCATTAATAAGAGTATTTAGAATTGTTTGATTGTACTGCTTTATCATTATTATTTGACTGAGTTGATAACATGTTAACCTATGCTTTATTGTTCCACTGAGTTGATCACTCACTCCCACGTTACGGGACGGTGTTGTATACACCAACCAGATTTGTTGAGTTTCAGGTGATGGCGATGCTTATGAAGCAAAGCCGGACCACTACTGTAATGTTGAGGAGGAGTTCTCCAACATGTAACTCTCTGACAGGTCTATGAAGACCTGGTATTGTATTGACGGGGTTATGGTACTTGGGATAGAAGACATTACACTTCCTCACATTTGGTATATTTTAGAATTGTACTTGTAATTATTTAACCTGGTAACATTATCACACTCTGGAGACTCACCATAGTTTATATATGTTATTTATCTATCACAGTCTTTCGCTTGCAATTTAACTGTCTCTGGAGTATGATATATTGTTTTAGCTTAATCTCACTCATGTTCAATGCATAATACAAACAACATTCAATCATCATTCATTTTGTTACATATGTGATGCGTTGGAACTCGAGAGTTGAGTTTATGCTCGACCCCCGATTTTCAGGGCATTACAGTATGACCTAATAAACAGATTGGATGCCAAATAAATGGTACAATGGGCCTTACGAGGATTTAAATGATGGATATCCAATCACGATTGTTTTCATGTGGTGTGGTCCACCTAATATTTATATACCTCTCATATTTGGGCCCCACCATGATGTATGCTTTATATCCACACCTTCCATCCATTTGGAGAGATCATTTTAGGGTAATATCCAAAGAACAAGTTAAATCCAAAGCTCCAGTGGACCTTATCACAAAAAATAGTGGGACAGTGACGCCCACCATTAAAAACTTCTAAAGGCGACAAAAGTTTTATATCAAGATGATATTTGTGTTTTCCCTTATTTAATGTATTTTTTAAATTTTGAACAGGTTGGATTTCAAATAAACATTACAATGGGCCTTAACATAGTTTCAACGGTGGGAATCACTCTCCCTACTATTTTCTGTGGCAGGGTCCACTTCAGATTTTTATCTGCGTCATTCTTTGGCTCATGACTTAAAATGATATCTCAAAATGGATGGACAGTGTGGATATAACAAATACATCATAGTGGGACTCACATAAAATGGTGACATCAATTCAAGTAGGGCGTCCAAGAGACGCCCTACACCTAACGCGACATAACCTCCCTCTCTCTCTCTGACTCTCTCTTCCTCTCTCTCTAATCTCTCCTCCTTGTTCCATCTCTGTCTCTCTCGCATCCTCTACCTCCTCTGTCTCTCTGTATCTCTCTTCCTCTCTCTCGCGGATCATTGTCGGACGCCCTACCCAAGCACGCCCTCCCTCTCTCTCTCTAAAGCTTGGTTTACCGTGGGGTATCTCTCTCTCTCTCTCTCTTAATCTCAATACCGATTTAGGGATTTGGGGATTTAGGGATTTAGGGTTGGATGGCAAATAAACCTTACATTGGACCCTAGGAAGTTTTTAATGGTGTCCAAGGACCCCACGACTATCAATGAAATGGGCCACGGTGGGGCCAATATATGTATACACTGTGGGGCCCACTATCCCACGTGTAAGACTCGTATTTTAGACCGTACCATTCTATAGGCTTCTGCGGTCTTTTCGGTCAAATTCCGGCAACCTTCGACCCTTAACCGGTATTTACTCGCAACCCTGAGTCACACACCGTCAACCTGAATCGACTCAACCTGAGACTTGTACCCTAACGACCGTGCCGTCACCGCGGTTTTGATGACACGTCTCGCGCGTCAATCTGATACTCTGGCTGGGAGATGTGGGCCAGCATTCAGTGCGAGGAAATGCCGCAGTGCGAATTCCAAGAGAATCTCTACAGCTTGTCACATCAATCAATCCCATCATGTCAAGTACATGTCAAGTACACATCACCTTTCACACATTCCCAAGCAACCTCAAAGTCAAAAAGTTTCTTACAAGCCCATACCTTTCTTACACAAATTACCTCAAAAGTCAAAAAGTTCTTACACCCATCACCCACCACATCCATCACTCCATCAACCATCTTTCTCTCTCTTTACAACCATCACTCTCTCATTTTTAAACTCACCTCCCCAGTAACCTAAGAGCACCTTCCGTCCAAGCCTCTCCAAGCCCTCCCAAGCAACAAGGGTGGCCCACTTTCCTACCATTTCATCTCCAATCTCAACCGTTCAAACATCATCTCCTCCGTTGGAATCGAAGCTAAGGAGCTAAGGAAGCCTAGGGTGCAAGTAGAAGCCGGTGGGTGATCTTAGATTTTATTTTTTATCCTTTTTTTTTTACTTAAGGGTCCATATATGTAGGACCCACCTTGATGTATGCTTTGTATCAAAGAGGGGCCCATAGTGGCGGGGCCCCTCCATCCTCTCTGTTCTCTCTCTGTCTCTCTCCATTGTCTTTTTTATGTGTATGATGGCTATGGCCCACTTGATGCATGACCTTATCCATGCCATCCATTGATGTGGACCCCACTGTTTTCATGGTTGTTATGTGTCATGGGTAAAACACAAATATCAGATGGATCCAAATCTGGTGGGCCACGTCCAAGTGGGACCCACCATGTTGCCTGTGTTGTATCCGCAGTCCAGCATCCAGGGACGCTGGACGTGCACCACAGTGATGTGTAGCCGACAGTGGGGTGGGCTAACAGTGAAGTGTAGACTGACATGGGGTGTACTAACGTGAAGGGTGGAGTGACGGTGGCTAACAGTGAAGTGTGGACTAGCAGTGGGGTCCATGAGACCCATCCATGCCGTCCATCCTATTCCTTGGCTCATTCTAGGCGTTGAGCCGAAAAATGAGACCAATCGGATAATCAAGCGGGCCACACCATAGAAAAGTTGTTTCCTACCGTTCAAAGCTATTAGGACCCACCTTGTTGTATCTACACACCAAAAATGCAAAATATTGGACTTATTTGGTGTGTTTTGATCCCTAGAATCCAATGGATGGAATGGATTCTCAAGAAGCGAGTCCCACCTGTGAAAAACCACAGTAAAATAATAATTTCAAAAAAAGAAAATAAAAGAAAGGGATGCAGCAGTCGCAGGCGCTGCTGCTGTTAGAAGGCAGCAGGCGTTGCCTGCACACTAGCGGGTGGACGGACGGGTGGACCCACGGGCCTAGCCGTGGGCCCCACTATGATGTATGTTGATTATCCACATTGTTCATTTGGTGGGCCACCTCCTGAGGTGGGCCCCCACTAAAGATCAAGTCAATCTGAATCTCAGATGGCCCACATCACAGGAAACAGTGAGATTGAGTGGCTGCCATTGAAACCCTTTTTGGCGTCTACGCGTCCAGAAGTTTTGGATCATTACGAAATTTGTTTTTCCTCTGCATCCAGGTCTACGTGACCTTATCAACGGTTTGGATGGCATATGGACAATATGGTGGGCCCCATGTGGGACCTTAATATGTGTGTTTTATTCCAACCGTCCGGGAGGACGGTGGAGCCCACAGCGATATTTGTGTTTCATTTCCATCGTCCAGGTGGATGGTGGAACCCATAATGATGTATGTGTTTATTCATACTATCTAATGTCAGTGGGACCCACCATGATGCATGTGTTGCATCCAAAACCTCTGACCATTTTTAAAAGGCTCATGAGCTAAAGAATGAGTCAGATCCATAGTTCAGTGGACCCCACCCTTGATGCATGTGTTGCATCCAAAACTGTCCAACCACTTGGCGAGCTTATCTTAATGGCTTGAGACTAAAAATATGAGCCAGATCCATAGTTCAAGTGGACCCCACCTTGGAATGTGGATGAGGCCCATCTTGATTTATCTGTGGTAGTCCATTGGGGCCCACTTTGATGTGGATGTAAGGCCCATGTTATGAGGCCTATTCGATGTATTTGTGGCCCGTGGTTGGGGCCCACTTTGATATATATAAGGCCCATGTTATGAGGCCCATTTTGATGCTTTCTAAGGCCCACGGGTTATGGCCCATTGCAATGTACATAAAGCCCATTGGTGCGGCCCATTGATGTGGCCCACTTGATGAATATAAGGCCATGTGATATGGCTCATTTGATGTATTTAAGGCCCAATGGGATGTACCTAAGGTCCATTGCAATGGGCAATCCCAACATGGTTTATGAAATGATGCTTACGATGGGCTATGCCTTGGGAGCAATGATGGTTTGACGTCTACATTGCAAGTATAATATTGGTTAAATGTCCACATTACAACTCTCCCTAGGGCCCATTGATAGTCTCGTACTTGTTGTGTGTAGGCCATCTAGGCCATCTGCGTTGTAAGGATAGTGCATTACTTTATAACATGTTTAGTATAGTTCCATAATTCATGATCATACGCATCATATGTATGCTTGTATGAGAAGTGACTGATCATAGAATATGCCTGCGGGCAGATTGTTTAGGGGCTCCTGGATAGGTGGTGTTGCCTTACATGAGTGCACGATACACGCGGGATTGCTGCATGACTGGATAGTGTGATTCATGCATTCACATTGTGTAATATGGTACTGTATGCCCTAGCAACATTGGGGTCGTAGCCTCCACAAGTGTATTGTGGTTGGTAAGATTGGATATCGAAAATCTTATTCTACATGGGGTGCTATAGATATCCCTGGGTGAAAGTCCCTAAACCCTTATGCTACCAAGAGGTTGCTCCAATATCTAGACCAAGTGGGTGCATGAGCCCCGAGTGTTGATTACCAGATGGCCGCGCTTTCCACTGTATCATGGTCGGTTGGAAGGGGGTGCGGCCTTACCCGCCCGAGAGGAGGGGATAAAGCTAGGCTGAGTTTGACCAGCTCGAGGAATGGGTCAGCTATCGACGAGCCAAGCCTGATATTGGCAGGCAGATAGTGAGGTCTCTTCCACTTACCTTATTGCACGCGATGGGGCAGCAATCTGGTTTAGAGTGTACTAGACCCCGGTGATATTCCATATTTGAGTTGTATTGATATGTGGACTTAGACGGGGATTCGTATGCTTGAGTTGCATCTTACATTGCATGGCCTTGGTATGGCCGACATCATTCATACCTTGCATCGCATGGCCTTGGTATGGCCGATATCATTTACGCCTTGCATCGCATAGCCTTGGTATGGCTAATGGTATTCATGGATTCACCAGCATGTTCTGCATTACTCTGATACTGCATAATCATAGTACTACCTTGCGCACACACTTTCACCACCCTCTAAGTTTTTCATAAACTTATGCACGACCGTTGCGTGAAGGTGACATTGGACCGCAGCAGCACTGAAGTAGGAGCACATAGCCAATCATCTTGGAGCTTTTTGTTCATCATCATTGTATTTCCTTTTATGCTCATTGTACTTATAAAGTTTTTTATCATAGTGGAAATGTAATGGAGTTTTTGGTTATTGTTTGTGAGTTATGCCTTTAGTTATGCTTATTAGGAATTGAACTGATGTTGAAAATCCTCCTCATAGCATCCCAGGATCGGAACCTGGCGAATGGGCGTTGGGAGCCGAGAATGGGTTCTACGAAGGCTGTCGGCGCTGGATTTGGCGATTGAGAATTTTGTGCGCCCGGTTTCTGAGTTTGGGGTGTGACACCACGTGACATTGGCCCACCATCGAGTTTATTTGCCATCCAAAATGTTGATTTGGTCACATAGACCTGGATTAAGGGAGAACAATAAGATCATTTTGATAAAAATTTTGGGTGGGCCCCACATAAAAAATGGTGAGCATGAAACTATTTTGAAACATGGCCTAAAAAATATGTGTTCTATCTAAGTCGTCCCTCTATTTTGAAACATTATTATAGGGCATGAAACTACAAATCAGCTAGATAGAATGCTAAAGTGGACCACACGGTAGGAAACATGGAGATTAAATCACATGTGCTTCCAATGGTGTGGTCCACTTGGGAATTCAATATACTTTATTTTTGGGATTATAAAATAAAATATTTTAGTAAAATTAATGGACAGAATGGATTAAGCCTATACATCATGGTGGGCCCCACAGAGCCCCTGAGAGGACCGTCTATGGCCCTACACCTAAATTGGGCATGCGTTCAAAATAGAGCCGTGCCCAAATCTCCCCCTCTCTCTCTCTCTCTCTCTCACTCCATTCCTTATTTCATTCTGTCATCATCCTCTCTCTCTCTCTCCGTTCCCACTGCGGCGCCCTCGCCATCTCCCTCTCCCTCTCTCGAGGTCCCTCATCGTCTCCCTCTTCCTCTCTCGAGCTCCCGAGCCCTCACACCTCCTTCAACAGCACCAGATCTTCGACAGCGCTGCCTCCACCGGTTCTCCCTCACCCTCACTGTAACGCCCTGAAAATCGGGGGTCGAGTATGAACTCAACTCCCGAGTTCCAACGCATCACTTATGCAACATACACAATGATGGTTAAATGTTGTCTGAGTTAGCGCAATAAACATGAATGAGATTATACCAAAGCAGTAATTCATACTCCAGATCAGTTGTATAAAAGCAAGCGGAAGACTGACTGTGTATATATGTATGTAAAGAAACAAAATAAATGATTCATTATCCAGAGTATGAATCCTTCTGAGTCACAATATACATGTCTGTGTAATAAACAAAATGTCAAAATAACTAAATACAATCTGTAAAACCCATCAGTCCCGCAGACCTAGTCGAAGCCGCCACCGAATCGCATATACGAGAACTCCTCCGGTCCTCGTCGTAATCGGCTCCGCCTCCGAATAGTCGGATCGCCTAAACTCCGAGACAGAGTCCGGTTGGTGTGCGCAACACCGTCCCATAACGTGGAGTGAGTAGCTAACTCAATGGAACAAGAAGATATAAGTTATCATGTTACCAATACGGTCAAGCAAGAATGATAAAGCAATAAATCAAACACTCCTAGTTACTCGATTAATGCAAGTATGAATGCGATTATGATGGATGCCCTCTCCGACGTACTCCCTCAAGCGACACCATCTCACGTTCGCGCATGCTTACATCCCACAAGTGCTCCACATCTTCCAGGCACATGCGATGCATGATGAGTATGATTACCGAGTTTTTAATTAATTCATTTCAAACAAAGCAGGATTGGGAAACTAAGGTACCTCCCCTTGTATCATATCCAAACATGATCCAATCTAGGGTCGTACCCTAGTTAATATCGACGATGGTGTGTTTTCTAGGTCACCGCAGAGGTCGCCTGTGGTCACATTACGCACAAAGGTTGCACCACTCCCCCATCACCCCTTAAACGATTCATCACGATACAACTATACGTAAACAGCCTAGTTCATATTCTATATGTCGCGGCGAACCCTAAGGCACGCCGCAACTTCGAGAATATGCTCGCGGTCACTACAAAGGGCCGCTGGTACACACACAAAGACCGCACCACTCCCCATCACCTTATCGGTGTAGGCCGAGCCGCGAATATAGTGTCCCATACCACCATAATCGGCTCACGAGTTGAGTTGCTCACTTTGGTCACTACGGGAGGCACGTAGTCCCCGGCGTAGGCCGACAGGCTCGACCACGGTGTCCCATACCACCATGCCCGGCTCATGAGTCTTAGCGGATCGAGGTACCATGGTTAACGGGATTTTTCCTTTGGTAAGTTTGGTACCCTAGGTTCAAGCATTAGCGACCAAACATGGTGAACATACATAAGGCATACGGTTTACTTGATATGTTCGGCTAGCTCGAGCGCACAACAAGTTGGGCGATATGAGCGCAGAAGCACCTCGTGTGGCCAACCACTATCGCCAACCGAAGTACGACACGGGTTCACCAACACATCGTGCGTGGCGGAACGAAACCCCAACCACATCTTCAAGTCGATATCGGATGCCGGACTACGAACATAGTCCCAAGCTCAATCAGTTGTGAAACATGAAGTAAAGCATAGGGTAAAGCATGTATTATAAAGCATGAAGTAAAGCATGTTATAAGGCATGTTGTAAAGCATGTTGTAAAGCATGTTATCAAGCATGTTATGAAGCATGTTATAAAGTACTATACACATAGGGATACAAATACTTGGAGCTCATAGGTGAGTGGTTAGAGTGAACAACCACGTGGAGAGTGTCATATGTGACACTAAGGTAGCGGAGAATCCCATCTCAAAGCACCTAACTAAGGTTCTAACACTTAAACACTTACACTCGCAAGTGATTTCACCAACACTTGGAATACACTACTTCAACATACATGACGTATGCTAGAGAAGGTGTACTAGGGTTGTCCGTTACCGAGCTAGTATTTTATACATATACAACATATTCATATAACAAATAAACATAGCAAACACATCAGCGAATTTTATACGTATAGGGTACTTTCACGTATACCCAATTTCGACATACATAGTGTTTACAAAGGAACATAGGTTTCAAGGTTCCT
Source organism: Magnolia changhungtana (assembly GCA_030180095.1). Classification (NCBI taxonomy): domain Eukaryota; kingdom Viridiplantae; phylum Streptophyta; class Magnoliopsida; order Magnoliales; family Magnoliaceae; genus Magnolia; species Magnolia changhungtana. The sequence goes on from JASAUF010000554.1 coordinate 4,787,013, forward strand.
TTCGCCAAGTTAGTATTTTAATCATGTATTGTATAATCATACATTAAATACATATGTCAAACATTATTCCAAAAGAAATACGTATACGGTATTTCTACAATACGTATTTTCAACATACGGCACATTTACAAAGGAACATATATTTTGGCGATCTCTTTCGCCAAACTAGTATTTTATTCATATGTTATATAAATAAACATTAAATAAACATGTCAAACAATTATCAAAAAAAATACGTATACGGTATTTCTACGTATACCTAGAATATGTGAAATTCCATATTTCACACCGTTAATCAAAACAGAAACTAAGGCACTTTGTACATGTGCAATTGCAAGCAGATCATGAATCTACCATTATCTGACATTGAAAGCGTTGAAAACCGTAACTTATAAGCTTAAAGTCCTCACCTTTGCCTTTTGAAACGGAACGAATCAGCAAGGGTGATGAATCTTCCGTCTACGGACGATTTCTAGCCTAAAGAGCGGAATCGGTTAGTCGGAATACATCCTACCTCGATTCCAATTCAAATCAGACCTAGGGTTAGGTTTTCTTACCTTCAAATGAGGCGGAATACGCCGGGAAAGCGTCTAGATCAGAGAGATGTAGGCCGTGTAGCAAGCCAAAGCAGCAGGAGGAAGATCGGCAACGATCTCCAAGTCTTTCCCTCTCTTTTCTCTCTCTCCCTCTAGGGTTTCTCCCTAAATTCGTATGGTCTGTGAGAGGGGCTGCTCTAAGCCCCTTTTATAGCCTCAAACATTACGAGAATAGACTTAGGTTCATGGGGAATCGCTTTATATAGGATATTCGGCGCTTTTCCACCATTTCAAAAGGGGAGTTCGGTAGGCCTCTTTGAACCAAACGTCGACTTAAACTTATCATCAATGGATCTACGTGGGATTACATTTTGACTCATTCGGATGCGCAGATCGCACGTGGCGGACCACTTTCGATTCGACGGTCGGTGGGCCACGATCGAAATTCCGAGTACATGTAAATGTTCTGAAATTTTTCTTAATCCGAGGGTGTAATTTGGTCCGATTCGACGGTCGGTTGCTTAATACCACCGACGCGTCAATGAACGATGCCGCGATCACTATTCCGAGATATTTATTTCGGCTTGTGAATAGTGTTTTTCACACTACCTCGCTCCGATTCGAAACGAATGGCCGTGGAATATCGGATAAGGCCGATTTTTGAGATGATTGTTAAGCCCGATTAGGGGCGGTCCTAGTTCCTTAACTTCGGGTTAATCGGAATCCCGAGGTGCGATCTAGACCTAATACGAAGTTTCGTTTCATTCCCAGAGAGACGGGAATGAGTTTGGTTCTAAACTTTAGGGTAACCTAGCGTCAATGATTCGCAAGTTTTGGGTCTTGCAGATCGTATTTAAAGCGATCCTAACGGATTTCATATCTAATTGAGTTTAGTACTTAGTTAACTTTGTTAAATTTCTAAAGGATTTAATCCTATGTGATTTTTGGTCGAGGTGGTACTCGACCCAATGTACGGAATTTTTCAAGTCGTTACAATCTACCCCCTTAAACAAAAAATTTCGTCCTCGAAATTTATATACTGTTCGTACTCCTCGAGAACGAGGGTAGTTCTTCCCGACCTCGCCTCGCCTCCCGTGTAGCTTCCTCCTCGAATGATGTGTCCAAAGTACCTTCACAAGTGGGATGACCTTGCTACGCAGTACCTGCTCCTTCCTGTCAAGGATGGGCGTCGGGCGCAACTCATATGTCGCATCCTCGCTCAACTGTACCTGCTCCCATCTGATGATATGCGAAGGATCAGGAACGTACTTCTTCAAAGCATAGATACATGAAATACGTTATGTACAGAAGCAAGTGGTGTAGGCAAGGCGAGACGATACGCCACATCACCCACTCGATCCAAGATTCGAAATGGACCGATGAACCTCGGTGTGAGCTTCCCCTTCTTCCCAAACCGAAGGACTCCTTCATAGGGGAAACCCGAAGGAACACATGATCACCAACCTCGAACTCCAGCCGGTCGCCGCCTCGTATCGGCGTAACTCTTCTCGTCTCGCTCGCGCCGTGAGTAATCGACGCCCGATAATGTCTACCTTCTCTCGTAGTCGCCCGAACCAACTCGGGCCAATCAGCTACGCTCTCCAACCCTCGCCCAACAAGTGCGGTGCTCTACAAGGTCGACCATATAGAGCCTCATATGGCGCCATGCCAATCGTCGCCGGAAGCCGTTGTTGTAGGCGAACTCGCGTACGGAAGACAGTCATCCCAACTGTCCCTGAAGTCCAACACACAAGCTCGCAACATATCCTCCAGGAACTGGTTCACCCGCTCCGTCCGCCCATCGCCCGAGGATGAAACGCGGACCGAACTTCAACTTCACACCCATCGCCTCCCGGATACGAGTCCGAAGATGGATGTGAACCGCGTGTCTCGTCCGACACAATCTCCAAAGGAACTCCGTGCGGACGGACGATCTCCCCGATATACGCCCAGCCGGCTCTGCAGAGTTCGTAACTCGATAGGGAGGAAATGGGCCGATTTGGTCAACCGGTCCACAATCACCCAAATGGAATCGTGCCCCTTCCTCGTCTTCGCAACCCCGATATGAAGTCCATGGAGATGAAGTCCCACTTCCACTCCGCTATAGGCATGGGCCGAAGGCCCAGAGGTCGGCGATGTTCCGCCTTGACTGGCCGGGCACGTCGACATCGAGACACATACTCAAGCAATGTGGGCCTTCATGTTATCCCACCAAGTACGTCCGTCTCATATCCCGGTACATCTTCGTGCTACCAGATGCATCGCAAACTTCGAGTTATGGGATGCACTCGAGAAGCTCGCGTCTCAAGTCGCACATCCGGAACACATAGGCGGCCACGGAACCGTAAACCCCCATCGATCCAATTCTCCACTCGGAGTCCACGGCGTCGCTAGCCGCTCTCGAAGCTCGACACCGTGCACGCCCTCTTGGGCCTCAACAATCCCGTCGTCGATAAGTGGCCGCACCCGAATGTGCGCAACACACTCAAATGGCTCCTCGACAAGTGAGTCTCCGCTCGAAGTCCCGCACAAACTCTACCATATCCCACTCGGCTATCATCGGCGGTGCCGCAAATGCAATCGCCTTCTTGCGGCTCAACGCGCCGCCACAAGGTTCGCCTTGCCGGGATGGTAGGAAACCTCGAACTTGAAGTCCTTCAAGGTCTCCATCCATCTACTGTCTCATATTCAAATCTCATTCGCGTGAATATATATTTAAGGCTCTTGTGGTCGCAGCAAAAGCTCGAACTCCTCACCATAGAGGTAATGTCTCCAGAGCTTCAATGCAAAGATGATGACACCGCCAACCTGTGTCATGTGTAGGGTAATTCTCCTCGTGCTTCCTTAATTGTCTCGAGGCATACGATATCACCCTATCTTTCTCGCATCAACACACAACCCAAACCAACGCGAGACGCCACAAGATACACCGTGTATTTCACCCCTTGCTCGGCAATACTAGCACAGGGGCGGACGTCAACTTGTCCCTGCTCCTTAAAAGCCGCCTCCGCCTTCTCATTCCAGCGAACTTCAGTCCTTCCGAGTCACCGAGACAAGTGGCTGGGCGATCTTCGAGAAATCCCGAATGAAACGTCTCGTAGTATCCAAATGTGCCAAGGAAACTCCTCACCTCAAGAATCGATTCAGCCGCCGCCAATCCCGAACCGCAGCCTACCTTAGCAAGGTCCATCTGCTATCCCATCCTTGGACACTACATGTCCCAGAACTTGACTTCCTCCCGCGAAGTCGCACTTCTTACCGCGCAAACAACCGGTTCTTCTTCGTGTCTCCAATACCGCTCGCAAGTGCTCCTCGTGCTCCTCCCGACTCGTGGAGTATATCAAGATGTCATCGATAAAGACGATGACGAATCGGTAAAGGAAGGGCCGAAATACCCGGTTCATCAGATCCATGAACACGGCTGGTGCGTTCGTCAGACCGAACGACATCACTAAGAACTCGTAGTGCCCAAAGCACGTCTTGAAGGCTGTCTTCTGCACGTCCTCCTCTCTCACGCGCAACTGGTGGTACCCTGACTGAAGATCAATCTTCGAGAAATACTTCGCCCTCTCAACCGATCGAATGTGATCGTCAATCCCGGGCAAAGGATACTTGTTCTTCACCGTGACCTGGTTCAACCTACGGTAATCAATACACAACCGTAGCGACCCGTCCTTCTTCTTCACGAACAACACAGGTGCTCCCCAAGGAGACACACTAGGTCGAATAAAACCTCTCTCTACAAGTACATCAATCGTGTCCGCAGCTCCTCCATCTCACAGGAGGCATACGATACGTAGGCAACGAGATGGGCGTCGCACTGTGCGTAAGATCTATCGTAAAATCAATCTCACGCCGAGGAGGTAAACCCGGATAGTCTCAAACACGCCCGCAAAGTCTCGAACCACCGGCGTACTATCTACCGTCGGACCATCGGTCGGCACAAGCAAAGCAAAGATAACAATCAACTCGACAGGCCAACCGACCCGCACCGGAACGTGAAAGCTGCACCGTCAGTCCATAGGCCGTCACGATCCGAGTGTCGCAATCTACCTCCGCCCTCATCCTGGTGAGCCAATCCATGCCAAGTATAACGTCGTAGTGCCATAGCGGAACAACAATAAGGTCGACGAGCACTGTGCTGCTACCCAACATTACCGAGCAACCCTCACATAATCGTGTGACATCCGAATGTGTCCCAGAGCCGTAGTGAGTCTCATTCCCTTAGTGGGAATCGTATGCAAAGATAGGCGCTTCACCGCCCACAAGAAATAATAGAAGTAGTGGACCCAAGTGTCCACCAATAAAGAGACGGGAGTGTCGTGAATAAAAGCCGTGCCCTCGAAAGCCGTCTGAGCCGGAACCGACGTCTCGTGTGCCTCACCACGAGAGTATGAACGCGAGCCTGCCGTCGGCTGGCGGTTCGGCTGAGGAGCCAAGGGTCGCTGTGGCGGCCTGAAGCGCGGCACAGGAGGTCGGAAGGAAGGATGTGCCGGAGCTGTCTGTAGCGGTGGAGCTGATATGGCCTGTGGGCGAGAACGGCCCATCATCTGTGGCGGAGAGAACCCACTGTCCTTCATCCGCGCGAAGCAACTCCCAATAAGATGACCCTGTTTCCCGCAGTATGTGCAGGTCACAACAGGGCGCCTCGCCTGAGCCCCTGGCGCTGCGATCCTAGGAGGCGAGTCAACACGAGGCCTCGCCTAAAATAGCCTCGCTCTCAGATCTCTCCGCCGTGGCCTCGCAACCATAGTGCCACGTGATCGGGCCAACCGGTCCACATCCCGCTTTCCGCCGTCATAGACATGTGAACCAAGTGCCGCATATGTGGGTATAGTGAGGCAAAGATATCTTCGACCGTATCTCCTGGCCGCAAGCCCAATGAAAACCGACGCATCCGCACCGCTCGTCCACTAGTATAGTCGGGACAAAGCGGCCCAACTCGGTGAAGCGGTGCTCGTACTCTGTAATAGTCATGCCTCCCCGCCTGAGGCGCAGAACTCGTCCTCCCGCTCATGTCGGTAAGTCGGGGGTAGTATTTCTCATGGAACCGGAACTCAAACGCCTCCCAGGTCCATACGTAGTCTGCTGCGACAGACCGCAACACACTGTCCCACCATAAACTCGCCTCTCTCTCAAACATAAAGGCGGCCAGCTCCACCTGCTCTGCCTCTGAGCAATGCAGCATCCGAAGCATCTTCGAGATGCGGTCAAGCCAAAACTCTGCCTCCTCGGGCCTATGAGTGCCCATGAACGAAGGAGGCCTCAAGCGCTGAAACCGCTCGAGTAGACCGCGCGTGCCGACATCTCCAGTAGGAGGCACCACGGGTGGAGGCAGGGGCACATCCTCACACTGAGCAGGAGGCTCAGGGTGCCCGGCAGGACAAACAGGAGTCGTAGGTGGAGTCGCACTACCACCACGTGACAAGGCCTCAGCGATAGTGGCCATAAGCTGCTGATGCCGTCGCCGCCGACTGCCGCCGCCGCTGCCGCCGCGTGCTCGCCGCCGCCGTCGCATCCTTGCGCACCGCCGTCGATGCATCATCATCATCAGCTGCTCAAACCTATCAGTCGGCGGAGCAGCCTGGGAGTCATGCTGCGCAGACGATGATGGCCGAAACTGCTCACGGAGGGGGGGCGTGTATGGTGGCAACCCGCCGCCAGACCGCAGGGGCCGATCGGAACCCAACCCACGGTCCCGGGACCACTACTACTAGAAGGTGTCCGGTCCATGGAGCCGCCGAAGGAGATGTGCGTGTACTCCGCGTATACTGTCGCGGCATACCCTATACAACACAAGGTACAACATTGGTGAGATACAGCATAATACACTCCATAAAGCACTTAAGCATTCCACACATCATCAAACAAAAGAGGCTATATGCTTTTCATTAACTCAAAATTGTCATAATACATGAACTACAGAGTTTACATGAATCATGACGGAAATTACATTATAGCCAATACATCCACACATCAAACACTAACATTCTACTACCTAATACATCATCTGAACGAAAACACAAACCGCCTATCGCGGTAACCAAAGCAAACACAACATACAACAATATGGATGACTAAGCATCCGAAGTAGGCGGTGGAGGAGGAGCATTCTTATCCGCGCACAAAGACAGATGGCCTTCAACGTACGGGACATCTTCTTGAAATTCTTCTTCATGTAGGCTTCATTCTCTTCAAGTTTAGTTCGAACTTGACCAATCTCACCGAACTTGTCCAATCTCACCGAACTTGTCCAACCTCTCTGCCGCAGGCGGCTTGCCTCTCCTCAAGACGGCAAATCGCGCATCGATACATCTCGATCCACACCCCGCCCCGAGCCGCAGGTGAACTCTCCTCGTGTCCCGAGCCTCGTGTTCTTCCTCCCGTATGTCATCACCGCGCTCCTCATCACCGTCACCGGAGGTCAACACTCTCTTCCGGCGCTATCCGACTCATCTCCGCACTCGTCGAGCCGGGCTTGCCGCCGTTGGGGGCCGATCTTCATATTCCCGAGTGTCGCTTCATTTATGACTCGGACCGGTGCAAGATCCTCCATATTCAATCAGAGCCTACATCACGAGCCATCCCGCAGACCGCCGGCCAAATGGGAGCGAAAGATCGTTCTGGCAGTAACGAACAACATTAACTATCTGGGATAGGATGAATGTGGGCAGGCATATGTCTTCCCAGTGTCCCATCTTGTACAGAAAGTCCACCATCACCCTTGTACATTCCGTGCGATTACCCCACCGTGGGTATACATTGTATGTGAAGATGTGATGGAGCAAATGAAAGTCTTCGACACATCTTTGTCGCCGCAATACAATTTCCTCGCTTCCAAGTAACCCGGCGACCACAGAGAAATCGCGTGCGCGATCCCTTTCCCTGCGCAGCTTCTAGAGAAGTCATCACTAGGATGCACTTGACCAAGCGAAATCTTCGTGATTCGAGCCACCTCATTCACGGTGATTGTGCGCCTTATGCCCCTCACAGACAAGAACCGAAGAGGCTCTACCGATGCGTCATGATGTGAGCGTAGAAGGCACGAACCGTGTGCTCACATGCGGGAACTCGCCTTCAAAAATATAATTCCACCCGATATCCACCAAGTGGTCCATCATCTGTGTAGACCAAACATCCTCTCATCCACATGAGCTTCAAACACAACCTTACGGCCCCGCGGCGCCCATATTCCATGCCTATTGGATAAGCATTCTGGCGGGGTGGTCAGGATCCATGTCTCGCTTCGACCTAAACTCCCGCACGGTGCTTGTGCCGGTCCCAACGTCGGATCTTCTTCGGGTATGGGCTGGCCTACTTGGGCCGGCATCATCGGCCACGGTTTTCCTCTTTCCCATGAGGGATAGGATGGAGGAAATGGAGAAAATGGTGGCCACCACACCAAGGAGGGCCATGAAAAATTTCCAAAATGCGGGAACAAAGGGCTGACCTCTTTTATCTTCCACAATCAACAATCCAACAGGTGTGGAAGAAGCTCTGAGAGGTAAGAAATGAAGAAGGAAACAAAGAAAATAGAATGGGTTAGGAGTTTACCCAATTTTTGAGCTCCAAGGATGAGTATGAGAGCTCCAACTTGAGGAAATGGGGAAAGGGAGAGGCTAGGGCTGTTGTAGGAGGTAGGGGTGTGTAAGTTATGGAAGAAAATGGAGGGATTGAAGGTTTGGAGGGATGGGTTTTCAGCAAAAATCGAAAATGGAGGTGGTGGTGGGTGAAAAGAGGGGAAATGAGAGAAAAGGGAGCTCCAGCCCCTTAAAACCTAATCTAATGCAAAAATCGCACGTGCCATGGGGTAGAGGGGACCAAACCGACCAGTCTCACGTTTGGAAACACGCCGGAAAATCAACGGGGGCGCGGTCCGCCGCCGGTGCCGCGGCGCCGCCGCGGTCGGGCTTGGCCGGAACCGCGCCGCCGCGGTCTGGCCCTGTTCGTCAGACTCCCAGGGTGCCAAATGCACCCTGTCTTGGTCCAAACCTTTAACGGATTAATCGTGGGGGCCCACGGACTCAGTTTTGTGCCGAAACGGTTAGTTCCGGCAAGGTTCTGACATAATCTGGTTTTTCCTGATTTTTAACGACTCATTTTTGGTAAATTGTGACCTGGACACGTCAATAGACGGTCTAGGAGTGACTTGGGGTCCATAAGTGTGGTCGGGATCGAGTACGCACTCGATCAAACTGTCCGTGTGCAGCGAACTTCGCCGAACGGCGAAATCGGGAGACCCTAAGATCTTTGCTATATTTTGCGCACCCTCCTAAGTGTAATGCGTCGCCGCACGTAGTGGGGACAACTCAGTCCGGTTTAATCAAAATCATGCTCGATACCAACTTGTAACGCTCGAAAATCGGGGTCGAGTATGAACTCAACTCCCGAGTTCCAACGCATCACTTATGCAACATACACAATGATGGTTAAATGTTGTCTGAGTTAGCGCAATAAACATGAATGAGATTATACCAAAGCAAGTAATTCATACTCCAGATCGCTTGTATAAAAGCAAGTTTTAAGACCGACATTTGTGTATATATGTATGTAAAGAAACAAAATAAATGATTCATTATCCAGAGTATGAATCCTTCGAGTCACAATATACATGTCCGTGTAATAAACAAAATGTCAAAATAACTAAATACAATCTCTCAAAACCCATCGGCCCCGGCACCTAGTCGAAGCCGCCCGAATCGCATATACGAGAACTCCTCCCGGTCCTCGTCAGATCGGCTCCGCCTCCAGAATAGTCGGATCGCCTAAACCGAGACAGTCCGGTTGGTGTGCGCAACACCGTCCGTAACGTGGGAGTGAGTAGCTAACTCAAGTGGAACAAGAAGATATAAGTTATCATGTTACCAATCATCAAGCAAGAATGATAAAGCAAGAATCAAACACTCCTAGTTACTCGATTAATGCAAGTATGAATGCGTTATGATGGATGCCCTCTCCGACGTACTCCCTCAAGCGACACCATCTCACGTTCGCGCATGCTTACATCCCGTTGCTCCACATCTTCCGTGCACATGCGATGCATGATGAGTATGATTACCGAGTTTTTAATTAATTCATTTCAAACAAAGCAGGATTGGGAAACTAAGGTACCTCCCTTGTATCATATCCAAACATGATCCAATCTAAGGTCGTCAGTCTAGTTAATATCGAGACGATGGTGTGTTTTCTAGGTCACCGCAGAGGTCGCTGTGGTCGTTACGCACAAAGGTTGCACCACTCCCCCATCACCCCTTAAACGATTCATCACGATACAACTATACATAAACAGGCCTAGTTCATATTCTATATGTCGCGGCGAACCCTAAGGCACGCTGCAACTTCAGAATATGCTCGCGGTCACTACAAAGGGCTGCCAGGGCTGTACACACAAAGACTGCACCACTCCCCCATCACCTTATCAGTGTAGGCCGACAGCGCGAATATAGTGTCCCATACCACCATAATCGGTTCACGAGTTGAGTTGCTCACTGGTCACTACGGGGAGGCACGTAGCCCCAGCGAGGCCGACAGCTCGACCACGGTGTCCCATACCACCATGCCCGGCTCATGAGTCTTAGCGGATCGAGGTACCATGGTTAACGGGATTTTTTCACTGGTAAGTTTGGTACCCTAGGTTCAAGCATTAGCGACCAAACATGGTGAACATACATAAGGCATACGGTTTACTTGATATGTTCGGCTAGCTCGAGCGCACAACAAGTTGGGCGATATGAGGCGCAGAAGCACCTCGTGTGGCCAACCACTATCGCCAACCGAAGTACGACACGGGTTCACCAACACATCGTGCGTGGCGGAACGAAACCCCAACCACATCTTCAAGTCTGATACCGGATGCCTGGACTACGAACATAGTCCCAAGCTCAGTCAGTTGTGAAACATGAAGTAAAGCATAGGGTAAAGCATGTATTATAAAGCATGAAGTAAAGCATGTTATAAGGCATGTTGTAAAGCATGTTGTAAAGCATGTTATCAAGCATGTTATGAAGCATGTTATAAAGTACTATACACATAGGGATACAAATACTTGGAGCTCATAGGTGAGTGGTTAGAGTGAACAACCACGTGGAGAGTGTCATATGTGACACTAAGGTAGCGGAGAATCCCATCTCAGCACCTAACTAAGGTTCTAACACTTAAACACTTACACTCGCAAGTGATTTCACCAACACTTGGAATACACTACTTCAACATACATGACGTATGCTAGAGAAGGGTGTACTAGGGTTGTCCCGTTACCGAGCTAGTATTTTATACATATACAACATATTCATATAACAAATAAACATAGCAAACACATCAGCGAATTTTATACGTATAGGGTACTTTCACGTATACCCAATTTCGACATACATAGTGTTTACAAAGGAACATAGGTTTCAAGTGTTCCTTTCGCCAAGTTAGTATTTTAATCATGTATTGTATAATCATACATTAAATACATATGTCAAACATTATTCCAAAAGAAATACGTATACGGTATTTCTACAATACGTATTTTCAACATACGGCACATTTACAAAGGAACATATATTTTGGCGATCTCTTTCGCCAAACTAGTATTTTATTCATATGTTATATAAATAAACATTAAATAAACATGTCAAACAATTATCCAAAAAAAATACGTATACGGTATTTCTACGTATACCTAGAATATGTGAAATTCCATATTTCACACCGTTAATCAAAACAGGAAACGGAAGGCACTTTGTACATGTGCAATTGCAAGCAGATCATGAATCTACCATTATCTGACATTGAAAGCGTTGAAAACCGTAACTTATAAGCTTAAAGTCCTCACCTTTGCCTTTTGAAACGGAACGAATCAGCAAGGGTGATGAATCTTCCGTCTACGGGCGATTTCTAGCCTAAAGAGCGGAATCGGTTAGTCGGAATACATCCTACCTCGATTCCAATTCAAATCAGACCTAGGGTTAGGTTTTCTTACCTTCAAATGAGGCGGAATACGCCGGGAAAGCGTCTAGATCAGAGAGATGTAGGCCGTGTAGCAAGCCAAAGCAGCAGGAGGAAGATCTAAGAACGATCTCCAAGTCTTTTTCCTCTCTCTTTTTCTCTCTCTCCTCTAGGGTTTCTCCCTAAATTCGTATGGCTGTGAGAGGGGCTGCTCTAAGCCCCTTTTATAGCCTCAAACATTACGAGAATAGACTTAGGTTCATGGGGTACTGCTTATATAGGATATTCGGCGCTTTTCCAGCTCAAAAGGGGAGTTCTGGTAGGCCTCTTTGAACCAAACGTCAGACTTAAACTTATCATCAATGGATCTACGTGGGATTACATTTTTGACTCATTCGGATGCGCAGATCGCACGTGGCGGACCACTTTCAGTTCGACGGTCAGTGGGCCACGATCAGAAATTCCGAGTACATGTAAATGTTCCTGAAATTTTTCTTAATCCGAGGGTGTAATTTGGTCTGATTCTGACGGTCAAAGTTGCTTTGCTTGACGACGCACAACGAACGATGCCGATCACTATTCCAGATATTTATTTCGGCTTGTGAATAGTGTTTTTCACACTACCTCGCTCCGATTCGAAACGAATGGCCGTGGAATATCGGATAAGGCCGATTTTTGAGATGATTGTTAAGCCCAGTGGGGCGGTCCTAGTTCCTTAACTTCGGGTTAATCGGAATCCCGAGGTGCGATCTAGACCTAATACGAAGTTTCGTTTCATTCCCGAGAGCAGACGGGGAATGAGTTTGGTTCTAAACTTTAGGGTAACCTAGCGTCAATGATTCTGCAAGTTTTGGGTCTTGCAGATCGTATTTAAAGCGATCCTAACGAATTTCATATCTAATTGAGTTTAGTACTTAGTTAACTTTGTTAAATTTCTAAAGGATTTAATCCTATGTGATTTCTGGTCGAGGTGGTACTCGACCCAATGTACGGAATTTTTCAGGTCGTTACACTCACTCCCCCTAACATTGAGGCTTCTTCCTCTTCAAAGGTTCCCTCTCCCTTACATTTCTAGGTTTTGTTGATTTCCTTATTACTACGACTTGAATATGAGATTAAATGTATTTTTTTAATTATTATGTAAAAGCTCTGTACAAGCAATGAATGCATGTTTGGATTTATCAAATCCATAGGACCATATCTCATTCCAAGTGATGCAATTAATAGGCAGCTAGATCTTGGTATAGGCCAAGCTTCAAACAGGCACCGAGTAACAAAATGGTGAGAGGGAGCAGAGCCCTTTTGAAGGAAGCCGGCATTAGCAAGGCCCTCTTTGATCTACTAGTCTGCCCCCTCTCCAAGCAACCGTTGAGGCTGTGTCCAGAATCCAATTCTCTGATCAGCGATGCTCTCGGCATTTCTTATCCTATAGTTGATGGAATCCCTTGCTTAGTTCCAAAAGATGGCAAGTTGCTTAAGACTGACAACACATCAAAACCTGACTCTGTTACTGAGTTATCCGTTGTGAACAATGAATCTTCGGGAGGAGGTGCACATTGAACAGTAATGGTTTTTAAAAAAAAAAAAAAAGACAAAAGAGAAGGAAACCTTATACCAAGACAAAGCTTTTTTGTACTTAAAATTTTCTTATCTTGTTTATGCTAAAAGGGTGCGTCACGAGGGTACAGTATATTTCATCTTTCACTTTGGTACCACTTATTTCATCTCTTACTTTGTTTTAACAGGAAATCTTATGGTCTTGTTCTGGGTCTTGCTTGGTAGTTTTTTTTTTTTTTTTTTTTTTTTTTTGTAAGCCAGTAAATGTACAATACCATTTATTTTTTTATAGGATGCAGACACTTCCAGGAGCTAGTTCACTTTAAAACCAAAAAAAGTCAAATCTTGGTAAGATAAGGTTGGATCACCATACTAGGGGCCTAATTTGTAGAATCCCCTATTAGGAGTACGGAACATAAGATCAATGGTCTGGATCACCATACTAGGGGCTTAATTTGTAGAAATGGGTTGATTGAAGCATAGGCATAGAAATGAGGCCCAAGCCTTAGCAAGTTTTAAATCTTCAATCATTTTGGAATGTTAGAATGTAGTTTTATGTGTGTGCTTAACACATATAAATAAAATAGTGGGGTCCATCTACAATGCCAAATATTTCTTAAGCATGCATATGGTACGAGTAGTGAATAGTTTCTTAAGCCATGGGCATTTGGTAATCAGTACCAGACTGAAGACTATAAAAAGCTCAATTTTAAATTTAAAATAACGACAACAACATAATTATGGCTTTAAATCCTTGCTCAAAGTTATTGTCAAAGTTTCACTAATCTTTAATACCCTATCTTTTTTTTTATTATTTTATTCCCAATCTTTCTCCCCCATCTTGCCCCACCCATCCACTCACGTCCACCACCAGGAGACACATGCACACACTCATGCACAATCATTCGTAAATTGGAGGATGCAACCGGAAATCATGTCCGTTGTGAAAGGTGCAGATCATGTCAAATTAATAAGCTCAACACGGTTTAGAGTCATTTGTTCCATAGGAAATTTATGCCTTAACTTTATTCATAAGTAATTATTACTTAGGAAAACGATTGTACTAGGAATAAGAAGTTTTTGTGCAAAATATTTTAGAATGATCAGTTTCGATAAATAAACCAGACATAACTAATATCAATTATGGTCCACCTAATGGATAACTTCAAACTAAAAGATCATTTGACATCCAATAGGTTGGCCCCACCATGAGAATCACCTTGAGAATCACCTATTACAAAAGGTAGCCCCATCCCTTGGGTGGACTACACCATAGGAAGCAACATCTAGTCATTGATAAGTAGAAAAATACAAGTGTTGTCTACTCAATTAGTGGAAGTGGCTAATATTTGCAGAAGGTGATCCTCATGATGTGGCCAACCTATTGGATGGATATGTTGCACACACATGAAAGGTTGGAAGTTATTTGTTGGGTGGACCGTAACTTGTAGTCCAACCAGTTGGACTTGAGACCTCAGTATCTAGTACATACTATTAATTTCCAAGTTCTCCTTCCATTGTGAATATTAGTTATTGGAGGGTTTATTTTAGTAGGTGTAAATGCTCTTACAACGTCATAATGATGTTTGCATTTGTGACCTCATTTAATGAAAAACATTTTTCCTTCTACATTCTCTAGGCTCAAGCTTCATGGATTCCATTCATTTAAGGGAAGGATTCTTAGTATTAACAATTATCAGGATAAAATCCTTCAGAAATGGTTTTGAAGTAATATAGCTTCGTTGCAATACTACTATTACAAAGTTTTAAGCTTGTCAATGAGTTTCTAAAGATTTTGCTGCCACTCAGGGTTTGTGTCATGTAATAATCCTCTTAACGACTAGAAATTTTGTTAACTACATCTATTGGACATAGACACCTTTTAATGTTCATGCGGTCAACATATCATATGTACATTTCTTCTTTCATTCTTTGTTTGGATTCTGTCTGATAAATGTATGTTGTTTAAGTAACGCCTTGAAAATCGGGGGTCGAGCATAAACTCAACTCCCGAGTTCCAACGCATCACTTATGCAACAAAATGAATGATGATTGAATGTTGTCTGTATTAGTGCATTGAACATGAGTGAGATTAAGCCAAAACAGCATATCATACTCCAGAGACAGTTAAATTGTAAGCGAAAGACTGTGATAGATATATAAAATATAAAAACAGTGGTGAGTCTCCAGAGTGTGATAATGTTACCAGGTTAAAGAATTACAAGTACAATTTCAAGTTATACCAAAGGGGTAGTGTTATCTAGTCAACATCCCTGTAATCCCGTCGATCAAGACACGGCTCACTTAAAGCCATCAGCATACAACATATACGAACAAGCATCATTGTCCTCATAAAGGTCCGGCTCCGCCTCAGGAGTAGCGTCGCCATCTGCAATCAGACAAAGTCTGGTGGGTGTTTGGAACACCCTCCCGTAACGTGGGAGCGAGTGATCAACTCAATGGAACAATAAAGTATAGGTTAACATGTTATTAACTCAGTCAAGCAATAATGATAAAGCAGTACAATCAAACAATTCTAAATACTCTTATTAATGCAAGTATGAAGCAGTCATGATGTATGCCCTCACCACACACTCCCTCGTGCAACACCATCTTACGTTCGCAGCATGCTTGCATTCCTCAGTGCTCCACATCTTCCAGGCACATGCAATGCATGATGAGCATGATTACCGAGTTGTTATTAGTCCATTTCAAACAGCAGTATTGGGAAACTAAGATACCTCCCTTGTATCATTCCTAAAATATGATCCATTCTAGGGTTGTCAAACCTAGATAATCTCATACAATATTATGGTTTGAGAGGCTTCACGAAGGCATCACAAAGGACTCGTCACCCATCACCACAGATACAGATCTCACCGTATGCAGCTCAATTGCTGGCCGTCAGCTCGAATACAGGTCTCACCGTACTCGGCTCAATCGCTGGCCGTCAGCTCGAATATAGGTCTCACCGTACTCGGCTCAACTCATGCTCTAGTTGTTGCGAAGGGCTCATCGCCAATCACAGACCTTAGAGTATACTCGAAGACACTACAAAGGGCTCGTCGCCCGTCAGCACGAATACAGGTCTCACCGTATTCGTCTCTCACCGTAAGTGTAGACAGCTCGAATACAGTGTCCCATACCACCGTATTCGGCTCACGAGTCTGGTTGCTCAATGGTCACACGGGGAGGCACGTGGCCCCAGCGTAAGCCGACAGCTTGACCACGGTGTCCTATACCACCATGCCCGGCTCATGAGTCTTAGCAGATCGAGGTACCATAGTTAACGGGATTTCACTGGTAAGTTTGGTACCCTAGGTTCAAGTAGAGGCGTCCAAACATGGTGAACATACATTAGACAGATTGGGTTACTTGACGAGCTCGGCTAGCTCGAGCGCACAACAAGTTGAATGACATGAAGCGCATAAGCACTTCGTGTGGCCAACCACTATCGCCAACCGAAGTACGACTTGAGTTCATCGAATACATCTCACGTGGCAAATGCATCACAGCCACAAATTCCATCCCGTTACCGATTACCCAGACTATAATCATAGCTCCAATCACATTCAATTACATATAGTTAAAGCAGTAATGGATCAAGATTCAAATCATACAATCAAAGTCTGATGTTATCCGCTTAGGGCTGTCAGGGCTGTTGCACGCACTCGTTGCTCCACTCTCCCATCACCCTTCACGGATTTATGGAATACAACTTAAACATGTAAAGTAGTCAGAGTAAAATTAAATAAACAAGTAATTCAAATGTATTAACAAGCATGTTATAAAACACAATGAAAACAGGAAATTCAAACACATACGTTTCATAAACCAGTAAGTGGTTAAACTAAACAAACAACATGGAGGAAATCATACACATTACTAAGGTAGTTGAGAATCATATCTCAACACCCTTATACATTACAATTTACTAACTACTACTCATACAGACATTCCAAAAAACATTTTAGATTACATACATCAACATACCTGACGTATGTTGATCACATAGGTATTAGGCCAAATGTTTTCACTAGGGAGCTGCCCTATGGATAACACGCGAGCACCCACGACGGATAGTCATGGCAAGCAGGAATCCAAGTTCCATGTTCATTCAGTCATTTCCACAAATACTTGGGCTACACGTTTTAGTATATATAGTGTATATTGGTCGTGGTGTGATTTAGGGCAAATCCTTTCGTCAAAGGGGTATCTCCAATACAACAATCATATATCCATGACAATTAGTCATGGCGAGCATGAATGAGAATTCTATACTCATTCGGTCATTTTCACAAACACTTAGAATACGCTATTTCAACAACATAGTGTATATTAGCAAAACATATATTAGGGCGAGTCCTTTCGCCAAACAAGTATTGTACAAATATATAATATGTTCATACAACAAATAATTATGTAAAACACATTTCCAAAATTTATACGTATACGGTACTTTCTATAAATACCTAGAGTATGTAAAATTCCATATTCTTCATCTTTAATCGAAACGGAAAACAGATAGCACTTTGTACAATGCACTTGCATGCAGATCATGAATCTATCATTATTTGACATTGAAAGCGTTGAAAACCATAACCTATACAGCTAAAGTCCGCACCTTTTGTTATAGAATCGTAATGAACAGGATAGGTTTGTTAAGCTTCCGTATATGGCAGTTTGGTAACCTATAGAATGAAATAGGTTAGCTATTTCATAACCTACAGCTATCAAAACCCCAAAACAGGTTAGGGTTAGGGTTTCTTACCTAGAAACGATGCCGAAATCACCGGAAAAACACTTAAAAGGAAGTGGTTAAGCACTAGTAGCAGTAGGGAAGCAAGGCAGGGAGATGCTCCCACATCTCCCACACTTTCTCTCTCTTTTCTCTCTTCTCTCTCTAGGGTTTCTCTCAAATTCATATGGCTGTGAGAGAGAGGGTTCTAAGGTCCTTATATAGCCTAAAATCTCACCAAAATAGACTTAGGAACAAGGTATACTTGGGTTTTGTCTAAAGGGCATCTGTTTCAGCTCAACAGAGCATTCCGGAGCCCCCCCTTGAGCCAAAGGTCGGACTAAAGCTCACTGACTGTGGATCTAGGTCGAGTTACGTTTTTGTTTTGGTCGAATTTCCAGATCGCACGTGGCGGACCAGTTTCAGTTCAACGGTCAGGGAAACTCGATCAAAGATTTCGAGTACACTGACACGTGTATGAAATTTCTCCTAATCTGAGGGTGTAATTTGGCCTGATTCTGATGGTCAGGTTACTTAATACTGACCCGCAAGTGACAAGTCTTATATTACTATTTGAGATATTTATTTTTAAAGAAAACCAAGTGTTCTCACACTCCCCACTCCGAGCTCAAGCGAATGGTGCTGGGACACTGTTTAGATTTGATTTTCGAGATGGTTGTCAAGCCCAGCAAGGCGGTCCTAATTCATTAACTTCGTGTTAATCAGACTTCTGACGTGTGATCCAGATTTGATACGGAGTTTCGGGATGCTCCCGAGAGCAGCCGGGTAATGAGATTGATCCTAGATTTTAAGGTAACCTAGCATCAATGATTCTACAAGTTTTGGGTCTTGCGTATCATATTTGAAGTGGATCAGGCAGATTTCGTAGCTAATCTAGTTTAGCACTTAGTTAACTTTGTCAATTTTCTAAAGGATTTAGTCCTGTAAGATTTCTGTCTGAGGTGGTACTTGGGCCTTTGTAGTTGGTACATACAATGATTCAAGTTATCAATACTTACTAAAGCACGCTCTAATTACAACAGAAGGAAATCCTAGGGCAGGAGAGGCGGATGTTCTAAATAGCCTATTCATTTTGTGAAATTCCATAAGGGTATTGGTTAAAAGCCCATCTTATTTATGTATTTACTAATTACAGTAATTTATAGTTTAAGTATTGTTCTTCATCACTTAAACCTTAAGATTAGTGTCTAATGTAAATGTACTTAGGTACTTTGTGAAGGATAAGATAGTGAAAGTGAGGTTTGTGAAGGAAATGGGTTAAGAAGCGATTTTAGACTATGGGATTCAGTTCTGACAAGTTAATAAGGTGTTAGGATCGACCCATTGCCTAAGGACGTCTAATTCCAGGTTGTCAAAATTCGGGATGTTCTAGTTTATTTTCATTTGCATATATATCTATCTATCTGTACATGTTCCTTTATTTGTAATTAGTCATTAAAATGTATCTGCAAGTCAGTGTGGATATGATGCAAAAAAGGTAAAGTCATTATTCTCTGTATGAATTATTCTATTTTCTTAGTAATTGGATTTTTTTAAAAAACATCTATGCTAATATTTGACTAATCATATTCCATCTGATTTAAGATTTGTCTTTAATATTTCCCATTATGGATGTGAAGCAGTAACTACATAGAAGTAGAGATAATTGAAGTTCTCATGTTACTACATCCTTTTAAGAAAAGAAATGTATTAATTCTGACCAATATGCACTAAAACAATGACCTTATTGCAAGTTGTTTGGGGCTGACCTTAACTCATTCTCCTAACCAACATTGCTCAGTCAGTGAATGTGGATGGTCCATCTGGCACATTATTTTTAACTGTGGAAAACAATCTTAGAATCTCCATCGTTAGGGATGTAATTACTGTGTATATGTAGTTTCTCTTTCACTTGTGAATTTATTTCTCTATCTATTTTTTAAAGTAATGAGTTCTTCGTTCTCATTTCATTTAACATCTCTTGGTATCATCAGATTTTGCCTCCATCAGCCCATGTAGTAACATCTACTGCATTGAAGTTTCTGCTGAAATGGTTGTTTCAGTATGAACATGAGCACAGACAATGGTCGGCTGCTATCTCTTTTGGACTGATATCAAGTTGTTTACATGCAATGGATTAAAGACAAATTAGAAATCATCATGGACTTCTTGAGGTACATATTGGTTCATGCATACATACAAATGCTAACATCATTTTTGTTGTCACGCCCCAAACTCGGAAACCGGGCTCACAAAATTCCCGATCGCTGAATCCGGTGCCGACAGCCTCCGTAGAACCCCATTCTCAGCTCCCAGTGTCCATACGCCAGGTTCCGATCCTGAGATGCTACAAGGAGGATTTTCAACATCAGTTTAATTCGTATAAGCATAACTAAAGGCATAACCCACAAACAATAACCAAAAACTTCATCACATTTCCACTATGATAAAAAACTGTACAAGTACAATGAGCATAAAGGAAAATACAATGATGATGGACAAAAAGCTCCAAAAAGATCTGCTCTGCGCTCCTGCCTCAGCGCTGCTACATCCTCGTGTCACCTGCACGCAATGGTCGTGCATAAGCTTATAGAAAGCTTAGAGGGTGGTGAAAGTGTGTGTGCGAGGTAGTAATGCAGATATACAGTATCAGAGTAATGCGGAACATGCTGGTGAATCCATGAATACCACTAGCCGTACCAAGGCTATGCGATGCAAGACATGAATGATGTCGGCCATACCAAGGCCATACAGTGCGAAGTGTAACTCAAGCATACAAATCCTCATCTAAGTCCACATATCAGTACAACTCAAAATCTGGGATATTACCGGGGTCTGGTACACTCTAAACCAGATTGTCGCCCCATCGCGTGCAATAAGGTAAGTGGAAGGGACCTCACTACCAGCCTGCCAATATCGGGCTCGGCTTGTCGATAGCAGACCCATTCCTCGAGCTGGTCAGACTCAGCCTAGCATTGCCCCCTCCTCTCGGGCGGGTAAGGCCGTACCCCCTTCCAACCAACCACGACACAGTGGAAAGCACAGCCTCCTGGTAATCGGCCATCGGCGCTCATGCACCCACTCGGTCTAGACGTTGGAGTAACCTCTTGGTACCATAAGGGTTTAGGGACTTTCACCCAGGGATATCTATAGCACCCCATGTAGAATAAGATTTTCGGTATCCAATCCTACCAACCACGATATGCCTGTGGAGGCTACGACCCTGATGTCGCTAGGGCGTATAGTAACCATATCACACAATGCGAATACATGAATCACACTATCCAGTTATGCAACAATCTTGCGCGTCTCATGCGCTCATGTGGGGCAACCCTGCCTAACCAGGATTCCCTAAACAATCTGCCCGAAGGCATATGCTATGATCAGTCACTTCTCATATTAAACATACATATGATGCGTATGATCATGAATCATGAAACTATACTAAACTTGTCATAAAGTAGTGAACTATCCTTACAATGCAGATGGGCCTAGACATAAACGACCTACACACAACCAGCACAGGCCTATCAATGGGCCCTCGGGGGAGTCGTAATGCAGACATTTAACCAACATTAACCTTGTAATGTGGACGTCAAACCAACATTGCTCCCAAGGCATAGCCCGTAGTGAATATCATTACATGAACTAGGTTGGGGTTAGACATTGCAATGGGCCTTAGGTTCATCCCATTGGGCCTCAAATACATCAAATGGGCTATACCATATGGGCCTTTCATTCGTCAAGTGGGCCACATCAATGGGCCGCACTAATGGGCCTTATGCGCATTGCAATGGGTCATAACCCGTGGGCCTTAGATGGTATCAAATGGGCCTAATTTTACGGGTCTTATATGTATCAAATGGGCCACACCAATTGGACCCCATATTGTACATCAAATGGGCCTCAACCCATGGGCCACAAATACACCGAATGGGCCCCATACATATATCAAAGTGGGGTCCACTTAAACTGTTGATCTGATTCATTCTTTAGCTCATGCCAATAAAATGAGCTTCCAAAAATAGATGGACGGCTTGGACATAACACATGCATCATGGTGGGGCCCATGGAGGCCCACCATCCGGTATATTACCTAATATGATATAATATATTTGTATATATATACCATAATATATATACACACATACAGTAATATATATACAATAGTATATGAATAAATATATATATAATATATATATATATACATAAATATATATATATATATACACATAAGCACCCACGCACACACACGCATGCACCCACGCACGCACCCACGCACACACCCACACGCACACACACACATGCATTCATGCACACACCAAACACAACACTGTGGGCTCCACCGTCCAGCAGACGGTGGGATAAAACACATAATTCATGTGGGCTCTACGTGGGGCCCACCGTTTGGTTTACATGTAATTCAGACCATCCATAAGGTCACGTGGACCTATATGAAGGGTAAAAACAAATATCACCTTGATCCAAAACTTCTGTGGGCCCAAAAAAAAAGGTTTCAAAGGTAGACCTTCAATTTATACTGTTTCCTTTGGTGTGGGCCATCTGGGACTCTGATCATCCTGATCTTTGGAGGGGGCCCACCTCAGGGGGTGGCCCACTAAATAAACGGTTTGGATGATAAATAAGCATCATGGTGGGGCCCACGGTAGGAGCCGTGGGTGGCTACGTCCGTCCATCCGCCGGCGGCGCAGCATGGCCGCCGCCGTCGACCTCGACACAAGAAGAAAGCAGCGGCCAGGCCGCGTACCTTTGTTTATATATATTTTTTTGAAATGATATTTTCTATGGTTTTTCACAGGTAAGGCTCACATCAAGTAAATCCAACCCGTCCATTGCATCCTGTGGCTCAAGATCGTCCAAACGAGTCTAATATCTGATATTTTTCGGTACATAAAACTGTCAGGGTGACTTTCAACGGTAGGAGTTACTATTTGATAAGCTATGGCCCGCCTGAAGATCGGATGGACCTCATTTTTCATCTCAACATCTAAAATGATATGGAGGATGAAATGGATGGCACAGATTGAATACATATATCTATGTGGGGCCTATATGAGTGGGCCACCTAACAGGCTTAGAAAAAGCCATTTTTTTTTTGTGTTTGCCCAGTAACGTCCAGCGTCCCTGGACGCTGGACGGCTCTCCGTTACACATACTCGAGGTGGGCCCCATTTAGGTGGGCCACCAAATGATGGAGGTGTGGGGATAACACACAAGATGGACCCCACTCATAGATGGCTTGGGCAAAATACTCACTTCATGATGGGTTCCATTCAATTGGGCCACATGGCCAAATCATCACACAAAAATATAAAAACAAAAAGAGAGAGAGAGAGAGATAGAGAGTGGGACACGCTTGTGATGGAGGGACCCCGACATTATGGGCCCTCCCTTACAATAAATCATACATCAAGTGGGCCCTAAAGCATGTGGGCCCATCAAAATCGAAACTCAATGATGGAGATCCTTTCCCCACCAATATGGATGGTCTAGATGATCTATCTAAGGCAAGGAAATAAACATCATGATGGGGGCCATGGAGAATGGCCCCATCATGGAATGATCATGATGATCAAAGCGGGCCATCAGCCACACCTTAGGGTCTCAAGTGAGATCCAAACCATTAATCGGTTGGCCTCACTTGGCCCATCTTAAAAATATGAAAAACTACTCTTATCAAGCACCCACCGTTCGATCTTCATGCTCCTATGGGTTCCTTAGCTCCTTAGTTTCGATTCCAATGGAGGAGATGAGGAATGGATGGTGGAAATGAGAGATGAGAGGGTGGGCCACACTTATGGTTTTTGGGAGAGATGGGAGAAGCTTTGGACGTGGGATGCTTCTCTTGCTTAGGAGTGTTTGAAAATGAGAGAGAGAGTTGTAAAGAGGGATGGGTGATGGATGTGTTGATGTGGTGAGTGATGGGTGTAAGAGTACCTTTTTGACTTTTGGGGTAAAAGGTGTAAGAAAGGCATGGGTGGTGTAAGAAATTCTTGACTTTAAGGATTGCTTGGGGAAGAGTGTGAAGTGATGTGTACTTGACATGATGGGATTGATTGATAGATGATTAATGTGACATCTTATAGAGATTCTCTTGGATTTCGTAACGCACGACGTTTTCCTCACACCGAACGCTAGCCCACATCTTCTGGCCAGAGTATCGCCTCGGTGCACGAGTCACGGCATCGGAACTGCTACAACGGCGCGGTCGCAAAGGTACTAGTCTTAGGTTGAATCGATTCGGGTGGACGGCGTGTGAATTAGGGTCGCCCGCAACGCCGTTTAAGGGTCGAAGGTTGTCAGAATTCAACCGGAAAGACCGTGGGAACCTACAGAACGGTACGATCTAGGATACGGGTCTTACAGTTGTCATTATCATTGACATCACTTGACTGTGTATGGTCACTTGACTTGTTCTTAATGTTACTGCAAATTCCTCAAAAATGGACCAAAATGTACAAGTCAGCTGATGGTTACAACTAAGGGGAACAAATGAATAGAAAACATTCTAATCGTCAGTTCACTAAAAAAATATTCTGAGCACATAAAGTTTTAAGTTTCTTTAATTTAAGCACAATATTTAAGCGTACTTTCCAAATTTAACTATGTTGTGGCCCACCTATGATCCATGGTGTTTTAACTTTCAACATTAAGAATATTCTAAGCTCTCAGTAATGTGAACAGTTTAATTTGAAAGTTTTTTGGTCAAGTACATATTCAATCAGGCCCACTCGTTACAGAGGGATATGGCCCAATCAAATCACTAGGGACCTATCACAAGGCAATCCACTCTCTTAGACCCTTTGAATACATACCATTAAAAACTTCTTGGGGCCACCAGAACGTTTATTTGGCATGCGACCTGTTTATAAAGTCACAAGGACTTGGATGCAGGGACCACACAAATATTATCTTGATCCAATAATTTTGTGGCCCACATGGAGTTTTTAATGGTGTTTGGATGAGATCATGCCCTAAAATGAGCTGTTAAAACTGATGGACCATGAGGATGTAAGGCATTTTCTCTCTTAAATCCTCAAAAATCGAAAATTCCACTTCAAACCTTGTACGTGGTCAAATTACCCTTTCCAGCCTCAATCCTGAATAAAATGAGAAGAACTCTGATACTCCTATGGATGTTTTTTAGGTCATTACAATAATGAAACATAGGTAGTATCATCAAACCAAACACATATATATGTAGATTAAGCTATCATCATTCATGTCATTCCCCTCAATATCTTCCTATGGATGTTTCTTGCTTTACTTACCTTTTATGTTGTTTTTAATCTGCTAGAGATAATAATACCTTATTCCAGTTTTGTCGAATTCTTTATTATATGATGATTACTGCATAACACATGTTTATGTTGTGGAGGTAGTATGAATACTGGTAAGTATATTTGGTTATTTTTATTGTATTATGTTTATGAGAATGAAAGAAGAAATTAGTTGTGGAGGTAGTATGATTACAGGTGAGATGATTGCTACATTACATATGTCCCTATAATACCTTATATTATTGTGACTTGTTAGTTTATAGTTGCAACTTATGATTATGATTTGTAAGTTAGATAATTAGTTACCCATTTGAGAATTTCTATGTGGCCATACATAAATATGGTGTGTTTCTGGTGGCATAGAAATTGCTCAGATTGTCCCATTTTGGACAGTTTAAGGTTAAATGGATAGTATGCTTTCATATAATCTATTTAAATGTTCATGCCTGATCCGCGGTCCATCTCCTCGTTTCTCTCTAGATATGTTTCTTTCATTCCATATTTAATGTCAAATATCTTTACATTGCTTTAGATATTTGATATCGGAATATAACGTAAGATCAACTTATCTGGAGAGGCATGGGGAGATGCTGTCGGATTTTCGGCGTATACGTTTAAATGGGAATATGAAAGTATTATAATCTATCTAACCTTGGATGGGTAGCTAATTTAAGATTTAATTAAGCGATGGTCCCTGTAAGGTAGGAACCGCTGTTATGACCATGACGAAGCTGTCCATTTCCTATGGACAACAATATGGGTAACTTGGCCATTTGGACAGGCTTGTGTTTATGTATTAAACATTGATGGAGCAGACCCAGATATGCGTCGAAACTATCCGGATGTTGAGCGGGGGTGGGTCCCTGGAAGGTGGTAACCACTGTTATGACCATGATGAAGTTGTCCATTTCCTGTGGACAACATTGGAGTGGCCTGGCCATTAGGACAGGTCATGTTATGTATTAGCTCAAATTTGTTGGAGTAGACACGAATGTACGTCGGAGCTATCCGGATGTTGCGCGGGGGTCCCTGGAAGGTGGGAACCGCTATTATGACCATGATGAAGCTGTCCATTTCTCATAGACAACATTGGAGTGACCTGGCCATTTGGATAGGCCATGTTTATGTATTAGCTCGAATTTGTAGGAGCAGGCCCGTGTTTATGAAAATATTCATTTATGCTCGAGTTAATTTTGTGTAATTTGAAATGAGCTTAACCTTAACCTAGAACCTAAACCTATAACCTATAACCTAAAACCTAAACCTATTCTCAAATCCCTAAACCTAAACCTATACCTAATCCTAATCTCAACTCCCTAACCTAAACCTAAACCTAAACTTGAAAACCCAAACCTAAACCCGATCTCAAACCCGAATATGAATCCCTAAACCCTTAGCTAAAACCTAAACCTATAACCTTACCCTAAACCTAAACCTATAACCTAAATTTAATTCACTTAACTTAAACCTACACCTAAACCCAAACATATAACCCGAACCCGAACTTGAACCCAAATTCCTATACCTAAACCTAAACCTAAACCTAGAACCTTAACCTTAACCTATAACCTTAACCTAAACCTATAACCTATAACCTATAACCTAACCTAAACCTAAACCTATAACCTAAACCTATTCTCAAATCCCTAAACCTATAACCTAAACATAAACCTATAACCTTTAACCTATAACTTAAACTTATAACCTATAACCTAAACCCAAACCTAAACCTATAACCTAAACCTATACGTATACCTATACCTTAACCTATAACCTAAACCTATATCTTAAAACCTAAACCTAAATCCTAAATGTATTCTCAAATCCCTAAACCTAAACCTACACCTAATCCTAATCTCATATCCCTAAACCTAAACCTACACTTAATCCTAATCTCAACTCCCTAACCTAAACCTAAACCTAAACTTGAAAACCCAAACCTAAACCTGATCCCGAACTCGAATCCGAATCCCTAAACCCTTAGCCTAAACCTAAACCTAAACCTAAACCTAAACCTAAACCTATAACCTAAACTTAAT
Source organism: Magnolia changhungtana (assembly GCA_030180095.1). Taxonomy (NCBI): domain Eukaryota; kingdom Viridiplantae; phylum Streptophyta; class Magnoliopsida; order Magnoliales; family Magnoliaceae; genus Magnolia; species Magnolia changhungtana. The sequence continues at coordinate 4,814,119 of JASAUF010000554.1, forward strand.
TCACTTAACTTAAACCTAAACCTAAACCCAAACATATAAACCAAACCCGAACCCGAATTCCTAAACCTAAACCTAAACCTAAACCTATAACCTAAACCTAAACCTAAACCTAAACCTAAACCTATAACCTTAACCTTAACCTATAACCTTGACCTAAACCTATAACCTATAACCTAACCTAAAACTAAACCTAACCTATAACCTAAACCTATTCTCAAATCCTAAACCTAAACCTATAACCTAAACCTATGACCTATAACCTAAACCCAAACCTAAACCTATAACCTTAACCTAAACCAAAAGCTTAACCTATAACCTAAACCTATAACTTATAACCTAAAACCTAAACCTAAAGCTAAAACCTAAACGTATTCTCAAATCTCTAAACCTAAACCTACACCTAATCGTAATCTCAACTCCCTAACCTAAACATAAACCTAAACGTGAAAACCCAAACCTAAACCCAATCCCTAACCTGAACCCGAATCTGAATCCCTAAACCCTTAGCCTAAACCTAAACCTATAACTTAAACCTAAACCTAAACCTATAACCTAAACTTAATTCACTTAATTAAACCTATACTTAAATCCAAACATATAACCCGAACCCGAACCCGAATTCCTAAACCTAAACCTAAACCCAAACCCAAACCTAAACCTATAACCTTAACCTAAACCTATAACCTAAAACGTAAAACCTAAACCTAAACCTAAAACCTAAACTTATTCTCAAATCCTAAACCTAAACCTACACCTAATCCTAATCTTAACTCCCTAACCTAAACCTAAACCTAAACTTAAAACCAAAACCTAAACCCTATCCCAAACCCGAATCTGAATCCCTATACCCTTAGCCTAAACCTAGGCCTATAACCTAAACCTATAAGCTAAACCTATAACCTAAACTTAATTCACTTAACTTAAACCCACACCTAAACCCAAACATATAACCCAAACCCGAATTCCTAAGCCTAAACCTAAACCTAAACCTAAACCTATAACCTAAACCTATAACCTTAACCTTGACCTATAACCTTAACCTAAACCTATAACCTATAACCTAACCTAAACCTAAACCTAAACCTATTCTCAAATCCTAAAACGTATAACCTAAACCTAAACCTATAACCTTAACCTAAACCTATAACCTATAACCTAAACCTAAACCTAAACCTTAACCTATAACCTAAACCTATAACCTATAACTTAAAACCTAAACATAAACCTAAAACCTAAACGTATTCCCAAATCCCTAAACCTAAACCTAAACCTACACCTAATCCTAATCTCAACTCCCTAAACCTAAACCTAAACCTAATCCTAATCTCAACTCCCTAACCTAAACCTAAACCTGAAAACACAAACCTAAACCCGATCCCAAACCCGAATCTGAATCCCTAAACCCTTAGTCCAAACCTAAACCTGGAATAGTTATAAGAACACGGAATTCTTTCAAAAGTGACTTGTGTTCAGGCTACGTCAAATAAGATCTCTTTTGTTTTGGACGACGGGAGATGGTTTGAAGGTGTAAAGACCAGGTTTGTGGTGTGGTTGTAAATTACTATGAGTTTCTGCCTAAAGGTGGCATTGGCCTAGGATGGACAATTTGTGTTTCAGTTAGTTATTTAAGGAGGAAGTTTTGACCTTGGAGGTGCCAATCTGAGTGGAGGAGGTGAGGAAAGAGGTGGACTCTTTGGGAAGGGACAAGGTGCCAGGGTTGAATGGATTTCCTCTACCCTTCTTTCAAGTCTTATGGGAGACAACGGAAGGGGATTTGGTTAGCTTCATTGCCGAATTCTTTAATTGTGGCTATTTAGCATATGAGATGGGGGAGTTGTTTATTGTCATCACCTTGAAGACTTTAAATAGACTCCCATCATAAGTAAAAGGAGTGTTCACGATTCTTTAAATACTTTTAAATGAAGACTTTAAATAGACTCCCATCATATGCAAATGGAGTGTTCACGAGTCTTTAAATACTTTTAGACTGCTATCTTTGCCCCTTTAGAAAGTTAAAATTTGTTTCAACTCTAAATCTCAAAATCTCACTTATGAAAAAAAATTTCAATGCTGTAAGCAAGAAGCTGTAGCTTACACTCCATTTCTAACTACCCTTGATCAACTCCCCCACCCACCCACCCACCCACACACACACACCCAATTTCAGTTATCCATTAGTGCAATTGATGGACATTACCATTTATTTTTTATTTTTTTGACGATGAAGATTCTTTAGCGAAAGAGAAAAAAGGGACATTATTCATCAAGGTAGGTAGCATATATCATCTGAGCACAGGGAATTCTGGTCCATGCTCTCCTTAGCCAAACTATCGGCATAAGAGTTAGCTTCCCTTAGGATGCCACTGAGATTGGAATCGGCCTAGGCAGCATCTGAGAGTCAGACAGATTGGCAGATTGGTTCTGATGGTGGACTTCACTTCAGAGGCCGATTGTGTCTCGGATGTTCCTCAGTTGCGTAGAGATCTTATAATCGAGGCACATCGATCATGATTTTCTATCCACCCTAGCTAGACGAAGATGTATTGCGATATGAGGAGACAATATTTTTGGGAGGGGATGAAGCGCCAGATCGCTAGTTTTGTGGTCGAGTGTAACACATGCCAGCGTGTCAAGGCCAACCATCAGAGACCCCTTGGCCAGACCAAGAGGGTCAACTAGATCCTTGAGGATATGCTTCAGGCCTGCGTGATTGACTTCGGGGGTAGCTGGGATGAGCATCTACGATTGGCTGAGTTCACATACAACAACAGCTATCATGCGACCATTGGCATGGCTTCTTTTGAGGCATTGTATGGCAAACCATTCAGATCTCCGAGTTGTTAGACCGAGGTTGGAGAACAGTGTCTCCTAGGTCCCGAGCTTGAACAGCAAACGTCAGAGGCTATCGGCATCATCAGGCAGAAGATGGGCACAGATCAAAGTTGGCAGAAGAGTTTTACTGACCGTCGGCGTCGTCCCTTAGAGTTTGATGTAGGGGACCATGTGTATCTCAAGGTCTCACCCATGAAGGGCGTTGTTCGATTTGGAGCGAAAGGCAAGCTTGCCCCGAGATTCATTGGACCTTTTGAGATCACTGAGCGCATTGGCGCCGTGGCCTGTCGGTTTGCCTTACCATCTCAGTTGTCTGGCGTCCACAATGTTTTCCATGTCTCTATGTTGAGGAAGTGTGGGTCAGACGTGGTTCTTGTTATTGATTGACAGCTGTTGGAGGTTCGTGAGGACGCTTCTTACATTCAGCAGCCAGTTTGTATCCTTGATCGGAAGGAACAAGTCCTCCGGACCAAGGTCATTCCCTTGATGAAAGTTCAATAGGGTCATTATTCTGTTGATGAGGCATCTTGGGAGCGCAAGGCCGAGATTCGAGAGCGCTATCTCCATCTCTTTGATGTTTGATCATATATTGTATCTTGTATGCTGTCTCCAATTATATATGACGATGCCTTATTTTCTCTTTTATTATGAGTTATGTTTCCTTACAATGATTGTGTAAATTTTGAGGACAAAATTTTTATTTGGAGGGGAGAGTTATAAGACCTGTATCCTAGTCCGTACCGTTCCGTTGGCTTCAGGGGTCCTCCTGGTCGAATTCCGGTAACCCCTGACCTTATCCGATGTTTGCGCACAATCCTAAACCGGGTCCCCTATACCGAAGTCAGCTTGAACTAATAACCTGTATTTTAGCGACCGCACCATCGCCACGGTTCCAACGCCGTGATTCGCGCACTGAACCGATACCCAAACTAGAAGATGTAGGCCCGCGTTCATTTCGAAGAAAACGCCGTCCATACAAATTCTGAGAGAATCTCTACCACCTATCCCATCAATCAATCAATTAAGTACACATCACACATCAAGTCAAGTACAAGCAACCCATTCCTTATCCTTACCTCTCTCTTACACAAGCTACCCAAAGTCAACTCTCTCTTTCTCTTCACCCATCACTTTCTTACAACCCATCACTCCACCCATCACCCATCACACCTTACCCATCCTTTTCACCCATCAATCCTCTCTCTCTCTCTCATTCCATCTCTCTACTTCCAACAACCCAAAAAATTTCCCACGTCCAACCTCTCTTCTCTCCCAAACAACAACAACAAGTGTGGCCCACTTTCCCTACCCTCTCATCTCTCATCCACACCATCAAAACCTCATTAACTTTCATCAAAAGAGAAGGCAAGGAGCTAAGGAGGCTAAGGGACCAAGGAGAAGGCCTAGAGGTGGGTGATCCACCATTGATTTCAACTTTTAGGCCCACTTGTTGGTGGGACCCATTATGATGTATGTATTGTGTTCATGAGGGGCCCATAGTGGCGGGGCCCCCCTCCATCATGTCTCTCTCATCTTTCTTTCTCTCTCTTTCATTATTTTCTTTGTGATAATATGACAGTGTGGCCCACCTAGATAGATACCACCATGAAGTATGTAACTCACCCATGCCATCCATTATTGTGGGACCCACCTGAAGGATGTGATGATTTACACCGTCCAGCCCGTTAGTGGGCCTGGATGGAAGGAAAAACACAAATATCAGTGATCCAAACATGTGGTCCATGGCCATGTGGGACCCACCATAATTCGTGTGTTATATCCATGACCGTCCATCGTCTTTGGACGCTGGATGTGATGAGAATGTGGTGGCTAACGTGGAGTGCGTGTACTGACATGGGTATGTATTAACGAGCTAAAAAAGAAAAAGTGTTTTTGGGGTGGGCTGCTCATGCAGGCCCCACCTTGATGTATGTAGATAATCCACGCCGTCCATTTCATTTCTTAGCCCACTTTAGGTGTTGAGCCAAAAGGTGAACCCAATTCAGCTATCTGGCAGGCCATAGCATAAGAAATAGGGGGTTTCTACTATTAAAACACACCTGATGATTCTACACACCGAAACATACCCAATATTGGGCTTGTTTTGTCGGTCGTGAGCCATTGAATGCAATGATTGGGTCAGATTTACCGGATGTGGGCCCCACCTAGGAAATTCCTTAGCAAAATGAATTTTCTTTTAAAAAAATAATAAAAGCAGCAGCAGTGTCTGCTGCTGCCAGCTGCTGCAGCGTGGACGGAAGAGGCAGGGACCCATGGTCCCAACCGTGGGCCCCACCATGATGTGTGTGAACATCGACACCATCCATTTGATGGGCTCCTAGGTGAGTGGGCCCCCCTCCCAAAAATCAGTCGTACATGAGACATGGGTGGCCCACACCACATGAACAATGTTGATTGAGTGTCTACCGTTGAAACCCTTTTGGGTTGTCACCAATTTTGAATCAAATATGAAATTTGTTTTTCCTGCTCATCCAGGACCATGTGACCTTATCAATGATTGGATGATAAATAAATGTTATGGTGGGCCCCACGTGGGACCCACTGATGTAAGTATTTTATCCACTCTATCCCCACGTGCGGGAAGTGGGGTGGTTGGTGGACGTCACTGCAGCTATATGGCTGTTGTAGTGATGTTACCAAGGTCTTGGGGCCTACCTTGGCTAATGTGGTGTTTATCCACATCGTTAGGTAGTGGACCCCTCATGATGAATGTTTTATCCATGCCATCCACCATAACACGTGGAACCGACCGTGATGTACATGTTTAACCCATTGCCATCTTTGTTTGCCAAATCATTGGCTACCTTATGAGGCCCACCTTAATACATATATGGCCATGTGATGAGGCCCATCTTGGTGTATTTGTGGGCCGTTCATTGAGGCCCGCTTTGATTTGTATAAGGCCCATTGTTGGGGCCCACCTTGAATTGTATAAGGCCCATTGTGATGTGTGAAGGCCATCGGTTATGGCTCATTGCAATGTACATATGGCCCATGTGATGTGGCCCACTTGCCACATGGAGGCCCATCTTGATTCATTTGTGGCCGTCCATTAAGGCCTACCTCAGTATATGTATGAGGCCATCTTGATTCATTTGTGGCCGTCTATTGAGGCCTACCTTGGTGTGTGTGTGTGTGTGTGTGTATATAAGGCCTATATAATTAGGCCCATCTTGATGTAGTTATGGCCCATCCACTGATATATATGAGGCCCATGTTATGAGGCCATATGATGTATTAGAGGCCCATGGGTCGAGGCCCAATAGGACATACATAAGACCCATTGTAGTGTGATTCCACCATGGTATATATGTTGACCCTTAAGCGGGCTATGCTTTGGGAGCAATGATGGTTTGATGTCCACATTGCAAGGATGATGTTAGTTAAATGTCCGCATTATCACTCTCCCTAGGGCCCATTGATAGGCCCATACTTATAGTGTGTAGGCCGTCTAGGCCCATCTTCACTATGTACAGAGCCCATCACTGTATAACATGATTCATGATCATATGCATCATATGTATGCTTGATATGAGGAGTGACTAATCATAGCATATGCCTTCGGGCATATTGTTTATGGACTCCCTGAAAGGTGGAGTTACCCTACCTGAGCGCATGGTACGCGCAAGACTGTTGCATGACTGGTAGTGTGATTCATGCACTTGAATTTGTGTGATTATGATTATTGTATGCCCTAGTGACATCAGGGCCATAGCCTCCACAAACACATCGTGGGTGGCTAGGGTGGATACCGAAAATACTGATTCTAGCATTGGGACGCCATAGATGTCCCTGGGTGAAAATCCCTAAACCCGATGGTACTAGAGGATGACTCCAACGTCGAGACCAAGTGGATATATGAGCGCACGAAGGCCGAATACCGAGGCCGCGTCTCCCACTGTTCGTGGTCGGTTGGAAAGGGGTGTGGCCTTACTCACCTGAGGGTAGGGGCCAATACTAGGCTGAGTTTTACCAACTCGTGAATGGGTCCACTATTGACGTGCCGGATGGGTATTGGCAGACTATTGGTCAATCAGATAGTAAGGTTTCTTACGCTTACTTGGACTGTACTGCTGGGAGAGCGGCAATGCCATTTAGAGTGTACTAAACCTCGGTGATTATCTTGAATGAGACTGTACTAACATATGATGAGGATTGGCATACTTGAGCTGCATCTTACATCGCATGGTCTTGATATGACTGATATCATTCATATCTTGCACCGCATACCTTGGTACGACTGATTGCATTCATGTACTTATCAGCATGATTTTGCATTACTCTAACCTTACATTCTGAGCACGCTCATATTACGCACACACTTACACTACCCTCGAAGCTTTCTACACGCTTATACATGATTGATGCATGCAGGTGATGTCAGGACGCAGCAGTAACATAGCAGCAGCAGGAGCGTGCGGTCGAGCTTTGGAATTTCTGTTATTTGCATTATCTTATACTTCCTTTCAGACGGATTGTACTCAAAAGTTTTTGATCATAGTGTATTTTTTGATGGTGTTCTTGTGGTTATTTTTCATGGGTTATGCTTATACTAAAACAAAAATCATGATTGAAATCCTCCTTGTAAGATTCCAGGATCGGAACCTACCGTTTGGGTGCCGGGAGCCGAGAATGGGGTACTACGAAGGCTGTCGACACTGAATTCGACAATCAGGAATTTTGTGAGCCCGGTTTCTGAGTTCGAGGTGTGAAAATTTATGTTTCAATTAGTTATCCAAGGAGGAAGTTTTAACCTTGGAGGTGCCAATCTCAGTGGAGGAAGTAAAGAAAGCGGTGGACTCTTTGGGAATAGACAAGGTGTCAGGGCTGGATGGCTTTCCTCTGGTCTTCCTTCAAGTCTTATGGGAGAGCGAAATGGGATTTGGTTAGCTTCATTGCCAAATTCTTTGATTGCGGCCATTTAGCGTTTGAGATGGGGGCATTGTTTATTGTCATCACCTCGAAGACTTGAATCCCATCATATGTAAAAGGAGCATTCACAAGTCTTTAAATACTTTTAGATTTCCATCTTTGCCCCTTTAGAAAGTTAAAATTTATTTCAACTCTAAAGATCAAAATCTCACATAGGAAAAAAAAAATCAATGGTGTAAGCAAGAGGCTGCCGCTTACACTCTTGGAGTCACCCTCCATAACCAGGCACCAATAAAAGATTATGAACCAGCTTGAGGCCCCATAATATAGGTCTAATTATATTTGTTGCTAAAAAAAAAAAAGAAGCTTTTAATTCACCATGGTTTGAGGCTACCAATTGTGCTGGAAAGTACTAGCCTGATCGTTCCTTTATCACCATAGATGGCATCTTGAATGCCATGTGCCTGGATTTCTATAAGAGTTGTCATCAACATTCAATTTTCAACCATCCAAGCGAAGTAGTCAAACATCTAGGCTTTTGATCCCTTTTCCACTTATCCATAGCATCAGTTCAAGTAGAGTTGTACCTCACCTAATGCCTTAATGCCTTTAGGGCTTGTTTGGAGTGTGGGAAAATAAAAGTATAATAATTATTCAATGATGGATTCCCAGGGTTTTCATCTGCACTACTAAAACATGGATTCTTATGGATTTCATTATCGAGGGCTTTTATTTGGATTACAAGTGGAAATCTCATATTCCTCTCCACAAATTTCCCTTGGTATCTTTTGTGTGAGAATTTTTTGGAATGTGACGTGGATATATAAGATTGTTTGTGTTTGGATGTACGTAGTTTGTGTTTGTATGGATGTACGTAGTTTGTGTTTAGATGGATGTGAACGTGAATATGATGAAATATATTATAACAGGTGTATATCATGAAGAATATGATGAAATATATTGTAATAGGTAAAATTGAAAAAAAAAGAGAGACTTTTACCTACGAAATATTTCATAGGTAAAAGTTTTCCCCATGTTTTTTACCTATAAAAAATTTCGTAAGTAAAAGTTCCAACCAGATTTTTACCTACAAAAAATTTCGTATGTAAAAGTTTTTACCTACCAAACGTTTTGTAGGGAATAGTTTGGACAATATTTTTTACCTACCAAATAGTACACAGCTTTTACCTACGAACAAATTCGTCGGTAAAAGTTATTTATTTATTTTTTATCTATGAAAAAATTCATCGGTAAAAGTCTTGCCATTGCCGACGATGCCCATTTTCGTCGATAAAAGCTTTACCCTCGGTCTTTTACCGATGAATTTACCAACAAAAAAATTCGTCGGTAAAACTTATTACCTATGAAAAACTATCATTTAGCGACGAATTTTTTGGTCAGTAAAAGTGGATTTTCTTGTAGTGAAAGACTTAGCACAATATTTTGAGCATATCTCAAATATGCGATAACAAGTATGAAAGTGCACCTGTTAGAGCCCTAGTTTGTCAAGTTACGTGAATGGGAAGTCAGACTAGCTATAGAACTTGATAGGAAGATCATTTCAAGCGTCTGCCTCAACCGGATGTGTGGAAGCTCACAATATGTAAATCATAGCCTCACATCCCATGTTCCAAAACACCAGGTGATTAAAACCCTTAAAACAAGATAGACATCTTAGGGTTTTTGAGGTGGGAAAACTTTTTCAAAATAGGAAAATCTCTGTGTTTTTCTCGCCTTGTTGATCTTATCGAAACACCCTCGATATGATCGACCTATTCTGTCGATGTCCTCGATACCTTAACGATATTATCGATGAGAAGACCAAAAGTGTCCAGCAACTAAATATTCAACTTGACAGATTTATCGATGTATTAATACACATCGATATCATCGATATAAGTACAAATACATCCAACAACTTCATAACATATCTGGACGAATTATCGATGTATCGATACACCTATCGATATCATCGATATTCAAATCTCGAATCCATCGAGAGTGGCTTGATAAGATTGACAGACAGTTTTCCGGCGCCCCTATTTTTCAAAGAAAATCTCAAAAGTCTTCGATTGCATCGATGCTCTTCCGATATGATCTAAATTCAAATGTCGATAACATCGGAAGTCCATCAATGATATCAATCGTGGGCGCGCATTTCTTACAGCAGATATCTCGGGTTGTTTTAAACTATGATCGGGGGCCCGTCGATAGAATCGATATTCGAATATCGATGATATCGACACCAGGTCGATTGCTTCGAATAAGGACACAAATCGTCCAGCAAGCTTAAAGACAAATCTGCTAGATTTATCGATGCATCGACTCTGATCTCAATATCATCGACATTCAAATTCCGATGATCTCGATGGTTCCCCCGATCATTCATGAAAACCTGAAATATCTCAAAGTCAAGTCTCTCTCATTTTTCAAGTGTTAATTAATCGAACCTCTCATCGATGGAATCGGAGTATGAAATCTGATGACATTGACAATACTTCGATTCATCAACCTATTGGCAAGAAGTTTCAAAAGTGTATGACATCGAGTCCGAGTCATCGAGCAGACCATTGATGTTATCAAGAGAATATGCTCGATGATATTGAACCTGCTCGATGATATCAAACTCTATCATAAATGTGACCGTTTTATATCCGTTGGAACTTTTTGCCTATATATAGAGGACTTGTCTTTTGTTGCTGTAAGAGAGAAAAGAGAGAGCTTTTGTGTGTTTCAACTTACATCTTATACCCTAAGCCCTTTCTCTTGAGGGAGTTCATCCTCCAATCCACCCTCACCATCGATATTCAATAGAGTGGATTGGGGAATGAACTTCCGCATTCAAGGATCCTTTAGCTACTACCTAATTGGCAAATCATTATGTTGGGATGCCTTGAATGCATAAGATTGGAACTACTCTACCTTTCTTATAGGTAAACCTTTAGAGAGTAGGATTTCATCTTAACCTTGTCCCAACCCTAAGCCTAGCCTTACTATATCTTTTGTGTTGCGGATCAATGGAGCAGAAGACTCTTTGTCAACAAGGAGGAGATCTTCGGCGTCATACTTAACGGGACTCATCAACTTATTTGTAAGTATCTAGAGTCCAAGAGAACACTTACGATCATTCCTTTTTAGGATTAGGTCTTAAGTGGTTCTCACCCTTTGAAGTCCTCAAGGAGGCCTCCGGCGGGAGTGTACGTGGTGGGTGCGTTGTGTGGACCCTTACTCTGCGGAGAGCATAAACATCTAGTTAGGAGTGAACCAGTCAAACTCCAGGGTTAGAGGTGAACCGAGTAGAAACCTTTGGGTGCGTTGTGTGGACCCTTGCTCTATGGAGAGCATAAACATCTGGTTAGGAGTGAACCAGTAAAACTCCAGGGTTAGAGGTGAACCGAGTAGAAATCTCCGTGTAAAGTTGAAGGTGAACCTGATTTAAAACCTTAGGTTTGAGGTGAACCCTGGGAAACCTCCATATTGATATCCGGTACACTCATGGGGTTGAGTGCGGCAGCTGGGAGTGGAGTAGACAAGTAGTCGAACCACTATAAAATGACTGTGTTTGTGATTGCTTTTCTATATGTGAGATTCATGACAATGCATTCATATTCATATATCTGATCACATCTCACACACATACACAGTCACATCCAACATAGACTAAGTTGCATATTGCTATACCTTGATTAGTTTGTGATTGGATCCTCTACCTGGCTTAGAAGTTAGTAGAGTTACATTTGTGTAATCCTGAAAATTGCATACATGATATGATTAGAGTGATAAGATTTTTAATATAACTCATAAATCTTTAAAAAGTCCTATTCACCCCCCTCCAGGAGATATTGGCATATTCTGACTTCAACTTAAGCAGTTTTCACCGCTATTTCAATTGGTATCAAAGCAGGCTTCTCTTTAAAGGCTTCACTGCCTAGAGAGTGATCTTGACTAAAGTTGAAAATATGGCCAAAGGAGAGGGCTCATCAGTCATCAGGCCTCTAGTATTTGATGGCTCAAATTATGCATACTGGAAGGCTCGGATGCACTACTTTCTGAGATCTTTGGATCATGATGTTTGGGATATAGTTGAAAGTGGATATGTGTCACCTATTGAACAAATTGTACTTGATAGTGGCACAACAATCTCAAAGCCCAAACCCAAAGAAAAGTGGACAACATTCGACAAAGAAAGGCAAACATCTGAAGCCAAGGCTATGAATGTTATCTACTATGTCATGTCGCAAGATATCTTCAATCAAATAAGCATGTGTGGGACATCTAAAGAAGCATGGGACCTCCTGAAAACAACCCATGAAGGCACAAGTACTGTAAAGCGATCTAAACTACAACTTTTGACTTCACAGTTCGAAAATCTCAGAATGGAAGAGCATGAGACATTTATGGAGTTCTTTACAAAACTAAATATTATTTGCAACTCCATGGGTGGATTGTGAGAGAAAGTTCCGGTACCTAAAATCTGTAGAAAATCTTGAGATCTTTACCGGAGCAGTTTAATCCCAAAGTAACAACAATTGAGGAGTGTAGGAATATAGATGAGATGAAAGTAGAAGACTGGTAGGTTCCCTACAAACTTTTGAATTACATTTCACTCAATCACAAAAATCCAAAAACACTATTCTAAAAACTTCAAAGAAAACAATACATGAGGATAGTGAAAGTGAAAAGGAAGATGAAGATGAAGAAGTGGCTTTGCTGGCACAAGGATTCGAAAGATTCTTTCAAAAGAATCATGGTCATCCTTCTGAAGGAAGAAAGGTGAACAACAAACCTCCTGCAGGCAAATTTGGTAAAAGAATCAAAGAACCTCAATGCTATGCCTGTCATGAGTATGGACACCTATTTACTGAATGCTCAAACAGAAAAACCAAGGGCAAGGCTATGGCCGCCACGTGGGATGATACTGCAAAGTCAAATTTATAATTTAGTGACTCAGATAGCGACAGAGATAAGAAATCATTGAAAATACTCATGGTCTCCACTGCTTCACCCATCCCCACTGAATCTAAGAATGAGAAAGAACAGCTAGCCACTGAATCATTTTCATCTAACAATGAGGAAACTGAAGAAAAAGAAGAAGAAGAAATCGAAAAGGATAAACTACAAGATGCCTATAATCAACTTTATATTCATAACATCAATATCCTCAAAAGACTCGGAATAGCGGAGAACAAAAGCAAGCTACTGTAAAAAGATCTGGATAAAATAATGGAGATCAATTCACACCTAATTAATGATCTACAACAATATTATGCAAATAATGACAAGTTGGAAAGAATCAACCTATCCCTAAAAACTAAATCATCTAAGCTTACCAAACAAATTGAATTGTTAGAAGATGAAAATAGGCATCTCAAAAATGAGAATCACACACTCCTCTATGACTTAGAGAAATCTAGAAAATTTGCAGAAATAAACTATAAATTTTCTCAGAGTGGTGAAAAGCTTGAAAGGATGTTAGGGACTGGAAGGCCCGAAAAAGACAATAGTGGCCTAGGGTATGAGGAAAACAGAAAATGCAGCACCAACAACCAAATCATTATTAAGAATCTCTCAAGTTTGTCATTTATGTGGTGATACAAGTCATTATGAGGTTGAATGCCTAACACCTAGACGGACTTGACATAACTCTGGACAAAATCACATTGGTAAATGCAAACCGATCAGAGAAACATAGTATGTTAAGAGTCCACCTAGGAGAAACACTCATCTATCACCACCTAAGATGAAAGAAAGGATAAAAAATACTATTTCAAAATGTGTTATGACTAATCTTCACATACCCTGAAATTTCAAGCATAAAAGGACAAGTCCAAGTCATGCATCTAGACCTGGATATTTGCTGAAATGATGCAAGTTTTACTGAGCTTTAAATGATACATATGAGGTTCCTGACCTCAAATTTTTGTATATAAACATTTTATATGTTTATAATTTTGCTGTGTACAGTGATTGTACATAATTTTGCCAAGTATACTGTTGTTTCATAGAAATATTAAGAGCATACTTGAAGAATCATCTGAAGGCTAAAAATTGAAAAACATTCATGTCTAATATATCTGCCAATCTGTCACGAGCATTCTTAATCAAATCGATAAAAAGTCGATATTATCAACAACTCTTCAGAATGTAAAAAGTCACTCGATCGAGATTATTATCGAAACTATTATCGATAACATCGAATGAGGATCGTCGATAAAATTGAAAGAGTGTTTGATCAAATCGAAGTTTGGTGCCCGATAAAAAGCGATTGAGCGAAGAAATCTTTCTTTTTAAAAAAAAGTCATCTGTCCTTGTTTTTGCTCGAATCGACGACCAGAAGACCAATGGTGGGACCCAAAAACTTCTAAAAAATGGGTATTATCCTTCCATTTGCTCAATTCTAGAGGTTCTCTCACTCTTGGTCAGGTATTTTCTGTTTCATTAAAAGAAGAATTTTGTCCTCTTTCCTCAAAAGTTTTAAATTTGTTGTCTTCATGGGAAAAGACAAAGGGAAAACATCCAGACAAGGGGAATCTTCGAAAACCTTCGGACAAAAGGTATTTGCCTCTAAGGCTAAAGCAAGTGCCTCCAAACCTGGGATCCCTAAAAAGCCATGCTCAAAACATGGTGGGTCCCATTCGGAAGATCAGACTCCACCAGTGCAAGTCAATCCCGTCTTAGAAAGGTTTGCAGGAAGGAAAGTCATTCCCGAAAGGAAAGTTGACAGAAGCTGCTTGACCCCATATAATCTGGAACCTCTTTTTGCAGCTGTAGATTGGTCACCAGTTCTCGACTTTAGAGGATCATATCAACTTGAACGAACTTACCACTTCTTTGCTGCTTGCCATTCTCCAACATCTGATCCCCCGTCCATCTTCGTCACTGTAGATGGTGATGATGTGCTGATCACTCCAGGGTCTGTTGCAGGAATATTCAATCTTATTTTATCCCCTGTAGGAATCCCTGATATGGACAAGGAAGATCCTGAAGTTCGGTCCAAGGTCACTAAATTTCTCTATCACGATCGTGATGTCGAGTGGTACCAAGGAAATGCTCTGAAAGTCAAAGTCATGGAACCACGTTATCGAGTCCTACATGGTATTCTTGCTTCAAATATCTACTCTAGAGGCTCCAACAGAGTTGATCTCATTGGCTTCATGACTATGATAATCTATTCAATCGCCTCTAGGGTCAAGATTTGTCTGCCTACACTGATTGTGTATCAATTGGTGTATGCTTTTCATATGGCTAGGGACATTCTCCTGCCATAACCTTGGATCATCAATACAATCTGTAATTCCATAGGATTCCAAACCATAAATGATCCAGTTTTTCCTCTCTAGTCCTTCAACAAAAGCAACATCCGAAGGATGGATCTTGTGTTTCACAAATATCCTAAGGAGCCCCTGGAGGAAGGAATCCAAGTTGGGGGAGAAGATAGGGCTAGAGACGCTCCTATAAGACGGACCAGGATGACCGAAGAAGATGCCTTTAGACCGCACTATGATCCATCAACATCAACATCTGGGCATGCAAAGAGGTTTAAGCTATAGTCAGACAAGCATGGCGCTTTTCAGCACGATGTCTCTCAGCTCAGGGAGTCGATGAATAAGAGATTTACTGTCATGGAACGGATGGTGCTAAGTGTGCAGCAAACCATCCAGCAGTTGGTGGACGTGATGACTTGCCGCCAGGACAACACGGCACCATCACATTCTGCACCATAATGATGATCACTACACACTATCACATACACTCCACTTATAATTTTGCATATGAATATTAGTATCTTTTTAAATATTCTATGCCTATCTGAGTGTGTGATAACTAACTAGTCTGGTACATTTGTTTAAAAGTGTATATGTCCATGGTTGGACTGAACATTTTTTTGGAAAACTGATTATTACCGCTGTCTATGGAAATATGTGTGGATACTTTGGTTTCATTTTGAGTATGGCTGAGTAGAATTCTTATCATTAATGCCATATTTTTCCCCCCTGGTTTATCAAGTTATGGTTTGCATATGATTGAAAACTGCTATATCTTATCTAATATGCATTCATTCTAAGATTGATGTTTGACTAAAATGCACTAACTCTTATACATCAAATTCATCTGCTTATGCCTATTGGTTCTCCCATGCAATTCACTCTTCAGTCAATATCACTTGTTATACCTTTGCCAATGACTGACAAAAAGGGGGAGAAAGTTCAAAATACCTCGAGCGAAAAATTATATCTAATGTTGTTGCAGGTGTGAGGGGGAGCAGCTGCACTAAGAAAGGGGGAGTTTTGAAGTAAGGGGGAGCAGATACTTCTAGAATGTGTACATGGGGTAGAAAAATTGTAAAATTGTGTAAAAGCATGTACACACAATTTAAGGTGTGTTTGTTTAGAAGTATTCTAGGGTGTTTTGGGTATTTTATCACGTAATTGACAAAGGGGAAGATTGAAAGTGTACCTGCTAGAGCCCTGGTTTGTCAAGTTATGTGAATGGTAAGTCAGACTGGCTACAGAACTTGATAGGAAGATTATTTCAAGCGTCTGCCTCAACCGGATGTGTGGAAGCTCGCAATAGGTAAATCATAGCCTCACATCCCATGTCCCAAAACACCAAGTGATTAAAACCCTTAAAACAAGATAGACATCTTAGGGTTTTTGAGGTAAGAAAACTTTTTCAAAATAGGAAAATCTCTATGTTTTTCTCACCTTGTCGATCTTATCGAAACACCCTTGATATGATCGACCTGTTCTGTCGATGTCCTCGATACCTTAACGATATTATCGATGAGAGGACCAAAAGTGTCCAGCAACTAAATATTCAACTTGACAGATTTATCGATGTATCGATACACATATCGATATCATCGATATAAGTACAAATATGTCTAGCAACTTCATAACATATCTAGACGAATTATCGAAGTATCGATACACCTATCGATATCATTGATATTCAAATCTCGAATCCATCGAGAGTGGCTCGATAAGATTGACAGACAGTTTTCCGGCGCCCTGTTTTTCAAAGAAAATCTCAAAAGTCTTCGATTGCATCGATGCTCTTCCGATATGATCTGAATTCAAATGTCGATAACATCAGAAGTCCATCGATGATATCGATCGTGGCCGCGCATTTATTACAACAGATATCTTAGGTTGTTTTTAACTATGATCAAGGGCCCTTCGATAGAATTGATATTCAAATATTGATGATGTCGGCACCAGGTTGATTGCATCGAACAAGGAACAAATCGTCCAACAAGCTTAAAGATAAATCCGCTGGATTTATCGATGCATCGACTCTGATCTCGATGTCATCGACATTCAAATTCTGATGATCTCAATGATTCCCCTGATCATTCATGAAAACCTGAAATATCTCAAAGTCAAGTCTCTCTCATTTTTTAAGTGTCGATTAATCGAACTTGTCATCGATGGAATCGGAGTTCAAAATCTGATGACATCGACAATAGCTTCGATTCATCGACCTATTGGCAAGAAGTTTCAAAAGCGTATGACATCGAGTCTGAGTCATCGAGCAGACCATCGATGCTATCGAGAGTATACGCTTGATGATATTGAACCTGCTCGATGATATTGAACTCTGTCATAAATGTGACCATTTTATATCTGTTGAAACTTTTTGCCTATATATAGAGGACTTGTCTTTTGTTGCTGTAAGAGAGAAAAGAGAGAGCTTTTGTGTGTTTCAACTTACATCTTATACCCTAAGCCCTTTCTCTTGAGGGAGTTCATCCTCCAATCTACCCTCACCATCGATATTCAATAGAATAGATTGGGGAATGAACTTCCGCATTCAAGGATCCTTCAGCTACTACCTGATTGACAAATCATTATGCTGGGATGCCTTGAATGCATAAGATTGGAACTGCTCTACCTTTCTTATAGGTAAACCTTTAGAGAGTAGGATTCCATCTTAACCTTGTCCCAACCCTAAGCCTAGTCTTGATATATCTTTTGTGTTGCAGATCAAGGGAGCAGAAGACTCTTCGTCAACAAGGAGGAGGAGATCTTCGGCATTGTACTTAACGGGACTCATCAACTTATCTGTAAGTATCTAGAGTCAAAGAGAACACTTGCGATCATTCCTTTCTAGCATCAGATAACACTTGAGATCATTCCTTTACCATGAAGTATGAACATTAAACCTTCTCTTTTTCAGATGATTTTAAAATTAAAGAAGCTTGAGACCTCGACACTTGATGAAGCTTGAAATCTTCAGAAGCTTGAATTCATAGTCCTTGAACTGTACCTCACTTAGAGTCTTTGAACAAGATTTCATCTTCGATGTAGCTTTAAAACTCTGATGCTTTAGAGAAGAGAACAATGTAATTGATCTTGCATTTCTTGAAGTAGATCATTATTCTTGACTTGAAGCATTGTGATGTAGTGTCTTGAACATATGTATATCAACGTGCTACATAAGACACAGATTGAGGTTTTGGCACCACAAAATTTGACAATCAAAGGAGCAAGAAACCATAGCACTTATAATCCCCCCCTTTGTCAAATTTGTGATAAAACACACTCAACAATAATATAACCAATATACACATAAAGAATCATGCACCAGTTATAAAAGAAAACTAGATATTGCCTAGTTAAAGAATCATGCACCAGTTATCATCAACTAGCACACATCATCATGAAGTAGGCAAAACACCCTCTTACTTACTCCCCCTGAGTAGCACACATATATATAAAAAAAACAATGTCACTTGCTACTTTTCACAATCCATCCATATCCATAAGCAAAAAAACCTAAATATTCTCCCCCTTTTTGTCACAATATGACCAAGGAAACAATTAAGATATGGAAGAGGAAAATGAACAAGAGAGTAATAAAGGAGAGAAGTAGTCAAGATATGAAAGAAGTATAAGAAAATTCAAAGTTCACATATCATTAACCAGCAACATGAAGTAAAATCAAAGTTCACATACCAACAAAAATAAAGTAGTATAAAAGTTATTATAGACCAAAGGATAACACACTTAATCAGATCCTGAAGAAGGAGTAGGTATGGTAGGATCCATTTGATGAAGGCCCTTATTTTAGCGCCTAAGATACTTGCGCATATATTTAAATTACAAATTATGGGCAACATTCATGTTCTCTACCTTCTCCTTAAGTGCACGTAGATGTGCATCAAAATCAGTGGCTCATAGTTAAGATCATTTCCAGAGTCTGATTTAATTTCATCAAAAATATCATCTATATTGATATCATCAAGAGGAAGATCGCCACCTTCTTCTACATTCCTTGCTTCAGCACCACCACCACCCACATCCACTTAGCCAGGAGCCAATTCCAATTTCATCTTATTTATATTTGAATTGTTAAAAATAAGATAATGAATAGGAGCCTCTCCAACAAGCATAACAACTAGCATGTGAGCAGCTAACACAATCATTAGATAGGTAAATAGAATATCACTATGTCCTAGATGGAGACGAAACTGAATGATGGAATGACAAATTAAAGAAGGCAGACAGACATTTACCTCAGAGATAATGGAATGCAAAATACAAATGTAACACCCCGAATTTTTGCCAACCTGGAATTAGACGTCCTTAGGCAATGGGTCGATCCTAACACTTTATTAACTTGTCAGAACTGAATCCCACAGTCAAAAATCGCTCCTTAACCCATTTCCTTCACAAATCCCACCCTTCACTACCTTGTTCTTTCAAATTTTCAAAGCACTTTCGTCTTAGACACTATCTTAAACTAGCTAAGTAATATAACTTGGATCACTTTAGATACAAACTGCAAAGGACTAAATACTACCTCAGACGGAAATCACTTAGGATTAAATCCTTTAGAAATTTGACAAAGTTAACTAAGTGCTAAACTAGATTAGCCATGAAATCCATTTGAATCGCTTTAAATACGATCTGCAAGACCCAAAACTTGTAGAATCATTGACGCTAGGTTACCCTAAAATCTAGGATCAAACTCATTACCTGACTGCTCTTAGGAGCACGTTGAAACTCCGTATCTGATCTGGACCGCACATCGGGAGTCCAAACAATACGAGGTTAAGGACTTAGGACCGCCTCGCTGGGCTTGACAACCATCTCAGAAATCAAATCCAACCGATATCCCACGGCTGTTCGCTTGAGTCCGGAGCGAGAGAGTGTGAAAACACTTATTTTCTTTAAAAATAAATATCTTGAATAGTAATCTGAGACTCGTCGGTTGCGGATCAGTTTTAAGTAACCAGACCGTCAGAATCTGACCAAATTACACCCTCGGATCAGGAAAAATTTCATACACATTTACATGTACTCGGAATCTCCGATTGAGATCCCCTGACCGTCGAACTGAAACTAGTCCGCCATGCGTGATCTGGAAATCCGACTGAAACGAAAACTTAATAGAACGAAGATCCGGTGTCGGTGAGCTTAAGTCTGACCTTTGGCTCAAGGAGGCCCGCCAGAAGTCCCCCGTTGAGCTGAAAAAGTTCCGCTTTGGCTATAACCTAAGTGAACCTTGTCCAGAAGTCTATTTTGGTGAAGTTTTAGACTATATAAGGACCTTAAACCCTCTCCCATTTCAGCCATACGAATTTGGATTTGAGAGAGAGAAAGGAGAGAGAAAGTGTGGGAGATCTGGGAGGAACTCCCTGCTGCTGTTCCTTGCCGCTATTCGGGCTCCACCGCCTGATTCTCATCGCTTTCCCGGCGATTCCAGCTCCGTTTCCAGGTAAGAAACCCTAACCCTAATCTGTTTTGGGGTTTAGACAGTTGTATGTTATGAAATAGCTAACCTGTTTCGTTCTCTAGGTTGCTAAACTCCCGTATACGGAAGCTTAGCGAACCTATCGACTCCGTTACGATTCTACGACAAAAGGTGAGGACTTTAGGTGTATAGGTTGCGGTTTTCAACACTTTCAATGTTAGATAATGGTAGATTCATGATCTGTATGCAATTGCACATGTACAAAGTGCTTTCCGTTTTCTGTTTCGATTAGAATTGTAGAATTTGAAATTTCACATACTCTAGGTATTCGTATAAAATACCGTATACATATTTTTTATGGAAATATATTTGACATGTTTATTTGTCATATGGATATATGATGTATGGATAAAATACTCATTTGGTGAAAGGGTTCGCCTAAATACATGTTTACTAATATACACCATGTATGTAGAAATACGGTATTGTAAGAAGTACCGTATACGTGTATATTTTAGCGATGTGTTTGCCATGATTATTTGTCATATGATTATATAATATATGGATAAATTACTTATTTAGCGAAAGGAATCGCCGTAATACATGTTTGCTTATATACACTATGTATGTTGAAAATGCGTATTCTAGAAAATACTGTATATGTATAAATATTGGGAGATGTATTTATCATGATTATTTGCTGTAGTAATATATTATACATGGATAAAATACTCACTTGGCTAAAGGATAGCCCTAATACATGTTTTGCTAACTTACACCATGTATGTTGTAATAGTGTATTCTAAGTGTTTGTGAAAATGATTGAATGAGTATAGAATTCTCATTCGTGCTCGCCATGACTAATTGTCATGGATTAATGATTGTTGTATTGGCGATACCCCTTTGACGAAAGGATTTGCCCTAAATCACACCACGGCCAATATACACCATATATGCTAAAATGTGTGGCCCAAGTGTTTGTGGAAATGACTGAATGAATATGGAACTTGGATTCCTGCTTGCCATGACTATCCGTCGTGGGTGTACGCGTGTTATGATTGGGGCAACTCCCTAGTGAAAGGATTTGGCCTAATGCCTATGTGATCAACATATGTCATGTATGTTGATGTATGTTTATTTAAGTGTTTCTTGAAATGTCTGAATGAGTAGTAGTTAGCAAATTGTAATGTATAAGGGTGTTGAGATATGATTCTCAACCTCTTTTAACTGTGTATAATCTCCTTGGATAGTTGTGTGATTAGGAATTGAACATGTACAAATTCATGCTCGTGTTGTACTTCATAACATGCTCAACTGCTTTATGATTTTAACTATGCAATGCATATGTTTAAATTTATATTTACATTGTATGATACATCATGGGTGATGGGGGAGTTGAGCAACGAATGCGTGCAACAGCCCTGGCAGCCCTAAACGGATACTACCAGACCTTGATTGTATGAGTTGAATATTGATTTACTACTGCTTTATCTATCTGCACTTAATTGTGTTTGGGGCTATGATTATAGTCCAGACAATCAGCACCAGACTTGAATTTGTGGCTGTGATTCATTTGCCACGTGAGATGTGTTCGATGAACTCGAGTCGTACTTCGGTTGGCGATAGTGGTTGGCCACGCGAAGTGCTTATGCACTTCATGTCGTTCAACTTGTTGTGTGCTCGAGCTAGCCGAGCTCGTCAAGTAACTCGATCCGTTTAATGTTTGTTCACCATGTTTGGACGCAATTGCTTGAACCTAGAGTACCAAACTTACTAGTGAAATCCCTTTTAACCATGGTACCTCGATCCGCTAAGACTCATGAGCCGGGCATGGTGGTATGGGACACCGTGGTCGAGCTGTCGGCCTACGCTGGGGCCACGTGCCTCCCCGTAGTGACCAATGAGCAACCAGACTCGTGAGCCGATTATGGTGGTATGAGACACTATATTCGAGCTGTCGATACTTACGGCGAGAGCCGAGTATGGTGAGACCTGTACTCGTGTTGACGGGCGACTAGTCCTCTGTAGTGTCTTCGAGTATACTCTAAGGTCTGTGATTGGCGACGAGTCTTTCACAGCAACTAGAGTATGAGTTGAGCCGAGTACGGTGAGACCTGTATTCGAGCTGACAGCTAGTGATTGAGCCTGAGTATGGTGAGACCTGTACTCAAGCTGACGGTTAGCAATTGAGTCGCATACGGTGAGATCTGTATCCGTGCTGACGGGTGATGAGCCCTTTGTGATGCCTTCGCTATGCCTCTCAAACCATAATATCGTATGAGATTAACTAGGACTGACGACCCTAGAATGGATCATGTTTGGGAATGATACAAGGGAGGTACCTTAGTTTCCCAATACTGCTGTTTGAAATGAACTAATAATTACTTGGTAATCATGCTCATCATCGCACTGCATGTGCCTGGTAGATGTGGAGCACTGAGGGATAGACGCATTCACGAACGTAAGATGATGTCGCATGAGGGTGGTTTGGCAAGGGCATACATCATGTCATTTCATACTTGCATTAAATAAGAGTACTTAAAATTGTTTGATTGTACTGCTTTATCATTACTGCTTGACTGCATTGATAACATGTTAACCTATGCTTTATTATTCCACTAAGTTGATCACTCACTCCCACGTTACGGGACGGTGTTGTACACACCAACTAGACTTGTTGAGTTTCAGGTGATGGTAATGCTTATGAAGCAGAGCCGGACTATTACTATGATGTAGAGGAGGAGTTCTCCTATCACGTAACTCTTTGACAGGTCTCTGAAGACCTGGTACTGTATTGACGGGGCTATGGTATTTGGGATAGGAGACATTACACTTCCTTACATTAGGTATATTTTAGAACTGTACTTGTAATTATTTAACCTGGTAATGTTATCACACTCTAGAGACTCATCATAGTTTATATATTTTATCTATCTATCACAGTCTTCCGCTTGCAAATTTAACCGTCTCTGGAGTATGATATGTTGTTTTGGCTTAATCTCACTCATGTTCACTACTCTAATACAGCCAACATTCAATCATCATTCATTTTGTTGCATAAGTGATGTTCTGGAACTCGAGAGTTGAGTTACTACTTGACCCCCGATTTTCAGGGCGTTACAAGATGGTATCAGAGCATGATTTGGATTAAACCAGACCTGTGTTATGGTCACACGACGCACACTGACGCACTCTGACTTAGGAGGGAGCGACGGAATGTAGAAATAGTCGTAGGCATCCCTGTCCCATCCAACGGCTTGTTCGCTGAAAACGAACGCCGAAATCGAGTCCGTATTCAACCATAGTCGCACGGGTCGACCTTAAAACATTCCTAGGCCATTTATTAATGAGTCTAGATCACAATCCACCTCATCCCAACAGTTGAAAATCGATAGAATAAGGGATGAACGTGATGAGGATAACTACTCCGAATCCCCGGAGCTTCTCTGGACTCCTCACAGAGACTTCTCGAATCCATGAGGAAAGAAAAACAGAAAATAGAAATAAATTCTAACAAATTCAAAATTGAGTAATGAATGATAAAAGAAAATGAGTTCACAACCCTTTAAATAGGAATACCGGGTAATGGTAAAGAAATCAGAAACAAACTACAACTAAAACTCCTAGGTTGTTATGTCTACAAGTGCGCAAGGCTGTCAGCCAAAAATAGTAAGTGTCCTATTTGACTTCACCAAACCGTCCTCCTAATTATTCTAGGCTCTTTATGCGAAGAGCGCAACTCCTAAAGCCTAACAGATGAAGAGTAATCAAACAAAAATTACTATTTTAGTAAAACGAAATTAAAACGGGGAAATGACTGTCAATCGGAGACTTTTTTCGCAATTCCGAGCTATGCAACCTTGCATAGCTCGGTTGGTTGGCTTCATTAACTCGTTCTACCCCAAATTCATATATTTTACGTCACATAACTCATTCCAGATTGCAAGATACGTCCGATTTGACCCGAAACGACTCGAAACGGAGTCGGGGGCCACACGCATCAATCTGGGGAGAAAACAAGTGGACCCAGGGTGCATTTGGCACCTTGGGATGGTGAAGAACACCACCGAGCTGCCGCGGCGCGGTGCCGGATAAAGTGGACCGCGGTGGCACCGCGGCGCGCCGCCGTCCTGTGGCTCGGCTGGTGGTGGGCCGGGCCTGGAACTGGTTGGCCCGACCTCCCCTATCACGTGGCACGTGCGAAATGGCATGGGGTTTAGTATTTTGGGGGCTGGAGCACCCCTCTCTCTCACATCACCCCTTCCAAACGCCCCAAACCCCCATTTCCGATTTTCCCCTCTAAGTTGCTGCCCTCTCTCTTAAAACTCCCCTCCGATCGTCCCATCTCCTATTTTCGACCACAACCTACCTACTTCCATCATGCATTGTAGCCCTCTTCTCCTTTCCCTCTTCGTTTCTCTCATTTGGACCCCCACACCCCCCACTTGAAGCTCAAAAACGTGTAAGCTCCCTACCCCTTCCATTTCTTCATTTCCTACATTTCATTCCTTTCATTTGGGCTTCTACAAACATCTGTTGAGGCTCAAACTCATGGAGGAACAAACCTCCATCCCTTACTTTCTCTCCCCTTCACTTTTCATTCACTTTCCATGGCCCTATTCGAATTGGTTACGGCCATTCTCTCGATTTCATAGGGATTGGTTGTATCCCATGTTTCCAACACCATGTTTAAAATGTATGTAATTAAAAGAATATTCCGAGTTTTCCTTTCAATTACACTTAGAAATTTATCATGCTGGGATTTGGAAATCCCATCTCACACTTTCTAACCCAAGGCTCATTTTCTAAAGCCCATAAAATTTATTTTTATCCCACCCACTCTCCTACCAACTAGGCCACTCCCAATACCGAGGTAGGATTAGTAATGTAATCCCATTTAGTACAACTTAAGATCGCTGGCCAAGTAGGCCTAAGGAATTTCCCAAGTGAGCAACAGACAGTTAAGAATCAGGTCCCAAATCACATGCCATGTCAGCATACATATTGTACTTATGAACGTAGAAAGATAGCATGCCTATTAAGCTAGACATGATTAAATAGGATAATTCTGGACCGTGATAAAACTCCTTGGTAAAATTAGGCATCTTGCCTCAAACTCACACCTGTCCCTACAATCAACTACAATACCCATCATTCTTTAGCTCATTTCTGTAACCACAAGTATCAATGCCTTAGTACACATTGTTGATGAAAGTCAGACCAATGTATTTCCCATTTCATGTCAAGGATAGATCCTAAAGTACACCTTGTTCCGATATACGGAGCAAGACATAAATCTTGAGCCTTGAGGGTGAAAATAAATTTTTAAGGGGGGTAGAACATTATGAGCTCAATCTAGTTAGGTCACCTATTTCATCTCTTTGATCTGGGTGGCGTAGCGGAAGCGTGGTGGACCTTATTCCACTGGCCCAGGATCGAAACGGTGCTCGTTAACATACGCACATTATAGAAGCCCTAGCAAGTTTTACTATGAGAAACCATTTTAGGATGATCTAGTAAGATTTGATTCCCCATTTCCTTTGACATAGATAATAATGAGGACTCTCTTACACTAAGACCTAAAGGGCAACCTCAGAATAAACAATTTGAACCTTTCAATGATGGACATTCCCTACGGTTTTAGAGTGATCGGACTACGGAGTTACTGAAATATACAACTACGAAACATTCGCGGCTTGACCCAATTCTCAATCCTGGGCGACTACCAATGGACTCACTACTTGGCCGAGCAGAAGACCAGGATCCACCAGGATTCGGAAGTGATACGATGAGCTTCCTACCCTGGCCGGGTAGATGATCGATGTATCGGGATCGAGCCCACTATTACCATTTCTCCGTGTTGGTCAAACAATGAAAACAACTATCTTACTCTAAATTGTTGGGAGTTGTCGTCAAGACTCCAAGTAGGTAAAGAAATAAATTGTAACAAACCATCAGGGTATGAGAAATGGATAAAGAAATAAGTTTTAAGGGGGGTAGACTAAAATGAACCATCTAGTACATACCCTACCACGCGTAGAAACTTAAAATCAATAAAACTTAGGCAAAAAGAAATAACTAAATCTTTCTTTACTACCCTTAGCCAATTTCGGGGACGAAATTTTGTTTTAAGGGGGGTAGATTGTAACACCCCGGATTTTTGCCAACCTGGAATTAGACGTCCTTAGGCAATGGGTCGATCCTAACACTTTATTAACTTGTCAGAACTGAATCCCACAGTCAAAAATCACTCCTTAACCCATTTCCTTCACAAATCCCACCCTTCACTACCTTGTTCTTTCAATTTTTCAAAGCAATTTTGCCCTAGACACTATCTTAAACTAGCTAAGTAGTATAACTTGGATCACTTTAGATACAAACTGTAAAGGACTAAATACTACCTCAGACGGAAATCACTTAGGATTAAATCCTTTAGAAATTTGACAAAGTTAACTAAGTGCTAAACTAGATTAGCCATGAAATCCATTTGAATCGTTTTAAATACGATCTGCAAGACCCAAAACTTGTAGAATCATTGACGCTAGGTTACCCTAAAATCTAGGATCAAACTCATTACCTGACTGCTCTTGGGAGCACGTTGAAACTCCATATCTG
This sequence comes from Magnolia changhungtana, assembly GCA_030180095.1. Lineage (NCBI taxonomy): Eukaryota > Viridiplantae > Streptophyta > Magnoliopsida > Magnoliales > Magnoliaceae > Magnolia > Magnolia changhungtana. The sequence continues at coordinate 4,841,158 of JASAUF010000554.1, forward strand.
ATCTGGACCGCACATCGGGAGTCCGAACAATACGAGGTTAAGGACTTAGGACCGCCTCGCTGGGCTTGACAACCATCTCAAAAATCAAATCCAGCTGATGTCCCACGGCTATTCGCTTGAGTCCGAAGCGAGAGAGTGTGAAAACACTTATTTTCTTTAAAAATAAATATCTTGAATAGTAATCTGAGACTCGTCGGTTGCGGATCAGTTTTAAGTAACCAGACCGTCAGAATCTGACCAAATTATACCCTCGGATCAGGAAAAATTTCATACACATTTACATGTACTCGGAATCTCCAATCGAGATCCCCTGACCGTCGAACTGAAACTGGTCCGCCACGCGTGATCTGGAAATCCAACTGAAACGAAAACTTAATAGAACGAAGATCCGGTGTCGGTGAGCTTAAGTCTGACCTTTGGCTCAAGGAGGCCCGCTAGAAGTCCCCCGTTGAGCTGAAAAAGTTCCGCTTTGGCTATAACCTAGGTGAACCTTGTCCAGAAGTCTATTTTGATGAAGTTTTAGACTATATAAGGACCTTAAACCCTCTCCCATTTCAGCCATATGAATTTGGATTTAAGAGAGAGAAAGGAGAGAGAAAGTGTGGGAGATCTGGGAGGAACTCCCTGCTGCTGTTCCCTGCCGCTATTCGGGCTCCACCGCCTGATTCTCATCGCTTTCCCGGCGATTCCAGCTCCGTTTCTAGGTAAGAAACCCTAACCCTAATCTGTTTTGGGGTTTAGACAGTTGTAGGTTATGAAATAGCTAACCTGTTTCGTTCTCTAGGTTGCCAAACTCCCGTATACGGAAGCTCAGCGAACCTATCGACTCCGTTACGATTCTACGACAAAAGGTGAGGACTTTAGGTGTATAGGTTGCGGTTTTCAACGCTTTCAATGTCAGATAATGGTAGATTCATGATCTGTATGCAATTGCACATGTACAAAGTGCTTTCCGTTTTCTGTTTCGATTAGAATTGTAAAATTTGGATTTTCACATACTCTAGGTATTCGTATAAAATACCGTATACGTATTTTTTATGGAAATGTATTTGACATGTTTATTTGTCGTATGGATATATGATGTATGGATAAAATACTCATTTGGTGAAAGGGTTCGCCTAAATACATGTTTACTAATATACACCAAGTATGTAGAAATACGGTATTGTAAGAAGTACCGTATACGTGTATATTTTAGCGATGTGTTTGCCATGATTATTTGTCATATGATTATATAATATATGGATAAATTACTTATTTGGCGAAAGGAATCGCCGTAATACATGTTTTCTTATATACACTATGTATGTTGAAAATGCGTATTCTAAAAAATACTGTATATGTATAAATATTGGGAGATGTATTTATCATGATTATTTGCTGTAGTAATATATTATACATGGATAAAATACTCACTTGGCTAAAGGATAACCCTAATACATGTTTTGCTAACTTACACCATGTATGTTGTAATAGTGTATTCTAAGTGTTTGTGAAAATGATTGAATGAGTATAAAATTCTCATTCGTGCTCGCCATGACTAATTGTCATGGATTCATGATTGTTGTATTGGCGATACCCCTTTGACGAAAGGATTTGCCCTAAATCATGCCACGGCCAATATACACCATATATGCTAAAATGTGTGGCCCAAGTGTTTGTGGAAATGACTGAATGAATATGGAACTTGGATTCCTGCTTGCCATGACTATCCGTCATGGGTGTACGCGTGTTATGATTGAGGTAACTCTCTAGTGAAAGGATTTGGCCTAATGCCTATGTGATCGACATATGTCATGTATGTTGATGTATGTTTGTTTAAGTGTTTCTTGAAATGTCTGAATGAGTAGTAGTTAACAAATTGTAATGTATAAGGGTGTTGAGATATGATTCTCAACCTCTTTTAACTATGTGTATAATCTCCTTGGATAGTTGTGTGATTAGGAATTGAACATGTACAAATTCATGCTCGTGTTGTGCTTCATAACATGCTCAACTGCTTTATGATTTTAACTATGTAATGTATATGTTTAAATTTATATTTACATTGTATGATCCGTCATGGGTGATGGGGGAGTGGAACAACGAATGCGTGCAACAGCCCTGGCAGCCCTAAACGGATACTACCAGACCTTGATTGTATGAGTTGAATCTTGATTTACTACTGCTTTATCTATCTGCACTTGATTGTGTTTGGGGCTATGATTATAGTCCAGACAATCGATACCAGAATTGAATTCGTGGCTGCGATTCATTTGCCACGTGAGATGTGTTCGACGAACTCGAGTCGTACTTCGGTTGGCGATAATGGTTGGCCACGCGAAGTGCTTATGCACTTCATGTCGTTCAACTTGTTGTGCGCTCGAGCTAGCCGAGCTCGTCAAGTAACCCGATCCATCTAATGTTTGTTCACCATGTTTGGACGCAATTGCTTGAACCTAGGGTACCAAACTTACTAGTGAAATCCCTTTTAACCATGGTACCTCGATCCGCTAAGTCTCATGAGCCGGGCATGGTGGTATGGGACACTGTGGTCGAGTTGTCGGCCTACGCTGGGGCCACGTGCCTCCCCGTAGTGACCAGTGAGCAACCAGACTTGTGAGCCGATTATGGTGGTATGGGACACTATATTCGAGCTGTTGATACTTACGGCAAGAGCCGAGTATGGTGAGACCTGTACTCGTGCTGACGGGCGACAAGTCCTTTGTAGTATCTTCGAGTATACTCCAAGGTCTGTAATTGGCGACGAGTCTTTCACAGCAACTAAAGTATGAGTTGAGCCAAGTATGGTGAGACCTGTATTCGAGCTGACGACTAGTGATTGAGCCGAGTATGGTGAGACCTGTACTTGAGCTGAAGGTCAGCAATTGAGCCGCATACGGTGAGATCTGTATCCGTGCCGACGGGTGACGAGCCCTTTGTGATGCCTTCGCTACGCCTCTCAAACCATAATATCGTATGAGATTAACTAGGACTGACGACCCTAGAATGGATCATGTTTGGGAATGATACAAGGGATGTACCTTAGTTTCCCAATACTGCTGTTTGAAATGAACTAATAATTACTCGGTAATCATGCTCATCATCGCACTGCATGTGCCTGGTAGATGTGGAGCACTGAGGGATGGACGCATTCGCGAACGTAAGATGATGTCGCATGAGGGTGGTTTGGCAAGGGCATACATCATGTCATTTCATATGTGCATTAAATAAGAGTAGTTAAAATTGTTTGATTGTACTGCTTTATCATTACTGCTTGACTGCATTGATAACATGTTAACCTATGCTTTATTGTTCCACTGAGTTGATCACTCACTCCCACGTTACGGGACGGTGTTGTACACACCAACCAGACTTGTTGAGTTTCAAGTGATGACAATGCTTATGAAGCAAAGCCGGACTATTGCTATGATGTCGAGGAGGAGTTCTCCTATCACGTAACTCTCTGATGGGTCTCTGAAGACCTGGTACTGTATTGACGGGGCTATGGTATTTGGGATAGGAGACATTACACTTCCTCACATTAGGTATATTTTAGAACTGTACTTGTAATTATTTAACCTGGTAATGTTATCACACTCTAGAGACTCATCATAGTTTATATATTTTATCTATCTATCACAGTCTTCCGCTTGTAAATTTAACTGTCTCTGGAGTATGATATGTTGTTTTGGCTTAATCTCACTCATGTTCACTAATCTAATACAGTCAACATTCAATCATCATTCATTTTGTTGCATAAGTGATGTTCTGGAACTCGAGAGTTGAGTTACTACTCGACCCCCGATTTTCAGGGCATTACAACAAACCATAAACGAAGTCAGTTCAGTTTTGTTACCTAAACGTGGATACAATTTGGAAATAAATATTCAATGCAAAACCCTGTATCTGGGTAACAAGAACTTTGAGGCGAGCGCATTCCCCTTATGAGTCCATTGGGCATCTATGCTGCATAATGCTCTAGTGAGCACTCGTTTTTCTGATTTCGACAGTTTTTCAGCTAGAGTGTGAGTAGGAATACCATCGTCATTAACATGGATGTCCATCAAAGCAGAAATTAAATTATGGTCTATGTCAAATGGACCTTCTCTAGGTGCGATTTTAATCATTAAATTCTCAATCAAAAAATCAGTAATATATGCAAACATAGCTTGCGTAATAGACTAGTATGCTGGCCCACCCCAATGTAGATTGTTAGCCCATCCTACAGCTTGGAGAAGTAGAAGGAGGTCAAAAGGAGCAATGTGTTCAAGATCGACAGGTCGTTCAACGATAACATTGCGCAATCGTAAATCCTGCACATGGGAGGGATCATTTTCGGGTGATCGAAGGTGGCGCCTTGTTACAGTTGATTGAGATGAGGAAGCACCACGGGAAGTTTTCTTTTTTACCTCTAGCATCCATTTACAACAAAGAAATGAAGGAATCAAGTGGGTGTAAAAAGATGTAGAGTGGGTTTCTTTAAAATCAGATTTTGGAGAAGAAAACACCAAAAACTTCAAGGAAACTTGAAATCAAGCACTCCAAGGAAGAAAATGAAGTGAATAGAGCTTAACCCTACAAGAATAATGGAAATAATTCACTAACCTTGGTGAATAAAATAGTTGGGTACAACTAATCGTTCTTTGGCCCATTAGAGAAGAAATAGGAAATGGGGAAGAAAATGATTTTCCCTAAATTAAAAAGGTCCAGTGCGCTACACAACTGATCGTGGGACGGCCTCGACCGGTCGTGCCACGACTGGTTGAGCACATCCTCAACTGGTCATGTACCAACAAAAACATGCATTATTCATAAAAATTTAAAATTTAAACCAATAAATTATCAAATATATATATACACTATGATACAAACATGCATGAATAATCAATTTAGAATGCACATACAAAGATCAAATTTTAATTTATTAAACCTGCTTTTGTCGAGCGGTTTAGTGAGAATGTCAGTAAGTTGAGTCTTGGTAGGAATGTATTCCAATGAAATTATTTTTTCTTCCACTAATTCACGAATGTAATAATACCTAATGTCAATGTGCTTGGTACGTGAATGCTGGATTAGATTTTTAGAAATATTTATTGCACTGAAATTATCATAATATAAGACCATAGAATCCTGTGCAATTCCGTAATCGCTTAACATTCTATTCATCCATACGAGCTGAGTACATGCATTTCCAGCTACGATGTATTCAGCCTCAGCAGTTGAGAGCGATACGGAACTTTGCTTCTTGCTAAACAAAGAAACTACGCAATTTCCAATATAGAAACAACCACCACTGGTTGATTTCCTATCATCGATATTACCAGCCCAATCAGCATCTGTGTACCCAGCCAACTGAACACTAGTATCATGGGGATACCAGAGACCCAAATTAGCTGAACTTGAGACATATCGCATAATCCGCTTAACAACAATTGGATGAGACTCTTTAGGATTAAATTGATATCTAGCGCAAATACCAATACTAAAAGCAACATCAAGTCTACCTGTAAAGTCCTTTAAGAGTTTTAAAGTTGTACTTATAGGAGTATCAAAATTTTTACCATTCTCAAATCCGAACTTTTTAATCAAGTTCAAAGAATATTTGGTTTGAGAAATAAAAATACCATCAGGTTGTTGTTTTACTTGCAACCCTAGGAAATAATTCAATTCCCCAACTATGCTCATTTCGAACTTAGATTTCATTAAATCTGCAAACTCAATAGTCATGTTAGTACAGGTAGATCCATAAATAATATCATCAACATAGATTTGCACCATTAAGATATGATCGTTATGTTTCTTAACAAAAAGAGTCTTATCAACACTTTCCATTTGAAAATTATGACTTAGAAGAAACTTAGTTAATTTTTCGTATCATGCCCTGGGAGCTTGTTTCAAACTATAGAGAGCCTTTTTAAGACGATAGACATGATCAGTGTTCTTAGGGTCTTCAAAACCCATTGGTTATTCAACATACACTCCTTCATGTAGATCACCATTTAAGAAGGCACTCTTTACATCCATTTGATATATTTTGATCTTTCTAAAACAAGCAATTGATATAAATAGTCTGATTGATTCAAGATGAGCTAATGGGGCAAAGGTTTCATCATAATCGATTCCTTCAATTTGAGTGTACCCTTGTACTACCAGTCTAGCCTTGTTTCGAATTTATTTCCAAGTTCATCGGACTTATTTTTGAAAATCCACTTAGTTCCGATAATATGTATATCTTTAGGTCTAGGAACAAGATACCAAACATCATTTCTCACAAATTGGTTAAGCTCTTCTTGCATCGCAACAATCTAGTTTTTGTCAGTAAGAGCTTCTTTTATGTTTGTCAGTTCTATCTGGTATGTAAAGCACACGTAATTACATATATCTTCTAGTTGTCTACGAGTGTGCACACAAGTGACAGGGTTTCCAAGAATTTGAGTGGTTGGATGATCTTTAACAGTCATCAGTTCGGAGTTAGTTTGATTTGATGAAGTATCTGGTTTGTCAATTAAAAGAACTTCATCATTATTTGAACTTGAGTCAAGTGTATTCAAGTGATCGTTAATGACCACATTGATGGATTCTTAAATAGCACCAGTCCTCTTATTCAGTACATGATATCCTCGACTGTTTAAAGAATACCCTAAAAAGATCCCTTCATCACTTTTAGTGTCAAACTTCCCCAGATTTTCACGATCACGTAAAATATAGCACTTGCTGCCGAAAACTCGAAAGTATTTGACAGTAGGCTTCTTATCAAACTACATTTCATAAGCCATTTTATTATTAGATTTACTTGAATAAACCCAGTTGATTATATAGCAGGCAGTATTTACGGCTTCAGCGTAAAGATTTTTAGATAGCTTCATACTATTCAACATTACATTAGCCATTTCTTGAAGCATTCTATTTTTCTTTCACCAATTCCATTTTGTTGTGGTGTTTTGGGCGTAGAGAGAATTCATGTGGTATTCCCTGATCGCTACAGAATTTCTCAAAATTGTTATTCTCAAATTCAGATCTATGATCACTATGAATCTTACTGGCTTGAGAACCTTTTTCTATTTGAATCCATTTGAGAACCCTTTTTACTTCTTCAAAGATTTTTGATTTATCCCTTAAGAAGGCTACCCATGTGAATCTGGTAAAATCATCACGATTACCAAAATGCATTTTTTTGCCACCTCGACTCTCCATCCTGGTAGGTCCTATAAGATCCATATGGATAAGCTCGAGTGGTCTTGATGTAGCATTGGAGTTCACCTTTTTGTGAGAGTTCTTGGTTTGTTTGCCAATCTGGCATTCGCCACATATTTTGTCTACTTTCTGTAATTTAGGTAGACCACTTATCAGTTCTCTTTTACTCAATTTGTACATATTTTGGTAGTGTACATGTCTAAGGTATTTATGCCATAACTCAGACTCATTGGTATGGACCATGTAACACGTTTGACTAGATGAGCTAAAATCACTAACAATATAGCAGTTTTCAGAAGTTCTATGACCAGTTAATATTACAGACCCCTTTTTATTTAAAATTTCAGAACCTTGATTAGTACATTTTACGCTATGATTGTTATCGCATATTTGAGATATGCTTAACAGGTTGTGTTTTAATCCTTCAACGTATAAAACATTCTTAAATAAGGGAAGGTTAAAGAGTTGAATCGTACCTTGGTCAATAATTCTACAGTTGCTGCCATCACTGAATGTGATTGAACCATCAACAATGTCTTTAAGATCGATGATAGACCTTTATCACCAGTCATATGCCTTGAGCATCCACTGTCTAAGTACCACTTCGAATGACTTGTAGCTTTGAAAGCCTTGTGGGTAACCAAGCAAGTAACCTTAGGAACCCATTTCATAACCGTTTTAGGTTTAGGAGTATAGTTGGTCTTTGTATGTTTGTAGTTGTTGTAAGAATGACCCATTGAGTTAGATTTTAAGAGCTCCTTAACTAAATCAACTATTTTTTCAACTAAAGGGTTTTGGTTCTGATTTTTATAGTTGATATAGTTGTTTATAGGTTTTTGAAAAGTTTTAGTATTTTTAGAAAGATTTTGATTTGTACTTTTTCCTTTTGAGTCTTTGGTTTCTCCTTTCACAAACTTGGGAGGAGTATTCTTCTGTTTAGAAGGAATATTTCTATCGTAGCTCAAACCAAATCAGTCGCCACATTTTCTTGATTTGGATAAAAGTTTTTCTAACTTTGGATTTCCTTGGGCATACCTCCATGTATCCTTTAAACTCAAAAGTAAAGAGACTTCAAGTTTAAGTTTTTCATTTTCAAATTTAAGATTTTCAATAACGGAGGTTTTGAATTCTAAATCGCATTTAATATTTTCAAAATAATCTGAAATATGGAAAATTTCTAAAACAAGAGACTTAAAATTTTCTTTAGGCTTTGAAAATTTTTCTTTTTGAAGTTTAAGTTTGACAATAATTTTACAACTTTCCTTGTATAGAGCATTGTAAGCATCTTGAAGATCATCTTCATTTTCATGATCACTATCTAGATTTTCTTCACTAGTTAAATCATCGTTATCTGAAAAAGTGAACTTGGCTAGAGTCATAAGGGCTTTGACTTCATTGACCGACTCGGTTTCAGAATCTTCTGATTCAGAAGAAGCTTCAAAACTGGAAGATTCATCCCAAGTAGCTAACATACTCTTCTTTTTGGGTTTGTCCATTTTAGGACACTTGTTTGCCAAATGCCCATATTCTTGACAGTTGTAACATTGACTGTCTTTTAATGATTTCCAAGTTTTAGATATAGATCTTTTCTTATCATTAGCTTTTTTAAAACTAACCCTCATTTTACTTTTGAAAATTTTGTAAAACTTTTTCCCTAAAAGGGCCATATCATCTTCAGAGTTTCTAAATTAGAATTGTTATTATTTTCTTGAAAACTATTTTTATAAGATTCAAGGGCAATAGATTTACCTTTTGGAGCTTTAAAAGTTAACTCATAAGTCTGTAAAGAGCCAATTAACTCCTCTACCCTCATATTGTCCGTATCACGAAGTTCCTGGATCGCAGTTACCTTAGAATTGAACCATTCAGGAAGTGAGCATAGTATTTTTGCACAGACTTTACTTTCAGGGATTTTATCACCAAGACCCCATAGAGTTCACAATGTCATTTAATCTAGTGTAGAAGTCCATAAACATTTCATTTTCTTCCATATGTATTTCCTCAAATTTAGTTGTGAGGATTTAGACTTTAGATTTCTTGACAATTGATGTTCCCTCGTGTGTCATTTCTAATATATCCCAAGCTTTCTTTATAGAATCATAGAATATAATTCTTTTGAATTCATCTGGTGATAGTGCGCAAGTGCTTGCATTTAGTGCTTTTACATTTGCACTACTCTCACTTTTCTAAAGATTGGTCCATGAAAAATAAGGTGTTATTCTCATTTATTTTGATCCATCGATACCAGTTACTTCAGTGGTATGAGGGGTCCATTCAGTCACTATGGCTAGCCACACACTCTCATCCATGGATTTTAGGAAAATCCTCATTCTGGCTTTCCAATAGGCATAATTGGTGCCATCAAAGGGTGAAGGCCTAGTGACTGAAAGGCTATCAAAATTTGACACCTTATATATAGCTTAGATCGATTAGCTCAGGAAATGAATCCAAATATAAAGAATTAAAAGCATGCTATTAGGCTCTGATACCACTTGAAAAGGCCAAGCTATATGTCCTAGAGGGGGGGGGGTGAATAGGACTATGCCAAATTTAAAAATAATACTAGTAGAATTAAACAATAAGATAGCCAAGTAAAGGAAAGATAGCAATCCACAATACAGAATGTAAAGCAACCTCAAAATCTAATTGTTCTAAGGACAACCTTTCACCATAAAAACCAAGGGTTTATGGCAAGGACAACCTTTCACCATAAAAACCAAGGGTTTATGGCAAGGACAACCTTACTATAACAAATAGAGAATTAAAAACTCAAATTGTAGAGAAATAAAAAGGAAATAGCAAGAATTGAAATCTATACTATTACAACATTCCCCACAATGCTTGAAATGTAAATATTACAACATTTACATCCACACATACATCCCATAAACTTGAATGATAAAAGATATAGAAAATAAATCACACATCCACAAAACACAAAGAGTTATAGTGGTTCGCAGAAACAAAATCAAATATGAAAAGCTAACAAAAGAGATTATTAAATAAGCACGATGTAGCTTAAAAATAACACAAACTTATCTCTCAGAGTGATACCTAGATTTTACTTGAATTGGATATAAAACTCTGAAATTCGTGTTCTATTTATAGTTGCAGAAATCGCATCTTCGACTGGTCCTGTGGACATTACAACTAGTCGAAGGTTGATCAAATTTTTGAATTTTGAGCACGATCGAATAAAACTGATCCACGACTGGTTAAAGGCTCTTCACGACCGGTCGTCAGTCTCCACGACTGGTCGTGATCTTCCCACGACCGGTCGTAGGAAGGAAATTAATTGCTATGTAGTTTGAGTCGTGGTGCATTTGGGCCGGTCGTGAACGAGTTGTGCACTGTTCACACAACTGGTCAAGCAGTCTCCAGGACTAGTCGTAGACAAACAAAAAATTCTAAAAAAATGCAACCAACATAGGACTAGTCCTAGAATTTCTTAGACTGGTTGAGCCACTGCTAGGACTAGTCGAACAGGGTTCACAACTAGTCTTAGAACAGTCCAAATACATGTAAAGTGATTTAATTTGAATTATGTATACAAAATGACCTACCCTAAGGTCAATCTAAGGTCAATCATACCTTTACCATGAAGTATGAACATTGAACCTTCTCTTCTTCAGATGATTTTGAAATTCAAGAAGCTTGAGACCTCGACACTTGATGAAGATTGAAATCTTCAGAAGCTTGAATTCATAGTCCTTGAATTGTACTTCACCTAGAGTCTTTGAACAAGATTTCGTCTTTGATGTAGCTTTAAAACTCTGATGCTTTAGAGAAGAGAACAATGTAATTGATCTTGCATTTCTTGAAGTAGATCATTATTCTTGACTTGAAGCATTGTGATGCAGCGCCTTGAACATATGTATATCAATGTGTTACACAAGACAAATATTAAGGTTTTGGCACCACAAAATTTGACAATCAAAGAAGCAAGAAACCATAGCACTTACGGAAGCAGAGGAAGTTGAAGAAGACAATGCATTACCAACCGACACCATGATGGAGGATATATTTAATGAACTTGAATCTAATGATGTTGAGGCTGACCTTGATTATTAACCACTTGTGTATGATGAGAACCTTCGCGCTTTAGAGGAGAAGGTGGATGCATTGAAAATATCTCAGGATAGTCAAATGAAATATATGCGTAAGTATTTTTGACACAGAGCTAAGGGACTGCATCAAATTGATCCATTTATTCCACCTCCTTCATCTGGATCAGACTAGTTTTTCTTGATATTTTGGGCATTTATTAATGTTAAACTTTAACTTTCACTTCTTTTTGGACTTATTATGTATAGCTTGCTGATGTTGATACTCTACTTAATTATGCTCTAACTTTAACTCTTTTTCTCTTAATTACTCTCTGTTTTTATCATATTCACAGTTATGTTTGATCTTTCTATTTAATTCTTCCTTTGTCAAGTTGTGACAAAAAGGGGGAGAGATTTGTGGTTATGATAGTTTGAGTTTAATTGGTGTATGGTGTAGAGTGGTGCATGTGGAATATCTATTTTTAATATAGGTACTCAACAAGTCACCAAGCTCAAATTGAGGGGGAGTATTTTGAGAGTATTTTGAAAGAGTGTTATGTTATGAAGTGGAGTTGTGAAAGTTTGTGGATTTGTGCATTGTGTATAGGTTGATCTTCCAAGTTAGTTTTGTCACAAATTTGACAAGGGGGAAGATTGTAAGTGCTATGTTGTATGTCAACCGACCTGTATTGTCAAATTTCATAGTGACAAAACACTTTGGAATGATGGAATTGTTCATAGATGGACAGTTCACCTTCAAGTGATGAAAGATGGAAAGTTCACCTTCATTCGAAGATGTGCTACAAGTCATGAAGATTGCTCTATCTACTTTAACTTCAAATGCTACATCAACGTACAAGTTCTACTTCAAGATAAAATTCTAATGGAAGTTCAATTCCAAGTTCAAGTGCTCTTCATGATCAAGTTCAAGATCAAGTTCAAGTACAAGTTTTGTTTCAAGATAAAGAACTACTTCAAGATCAAGTGATATTCCAAGTTCAAGTGCTACTTCAAATGCAAGATCAAATTCAAATGCACTACAAGGTCAAGTTCAAGTTGAAGCTTCAAGTGTACAAGATCATGCTTCAAGAAAATCAAGTACAAGATCCATTGGAAGCAACTGAAGCTACAAGTTCAATGTTCAATATTTCAGGTATAAATGACCCTAGAAAGACCTTAAGTTTAGGTCATTCATATTGCATATTTTATATGGGTTATTTAGCTTATTACAGGCTTTGGTTCGACTAGTACAGGCTTTGGCTCGACCAGTCCAGGAATTATTTCAAATTTTTAGATTTTTCTGGTAAGGTCATGACCAGTCGAGCACCCTGCTCGACCAGCTGTGGGAACAAGCTTGACCAGTCGAGCAGGGCTCGACTCGAACTCCAACAACCATTTTGAGCCCCACTCGACTAGTTGAGGGTAAGTTTTATCCGATTGCGCCAGAATTTTTAAAATTTGGTTGCTCCCAGGACCAATCGAGGCTGACCTTAGACGAGTCGAGGGAACTGTTTTTCAACCTATATATAGAGGACTTCTCTCAACTTTTTCCATTCATTCAAAGCCAAATCAAGACATCACTTTGAGAGAAAGTTCCCTGTGATTATCAAGCTATTGTTTGGAAATTTTAAATTCATTTATAGCTTATTTGATTGTGCAATTTCTTGATCTCTTTACTTTTAATCTAACTTTGTAAAAGGGAGTTCTACTCTATCTTTTTGAGATCCAAGGAATTCAATTAAGTGGCCCAGGTCTGAGTTTAATTAAAATTCATTTAGAACCTAGAACCTTTTTATATGTGTGTTGAACATTGAACATCTACATCTATAAGTGAAGTGGTTCTACCGGGCTACATCAAGAATCTACAGATAAGTATATTGTTTATTGCTTTTTGGTATGTGAGATAAGTCAGAAATTCTCTATTGTGGTTTGTGAGATAAGTCAGAAATTCCCTTGTGGTTTTGACTGAGATAAGCCAGAAAATCTCAGCGTGATGTTTTTAATTATGATAGCCCATTGAAAATGCAATTGTAAAGGTTTTAAGGTGAACCGTGGAAAACCTTCTTTCATAGTGAAAGCCAATATCATGTGGGTTGTGATTATTGGGAGTGGAGTAGGTGTGGTTGTTTGAGAGCAATTAGTGTATACACCGAACCACTATAATTCTTAGAGTTCGATGGATGATGATGTATGTGATGTATGTGTGGTGAATGCTTGTATCTATTTCATGTACATGTGGTGAATGTTATAATTGCTAGATTTATTTCTATTGCTTCTTGTTTTAGTTTGAGTTTTTTAATCCTTATTCGGTTCAAGAAATCAGGTTGTCCTACCATAAACTTTGGTTTTTGGTGTAAACTTTGGTTTTTTGTGTAAACTTTGGTTTTTGATGTAAGGTTGTCCTTTGAACAACGTTTAAATTAACTTCTCAATACTATTGCAATTGAGATTGTAATTTGATTAAGCTATTTGCATTTATATTCTACAAATTATTTTTATTTTTCATAGTCTTATTCAACCCCCCCCCCCCTCTCTAGGAGTAAGAGCTCGCCCTTTTCACAATTGAATATCAAACTGACACTTTAATGTGTAAGCTATATGTGACTTGTGAAATCATGACTCAATCAATGTTTAAAAACTTCTAATCGAGGATTAATGACTTAACTTAATTTTGAGATCTCCCATGTGACTAAAATCTAAGAGACATAAGGCATCGACATTAAGTATTATGTAATTTTATTTCATGGATTAACTTCGAGATCACTTAAATTTGTAGAAATTTCAAATTTTTTTTTCAAAATTTCACAACTTTGCCCAAAGACTAAGAAGATAATTGATTAGCTTGCCTAATCCACACCCCCCAACCTAAAATCTACATTGTCCTCAATGTAAAAGAGATAAACATTCAGTGCAAATGAGGTAATGAAAAGAAAAGGGAAGTGATGGAGGGATAATACCTGATGAAGGAATTTTGAGGCTTTTCCAATGTTCTCAGTGCAAAAAATGCGTTAACACAAAATACTCAAACTGATGATAAGAAAACTATCCTAAAATAGCTGAAAGCAATAAACTGATATTAAATTCCATGAAAGAAATAAACTAATCCTAAACTAGGAAAGCATGAGAAAAGCTACTCAGTCATGCCACAAGGTTCTTCCTCTGGCCAATATCTTGATAAATTTCTCAACAAGATCATCCAAAAGCCCTTTTTGCAATAGGCTTGGATGCCCTAGAGCATGAATTTCCAGAGAAATTTATGGACCTCATTATAAGGTTTCCTTTTAATCTACTGAGGTGTCCAAAGTATATATGACTCACTTGTGACAGAGAAAGTTTCAAAGTTAGTACCCCATGTTGAATCGGAGACTAGAAGTATATACGTTTCAAAAAAATTCTCAGCAGATGATGTAGTCTCAACACATTCCAAAGTTTCAGACTTCGGTTCAATTATCACCTCTCCCTCCTGTAATAGTAAACATTCAGGATCTATGGAGGGAAGGGTTTCAGAATAAGGGTTCTCTCAGTCAGTAACAACTACCGAGATGTTGTCTTGCAAGGCATTCACTATGTCTTGTATCATGGGATCATTTGAATCTGCACATTATGCCAAGAATCTTCCGAAGAGTTGCGAAATTCAGTTGAGAGTAGCTCATTATCCACATTGAAGTTTGTGATGATCTGCCCAAGGATTCCATCGTCTTTGAAAGTGGATGGACGCATGCTCTCTTGTTCTTGCCCTGCACAGACAGATTGAGTATTAATAGCCGAAGCTTGATGTGAAGACTCTGTTCATCAGTACTACTCAGTAAAGGTATTGTATTGTCAAGGGTTGATAACTCATATGGTGGCCTCAACTGGATGATTTCAAATTCCAGAGTCATATCGAGCAACTCGCCCATCTCCCGAATCATATCATCATTCAATTCAGGGGAGTGACCTAAACATATCTCACAAAGGTTGGAAGGGTTAGTTGAAAGTGGTTCATCCTCCACATTTAAATTGGTCATGTCAGATGGGTGGAGTAGATCACTATGGTTAACAACCTCCTAAACCTCTTGATCATTGATATGGGCCAAACTTGAGATTGAATTCAGGGGGATTTAAGCTATACATTCATGATTGTCATCGCAATACTCATCATCTTCCAATTCAGTGTAGTACACACATGGAATGGGATTGCTTTCCTCACATTTTGTTCCTAGATTGGGTTGAGGTTCGAATAAACTAACCTCTGCCGCATCATTGAAACCAAGTGTGTCATGTGAGTGAATTGTGTCAGCATCATTATATTTGAAAGATACTTATGTCTATTGATCATTCCTTTGGACCATCATCGAGATCGACTCTTCGAGAAATTGAACCATATACTCATTAACACAATTCAACTCTTCATTCTCAATTTCAGTATTATCCATAATCGCATGTAACATCCCAAAATTTCACGGCCAGAGTTTATACTCATGCTCGAGAAATTCGGGTGTTAATAATGTATAAAGTGGATGCTCTGGAATCACACCCTATTTTTTTTGTTGGATTACATCCAGATACATTCATGAAGTTACTCATTCACGAGAACAAAGTCAACTGTATTGATTATATTTCATCAGAGTAAAAAGAATAATTAAATGCCCTCTTAATGAGAGCTTATTACATTTGTCGAGTTCATAGCGGAAACATAAAACTAAGTAAATAAACTATATTCGTATCTTTTTGGTGTAGTCTTCTATAGGAAGCTGGTTCTCTAAGTCTTTAATTTGTACGTCACCGGCATAATCTGTACAGTTGGGAGAGGGTCAATGCCTTACTCATAGTGATGGTTATCCTTTAAGATTAACATTAATTCAAGATATTCATACAAGTAATGTAAGGGTTCTGATATATCCCGTAGTCCACTAATACGAGGATATCAGAATGAATAAACAACTTACATGAGATGCATGCCTAGCAAAGTATGTGGGGCTCATCATACGTAATGATCAACACAATGTGGAATGCAATTTATAGAAAACCTGCTCGACCTGCACTCTCACTATACGGATATTCGCCGGCATGGCCAACGCTACCATGGATTTATGAGAACTCCCCAAAGTGCACAACACATGGGATGGGTGAATTACGTGTAACGATTTGTTCATGGAACAACTATTTGAGACATCCAATCCTGGAGTGACGTGACACTGCATTTACGAATTACACACATCAATTTATGCACCACTACCCGAAGGCTCAAGGACTTACGTGCCCCAAGAGGGTCTCTACCCAGAGTGCATTACGTCCATGATAGAATATTTAAATCACTAGTTGTGATATATCTTACATATCACTTGTACTTATGGAGAATATAAACTGAATCATAACGAATATAACTGAATCTGAATCATAAAGAATATCAATTGAATTATGGAGGTTCTGGAATAGTAAGACACATGCCCAAGCCGTAAAGATAGACAACACGAGGATAAAATAATAAAGAGAAGAGTGACAAGGGTCATCTCAACACAAGTGGCAATGGCCAATCATAATAAGAGAAGAGTGACAATGGTCAACTCTATAATACGGAGAGTGGTAATGGCCAACTTAAATAAAGAGACGTGTGGCAGGACCAACTCAATAAATTGATAAGTCAGGGGCAGGCTTGTATTCATGGCCTCACATAAATTTAGAGAAATCACCTATAATTGACATAATGTCATAATCCCAGTAGGGCCAATAAATGTAATGATAATAACTGAATCAATTGATAGAATAATTTCCAGAAAAATATAAACATGAGAGGCAGGATGATTCACATCATTAAAGGTACAAAAATGCAAGATAATTAACATCATTAAAAGTATGAAAAGGGCAGGATAATTCACATCTTTGACAGCATGGAAAGGCAGGATAAATATAATAACTTAAATTAGTGTAAGCTTAAAGGATAAAACCCTCACCTTTAAATTGAATCGTCCTCGATCGAGGCTAGATGTCCATGTATACACTTATATATCATATTATATCCTAAATCACATGGTTTGAACAATTAGGATTTATCTAGGGTTCGGTTTATGTTGATGTTAGAATTAGATTTAATAGTTGTAACCCTCTTAATTAAAAATGGAAATCTTACCTTTATCCAAACTTGACTGTGACTCAGTGAGTCATAATACAATGCCTTTTCTCCCTCTTGCTCTTGGTTCTTTTGGATTGTTAAGATCTAAATGTCAAGGAGATGGGCCGGACTTGGGTAGGATAACCGAATCGATACTTCAGCTTTCTAGACTCAGATTAACTCAGCCGAGTTAACTCCGCAAGTCAGAGCACTTCTTCTTTATTTTTTTTCCTTTCTTTTCTTTTTCTCTCCTTTCCTTTCTTTCTCCCTTTTCTTTCCTTCTTCTTTCTCTCTTTCTTTTCTTTCCTTCTTCTTTCTCTCATTCTTTTCTTTTCTTAGTACGTCCAGCAGGAGGGGAGGCTGGTCATTGGCTAGATCTCTTGCTGGACGGATAGCAATCTTGGTCAGCGACCGACTCTCTATCTCTCTCTCTCTCTCTCTCTCTCTCTCTCTCTCTCTCTCCCATTTATTCGTTTCTTTTGTTTTCTGTCTTGCTGACGGCAGGGCGTTCCCTTTTATAGCATGTCTAAAGTCCCGAAACTTCTCTACATAAGTCTGTTTACACAGCAATAACCATTGCGTAAGACCTACACTTTTTTTTGCAGCTGAGAAAACAGAGCACCCAACTCCCTGTTGTCTTGTAGATCAGTGTTGATTCTGTTTTGAATTCAGCGTGCTGATGGTCAAATCCTCCATTTTGATAAGATGGCCAGTTCAGATCAATGAGGATCATTGTGATGGTGGTCCACGAGTGCCTTCAAATGGACTCTGTCCCTCAATTTCGCAGTGTAGAGGTGACTTTTCGGCCGAAGGTTGCATGTGCAACCGTTGACAGTCTTACTTGATATTTCTCGAGTTGGGATGGATTCGTCCGAGCTACCTAATGAACGGTTTGGATTCTCCATCTGCTCCTTGAGGGTGGGCCACCATTCGTCCCAGCGGACGATGGCGTGCGGTGCGAAGGCCTTTTCGTAAATGAGTCGGGTCAAAGTAGTCTTGACGGACTACGGGTTTCGGTGTGGCGCGGGTGCTTGTGTACTCGTACACATGGCCATGATCATAGGGCCCACAGTGATGTGTGTTGTTAAATCTGCACCGTCCATTTGTTTCTCCACTTAATTTAAGGGCTTGAGCCCAAATTTGAAACATATCTAAGGCCCAAGTGGGCCCCGATATCAAGATCTATCCGTTGGGCCACCTTTACAAAGATATAAGGGCTGTAATTCGACGTGTACAACTAATTTATAGGTCATAGGCATGGCATAACTTTTCACGTTAAACGGATCATGAGAACTGGGTGATCAAGAACTCGAGGTCTAAGTTAGTGGCATTATCATAATTATTGATAATCTAAGAGTTTTGCGACATCTAATGGGTCTACATGGTAGTAGGAATGATTCTAAGTAATTCTCATTAAAAAATGTACATTTAAATCATTACGGATAGGGGGTTATTCGTCATGTCATCCATGGAAAAGTACCTACGTTAAATCATGTGATGAATGGTTTTGCCTTAAAATCAACGATCAGATGGTTGGATCTATTGAATGGATGTACTTCCCAACGGTTAGATTTGTGTCAGGGAGAGGATGTAAAGCTAGGCTAGTTGGATTGGTATCGTATACGTGTACATGTAAGTTAATTTCTAAGTAATGCTTGAGAACTTTCAATACTCGAGTATTGAAATGTTCGGGCATTACATCGCATCACGTGAACCCCACTCTTATATATCTTTTACAAGTTCCTGAAATCTTTGGAGTGTGTTTTGCTGGATGAGCTCTAGAGTTTGTGTAGATTTCTGAAGTGAATTCTCTTGGATCGTTTCTTATTGGATCTCAGAGGTATATGACCCAAGAGAATTGTCACTATGATGCATTGTTGATTCGAATTCTCAATCTTGATGTTTCCACTGATCACAAGTAGGGAGTTGGGAATGAAGAACTAGATTGGGTTGAGGTTGGGGTGAACTAGCCTCCATTAACTTATCAAGGCGCGATTCAAGCACTTCAATAGTTTTTCTGATGCCAGCAAAATTGTCTGTGTAACCCTGAAGTGACTCCTCTTGGATCATTTCTGATCGGGTTTCAAAGGTAGAGGACCTAAGAGAATGTTCACTATGATGTATTTATAACGTCTCAGAAAAATCCATACAAAGACCCGAGTACCACCTCAGGCAGAAATCACTCAGGACCAAATCCTTTAAAAATTAGACGAAATTAACTAAGTGCTAAACTAGATTAGCTATGAAATTAGGTTGAACCACTTTAAATATGAACTGCAAGACTCAAAACTTGTAGAATCCTTAACGCTACATTACCCTATAATCTAGGATCAATCTCAAAACCCAGTTGCTCGCGGGAGCACGTTGAAACTTCGTATCGGACCTGGACTGCGCGTCGAAAGTCCGATTACTACGAAACCATGCGGTTAGGACCGCCTTACTAGGCTTGGCAACCATCTCGAAAATCAACTACTAACAGTATCCAAAAATGCACAACATGAGCCCGGAACGAAGTGTGTGAGAAATGCGAATATCTTTAGAAATTGAACTCAGATTTAAGTGATTTGGGTCATTCGCTTGCAGGCCAAATTTAAGGATTCGGACCATCAGAATTTGACCCAAATACACCCTCGGATCAGGAAAATTTCCCAACACAACTCAGTGTACTTGTGGCCCTAATCAGGTGCCGACGACCGTTGAACTAAAACTGGTCCAACACGATCGATCTACAGATCCGATTGGACCGAAAACTTAACTCTACCTAGATCCAATACCAGGGAGCTTAAGTCCGACCGCACACAGAAAAGGGGCCCTGAGAAGTGCTCCGTTGAGCCGAAACAGATAGGTTTTGCCTATAACCTAAGTATATTATGGCCCTGGGGCCATTGAGCTCACGTTTGAGCCTATATAAGGGTCTTAAACCCTCTCTCTCCCTTCACATACGAATTTACAAACCCTAGAGAGAGAAGAGAGAGAAAAGAGAAGGAAAGAGAGAGAAAGAGAGTGTGTGGGAGATTATTCTCAGGACTCAATCTCGCTGTTCCATGTGCTTATCCACCATTCCTGTATCGCTATTTGGGCGATTCCGATCCCGTTCTTAGGTTAGAAAACCTAACCCTAATCTTTTTTAGGGTTTCAGATAGTGTAAATGATGAAATAGCTAACCTAATTCATGTTATAGGTTGTCATTCTACTGTTGACAAAGACTTAGTGTCTAAACTGAATTTGTTACGCGTTTACCGGCGTAAAGTGCGGACTATAAATGTTTAGGTTATGGTTTTCAAGACTTTTAATGCCGGTTAATGATTTATAACTGATGTGGGTGTAATTTCACATGCTAAATGCGATGCCTGATTCGCTTTACGGGATATATATGAAATATGTCGAATATAGTGTATTCCAAGTGTTTGTCAAATTGATTGAATGCGTGTAGAATTTGGATTCGTGTTTGACATGATTATCCATCATGGATATAGGATCGTTGTATATGCGACAACTCCTTGGCGAAAGGATTTGCCCTAATACATGTTATGGCTAATATACGTCATGTATGTTGTAGTGTGTAGCCTAAGTGTTTGTAGAAATGTTTGAATGAGTATGGAATTTGTATTCATGCTTGCCATGTTTATCCGTCGTGGATACATGGTGGTTGCGTGCGTGACAACTCCTTGGTGAAAGGAGTTGTGCTAATACGTGTTGTGGTCGACATATATCATGTATGTCGAAGTGTGTAGTCTAAGTGTTTGTAAAAATGTCTGTATGAGTTAGTATTTAGTAAATTATACTTGATATGGGTGTAGAGATAAGATTCTCAACTACCTTAACTGTGTGTATAAATCCCTCCATGCAACTTACATTATATTGTCCGTTTTACGTATGAAATGCATACGTGTGAAATCATGTTTATATTATATTTCATCAAATGCTCAAATGGTTGATATTACTTGAAGGATTAGTTTACTGTTGAGGTGCTTATTCATATATTTAAGTGTAGTTGGGACTATGATATAGTCCAAGCAATCAGTAACAGATTCTAATCGGGTGGTTAAGGTTGTCTTGCCACATGAGACGTGTTCGATGAATCCGAGTCATACTTTGGTTGTCGGCAGTGGTTAGGCCATACAGTGTGCTTACGCACTTCATGACGATTAACTCGAAGTACGCTCATACCAGTCGAGCTCATCAAGTAACTCGATTGACCCGATGTATGTTCACCATGTATGGATGCTCCACTTGAACCTACGGTACCAAACTCACCAGTGGAAACCCTGTTAACCTTGGTACCTCGATCCGCTAAGACTCATGAGCTAGACATGGTAGTATGGGACACCGTGGTCGAGCTATCGGCCAACGCCGGGGCGACAAGCCCACTCGTAGTGACTAGTGAGCAACATAGGCTCGTGAGCCAAATACGGTGGTATGGGACGCTGTATTCGAGTTGTCGGCCTACGACTAGGTGACGAGCCATTCGTAGTGACCTCGAGCATACTCTGGGCCTGCGTTGAGGCGATGAGCCTTTTCATAACAACTAGAGTATAAACTAAGCTTACATCGAGGTGACGAGCCCTTTGTAGTGACCTAGAACTGCAACATCGTATGGGATTTACTAGGACTGACGACCCTAAAATGGATCATTGTTTGGGAAATGATATAAGGGAGGTACCTTTGTTTTCCAATCCTACTGTATGAAAAGGACTAATAAGAACTTGGTAATCACGCTCATGCACCGCTTGCATGTGCCTTTGGCGTTGGAGTTGAGTACTGAGGAAGTGATTGCATGCCGCGATCGTAAGATGAAGTTCGCAGAGGGAGTGCAGGCAAGGGCATGCATCGTTAATACATATCATTCTTGCATTAATCAAAGTTCTTAGGGATGCTTGATTGTATTACTTTATCATTACTATTTGACCAAATTGATAACATGTTAACATTTGCTTTATAACTCCACTGAATTGATCACTCACTCCCACGTTCTGGGACGGTCTTTTTAACACTAGACCCTGTTGTAGTTTCAGATGATGATGTAGTCTGCGAGGCAGAGCCAAACTTTGAGGATGATGAGGAGGTATTCTCATATATGTAGTATTCAAGTGGGTTTATATAGACCATTCTGATCGACGGGGCTTCAGGGCTTATACTTTATAGTGGACCACCATATTTTGACATTTTGTATTTTGAAACAATACTTGTAACTATTTGACCTAGCAACGCGTACATACTTTGGGACCTACAGTGGTTTTTACGTTCTATGTATTTCTCTCAATCTTCCTCTTGCATAATTCGACTGTCTCTAGAGTATGTTTTGCTATTTTAGCTTAATCTCATTCATCTTTTATGCACTAATATGGACAACATTTAAATCATCATTATCTATGTTGCATAAGTGATGCGTTTGAAACTCGGGAGTTAGGGACCTACTCGACACCCAATTTTCAAGGAATTATAAGTTGGTATCAAAGCATGATTTGGATTAAACTGGACTGGATTATAGTCACACGACGTACACTGACGTACTTTGACTTAGGAGGGGGGCGAGAAAACATAGAAATGATCATAGGATTCCTAGTTTTACCGCGAGGTGAAACTGACAGTCGAAATCAATGCCCGTACGCATCCGTGATCATGCGCAGGGACCCCAGATCTTTTTTTGACCGTCAATCGATGGGTATAGACCAAAATTCTACCAATTCTACATCCAAACAACCCGAAAATCATGAAAATACGTGAAATGGGATCTAAAACGACTCAAACAAAGTCAGGGGCCCAAACGACGCAAATCGGGGGAACCAAAGTGGACCTCCCACCCTTACAGCACCCCGGGGACTATCCTGTGCTGTGTATAGGACAAGGGTGCACCCCCACCATCGCCTGATTCAGAATACTAGTCATACTTATAGTCGTCTTTTAGTTTGCCCTGTTGTTGTTTTCTTGTTTCTATGTATAGCCTTGATAGGCTTAGTAATGTGGTAGAATGATTTGTAGTTTTTAACATATAGAATCCTTCTTAAAATAGCTCACATACGTTTCCCATCATGATTCATGCAAGACTATATCTCATGTATTGTGAAAAATTTTGCTAAATGAAATGCATGTGACCCCTTTCGTTATGGATTGTGTAGAATGCTTGAAGAATTGAGTGTTATATGCAAAATCTCACGGGTTGCACCCTATGTTGTATATAGGGAATGCCACCTAAGAGAACGTGGAGCTCGGCACGCCTTTCACTGGGCGAATCATTTAACGGGGCACCTCCCCTAAGCGATAGCCATACGGACCCCAGCTTGGGTCCGATTCACGAGACCATGCTGGATTCTCAGCCAGCCACTGGCCCCACCGCTGGGCCGACACATGTGACACCATTTGCGGTACCACCTGTTACACCACCAGTTCCTGAGCAGAACCGTGCACCTTCTTCGACACCGCACGTGCCTCAGTCGGCTCCTCCTACTGATAGGTTGGAGCAGATGATGTTGTTGATGTAACAGCAACAGCACCAGCACCAGCACCAGCACCAACAACTCTTGACCACCCTTGGAAGAATCTTTGCCCAGGGCATGGGTGTGGCTCTACCTGCACCTTTTGTACACCCTACTGGGAATGCGGGTGCTAGTGGTCTCTTCGAACGATTCCAACGCTTGCGGCCTCCTACCTTTGCGGGTACTCAAAGACCTGAGGAGGCCGAGTATTGGCTTGACCGTATCTCTAAGATGCTAAAGCCGCAGCATTGCACAGAGCCCGAGTAGGTTGAGCTAGTCACCTTCATGTTTAAGAAGGAGGCCATCCTCTAGTGGGACAGTGTCCTACGGACCTTTGCGGTCGGGTATGTATGGACGTGGGCCGCATTTGAGACACACTTCCACGAGAAATACTACCCCCTTACTTATCGACACGAGAAGGAGAGTGAGTTTCTTCGCCTCCGTCAGGGAGGGATGTCGGTGACGGAATATGAGAACAGATTCACGGAGCTAGGTAGGTATACTCCTTTGATAGTAGGAGATCAGCTAATGCGGATGCGGTAAATTTCTGAGGATCTGCGACTCGAGATCCACTCGTAGATGTGTTGTGCTAACATATCTACCTGTGCTGAGTTAGTGGGCATGTCTTTGCGAGTTGAGCAGGTTGGGGACAGGCTGTCCCTTACCCGTGTGCCTATGGCTCCTAGGCCTCAACCTGATCTACCTAGCAAACCGTTCCTAGGCAAGAGGCCACGTACAGATTCACCGCCTAGGCTTATGGCTTCACCAGTTCCGATGAGGAGACCAGACGTGTGGTGTACCTACTGCAAGAAGCCAGGCCACACAGAGCTAAATTGCTTCACCAAGATGAGGGACAACGAATTTTTACCACCTCAGAGGATCAACCACCAGCTTCCTCAGGCCATATCAGAACCACCTCTGCGGTCAGTACCAGCACATCCATCCTTTCGGCCGCCTGCACCACGATTTAGTCCGCCTCAGCGACCTATGGTACTGTAGCCGAACTGTCCGCAATAGGCTCGTGTGCACTCACTCACGGCTGAGGCATTAGAGGCAGCACCTACAACACCCATGGCTTTCGAAGTCACTGCACGTGTTCAAGGTACTCTAGCCTTCTTATTGGTGGACACCGTGTCCACTACCTTCATCATATCATGTGCAGTCGTCAAGTGACTATCGTTGGGTACAACTCCTACGAAGGGAGTGAGGATCCTTACTGCCACAGAGACTTTTTCAGATGTTAGCAGGACTTGTGAAGGTTGCTGATAGACTTAGGTAGTAGGATAGTAGTTGTGGATATGATCGTTACCCCACTATACCACTATGACATTATCCTTGGTATGGATTGACTCACCGAGATGAACTTGGAGATTAATTGCGATACCCGAGTAGTGACAGCCTAAGGACCTGAAGGCGCGGTCTTTACTTTTCCAGTGTAGGTCAGTTAGCCCTGTCGTGTTAGCTGCTATGCCACCTTATTAGAGAATGTAGATGGTCCGATACTTGATGGCACACCAGTAGTTTGGGATTTCATGGACGTGTTTAGGGTGATACCTGGACTACCTCCTCGGCGCGCGATCGACTTTACTATCGACCTGACACCCAGTGCGACACCCATTTCGCTACTGACATACCGCATGGCTCCATGCGAGATAGAGGAACTGAGGAGGCAGATTGATGACTTGTTAGAGGCAGGTTTCATATGACCGAGTGTGTCCCCTTGGGGAGCGTCCGTGTTGTTCATGAAGAAGAAAGACGGTTCACTGCGATTATGTATTGATTATCGCAGGTTGAACCAAGTGACGGTGAAGAACAAGTATCATTTGCCCAGGATAGATGATCTATTTGATCAATTGAAGGGGGTACGATACTTCTCGAAGATCGATCTACAGTCAGTGTATCATCAGTTGTGCGTCAAGGATGAGGACGTGCAGAAAACGGCCTTCAGGACTAGTTTCAGACACTATGATTTTCTCATGATGTCGTTCGGCCTTATGAACACACCGGCCGTGTTCATGGACCTGATGAACAGGGTGTTTTGGTTGTTTCTGTTCCGATTCATCATCATGTTTACAAATAACATTCTTATATACTCTAAGAGTTGGGAAGAGTACGAGAAACACCTACAAGTAGTCTTAGGTACTCTGAAGAAGAAACAGTTGTTTGCACAATACAAGAAGTGCAACTTCTGAAAAGAGAAAGTCAAGTTCCGGACATGTGGTGTCTAAGGAAGGGATATAAGTTGACCTCACTAAGGTAGCCATGGTTCAGGATAGGGAGCAGCCTGGTTCGGTTACTGAGGTGAGGAGCTTTCTTGGTCTGACAGGGTACTATCGTCGATTTATTAGGGACTTCTCCAAGATTGCTAGACCGTTATCTCAGTTAACACAGAAGGATCTGAAGTTTACCTAGAATGAGAAGGCGGAAGCAGCTTTTCAGGAGCTGAAGGACAAGCTAATGTCTACACCTATACTAGTATTGCCAGAGCAAGGGGTTAGGTATACTATATACACTGACGCGTCTCGCGTTTATCTGGGTTATGTCCTTATGCAGAAGGACAGCGTGATTACTTACGCCTCGAGACAGTTGAGGAAACATGAGGAGAACTACCCTACACACGACCTAGAGTTGGTAGCCGTCATCTTGGCACTAAAGCTCTGGAGACATTACCTCTGCGGAGAGGAGTTCGAGCTCTTTTGTGACCACAAGAGCCTCAGATACATATTCACTCAACGGGACCTGAATATGAGGCAGCAACAATGGATGGAAACCTTGAAGGACTTCAAGTTCAAGGTTTCCTACCATCCGGGCAAGGCTAACTTTGTGGCTGACGCATTGAGCCGCAAGAAGACCATAGAGTTTGCAGCTCCGCTGATGGTGGTAGAATGGGGTATGGTAGAGTTCGTGCGAGACTTCTAGCAGAAGCTCACCATGGAGGAGCCGTTCGAGAGCGTCGCGCACGTTCGTGTGTGGCCACTTATTGATGATAGGATCATTGAGGCCCAAAAAGACAATGGACTATTCTCTGAGCTTCGAAAGTAGGTTAGCGATGATGAGGATGCCGAGTGGAGAGTTGGTACTGATGGGGGCTTACGTTACCATGGCCGTCTATGCGTCCCAAATCTTCATGACTTGAGATAGGAGGTTCTTGAGGCTGCACATAGTTTGAAATTGGAAATGCATCCTAGAAGCACGAAAATGTATCAAGATATGAAGAGATCATACTGGTGGGACAATATGAAGGCCCACATAGCAGATTATGTGTCCCGTTATCTCACGTGCCAGCAGGTCAAAGCTGAACACTGCCAACCTCCTGGACTGCTTCAGCTCATACCCATAGAAGAATGGAAATGGGACTTCATCTGCATATATTTCATCTCGGGGCTATCGAAGATGAGGAAGGGATATGATTCCATTTGGGTGATTGTGGACCGGTTGACGAAATCGGCCCATTTCCTCCCTATTAGAGTTTCGAACTCGGCAGACGACTTGGCTAGATTGTACATCAAGGAGATTATACGTCTGCATGGAGTTCCTCTGGAGATTATGTTGGACCAAGACACCCGATTCACATCTATCTTCTGGACACTTATTCAGGAAGCAATGGGTGTGAAGTTGAAGTTCAGTACCGCGTTCCACCCACAGACTGATGGGCAGACGGAATGGATATACCAGGTGTTGGAAGATATGTTGCGAGCTTGTGTAATAGATTTCAAGGATAGTTGGGATGACTGTCTTCCTTATGCAGAGTTCGCCTATAACAACAGCTTTCAGGCAAGTATTGGCATGGCTTCTTACGAGGCACTATATGGGCATCCGTATAGGGTACCGCATTGCTGGGCAGAGGTTGGCGAGAAGAGCTTAATAGGCCTAGAGCTAGTACAGGTGACCTCAGAGAAGATCGATATTATCAGACGTCGACTCCAGGCAGCACAAAGCAGGTAGAAGAGCTACGCCGATATGAGGCGGCGACCGCTCCAATTTGAGGTTGGAGACCATGTGTTCCTCAGAGTTTCCTCTATGAAGGGAGTCCTTATGTTTGGTAAGAAGGGGAAGCTTACGCCGTGATTCATTGGCCCATTTCAGATACTTAATCGAGTGGGTGTGGTGGCATACCGTCTTGCTTTTCCCACACCACTTGCAGGCATGCACAACGTATTCTATGTATCTATACTAAAGAAATACGTTCTCGATCCTTCCACATTATCAGATGGGAGTAGGTACAACTGAGCGAAGATGCTACTTATGTACTACGACCGACGCGTGTCCTAGACAGGAAGGAGCTGGTGTTGTGTAGTAAGGTTATCCCGTTGGTGAAGGTGTTATAAACGCATCACACGGAGGAAGATGCTACTTGGGAGACAGAAGTCGAGGTCCGTAGGAACTACCCTCAGATTCTCGAGGAGTACGAAAAGGTACTAATTCTGAGGATGAAATTTTTCTTTAAGGGGGTAAATTTAATGTCTCGAAAAAATTCGTACAAAGACCCGAGTACCACCTCAGGCAGAAATCACTCAGGACCAAATCCTTTAGAAATTAGATGAAATTAACTAAGTGTTAAACTAGATTAGTTGTGAAATTTGCTTGAACCACTTTAAATATGAACTACAAGAATCAAAACTTGTAGAATCCTTAACGCTACATTACCCAATAATCTAGGATCAATTTCAAAACCCAGTTGGTCGCTGGAGCACGTTGAAACTTCGTATCGGACCTGGACCGCGCATCGAAAGTCCGATTACTGCGAAACCAATCGGTTAGGACCACCTTACTGGGCTTGACAACCATCTCGAAAATCAACTCCTAACAGTTTCCAAAAATGCATAACTTGAGCCCGGAGCGAAGTGTGTAAGAAACGTGAATATCTTTAGAAATTGAACTCAAATTTAAGTGATTTTGGCCGTTCTCTTGCGGGCCAAATCTAAGGATTCAGACTGTCAGAATCTGACCCAAATACACCCTCGAATCAGGGAAATTTCCCAGCATAGGTCAGTGTACTTGTGGCCCTGATTGGGTGCCGATGACTTTTGAACTGAAACTGGTCCGCGACGGTCGATCTACAGATTCGATCGGACCAAAAACTTAACTTGACATAGATCCAATGCCAGGGAACTTAAGTCAGACCGCACGCAGAAAATGGGCCTCCAGAAGTGTTTCGTTGAGCCGAAACAGATGGGTTTTGGCTATGACCTAAGTATATCATGGCCCTGGGGCCATTGAGCTCACGTTTGAGCCTATATAAGGGTCTTAAACCCTCTCTCTCCCTTCACATACGAATTTGCAAACCCTAGAGTAAGAAGAGAGAGAAAAGAGAAGGAAAGAGAGAGAAAGAGAGAGTGTATGTGGGAGATTGTTCTCGGGACTCAATCTCTCCATTCCATGTGCTTATCCACCATTCCTGTATCGCTATTTGGATGATTCTAATCTCATTCTTAGGTAAAAAAAACCTAACCCTAATATGTTTTAGGGTTTCAGATAGTGTAAGTGATGAAATAGTTAACCTAATTCATGCTATAGGTTATCATTCTACTATTGACAAAGACTTAGTGTCTAAACTGAATTCGTTACGCGTTTACCGGCGTAAGGTGCAGACTATAAACGTTTAGGTTATGGTTTTCAAGACTTTCAATGCCAGTTAATGATTTATAGCTGACGTGGGTGCCATTTCACATGTTAAATGTGATGCCTGATTCACTTTACGGATATATATGAACTATGTTGAATATAGTGTAATGCGTGTAGAATTTAGATTCGTGTTTGACATGATTATCCATCGTGGATATAGGATCGTTGTATATGTGACAACTCCTTGGCGAAAGGATTTGCCCTAATACATGTTATGGCTAATATACGTCATGTCTATTGTAGTGTGTAGCCTAAGTGTTTGTAGAAATGTTGAATGAGTATGAAATTTATATTCGTGCTTGCCATGTTTATCCATCGTGGATACATGGTGGTTGCGTGTGCGATAACTCCTTGGTGAAAGGAGTTGCCCTAATACATGTTGTGGTCGACATACGTCATGTATGTCGAAGTGTGTAGTCTAAGTGTTTGTAAAAATGTCTGTATGAGTAAGTATTTGGTAAATTATACTTGATATGAGTGTTGAGATAAGATTCTCAACTACCTTAACTGTGTGTATAAATCCCTCCATACAACTTACATTATATTGTCCGTTTTACGTATGAAATGCATATGTGTGAAATCATGTTTATGTTATGTTTCATGGAATGCTCAAATGGTTGATATTACTTGAAGGATTAGTTTACTGCTGAGGTGCCTATTCATATATGATTCCTTGTTATGTTTAAGTGTAGTTGGGACTATGATGTAGTCCAGGCAATCTGTAACAGATTATAATCGGGTGGCTGAGGTTATCTCGCCACATGGGACGTGTTCGATGAATCCGAGTCGTACTTTGGTTGTCGGCAGTGGTTAGGCCACACGGAGTGCTTACGCACTTCATGTCGATTAACTCGAGGTGCGCTCGTACCAGTCGAGCTCGTCAAGTAACCCGATTGACCCAATGTATGTTCACCATGTATGAACGCTACTGCCTGAACCTAAGGTACCAAACTCACCCGTGGAAACCCCGTTAACCATGGTACCTTGCTCCGCTAAGAATCATGAGCCGGACATGGTAGTATGGGACACCGTGGTCAAGCGGTCGGCCTACGCAGGGGTGACAAGCCCACTCGTAGTGACAAGTGAGCAACATAAGCTCGTGAGTTGAATACGGTGGTATGGGATGCTGTATTCGAGCTGTTGGCCTACGACTAGGTGACGAGCCATTCGTAGTGACCTCGAACATACTCTGAGTCTGCGTTGAGGCGACGAGCCTTTCCATAGCAACTAGAGTATAAGCTAAGCAGCATCGAGGTGACGAGCCCTTTGTAGTGACCTAGAACCGCAACATCATATGGGATTTACTAGGACTGACGACCCTAGAATGGATCATTGTTTGGAAAATGATATAAGGGAGGTACCTTAGTTTCCTAATCCTGCTATATGAAAAGGACTAATAAGAACTTGGTAATCACGCTCATGCACCGCAATGCATATGCCTTTGGCATTGGTGTTCAGTACTGAGGAAGTGATTACATGCCGCGACCGTGAGATGAAGTTCGCAGAGGGAGTGCAGGCGAGGGCATGCATCATTAATATATACCATTCTTGCATTAATCAGAGTACTTAGGGATGCTTGATTATATTGCTATATCATTACTGCTCGACTGAATTGATAACATGTTAACCTTTGCTTTATAACTCCACTGAGTTGATCACTCGCTCCCACGTTCTGGGATGGTGTTTTAAAACCAACCAGACCCTGTTGTAGTTTCAGATGATGACGCAGTCTGCAAGGCGAAGCCAGATTTTGAGGATGATGAGGAGGCATTCTCATATATGCAGTATTCAAGTGGGTTTATATAGACCGTTTTGATCAGCGGGGCTTCAGGGCTTATACTTTGTAGTGGACCACCACATTTTGACATTTTATATTTTAAAACAATACTTGTAACTATTTGACCTAGCAACGCGTACATACTTTGGGGCCTACAGTGGTTTTTACGTTTCATGTATTTCTCTCAGTCTTCCACTTGTATAATTCGACTGTCCCAAGAGTATGTTTTGCTATTTTAGCTTAATCTCATTAATGTTTTATGCACTAATACAGACAACATTTAAATCATCATTATCTATATTGCATAAGTGATGCGCTTGGAACTCGGGAGTTGGGCTCCTGCTCGACCCCCGATTTTCAGGGCGTTATAGTATTGCTGGTTCATCTTCCCAACATTGATGTTTCCACTGATTATAGTCATATGGGTCATAGGTGGGAGAATCTAATGGTTGTTGCTACATATTATCACCTATAATATAATCTCTCATTGTTTTCTTCTTGTCTGATGGGTGATAATAATTCTCACTCCCATAGTTATAATAACCCCAACACTCACGTACTGTTTTCTTAATCTATGGGGTGCAAGTATTCTCCTGCATATGATCGCGTAAGGATTTCTTAACCGGTGGAGCATTGTATTCGGTTTGGTTCTCGATAATATTTTCAGGAATGTTTTGAGACATGGGTTGTTTCCTATCATAATCATTATACATCCCTTCCAAATGTCTTTTAGCTATCTTAACATACTGATGTTCCCACTCTTGCATGGTGAAACCCTAACTCTGAATCTAATCCTAAAGCAGAAGAAAAGAAAAATCCTATAGCAATATGGAAAGTAAGTAGAGGAAAAGTTAGAAGGAAGTTACCATATTGGAGGAGATCTATGTTAGGATCCTATAAAAGAAAAAGGAAAGGGAATTAGTTTTTTTTTTTTTTTAAATAAGAAAGCAACTTAGTTGCTAAAAACAGAAAATAAATAAGAAAGCAACTTAGTTTCTAAAAACAGAAAAGGAAAGTTTCTAAACCTAGAATTAGAAGGCTAGTTCATAAAAATAAATCAGAAAAATCATAACCTAAAAATAGAAAGTAAATAGATCTTAATCTTAACCTAATCTAAAACTAGTGAATCTGAGAAAAATGCAACCATTAGTCCCCGACAACGGCGCTAAAAACTTGTTCACAACCTCAAGTGTAAGGTCGTGATGTAGTAATAATCTCGGAAAGACTTAGGTCGAATCCACAAGAACTAATCTTGTACGTTTCTGAAAGTAACTAAAACTAGAACTAGAAGATGTAAAGCTAAATCTGAAATACTTGATAGAGTGATTTTGAATAAGGTAAATAAAACTTATAAATTTAAATGTGGTCACTAGGGTGTCAAGGATCCACTTGTAGTAATTGGGACACTACCTTGCATATTCAATAGATTTAACTAGAATCAGAGTCTTCCTATCCAATTGGTAAGAAGATATTTGTCATATCTTTAAACTTCTCATGGATCTAATCATCAATGGATGAAAATTGTGAGGATTAGGAAGGGTTCTATCATCCTACCATGCCCAAGGGATGATAGTGAACAACAGGATTTCCTAATTTCACAATCTCAATTTAGGAAAAGAAGATATTTCAAACTATCGTAGATCTATTGTAATTTTTCACAACAAACCATTAAAAACTAAAAACATTCCTTAATAGTCAAACTAGAATCCAAGAGAGTTCAACAAAATATGAATAAAAACAAAGCAAACATCTCAATCATGCTACAAGCTTCACCTCTTAGCCCTAGCTAAGAGGTTTAGCCAACCATAGACATGATTGAACTAAAGACTCTTAAACAAAATATCAACTAAGGAAGAAGAAGAAAAACTCTTAGACGACGGCTCCACCTTTTTTCTCCACTCTTTAAACCCTAGAAGATACCTAGAAACGTTCTAGCGACTCCTATTTATAGTTTTGCAGCACCTCCTTTCGCACCGACTTGAAAAAATCTGAAAACTGCCTCAAATTTATACAGTTCGCGCAAAATCTGCGTAACCTTAAATTAGTCAAGGGTCACCTTTGACTGGGCGAGGGTCTCCTTTGACTGGTCGAGGATGACGGGATTTTGAAGGATTTTGTCGCTTAAGTTCAAGTAAAGGAATCTTCAACTAGTCGAAGGAGATAGATTTTTAGGGTTCTTTTTCATCACTTTAAGTCTTCAATGCTCTTCATTCCTCACTTGATTTTCTTGGATCTTTGGCATGTGAATTCTTCATTCTTAGTCACATAAAATCGATCCTTGGCTTTAGTGATTCTTGAGTGTTAAATCCATTCTTTTAGCATGCTTGAGCTCTTAAATTCACCTTGCAATACAAACATGATTAAAATAGGACATTAAGCATTATCATGCTCATAAAACCAAGCAATTAATGGGGGATAATATCCAATATTTGATCCTCAATACTAGCAGTTAAGGACAGAAGACTACCAATCATACTTTGGTATGTCGAGAATCTACACTTTTACCTGATTCATCTTTTAAGAGTTTAAGAGTCGTACTCATTGGAGTATCGAAATTTTTACCATTCTCAAAGCCAAACCTTTTTACAAGGTTCAATACATATTTGGTTTATGAGATGAACATTTTATCTTCAAGTTGTTTGACTTATAATCCAAGGAAATAGTTTAGTTCACCGACCATACTCATTTCAAACTTGGATTTCATTATATCTGTAAACTCAGTAGATAGGTTACCGCATATATATTCATAAATAATATCATCAATATAGATTTGAACTATCAGGATATGATCATTATATTTCTTGACGAATAGAGTTTTATCAACACTACCCCTAACAAAATTATGACTAAGTAAGAATTTAGTCAATTTCTAATAACAGGCTCTAGGAGCTTGTTTCAAGCTGTAAAGAGCGTTTTTAAGACGGTAAATACGATTTGGAAGTTTGGGATCTTCAAAACCCTTTGGTTGTTCAACATATACTTCCTCATTCAAATCACTATTTAGAAAAGTATTTTTTACATTAATTTAATAAATTTTGAATTCTTTATGGCATGTAATAGAAATAAATAATCTGATTGATTCAAGGCGCGTAATTGGTGCAAAGGTTTCATCGTAATCAATACCTTCTATTTAAGTATACCCTTATACAACCAGTTGTGCCTTATTTCTCATAATATTTCCCATTTCATCAGTTTTATTCTTAAAAACCCACTTGATTTCAATCACATGTTTATCAGTAGGTCTGAAAACTAAATACCATACATCATTCCTAATGAATTGATTTAATTCTCTGTGCATGGCATTAATCTAACTTTCATCAGCAAGTGCTTCATTTACATTACCCAGTTCAATTTGGGAAGTAAAGCAGACATGATTACATATATTTTTTAGTTGTCTTCTTGTTTGAATGCCAGTACGAGACTTACCAAGTATTTGATTAGTCGGATGGTCTTTGACTAACCTTAACTCAATATTGTCTAATTTAGATGAAGAGTCATATATATTAATGAAATTGACACCATCATCATCATCTTGAATAGGACTGGGTGTTATCTGTCGATCATTTATCACAACATTTATAGATTCTTCTATCACCCTAGTTCTTTTGTTAAGAACAAAATATGCTTAATTATTTAGAGCGTAACCTATAAATATTCTATCATTGCTATTGGCTTTAATTTTTTTCAAATTTTCTCAATCACGTAATATAAAACATTTGCTTCCAAAAGTTTTAAAATATTTAAATATGGGCTTTTTATTAAACCATAATTCATAAGCTATTTTGTTTTTAGCTTCTCTAATATAAATACGATTAATTATATAGCATACATTACTAACAGCTTCAGCCCATAAATCTTTTGGTAGGTTCATGCTATTTAGCATTACAATAGCCATCTCTTAACGAATTCTATTTTTTCTTTCAATAATTCCATTTTATTGAGGTGTTTTTGCAACAGAGAATTCATGCGATATACCATGATCATTGCAGTATTTCTCAAAATCGTTATTTTTGAATTCAGTAATATGATCACTTCTAATTTTGACCACAGATAATTCCTTTTCAGTCGAGATACGTTTTAAAATTTTTCTGACTTCATCAAGAGTATCTATTTTGTCTCTTAGAAAGGCTACCCAAGTATATTTAGTGTACTCATCAAGTACCAATATAAAATATTTCTTTCCACCTATACTCTCCGTTCTAGTTGGTCCGACTAAATCCATATAGAGAAGTTCAAGAGGTCTAGCCGTGGCTAAGGAGTTTACTTTCTTGTGACTACTCTTAATTTGCTTGCTTATTTAACATGCGCCATAAAGTTTTTCTATTTTTTCCAGTTTGGGTAAGCCACATAGGTGACCTCTTTTGCTCAATTTATATAGATCTCTATAGTTTACATGTCCAATACATTTATGCCATAGTTCAGTCTCGTTTGTTTGGACCATGTAACATGAAAGGTTTATTGAGCAAGAGTTATTAATTATATAGCAATTTTCAGACATTCTGTGGCCATTTAATATTACACTTCCTTTCTCATTTATAATCTTACATTCGTGATCTGAAAATTTTACACTATGCTTATTATCATAGATTTGAGATATGTTAAGAAGATTATGTTTTAATCCTTCAACATATAGAACATTTTCGAAGAGAGGTAAGTTAGGAAGTTGTACATTACCTTGGTCAATTATCTTGCCGTTGCTTCCATTTTCGAATGTAACTGAGCCGTCATTTACTTCGTTGATGTTTGAGAATATATCCTTCTCACTTGTCATGTGTCCCGAATATCCACTATCCCAGATACCATCTTGAATGGCTAATAGCTTTAAAAGTTGTGTGGGCAACAACACACTTAACCTTTGGAACCCATCTCATTACGGTTCTAGGTTTAGCAGGACCTCTTGTTTTTCGTTGTGTTTGGGAGTTAAGATTTCTCATTTTTCTATATACTCCAGTTTTATTAGAGTTAACTTTCAATAGCTCTTTAAGCAAGTCCACATTTTTTTCAGCTAAAGGAGGTTTATTATTCCTTTAATGTTTATAGCTGATGGCATTATTATTTATTTTAGAGACTTGAAAAGATTTTGAGTTTTTGAAGTCATTCCTTATACAATTAGAATCTCTTATTATCTTTAGCTTTAGAGTTTGAGGATTCTCCTTTTACAAATGTAGGAGCGGAATTCTTACGTTTCAAAGAGTTGTTTTTAATATAATCCAGACCAGACTTGTCACCACATCACCTTGATGAGGTTAACAATTTTTAAAGTTTCTGGTTACCAAGGGCATATTTCCAAATGTCTTTTGAACTGTAAAGGGAAGAAACTTCAAGTTTTAGTTTCTCATTTTCGGTTTTAAGTTTTTGTAATTCAAAATACTTAAAACTCAAATTTAATTTTGTTTTTTTTCAAAACAATCGAAAAAATGAAATTTTTCTAAAACAACGTTTCCAAGTTCTAATTTTAGTTTAGCATAATTTTCTTTTTCAATTTTCAATTTGACAACAATTTTACAACTCTCTCTGTATAAGGCATTATAAGCATCTTGAAGATCATCTTCATTTTCAGGGTCACTTCTTAGAGTTTTATAGTTAGACATATCACAACTATCTGAAGAAGTGACTCTGGCTATTGTCATAAAAGCTTTCAAATCTTTTGTATTTTCTTGGTCTGATTCATCATATTTAAAATTAGTTTCAAACTCTGATGATTCATCCCAAGTAGCTATCATGCATTTTCTTTTAGATTTATCCTTTTTAGGACATTAAGAAGCCAAATGTCCATATTCATAACAGTTGAAACATTGACTGCCTTTCATTTTAGATTTCTAAAATTTTGATTTTCTTTTTCTTTTATCAGATAGTTTTTGAAAATCTATTCTTTTCTAATTTTCGAAAATTCTATAAATTTTCTTTTCTAACATTGCCATATCATCTTTATATTATTCAAAATCAAAATTTGCATTAGCTTCTTTTGAATTAGATTTAGAAGACTTAAGAGCAATGGACTTAACTTTAGGAGCTTTGAAATTCAGCTCATAAGTTTGAAGAGAACCAACTAACTCCTCAACTTTTATAACATCTCTATCTCTTAATTCCTGTATAGTAGTAGCCTTTGAATTAAACCTATCAGATAGTGATCGCAGTATTTTTGTACAAACCTTTCTTTCAGGAATTCTATCTACAATTGAATTTACTATGTCATATAATTTTGTATAAAAATCCATAAAAGACTCATTTTCTTCCATACAAATTCCCTCGAATTTGGTTGTGAGGATTTTAATTTTAGATTATTTTACTATAGTAGTTCCATCATGTGTTATTTTAAGAATATCCCATGCTCGCTTAGTTGTATCTTAAGAAATAATTCTTTTGAATTCATCAGGTGATAGAACACAAGTTATAGCATTTAAGGCTTTTGCATTTGCATTGTTTTCACTTTTTCTGAACCATAGTACAAAAAGCAAATGCGGTTTCTTTTATTAATATGGTTCCATCATCGGCTACTACTTCCATCATAAGAGGAATCCATTTAGATACGGTGGCTTGCCACAAACTTTCAGCTAAGGATTTGAGGAAAATCCTCATCCTCGCTTTCCAAAATGAATAATTAAAGTCATCAAAAAGAGGTGGTCTGGTAATGGATAAGCTTTCAAAATTTGACATATTAAAGTTCCGAATCTACCTCAATGAGGTAAATCCAAAAAATAAAAAGAGCAACCAGCTTCGATACCACTTCAAAATGAGAGCTTACAATGTCCTAGAGGGGGGTGAATAGGACAATTTCAAATAATCGAAACAAGTACTTAATATGTAAATAAAACAAAGATCTCAATTGCTTGAGTATTAAAACATTGATTCCAAATAATTCATAGGACAACCTGATTTCACGAATTTCTTTAAAATAAAAACCTCAAACTAGCAAGATTAAATTAAAAAATTACAACATTTAGTACATAACTGAAATTAAATACATTCAATCCACCATAAATAAAAATAAAGCATTCACCACATGGCACAAAGAATTATAGTGGCTCGGTACTTTAAAAAAAGTCACACCTACTCCACTCTCAAAATTACTTCCCTCGTAATTTTGACTTTTGGCTTTCCTTATGAAAAGGTTTTCTTAGGGTCACCTTAATAACTTTTACAATTCTTAGTGATTTTCACAGGCTATCACAATAAAAATTCAAACTCAGAATTTACCAGGCTATCTCAAATAAAACCTTAATTGAGATTTTCACAGGAGATCTCAGAAAAACCTAAAAAGAATTTATAGAATGTATATTATCTTCACCTTAGAAGACGTATCAGAAGCTTCTAGCAGAAGGACCTCTTTCTTGAATGTAGATGGTTCCGTGTTCAGTCAGATGGAAAGGGTGTAGGGTTCTAAATCATGGTTAAGGCTAACCCTAGCCTCGAGCTTAGAGACACAACTTCGGTTAAAGTATAAGTTAAACATTCACCATACAATCCACATTCAAACTATACAAAAAATAAAAAATAAAAAATAACTATTGACCTTTATTCAACTTAACCTTTGTAATATAAATCATTAATCAATCTCCCAAACATCCATGACGAAGAAAATAAAAGTAAACCAAATTTAATAATGTTTTGTTGCAAAATCCATCTAAAGTAAATGATCCAAGCTATCGGTCTTGTCCAACCAACTTCGAAGTGTCTCAGTATGCTCTTTAATCTGTGATTTTTCCATTAATGAATGGTACGAGCCAAATTGCCTAGTAAATGGTCCAGAATACACGAAATAGCAAGAGTTTTGCAAATATAGAGATTAAGAAAAAGTACTTCAAAAGAAAGTAAAATACATGATTTATCACATCTTGAGTATAGTTGATCAGTATAACACTAGGGCCAATTCCCTTTCAATTGGTCTAATCTCACCTATCACTCAACTCACTCGGCATGACTCATCACTCAGCATTACTCATCACTTATATTCACTCATCTCAAGTTGAACATTTAGGTACCTAAATTCATGTCCACAATGAATTCCGTAAATGAGTCATTTACTCGTAGGGATTCATCCCAATGGACACACAGTCCTTACACATAAATCATTCACTCATAAACATATTTCGTACTCTTTCAATAAACTCATAAACCTCACATTCACTTTTGAAATAACCTCACTATCACTCATGAAAATCACTCTTGAGTATATCCTCTCCATCACCCATGACATAACCTCACCATCCCTTATATAAGTCACTCTAAAAAATAGCCTCATAACCACTCATGAATAATCCTCACCTTCACTCATACAATTTCCTCTCCCTAGTGTTGTTGGCAGAAATGAAAGCAACTTTTTAAAGCAAACCGTTTTCCTCATATAACTTTTCTGCCGTCGTAACCTTCCAAATATCAAAACTTTTAAAAAACAGCACATTTCACAAAACCTTTCCAAATATAGAAACATTTGAAAAATAACAAGTTCGATAATAACCTTCCCAAAATAAGAACTTTCTGAAAAGTAGAGCATTTCATAATAACTTTTCAAAAATAGAAACTTGCCAAATATAATTAAGTCATAAAAACATAAGCTTCTTGGATTTAGAACCACTCACCAAAATGTTCTCACATACCTACAGCGTACGTACATCCTTAGGTTCATTTATGTATACTTCTTGATTAGTTTCTTTTTCAAGCTCCTTTTTTCTTATCAGATGACTTGAGACTTCTTATCACCTCAATCTCGTCCTTTCATGCTAATTCTTTTTTTTTTTTTTTTTTTTAAATTTTTAATTTAATTTAATTTTATTTTATTTTATTTTTTAACTATAAGTAGACCTTCCTTACTGGAATTTATTTCTAAATCACTTTTACATAGAAAGCATTCTGAAGTTTGCCCCACAAGTCCTCCAACCTAACCTGGAGTCGCTTAAGTGCATCAACCGTATATTAGTCTCACCCTAAAGACGATCTATCTTGAATTACATTTAACTTAGTTACCTCTCATACCTTGGGTTCACATAGGTGTAGTGATGGCGATTGAGGTCCAAAACTAGTTTTCAAGTGTTAGACTATCCTTATAGGTGTCCAAACCCACATATGTTCATTCTTGGGTCCTAAGTTGATGTCTTGGGCCATTAGTGAGCTTTTGATCAAAGTGGCCCAAAAGCATAATGGCTTAGTTAAATTGTGTCATTTACATGAAAATCATTAATCAGTCTCCAATATTCTTTCTAAGTCCACCAAAAGTCCAATTTGAAATCCTAGGCCCAAAAGTGGCAACTTATACTTAAATGTCCAATTATTGTAAAATATGATTTTTTTTTTCTAAATTGTTCATGTAAACGTAATAAAGATACATGGTCTTGATTGTGGGAATATTGGTGGGTCCCGATCAGTCCATAAAGTCCCCTAGGCCTACTATTAAAATAATAATAAAAAAAAGGCCTAAAATGTGCCCTTTTAGTCCAGTGGGCTTGACATACTCCCACTGGGCTTAACATGGTTTCCATTTGCTGATATATCATTTTTTACTTATTTTCATATGTTCCCACAAAATGGGACCCACTTTAATGTTCCTTGATCACCACAATTACATTCAAACGACCATTTTACTAAGTTATCCTTATAATGACTAGTTTTACCAAAAAAATACAAAAATACATACGCAAATGTATAACTCGACTGAAAATTGTATATCCACCGGCTCTTTAGGGATAGCATTAGGCTCATAAAAGGGGTTTCTAGTAATTTTGTAAATCAGGCCCAAAACTCAAGTTTATGTCAGTTGGGCCAATCCAATGTTCTATATATGGGTGGTTTGGATAGGTTTCCACTTCTATGATCTGAAATGTACTTTTTGGCCCTCATGCTGGTTTGATTATTGATCATGATGGTAGAATTATTATGATGCCAAACAGATCCCCTCTGCCAGAAAGGATAAAACACAAACATCATGTGGGCCCTTGTGAAGTGAATAGAATTCGTGCATCATGGTGGGCCCACGGCCAGGACTGATGGCCAATAAACATTATAGTGGGCCTAGGCATTTTCAATGGTAGGCGTTTAATCAACACTATTTCCTACAGCGTGGCCCATCCGAGATTCGGATCTACTTCATTTACATGATCACACTGGAAATGAGCTGTCATAGCGGATGGACGAAGTAGATATAAAACACATTCATCAAGGGTGGGGCCCACAGCAAGGTCCCTCCCTGCTGGACAATGTGGACAGCTTCCAACGTTGTCCATTTGCCCAGCAGGGATGGACGGCTTTGATATAACTCGTACATCAAGATGGGTCCCCCACAAGGGGACGATCTAGATTTAAGGCACATACATCAGAGTGGGTCCCACCTCTAGAAGGCCACCCAAAACAGACTGGAAAGATGGACATCCTGAGTGGAACACAGACTTCACGGTTTTGCCCAGGGAGCTTTTAACGGTAGTCATTCAAACTCCATTGATTCTAGAAATGGGGCTCACTAAAGTTCTGGAGCAAGATGATATTCGTGTGGGCCCTTCACTTCAGGTCTTTGTGACCAAATCAACAAGTTGAACGACAAATGACTATAAAAAATGGGCTACAACGTGGGATGCACGCTATCTACAACGTGGTCCACTTGTGGGCGCCACATTAAAATAGAGAAAAAGAAAGAGGGGGAGAGAGAAAAAAACACAAGAGGGAAGTGGGGTGGGCCCCGCCACCACGGGCCCACATCTCTACAATATATACAATAAGGTGGGCAGCACTCACTGTCCACGTCAGACAGCGTGGACAGGGTGGGTCCCACCCTTACACACGAATGAACGATGTTGAAATATAATACATACATAATGATGTGGGACCCACCATCTAAGGAAGCTAACACGTATTATGAAAGGAACATATGGTTAAAAAAATTAACCGAACATGGGGTGTCTTGGGGCTATTGTTCACAACCCCAAGTACAGGGCTGCATCGTAGTAATAATCTCGGTGAGACTGATGTCGAATCTATAAAAACTTATCTTTTACGTATTTTGAATTAACTGGGATTAGAACTAGAATCTAGAAACTGAAAATTTAGAGAGAAATTATTGTGAATTAAATCTATCAAAATAATGAAAACTAGAGCACCAAGAATCTACTTGTAGTTATTATGATTTTACTTTACCTAATTCAACAAAAGTACAACTGGAATCAAAGTCATATTCTATCGAGTCTGATGGAGCAAAAAATATAATGTGGTGTTAAACTTTATTAGCTTTAGTTCACACATGACACACAAATCTCATGATCGCAAGGAATTCATGCATCAACCATGCCCATAAACGATGCTAGATCACGAATTATACAGATCACATGACTGCAAAACAGATAAGAATATATTAAAAGCTTCCCAAGCATCTACTGTAATTTCAATCACAATAAATCATAAAAAACTAAAAATATTCCTTCATTCAAACTAATATTCAATGAAAGTTCAACATAAATGTGAATCAAAGAAAAATAATCATCAGAATAAACTACAAGCTTCACCTCTTAGATCTAGTTAAGAGATTAGTCAACCAAAAACATGATTAAGCTAAAACTCTTAAAGAAAAATATGAAAAACTAGCAAGAGAAAAAGAAAGAACTTCTTAGAAGATGCTACCCCCTTGGCTCTACTCCTCTAACCCTAATTCGTGTTTAAAATTCTTCAGAAAATGCAAATATATAGGTTTTTTTCTGCCAACTTTGTAAACTGCCTTAAATTTATGTACTTTGCGCACATTCGATGTCATCAAAGGTATGAAACCTGATTATATTCGAATTTGGAAAACGCACGCTCTTTCGCATTGCGTAAGTCGTCGATGTCATCACCCAACCTTCAATGTCATCGGAAATGTCCAGAATTGTACAACGAGTTAAGCTTGAAAATCCCAAAATTCTCGATGTCATTGATGAAATCGAACCTTGCCTTCGATAGAATCAAAAATTGCACCTTTTAGTCCAGCAATTGAACTTCATTTCCTCTGATTTTTCGATGTGATCGACCATCCTTCGATGGTATCGAATACTTACTTTCGATGGCATCGAAGTGTGTTTGATATCATCGACAGTCAACTTCAACAACTTTTGAATTCTGCACTTTGGAAACTCGATTCTCT
Source organism: Magnolia changhungtana (assembly GCA_030180095.1). Taxonomy (NCBI): domain Eukaryota; kingdom Viridiplantae; phylum Streptophyta; class Magnoliopsida; order Magnoliales; family Magnoliaceae; genus Magnolia; species Magnolia changhungtana. The sequence continues at coordinate 4,884,446 of JASAUF010000554.1, forward strand.
TCCTTCTTCACTTAGTATTATTGGATCTTGGACTCTCAAATCTTCAATCTTGGTCACCATATATCCAATCCTTGCTTTGGCAATTCTTAAGCATCAAATCCATGCTTTTAAGCATTCTTTTCACCTTAAGCTCTCGAAATCACCTCACAATACAAACATGCATAAATATGTCGATTAAGCGCTATCATGTTTATAAAACCAAAGTACAAATAAGGGGAAGAATATGCAATATTTGACACGCAACACATCCCCTAACCAGTATTTTACTAATCCCGAGCAAAACATGCATGAGCAATTTTTAGATTCTCAAATTTCAAACTTCCATCTGAAAACAACCTTTGGTGAAATCAAATATGAATGAGTAAGAATCAAAGATGAAAGAGTAATAATTTTAAAAATCTATAGCCGAATCTCATGGGTAAACAATTGAATTAAGTCTTCCTACATCAATTAACTAATAGAATGGGTTCCAACATCAATTTTCTAATGTACTAAGTGAATCCTAACTCACTTTCCATAGAAAATAACTATAATTTCATAATGTCAGCCATGCTCATCACCTTAAGGCAGACAGATCAACACAAGCATTGATTCTGAACCTATCCCCTTTTCACTTCTTTTTCCAACTTTCAAATTTTATATCGACGACCCTTTTTCACATTATGTTAAATCTTTTCCTTCCTTTTCATCGAAACACACACACACACACACACATATATATATATATATATATATATATATATATGGCCTTTTTGTCAATCTAACTATTTTACAGCTGGTTCTTTTCTTCATTTTCATTATTTTAAAGGTAGATAAAGATCTTCAGACTTGGTTCCTAACACTTTTCAGTGATATACATGTTATAATCAGAAAGTTTAGCATTCTTCACAGAAGACAAGTATGAATTGTGAATTAGAATTAATTTGTTGGTTTAACTTTCTATTAATTAAATCATTGAAAGAACTTAGCCAATAGTTTACTCAGTTGATCAAACTCCAACAATTCAAACATTCAGCTCTATATCTTATCATAGTACTCAAAATATGCTCAATTATATAGATTTTCACTTTCAAAGTGAGTTTTGAAATTGAAATTTGAAAATTTTGCTTAAGAACAAAGAAAACATAGATTAGTATACCTAATCTCACACCCCGAACCTAAAATCTATATTTTCCTCGATGTAAAAGACGTAACAATCAATTCATAAGAGACAACGAAAATAATATGGGAGTGATGGAAAAATAATACCTGAATAGGGAGAATTGAAGCATTTTCAAAGTTCTCATCATGTAAAAGGAATTAGCATGAAAACTAAACAAACTAAAACAAATATTCTAATTCTAAATCCTAAGAAAGCAACAAAGCTAACTACACCTCCATCAGACTAGAAGGTCAATCCTGGTACACAGGGTCAATCAAAAGGATGGACGCATTCTCTGAATCATACTTCTCAACGAATGGCTTGATGAAAAGGCCAAGCTATATGTCCTAGAGGGGTGTGAATAGGACTATACCAAATTAAAACGAAAACAACGGAATTTAAACAATAAGATAGCCTTATAAACAAATAAATGAAAGATAACACTATAATCAATTCACAATACTGAAATGTAAAGCACCCTCAAATGTATGAGTATTGATTGATACAAATGTTGTTTTAAGGACAACCTTACACCAAAAACCAAAGCTTATGGTAGGACAACCTGATTCCTAGAAAGGTCTTTGTATTAAAAAATCAAACTTGTTATAGAGGAATAAATAGATAAATAACAAGGAAATGAAATCTAAGTATTTTCAACTCCCCGAAACATTTCGTCGATTACTATGCCCTTCTCGTCTTTGGGTGCCTAGGTATCCACTATTACAACATTCCCCACAATGCTTGAAATGTAAAAGATTACAACATTCACATCTACAAATACATTCCACAAACTGGAATGATAAAAGATATAGAAAATAAATCACACATCCACAAAACACAAAGAATTATAGTGGTTTGCCTGTGTGTACACACACTGTTAAACTACAGCCACACAGCTTGCTACTCCACTCCTAATATCCTCACATAGGGGATATTAGTGTTCACTATGAAAATACGTTTTTCTAGGTTCACCTAAAACCCTCACAATTATGTCTTTCTAATGGGCTTAAGCAATTCAAAAAACCCCATTATGAGTTTTCTGGATCACTTCAAATAAACCAAACAATGAGATTTTTCTGGCTCAATCTCAAAAGAAACCAAAAACAAAAGATTTACACAAATGTAAAATACCTAGATTTCTCCTTTTGTTGTAGCCCAGAAGAACTAAATCGGAGTAGATGTTCGAATAGAAATTCAATGTCAATTCTCACTTAAGAAATGGTTCTAGGTTCTAATCTGATTTTAAATTAAATCAAGTTGGGCTAGCTCTATTTGATTTTGATTCAAAGAAATGGAATATCACAATTCCTCTTTCAAATCAGATTGGAATGCAGAAACAAAACAAAATATGAAAAGCTAATAAAAAGAGAATATTAAATATGAACAATCTAACTTAAGAAGTTTACAAACTTATTTCTCAGAGTGATGCTTTGATTTTACTTGAATTGAATATCAAACTATGAAAATCGTGCTTTATTTATAGTTGCAGAAATCACGTCTACGAATGGTCCTGTGAACACTACGACTAGTCGTAGGACGAATTGATTTTTGAAATTTTGTGCGCGATCGGATAAAACTGTTTCATGACTGGTCGTGACCTACCCATGACTGGTCGTGAGGAACTAGGAATGGTCGCTGGAGTTTGAGTCATAGCTGTTGGACTGGTCGTGAACGAGTCGTGCACTGTTCACACGATCGGTCGAGTAGTTTCTAGGACTGGTCGTAGCTCAACCAAAAAATTTCAAAATTTTGCAACAACTTAAGACTAGTCGTGAAATTTCTTGGACTGGTCGAGCCAGTGCTAGGACTAGTCGAAAAGAGTCCAGGACTAGTCGAAGAATAGACCAAACACTTATGAAATGATTTAATTTGAATTATGTATTCAAAATGACCTACCCTAAGGTCAATCTAAGGTCTTTCATACCTTGGACATGATGTTTAAACATTGAACCTTCTTTTCTTCAGATGATTGACGTTCTTTGAAGTTGATGAAGCTTGAGATCTCGACACATGATGAAGCTTGTATTTGAGATTTTTAGAAGCTTGATTTCATAGTACTTGAGTTGTACTTCATCTTGAGTTTGATCTTGCATTTCTTGAAGGAAACCTTTGTTCTTGACTTGAAGCATTGTCAATCTTCCCCTTTGTACATCTTAGTTCTTGAAGTAGATCTTTGTTCTTGTGCATGAGATGCATTGACTTGAACATATATATCAATGTGCTACACAAGACACATACTGTGGTTTTAGCACAACAAAATTTGACAATCAAAGGAGCAAATAACCATTGCACTTAGTATCTCCACCTTTGTCATATTTGTGACAAAACACACTTCATTAAAAATAACAGTAGCATTATACGTTCAATTAAAAAAAAAATCATGCACCAGTTGAAATAGCTAGAACATTACCATGCTTAACAAAGAATCCTGCACCAGTTACTCAACAAAGAATCATGCACCATTTATAATAACTGGAATACATCATCATGAAGTATTCAAAACATCTTTTTACTTACTCCCCCTGAGTAGCACATATAAGAAGAAAAATATGCTACTTATCCACAATCCATATCCAATATCAGCATAACAAAATATTCTCCCCCTTTTTGTCACAATTAGACAAAGGAAGTAATTAAGAAATAAAAGAGGAAATTTAACAAGAGAGGCATAAGGGAGCAAACTAGTCAAGATATGAAAGATAAAAGCAAATAGTGTGCATTCAAATGTCATCATAAACTAAGTTCATATAAGTAACAAACATAAACCAAGTTCATCTAACATTAGTCCAAAAAAAAAAAACTGAAAGAAATCAAAGTATCATAAGAGTTATTATATGCCATAAGAGATAACACTTAATCAGATCCAGAAGAGAGAACAAAAATAGATGGATCAATTTGGTGTAAACCCTCATTCAAGCGCCTCATATATTTGCGCATATAAGAAAATTAAGAATCTTGGGTTACACGTATCTGAGCCACCTGTTCCTCAAGAGAATGCAACCTCTCATTAAAATCAGAAGGCTGATAATCAGGGTTAGCCTCAGAATCTGATTCGATCTCATTGAAGATATCATCCATATTTATATCATCAGGAGGTGGATCGCCACCTTCTTCTTCATTCACTTCTTCAGCACCACCACCACCCACATTCACATGGCTAGGAGCCAATCCTAATTTTATCTTGTTTATATTTTAATTGTTAAAAAATAAGGTGATGAATAGGAGCCTCTCCAACAGGCATATCGACTAGCATGTGAGTAGCTAATACAGTCATAAGATATGCAAATGGAATATCACTGTGTTCAGTATGGAGACAGAATTGAATGATAGAATAACAAATTAGAGAAGGAAGATAAACTTTAGTACCAGAGATGATGGAATGCAAAATCTGAACCATGAAAGAGGTGAGCTCAGTTTTGTTACCAGAACATGGATATAGATTTGAAATAAAGATTCTGTGAAGAACCCTATATCTGGGTAACAAGTACTTGGAAGCAAGTGCATTCCCTTTATGAGTCCACTGAGCATCTATGTTACATAATCCTCTAGTGAGCACGCGTTTTTCTGATTCTGATGGGTTTTCAGCTAGAGTGTGAATAGGAATACCCTTGTCATTAACAGGTATATCCATTAGAGTAGAAATCAAATGACGGTCTATTTCAAATAGACTTTCTCTAGTTGCAATTTGAAACGTTAAATTCATAGTCGAAAATTCAGAAATACATGCAAACATAGCCTGTGCAATAGAGTGGTATGTCGGCCCACCCCAATGTAGAATGTTATCCCATCCTACAGCTTGGAGAAGTGGAAGGAGTTCAAATGGAGCAATATTTTCAATATCTACAGGTCGCTCAACAATAACATTGTGCAATCGTAAATCCCGTACATAGGAGGGATCATCTTTGGGTGACCAAAGGTGGTGCCTTGTTAAAGTTGAAGAACGAGATGAGGAAGGACCACGAGCGTTTTTCTTTTTCCCTCTAGCATCCATTTGCAACTAGAAAATCAAGGAAGCAAAGAGTTGTAAAAGATGTGGAATGAGTTTTCTCAAAATAGATTTTGGAGAAGAAAACCCCAAAAACTTCAAAGAAACTTGAAATCAAGCACTCCAAGGAAGAAAATGAAGTGATTAGAGCTTGAATCTATAAGAAAAACTGAAATAATGTACTAACCTTGATGAATCAAGAAGATGGGTACAACTAGTCGTGCTATGGCCCGTGGAGAAAAAAGAGGAAATGAGGAAGAAAGGGTTTTTTCCCAAATTAAAAGATCCAGCGCGCTACACGACTGGTCGTGGTACGTCTTCGACCGGTCGTATCATGTTAGGTCGAGTACATCCTCGACTGGTCATACGAAGACAAAAACATGCATTCTTCATATAATTCTGAAATTTAAATTATAATTTAATAAATATTAAACTATAATACAGAAATGCGTGAATAATTAATTGAAATTGCACATACCAAGATTAACTTTCAATTTATTAAACCTGCTTTTGTCAAGTGGTTTTGTGAAAATATCAGCAAGTTGAGTCTCGGTCGGAATGTATTCCAAAGAGATTATCTTTTCTTCCACTAACTCACAAATGTAATGATATCTAATGTCAATGTGCTTGATTCGTGAATGCTGGATTGGATTTTTAAATATATTTATTGCACTGGAATTATCACAAAATAAAACCATTGAATCCTGTATAATTCTGTAATCGTTTAACATTCTATTCATCCATACAAGCTAAGTACATGCATTTCCAGCTGCGATGTATTCAGCATCAGCAGTTGAGAGCGATACAGAACTTTGCTTCTTACTAAACCAAGAAACTAAATAATTTCCAATATAGAAACAACCACCACTGGTTGATTTCCTATCATCGATATTATTAGGCCAATCAACATCTGTGTACCCAGCGAACTGAACACTAGTATCATATGAATACAAGAGACCCAAGTTAGCTGAACTTGCGACATATCGCATAATCCGCTTAACAGCAGTTAAACGTAACTCTTTAGGGTCAGATTGATATCTAGTACAAATTCCAACACTAAAAGCAATATCAGGTCTACTTGCAGTTAAATACAACAAACTACCTATCATTATGCGATATAATTTAGGATCCATACTTTTACCTGTAGAGTCTTTAGAGAGTCTTAATGTTGTACTTATAGGAGTATCAAAAATTTTTCCATTCTCAAATTCGAACTTTTTCACTATGTTCAGAACATATTTGGTTTAACAAATGAAGATACCATTAGGTTGCTGTTTAACTTGCAACCCTAAGAAATAATTCAATTCCCCAACCAAGCTCATTTCGAACTTTGATTTCATTAAATCTGCAAACTCAACAGTCATGTTAGTACAGGTAGATTCATAAATAATATCATCAACATAGATCTGTACTATTAAGATATGATCAATATGTTTCTTAATAAAAAACATCTTATCAACACTTCTCATTAGAAAATTATGACTTAGTAGAAACTTAGTCAATTTTTCGTACCATGCCCTGGGAGCTTGTTTCAAACCGTATAGAGTCTTTTTAAGGCGATAGACATGATCAGCATTCTCAGGGTCTTCAAAACCCGTTGGTTGTTCAACATATACTTCTTCATTCAGATCGCCATTTAAGAAAGCACTTTTTACATCCATTTGATAAATTTTAAATTTTCTAAAGCAAGCAATGGATATAAATAGTCTGATTAATTTAAGATGAGCTACTGGGGCAAAGGTTTCATCATAATCGATGCCTTCAATTTGAGTGTACCCTTGTACAACTAGCCTAACCTTGTTTCGAATTATATTACCAAGTTCATCATACTTATTTTTGAAAACCCATTTAGTTTCGATAATATATTTATCTTTAGGTTTAGGAATAAGATACCAAACATCATTTCTCACAAATTGGTTAAGCTCTTCTTGCATCGCAACAATCCAATTTTCGTCAGTAAGAGCTTCTTTTACGTTAGCTGGTTCTATCTGGGATGTAAAGCACACGTAATTATATATATCTTCTAGTTGTCTATGAGTGTGCACACCAGTGAGAGGGTTTCTAAGAATTTGAGTGGATGGATGATCTTTAACAGTCCTCAGTTCAGAGTTAGTTCGATTTGATGAAGTATCTGGTTTGTCAATTAAAAGAACTTTATTATTATCTGAACTTGAGGCAGGTGTAATTAAGTGATCGTCTATTACCACATTAATGGACTCTTGAATAACACCAGTCCTCTTATTCAGTACTCGATATGCTCGACTGTTCAATGAATACCTTAAAAAGATCCCTTCATCACTTTTAGTGTCAAACTTTCCCAGATTTTCACAGTCACATAAAATAAGCACTTGCTACTGAAAACTCGAAAGTATTTGACAGTAGGCTTCTTATCGAACCACATTTCATAAGCCAGTTTATTATTTGACTTACTAGTGTAAAGGCGGTTTATTATATAGCAGGCAGTATTTACTGCTTCAGCCCAAAGATTTTTATAGAGCTTCATACTATTCAACATTACATTTGCCATTTCTTGAAGCACTCTATTTTTTCTTTCAACAATTCTATTTTGTTGTGGTGTTTTGGGTGCAGAGAATTCATGTGATATTCCCTGATCGCAATAGAATTTCTCGAAACTGCTATTCTCAAATTCTAATAAATGATCACTACAAATCTTACGGACTTAAGAACCTTTTTTAGTTTGGAATTGTTTGAGAATCCTTTTTACTTCATCAAGGGTTTTTTACTTATCCCTTAAGAAAGCTACCCAAGTGAATCTGGTAAAATCATCGACGATTACTAGTATGTATTTTTTTCCCACCTCGACTCTCCATCCTGGTTGGTCCTATAAGATCCATGTGGAGAAGTTCGAGAGGTTTGGATGTGGTATTGGAGTCCACCTTTTTGTGAGCACTACTAGTTTGTTTGCCAATCTGGCATTCACCATATATTTTGTCTATTTTCTGTAATTTAGGTGGACCTCTTATTAGTTCTCTTTTGCTCAATCTATATAAATTATCGTAGAGTACATATCCAAGGCATTTATGTCATAACTCGGTCTCATCAGTATGGACCATGTAACACAATTGACTAAATAAGCTAGAATCACTTACAATATAGCAACTTTCAGAAGTTCTACGACTAGTTAATATAACAGAACCCTTTTTGTTTTAAATTTCATAACCTTGGTTAGTAAATTTTACACTATGATTGTTATCACATATTTGAGATATGCTTAACAGATTGTGTTTTAACCCTTCAACATATAAAACATTCTTAAATAAGGGAAGGTTAAAGAGTTGAACCGTACCTTGGCCAATAATCTTGCAGTTGCTACCATCACCAAATATGACTGAACCATCAGCCATGTCTTTAAGATCAGTGAATAGACCTTTATCACCAGTCATATGCCTTAAGCATCCACTGTCTAAGTACCACTTTGAATGACCTGTAGCTTTGAAAGCCGTGTGGGCAACCAAGCAAGTTATCTTAGGAACTTATTTCATAACTGTTTTGGGTTTAGGAGTATAGTTGGTCTTCTTATGTTTGTAGTTATTGTAAGAATGACCTACTGAGTTAGATTTTAAGAGCTCCTTAAGTAAATCAACTATTTGTTTAGCTAAAGGATTTCGGTTCTGATTTTTATAGTTAATATGATTACTTTTAGGTTTGAAAGATTGAAAAGTTTTGGCATTTTTAGAAAAATTTTGATTTAAACTATTCCCTTTTGAGTTTGAGGACTCTCCTTTCACAAACTTAGGAGGAGTATACTTCTGTTTAGGAGAAATATCTCTATTGTAGCCCAAACTGGATTGGTCGCCACATTTTCTTAATCTGGATAAAAGTTTTTCTAACTTTGTATCACCTTGGGCATACCTTATGTATCCTTTAAACTCAAAAGTGAAGAAAAATTCAAGTTTAAGTTTTTCATTTTCAGATTTTAGATTTTCAATAAGGGAGGTTTTAAATTCTAAATCGCATTTGCATTTTTCAAAACAATCTGAAATGTGAGATTTTCTAAAATAAGAGAATCAAAATTTTCTTTAAGCTTTGAAAACTTTTCTTTATGAAGTTTAAGTTTAACAGCAATTTTACAACTCCCCTTATAAAGGGCATTATAAGCATCTTGAAAATCATCTTCATTTTCATGATCACTATTCAAAATTTTTTCACTAGTTGAATCATCATTATCTGAAAAAGTGAATTTGGCAAGAGTCATAAGGGCTTTAACTTCACTACCTGACTCAGTTTCAGAATCTTCTGATTTAGAAGAGGCTTAAGAGTCAGAGGATTCATCCCAAGTAGCCAACATTCCTTTCTTTTTAGGTTTGTCCTTTTTAGGACATTTGTTTGTTAAATACCCATATTCATGGCTGTTGTAACATTGACTATCTTTTAAAGATTTCCAAGTTTTAGATTTAGATTTTTTCTTATCATTAGATTTTTGAAAATCAACCCTCTTTTTACATTTAAAAATTTTATAAAACCTTTTCACTAAAAGGGCCATATCATCTTTGAAATTTTCTAAATCAGAATTTTCTTGAGAAATACATTTAGAAGATTTAAGGGCGATAGATTTACCTTTAGGAGCTTTAAAGTTTAACTTATAGGTTTGTAAAGAACCAACTAATTCTTCTACCCTCATATTATCTGTATCATGAAGTTCCTAGATCCCAATTACCATAGAATTGAATCGATCAGGAAGCGAGCGTAGTATCTTTACACATACTTTGCTTTCTGGGATTTTATCACCAAGACCCCACATAGAGTTCACAATGTCATTTAATCTTAGTATAGAAGTCCATGAACATTTCATTTTCTTTTATATGTATTTCCTCAAATTTGGTTCTGAGGATTTAAACTTTAGATTTCTTGACAATTTATGTTCCCTCGTGTGTCATTTCTAAAATATCCTAGGCTTGCTTTACAGAATCACAGGATATAATTCTTTTGAATTCATTCAGTGATAGTGCGCAAGTAATAACATTTAGTGCTTTTGCATTTGCACTACTCTCACTTTTCTGAAGTGTGGTCCAAGAGAAGTAAGGTGTAATTCTCATAGATTTGGATCCATCGATTCCAGTTACTTCAGTGGTAGGAGGGGTCCATTCAGTTACTGTGACTAGCCACATGCTCTCATCCATGGATTTAAAAAAATCTTCATTCTGGCTTTCCAATAGGCATAATTGGTCCCCCCTGTAGTGACCTTTGAGCTTTCTTAAATTGACTGGCTGTAATCGGAATAATAATAGTGTGCTAATCATGCATTCATAGCATACGAGCGATGACGGGTGGCTAATTGTGGATGTTATAGCACGTGCCCTTAGGCCTTAGTGTGGTATCATTTCGCTAGCTCTCAAACCATCGACTATCGACCCACGTACGTGATGTACGATAGCTTGGTCACTATGCTTGTACGTGATGTACACACGTGATGTACTTTGCAGGTGACTGGCCATATGCATGGGTGACGAGCCCAAGTCTGACTGAATAAGCATCCTCAGGTCGATGTGCATTCACGCATCCATGCATTTAAGTAAGACTGCATCATATATTGTTTTAGATACTTTATTCTTTTAAACTATGCTTGACTAATGGCGGCGGCGTGTAACCTTGATGGGAATTCTCACTAAGCTGGCCACTCATTCGTCGACTATATAACCATACAAGTAGCATATGTGGTTTAAATAATATAATGTCATTCTTCGATGAAGATCAAAGTACAATTATCAAGGATGCATGGTTGTATCTGCCAAGAGAAGTTGCACAATCTTGCGACTTAAGTTTATATGCATTTTATTATTTCTCATGTGTTAAATTATGTCATTCTTGTATTTGTTAGCATAAATACGTTAGTTTATATAAGTCATTTGGGTAGCCGCTCATATATTCTAAATGTAAATGCAAATTTTTCTTTATATTTAATTTGTCCATCTTCCACTAAACTGCTAAATCTGAAAAAAAAAAGAAAAAAAATATCAAATTTTGACTATCTTTAAAGGTTAACACTCGGGTTTTTGGAGAACGAGTCATATACTCGGGTTCTGAAAACTCGGGTCGTTATAACTACGTTCTCTACCCCTTTTTTATTACGTATTTCAATATTAAATTATTGGAGTAGGAGGATGCATCTTATCAAAGGAGGCTTGGTATCCTTCTTAAAAAGAAGATATTTAGCGCCACATGATCAGTATAGATAATGATCTTGGATCCAATCAAGTATGACCTAAATTTATCCAAAGTGAATACTATAGTTAGAAGTTCCTTATCCGTAGTTGGATAATTCACTTGGGCAGAATTTAGAGTTCTACTCGCATAATAAATCACATAGGGCTTCTTCCCCTTTCTTTGGCCCAACGCCACCCCAATAACATAGTTGGATGCATCACACATAATTTCAAAAGGAATACTCCAATCGGGTGGTTACATGATAGGAGTGGTTGTCAACATGGCCTTGAGCTTAGAGAAAGCTTTCTGACATTTTTCACTCCACTCATATGGAACATCCTTTTGGAGGAGATTGCATAAACGATGAGAGAGATAACTAAAGTCCTTAATGAACCTCCTGTAAAACCCGATGTGCCCTAAGAAGGAATGCACATCACGTATGCTTTTGGGTAGAGGTAGGTTAGAGATTAAGTCAATTTTAGTCTTGTCTACCTCGATTCCCTTAGATGAAATTATGTGTCCAAGAACTATCCACTTGGGAACCAAGAAATGGCATTTTTTCCAATTCAACACAAGATTTTTTTTTTCTTCACATCTCTTCAGCACTTGTTGAAGACTTTCAAGGCATTCGATGAAGGACAGAGGGAAGATAGAGAATCATCCATGAAGACTTATAAATATTGCCCCACCATATCAGAAAAATGCTCAACATACATTGTTGAAATGTGGTAGGAGCATTTCACAGTCCAAATGGCATCCTTCGGTAAACAAAGGTGCCAAAAGGACATGTGAACGTGGTTTTCTATTGATTTTTAAGGGCTATCTCTATGTGATTATAGCCTGAATACTTGTCAAGGAAACAGTAGTAAAAGTGACTAGCTAACCTTTTAAATATTTGATCAATGAAAGGCAAAGGAAAGTGTAAGTGCTTATACTTAAAGCACACTTAGTGTTGCCAAATTTCGTAGTCCTAGATGGATCACAAGCACTTATAAAGATGTTCTTCAACAATTCATGAAGATAACTTAAATACTGCCTCGGTATCTCAAGATCGGCTCGACATCTCAAGCGTTAAAGACTTTATATAGTTCAAGACTGAAGCACTCTGTATATGTCAACCATCAGGTGGTATAACCTTAGAATGACCTTAGGTTAGGTGTCTTTAAATCATGGCCGTAAATATATATATATATATATATATATATAATGTAAATCCACTGAAGTTCGCCCAGCCCAACTTCTAGTTCGGCCAGCCTAACTGTTATATTCGGGCAAGTATACAACAACATTCAAAAAATCTGTTGCAAGTTTGGCCAGCCTAACTTTGGATTCGGTCAGCCTAACTTCAGACTGGGCCAACCCATAAGTTCACAGGTCAAGTTTCTAGCAATGCATTTCTTCAGAATTCAGGGAGATTCAGCTAGCCGAAATGGAGGTTTGGTTAGCCGAATTTTGGCTTGGGACAGATAAATTTTTAAAAATTCTTATCCCATGAAATTCGAGTATCGTTGGAATGATATCATTGGAATTCGACCAGCCGAACTGAAAATCAGGCTATCTGAATTTTCAAGACCTTTGGCTATAAATAGAGGCTTTTTCCCATTCATTTAAACAACGAAAAATTGTGAGCAATATACTCACGCAATGAGAGAAAGGGCCTTCTTAAGCTATTTGTAGGGTAAATCTGATATTTAATTTAGCTTATTTTATTCTCTTTCTCAAGTTAGTTTTAATCATTTTTAATAGAGTAATCCATACTCTACTTGAGAATTAGAGAATTGAATTTGCAGCATTAGGGTTTTTGTTTATTACTTGAAAATACATTAGATCTCTAAATTCTTTTTGGGTTAAACACATATACGTCTTCATCAATATCCTAAGAAAGAAGATCGTTGCAATCAAGCTACAGTTACGTCTTCGACTCAGCATCTGAAGATAAGTATTGTATTCACTTTCATTTCATTTTTATTTTTCTGAGATATCCCAGAAATCTCAGCAGGTTGTTTTGTGGTAAGCCTGTGAAAATCACAAATTGGGTTTTGTTGTGATAACCCATGAAAATCACAAGAACCGTATAAGGTTGTTAAGGTGAACCTATGAAAACCTTGAAATAGTGAAAGCCAAAATTATAAGGGTAGTAATTTTGGGAGTGAAGTAGGTGTGGGGTTAAGCACCGAACCACTATAACTCTTTGTGCATTGGTAGTGATTGTTTATTTCTTTATTGATTTCCTTGTGTTGATTGTCTTGTGCTAAAGTTTGATATTTTAATCTCAAAGAGGTCGCGAAATAAGGTTGTCCTGCCTAAATCTTTGAGGTGAAGGTTGTCCTACAAACTATTTGGAATCAAGATTTCAATACTTTAAACAATTGAGAGTATTTGTTTTATTATTTCGCATTATATCGAAATATATTGTATTTCCTATTCACGCCCCCCCTCTAGGATGTCCATAGCTCATCCTTTCAGAAAGTGGTCTTTCCTTGTGACGGTATTCAATTTTCTATAGTCAATGCACATCCTCTAACAAGTAGTAAGTCTAGTTGGCACAAGTTCATTATTGGCATTGGCTACAATGGTGATTCCAAACTTCTTAGGAACCACCTGTGTTGGACTCACACATTGACAGTCAGATATAGGGTATATAATACGCATATCCAATAATTTAAGTACCTCGGCCTTAACCACTTCATTCGTGTTTGGATTTAAATGGCGTTGTGGTTGTCTGGAGCTTCTTGCAGATGAATGTAGTGAATACAAATTAAAGGGTTAATTCCCTTAAGGTCTGCAATTGACTATCCAAGGGCTCCCTTATGTTCTTTTAAAGTAGCAATAATCATACTCTCTTGTTCTTTTTCAAGGTGGAAAGAAATCACCACCAGGTATGTCTCATCTTGACCTAAGTGCATATTTTTTAGATCGGCGGGCAAAGGCTTTAGGTCAAGCTTCAATGCTTTGAAACTAGACGGTAAAGGCATTGTATCAGTTTGGGGCAAAGACTCAAACTATGGCCTTCACCCCTCCACTGGTCAATTTCAAGTACTGACATCACATCAAGCAATGTATCCATCTCCCTAATCATGTCATCATCCAAATCAGGGGAGTGGGTCAAGCACGTCTCCAAAGTGTCAGAGTATGGAGTCAAAAGTGCTCTATCTTCCACGAACGAATCAATCATGTTAACATCATGGGTATTGTGGACATCCTCAAGCCATTTGCTCATATTGTAAAAAATATTCAACTCTAATGTCGTGTTTCCAAAAGATAATTTCATAATTTCATTCCTACAATTTATGATAGCATTTCATGTGGCGACCAAGAATGACGAGAATCTGAGTGCTTGCTTCAATGTGGGCTGAATGTCTAGAACGATAAAATCAACCAAATAATAGAACTTATTGACCTGGACAAGCACATCCTTGATCATCCCTCTCAGTACACAGACTAAACGGTCAGCAAGTTGAAGTGTGGTCCTGGTGGGTTTTAATTCACCAAGGGCAAGTTGTTCGTATACTGAGTAGGAGATTAAATTCACACTCGTTCAAAAATCAAGAAGTGCATGCTCGATCCAGTGATCCCTAATTACACAAGAGACAATTGGGCTACTTGGATCTTTGTACTTTTGCAACACATCTTGCCTTAGGATGATACTTAGTTTTTCAATCAAAAAGATTTTTCTTTGTATGTTTTGTAGTCTTTTGGTAGTGCATAGATATTTTATGAGCTTGGTATATAAGGAAATCTGCTTAATGACATGCAGAAGAGAGATGTTAACTTTCACCTATTTAAGCACCTCTAAAATATCCTGCGTGTTGGTCAGAGGCTTAGGCTAAATCAAACATTGTGAGAACAGCACAACCGGCTTATACCGTGTGTCTGGTTCTTTCCCATGTGAGACGTCGCTAATTTTATCATCCTTCTTAAACTCTTCTGAATCCTTAGTCTTCTTAACCCTTGTCGGGATGGTTTTATGGACTGTCTTCCCACTTCTAAGAGTAGTGATAGATTTAGCTTGTTCAATATATTGGTCCGAAGAGCTCGGGTCGCTTATTTCACATTGCAGTTTCGAATTAGGGAGAGGTTGGGTTGGAAAAGTCCATGTTTCGACAAGAAAACAAAAGTATTTGCTTTGGGAACTGATCTTATTCAAACATAACAAATAGAGTATTTGGAACAATCATCATATTTTATTAATGTTGAGTTCATTTACATCCTTTCTATATCCCTTGATTATAAGGTAGATCATTTAGAATTGAAGAATTATTCTAAGTGCAATTGTCATGGTCCAATATGAATTTCTATAGCATTCCGGCGTTATTTCGGTCATCTCCTAAGTACTTAGGAGGAATTGCTGATTTGATCATCCAATCTTCACGAAGATAGAAATTTCGGCAGCACTCTGGCAACCTTTTCAGTCTTCTCCCAATACTTAGGAGGAATGTTGAATTAATCAACTGACTTCTCTTTTCAAAGGAAGTTTGAAGACTCAACACCATTTCAGCTCCTACACAAAGCTAGTTAGCTAACCTGTTGCGCGGTTCGCCCAACGAATATCTTGGTTACGCAATCGGCGTAACTGATACAACTGGTTGTGCGGTCCGCGCAATTGATCATCGCCTCTCCCTGCTACCTTTAGTTGCTCCACTCCAGTTTCCAGAATCTTCAATCCCCCAAATGAGAAGGGGGAGTGGGTTATTTATAGGCCCCGCTGTAACGCCCTGAAAATCAGGGGTCGAGCATAAACTCAACTCCCGAGTTCCAGAACATCACTTATGCAATAAAATGAATGATGATTGAATGTTGACTGTATTTGTGCATTGAACATGAGTGAGATTAAGCAAAAACAGAATATCATACTCCAGAGATAATAAATTACCAAGCGAAAGACTGTGATAGATATATAAAATATATAAAATCTGTGGTGAGTCTCCAGAGTGTGATAAAGTTACCAGGTTAAATAATTACAAGTAAATTATACCAAGTTGTGTAGTATGATCTAGTCAACATCCCTGTAGCCCCGACAATCAAGGTACGGCTCTCACAAAGCCACCAGAAAACAGCATATACGAGAAAGCATTCCCGTCGTCATAGAAGTCTGGCTCCGCCTCAGAAGTAGCGTCGCCATCTGCAATAAGACAAAGTCTGGTGGGTGTTCGGAACACCGTCCCGTATCGTGGGAGTGAGTGATTAACTCAGTGGAACAATAAAGCATAGGTTAACATGTTATCAATTCAGTCAAGCAATAATGATAAAGCAGTACAAATCAAACAATTCTAACTACTCTTATTAAGTGCGAGAATGAAATGACATGATGCTGTATGCCCTTGCCAAACCACCCTCATGCGACATCATCTTATGTTCGCGAATGCTTAACTCCCTCGGCGCCACATCTACTAAGCACATGCGGTGCGATGATGATCATGATTACCGAGTTATTATTAGTCCATTTCAAACAGCAGTATTGGGAAACTAAGGTACCTCCCTTGTATCATTCCCAAACATGATCCATTATAGGGTCGTCAGTCCTAGTTAATCTCATACGATATTATGGGTTGAGAGGCGTAGCGAAGGCATCACAAAGGGCTCGTCACCCGTCAGCACGGATACAGATCTCACCGTATGCGGCTCAATTGCTGACCGTCAGCTCGAGTACAGGTCTCACCGTACTCGGCTCAATCACTAGCCGTCAGCTAGAATACAGGTCTCACCGTACTCGGCTCAACTCATACTCCAGTTGCTGTGAAAGACTCGTCGCCAATCACAGACCTTAGAGTATACTCGAAGATACTACGGAGGACTCGTCGCCCGTCAGCACGAGCACAGGTCTCACCGTACTCGGCTCTCGCCGTAAGTATCGACAGCTCGAATATAGTGTCCCATACCACCATAATCGGCTCACGAGTCTAGTTGCTCACTGGTCACTACGGGGAGGCACGTGGCCCCGGCCAGAGGCCGACAGCTCGACCACGGTGTCCCATACCACCATGCCCGGCTCATGAGTCTTAGCGGATCGAGGTACCATGGTTAAAAGGGATTTCACTGGTAAGTTTGGTACCCTAGATTCAGGCAGTAGCGACCAAACATGGTGAACATACATAAGACAGATCGGGTTACTTGACGAGCCCGGCTAACTCGAGCGCACAACAAGTTGAACGACATGAAGTGCATAAGCACTTCGCGTGGCCAACCACTATCGCCAACCGAAGTACGACTCGGGTTCGTCGAACACATCTCATGTGGCAAATGAATCGCAGCCACGAATTCAATTCTGGTACCGATTGTCTGGACTATAATCATAGCCCCAAACATGATAACTTGTAGATAGATAAAGCAATAATGGATCAAGATTTCACTCATACAATCAAGGTATGGTATTATCCGTTTAGGGTCGCTGTGCCGAGTACATTGCACGCACTCGTTGCTCCGCTCCCCATCACACATGACGGATCATACAACGTAAATATAAATTTAAACATATGCATTACATAGTTATAATCATAAAGCAGTTGAGCATGTTATGAATCACAACACAAGCATGAGTTTATACATGTTCAATTCCTAATCACACAACAATCCAAGGAGATCATACACATAGTTAAAAGAGGTTGAGAATCATATCTCAACACCCTTATACATTACAATTTGCTAACTACTACTCATTCAGACATTTCAAGAAACACTTAAACAAACATACATCAACATACATGACATATGTCGATCACATAGGCATTAGACCAAATCCTTTCACTAGGGAGTTGCCCCAATCATAACACGCGTACACCCACGATGGATAGTCATGGCAAGCAGGAATCCAAGTTCCATATTCATTCAGTCATTTCCGCAAACACTTGGGCCACACATTTTAGCATATATAGTGTATATTGGCCGTGGCGTGATTTAGGGAAAATCCTTTTGTCAAAAGGGTATCGTCAATACAACAATCATGAATCCATGACAATTAGTCATGGCGAGCACGAATGAGGATTCTATACTCATTCAGTCATTTTCACAAACACTTAGATACACTATTACAACATACATGGTGTATGTTAGCAAAACATGTATTAGGGCTATCCTTTAGCCAAGTGAGTATTTTATCCATGTATAATATATTACTACAACAAATAATCATGATAAATGCATCTCCAAAATTTATACGTATACAACATTTTCTAGAATATGCATTTTCAACATACATAATGTATACAAGCAAACATGTATTACGGTGATTCCCTTCGCCAAGCAAATGTTTTATACGTACATAATATATTTATACGACAATTAATCATGACAAACACATCGCTAAAATATACATGTATACGGTACTTCTTACAATACCGTATTTCTACATACATAGTGTTTATTAGTAACCATGTATTTAGGCGAATCCTTTCGCCAAATAAGTATTTTATCCATACGTCATATATCCATACGACAAATAAACATGTCAAACACATTTCCATAAAAAATACGTATACGGTATTTTATACGAATACCTAGAGTATGTGAAATTCCAAATTCTACAATTCTAATCGAAACTGAAAACGGAAAGCACTTTGTACATGTGCAATTGCATGCAGATCATGAATCTATCATTATCTGACATTGAAAGCGTTGAAAACCATAACCTATACACCTAAAGTCCGCACCTTTTGTCGTAGAATCGCAACGGAATCGATAGGTTTGTCTAGCTTCCAGTATACGGGAGTTTGGCAGCCTAAAGAACGAAACAGGTTAGTTATTTCATAACCTACAACTGTCTAATCCCCCAAACAGGTTAGGGTTAGGGTTTATTACCTAGAAATGACGCCGGAATCGCCGTGAAAGCGGCAAGAATGAGGTGGTTAAGCACCGATAGCAGCAGGGTAGAGCGGCGAGGAGATCTTCCCACAACTCCCACACTTTCTCTCTCTTTTCCCTCTCTCAAATCTCAAATTCATATGGCTGCCATGAGAGAGGGTTTAAGGTCCTTATATAGTCTCAAACCTTCCCAAAATAGACTCAGGTTCAAGGGTTACTGCTATTATAAGCATTTCGGCGATGATCCAGCTCAAAAGAGTGTTTCTGGTGGCCCCCCTTGAGCCAAACGTCAGACTTAAGCTCACCACACATGGATCTATGTGGGATTACGTTTTCGACTCGATCGGATTCCCAGATCGCACGTGGCGGACCACTTTCAGTTCGACGGTCGGTGGGCCACGATCCAAAATTCCAAGTACATGTAAATGTTCCTGAAATTTTTCCTGATCCGAGGGTGTAATATGGTCTGATTCTGACGGTCTGGTTGCTTAATACTGATGCGCAAGCGAATGGTGCCAGATCACTATTCCAGATATTTATTTTGTAAAGGGAATAGTGTTTTTCACACTCCCTCGCTCCGGACTCAAGCGAATGGCCGTGGGACATCGGCTGGACCTGATTTCTGAGGTGGTTGTTAATCCCAGTGAGGCGGTCCTAGTTCCTTAACTTCGTGTTAATCAGATTTCCGATATGCGGTCTAGACCTAATACGAAGTTTCGAGATGCTCCCGTGAGCAGCTGGGTAATGAGATTGATCCTAAGTTTTAGGGTAACCTAGCGTCAATGATTCTACAAGTTTTGAGTCTTGCAGAACGTATTTAAAGCGATTGGTGCTAATTTCACAGGCACTCTAGTTTAACACTAGCTAAATCTCACTTAATTTCTAAAGGATGTAGTCCTGTAAGATTTTGCATACGAGATGGTACTTAGGCCTTTGTAGTTTGTATATAAAGTGATCCAAGTTTTACTACTTAGCTAGTTTAAGTTAGTGTCTAGGGCTAAAGTGCTTTGAAAAATTGAAAGCACAAGGTAGTGAAGGGTTGGATTTGTGAAGGAAATGGGTTCGGAAGTGATTTTAGACTATGGGATTCAGTTCTGACAAGTTAATGAGGTATTAGGATTGACCCATTGCCTAAGGACGTCTAATCTCAGGTTGGCAAAAATCTGGGGCGTTACAATCTACCCCCCTTAAAACAAAATTTCGTCCCCGAAATTGGCTAAGGGTAATAAGGGAAGATTTCTATTATTTCATTTGCCTAAGACTTATTAATTCCAAGTTTCTACGCGTGGTAGGGTATATATCATGTAACGCCCTGAAAATCGGGGGTCGAGCATAAACTCAACTCCCGAGTTCCAGAACATCACTTATGCAACAAAATGAATGATGATTGAATGTTGACTGTATTCGTGCATTGAACATGAGTGAGATTAAACCAAAACAACATATCATACTCCAGAGACAGTTAAATTGCAAGCGGAAGGCGATGATAGATAGATAAAATATATAAACTGTGATGAGTCTCCAGAGTGTGATAACATTACTAGGTAAAATAATTACAAGTACAGTTCTAATTATACCAATGTGTAAGTGTAATGTCTTCTATCCCATGTACCATAGCCCCGTCAATACAGTACCAGGTCTTCAGAGACCCGTCAGAGAGTTACATGTAGGAGAACTCCTCCTCGACATCATAGTAGTAGTCCGGCTTTGCTTCATAAGCATCGCCATCATCTGAAATTCAACAAATCTGGTTGGTGTGTACAACACCGTCCCGTAACGTGGGAGTGAGTGATCAACTCAGTAGAACAATAAAGCATAGGTTAACATGTTATCAATTCAGTCAAGCAGTAATGATAAAGCAGTACAAATCAAACAATTCTAACTACTCTTATTAAGTGCGAGAATGAAATGACATGATCTTTGTATGCCCTTGCCAAACCACCCTCATGCGACATCATCTTACGTTTGCGAATGCTTAACTCCCTCGGTGCGCCACATCTACTAAGCACATGCGGTGCGATGATGATCATGATTACCGAGTTATTATTAGTCCATTTCAAATGCCAGTATTGGGAAACTAAGGTACCTCCCTTGTATCATTCCCAAACATGATCCATTCTAGGTCGTCAATCCTAGTTAATCTCATATGATATTATGGTTTGAGAGGCGTAGCGAAGGCATCACAAAGGGCTCGTCACCGTCAAGCACGGATACAGATCTCACCGTATGCGGCTCAATTCTTGCCGACCGTCAGCTCGAGTACAGGTCTCACCATACTCGGCTCAATCACTAGCCGTCGCCTCGAGTACAGGTCTCACCGTACTCGGCTCAACTCATACTCTAGTTGCTGTGAAAGACTCATCGCCAATCACAGACCCTTGGAGTATACTCGAAGATACTACGGAGGACTCGTCGCCCGTCAGCACGAGCACAGGTCTCACCGTACTCGGCTCTCGCAGTAAGTATCGACAGCTCGAATATAGTGTCCCATACCACCATAATCGGCTCACGAGTCTGGTTGCTCACTGGTCACTACGGGGAGGCACGTGGCCCCAGCGTAGGCCGACAGCTCGACCACGGTGCCCATACCACCATGCCCGGCTCATGAGTCTTAGCGAATCGAAGTACCATGGCTAAAAGGGATTTCACTGGTAAGTTTGGTACCCTAGGTTCAAGCAGTAGCGACCAAACATGGTGAACATACATAAGACAGATCGGGTTACTTGACGAGCTCGGCTAGCTCGAGCGCACAACAAGTTGAACGACATGAAGTGCATAAGCACTTCGCGTGGCCAACCACTATCGCCAACCGAAGTACGACTCGGGTTCGTCGAACACATCTCACGTGGCAAATGAATCGCAGCCACGAATTCAATTCTGGTACCGATTGCCTGGACTATAATCATAGCCCCAAACATAATAACTTGCAGATAGATAAAGCAGTAATGGATCAAGATTTCACTCATACAATCAAGGTATGGTATTATCCGTTTAGGGCTGCCAGGGCTGTTGCACGTACTCGTTGCTCAGCTCCCCCATCACCCATGATGGATCATACAACGTAAATATAAATTTAAACATATGCATTACATAGTTATAATCATAAAGCAGTTGAGCATGTTATGAATCACAACACAAGCATGAGTTTATACATGTTCAATTCCTAATCACACAAAAATCCAAGGAGATCATACACATAGTTAAAAGAGGTTGAGAATCCTATCTCAACACTCTGAAACATTACAATTTGCTAACTACTGCTCATTCAGACATTTCAAGAAACACTTAAACAAACATGCATCAACATACATGACATATGTCGATCACATAGGCATTAGGCCAAATCCTTTCACTAGGGAGTTGCCCCAATCATAACACGCGTACACTCACGACGGATAGTCATGGCAAGCAGGAATCCAAGTTCCATATTCATTCAGTCATTTCCACAAACACTTGGGCCACACATTTTAGCATATATTGTGTCTATTGGCCGTGGCGTGATTTAGGGCAAATCCTTTCGTCAAAAGGGTATCGCCAATACAACAATCATGAATCCATGACAATTAGTCATGGCGACACGAATGAGAATTCTATACTCATTCAGTCATTTTCACAAACACTTAGAATACACTAATACAACATACATGGTGTATGTTAGCAAAACATGTATTAGGGCTATCCTTTAGCCAAGTAAGTATTTTATCCAGGTATAATATATTACTACAGCAAATAATCATGATAAACGCATCTCCAAAATTTATACGTATACAGTATTTTCTAGAATACGCATTTTCAACATACATACTGTATACAAGCAAACATGTATTACGGCGATTCCCTTCGCCAAGCAATTATTTTATACGCACATAATATATTTATACGACGATTAATCATGACAAACACATCGCTAAAATATACATGTATACGGTACTTCTTACAATACCGTATTTCTACATACATAGTGTTTATTAGTAAACATGTATTTAGGCGAATCCTTTCGCCAAATAAGTATTTTATCCATACGTCATATATCCATACGACAAATAAACATGTCAAACACATTTCCATAAAAAATACGTATACGGTATTTTATACGAATACCTAGAGTATGTGAAATTCCAAATTCTACAATTCTAATCGAAACTGAAAACGGAAAGCACTTTGTACATGTGCAATTGCATGCAGATCATGAATCTATCATTATCTGACATTGAAAGCGTTGAAAACCATAACCTATACAC
This sequence comes from Magnolia changhungtana, assembly GCA_030180095.1. Lineage (NCBI taxonomy): Eukaryota > Viridiplantae > Streptophyta > Magnoliopsida > Magnoliales > Magnoliaceae > Magnolia > Magnolia changhungtana. The sequence continues at coordinate 4,907,775 of JASAUF010000554.1, forward strand.
CTAAAGTCCGCACCTTTTGTCGTAGAATCGCAACGGAATCGATAGGTTTGTCTAGCTTCCGTATACGGGAGTTTGGCAGCCTAAAGAACGAAACAGGTTAGTTATTTCATAACCTACAACTGTCTAATCCCCCAAACAGGTTAGGGTTAGGGTTTATTACCTAGAAATGACGCCGGAATCGCCGGGAAAGCGGCAAGAATGAGGTGGTTAAGCACCGATAGCAGCAGGGTAGAGCGGCGAGGAGATCTTCCCACAACTCCCACACTTTCTCTCTCTTTTCCCTCTCTCAAATCTCAAATTCGTATGGCTGCCATGAGAGAGGGTTTAAGGTCCTTATATAGTCTCAAACCTTCCCAAAATAGACTCAGGTTCAAGGGTTACTGCTATTATAAGCATTTCGGCGATGTTCCAGCTCAAAAGAGTGTTTCTGGTGGCCCCCCTTGAGCCAAACGTCAGACTTAAGCTCACCACACATGGATCTATGTGGGATTACGTTTTCGACTCGATCGGATTCCCAGATCGCACGTGGCGGACCACTTTCAGTTCGACGGTCGGTGGGCCACGATCCAAAATTCCAAGTACATGTAAATGTTCCTGAAATTTTTCATGATCCGAGGGTGTTATATGGTCGATTCGACGGTGCAGTTGCTTATCTTGATGCGCAAGCGAATGGTGCCGATCACTATTCCGGATATTTATTTTGTAAAGGGAATAGTGTTTTTCACACTCCCTCGCTCAGGACTCAAGCGAATGGCCGTGGGACATCGGTGGACCGATTTACGAGGTGGTTGTTAATCCCGGTGAGGCGGTCCTAGTTCCTTAACTTCGTGTTAATCGATTTCGATATGCGGTCTAGACCTAATACGAAGTTTCGAGATGCTCCGTGAGCGGTGGGTAATGAGATTGATCCTAAGTTTTAGGGTAACCTAGCGTCAATGATTCTACAAGTTTTGAGTCTTGCGAACGTATTTAAAGCGATTGGTGCTAATTTCACGGGCACTCTAGTTTAACACTAGCTAAATCTCACTTAATTTCTAAAGGATGTAGTCTGTAAGATTTCGTGCGAGATGGTACTTAGGCCTTTGTAGTTTGTATATAAAGTGATCCAAGTTTTACTACTTAGCTAGTTTAAGTTAGTGTCTAGGGCTAAAGTGCTTTGAAAAATTGAAAGCACAAGGTAGTGAAGGGTTGGATTTGTGAAGGAAATGGGTTCGGAAGTGATTTTAGACTATGGGATTCAGTTCTGACAAGTTAATGAGGTATTAGGATTGACCCATTGCCTAAGGACGTCTAATCTCAGGTTGGCAAAAATCTGGGGCGTTACAATCTACCCCCCTTAAAACAAAATTTCGTCCCCGAAATTGGCTAAGGGTAATAAGGGAAGATTTCTATTATTTCATTTGCCTAAGACTTATTAATTCCAAGTTTCTACGCGTGGTAGGGTATATATCATGTAACGCCCTGAAAATCGGGGGTCGAGCATAAACTCAACTCCCGAGTTCCAGAACATCACTTATGCAACAAAATGAATGATGATTGAATGTTGACTGTATTCGTGCATTGAACATGAGTGAGATTAAACCAAAACAACATATCATACTCCAGAGACAGTTAAATTGCAAGCGGAAGACGATGATAGATAGATAAAATATATAAACTGTGATGAGTCTCAGAGTGTGATAACATTACTAGGTAAAATAATTACAAGTACAGTTCTAATTATACCAATGTGTAAGTGTAATGTCTTCTATCCCATGTACCATAGCCCCGTCAATACAGTACCAGGTCTTCAGAGACCCGTCAGAGAGTTACATGTAGGAGAACTCCTCCTCGACATCATAGTAGTAGTCCGGCTTTGCTTCATAAGCATCGCCATCATCTGAAATTCAACAAATCTGGTTGGTGTGTACAACACCGTCCCGTAACGTGGGAGTGAGTGATCAACTCAGTAGAACAATAAAGCATAGGTTAACATGTTATCAATTCAGTCAAGCAGTAATGATAAAGCAGTACAAATCAAACAATTCTAACTACTCTTATTAAGTGCGAGAATGAAATGACATGATGCTGTATGCCCTTGCCAAACCACCCTCATGCGACATCATCTTACGTTCGCGAATGCTTAACTCCCTCAGTGCGCCACATCTACTAAGCACATGCGGTGCGATGATGATCATGATTACCGAGTTATTATTAGTCCATTTCAAACAGCAGTATTGGGAAACTAAGGTACCTCCCTTGTATCATTCCCAAACATGATCCATTCTAGGGTCGTCAGTCCTAGTTAATCTCATACGATATTATGGTTTGAGAGGCGTAGCGAAGGCATCACAAAGGGCTCGTCACCCGTCAGCACGGATACAGATCTCACCGTATGCGGCTCAATTGCTGACCGTCAGCTCGAGTACAGGTCTCACCATACTCGGCTCAATCACTAGCCGTCAGCTCGAATACAGGTCTCACCGTACTCGGCTCAACTCATACTCTAGTTGCTGTGAAAGACTCGTCGCCAATCACAGACCCTTGGAGTATACTCGAAGATACTACGGAGGACTCGTCGCCCGTCAGCACGAGCACAGGTCTCACCGTACTCGGCTCTCGCCGTAAGTATCGACAGCTCGAATATAGTGTCCCATACCACCATAATCGGCTCACGAGTTTGGTTGCTCACTGGTCACTACGGGGAGGCACGTGGCCCCGGCGTAGGCCGACGGACTCGACCACGGTGCCCATACCACCATGCCGGCTCATGAGTCTTAGCGAATCGAAGTACCATGGCTAAAAGGGATTTCCTTTGGTAAGTTTGGTACCCTAGGTTCAAGCAAGCGACCAAACATGGTGAACATACATAAGACAGATCGGGTTACTTGACGAGCTCGGCTAGCTCGAGCGCACAACAAGTTGAACGACATGAAGTGCATAAGCACTTCGCGTGGCCAACCACTATCGCCAACCGAAGTACGACTCGGGTTCGTCGAACACATCTCACGTGGCAAATGAATCGCGACCACGAATTCAGTCGGTACCGATTACTGGACTATAATCATAGCCCCAAACATAATAACTTGCGGATAGATAAAGCAAGTAATGGATCAAGATTTCACTCATACAATCAAGGTATGGTATTATCCGTTTAGAGGCTGCAGTGGTCATTGCGTACTCGTTGCTCGGCTCCCCATCACCCATGATGGATCATACAACGTAAATATAAATTTAAACATATGCATTACATAGTTATAATCATAAAGCGATTGAGCATGTTATGAATCACAACACAAGCATGAGTTTATACATGTTCAATTCCTAATCACACAAAAATCCAAGGAGATCATACACATAGTTAAAAAGAGGTTGAGAATCCTATCTCAACACTCTGAAACATTACAATTTGCTAACTACTGCTCATTCAGACATTTCAAGAAACACTTAAACAAACATGCATCAACATACATGACATATGTCGATCACATAGGCATTAGGCCAAATCCTTTCACTAGGGAGTTGCCCCAATCATAACACGCGTACACTCACGACGGATAGTCATGGCAAGCAGGAATCCAAGTTCCATATTCATTCAGTCATTTCCACAAACACTTGGGCCACACATTTTAGCATATATTGTGTCTATTGGCCGTGGCGTGATTTAGGGCAAATCCTTTCGTCAAAAGGGTATCGCCAATACAACAATCATGAATCCATGACAATTAGTCATGGCGAGCACGAATGAGAATTCTATACTCATTCAGTCATTTTCACAAACACTTAGAATACACTAATACAACATACATGGTGTATGTTAGCAAAACATGTATTAGGGCTATCCTTTAGCCAAGTAAGTATTTTATCTAGGTATAATATATTACTACAGCAAATAATCATGATAAACGCATCTCCAAAATTTATACGTATACAGTATTTTCTAGAATACGCATTTTCAACATACATACTGTATACAAGCAAACATGTATTACGGCGATTCCCTTCGCCAAGCAATTATTTTATACGCACATAATATATTTATACGACGATTAATCATGACAAACACATCGCTAAAATATACATGTATACGGTACTTCTTACAATACCGTATTTCTACATACATAGTGTTTATTAGTAAACATGTATTTAGGCGAATCCTTTCGCCAAATAAGTATTTTATCCATACATCATATATCCATATGACAAATAAACATGTCAAACACATTTCCATAAAAAATACGTATACGGTATTTTATACGAATACCTAGAGTATGTGAAATTCCAAATTCTACAATTCTAATCGAAACTGAAAATGGAAAGCACTTTGTACATGTGCAATTGCATGCAGATCATGAATCTATCATTATCTGATATTGAAAGCGTTGAAAACCATAACCTATACACCTAAAGTCCGCACCTTTAGTCGTAGAATCGTAACGGAGTTGATAGGTTTGCTAAGCTTCCGTATTCGGCAGTTTGGCAACCTATAGAACGAAATAGGTTAGCTATTTCACAACCTACAACAGTCTAAACCCCAAAACAGATTAGGGTTAGGGTTTCTTACCTAGAAACGACGCCGGAAACGCCGGAAAAAGCGTCAAGAAAGGGATGGTGCAGCCTGTGTGGTGGCAGGGAACGATAGTAGGGAGATCCTCCCACTTCTCCCTCACTTTCTCTCTTTTCTCTCTCTCAAACCCAAATTCGTATGGCTGCCATGAGAGAGGGTTTAAGGTCCTTATATAGTCTCAAAACTCACCGAAATAGACTTGGGAACAAAGTATACATAGGTTATGTCCAAAGCGGACCTGTTTCAGCTCAACGGAGGACTTCTGGCGGGCCTCCTTGAGCCAAAGGTTGGACTTAAGCTCATTAACGCTGGATCTACGTTCTATTAAGTTTTCATTTCGGTCGGGATTCCAGATCACGCGTGGCGGACCAGTTTCAGTTCAACGGTCAGCAGATCTCGATCTGAGATTCCGAGTACATATAAATGTGTATGAAATTTTTCTTGATCCGAGGGTATAATTTGGTCAGATTCTGACGGTCTGGTTGCTTAATACTAATCCGCAAACAAATGATGCCAGATCACTATTCCAGATATTTATTTTGTAAAGGGAATAGTGTTTTTCACACTCTCTCGCTCCGGACGCGATCGAATGGCCATGGGACATTGTCTGGATTTGATTTCCCAGATGGTTGTCAAGCCCAGTGAGGCGGTCCTAGTTCCTTAACTTCGTATTGTTCAGACTCCCGATGTGCGGTCCAGATCAGATACAGAGTTTCGAGATGCTCCTGAGAGCAGCCGGGTAATGAGTTTGATCCTAGATTTTTGGGTAACCTAGCGTCAATGATTCTACAAATTTTGGGTCTTGCAGATCGTATTTAAAGCGATTCAAATGGATTTCGTAGCTAATCTGGTTTCACACCTAGTTACTTTGTCTCATTTCTGAAGGATTTAGTCCTAAGTGATTTCTGGTCGAGGTGGTACTCAGGCGTTTGTAGTTTGTATATAAAGTGATCCAAGTTATACTACTTAGCTAATTTAAAATAGTGTCTAGGGTGAAAGTTCTTAGAAAAATTGGAAGATCAAGGTGATGAAGGGTGAGATTTGTGAAGGAAATGAGTTCAAAGGCGGCTTTAGACTTTGGGATTCAGTTCTGACAAGTTAATGAGGTATTAGGATCGACCCATTGCCTAAGGACGTCTAATCCTAGGTTGGCAAAAATCCGGGGCGTTACATACCAGCTGGTTCATTTTAGTCTACCCCCCTTAAAACTTAATTCTTTATCCATTTCTCATACCTTGATGGTTTGCTACCATTTATTTCTTTACCTATTTGGAGTCTCGACGACAATTCCCACAATTTAGAGTAAGGTAGTTGTCTTCAATGTTTGACCAACACGGAGAGACGTTTATGGTGGGCTTGATCCCGATACATCGATCATCTACCGAGCTAAGGTAGAAAGCTCATCGTATCCCTTTCGAATCTTAGTGGATCCTGGTTTTCTGCTCGTCAGTAGTAAGTCTATTGGTAGTCGCACAGGATTGAGAATTGGGTCAAGCCGCGAATGTTTCGCAGTTGTATATTTCAGTAACTCCGTAGTCCGATCACTCTAGAAACGTAGGGAAAGTCCATCATTGAAAGGCTCAAATTGTCTATGTCTAAGGTCTTAGTCTAAGAGAAGCCGTGATATTATCTATGTCCAAGAAAGTGGTGAATCAAATCTTACTAGATGATCCTAAAATGGTTTCTCATAGTAGAACTTGCTAGGACTTTTATAATGTTCGTATTTAACGAGCACAGTTTCGATCTTGGGCCAGTGGGGTAGGGTCCACCACGATTCCGCTGCGCTACCCAGATCAAAGAAATGCAATAGGTGACCTAAACAGATTGGGCTCATAATGTTCTACCCCCTTAAAATTTTATTTTCACCCTCAAGGCTTAAGATTTATGTCCTGCTCCGTACATCGGAACGAGGTGTAATTTATAACATATCCTTGACACGAAATGAGATGCGGTCTCCCACTTCATCAGTCTTGGTACCTAGGATTATAAAAAGGGGCTATCACGGATGGGTGTGAGTTTGAGGCAAGATGCCTAATTCTACCAAGGAATTTTGTCGCGGTCCAGACTTATCCTATTTAATCATGTCTAGCTTAATAGGCAGGCTATCTTTTTACGTTCATAAGTACAATATGTATGCCGACATGGCATGCGATTTGGGGCCTAATTCCTAACTGTCTGTTGCCCATTTGAGTAATTCCTTAGGCCGAAAAGACAAAGTCTCTATCAGCTATATACTCCTAACACTTTTCAAAGACAAAATCATAAACTTTTAGTTGTAAATGGTCGGGCCAACACGGAAAGAAAATTGTGTAGTGGGTCTGAGTCGGTTAAGCCGAATAACTAAGTATATTATTCAATCGGCTTAGTATAATTAATTAGTCTTTTACTTTCCTTAGCCTAACTAGTAGCCTAGTCTTAATTTAGGAGTAGCGAGAATCCATAGGTGAGTCTAAAGTCTATGCTTATACGCTAGATGATTTCACTTCATTTTTTATACAAGGAAGGGCTTTATTACTTAGGGTCAAAGTTGTCTAATTGGAACTGAGTTGTTTGTACTTGACGCTCGAGCATTTCACACATGCTCACACCAGCTAAGAGGATCATAGGGTTCACATTATTAACTCGTTGGATTGGATTCCCTATACGGTCAGGTCTTTTGAAATCTAGGAGCACCGCTCTAGGTCCAAAACGTTAAGGGTCTATTTGGCCAGTGGTCTTAAGTCGTACTAAATGGGATTGCATTACTAACCCTACCTCAGGATTTAGATTGTCATGTTTGGTAGGAGGGTGGGTGGGGATTAAAATTAATGATATAGGCTTTGGAAAAAAAGCCTCGTGTGGGAAAGCGTGAGATGGGATTTCCAAATCTCAGGAATCGGAATTTCTAAGTGTTATTTGAAAGGAAATCCCGAAATTTACTTTTAATTGCACACACTCCAAACATGGTATTGGAAAACATGGGATACACCAATCTAGGAACCATACCCTACACGTACATTTATTATTACTTATACAATTCTATCCACCTGAAACTCACCTAATGCAGTTGGTCGAACGGGCCCTAAACGTCCTCACACATCTAGAACATCGTACCAACTACAACACCCACCACTCATGAAAGCATAAACATCCAAAGACGGTAACCCATGTAAACTTCAAACAATAGTGTGGATAACTAGACCTCCGCGAAGGTGGCCGAACTAAGCTCGGATAGAGCCATGGAAAAGTGAATGAAAAGTGATGGAGAGAGAGAGAAAGAGCTGGAGGTTTGGTTCTCCACAGATGTGAGCCTTAACAGATGTTGTAAAGGCCCCAAAGACAGCGAATGGAGAAGGAAAATGGAAAAGTAAGATGGCTTAGGGAGCTTGCACGATTTTAGAGCTTCAAGGGGGGCGTGTAGGCGTCCCAATGAGAGAAACGAAGAGGGAAAGGAGAAGAGAGCTGCAATGCACGATGGGTATGGATGGGCTGTGGTCGAAATCAACAGATAGGATGATCGGAAGGGCGGTTTTGAAGAGAAACAGCCAGTTTGGAGAGAGAAGATGGCTTGGTGGGGAGGTTTGTGAAGGAAGTGGTGTTTGGGAGGGTTTTCGACGGAGGGGACATACATCAGGGAGGTCCCAAGACCCCCAAACTCGGTCGGCCCGAGCCGCGGGCCCGGCCCAGTCAAAAATCCGGCGAGGCCTTGCCGACCTGGCGAGGGCCTCGCCGACCAACTGTTCAGAAATTGAGGGGGGGTCCCATGGGCGAGACCCCCAGGCCCCCTAGGTCCCAAAAATTACTGGGTCCCACCTTGGATCCCTCCAGAAGTGCTCCGTTTGGCCCCCCGACCCCGATTCGCTCCATTTCGGGTAGTTTCGGGATAATTGGACGTAACTTGCAATCTGAAATGAGTTATCTGACGTAAAATATATGAATTTGGGGTAGAACGAGCTAATGAAGCCAACCAACCCAGCTATGCCCGGTTGCGCAGCCCAGAATTGTGAGAAAACCCTCCGATTGACGGTCATTTCCCCGTTTCAATTTCGTTTTGTTAAAAAAATAGTTTCAGTTTAATTACTCTTACTCCGTTAGGTTTTAGGAGTTGCGCTCATCGTGTAAGGGACTTAGAATAATTAGGAGAACGGTTTGGTGAAGTCAAATAGGACACTTACTATTTTTGGCCGAAAACCTTACAACTAGTAGACATCACAACCTAGGAGTTTTAGTTGTAGTTTGTTTCTGATTTCATTCCCATTACTTGGTATCCCTATTTAAAGGGTTGTGAACTCATTTTTTTCTTTTGTCATTCATTAATCAATTTCGAATTTATTAGAATTTATTTCTACTTTCTGCTTTCTTTTCTCGTAGACTCGAGAAGTCTCTGTGAGGAGTCCAGAGGAGCTCCGAGGATTCGGAGTAGTTAACATTTCAACAGTTGGGGTGAGGTGGATTGTAATCTAAAATCATCTATAGACGGCCTAGGAATGTTTTAAGGTCGACCCGTGCAACCAAGGGTATTCGTTTCTAGGGAACGACTCAAACCCGTCGACTAACGGCCTAGAGGTGATTCGAGATCGTTTCGTGTAATCATTGAGGCCTACGGGTCCAATCTCTACGGTTGATCTCAACCCATTGTGTTATTTGGTGATATTAAAGAACCTAAGACTGTTTCTACATTCCGTTGCTCCCTCTTAAGTCAGAGTGCGTCAGTGTGCATCGTGTGACCATAACCCAGGTCCGGTTTAATCCAAATCATGCTCTGATACCAACTTGTAACGCCCTGAAAATTGGGGGTCGAGCATAAACTCAACTCCCGAGTTCCAGAACATCACTTATGCAACAAAATGAATGATGATTGAATGTTGACTGTATTTGTGCATTGAACATGAGTGAGATTAAGCCAAAACAAAATATCATACTCCAGAGACAATAAATTAGCAAGCGGAAGACTGTGATAGATATATAAAATATATAAAATTTGTGGTGAGTCTCCAGAGTGTGATAAAGTTACCAGGTTAAATAATTACAAGTAAATTATACCAAGTTGTGTAGTATGATCTAGTCAACATCCCTGTAGCCCCGACAATCAAGGTACGACTCTCACGAAGCCGCCAGAAAACAGCATATACGAGAAAGCATTCCCGTCGTCATAGAAGTCTGGCTCCGCCTCAGAAGTAGCGTCACCATCTGCAATCAGACAAAGTCTGGTGGGTGTTCGGAACACCATCCCGTATCGTGGGAGTGAGTGATCAACTCAGTGGAACAATAAAGCATAGGTTAACATGTTATCAATTCAGTCAAGCAGTAATGATAAAGCAGTACAAATCAAACAATTCTAACTACTCTTATTAAGTGCGAGAATGAAATGACATGATGCTGTATGCCCTTGCTAAACAACCCTCATGCGACATCATCTTACGTTCACGAATGCTTAACTCCCTCGGTGCGCCACATCTACTAAGCACATGCGGTGTGATGTTGATCATGATTACCGAGTTATTATTAGTCCATTTCAAACATCAGTATTGGGAAACTAAGGTACCTCCCTTGTATCATTCCCAAACATGATCCATTCTAAGGTCGTCAGTCCTAGTTAATCTCATACGATATTATGGTTTGAGAGGCGTAGCGAAGGCATCACAAAGGGCTCGTCACCCGTCAGCACGGATACAGATCTCACCGTATGCAGCTCAATTGCTGACCGTCAGCTCGAGTACAGGTCTCACCGTACTCGGCTCAATCACTAGCCGTCACTCGAATACAGGTCTCACCGTACTCGGCTCAACTCATACTCCGATTCTTTGTGAAAGACTCGTCGCCAATCACGAGACCTTGGAGTATACTCGAAGATACTACGGAGGACTCGTCGCCGTCGGCACGAGCATAGGTCTCCGTACTCGGCTCTCGCCGTAAGTATCGACGACTCGAATATAGTGTCCCATACCACCATAATCGGCTCACGAGTCCGGTTGCTCCTTGGTCACTACGGGAGGCACGTGGCCCCGGCGTGGCCGGCGGCTCGACCACGGTGTCCCATACCACCATGCCGGCTCATGAGTCTTAGCGGATCGAGGTACCATGGTTAAAAGAGATTTCACCTTTGGTAAGTTTGGTATCCTAGGTTCGAGGCGTGGCGACCAAACATGGTGAACATACATAAGACGGTCGGGTTACTTGACGAGCTCGGCTAACTCGAGCGCACAACAAGTTGAACGACATGAAGTGCATAAGCACTTCGCGTGGCCAACCACTATCGCCAACCGAAGTACGACTCGGGTTCGTCGAACACATCTCACGTGGCAAATGAATCGCGACCCACGAATTCAGTGCAGTACCGATTGTCTGGACTATAATCATAGCCCCAAACATGATAACTTGCAGATAGATAAAGCAATAATGGATCAAGATTTCACTCATACAATCAAGGTATGGTATTATCCGTTTAGGTCGCTGTGAGTACATTGCACGCACTCGTTACTCCGCTCCCCCATCACCCATGACGGATCATACAACGTAAATATAAATTTAAACATATGCATTACATAGTTATAATCATAAAGCAGTTGAGCATGTTATGAATCACAATACAAGCATGAGTTTATACATGTTCAATTCCTAATCACACAACAATCCAAGGAGATCATACACATAGTTAAAAGAGGTTGAGAATCATATCTCAACACCCTTATACATTACAATTTGCTAACTACTACTCATTCAGACATTTCAAGAAACACTTAAACAAACATACATCAATATACATGACATATGTCGATCACATAGGCAATAGACCAAATCCTTTCACTAGGGAGTTGCCCCAATCATAACACGCGTACACCCACGACGGATGGTCATGGCAAGCAGGAATCCAAGTTCCATATTCATTCAGTCATTTCCGCAAACACTTGGGCCACACATTTTAGCATATATAGTGTATATTGGCCGTGGCGTGATTTAGGGAAAATCCTTTTGTCAAAAGGGTATCGTCAATACAACAATCATGAATCCATGACAATTAGTCATGGCAAGCACGAATGAGGATTATATACTCATTCAGTCATTTTCACAAACACTTAGAATACACTATTACAACATACATGGTGTATGTTAGCAAAACATGTATTAGGGCTATCCTTTAGCCAAGTGAGTATTTTATCCATGTATAATATATTACTACAGCAAATAATTATGATAAATGCATCTCCAAAATTTATACGTATACAGCATTTTCTAGAATACGCATTTTCAACATACATAATGTATACAAGCAAACATGTATTACGGCGATTCCCTTCGCTAAGCAAATGTTTTATACGCACATAATATATTTATACGACAATTAATCATGACAAACACATTGCTAAAATATACATGTATACGGTACTTCTTACAATACCGTATTTCTACGTACATAGTGTTTATTAGTAAACATGTATTTAGGCGAATCCTTTTGCCAAATAAGTATTTTATCCATACGTCATATATTCATACGAAAAATAAACATGTCAAACACATTTCCATAAAAAATACGTATACGGTATTTTATACGAATACCTAGAGTATGTGAATTCCCAAATTCTACAATTCTAATCGAAACTGAAAACGAAAGCACTTTGTACATGTGCAATTGCATGCAGATCATGAATCTATCATTATCTGACATTGAAAATGTTGAAAACCATAACCTATACACCTAAAGTCCGCACCTTTTGTCGTAGAATCGCAACAGAATCGATAGGTTTGTCTAGCTTCCGTATACGGTAGTTTGGCAGCCTAAAGAACGAAACAGGTTAGTTATTTCATAACCTACAACTGTCTAATCCCCCAAACAGGTTAGGGTTAGGGTTTATTACCTAGAAATGACGCCGGAATCACCGGGAAAGTGGCAAGAATGAGGTGGTTAAGCACCGATAGCAGCAGGGTAGAGCGGCGAGGAGATCTTCCCACAACTCCCACACTTTCTCTCTCTTTTCCCTCTCTCAAATCTCAAATTTGTATGGCTGCCATGAGAGAGGGTTTAAGGTCCTTATATAGTCTCAAACCTTCCCAAAATAGACTCAGGTTCAAGGGTTACTGCTATTATAAGCATTTCGGCGATGATCCAGCTCAAAAGAGTGTTTCTGGTGGCCCCCCTTGAGCCAAACGTCAGACTTAAGCTCACCACACATGGATCTATGTGGGATTACATTTTCGAATCGATCGGATTCCCAGATCGCACGTGGCGGACCACTTTCAGTTCGACGGTCGGTGGGCCACGATCCAAAATTCCAAGTACATGTAAATGTTCCTAAAATTTTTCCTGATCCGAGGGTGTAATATGGTCCGATTCTGACGGTCTGGTTGCTTAATACTGATGCGCAAGTGAATGGTGCCAGATCACTATTCCAGATATTTATTTTGTAAAGGGAATAGTGTTTTTCACACTCCCTCGCTCCGGACTCAAGCGAATGGTCGTGGGACATCACTGGACCTGATTTCGAGGTGGTTGTTAAGCCCGTGTGAAATTTGTCCTAGTTCCTTAACTTCGTGTTAATCGGATTTCCGATGTGCGGTGTAGACCTAATACGAAGTTTCGAGATGCTCCCGTGAGCTTGGTGGGTAATGAGATTGATCCTAAGTTTTAGGGTAACCTAGCGTCAATGATTCTACAAGTTTTGAGTCTTGCAGAACATATTTAAAGCGATTGGTGCTAATTTCACAGGCACTCTAGTTTAACACTAGCTAAATCTCACTTAATTTCTAAAGGATGTAGTCCTGTAAGATTTCTGTTTGAGATGGTACTTAGGCCTTTGTAGTTTGTATATAAAGTGATCCAAGTTTTACTACTTAGCTAGTTTAAGTTAGTGTCTAGGGCTAAAGTGCTTTGAAAAATTGAAAGCATAAGGTAGTGAAGGGTTGGATTTGTGAAGGAAATGGGTTCAGAAGTGATTTTAGACTATGGGATTCAGTTCTGACAAGTTAATGAGGTATTAGGATTGACCCATTGCCTAAGGACGTCTAATCCCAGGTTGGCAAAAATTCGGGGCGTTACACTCGCACTTGTGCCAATCCTTGATTGCCTGCGCGACTCGCGCAACGGATTTCTTGGTCTAGCGGCCCGCGGAACGTGTCATCTTGATTGTGTGATATGGTGAACCCGTCTTCCTGCTTCCGTGACCCGCGCAATGGAACTTCTTGATTCCGCGACCTGCGCAACGTATTTTCTTTCCTCAACCTGTGCAACCGATCTTCGTGGTTCTGCAACCCACGCAACCGATTTTCTTAGTTCCGCGACTCGCGTAACGGATGTTCTTTCCTGAACCCGCTCAACCGATCTCCTTGGTTCCGCGACCCGCCTAACTGATTTTCTTGGTTCCGCGACCCGTGCAACGAATGTTCTTGGTAATATATTTTTTATGCTCCAACAGATGCCCCCTTGATCCGTTCTTTGTTCCCTTGAATCAAAGAATCAGGATCAATCCATAACTTTTGTCCTTTCTGTCAACTGGTTGCGCGATCCATGCAACGGTCGCCCGAGTACCGTACTTGGCCCGCTTTGATATAAATAGTGAGTCTTAATGTATTTTTATAACTTACGATTTCTGCAGCGGAGCTCTGGTAAAATTTTTCTTCTCGTACAACTAATTTTTTCGTTGCGCAAGGCTCTAAGCTGTTACGCTGCCTGCTCAACGTCAAACTCCATTGCGCGATCCACGCAACTTCTAATTCTGTTGCGCGATCTGCGCAACTCTCATTTCAGTAAATCTCCTTGACCTAGCTTATTTCTTGTATCATGGCTCGAACCAAGAGGACTTTTGTCACCATCAACCCTCCTTCCAATCAACCATCTCATCAAGAACTGCCAAACATTGAAGCACATCAGACCACAACTCCTCAGGTAGTAGGGTCAACATCTTCTCCAGCCCAACCCTCATCTAAACGTTTTAAAATGACTCCCAGACGCCCCGCCTATATAAAAGAGCCTGTACTTCCCACCTTTGACTTTACCTCCCGCATTAAGTCATTATCTTCCCCTATTCACAGGGCCATTGCCATGGGCGACTTGACAATGCCCCCAGGCACGGTCGTGAATACAACTGGGATGAATGGTTAAAGACTAGCACATTATCCAATGATTAGTCAAAGACCACCAGTCAGAGAAGACACCCCTCCTCCTTCCAGGCCTAAGAAGCATCGTCGAAACAAGGCCCAAGAGTTTCAAGAGAAGATTAAGGAGCACAATAGGAAAAAGCTCAACAACTCTTGGGACTCAGTCCATGAAATCCAGGGTTTCATAAAATTTGACAACCCATATGAGCAGGGTGTTATCTCTCTTCCAATCAGTATTCACCGCCATCATCCCATACTAATTTGCGAACCAAGAGACTACCTGACTGCAGAAAGATTGGCTTACACGGAGTCTTGGTCTTTCAAAGAACCCAGATTATTAGAGGGGGTTTTGCAGCCTCCAAGATCGAGACAACAAATAGGCAATATTCATCCCATGATTTTTCTTGTCCCTTCCTACGATGTGCATAGTCTATACCCCACTTGTTTTTATGAAACCCTCAAACAACGTTTCAGTCACCGTTCCTTTATTTGGAATCCAGAAGAATTCAGAACTAGAAGTTTTCTGACTCCCCGAAATTACTATTCCGAGTGGGCTACTTCAATTTTGGTGAAACACTCTCAGACTTTGTCAGATGTCGGTGTCTTTTTGGTGGTAGAAGCAACGTCATATCCTTTATGCAAGAACCTTCTATTTTGAAGGCGTTCCTCAACTACTGGTGCCCTTCTACCAATTCTTTTCATCTTCCTAAAGGCAAGATGAGCATCATGCTATGGGATATTCACAGGATTACTGGCTTACCCATAACTGGCAAATTCTTCGATGAATTCATTCCAACCAATGAAGAGTTCGCTTATATCTCATCTCCCGATCGCATTCCTTTCATCTCGGAGTCGACCATTGAACTCTTCAAAGAAATGTCGAAATTTCTAAACATCCACAAGATTCATCCTATGCAATGGTTGGCGCACTTCCGCTGAGCTCTGAAGTAATTCCCTTCTTCTATAATCCCCTTTTTTATTAAGGCTGAATGTGTATGTGTATAATCTTGATTTCACTTGCTTACCTTTTCAGATTTAATGGCAATCATTCACGCGAAATGGAACGCCTCAGAAAGGGTATAAAAGGTCATACGGAATATTCTGTTTATGGGGAGCTTGTCGCATTTATTGCATACTGGCTAAGTATAGTGGTCTTCCCCAGTTCCAAATCAACGGATGCTATTCGCCCTTCGTTGTTTGTGGTTGCAGGTGACATGGTCGAAGGAGTTAAATTTTCTCTTGCTCCTTCTGCCGTTTGTTCAATTTACAGAGGTTTTGGAGAAATTACATGCCACGTGAAAAGCCCTTCCGTCGGTTTTGCTTCAGCTTATATACCGTGGCATTATTTTCTAGGTTGGCTTGGCATCTATTTTCCCTGGACTTTCGAAGTTCCCAAAAAAGCTTACGTCCATCCTTCCAAAGTTCCTTTCTACTTTTTCCAGAAGAGGTCTATGGCCTAAAGATCTTACGACTGGGCCAAGGACACTATTTCTTCTGATACCAAGATAAACTACTTCCACTTTGGCCTTCCTCGTTACATTGTAAACACTGAGAAGGCGAACAGAGACTCACTTTCTTCAGCAGAAAGAGGATTTTTCATATCCATCCGATCATGCAGTCTTCCCTTGAGGGAAGGGACCGAATTCTGGCGAGAACCATATTATCCAAGTTGTTTTGCTCGTCAATTTAGTTTCGACCAAGTAGTACCAGAAGACTGTGGGCTAGTGACTCGACGAATGAGAAGTTACGGGACCGGACCGTTTAACTGGGCAATGATCTGGAAACAATTATTGGGTCGGGCTAGTTCTTCTTTTATCATCCCAGGATGTGATCGTACCCCACGAGTGTCATACAATCACATAAGATGGTGGGTACATCAGTCGTACCTGGTCCGAAAAAGTTTACCAGTGTCTAGGCCAATATGGTTTCCTCCTCCTAGGCTTAATGGTCGTACTATTGAAGCGGGAGTTGGTTTCATTGTGGAGACCAGTCACACTCCTTCTGCCGATCATCATTGCCTCATGATCTCGATAGACGAGCCCATTCGTGAGATAAAACCAGATAATACCCTTGAAGGATGGACAACATATGGCAACACTCGTGAGTTCGAACAGATTCCCCTTCATCGACCACCCAGAGAAGAGGTCGCAGAACAGTCTCCCCATCAACCTGGGATTAATGCTAGTCCTCCCGATCAGCCTTCCTCTTCTGCTCATCCTCAGCAACAACCTGCTTCTTCTCCCGTATCCAAGGCCATTCACCTCCCATTGCAGCCAGTTTCTTCTCCAATGACAAGATCCCGAACACGCGATCAAGCTTCTCCAGAGGGAGAGGCTACTGCCGTTACTGTTCCAGCTCAAGTTACTGCAGATACTTAACTGGAAGGTTCCCAATCTCCTCCTCTTAAAGGTAAATAAGCTATTATTGAGGATTCAAGTATAGAGGATACTGTTGGTGAATATTCGACTTCTTCGACTTCTTCGTCTGGGGATACTTCCTCTGATGAGAGTGAGATAGGAGGGGAGAATCAAGAAGACGCTTATGAGGAAGGAGAAGTGAATATCAGCAACGAAGGTGATACAATCGTAGAAAATATCCCTGCTGATGAGGGACATATTCCTTCAACTTTCGAGGCCATTCCCGCAAGGACTTCCCCTGTAGTGAGGGAAGAAGAAGAACCCCTTGATTATGGAGAATATGGATATTCGCCGTGTAAGATAATTTTGCTATCACCATTTCACTTTTGTTCTTCCTTTCTTTCTTATCTCACTCATTTTATTTCAAGTGACCATGTTATGAATACGAAAGCACGTAGCGTTTTTCCTCTGAACCTGCCCCCTGTCGCACCATCAGCCTCACCGAGATTCTCTATACCCCCGCGATCATCTCGCTTTTCTAGAGGAGCCAACTGACTCGCTCACCCTTACTATTGTCGCCCTGAGTGCTACAAATACGGCTCCACCTTTTGCAGAAATGATAGCACCTAATCCTCCTTTTGCCAGAAAAATACAACCACTTGTCACTTCGGTACTAGTAGGAAGTATATTCTTTTTCTTGTTGCTACTTTTCTTATTACCTGTGCATAAAACCTTCATTATAATTTTTAACATTTCATTCCTTGATAGGGAATTTACCTCAGAGTGGTGCAGCTAGCTTTGGTTCTATCGGCACTTCATTAAATGAATCGTCATTTGAGAAGATCTCTACTCATAAATTAGCCCTGATTAGAAATTCGGTACTGGCTATTGTTAAAAAAAGATCCTGATCAATGGTCTGATTTAGCCTTCGCTCTAGATGTTTTGGACAACACTTCTCGAATGGCTAGAGTTGATGTATCTTCTGTGCGTGATTCTCTCTTAAGGTTTCATAATTCGATAACTGCCATGTCATCAGCTACAGCTATAACTATTCCTCCCGAAATCTTGGAATATAAGAAGCAGCTTGTGCATTCTAAGGAGAGAGTTTCTCAACTTGCTCCTCTTGTCTCTCGCCACGATCAAGAACAATTGTCTTTACAAGATCAACTGAAGACCCTAGTTAATAAAAAAACAGTTGTTCAAGATCATATTACAGTCCTGAAGCAAGAAATTTCACAGTTAGAACTGCAAAGTTTGGAGATAGGGTTAAATATTGAAAGAGTCCAGGAAAAGATAGAATGCAACTGTCATTCTGTAGACTCTGAGAGATCTGAACTGGTGAAGAATGAAAAATTGATCATTTCTTTGGAAGAAAAGTTAACTGATGCTCCGGATCCTGCCCGACTGATTTCGAATGCTCGATTGGAGCATGCTGCTGCTCAGGTTAGTTTTCAAGATAATTTGCAACAATGCTTGATAGCATTAGGTATCACAGAAGAGTTGTAAAATGTATAACTTTGATATATTTTGCTACTTGTTCATGCTTTCAAAAATTTGTAAATAACTTATGACATTTAGAGGATGATGCTTTGTATGTAATATTTTGACTAATATGCTTATGATATATTATGCTCTTTTTATTTTATTTTACTATTTTATTATATCTATAGATATATATATATATATATCTTCCTATGTTCAGTTAGTAAGGATTTCCTAGATGATCCTTATCTTAATTGGCGGTACTAGGTTTTAGTTCAGTTAGCCACACTCAGTTTAAGCTCATGAGTAGTGGAGCGCACACACAGTTTAAGCTCTTGAGTAGTGGAGCATGGTCTCACGTGATGGTCTCTGTAACTCTTAAGAGTTCACTGAACTTCTCACTGCCTTGTGAGTTCACAGACCGTGATCCATCAAAGGGGCCCAGTGAAGCTACCGGGGAGGCGAACTTGGTTGGTTTTACGCACAGGGTTGGCCACGGTAACTCTTTAGAGTTCACAGAGCTCGCAAGGCTACCTTTGGGGTACCAAACCTAGGGTCGCCAGTCCATCAATGAGTAGGTTTAAACCCTTCCTCATGAGTTAGTACTGAAATCAAACCGTAGATCTGGAGGGTCTCACGCACGGTTGGCCTGTCTAAAGCTCACACTGCAGCCATTATTTTCTTCATCTGCAAGGTCAAGCCCATTCATGGGAGGGCATTTTTCCTCCATTCCCCGTGACGCTGCCGGAAAGCTATATAGACGGCATAGGGGTTATGCAAGACTAGCCATTTTATAACTTTTAGCCTTTTAGGCTTTTAGTCACTGGCTTCATCGGCTGCCCGCATGGGTACGTACGATGGTCTTCAGGGGCTTTTTAGGGCCACTGGCTCCTTGCCGCTGCCCGGATGGCGAAAATGATAGGTCTGATGTGTAGCTGGCCTTCTTAGAGCTTGATCCTTTTAGAGTTTGATCAGCTTTAGAGCTTTTAGTCCGTTTAGAGTTTGATCCTTTTAGAGATTTTAGTCCTTTTAGAACTTGATCCTTTTTAGGATTTGGCTCTTTTTGGATTTGACTCTTTTTAGGATTTGGCCCTTTTTAGGATTTGACCCTTTTTTCAGATTTTGATCTCTTGGCGCTTGGCTAGACTGCCTTGAAATGTCTCAACAGATAATAGTAGACGTAATCATCGTCGTTGCGAGAATGATAATATTTCTGGCTGAGATTGATACGTCATCACCTCTGTTAATATCCTCAAGGGTATTCATCCATGTTATTCTTAATATACTAGCTCGGGGATGCTATCAATTTTAACAGAGTTTTGCAGAGTCCGATTGATGATAACATGGACACATAATCTTGATATGCTTGCAAACTGCTTCTTTATTCATTTAATGATACATATTCTTGCCCTCTTTTGATGTAGAATCATTATGTTGATAATATTTTGGATCAAAATCAGAAGCCTCTTCAAGGACAATATCTTTTGATGAAGCGAGCATTGGCTGGTATACTGATACCTTGTCCATCTTGGTTTACAACTCTGTATACCCCATTGGAGTACACTTCCTTTATTATATATGGCCTGTCCCATTTAGGCTCGAATTTGCCCCCTGTTCGGTGGGTGACCACTATAGGTCTTTACAACATTAACACCATATCTCCCTTTTTGAAAGAACGATATTTAACTCGCTTATCAAAAGCAACCGATATTCTTGCTTGATATGACTGCAATCGCTGCTTGGCTGCCAAACATTTCTCATCAAGCAAATCCAGCTCTTTCATCCTTAATTTTGCATTTTCATCATCTTTTATAGATTGATGTACTGCCACTCTAAGCGAGGCTACTTGTATTTTAATTGGGATGACTGCCTCTACACCATAGACCAGTGAATAAGGTGTTGCTCTTGTTACCGTACGATAAGTGGTTCTGTATGCCCACATTGCTTCTTGCAATTTCTCATCCCAATCACGCTTACTCCCTGTCATTGTCTTCTTCAGTATTTTGACTATTGTTTTATTAAATGCTTCTGCTAATCCATTGGCCGGTGGATAGTAAGGCATTGAGAACGAGTGTCAAATACTGAATTTCTGACACAACTTTTCCATACCTCTATTTTTGAAAGGGGTGCCATTATCTGTAATGATTTTCTGTGGGATACCATGACGGTATATTATAGCGTGCCTGATGAAATTGACCACATCTTTTTCTTTGACATTGCGCAAAGCAACTGGTTCGGTCCACTTAGAGAAATAATTGATGGCTCTTAGAATATACTGTTTTCCTTTAGACGAAGGTGGATGTATAGGACCAATCACGTCGAGCCCCTAAGAGGAGAAGGGCCAAGAGGTGACAGACTGATGCAGATCTTTTAGAGGAACATGTGTAACGTCTCCGTGAATTTGACATTCATGGCATCACTTTGCATAATCTATTGCGTCTTTGAACATGGTGGGCCAATAATAACCCATTCAATGTATTCTGTGAAATAGGTTTCGGCCAGCCTGATGTGCCTCGTATTCACCAGAGTGTGCCTCCCGCAATGTTTGGCTCGCTTCTTGTTTGTCTAAGCAACGTAACAATATTCCATTATAGGATCTTTTATACAATACTTCACTGCATATGATGAATCTGTTTGACCGTTGCTTGATTTGTTGCTTCTGTACTTGTTCTTCTGGGAGGATGTTATACTTGAGATAATCGATGAAAGGTTGACGCCAGTCATCTGTCATTATTTCTAAACAAGATACCGGAAGCGTATCGACGACTTTTGAAGATGGTAGAAATCTTCTTTCCTCTATGGTTACTTAAAGAGGGCTTCGATTAGGGCAGGATAGGGCTGCTTCCAAACTAGCCAAAGCATCTGCTTTTGCATTCTCAGACCTTAGTATATGCTTGATTTCTACATGATGAAATTGTCCCAGCAACTTTTGTGCTTTTCGACAATAGGGTAATAGCTCCTGCTTTCTTACCTCAAATTCCATTGTCAACTGACTTATAATTAATTTAGAATCTCTGAAGATATGCAGCATTTTTATCTCCATCTCTTGAGCTATTTCCATTCCGATAATAAGGGCTTTGTATTCGGCTTCATTATTCGAGCACGTAGTGCCCAATGCGAAGGAGTAAGGTAATAAATCGCCTTGAGGGGTAATGAGTATCACTCCTGCTCCCGCTCCTGATGTTCGTGAAGCGCCATCAAAATACATCTGCCATGGGTTTTGCGATTCAGTTAGCATTACTTGTTCATCCGAAAAATCGTCATTAATGGTCTCACATTCTGCTACAGGGTGTGTTGCAAGAAAATCCGCCACTGCTTGTCCTTTTACTGCTTTTGTCGATTCATTTGTAATAGTATATTCCGAAAGCAACAGCATCCATTTGGCCGATCTTCCTGGCAACAGCGGTCTTGTCATCAAAAACTTTATCGGATCTGCTCTCAAGATCAAAGTTATGTTATGGGAGAGACAATAATGCCTTAACTTTTGTACTACGAATATCAGCGCCAAACACTCCTTAATTGGAGAATAGTTGCATTCCGCAGCCACCAACGTTCGACTTAGATAATAAAGAGCAGTCTCTTTCCCCTCTTCATTTACCTGAGCCAACAGAGCACCCAACTAATTCTCAGCTGTCAATATATATATAATAAGTGGCTTTCCTTTTATTGGAGCTGTCAGTACTGGCGGTTGCTTTAACAATTCCTTTATCGAGTCAAATGCGTTCTGACAGGCTTGATCCCATACAAACTCTATGTCCTTCTTCATTAAATATGAGAATGGCTGACATCTTCCTGCCACATTTGAAATAAAACGGCGAATGTACACCAGCTTTCCTTACAAACTTTTTAATTATTTCAGTGTTGTTGGTGCTGACATATTTTAAATAGCTTTAACCTTCTCAGGATCAACGAAACTGAGAAATTTACCTGAAGATACCTCAAATGCACATTTAGCTGGATTCATCTTTTGCTGCTTCTTCTTGAGTCAACGGAAAACTGACGCCAAATGTTCACTGTGCTCCCGATGATCTCCCGACCTGATACCAAGTCATCCACATAACATTTTACATGTTTATGCATCATATCTTGAAAGATATTTCGCATCGCCTTTTGATATGTCGCTCCGGCATTTTTAAGACCGAATGACATAACCTTATAGCAATAAATTCCAAGCGGCGTTCTGAATGTTGTTACTTCTTCATCTTTCGGTGTCATTCTAATCTGATTATACCCTGCGTAGCCGTCCATGAAGGACATAATTGCATATTGAGTCGTACTATCAATCAGCAATTCTATTATTGGGAGAGAAAAATCATCCTTCGGATAGGCTTCATTCAGATCCCTGAAGTCAATGCACACTCTGATTTGTCCATTTTTCTTTTTCATCAGGACAATATTCGATATCTACTTGGGATATTTGACTTCTCTGATAAACCCAACTTTTATCAGCTTGTCAACCTCTTCTTCAATTAATGGGACTAAATCTAGATGGAACCGTCTTCCTTTTCTCTTTGGAGATACTTAATCAATGCATTGCTACAGATGGCTCTAAGCCTGACATCTCTGCATAAGTCCAAGCAAAGACATCTTTATTCTCTTTGAGAAGTTGGACATATTTCTCAGCTTCTTGTTCAGAAAGACCGATGCTGATAAATGTGTTCCTTGGCTCTTCTTTTGTGCCCAAGTTTATCTCTTGCAAACTGTCTATTGCTGGTTGCCCCCCGTCTTTTATCTGTCTCGGAGCCATTTCAGGATAATTAACTGTTTTGGAGTCCTCTTCTGGTATTCGTGCGGCTATAATCATATTCACCGATGACTCTATCCATAATCCTTGAAATTTTCTTCTCTTTTCCTGTCCAATCCCAAGAGGTATTTGGATTCCTTTCCCATGATTTAGCCCAGTGGGTTTTTCGCAATCAAAACCCATGTTTCTCGTGATTTTCTTACTTGCGGAACTATATTTTTCTAGTTTTTGTGGTGTCAATCTACCGCGATATACGTTATTCCTGATTTCTTCTCTGCGGCGTAAAATTCTATCGGCTCGAGGTGTCTTGTGCTAGCCCTGACTTGAAATCTTCTTGGAGCGGTTGAAAATGGTTTACACCTTTCAACATTCGGCAGCGGCACTGTATAGTTAGATTGCAAAAATTTTAGCCATTCTGGCGATAATAAG
The DNA here is from genome assembly GCA_030180095.1 of Magnolia changhungtana. Classification (NCBI taxonomy): domain Eukaryota; kingdom Viridiplantae; phylum Streptophyta; class Magnoliopsida; order Magnoliales; family Magnoliaceae; genus Magnolia; species Magnolia changhungtana. The sequence continues at coordinate 4,931,404 of JASAUF010000554.1, forward strand.
GTTAGTGGTGGTTGCCTGGGTTGTCTCAGACGCTTTGGTATAAAATAGAACTTCTTTACTTTTATAGTCCTAGAAGAATCTGCCCCTTTTTCTCTGATATCATCTACTTGAATATCTTTTAGGATTCTGTTTTCATCATTATCTCTTACTTCTTCAGCGAACCCTTTGTAATAGTTTGTGTCTGCAAAGAAAGACTCAGCCTTTGTATACGGTTTTGCATCTGCCATCACCTTATATTGTATTCCATTTCTGTAGTATTTGAAGCATTGGTGCAGCGTAGAGGGTATAATGTCATACTGATGTATCCATGGCCTTCCCAGGAGAAGATTGTACGTTGTCATGGCATTTATAACGTGGCACACAACATCAATTTTCAATTCTCCTATTTCTAATGTCATTGTAATCTTACCAAGTGCACGCTGCCCATCTTGGTTGAAGCCCTGTATCATCATTCCACTAGGGCGTAAATCAGAACGGCGATATCCCAGCTTGCTTATCATAGAGAGGGGCAGAAGGTTCACTGCAGACCCATTATCTATCATAATCCGTTTAACTTTCTTTCTGCGGATATGACCTTCTAACATTAATGGTCTGTTATGTTCTGCCTCACAGATCAAATCATCATCAGAGAATGAAACAATTGGTAGGCAATTTGCTTGTCCTTCGCGCTTTTCGTATCTCATCTTTGTCAGTAAAATCTCTCTAACATTATAATCAGATAATGCTTGGACTAAGCTCTGTCAGAACTCCTCTGATAACTTGAGTGCGTCGTAAATGCTCAATCATGCCGGTATGCCCTTCAAATGACTAACCACGTCATAAGTCACCCTTGCCGCTTCACTCCCCTTTTTATTTTCGTCACCATTGTTCTGTTTGTCAACGACTTCCTTTCTCATAATCCCTAGTTTCTGCTTCACAGGGCTTATTGTTTTCCTTCCCGATCGTAATGTGATAACTGCTACTTTTTTCGTCACCTTTGGTCTTCTTTTTCTTTTACCGCTCGGGCCTTTCCCTGAATCGTGAGCATGTTTGTTGTTGCTCTCATGCTCTTCTCTTTTCCTTTACCAATTACTATTTCATCCTTGTCTATCATTCGTTGTATTATACACTTCAACGTATAGCAATTCTTCATCGAATGTCCCACCAGACGATGATAGCAGCAGAAATCTCTTTCCCTGGTTTTTGTCACATCGTTTGGGTTTCGGTAATTGTATCGTGCCAGCTTTTAGCAGTTGTTTCATCATAAGAACTACATCTTCTTTCTCAAAATCGAACCCTTCATGAGAATCAAGCATTCAGAGTCTCTTTCCATTGTATTTATTTCTCGACTGGTTCCATCCTTCTTTTGTTCTGGCCTTTTGTCCCTCGAATCCCTTGCATCTTTGTTATTCTTATCACGGTCGACAGTATTCACACTCATCCTACTGGGTACCCTCCTAGTTGTCTCGTGGTGGAATGTTGGCATTTTACGAGTCATTAATTCCAAAGCATGAGCCTTGGTGGCTAGATCACGGAATGTTCTGATATCGACGTTGGTGAGTCCAAACGCGATTCCTGTTTTCATAGAATTCAAGCACATTTTGACCTATTCTTTTTCTTCTGGCAACTGTCTGCACGAGCCTCCCAATAGTTTCCACCTGTCTATGAACTTCTCTACTGGCTCATTTTCTCTCTGCCGTATGGAGGCCAATTCTGTAATGCTGACATCACGTTATGAGGAGAAGAAATTTGACATAAAGGCATCCTGCATTTGCTCCCAAGTTCGCATCGACCTTGGAGCCAGGCTGAAATACCACCGAAATGCTTTGTGTGTTAGTGATGATCCAAATAATCTTAAACAATACTACGGTATCATAGAAAAATTCCCCATGCTAGTAATGAAGTGCATCAGATGCTCTTCTAGCGAGCCTTCCCCAATGAACTTCTGAAAATCTAGATGCTTAAAGTTGGCCTGGAACAGAACATCCTCTACCTCCCTTGGATATGACGTATGATATCTGAAGTGGCTACTATTTTCGCGCTCCCTTTCTATTCTCACAGTTTCTTTAATGACTTGTCTTTTATCATCTTGCGTTATAGTTCTTATAGTGGGAACGGACCCTCGTGATCCTTCCCCTTGTGGATGATAGCCTTCGGGCCGATTTTCCTATCCATTCACCGTACCCATCATTGGTGGAGGCGCCATCTGAGCTACATTATGTGCCAGGGTTGCCAATGCCTCTCTGAGATGTCTGCATTCTTCTGTTAGCATTCTTTGTGCTTCCGCCATCTCATTGATGCGATCCTCTGCAGTCAGTATATTGTTTTGATTTGTCCTAGTCACATATACCGTAGCTTTATCACTCTTTGATGAAGCTGTAGTAGGAGTAGGGCTAGAATATGCAGACATAACAGGACTGAGAAAGAAGGGAGAAGATGGGGTTTCATTTGACTTCTCCACACTCTTGGAGTTATCGACCAGTTGGGATGATACGAACATCGGTGAAGTTATCTGGGGAGACAGAGATGTTGGTGGACTTGCCATTAATGCTTTGCCTTTTTGCGCTTTCGTCCATCTTACCCTCGGGGTGATTAAAGCTGGAAAATTACGGAAAGCCACCTGTGGAATTACTTGCTCAGGGTATATTACAGGTGGAGTGAGTTCAGGGTGCTTCTTGACTACATTACGTGTTATAGGCCTTTTAACTCTCAGCGAAGGCAGATTTGTTTGAGCATTTCTCGCGTTCTGTGCCCTTATCTTGTGGGACATTACAATAGTCTAGCCTCTGTCGTTATCCGATGATTGGGGTGAAACAGATACGACCCCAGCTGTTGCTTGAGTCATGTTAATTTTGTTTGTGGGAAACTGAGTCACGTATGCGGGAGCTTGATCCGGCATATATTCTATCACGAATCCGGTTGATGTAAAATGAAAGCTTATTTCTCTTGCAGGAATTGCCATTGATTGTAATTTGTAGTAGAATTTGGACACCTTCAATAGTGAAACACATCTATAATTAGTATTTAGAGAATAAGATGATCTACCTTAAAGATGAAGGGGAGGATGTTCCCATTGAGAGTCACCATTTTGGCGCCAGAAAGACGCCAAACTATGGTGAAAGTTCTTAATCATCTCTTTGTTAATGTTAAAATAAGATCGATGTCCCCAGCAGAGTCGTCATTTTGTTTCGACAAGAAAACAAAAGTATTTTCTTTAGGAACTGATCTTATTCAAACATAACAAGTAGAGTATTTAGAACAATCATCATATTTTATTAATGTTGAGTTCATTTACATCCTTTCTATATCCCTTGATTCTAAGGTAGATCATTTAGAATTGAAGAATTATTCTAAGTGCAATTGTCATGGTCCAATATGAAATTCGACAGCATTCCGGCGCTATTTCGGTCATCTCCTAGGTACTTAGGAGGAATTGTTGATTTGATCATCCAATCTTCATAAAGATAGAAATTTCGGCAGCACTCCGGCAGCCTCTTCAGTCTTCTCCCAATACTTAGGAGGAATGTTGAATTAATCAACTGACTTCTCTTTTCAAAGGAAGTTTGAAGACTCAACACCATTTCAACTCCTACATAAAGCTTGTTAGCTGACCTATTGCACAACCCGCGCAACCAGCAAATTGGTTGCGCGGTCCATGCAACAGACATCTTGGTTAGGCGATCGGCACAACTGATACAACTGGCTGCGCGGTTCGTGCAACTGATCATTGCCTCTCCCTGCTACCTTCAGTTGCTCTGCTCCAGTTTCTAGAATCTTTAATCCCCCAAATGAGAAGGGGGAGCGGGGTATTTATAGGCCCCGCACTCGTGCCAATCCTTGATTGCTTGTGTGACCCGCGCAACGGATTTTGTAACATCCCGGATTTTTGCCAACCTGAAATTAGACGTCCTTAGGCGATGGGTCAATCCTAACACAGGTTTAACTTCCCACAGGTTTAACTTCCCACAGGTTTAACTTCCCAAACGCTCAATTAAAGCCTCAAACCCCTTTTTAAACCATTTTCTTCACAAATCCCACCCTTCACTACCTTGTGCTTTCAATTTTTCAAAGCACTTTAGCCCTAGACACTAACTTAAACTAGCTAAGTAGTAAAACTTGGATCACTTTATATACAAACTACAAAGGCCTAAGTACCATCTCAGACAGAAATCTTACAGGACTAAATCCTTTAGAAATTAAGTGAGATTTAGCTAGTGTTAAACTAGAGTGCCTGTGAAATTAGCACCAATCGCTTTAAATATGTTCTGCAAGACTCAAAACTTGTAGAATCATTGACGCTAGGTTACCCTAAAACTTAGGATCAATCTCATTACCCGGCTGCTCACGGGAGCATCTCAAAACTTCGTATTAGGTCTAGACCGCACATCGAAAATCCGATTAACACGAAGTTAAGGAACTAGGACCGCCTCACTGGGCTTGACAACCACCTCAGAAATTAGGTCCAGCCGATGTCCCACGGCCATTCGCTTGAGTCCGGAGTGAGAGAGTGTGAAAAACACTATTCCCTTTATAAAATAAATATCTGGAATAGTGATCGGCACCATTCATTAAACAGCATCGGTATTAAGCAACAGGACCAGTCGAGAATCAGACTAAATTACACCCTCGGATTAAGAAAAATTTCAGGAACACTTACATGTGCTTGGAATTTTGGATCGTGGCCCACTGACCGTTGAACTGAAAGTGGTCCGCCACGTGCGATCTGGGAATCTGATCGAGTCGAAAATGTAATCCCACATAGATCAATGTGTGGTGAGCTTAAGTCTGACGTTTGGCTCAAGGGCGGCCATCAAAAATACTCTTTTGAGCTGGAACATCGCCGAAATGCGTATAATAGCAGTAACCCTTGAACCTAAGTCTATTTTGGGAAGGTTTTAGGCTATAAAAGGACCTTAAACCCTCTCCCATTCCAGCCATACGAATTTGAATTTGAGAGAGAGAAAAGTGAGAGAAAGTGAGGGAGATGTGGGAGGAACTCCCTGCTGCTGTTCCCTGCCGCTATTCGGGCTCCACCGCCTGATTCTCATCGCTTTCCCGGCGATTCCGGCGTCGTTTCTAGGTAAGAAACCCTAACCCTAACCTGTTTTAGGGTTGTTTAGGTTGTAGGTTATGAAATAGCTAACGTATTTCGTTCCATAGGTTGCCAAACTCCCGTATACGGAAGCTTAGCGAACCTATCAACTCCGTTATGATTCTACGACACAAGGTGCGGACTTTAGGTGTATAGGTTATAGTTTTCAACCTTTCAATGTCAGATAATGATAGATTCATGATCTGCATGCAATTGCACATGTACAAAGTGCTTTCCATTTTCAGTTTCGATTAGAATTGTAGAATTTGGAATTTCACATACTCTAGGTATTCGTATAAAATACCGTATACGTATTTTTTATGGAAATATGTTTGACATGTTTATTTGTCGTATGGATATATGACGTATGGATAAAATACTTATTTGGCGAAAGGATTCGCCTAAATACATGTTTACTAATAAACACTATGTATGTAGAAATACGGTATTGTAAGAAGTACCGTATACATGTATATTTTAGCGATGTGTTTGTCATGATTAATCATCGTATAAGTATATTATGTGCGTATAAAATAATTGCTTGGCGAAGGGAATCGCCGTAATACATGTTTGCTTGTATACAGTATGTATGTTGAAAATGCGTATTCTAGAAAATACTGTATACGTATAAATTTTGGAGATGCATTTATCATGATTATTTGCTGTAGTAATATATTATACATGGATAAAATACTCACTTGGCTAAAGGATAGCCCTAATACATGTTTTGCTAACATACACCATGTATGTTGTATTAGTGTATTCTAAGTGTTTGTGAAAATGACTGAATGAGTATAGAATCCTCATTCATGCTCGCCATGACTAATTGTCATGGATTCATGATTGTTGTATTGGCGATACCCTTTTGACAAAAGGATTTGCCCTAAATCACGCCACGGCCAATAGACACCATATATGCTAAAATGTGTGGCCCAAGTGTTTGTGGAAATGACTGAATGAATATGGAACTTGGATTCTTGCTTGCCATGACTATCCGTCGTGGGTGTACGCGTGTTATGATTGGGGCAACTCCCTAGTGAAAGGATTTGGCCTAATGCCTATGTGATCGACATATGTCATGTATGTTGATACATGTTTGTTTAAGTGTTTCTTGAAATGTCTGAATGAGTAGTAGTTAGCAAATTGTAATGTTTAAGGGTGTTGAGATATGATTCTCAACCTCTTTTAACTATGTGCATGATCTCCTTGGATTGTTGTGTGATTCGGAATTGAACATGTATAAACTCATACTTGTGTTGTGATTCATAACATGCTCAACTGCTTTATGATTATAACTATGTAATACATATGTTTAAATTTATATTTACGTTGTATAATCCGTCATGGGTGATGGGGGAGCGGAGCAACGAGTGCGTGCAACAGCCCCGGCAGCCCTAAACGGATAATACCATACCTTGATTGTATGAGTGGAATCTTGATCCATTACTGCTTTATCTATCTGCAAGTTATCATGTTTGGGGCTATGATTATAGTCCAGACAATCGGTACCAGAATTGAATTCGTGGCTGCGATTCATTTGCCACGTGAGATGTGTTCGACGAACCCGAATCGTACTTCGGTTGGCGATAGTGGTTGGCCACGCGAAGTGCTTATGCACTTCATGTCGTTCAACTTGTTGTGCGCTCGAGCTAGCCGAGCTCGTCAAGTAACCCGATCTATCTTATGTATGTTCACCATGTCTGGTCGCTACTGCCTGAACCTAAGGTACCAAACTTACCAGTGAAATCCCTTTTATCCATGGTACCTCGATCCGCTAAGACTCATGAGCTGGGCATGGTGGTATGGGACACCGTGGTCGAGCTGTTGGCCTACGCTGGGGCCCGTGCCTCCCCGTAGTGACCAGTGAGCAACCAGACTCGTGAGCTGATTATGGTGGTATGGGACACTATATTCGAGCTGTCGATACTTACGGTGAGAGCCGAGTACGGTGAGACCGTGCTCGTCTTGACGGCGACGAGTCCTCTGTAATATCTTCGAGTATACTCCAAGGTCTGTGATTGGCGACGAGTCTTTCACAAAGAATCGGAGTATGAGTTGAGCCGAGTACGGTGAGACCTGTATTCAAGCTGACGGCTAGTGATTGAGCCGAGTACGGTGAGACCTGTACTCGAGCTGACGGTCAGCAATTGAGTCGCATACGGTGAGATCTGTATCCGTGCTGATGGGTGACGAGCCCTTTGTGATGCCTTCGCTACGCCTCTCAAACCATAATATTGTATGAGATTAACTAGGACTGACGACCCTAGAATGGATCATGTTTGGGAATGATACAAGGGAGGTACCTTAGTTTCCCAATACTGTTGTTCGAAATGGACTAATAATAACTCGGTAATCATGATCATCATCGCACCACATGTGCTTAGTAGATGTGGCGCACTGAGGGAGTTAAGCATTCGCGAACGTAAGATGATGTCGCATGAGGGTGGTTTGGCAAGGGCATACAGCATCATGTCATTTTATTCTCGCACTTAATAAGAGTAGTTAGAATTGTTTGATTTGTACTGCTTTATCATTACTGCTTGATTGAATTGATAACATGTTAACCTATGCTTTACTGTTCCACTGAGTTGATCACTCACTCCCACGTTACGGGACGGTGTTGTACACACCAACCAGATTTGTTGAATTTCAGATGATGGCGATGCTTATGAAGCAGAGCCGGACTACTTCTATGGTGATGAGGAGGAGTTCTCCTATCATGTAACTCTCTGACGGGTCTCTGAAGACCTGGTACTACATTGACGGGGCTACGGTACTTGGGATAGAAGATATTACACTTACACATTAGGTATATTTTAGAACTGTACTTGTAATTGTTTAACCTGGTAACATTATCACACTCTGGAGACTCATTATAGTTTATATATTTTATCTATCTATCACAGTCTTCCGCTTGCAAATTCTTGTCTCGGAGTATGATATCTTTGTTTTGGCTTAATCTCACTCATGTTCAATGCATGAATACAGTCAACATTCAATCATCATTCATTTTGTTGCATAAGTGATGTTCTGGAACTCGGGAGTTGAGTTTATGCTCGACCCCCGATTTTCAGGGCGTTACAGATTTCTTGGTCTAGCGGCCCGCGGAATGTGTCATCTTGATTTCGCAATATGGTGAACCCGTCTTCCTACTTCCGCGACTCGCGCAATGGACCTTCTTGATTCTGTGACCCGCGCAATGTATTTTCTTTCCTCAACCCGCGCAACCGATCTCCGTGGTTCCGTGACCCGCGCAACCGATTTTCTTGGTTCCGCGACCCGCGGAACTAATGTTCTTTCCTGAACCTGTGCAATCGATCTCCTTGGTTCCGGGACCCGCGCAACTGATTTTCTTAGTTCCGCGACCCATGCAACGAATGTTCTTGGTAATATATTTTTTATGCTCCAACAGTCCATTTTCTCGATAATTGTTAGGTGTGACTTAATCATTTGAATGGACTTTCTAAGGTCATGTAATGCTTGTAAAGTATTGTGATTGAAGAGCTCTTGGTTTTGAATGTGTTTGAGAACTGGATCCTCTTGAGGTCTTTGCTAATTTGAAAATTGCGGAGAGACACCTTGAGGATTTTTGTTTGTATTGGTTATTTGACTATTCCTTCAACTAAAGTTGGGATGGTTCTTCCAACTAGTGTTGTATGTGTTTGAGATGGGGGTGCTGAGAGGTCATTGGTAGTTGTTTATGGAATTTAACTCCTCATGTAACAAATCCGACATACAACTTCAACATTCTCTTAAGTTTGACCGTCTCTACTTTCTTCAGTTTTATGGCCTCAATTTTTCTCATAAGGTTGGCCACCCTTGCACTCATGTTGTCTTCTTCCCGTAATACATAAATTTTACCTTTTTCTCTTGATTGATTTGGCATAGAAGTCAAGGTTTTTGAGGAGGTGTCCCATGACTGCACGTTTTCAGCGAGTGAGTCAAAATAATCCCATCCTTCATCAACCTCTTTATTCCTAAACTCTTTGTTGCACATCATCTCTATGAATTGTCGTGTGGGTGAAGTCAGTCCATAATAGAGAAAACTTATGACCCGCCATATTTCATATCCATGATGCGGGCAAGAGTTTAGAAGGTCTTTTAATCTCTCTCAACATTGGAAGGAGGTTTCTTCCTCTTTTTGGGAGAAGATCTTGCTTTAAGCTAACCGTAGTTGTAATTCCCTCTAACGAACAATTGTACTGTGTAGGTTACGTTTTTAAGTTTATACAAGTGGGGCCCATGGTTTAGCAATGAAGAGGTTGAGACGATGGGATCATGTGTAAGGCCCATGAACTAATTGTCTGGAATTTGACCACGTGGTACATGTGTGAAATTTATGTACGTACCTAATCAATTCGTGGTATGATTCAAACCAAACACCACTAACCCTTAGCGTCAGGATAGAGCGGTGTCTGGTTAAATGGTCGGAAGATCGATGGTCTATTCCACTAACTCTCGACTTCATTAATTAGATGATTTGTGGAGATTGGGATCTTTCTCCAATGAGTTCTTTTTTTTTTTCCTTGAAAACTCATAACTTTCTCCTCAAAGTGTTGGTCATGTGAACCGGGAAGAGCTTTTTAAGAAACTCCAAGGTCATCTCAGCCCAAGTCCTTATTGATATTGTTCGAAGGGCATATAACCATGACTTGGCCTTCTCTTTCAAAGAGAAAGGAAATAATTTTAGCCTCACAGTATCATCAGACACATTTGGGAAGTGCAAGGTCGCTACTATCTCATTGAACTATTTGAGATGTAAATATGGACTTTCATAATCAAACACATCAAAACTTCGGAAGTAATTGGATCACTCTTGGTTTAAAGTCCACGTTTCCAATATTGTGTGGAAACACTATGCTGGAAGGTGTACCTACCCTCACTGGTTGGAGATAGTCTTGCAATGTTCTTAGTGCAGGGGCATTATGCACCTCATTCTCATCTTGGTATTCCTCAACTAGTTAGTGAGGTTGATTTGCAGCCATCACTTCTATCAACTCATAGGATCTCAAGTGGTGTCTAATCCAGTGATGAATAGGGAATCCTTCGACCAATCCTCCTTCACTTAAGAGACGCAGACTGTTGTCACGTACCCACTTAGGCATGAACACTCTTAGCCCTCAAGTTCTAAAACTAAAACTAAATCTAAGAGGAAACTAAAAACTAAAACTAAATCTAAGAGGAAACTAAGTAATTTGAAAAGCGAGAAGGGTGGAAAGAAGTTATCGGATTGAGAGTGCTATATTAAATTTGTACAAAATAGAAAAACAAGTTAGTTTTAAAAACAACTTTAAGAAAAAGATAGCAGAAACTAATCCTAATCCTAACTAATTCCAATATTAATCAAGTTTAGAAAACGTAATCGAAGTCCCTGGCAATGGTGCAAAAAACTTGTTCACAACCCAAGTGCAGGGCTACGCTGTAGTAATAATCTCTGTAAGAATGAGGTCGAATCCACAAGGACTTACCTTATATGTATTCTGAATTAACTAGAATCTAAAATCTGAAAATTTAGAGAGAAAATTTTGTGAATTAAATCTATCAAAATAATGACAACTAGAGCGCTAAGGATCCACTTGTAGTTATTATGATTTTACTTGATTCAATAAAAGCACAATTGAATCAAAGTCATATTCTATCCAGTCGGATGATGGAGCAATTAAAACATAATGTGGGGTTGAACTTCATTGGCATAGTTCACACATGAAGCACCAATCTCATGATCGCAAGGAATTCATGCATCAACCATGCCCATAAACGATGCTAGATCACGAATTTTACAGATCACATGATTGCAAAATAGATAAGAAGATATTAAAAGCTTCCTGGGCATCTACTGTAATTTCAGTCATAATAAATCATAGAAAACTGAAAATATTCCTTCATTCAAACTAATAATCAATGGAAGTTCAACATAAATGTGAATCAAAGTAAAATAATCATCAAAATAAACTGTGAGCTTCACCTCTTAGCTCTAAGTAAGAGATTATCCAACCAAAGACATGATTAAGCTAAAACTCTTAAGAAAAACATGAAAAACTAACTAGAGAAGAAGATAGAGCTCCTTGGAAGATGTTACACCCTTTGCTCTACTCCTCTAACCCTAATTCTTGTTTAGAATCCTTCAAAAAAACCGAAATATATATAGGGCTTTGTTCGGCTGACTTCGCAAACCACCTCAAATTTATGCACTCTATGCACCTTCAATGTCATCATCTATTACACTTAAATGTCATTGAAGATATGAAACCCAGTTAGATTCTAATTTGGAAATTGTGCACTCTTTTACACTATGTAAGTTGTCGATGTCATCAAAAAGCTCCTCGATGTCATCAGAAATGGTCCAAAACTGTCCAGCAAGTTGAGTTTAAAAATCTTGAAATTCTCGATGTCATCGAACTGGCTTTGATGACATCGAACCTTGCCTTCCATGGAATCAAAAATTGCACCTTTTAGTCCAACAATGAAACATGATTTCCTCTGATTTTCCAATGTGATTGAGCCTCTTTCGATGTCATCGATAGTCAAATTACTTTCAATGGCATCAAAACACTTACTTTCAATGTCATCGAAATGCGTTCGATGTCATCGATAGTCTAATTCAGCAACTTCTAAATTCTTCACTTTGCAAACTCGATTCTCTCCCTTCTTCACTTAGTTTTCTTGGATCTTAGACTCTTGAAATCTTCTATCTCAGTCACCAAATATTCAATCCTTGTTTGGCAATTGTTGAGCATTAAATCCATGCTTTTAAGCATTCTTTTCACCTTATGATCTTGAAATCACCTCGCAATACAAACAAGCATAAATACATCGATTAAGCTCTATCATGTTCATAAAACCAAAGTATAAACAAGGGGAAATATGAAATATTTGACACTCAACAGCTATCCACACGGTCTAACTTGGGACCCACTTGAACTGCCTAAGGGAATGGATTGTGACCCCTAATTACCACAAATAAAGGTAGGGTCCACCTCCTTATCTCCCAAAATGATCACATTAAAAAGGCAGAGCAAAGAGATCTATACTACATATGGTGAGAATTTAATCATGCACTCACTAAATCAAATTCTTTGGGTCTTAAGAAGGTGAAAAACCACAATTAATGGAGAAAGATCAAGCTTTAAATCCTTTCCTTCATCTCTTTCTTTCCTCTTAGTCCATTCTGTTTGTTTCTCTTTTCCTCTCTCATTTTCTTTTATTTTTCCTTTATGTGGATGTTGGAAATTTGCTCCCATGCATTTTTGTCTTTATTTTTAGTGTTGATGGGAAAATTTTTACTAAATATAGTTGACTTATAGTAGCCACTATCCAATTTACTCAAAATCTCATAGTTGGATTGATCTTTTAGAATCTATGAAAGCTAGAGAATCCAATGACTTACTTAAAAGTGACTTCTGATTTGTGACTTGGGATTCCAAGTAAGGGACCTCAATTACATAGGGGGAAGGTGTTAGGTGCCCTATCTATCATATGAATGTACAGTCTCTACTTCATGTGGTTAATGATTTTCTATGGAATAAGATGATTATATTTTAAAGGTGGAAATACTGAAACTGGGGGCTAAGCATAGTCAAATTTATAATGTGATAGGATTTAAAATTTCGGTATGTCAGAGAGCATACGTTCGGAGAATGTTTAGAAAAGCAATGGGGTTAAGGGGAGATGTGATAATGCTAGAATGATTTGCAAAAGACTAAGCAACCACGAGTTTCTGATGTGATAAGATTTAGAATTTTGGCAAGTCACAAAGCATATGCTCGATAGAGCCTAGGGAAGCAAGGATGTTGATAAGGGAACAAATGATGTAATCAATGAAGTAAAATGATGTAATCAATGAAGTATGAATGCAAATGATGATGGCTCAATCTTTAGTTTGCCACCTGAGATGGGTTGGATGAACTAGGTGCACTCTTGTTTAAGACTTGTAGTCGAGGGGGGGGGGGGGGGTTGCTATGTAACACCCTAACCATCTTAATACCTAAGTACTGAGAGTTCTTGAGTGTTAACGTGAAATTTAATCTATGAGGAACATGTACTTGATACCAAACTAACTATGCTAACCTTTACATACATTCTCCAACGCGAATTTGACCACTGGGAATAGTCTCCAACTAGAGATCAAGTCATTTGACCGTTAGATCTTCTTGGATCACAAGATAACCCCATCACTTATAATCATGGCCCACTCGAGTTTTAGACCTGCCCCATCCTTTAGGCCAGGCCGTAACATGAGCTGATAAAACAAACAAATGGAATGGATCCGTAAGATCGTCGCTGTGGACCCCACTCCAGGTGGTGCGCGTACACAGCAGGGGTACACCTACACTGTACCAAACCAGGAAGATGGTCAAACTGGGTTTGACCCGTAAGAAACGAAGAAGGTTTCCTTCTTCCTGTTTTTCCCACTGCAAGGAATTTAAATGAATGACCACTGATATCGTCATGGCCCACCAACTTGGCCCATATGAATGATCTGAGTTGTCCATCTGAAGTGGTCAAGATCTCCGACCAAGACCCAGCAAGCCTCACCAGGAATGAATCAGAGAACGTCCCCACCCATCCGGACGTTCGGATCATCATAGCAAGACCAACTTGATGGGCCACCTAGAACTTAAATCAAAATCATCTCCTCCTTGGCCAAGATTTCATGACGAACCTAATAGAGGAAGTGGATTTCCCAGACATCCATGATCGTGGACCCCACCATTAACTCAAGTAGAGTCTTTCGTAACAGACATGAACGACGAGGAATTCAGATCGAACCCACATCTTTGCATGCTGGATGACCAATCTCTGGATCACAGTTTCGATCTCGACCATCGAAACCCTACTTCCACGAAGACAGATCGAAAAGATTGGATCGATGGCCACTCCATTTTCTATCATCATACAAGTTGTCTTTCTAACTTCCATTGCACAGGAAACAAAGCTGTGTAAATCCATATGCAAGGGGGCCTGCGAAAGGTTTCGTAGGAAGAGTCAAGAAGACTCACCCCACCACTATAAAAGGCAATACTCATCCAGCGTTTGGAAGAGCCACAACAAGAAGAGAGGAAAGAAAGAGAGAGAAAGGCAGCAACAGAGAAGGGAGCAGCCAGGAAGTTGAATGTCCTACAGATCGGTGACCCGCCGAGTCACCGTGTCCAGCTAAACAGGAGGTAAACCCCATGTTTAACCGTTTCCCTCCTTTTAGACTTCTTTCTTTCCCTCCATTCTAAACAATTGGATCTAAAATCCAGTGTAAACACATCAAACTCGACTAGAAAACCTGGTTGTGGACTCAGGACCGATCGGTTAGAGTTATACACTAACCGAAGAACTCCGTCCTACTAAGTTCACATCCAAACAAGTATATTGGTTAGACATACCCTAACCCAAATATCAAGTCAAATCATAGTACTCAACCATAATTAGGTAAGAAAGATTATGCAAAAAATCTAAACACTCAAGTTGTTAAACATTAGGTTAGAATTCAAATCCTACAGCATACACTCATGCTCAAGGAAGAAACAACATTAGAGGTGAGGGTTTTTATCCTTTAAGCTTACTTGATTTAAAGATGATATTATCTTGACATTTACATGCTTTCATGACACTGTGAAGTTCCCTTAAATTATTTAATTTATCAACATCCATTATTTATCCTTTGAAAATTTTGGGTATGACTTTAATTATGCGTATCTCTAATTATGTGGGGCGATGAATGCAAGCCTTGCCCTTGCCTTTACCAATTTATTGAGTTAACCCTTGCTACTCTTCTTTTTATTGAGTTGGCCATTGCCATTCTCCCTTTTGTCGAGTTAGCTGTTGCTACTCCCCATATTATTGAGTTGGTCATTGCCACTCACCTCTTTGTTGAGTTAGCTATTTCTACTCTCCTCTATATCTTGTTAGCCTTTTTCTATTTACCTTCAAGGCTTGGGCATGTGCCTTTATATTCCAAAACTCCCACAATTCAATTTACATTCTCTTTGATACAAGTGATGTGTTGAAGGTATCATAATTAGTGATTCAATTATTCTATCATGGATGTAATGCGCTTTGGGTAGAGACCCTCTTGGTCATTGTGTAATTCCATAGGTTTTTTGCTAGTAGTGCATAAATCGATGTAAGTGATTCGCAATGCGTGTTATGTTGAGGGTTAAATATTGCATATTATCCCCAATTTATATCTTAGTTTTATGAATATGATACTGCCTAATGTCCTATTTTACTCATGTTTGTGTTGCAAGGTGAATTTGAGAGCTTAGATTGAAAAAGGTGTTAAAAGCATGGATTTGACACTCAAAGATCACCAAGGCAAAGAATGGATCTTAGGAGAAAAAGATTGAAGATTTCAAGGTCCCAAGATTCAAGAAAACCAAGTGGAGAAGGAAAGAAGTCAAAAGAACAAGTGCAGTAGTCACATTGACTATGTCATCGATCACTGTTCGATGACATTGAAGAAACATTCAATGACATCAAATTTATGAAAGGAAATTAACTTGGTCACTAGACAAATTGAAGACATTCTTTAATGACTCGAGGACTTGGTCGATGACTCGAAGACCTGCTCGATGACATTAAATTTATTGAAGAAATTGAAATAACTTGCTGGACTATTTTGGACGCATTATCAATTCCTCGAACAATGCTCATTGACATCGAAGACACCTTCAATGACATCGAAGGTAGGTTCGATAACATAGAAGATTACACAGTCCAAATGAAGTTAGGCAGCTCGAAAAAGGCACATATAAAAAGCACATATAAAAGGCACATTCGATGACATCGAAAGCATTTCGATGTCATCGAACCACTTACGTATAGTTGCATAGAATTACGCTGAGTTCATAAATTTGAGGTGGTTTTTAGATTTTTCCAAGGAGGTGCGAAAGGAGGTGTTGCACAACTATAAATAAGAGTCCCCAGGGCATCCTTAGGCATTTATCTAGGGTTTGGAGGAGCAAAGCACAAGGGTAGAGAGACGTCGCCAAGCATTTTTCTTCTTTCTTCTTCAGTTTTTCATGCCTTCTTTTAGGGTTTTAGATCCAATCATGCCTATGGTTGGTTAAACCTCTTAGCTAGGGCTAAGAGGTAAAGCTGGTAACGTGATGGGATGTTTCTATTGCTTTAATTCATGTTTATGTTGAACTTACTTTGATTCTAGTTTGATATTTAGGGAATACTTTCAATTTTAGTGGTTTATTGTGACTCAAATTATAATAGATCTGCAATAGCTTTGAGTATCTTCTTTCCATGCATTGAGATTACGAAGTTAATAAATCCTGTTGCTCACCATCATCCCTTGGGCATGGTTGGGTGATGGAATCCATTCTAACCTTCATAATTCTCCTATGTTTGATTGTGAAATTGGTATAGCCTATTTTTGTCATTGTCTCCTGGGCATGGTTAAGTGAAGAAATCATTTCCTGTGAGACCCGTATCCTAGTCCATAACATTCCGTAGACTTCTGCGGTCCTCCTAGTCGAATTCGGCAACCTGCAACTTGTAATCGGCATTTGTGCGCATCCCTGAGTCATACCCTGTCAATCTGAGTCGCTCAACCTGAGACTTACCCCCTTGTGACTGCGTCATCATCGTGGTTTCGACGCGGTGTCTTGCGCGCTGAGGCGATACCTAGGCCAGGAGATGTGGGCCCGTGTTCAATTTGAGGAAAACACTGCGCTTTACAAAACCCAAGAGAATTTCTATCAAACTAATCAAGAACACATCCCATCATGTCAAGTACAAGAGCAACCCCAAAGTCAACTCTCTCTCTTATAACCCATACATGTCAAGTACACACCCATCACTTCCCATCACTCCATCACTCACTCACACCCATCCCTCTCTCTCTCTCTCTCTCTCTCTCTCTCTCTCTCTCTCATTTTCTCCATTTTTAAGCAAGCAACCCACCATCCAAGCTAGCTCCATGGGAGAGAAGCTAGGTGTGGCCCACCTTTCTACCACCTAATCCCACCATTCAAAGTCCATCTCGACCTTTGAATCGTACCCCTTGGAGCTCTAGATCTCATTGGCGGAAGAAGGAAGAGGAGATCGACAGTGGGTGATCTTGTATTTACCTTTTTGTGATTTAAGGGCCCACATTGGTGGGACCCATCTTGATGTATGCATTGTATAGGGAGGGCCAATAGTGGCTGGGTCCCTCCCCTTCTCACGTCTCTCTCTCTCTCTCTCTGGTGATGATGTGGCCCACTTGATCAGTAAATCCATGCCATCCAACCATCCATCTGGATGTGCTGGGTTGGGCCAACCCGGATGTATGGGTTTTATCAACTCCGTCCATCCATTAGACGTGGACCTCACCATGACAGCGTATGGGGCCCACCTTGTGTTAACGTGTTACTCCCACATCGTCCAGTAGAGGACGGTGCTGGGGCACCTTGATGTAAGTGTTTTATCAACGTTGTCCATCAGGGGCCACGTGTATGTGGGACCCACTGATGTATGGGTTTTATCCACATCGTCCATTACACGGACGTGGGCTACCTTGATGCATATTCCATATATCCCTGTCATCCATCTGTCCACTGTGTGTGACCCACACGTGATGCATGTGTTTTGCATCCAGGTCGTCCGTCTAGGCCTGGATGCTCGATGCTGGACTGGAGCCCCTTATATATAATATAATATAACATAATAATATAATATTATATTATGGTGGACCCCACGTGGGACCCACCTAGATTGAATCGGATTGGCTGGTGCATCCCACACCAGCTATATAGCTACTGAGGACGTCACCTAATCCTGTGGGACCCACCTGATGCATGGATTTCATCCACGCCATCCGTCCGTTTAGATGGAGCCCACCGTGATGTATTCACCTTACATCCACACCGTCCAGATTGCCACACGGTGATGTATGGGTCTTATCCACACCATCCAGATGGCTAGACGGTGGGACCCACTCCATCATATATGTTTTACACCCCACACCGTCCATCTATTTCACATCCTGACCATCCAGCTGATGGACGGTGGGCCAGCACCCGCAGCTGGTAGCTGCTGTAGTTAATGTCAGTATAGTTTTGTGGGTTCCCCAGTGACGTCAGTATAGTTTTGTGGGCCCCACGTATGGGGCATGTGTTGTATCCACAATGTCCATCTAATTTGGAAATATCATTTTAAGGTATGAGCCTAATACGAGGCAGGTCCAAATCTGGTGGGCCACGTGGACGGTGGTAACCCACCGTTGATATATGTATTGTATGTCCACGCCATCCATCTGATGGGCCCCACCTTGATGTATGTGTTATATCTAAATCGTCCGTCCATTTTGCTGGTGGGCCACACGTGTGGACTTCGCCATGAGGTATGGGTTTTATCCAAGCCATCCCACTGTAGGACCCCACCTTGATGCATGTATCATATTCGCATCGTCCATCTGTGCTAGACACACGTGATTTACGTGTTCCATCCACCACCATCCACGGGGATGGTGGGGCCCTGGCTTGATGTATGTATTATATTTACTCCGTCCATCTATGCTGGGCAGCTTGGACGGTGCTGTGCTGCCCCACTACAATACATTTGTTCATCAAGGAATCCACACAGTGGAGTTCACACAAAGGAATCCGCACAATGACTACATGGCATGTTCACACGTGTGAGAAGACTATAAATACCCCCTGACCCCTCAGTAGGAGGTCATTAGCAACCAATCCAGGGGAAGAAGAAGATTTTGAGAAGAGATAGAGGTAGAGTCCGCATTCATTTTGCGGGACTGGTGTTGTGCGGCGCACAACACTATTGATGCACAACGCTATTGGCGCACAACAAATGCGAGTGCACAACACTGTCGAGCGCACAACACTAACGAACGTGCAACAAGCTAAGCACACAATAGGGCGGGCGCACTACACTGCCATCAAGCGCACAACAGCCCAAGTGCACGATAATACTTAGCGCACAGTAGTGTTCAGTGCACAACAGTCTTTAACATACAGTGTTTCCAGCACATATTGTCTTAGTGCATGATACCTTTATTTGTTTTCTATTACAAGTCATGAACATTCTGTTTTAGAATCAAAGGAAAGAAAAAAAAAGATGTAAAGAGCTTGGAATGAAATAATAATGTGATTATCTTCTTTATCTTCTTTTGTCTATCATTAAGTGAATGAAATCCCCAAATGGAATGCATTCGTTTCTTATTCGAAACACCGAACTAGATGTCGGGCCGGCCTAACTTGAGTGTATTTTTACTTAAATGATGTTCATTATAATGTTATGTGAAATACACTAACATAAGGTCAATCTAAGGTTATACCACCGGATGGTTAACTCATATGAAGTGTTCCGATCTTCGAACCATGTACTTTTATGCTTGAAGATGTTGAGTCTTCCTTGAGATGCTTGATTGAGTTGTCTCACATATCTTCATGAGTTGTCGAAGAATATCTTCATGAGTGCTTGTTCTCCTCATAGGAATACGAAATATGACAATCCTAGTTGTCCTTAAGCATAAGCACTAGCAATCTCCCCCTTTGTCAATTTTGTGACAAAACACACTCCTGCAAATATTCAACTCATCACAACATATTACATCATCTCGATTGACTCATCATAGTCATATGATCTATGGTTTAAAGGAATATCTGTACACCACCAGTGATATCATATCTTAGATCTTAATACTCCCCCACAAAACAAATATTCATAACTCCCCTTGAGCACTTACCACGTAGAATATATATCCATACAATCCAATCACATGCAAAAATATGATCATAAGATTCATGTATGTGAGTGCAGGTGCTCAAAATCAAAGTGTGAGAGTTGTGCTTGTGCTCATATTCATATTATCCATAGCTTTTCTCCCCCTTTTTTTTGTCAGAAGTTGACAAAGGAAGAAATAAATAAATAAAGTATTCAACCAAATAATCAAGGATAATAGCATACAACATAAGGATAGAAAGTCATTTAAACGTTAGATATAAAACTCTAACTAAATCGATGAAAGTACTTTTTCATGTACTTCATTTGTTGTTTTTTAGTCTAAAGTAATGATTCTTAAGATACATGTAGAGCGTCCACCTTCTTCTTTAAATTCTCCAACCTCTCAGAGAATTGTGAAGGCTGGAAGTATGAATAATTTATATTAGCAGATTCTTCCAGGTCAGAAAATATGTTGTCCATGTTGACATCTTCTTCCTGATTGCCTCACTGCTCAGGTCTTAAATCAAGCTTCATCATGTTCAAGTTTGCATTACCAAATGGAAGCTTGGATTCATGTGCTTCTATCATAGGAATTTCGACTTTGAACTATAAAGCAAGAGAAGTCATAAGAAATGCAAAGGGAATAAAACCATGACGAGGATGGAGACGATACTGAATGATCAAATAAGATATCAACGAAGGAAGATAAATGCGAATACCAGATACAATAGAGTGTAAAATACACATCATGTAGGGAGTAGATCAGTCTTATTCCCTGCCCTATGATAGACATTAGAAGCGAAGATGCGATGAAGAACGCAGTATTTTGGAAGTAAATTGAAAGTAGGGAGAAAGTTACTGGTTCGCCATTAGGCATCAAAACCACATAACACCTTGGTAATGGTCTTTCTTTCTGAATGATACATATCTTCAAAAAGAGTAGGAATAAGAACTCCATCTTCTGCCATATCAATATCCATAACGGACGATAAGATGGAGGGTGTGATAGTGACAGTGTCTTCCAAAAATTGAACATTAAATGTTAACGGCTTGGAAGAAACTTCACTTATGGATGCATACATCCCTTGGGCAATCGACCGGTAAGTTGCTCCTCCCCAACTAAAAATTTTCTCCCATCCTACCTCGGAGAGAATTTCAACCAGACCATATTTAGCAATGTGATTAACATTTACAGGTCGCTCAATAATTATACTCTGAGTACGGAAATCCCGTACATTCTTCGAGTCATCGTCTGGTGTGAGAATGGTGCACATAATTGGAGTAGCGATGCGGGATGAGGAACTGGACAAAGGACGACGAACGGTACGCTTAGTCTGATGTTCCATGGAAAAAATGACTAAAGAATAGTAAGGAATAGCAAAGAAATTGATGAGTTTGATTAGATCAGATTTTTTAGCAAAGTCCACCAAAAAGAATGATCTAGATTCAAGCAAAATGATGGATTCACAAATAAATCACTACTAAGAACTAAATCTAGAAGAAAATTACAAATAAACCACTTACAAGGAGGATAGGACGATGGGTCGGCCGAAGGAAGCACCGACGAGCCGAGGAAGATGAAGTGGAAATGAGGCATTTGGGGTTTTTCCCCCCTTTTGCCCAAATTGTGCTCAATTCGACTAGCCCGAGTATGGTGCTTAGCTGACCGAACAGGTCGGTTAGCTATGGGCTGGCCGAAAGAACCCCAAAAAAATATTTATTTATTAATTTCTTTTATATTTTTCCTTTCAATGCAAAATAAAATAAAATGCAATAAAGGATGGTTAATCAAGTAATACAGCATAATCCAATGTCATTTTTCAAATTGGAAAATCTTACACCGTATAATGGTTTTATTAGAATATCTACATGCTGTTTCTCAGTATTGATGTATTCAAGCATGACAGTCTTACTTTTAACTAATTCTCGAATATAATGATATTGAATGTCGATGTGTTTTGTTCGAGAATGTTGAATAAGATTTTTGGATATGTTTATGGCATTGGTATTGTTGCAGTATAAATTCATGGTATCTTGATCAATACCATAGTCTTCTAACATATGTTTCATCCACATTAATTGCGTGCACGTATTCCCTACCGCAATATACTCAGCTTTAACAATGGATAATGATACTGATTTTACTTCTTGCTCATCCAAGAGACGACAAATTCCAATGTAAAAGCATCCACCACTTGTGGATTTTCTATCATGGACATTACCAACCCAATTATCATCAGTATGTCCAACAATCTATAATGATGTATCATGAGGATACCATAAGCCCAAATTAGTCGTGCTAGCAACATATCTGATTATTCTTTTAACTACAGATAAATGAGATTCTTTAGGTTTAGATTGATATCTAGCACATATGCCTACGCTGAAGGAAATATCAGGTCTACTAACAATTAAATATAATAAACTACCAATCATGCTGCGGTAAAGATGCAGGTCAACACTTTTACCTAAGTGATCTTTAGATAGTTTGAGTGTTGTAGCCATGGGTGTTTGAAGCTTTTTCGCATTTTCAAAGCCAAATTTCTTAAAAAGATTCATCACATATTTGGTTTGAGAGATAAATATCCCATCCTTAAGTTGTTTCACTTGGAGACCAAGTAAATAATTCAGCTCACCAACCATACTCATTTCAAATTCCAATTTCATCGAATATGCAAACTTAGAGGAAATGTTAGTATTCGTTGATCCATAGATAATATCATCTATATATATTCGAACAATCAACATATCATCATTATATTTTTTTAATAAACAGGGTTTTATTAACACTTCCCAATTTATACTTTTGACTAAAAAGAAATTTAGTTAGTTATACATACCATGCTCTTGGAGCTTGTGTTAAGCCATACAGAGCCGTTTTAAGACGGTATAAATTGTTAGGAAGTTTAGGATCTTCAAACCCTTTAGGTTGTTCTACATAAACTTCCTCATTTAAGTCACTGTTCAATAAGGTACTCTTAACATCCATTTGGTATATTTTCAAAAAATTTTGACATGTGATGGAAATAAATAACCTAATGGATTCAAGTCAAGCAACTGGAGCAAATGTCTCATCATAGTCAATTCCTTCAATTTGAGTGTACCCTTGTACAACCAATCGTGCTTTCTTTCTTATAATATTACCAAATTCATCAAATTTATTTTTGAAGATCCATTTAGTTCCAATCACATATTTGTTAAATGGTCAAGGAACTAGATACCAAACATTGTTTCTGATAAACCGATTTAATTCATCTTGCATAGCCAAAATCTAATTTTCAATAGCAAGGGCTCCACTTACATTAGTCAGTTTTATCTGGGAACTGAAGCACACATGATTACATATGTTTTCTAATTGTCTTCTGGTCTGTTGTAACACCCCGAAAATCGGCACCCGAGTACAGAGACCCGATCTCGAGTTTCCCGGTGTTAACCAAATAAAATGCATGTGTGACCTCGTTCATATTCACATTCATTTTTCACACGAGCAATCAGAGTAGCGCAATTCAAATTAGCGGACCCAAAGCAAGGTAAAGATTATAAAGCTAAATAAATATGGGGCTAATAGTAACAATATAATTAAAATATGATGTCCGCCCAAATGAGGATTATACAAGACACAATATACATACATAAAATGATTAAAGTGCAAGTTTTCGGTTTGGTCCAATCCTCAAAACCACGACATCTGTGGTACAAGCCACCTTAACCCTATCCGTCTAAAATCTCGATAGTACTTGCATTAATAATATTACCTTGTTGGTGTTTTAAAACACCATCTCAGAGTGGGAGTGAGTGATCAACTCAGTGGTTTCCATTAGCAATAAGTTACACATATTATCAATTCCATAGGCATAATTAATGAAAACCATTCAGCACACAATTCCTAGATACTCTTATTAATATACATGCATGTTATTGTGATACGATGCATGTCCTCACCATCTAACACTCCCTCGAGCAACACCATCTTATGTTCGCAATACGCAACACTCCTTTAGTGCGACCTCGACTGCCGAGTCGCCAACCCATGCTAACGCAATGCCATGATTATTCATGTTAGCCGAGTATTTAATTAAGTCCGTTTATCTAGCAAGATTGGGGAAGCTGAAACACCTCCATTTAATCAATGTCCTTATCCAGATCACTTGGCCCAGGGCGGCCGTAGTGGCTCTAAGCTTGCAATCCATAATCCAAATTTAGGTATCACCCATTTATCTCATAGATTAATAAGTCCAATGGTAAGTCATGATACCCAAAGGTATGAGGATTAACTCGGTATGGGTCGTCACCCAAACACCAAGTATAATCACTCAGTTCCGAGGTGCGGGCTTATCACATAACCAAATCACTATAAGGAAAATGGCTCGTCACCTAATTCTATTCATGCTCCGGTCGGTCGAATGGTACTCTAGCACGGAACCATCGGCGGGGTAATTTGACGGGGGACACTCGAACAAGGACTTATCACCTCCTGTGCTCACTGGTCACTATGGGGAGGCTCGTCACCCTAATGTAAGTTGATAGTACGGACACAATGTCTTATTCCACCATGCCCGACTCTTGAGACTTGGTTACTCACTAGTCACTACGGGGAGGTTAGTCACCCCTAAGGGTGTACACGAACCGAGCTAGCTTGGTTATCTCACTTGACTCGACTCAAAAAAGCTCGATTCGACTCGGTACGAAGCTGAGTTCGAGCCGAGTCGATCTAATTTTTTGAGCTCGAAAATGAGTTCAAGCCAAGTTCGAGCAGGCCCCAGCTCGACTCAACTCGAATTGAATCCAGGTTGGTAACTTGGTTTGGCTGGTGGATTGTCTTAATGTTGCTTACCAACTATTTGAAAAAATGATCGAGCTATTGATCATTTTACCTCATCAATAATCCACCCGAAAAGCTCAAATAATCCAACCATTGATGTTGCTCACCAACTATTTGAAAAAATGACTTAACGAAATGTGGTTGTGGAAAAAAAGGTTTGGCTGGTGGCAAGGAAGGTTTGGTCGGTGGCAAGCAAGGTATGTACGTTAAACAAATACCTTTTTTCTCTTTTTTTTGTATGTTACTTAGAAGGTGTTTGATAAAACGCCTATAAAACCATTGCCTCTATTTGTAAAACAGTGGGATTTTGAAGTTGTAGTTCTGGTGTTTGTGGAAATGCCTCAATGGCAAACTCGGCCCGAGCTGCTGATTGATCCGAGCCGAGTTGGCCATTCAGGCTCGAGGACCAAGCTGAGCTAAGTTTGAGCTGAGGTTAGCCAGTGTTCGAGCCGAGCCGAGCCGAGGCTAGCTCGACTCAGTTCGACTCGATGTACACCCTTAGTCACCCCAGCGTAGACTGACAGCTCGAACACGGTATCCCATTCCACCATGCCCAGCTCATGAGTCTTGGTGGGATCGTATCACTAACAATATATGTAGGCCTCTCAAAGATATGGGGTACTTCAGATTTAGGTAAGCGTGACCATACATAGTGTACATACATGGTTGGCCAACTAGTGGACTAATTCGGCTGACTTAAGCAAACTACGATGCAACCAGCACTGGGTGCAAGCATCTCGTGTTGTCCAACTAATGTCGGTTATCCGTCTTTGGCCTGAATAGGTCGGATTGGCCCAAGGCAACCGATCTAGTAAGGCTGCCCTTGCGAATCTTTCTAATTTTGTTGGCTAACCCAATTACCGTTAAACTAAAATTATATAGCATGCCACAAACAGTTACACTCAAGAATAAGCAACCAAATTCATCAGTACCTTGGGATATTTTAGCTAATATGGGTAAACAAAACGCATGTAAGTGCACTGGTTAGCAAGCATTCATCTATATAGTATCTCAATCATCAATCGACATTGATTAACACATATACATCCACGTGCAACCAATAGTAACTAACACTTGTTAACATGCATCTGTCTACGCACTGCACAATCATAAATCGACACTAATTATCATGCATAGGCCCATTTATTACCCAAATCAATAATCAACACTGGTTAGCATGCATCCGTCTACATATTCACAAATCAACACAAACTATCATACACTCATCTATTCACTTCATAAACCATTAATTGTGGCATGAGTTTGATAATTGGCAACCTAAGGGTAATGGTCCGCACTTAGAAGTGGTGCGTCGATTTTTAGTATCACCCCTAGGTTAGGGTCCATTGATTAGCGTGTTAGTGCCCTCTCTCTTGTTGCACGACTATTTCTTTTTTGGGGCCCACTTCCGAAGGAGAAAGATATCCATATGATAGTTTTATGTATAGGAATAAAAACTAAAATTCAGTTCTCATTAATCATGCATGCACAAGAATTTGTAAAGGCCCAAACATGAGTGCTTGGGAGAGATGCGAAGAAAAACTATGCAGGAATGACCCTTGGCCATTTTTGGGCGTGTCTCATGATCAGGTGGAGCCACTTTTTAGCATTTCATTAGGTTCCTTTAGTATCCTTATGTGTGGTCTTCAAAATATAAATAGTGTGGTTCACTGGATTTACACATATGAGTTTTGGCATAAGGCCAAACATAAGTATTTCAATTTTTCTGGGGAGGATTTTGTGCACAACTACGCCTGATCCTATTTGAGATTCACTCCCTAATTAGATGGGGTCCATTACTTTCAAAGGAAAAAAGAGAATTTGGTAGAGTTATATATGTACTTCAAAACCCATAATGTAACCTTACTTAATCATGCATATACAATTTTTTGTGAAGACTCAAACTTGGGTGTTTGGAAGAAATATGCAGGAAACACGATGCTGAATTAGTTTTAGCCCGATTTTGAGTATGTCCCATGATCACAAGGGACCACCTTTCAGTGTGCCGTGACGTGACCTTGGTAGTACTATATATGTACTTCAAAAAGTATAAGCTGGGACCAACTAGTTGTGCACACATAATATTTGGTATAGGGCCAAACATATGTATTTTAATTTTTTACACAGAATTTTTTGCACATCTGTGCCTTACCTCATTTTGAGATCCACTCCTAGATCATGCGAGGTATTATTTTGCCTAAGTAAAATATAATTTCTCTATACATTAGTATAACTTAAAGGTTCCAAGTGGTGGCCTACTCATATCTTGTGTGTGGGGTCCACTACAGAGTCCCAAAGTTGGTACAAAACACAAAAATAATCAAACGGTTTTCAGCAATGGGGTCTATCACAACTTAGGGCCCAATTTCCAAACACTGAGAGATCATTCCAGACAAAATAGTGGGACATCCCATCTCACTGATATGAGAATTAAACATCCCCCATAGTGGTACCCTTAACTATAGAGCGTGGGGCCCACTACAAGGTCTCAAAGAGGCCTACATACAATACAGTTGAATACTTAAAAAATTTTCAGCAAACAGAGAGTGTAAAGGAAATGAAATATATCCAATGGAAAGTGTGGCCCACACGCTAGAAAACCATAAATAAGATACAAAAAACAATGAACATGGGTTTCCAGATTGGATGAACTAATAAAATGTATAAATCACAAGTGGTCCCACACCCAAGTAGGTTAATAATAGGGCTATGCATGAGTCGAGCTAGCTTGACAAACTCGCTCGACTCGGCTCGAGTTAGCTCAGATTGACTCGATTTGAATATCTGATTCGCGTTGAGTCAAGCTATTTTTGTGAAGCTAGAGTTGAGTTCGAGCCGAGTTCGAGCATGGGTCATTTCAACTCGACTCGACCCGAAGCTTGAACTCGAGCTCGACTCGACTCAATTAATAAATATAAAATTTTTAATATTATATATATATATTAAATATATTATATATATTTAATATATACACTTAACTTAAGTTTAAGTTTTGTTTTAACAAGCAAATATAAAAAAACCCTAGCTAACTTGACTGGCCT
This sequence comes from Magnolia changhungtana, assembly GCA_030180095.1. Taxonomy (NCBI): domain Eukaryota; kingdom Viridiplantae; phylum Streptophyta; class Magnoliopsida; order Magnoliales; family Magnoliaceae; genus Magnolia; species Magnolia changhungtana. The sequence goes on from JASAUF010000554.1 coordinate 4,959,005, forward strand.
TGCTTTTGGGGCTTTCCCTTTCTTCTCCACTTTCTCTCTACTACCCTACCCCACCCAGCCATTGCCTGCACACCCTCCCGACCAACATCTAGCCATTCACTGGACCTCCAGGGCTCCCAACACGCTGCCTACACGCTCGCACAGACTCGTCTCCACCGAATCTCTCTTTCTGTAAGGCCTATATCTTAGTCTGTACCATTCCTTAGACCCCCGCGATCCTCCCCATCGAATTTTACAACATGCAACCTATAGTCGGCATTTACACTCAACCCTGAGTCGCGACCTGTCAACCTGAGTCGACTCAACATGAGACTTGTACCTTTGTGACCGTACCGTCGCTGTGATTCCAACACCGCATCTCACGTGCCGATGAGATACCCAAGCCAGGAGTTGTGGGCTCGCATATATTTCGAGGAAACTGTAACGTCCAAGAAAAAATTGTACAAAGACCCGAGTTCAACCTCAGGCAGAATGACCCAAGGACAGCGACCTGTCGTATAATTTAGATAGGATTTAGTTAAGTACTAAATAACCAGTGGATTAAGCTTGGGCCACCATTTTCAAAAATGGGAAGGTCTAGAACAAGGAATACCACTAACTCAGTGTCATCTTAAGACCTAGGAGAAATCTCAAGGGCCTGTCACTCTCGGGAGTGCATTGAAACTCGTTAACAGACCTAGACCGCACATCAAGGGTCCAATGACTGTGAAATTATAGGAAGATGTCCATCCTGCTAGGCTTGACAACCATCGCGGGAATTAAGCCCAGATATTATCCAGAAATGCCCAACTTGAGCTATGAGTGAAGTGCATGGGAAACGCGAATATCCTTAGAAAATGAACTGAAACTTAAGTGAATTGGGCCGTTCGTTCTTACACGAAGTTGAGCATTTCTGACCGTTAGTTTGTGACCAAACTTCACCCATGGGAAAAGAAAATTTCCCTACACATATTTGTATAACCGTGGCCCCGATTGAACGCGTACGACCGCTGATCTAACACCAGCTCTCCACGATCAATCGGCTTATCCGATCACACCGAAATCGTGTCCTAGCATGGATCCATTGTCAGGGAGTGTACCCTATGACGTAGAGGAGTCGTGGGCCTCCCTATGAGCCCTGTTCGTAAAAAATAGCTGCCCCCGAGGTATAAACAATGTATAAAGTGGCCCTAGGGTCATTTGCATCACAACTAGGCCTATAAATAACCCTCATTTCACTCTCTCTCTCTCTCTCTCTCTCTCCCATATAGGAATTTTACAAAACCTTAAGGGAGAGAGGAGAAAAAAGGGGAAAAGAGCTAAGAGAGTGGAAGGACTATGGGAGATCGGTGCAAAAACCTTCTTCCATGAATCCACACGCCAAATCACCACCCCGTTGCCCTACCAAATCTCTTTCACCTATGATTTTGGGTAAGAAATACTAACCCTAATATCAAGGTAGACTCCAGGATAACTTTTGTTAACATAACTAACTAGTTTCACCATTTAGGTGCCTGACGTTCCATTTTTGAAAACGTAGAATTTGGATCGAGTCCAAGTCGAGCATTCTAACAAAAAGTGCAGACTATAAACGCTTAGGTTGCGGTTTATCAATGCTTTCATGATAGCTAATGATTTATGTCTGTCTTGATTACTGTTGTGTTGTCTTAAATGCGTTGATTTCTAGAGGAAATATACCTATGAACTGTGATAAATAAATTATGCATCCTATGTGTTTATTGAAATGTTTGAATGAACAATAGAAAGTGATTAGGGCTTGCTATGATTTCTAATCTAGGCTTTATCATTGTAATATGTATATGGATTTCCCTGTCTAAAGAATTGAGAAAACATGTGTTATAACTAATGTAGTCTATGTGATTGATAAATTCTCTAAATGAGAAAACTGTTGATGATTTGTATTTACTATAAGTATTAGGATAGGATTCCCTGTTGTTGTATGCATATGTATGTTTTCCTCTATGAAATTAATTGATAAATGCAAGTTATATTTGACATGTTCTATGTGTTTGATGAAATGCCCAAATGACAATCCCCTTGAATTGTTTTGTTGAATGTTGGGGTGGATATCCCACGTGGTTGTAGCAGCATTTGGATAGGATTGGGGCTACAAATGTAGCCCGGGAAATCGGTAAAAGTCCCTATTCGAGTGGCCAAATTAGTCTCGCCACCTTGGGTAAACTCGACGAATCTGAGTTGCACGATGATTATCGACAGTGGCTAGGCCACGAGGGGTGCTTACGTGCTCCATGTTGATTAAGTTAGCGTGCGCTTGTACCAATTGAGCTTGCCTAATGAACCGATTAACCTATTATGTGTTCACCATGTATGGATGCGACTGCTTGAACCTAAGGGACCCCTCACCAATGTAAAGACCCGCTTTAACCATGGTACCACGATTCGCTAAGACTCAAGAACCCGGCATGGTGGAATCGGACACCATGTCCGAGCTGTCGACCTACGCTGGGGTGACGATCCACCCCATAGTGACCAGTGAGCAACTAAGACTCATGAGCTGAGCATGGTGGGATGGGACATCGTGTTCGCATTGTTGGCCTATGTTGGGGTGACGAGCCTCTCGTAGTGACCGCGAACACCACTTCTTACAACTTGCCTATCGTATGCGTTTGACTAGGAGTGACGAACCTATAACTTTCCTATTGTATGTATTTAACTAGGGGTGACAAACCTAGACGAATCCAAAACACAGGAGTAAGACCACTACGGTTGTCCAATGCCAAGTGTTCGATTTGGGTCAATGATATAAAGGGAGGTACCCTAGTTTCCCAAACTTACTATATGAATAAGCTTAATTAATTACTTGGGTAACATGACCATTCATTGCACTGCATTCGTTAGGATGTGCTTAAAAGGTGTTGGAGTCGCACTGTTTTGAGGAAGTGTTGTCATATGCGAAATAGGTTATCGGAGTCGCTTGTGAGGGAGCTTTGATGTGAGGGCATGCATCATTACTTGCACTCCATTTTCTGCATTAAAAAGAGTAGTTAGGAAGTGATTCTTATGATTGCCTTATCATTATTGCTTTGACTGACTTGATAACATGTGTAACTTTTTCCTTATAGAACCACTGAGTTGATCACTCACTCCCACTCTAGGACGGTATTTTAAAACACCAACCAGACTCTGATGTGGATGCAGGTACATATGACGTCTATGAAATGGAGCAGGAGTTCTTAGATGAGGAGGCGGAATTCTCCTACTTCCAACTCTCGGGCGGGTCGATGTAGACCTCGTGCCGATACGTAGGGACTACTGGGACATCTGGGCTTATTCGAATACTTTTACATATTCATTTTTTTCATTTTGAAATAATGCATGTATATATTGAACCCGGTTACATACTCATACTCTGGAGGAAATTTGTGAGACACCTGCATATGTAAATAGATATGGTTTAGACTTCCGCTTGTTTAACTTAATTATATACGGAGTATGATGTGTTGTTTAGTATAATCCCACGCTTGCTTAACTCATTGACATGGAAGAAATCTGAATATCATCATCCATACTGCATAAGTGATGTTCTGAATCTCGGGAGTAGAGTTTTGCTTGACCCTCGAAATTCAGGGTATTACAAGTTGGTATCAGAGCATGATTTGGATTAAACTGGACCTGGGGTTATAGGATAACATGACGCACTTTAACTTAGGAAGGAGGCGATGGAATTTAAAGACGACATTAGAATCCCAAGGTTTCTCCGAAAGACGAGACCAAACACTGTAATTTAGTCCACAACGTATGACTGAAGGACTTAGATCACGTGCAGTGACCTAAGTCACCTCTAGGCCATCAATCGATGGTCTTGAGCCATCCGTTGACAAATTTCGAACCTGAGACAGATCCAGGTGGCACGAATACATGCACATTGGACCACGAAAAGTGGACCCAACGGGCCCAAGGACCCAAACCAATGAGTTCAGTGGGGCCTAGGGGGTGCTATGGATCACAAATAACCACCGAGGGGTGGCCACAGCCGGCCAGGCCAACAGGGCACGGTGGCGCTGCGAGATCGGCGGCGCACCGCCGGCCCGACCAGTAGGGTGGGGTGGCACCACGGGATTGGCGGTGCACCGCTGCTAGGCCGAGTATGGTGGGTCCCTCCCATGTGTGGGGAGCCCCTTTAAACCTCCCTACTACCCTTTTCCCTCATTTTTACTATTTTCAACCCCTCAAACCCCTCTAACTCTCCAAAAACCCTCTTTCTCTCTCAAATCTCCATTTTCATACTTCAAAATCTCCCTTTTTCTTTACATCCTACACCCCTCCACCTTTATTTCATAAAAAACACCCTTTACATCTCCTCTTTCCTGCCCATTTAAACACAATCCATTCACTTAGGGTTGCCAAACCTCTCATTATCTCAAAAAATCCTTCCGTCACATACCCCTTCCATCTCCATGGCCCTTTTCGAGATCGTGGCCGCCATCTTCTCCATTTCGACGCTCCTTTACCTTATGGGCAAGAAGCGAGCGGGCCCAGATGAGGCCAGGCCAAGTCGTCTGAGTCGCTCCAAAAAGAAGACAAGTGTTGAGACAAGTACGAGCGTTGAGTAGAGGTCAAAGCAGGACCTTGACCCCCAAATCCGGATAGAAAGGTCTCTACCGGTGGGCACCGGACTCGGTAAGTTTCAAATTGCAAGGTTATTTTTGAAGCTCACGTGGATGAAAAATTATTTGGGATGTATCTAGTGATCGACCACCTCCTGGAGAATGGGTGGGGTCCCATATTTGAAGGAAAAAACATGCTAGTGAGGGCACCGTGCGGGCCTTCTATGCACATATAAGGGACTAAACTCTTGAGCCTCTCTAGTTTACCATCCCTTTGGGGAGAACATAAACTAGGGTCGATGTGGATATCATAGCCCGTATCATGGGAGTGGAGCATGGTGTTGTGCATGCTAGTGAGACTAATCTCACTAGTGGACGGGAGAGAGATCGCTGCACTTGCTTCCTTTGCAGGCAACTCATTAACTGAAGGCGAGGGAACAGACTCCCAACGACACTCATGACTAGCGATTATTGCCTGCTCCACCACATATGCACGTACAACGTGTATCCTAAATGGAGTAACCGCATGGAATGCACTAGATTTATGGTTAATTTCTTGTACTGAGTTGGATAGGAAGAAAAGGTTTGCTTACCCACTCTTGCCTTGACACAGATAGTGAGGGTGGCACAATCTACTCGGGGGGACTTGTCCCTCCCATTCGACCGACTAGTTTGCAAGATCGCCCGTAACTTTGGATTCAGGCTCCACATGGACAATCATGCCCCAGTCCATTTCATCAACAAGACTACCCTTAACAACATGAAAATAGGTCCCAGGCAATGCCAAGCCAAACTTGAAGAATTCGGGGATGAGATTGAGGAAGAGAAAAAATAAGAGGAAGAAAGTGAAGAATAGGAACATGAGGATGAAGTGGAGGCTCAGGACTCCGACTGGGAGCCTCCTATTGCTCGTGACAGCCGCCCGGACCAGGCCGCCCAAGATGCCTGCATGGCTAAGATTAATGAAAACCAGGCCTACCTGAAGCAGAAGTTCAAGAGGATGTCTCGCACCCTGAAAGCTCTCCTGTACTGCATGCAGGATAAGGGAACACCTCCGCCTTCACCAGAATCGGAGGATTAGTAGTATAGTTTGTAGCCGCTTTTATTTTTTAAAATTTTTTTTTGTAATAGCCTTTGATAGGCTAAGTTTGGATGTTAGGTTGGTAAATGTTAAAGCCTTTTATTAGTCAGCTGTCATGTATTCTCTGTCATAGTACATGTAATGCCATATCATGTGTACCTGTGACAAATTTTGTTAAATGAAATGCATGGAGCTCCTTTTTTTAGAAATACATGGACTGTTTGGGAAAAAGTCGATGATATTATCCTAATCTTATAAATAATGTGCCCTATGTTGTATATAGGGAATGACTCTTAAAACTACTCAAACATGGCACATCTCCCGCTTGTCGGGTTGGTTGAAGGAACCCCTCTCCCGAGTGATAACCAAATGGACCCTAGTTTGGGTCCAGGTAGCGAGACGATGCCGAATTCACAACCAGCCACTAGCCCCACAAATGGGCCAACGTCGAATGCACCACCGGTTTTAGGTTAGAACCACGCGTCTTCGTCGACGCCACATATGCCTCATGTAACCCCTCCCCCTGATAGATTGGAGTAGATGATGCTCTTAATGCAACAACAACAACAGGTCCTGATGACTATAGCAGGGGCCATCACACAAAACATGAATGTGGCTCTACTAATGCAACCCATGCTAGCCATTGGGGCAATAGCTGTAAGTGGCCTGTTTGAGCATTTTCAGCACCTCCATCCTCCCACTTTTGCGGGTACTCATAGACCCGAGGAGGCCGAGTACTGGTTGGATGGTATTTCGAAAATGTTGAAGCCATTACACTATACTGAAGTGGAACAGGTCGAGCTGGTTACATACATGTTTGAGAAGGAGGCCAGCCTATGGTGGAACAGTGTCCTATGGACCATTCCCACAGGATTTACATGGATGTGGGATGAGTTCGAAACACGTTTCCACGTAAAATATTTCCTCCTCACTTATTGTAATGAAAAAAAGGGCGAATTCCTCTGCCTCAGGTAGGGGGAATGACAGTGGCAAAATATGAGAACCGTTTCACAGAACTGGCTAGATATGCCCCTTTGATTTTGGTAAATGATCTGATGAGAATGCAACGATTTTCAGAAGGATTGGGGGATGACATCCGCATAAGATGTGTTATGCTAGCATCCCCAAGTATGTTGAGTTGGTGAACATGTCCCTACGAGCTAAGTAGGATGGTGAGTGAGAGTCTCGAACACGCTTGCCAATGGACCCGAGGCCTAGGCCCGAATTGCAAAACCGACCATTTCTCGGCAAGAGGCCATGTATGAACTTGGCTTCAAGACCAATGGCTTCGTCGGCTCAGCAAAGGCATTCCGATCTCATGTGTACCTACTATAACAAAGCGGGCCACTCTGATCCCTTCTGCTTTACCAAGATGAGGGATAACGGTTACACGCCACCTCAAAGGGTCAACTGCCAGCCACCGCAAGCCATTTTAACTCCACCTTTACGATATGTAGCACCGACACAACCATACAACTGACCTCCTGTATCCCGAAATAGGCCGTCACAATGACCTATAGCAGCGCCGCCTAACCGCCCACAACAAGCTCGCATACATGCACTCACCGTTGAAGCATCTGAATCGGCGGTTGCAGTACCTCTAGCATTTAAAGTCACTGCTAATGTCTAAGGTACACCTGTATTCCTTTTAGTGGACACTAGGTCCACTATTTTTTATAGTAGCATGCTCTACAGTCAAACGATTAGGGTTGGACACTACCCCTATGATCGGGGTGAGAGTCATCGCCGCAGTAGGAACCTTCTCAGATGCCACTAAGCTTTGTAAGAGTTGCCCGATAGACTTAGGGAGCAAAGTGGTGTCCATTGACCTGATTGTAACCTAGATATATCATTATGAGGTCATCCTCGGCATGGATTGGTTCACGGGCCATGGGCCCGAGGGCACAACCTTCACCTTCCCAGTTTAGGTCAGTTGGCTCTACCGCATTAGTTGTTATGCTTCCCTATTGGAGAATTATGATGGTCCGTCAGTTGGGGACACGTCAGTGGTCCAAGATTTCATAGACGTATTCCGAACGATCCCTAGACTACCTCCTCAGTGAAAGATCGATTTTACCATCGACCTTGTGCCAGATGCAACACCTATCTCCTTACCGACGTACCGCATGCCTCTGTGTGAAATGGAAGAATTGAGGAAGCAAATTGATGATTTATTGAACTCGGGTTTTTTACAGCCGAACGTATCTCCTTGGGGAGATCCTGTGTTGTTTGTGAAAAAGAAGGATGGATCGTTGCGGTTGTGCATAAACTACCACAAGCTGAATCACGTTACAGTAAAGAACAAGTATCATCTACCCGGGATAGATGACCTGTTCGACCAATTAAAGGGGCTCAGTATTTCTCTAAGATAGACTTATAGTCCAGGTATCATCAATTGCGCGTCAGGAATGAAGATGTGTAGAAAACAACTTTCAGGACCAGCTTCGGGCACTACGAATTCCTTGTGATGCTGTTTGGACTTACAAATGCACTGGCCGTATTTATGGATTTCATGAACCAAGTGTTTCAGCCATATCTTTACCGATTCTTCATCATATTCATAGACGACATTTTGATATACTCAAAGAGTTGGAAAGATCACGAAGAACACCTACGAGCAGCCCTTAATACTCTTAGGCAAAATTAGTTGTTTGCACAGTACCGAAAATGCGACTTTTGGAAGGAATAAGTTAAGTTCTTAGGACACATGATTTCCAAGGAAGGAATTGCCATGGACCTTGCCAAGGTGACCACGGTACAAGACTGGGAATAGCCCGGCTCAGTATAAAAGTGAGGAGTTTCCTCAGACTTGCTGGCTATTATTGCTGATTCATTAAAGATTTCTCCAAGATAGCCTGACCATTGTCTTAACTTCCTCGGAAAGATCTTAAATTTGCTTGGAATGAGAAAGCAGAGGTAGCCTTCAAGAATTAAAGGACAAGCTAACGTCTGTGCCCGTGCTAGTGCTGCCAGAGCAAGGGGTCAAATATACTATTTATACAGACGTCTCTTGAGTCGGTTTAGGGTGTGTACTTATGTAAAAGGATAGGGTGATCGCATATGCCTCACGATAATTGAAGAAACACGAAGAAAATTACCACACTCACAATCTGGAGTTAGCAGTAGTCATTTTCTCATTAAAGCTTTGGAGAAATTACCTCTACGGGGAAGAGTTCGAGCTCTTTTACGACCATAAGAGCCTCAAGTACGTTTTTACATAGAGGAACCTGAATATGAGGCAACACCATTGGATGGAGATATTGAAAGACTTCAAGTTTGAAGTCTCCTACCATCATGGCAAGGCCAACCTTGTGGCCGATGCATTGAGCCGCAAGAAAACCATAAAATTTGCAGCCCCACTAATGGTAAGAGAGTGGGATATGGTGGAATTTGTGCGAGATTTCAAACAGAGGCTGACAGTGGAGGAGCCATTAAAGAGCGTTGCGCACTTCCATGTACAACCGCTTATTGATGACTGAATCATTGTGGCTCAAAAAGAAGATGAGATATTGTTAAAGATGAGAGAGCATGCAAGCAACAATGAGGAATCAGAATGGAGGATTGGCTTAGATGGAGGTTTGCAGTATCGGGGCCGCTTATGCGTTCCGAACCTTCACGACTTGAGGAGAGAAGTTCTAGAGGCCACTCATAATTCAAAGTTAGCGATGTATCCTGGTATTACAAAGATGTATTGAGACGTGAAGGGTTCGTACTAGTGGGACAATATGAAGGCCCAAATAGCAGATTTTGTGTCTTGATGTCTCACGTGTCAGCAAGTCAAGGCCGAGCATCACCGACCCCCTGGTTTACTTCAACCCATGGCCATAGCCGAGTGGAAGTGGGATTTCATATCTATAGATTTCATTTCCAGGTTACAAAAGACGAGAAAGGGGTATGACTCCATTTGGGTGATTGTAGATTGGTTGACAAAGTCGGCCCATTTCCTCCCGATTCGAGTTTCTAATTCGGCAGATGACCTAGCCAAGCTGTACATTAAGGAGATAGTATAATTGTATGGAGTTCCTCTAGAGATTGTGTCGGACCCAGACACAAGATTCACGTATATTTTTTAGACTCGAATCCAAGAGGCTATGGGGATGAAGTTAAAATTTAGTACCACGTTCTACCCACGGACCGATGGGCAGACGGAGCAGGTAAATCAGATACTCGAGGACATGTTACGAGCATGTGTACTTGACTTCAAGGATAGCTAGGATGACTATCTCCCTTATGTCGAATTTGCTTATAACAACAGTTTCTAAGCAAGCATTGGCATGGCTCCTTACGAAGCCTTGTATGGACGCCCATGTCGGGCCCCGCATTGTTGGGCGGAAGTTGGCGAGAAGAGCTTGGTTGGCCCAGATTTGGTCTATGAGACCTTAGAAAATATCGATATTATTAGGTGTCGACTCCTTACGGCCCAGAGTAGGTAGAACAGCTACTCTGATATGAGACGTAGACAGTTGGAATTCAAAGTTGGGGACCATGTATTCCTTAAAGTTTCCCCAATGAAGGAGTACTTCATTTTGGCAGGAAAGGGAAACTCATGCCGAGGTTCATTGGGTCATTCCAGATTTTAGACCGAGTGGGTGTGGTAAGATACCGTCTCGCCTTTCCAATACCACTCATAGGCGTACACAACGTGTTTCACGTGTCAGTGTTGAAGAAATATGTTCCCGACCCCACTCATATTATCAGGTGGGAGCAAGTACAACTAAAGGAAGATGCCACCTATGTATTGCAGCCCACATGTGAATAGGAAATAGTAAGTATTGCACAGTAAGGTCATTCCACTCGTGAAAGTGTTATGGACACACCACACCGAGGAGAAGGCTACTTGGGAAACGGAAGCTGAAGTCCGTAAGAACTACCTGAAAGTGCCCTGGTTTGTCAAGTTACGTGTGCGTTGAGTCAGAGTGACTGCAGAGCTCGATAGGAAGATCAATTCAAGCGTCTGCGTCAACCAGATGTGTGGAAGCTCGCCATAAGTAAATTAAAGCCTCACATCCCATGTCCTAAAACACCAGGTAAAGAAAAACCCTTAAAAATGAGTTAGAAATCATAGGGTTTTAGGGAGAGAAAACTTTTTTCAAAATAAGAAAATTTCTAAGTTTTTCTCGCACTGTCGATTTTATCGAAGCACCCTTGATATGATCGACCTGCTTTGTCGATGTCCTCGATACCTTAACGATATTATCAATATGAGAACAAAAAATGTCTAGCAACTAACTATTCATTTGGACGGATTTATCGATGTATCGATACACTTGTCGATATCATCGATATAAGCACTAAAAATGTCCAGCAACTTCACAACATATCTGGACGAATTATCGATGTATCGATACACCCATCGATATCATCGATATTCAAAACTCGAGCCCATCGAAGAGTGGCTCGATAAGATTGACAGGCAGATTTTCGGCGCCCTTATTTTTTTTAATGAAAATCTCAAATTCCTTCGATATATCGATGACTGTCCGATATGATCTGAATTCAAATATCGATAAGATCGGAGGTCCATTGATGATATCGATCGAGGGCGCGCATTTCTTACAACAGATATTTTAGGTTATTTTTAACTATGATCGAGGGCCCTTCGATAGAATCAATATTCAAATATCAATAATATCGGCACCAGGTCAATTGCATCGAACAAGGACACAAATCGTCCAGCAAGCTTAAAAATAAATCCCCTGGATTTATCGATGCATCAACTTTGATATCGATATCATTGACATTCAAATTCCGATGATCTCGATGGTTCCCCCGATCATTCATGAAAACATGAAATATTTCAAAGTCAAGTCTCTCTCACTTTTTAAGTGTCGATGGATTGATCCTGTCATCGATAGAATCGAAGTTCGAAATCAGATGATATCGACAATAATTTTGATTCATCGACTAATTAGCAAAGTGTTTCAAAAGCGTATGACATTGAGTCTAAGTCATCGAGCAGACCATCGATGCTATCGAGAGTATACGCTCGATGATATCGAACCTGCTCAATGATGTTGAACTCTGTCATAAATGTGACCATTTTATATCTGTTGGAACCTTTTGCCTATATATAGAGGACTTGTCTTTTGTTGCTGTGAGAGAAAGAAGAGAGAGCTTTTGAGTGTTTCAACGTATATCTTATATCTAAAGCCCTTTCTCTCAAGGGAGTTCATCCTCCAATCCACCCTCACCATTGACATTCAATAGAGTGGATTGGGGAATGAACTTCCACATTCAAGGATCCTCCAGCTACTACCTTAATGAAAAATCATTAAGCTGGGATGCCTTGAATGCTTTGATGATTGGAACTATTCTATCTTCCCTATAGGAAAATCTTTAGAGAGTAGGATTCCATCATAAACTTGACCCAACCCGAACCCTAGTACTGGTACATCTTTTGTGTTCTGGATCAAGGAAGCCGAAGACTCTTCAACAACAATGAGGAGATCTTCGTTACTACGCTTAATGGGACTCATCAACTTATTTGTAAGTATCCAGAGTCCAAGAGGACACTTGTGATAATTCCTTTTTAGGATTGGGTCTTAAGTGGCTCTCACCCTTTGAAGTCCTCAAGGAGGCCTCCAGTGGGAGTGTACGTAGTGGGTGCATTATGTGGACCCTTGCTCTGTGGAGAGCATAAACATCCAGGTGCGTTGTGTAGACCCTTGCTCTATGGAGAGCATAAACATCCAGGTGCGTTGTGTGGACCCTTGCTCTATGGAGAGCATAAATATCTCGTTAGGAGTGAACCAGTAAAACTCCAGGGTTAGAGGTGAACCGAGTAGAAACCTCCGTGTATAGGTTGAAGGTGAACCTGATTTAAAATCTTAGGTTTGAGGTGAACCTTGGGAAACCTCCTTAGTGAAATCCGGTACACTCAAGGGTTGAGTGCGGCAGTCGGGAGTGGAGCAAACTTATCGTCGAACCACTATAAAATGACTGTGTTTGAGTTTGTTATTTTGATTGAGTGATTTGCATTAATATTTCCATATCTGAATATCTGATCACTTCTCACACACCTACACAGTCATATCCATCATGAACTAATTTTTATATTGTTTACTCTTTAAGTAGTTTGTGATTGGATCCTTTACAAGGCTTGGAAGCCAGTAGAGTTACAGTTGAGTAATCCTAATTCTTGCATGATCATAGGATTAGTGAAGTAGGATTTTTAGATAAAACATAAAAACTTTAAAAAGTCCTATTCACCCCCCTCAAGGACATATTGGCATATTCCTTCTTCAACTCAAGTGGTCTTCGCCGCTATTTCACTACCCACAAATCCTCAAGGAGTAGAAAAGGTACTAATTTCGACGATGAAATTTTTCTTTAAGGGGGGTAGATTGTAACGTCCTAGAAAAATTCATATAAGGACCCAAGTACAACCTCAGGCAGAACCACCCAATGACCGCAACCTGTCGTATAATTTAGACGGGATTTAGTTAAGTACTAAATAATTTGTGGATTAAGCTTGGGCCACCATTTTCACAAATGGGAAGGTCTAGAACCAGGAATACCACTGACTCAATGTCATCTTAAGACCTAGGAGAAATCCCATGGGCCTGTCACTCTCAAGAGTACATTGAAACTCGGTAACAGACCTAGACCGTACGTTGAGAGTCCGATGATCGCGAAATTATAGGAAGATGTCCATCTTGCTGGGCTTGATAACCAACGGGGGAATCAAGCCCAGATAGTCTCCAGAAACGCCCAACTTGAGCCATGAATGAAGTGCATGGGAAACACGAATATCCTTAGCAATGAACTTAAAGTTAAGTGAATTGGGTCATTTGCTCTTACGCAAAGTTGAGGATTTCTGACCGTTATTTTGTGACCAAACTTCACCTATGGGGAAAGGAAATTTCCCTGCACATATCCGTATAACCGTGGCCCCGATTGAACGCGTACGACCATTGATCTGACACCGACTCTCCACGGTCGATCGGCTTATCCGATCGCACCGAAATCATGTCCAAGCATGGATCCATTGTCAAGGAGTGTACCCTATGACGTAGATGAGTCGTGAGCCTCCCTATGAGCCCTATTCATAAAAAACAGCCGCCCTCAGGGTATAAACAATGTATAAAGTGGCCCTAGGGCCGTTTGCTTCACAACTGGGCCTATAAATAACCCTCATTTCACTCTCTCTCTCTCTCTCTCTCTCTCTCTCTCTCTCTCTCTCTCCCATTGTAACATCCCAGATTTTTGCCAACCTAGAATCAGATGTCCTTAGGCAAGGGGTTGATCCCAACCCCTTATGAACCTCTCAAACCTCAAATCCTTTAGGAATTAAACAAAGTTAACTAAGTGTTAAACTGGATTAGCTACGAAATTCGCACTAATCACTTTAAATACAATCTACAAGACCCAAAACTTGTAGAATCATTAACGCTAGGTTACCCTAAAATCTAGGATCAATCTCATTATTCGGCTGCTCTCGGGAGCATCACGAAACTCCATATCAGATCTGAACCGCACATCGAAAGTCCAAATAATACGAAGTTATAGAATTAGGACCACCTTGCTGGGCTTGACAACCATCTCGGAAATTAAATTCAGATAGTGTCCCAGTGTTATTCGCTTGAGCCCGGAGTGTGTGAGAAATGTGGATATTTTAGAAACAAATATCTAAATTTAAGTAATCTGAGACTTGTCGCTTGCAGGCTTGATATAAGCAATCAGACCGTCAGAAGCTGACCCAAATACACCCTCCGATCAGGGGAAATTTCATACATATGTCCATGTACTTGTAACCCTGATCGAGTTTCTGTGACCGTTGAACTGAAACTGGTCTGCCACATGTGATCTGGAAACCCTATTGGAATGAAAACGTAACTTGACCTAGATCCAATGTCTGTGAGCTTAAGTCCGACCTTTGGCTCGAGGAGGGGCTCCAGAAGTGCTCCGTTGAGCTGAAACAGATCCACTTTGGATATAACCTAAGTATACCTTGACCTTGGGTCTATTTTGTTGATGTTTTAGGCTATATAAGGACCTTAAAATTTCACTCTCTCATCCCATACGAATTTGTGAAAAACCTAGGAGGGAGAAGAGAGAAAAGAGAGAGAAAGTGTGAGAGACGTGGGAGCATCTCCCTGCCACTCCACCCTGCCGCTGTACAAGCTTAACTATCCATTTCTAATCATTTTCCAGACGATTTCGACTTCATTTCTAGGTAAGAAACCCTAACCCTAATCTGTTTTGGGGTTTTGAGAGTTGTAAGTTATGAAATAACTAACCTAAAGCATATTATAGGTTGCCACATCACCGTAGACAGAAGCTTAGCAAATCTATCGAGTTCATTACGCTTCTACGGCGTAAGGTGCGGACTTTAGATGTATAGGTTATGGTTTTCAACAATTTTAATGTCAGATAATGATAGATTCATGATTTGTATGCTAATGCACATGTACAAAGTGTTGTCCGTTTCATTTTTCGGTTATACGTTAACTATGTTGAATATACGGTATTCTCCGTATTTGTAGAAAATACCGTATACGTACAAATTTTGAAAGTATGTTAGCCAAGATTAATTACTGTATGAACATGCTATATATATGTATAATACTCACTCAGCGAAAGGATTCGCCCTAACACATTTTTTTGCTAGTATACGTTATGTATGTTAAAAGTGTGTATTCTAAGTGTTTGTGAGAATGACCGAATGAGTATAGAATTCACATTCATGCTCGCCATGACTAATTGTCATGGATATATGATTGTTGTATAGGCGATACCCCTTTAACGAAAGGATTTGCCCTAAATCACGCCACGGCCAATATACATTATATATGTTAAATGTGTAGCCCAAGTGTTTTTGTAAATGACTAAATGAATATGGGACTTGGATTCCTGCTTGCCATGACTATCCGTCATGGGTACACGCGTGTTATAAATGGGGCAGCTCCCTAGTGAAAGGATTTGGCCTATTACCTATGTGATCAACATACGTCATGTGTGTTGATGTATGTAGTCTAAAGTGTTTGTTGAAATGTCTGAATGAGTAGTAGTTAGTAAATTGTAATGTATAAGGGTGTTAAGATAGGATTCTCAACTACTTTAGTAATGTGTATGATTTCCTTCATGTAAGTTGTTCAGTTTAATCACTTACTCGTTTATGAAATATATGTGTTTAGATTTCCTGTTTGCATTATGTTTTATAACATGCTTGATAATATGTTTGAATCACTTGTTTATTTAATTCTTCTTTAGCTACTTCACATGTTTAAGTTGTATTCCATAAAAGCCGTGAAGGGTGATGGGGGAGTGGTGTAACGATTTCGTACAACAGCCCTGACAGCCCTAAGCGGACAATATTGGATATTTGATTGTATGATTTGAAATCTTGATGCATTACTACTTTAACTGTTTCGTAATTGAATGTGATTGGGGCTATTGTAGGTCCAGGCAATCGGTAACAGGATTGAATTCGTGGCTGAGATTCATTCGCCACGTGAGATGTGTTCGACGAACCCGAGTTGTACTTCAGTTGGCGATAGTGGTTGGCCATGTGAAGTGCTTATGCACTTCATGTCGTTCAACTTGTCGTGCGCTCGAGCTATCTGAGCTCGTCAAGTAACCAAATCTGTCTAATATATGTTCACCAGGTTTGGACACTACTGCTTGAACCTAAGGTACCGAACTTACTAGTGCAACCCCGTTAACCTTGGTACCTCGATCGGCTAAGACTCATGAGCCTAGCATGGTGGTATGGGACACCGCGGTCGAGCTGTTGGCCTATGCTGGGGCCATGTGCCTCCCCGTAGTGACTAGTGACCAACCCAGACTCGTGAACCGAATATGGTGGTATGGAATACTGTATTCAAGCTGTCGGCCTACACTACTTTGATGGGTGATGGGGGAGTGGTGTAACGATTCTGTGTAACAGCCCTGACAGCCCTGACCGTACCCGGTGTAGTGACCTCGAGCATACTCTGAATCTGTGGAGAGGCGACGAGCCTTTCCGTAGTAAACAGAGTATAAACTAGGCCTGTATTGATAAGGTGATGGGGGAGTAGTGCAACGATTCCGTGTAACAGCCTTGACAGCCCTTGCAGCGACCTAGAACCATACTATCGTATGAGATTATTTAGGAATGACGACCCTAGAATGGATCATTGTTTGGGAATGATATAAGGGAGATACCTTAGTTTTCCAATATTGCTGTATGAAAAGGACTAATAACAACTCGGTAATCATGTTCATATTGCACTGCATGTGCCTGGAAGATGTGGAGCACTGAGGGATGAAAGCATATCACGGACGTAAGATGGTGTCGCATGAGGGAGTATGTTGGCGAGGGTATGCATCATGACAGCATTTCATACTTGCATTAACGAGAGTACTTAGGATTGTTGATTGTAATACTTTATCATTACTGCTTGACTGTTTTGATAACATGTTAACCTATGCTTTACTGTTCCACTGAGTTGATCACTCACTCCCACATTACGGGACGGTGTTTCGGACACCCACCAGACTTTGTCTAATTGCAGATGGCGACGCTACTCCTGAGGCGGAGCCGGACTTTTGTGATGACTAGAATGCTTTCTCGTATATGTTATTTTCTGGCGGCTTCATGTGAGTCGTGCCTTGATCGACGGGGTTACAGGGATGTTGACTAGAGGACCTTGTACATTTGATATATTTTAGAATTGTACTAGTAATTTATTAACCTGGTAATGTTATCACACTCTAAAGACTCACCACAGTTTATATATTTTATATTTTATATATCTATCACAGTCTTCTACTTGCAATTTAACTGTCTCTGGAGTATGATATGCTGTTTTGGTATAATCCCATTCATGTTTCAATGCTCTCATCATAATCATCATCATCTGTGTTGCATAAGTGATGCATTGGAATTCAGGAGCTGAGCTTTGCTCGACCCCCGATTTTCAGGGCGTTACAAGATGGTATCAGAGCATGATTTGGATTAAAGCAGACCTGGGTTATGGTCACACGACGCACTCTGACGCACTCTGACTTAGGAGGGAGCGACAAAACGTAGAAACCGACTTAGGATTTTCCAATTTTGTCGAACGGCGAAACCGATCGAAATTGACCACTGAGATTGGGTCCGTACACACCCATGATCACGCGAAACGATCCCGAATCACTTTTAGACCATCGAACGACAGGTTTAGATCACAACTCACCCCATCTCAGCCATTAGAAATCGGTAAATACATGTATGTATCAAAAACATCTCAAAACTACCCTAAACGACCTAAGTCGCCTCTAGGCCGTCAGTCGACGAGTTTGAGTCGTTCCCTAGAAACGAATGTCCTTAGGTTGTGGGTCAACCACAAAACCTTACACTTAATCTCAAAGCCTAAAACCCCTTTTTATCCAATTCCTTCAAAATCTCACCCTCCACCACTGTATTCTTCATTTATTTTAAGCACATTCATAATACACACCAATCCTAGGGTATAAATGATGAGGAATAATACCGAAACTAAAACTTAACCATAAATAGGTAATAAATGGATAAAATGTGTTTTGACTCTTAACCTTTTAGAATATAACCAAATAAATGGGTTAGTTGGATAAATTAGTGCCTCCTACCCCAAAATCATATGCTACATGTCACATAAACTCATTCCGGTTTGTAAATTGGCCCCGAAAACGCCTCAAATGGAGTCGGGGGCCAAACGGAGCACTTGCAGGGGGACCCAGGATGGGACCCATACTTTTTTAGGGCATGGGAGGCTGAAGGGCCTCGCCGGAATGGTGAGCCCTTGCCAGTTGGTCCAGGGGGTGGCGAGGCCCTCGCCGGTCAGTGGGCCCGGCTGGGCGGGCAGCTCGGGTCGATGGCCTTTGGGGTCTAGTGGGACCCCTGGTATATGGGTCTTTCGTTAAAACCCCCCCAAACTAGTACCTCCTTCACAAATCACCCCTCCAAGCTCTCACTTTCCTTCAAAACTTTCATTTTCTCTCTCAAACCTCCCCTTCAATCACCTATTCTTTCATTTTCGGTCACAACCCATTCATTTTCAACGTTTACAGCTGTACCTACCCCCTACCCTCTCCATTCTCTTTTAATTGAGCTCCTACACCCCCTATTTGAAGTTCAAATTCGTATAAGCTCTCAACCCATCCCATCTCTTCATTTTCTTTCTTCAATCTCTATCATTTGGGCCTTTACAACTTCTGTTGAGGCTCAAATCCGTGGAGAACCAAAAACTCCAGCCCCTATTCCCCTTTATCTTCGCTTTTCCATGGCTCTATTCGAGCTTATTATGGCCGTATTTTCGATTTTCACCTTCCTCTCTCTCATGGGAAAGAGAAGGGTGCCCCTCCTCCATCGCCAGCCTCGGATGCCTAGTCATTCATACTGTTGTCTTGTAGTTTGCCTTGGTTACCGCCTTTGGATGTTTATGTTTTCATGTTGATGGGTGTAGTAGTTGGTAGAATGTTTTAGATGTTTAAGGACGTTTAGGGCCCGTTCGGCCAATTGCATTAGGTGAGTTTAAGGTAGATAGAATTGTAAAGGTAATAATAAATGTATGCGTAAGGTATGGTCCCTAGATTGGGTATATCTTATGGTTTTCGATACCATGTTTGGAATGTATGCAATGAAAAGTATATCCCAGGTTTTCCTTTCAAATTACATGAAGAAATTCATCATCATGGGGTTTGGAAATCCCATCTCATATTTCCAACACAAGGCTCATTTTCCAAAGCCTATAAAATTAATCCCCACCCACCCGCCTACTAAACAAGCCACTCCCAATCCCGAGGTGGGATTAGCAAAGCAGTCCCATTTAATATAACTTAAGACCACTGGCCAAATTGGCCCTTGAAATTTTGGACCTAGAGTGGTGTTCCTAGATACGAACGACCTAACAGTAGGGGAAATCCAATAAATTGATAACGTGAACCCTAGGACTATTTTAGTTAGTATGAGCATGTGTGTAGTGCTCGAGAGTAGTGAAATTCAAGTTCGGGCGACTCAATTCCAATCAGACAACATTTGACCCTAAGCGATAAACGATTTCTTGTATTAGGAAGGGTATGAAATCATCTAGCGTATAAGCATAGACTTTGGATTACAACTAGTGGATTACCGCTACTCTCACAATTAAGACTAGGCTACTGATCACACTGTGGAATGTCAGAGACCAATAGACTTAGTTAGTCGGCTTAAGTAGGTTGGAGCGAGATCCCATTCCTTCGTTGAATCCCCTTAATACTCATAGGCTTCTTTAATAACTCATAGGAAGGTTGTTTGATTAGTAACTAGTCACGCTCAGAGAAAACTTATATATCCCTCGATGTAATGTTAGGTCAAATCAATACACCTCTTTGATCTGGGTGGCGCAGTGGAAACGTGGTGGATCCTTGCCCCACTGGCCCAGGATCGAAGGAAATTGATCATGGTTATACGTAAGGTTAGGTCACCAAATAGGATCTGAATCTCCCTTAGAATGTAAAGTAATTAGGGTTTAAGTAGTAAACTAATTCGTATTAACGATAGAGGCCTACCAATGGGTGTGAACTGAATTGCAATAGCCGAGGTCAGTTTATCCACAAATCTGCTCGTGAAATACGAACATAATTGAAGCCTTTGCAAGTTCTACTATGAGAAATCGTTTTAGGATGAGCTACTAAGGTATTGATTCACCCCTACCTCGGACATAGAATAAGATGAGGACTCTCTTAGACCAAGATCTAAAGGGCAACCTTAGAAATAGGAAATTTAAACCGTTCAGTGATGGGTATTTCCTAAGCTTTTAGAGTGATCGGACTACGGAGTTACTAAAATATAAATTACGAACCATTCGCGGCTTGACCCAATTCTCAATCCTGGGCGACTACCAATGGACTCACTGCTTGACCGAACAGAAGACCAGGAGCCACCAGGACTAGGAAGGGATACGATGAACCTTCTACCCTGGTCAGGTAGATGATCGATGTATCGGGATCAAGCCCACTATAACTGTCTCTCCGTGTTGGTCAAACATTGAAAACAACTATCTTACTCTAAATTGTTGGGAATCGTCGTCACGACTCCAAATAAATTATAGCAAACTATTCGGGTATAAGCAAGGGATAAAGAAATAATTTTTTAAGGGGGTAGCCTAAAATGTACTAGATTAGCATGCACAAGATACACCCTACCACGCATATAAACTTGAAATCAATAAATCTTAAGCAAATGAAATAATAAAATCATTACTTATTACCTTTAGCCAATTTCAGGGATGAAATTATTTTTAAGGGGGGTAGATTGTAACATCCCAGATTTTTACTAACCTGGAATCAGATGTCCTTAGGCAAGGGGTTGATCCCAACCCCTTATGAACCTCTCAAACCTCAAATCCTTTAGGAATTAGACAAAGTTAACTAAGTGCTAAACTGGATTACCTATGAAATCCGCACTAATCACTTTAAATACAATCTACAAGACCCAAAACTTGTAGAATCATTGACGCTAGGTTACCCTAAAATCTAGGATCAATCTCATTACCCGGCTGCTCTCGGGAGCATCACGAAACTCCGTATCAGATCTGCACTGCACATCGAAAGTCTAAATAATACGAAGTTATAGAATTAGGACCACCTTGCTAGGCTTGACAACCATCACGGAAATTAAATCCAAATAGTGTCCTAGTGCTATTTGCTTGAGCCCTGAGTGAAGTGTGTGAGAAACGTGGATATCTTAGAAATAAATATCTAAATTTAAGTAATCTGAGACTTGTCACTTGCGAGCTTGATAGAAGCAATCAGACTGTTAGAATCTGACCCAAATACACCCTTGGATCAGGGGAAATTTCATACACATGTCCATGTACTTGTAACCCTGATCGAGTTTCTGTGACCATTGAACTGAAACTGGTCCGCCACGTGTGATCTGGAAACCTGATTAGAATGAAAATGTAACTCAACCTAGATCCAATGTTTGTGAGCTTAAGTCCGACCTTTGGCTCAAGGGGGGGGGGGGGCTCCAGAAGTGCTCCGTTGAGCTGAAACAGATCCACTTTGGATATAACCTAAGTATACCTTGACCTTGGGTTTATTTTGGTGATGTTTTAGGCTATATAAGGACCTTAAACCCTCACTCTCTCATCCCATACGAATTTGAGAAAATCCTAGGAGGGAGAAGAGAGAAAAGAGAGAGAAAGTGTGAGAGACGTGGGAGCATCTCCTTACCACTCTACCCTGCCTTTATACAAGCTTAACTATCCCTTTCTAATAATTTTTCCAATGATTTTGACTTCGTTTCTAGGTAAGAAACCCTAACCCTAATCTGTTTTGGGGTTTTGATAGTTGTAAGTTATGAAATAACTAACCTAAAGCATATTATAGGTTGCCACATCACTGTAGTCAGAAGCTTAGCAAATCTATAGAGTTCATTACACTTCTACGGTGTAAGTGAGGACTTTAGATGTATAGGTTATGGTTTTCAACACTTTCAATGTCAGATAATGATAGATTCATGATATGCATGCTATTGCACATGTACAAAGTGCTCTCTGTTTCATTTTTCGGTTATACGTTAACTATGTTGAATATACGGTATTCTCAGTATTTGAAGAAAATACCGTATACGTACAAATTTTGAAAGTATGTTAGCCATGATTAATTACTATATGAACATGCTATATATATGTATAATACTCACTCGGCGAAAGGATTCGCCCTAATACATGTTTTTGCTAGTATACGTTATGTATGTTAAAAGAGTATATTCTAAGTGTTTGTGAGAATGACCGAATGAGTATAGAATTCACATTCATGCTCGCCATGACTAATTGTCATGGATATATGATTGTTGTATAGGCGATACCCCTTTGACGAAAGGATTTGCCCTAAATCACGCCACGGCCAATATACACTATATATGTTAAATGTGTAGCCCAAGTGTTTGTGGAAATGACTAAATGAATATAGGACTTGGATTCCTGCTTGCCATGACTATTCATTGTGGGAACACGCGTGTTATAAATGGGGCAGCTCCCTAGTGAAAGGATTTGGCCTATTATCTATGTGATCAATATATGTCATGTGTGTTGATGTATGTAGTCTAAAGTGTTTGTTGAAATGTCTGAATGAGTAGTAGTTAGTAAATTGTAATGTATAAGGGTGTTGAGATAGGATTCTCAACTACCTTAGTGATGTGTACGATTTTCTTCATGTAAGTTGTTTAGTTTAATCACTTACTGGTTTATGAAATGTATGTGTTTGGATTTCCTATTTGCATTGTATTTTATAACATGCTTGATAATATGTTTGAATCACTTGTTTATTTAATTCTGGTCTGGCTACTTCACATGTTTAAGTTGTATTCCATAAAAGCAATGAAGGGTGATGGGGGAGTGGTGTATCGATTCCGTACAATAGCCCTGACAGCCCTAAGCGGACAATATTAGATATTTGATTGTATAATTTGAAATCTTGATCCATTACTGCTTTAACTGTTCCGTAACTGAATGTGATTAGGGCTATTGTAGGTCTAGGAAATCGGTAACAGGATTGAATTCGTAGCTGAGATTCATTCGCCACGTGAGATGTGTTCGACGAACCTGAGTCGTACTTCAGTTGGCGATAGTGGTTGGCCACGCGAAGTGCTTATGCACTTCATGTCGTTCAACTTGTTGTGCGCTTGAGCTAGCCGAGCTCATCAAGTAACCCAATCTGTCTAATGTATGTTCACCATGTTTGGACGCTACTGCTTGAACCTAAGGTACCGAGCTTACCAGTGTAACCCCGTTAACCTTGGTACCTCGATCCGCTAAGACTCATGAGCCAGGCATGGTGGTATGGGACACCGTGGTCGAGCTGTTGGCCCACGCTAGGGCCTTGTGCCTCCCCGTAGTGACCAGTGAGCAACCCAGACTCGTGAGCCGAATACGGTGGTATGGGACACTGTATTCGAGCTGTCGGCCTACACTGCTTTGATGGGTGATGGGGGAGTGATGTAACGATTTTGTGTAACAACCCTGGCAACCCTGACCATACCTGGTGTAGTGACCTTGAGTATACTCTGAATTTGCGGAGAGGCGACGGGCCTTACCATAGTAAACAAAATATAAACGAGGCCTGTATTGATAAGGTGATGGGGGAGTGGTGCAACGATTCCGTGTAACAGCCCCGACAGCCCTTGTAGCGACCTAGAACCACACTATCATATGAGATTATCTAGGAATGACGACCTTAGAATGGATCATTGTTTGGGAATGATATAAGGGAGGTACCTTAGTTTCCCAATACTGCTGTATGAAAAGGTCTAATAACAAGTCGGTAATTATGTTCATATTGCACTGCATGTGCATGGAAGATGTGGAGCACTGAGGGATGAAAGCATGACGCGGACGTAAGATGGTGTCGCATGAGGGAGTATGTTGGCGAGGGCATGCATCATGACAGCATTTCATACTTGCATTAACGAGAGTACTTAGGATTGTTGATTGTACTGCTTTATCATTACTACTTGACTGTTTTGATAACATGTTAACTTATGCTTTACTGTTCCACTGAGTTGATCACTCACTCTCACGTTACGGGGCGGTGTTCCGGACACCTACCAGACTTTGTCTGATTTCAGATGGCGATGCTACTCCTGAGGCGGAGCCAAACTTTTGTGACGACGAGAATACTTTCTCGTATATGCTGTTTTCTAGCGGCTTCGTGTGAGTCGTGCCTTGAT
This sequence comes from Magnolia changhungtana, assembly GCA_030180095.1. Lineage (NCBI taxonomy): Eukaryota > Viridiplantae > Streptophyta > Magnoliopsida > Magnoliales > Magnoliaceae > Magnolia > Magnolia changhungtana. The sequence goes on from JASAUF010000554.1 coordinate 4,983,312, forward strand.
CGACGGGGTTACAGGGATGTTAACTAGAGGACCTTGCACATTTGATATATTTTGGAATTGTACTTGTAATTTATTAACCTGGTAATGTTATCACACTCTAGAGACTCACCACGGTTTATCTATTTTATATTTTATATATCTATCACAGTCTTCTGCTTGCAATTTAACTGTCTCTGGAGTATGATATGCTGTTTTAGTATAATCCCATTCATGTTTCATTTCTCTCATCATAATCATCATCATCTGTGTTGCATAAGTGATGCGTTGGAATTTGGGAGCTGAGCTTTGCTCGACCCCCAATTTTCAAGGCGTTACACCCATATACGAATTTTGCAAAACCATAAGGGAGAGAGAGGAGAAAAGAGGAAAGAGAGTGGAAGGACTATGGGAGATTGGTGTAGAAACCTTCTTCCACGAATCAACACGACAAATCACAGCCCCATTATGGTACCAAATCTCTTTCAGCTATGATTTCGAGTAAGAAATACCAACCCTAATATCGAGGTAGAGCTCCTAAATATCTTTCATTAACCTAGCTAACCAGTTTCATCATTTACGTGCCCGACGTTCCATTTTTGGAAACGTAGAATTTGGACCGAGTCCGAGTCGAGCATTCTAACGAAAGGTGTGGACTATAAATGCTTAGGTTGCAGTTTATCAATGCTTTCATGACAGCTAATGATTTATGTCTGTCTTGATTGCTGCCATGTTGTCTTAAATGTGCTGATTTCTCTAGGAAATATACCTATGAACTGTGATAAATAAATGATGCATCCTATGTGTTTGTTGAAATGTTTGAATGAACAATAGAAAGTGATTAGGGCTTGCTATGATTTCTAATATAGGCTTTATCATTATAATATGTATATGAATTTCCCTCTCTAAAGAATTGAGAAAACATGTGTTGTAACTAATGTAGTCTTTGTGTTTGATAAATTATCTAAATGAGAAAACTGTTGATGATTTGTATTTACTATAAGTATTAGGATAGCATTCCCTGTTGTCGTATGCATATGTATGTTTTCCTCTATGAAATCAATTGATAAATGTAAGTTATATTTGACATGTTCTATGTGTTTGATGAAAAGCCCAAATGGCAATCCCCTTGAATTGTTTTGTTGAATGTTGGAGTGGATATTCCACGTGGTTGTAGAAGCATTCGAATAGGATTGGGGCTACAAACGTAGCCCATGTAATTGGTAAAAGTCCCTGTTCGGGTGACCAAATTAGTCTCGCCACCTTGGGTAAACTCGACGAATCTGGGTTGCACGATGATTGACGACAGTGGCCAGGCCACGAGGGGTGCTTACACGTTCCATGTCGATTAAGTCAGTGTGTGCCTTTACCAATCGAGCTTGCCTAATGAACCAATAGACCTATTATGTGTTCACCATGTATGGACACGACTTCTTGAACCTACGGTACCCCTCATAAATGTAAAGACCCGCTTTAACCATGGTACCACGATCCACTAAGACTCATGAGCCGGGCATGGTTATAAGGGACACCATGTCCGAGCTGTCGGCCTACACTGGGGTGACGAGCCTCCTCGTAGTGACCAGTGAGCTACTAAGACTTGTGAGTCAGGCATGGTGGTATGGGACACCGTGTTTGTGCTGTCAGCCTACGCTGGGGTGACGAGCCTCCCCATAGTGACCGCGAGCACTTCTTGCAACTTGCTTATTGTATGCGTTTGAGTAGGTGTGACGAACCTACGACTTGCCTATCGTATGTGTCTAACTAAGAGTGACGAACATAGATGGATCCAGAACACAGGAGTAGGACCACTACGGTTGTCCAATGCCGAGTGTTCGAGTTGGGTCAATGATATAACAGGAGGTACCCTAGTTTTCCAAATTTACTGTATGAATAAGCTTAATTAATTACTTAGCTAACACGACCATTCATTGCATTGCATTAGTTAAGATGTGCTTAAAAGGCAATAGAGTCGCACCGTTTTGAGGAAGTGTTGTCATATGCGAAATAGGTTGTTGGAGTCGCTTGTGAGGGAGCTTTGATGTGAGGGCATGCATAATCACTTGCACTCCATTTTTTGCATTAAAAAGAGTAGTTAGGAAGTGATTGTTATGATTATCTTATCATTACTGCTTTGATTGACTTGATAACATGTGTAACTTTTGCCTTATAGAACCACTGAGTTCATCACTCACTCCCACTCTGGGACGGTGTTTTAAAACACAAACCAGACTCTGATGTAGATGCAGGTACATATGACATCTATGAAATGGAGCTAGAGTTCTTAGATGAGGATGAGGAATTCTCCTACTTCCAACTCTCGGGTGGGTCGATGTAGACCTCATGCCGATACATAGGGACTACTGGAACATCTGGGCTTAGTCGAATACTTTTATATATTCATTTTGTTCATTTTGAAACAATACATGTATATATTGAACCCGGTTACATACTCATACTCTGGAGGAAATTTGTGAAACACCTGCATACGTAAATAGATATGTTTTAGACTTTCACTTGTTTAACTTAATTATATATGGAGTATGATGTGTTGTTTAGTATAATCCCACGCATGCTTAACTCATTGACATAGAAGAAATCTGAATATCATCATCCATACTGTATAAGCGATGTTCTAAATCTCGAGAGTAGAGCTTTGCTCAACCCTAGAAATTCAGGGCATTACAAAAATGCCATGCGTTGCAAATCTCGAGAGAATCTCTACCCAGTCTATCACATCAATCAATCAAGTACAAGTACTCAAACCATACCTAGCCCATCCCCCTCTAACACAAGCCATCCCCAAAGTTAACTCTCTCTTTCTCTTCAGCCATCATTTTCTTACACCACACCATCCCTCTCTCTCTCTCATCCATCTTATCCCTTTCATCCCATTACCTTCTCTCCCTCTCATTCTCTCCACCATTCCAAGAAACCAAGATAGAAAATCCTAAGGAGAGAAAAGATCAAGGCTCACTTCCTACCCCCACATCTCACCATCCAACCCTTTAATCTTCATCAACCTCCATTAAAGTTGAAGCCAAGGAGTTTAGGATTCCAAGGAGTTAAAGAAGAGAACCATATGTGGGTGTTTTGTAGGACTAGATTTTAATTTTTGTAATGGACCATGTGGGGCCTACCGATTGATGGTATGGATCCTATTTGGGACCCATCTCAATGTATGTATTGTAATCCTAGGAGGGCCCATAGTGGCGGGGTCCCTCCACACGCCGATTTCTCTCTCTCTCTCTCTCTCTCACCTTGGTTTGATGGCCCACCATTGATATTGTATGATGATTCATGCCATCCATTTAAGCAGGCCAACCCTGTTGTCCACATTTGGGTCCATTTTGTTGCCTGTTTTCGGGTCGACCATGGCCAAAGGGAAAACACAAATCTTGGCTTGATCTAATAGCTGGTGGACCACACGTGGATCCACCATGATTTATATTTTACATCCACACCGTCCAGATATCTGGATGGTGGAAATCCCACCGTGATATATGTATTTGACGGTGGGGACCACCAGCAGTAATGCTGCTGCATTGACGTCAGCAAGTTCTGTGAGGCTAACCATGATATATGAGTTATATGTGAGTCGTCCATCTGCTTGATGCTGGGCTAACAGCCCAGCAGTCCAGCAACTGGATAGCTACTGTATTTGCGCCATTAGTCCTATAGGCCCCACCGTTAGGTAAGTGTTTCATCCACATCGTCTAGCCATGGACGGTGGGAAAACCCCACATGATGGGGCGTTTCATTCATGTCATCTGTCCATCTCAGGACGTGGGGCGCACCATGATGTATTGTATATCCAAGCTGTTCATAAATCTAGATGGTACCGTGGGACGCACCATGATGCATCTGATCCATCCAGCCATCCATCTGGACATTTTGCTGGGTGGGACCCACCTTGATGAAAGTGTTGTATATTCACACCATCCGTCCATCCTGTACAGGGACGTGGGACCCACATGAGATGTGTGGTTTTCCACACTGTTCATCCAACCGAGGAGATTCAAATCTCAGGTGGAGCTTACCTGGATGAAGGGAAACAGATATATAAGTTTGATTCAAAGCTCTAGTGGGCCACCACGTGGACCCACCTTTATTTATGTATTTTATCTCCATTGTCCATTTAGACGGTGGGACCCACCCACGATGCATGTGTCATATCCATACCATTCAATCATCAGTAGAGATCGTTTTCTGGCATTACAATGAGAATGAGATAGATTTAAATTTCAAGTGGGACTCACCCTTATGTGTTTTATCCACCATCCAGCTCATGGATGATGGGTCCCAACCTGATGCAAGTATTTTATTTACACCGTCCATATGACGGTGGGCCCCATCGTGATATGTGTTTTAACTGCACCGTCCATCTGGATGTGAAGACCCACCATGATATAAGTGTTTTAATCCACGTCGTCCATCTGGACGTAGGGCTCACCATGATTTATGTTTAAATCCACAAGTCCAACGGCCCGATCCGGACCCCACGATGGATTAACGCCCACCGTTGTAACCTCTCAGGCTCCACTATGGTACTTGTGGGAGGCCCAAAAAAAAAAGTAGGGCCCACCTGTTGTAAGCAAGGCCCACCTGCGTATGAATTGAGGCCCATTGTGGTTATATGTGTGAGGCCCACTCGATTATGTATTATGGCCCATTTGGCAAGGCCCATTGTGATGTATTTGAGGCCTAGATATCAGGCCCAATGTGATGTATTATGGCTCATGTGATGAGGCCCATTATGACGTATATGTGGCCCATGAGTGAGGCCTAATGTGATGCATATATGGCCCATGAGTGAGGCCCATCGTGATGAATATTAGGCCCTCTGTGTGAGGCCTATTATGTTGTGTATGGGGCCCATGTGTGAGGTCATGGGCCCACTATATGTCAGGCTCTATGTGGGCCACTACTTAGGAGCAATGTTGGTTAAATGACCACATTGATGGGCAATGATGGTTAAATGTCCACATTGTGACCTTCCTTTAGGCCCTTGTTAGGCCCACTCTCATCCTTCTCTAAGTGGGTTGACCCTAATCATTAGGCCCCATTTGCATGATCCATATATTCTCATTGGGCTAACCCAAGATGTTGGGCCCCCATTAGTTGTTAGTAGGATTATTTCTTTTTTCTTAGAGTCCATATAGGACTTATTTGGGCCCCATAGGGCATCTAGCAGGGCTATATGATAGTATGGAGAAAGAACCCTTTCCAGATCCTTAGGGTTTAGGTAGGCCACCTAGGCCCAACCTTGATATGGGGAGAATATATCTTTACCGTAGATAGTAGGATCCGTGCTATCAGATTTGGTATATCCATAGTTGAGGATTGACCCTCATGTTATAGATTTGTTGTCCATCTATGGACCCTGCCTTGTGTATAGGCCGATTATCGATGCTGACTATGAGTACGTGCTAGTATAACATCATGATATAAACCATTGAGATGGTATGAGGCCCATTATGATTGTATTAGGATCATTCTCATTTCCCCTTAGTGGGCTAACCCAAATTGATGGGCCCCTATTATTATTAGTATGATCCATCTCGCCTTATTGGGCTATCCTAATTCCTTGGGTCCCCATTGATGCTAGTAGAAGTACCGATACCTGGAAGCCCACTCTGTAACACCTCATACTTTTAGTACTCGGGTGTTACCATAAAAGATCTAGATTATTCTACATGTATGTGGTAACACACGTAGCTAAATAACGCACATTGAGTGGTCCCACGACCTACATACATATATAATAAATAAATAAATAATTAAAGGCAGATAAATAAATAAATAACAATGCATAGGTAATTATAATAATAGTAATTTAATATTTAATAACATAGGAGCATGAAATGAATGGTCCTAATGGAGTGGGATCATGACATGACGATATATACATAAACACACACACACACACACACACACGTAGTAATAATGGAATAAGATTAAATTAATATTAACATCATTATGTGGATGGTAACAAGTCTCGAGCATATAAAAGATCCATTAGAACCTTTTGACCGTTGATGATTAGATTGGGATCGATTCGACCATCAGATCGATGAAATTGGCACCTAAAGGCCTTGATTTAGTTAGCATGGTCCACCTAAGATCTGCTTCTACTTAATTTCTGGTTGGAGAGCCTAATTGGGGCCTCCCCACCACTGATCCCGTGGGTGCACAGTGCGTGTGCACCAGCAGTGCACTGGATTTCACCTCTAGTCAAAGTCGGGTTGACCCGATGGATTTTTCTTTTAAAAGAGAGGATCCCCCCTCTCTCCTTTGTTTTTCCACTCGCACGAACGGATCGAGTCAGTCCATCCGATCCAAGCCCACTTGCACTAACCATTTGAAGGATCCAAGTCGTCCATCTGATCCAGCAGGTGAAGCTGACCAAAACCTATATGAGACTCCACGTACTGGACCCGTGCATACAACAACTGCAAGGAAACTGACACATAGTGCAGTTGTGTTTCCAGCCCTCCAAAACTAGCCATTTGTGATCAATAGGGACCACTTTAGGACAATCTGGACCGTCCATCTAGTAGAGGACTTTTGTTCGACCTTGACCACATCATCCGTATGCACCCATACACATGTGCACAATCACAACGAATGGCGCAAGTGGAGTACGCGTGGCTAGGGATTTCTGAAAATGGATTTCCTTCGTTTCTCCTTGCCATGAGGGCAATCCACATACGGCCTCTCCTTCTAATCTTGACCTATCATCTAGGATGAATCCCAGCCTCTCCTTTCAACACCAGAAAAGAGCAGGCAACTGTCTGCTAGTCAAGCTGGCGTGGGAAACATCCCCATTTCGGGAAAACTCGCTGGCACCAATCCGAACCGTTGTTTCAACCATGAGGAACCCATCTCAACCGTCCCTCTTAGGGCGGCAATAGCCTTACGCAAGCAAGACTCCTCACCCGCGAGAAATGGGCAGCGGTTAAAATCTCGTGAGAAGTTTGGGTGGCTGACCAGGGACGCGATTGGTGGACCTCACAACGATCATGGGACCCATCTAGTGCCTCCAAATGGACTGGATCGGTCTGATACACCATCCACCAAGATCTGCCATTAACAAGCAGCCATCTTCCCCGTTTATCCGAAAAACCCACCACAATGCAGTGGGCCCCATTCCCAGATTTAAGAGGCTCGTCAGGTGGGCCATGGACACAGAAGATCCATCTCACCGACGGATCACCTACTTACAAGACTGAAAGAGAGGGAGAGAGCCTGAAGCGAACCCACTATCTGGACCATCCGTTCGTAGGGTAGGCGCGGCCCTAGCTCTATAAATAGGCCTAACCTCTTAGGGTTTCCCACTCAAAATCTCGCTAAGAAAGAAAGAGAGCCAGAGAAAAAAGAAGAGAGAATGTGAAGAAGGATAAGATAGTGGGTGCCGCACTACACCAGACCATTCGAGTCGCCTCAACTCGGGGTGATCTTATGTGGGTCTGTGGGCCCCTGTATCATTTCGAGAAGATTAAGAAGGAAGAGAGATAGTGAGAGTTACAGGAGAAGCAGCGGCTGTTGCTATCTTAGGTGCTACACTGGGTAGCAGCAAGGGCTGAAACCGAGCTGAGTGGGGCCGAGTCAGGCCAGTCTGCTGGGTTGCGCCATCCTGAAGTCGAGTCCAGAGGTTGTTGGACTCCTCTAACTGGAAAGAAGAGGAGAAAGAGAGAAGAAACAGAGAGAGAGAGAGAGATTAGCTTGGTGATGCAACTGTACCACGTTGGTTGTACAACCCGCGAGTTGATGATGAGTTCAGACTCGGTTCGGGCCTGTCCGAGTTCATCAACTCGCTGGCCCATGCTCTGGTGCATGCAGAACAGGTCTAAGAGTCCAGCAAGAGAAGAAAGTAGGAAGGAAGGAGGAGAAAAGAAAGAAAAAGAGAGTAGGTGGAGGCTTGGCTGAGATAAGTCAACTTGATTTCAAACTTAATCAGCAAGGTGAGCCCTCATTGAATTAATTTTTCCAAGTTACCATAATTATCACTAATAGGAGCATTATTTAACCATCATCAAATCACTTATACTAATACTAGTACCATAGGCAAATTATAAGTGTTAAATATAAGTGTTTTAGTCTTCACCTTCGAAGATTACTATTGATAGTTATGAACATCATCATTAAATGATATTATCAGGGGATTAGTATTATAAATGTTAATATAATTATTAGTATTAGTCCTCATGGTATTATCATTAGTAAATATTCTATCATTATTACTTGTGAGATTATTAGTCGTTATAACAATGTAAGGTAATAGTAGTACATTTAAATATGAACTTATAAACCATCATTATTAGTAGGGATGAATTAATACTCCTATTATAAAAATTATTTGATCCGTTGTACAATAATAATAATAATATTATTATTATTATTAATAATCTAGGATTCAATTCTTAGAATCTAAAGCCTATAACTAAACCCTAGTGTGAAGCCCTAATTCTATGATAGAACCCTAAAAGTAATCCAAACCCTAAGTTGTGTAAATCTTGACCATAGGCACTTGGTAGAACACTAATCTCATGTGCAAATTTCACAATTCATGGTAAGAGTTGATTCTAAGGGCACACGTGCTTCTTAGCAGTCAGTTAGCGATTCAAATATAAGGTGATGATTCTTCCCCTTGAGCTTTCCATTTTCCCATTAGCTTAAGTTACAGTTTTTATTTTTATTTATAATTGATATCTCCATTTTATAATCACATCTATTAACTGTTGGAATTAAATTGTTATATTGTATGCTTAATATTTATCCTGCATATTTATCTCATGCTTGTGGACTATTTGTGAATTTCTTATGGGATTTAAACTGGTACATTAGTGGGAAACCCCCACTTATAAATGTACACCCACACTTGGGATGTAACCTGACTGGTTGTGATTGAAATAAACCTTTGGCTTAGTGGTTATGGAGTGGTGGTATAAATGGATCATTGATGTGGGCGTACCATCCAGGGTTGTTGTGTCTAACTGGTTTTCAAGGATGGTCTTTTATCACATGGTTTTGATACTCACCCTATGTGGCTTATTTCGATATTTGCCCTCAGTGGCTTATTTTGATATCACCCTAAGTGGCTTTGTTTGGTATTTTTCCTATATGGGTACATTGTATTATTTGCGCAACCATGCGATTGTAAGCCCCATTTACTGGATTATGATTGGCCACTAGTTGATAGGCTTCCATTAAACATCCTCAAATGGTAACCTCATGAGCCGAGGATGGTGGTATAGGACCTATGCCCGAGCTGTCGACCTACGCTGGGCTTTGAGCTCCCCATAGTAACCTTTAAGTATATTAAACTTGCTGGTTGTAAACGGATTAATAATAGTTGGGCTAATCATGCATTCATAGTGTTCGGGCAATGACGGGTGGTTATTTCTGGATGTTGTAGCACGTGCCTAATAGGATTTAGTTGGGGTATCGTTTCACTAGCTCCTAGACCATTAACTATCGACCCACCTTTGATTAGTTTGACACTACACATGTACTTTGTACTTTCGCTGGTGACCGGCCACGTTGCATGGGCTTTGCCTAAAGCCAACAAGATGAGCATCCCCAGTTGATGTGCACTTATACATCTATGCATTTAATAAGACTGTATCATGTATTGTTTTGTATGCCTTGTATGTTTTCATAACTATGCTTACCTAATGCGGCGATGTGTAATCTTAAGAAAAATTCATACTGAGTTGGCCACTCACCCATCAAATATATAACCGTATAGGTTGCACAGGTGGCTTGAGTGATTTTCAGGTTCAACTGATGGGGAGCAGAGTATCACTGTTGAAGATGCATGATTGAATTTTGAAGAGTTGCTACATGGTTTATAGCCCCAGATTTATTATAACTTGCTTTGTTTACATGTAACATTATTTCACTTGTAATTGTAAGTATCGAGACATTGGTTTATATAAGTCATTATGGACAACCTCTTGTATATTCTAAATGAAATTTGAAATTTCCCTTTATGCTTACTTGTCCATTCTACGCTCATTTGCTTACTCTGAATGATGAAAAAAAAATGTATACTCGAATTTGGCCATCCTTTAAGGTTAACACTCAGATTTTTGGGAAACGGGTCATGTACTTGGGTCCTGAAAGGTCAGGGCATTACACACTCTTAGGCCCATGTGTAGGCCATCGAGACCCATCCTTGTTACGAGGAGGATACATCATCACCTCTGGCCATAGGAAGAAGAATCTGTGGTATTAGATTTAGTGTATCCGTTGTTGAGGACCGATCCTCATGTTATGGATTAGATTTGTTGTCCTTCTATGGACCCCGCCATATATAGGCTGATTATTGATTACAACTATGTTAGTATACGCACTGAGTATGTGTTAGTATAATATTATGATTGTATAAGGTCATTGCAACGTTAAATGATTATATGAGGCCCATTGTGACCATGTGAGGCCCGTTGTGATTGCATGCGGCCATTGTGATTATATGACGCCCATTGTGATTGTATGAGACTCATTATGATGGTATGAGATTCATTGTGATGGTACGAGGCCAGTTGTGACCTTATGAGGCCCATTGTGATTATATGAGGCTCATTGTGATCATATGAGGCCCATTATGATTGTATGAGGCCCAATTGTGATGTTAGAGGCCCATCATATGTGTGAGGACCATTATATGCGTGAGGCCCATTATATGTGTGAGGCCTACCATATGTTGGTGATTATTGCACACCACCCATTCACCTATACGGGTCATGGGTCGTCTTATACTAGCCCACTATGATGTATGTGATTATAATCATACTTGGTATATTTCATGATACCTTCCCATACGTATCATCTACATGCTTGTTATGAGGAGTGATTGAGCATAGCATGAGCCATTGGGCTGATTGTTTATAGGACTCCTAGAGAGACGGAGTTGTCCCACGTGAGAGCGTGGTACGCTTAGGTTTGATGCATGACTGGATGGTATGACTCATGCATCTCGCATTTAGTGATATGACCACTGTATGCCCTAGTGATATCAGGGTCATACCCTCTATAAGCATGTCATGGATGGCCTCATGGGATACCGAAAATGTTAGGTTCTAGCATACGGGTACGATAGATGTCCTCGGGTGAAAATACATAAACCCTCGAGGCCAGGGGAAGTCCCAACGTCTAGATTGAGTGGATATATATGAGCGCATGAGGGCTATATACCAGTAGGCTATGTCTCCCACTATGTCGTTGTCGGTTGGGAGGGGTGTAGCCTTACCTGCCCGAGGGAGTAGGCAATGTTAGGCTGAGTCTAATCAGCTCATAAATGGGTCTGTTATCGATGAGTCAGGCCGATATTAGTAGGCGGATAGTGAGGTCTCTTCCACTTACCCAGTTGTGCGTTTGATGGGATGACAGGTGGCGTAAAGTAAGCTAGACCCCGATGATGATCCCAGAGAAGTACGATACTGATATGTGGACTTACTAAGCAGGAGTTGCATACTCAGCATTTTACTCATTCGTTCATTTATTCACCGTCAACTCAGGCTAGTGGTGCACAACTAATTTATTATGTGTACCCTCACGATGGTCATGATTTCGATTAGGTACATGACTAACCTGAGATCAGTAGTTTACCACATTGAGTCTGGCTATCCAAATTTAGGTATGTGATTGGTTTAGATAGAAGTCCCTTATGATGGACCCCCATACCCTACGATACTACGTACTATCATCCCGACTTCACACTTCAGCTTACTCATTTCATTTGCACAGCATATTGAATTGCATCCTCAACACACAGCATCTGGTTTACTATGCTTCTATTTTGCATGGCATTTAAAGGGTTGATGGTATTATGGACTCGTCGGGATCTGCATATTGCATTACATCCATGGCATATGGCATTTGGGTTGCTTTATTTTTGCATTTATATGACCTAGATGAGGCTAATGGCATTTGTGGCTCTTCAGGATTGCGTATTGTATTGCATCCTCAATGTCTGATATTTGGCTCATTATGACTCCGTATTGCATAGCCAATTTGTATTGCATACTCTGATATTAAATGACTTTTAGCCTTGACGATATTCCGCTTACACTGATATTTGTGTGCTTGACACTTATCTTGCGCACACACGTACACCACCCTCTAAGCTTTCTATAAGCTTATGCACGATAGATGCGTGCAGGTGACGATAGGACACAGTCGAGCTGAGGCAGGAGCATGCGACAGAGCTTCTGGAGCTTTTGGTATTTATCTTGTATTTCCCTTCATGTATTGTACTCAAGATTTTGATATTAGTGGATATGTGATGATGATGTTGCCTTTGTGATTTGGGTACACTTCTCCTTTATTTACAAAAAAAAAATAAAAAAAAATCACACTGAAAATCCTCCATGTAGGATCTCAGGATCGGAACCTGGTGTATGGGTGCTTGGAGCCGAGAATGGAGTACTACGGAGGCTGTCGGCACCAGATTTAGCGATCAGGAATTTTGTGAGCCTGTTTTCTGAGTTTGGGGCATGACACTTTCTCTCACTCTCTTGATTCACGGTCTCTCCGAACAAACCCGCGCCTAATCGGCCAATCCCGATCGAAGGTGGAAGATAATATTGCTGAAATTGGAGGTTTTGGTGAGCCATCAAAGTAGGCCAATAGCATCGGATAGTTCTGATCGAAGGTGGAAAATAGCATACACTTATAACACTTATAAAATATCCAGGTAGGTCACCATGCATCTTCCTCATTTTTATTTTTCCTTCATTCTTCATTTTTGTTTGTTGGGATGGCCCACTTGAAACATATGTTGTTGCCCACTCATCTATTAGTGTATCAATTCTTCTTGGATTGGTCCATTCATGTATGAGATGATCTGGCCATCCATCCACTTAGTGGACCACCATTGGATTGGGCCACTTCATATATGTATTGTATCCTTGATGATATGAACAAGCTCGAGCTCAACTCGAGGTAAACTCGACTCGGCTCGACAACTTTGGCAAACAAGCCAAGCTTTAACGTTGAGCTTAAGGCCGAGCTCGAGCTCGAGCTCAAACTCGAGTACAGCATAGACGAGTCGAGCCGAGCTTGGCCCACCTTGACTCAACTCCGCTCAAGGTACAACCCTAGTCAATAAGAGGATGAATATTATGTATAACATAGATCCAACATGCACATCAAGTAGTACATGAAATGTATTGATCAAATCTCTATGATCAGATCCTCTGTTGGAAAATCTTATCCAATGGATGGTTTGAAAATAAGTCATTTGTACTTTATATAGTTTCCAACCATACAGAGCCTTAGATTCATCTGGACCATATAAAACAATTAAAGGTTTATCCTTACAGAAGTATCTATCGGTCCAGAATTTTCTAAATTTTATCATGAAAGAATCTAACCATAGAGACCATACATATGATTATTAACTATCTCAAGTAAGTTAAGAACAAATATTGAATATATCCGACCGTTAGAATCATGATATGGCCCACACAAGAATGGTCATAACAAGCCCCCAAATACATTTTCGTATTAGGCCAAAATCTCAATCGTCTAAACTCTGATCGAGGCTTATTATATACCGTTGGAAAGTTGCTTCAATTTTCTACGAATCCAATAGAACATATATTTTTATTATATTGAATAAAGGAAGTAAAAATGGTTTTGTTTTTGGCAAATCGGAATCCTACATGTGCTGCTGGGTAGCAGTCAAGTAAAGTTGATGCCAATGATGATTGGACCGTTGGATGGCTACGAAATTTGGCCCAGAGTTAGCTCGTATTGTGATTCATATTATTTCCAAGCTTCAACTCCGATTGTAGCATGGTTGATTTTATATGAGTTTTAAAAGTTGCTATCCAGATACAAAAATGGGATTACAAGTGAAGGGAGTTTATACAATGTTCATCATGGTGGACCATAATGGCGTGGGCCACCATGTTGGTCACCATAGCCATTAATAGATGCACCCATGGGGCTCCACACTAGTGGGCTCACATACATCAAGAAAATATAAAAGGTGGAAAGAGGATGATTAGGAGGATGGAAGGTGGGGTGTACACTCGCCTCAAATGGATGGATGGCTTCATGATGATGTGTGGTCCACACCCTCTACGTTGATGATGGGCCACACCTTGGCCCCACCATCTCTCACTCTCTCTTAAAATCTCAGAATTTTTCTAAGTATATCTAAAGGATGAGTGCAAGAGAGCTCCTATTCTTATATAGGGAATTGGGGGTTGAGGTCACAGGTGATGTGACAAGTTTATGGGGTCCTATTGGTATTAAAAGTAAGGTGAAAGGTGGTGTATGGTATGCTTAGTGGATAGATGAGGTGGATGGTGTTAATCATACATTGGCCAAGGTGGAAGAAATCTAGACATGCATTCGCTAATGGATGCATAAGGGTCGTGGGTTGTAGGTGATGCATGGTGGATGATGAAGTGAAGTGTTACAATTGGTTATTTGAAGTGATGTGGCACAAAAAAAAGCATGCATTAGATGCATGTGTAGGATGAGTTGGACATGGGCTATGATTAGTTTTTAAGGCATGGGGAGAGGGCTAATGATAGATTTTGGGGTAGAACCCATTTTTGTCTCATGTGCCTTGTCTTATATGTGCTAGCTCATTTTTTTGTCATGTAGTAATTGTTCTATTTTGTGATAATTTCTACGTTATAGAAATTGGGCTTTAAGCCCACATGGGCCCAAGTCCAATGGGCTTAGCACAATAAACATTGCTCATGTTATAAGATACATAGTTTTGGCCGTAGGTTCGATGGGTTGTATCTTACTAACGGAGCGTCAAATTGACACATGGTTTTTGCCATGGCGACCGCAACGACGATGCGGTTCACATGACAGGGGATTCGAAGGCATATAGAACAAATCACTTGGTTAGGCAATTTTAGTGGATCCAAGGTCACTCCTTTTGGTCTCAAACACGTGCAAATACACACACAGATATGCGCTCAAGTGAAAAACCAAAGGTAATGGACAAGGACGTCCAATTTCCGGTTGATAAAAATCTGAGACGTTACATTTGTACACCAGTGTGAGGATTACCAAGTATTTAATTTGTCGGATGATCTTTGACTAATCTACTCTCAGTTAGATTTGATTTTGATGATGATTCAGATTGATTGACAATAGTAATTTCATCATCATGATCATAATTAGGAGTGATAGTTTGATCATCGATAACAACACTTATAGATTCAAGTGTCACCCTAATCCTTTTATTCAGGACACGATATGATCTACTATTTAGAGCATACCCCAAAAATATACCCTCATCACTTTTCGCTTCAAATTTTCCCAAATGTTCCTGATCTCATAAAATGAAGCATTTGCTTCTAAAAGTACAAACATATTTTACAAAAGGTTTTTTTTATTAAACCAAAGTTCATAAGCCGTTTTATTTTTACCTACTCTTATATAAACTGGATTAATAATATAGCAAATGGTATTAACAGCTTCAGCCCATAAATTTTTTATTAATTTTTTACTGTTAAGTGTAACACTCCCCATTTCTTGTAGAACTCTGTTTTTCCTCTTGGCAACACCATTTTGCTGAGGGGTAGGTATAGAAAATTCATGTAATATTCCATGGTCATTACAGAACTTCTCAAAATTGCTATTTTTAAATTCAGTGCCATGGTCACTTCTTATTCTGTTCACAAATAGTTCTTTTTCAGTCTGGATGCGTTTAAATAACTTTTTGACTTCATCAAAAGCATCTGACTGCTCTCTTAAGAAAGCTACCCAAGAGTATCTAGTGTAGTCATCAACTATAACTAGAAAGTATTTCTTACCGCCTCTACTCTCCATTCGAGTTGGTCCAACTAAGTCCATATGGAGTAGTTCAAGAGGTCTTGTTGTGGCTAAGGAGTTCACCTTTTTGTGACTACTGATTTGTTTGCCTATTAGCAGGCACAACATACTTTCTTCTCTATTTATTTTTTTAGTTTGGATAAACCTCGAAGATGATCTCTCTTGCTTAATTTATATAGATCTCTACAGTTTACATGTCCAAGACGTTGATGCCACAATTCAGTTTCGTCTATTTGGAGCATGTAGTAAGAGCGAGTTGAAGAATAAGAGTCATCAATGATATAGCAATTTTCAGAGGTTCTTCGACCATTTAATATTATATAGTCTTGATTATTAATTATGTCACATCTGTGATCTGAAAATTTAACACTATTATTATTATCATAAATTTGAGAGATGCTTAGCAAATTATGTTTTAAACCTTCAACATATAAGACATCTTTAAAGGTAGGTAGGTTTGAAAGTTTAACATTACCTCTTCCAATGATCTTGCAGTTGCTACCATCTCCGAATGTCACTGATCGCCATTGATTTGATTGATGTATGATAGAATCGCCTTATCACGTGTCATATGTCTAAAACATCCACTATCCAGGTACCATCTTGAATGGCTACTTGCTTTGAAAGCCGTGTGGATAACATGACACTTATCTTTTGGAACCCATTTCATTATAGTTTTGGGTTCAGGAAGATATCTTACTATTTGTTGTGTTTGGGAGTAAGATTTTTTCTTGTTTCTACTTACTCTGTTATTTCTAGAGTTGGATTTCAAGAGCTCTTTAAGTAAGTCTACTATCTTATAAGCTAGAAGAGGATTATTGTTTCTCTTTTCATGATAGTTGGCCTTAGTTTTTGGATTAGAAGTTTTTTGAAAAAAAATTTCATTCTTCTTTACTTCCTTTATAGTTTTTACTTTTGACTTTGAAGATTCACCTTTTATAAATATGGGAGTAGAATTTTTATAATTTTCTGTGCAATTCTTAGTATATCTTAAGCCAGATTTGTTGCTACTTCGTCAAGATGCGTCGAATAAATTTTCAAATCTCTGGTCACCTTGGGTTTATATCCAAGTATCTTTTGAAGTCTTAAGAAAAACAACTTCTAATTTTAAATTCTCATTTTCAGTTTTAAGATTTTGAATTTTAAAAATTTTTAAACTTAAATCTAGTTTGGTTTTCTCAAAACAATTAGAAAAATGTGATTTTTCCAAAACTGATTTTTCAAGTTCTAATTTCATATTAGTAACGTTTTCTTTTTAAATTTCAGTTTAGCCGCATTCTTACAACTTTTTTGTATAGGGCATCATTAGCGATTTGAAGATGTTCTTCATTTTCAGAACCAGTTCTAGGGGTTTTGTAGTCAAAGTTTCACATTCATCTAATGAGTCGATTCTATCTATGGTCATGAAGGCTTTTTTATCTTTCTTATTTTTCTTGGTCTGATTCGTCAGTTTCTGAATTGGATTCTGATTTTGATAATTCATCCCAAGTGGCAATCATGCCTCTTCTTCTGGATTTATCATTCTTAGGACATTTTGAAGTTACATGCCTAAATTCAGAATAGTTGAAGCATTGGGTGTCTTTAGATTTTGATTTCCAAACATTTGAGTTTCCTTTTCTTTTGTCAAAAGGTTTTTAAAAATTTGATCTATTTTTATTTTTGAAAATGTTAGAAAACTTTTTAGCCAACATAGCCATATCATCATCATTCTCATCATTTTTAGAATCTATGTCTTTAGATTTAAATTTAGATTTAGAAGATTTAAGGGCTATGAACTTTTTTTTTAAGAGCTTTGAAATTCAGATCATAGGTCTGTAAAGATCCAAATAATTCCTCTACCTTCATAGCATCGGTATCCCTCAATTCTTGAATCGCGATGACATTAGAATTGAACCTGTCAAGAAGTGATGGTAGTATTTTTGCGCACACTTTTCTTTCAGGGACTTTTTCTCAAAGACCCCACATGAAGTTAACAATGTCATTTAGTTTTGTATAGAAGTCCATGAATGATTTATTTTATTCCCTACGGATTTTCTCAAACTTTGTTGTGAGGATTTGAATCTTAGACTTTTTGACAATGTTATCCCTTCATGTGTCATTTCAAGAATATCACATGCTCGTTTTGCTGTATCATAAGAAATGATTCTTTTGAATTCATCGATTGATAAAGTACAAGTAATAACATTAGGAGCTTTTGTATTAGCACTACTTTCACTTTTTTGAATTGTCATCTAAAAAATATAAGTGATTTCTTAAATGGACATGGTTCCATTTTCAGCCACTACTTCCATCAATGGAGAGGTTTATTAGGTCATGGTGGCTTGCCACACAATGGACTTGAGGAAAATTTTCATTCTTGTTTTCCAATAAGAATAATTTGAGCCATCAAAGGAAGGTGGCCTAGAAATGAATAGACTATTGAAATTTGACATTCGAATAGATTTGGATCTAACTCTAGGATGTTAATCCCAAAAAGAGCAACCTTGCTTTGATACCACTTAAAAGAACGAGCTATGGATGTCCTAGAGGGGGGGTGAATAGGACAATACCAAATATTTCAATACAATACAGAATAATAAAACAATTAAACTTAATTGCTTAGAGTATTGAATTCTTGATATCAAATAGTTTTTAGGACAACCTTCACCTAAAAGATTTAGGCCGGACAACCTTATTTCATGACGTCTTAAAAACAAAAATATCAAACGTAGCAAGAGCTAATCAATCACAGGATAGGCATATAAATAATAAAAATAATCACCACAAAATATAAAGGAATTATAGTGGTTCGGTGCTTAAACTCACACCTACTCCACTCTTAAAATTACTACCCTCATAATTTTGGCTTTCACTATTTCAAAGTTTTCACAGGGTCACCTTAACAACCTTATACAGTTCTTGTGATTTTCGCGGGCTATCATAACAAAGTTATCTTTATGATTTTCACAGGATCACCACAAACCAACCCACTGAGATTTCCGAGCTATCTCAGAAAAACCCAGAATGAAATAAATATAAATACACTACTTATCTTCCAATGACGAGCGAAGACATTACTGTAGCCTGATTGCAACGATCTTCTTTCTCGAGATATTGATGAAGCCGTGTATGAGTTCAACCCAAAAAGAATATAGGGATCTAATGTGTTTTAATTAAACAAAAACCCTAATAGCTGCAAATTCTATTCTCTTGAATCTCAAGTAGAGTATGGATCACTCTATTAAAAAAATTATTAAAACTATCTTGAGAAAGAGAATAAAATAAGATAGACAAATGTTAAAATTACCGTACAAATAGCTTAAGAAGAGCCTGACTTTCTCTCTTGCTTTGAAGAATTTTCTAAATGAATTTCGTGTGTTAAATGAGTGAGAGAATGCCTCTATATATAGCTAAAGGATTTGGAAATTTGACTAGCTGAATTCCAACGATTGTGTTCCAACGGATCTTCGAATTTCATGGGATAAGATCTTTCAAAATTTTCGCTGGCCCAGGCTAGGATTTGGCTGGCCGAACCTCCAGTTCGTCTAGTCAAATCTCTTTGAGATCCAAAGAGATTACATGCTAGAAACTTGACCGAACATAGTTAGGCTGGCTCACCAGACATGTTCGGCTGGGTGAACCCAAGGTTGGGTTGGATGAACTTACCGCGTAAAACCAATGTTAATCTGTAAACTTGCCCGAATTATGTTGGTTTAGTCGAAGGCAGTTAGGCTGGCCGAATCAAATGTTGAGCTGGCCTAACTTGAGTGTATTTTTATTTAAATGATGTTCATCATGATGCTAGGTGAAATACACCTAACCTAAGGTCAATCTAAGGTTATACCACTTAATGGTTGACTCATACGGAGTGTTTCGATCTTCGAACCATGTACTTTTAAGCTTGAAGATGTTGAGTCTTCCTTGAGATGCTTGATCGAGTCATTTTGACAGATTTTCATGAGTTGTCGAAGAATATCTTCATGAATGCTTATTCTCCTAATAGGACTATGAAATATGACAATCCTAGTTGTGCATAAGCATAAACACTAACAGACCGAATCCATATCCGGTGCCACCAAAGGAGGGTTTGGTGCAACCTATAGGAGACAGAGACTTCATATAGAATTTGATGAAATTCGACTATAGCCGGAGACCTGTTTTGTTGGACATGGCTCGAATTTGGTGCGAACGAAGGTTATCGTTGTTATGACTAAGTGTAACAAAAGTGTGAAAATCTAAAGTTGGTCCAAAGTCGGTGCAGATTTTCCTTGTTTAAATGTGTGATTTAAGCTATTTTAAATACGAATTAGGGCTTAGGAGAGACTAAGGGGTGACAGATCTTTTACGAAGCCATCATTCTTTTTCAATCCCTCAGTTTCAAATTGTCTTTTATGTTTTTTTTTTTTTTTTTTTGTTCTAAGATATTAGCCATGCTAGGCTAATCTCTTAGCTAAGGCTAAGGGATGAAGCTCGTAATTAACTACAATATTTATTTTATTTGATTCAACAATAATGCTTTAAATGATGATAATATATTGAATTAATTTGGATTTTACTTTAAAGCCTTTGAGTTATTTATTTCTAGATTTGTTGTGTATACGGGTATAATTAATGCTTTGATTTAACAATTGTTTAACCTCAATCTTTATAATTGATTGATCTATTATCACCTAAGGTTGCTTTAAATGCTTTTGATTCCCTACAATTGAGATCCAAGTGCATCATGAGAGAATCATTCAATTAAATTCATATTTATTTTCGGTTAATGATTGGTTTAATAGAATTATTCTCCAATTGGACAAAATAAGACTTTGATTTTAATTGAGTTGTAAGAATTGAATCGGTGCATTAGATATTGTGATTGCTATAAATATACAATCATTTACTATTAAAAATATAATCATTTTTATTTTTTGTTTTAAAACCCTTTTCTACTTTGCTGAATTAAAAATATATACAACCGTTTACCTTTAGATTAGTTTTAGTTGTGTTTCCCATTCCCTGAGGATTCGACCTCAATCTAACCGAGTTATTACTACATCGTAACCCTACACTTGGGGTTGTTAACCATTGGGTTCGATCAAGTTTTTAGCACTGCTGCAGAGGAATTCTGTTATGTTTTTCTAAAATACCTTAGGGTTAGAGTTTATGTAGGATTAAAATAAGTTTTCTCTACATTTCTAGGTTACAGTTTTTATTTTTCTATAGATTTTTTCTAACATACGGTTTCATTTTTTAGGGTTTTCTCATAATTACAATTTTTTTCTAGGGTTTATTGTATTTCAATTTTTTTAATATCACTAATGTCATTTGCTTGCTTTTATTTTGTAGGATCATCTGTTACGCCCCAAACTCGGAAACTGGGCTCACAAAATTTTTGATCACTGAATTCGGCGTCGACAGCCTCCGTAGTACCCATTCTCGGCTCCTGACACCCATATATATGTTCCGATCCTGGGATCCTACAAGGAGGATTTTCAATATAAATTTGTTTCATAATGAGCATACTACAAGCATAACCCACGAATAATAACCAGAACGTCATCACAAAATCCTCTGTGATAAAAAAAACTTTAAGTATAATGCACATAAAGGGAAATACAATGATAATAATAACAAAACTCCAGAAGCTCTATAGTATGCTCCTGCTCCTGCTCAGCTATGGCCTAGCGTCACATACACGTATCAATCGTGCATAAGCTTATAGAAAGCTTAGAGGGTGGTGTAAGTGTGTGTGTGCAATATAAGCATGCTCATGATACAATATCAGAGTAATGCAGAAATATACTGGTAAGTCCATGAATGCTAACAGCCTGTAATGCCCTGAAAATCGGGGGTCGAGCATAGACTCAACTCCCGAGTTCCAATGCATCACTTATGCAACATAAAGAATGATGATTGAATGTTGTTCGTATTAGTGCATTAAAGATGAATGGGATTAAGCCAAAACAGCATATCATACTCCAAAGACAGTTAAATTATGCAAGCGAAAGACTGTGATAGATATATAAAATATATAAAACTGTTGTAAGTCTCTAGAGTGTGAACATGTTACTAGGTTAAATATATCAATGTATACTCCAAAAATGGACAAAATGAATATACAAAGGTGTTCCAAGAGAGCAAACTAAAGTGTAATGGCATCTAATCAACAACCCTGTAACCCCGTCGATCAAAAGATGGTCTACATAGACCCGCTTGAAAGCTGTATAAAGGAGAAACCCTCCTCATCAACATGAAAGTCCGGCTCCGCTTCGCAAGCATCGCCAACATCTGAAACTCAAACAGGGTCTGGTTGGTGTTTAAAACACCGTCCCGTAACGTGGGAGTGAGTGATCAACTTAGTGGAACAATAAAGCATAGGTTAGCATGTTATCAATTCAGTTAAGCAGTAATGATAAAGCAGTAAATCACACATTCCTAAGTACTGTTGTTAATGCAAGAATGGTATGGATGTATGATGCATGCCCTCGCCTACGCTCCCTCAGCGACTTCATCTCACGTTCGCGCATGACAACACTGCCTCAGTGCTTGACCTGTAACCCCTGAACGCACGCGTAATGCGGTGCATGCATATGATTACCAAGTTTTTATTAGTCCTTTTCATACGGCAGGATTGAGAAACTAAGGTACCTCCCTTATTTCCTTTCCCAAACAATGATCCATTCTAGGGTCGTTAGTCCCAGTAAATCTCATACGATGTTGCGGTTCTAGGTCGTTGCAAAGGGCTCATCACCAAATCTGTGTAGGCCAAGTTTATACTCTAGATGCTACGGAAAGGTTGTCACCTCCACGTAGACTCAGAGTATGCTCAAGGTCACTACAAAGGGCTTGTCACCAATCAGTGTAGGCCGATAGCTCAAATATAGTATCCCATACCATTGTATTCGACTCACGAGTCTGGGTTGCTCACTGGTCACTATGGGGAGGCACGTCGCCCCAGTGTAGGCCGACAGCTCGACCACGGTGTCCCATACCACCATGTCCGGCTCATGAGTCTTAGCGGATTGAGGTACCAAGGTTAACGGGATTTCACTGGTGAGTTTGGTACCTTAAGTTCAAGTTATAGCATCCATACATGGTGAACATACATCGGTACATCGGGTTATTTGACGAGCTCGACTAGCATGAGCGTACATTATATCGATCGACATGAAGTGCATAAGCACCTCATGTAGCCTAACCACTGCCGACGACCAACACACGACTCGGGTTTGTTAAACACGTCTTACGTGGCAAATGAATCTCAGCCACGACTTTAAAGCCTGTTACCGATTGCCTGGACTATAACATAGCCCCAATCACATTCAATCCTTAACCAGAAAGTATGTAGAGTAGTCAAAGCAAAATTAACAAAGTAATTCAAACATGTTAACAAGCATGTTATAAAGTACAATGAAAGCAAGAAATACAACACATATATTTCATAAGCAAGTGATTAAATCAAACAACTTGCATGGAGGAAATCATATACATCTCTAAGGTAGTTGAGAATCCTATCTCAACACCTACCTAAAACACTATCATCTAAGTACTTACTCATACAAGTATTTTCACAAACACTTATACTACACTTATTTAACATACATAACGTATATTAGCCAAAACATGTATTAGGGCGAATCCTTTCGCCGAGTAAGTATTACACATATATATAGCATATACCCACAGTAATTAATCATGGCAAACACACTTCCATATTTTATACGTATACGGTATTTTCTACAAATATACAGAATACACTAAATGCCATAATTTGCATACGTAACTGAATCGCAAAACGAACATCGCATTTTGTATATGAAATAACACCTAGATCATGAATCTATCATTATCCAACATTGAAAGCATTGAAAACCATAACCTAAGCGTCTATAGTCTGCACCTTACGACGTATAAATGAGTAACAGACTCAGTTTAAGTACTAAGTCTTTATCAACGGTAGAACAACAACCTATGGCATGAAATAGGTTAGCTATTTCATCACTTGCACTAGTTGACTCTCTAGAACTGATTAGGGTTAGGATTTCTTACCCGAAAATGGAATTAGAATCACTGGAAAAGTGATACAGTTGTGGTGGATAGGCACGTAGAATAGCAGGGATCGATTCCCAGGAATGACTCCAACTTCTCTCACACTATCTCTCTCTTTATTCACTTCTCTCTCTTAAGGTTTTCTTAAATTCGTATGGAGTGAATGAGAGAGGGTTTAAAGTCCTTATATAGGCCTAAAACTGATGAAAATGGCCCCAGGGCCAAAGTATACTTAAGTTATATCTAAAGTGCATCTGTTTCAGCTCAACGGAGCACTTCCGGAGCCCCCCCTTGAGCCAAAGGTCCGATTAAGATCACAGACCTTGGATCTAGGTCGAGTTAAGTTTTCATTCCAGTCAGGTTCCCAGATCACACGTAGCAGACCAGTTTCAGTTCAACGGTCACCGAAACTCGATCAGGGTTACAAGTACACAGACATGTGTATGAAATTTCCCCTGATCCGAGAGTGTACTTGGGTCAGATTCTGACGGTCTGATTGCTTATATAAGACCCGTAAGCGACAGGTCTCAGATTACTTGAATTAGATTTAATTTCTAAAGAAATCCACATTTTCTCACACTCTTCATTACGGGCTCAAGAAAATAGCCCCGGGACAATCTGGATTTGATTTCCGAGATGGTTATCAAGCCCAGCAAGGCGGTCCTAATTATATAATTTCATTTTTTTCAGACTTTTGACGTGCAGTCCAGATCCGATACGGAGTTTCAATGTGCTCCTGAGAGCAACTGGGTAATGAGATTGATCCTAGATTTTAGGGTAACCTAGCGTCAATGATTCTACAAGTTTTGGGTCTTGCAGATCATATTTAAAGTGGATCAAGCGAATTTCGTAACTAATCTAGCTTAACACTTAGTTACTTCTCGATTAATTTCTAAAGGATTTGAGGTTTGAGAAGTTAATAAGGGATTAGGATCGACCCCTTACCTAAGGACATCTAACTCTAGGTTGGCAAAAATCTGGGGCGTTACAATCTACCCCCCTTAAACATAATTTCATCCCCGAAATTGCCTAAGGGTAGTAAATAAAGATTTTATTATTTCTTTCGCCTAAGTTTTATTGACGTCAAGTTTATATGCGTGGTAGGATGTATACTATCGATGCTAATCTGGCTCATTTTAGTGTACCCTCCTTAAAAATTGTTTTGCCCTAAAATTGACTAAGGCTCCTATTAAGTTCTATTCAACAAGCACAGTTGTAGATACACTGACCCTGGCTATTGTAATTCAGTTCATACCCATTGTTAGGCCTATTCTGTAATATAAATTGGTTTAACACTTAAACCCTAATTGCTTTCACATTCTAAGGAAGATTCAGATCCTATTTAATGACCTAACCTTACGTATAACCTGGATCAGTTTCCTTCGATCCTGGGCCAGTGGGGCAGGGGTCCACCACGCTTCCACTGCGCCACTTTGATCTAATGGATGCATCGCCTGACTTAACTAGGTTGGGCTCATAATGTTCTACCCCCCTTAAAAAATATTTTCACCCCCAAGGCTCAAGGATCTATGTCCTGATCCGTATGTCGGAACAAAGTGTAATTTGGGACTATCCTTCTAAGTTCATATGCACAATATATATGCCCGAACGGTCTGTGATTCAGGACCTAATCCCTAACTCTCTGTTGCCCATTTGAGATTTTCTTAGGCCTGAGCAAATTATCCCTATTGGCTATGTGTTCTTAACACTTCTCAAAAGCGAAGTAACAAACTTTTGGTTGTAAGTGGTTCGGCCAATACGGAAGGAAAGTTGTGTAGTGGGTCTGAGCTGGATACATAGACCTTCTGCCTAGCTAGGACAGAAAATTGTCGTATCAGTTCTTAATCCTAGTTAATCCCGACCTTCTGCTTGATCAGAGCATTGAGTTCATTAGAAACTACCAGGATTGAGAATTCAATTCAAACCGCGAATACCTTGCTTATTTATAGTTCTATACTCCGTGTTCCCATTTGTAATAATCCCTTGAGAAGACAATCCTAGGGGGTGTGTTGTTTTGATCTAACGTTCAAACAGAGGGATATATAACTTTTCTCTAAGTGTGAATACTTTCTAAGTTAAAACAACTTTTTTAAGAGTTATTAAATAAGCCTAGAAGTATTAGGGGGATTTAATGAAGGAATGAGATCTCACTCTAACATAATCAAGCCAACTAACTAAATCTATCTTTCAGTTGTCTTAGCATAATCAGTGTTTTACATTCCTTAGTATAACCAACCAGTAATCCAAGGTCTATGCTTATACACTAGATGATTTATCGCTTAGGGTCAAAGTTGTCTGGTTGGAATTGAGTTGCTTGAACTTGAATTTAACTACGCTTGAGCACTTCACAGATGTCCATACCAACTAAGGAAGTCCTAGGGTTCACGTCCTTAATTTATTGGATTTCCCATACTGTCAGGTCTGTCGAACTTTAGGAGCACCACTCTAGGTCCAAAACTCTATGGGCCTATTTGGCCAGTGGTCTTAAGTTGTATTAAATGGATTGCATGGCTAATCCCACCTCGGGATAGGGAGTGGCATGTTTGGTAGGAGGGTGGGATGGAATTAAAATTATTTTTTTTATAGGCTTTGGAAAATGAGCCTTGCGTTGGAAAGTGTGAGATGAGATTTTCAAATCCCATGATGATGAATTTTCACGTGTAATTTGAAAGGAAATCCAGGATTTACTTTTGATTGCATACATTCCGAACATGCTGTTGGGATACACTACACCCAATCTAGGGACACTACCTTACACATACATTTATTGTTACTTGTACAATTCCATCCATCAATTCCATCCACCTTAATCGCACCGAATGTAGTTGGTTGAACGGCCTTAAATGTCCTAACATTTGGAGGGTGTGAAGGCTATGGGATACAAAAATGTGGATTAGTGGGTTTACACGAATTTGAGACTCAAATGAGGGGTTTCAAGAGCTCAAATCAGAGAGAAGGGAGAGGTAGGCAGCAATGGGGACGAGTTTACAACATGGTGGTGGAGAGGGTGCACAAAAATGGAAAAGAAGGAGGTTGGAGGGGCGATTTTTATGACAAATCAGAAGTTTGAAAGGGAAAGGAGAGCTTGGGAGGGTGATTTGTGAAGGAGGGACGTGTTTGGGAGAGTTTTAAACCAAAAACTCTGCATCAGTGGGCCACCCTAACCCACAAAGAGCGTCGGCCCGAGCGGCCTGCCCGGCCTAGCCCGTTAGACAGCGAGGCCTTGCCGAACCGGCGAGCCCCTCGCCAGTCTCTGGACTGTTTGGCGAGGGCTCACCCATGGGGCGAGGTCCTCCCCTCCCCCTTGGTCTGAAAATGTGTGGGGCCCACCCTGGGTCCCACCAATTTGATCTCCCCCCCCGACTCCGATTCGAGTGAACATACATTAGACATGTCGGGTTACATCACCCTGGGATTTCAGTTTGGTACCCTAGGTTCAAGCAGTAGCGACCAAACATGGTGAACATACATTAGACATGTCGGGTTACATGACGAGCCTGACTAACTCGAGCGCACAATCAATTAGATGACACGAAGTGCATATGCACTTCGCGTGGCCTAACCACTGTCGCCAACTGACGTACGATTCGGGTTCATCAAACATATCTTACGTGGCGACATGAAACTCAACCACGATCTCAAGTCTAATACCGACTGTCTGGACTATAGACATAGTCCCAAACTCAATCAAACCATATTAGTAGCATGTGGAGTAGAGCATGGTAAACAAAGTAATTCAAGCATGTTAGTAAGCATGTCATAAAGCATGTTATAAAGCATGTTCTAAAGCATGTTGTAAAGCATGTTATAAAGCAAGTTGTAAAGCACTACATAAATAGGAATACAACACATATATTACAAAAATAAGCGGTTTAATCAAACAACCTCATGGAGGTAATCATACATGTCTCTAAGGTAGATGAGAATCCCATCTCAACATCCTCCTAAGGCATCAACATCCCAACACTTATTCACTCAAGCATTTCCACAAACACTTAACATACACTATTTCAACATACATAGTGTATGTTAACAAACATGTATTAGGGCGAATCCTTTCGCCAAGCAAGTATTTTACGCGTATATAATATATTTATACAACAATTAATCATGGCAAACACATCTCTAAAATATACATGTATACGGTACTTTTTACAATACAGTATTTCTACATACATAGTGTATATCAGTAAAACATGTATTTGGGCGAATCCTTTCGCCAAATAAGTATTTTATCTATATATCATATATTCATACAACCAATAATCATGTCAAACACATTTCCAAAATATATACGTATACGGTATTCTCTACAATACACTATTTCTACATACATAGTGTATATTAGCAAAACATGTAATTGGGCGAATCCTTTCGCCAAATAAGTATTTTATCCACACATCATATATGCATACAACAAATAATCGTGTCAAACAAATTTCTAAAATATATACGTATACGGTATTTTCTACGAATACCTAGAATATGTAAAATTCAATATTCTACGTCTTTAATCGAAACAGAAAACGGAAAGCATTTTGTACATGTACAATTGCATGCAGATCATGAATCTATCATTATCTGACATTGAAAGTGTTGAGAACTGTAACCTATACACCTAAAGTCCGCACCTTGTGTCGTAGAATCGTAACGGAGTCGATAGGTTTGCTAAGCTTCCGTATTCGTGGCAACCTAGAGAACGAAATAGGTTAGCTATTTCATATCCTACAACCTATACAGCCCCAAAACAAATTAGGGTTTGGGTTTCTTACCTAGAAACGGAGCTGGAATCACCGGGAAAGCGATTAGAACGGAGCGGTGGAGCTCGTGGAGCGGCAGGGAAGCACGGTAGGGAGATTCTCCTACATCTCTCTCACTTTCTCTCTCTTTCCCTACTTTCCCTAGGGTTTTTCTCAAATTCGGATGGCTGAAATGGGAGAGGGTTTAAGGTCCTTAATAGCCTAAAAACTCACCGAAATAGACTTGGAAAACAAGGTATACTTGGGTTTTGCCCAAAGGGCATCTGTTTCAGCTCAACGAAGCATTTCCGGAGCCCCCCTTGAGCCAAAGATCGGACTTAAGCTCACTAACACCGGATCTACGTTTAGTTAAGTTTTCGTTTCAGTCGGATTTCCAGATCACGCGTGGCAGACCAGTTTCAGTTCGACGGTCAGTGGGTCTCGATCGGAGATTCCGAGTACATGTAAATGTTTATGAAATTTTTCCTGATCCGAGGGTGTATTTGGGTTAGATTCTAACGGCCTGGTTGTTTAATACTGATCCGCAAGCGACGAGTCTCAGATTACTATTCAAGATATTTATTTTTGTAAAGAAACAAGTGTTTTCACACTCTCTCGCTCCGGACTCAAGTGAACAGCCGTGGGACACTGGCTGGATTTGATTTCTGGGATGGTTGTCAAGCCCAGCGAGACGGTCCTAATTCCTTAACTTCAAGTTATTCGTACTTCCGACGTGCGGTCCAGATCTGATACGGAGTTTCAACGTGCTCCCGAGAGCAGTCGGGTAATGAGATTGATCCTAGATTTTAGGGTAACCTAGCGTCAATGATTCTACAAGTTTTGGGTCTTGCAGATCATATTTAAAGTGGATCAAATGGATTTCGTAGCTAATCTAGTTTAGCACTTAGTTACTTTGTCTCATTTCTAAAGGATTTAGTCCTATAAGATTTAAATCGAGGTGGTACCTAGTCCTTTGTAGTTTGTATATAAAGTGATCCAAGTTATACTACTTAGCTAGTTTAAGATAGCGTCTAGGGTGAAAGTACTTAGAAAAATTGAAAGAACAAGGTGGTGAAGGGTGGGATTTGTGAAGGAAATGGGTTCAGAAGCGATTTTAGACTGTGGGATTCAGTTCTGATTGGTTAATAAGGTGTTAGGAGCGACCCATTGCCTAAGACGTCTAATCCCAGGTTGGCAAAAATCCGGGATGTTACATTGGTACCTTAGGTTCAAGCAGTAGCGTCCATACATGGTGAACATACATCGACACATCGAGTTACTTGATGAGCTCGACCAGCACGAACGTACATTGTATCAATTGACATGAAGTGCATAAGCACCTCGTGTGGCCTAACCACTGCCGACGACCAACACACGACTCAGGTTTATCAAACACGTCCTATGTGGAAAATGAATCTCAGCCACGACTTCAAAGCCTGTTACCAATTGTCTGGACTATAACATAGCCCCAATCACATTCAATCCTTAACCAGAAAGTATGTAGAGTAGTCAAAGCAGAATTAACAAAGTAATTCAAACATGTTAACAAGCATGTTATAAAGCACAATGTAAGTAAGAAATATAAACACATATATTTCATAAGCGATTAAATCAAACAACTCGCATGGAGGAAATCATACACATCTCTAAGGTAGTTGAGAATCCTATCTCAACACCTACCTAAAACACTATCATCTAAGTACTTACTCATACAAGCATTTTCACAAACACTTAGACTACACTTATTTAACATACATAACGTATATTAGCCAAAACATGTATTAGGATGAATCTTTTCACCGAGTAAGCATTACACATATATATAGCATATACCCACAGTAATTAATCATGGCAAACACACTTCCATATTTTATACGTATACGGTATTTTCTATAAATATACAGAATACACTAAACTCCATAATTTACATACGTAACTAAATTGCAAAACGAACATCGCATTTTACATGTGAAATAACACCCAGATCATGAATCTATCATTATCCGGCATTGAAAGCATTGAAAACCATAACCTAAGCGTCTATAGTATGCACCTTACGCCGTAGAAATGAGTAACAGACTCAGTTTAAGTACCAAGTCTTTATCAATGGTAGAACGACAACCTATGGCATGAAATAGGTTAGCTATTTCATCACTTGCACTAGTCCACTCTCTAGAACTGATTAGGGTTATGATTTCTTACCCGAAAATGGAATTAGAATCGCCGAAAAAGCGATACAGTTGTGGTGGATAAGCATGTAGCATAACAGGGATCGATTCCCAAGAATGACTCCAACTTCTCTCACACTATCTCTCTCTTTACTCACTTCTCTCTCCTAGGGTTTTCTCAAATTCATATGGAGTGAATGAGAAAGGGTTTAAGGTCCTTATATAGGTCTAAAACTGATGAAAATGGCCCCAAGGCCAAGGTATACTTAAGTTATGTCCAAAGTGCATCTGTTTCAGCTCAACGGAGCACTTCTGGAGCCCTCCCTTGAGCCAAAGGTCAGATTTAAGCTCACAGACCTAGGATCTAGGTCGAGTTAAGTTTTCATTCCAGTCGGGTTCCCAGATCACACGTGGCGGACCAGTTTCAGTTCAACGGTCACCGAAACTCGATCAGGGTTACAAGTACACGGACATGTGTATGAAATTTTCCCTGATCCGAGGGTGTATTTGGGTCAGATTCTGACGGTCTGATTGCTTATATCAGACCCGCAAGCGACAGGTCTCAGATTACTTGAATTAGATTTAATTTCTAAAGAAATCCACATTTTCTCACACTCTTCATTCTGAGCTCAAGCAAATAGCCCCGGGACACAATCTGGATTTGATTTTCGAGATGGTTATCAAGCCCAGCAAGGCGGTCCTAATTATATAATTTCGTATTGTTCGGACTTTAGATGTGTGGTCCAAATCCGATACGGAGTTTCAATGTGCTCCCGAGAGTAACTGGGTAATGAGATTGATCCTAGATTTTAGGGTAACCTATCGTCAATGATTCTACAAGTTTTGGGTCTTACAGATCGTATTTAAAGTGGATCAAGCTGATTCATAGCTAATCTAGCTTAGCACTTAGTTACTTCTCGATTAATTTCTAAAGGATTTGAGGTTTGAGAAGTTAATAAGGGATTAGGACCAACCCCTTGCCTAAGGACATCTAACTCCAGGTTAGCAAAAATATGGGGCGTTACACAGCCGTACCAAGGCTATGCGATGCAAGGCTTATAGGACCAATGTCATTGCAAGGTGCAACTCAAGTATACCAAATCTCATCTGAATCCTCATATTAATACAACTTATCTCTGGAATATATATATATATATATATATCACTGGGGTCCAGTACGCTATACACAAGATCACCGCCCACTGGACGCGCAACCATGCAAGTGGAAGAGACCTCACTATCCACCTACCAATATCGGCCCAGTACGGTGTGGATACAGAATCCATACATCAACGTGGACCCCATGATGTATGTGTTCTTCCAACCGTCCATCTATATGGTCGTCAGCAAGTTCGGTGGGTCCCATCTGATACATTTGTTATATCCACTGTCCATCTGTATGGACCACATGTGATGTATGAGTTTTATCTATACCATCCATTTGCTAGGGACCCCACTAGCCATAGCTATTGTTTGACGTCAGTAGTTCTGTGGGTCTGATCAGAGGTATGTGTTATATCCAAACTGTCCATCCACCTCGAGAGCTCGTCTTAAGGCTTGAGATGGGAAATAAGACAGATCTGTCTATCAAGTGGACCACACTGCACAAACTAGTGGAGGATTAAACGTCTACCATTGAAACCCGTTTGGGGTCTCAGAAGTTCTGGATCAATATGAAATTTGTTTTCCTCTTAATTTAGGTCTTTGTGACCTTATGAACAGATTGGATGGAAAATAAATGTTATGGTGGGGCCCACCTTAATGTATGTATTGTATATCAGCAATGTCCATCTGGACAGGCTATGTGGGGCCGACCATGATGTATGGGTCACATCCACACCATCCGTTTACTGGACGGGTGGGGCTCACATTGAAATATGTATTTTGTATCTACACGGTCCATCTCTGGACGGTGCCACGTGGGGCCTACCTTGATGTATTGTATATCCTGGTCGTCTGTCTAGGGCTGGATGTGAGGCCAGCCACATGTGTGGCTGTCCACACTGTCCACGTGGGATGTGGACCCCACGATGATGTATGTGTTGTATAATCCACACCGTTCACCCATGAACGGTGGGCCCACTTGTTGTGTAATTACAGGGCCCACCATGTTGTACGTGTTTCATCTATACAATCCACTTATGCGGCCCACCTTGTGATGTGGTATATTTGCACCGTCCATCCACGTGGCCCCCCACATGGTGTACGTATTTGATCCAAGTTGTCCATTTGGTGAGGCCCATTGTAATGTTTTTGTGGCCCATTTGGTGAGGTCCATTCTGATGTGTTTGTGGCCTTTGATGAGGCCCGATGTGATGTATTTAAGGCCCATATGATGAGGCTCGATGTGATGTACATATGGCCCTTATGACGAGGCCTATTATGATGTATGAGAGGCCCATTTGGTGAGGCCCAATGTGATGTATATGAGGCCTTTGTGTGAGGCCCAATGGGATGTGTATTAGACCCGTATGTGAGGCCATGGGCCCACTATATGTTTGGCTCTATATGGGTCACTCCTTGGGAGTAATGTTGGTTAAATGACCACATTGATGGGCAAAGATGGTTAAATGTTGTTGAGGGTCAAATATTACATATTAAACCCCAATTATTACCCGATTTTACGAGCATGATACCGTTTAATGTCTTATTTTAACCGTGTTTGTGTTGCAGGGTAAATTTACGAGTGTGGTCTGAAAAGAATGTTAAAGGCATAGATTTAACACTCAAGAAGCACCAAGGCGATGGACGAACCGTAGGGGACCGAGATCGAAGAAATTATACACCAGAGATTTGAGAAAATCGAGAAACTGAAGTTCAAGTGGCCTAGAAGGCATCCTGAATTCAAAATCACAGGGTTCCAGCCATCCGATTGGCTTGAAACTATATATATGGCCTGAGGACCATAAATTAACCGTACACATCGAATTTCAGCCATTGGATCCTTATGGAAGTGGCCCAACGGACAGATCAGCCCATAAACCATTGATTTTGGGCCCATCTGATATCTAGATATGCTTTAAAATTGGTTTGGACAGATTAAATGAGATGAGAAAAGGGATGGGTGGATTGGATTTCTCGTATCCATCACCGTGGACCCCACTTGAGTGATATGTGCACCGTGCACAAGTGCACACGCTGTGCATGGCAACTCTATAGCAATGCAAAGACAGTCAAACTGCCTCCTGACCGAAGATAAAAAAAGAAAAGAAGAAGTTTCCTTCTTTAGTCTGCGTCGTCCGTCCGCTGCTCCATCAGTGGCCCACCTTCATCATCCGGATGAATGATCCAGGCCATCCAATGTACTCAGGAGGTAAATTTGACCAAACCATGATCAATCCCATGCATCCATGCATACATTCAAGATCATAACGGCAAGTAACTAGTCACCACATTGATTAGTGGTGTGGTCCACCCGAAGCTCAGTTCCACTTCAAATTTTGTAGAATGTCCTAAATCGACTCTATGAGGCCAATGAACGGCCCTGATCCATGAAACAAATACTAAAAGTGGGCCCCATAGAGATCAGCGCAACTACTGTGCGCAGGGACAGCGTCCGCAAGATCCGGACGATCTGAGAATTAGTGGGCCCCACCCATTGATCATATGGAAGATCAGGACCGTAAATTGTATCCGGATGGTGGGGACGACCACAACCATGGTGCCCATTTGGTCCCATGCATACACTCAGGAAATCTCCACCGTATAACGGAGGATGGACGGCAGCGAGAAAACCCCTGTGGGCCTCACCGAAATCAACCGGTCTCGGCCTTCCCGAACGGTTTTTCACCCTTAAGACAATGGACGGCGTAGATTTCTTGAAAGAAAAATGAAGTGGGCCCCGCCAAGAACCAGCGCAAGACCGTTTCACAGCTTACGCGCGTCCGTGGAAACCGGCGCTGTGGGGCCGTTCTATGATCAAGGGGACGTCCGAATCCATGATCCGGACCGTCCACATTCTGTAACAGGTGGCCATAACCCTAGCCAAGGTCTCAGAATCAACAGATATGTTGATTTCGCACTGCAAAATCATACAGAGCGTAGCTTTCTTATCCCTTCTTGCGCACGCCAACTGGACTGCGTAAAGAAAATGCTGCTGCGTAAGTTTCCTTCACGGACTCAGCTTGACCGACGTCTGGCTGTTATAAAAGGAGAATGGAGAGAGAGAGGAGAAAAAAAGCCAGCCGTGGAGGGATCATCTGGGGCTGGAGCTTGGACGTGAAGCACAGGAGCAAGTTTGTTTTATTTTTTTGTTTTTGTTTTGTTTTGTTTTCTTCCTTTTCTTTTGAGATTTAGTTGAACCATACCTATGGTTAGCTAAACCTCTTAGCTAGGGCTAAGAGGTGAAGCTTGTAGCGTGATGGGAGGATTTATACTTGTGCCTTTTATTTAGACTAAATGGATTTTTATTTAATTTTATTAAGGGAATGTTTTTAGTCGTTAATGGTCTGTTGTGACTGAAATTACAATGGGTCTGTGATGGCTTTGAGCATGTTCTTTTCCTCTTTATGTTTATGACGTCAGGAAGCCCTGTTGTTCACCATCGTCTCCTGGGCATGGTTGGATGTCGGTACATTTCCTAACTTTCATAGCGTGTTGATTGGTTGGTAATTAGTTTAATTCTGTTGTTTACTTTGTCTCCTGGACATGGTTTTGTGATGGAATCCATTCTAATTCATATACCTTTCATCTCTTAAAAACTAAATCAAATGAAGTTCAGTTTAATTTTCATGAATCAAGTATAGTTCTCCCTGATCTCTACAAGTGGATCCTTGGCACCCTAGTTTTCCTTTTTCTGAATTTTTCCTAAGTTTTATATTATAAATTCATCATTATTCCTTCCATTTTTATCTGATTTAGATTTCATCTCATTCTAGTTCTAGTTCTAGTTACTTTCAGATTACGTACAGGTTTCAGTCCCTGTGGATTCGACCTCGTTCTTACCGAGATTATTACTACATCACAACCCTATACTTGGCGAGTGAACAAGTTTTTGGCGCCGTTGCCGGGGACTGACGGCTACGATTCTTTGAAATTAATTGGATTTAGAATTATATTAAGATTAGGATTGTACTAACTTTAATTTTAGATTTTTCTTTCTTAGAACTAACTTTCCTGTTTTGTAGGGTCTTTGATAGATTGTCTAAATTGGTAACTTCGTCCTAATTTCTCTACTGTTTCTATTTTTTAGATTTGGTCTTATCTCTTAGATACTGACTTGGGTTGTTTTGTTTTGCAGGATCTTAACATAGGAACTTCTTATTTGGTAACACCTTTCTAACTTCTCCTCTTACCTTCCATATTGTTGTAGGATCTTTTCTTTTATTTTTCTAGTATTAGACTCAGAGTTAGGGGTCTACCATGGAAGCATGGGTACGGGCATATGCTGAGATTGATAGGAAATATTGAGGAATGCCTGATGGTTGTGGAATTCAACGTATACCTCAAAATTTCTCTCCATCGAGAACAGACATTAAAAGCCGACTAGAACGTTATATTCCATCGGTTAATAGGGCCGTATACGATCGTAATTATAGGAATGAGGATTATTATCAAACATCATATTCTCCCATTCATGATCAGTATGACTATAACCAGTGGAACCATCAAAATTGGGAAGATGAACCAACAACATGTTGTAATAATTATTCTCTTGGATACCCTACCTTTGAGAACCAACCAAAAACGATCCATGAGAACTCATTTCAGCATAACATGGAGTGTCTTGCGGAAATTAGAAAAGCAATGGAAGCACTCAATTCGCGCCTCAAGAGGATAGAGGAAGCTCGCTCATCCTAAGTACAATCCAATCTAGAAATACAATGCTAGGAAAGTGATCCTCACTCGCTTTTGACAGAATCTGGAATTTGGAATGAGGAGTTGGATTCCATTAATGAGCATACGGTTCCATTCCCCGATGAGTCGATCTTAATGACTGTTCAAAAGAATGATGGAGATACATGGGTGTCTTTCAAATATAGTGATGATGACACACTTTCCCTACATGTTACACAGGATCTCAATGATGAGGAAGAGGTTAGTTTATACGAACCTCAACCCAATCTGGAAATAGAATGTGAGGAAAGCGATCCCATCCCAAGTGTGCACTGCATGGAAGTAGACGATGATGCGTATTGGGATAATGATCAGGAATGTTTAGCCCCAGTTTCCCTAGAATTGATCTCAAGTTTGGCCCAGGTCAATGATCAAGAAGTGCACGAAGTGAGCGGTCATAATGAGCTACTCCACTCACCTGACATATCTGATTTAAAAGTGGATGATCTCCTTACAACCAACCCTTCTATCTCTTGTGAGACATGTTTGGACCACTCCCCTGAATTACATGATGATATGATTCAGGAGATGAACGAGTTACTTAATACGACTCTGAAATTTGAAACCACCCAGTTGAGGCCACCATCTGAACTGTTGAATTTTAACGAGTCCAGGCCTCTTCTGAGTAGTATCGATGAACAGAGTCCACACATCAATGCTTCGTATACTGACCCTCAATCTGTCTATGCAGGGCTGGAGCAAGAGAGCACACTTCTATTTACCTTTAAAGATGATGGATTCCTTGGGCAGATCATCACACACTTCAATGTGGAAAATGAGTCACTCTCAGCTGAATGTCCCAACTCTTTGGATGATTGCTTAGCACACTTTGCAGATTCAAACGATCTCATGATAAGAGACATAGTGAATGCCTTGCAAGACGACATCTCGGTAGTCATCACTGACCGAGAGAACCCCTACTCTGAAGCCCCTTCCTCCCCAGATCCCCACTATTTACCATTAAGGGAGGAGGAGCTGAAAATTAAACCGAAGTCCGCTACTTCGGAATGTATTGAGACTACATCACTTTCTGAGAATTTTTCTGAATTTCATCTATGTGTAGTCTCTGATTCACCATGGGATACTAACTTCGAAACTTCTTCTGTCGCAGGTGAATCGTATATACTCTGGATACCTCAGGCGAATCAACGACAAATTTTTGATGAGGTACATAAGTTTCTCTGGAATGTCATGCTCCAGGGCATCTAAGCCTATTA
Organism: Magnolia changhungtana; assembly: GCA_030180095.1. NCBI lineage: Eukaryota > Viridiplantae > Streptophyta > Magnoliopsida > Magnoliales > Magnoliaceae > Magnolia > Magnolia changhungtana. The sequence continues at coordinate 5,021,073 of JASAUF010000554.1, forward strand.
CAAAAAGGGCTTTTGGATGATCCTGTTAAGAAACGTACTGAGAAATTTATCACGATACTGGCCAGAAGAGGAACCTTGCGGAATGACTGAGTAGCTTTTCCCTGCTTTCTTAGGACTAGGGTAGTTTCCTTTATGCTGTTTTAGGATAGACAGTAAACTTAGTGCTCCTGGGAGGCAACCCAACTTTTCATTTCATTTCTTTTTCATAGTTAGTTAGTTCAATGTTTGTAGGTAACATTACTGCAAACCCTCACGAGACTACAACTCGTCCACTAGGGGCAACCTAGGGGTTTAAAGGCTTGTTGCATATGCTAAATGCAATCGAGAGCACCTGCGAAAGTGGTATAGGTAGGAGTTTATTTTTGTTATTTGTATTTTACTTGTGTTGGTTTCTCCTTGCGCTGACTTACTCTCTCGCTGATATTTTTGGAAAAGTCTCTCGATTCATTATCCAGGTACTATCTTCCCATCACTTCTCTTTTACTTTCGTTGTTCCATGTGCATGGCATGCTTATATCTTGTACATTGAGGACAATGTAGATTTTAGGTTGGGGGTGGGAGATTAAGTTTCCTAATCAGTGTTTTGTTGGTCTTGAGTAAAAGTTGTGAAAATTTTTAAAAAATTTTCTGAACATTATTGTGAATTCGAAGTGATTTTGATGGCCATCTTGGATTTAGAATTACAAGATAAGTTATGTTGGCGATTTATGACTCTTGGATTCAGTGTCTGTTAGATTTCACAGTTAAGTTTGAATTGTTAATCCATGATTAGATGTTTTAAACATTGATTGAGTCATGATTTCACATATCACATCTCGCTTTCACAATTAAGGTTTCAGTTCGATATTGAAGGGTTAACTTGGTAATCACTAAGCATGTAAGAACCAGCCTGAAAACTTTGCCCGTCATGATCAATTGAAGAAAAAGAAAATACTCAGGTAAAAAAAAAAAAAAGGCAGATACCTTTGGAAAGGGTCTAACGAATAATCTTCACCATAGGTTTGCTCCCTATAGGTGTGGATTCGATTCCCCTGCTCATCGATGGAAAAATCAAAAGTTAAGAAAATAAAAGTTTATCTGTGAGGCAAGTTTTGGTTTAGGTGGTTGTCCTGAGTACTCTCATTGGTTACCAATGATATCATGAAATAACGAATTGGATCTTAATGGTGATAAGTCGAGATCATACTATACACCCATGGAACTCAATGCTTAGAATTTGTCTTATTGATGGATTAGTACTTTGAACTTGATCATGAAGTCTACCGTGCGCTTGAGTCCAGGAGAAATTAATGATCAACATTCATGAATCTTAGACTTCTAATATTTAGGTATTTTAAAAAATCACTCGAGTTCATAGAAATTGTCCTGTAATTCTTAACTTATTTTTCACATAATTTACTCGGGACTAGCAAAATGCTGGTTGGGGGTTGTGTTGAGGGTCAAATATTACATATTAAACCCCAATTATTACCCGATTTTACGAGCATGATACCGTTTAATGTCTTATTTTAACCGTGTTTGTGTTGCAGGGTAAATTTACGAGTGTGGTCTGAAAAGAATGTTAAAGGCATAGATTTAACACTCAAGAAGCACCAAGGCGATGGACGAACCCCAGGGGACCGAGATCGAAGAAATTACACACCAGAGATTCGAGAAAATCGAGAAACTGAAGTTCAAGTGGCCTAGAAGGTGTCCTGAATTCAAAATCATAGGGTTCCCGCCATCCGATTGGCTTGAAACTATGTATATGGCCTGAGGACCATAAATTAATCGTACACATCGAATTTTAGCCATTGGATCCTTATGAAAGTGGCCCAACGGACAGATTAGCCTATAAACCATTGATTTTGGGCCCACCTGATATCTAGATATGCTTCAAAATTGGTTTGGACAGATTAAATGAGATGAGAAAAGGGATGGGTGGATTGGATTTCTCGTATCCATCACCGTGGACCCCACTTGAGTGATATGTGCACCGTGCACAAGTGCACACGCTGTGCATGGCAACTCCACAGGAATGCAAAGACGGTCAAACCGCCTCCTGACCGAAGATAAAAAAAGAAAAGAAGAAGTTTCCTTCTCCAGTCTGCATCGTCCGTCCGCTGCTCCATCAATGGCCCACCTTCATCATCCGGATGAATGATCCAGGCCATCCAATGTACTCAGGAGGCAAATTCGACCAAACCCTGATCAATCGCATGCATCCATGCATACATTCAAGATCATAACGGCAAGTAACTAGTCACCACGTTGATTAGTGGTGTGGTCCACCCGAAGCTCAGTTCCACTTCAAATTTTGTAGAATGTCCTAAATCGACTCTATGAGGCCAATGAACGGCCCTGATCCATGAAACAAATACTAAAAGTGGGCCCCATAGAGATCAGCGCAACTACCGTGCGCAGGGACAGTGTCCGCAAGATCCGGACGATCCGAGAATTAGTGGGCCCCACCCATTGATCATATGGAAGATCAGGACCGTAAATTGTATCCGGACGGTGGGGACGACCACAACCATGGTGCCCATTTGGTCCCATGCATACACTCAGGAAATCTCCACCGTAAAACGGAGGATGGACGGCAGCGAGAAAACCCTGTGGGCCACACCGAAATCAACCGGTCTCGGCCTTCCCGAACGGTTTTTCGCCCTGAAGACAATGGACGACGTAGATTTCTTGAAAGAAAAATGAAGTGGACCCCGCCAAGAACCAGCGCAAGACCGTTTCGCAGCTTACGCTCGTCCGTGGAAACCAACGCTGTGGGACCGTTCTATGATCAAGGGGACGTCCAAATCCATGATCCGGACCGTCCACATTCTGTAACAGGCGGCCATAACCCTAGCCAAGGTCTCAGAATCAACAGATATGTTGATTTCGCACCACAAAATCATACAAAGCGTAGCTTTCTTATCCCTTCTTGCGCACGCCAACTGGACTGCGTAAAGAAAATGCTGCTGCGTAAGTTTCCTTCACGGACTCAGCTTGACCGACGTCTGGCTGTTATAAAAGGAGAATGGAGAGAGAGAGGAGAAAAAAAGCCAGCCGTGGAGGGATCATCTGGGGCTGGAGCTTGGACGTGAAGCACAGGAGCAAGTTTGTTTTATTTTTCTGTTTTTGTTTTGTTTTCTTTTCTTCCTTTTCTTTTGAGATTTAGTTGAACCATACCTATGGTTAGCTAAACCTCTTAGCTAGGGCTAAGAGGTGAAGCTTGTAGCGTGATGGGAGGATTTATACTTGTGCCTTTTATTTAGACTAAATGGATTTTTATTTAATTTTATTAAGGGAATGTTTTTAGTCGTTAATGGTCTGTTGTGACTGAAATTACAATGGGTCTGTGATGGCTTTGAGCATGTTCTTTTCCTCTTTATGTTTATGACGTCAGGAAGCCCTGTTGTTCACCATCGTCTCCTGGGCATGGTTGGATGTCGGTACCTTTCCTAACTTTTATAGCATGTTAATTGGTTGGTAATTAGTTTAATTCTGTTGTTTGCTTTGTCTCCTGGACATGGTTTTGTGATGGAATCCATTCTAATTCATATACCTTTCATCTCTTAAAAACTAAATCAAATGAAGTTCAGTTTAATTTTCATGAATCAAGTATAGTTCTCCCTGATCTCTACAAGTGGATCCTTGGCACCCTAGTTTTCCTTTTTCTGAATTTTTTCTAAGTTTTAGATTATAAATTCATCATTATTCCTTCCATTTTTATCTGATTTAGATTTCATCTCATTCTAGTTCTAGTTCTAGTTACTTTCAGATTACGTACAGGTTTCAGTCCCTGTGGATTCGACCTCGTTCTTACCGGGATTATTACTACATCACAACCCTATACTTGGCGAGTGAACAAGTTTTTGGCGCCGTTGCCGGGGACTGACGGCTACGATTCTCTGAAATTAATTGGATTTAGAATTAGATTAAGATTAGGATTGTACTAACTTTAATTTTAGATTTTTCTTTCTTAGAACTAACTTTCCTGTTTTGTAGGGTCTTTGATAGATTGTCTAAATTAGTAACTTCGTCCTAATTTCTCTACTGTTTCTATTTTTTAGATTTGGTCTTATCTCTTAGATACTGACTTGGGTTGTTTTGTTTTGCAGGATCTTAACATAGGAACTTCTTATTTGGTAACACCTTTCTAACTTCTCCTCTTACCTTCCATATTCTTGTAGGATCTTTTCTTTTATTTTTCTAGTATTAGACTCAGAGTTAGGGGTCTACCATGGAAGCATGGGTACGGGCATATGCTGAGATGGATAGGAAATATTGGGGAATGCCTGATGGTTGTGGAATTCAACGTATACCTCAAAATTTCTCTCCATCGAGAACAGACATTGAAAGCCGACTAGAACGTTATATTCCATCGGTTAATAGGGCCGTATATGATCGTAATTATGGGAATGAGGATTATTATCAAACATCATATTCTCCCATTCATGATCAGTATGACTATAACCAGTGGAACCATCAAAATTGGGAAGATGACCCAACAACATGTTGTAATAATTATTCTCTTGGATACCCTACCTTTGAGAACCAACCAAAAATGATCCATGAGAACTCATTTCAGCATACCATGGAGTGTCTTGCAGAAATTAGAAAAGTAATGGAAGCACTCGATTCGTGCCTCAAGAGGATAGAGGAAGCTCGCTCATCCCAACTACAATCCAATCTAGAAATACAATGCCAGGAAAGTGATCCTCACTCGTTTTTTATAGAATCTGGAATTTGGAATGAGGAGTTGGATTCCATTAATGAGCATACGGTTCAATTCCCCGATGAGTCGATCTCAATGACTATTCAAAAGAATGATGGAGATACATGGGTGTCTTTCAAATACAGTGTTGATGACACACTTTCCTTACATGTTACACAGGATCTCAATGATGAGGAAGAGGTTAGTTTATACGAACCTCAACCCAATCTGGAAATAGAATATGAGGAAAGCGATCCCATCCCAAGTGTGCACTGCATGGAAGTAGACGATGATGCGTATTGGGATAATGATCATGAATGTTCAGCCCCAGTTTCCCTGGAATTGATCTCAAGTTTGGCCCAGGTCAATGATCAAGAAGTGCACGAAGTGAGCGGTCATAATGAGCTACTCCACTCACCTGACATATCTGATTTAAAAGTGGATGAGCTCCTTACAACCAACCCTTCTATCTCTTGTGAGACATGTTTGAACCACTCCCCTGAATTACATGATGATATGATTCAGGAGATGAACGAGTTACTTGATATGACTCTGGAATTTGAAACCACCCAGTTGAGGCCACCATCTGAACTGTTGAATTTTGACGAGTCCAGGCCTCTTCTGAGTAGTATCGATGAACAAAGTCTACACATCAATGCTTCGTATACTGACCCTCAATCTGTCTATGCAGGGCTGGAGCAAGAGAGCACACCTCTATTTACCTTTAAAGATGATGGATTCCTTAGGCAGATCATCACACACTTCAATGTGGAAAATGAGTCACTCTTAGCTAAATGTCCCAACTCTTTGGATGATTGCTTGGCACACTTTGCAGATTCAAACGATCCCATAATAAGAGACATAGTGAATGCCTTGCAAGACGACATCTCGGTAGTCATCACTGACTGAGAGAACCCCTACTCTGAAGCCCCTTCCTCCCCAGATCCTCACTATTTACCATTAAGGGAGGAGGAGCTGAAAATTAAACCGAAGTCTGCTACTTCGGAATGTGTTGAGACTACATCACTTTCTGAGAATTTTTCTGAATTTCATCTATGTGTAGTCTCTGATTCACCATGGGATACTAACTTCGAAACTTCTTCTGTCGTAGGTGAATCGTATATACTCTGGATACCTCAGGCGAATCAACGACAAATTTTTGATGAGGTACATAAGTTTCTCTGGAATGTCATGCTCCAGGGCATCCAAGCCTATTGCAAAAATGGCTTTTGGATGATCCTGTTAAGAAACCTACTAAGAAATTTATCACGATACTGGCCAGAAGAGGAACCTTGCGGAATGACTGAGTAGTTTTTCCCTACTTTCTTAGGACTAGGGTAGTTTCCTTTATGCTGTTTTAGGATAGATAGTAAACTTAGCGCTCCTGGGAGACAAGCCAGCTTTTCATTTCATTTCTTTTTCATAGTTAGTTAGTTCAATGTTTGTGGGTAACATTACTGCAAATCCTCACGAGACTACAACTCGTCCACTAGGGGCAACCTAGGGGTTTAAAGGCTTGTTGCATATGCTAAATGCAATCGAGAGCACCTGCGAAAGTGGTATAGGTAGGAGTTTATTTTTGTTATTTGTATTTTACTTGTGTTGGTTTCTCCTTGCGCTGACTTACTCTCTCGCTGATATTTTTGAAAAAGTCTCTCGATTCGTTATCCAGGTACTATCTTCCCATCACTTCTCTTTTACTTTCGTTGTCCCATGTGCATGGCATGCTTATATCTTGTACATTGAGGACAATGTAGATTTTAGGTTGGGGATGGGAGATTAGGTTTCCTAATCAGTGTTTTCTTGGTCTTGATTAAAAATTGTGAAAATTTTTAAAAAAATTTCTGATCATTCTTGTGAATTCAAAGTGATTTTGATGGCCATCTTGGATTTAGAATTACAAGATAAGTTATGTTGGCAATTTATGACTCTTGGATTCAGTGTCTGTTAGATTTCACAGTTAAGTTTGAATTGTTAATCCATGATTATATGTTTTAAACATTGATTGAGTCATGATTTCACATATCACATCTCGCTTTCACAATTAAGGTTTCAGTTCGATATTGAAGGGTTAACTTGGTAATCACTAAGCATGTAAGAACCAGCCTGAAAACTTTGCCCGTCATGATCAATTGAAGCAAAAGAAAATACTCAGCTAAAAAAATAAAAGAAGAAAAAAGGCAGATACCTTTGAAAAGGGTTTAAGGAATAATCTTCACCATAGGTTTGCTCCCTATAGGTGTGGATTCGATTCCCCTGCTCATCGATGGAAAAATCAAAAGTTGGGAAAATAAAAGTTGATCTGTGAGGCAAGTTTTGGTTTAGGTGGTTGTCCTGAGTACTCTCATTGGTTACCAATGATGTCATGAAATAACGAATTGGATCTTAATGGTGATAAGTCGAGATCATACTATACACCCATGGAAGTCAATGCTTAGAATTTGTATTATTGATGGATTAGTACTTTGAACTTGATCATGAAGTCTACTGTGCGCTTGAGTCCAGGAGAAATTAATGATCAACATTCATGAATCTTAGACTTCTAATATTTAGGTATTTTAAAAAATCACTCGAGTTCATAGAAATTGTCCTGTAATTCTTAACTTATTTTTCACATAATTTGCTCGGGACTAGCAAAATGCTGGTTGGGGGTTGTGTTGAGGGTCAAATATTACATATTAAACCCCAATTATTACCCGATTTTACGAGCATGATACCGTTTAATGTCTTATTTTAACCGTGTTTGTGTTGCAGGGTAAATTTACGAGTGTGGTCTGAAAAGAATGTTAAAGGCATAGATTTAACACTCAAGAAGCACCAAGGCGATGGACGAACCCCAGGGGACCGAGATCGAAGAAATTACACACCAGAGATTTGAGAAAATCGAGAAACTGAAGTTCAAGTGGCCTAGAAGGCGTCCTGAATTCAAACTGAAGTTCAAGTGGACGAACCCCAGGGGTATACCTTTCATCTCTTAAAAACTAAATCAAATGAAGTTCAGTTTAATTTTCATGAATCAAGTATAGTTCTCCCTGATCTCTACAAGTGGATCCTTGGCATCTTAGTTTTCCTTTTTCTGAATTTTTCCTAAGTTTTAGATTATAAATTCATCATTATTCCTTCCATTTTTATCTGATTTAGATTTCATCTCATTCTAGTTCTAGTTCTAGTTACTTTCAGATTACATACAGGTTTCAGTCCCTATGGATTCGACCTCAGTCTTACCGAGATTATTACTACATCACAACCCTATACTTGAGGAGTGAACAAATATCCACATTGTGACCTCCCCTTAGGCCTTTGTTAGGCCCATTCTCATCATTCTCTAAGTGGGTTAACCCAAATCATTGGGCCCCATTGATGTTTGCATGGTCCATCTACTCGTATTGGGATAACCCAAGATATTGGGTTGCCATTGGTTGTTAGTAGGATTATTTCTTTTATCTTGGAGTCCATCTAGGACTTATTTGAGCCCCCTAGGGTATCTAGTGGCTATATCATAGTATGGAGATAGAACCCTTTCCAGATCCTTAGGAATATAGGTAGGCCACCTAGGCCCAGCCTTGATATGAGGAGAGTTCATCATCACCATTGATGGAGGGATCCGTGCTGTCAGGTTTGGTATATTCACTACTGATGACCGATCCTCATGTTATGGATTAGATCTGCTATCCTTCTATGGACCCCGCCATATATAGGTCGATTATTGTTACGATTATGTTAGTATATGCACTGAGTATGTGTTAATATAATATTATGATTGTATAAGGTCATTGTAAGGTTAACTGTGATTGTATGAGGCCCATTGTGATTATATGAGGCCCATTGTGTGATTGCGTGACGCCCGTTGTGATCGTATACGGCCCATTGTGATTGTATAAGACTCATTATGATTGTATGAGATTCATTGTGATGGTATGAGGCCCGTTGTAATTGTATGACGCCCATTGCGATTGTATAAGGCTCATTACGATTGTATGAGACCTAATCGTGATGTAAGAGGCCCATCATATGCGTGAGGCCCATTGTATGTGTGAAGCCCACCATGTGTAGGTGATTATTGCACACCACTCATTTACCTATATAGGCCATGGGCCATCTTATACCGGCCCACTATGATGTATGTGATTATAATCATGTTTGGTATACTTCATGATACATGCCCACACACATATCTGCATGCTTGTTATGAGGAGTGATTGAGCATGGCAAGTGCCATTGGGCTGATTGTTTATGGGACTCCCTAAGAGACGGAGTTGCCCCACATGAGTGTGCGGTACACACTGGTTTGATGCATGACTGGATGGTATGACTCAAGCATCTCGCATTTTGTGATATGACTACTGTACACCCTAGCGACATCAAGGTCGTGGCCTCCACAGGGATGTCGTGGATGGCCAGATGGGACACTAGAATTTTGGTTCTAGCATACGGGCGCGATAGATGTCCCTGGGTGAAAATTCCTAAACCTCCAAGGCCAGGGGATGCTCCAACGTCTAGGCTGAGTGAATATATATGAGCACATGAGGGTTGTATACCAATTAGGTTGCGTCTCCCACTATGTCGTGGTCGGTTGGGAGGGGGTGTAGCCTTACCCACCTGAGAGAGTAGGCAATGTTAAGCTGAGTCTGACTAGCTTGAGGAATGGGTCCGCTATCGATGAGCCGGGTCGATATTGGCAGGCGGATAGTGAGGTCTTTTCCACTTACCCGGTGATGATCCCAAAGATGTACTGTACTAAGATGTCGAGTTGGACATTCATCATTTGACTCATTTATTCATTCATGCACTATCCACTCGGGCCGGTGGTGCGCAACTAAATAATTATGTGTTCCTTCGCAATGGTCAGGATTTCGGTTGGGCGCGTGACTAACCTGAGATCAAGAGTCTACCACATCGAGCCTAGCTATCCAAATTTAGGTATGGGACTGGTTTGGATAGAAGTCCCTTGTGATGGGTCCCACAACTTACGATACTACGTACTATCATCCCAACTTCACACTCCAGTTTGGTCATTTCTTTTGCACCGCATATTGCCTTGCATCCTCAGCACATAACATTTGGTTTACTATACTTCTATATTGCACAGCTTGAATGAGGTTGATGGTATTATAGACTTGTCAGGATCTACATATTGCATTACATCCACGACATATGGTATTTGAGTTGCTATGTTTCTACATTTATATGGCCTAGATGAGGCTGATGATATTTGATATTTGACTCATTATGACTCCGTATTGCATAGTCGATCTGCATTGTATACTCTGATATTGAATGACTTATATCCTTGCCAAAATTTTGCTTACGTTGATATTTGTGTAATTGGCACTTATCTTGCTCACGCACGTACACCACCCTCTAAGCTTTCTATAAGCTTATGCATGATAGAAGCATGCAGGTGACGATAGGACGCAGTTGAACTGAGGCAGGAGCGTGCAGCAGAGCTTCTGGAGCTTTTTGGCATTTATCTTGTATTTCCCCTTCATGTATTGTACTCAAGTTTTTAATATTAGTGGATATGTGATGATGATGTTGCCTTTGTGATTTGGGTATACTTGTGGTTATGCTCCTTTATTTACAAAGAAAATTCACACTAAAATCCTCCTTGTAGGATCCCAGGATCGAAACTTGGCATATGGGCGTTGGGAGCCAAGAATGGGGTAATAAGGAGGTTGTCGGCATCAGATTCGGCGATCGGGAATTCTGTGAGCCCGTTTTCTGAGTTTAGGGCGTGACATCATCTACTTGTAGTTTGTCCCTTTGGGTAACACTATTCCTGTCTCTTCTTAATTACTTTCCATATTATTGTAGGAATTTTTATTTATTATTTTGTAGGATTTTAATTTTGATTTTGATTTGAGGTTTAAGTTTGGAATTAGGGTTTCATTATGTTCATGCTAGAGTGGACATGAAAATAGGGTAAACAACTTCTAAGAGATGAAAAATTAGTTAAAGTATTGTTAGATCACTATGTTAGGAAATATGTTGTCTCATAAATTAACTGGAACTATGTTTGAGAACCGACCAGGTTATGATTTTTCACTAGTTAAGAAGACAATGCATGATTATTGTATGAGTGAGAACAATTATCAACAACCATCGAGTACACCCACATATGATACATATGATTTTGATTGGTGAGACCATTAGAGCTTAAATTGGAGAGTTAAACCAACTATGATTCTAACGACTATCTCATTGGGCCCCCTACTTATGAGATCCCACCGAAAACAACCTAAGAGGATAAGTTTCAAAGGATCATGGATGCTCAAGAGCAACTCAACCAAAACATCATACAAACATTCCAAGACATTAGAACATCATTAGAGATGTTTGCATCCTCATTCAAAGAATTCAGCCATGGCTCAACTCCAATATTATATATATATATATATATATATATATATATATATATATATATATTAAAACTTAAAACTAAAAATAAAAACCCTACCCTACCTCACCATCTGTCCATTTCTTACCCTTACCCTTCCCCTTTCCCTTACCCAACTCGCCACTCCTGAGCTCCTCTCTCTCTCTCTCTCTCTCTCTCCCTCCCACTTACCCAAGTTTGACTTAACATCTGCCCAGCTCAACGTCTGCCCGATTCATCTCATTTGTACGGCCTACATTCGGCCACTCGCCTGAGCTCCAATGTTAAGCTCAAGGGCGAGAGGAGAGCATGAACGGGTCAAGCCACGCTTGTCTTACCTCAACTCGACTTGGCTCGATGTACAACCCTACTCAGAATTCTTAGAGACTTATTTTAAGCTCCATTAGTTGTTGTCCAACTTTGTCAGATGGTACTGTAGATTGGAGTAAAGGCTATAATGAAGTCCCATGTCTTGATTTTATAAACTTTAGGGAGCCATGATTTTTAGTCATGGGAATGAGTTCTTGCTTGATGTCCCTTATGACTGATATCACAAGGGTTGTGTAGCCCCAAGAATCAACTTGGGATACGCAGGCCTTTTATCAAATGAACAATAGGGCATAAGAGTTTACAGGGCAACCTTCGGCAATGTTGTAGCTTCATAGCAGCTCATATAGGACTGAAATGCTTGCGAGCAACCTTTGTTCCCAACCCCAGTCTTCCATGAACCGTATCGAACTCCTATGCTCGGGGGGCAACTTTTGGTCAAAGTTTCGGTATATCCAATACCTCGTAGGACAAAGGCGCTCAGGGGGCAACCCTACGTGCCGTCTATACCCCACAGTAGCCACCAATAGCTTAAGGTGCCTAGTGGACAACCACTTATGGCACCAGTGCCTATACCCATATCATGTGCGGCACAGGACTTTGATCTGGACAGTGTTTATTTGCCTCAAAGTGCAGAGGTTCATAAGTAGTATCCCATGAATACAGGGTCGATCTCATAGAGAGATGGTTTAGGAGAATGAAAAAAAGCAAAAGCAAAAATAACTAAGTAATGGAAACTAAACGGATGTAATGATTTTGAAAGTTTTGAATGCACGACTTTTAAATGGAATTCAATTAAATTAAAAATAACACCCAAGCTTCAAAGTTTCACACATAGGTTAATAATCCATAAATCATGGTGACTTTGATAACACAATTAGGATCCGATCACTATGGTCGGCCTAATCGGAAAATAAAACAGTTCAAATATATTTAATAAATGATATAAGAGATTAGAGAATCATGGATTAGCACCATTAACATATATTCTTAAGCGCCAGTGATTTTAAGCATTCAATATCCATGAGATAATGAATCAAATAATGTAGTAGGTTAAGAATATCTCCCATCTGAGAAATCTAATTGATCCAGGTTAAGCCTGTAAGACCCGTATCCTAGTCTGTACCGTTCCATAGGATCCCACAATCCTCCCCATCGAATTCCGACAACCCGTGACCTATAATCGATATTTGCACGTGACCCTAAGTCAAATCTCGTAGATCAGAGTTGGCTCGACACGAAACTTGTACCCTAGCCACAACACTATCTGTAATGCCCTGAAAATCAAGGGTCGAGCATAAACTCAACTCCCGAGTTCCAACGCATCACTTATGCAATGTAATGAATGATGATTGAATGTTGTCTGTATTAGAGCATTGAACATGAGTGAGATTAAGTCAAAATAGCATATCATACTCCAGAGACAAGTGAGATAGCAAGCGGAAGACTGTGATAGATATATAAACTATATAAACTGTGGTGAGTCTCCAGAGTGTGATAATGTTACCAGGTTAACTATTTACAAGTACAATTCCAAAATATACCAAATTGAGGAAGTGTAATGTCTTCTATCCCAAATACCATAGCCCCGTCAATGCAATTCCAGGTCTTCATAGAACCTTCATAGAGTTACATGTAGGAGAACTCCTCCTCAACATCATAGTAGTAGTCCGGCTCTGCTCCATAAGCATCGCCATCACCTGCAGCTAAGACAGTCTGGTTGGTGTTGCAAGCACCGTCCTGTAACTGGGAGTGAGTGATCAACTCAGTGGAAAAATAAAGCATAGGTTAACATGTTATCAACTCAGTCAAGCAGTAATGATAAAGCAGTATAATCAAACATTTCTAAATACTCTTATTAATGCAAGTATGAATGCAGTCATGATGCATGCCCTCACCAGCATACTCCCTCATGTGACACCATCTTACGTCCGTGGCATGCTTTCATTCCTCAGTGCTCCACATCTTTCAGGCACATCAGTGCGATGATGAGCATGATTACCGAGTTGTTATTAGTCCATTTCAAACAGCAGGATTGGGAAACTAAGGTACCTCTCTTATATCATTCTCAAACATGATCCATTATAGGGTCGTCAAACCTAGATAATCTCATACGATAGTGTGGTTCTAGGGCGCTGCAAAGGCTGTCAGGGCTGTTTCACGCAATCGTTACACCACTCCCCCATCACCTTTTTAACGGTTCATCACTAAATTGATACAGGCCTAGTTCATATTCTATTCACCGCGGCAAAACTCGTGGCCTCACCCCAAATTCAGAGTATGCTCGAGGTCACTACAAAGGGCTCATTACCAATCAGTATAGGCCGACAGCTCGAATATAGTGTCCCATACCACCATAATCGGCTCACGAGTCTGGTTGCTCAATGGACACTATGGGGAGGCTCGGGCTGACGCACTCGCAACACCATGAAACCCCAGCGTAGGCTGATAGCTCGACCATGGTGTCCCATACCACCATGCTCGGCTCATAAGTCTTAGCGGATCAAGGTACCATGGTTAACGGGATTTCACTGGTAAGTTTGGTACCCTAGGTTCAAGCAGAGGCGTCTAAACATGGTGAACATACATAAAATAGATTGGGTTGCTTGACGAGCTCGGCTAGCTTGAGCGCACAACAAGTTGAACGATATGAAGCGCATAAGCACTTCGTGTGGCCAGCCACTATCGCCAACTGAAGTATAAATCGGGTTCGTCAAACACATCTCTCGTGGCGAATGAATCTTAGCCACGAATTCAATTCTGTTGCCGATTGCCTGAACTATAACATAGCCCCAATCACATTCAATTGCAGATAGTTAAAGTAGTAATGGATCAAGATTCAAATCATACAATAAAAGTCTGATATTATCCGCTTAGGGCTGCCAGGGCTGTTGCACGGAATCGTTACACCACTCCCCCATCACCCTTCACGGCTTTTATGGAATACAACTTAAACATGTGGCGTATCAAACATATTAACAAGCATGTTATAAAACACAATGCAAACAGGAAATCCAAACGCATACGTTTCATAAACCAGTAAGTGATTAAACTAAATAACTTACATGAAGGAAATCATACATGTCACTAAGATAGTTGAGAATCCTATCTCAACACCACTATTAAATTTAGTTTGTCACACAATTTCTCACATAGGCATTTTATCAAACACTTATACTACACCTCTTCAACATACATGACGTATGTTGGATTCAACATAGAATATGACAAATCCTTATATCGAGGAGTTGTCTCATACACAACAATCATGCTCTTACATTCAATACATATGACAGGCATAAATCATAAATCCATATTTATTTAGTCATTTCAACAAACACTTAGACTACACACATTAGCCTACATAAGCTATGTTGGCCAAAATGTGTACTAGGGCGAATCCTTTCGCTAAATAAATCATACATCCATTACTAGCATATATAGACGGAAAATACTCACGTCAATCATATCGGCAAAATTTATACGGACACGACATTTTCTACAAATACCTAGAATACACAAACTTTCATATTCTTCGTATTTAATCGAAACGGAAGACAGACAACAATTTTTACATGTGCAATAGCATGCAGATCATGAATCTATCATTATCTGACATTGAAAGCGTTGAAAACCATAACCTATACGTCTAAAGACCGCACCTTTTGTGGTAGAATCGTAACGGAGTCGATAGATTCGCTAAGTCTTCGTCTACGGCAGTATATCAACCTATAGCATAGGATACGTTAGCTATTTTGCTACTTGAATCAATTCAAACCCTAAAACAGGTTAGGGTTAGGGTTTTCTTACCTAGAAACAAAGTCAGAATCACCGGAAAAGTGATTAGAATGGAGTGGTGGGGCTTATAAAGTGACAGGGTAAAGTAGCAGGGAGATTCTCTCACTTCTCTCACACTTTCTCTCTCTTTTCTCTCTCTCTCCTAGGGTTTTTCTCAAATTCGTATGGCTGAATGAGAGAGGGTTTTAAGGTCCTTATATAGCCTAAAACGACATCGAAATAGACTTAAGACCAAGATATACTTGGGTTTTGTCCAAAGGGCATCTGTTTCATCTCAACGGAGCATTTCTGGAGGCCCCCCTTGAGCCAAAGGTCGAACTTAAGCTCATTGACATTGGATCTAGGTCGAGTTACATTTTCGGTCCGATCGAATTTACAGATCGCCCGTGGCGGACCAGTTTCAATTCAACAGTCAGTGGATCTCGATCGGAGATTTCAAGTACATAGATATGTTTGGGGAAATATCCCTGATCCGAGGGTGTATTTAGCCTGATTCTGACAGTCTGATTGCTTAATACTGACTCGCAAGCGAAACGTCTCAGATTTATTTATTTTAAATTTAATTTAGAATTATTTTCACATTTCTCACACTCCCCGCTCCGAGCTCAAGCAAATAGCGCTGGGACACTGTCTGAATTTGATTTCTGAGGTAGTTGTCAAGCCCAGCAAGGCGGTCCTAATTCCTTAACTTTGTGTTAATCGGACTTCCAACGTGCGGTCTAGATTTGATACGGAGTTTTGAGATGCTCTCGAGAGCAGCCGGGTAATGAGATTGATCCTAGATTTTAGGGTAATGTAGCGTCAATGATTCTACAAGTTTTGGGTCTTGCAGATCGTATTTAAAGTGATTGGTGCTAATTTCACAGGTACTCTAGTTTAACACTGGCTAATTCTCGCCTAATTTCTAAAGGATTTAGTCCTGAGTAATTTCTGTCTGAGGTGGTACCTGGGCCTTTATAGTTTGTATATAAAGTGATCCAAGTTATAATACTTAGCTAGTTTAAGATAGTGTCTAGGGTGAAAGTACTTAGAAAATTAAAAGAACAAGGTGGTAAAGGGTGGGATTTGTGAAGGAATGGGTTCAAAAGCGGTTTTAGACTTTAGGATTGAGTTCTGACAAGTTAATAAGGTGTTAGGATCGACCCATTGCCTAAGGACGTCTAATTCCAGATTGGCAAAAATCTGGGATGTTACACTATCGCTGCGGTTCTAACGTCGTGACTTGCGCATCGATGCGATACCCAGGCTAAGAGTTGTGGGCCTGCGTATATTTCGAAGAAATGCCGCGCATTTGTGGATTTCGAGAGAATCTCTATCCCATCCATCCCATCAATCAATCAATCACAAGTCAAGTACATCCGATCATAACCCATACCTAGCCCATTCCTTTCTCACCAACAAGGCATGACACCCATTCCTCTCTCATCCATAAGTCAACCACGCCCATACCCTCCATCCCATCTCTCTTAGACAACACCATCCCTCTCTCCCATCCATCACTCCATCTCATCCCATTTCCAAGCAACCAAGAGAGAAAGAAATAAAAAATCTAATGAGAGAAAGGACCTAAGATTAAGGCCCACTTTCCTACACCCAAATCTCACCATCCAACCCTTCAATCTTCATCATCCTCCATCAAAGAGAGAACTTAGGAGCTAAGGATTCCAAGGAGCTAAAGAAGAGAACCATTGGTGGGTGTTTTATAGGTTTAAATTTCAATTTTTGTGATGGACCAAGTGGGGCCTACCGATTGATGGTATGGATCATATTTGGGACCCATCTTGATGTATGTATTGTAATCCTAGGTGGGCTCATAGTGGCGAAGCCCTCCATCACTCGATTCTCTCTCTCTCTCTCTCTCTCTCTCTCTCTCTTTCCTTGGTTTGATGGCGCACCATTGATATTGTATGATGATCCATGCCATCCATTTAAGCGGGCCAACCCGCTGTCCACATTTGGGTCCACCTTGCTACTTATTTTCGGGTCGGCCATGGACGAAGGGAGAATGCAAATATCAGCTGATCAAAAACCTTGGTGGGCCACCTCATGGACCACCTTGATTTGTTCGTTGTATGTTCCTACTATCCAGCAGTGGGCCACCCACTGTCCATTAGCAATGGCCCACCTTGCTGACTGGCCTAGACGAGGGAGAACACAAATGTCAACTTGATCTAGCAATGGTGGGCCACCATGTAGACCCACCATGATAGAGGTGTTTTATCCATGCCATCGTCCAGTAGGCCTTGGACATGGGATCCATCTACACATGTGGAGGTCCACACGTCCAGCTACTAGGAACGGTGGGTCCCCTTAAAGTGTGTATTATATATCCTCACCGTCCATTTGTTGAGACGGTGGGACTCCACAGTGATTTATCTGTTAATCTAACCGTCCATCTGGTATGGGTCTCACATAGCAGCAGCTGCTGCTGTTGACTTCAACAAGTGGGCCCTGATCATGAGGTTTGTGTATATTCAAACCATCCATCTGGATGGTAGGCCAGTAGGTCACACCAGTTATATGGTTGTTGTATCGACGTTAGCAAGCCATGGGGCCCACATGAGTTTTGTGTTACATTTAAACCGTCCATCTGAGGGCCCCACCGGCTATATAATTGTTGTATGGACGTCAGCAAGTTCTGTGGGTCCTGCATGATGTACGTGTTATATCTAGACTGTCTATCTATGTGGACCCCACCAGCAACATAACTATTTTTTGGCGTCAGCAGCTCTGTGGGTCCGATCATGGGTATGTGTTATATCCAAATATCAGGTGGACCACACTGAAAAAAATCAGTGGAGGATTGAACGTCTATCATTGAAACCCGTTTAGGATCACAGAAGTTTTGGATCAATATGAAATTCATTTTTCCTCTTAATTTAGGTCTTTGTGACCTTATGAATAGATTAGATGGAAAATAAATGTTATGGTGGGCCCTGTAAATTGTTAACGGTGAAATCATTATCTTCACTGCTATTTGTGGTATGGTCCAGATGATCTTTCGATATGATTCATTTTTTTTGTTAATGCTCTATAATGATCTCTAAAAATAGATGAATGGTGTGTATATATATATATATATATAGTGTTTTACCCACTGTTGTATGATGTCAGTAAGTTATGTGGGTCTAAATCATGAAGTATTGTTATATCTTAACCGTTCATCCATCTGGATGTGGATGTGGGACCCACATTGATGTATATGTTATATCGACATCGTTCAACAGGACAGTGGGATCCACCGTTATGTATGTATTTTATTTGCGTCATCCAACTGGGACGGGACCCACCATGATATATGTGTTATATACATGTTGTCCATCCTTTTTTTTGGGCCATGGGCCGCCCTATGAGGCCCAAAAGATGTGGCCCACTGTGATGTATTTGAGGCCCAGGTATGAGGCCCATTGTGATGTATTAAGGCCCAAATATGAGGCCCCTTGCGATGTATTTGAGGCCCAAGTATGAGGCCCATTGCAATGTATTCGAGGCCCATAGAATATGACCCATTGTGATGTATTCGAGACCCATGGGACGTGGTCCATTGTGATGTATTTGAGGCCCATGAATGAGGCCCATGTGATGTATATGAGACCCTTGTATGAGACCCAATGCGATTTATGTGAGGCCCTTATATGAGGCCCATGAGTGAGGCCCAATGTGATGTGTATGAGGTCCATGAGTGAGGCCCAGTGTGATGTATGTGAGGCCCAGATGGTGAGGCCCATTGTAATGTATGTGAGGCCCTTGTGGGAGGCCCAATGTGATATATATGAGGCCCATTGTGATGTGTGATTCCACCATGATATAGGTAATGATGTTTATGATGTCCATTCATCTTCCTAGTTGGATCAAAATAGGCCATGCCTTCGGAGCAATGGTGGTTTAAAGTCCACATTGTAAGGATAATTGTGGTTAAATGTCCGCATTGTAACCCTCCCTAAGGCCCATTGTTAGGCATATTCTCATCTTCCCTTAGTGGGTTAACCCAAACCATTGGGCCCCCATAATTGTTAGGCCCATCCTTGATACGTGTAGGCCGTCTAGGCCCATCCTTGTTATAAGGAGAGAGTTCATCATCGTATAACATGGTTAGTATGATTTTATGATAATGTCCATATGCATCATATGTATGCTTGATACGAGGAGTGATTGATCATAGCATATGCCCTTAGACAGATTGTTTATGTGACTCCCTGATAGGTGGAGTTGTCTCACATGAGCGCGCGGTACGTGAAGGATTACTGCATGACTGATAGTGTGATTCATGCATCTCACATTTGTATAACATGATTACTATAGACCCTAGCGATATCGAGGTCGTAGCCTCCATAGGCATATCGTGGATGGCAGGATTGGACACCGAAAATATCTTTCTCTACATGGGCTGCAATAGATGTCCCTGGGTGAAATTCTCTAAACCCTTATGGTACCAAGAAGTCACTCCAATGTCTAGACTGAGTGGATGCTTTAAGCGCAAAGTACCGAATACCAGGAGGCCGCGCTTTCCACTATGTCATGATTGGTTGGAAGAGGATGTGGCCTTACCTGCCCAAGAGGAGGGGGCAAAGCTAGGTTAAGTTTGACCAGCTCGAGGAATGGGTCCGCTATCGACAAGTCGAGCCCGATATTGACAGACAGATAGTGAGGTATTTTCCACTCACCTTGTTGCGTGCGATGTGGCAGCAATCTGGTTTGTAGTGTACTAGACCCTGGTGATATTCCAAAGATGAATTGTATTGATATATGGATTCCGATGAAGACTAATATGCTTGAGTTACATTACATCTTGCATATGACATTTGGCCAAGTAGGCCTTGCATCGCATAGCCTTGGTATGGCTGATAGCATTCATGAATATACCAGGATGTTTCCGCATTACTCTGATATTACATACTTGGCACTTACCTTGCGCACACACTTACACCATCCTCTAAGCTTTCTATAAGCTTATGCACGATTGTTGTGTGCAGGGGACGCTAGAACGCCGCAACAGCATTGAGGTTGGAGCATGCAGCCGACTTCTGGAGCTTTTTGTCTTTCTTTGCATTTCCCTTTTAAGTATTGTACTGAAAGTTTTGATATAGTGGATATGTGGTGATGTTTTTTTATGACTTGGTTATGCTTGTGGTTATGCTCCTTTACAAAAACATTATATTGAAAATCCTCCTTGTAGGATCCCAGGATCAGAATCTAGCATATGGGTGTCGGGAGCTAAGAATTGGGTACTATGGAGGCTATCGGCGCTGAATTTTGTGAGCCCGGTTTTTAAGTTTGGAGCATAACAAAGCCTAAACATCCACCTATGGATCTCACAAGATGGATAAAAAATCTAAACTTAGATAATTGATAACATGTGTACACCATTAATTCATCTCATCATTTAAAAAAAAAAAAGAGAATCAATCATCATAACTTAAAGAATCATTAAACCCAGGTGCTTCCCTTCTAGCTTGGGCTACAGGGAATTTAAAAAAAAAAAAAAAAAACATAACTAAATGGCAAATAAAAAGCAACAAGAAAGCAGGAAAAAATTAATAAAGATCTAAAATGTTGTAAAGAAAAACAATTTCTAAAGCTATGAAACTTGAGAGTTCTCTAAAAAAAAAACCCTAGATATGCTCTCTAAAAACCCTAGATATCTCCCAAAAGTCTTTAGGAAACCTCTATTTATAGCATAGCTCGGATAGATTCGCAAAACTGACTCTATTTACGCAATCCGCGTAGACACCATATATCGCTTCAATGTCATTGAAACTAGTTCGATGCGATCTAAGAATGCATCCAGTTTGTCTAGTAACCAAACTCAATTTTTTTTTGTAATTCTTCAATGTCATTGAAACTCCTTCGATGTCATCGAAGACTGGCTTCGATGTCATCAAAACTAGTTTGATGTCATCTCAGATCCTGTAAATTTCTGCACTAATTTCTACACTTCCTTCCTTTTCCACTTGGTTTTCTTAACTCTTGAGGTCTTGAAATCTTCAATATTGGTCTCTAAAGGTCAATTCTTTTCTTTAATAATTCTTGAGCATCAAATCCATGCTTTTAACATTCTTTTCAATGTAAGCTCTTAACCTCACGTTGCAACACAAACATGTATAAAATATACCATTAAACATTATCATGTTCATAAAACTAAGATATAAATGGGGGAAAATATGCAATATTTTGAGTCTCAACAACCATGTAACGCCCTAAAAATCGAGGGTCGAGTAGCAACTCAACACCCGAGTTCCAAAACATCACTTATGCAACATAAATGCTTATGATTGAATGTTGTCTATGTTAGTGCAATAATCATGAGTGGGATTATACCAAAATAGTAATTCATACTCCAGATCAAGTTATAAAACGCAAGCGGAAGACTGAAAGATGTATATAAATGTATATAAAGCCAGAAACGGTCACAATCGGTATCCAGAGTATGAACACCTTACTGAGTCACTATATACATGTATTAGTTTCAAAATTAAAATGCCGAAAAAAGTGGTACAACTATGATGGTAAACCATGTAGCCCCGTCATCTGAATGGCCTAAGCGAAGCCTCCATAGAACTGCATATAGGAGAACTCGTCCTAATCATCGTAGTAATCAGGCTCAGCCTCCTGCGTCTCATCGATACCTGCATCTAAGACAGAGTCTGGTGGGTGTCTAAAACACCATTCCATAACGTGGGAATGAGTAGCTAACTCAGTGGAACAATAAAGTATAAGTTAACATGTTATCAATTCAGTCAAGTAGTAATGATAAAGCAGTTCAGTCAAACAATTCTAATTACTCTTATTAATGCAAGGATGAAATGTAGTCATGATGCATGCCCTCGCCAATGCTTCCTTGTGTGACACCATCTTACGTCCCCGGCATGCGTTCATCCCTCAGTGCTCCACAACGCCAGGCACATGCAGTGCTATGTTATGATAGTGATTACCGAGTTGTTATTAGTCCTTTTCATACAGCAGTATTGGGAAACTAAGGTACCTCCTTTTTATCATTCCCAAACAATGATCCATTCTAGGGTCGTCAGTCCTAGATAATCTTATACGATGATGCGGTTCTAGGTTGCTGTAAAGGGCTGCCAGGGCTGTTGCACGCACTCATTGCACCGCTCCCCCATCACCTTATCATTACAGGCCTAGTTTATACTCTGTTTACTATGGGAAGACTCGTCACCTCACCACAGATTTAAAGTATGCTCTAGGTCACTACAAAGGGCTGTCAGGGCTGTTACATGTAATCGTTACACCACTCCCCCATCACCTTATCAGTGTAGGCCGACAGCTCGAATACAGTATCCCATACCACCGTATTCAACCCACGAGTCTAGGTTGCTCACTGGTCACTACGGGGAGGCTCGTCGCCTCAGCGTAGGCCAACAGCTCAACCACGGTGTCCCATACCATCATGTCTGGCTCATGAGTCTTAGCGGATCGAGGTACCAAGGTTAAACGGGATTTCACTGGTGAGTTTGGTACCTTAGGTTCAAGCAGTAGCATCCATACATGGTGAACATACATCGGTACATCGGGTTACTTGACGAGCTCGACTAGCACGAGCGCACGTTGAGTTGAGCGACATGAAGTGTGCAAACACTCCGTGTGGCCTAACCACTGCCGACAACTTTAGTACGACTCGGGTTCGTGAAACCCATCTTAAGTGGCGAATAAATCTCAGCCACGAACTCAAGCCTGTTATCGATTGCCTAGACTATATCATAGCCCCACTTTCACTTCATTCCAATAGGTAATCATAAGAGATAGTCAAAACAATAATGAACAAATAATTCAATTCGTACAAGCATGTGAGCATGTTGAGAAGTGTAACACAAACATGATTTGCACACACATTCATTACACAAATAAAACAGACATCATAATGTATCGTACATGGAGGAAATCATATACGTAATTAAGGTAACCGAGATTCATATCTCAGCCCTCATACAAAACTACTATTATTAATACTTAGCACATTCAGACATTTCTACAAACACTTAGACTACATACATCATCATACATGATGTATGTGGTTTACACATATATGAGGTCAACTCCTTTCGCTAAGGAGTTGCCCCGTAAACCACATGCATATACCCACGACGGATGATCATGGGGTGCATGAATCCGGGTTCCATATTCACTTAAGCATTTCCACAAACACTTGGGCTACACACTTTATCACATATAGTGTGTATTTTCCGTGACGTGATTTTAGGGCAAGTCCTTTCGCTAAGGAGTTGTTGCACATGTATTAAGCATATATTCACGACAAATAAACATGTTAAGCACAAATCCAAATTCCAAACGTATTCATATATTTCAACACATACATAGAATACACTATATTACACATAGTTCATATAGAACTGAAACATGAAACAGACGACGCATTTTGCATGTGAAATAACACCCATAACAAGAATAAATCATTAACCGACATTGAAAGCCTTGAAAACCATAACCTATATGTCTAAAGTCCTCACCTTACACCGTAGAAGCGTAAAGAACTCGATAGAATCGTTAAGCCTTTGACTACGGTGGAATGGCAACCTTCAAAATGAAATAGGTTAGCTATTTCATCACTTGTAACAATCATAACCCTAGAACGGATTAGGGTTAGGGTTTTCTTACCTAAGAACGAAGACAGAATCGCCGGAATAACGATTAGACGGTGGTGGCTAAGCACGTATATTAGCAAGTTAGAGCAACAGGATCTTTCTCCCACTTCTCCCACACTTTCTCTCTCTTTACTCTCTCTCTCTCTCACCTAGGGTTTTCTCAAATTCATATGGGATGAGAGAGTGAGGGTTTAAGGTCCTTATATAGGCCCAGAACTCACAAAAATAGACTCAGGGCCATGGTATACTTAGGTTATGTCCAAATACGGACTGTTCCGTCTCAACGGAGCACTTCTAGAGCTCCATTTTCTCCATGCAGTCGGACTTAAGCTCACCAACCTTGGATCTAGGTGGATTTAAGTTTTCGTTCTACTTGGGTTCCCAGATCACACATGGCGGACCAGTTTTAGTTCAACGGTCACTGAAACTGGATCAGGGTTACAAGTACACGGACATGTATGGGAAATATTCCCTGATCCGAGGGTGTATTTAGGTCAGATTCCGACGATCTGATTGCTTATATTTGGCCCGCAAGCGACAAGTCTCAGATTACTTAAATTAGATTTAATTTCTAAAGAAAACCATGTTTCCTCACACTCCTCGCTCTGGGCTCAAGCGAATAGCCCAGGGACACTATGTCATTTTGATTTCCGAGATGGTTGTCAAGCCCAGCAAGGCGGTCCTAATTCTATAACTTTGTATTATTCAGACTTTCGATGTGCGGTCTAGATCTGATACGGAGTTTCGTGATGCTCCCGAGAGCAGCCGGGTAGTGAGATTGATCCTAGATTTTTGGGTAATGTAGCGTCAACGATTCCACAAGTTTTGGGTCTTGCAGATCGTATTTAAAGTGATTAGTGCGGATTTTGTATGTAATCTAGTTTAACACTAGTTAATCCTCATCTAATTTCTAAATGATTTGGTCCTGAGTGATTTCTGCCAGAGGTGGTACTCGAGTCTTTGTACGGGATTTTTCGAGTCGTTACAAACCATCTGCAAAGGAATTAGGCCTTACAACACTAGCAAGTCCCCCAATGGCCAATTGGACAAGAAGATTTCATTGAACTCATCCAGGAATATGGTGTTAACCCTACGACCGATCTTGAACAATCTAAAGTGTAGGACTGCACAGTAGTATTAACTTTGTGAGACCAAGATCGTTGCACAGGTAATTGTGGTTAATAACACAATTAAAACTAAATGGATTGTTTGGGTTTTTAATCTAAAAAATTTAAATGAAGGTTTAAATAATAATTAAAAATAACTAAAGATATAAGAATCTCCACTTAACAAATTCTTAAACTAATTCGTCTTCTTTAAGTCAATAACTCAACTAGAAGTGAATTCCAATCCATTCTAATTGGGAGATAACTTTATAAATTCAATTAAAAAAAAAACATCTATTAATATATATGAATTGAGATAGCTTGATCTCTCATGAAGATCTAGGAAATTGATCGCAAGGAATAAAAAGCATCTATTCTACTCGAAGTTCAAAATAGATCAATTGATGTTATAAAACCATTCCTTCTCCAATCTAGGTATTCAATCAACACAATCTCAATTCAACATTAAAAATCAATAATACTATAATTAAAAATGAATTACATATAAGAGTACATTAAGAGGTTAATCCCTTAGCCTTAGCCACGATATTAGCCTAGCATGGCTAACATCTCTAACAAATATAAAGAAAAACAAACTAGGAAGGATTGAATATGAAGAACAACACCAGAAAAGCTTTACCTTCACTTGGTATCTCCCCTAAAATCTAATTTGTAATTAAAAACCCCAAAAGCACCTCCTTATATAGGAAATTTTTGATTGACTTAAAATTTACGCAGTAGTGCGAACCATCGATCGATCAATCATTCGATCGATGATTCTCAAAAATGACCAATAATCAAAATTTGAAAAGCGATTAAGTGTCGATTAATCGATCCATCGACTTCGATTGATCAAACATAACAAATTTTGTCCAGCGAGTTCCGGCCATAATTTTTAAGTTCTTTCGAATCTTTCACACAATCGATCGAGATGCATTGAGGATTCCTCGATCGATTGAACCCTATCTTTGATCGCTCGAAATCTACTTTGATTTCTCCATTCAGTGCTTGTGTTCTTCAATTGCTTTCCTCAGCCTCAATACTTGATTTTCTTGAATTTTAACACTTTAAACATTCATCTTCGGCTTCTAAATCTTTAACTCTTCAAAGCATATTCTTTCGGGCTTTAATTTGACATTTAAGCTTATATTTTACTCTGGTTTTGAAATCATCTTGTATGAAGAAAACGTATCTAATTAGATCAATTTAACACTTGACACAAGGGAAAATAATTACAAGAGAGGATATATATATATATATATGCAATATTTGAGCCTGAGTAGCCAGTGATTGCCACGACCTAACTATAAAAAATTGTACCTTAATTGAGTCAACTTATATTATGAATTTCCCAGAGGTTTCAAAATTTCAGAATTCACCCTGTTTTGGGGGGATAATGGAACCTCTATCTTCAAACGCGTAAGTCGGTTCACCATGTAATGTAGAGAAGCGTCTCAAAATGGTTTCCTGAAAATGGTTGTTTACGAATTCCCTAATGGAAATAATGTTCACATGGTATATCAACCTATGGCAGATTCGATTTAGAACTAGCTGGAGAAAGAAGAAAAGTTTCACATGCAGTTCCATCAATTGAGCAAGAAATTTTCATGTTTGACCTCTGTCACGTCCCAATCTTGGAAACCGGGCTCACAAAATTTCCAATTACTGAATTCGGCGCCGACAGCCTTCGTAGTACCCTATTCTTGGCTCCTGGCACCCATATACCGGGTTCCGATCCTGGGATCTTACAAGGAGGATTTTTTAACATAAATTTATTTCATAAGAAGCATAACCTACAAACAACGACCCATAACATCACCACATATCCACTACAATAAAAAAATTTCAGTACAAGGCATAAAGGGAAATACAATATAAGCTCAACCGCACGCTCTTGCCTCAGATCAACTGTGTCCTACCATCACCTGCACGCATCTATCGTGCATAAGCTTATCGAAAGCTTAGAGGGTGGTGTAAGTGTGTGCGCACTATAAGCATGCTCAAAATGCAATATCTGAGTAATGCGGAAACATGCTGGTAAATCCATAAATGTTATACAAAAATGCTGGCAAGTCCATAATGTTATGCGGTAATGTTGGCATGTCCATGAATGTTATGCAAAAATGCTGGCAAGTCCATGAATGCTATCAGTCATATCAAGGCTATGTGATTCAAGGCCTACCTAGCCAAATATCATATGCAAGATGCAACGCAAGCATGCTAGTCCTCATTTAAATCCACATATCAATACAGTTCATCTCTGAAATATCACCAGGGTCTAGTACACTCAACACCAGCTTACTGTCCCATCTAAGAGTATAACTGAGAAGTGGAAGAGACCTCACTATCCGCTTGCCAATATCGGGCCTGGCTCGTCGATAACGGACCAATTCCTCAAGCTGGGTCAGCCTCAGCCTAGTCATTGCCCCCTCACTCAGGCGGGTAAGGCCACACCCCCTTCCAACCGACCATAACACAGTGAGAGACGCGGCTAACTGGTATTTGTGCGCTCATGTATCCAGTCGGTCTAGACATTGGAGCATCCTCTGGTACCATAAGGGTTTGAGGACTTTCACCTTGGGACATTTATGGTTCCCCCGTGTTAGAACAAGTATTTTCGGTATCCAATCCTGCCATCTACACTATGCCTGTAGAGGCTACTGCCCTAATGTCGCTAAGGCGTACAATAATCATGTTACACAAATACGAGATGCATGAGTCACACTATCAGTCATGCAGCAATCCTACGCACTCATGTGGGGCAACTCCATCTCTTAGGGAGTCCCATAACAATACGCCCAATGACATATGCTATGATCAATCACTCCTCATATCAAACATACATATGATGCACATGGGCATGTATTATGATGTATACTAAGCATGATTATCAAACATAAACAATAATCGGCCTAAACACATGATGGGGTCCACAGAAGGACCGGGGATCTAGTCCAAATATTAAGATAAGCTCTAAATAGTAGATACACTAAACCTGATGCTTCATATTCTTCCATATACGGCAAGGGGGTGATATTGTCCGCTTTGCCGAATCTCACGGATTGAAAATGCGTCACGATAGTTAAGGGACCTAGCTTATAACCACCTCAACTTCAAACGATGCTTCCAATGTGGAACAAAGTTTTGCCTTCACTGTGTGCACCATAGCCTGCCAACACTATCATGCCTAAACTCGAAAATTGGGCTCACAAAATTCCTGGTCACCGAATCCGGTTCCGACGGCTTCCATAGTACCCCATTCTCCACTCCCAGCACCCATATACCGGATTCCGATCCTGGGATCCTGCAAGGAGGATTTTCAACATGAAAAATTCCTTTTCGTAAGATGAAGCTAACCCATATGCCGTAACTAGAAACATCGCCACATATCCACTATAATAAAAAAAAATTTAAGTACAAGGTATAAAAGGAAATATAATACAGAGATATTAAAAAGAACTCTGGAAGCTCAGCCGCACGCTCCTGCCTCAGCTCGACTACATCCTGACGTCAGTTGTACGCATCTATTATGCATTAGCTTATAGAAAGCTTAGAGGGTGGTGTAAGTGTGCGCTCAATATAAGTGTGCTCAGAATACAATATCAGAGTAAATACGGAAACATACTGGTAAATCCATGAATGCTATGCGAAAATACTGGCAAGTGCATGAATGCGATCAGCCACACCAAGGCTATGTAAAGCAAGGCCTACCTGGTCGTATGTCAATGCAAGATGCGGTGCAAGAATGCCAGTCCTCATCTGAATCCACGTAACAATACAGCTCATCTATAGTGTATCATATATCATACAACTCTCTCTCTCTCTCTCTCTCTCTCCCTGGATAATCACTGGGGTCAAGTACACTCAACGCCAACTTGCTGCCCCCATCTAAGCACGCTACTAGGTAAGTGAAAGAGACCTCATTATCCGCCTGCCAATATCGGGCCCCACTCAATGATAGCAGACCTATTCCTCAAGCTGGTCAAACTCAGCCTAACATTGCCCCCTCACTGGGGCAGGTAAGGTCACACTCCCTTCCAACTGACCACGACATAGTGGGAGATGCGACCTGCTGGTATACAGCCCTCGTAGCTTGTGTATCCACTCGGTCTTGACATTGAAGCATCCTCCTGGTACCATAAGGGTTCGAGGACTTTCACCTAAGGACACTATTGCGCCCTAGTGATTGGAACCAAGTATTTCCTGTATCCAATCTTGCTATCCACGAAATGCTTGTCGAGATCATAACCCTAATGTCGCTTGGGTATTCAATAACCATGTCACACACTGGAAGATGCATGAGTCATACAATCCAGTCATGCATCAATCCCGCGCGTACCATGTGCTCATGTGGGACAACTCCGCCTGTTATAAAGTCCCATAAGCAATCTACCCAATGACATAATGTTATGATCAATCACTCCTTGTAACAAGAATCCAGATGATGCGTATGGGCATGTATCATGATTTTATGCTAACACATACTGATAGTTGTAATCGATAATCGTCCTGTATACAAGGTGGGGTCCATAGAAGGACCGCAGATCTGATCTATAACATGAAGATCAGTCCTCAACATTGGATATACAAAATTTGATACCACAGATTTTTCCATCTATGGCAAGAGGTGATGATGCATCCTCCTCAAAACAAGGATAGGCCTGGATGGCCTACTCATATCGAGAATGGGCTAAAGAACAAAGAGTGGGCTTCAAGGTTTGGGTACTTCTACTAGCATCAACGATGGCCCAATAGTTTGGGTTTAGCCCGAAAAGATGAGATGGGTTACGAAAGGGGGCTCAAAGGTTTGGGTTAGCCCATTAGGGGGAGATGAAAATGGGCCTAAGGATGGGCCTAGGGAGGCTACAATGTGGACCTTTAACCATCATTTCTCCCAAGGTAATGGGCTTAGCAATGAGCCTTCGGGAGGCTTACAATGTGGACATTTAACCATAATTGCTCCTAAGGCATAGCCCATTTAGAGCCTATCTTACAATGGTGTCCATGGTCTTATACTAGCTAAGAAAGTAGTTGGGCATCATAAACATTATCACATATATCATGGTGGAATCACACATCACAATTGGGCCTTATCTCATTGGCATCATATGCTCCACAATGGGCCTCATCATAATGGGCCTCACACAAGGGCCTCATATAGATCACATTGGGCCTCAAACAAGGACCTCACACAAGGGTCTCATGTACATCATATTGGGCCTCAAACAAGGGCCTCATATACATCACATTGGGCCTCAAACAAGGGACTCATGTACATCATATTGGGCCTCAAACAAGGGCCTCATATACATCACATTGGGCCTCAAACATGGGCCTCACAGACAAACCCTATAGTCCAAAAAAAATAAATGGACAGTGTGCTTACAACGGACACATCAAGGTGGGCCTGAAAAGTTCAGGTGTGCCCAGATCATATAGCAAGTGGGCGCTGCGTTTACACAACAAGTGGGCCCACCATCCATGGCCAAATGGTGTGGATATACACACCACATACATCATTGTGGGTCGCACCATCTAGGGATGGATGGTGCAGATATAACTCATACCTCAAGGTGGACCTATTGCATCACAAAATGGGCCTTACCACTGATGGCCAGTGTGGATATACAACACATACATCAGGGTGGGTCGCTGTCCTAGACGGTGTGGCATAGAACACATCCATCAAAGTGGTCCCACGTCTAGGATGGGAGGGCGTGGGTATACGTATCATCAATGTGGCTCTCATGTCTTAACTGGACAATGGAGACTCCACATGTGCAGGGTGGGTCCCACCGTCCTAGCTGGACGGTGGATGACACACAGTAACAAGGTGGGGTCCCACCATCCATATAACTGGACAGTGCTGGACATGAAGCACATACATCATGGTAGGCTCCACCGTCCATGGACGGTTGATGGCAAGGATGAAAGGCATGCGTCAGATGTGTCCACACGTGTGGGACCCATCATCTTTGGATTTAAGCAGATATTTATGTTTTCCCTTCAACCAGGCATGTCCAAACGGACAGGCAACAGGCCTGCCCACTGGACGGGTAGTAAGGTGGGCTCCACTGCTTGGACGACATGGATATAGAACACACACATCACGATGGGGGGTCCATAGGTTGGGCCACACAGCCCTGAGATCAGGCTAATATTAATGTTTTACCTTCATTCAGGTGGCCTGAAAATGGGCAGTAAGGTGGTCCCATTTACTAGACGTCTCCAAAAAATCTGGACGTGTGGGCATCCCATGTTTGGATAGCAACATGCATCAGGTGGGCCATCATGCCAAGGATCAAGAGAGAGAGAGAGAGATGGAAAGAGAGAGGAAAAAATGTGTGATGGAGGGGCCCCGCCATTATGGACCCGTCTAGGATCTACAACATACATCATACATTCATCAAGATGGGTCCCATGCATTGCATGGCCCTACATAAAAATATAAAAAAATCTGAGGTGGGGATGTCATCTCCACCATATAATCTAGGTCTAGGTGACCTATCAAGGCTATGGATTAAATTAAAACATCATGATGGGGGCCATAGAGACTGGCCCCATCCTGGATCATGCATGCAACAAGGATGGGCCATTAGCCACATCCAAGGGGTCAAGTAGGATCTCCACCATTGATTGGTGGGTCGGACATGCTCCCATGTAAGAAAAATCAAAGATCTATGAAGGTAAAAGGGAAATCTAATCCTAAACATGCACCCACCTTGGATCTTCAACTTCTTCTTCCACCTTAGGGTCCTAGAACTCCAAAGGAATGAGTTTTAACAGTTGAGATGGCTTTGGAATGGTTGGATTGGGAGGAAAGGAGGGTAAAAATTGTCGGATTTCGGAGATGGGTTGGGACATCTAAGCCTCTTGTAATGGAGGAATGAGGAAGGAAAGAGAGAGGGAGAGAGATAAGAGAGAGGGGTGATAACTTCTAGGCAATGATTAATTTGTCTAAGAGGCATGACTAGTCATAATAACAAGTAAGAGAGGCATGGGCAAGCAAGCATGCTTGTGTGGGTACTAGGGTAGGGTGACATCATCCTAATGATAAGTTTTTTTTAGGGAAAAGAAACAACTGGGATAGGTGGGTCTCGCAATCAAGCGATCAATGGTCAGGATAATGCACGGGTTGGATCTCACAATCTAAGCGTCGAATTGGCACACGAGACGCGGCGACGACGTGGTCGCAATGGCTTCGGTCTTGGGTCAAGCTGACTCCAGTTGACAAGAAGCAACTTAAGGTCACGCGCAAACACTAACTATAGGTCACGGGCCGCCGATTTCGACCGAGAGTACCGCGAGATCCCATGAAACGGAATGGTCATTAGGACACAAGCCTGACACCTCTCCCCTCATAATAAAATTTCATCCTCGAAATTTACTATCATGCAGAATAAGATAAGAAGGAAGAGGAATCATGGTATCATCTATAGATATATCATTTGTTACAATATAAAGCATGATACAAGCACTATCAATCTACAAAAGATGGGGATAGCGCTCTCTAATCTCAGCCTCCCGCTCCCAAGACGCCTCCTCAATACTATGGTGACCCCACTGCACTTTCATCAAAGGGATGACCTTGGCCTTGAGGACCTACTCCTTTCGATCAAAGATGCAAAGTGGTTGCTCAATGTAGGAAGCATCCTCGCGGCCCTCAAGAGGCTATCAATCAATCATGAGAATGGTGTCTAACCCACACTTCCGCATCATTGAAACATGGAAAATGTTGTGGTTACTAGGAAACTCAGGTGGTAAGGCGACCCTATATGCCATAGCGCCAACGCGCCTAGTGATCTCAAAAGGTCCAATAAACCTCGGGGTGAGCTTGCCTTCGCTCTAAATCGAACCACACCCTTCATGGGTGAGACCTTGAGATATACTCTATCCCCAACAATGAACTCCAAGGGATGACGTCGGCGATCAGGAAAACTCTTCTACTGACTCTAAGCTATGCGCATCCTCTTCCTGATGATATCGATAACCCCTGATGTCTACTGCACAAGCTCGGGGCCTAGGAGACGGTGCTCTCCAACCTTAGCCCAACAACTGGGAGATTTACATGGCCTGCCATACAAGACCTCAAAGGGAGTCATACTAATAGTTGTCTGATAGTTGTTATTACATGCGAACTTAGCTAAGCACAAATGCTCGTCCCATCTACCTAAGAAATCAATCGCGTAAGCTCTCAGCATATCATCAAGAATTTGTTTGACCCTCTCGGTCTGCCCATCTATCTGCTGATGATACGCAGTACTGAACTGCAAGGCAGACCCCATAGCCTTCTAGAAGCTCCTCCAAAACTAAGATGTGAACCTCGGGTGTCCGTCAGAAATGATCAAAACTGAAATATTGTGCAGTCTCACAATCTCATCAATAAACAATATGGCAAGTCGGTCCAAAGGCCAGGTCACATGAATCATGAGAAAATGCGTCGACTTCATCAGGCGATCCACGACAACCCAGATGGCGTCATGACCACGCTGAGTCCTTGGCAAGCCCATAATGAAATCTGTGGATATGTGCTCCCACTTCTACGTCGAGACACTCAATGGCTGCAATGGACCTGGGGGTCTTTAATGAGAGGCCTTGATACGCTAGCATGTATCACATTTGGCCACAAAACTGGCGATCTAGCCCTTTATCCCCACTCAAAAATATTGTCGCTTCATATCACGGTACATCTTCATCGAGCTAGGGTGGATAGAAAACCTCGATCGATGTTCCTCAGTCATAAGATCCCTATGTAACTCTAAAATATCCGGGACACATAATCGGCCTCTAAAGCGAAGTCCACAATCAGAACCAATCTGCTAATCTGACTGACTCTTAGATGCTGCCTCTGCTTGATAACTCCGCAATGACTCATCTGTCTGTTGAGCCTTGATCACCCTTGTGATAAGAGAGGGTTGAATCGATAGGCTCGATAACTACACGATAGATGACTGCAGACCGATCTCGAAGTCATATGTTGCCACATCCTCAAGCATCTTCCAGTCCTGAATTATATTATGTGCCACCAGGCCTCATAGTTGATGGCTGAGGGCATCCACCACCATGTTCGCCTTTCCAAGGTGG
Source organism: Magnolia changhungtana (assembly GCA_030180095.1). Taxonomy (NCBI): domain Eukaryota; kingdom Viridiplantae; phylum Streptophyta; class Magnoliopsida; order Magnoliales; family Magnoliaceae; genus Magnolia; species Magnolia changhungtana. The sequence goes on from JASAUF010000554.1 coordinate 5,055,072, forward strand.
TACTACAGATCAAAATCGTAGTCCTTCAGGAGCTCCATCTAAAGTCTCTGCCGCATGTTCAACTCAGACTATGAAAGGAGATACTTCAAGGTCTTGTGGCCATAGAGATAGTGTCTCCACACCTTTAGTGCGAAGATGACTGCTGCCAGCTCCAAATCATGTGTGGGGTAGTTCAGCTCATGGACCTTGAGCTGGCGAGACACATAAGCCACTGGCTTCCTGTGCTGCATCAGGACAACACCCAAACCCACATGCGAAGCAATGGTAAATACAATAAATCCTTCACTCCCAGAGAGAAGAGTGATGACAGGAGCGGATGTGAGGTAGTCCTTCAGCTCCATAAATGCTCCTCACAGGTATTACTCCAAACAAACTTTGTACCCTTCTAGGTCAATCTGGTCAACTGTGCTGCGATAAGAGAGAATCCCTCAATAAAGAGTCGATAATAGCCTGCTAGACCAAGGAAGCTGCGGATCTCAGATGTATTCGTGGGCTGGCCCCACTGACACATTGCATCTATCTTCAAGGGGTTCACTGCGACACTCTCCCTCGTCACCACGTGACTAAATAACTTCACCTCCTCCTGCCAAAACTCACGCTTCTCCAACTTTGAATACAGTTGATGGGCATGGAGGGTCTATAAGAAAATCTCCAGATGCTGCTCATGGTCCTCACGGGTCCTCGAATAGATCAAAATATTGTCGATGAAGACCATAACAAACTGATTAAGGTAAGGATGGAAGACCTCATTCATCAACTGCATGAAGACTGCGGGTGCATTGGTTAGTCCGAAGGACATAACCTGAAACTCAAAGTGACCATATCGTGTCCTAAAAGTTGTCTTCAGGATGTCCTCCTCTCAGACTTAAATCTGATGGTAACCGGACCGTAGGTCAATCTTTGAAAAGAACTGTGCACCCTGTAGCTGATCAAATAAATCATCGATCCTCTTGAGCAAATACTTGTTCTTGATCGTGACCCGGTTGAGCTTGCGGTAATCCACGTAGAGCCTCAATAAGCCATCTTTCTTCCTGACGAATAGTACCAGTGCTACCCACGGTGAACTGCTCGAACGAATGAAACCCAACTCACACAACTTGTCCAACTACTATTATAGCTCCCACAACTTCATTCGTGTTATACTATATGGGGCCTTCGAGATAGGCACTGTACTAGGCATGAGATCAGTCTAAAACTCAATATGCCGGTGCGGCGCCAATCCCGAAATCTCTTGGAATACATTGGTAAAATAACAAACCACTAGCAACTGATCAACACACACTGCTACAGACTCCTCTACTGCACACGACATCAAACAAGACAGCGGCCTTCCTCTCGGCAGCGGCAACGAACTGGAACTGCGGCAAGCCAGGTATACAGAACGTGATTGTCCTCGCGGAGCAGTCCAAGACAACATGGTACTTGGCGAGCCAATCCATACTTAGGATGACGTCGAACTCTGACATTGGCAGCACAAACAAATCGGCGGGTAAGAAAGTCTCCCCTATTAAAACAGGGTAAGATAAACAGAAGCGGCCTAAAACTGCAGTCTTCTCCAAGGGTGTCGACACTGATAATTCCTCACGGGCAGAATCTATCAATAATCCAGTCGAACGACAAAAACCCTCAGACATAAAGGAGTGCAAAACACTAGAATCAAACAATACATAAGTGATGCATGCAGAGACGGGAAGAATACCCTCAACGACTCCTCCGAATGACTGCGGGTCCTGCTGAGCCGTATAAAACCTAGCCTTAGCTGGCTGGGGAGGTGCCTGGCCCCTCTAACATCTTTCTTGGTGCTGTGGATGGAACTGCTACCTCGGCTGCTGTGGTCTCGGAGGCTGGTGCTGATGATGCTGCTGAGGGGGCGTCGGTGGTAGGAGTTGCTATCACTTATGTTGTGGAGGCTGTTGTGGTGCTCTCGGCTGCTCCTACTATGGTTTGGGACACTCCCACCTGCAGTCTCCTATCTCACCGTATCCAAAACAGGCACTTGGAAGCTACCTCTGAGGTGGTGCCAGGGGTGTCACTAGTGCTGCTGGTGTCATGGCGGCTGAGCGGCCTGTGTGCCTCTGCTAGGGGAAGTGTTGCTGATGCTAGGAGCCACCGGATGGGGCTTGCTTCTTCCGGTCTCTTCTATGATCGCGGTCTCTCAACGAACTGAGCCAGTCTACCTCATAGATCTGAGCCCCTACATGACCTCCTCGAAATTCTGAAGCATATGGCTGTTAATTTGGCCTCGGAGGCCAAAACGCAAGCTGTTCTCAAAACGACTAGCCTTCCACCCCTCATCATCTATCAAATACGGCGCGAACCTAGACAACACGATAAAACTAGCCACATACTGTGCCACGAATATATCTCCCTTCACTGAGGTCTCGAACTCCAATGCTTGCTGCCATCGAATGTGGTCGGGGAGATACTGTCTGTTAAATAGTTACATGAAATCCTCCCATATCCAGATGAAATCAGGCCCTGCAACATGAGCAACAGAGGTCCACCAATGCTCGGCCTCACCCTCAAGTATATACACTGCTAATGGGACCCGCCGATGGGTCGTACATCTCATGGTCTCGAACATCTTCTCCACTCGGGAGTGCCACCTCTCTGTTGCAGTCGGATCGGGCTCTCCCTGGAATCGCAGGGGATCGAGTCGAAGAAAATCTTGTAATAGGGCACTTGTGCGCTCTTGTTCTAATTGCTCAAGGGTCTCAGAGGGGCACCTGCCTTACCCTTGAGGGCAGCTATCACAGCATGGAGCATCTGTTGCAATTGATCAGCACTAACTGGCATAGTAGGGCTGCGCTAGTCTCAAACGGAGGCACAGGATCTGCAGGGATCTCGAGCGTGGGAGCAGGAGGCTTAGGTGGGGGAATGAGAACTATGGGTGGCTGAATAAGAATCTCAGGCAGTGGAGTGGGGGTCGCTCGGGTGCCTCAGTTCGCTCAGGCGCCTCGCCTAGGCGACATGGCTTATAAAAAGGAACAAAGACGCGTATTAGCCTTGAGAACCTTCGAAGGCTCAAACGTTAGGGAATTATGTCTGAAGATTATGCACTCAGGACCTAATCGTCATAAGTTATTGCATATATGTGATGTTTTGATTGGTTATTCTCAGGTTATGCTCTAATATCAACTCCTATCACATCCCAAACACAGAAATTGGGCTCACAAAATTCCTAATCGCCAAATTCGGTACCGACAGCCTCTTTAGTACCCCATTCTCGGATCCTGACACCCATATACTGGATTCCAATCCTTGGATCCTACAAGGAGGATATTCAACATGAAAAATTCATTTTCATAAGATGAAGCATAACCCACATGCCATAACCAAAAACATCGCCACACATCCACTTTGATAAAAAACTTTTAAGTATAAGGTATAAAAGGAAATACAATATAAAGATATCAAAATGAAACTCTGGAAGCTCAGCCGCATGCTCCTACCTCAGCTCGACCGCGTCCTGATGTCACCTGCATGCATCTATCGTGCATAACCTTATAAAAAGCTTAGAGGGTGGTGTAAGTGTGTGCACAATATAAGCGTGCTCAGAATGCAATATCAGAGTAAATGCGAAAACATACTGGTAAATCCATGAATGCTATGTGAAAATGCTGGCAAGTGCACTGGCAAGTGCATGAATGTAATCAGCCACACCAAGGCTATGTGATGCAAGGCCTACTTGGTTGAATGTCAATGCAAGATGCAGCGCAAGCATGCTAGTCCTTATCTGAATCTATATACCAATACAACTCATCTCTGGAGTATCATATATCATATGTCTCTCTCTCTGGATAAACACCGGGGTCTAGTACACTCTACGCTAACTTGCTGCCCATCTAAGCGCACAATTAGGTAAGTGGAAGAGACCTCATTATCTGCCTGCCATTATCGGGCCCGACTCGATGATAGCGGACCCATTCCTCAAGCTGGTCAAACTCAACTTAACATTGCCCCCTCACTTGGGCGGGTAAGGGCACACCCATTTCCAACCGACCATAACTCAGTGGGAGACGCGGCCTATTAGTATACGGCCCTCATCACTCGTGTATTCACTTGATGTTGATGTTTGAGCATCCTCCTAGTACCATAAGGGTTAGGGGACTTTCACCCAAGGACATCATTACGCCCTAGTGCTTAAATGCAAGTATTTTCGGTATCCAATCTTGCCATCCACGATATGCCTGTGGAGGTCATAACCCTGATGTCGCTAGGATACTCAGTAACCATGTCATACAATGCAAGATGCATGAGTCATACAATCCAATCATGAATCAATCCAATGCGTATTGTGCGCTCATGTGAGACAATTCCACCTATCAGGGAGTCCCATAAGCAATTTGCCCAATGGCATAATGTTATGATCAATCACTCCTCGTAACAAGCATGCAGATGATGCGTATGAGCATGTATCATGATACTATACTAACACATACTCATAGTCATAATCAATAATCATGCAAGGCGGGGTCCATAGAAGGACAGCGGATCTGTTCTATAACATGAAGATCGGTCCTTAATAATGGATATACCAAATCTGATACCACAGATTCTCGATATGAGTAGTCCATCTAGGCCCATCCCTGTATTGTGCGCTCTAAATCTCGATATGAGTAGTCCATCTAGGCCTATCCTTCTATAACAATGAGTGGGTTTCCAGGTTTGGGTACTGGTAGTAACATCAACGAGGGCCCAATAGTTTGGGTTTAGCCCAAAAAGGTGAGATGGGTTATGCTAATATTAATGGGGGCCCAAAGGTTTGGGTTAGACCACTAGGGGGAGATGAAATGGGCCTAAGGATGGGCCTAGGGAGGTTACAATGTGGATCTTTAACCATCATTGCTCCCAAGGTAATGGGCTTAGCAACGGGCCTTCGGGTGGCTTACAATGTGGACATTTAACCATCATTGCTCCCAAGGAATGGCCTAGTTAGAACCTATTTTATAATGCGGTCCATGGTCTTGTACTAACTGGGAAAGTAGTTGGGCATCATAAACATTATCACATATATCATGGTGGAATCACACATCACAATTGGGCCTTATCTCATTGGCATCATATGTTCCACAATGGGCCTCACACAAGGGCCTCATCATAACAGGCCTCACACAAGGGCCTCATATACATCACATTGGGCCTCAAACAACGGTCTCACACAAGGGCCTCATGTACATCATATTGGGCCTCAAATTAGGGCCTTATATATATCACATTGGGCCTCAAACAAGGGCCTCAAACAAGGGCATCACAGACCAGCCCTATAGTCTAAAAAAAAGATAAACAGTGTGCTTACAACACACACATCAAGGTGGGCCTGAACAGTTCAAGTGGGCCCAAATCATACAGCAGGTGGGCCCTGCGTTTACACAGTAGGTGGACCCACCATCCATGACTAGACGGTGTGGATATATAATACATACATCATTGTGGGTCGCGCCGTCTAGGGATTGTAACGCCCTGAAAATCGGGGGTCGAGCATAAACTCAACTCCCGAGTTCCAGAACATCACTTATGCAACAAAATGAATGATGATTGAATGTTGACTGTATTCGTGCATTGAACATGAGTGAGATTAAGCCAAAACAACATATCATACTCCGGAGACAGTTAATTTTGCAAGCGGAAGACTATGTTAGATAGATAAAATATATAAACTATGATGAGTCTCCAGAGTGTGATAACATTACCAGGTTAAATAAATACAAGTACAGTTCTAAAACATACCAAATGTGTAAGTTTAATGTCTTCTATCCCCAGTACCACAGCCCCGACAATACAGTACCAGGTCTTCAGAGACCCGTCAGAGGGTTACATGATAGGAGAACTCCTCCTCATCACCATAGAAATAGTCCGGCTCTGCTTCATAAGCATCGCCATCATCTGAAATTCAACAAATCTGTTTGGTGTGTACAACACCGTCCCGTAACGTGGGAGTGAGTAGCTAACTCAGTGGAACAATAAGGCATAAGTTATCATGTTATCAATACGGTCAAGCAAAGAATGATGATAAATAAATCAAACACTCCTAGTTACTCTGATTAATGCAAGTATGAATGCAGGTATGATGGATGCCCTCACCGACATACTCCCTCAGGCGACACCATCTCACGTTCGCGCATGCTTACATCCCACAGTGCTCCACATCTTCCAGGCACATGATGAGCATGATTACCGAGTTTTTAATTAGTTCGTTTCAAACAGCAGGATTGGGAAACTAAGGTACCTCCCTTGTATCATTCCCAAACATGATCCATTCTAGGGTCGTCAGTCCTAGTTAATATCAGACGATGGTGTGTTTTCTAGGTCACTGCAGAGGCTGCCAGGGCTGTTACGCACAAAAGGTTGCACCACTCCCCCATCACCCCTTAAACGATTCATCACTATACAGAAACAGGCCTAGTTCATACTCTATATATCGCGGCGAACCCTAAGGCGCACTGCGACTTCAGAATATGCTCGCGGTCACTACAAAGGGCTGTCAGGGCTGTTACGCACAAAGGTTGCACCACTCCCCCATCACCTTATCAATGTAGGCCGATAGCGCGAATATAGTGTCCCATACCACCATAATCGGCTCACGAGTTTGGTTGCTCACTGGTCACTACGGGGAGGCACGTAGCCCCAGCGTAGGCCGACAGCTCGACCACGGTGTCCCATACCACCATGCCCGGCTCATGAGTCTTAGCGGATCGAGGTACCATGGTTAAAAGGGTTTTCACTGGTAAGTTTGGTACCCTAGGTTCAAGCAGTAGCGACCAAACATGGTGAACATACATTAGACAAATCGGGTTACATGACGAGCTCGGCTAGCTCAAGCGCACAACAAGTTGAACGACATGAAGTTCATAAGCACTTTGCGTGGCCAACCACTATCGCCAACCGAAGTACGACTCGAGTTCGTCGAACACATCTCACGTGGCGACATGAAACTCAACCACTATCTCCAATCTAGTACCGATTGTCTGGACTATAATCATAGCCCAAGCACAATCAATTGTCATCCATAGCATGTAGAGTAAAGCATGATAGACAACGTAATTCAAGCATGATAAATAAAGTAATTCAAACATGCTAGTAGGCATGTTAACAGCATATTATAAAGCATGATATAAAGCATGTTGTAAAACACTACATTAATAGGAATACAAACACATGTATTGTAAGTAAGTGGTTTAAGTGATCAACCTCATGGAGGTAATCATACACGTCGCTAGGGTAGTTGAGAATCCAATCTCAACATCCTCTTAAGGCATCAACATTCAAACACTTGCTCACACAAGCATTTTCACAAACACTTAAGTACACTAGTATAACATACATGGTGTATGTTAGCAAAACATGTATTAGGGCTATCCTTTAGCCAAGTGAGTATTTTATTCATGTATAATATATTACTACAACAAATAATCATGATAAATACATCTCCAAAATTTATACGTATCTGATATTTTCTAGAATACGCATTTTCAACATACATAGTGTATACAAGCAAACATGTATTACGGCGATTCCCTTCACCAAGAAAATATTTTATACGCATATAATATATTTATACGACAATTAATCATTACAAACACATCGCTAAAATATACATGTATCCGGTACTTCTTACAATACCGTATTTCTGCATACATAGTGTTTATTAGTAAACATGTATTTAGGCGAATCCTTTCGCCAAATAAGTATTTTATCCATACGTCATATATCCATACGACAAATAAACATGTCAAACACATTTCCATAAAAAATACGTATACGGTATTTTATACGAATACCTAGAGTATGTGAAATTCCAAATTCTACAATTCTAATCGAACGAAAAAACGGAAAGCACTTTGTACATGTGCAATTGCATGCAGATCATGAATCTACCATTATCTGACATTGAAAGCGTTGAAAACCGTAACTTATACACTTAAAGTCCTCACCTTTGCCTTTGGAAACGAAACGAATCAGCAAGGGTAGTAGAACTTCCGTATACGGGAGATTTCTAGCCTAAAGAGCGGAATCGGTTAGTTGTTACGCAACCCACATCGATCCCACTTCAAATCAGACCTAGGGTTAGGGTTTCTTACCTTCAAATGGGATGGAAACCGCCGGGAAACCACCTAGAACAGGGCGGTGTAGGCCGTGTAACAGTCCAACACAATAGGAGGAAGATCGGCAGCAAAACCCAAGCTCTTCTCTCTCTTTTCTCTCTCTCCCTCTAGGGTTTTCTCCAAAATTCGTATGGCTGTGAGAGGGGCTATTCTAAGCTCCTTTTATAGCCACAAACATTACGAAATTAGACTCAGGTTCAAGGGGTACTGCTAATATAGGATTTTCGCCGCTTTTCCAGCTCAAAAGGGAAGTTCTGGTGGCCCTCCTTGAACCAAACGTCAGACTTAAGCTCACCATCGATGGATCTACATGGGATTACGTTTTTGACTCGATCGGATACCCAGATCGTACGTGGCGGACCACTTTCAGTTCGACGGTCAGTGGGCCACGATCAGAAATTCCAAGTACATGTAAATGTTCCTGAAATTTTTCTTAATCCGAGGGTGTAATTTGGTCTGATTCTGACGGTCAGGTTGCTTAATACTGACGCGTCAACGAATGATGCCAGATCACTATTCCAGATATTTATTTTGGCATGGGAATAGTGTTTTTCACACACCCTTGCTCCGGATCGAAGCGAATGGCCGTGGAACATCGGATGGAGCTGATTTTTGAGATGCTTGTTAAGCCCAGTGGGGCGGTCCTAGTTCCTTAGCTTCGTGATAATCGGACTCCCAATGTGCGATCTAGACCTAATACGAAGTTTCGTTTCATTCCCGAGAGCAGACGGGAAATGAGTTTGGTTCTAAACTTTAGGGTAACCTAGCGTCAATGATTCTGCAACTTTTGGGTCTTGCAGATCGTATTTAAAGCGATCCTAACAGATTTCATAGCTAATCTAGTTTCACACCTAGTTACTTTGTCTCATTTCTAAAGGATTTAGTCCTAAGTGAATTCTGGTCGAGGTGGTACTCAGGCCTTTGGAGTTTGTATATAAAGTGATCCAAGTTATACTACTTAGCTAGTTTAAGATAGTGTCTAGGGTGAAAGTTATTAGAAAAATTGGAAGATCAAGGTGATGAAGGGTGAGGTTTGTGAAGGAAATGAGTTCAAAGGCGGCTTTAGACTTTGGGATTCAGTTCTGACAAGTTAATGAGGTATTACGATCGACCCATTGCCTAAGGTCATCTAATCCCAGGTTGGCAAAAATCCGGGCGTTACAATCTACCCCCTTAAAACAAAATTTCATCCCCGAAATTGCCTAAGGGTAATAAGGAAAGATTTCTATTATTTCATTTGCCTAAGACTTATTGATTTCGAGTTCCTACGCGTGGTAGGGTATATACTAGTCTGGTTCCTTTTAGTCTACCCTCCTTAAAACTTAATTCTTCATCCATTTCTCATACCCTGATGGTTTGCTACCATTTATTTCTTTACCTATTTGGAGTCTCGACGACAATTCCCACAATTTAGAGTAAGATAGTTGTTTTCATTGTTTGACCAACACGGAGAGACGGTAATAGTGGGCTCGATCCCGATACATCGATCATCTACCGGGCCAGGGTAGGAAGCTCATCGTATCGCTTCCGAATCCTGGTGGATCCTGGTCTTCTGCTCGGCCAAGCAGTGAGTCCATTGGTAGTCGCCCAAGATTGAGAATTGGGTCAAGCCGCGAATGTTTCGCAGTTGTATATTTCAGTAACTCCGTGGTCCGATCACTCTCTAAGAGTAGGGAATGTCCATCATTGAAAGGCTCAAATTGTTTATTCTAAGGTTGCCCTTTAGGTCTTAGTCTAAGAGAGTCCTCGATATTATCTATGTCCAAGGAAAGGGTGAATCAAGTCTTACTAAATCATCTTAAAACGGTTTCTCATAGTAGAACTTACTAGGGCTTCTATAATGTTCGTATTTATCGAGCACCGTTTTCGGTCTGGGCAGTGGGGTAGGGTCCACCACGTTCGGGCTGCGCCACCCGGTCAAAGAGGTGTATTAGGTGACCTAACTAGAGCGGGTTCATCATGTTCTACCCCCCTTAAAATTTATTTTCGCCCTCAAGGCTCAAGATTTATGTCCTGCTCCGTATATCGGAACAAGGTGTAGTTTAGGATCTATCCTTGACATGAAATGGGATGCGATCTCCCACTACATTGGTCTTCTTTTCATCAATGTTGTGTATTATAGCATTGATACCTATGGTCATAGAAAGGAGCTAAAGATGAAGGGTATTGTGGTTGATTCGGGGTCAGGTGTGAGTTTGTAGCGAGATGCCTAATTCTACCAAGAAATTTTGTCGCGGTCCAGACTTATCCTATTTAATCATATCTAGCTTAATATGCATGCTATCTTTCTACGTTCATAAGCACAATATGTATGCCGACATGGCATGTGATTTAGGACCTGATTCTTAACTGTCTGTTGCTCACTTGGGAAATTCCTTAGGCCTAAAAGGAAATATTTCTATTGGCTATATATTCTCACACTTCTCAAAGACAAAGTTATAAACTTTTAGTTGTAAGTGGTCAAGCCAACACGGAAGAAAGTTGCGTAGTGGGTCTGAGCCGGATACATAGACCTTCTACCTCGCGAAGACAGAAAATCATCGTATCAGTCCTTAATCCTAGCTGATCTCGACCTTCTGCTTGATCAGAGCATAGGGTTCATTGGTCACTACCAGGATTGAGGATTCGATTCAAACCGCGAATACCTCGCTTATATGTAGTTTCTTTACTCCGTGTTCCCGGTTGTACTAAGTCCTTGAGAAGGAAATTCTAAGGGATGTATTAATTGGACCTAACATTGAATCCAAGGGATATATAGGTTTCCTCTAATCGTGAATAGTTTTTACGTCAAACAAGCTCCCTAAGAGTTACTAAGGAAGCCTAAAGTATTAAGGGGATTCAACAACGGAACGGGGTCTCACTCCAACCTATTCAAACCAATTAACTACGTCTATCACTCAATTATCTTAACATTGTTAGTCGTTTACATTTCTTAGTCTAATCAGCAGCCTAGGCTCAACTTATGAGCAGCGATAATCCACTAGTTGTAATCTAAAGTCTATGCTTATACACCAGATGATTTTATACCCTTTCTGAATAAAGAAATTATTTTATCGCCTAGGGTCAAAGTTGTCTGATTAGAATTGAGTTGTCTGTACTTGACGCTCGAGCATTTCACACATGCTCACACCAGCTAAGAAGATCCTGGGGTTTGTATTATTAATTTGTTGGATTTCCTATATGGTCAGGTCTGTCGAAAACTAGGAGTATCGCTCTAGGTCCAAAACTGTAAGGCCTATTTGTCAAATAACCATTTACTCCAAAAGCTTAAGCTATCAGAGTGTGGTGGGTTAATGTATATCAAGGGACTTTATCACTTCAACACAATTTGGCCAGTGACCTTAAATTGTATTAAATGGGACCGCATTACTAATCCTACCTTGGGATTGGGTGTGACATGGTTGGTAGGAGGGTGGGAGGGGATTAAATTTTATAGGCCTTGGAAAATGAGCCCGGTGTTGGAAAAACCTGAGATGGGATTTTCCATACCCCACGATAGGAAAATTTCTAAGTGTTATTGGAAAGGAATTCTCGGAATTTACTCTTAATTGTGTACGTTCTAAACATGGTGTCGGAAGACATAGGATACACCCAATCTAGGGGCCATACCCTACATATACATTTATTATTACTTTTACAATTCTATCCACCGTAAACTTATCTAATGTAATTTGGCCGAACGGACCCTAAACGTTCTCAAATACCTAAAACATTCTACCAGCTACTACACCTATCATCAGGAAAACATAACCACCCTAAGATAGTAGCCCACGCAAACTACAAGACAACATATGGATGAGCTCGGATAGGGCCATGGAAAATGAGGATAACGGAAATGGGGGGCTGGAGTTTTTGGTTCTCCATGGACTTGAGCCTCAACAGGGATTGTAAAGGCCAAAAAGGTGGGGAATGAAGAAGGTAAAAGGGAGAAATGAGATAGGTTTGAAGGTTGCACGAATTTGAGCTCCAAGTGAGGGATGTGAGAGCTCCAACGTTAGAGAAAAGTGAAAAGGAGGAGGCTAGGGCTGTTGTGGATAGTTGGAGTGGGTGATTTATGGAAGAAAATGGGGGATTGCAAGGTTTAGGGGAATGGGTTGAGAGAAAAATTGGAAATGGTGGGTTTGGGCATTTGGAAGGGGTGATATGAGAGAGAGGGGAGCTCCAACCCCTAAAATCCTAAACATTTGCCAAAATGGCATGTGCCAGGGAGTAGAGGGGGCTGGGCCGACCAACCCCATGTTTGAAAACCCACCGGAAAAGCCACCGGACCGCGGTCCGCCGCCGGTGCCGCGGTGGCGCTGCGGTCGGACTTGGCCGGAACCGCGCCGCCGCAGTGGGGACTTGTTCCCCATGGTCCCAAGGTGCCAAATGCACCCTGGACCCACTTGTTTCACCACCGGATCGACGCGTGTGGCCCCCGACTCTGTTTCGAGTCGTTTCGGGTCAAACCGGACGTAACTTGCAATCCGGAATGAGTTATTTGATGTAAAATATATGAATTTGGGGTAGAACGAGCTAATGAAGCCAACCAACCCTGCTATGTCGGGTTGTGCAGCCCGGAATTGTGAGAAAACCCTCCAATTGGCGGCCATTTTCCCGTTTTAATTTTGTTTTACCAAAATAGTAATTTTCGTTTGATTACTCTTCATCTGTTGGGCTTTAGGAGTTGCGCTCATCGCGTAAAGAGCTTAGAATAATTAGGAGAATGGTTTGGTGAAGTCAAATAGGACACTTACTATTTTTGGCTGAAAGCCTTGCGCACTAGTAGACACCATGACCTTAGTAAGTCGCGAATGCTAGGAGTTTTAGTTGTAGTTTGTTTTTTATTTCTTTCCCATTGCTTAGTATTCCTATTTAAAGGGTTGTGAACTCATTTTTAGTCATTCATTAATCAATTGTGGATCTATTAGAATTTATTTCTAGTTTTTGCTTTCTTTCCTCATGGATTCGAGAAGTCTCTGCGAGGAGTCCAGAGAAGCTTCGAGGATTCGGAGTAGTTATCCTCATCACGCCTATCGCACATTTTACTGATTCTCAATGATTGGGATGAGGTGGATTATGATCTAGACCCTTCACTAGACAACCTAGAAATGTTTTAAGGTCGACCCGTGCGACCATGGTTGAATACATACTCGATTTCGGCGTTCGTTTTCAATGAACTTCGCCAATTGACGAAATCGGGATACCTATGACTGTTTCTACATCCCGTCGCTCCCTCCTAAGTCAGAGTGCATTAGAGTGCGTAGTGTGACTATAACCCAGGTCCGGTTTAATCAAAATCATGCTCTGATACCATCTTGTAACGCCCTGAAAATCGGGGGTCGAGCATAAACTCAACTCCCGAGTTCCAGAACATCACTTATGCAACAAAATGAATGATGATTGAATGTTGACTGTATTCGTGCATTGAACATGAGTGAAATTAAGATAAAACAGCATATCATACTCCGGAGATAGTTAATTTTGCAAGCGGAAGACTATGTTAGATAGATAAAATATATAAACTATGATGAGTCTCCAGAGTGTGATAACATTACTAGGTTAAATAAATACAAGTACAGTTCTAAAACATACCAAATGTGTAAGTTTAATGTCTTCTATCCCCGCACTACACCCCGACAATACAAGACTGGTCTTCGAGACCCGTCAGAGGGTTACATGATAGGAGAACTCCTCCTCATCACCATAGAAATAGTCCGGCTCTGCTTCATAAGCATCGCCATCATCTGAAATTCAACAAATCTGTTTGGTGTGTACAACACCGTCCCGTAACGTGGGAGTGAGTAGCTAACTCAGTGGAATGATAAGGCATAAGTTATCATGTTATCAATACAGTCAAGCAGTAATGATAAAGCAGTAAATCAAACACTCCTAGTTACTCTGATTAATGCAAGTATGAATGCAGGTATGATGGATGCCCTCACCGACATACTCCCTCAGGCGACACCATCTCACGTTCGCGCATGCTTACATCCCACAGTGCTCCACATCTTCCAGGCACATGATGAGCATGATTACCGAGTTTTTAATTAGTTCGTTTCAAACAGCAGGATTGGGAAACTAAGGTACCTCCCTTGTATCATTCCCAAACATGATCCATTCTAGGGTCGTCAGTCCTAGTTAATATCAGACGATGGTGTGTTTTCTAGGTCACCGCAGAGAGGCTGTGGTCAGCGTTACGCACAAAGGTTGCACCACTTCCCCATCACCCCTTAAACGATTCATCACTATACTGAAAAATGGCCTAGTTCATACTCTATATATCGCGGCGAACCCTAAGGCGCCTGCGACTTCAGAATATGCTCGCGGTCACTACAAAGGGTCATGTCGTGGCATTACGCACAAAGGTTGCACCACTCCCCATCACCTTATCAATGTAGGCCGACAGCGCGAATATAGTGTCCCATACCACCATAATCGGCTCACGAGTTTGGTTGCTCACTGGTCACTACGGGGAGGCACGTAGCCCCAGCGTAGGCCGACAGCTCGACCACGGTGTCCCATACCACCATGCCCGGCTCATGAGTCTTAGCGGATCGAGGTACATTGGTTAAAAGGGTTTTCACTGGTAAGTTTGGTACCCTAGGTTCAAGCAGTAGCGACCAAACATGGTGAACATACATTAGACAAATCGGGTTACATGACGAGCTCGGCTAGCTCAAGCGCACAACAAGTTGAACGACATGAAGTTCATAAGCACTTCGCGTGGCCAACTACTATCGCCAACCGAAGTACGACTCGAGTTCGTCGAACACATCTCACGTGGCGACATGAAACTCAACCACTATCTCCAATCTAGTACCGATTGTCTGGACTATAATCATAGCCCCAAGCACAATCAATTGTCATCCATAGCATGTAGAGTAAAGCATGATAGACAACGTAATTCAAGCATGATAAATAAAGTAATTCAAACATGCTAGTAGGCATGTTAACAGCATATTATAAAGCATGATATAAAGCATGTTGTAAAACACTACATTAATAGGAATACAAACACATGTATTGTAAGTAAGTGGTTTAAGTGATCAACCTCATGGAGGTAATCATACACGTCGCTAGGGTAGTTGAGAATCCAATCTCAACATCCTCCTAAGGCATCAACATTCAAACACTTGCTCACACAAGCATTTTCACAAACACTTAAGTACACTAGTACAACATACATGGTGTATGTTAGCAAAACATGTATTAGGGCTATCCTTTAGCCAAGTGAGTATTTTATTCATGTATAATATATTACTACAACAAATAATCATGATAAATACATCTCCAAAATTTATACGTATACAGTATTTTCTAGAATACGCATTTTCAACATACATAGTGTATACAAGCAAACATGTATTACGGCGATTCCCTTCGCCAAGAAAATATTTTATACGCACATAATATTTATACGACAATTAATCATGACAAACACATCACTAAAATATACATGTATCCGGTACTTCTTACAATACCGTATTTACGCATACATAGTGTTTATTAGTAAACATGTATTTAGGCTTAATCCTTTCGCCAAATAAGTATTTTATCCATACGTCATATATCCATACGACAAATAAACATGTCAAACACATTTCCATAAAAAATACGTATACGGTATTTTATACGAATACCTAGAGTATGTGAAATTCCAAATTCTACAATTCTAATCGGAACAGAAAACGGAAAGCACTTTGTACATGTGCAATTGCATGCAGATCATGAATCTACCATTATCTGACATTGAAAGCGTTGAAAACCGTAACTTATACACTTAAAGTCCTCACCTTTGCCTTTGGAAATGAAACGAATCAGCAAGGGTAGTAGAACTTCCGTATACGGGAGATTTCTAGCCTAAAGAGCGGAATCGGTTAGTTGTTACGCAACCCACATCGATCCCACTTCAAATCAGACCTAGGGTTAGGGTTTCTTACCTTCAAATGGGATGGAAACCGCCGGGAAACCACCTAGAACAGGGCGGTGTAGGCCGTGTAACAGCCCAACACAATAGGAGAAGATCTAGACAAAACCCAAGCTCTTCTCTCTCTTTCTCTCTCTCCTCTAGGGTTTTCTCCAAAATTCGTATGGCTGTGAGAGGGGCTATTCTAAGCTCCTTTTATAGCCACAAACATTACGAAATTAGACTCAGGTTCAAGGGGTACTGCTAATATAGGATTTTCGCCGCTTTTCCAGCTCAAAAGGGAAGTTCTGGTGGTCCTCCTTGAACCAAACGTCAGACTTAAGCTCACCATTGATGGATCTACGTGGGATTACATTTTTGACTCGATCGGATACCCTGATCGCACGTGGCGGACCACTTTCAGTTCGACGGTCAGTGGGCCACGATCAGAAATTCCAAGTACATGTAAATGTTCCTGAAATTTTTCTTAATCCGAGGGTGTAATTTGGTCTGATTCTGACGGTCAGGTTGCTTAATACTGATGCGTCAACGAATGATGCCAGATCACTATTCCAGATATTTATTTTGGCATGGGAATAGTGTTTTTCACACACCCTTGCTCCGGATCGAAGCGAATGGCCGTGGAACATCGGATGGAGCTGATTTTTGAGATGCTTGTTAAGCCCAGTGGGGCGGTCCTAGTTCCTTAGCTTCGTGATAATCGGACTCCCGATGTGCGATCTAGACCTAATACGAAGTTTCGTTTCATTCCGAGAGCAAGACGGAAATGAGTTTGGTTCTAAACTTTAGGGTAACCTAGCGTCAATGATTCTCAAGCAACTTTTGGGTCTTGCAGATCGTATTTAAAGCGATCCTAACATTTCGTAGCTAATCTAGTTTCACACCTAGTTACTTTGTCTCATTTCTAAAGGATTTAGTCCTAAGTGAATTCGGTCGAGGTGGTACTGTGCCTTTGGAGTTTGTATATAAAGTGATCCAAGTTATACTACTTAGCTAGTTTAAGATAGTGTCTAGGGTGAAAGTTATTAGAAAAATTGGAAGATCAAGGTGATGAAGGGTGAGGTTTGTGAAGGAAATGAGTTCAAAGGCGGCTTTAGACTTTGGGATTCAGTTCTGACAAGTTAATGAGGTATTACGATCGACCCATTGCCTAAGGTCATCTAATCCCAGGTTGGCAAAAATCCGGGGCGTTACAGGGATGGACAGTGCAGATACAACTCATACCTTAAGGTGGACCTATTGCATCACAAAATGGGCCCTACCACTGATGGCTAGCGTGGATATACAACGCATACATCAGGGTGGGCAGTTGTCCTAGACGGTGTGAGATAGAACACATCCATCAAAGTGGTCCCACGTCTAGTACTGGACGGCGTGGGTATAACACGTATCATCAATGTTGGTCTCACATCCTAGCTAGACGGTGGAGACTCCCCATGTGCAGAGTGGGTCCCACCATCCCAGCTAGATGGTGGATGAAACAAAGTAGCAAGGTGGGGTCCCACCATCCATATAGTTAGACGGTGCTGGACATGAAGCACATACATCATGGTAGGCTCCACCGTCCATGGACGGTGGATGGCAGGATGAAAGGCATGCATCAGGTGGGTCCATACATGTGAGGCCTAGCAGCTTTGGATTTAAGTTGATATTTATGTTTTCCCTTCAACTAGGCCTGTCCAGATGGACAGGCAACAGGCCTTCCCGCTAGACGGGCAGCAAGGTGGGCTCCACGGCTTGGATGACATGGATATAGAACACACACATCACGATGGGGGGTTCCATAGGGTGGGCCACATGGCCCTGAGATCAAGCCAATATTGATGTTTTACCTTCATCCAGGTGGCCTGAAAATGGGCAGCAAGGTGGCCACATTTACTGGACGTCCAGAAAAAATCTAGATGTGTGGGCGTCCCATGTATGGACAGCAACATACATCAGGTGGGCCATCATGCAAAGGATCAAGAGAGAGAGAGAGAGGGAAAAATGTGTGGCGGAGGGGCCCGGCCATTATGGAGGGCCATGCATTGCATGGCCCTACATAAAAAATAAAAAATAATAAAATAATAAAAAAATCTGAGGTAGGGATGCCATCGCCACCATAAAATCAAGGTTTAGGTGACCCATCGAGGCTATGGATTAAATCAAAACATCAAGATGGGGTCCATGGAGAATGGCCCCATCCTGGATCGTGCATGCAACAATGATGGGCCATTGGCCACATCCAAGGGGTCAAGTAGGATCTCCATCATTGATTAGTGGGTCCTACATGCCCCCATACAAGAAAAACTAAAGATCTTTGAAGGGAAAAGGGAAATCTAATCCTAAACATGCACCCATCTTGGATCTTCAACTTCTTCTTCCACCTTAGGGTCCTAGAGCTCCAAAGGAAAGAGTTTCAATGGTTGAGATGGCTTTGGAATGGTTGGAATGGGAGGAAAGGAGGGTGAAGATTTCTGGATTTGGGAGATGGGTTGGGACATCTAAGCCTCTCGTAATGGAGGAATGAGGAAGTAAAGAGAGAGGGGGTAATAGCTTCTAGACAACGATTAGTTTGTGTAAGAGGCATGGCTAGTTGTCATAATGAGATGTAAGAGAGGCAGGGGCTAGCAAGCATGCTTAGGTAGGTGCTAGGGTAGGGTGATGTCACCCCTAGGGTGACATCATCCTAATGATGGGTTTTTTTAGGGAAAAGCAACAACTGGGATAGGTGGATCCCGTAATTAAGCAATCAATGACTGGGATAATGTGCTGTTCGGAACTCACACTCTAAGAGTTAGATTGACGCACGAGATGCAACATTGGAACAACAGTGACGACGCAGTCATAATGGCATAGGTCTCGGGTCAAGTCGACTCAAGTTGAAAGGAAGCAACTTAATATCGCGCGCAAATACTAACTACAGGTTTCAGGCCACCGAAATTTGAATGGGAGAACCGCGAGATCCCAAGGAACGGAATGATCACTAGGACACAAGCCTAACAAGCATAGTAGACCTCACATACATCACAATGAGTCTCATCACATGGGCCTCATCACATCACAATGACCCTCATCCCAATAGGCCTCATATATATCATAATGGGCCTCATCACATAGGCCTCATATATATCACAATGGGCCTCATCACATTGGCCTCATATATATCACATAGGCCTCATATACATCACATTGGGCCTCCCACAAGGGCTTCATATACATCACCATGGGCCTCATACAAGGGCCTTACATGCATCACAATGGGCCTACTAGATGGGCCTCATATACATCACAATGGGCCTCATGAAACAACCCATGATCTAGGCACAATGGGAGGATAGTGGGTGTAACACATACATCATAGTGGACCTTATGGGCTAGCCCATATATTCCAGAAAATAAATGGACAGCATGAATATAGAACATATACAACATGGTGGGCCTGCAAGATGGGCCCCACCAAATGGACAGTGCGTATGCAACACACACATCATGTCCAATCCATGGACAGCCTTAATGAAATAGATACATTAGTGGGTCCCACATCCGGCCCATAGACAGTGTGAAATAAAACACATCCATCAAGGTGGTCCCACGTCCACCTGGACTGGACGGCATGGGGACCACATGTTCAGCTGGGCTCCATCGTCCAGAAATGCTGGACGGTGTGGATATAAAAATACCTCGAAGGTGGGTCTCACCGTCCAAGGATGGACGGTGCAGATACAATACTAACATCAAGGTAGGTCCCACCCCACACGTGCAACACGTGCAAGGTGGGTCCCACGCCCTGAAATGGACGGACGGTGTGAATACAACACTTGCATCGTGGTAGAGTCCCACCGTCTGACAGCTGGACGATGAGGATGAAACCCATACATCAAGGTGGGTCCACACATCAGTGGGCCACCTCACTTCAAAAGGATCAAGCAGGCATTTGGGTTTTTCCCTCAACCAGGCCTGCATGGACTGTCCAACCATGCAGGCCCAATCTAGGCAGCAAGATGGGCCTTATTTGCTAGATGGTGTGTATCCCACTACTTGGACAGCTAGGATAGGATACATACATCATCAGGTGGGCCATCATACAAGGAAAAAGGATTGAGAAAGAGAGAGAAAGAGAGAGAAACGTGTGACGGAGGGGCCCTGCCACTATGGGCCCCTCTAATACATGCATCAATACATACATCAAGATGGGTCCCAAACATGTGGGCCCATAAACAAAATCAAGGGTGGAGATTTCCTTCCCATCATGAATCAGGGCCTAGATGGCCTTCGACACTAGGAAATTAAATCAACATCATGGTGGGGTCCATGGAGAATGGCCCCACCATGGATTCATGCATGCAATCTATGGTGGGCCATTGGCCAAACCTAGAGGTCAAGGTAGGATCGTCACCATTGATTGGTGGGTCCTAGTTGCCTCATGCTATAAAAATTAGAAAATCAATGCAAGAAAACACAAATCTAATCCTAGAAAAGCACCCACCTCTCTAACTTCTCCTTCTTCTTCCACCTATAGGTTCTAGAGCTCCAAGAGGGTTGATTTAATGGTTGAGATGGGGTTTAGATGGTTGGATTAAGAGGGATTAATGGTGGAATGTGGCTGGATTTTCTCTCCAAGGTGGGACGTCCATGGCTTCTTTTGCTAGGGGAGATGAGAAATTAGGGAGAAAGGGAGAAAGGGAGGGAAAGATAGGGATGTAGAGATGGCAATGATTGTTTTGTAAGATAATAATGACTTTGTAAGAGGCATGGGTAAGAGAAGCATGCTTGCAATGAGTGCATGTAAGAAGCATGACATCATCCTACCCTAGGTAGGCTAGGATGATGTCATCATCATGATTACTTTATAGGAAAATGCATTAGGACACCTTGGGTCTCGCAATCATGCGATCAACGGTTAGGATAGAGCACAGGGCACATCTCACAATCTAGATGTGGTGATGATGCGGTCACAATGGCATAGGTCTCGAGTTGAGTCAGCTCGGGTTGATAGGATGCGACTAAGGGTCGCTCGCAAATGCTATCTACAAGTCACGGGTTGCCAAAATTCGACCGAGAGGACCGCGGGATCCTAAGGAACGGAATGGTACAAGGACACAGGCCTGACAACCTTTCCTGTCTAATACCGGCACCAGAGAAGTTGGTGTAACACCCTAAAATCTTGACTCTTGTGGACCACACGAATGGCCGAGTTCTCGAGTGTTAATTTGAATATGTCAAATATATAAACCCACATAATCCTTACATTCTTGTAATTATTACAATTTCGTGGCATTCATAGCATTAATAATGGAACATAAATCTTATTGTATTAAGTTCATTATTCTAAGTTTCATTCACCAAAAGTTCAATCAAACCAAATAATATAATCCAAGTTTTTCCCTCTCATTAAGGACTTATTATAAATTTCAAATCCAAATAAACTAATCCTAAGAAAGAAATATAAATAAAGTAAATAATCCTCTCTCAAGCTACATCATTTTCATCATCTGTCATCCGCTACCACGAACCTTCGTACTCCTCTGCTTTAAATTTTGGCTCACTTATTGGACCGTCACCTACACAGTCAATGATTTTTTTCCACATGAGGAATGAGTTGCCTAGGTTCAACTCGGTGAGGGCACGCCCCCATGATTATCACAATAATAGCATAATTAATTCATGTATGATACCAAACAAAATATTGATAAGAAAATCTTGATTAATACGATGCATGATATGCATGCTCTGATGAAGGCACACTAAATAAATGAGACAGGAGTAACCTATCACACTCATTACCCACTAATCATCAGAGTTTACCAAGCCACATGTGAGACGGTAGTAGACTAACACTCTCACACACTCTAAGAACCCAACTAATGAAACGGGAATAGCCTATCGCTTTCATTGGATAGTATACAACTAAAGAAACGTGCATAGTCTGCCACTTTCTCTATTGTAACTCCTAGAGGGACTAATCCAATTCTTGGATCCTAGTGAATACATGTGATTAATCTAATCCTTTAATTAATCTGATTTAACATCCAAAGGTTTGATAATGCCCACACTCTCTAAGTTACCACCACACCCACCACATTCTAAACTCTCATGGACCACATGCCCTAAGATAGCTGCTACCCTTCACATAACACCATTTATGGAGGGTCGATCTTGCCTTAGCCATGATGCTACACATTAATCCAACCATTTATTATTCACCAATAAACAATCCAAACCACATAGGTTTCCCATAATTCCATACTATGTTTCCAAAAAACAAGGAAAGGGTGGCTTCATTTAGATTTGGCATTCAAAATACACAAGTTCCATTATCACATCATCATGCGTGTTCATCATGTACATCAACATAGGTTTCTCATCATGAAACTTCCATAATTTCACCATAATACCATCTTCCACATGGGACTACTTCCATATCCACACTCAAACATCCATACACAAATAATTCCCATATTATTCAAAAAGTCCAGCAATGAAATCTTTCATGAACAATATGTTAAACATTATCAAATAAACTATAAGCACTCCATCAATTAGGCTAACCCAAACTACAACGTATAGGGTTCGGATGGGCTAGTTTAATGGGTGCATTGTATAAACTTGGCGGATTAATACATCACAATGGTTTAAATCATTAACCTACATGATCCTATGTAATCCACCATCATAGGACATCATCCTTAAAAGTGCCTAGTTTGTCAATTAGCGTGAGAGTTGAGTCGGTAAGACATGTGAGCCCCATATGAAGATTGATTAAGTTATCGCCTCATCCGGATGTGTGTTCTGAGCTCGTCACAGGTAAATTAGCCTCACATCCCATGACCAAAAACACCCAGGTACATAAATCCTTAAAAAAGGTTAGAACAACATAGGAATATAAGTATGAAAACTGATTTTACAAATAGGAAAATTCTCTAAGTTTTCAGCTTTCTTCGATGTATCGAGCGTACATCGATGACATCGAACACTTATTTTCGATGACATCGATACAGACTCAATGACATCGAATTGAGGTCTTTTATGTCCAGCAACTAACATGATATTTGGACAATATTCTCGATGAATCGACCGAGCTTCGATGTCATCAGAATTCAAATTCCGATGACATCGAGCAAGGTCGATGTCATCGAATATAGGATAGTCTGTATCCCGCAAGCTTCGAAGGCAAATCGAGAATTTCATCGATGACTCAAAATGAGTCTCTATGACATCAAAATTCAAACTCCGATGACATCGAGGGAGCTTCGATTTCATCTAATTTAGACAAAGACTGGTCCAACAAGATTAATAGGTAAATCATCTGAAAATGTTCAAGGAATCAAGATACCCTCGATGACATCAAAATTCAAATCTCGATCATATCGAAACTAAGTCAATGACATCGATTTTGGACAAAGGAGTGCCCATCAAACTGACAAGGAAAATCTTTTGAAAAGATCGATGTATCGAACTAGGTGTTGATGACATCGTCATTTAAAATTTGATGACATCGAAGTAGGCTCGAGGACATCGAAGCCAGGCTATTCATGTCCAGCAAGCTCCTTTGTATTTATCGTCGAGGAATCGAACCTTGGTTCGATTACATCGGAGTTCAAATCCCGATGCCATTGAAGCAGGTTCGATATCATCAAGCGTTTGTCAAAAAGTTCCAGCTATGTTTGTTAGTTGAGTTTGTATCATCGAACTGACATTCGACGTCATCAAATTAGGTTTGATGACATCAAACTCTGTCAAAAACTGGCTATTTTTATCATTGGATCTTTTTGCTTATATAAGGGGAGCTTGATCTTGGTTGCAGTGGTGAGAATAACAGAGAGAGCTTTGAGAGATTAATTGCATATCACCTACCCCAAGCTCATTTTCTCATGGAAGTTCATCATTTAATTCACCTTAATCATTGATATTCAATAGAATGGATTGAGGAATGAACTTCCCAATTCAAGGAACATCCAGCTACTATCTTAATGGCAAATCATTAAGTTGGGATACCTTGAATGCTTGAATGCTTGGAATCACTCCTTCTTTAAAATAGGAAAACATTTATTAAAGTAGGATTCCAACATAACCTTGACACAACCCGTCGCCTGTATTAAAACATCATCAAGTGTTGTGGATCATGGGAGTCGAAGAATTTCATCATCAAGAAGGAGATTTTCATCAACGTACTTAATGAGGCTCATCTACTTGTCTATAAGTCATTAGAGTTCAGAGACCCTGTTGATCATTCCTTGTGTAGGATTGGGTCACAGGTACATCTCACCCCTTATAAGTCCTCATAGGAGGCCTCCGATGGGAGAGTACATTTGGATTTTGTGTGTTAACCCTTGCTCTTGTGTAGGGCATAAACTTAGGTACTTTGTGTAGGTCCTTGGCCTATGTGGCCTAAAACCTAGGTTCTTTATGTGGATCCTTTGCTCTTGTGTAGGGCATAAAACTTCGGTGCTTTAAGTTGACCTTTACTCTTGTGTAGGGCTTAAACTTATGTCTGAAAAGGCCAAGCTATATGTCCTAGAAAGGGGGGGGGGGTGAATTGGACTATGTCAAATTAAAATTTAACAGCTAAATTCAACCAAAAATAAGATAGCCTTATAAACAAATAAATAAAAGACAGTACTTTAAATAAATCAAAGAACATAAATGTAAAGCAATCTTAAATAAAGAGCTTGATACTAATGTTGTTCTAAGGACAACCTTTGCACCATAAAAACCAAGAGTTTATGGCAGGACCACCTTACTAGAACAAATTGAATATCAAAACTCAAACAGAAATGAAATGAAGGAAATAGCAAGAAATAAATTTTAAACTATTACAACATTCCCCACTTTGCTTGAAATGTAAATATTACAACATTCACATCCACATATACATTCCACACATCTAAATGATTAAAGATATAGAAATTAAGTAAACATCCAAATCACAAAACACACTAATATATAGTGGTTCACCTGTGTGTTCACCAAATGTTAAACAACAGCCACACAGCTTGCTACTCCACTCCTAATACCATCACATATGGGATATTAGCATTCACTATCAAAATAGGTTTCATAGGGTCACCTAAAACCTTCACAATGGTGTCTTTTTAACTTGGGCTTACACAATCCAAAAACCCACACTTTCTGAGTTTTTTGGCTCTCCCCGGATAACCAACACAATGAGATTTTTCTGGCAAATCTTAAACAAAACCAAAATAATGGAATTTACAATAAATGTAAAATATCTGGATTTCTTCTTTTGTAGCAGCCCGGTAAAACCAATCAGAGTAGAAGTTCGAATCACCGTTCAATGTCCAATACTCACTTAAGAAATGGTTCTATGTTTTAATTAATTTTAAATTAAACCAAATTGGGCATAGCTCTATTTGATTTTGATTCCAAGAAGAAGGAATACAGTAATTCCTCTTTTTTAAATAAGATTGGAATATAGGAAGAAAATCAAATATAAATAAGCTAACAAAAGAGAATATTAAATATGCACAGATTAGCTTAAAATGAACACTAATCTCAGAGTGGAGGCTTGAATTTTCTTGAAATTAATCAATGAAAAACTCTGAAATTCATATTGAATTTATACATGCAAAGATCACGTCTACGACTGGTCTTAGGAACCCTTCGACCGGTCATAGCACCAACAACATTTTAAAATTTTTGAGAACGATCTTAAAAACCGTTCTACGACTGGTCGTGGACTACCTATGACTGGTCATAGACAACCAGATTTTGTTACTGGAGTTTGAGTCATAGTTCTAGGACTGGTCGAAGGACGAGTCGTGACATCCCTACGACCGGTCGACCAGATCTCAGGACTAGTCATTGAATAACCAAAAAATTCTAAAAATCTTCAACAAGTTAGGACTGGTCGTGGAATTTCTTGGACTAATCGAACTAGGTCTAGGACTAGTCATAGAATTTCTTGGACTAGTCGAACCAGGTCTAGGACTAGTCGAACAAGGTCTAAAACTAGTCTTAGAATAGACCAAATTTATATAAATAGATTTATTTTGAATTATGTATATAAAATGACCTACCCTAAGGTCAATCTAAGGTCTATCATACCTGGGACATGAAGGATGAACATTGAACTTCATTCTTTCAGATGATGGTTGACCTTTGAACCTTATGAAGCTTGAGATCTCTAACTCGACGTAGCTTGATCTTGAGATGTTCGAAAGCTTGAAATTAAATTTCATCAAAACACTTTGAGTCTTGAAATGTACTCTTGAGTCTTGAAATGCACTTGAGTCTTGAAATGTACTCTTTAGTCTTGAAATGCACTTGAGTCTTGAAATGTACTCTTGAGTCTTGAAATGCACTTGAGTCTTAAAATGCACTCTTCTTATCGATGTAACTCTGAACCTTGATGCTTACAGAAGAGGACAAAGTACAAAACCTTGCATTTCTTGAAGCAGAGCATCGTACATGTCTTGAACCATTGTGATGCAGTGTCTTGACCATATCAACATATAAACACAATACACAGATAGAGGTTTTGACACCACAAAATTTGACAATCAAAGGAGCATGAGACCAAAGCACTTACAATGTCTTATGTAGGCATATCTTAGGTACCTTGTGTAGGTCTTAGAGTCAACCTTGTGTAGGTTGTAACGGTTTGAGGTGAACTTGATTTGAAACCTCCGTTAGTGAAATTCGTTACACTCATGGGATGAGTGCATCCGCCGGGAGTGGAGTAGGCACATAGCCGAACCACTATAAACGACTGTGTTTGGGATTGATTCTTGCTTGATCTTTCATTATGTTTATCTTTTTATGCTAGCTTGATAATATAAATGGTTTGATTTGAATCACATCTCACACACATTCACTCTTTTGATCCATCTTAGACTAATTGTTGTATCATGCTAAATATTGAATAGTCTTGTGATTGGATCCTCTACTTGGCTTAGAAGCCATTAGAGTTATATTGGTGATATCTTAATAGTTGCATATTAAGTTAAGATTAAGGTAATAGGATTTAAAATAAGGCATAAAATTTTATAAAGTCCTATTCACCCCCCTCTAGGACACCTTGAGCTATTTCCACTTCAACTAAAGTGGTCCTCACCGCAATTTCACTTGGTATTAGAGAGGGTCTCTCTTAAGGGCTTAACCGCCTTGAGAGTGATCTTGACTGAAGTTGGAATCATGGCCAAAGGAGAGGGCTTATCTATAACTAGACCTCCTATTTTTGATGGTTCAAATTATGCTTACTGGAAGGCTAGAATCCACTACTTTTTGAGATCTTTGGATCATGACATTTGGGACATTGTAGAAAATGGATATCTCCCACCAACCAAACAAATAGTACTTGAAAATGGCACAACCATTACCAAACCTAAATCCAAGAAATGTGGACTGCATATGACAAAGAAAAACAAACATCATAAGCAAAAGCAATGAATGCTATTTACTATGCTGTATCCCAAAAAGTCTTTAATCAAATCAGCATGTGTGGCACTTCTAAAGAAGCATGGAATTTGTTGGAAACAACCCATGAGGGAACTAGCACAGTAAAAATATCCAAGTTACAACTTCTAACGTCTCAATTAGAACGTCTCATAATGGAGAAACATGAGACATTCATGGAATTTTTTACGAAACTGAACATCATTTGTAATTCCATGGGTGGATTAGGAGAAAAAGTATCGACATCTAAAATCTGTAGGAAAATTTTAAGATCCCTTACCGGAATAGTTCAACTCCAAAGTAACAACCATTGAAGAATGTAGAAACTTCGATGAAATGAAAGTAGAAGAACTAGTAGGTACCCTACAAACATTTGAACAACACTTCAAACCAGCCATCAAATACAAAAGTAATGCCCTCAAAGTTGCAAAACATATCAACAGTAATGAGGAGGAGGAATGTAACGCCCTGGAAATTAGGGGTTGAGCAAAGCTCAGCTCCTGAGTTCCAACGCATCACTTATGTAACACAGATAATGATGATTATGATGAGAGCATTGAAACATGAATGGGATTATATCAAAACAGCATATCATATCCAGAGACAGTTAAATTTGCAAGCGGAAGACTATGATAGATATATAAAATATATAAACTGTGGTGGGTCTCCAGAGTGTGATAATGTTACCAGGTTAACTATTTACAAGTACAACTCCAAAATATACCAAATTGAGGAAGTGTAATGTCTTTTATCCTAAATACCACAGCCCCATCAATGTAATTACAGGTCTTCATAGACCCGTCAGAGAGTTACATGTAAGAGAACTCCTCCTCAACATCATAGTAGTAGTCCGGCTCTGCTTCATAAGCATTTCCATCACATACAGCTAAGACAGTCTGGTTGGTGTTGCAAGCACCATCCCGTAACGTGGGAGTGAGTGATCAACTCAGTGGAACAATAAAGCATAGGTTAACATGTTATCAAAACAATCAAGCAGTAATGATAAAGCAGTACAATCAACAATCCTAAGTACTCTTGTTAATGCAAGTATGAAATGCAGTCATGATGTATGCCCTCACCAACATACTCCCTCATGCGACACCATCTTACGTCCGTGGCATGCTTTCATTCCTTAGTACTCCACATCTTCCAGGCACATGCAGTGCGATGATGAGCATGATTACCGAGTTGTTATTAGTCCTTTTCAAACAGTAGTATTGGGAAACTAAGGTACCTCTCTTGTATCATTCCCAAACATGATCCATTCTAGGTTCGTCAAACCTAGATAATCTCATACGATAGTGTGGTTCTAGGGTGCTGCAAAGGCTACCAGGGCTGTTACACACAATCGTTACACCACTCCCCCATCACCTTTTTAACGGTTCATCACTAAATTGATACAGGCCTAGTTCATACTCCATTCACTGCGGCAAAACTCGTCACCTCATCGCAAATTCAGAGTATGCTCGAGGTCACTACACCGGGTACAATCAGGGCTGTCAGGGCTGTTACACGCACTCGTTACACCACTCCCCCATCACCCATCAAAACAGTGTAGGCCGACAGTTCGAATATAGTGTTCCATACCACCATAATCAGCTTACGAGTCTAGTTGCTCAATGGACACTACGGGGAGGCTCGGGCTAACGCACTCGCAACACCACGAAACCCCAGTGTAGGCCGACAGCTCGACCACGGTGTCCCATACCACTATGCCCGGCTCATGAGTCTTAGCGGATTGAGGTACCATGGTTAAAGGGATTTCACTGATAAGTTGGGTACCCTAGGTTCAAGCAGAGGCGTCCAAACATGGTGAACATACATAAGACAAATCGGGTTGCTTGACGAGCTTAGCTAGCTCGAGCGCACAACAAGTTGAACAATATGAAGTGCATAAGCACTTCGTGTGGCCAGCTACTATCGCCAACTGAAGTACGACTCAGGTTCGTCGAACACATCTCTCGTAGCGACTGAATCTCAACCACGAATTCAGTTTCGTTGCCGATTGCCTGGACTATACAATAGCCCCAATCACATTCAATTGCAGATAGTTAAAGCAGTAATGGATCAAGATTCAAATCATACAATCAAAGTCTGATATTATCCGCTTA
This sequence comes from Magnolia changhungtana, assembly GCA_030180095.1. Taxonomy (NCBI): domain Eukaryota; kingdom Viridiplantae; phylum Streptophyta; class Magnoliopsida; order Magnoliales; family Magnoliaceae; genus Magnolia; species Magnolia changhungtana. Next base: position 5,084,594 of record JASAUF010000554.1, read on the forward strand.
GGGCTGTTAGGGCTGTTAAACGCACTCATTACACCACTCCTCCATCACCCTTCACGGCTCTTATGAAATACAATATAAACATGAATTTAAACATATGCATTACACAGATAAAATCATACAATCAATTGAGCATGTTATGAAGTACAACATAAGCATGAGTTTGTACATATTTAATTCCTAATCACATAGATATCTAAAGAAATCATACACATAGTTAAAGAAGTTGAGAATCATATCTCAACACCCTTATACATTACAATTTACTAACTACTACTCATTCAGACATTTCAACAAACACTTTAGACTACATACATCAACATACATGACATATGTTGATCACATAGGCATTAGGCCAAATCCTTCCACTAGGGAGTTGCCCCAATTATAACATGCGTGCACCCATGACGGATAATCATGGCAAGCATGAATCCAAGTTCCATATTCATTTGAACATTTTCACAAACACTTGGACTATACATTTCAACATATATAGTGTATAGTGGTCGTGGTGTGATTTAGGGCAAATCCTTTCGTCAAAGGGGTATCGCCTATACAACAATCATATAACTATGACAATTAGTCATGGCGAGCACGAATGCAAATTCTATACTCATTCGGTCATTTTCACAAACACTTGGAATACATTCTTTTAACATACTTAGCATATACTAGCAAAAACATGTATTAGGGCGAATCCTTTCACCGAGTGACTATTATACATATATATATAGCATATTCATATAGTAATTAATAATGGCTAACACACTTTCAAAATTTGTACGTATACGGTATTTTTTACAAATACGAAGAATACAGTATATTCAATATAGTTAACGTATATCCGAAAAACGAAACGGACAACACTTTGTACATGTGCAATTACATGCAGATTATAAATCTATCATCATCTGACATTGAAAGTATTGAAAACCATAACCTATACATCTAACGTCCACACCTTTTGTCGTAGAATCGTAACAGAGTCGATAGATTCGCAAAGCTTTAGTATACGGCAGTTTGGCAACCTATAGCATGCTTTAGGTTAGTTATTTCATAACATACAACTATCAAAACCCTAAAACAGATTAGGGTTAGGGTTTCTTACCTAGAAACGAAGCCGGCATCGTCGAGAAAGCGATTAGATAGGGGTAGTTAAGCACATATAGCGGCAGGGTAGAGCGGTAGGAAGACTCTCCCACATCTCCCACACCTTCTCTCTCTTTTCTGTCTTCTCTCTCCTAGGTTTTCTCAAATTCTTATGGCTGAATGAGAGAGGGTTGTAAGGTCCTTATATAGCCTAAAAAGTCACAAAAACGGACTTAAGGTCAAGGTATACTTAGGTTATAACCAAAGTGGGTCAGTTTCAGCTCAACGGAGGACTTCTGGAAGCCCCCCTTGAGCCAAAGGTCGGACTTAAGTTCATAGACATTGGATCTAGGTGTAGTTAATTTTTCGTTCTAGTTGGATTCCCAGATCATGCGTGGCGGACCAATTTCAGTTCAACGGTCAGTGAAGCTCAATCAGAGATTTCAAGTACACTGACACATGTATGAAATTTCTCCTGATCCGAGGGTGTAATCTGGCCTAATTCTGACGGTCGGATTGCTTATAACTGATCCGCAAGCGACAAGTCTCAGATTTCATAAATTTGTATTTTATTTTTAATTAATTTCACATTTCTCACACTCCCCACTCCGACCTCAAGCTAATAGCGCTGGGATACTATCTGGATTTGATTTCCGAGATAGTTGTCAAGCCCAGCAAGGTGGTCCTAATTCCTTAACTTCGTGTTAATCAGACTTCCAACATGCGGTCCAGATCTGATACAGAGTTTCGAGATGCTCCCGAGAGTAGCCGGATAATGAGATTGATCATAGATTTTAGGGTAATGTAGCGTCAATGATTCTACAAGTTTTGGGTCTTGTAGATCATATTCTCGACTAATTTCTAAAGGATTTAGTCCTGAGCAATTTCTGTCTGAGGTGGTACCTGGGCCTTTGTAGTTTGTATATAAAGTGATCCAAGTTATAATACTTAGCTAGTTTAAGATAGTGTCTAGGGTGAAAGTACTTAGAAAAATTGAAAGAATAAGGTGGTGAAGGGTGGGATTTGTGAACGAAATGGGTTTAAAAGCGGTTTTAGACTTTGGGATTGAATTTTGACAAGTTAATAAGGTGTTAGGATCGACCCATTGCCTAAGGACATCTAATTCCAGGTTGGCAAAAATCCGATATGTTACAATCTACCCCCCTTAAAAATAATTTCATCCCCGAAATTGGCTAAGGGTAATAAGTAAGAATTCTATTATTTCATTTGCTTAAGACTTATTGATTTCAAGTTTGTATGCGCGGTAGGGTGTATATTGTGCATACTAGTCTAGTACATTTTAGGCACTACCCCCCTTAAAAATTTATTTCTTTATCCCTTGCTTATTCCCTAATAAGTTGATACAATTTATTCCATTATCTATTTGACGTCTTGACGACGATTCCCAACAAGTTAGAGCGAGGTAGCTATTTTCAATGTTTGACTAGCACGGAGAGACGGTTATAGTGGGCTTGATCCAGATACATCGATCATCTACCAGGCCAGGGTAGAAAGCTCATCGTATCCCTTCCGAATCTAGGTGGATCCTAGTCTTCTACTCGGCTAAGCAGTGAGTCCATTGGTAGTCACCCAGGATTGAGAATTGGGTCAAGCCGCGAATATTTCGCAGTTGTATATTTCAGTAACTCCGTAGTCCGATCACTCTAAAAACGTAGGGAATATCCATCATTGAAAGGCTTAAATTTCCTATCAATCGGGTTGCCCTTTAGGTCTTGGTTTAAGAAAATCCTCGTCTCATTCTATGTCCGAGATAGGGTAGCTCATCATATTTAGTGACCTGTCTTTACGTATAGTCTGGATCAACTCCATTCGATCCTGGGCCAGTGGGGCAAGGGTCCACCACGCTTTCACTGCGCCACCTAGATCAAAGAGGTATATTGATTTGACCTAACTGCATCTATCGGTCTCTAGCATTCTCTAATGTAACCAGTAGTCTAGTCTTAATTTAGGAGTAGTGAAAATCCATAGGTGTAGTCCAAAGTCTATGCTCATACGCTAGATGATTTCACATCATTTCTAATACAGGAAGGGTTTTATCACTTAGGGTCAAAGTTGTCTAATTGGAACTGAGTTATCTGTACTTGACGCTCGAGCATTTCACATATGCTCATTCCAACTAAGAGGGTCCTATGGTTCACATTATAAATTTGTTGGATTTCCTACACGGTCAGGCCTGTCGAAATCTAGGAGCACCGCTCTAGGTCCAAAACTTTAGGGCTTATTGTCTTAAATGGGACTGCATTGCTAATCCCACTTCAGGATTGGGAATGACATGTTTAGTAGGAGGGTGGGTGGGATAAAAAATAATTTTATAAGATTTGAAAAATGAGCCTGGTGTTGGAAAAGTGTGAGATGGGATTTCCAAATCCCATGAAAATGAATTTCTAAGTGTAATTTGAAAGGAAAATACAGGATTTACTTTTAACTGCATACATTCCAAACATAGTATCGGAAACCATGGGATACACCCAATCTAAGGACCATACCTTACACATACATTTATTGTTACCTTTACAATTATATCCACCTTAAACTCACCTAATGCAATTTAGCTGAACGGGCCCTAAACGTCCTCAAACATCTAAAACATTCTACCAACTACTACACCCATTAACATGAAAACAAAAACATCCAAAGACGGTAACCCATGCAAACTACAAAACAACAGTATGGATAGCTAGACATCTGAGAAAGTGGTCGTACTAAGCTCAGACAGAGCCATGGAAAAGTGAAAAAAAAGTGATAGAGAGAGAGAGAGAGAAAAGGCTGGAGGTTTGGTTTCCCACGGATTGGAGCCTAAACAGATATTGTGGAGGCCCAAAGTACAGTGATTTGAGAAGGAAAATGGAGAGATGGGTTGGGTTGAGAGGTGTGTACGATCTTGAGCCATAAATGGGAGTGTAAGAGCTCAAATGTGAGACAATAGAGAGGGTAGGGAGGTAGGGATTGCAATAACTGATGGAGGGGTATAGGTTGTGGCCGAAAATGGTAGATTGGGTGATTGAAAGAGAGGTTTGGGAGAGAAAAACTGAAACTTGAGGGAAAGGGAGAGCTTGGAGGGTGTTTTGAGAGAGATGGGGCAAAACAAACCTAGAAGAGGGGTCCCAGCGACATTTCGAAGGACTCACACTTAACTAGGGGTCGGGCCGACCCTGACCAGCACCAGCCCGACCAGCATGGCCCAACCTAACCGCGGTTGACCGCGATGACCGCAGTTCCACCGCGATCCACCGGACCAGCCGCGGTGTCGTCGTGATCCACCGGACCAGCCGCGGTGCCGCCGTGGTAGGGAGGTATTCACCACCCTCCCATGGTGCCAATGGTATCCCGGGTCTATCCCGGGTCCCACTGGATTGTGTCATGTGGCCCACGACTCTGTTTCGAGTCGTTTCGGGTCATTTCGAGTATGTTCTGATACATAATAGTATTTTACCGATTTTCAACACCTAGAATTGGGTGGATTATGATCTAAACTCGTCAATAGACGGTCTAGAAGTGATTTGGGGTTGTCTCGTGCGATCACGGTTGAGTACGGACTCAAACAAAATGACCAATTTCAGTGAACTTCGCCGATTGGCGAAACTGGGACACCTACGACTGTTTCTACATTTCGTCGCTCCCTCCTAAGTCAGAGTGCATCAGAGTGCGTTGTGTAACCATAACCCAGGTCTGGTTTAATCCAAATCATGTTGTGATACCATCTTGTAATGCCCTGAAAATCGGGGGTCAAGCAAAGCTCAGCTCCCGAGTTCCAACGCATCACTTATACAACACAGATAATGATGATTATGATGAGAGCATTAAAACATGAATGGGATTATACCAAAACAGTATATCAGACTCTAGAGACAGTTAAATTTGCAAGCGAAAGACTATGATAGAATATAAAATATATAAACTGTGATGAGTCTCCAGAGTATGATAATGTTACCAGGTTAACTATTTATAAGTACAAATCCAAAATATACCAAATTGAGGAAGTGTAATGTCTTCTATCCCAAATACCATAACCTCGTCAATGCAATTACAGGTCTTCATAGAAGCGTCAGAGAGTTACATGTAAGAGAACTCCTCCTCAACATCATAGTAGTAGTCTGGCTCTGCTTCATAAGCATCGCCATCACCTGCAGCTAAGACAGTCCGGTTCGTGTTGCAAGCACCGTCCCGTAATGTGGGAGTGAATGATCAACTCAGTGGAACAATAAAGCATAGGTTAACATGTTATCAAAACAGTCAAGCAGTAATGATAAAGCAGTACAATCAACAATCCTAAGTACTCTTGTTAATGCAAGAATGAAATGCAGTCATGATGTATGCCCTCACCAACATACTCCCTCATGCAACACCATCTTACGTCCGCGGCATGCTTTCATTCCTCAGTGCTCCACATCTTCTAGGCACATGCAGTGCGATGATGAGCATGATTACCGAGTTGTTATTATTCCTTTTCAAAGAGCAGTATTGGGAAACTAAGTTACCTCCCTTGTATCATTCCCAAACATGATCCATTCTAGGGTCGTCAAACCTAGATAATCTCATACGATAGTGTGGTTCTAGGGCGTTGCAAAGGCTGTCAGGGCTGTTACACGCAATCGTTACACCACTCCCCCATCACCTTTTTAACGGTTCATCATTAATTGATACAGGCCTAGTTCATACTCCATTCACCTCGAAAAAACTCGTCGCCTCACCGCAAATTCAGAGTATGCTCAAGGTCACTACACCGGGTACGGTTAGGGCTGCCAGGGCTGTTACACCACTCCCCATCACCCATCAAAACAGTGTAGACTGACAGCTCGAATATAGTGTCCCATACCACCATAATCGGCTCACGAGTCTGGTTGCTCAATGGACACTACGGGGAGGCTCGGGCTGACGCACTCGCAACACCACGAAACCCCAGCGTAGGCTGACAGCTCGACCACGGTGTCCCATACCACCATGCCCGGCTCATGAGTCTTAGCGGATCGAGGTACCATGGTTAAAGGGATTTCACTGGTAAGTTTGGTACCTTAGGTTCAAGCAGAGGCGTCCAAACGTGGTGAACATACATAAGACAGATCGGGTTGCTTGACGAGCTCAGCTAGCTCGAGCGCACAACAAGTTGAACAATATGAAGCGCATAAGCACTTCGTGTGGCCAGCCACTATCGCCAACCGAAGTACTACTTGGGTTCGTTGAACACATCTCTCCTGGCGACTGAATCTCAACCACAAATTCAGTTTTGTTGTCGATTGCCTGGACTATACAATAGCCCCAATCACATTCAATTGCAGATAGTTAAAGCAGTAATGGATCAAGATTCAATTCATACAATCAAAGTCTGATATTATTCGCTTAGGGCTGTCAGGGCTGTTACACGCACTCGTTACACCACTCCCCCATCACCCTTCATGGCTCTTATGGAATACAACATAAACATGAATTTAAACATATGCATTACATAGATAAAATCATACAATCAATTGAGCATGTTATAAAGTACAACATAAGCATGAGTTTGTACATATTCAATTCCTAATCACACAGATATCTAAAGAAACCATACACATAGTTAAAAAAGTTAAGAATCATATCTCAACACTCTTATACATTACAATTTACTAACTACTACTCATTCAGACATTTCAACAAACACTTTAGACTACATACATCAACATACATGACATATGTTGATCACATGGGCATTAGGCCAAATCCTTCCACTTGGGAGTTGCCCCAATTATAACACGCGTGCACCCACGACGGATAATCATGGCAAGCATGAATCCAAGTTCCATATTCATTTGAACATTTTCACAAACACTTGGGCTACACATTTCAACATATATAGTGTATAGTGGTCATGGCGTGATTTAGGACAAATCCTTTCGTCAAAGGGGTATCGCCTATATAACAATCATATAACCATGACAATTAGTCATGGCGAGCATGAAAGCAAATTCTATACTCATTCGGTCATTTTCACAAACACTTGGAATACATTCTTTTAACATACATAGCGTATACTCGCAAAAACATGTATTAGGGCAAATCCTTTCACCAAGTGAGTATTATACATATATATAGCATATTCATACAGTAATTAATCATGGCCAACACACTTTCAAAATTTGTACATATACGGTATTTTCTACAAATATGAAGAATACAGTATATTCAACATAGTTAACGTATAACCGAAAAACGAAACGGACAACACTTTGTACATGTACAATTGCATGTAAATCATGAATCTATCATTATCTGACATTGAAAGCATTAAAAACCACAACCTATACATCTAAAGTCCGCACCTTTTGTCGTAGAATCGTAACGGAGTCCATAGATTCGCAAAGCTTTAGTATACGACAGTTTGGCAACCTATAGCATGCTTTAGGTTAGTTATTTCATAACATATAACTATCAAAACCCCAAAACAGATTAGGGTTAGGGTTTCTTACCTAGAAACGAAGCTGGCATCATCGGAAAAGCAATTAGATAGGGGTAGTTAAGCACGTATAGCGGCAGGGTAGAGCAGTAGGAAGACTCTCCCACATCTCCCACACTTTCTCTCTCTTTTCTATCTTCTCTCTCCTAGGTTTTCTCAAATTCATATGGCTGAATGAGAGAGGGTTTTAAAGTCCTTATATAGCCTAAAAAGTCATGAAAATGGACTTAAGGTCAAGGTATACTTAGGTTATAACCAAAGTGGGTCAGTTTCAGCTCAACGGAGGACTTCTGGAAGCCCCTCTTGAGCCAAAGGTCGAACTTAAGCTCATAGACATTGGATCTAGGTGTAGTTAATTTTTTATTCTGGTCGGATTCCCAGATCACGCGTGGCGGACCAGTTTCAGTTCAACGGTCAGTGAAACTCGATCAGAGATTTCAAGTACACTGACACGTGTATAAAATTTCTCCTAATCCGAGGGTGTAATCTGGCCTAATTCTGACGGTCAGATTGCTTATAACTGATCCGCAAGCGACAAGTCTTAGATTTCATAAATTTGTATTTTATTTTTAATTAATTTCACATTTCTCACACTCCTCGCTCCAAGCTCAAGCGAATAGCGCTGGGACACTATCTGGATTTGAATTCCGAGATGGTTGTCAAGCCCAAAAAGGTGATCCTAATTCTTTAACTTCGTGTTAATCGGACTTCCGATGTTTGGTCCAGATCTGATACGGAGTTTCGAGATGCTCCCGAGAGCAGCCGGGTAATGAGATTTATCCTAGATTTTAGGGTAATGTAGCGTCAATGATTCTACAAGTTTTGGGTCTTGCAGATCATATTTAAAGTGATTGGTGCTAATTTCACAGGTACTCTAGTTTAACACTAGCTAATTCTCACCTAATTTCTAAAGGATTTAGTCCTGAGCAATTTCTGTCTGAGGTGGTACCTGGGCCTTTGTAGTTTGTATATAAAGTGATCCAAGTTATAATACTTAGCTAGTTTAAGATAGTGTCTAGGGTAAAAGTACTTAGAAAATTTGAAAGAACAAGGTGGTAAAGGGTGGGATTTGTGAAGGAAATGGGTTCAAAAGTGGTTTTATACTTTGGGATTGAGTTCTGACAAGTAAATAAGGTATTAGGATCGACCCATTGCCTAAGGACGTCTAATTCCAGGTTGGCAAAAATCCGGGATGTTACAAGGAAAGTGAAAGGGAAAATGAAGATGAGGAAGTGGCCCTCTTAGCTCAACAGTTCAAAAAATTCTTCCACAAAAACCGTGGCTGACCATTTAAAGGGAAACAGTTGGACAACAAGCGTTATACAGGTAAACCTATTAAAAAGTCCAAATATCCATAGTGTTACATGTGCCGAAAATTTGGGCACTTGTCCACTGAATGCCCCAACAAAAAAACCAAAGGAAAGACTATGGCAGCCACTTGGGATGACACTGAAGAATCAAACTCAGACTTCAATGATTCAGAGAGTGATGGAGACCAGAAATCCCTAAAAATACTCATAGCCTCTACACCTACAAACATTCCATTGATAACCAAGGAAATTGATGAACCACGAGTCGAAGGGACACTTCCATCAGATGAGGAGAGAGAAGAAGAAGAAGAAAAGGATAATTTACAGGATGCCTATAATCAACTTTACATACATAGCATCAATATCCTTAAAAGACTTGGCATTACTGTAAATAAGAATAAATTACTGCAAATGGATCTGGATAAAACTTTAGAGACCAATACACACATAATTAATGAGCTTCAGCAATACCACTCAGATAATGATAGGCTAGAAAGAATCAATTCATTTCTGAAATCTGAGTCAATGAAACTAAACAAACAGATTGAGTCATTGAAAGATGAAAACATGCATCTTAAGAATGAAAATCACACCCTTATGTTTGATGCAGAAAAATCTAAAAAATCTATTAAACTTACAAATTCTCCCAAAGTAGTGAAAAATTAGAAAAACTCTTAGGGATAGGGAGACCACAAAAAGATAAGAGAGGACTGGGATATGAAAAATCCAAACCAAGCCTCACTCCTATAGCACCAATGGTAAAAAAAAGTTGCTACATCAGGAAGTAACACCAGGACTACTCCTATTCGTCATTCATTTGGCGACTCTGGTCATTATAAATTCGAATGCCTCACTACTTGGAGAACTCAATCCAATTCTGGTTTGAATCTTACAGGAAAATACGAATCAACCGAAAAAATGATACAAATTGTCAAGAATCCACCAATGTACAGGCAAAGAGGCAAGAAATATCCATCTCCGTAGAGAATGACAAAAGAAATGGAGGAGCTCCTAAGTCAAGTAGCTCAATTGAAGTAGAAAACAAAAACCTTAATGGAACATGGAAATGTGATTCAGTTGACTAAAATGCCCAAACAAGCACATAATGAAGTAAGGACACCTTCTCTAAGAAGGACTGTCACAAAAGGGGTACTTAAAATGTCAAGTTAGCAAAGATAATTAGTCCGAGTCATGGCATCTAGTCTTGGACATGTGTGTGAAATGATGCACTTTTGTGATTACTATTTATATCAGAGGTTTCTATACCTCAAAATTTCTTTTTGACAATAAGCATAACCAATGTTCATAATTTTAAGTTTCACAACTTTTGTACAAAATTTTGCTGTGTTTATATGCTAATAAGAGAATATTTTATGATATGCATATATGAAAGATTATCGAAGTACTCGGATTAATGTCATATTCTTCACTTCAACAAGTCAATCGATGAATCAAATGACTCTTCGATGCAATCAAATGTACTTCAGGATTATCTCAGTGCATAAGGAAGCTAAACCGTCAAACATGCCTTCACTGTCCTTGAATACCTTCGTAATGTTCATAGTCTTGCTGAACTCCAATGCTATTAAAACACATATACTTGTGCTAAAATACACAAGAGGATCCATTCCACAAATGTACCCTCTTCTATCCGTGGTTCTTGTGCTCATTTTTTTCTTCTTTCTTCTCCATCTCAAATGGCTAAAGATAAGGATCTGGTCTCTCCACAAGATGAGTCATCTAAACGAAAGAAAAGTTAGAAGCACTCACCTATCTCATCTTCCATCTTCAGACATAGAACCTGTAATAGAACAGGCTATCCAAAGTAAGTGTATCGAACCCTTTGGGGTTATTAATCTCCTATGAATGATTGGGTGGAGCAATATCGTAAATTTGGGTGGGGAGTTTCAATATGATCTTATATATCAGTTTCTGAACTCGATTTACAGTGTTAAGAATAACCCCCCACTCATTTCGGTCACAGTCATGAACTAGACCAAACGCATCACCCCTGTGTTGATCGGTCACTGGTAGGTGTGGAAGTTACTCGCATACCGGTAATTGAACGAAATATGAATGCGCTTGAAGTAAGGGGAGAAGTTACTCGAGCCTTATGTAATGGTGAGACGATATCTAGAAATGCAAGAAATTTCCTCCATGTTAGGCATCTCGATCCTACCTATAAAGTTCTTCACAACATCTTTAGCACAAATGTCTACCCCTATGAAGTTTTCGGCAACAAGCTCTCTCCTTACGTTCTTAACGTCCTATATGATGTTCACGAAGGGATTCAAGTGTGTCTACCCACTCTTCTCCTACAATAGTTGATTCGTGTTGTTATAGGAGAACATCTCACTACACTTCCATTCCCATGTCTTATATCCAAGCTCTCCCGACTTGTTGGATTGCCACCGACAAATGATTCCCTGCACCCTTGTGCCTAGTTCAATTACGAAACCATTTGCAAACTGAATATAACTGACAACATTTTTCATGGCCATCCGACTAGTCAGATCTCAGGCAAGGGAAATCCGGTGCACAGCCCCGACTCCATCAATAGAAATAAGACGTTCAAAGAAAATGATCTCGTATGACATCTCCTCGATGGGCAATCACACATGACGGAGCGTCTTGACACCTATGAAGCCCGTCTCTCCGAAATAGAGCAAATGCTGATGGTTTTGCAACATACGGCACAACAAATTCTAGATTCACTATCCTATCGCCATGCAGATGCAAGCTTTCATGATTCATAGGAGCTTTTCTTTTCCCATAAGATCTTTTCTTTTCCCTCATCACGTACACTGGATTATCTATGGCGAACTTAGGGCATAGATATCTTTTTGGGTGCCCTAACTATATACATGTATGTATGTGATGACCTACTGACCAGGATAGATTAACATTATGTGTATTGTGCCATTGGAAGGGCTAAATATTGAATTTCTCAGGTTATGCCCTTGAATGGGCAAAGTATTTTAGGAATTTTGATTTGCCCATGGATGGGCTAGATGATAGTTCTTTTTTATGAAACAAAAACTTGATCACTGCCAAGGTTGGGTAGTTTCTTTTAATTGCTCCTATTATTTAATGATGATCTTTTGGAGCTTTATATGAATTAGGTATGGGATGCATGCTATGTGAGAAATGGTGGTTGGTTACTTGCTGTTATTATATGCCCATAAAAGTAGTTTATGGTGTGTGGTATGGTGCTTACATGCTTTATAATGTACATTTGTCTAGCATCTATCTTGTCTTTTGAAAATATGATTCCATGTTTTTTAAATAGGAAATCACAACTCTCTTATTGCCCTGATTCTCCCAGTTTCTTTAATTGCAACTTCAGTCAATCGATCTGATATAGGTATATACTATCCTTTGCTAATGATTGAAAAAAAGCAGGAGAACAAATCCCACCATGAGAACAATTATTTGTATGGATTATATGCTTGGTGATGTAGGTGGTACGGGGAGCAACTGCAAGAAGATAGGAGGAGCAGCTTCATAAAGTTTATGTGTGTGTGAACTCCATAGTATCTTTGTAAATTTGTGTAAAGTTTATGTACACACAATTTAGGATGTTGTTCTAGGTGTGTTTTAGGTATTTTGTCATGTAATTGACAAAGGGGGGGATTAAAAATGCCCTAGTTTGTCAATTAGCGTGAGAGCTGAGTCGTAAGACATGTGAGCCCCATATGAAGATTGATCAAGTTATCGCCTCATCCGGATGTGTGTTCCAAGCTCGTCACAGGTAAATTAGTCTCACATCACATGACCTAAAACACCCAGGCACATAAATCCTTAAAAAAGGTTAGAACAACATAGGAATATAAGTATGAAAACTGATTTTGCAAACAGGAAAATTCTCTAACTTTTTTGCTTTCTTTAATGTATCGAGCGTACATAGATGACATTGAACACTTGTTTTCGATGACATTGATATAGACTCAATGACATTGAATTGAGGTCTTTTATGTCCAGCAACTAACATGATATTTGGACAATTTTCTCGATGAATCGACCGAGCTTCGATGTCATCGGAGTTCAAATTCTGATGACATCGAGCAAGGTCGATGTCATCGAATATAGGCTAGTCTGTGTCCAGCAAGCTTTGAAGGTAAATTGAGAATTTCATTGATGACTTGAAAAAAGCCTTGATGACATCGGAATTTAAACTCTAAAGACATCGAGGGAGTTTCGATTTCATCGAATTTAGACAAAGACTGGTCCAGCAAGCTTGATAGGTAAATCATCTAAAAATGTTCGAGCAATCGAGATACCCTCGATGACATTGAAATTCAAATCTCGATCATATCGAAACTAAGTCGATGACATCGATTTTGGACAAAGGGGTGTCCAATAAACTGCAAGGAAAATCTTTTGAAAAGATCGATGTATGGAACTAGGTATCGATGACATCATCATTTGAAATTCGATGACATCGAAGTAGGCTCAAGGACATCGAAGCCAGGCTATTCATGTCTAGCAAGCTCCTTTGTATTTATTGTCGAGGAATCGAACCTTGGTTCAATTACATCGGAGTTCAAATCCCGATGCCATCGAAGTAGCGTCTGTCAAAAAGTTCCATCTATGTTTGTCAGTTGTGTTCGTATCATCGAACTGACATTCAACATCATCAAAGGTATACGTTCGATGACATTGAACTCTGTCAAAAACTGACTATTTTATTACCATTGGATCTTTCTGCCTATATAAGGGGAGCTTGTTCTTGGTTGCGATGGTGTGAAAAACAGGGAGAGCTTTGAGAGAGTAATTGCATATCACCTACTCCAAGCTCATTTTCTCATGGAAGTTCATCCTTCAATCCACCCTCATCATTGATATTCAATAGAGTGGATTGAGGAATGAACTTCCCAATTCAAGGAACATCCAGTTACTATCTTAATGGCAAATCATTGAGCTAGGATACCTTGAATGCTTAAATGCTTGGAATCACTCCTCTAAAATAGGAAAACATTTATTAGAGTAGGATTCCAACATAACCTTGACCCAACCCGTCGCTGGTATTAGAATATCATCAAGTGTTACGGATCAAGGGAGCTGAAGAATCTTCATCATCAAGAAGGAGATCTTCATCAATGTACTCAACGGGGTTCATCTGCTTATCTGTAAGTCATTAGAATCCAGAGACCCTGTTGATCATTCCTTGTGTAGGATTAGTCACAGGTACATCTCATGAGACAACCAACGCCACCATTTTGATATTGTCCGCTTTAGGGTCTCCACCGCACGGCTTTAAAACGCGTTACAACAGTTAAGGGAGAGCCTCCACATATAGCCAGGACTTTGAACGATCGTCTAAGCGATGTTGGATAGAGTTCCGTCCACAGTCACCTGCAACAGTAGCTCACCTAGGCATCCAGCCCTACCCACATCGCACCCGTCCATATTGGAGTAAGGACCGGGGCGTCACAATCTCCCACCGTTGGAATAGAGTCATCTTCGGCTCTAATACCAAATGAGACGACCTGCCCCACCATTGTGATATTGTCTTCTTTGGGATCTCCCCCGCATGGCTTTAAAACGCATCACAACAGTTAAGGGAGAGCCTCCACATATAGCTAGGACTTCGAACGACTGCCCAAGCGATGTGGGATAGAGTTCCATCCACAGTCACCTATAACAGTAGCTCGCCCAGCGCGGTAGCTCACCTAGGCATCTATCCCCGCCCACATCGCACCTGCCCATATTAGAGCAGGGATCAGGGCGTCACGTCTCACCCTTTATAAGTCCTCATAGGAGGCCTCAGACTGGAGAGTACGTTTGGGTGTTGTGTGTTAACCCTTGCTCTTATGTAGGGCATAAACTTAGGTCCTTTATGTAGGTCTTTAGCCTGTGTAGCCTAAAACCTAGGTTCCTTGTGTGGATCCTTTGCTTGTGTGTAGGGCATAAAACCTTGGTTCCTTGTGTGGATCCTTTGCTCTTGTGTAGGGCATAAAACTTAGGCGCTTCGTGTTGACCTTTGCTCTTGTGTAAGGCATAAACTTGTGTCTTGTGTAGGCACGTCTTAGGTACCTTGTATAGGTCCTAGAGTCAACCTTGTGTAGGTTGCAATGGTTTGAGGTGAACCTAATTTGAAACCTCTGTTAGTGAAATCCAGAATACTCATGGGATGAGTGTGTCCGCCAGGAGTGGAGTAGGCACATAGTCGAACCACTATAAATGACTATGTTTGGGATTGATTCTTGCTTGATCTTTCATTATGTTTATCTTTTATATGCAAGCTTGATAATATGAATGGTTTGATTTGAATCACATCTCACCCGCATTCACTCTTCTGATCCATCTTATACTAATTGTCGTATCATGCTAAATATTGAATAGTCTTGTGATTGGATCCTCTACTTGTCTTAGAAGCCATTAGAATTAAATTGGTGATATCTTGATAGTTGCATATTAAATCAAGATTCAGGTAATAGGATTTAAAATAAGGCATAAAATTTTATAAAGTCCTATTCACCCCCCTCTAAGACACCTTGGGCTATTTCCACTTCAACTAAAGCGGTCCTCACTGCAATTTCAATCTAACCACCATAAATCCCCACGTCCATTAGTGATGTTATTTCCATCATCATATTGACACAATTCATTAACCCTTTTACATATAGTTTAGGTTTAGACCTAACCTTGTTCCAATTCAATCCTAAGCCATAACCACCATGTAATTGATCATCTATCTCAATATTCGCAGCATCTAAAAAATTAAACATAGGTTATATAGTTTTAAGCACACATATATATATATATATATTAACAAATACGGAAATAATGCATATATTAGAAGAAGAAACTAGTTATTATTAAAAATAAACATAAAGGGATTCCTCACCTTTGCCTAAGATGAAACCCTAGATGGTTCAGGAGAAGGTAGAAGCATGTACACACCCAAGGGTCGAGAGAACCATATGTACAAGGCTTGTGGAGTAGGGAGTGCTCAATGAAATGGACGACTAAGGGTGGGATGTCCTCACTTCTCTCTCTCTCTCTCTCTCTCTCTCTCTCTCCTATGGCGAGTGTGAGTTGGAATTAGGGATAAGATGTCATGCCCCAAACCTGAAAATTGAGCTCACAAAATTCTCGATCGCCGAATTCGGTGCCGACAACCTCTGTAGTACCCCATTCTCGGCTTCTAGAGCACATACGCCAGATTACGATCCTGGGATCCTACAAGGAAGATTTTCCAACATACATTTGTCTTATAAGAAGCATAACCACGAGTCTACCCAAATCACAAAGGCAACATCAACATCACATATCCAATAATAAAAATTTGAATACAATGCTGATAGGGAAATACATATGCTAGATAAAAAATCAAAGCTCCAAAAGACAGCTGCACACTTTAAGCTCAACGCCGCTACAACCTAACGCCACCTGCACGCATCTATCGTGCATAAGCTTATAGAAAGCTTAGTGGGTGGTGAAAGTGTGTGCACAAAGTAAGTGTTAAGTAAGCAATATTAGAGAAATCAGAGTAAGTGGAAGTACTGACAAACCCATAAATAATGCACTATCAGAAATACTGGTAAGTTCATAAATCACACAATATCAGAGTAACTCGAAAAAATACTGGTAAGCCCATAAATACCATCAGCCTTATGCAGACTATGCGATACAAAAATATAATAAACTAATATCATATACTAAGGAAGCAATATAGATCAGCTATGGAATGCGAAGACATAGTAAGCCAAATATCGATACTGAGTCCACAAATACCGTCAACTTTAATTAGGTTATGCAATACTGAAGTCGGTAACCCAAATACCATATACTGAGGATGCAATGCAATATGCGATGCGAACGAAATGGTCAAGCTGGAGTGTGAAGTTGGGATGATAGTACGTAGTATCGCAGGTTATGGGGTCCACCATAAGGACTTCTATCAAAACCAGTCCCATACCTAAATTTGGATAGTCAGACTTAATGTGGTAAACTCCTAATCTCAGGTTAGTCGTGCACCCCAACCGAAATCCTGGCCATTGTGAAGGTATACGTAATAAATATTTGTGCACTACCAGTCCGAGTGGATAGTGAATAAATGAATGAATGAGTATGTAACTCCTGCTCAATAAGTCCACATATCAGTACGGTTCCTCTCTGAAAAATCACCGGAATCTATTACACTCCAAACCAGGTTGCCGCCCTATCGCGTGCAACAAGGTGAGTGGAAGAGACCTCACTATCTGCCTGCCAATATCAAACCCGGCTCATCGTTAGCGGACCCATTCCTTGAGTTGGTCAAATTCAGCTTAGCATTGCCCCCTCCTCTCCGGCAGGTAAGGCCGTACCCCCTTCCAACCGACCACGACACAGAGGGAGACGCGACCTAATGATATACGGCCCTCATGCCCTCATACATCCACTTGGTCTAGATGTTAGAGCAACCTTTAGAACCAAGAAAGTTCTGGGACTTTCACCCAAGGATATCTATAGCACCCTATGTACAACAGATTTTTGGTGTCCCGTCTGGCCATCCACGATATGCCTGTGGAGGCTACGGCCCTGTAACATCCTGAAAAATCGAGGGTCGAGTAGTAACTCAACTCTCGAGTTTTAGAACATCACTTATGCAACATAGATAATGATGATTAAATGTTGTTTGTGTTAGTATAATAAACATGAGTGAGATTCTACCAAAACAGTAATTCATACTCCAGATCCATGTATAAAACGTAAGCGGAAGATTGAAAGGTGTATATAGATATATATATATATATATATATATATATAACAAAACATTCTCAATCTTCAGACTATGAACACTAACTGATTCACCATATATATACATGTTGATTCTGTATCAAAATGTCAAAATAGTACAACTGAAATTATCAACCATGTAGCCCCGTAGCACTGGACAGCCTATGTGAAGCCTCCAGTGAACTGCATGTAGGAGAACTCCTCCTGATCATTATAGAAGTCGGGCTCAGTCTCCTATGCTCCAGTGATACCTGCATCTGATACAGGGTCTGGTGGGTATTTTAAAACACTGTCCCATAATGTGGGAATGAGTGACCAACTCAGTAGAACAATAAAGCATAGGTTAACATGTTATCAATTCAGTCAAGCAGTAATGATGAGCAGTACAATCAAACAATTCTAACTACTCTTATTTAATGCAAGTATGAAATGACATGATATATGCCCTTGCCAAACCACCCTCATGCAACACCATCTTACATTCGCGGCATGCATTCATCCCTCAGTGCTCCACATCTTTCAGGCACATGTAATGCTATGATGAGCATGATTACTGAGTTATTATTAGTCTATTTCAAACAGCAGGATTGGGAAACTAAGGTACCTCCCTTGTATCATTCCCAAACATGATCCATTCTAGGGTCGTCAGTCCTAGTTAATCTCAGACGATGGTGTGTTTTCTAGGTCATTTGCAAAGTTTGCCTGTGGTACATTATGCATAAAGGTTACACCACTCCCCCATCACCTTTTTAACGATTCATCACTATACAGATACAGGCCTAGTTTCATACTCTATACACTGCGGCAAAACTTGTCGCCTCACTGCAAATTCAGAGTATGCTCGAGGTCACTCCACTAATGTCCTACCAACTGACACTCTATTTTCAAAGCCTGACTAGTAAACTTATTAACAATGGGACCCGGATGCAACCCGACTGAGGACCACAGCCAGGCTATGCCAGTGTAGGCCGACAGCTCGAATAAAGTGTCTCATACCACCATAATCGGCTCACGAGTCTGGTTGCTCACTGATAGCTACGGGGAGGCACGTGGCCCCAGCGTAGGCCAACAGCTCGACCACGGTGTCCCATACTACCATGCCCAACTCATGAGGCTTAGCGGATCAAGGTACCAAGGTTAATAGAATTCCACTGGTAAGTTTGGTACCCTAGGTTCAAGCAGAGGCGTCCAAACATGGTGAACATACATTAGACAGATCGGGTTACTTGACGAGCTCGACTTACACGAGCGCCCGTTGAGTTGTACGACATGAAGTGCATAAGCACTTCGTGTGGCCTAACCACTGCCGACAAGCAATGCACGACTCGGGTTCGTCAAACACGTCTTGCGTGGCGAATATAAGTCAACCACGAGCTCAAATCTGTTACCGATTGCCTGGACTATACAATAGCCCCAATCACATTCAATTGCAGATAGTTAAAGCAGTAATGAATCAAGATTCAAATCATACAATCAAAGTATGATACAGTCCGCTTAGGGCTGCCAGGGCTGTTGCTCGCACTTGTTACACCACTCCCCCATCACCCTTCATGGCCTTAACATGAATTTAAACATATGTATGACATAGATAAAATCATAGATCAGTTGAGCATTGTAACATCCTGGATTTTTGCCAACCTGGGATTAGACGTCCTTAGGCAATGGGTCAATCCTAACACCTCATTAACTTGTCAGAACTGAATCCCAATGTCTAAAGCTGCCTTTGAACCCATTTCCTTCACAAATCTTACCCTTCACCACCTTGATCTGCCAATTTTTCTAAGAACTTTCACCCTAGATACTATCTTAAACTAGCTAAGTAGTATAACTTGGATCACTTTATACATAAATTACAAAGGACTAAGTACCACCTCAGACGAAAATCACTTCGGATTAAATCCTTTAGAAATGAGACAAAGTAACTAAGTGTTAAACTAGATTAGCTACGAAATCCGTTTGAATCATTTTAAATACGATCTGCAAGACCCAAAACTTTTAGAATCATTGACGCTAGGTTACCCTAAAATCTAGGATCAAACTCATTACCCGACTGCACTTGGGAGCATGTTGAAACTCCGTATCTGATCTGGACCGCACATGGGGAGTCCGAACAATACGAGGTTAAGGACTTAGGACCACCTCGCTGGGCTTGACAACCATCTCGGAAATCAAATCCAGCCGATGTCCCACGGCTGTTCGCTTGAGTCCGGAGCGAGGGAGTGTGAAAACACTTATTTCCTTACAAAATAAATATCTTGAATAGTAATCTGGCATCTCTCATTTGTGGATCAGTTTTAAGCAACTAGACCGTCAGAATTAGACTAAATTACACCCTCGGATCAGGAGAAATTTCATATACATTTACATGTACTCGGAATCTCCGATCGAGATCCGTTGATCGTTGAACTGAAACTGGTCCGCCATGCGTGATCTGGAATCCTGACCGAAATAAAAATATAATAGAACGTAGATCCAGTGTCGGTGAGCTTAAGTCCGACTTTTGGCTCAAGGAAGGCCGCCAGAAACCCTCTTTTGAGCTGAATTAGAACCGATTTGGATATAACCCAAGTATACCTTGAACATAAGTCTATTTCAGAGAATTTTTATGCTATATAAGGGCCTTAGAGCACCCTCTCTCACAGCCATACGAATTTGAGATTTGAGAGAGGGAAAAGAGAGAGAAAGTGAGGGAGGAGTGGGAGAATCTCCCTACTATCGTTCCTTGCCACCACGCGGGCTGCACCATCCCTTTCTTGACGTTTTTTCGGCGATACAGACTCCGTTTTAAGGTAAGAAACCCTAACCCTAATCTGTTTTGGGGTTTAGACAGTTGTAGGTTAAGAAATAGCTAACCTATTTCATTCTCTAGGTTGCCAAACTGCCGAATACGGAAGCTTAGCAAACCTACCGACTCCGTTACGATTCTATAACACAAGGTGCGGACTTTAGGTGTATAGGTTATGGTTTTCAACGCTTTCAATGTCAGATAATGATAGATTCATGATCTGCATGCAATTGCACATGTACAAAGTGCTTTCCGTTTTCTGTTTCGATTAAAATTGTAGAATATGGAATTTCGCATATTCTAGGTATTCGTATAAAATACCGTATATGTATTTTTTTTGAAAATGTGTTTGACATGTTTATTTGTCGTATGGATATACGATATATGCATAAAATACTTATTTGGCAAAAGGATTCGCCTAAATACATGTTTACTAATATACACTATGTATGTAGAAATACGGTATTGTAAGAAGTACCGTATACATGTATATTTTAGCGATGTGTTTGCCATGATTAATTGTTGTATAAATATATTATGTTCGCATAAAATAATTACTTGGCGAAAGGACTCGCCCTAACACATGTTTGTTAACATACGTTATGAATGTTGAATTAGTGTATGTGAAGTGTTTGTGGAAATGTTAGGGTGAGTAAGTATTTGAATGTTGATGCCTTAGGAGGGTGTTGAGATTGGATTCTCAACTACCCTAGCAACATGTATGATTACCTCCATGAGGTTGAGCACTTAAACCGCTTACTTGCAATACATGTGTTTGTATTCCTATTGATGTAGTGCTTTACAACATGCTTTATATCATGCTTTATAACATGCCTTATAACATGCCAACTAGCATGCTTGAACTACTTTGTTTATCATGCTTTACTCTACATGCTATGGATGGGAATTGACTGAGTTTGGGACTATGTCTATAGTCCAGACAATCAGTACCATATTTGAGATCGTGGTTGAGATTCATCTCACCACACATGATGTGTTTGGCGAACCCGTGTCGTACTTCAATTGGCGATAGTGGTTGGCCACACAAAGTGCTTCTGCGCTTCATATCGCTCACTTGTTGTGCGCTCGAGCTAGCCGAGCACGTCAAGTAACCCGTGTGTCTTATATATGTTCACCATGTTTGGTCGCTAATACTTGAACCTAGGGTACTAAACTTACCAATGAGAATCCCGTTAACCATGGTACCTCGATCCGCTAAGACTCATGAGTCGAGCATGATGGTATGGGACACCGTGGTCAAGCTGTCGGCCTACGCTGGGGCCACGTGCCTCCCCGTAGTGACCAGTGACGAACCAGACTCGTGAGCCGATTATGGTGGTATGGGACACTATATTCGAGCTGTCATCCTACACTGGCGTAGCATGGCTGTGGTCCCCAGTCAGGTTGCATCCGAGTCCCATTGTCAATAAGTGGACCGGTCGGGCTTCGAAAATAAACTGCCAGTTGGTAGGACGTTAGTGGAGTGACCTTGAGCATACTCTGAATTTGCAGTAAGGCGATGAGTTTTGCCGCAATGTAGAGAGTATGAACTAGGCCTGTTTTTGTATAGTGATGAATCGTTAAAGAGGTGATGGGGGAGTGGTGTAACCTTTATGCGTAACAGCCCTGGCAGCCTTTGCAGTGACCTAGAAAACACACCATCGTCTGATATTAACTAGGACTGATGACCTTAGAATGGATCATGTTTGGGAATAATACAAGGGAGGTACCTTAGTTTCCCAATCCTGCTGTTTGAAATGGACTAATTAAAAACTCGGTAATCATGCTCATCATGCATTGCATGTGCCTGGAAGATGTGGAGCACTGTGGGATGAAAGCATGCCGCGAGCGTGAGATGCTGTCGCATGAGGGAGTATGTCAGTGAGGGCATCCATCATGACTGCATTCATACTTGCATTAAGAAGAGTAGTTAGGAGTGTTTTATTGTACTGCTTTATCATTACTGCTTAACTATATTGATAACATGTTAACCTATGCTTTATTGTTCCACTGAGTTAGCTACTCACTCCCACGTTACGGGACGGTGTTTTAAAACACCCACCAGACCCTGTATCAGATGTAAGTATTACTGGAGCACAGGAGACTGAGCCCGACTTCCATTACGATAAGGAGGAGTTCTCCTGCATGCAGTTCGCTGGAGTCTTCGCATAGGCTGTCCAGTGCTACGGGGCTACAGGGTTGATAATTTCACTTGTACTATTTTGACTTTTTGATTCAGAACCAACATATATATATATATATACGGTGACTCAGTTAGTGTTCATACTCTGTAGATCGAGCATGTTTTGTTTTATATATATCTATATATACCTTTTAGTTTTCCGCTTACGCTTTATACATGGATCTGTAGTATGAATTACTGTTTTGGTAGAATCTCACTCATGTTTATTGTACTAACATAGACAACATTAAATCATCATTATCTATGTTGCATAAGTGATGTTCTGGAACTCGAGAATTGAGTTACTACTCGACCCTCAATTTTTCGGGATGTTACGGTTGGTATCAAAGCAGGATTTTAATTAAACTGGACTTGAGTTATGTTCCCATGACGTACATTGACGCATTACAACCTAGGAGGGTGCGAGAAAATTTTAGAAACAGTCCTAGGATTTTCGATTTCGCCATTTGGCGAAGTTCGTAGAAAACGTGCGTTTTGATCGAGTCCGTGCTCGATCCTGGTCGCACAAGTCTAGTCCAAATCACTTCTAGACCATCTATTGACGTGTCTAGATCGCTATCCACCCAAATCTAGTTGTTAAAAATCAGAAAAGATCAGTCCAGATCTAGAATTTCTCGGAAACACCCGATCTGGAACCGATTCGAGTTGGGGGCCTCCCCACTTAAATACAATGTGACCCAGGGTCGAACCAAGGTGCATTTGGCACCTTGGGACCATGGAGAACACGGCCCCACCACGGCGGTGCGGCGCCGGCCAAGGCGGACGGTGGTGAAACTGCGGTCACCGCGGCGTACCGCGCTCGGGTGAGGTTTCGGACGGTGAGCCGGGCCTGGGAACGGTTGGCCCGACCTCCCCAAGCATGTGGTGGGTGCGAAATGTGTGGGGGTTTGGGATTTTTAGGGCTGGAGCCACCCTCTCTCTCACACTTCCCCTTCCAAACGCCCTCCCCTTCCATTTTCAGTTTTCTCCCTCAAGGCTCTCCTACAATCTTTCAATCCCCCATTTTCGTTCATAAATTACCCACTCCCATCGATCACAACAGCCCTAGCCTCCTATCTTTCCTCTTTCCCTCACGTTAGAGCTCTCACATCCCCCATTTAGAGCTCCAAATCGGGTAACCTCCTAACCCATCCCATCTTCCTCTCATTCCTTCTTCATTTCCTGTCCCTGGTGTCTCTTCTACACCTG
Organism: Magnolia changhungtana; assembly: GCA_030180095.1. Taxonomy (NCBI): domain Eukaryota; kingdom Viridiplantae; phylum Streptophyta; class Magnoliopsida; order Magnoliales; family Magnoliaceae; genus Magnolia; species Magnolia changhungtana. Next base: position 5,108,341 of record JASAUF010000554.1, read on the forward strand.
TTGGGGCTGTTGCTCGTGGAAAATCAAAGGAAACAGCCCTTTCTCTCTCCTTCCTTCAATTCATGGCCCTTTTCGAGTTGGTTACGGCTATCTTCTCCATTTCCTCCATCCTATCTCTCATGGGGAAGAGGAAGACCTCGGTGATACTGCCCAAGCAAAGCCCAAATTGACCCATTCTAGAAGGAGAGCTGACGATGGGGCCGACATTAGCACCGTTCGGGAGTTTAGGTCGAAGCGAGACCTGGATCCTCAACATCCTGTCAGAAATGCTTATCCGATAGGCATTGAATATGGGCATTTTGCTGGCCGTAAGGTCGTGTTTGAAGCTCACGTGGATGAGAGAATGTTTGGGCTACACCCGATGATGGACCACTTAGTGGATATCGGATGGAATTCTATATTTGACGGTGAGTCCCCTGCATGTGAGAACACAGTTCGTGCTTTCTACGCCCATATCGTAAATCCATCATTAGAGCCTCTTCAGTTCACTGTCTCTGTGAGGGGCATAAGGCGCACAATCACTGTGGATGAGGTGGTTCGGATCACGAAGATCCCACGTGGTCAAGTGCTTCCTAGTGACGACTTCTCCAGAAGTGCGCTGGAAAGGGATCACCGCACACGATACCTTTGTGGTCGCCGAGTTACTTGGACGCGAGGAAATTGTATTGCAGCCAAAAAGATGGCCGAGGACTTCCGTTTACTCCATCACATTTTCACATACAATGTGTACCCACGGGCGGGTAACTGCACGGAGTGTACTCGTTTGATGGTGGACTTTCTGTACAAGATGGGACACGGGGACAACATATGCCTGCCCACATTCATCCTATTTCAGATAGTTCAGGTTGTTCGATCTGCCAGGAATGACCTTTTGCTCCTATTTGGCCGCCTGATCTGCAGGATGGCTCGTAATGTCGGCTACAGGTTGAACATGGAGGACCTTGCACCAGTCCGAGTCATAAGCAAGGCGACACTTAAGAATATGAAGATCGGCCCTCACCAGCGGCAAGCCCGACTCGACGAGTCTGGAGATGAGTTGGATAGCGCCGGTGAGGAGAGTGTTGACCTCGAGGTGGGAAGCGAGGAGGAGGGTGGTGATGATGTACAAGAAGAGGGAGATGAGGCTCAGGATACTGAGGAGAGCTCTCCTCTTGGTGCACCTGAGTCGGACGCTGCTCAGGCAGCGAGGGAGGCTCGTATGGTTCGCATTGAGGAGAACCAGGCCGCCCTGCGGCAAGAGGTTGGACAAGTTCGGGCTGAGCTTGGTAAGACCCGAGCCAAGCTTGAAGAGACCGAAGCCTACATGAAGAGGAGCTTTAAGAAGGTGTCTTGTACGTTGAAGGTCATTCTGTGCTGTGTGCAGGATAAGAATGCTCCTCCTCCATCGCCTGACTCGGTTGCCTAGTCATCCACGTTGTTGTGTGTGGTTGTTTCTTTTGGTTACCGCGATAGACGGTTTATATTTTTATGTAGAAGATCTAGTAGATAGTAGTATGTTTTAAGTGTTTGATGTTTTGGATGTAATTGGCTCACATGTAATTTCTGTCATGATTCATGTAACTCTATTGTCCATGTATTATGACAATTTTGGGTAAATGAAAAGCATGCAACTTCTTTTGCTATGGAGCGTGTAGAAAGCTTAAGTGCCTGTGTATTGGGTTAATTTGCTTCATCTCACATGCGTTGCACCCTATGTTGTATAGGGCTTGCCGCGGAAATATACGTGGAGCATAGCACACCTCCTATTCACTGATACGATGGACCAGGCTCCTTCTCAGGGTGATGGTCGCAGAGACCCTAGTTTGGGCCCTGATTGCAGGACTATACCTGAGTCTCTGCCTCCCACTGGTCCTACAGTTGGACTACCCCCTTATGCACCACTGGTTCACAAGCAGAACCAGGAATCCTCTTCGACGCCGAATGAGTCGCAGGCCACTCCACCTACTGATAGGTTTGAGCAGTTGTTGTTGATGATGCATCAGCAGCAGATGCAGCAGCAGCAGCAGCACCAGCAGCTTATGACCACTATTTCTGAGGCCTTGTCTCAGGGTGGGAGTGCGACTCCACCTTCACCACTTACACGTCCTGCTGAGACGCAGAGCAGGCCTATCCTCGGCAAGAGGCCACCTGAAGATTCGCCTCCCAGGCTTGAGGCTCTGCTGACCCAGCAAAGGCGAGTGAAACGTCGGTGTACGTATTGCAACAGAGGGGGACACACTGACCCCTTTTGTTTTACCAAGATGAAAGACAACGGGATTACGCCACCTCAGAAGACCGACCGTCTGCCGCCACGTGATACATCGGCTCCACCCTTACGACCTGCACTACCAGTGCAGCCATTTTACCGCTCGTCTGTACCTCAGAGTAGGCCACCTCAACGAACTATGGCAGCGCAACCAAATCATCCTCAACGAGCCCGTGTGCACGCGCTTGCCGCTAAGACATCTGAGTCCGCAGCTGCGGCGCCTTTGGCCTTTGAGGTCACTGCCCACATTCAAGGTACACCTGTTTTTCCTAATGGTAAACATTGAGTCTATTAAACCAACCCATATGAAAGAAAAAGGCCTAATACTGGATTACTACAAAAGCAATACGGTAACTAGAGGTGACACTTATGTTATAAATAATAGGAGGGTTGAAATGAAGAATTTCTACAACTTCGTGTTGCCAATAGGGTAGGTCATAGATGGTCACTAGCTAGGGGTTAAACCTCCCTTAGATCGTTAACGTTGAAATTACTGGAATAAAGACAATTAGGGTTCAAGTATTACATTAATTCGTACTACTAGACTTATCAATAGTTCCGAGTTAGTTCACAATAAATAGAGTTAGTGTATTCACAAATGTTAATAGAAACCTTAGCCAATTCTATACTCTTAGAAACCTCTTTAGGATGATCTGTTAGGACATGGACTTACCTTGTCCCTGACTATAGATTATAATAAGGACTCTCTTAAACCAAGACCTACAGGGCAACCTTAGAAAGAGGATAATTGAACCTTTCAGCGATGACAATTCCCTACGTTTTTAGAGTGATTGGTCTACGGAGATACTGAAATATACAACGGCGAAACATTCGCTGCCTCGACCCAAATCTCAATCTTGGGCGGCGCAACGGACTCACTGCTTAGCTGAGCAGAAGACCAGGATCCATCAGGATTAGGAAGGGATACGATGAGCCTTCTACCCTGGCAAGGTAGATGATCAATGTATCGGGATCAAGCCCACTACAATCGTCTCTCCGTGCTGGTCAAACAATGAAACCACTATCTTACTCTAAATAAGTGGGAATTATCGTTAGGACTCCAAATAGGTAAAGAAATAAATTGTAGCAAACCATCAGGGTATGAGAAATGGATAAAAAAATAAGTTTTAAGGGGGGTAGACTAAAATGAACCAGCTAGTACGTACCCTACCATGCGTAGAAACTTGGAATCAATAAGTCTTAGGCAAATGAAATAATAGAAATCTTTCCTTATTACCCTTAGGCAATTTTGGGGACGAAATTTTGTTTTAAGGGGGGTAGATTGTAACATCCCGGATTTTTGCCAACCTGGGATTAGACGTCCTTAGGCAATGGGTCAATCCTAACACCTCATTAACTTGTCAGAACTGAATCCCAATGTCTAAAGCTGCCTTTGAACCCATTTCCTTCACAAATCTTACCCTTCACCACCTTGATCTTCCAATTTTTCTAAGAACTTTCACCCTAGATACTATCTTAAACTAGCTAAGTAGTATAACTTGGATCACTTTATACACAAACTACAAAGGACTAAGTACCACCTCAGACGGAAACCACTTAGGATTAAATCCTTTAGAAATGAGACAAAGTAACTAAGTGCTAAACTAGATTAGCTACGAAATCCGTTTGAATAGCTTTAAATATGATCTGCAAGATCCAAAACTTTTAGAATCATTGACGCTAGGTTACCCTAAAATCTAGGATCAAACTCATTACTCGACTGCTCTCGGGAGCACGTTGAAACTCCGTATCTGATCTGGACCGCACATGGGGAGTCCGAACAATACGAGGTTAAGGACTTAGGACCGCCTCGCTGGGCTTGACAACCATCTCGGAAATTAAATCCAGCCGATGTCCCACGGCTGTTCGCTTGAGTCCGGAGCGAGGGAGTGTGAAAACACTTATTTCCTTACAAAATAAATATCTTGAATAGTAATCTGGCATCTCTCGTTTGCGGATCAGTTTTAAGCAACCAGACCGTCAGAATCAGACCAAATTACACCCTCGGATCAGGAGAAATTTCATACACATTTACATGTACTCAGAATCTCCGATCGAGATCCGCTGACCGTTGAACTGAAACTGGTCTGCCACGCGTGATCTGGAATCTCGACCGAAACAAAAACATAATAAAACGAGATCCGGTGTCGGTGAGCTTAAGTCCGACTTTTGGCTCAAGGAGGGCTGCCAGAAACCCTCTTTTGAGCTGAATTAGAACCGATTTGGATATAACCCAAGTATACCTTGAACATAAGTCTATTTTAGAGACTTTTTAGGCTATATAAGGGCCTTAGAGCACCCTCTCTCACAGCCATACGAATTTGAGATTTGAGAGAGAGAAAAGAGAGAGAAAGTGAGGGAAGAGTGGGAGAATCTCCCTACTATCGTTCCCTGCCACCACGCGGGCTGCACCATCCCTTTCTTGACTCTTTTCCGGTGATACAGACTCCGTTTTAAGGTAAGAAACCCTAACCCTAATCTGTTTTGGGGTTTAGACAGTTGTAGGTTAGGAAATAGCTAACCTATTTCATTCTCTAGGTTGCCAAACTGCCGAATACGGAAGCTTAGCAAACCTACCGACTCCGTTACGATTCTACAATACAAGGTGCGGACTTTAGGTGTATAGGTTATAGTTTTCAACGCTTTCAATGTCAGATAATGTAGATTCATGATTTGCATGCAATTGCACATGTACAAAGTGCTTTTCGTTTTCTGTTTCGATTAAAATTGTAGAATATAGAATTTCGCATATTCTAGGTATTCGTATAAAATACCGTATACGTATTTTTTTTGAAAATGTGTTTGACATGTTTATTTGTCGTATAGATATACGATATATGCATAAAATACTTATTTGGTGAAAGGATTCGCCTAAATACATGTTTACTAATATACACTATGTATGTAGAAATACGGTATTGTAAGAAGTACCATATACATGTATATTTTAGCGATGTGTTTGCCATGATTAATTGTTGTATAAATATATTATGTGCGCATAAAATAATTGCTTGGTGAAAGGACTCGCCCTAACACATGTTTGTTAACATACGCTATGTATGTTGAATTAGTGTATGTGAAGTGTTTGTGGAAATGTTAGGGTGAGTAAGTATTTGAATGTTGATGCCTTAGGAGGGTGTTGAGATTGGATTCTCAACTACCCTAGCAACATGTATGATTACCTCCATGAGGTTGATCACTTAAACCGCTTACTTGCAATACATGTGTTTGTATTCCTATTGATGTAGTGCTTTACAACATGCTTTATATCATGCTTTATAACATGCCTTATAACATGCCTACTAGCATGCTTGAACTACTTTGTTTATCATGCTTTACTCTACATGCTATGGATGGGAATTGACTGAGTTTGGGACTATGTCTATAGTCCAGACAATTGGTACCAGATTTGAGGTCATGGTTGAGATTCATCTCACCACACATGATGTGTTTGGCAAACCCGTGTCGTACTTCGGTTGGCGATAGTGGTTTACCACACGAAGTGCTTCTGTGCTTCATATCGCTCAACTTGTTGTGCGCTCGAGCTAGCTGAGCACGTCAAGTAACCCGTGTGTCTTATGTATGTTCACCATGTTTGGTCGCTAATGCTTGAACCTAGGGTACCAAACTTACCAGTGAGAATCCCGTTAACCATGGTACCTCGATCCGCTAAGACTCATGAGCCGGGCATGGTGGTATGGGACACCGTGGTCGAGCTGTCGGCCTACGCTGGGGCCACGTGCCTCCTCGTAGTGACCAGTGAGCAACCAGACTCGTGAGCCGATTATGGTGGTATGGGACACTATATTCGAGCTGTCGTCCTACACTGGCGTAGTCTAGCTGTGGTCCCCAGTCGGGTTGCATCCGAGTCCCATTGTCAATTAGTGGACCGGTTGGGCTTCGAAAATAGACTGCCAGTTGGTAGGACGTTAGTGGAGTGACCTCGAGCATACTCTGAATTTGTAGTGAGGCGATGAGTTTTGCCGCAATGTAGAGAGTATGAACTAGGCCTGTTTCTGTATAGTGATGAATCGTTAAAGAGGTGATGGGGGAGTGGTGTAACCTTTGTACGTAATAGCCCTGGCAGCCTTTGCAGTGACCTAGAAAACACACCATCGTCTGATATTAACTAGGACTGACGACCCTAGAATGGATCATGTTTGGGAATAATACAAGGGAGGTACCTTAGTTTCCCAATCCTGTTGTTTGAAATGGACTAATTAAAAACTCGGTAATCATGCTCATCATGCATTGCATGTGCCTGGAAGATGTGGAGTACTGTGGGATGAAAGCATGCCGCGAGCGTGAGATGCTGTCGCATGAGGGAGTATGTCAGTGAGGGCATCCATCATGACTGCATTCATACTTGCATTAATAAGAGTAGTTAGGAGTGTTTTATTGTACTGCTTTATCATTACTGCTTGACTGTATTGATAACATGTTAATCTATGCTTTATTGTTCTACTAAGTTAGCTACTCACTCCCACATTACGGGACGGTGTTTTAAAACACCCACCAGACCCTGTATCACATGCAGGTATTACTTGAGCACAGGAGACTGAGCCCGACTTCTATGACGATCAGGAGGAGTTCTCCTACATGCAGTTCGCTGGAGGCTTCGCATAGGTTGTCCAGTGCTACGGGGCTACAGGGTTGATAATTTCAGTTGTACTATTTTGACTTTTTGATTCAGAACCAACATATATATATATATATATATACGGTGACTCAGTTAGTGTTCATACTCTGGAGATCGAGAATGTTTTGTTTTATATATATCTATATATACCTTTCAGTCTTCCGCTTACGCTTTATACATGGATCTGGAGTATGAATTACTGTTTTGGTAGAATCTCACTCATGTTTATTGTACTAACACAGACAACATTAAATCATCATTATCTATGTTGCATAAGTGATGTTCTGGAACTCGAGAATTGAGTTACTACTCGATCCTCGATTTTTCGGGATGTTACAAGCATGTTATGAAGTACAAGATAAGCATGAGTTTATACATATTCAATTTCTAATCACACAGATATCTAAAGAAATCATACACATAGTTAAAGGGATTGAGAATCATATCTCAACACCCTTATACATTACAATTTACTAACCACTACTCATTCAGACATTTCAACAAACACTTTAAACTATATACATTAACATACATCACATATGTTGATCACACAGGTATTAGGCTAAATCCTTTCACTAGGGAGTTGCCCCAATTATAACACGCGTGCACCCACGACGGATAGTCATGGCAGGCAGGAATCCAAGTTCCATAATCATTCAGTCATTTCCATAAACACTTAGACTGCACATTTTAATGTATGTAGCTTATAGTGGTCGTGGTGTGATTTAGGGCAAATTCTTTCGTCAAACGGGGATCGCCAATACAATAATCATATATCCATGGCAATTAGTCATGGCGAGCACGAATGAGAATTCTATACTCATTCAGTCATTTTCACAAACACTTAGAATACCCTATTTTAACATACATAGTGTATATTAGCAAAAGCATGTATTAGGGCGAATTCTTTCGCCAAACAAGTATTTTATCCATATATAATATATCAATACAGCAAATAATCATAGCAAACACATTTCCAAAATTTATACGTATACGGTACTTTCTACAAATACCTAGAGTATGTAAAATTCCATATTCTTCATCTTTAATCAAAACGGAAAACAGACAGCACTTTGTACATGTGCAATTGCATACAGATCATGAATCTATCATTATCTGACATTGAAAGTGTTGAAAACCATAACCTATACACCTAAAGTCCGCACCTTTACGCCGTTGGAGCGTAAGAAACTCGATGGATTTGTTTAGCTTCCGTATACGGCAACTAGGTAGCCTAGAGAATGAAATAGGTTAGCTATTTCATCACTTGAATTGAATCAAACTCTTAAACAGGTTAGAGTTAGGGTTTTCTTACCTAGAAAAGATGTTGAAATTGCCAGGAAAGCTATTAGATTGCAATGGTGGAGCTCGTAGAGTGGCAGGGTAGAGCGGCCGGGAGATTATCCCACTTCTCTCTCTTTTCTCCCTTCTCTCTCTAGGGTTTCTCTCAAATTCGTATGGCTGTGAGAGAGAGGGTTCTAAGGTCCTTATATAGCCTAAAAACATACCAAACTAGACTCAAGAACAAAGTATACTTAGGTTTTATCCAAAGGGCATCTGTTTCAGCTCAACGGAGCATTTCTGGAGCCCCCCCTTGAGCTAAAGGTCGGACTTAAGCTCACTGACTGTGGATCTAGGTGGAGTAACGTTTTCATTTCGGTCAGATTCCCAGATCACGCGTGGCGGACCAAATTCAGTTCAACGGTCAGTGAAACTCGATCAGAGATTTCAAGTACACTGACACGTGTATGAAATTTTTCCTGATCCGAGGGTGTAATTTGGTCTGATTCTAACGGTCAGGTTGCTTAATACTGACCCGCAAGCAATAAGTCTCAGATTACTATTTGAGATATTTATTTATAAAGAAAACCAAGTGTTCTCACACTCTCCGCTCCGAGCTCAAGCGAATAGCGCTGGGACACCGTTTGGATTTGATTTCCAAGATGGTTGTCAAGCCCAGCAAGACGATCCTAATTCCTTAACTTCGTGTTAATCGGACTTCTGACGTGCGGTCCAGATCTGATACGGAGTTTCGAGATGCTCCCGAGAGTAGCTGGGTAATGAGATTGATCCTAAATTTTAGGGTAACCTAGCGTCAATGATTCTACAAGTTTTAGATTTTGCAGATCGTATTTAAAGTGGATCAAGTAAATTTCGTAGCTAATCTAGTTTCGCACTTAGTTACTTTGTCTCATTTCTAAAGGATTTGATCCTGAGCGATTTCTGCCTGAGGTGGCACTACGGTCTTTGTAGTTTATATATAAAGTGATCCAAGTTATACTACTTAGCTAGTTTAAGATAGTGTCTAGGGTGAAAGTACTTAGAAAAATTTAAAGAACGAGGTAGTGAAAGGTGAGATTTGTGAAGAAAATGGTTTGAAAAAGGATCTGAGGCTTTAATTGAGTGTTTGAGAAGTTAAACCGGTGTTAGGATTGACCCATCGCCTAAGGACATCTAATTCCAGGTTGGGAAAAATCTGGGCTGTTACAGGCCCTGATGTCGCTAGGGCACACATGCAAGATGCATGAGTCATACAATCCAGTCATGCATCAATCTTACCCATACCGTGCACTCATGTGAGATAACCTCCGCCTATCAGGGAGTCTCATAACAATCTGCCCGATGACATATGCAATGGTCAACCACATCTCATAACAAACATGCAGATGATGTTGAAATAGCGGTGAAGACCGCTTGAGTTGAAGAAGGAATATGCCAATGTCCTAGAGGGGGGTGAATAGGACTTTTTAAAGTTTTTATGTTTTATCTAAAAATCCTACTTCACTAATCCTATGATCATGCAAGAATTAAGATTACTCAACTGTAACTCTACTGGCTTCCAAGCCTTGTAGAGGATCCAATCACAAATTGCTTAAAGAGTAAATAATATAAAGTCTAGTTCATGATGGATATGACTGTGTAGGTGCATGAGAAGTGATCAAATATTCAGATATGGAAATATTAACGTAAATTACTGATTCAAAATAACAAACTCAAACACAGTCATTTTATAGTGGTTCGACGATAAGTCTACTCCACTCTCGACTGCCACACTCAACCCTTGAGTGTACCGGATTTCACTAAGGAGGTTTCCCAGGATTCACCTCAAACTTAAGGTTTTAAATCAGGTTCACCTTCAACCTTTACATGGAGGTTTCTACTCGGTTCACCTCTAACCCTGGAGTTTAACTGGTTCACTCCTAACCAGATGTTTATGCTCTCCATAGAACAAGTGTCCACACAATGCACCCGGATGTTTATGCTCTCCACAGAGCAAGGGTCCATACAATGCACCCACTACGTACACTCCCGTCGGAGGCCTCCTTGAGGACTTTAAAGGGTGAGAACCACTTAAGACCTAATCCTAGAAAGGAATGATCACAAGTGTCCTCTTGGACTCTGGATATTTACAAATAAGTTGATGAGTCTCATTCAGCGCAATGACGAAGATCTCCTCCTTGTTGTTGAAGCGTCTTTGTCTTCCTTGATCCGCAACACAAAAGATATACCAATACTAGGCTTCGGGTTGGGTCAATGTTATGATGGAATCCTACTCTCTAAAGATTTTCCTATAGGGAAGATAGAGTAGTTCCAATCATCAAAGCATTTAAGGCATCCCAACTTAATGATTTGCCATTAAGGTAATAGCTGGAGGATCCTTGAATGCGGAAGTTCATTCCCAAATCCGCTCTATTGAATGTCAATGGTGAGGGTGGATTGGAGGATGAACTCGCTTGAGAGAAAGGGCTTTAGGTATAAGATATAAGTTGAAACACACAAAAGCTCTCTCTTCTTTCTCTCACAGCAACAAAAGATACGTCGTCTATATATAGGCAAAAGGTTCCAACGGATATAAAACGGTCACATTTATGACAGAGTTCGATATCACCGAGCAGGTTCGATATCATCAAGCGTATACTCTCGATAGCATCGATGCTCTGCTCGATGACTCGGACTCAATGTCATATGCTTTTGAAATACTTTGACAATTGGTCGATGAATCGAAATTATTGTCGATATCATCGGATTTCGAACTCCGATTCTATTGATGACAGGATCGATCCATCGACATTGAAAAACGAGAGAGACTTGACTTTGAAGTATTTCAGGTTTTCATGAATGATGGGGGAACCGTCGAGATCATCGGAATTTGAATGTTGATGATATCGAGATCAGAGTGGATGCATCGATAAATTCAGCTGTTTTATCTTTAAGCTTGCTGGACGATTTGTGTCCTTGTTCGATGCAATCGACCTGGTGCCGATATTATCGATATTTGAATATCGATTCTATCGAAGGGCCCCCGATCATAGTTAAAAAACAACCTGAAATATCTGTAGTAAGAAATGCGTGCCCTCAATCGATATCATCGATGGACCTCCAATCTTATCGATATTTGAATTCAGATAATATCGGACAGTCATCGATATATCGAAGGAATTTGGGACTTTCATTAAAAAATAGGGGCGCCGAAAATCTGCATGTCGATCTTATCGAGCCACTCTTCGATGGGCTCGAGTTTTGAATATCGATGATATCGATGGGTGTATCGATACATCGATAATTCTTCTAGATATGTTGTGAAGTTGCTGGACATTTTTAGTGCTTATATCAATGATATCAATAAGTGTATCGATACATCGATAAATCCGTCCAGATGAATATTTAGTTGCTGGACATTTTTGGTCCTCATATCGATAATATCGTTAAGGTATCGAGGACATCGACAGAGCAAATCGATCATATCGAGGGTGTTTCGATAAAATCGACAAGGCGAGAAAAACTTAGAGATTTTCCTATTTTGTAAAAAGTTTTCTCATCCTAAAACCTTATGATTTCTAACTCATTTTTAAGGGTTTTTCTTTACTTGGTGTTTTGGGACATGGGATGTAAGGCTTTGATTTACCTATGGCGAGCTTCCACACATCCGATTGAGGTAGACACTTGAATTGATCTTCCTATTGAGCTCTGCAGTCACTCTGACTTAACACACACGTAACTTGACAAACCAGGGCACTTTCAATCTCCTCCTTTGTCAATTACGTGACAAAATTCCCAAAACACCCTAGGATAATATCTAGACAGACATATCCTAAATTGTGTGTACAAGCTTTTTACACAATTTTACAAATTCTAGGAAACCCATGTACACATCACATTATCTGCTCCCCCTTACTTCAAAACTCCCCCTTTCTTGGTGCATCAGCTCCCCCTAACACCTGCAACACCATTTGATATACAATTTTCTACTCAGGGCGTTTTATAAATGTTCTCCCCCTTTTTGTCAGTCATTGGCAAAGGTATAACAAGTGATATTGACTGAAACATGAATTGCATGGGAGAAACAATCAGGGAGAAGTAGATCATTGATGTATAAAAGTTGTAACTTAATTCAATCAAACATCAATATCAAAATTCATGAATGCATATTAGATATGATATAGCAGTTATATAACGGTGAAAATTATTCATTAATGGCATCACATGCAGGCTAGAACTTGATAAACCAGGGGAAACGAAACACAAATATGGCGAAAAAAATTGAGCATTATATTCAGCCATAAAAGAACCAAAAACTGCCCCAGACGGCAGTACCAAAAAAAAAAAAAAAGAATACTTAGCCATTCAACTATCAACACACATGCTGCCACAGATAGTAGTGGATTAAAGTTTATCAAAATATAGTATTATCAGGCCAACCAATCGAGGAAACCATTAATGATCATCGTGCACTTCCAAGTTTCTTCAATTTTATCGAAGTTGGATATCAGTAGCATTGATCTGACTTTGTTCAGATGTTATCTAGAGTGTCATGACTTTACATCCCAACTAACATGGTTAATACAGGAGATTTTGACTTGTGGCTGTTATGTAACCATGAATATCCCGGTGGGAAGATTTACCAGTGTGGCTTATGTTCACCGAGATTTAATGAGTGTAGACCCCAATGGATTTTTGTAGGTCACTAAACCTATTTACATCAAGAGGTTTGGTGAGGATGTCTGCGAGTTGCTTTTTTTTAAAAACATAATCTAATGTAAGAATCTTGTCATCAACAAGTTCTTAAATAAAGTGATGACGGATGTCAATATGTTTAGTCTAAGAATGTTGAACAGGATTCTTTGAAATGTTGATTGCGCTTGTGTTATCACAGAAAAGACTCATCGTGGGTTGTTCAATCCCGTAATCCAACAACATCTGTTTCATCCAAAGGAGTTGTGCACAGCAACTGCCAGCAGCAATGTATTCATAGGTTTTGGGATTTGAGAATAGGTTTAGATTATAAGAATAGGTTTAGGTTATAAGTATAGGTTTATGTTTAGGTTTTATGTTTAGGTTAAGGTTATAGGTTTAAGTTATATGTTTAGGTTTAGGTTATAAGTGTAGGTTATAAGTTTAGGTTTAGGTTAGGTTATAGTTTAAGATTTAGGGAATTGAGTTTAGGTTATAGGTTAAGGTTTAGGTTTAGGTTAAGGTTTAAGTTTAAGTTTAGGTTATAGGTTTTGGGATTTGAGAATAGGTTTAGGTGAAGGTTATAAGTTTAGGTTTAGGAAATCGGGTTCGGGTTAGGGATCGGGTTTAGGTTTGGGTTTTCAAGTTTAGGTTTAGGTTTAGGTTAAGGAGTTGAGATTAGGATTAGGTGTAGGTTTAGATTTGAGGATTTGAGAGTACATTTACGTTTTAGGTTTAGGTTTAGGTTTTAGTTTTAGGTTAAGGTTATAGGTTTAGGTTAGGTTTATGTTTCGGTTTAGGTTATAGGTTATAGGTTATAGGTTATAGCTTTAGGGAATTGAGAATAGGTTAACGTTTAGGTTTAGGAATTCGGGTTCAGGTTTGGGATCGGGTTTTAGTTTGGGTTTTCAAGTTTAAGTTTAGGTTTAGGTTAAGGAGTTGAGATTAGGATTCGGTATAGGTTTAGGTTTAAGGATTTGAGAATACATTTAGATTTTAGGTTTAGGTTTAAGTTTAGGTTTAGGTTAAGGTTATAGGTTTAGGTTAGGGTTTAGGTTTAGGTTATAGGTTATAGCTTTAGGGAATTGAAAATAGGTTGAGGTTTAGGTCTAAGAAATCGGGTTCGGGTTTGGGATCGGGTTTAGGTTTGGGTTTTCAAGTTTAGGTTTGAGTTTAGGTTAGGGAGTTGAGATTGGGATTAGGTGTAGGTTTAGGTTTAGGGATTTGAGAATACGTTAAGGTTTAGGTTTAGGAAATCGGGTTCGGGTTCGGGATCGGGTTTACGTTTGGGTTTTAGGCTTAGGTTTTAGGTTTAGGTTAGTTTATGGGTTAAGGTTTAGGGAATTGAGTTTAGGTTATAGGTTATAGGTTATAGGTTTAGGGAATTGAGTTTAGGTTATAGGTTATAAGTTAAGGTTTAGGGAATTGAGTTTAGGTTATAGGTTATAGGTATCGGTTATAGGTTATAGGTTAGGTTATAGGTTAAGTTTTAGGTTTAGGTTATAGGTTTTGGGATTTGAGAATAGGTTTAGGTTAAGGTTAGAAGTTTAGGTTAAGGTTATAAGTATAGGTTTAGGTTATAGGTTAAGGTTTAGGTTTAGGTTATAAGTATATGTTTTGGGATTTGAGAATAGGTTTAGGTTAAGGTTATAAGTATAGGTTTAAGTTATAGGTTAAGGTTAAGGTTTAGGTTATAAGTATAGGTTTTGGGATTCGAGAATAGGTTTAGGTTAAGGTTATAAGTTTAGGTTATAAGTTAAGGTTTAGGTTTATGTTTAGGTTTAGGTTAAATGTTATAAGTTAAGGTTTAGGTTAAGTTATAGGTTTAGGTTAAGGTTTAGGTTGTAGTTATAGGTTTTGGGATTTGAGAATAGGTTTAGGTTATAAGTATAGGTTTAGGTTAGGTTGTACGTTAGAGTTTAGGTTATAAGTTATAGGTTTAGGTTGTAGCTATAGGTTTTGGGATTTGAGAATAGGTTTAGGTTATAAGTATAGGTTTAGGTTAGGTTGTAGGTTAGAGTTAAGGTTATAGGTTATAGGTTTAAGTTAAGGTTTATGTTGTAATTATAGGTTTTGGGATTATAGAATAGGTTTAGGTTATAGGTCAAGTGTGTGGTCCCTGCAAATATAGATATAAACACGTCCTGTCCAAATGGCCAGGCCACTCCAATGTTGTCCATAGGAAATGGACAGCTTCATCATGGTCATAATAGTGGTTCCCACCTTCCAAGGACCCCCGCTCAATATCTTCGATGCACATCCAGGTCTGCTTCATCAATTTCGAGCAAATACAGATATAAACACGGCCTGTCTAAATGGTCAGGCCACTCCAATGTTATCCATAGGAAATGGATAGCTTCATCATGGTCATAACAGTGGTTTCCATCTTCCAGGGATCCCCACTCAACATCCAGATAGCTCCGACGCACATCCGGGTCTGCTCCATCAATTTCAAGCAAATACAGATATAAACACGGCCTGTCAAAATTGCCAGGCCACTCCAATGTTGTCCATAGGAAATGGACAGCTTCATCATGGTCATAACAGCGGTTCCCACCTTCCAGGGACCCCTACTCAACATCCGGATAGCTCCAATACACATCCGGGTCTGCTCCATCAATTTCGAGCTAATACATTTAAAAACAACATAAATATATCTAAAAGTATCTAGATACCTGGGGAAGGCCTCCCATATTCATATTATTGGTTACTCATCCCTTTGTCTTCAAGCCATAATCGACCAACAATTTCTATCGTTACCTGTACTCTAAAACCAACACAAATATAAATAGAAAATAATATAAGGAATAAGAAAAAATGAATTTACCTTTCAAAAGAAAAGGATAAAATAAAGTTATAAAATGTTCTGTAAAGTGGGCAAAATGCATTTACTTGAAATTTAATCTTGGAAAGTGGGCAAAATGCCTCAAAAATAAAGAATAGTAGGAGATTATACACACACACACACACACACACACACACACACACACACACATATATATATATATATATATATATAGTAGGAGATATTAAAAATATAGAATTCTAAAGGAGAAAAATAAATAAATATTATATGTTCTCTTCTTTTACCTATTTCAACAATCATGAATGAATGCAAATGACATATTCCTTTGGATTAATCTCTCCAATCTCAATATATAAACATAGGCTAGACTTACATATTAGTTCCGCACAACTTAAAAAATGGTGGAGAGTCTTTAACCATACATATGGCATCATTTTGCAACAATCCAGACTCACCAAATCACTGACCCAACTGTGGATGGAGTATAAACTAAACATTTCACCGAGAAGACAATATTAATCACCTCATTTTTCCCTACTAATCTGCACAACTCGCTATTTTAACCATTAACCATCTATTTGATAGCCCATTAAATCAATGGTTTGAATTGCTTCATCAAGGTGAGTTTAGAGATATGCTTCATACACAATGGAAATCACAATTTCAATGATCAATATAGTTGTACATCAATGCTACATGTGAGGAGGATGAATCACTACCATTTTCTAAATTGTACAAAACTAACACAAGGCCCTCCCCACATAAACATATATCATTATGAAAAATAACACTAGAATGATGTAAAAAGATGGGTGAATCGTCAAAGATGGTATTCAAAAACTGATAGAATGATGTAAAAAGATAGGTGAATCATCAAAGATGGTATTTGAGAACTAACTAACCACAACTAGTTGTATGCTATAACCATTTTCTAATGGTATGAAAGAATTTCTTTTTTTACTTTTTCCCTTGAAAACATTATATATTTTCCTAAGGCAAAATGCTTGTGAAGACAGGTTGTAGGTTAAAACTTCAACAGCTTGTAGGTGATTAGTCTTCATGGTGTATTTATTTGCAAGGAAATGCTACAATATTGCAATCCAGCTTTTAGTAATGAGGATAAGAACTTATTAAATTTTTTTTTTAATCTTTTTTCATGAATCCATGAATCACTAATACCCATGGAAGAATAAATTGAAAACCATGGCATTCATTCCATCAAACAAGGTGTGATCATCATGTGCTAATTGACCCAAAGAAATCTAAAAACTACCATTCATTTTTTATCCTTGTCTTGATGATAATATACATAAGTTCATCTTCAGCTCATACTAATTAGTCTAAACATTTTAGTGTCCGCATCATTTATCTTTGTGCACTGCCATGGAAGGACTATGCCCCAAAGTCTTCTTGATCTAACATCCTAAGCTTTCAGTTTGTGCCCTTAAAATAGAAAAACAAACATTGAAACAACCAGCAACAATCCACATTTGCTGAAAAAGGCTACAGATTGGTGGCTAGGATCTCTCAATCTTGGGAGATTTTTTTAGTCTGGTGCATCCATGGTGCACCATCCACAACACAACATACCGATGATCTGGATCAGTGAACCATGGCCCCACTTATATAAACTGAAAATTTAAGTTATAGGTTAAGGTTTAGGTGTAGGTTATAAGTTTAGGTTAAGGTTATAAGTTTAAGTTATAGGTTAAGGTTTAGGTGTAGGTTATAGAGGTTTAGGTTTAAGTTTAGGTGTAGGTTTGAAAACGGGGACTGGGCTGCAAAAAAAAAATAATAATAATAAAAATAACAATAAATGGATTCGGCAGCTGGTAATGGTCCAGGGAGTATAACTGAGGGCTTATTTGGTCATTATCCTTTTTTTTTTCTTTTGATGAGTAAATGATGCTTTGTTAGAAAAAGAAAGCCCGAGGGCCATAATAAAGCTAAGCCATTGCAAAGAAGATCTTGCCAACAAAAAGGAGCACCCTCAATGCTAGCATTAGAATCTAGAAAAGACTTCCAAAACCTCCACCTAAGACCCAACAAGACATCTAACTCTTTTAATTACATGTATCTTTGCAGTCACTTCTCCAAATATCTGACAAGCAATACCATTTCCCAAATCTCAAGTATGATATCTTAGTTGAAACCTATGTAGCCCAAAACAGTGCAACAACATCTCCATTATCGATAATTGTTAAGAATCAGTGGGCATAAACTCAAATTTTGTTGGAAGGTTTTGGTTTAGAAACACCGACTTCCTTACTATATTCTCTATATTTTTATGTTTTAATACTTGTGCATAAGCAAAATCAAGCTATTAAGCAGATTGTTCAAAACTTAGGGAAGTCAAAGTCAAAAGCCATCTAACCAGTTTCCAGGTCAATTCAAGTTTTCAAACTTGTTACAACAACTCATTCTTAATCCCATCGCAACAATCTCAGACAAAAGAACCAATAAACATCAGCACCTGGACCTAACCATACAGGTATAAACTGAAGAGTGGAGTCACTATTGTTGCATTTTCCAATACTTAAACTTTTTAAATAGCTCTTCACCAAAAATGAGCATGCCCATTATAGTGGTAAGATAGTAAATAGTCTAGGACAAGTAGATAAGAAAATTTATTTGTTTTCCATTGTTCCAAAAACATCCAATTCAACTAATCCATGAATGTCAAAGAATTTTTCACCTGGCCATTGATCTAACTAAGAAGGATGAACAAAATTTTTTTCTGAAGGGCATGTAAAAAATGTATTCAAGATAAATAAGAAACAAAAAGAAGGATACACAAAAATTCACGGAACACAACCTCCCATGCATTGAATGGAGCATCTTTTCTTTTGGCAACACTAGCAAACAAGTTTCTTCGAGTTACCATTCGCACTTAACTTTTTCCTTCAGAAAAGAAAATAAAAAAGAGAGAGTATTTCTACTCAAGAACTGTTTTTCAAAGGCATATGCATTGGTCATAGAAATTTATTAAGCTTAAATAATAATAACTACCCACACATGTAATTAAGATCTTTTCAACAAATCTTGACATACTAAGAATGAATTGGCATGACTGATACAGCTGAGGAGACTGGCGGAGAGCTAAAATGGTTGCCTCAGCTGCGGCTGGATTCCTATGCATATGCAAAACTATAAAATAAACATTAAAATAAAAAGAAGGATGAGTCAAAATTTCTACTATGTCAAATTCTTATGAGATTAAAAATATTTCCTTCCTTTTCTTTAGTAGGTGAAGTTGGTTGAAGGAGTCTAAAATCAGGACCCTACCTACCGAATGTGATTGCAAGCTTGCACAGCTGAGCACATTGCAATCCCATCCAATCTGTCCAACCAAACAGGCCCTTATTGTACTGAGTAAACTCAATAGGGCCCACCTTAACCCTAAATCCCTAAATCCCCAAATCCCTAAATCCTTAAATCCCCAAATCGTTTCAATCGGTATTGAGATTGAGAGAGAGAGAGAGAGATACCTGTTTGAGTTGAAGCCCCAATCATGAGTCCACGCTGAAAATAGGGTTCCAGAGCTCTGAGGAGAGAGAGAGAGAGAGAGAGAGAGAGAGAGAGGATGTGAGAGAGATAGAGAGAGAAGGGAGAGGATGTGTGAGAAAAAGAGAGGACTGAGAGAGACAGAGACAGAGAGGATTTGTGAGAAAAAGAGAGGACCAGAGAGAGACAGAGACGAGAGAGGATGTGCGAGGGAGAGAGAGAGAGAGAGAGAGAGAGAGAGAGAGAGAGAGAGAGAGAGAGGACTGAGAGAGACAGAGAGGTAGAGAGGGAGGATGCTTTAGAGAGAAAGGACCGAGAGAGAGAGAGGGTGTGCGAGAGTGAGAGAGTGAGAGAGATTGAGAGAGTGAGGGAGGACACAGAGAGAGAGAGAGAGAGAGAGACTTGTCTCTCTCAGAAAACGGAATGGCTACTCATGCAGACACCAGCGCCAAGGGCTGGTGGTCCATGCTCTATGGGCCCCACCATGATGTTTGTGTTTTATCCCTGCCGTCCATCTATTTTTTCATATAATTTTATGGTATGAGACAAAAAATGAGTTATATCCTAACCTCAACTGGACCACATTATAGGAAACAATGTTGAATGAGCATTGACCATTAAAAACCTTTTGGGGGCCATATAAAGTTTTGGATCAATCTGATTTTTTTTCCTTCATCTGGGCTTGTATGACCTAATCAACAGATCGGATGTCAAATAAAAAGTACAGTGGGCCTTAGGAGGGTTTTAATGGTGGATATCCAATCACTATTATTTTCATGTGGTGTGGTCCACGTGAGATTTATATCCCTCTCATTTTTGGCATCAAGCCCTAATATGATTTGTAAAAATGGATGGACGGCATGGATGAAACACACACATCATGGTGGGACCCATAGAGCACCGACCAACATCCACCAAGTTTTGTGGGCCCCACTATGAATGATGTGTCCCCTTCACGGTGTGGATACAAAACATACAACAGGGTTGGGCCCACAGAACTTAGTGACGTCACTTCAGTAGCAAGTCTCTGCACTCAACTTGTAAGTAGCTAATCCACGTCCCGATGGGAATGGGGTGGGTGACATCAGCAAGTTCTGTGGGCCCCATCATGAGGTATGTGTTATATCCAAACCGTCCGTCCATATAGCGAGCTCATTGTAACGCTTAAGACGAAAAATAAGACAAATCTAACTATCAAGTGGACCACACGATCAAAAGTAGTGAGGCATTGAATGTCTACCATTGAAACCCTTTTGGGGGTGACAGAAGTTTTGGATCAATAAGAAATTTGTTTTTCCTTTTCATCCAGGTCTTTGTGACCTTATGAACAGATTGGATGAAAAATAAATGTTATGGTGGGTCTTATGAATTTTTTAATGGTGAAAATCATCACCCCTGCTAGTATTTGTGGTGTGGTCCATTTAATCTTTGGATATGATTCATTTTTTGGATAATTCTCTAAAATGATCTCGAAAAATGGATGAATGTTGTAGGTTGATCCCAATTTTTTTATAAATCCAAAGCTCAAGTGGACCATGCCACACGAAACAGTGTGGAATAATGATTTCCATCGTTGATACCTTCCTTGAGCCCATAGTAATGCTTATTTGCCATCCAACCTATTCATAATATGAAAAAGATATGAATGAAGAGAAAACGCAAACATCAGCTTGATCCAAAACTTTTATGACCTCCAAGAAATTTTCAATGGTAGAGGTTCAATCACACTATTTCTTGTGGTGTGGTCCACTTGAGCTTTGGATATGTTTCCTTTTTGTTCTTAAGACCTCAAATTATCTCATAACATGGATGAACGGAGTGGATAAAATAAATAAATAATAGTGGACCCCACAGAGTTTACTCAGTATGCTAAGGGTAACGAGTAACTCACCTAAATATAGTGGAGAGGGGTTTCCTTAAAACATTTATAATCATATATTGGGCCTGCCTAAATATGATTCACATATCCAACACACTCATTATGTGTGTCCCACTTGGAGGAGAGGTTCAGACCAAGTTTCAACCGCATCCAAAACTCATGTGGGCCCCACTAAGTGCTTTTATATTTTTTAGGATGTCTTCAATTAGTTTTATATGTTATGGCCCACATGAGTTTCGTTTACTGATGATTTTTGAGATATCTCATAACCTAAAGGGGACACATCAAATCCACGGTGTTGATGTTCGACACACATTATGATGGGCCCCACAAAACTTACTAACATCAATTCTTATGTTCTCACGAGGTCAATAAGTTGGGTCACAATTTTGACCAGAATATTTGGCCCATTTTACATGTCTGGTCTATTCACTCTATTTTACTGATCATTACCCTCAATTTGACTAGTTGCTTGCCCCGATCATGCTACATATGACAAAGATATTGGGCAAACAAGATTGATCAACGATTTGAGTGAATTTTGATTTAAACATCTGAAGTTATTTACTCTTCAATCTGGACTGATCAGATTATCCAAAAACAGTTAAAGGTTGTTCATAATATCAAAAATATATAAATGAATAGAAAACACAAACATCAGCTTGATCCAAAACTTCTATGGCCTCCAAGAAATTTTAAATGGTAGAGGTTCAATCACACTATTTCCTGTGATGTGATCCACTTGAGCTTTGGATATGCTTTCTTTTTGTTCTTTAGACCTCAAATTATCTATTAACATGGATGAATGGAGTGGATAAAATAAATAAATAACGGTGGACCCCATAGAGTTTACTCCGGTAAAGGTAATGAGTAACTCACTTAAATGTAGTGGAGAAAGGTTTCCTTAAAACATTCATAATGATATATTGGGCTTGCCTAAATGTGATTCACATATCCAACCCACTCATTATGTGTGTCCCACTTAGATGAGGGGTCAGACCAAGTTTCAATCGCATCCAAAACTCATGTGGGCCCCACCAAGTGCTTCTATATTTTTTAGGATGTCTTCACATAGTTTTAAATGGTATGGCCCACTTGAGTTTTGTTTACCGATGATTTTTAAGATATCTCATAACCTAAAGGGGACACATCAAATCCACGATGTTGATGTTCGACACACATCATGATGGGGCCCACAAAACTTACTAACATCAATTCTTAGGTTCTCACGAGGTCAGTAAGTTGGGTCACAATTTTAACCAGAATATTTGGCCCATTTTACATGTCTGGTCCATTCACTCTATTTTACTTATCAATACTCTCAATTTGACTAGTTACTTGCCTTAATCAGGCAACATATGAGAAAGATATTCGGGATACAAGATTGATCAACAATTTCAATGAAATTAGATTTAAACATCTAAAGTTATTTACTATTCAATTTGAACTGATTAGATTGTCCAAAAACGATTAAAGGTTCAATTAATGGATGTGCCTAATAATTTAGTAATTTTATTTTTCACAAATAAATTTAACATTTTTTTTTCAAAATGTATATATTTTTTTTAAAACTTTTTTAACTAAATATCATTTTTATTATAAATTTCAAAAATATTTAAAATACAAATTTTGAATTTTTATTTTCAAAATCTCAAAAATTTTCTCATATTTTAATTTTTTCTCAAAAATTTCAAAATGTCGATTTTTTTCTTCAAAAGCATTATTTTGTTCTCAAAATTTTTCTTAAACATAGTTAAAATTTCTAAACGTTTCAATATTCTTTTTCATGTGATATTACAAATCATTTAAATATTACCTTTTAATTATATATATATATATAAATTTCCATTCATATGATATAAAAACTATATATATATATATATATATATATAATATATTATTATACACTTTTTTACATTATTATCGATGGTTTTCAGCCATCGAGAAAAAGATTTAGGAAAAACACTTTTAGCGACGAATATTTTTGTCGGTAAAAGTCTTACCACCAACATTTCCAAGACAGCGCGATTTTTTTTTTTTTGTTAAAATTCAAAACACCCTTTAGCGATGAAAATTTTCGTCACTAAAGGTGGCTTTTAGCGACGAAATTAATTTCATCGCTACAAGGAAACTTCTCGACGTTTTTATTTTTTTCAAAAATTTAAAACACCCTTTAACGAAGAAAATCTTCGTCGCTAAAAGCCACCTTTAGCTACAAAATTGTTTTCGTCACTAAAAGGAAACTTCTCGATACTTTATTTTTTTCAAAAATTAAAAACACCCTTTAGTGACGAACATTTTCGTCGCTAAAGGTGGCTTTTAACTACAAAATTATTTTCGTCGCTAAAAGGAAACTTCTTGATATTTTGTTTTTTTTCAAAAATTCGAAACACCCTTTAGCGACAAACTTTTGTCGCTAAAGGTGACTTTTAGCTTCAAAATTATTTTTGTCGCTAAAAGGAAACTTCCCTTCTTTTTTGTCTTTTCAAAAATTCAAAACACCCTTTAGTGACGAAAATTTTAGTCGCTAAAGGTGACTTTTAGCTAAAAAATTATTTTCGTCGCTAAAAGGAAACTTCCCTTCTTTTTTGTCTTTTCAAAAATTAAAAACACCGTTTAACGACGAAAATTTTCGTCAATAAAGGTGGCTTTTAGCTATGAAATTATTTTTGTCGCTAAAATGAAACTTCTCGATATTTTGTTCTTTTTCAAAGATTCAAAACACCCTTTAGCGATGAAACATTTCATCGCTAAAGGTGACTTTTAGCTATGTAATTATGTTCGTCACTAAAAGGAAACTTCCCTTCTTTTTTTTTCTTTTCAAAAAATAAAAACACCCTTTAGCAACGAAAAGTTTCATTGCTAAAGGTAGCCTTTATCTGTGAAATTATTTTCGTCGCTAAAAGGTAACTTCTCGATTTTTTATTTTTTTCAAAAATTCAAAACACCCTTTAGCAACGAAAATTTGCATCACCAAAAGCCACCTTTAGCTACAAAATTAATTTCGTCGCTAAAAGGAATCTTCTCGATTTTTCATTTTTTCAAAAATTCAAAACACCCTTTAGCGACGAACATTTTCATCGCTAAAAGCCACCTTTAGCAACGAAATTAATTCCGTGGCTAAGAAGAGACTTTTTATTTTTTCAAAAATTCAAAACACCCTTTAGCGACTTTAACAACAAAAATTTTCATCGCTAAAAGGAGACTTTTTGTGAGGCACGTATCCTAGACCGTACCGTTCTTGTTGAGGCATAAAAATAAGAGAAGAATTGGAGCAGGGAAAGATCAAGGCATTTAGGAAAAAGTTGGAAGAAAAGAACAAAGAAATAGTTCTGAGAACACTTTGCGAGGGTCCGCACAAAGCATATCGTTTGCGCGGGACCGCACAAAGTATATCGTTTGCGCGTGTCCGCGTAAAGCATGTAACAGTGGCACAGAAATGATTGCGAGTTAGTTTGTCCCACATTGCCCAAATTGGAGTTTTACACCTGCGAAATGCCTATAAATAGCCCGCTCTCTCTCTAAAAAGGGGTTCAAAGATTTCGGAGCGAAAGAAGAGTGAAGAAGAAGATCAAAGGTAGGAGCATTGGGCTCCTGCAGGTTGCGCGGACTAGCACAAACGATTGGGTTTGCGCGGGACAGCGCAATCGAACGCTTCACTTGATGCAGAATAAAGAATGGGCTATTATTTCTTGAAATGACTGAAGTTTTCAAGTTCTTCCTATTCAAGAAGAAAGGAAGAACCGTCGATAGGAATGCGTATTCCTCCTAAGACTCAGGAGATGATCGAAAATAGCGTCGGAATGCTGCCGAAATTTCTATCTCTCTGAAGATTGTTGATCGACGCATCAATTCCTCCTAAGTTCTAGGAGATGATTGAAAGCATTGCTGTTATGCTGTCGAAATTTATATTTGATTAAAGATAGTTTAAATTATCTATTTTAGAATCAAGGGACATTAGAGGATGTAAATGAACTTAGAATCAATAAAGTGTGATGATTGTTCTTATATTTTCTCTTGTTATGTCTGAATAAGATAATTTTCCCAAATCAAATACATTTGTTTTCTTGTCGAAACAGTTCTTTAAGCTTCTGTGGTCTTTTCAGTCGAATTCCAGCGACCCGCGACGTGTAAATAGCATTTGCACACATCCCTGAGTCATATCTCGTATTCCAGAGTTGGCTCAACTCGAGACTTGCACCCTAGCGAACACGCCGTCGCCGCGGTTTCGATGCCACGTCTCACGTATCGATGCGATACCCACGCTAGGAGTTGTAGGCTTGAGAATAAATCGAGGAAACACCGCGGGCAACATGTGCGCCGTTTTCAGGAAGATTCCTGATTGAGAGAATGAAATCTCTACCCATACCATCCTCTTTCTACCAAGTCAACCAAGACCTTACCTCTCCCATGCCTTTCATGCCAACAAGGCAATGCTACCCATACCCCATCTTATCTCATGCCTAAAAAGTCAATTAGCCCCATCCCTCACCCATACACTCCATGTCATCCATCCTTACAATTCCCATCACACTTTTATTTCTCTCTTCACCCCATTCAAGCAACTCCCAAGAGAGCCAACGTCCATGGCTTCCAAAGATATATATATATATATATATATATATATATATATATATATATATATATACACTTTTTTACATTATTATCGATGGTTTTCAGCCATCGAGAAAAAGATTTAGGAAAAACACTTTTAGCGACGAACATTTTTGTCGGTAAAAGTCTTACCACCAACATTTCCAAGACAGAGCGATTTTTTTTTTTGTTAAAATTCAAAACACCCTTTAGCGATGAAAATTTTCATCACTAAAGGTGGCTTTTAGCGAAGAAATTAATTTCGTCGCTACAAGGAAACTTCTCGACGTTTTTATTTTTTTCAAAAATTCAAAACACCTTTTAACGAAGAAAATCTTCGTCGCTAAAAGCCACCTTTAGCTACAAAATTGTTTTCGTCGCTAAAAGGAAACTTCTTGATATTTTATTTTTTTCAAAAATTAAAAACACCCTTTAGTGATGAACGTTTTCGTCGCTAAAGGTGGCTTTTAGCTACAAAATTATTTTCGTCGCTAAAAGGAAACTTCTTGATATTTTGTTTTTTTTCAAAAATTTAAAACACCCTTTAGCGACAAACTTTTGTCGCTAAAGTTGACTTTTAGCTTCAAAATTATTTTCGTCGCTAAAAGGAAACTTCCCTTCTTTTTTGTCTTCCCTTTAGTGACGAAAATTTTAGTCGCTAAAGGTGACTTTTAGCTAAAAAATTATTTTCGTCGCTAAAAGGAAACTTCCCTTCTTTTTTGTCTTTTCAAAAATTAAAAACACCGTTTAGCGACGAAAATTTTCGTCAATAAAGGTGGTTTTTAGCTATGAAATTATTTTCGTCGCTAAAATGAAACTTCTTGATATTTTGTTCTTTTTCAAAAATTCAAAACACCCTTTAGCGACGAAACATTTCATCGCTAAAGCTGACTTTTAGCTATGAAATTATGTTCGTCACTAAAAGGAAACTTCCCTTCTTCTTTTTTTTTTCTTTTTGAAAAATAAAAACACCCTATAGCAACGAAAAGTTTCATTGCTAAAGGTAGCCTTTATCTGTGAAATTATTTTCGTCGCTAAAAGGTAACTTCTCGATTTTTTATTTTTTTCAAAAATTCAAAACACCCTTTAGCGACGAAAATTTGCATCACTAAAAGCCACCTTTAGCTACGAAATTAATTTCGTCGCTAAAAGGAATCTTCTTGATTTTATATTTTTTCAAAAATTCAAAACACCCTTTAGTGACGAACATTTTCATCGTTAAAAGCCACCTTTAGCTACGAAATTAATTCCGTGGCTAAGAAGTGACTTTTTATTTTTTCAAAAATTCAAAACACCCTTTAGCGACTTTAACAACAAAAAATTTCATCGCTAAAAGGAGACTTTTTGTGAGGCACGTATCCTAGACCGTACCATTCTTGTTGAGGCATAAAAATAAGAGAAGAATTGGAGCAGGGAAAGATCAAGGCATTTAGGAAAAAGTTGGAAGAAAAGAAAAAAGAAATAGTTCTGAGAACACTTTGCGAGGGTCTGCACAAAGCATATCGTTTGCGCGGGACCGCACAAAGTATATCGTTTGCGTGTGTCCGCGCAAAGCATGTAACAGTGGCACAGAAATGATTGCGAGTTATTTCGTCCCACATCGCCCAAATTGGAGTTTTACACCTGCGAAATGGTTATAAATACCCCTCTCTCTCTCTAAAAAGGGGTTTGAAGATTTCAGAGTGAAAGAAGAGTGAAGAAGAAGATCAAAGGTAGGAGCATTGGGCTCCTGCAGGTTGCGTAGACCCGCGCAAACGATAGGGTTTGCGTGGGACCATGCAATCAAACTGCCCTGCAGTCTGTAACAGCAATGAGCTGTTATGCTGCTGAAATGACTGAAGTTTTCAAGTTCTTCCTATTCAACAAGAAAGGAAGAATCATCGATAGGAATGCGTATTCCTCCTAAGACTCAGGAGATGATAGAAAATAGCGTCGGAATGCTGCCGGAATTTCTATCTCTCTGAAGATTGTTGATCGACGCATCAATTCCTCCTAAGTTCTGGGAGATGATTGAAAGCATTGCCGTTATGTTGTCGAAATTTATATTTGATTAAAGATAGTTTAAATTATCTATTTTAGAATCAAGGGACATTAGAGGATGTAAATGAACTTAGAATCAATAAAGTGTGATGATTGTTCTTATATTTTCTCTTGTTATGTCTGAATAAGATAATTTCCCCAAATGAAATACATTTGTTTTCTTGTCGAAACAAAATGGCGACTCTGCTAGGGACAATTACTTTATCTTATTTAGTATTAACTTAGGGAAAGTTGTAAGACTTTTATCACTTTCTGGCGTCTCTTAGACGCCAAAATGGCAACTCTCAGTGGGAACATCCTCCCCTTCATCTCTAAGATAGTTTACTTAATCCCTCGCATACTAACTTCACGTATGTTTCATCATCGAAGGTACCCAAATTCAATCACATAACACTACTGATGGCTAACGTTGTGAGAAAAGTGAACTTCCGTTTCACCCCTACTGGGTTTGTAGTCGAATACGCGCCAAGCTGAACTCCCGAGCGTACGAATTCATGCACCACAAGCAGGCGCAAAGTGACTTAAGTAACAATGGGAGTCATTTCTGTCTCACCTCAACCATAGGAAAGTGACGGGAACTGGACTGTGGTCTTGTCTAAGAAGACAAAAGCAAAGAACTTAAAGAGCTTCAAGGCAAACTTATCTTTACCAAGAGCTGAGGGACCAATCACGCGCAGTATAGCAAGAAGAAAACCCGAACTCGCTCCTCCTGCGATATACCCCGAGTGAACAGTTCTGCAGTTCGTGTCGTGCGATTTTCCGGCTCTGGTCGCCCCAAGGACTAAATGGACAGAAGCACAGAAAGGTAAAACGCTGATGATAGGGTCACCGATGCCTGTATCACCCCAGACAAGTTCGCCCATAATTGTATTGCCCCGATCAATCGACAGCACAGGAAGTACGCAAAAGTCGAATGAGACTCCGATCTCTCCCCTCTTTATAAGCCCTGTTACGTCGACGTACTCTCATCTTACTCCAACAACAGCCTCAATAAACAGTAAAGGATCCACAGTGCACATGGCAGAGACGGGTCAAGAAAACAGGCCAACTACTGAAGAACGTGTTGACCAAATGGTAGAGGCGCAAAGAACGCTAATGGACGAATGCCGAAACCTTAGAGAAGCTCTGGCGACTCTGGCGCATAACGTAGCCCAGATAGCGGCTCCACCGATGATGGGAGTAATGAACGGACAGGAAAGTCAGCCCAAAAGTTCTTGTCCACAAGGGGCAGGATCGCGTGGATTCGTTCCAGCAACAAGGACTATAACGCAAGATAATATAAGACAGGTTGTTAAAGAAACGGTGAGAATAGAAAGAGAATGAGAAAATACTAGTCGCTTCAGATACCGAACACCCTATCCGAGAGAGGTAGAGGATGTTCCGTTTCTGGCAAATTTTAAGCATCCAGACTTCCAGAAGTTCAATGGGGAAGGATCACCAGAAGAACATCTAATGCATTTCATTACCAGTATGGGGAATTTTTCCACAATACCGCAGTATTGCCTAAGATTGTTTGGGTCATCGCTGACGCACAAAGCATTTCGGTGGTATTCCAGCATGACTCCTGGATCGGTATGGACTTAAGAGAAAATGCAAGATGCTTTCATGTCGAACTTCTTCTCGTCAGAGCGCGATGTTAGTATTACAGAATTAGCCTCCATACGACAGCGAGAAGGAGAACCGATTGAAAAGTTCATAGACAGATGGAAGACACTGGGGGCATCATGTAGACAACTGCCAGAAGAAAAGGAACAGGTCAAAATGTGTTTGAATTCTATGGAAACAGGGATTGCGTTCGGACTTACCAACGCCAATATCAGAACCTTTCATGATTTGGCCACCAAAGCTTATGCGTTGGAATTAATGACTCGCAAGGTGCCGACATTCCATCATGAGACCGTTAGGAGGGTACCCGGTAGGACGACTGTCAATACCGTCGATCGTGATAAGAAAAATCAAGATGTGAGGAGCTCAACAGACAAATGATTGGAAGGAAAAGAAAGCTAGAACCAGTCAAGGGATAGGTACAATGGAAAAAGGCTGAGAATGCTCGATTCTCATGAAGGGTTCAAATTCGATAAGGAAGACGTAGTTCCTATGATGCAGCAGTTGTTAAAAGTTGGCACCCTGGAGTTACCAGAGCCCAAATGCCCTGAAGATGTGATGAAGACCTGAGAAAGAAACTTTTGCCGTTATCATCGCTTAGTGGGACATCCAACGGAGAATTGCTATACATTAAAGTGCATCATACAGCGAATGATAAATAAAGGTGAAATAATAACTAGTGAAGGCAAAGGAAAGAGTATGAGGGCGACGGTAAACATGTTTACAGTCCAGGAAAAGGCCCGAGAAATAAAAGGGAAAGAAAATCGAAAGTCAATAAAGAATGCAGCAATGATTTCATTGTGATCAGGAAAGCAGGTAACGAGTCCGACGAAGCAAAAAGCAGGAATTACAAGGAAAGAAGTCACCGAAAGACAGAACGACAATGATGGAAATAAAAACGGGAACGGAGCGGCAAAAGTAGCTTATAACGTAGTTAGTCACTTGAAGGGCATACCAGCACGCCTAAGCTTCTATGATGCACTCAAGTTATCGGAAGAGTTTCGACAGAATTTGATCCAAGCACTGTCTGATCACAACATAAGAGAAGCTTTATTGACAGAAATGAAACATGAAAGACACAATGAATAGGCAGATTGTCTACCAGTAATCTCGTTCTCTGATGATGATTTGATTGGTGAAGTGGAACATAACAGGCCACTATGATAGAAGGGTATATTTGCGGGAAGAAGATAAAACGGATTATGATAGACAATGGGTCCATAGTAAATCTTTTGCCACTCCCATGATAAACAAATTAGGCTATCGATGTTCTGATTTGCGTCCCAATGGAATGATGATACAAGGGTTCAATCAAGATGGACAACGCGCGCTCAGTAAGATTACAGTGACATTGGAAGTAGGAGAATTAACTACTAGTGTTGTATGTCATGTTATAAATGCTGTGACAACATATAACCTTCTCTTGGGAAGGCCATGGATACATCAGTACAGTATCGTACCCTCTACTCTACACCAGTATTTCAAATACTGTAAAGACGGAATGCAGTGTAAGGTGATGGCTGATGCTAAACCATATACGGAAGCCGAGTCTTTCTTTGCAGATGCCAGCTATTATAAAGGGTTCTCCGAAGAGGTGGAAAATAATAATGAAAAGAAAATCTTAAAAGACGTCCGAGTAAACAATATTAGAGAAGAAAGAGTAGAATCTTCTGGGACTGCAGAAGTAAGAAAGTTCTACTTTGTACCCATGCGTCTGAGACAACCAGGGCAACCACCGTTAACATTGTTATCAACAGAACAGTTGAAAATCTTACAGTGCAATTATATGATGCCATTACCCAATATGAAAGATGCAAGTCATTTATAGCCGCTCCAGGAAGATTTCAAGTCAAGGTTAGTACTAAATACCCTGAGACAATAGAATTCCATGCCGTAGCAAAAGAAAAGGACGAGATCACAAGCAATGTATATCACGGAGAGTTGACACCACAAAATTTGAAAAAATACAGTGCAGTAAGCAAGAAAATCATGAGAAATATGGGTTTTGATTGTAACAAACCCACTGGACTGAATCATGGGAAAGGAATTCAAATCCCTCTCGGGGTTGATCAGGAAAAGAGGAGAAAATTCCAGGGGCTAGAAGCAGAGTCATCAGTGAATATGGTATCAGTAAATATGACTTTGGCCGCACAAATACCAGAACAAGACCCTAAGGTAGTCGAGTATCCTAAAACAGCTCCAAAATAAATAGAAGACGGGGGGCAACCGACAATAGATGGCTTACGGGAAATAAATTTGGGAACAGAAGAAGAGCCGAGGAATACATTCATCAGCGTCAGTCTTTCTGAACAGGAATTCGAGAAATATGGCCAACTTCTCAAAGAAAATAAAGACATCTTCGCCTGGACATATGAAGAGATGCCGGGACTGGAACCCTCCGTAGCAATGCATCGATTAAACATCTCCAAAGAAAAGAAACCAGTAAAGCAAGCATAAAGGCAATTCCACCCAGACCTGATTCCGTTAATCGAAGAGGAAGTAAACAAATTGATAAAGGTTGGGTTCATCAGTGAAATTAAGTATCCCAAGTGGATATCAAACATCATTCCTGTGAAGAAGAAAAATGGGCAGATCAGAGTATGTATTGACTTCAAAGATCTGAATGAAGCATGTCCAAAGGACGACTTCCCTCTCCCGATAACAGAGTTGTTGATCGATAGTACTACTCAGTATGCTATTATGTCCTTTATGGACGGTTATGCAGGTTATAATCAAATCAGGATGGCACCCAAAGATGAAGAGGCGACGACATTTAGAACACCGCTTGGAATTTATTGTTACAAAGTTATGCCTTTCGGTCTTAAAAATGTCAGGGCAACATATCAAAGGGTGATGAAAAATATCTTTCAAGATATGATGCATAAACATGTTGAATGCTACGTTGATGACTTGGTGGTCAGGTCAGGAGATCATTAAGAACACCATGAACATTTGGCAGCAGTCTTCCGTCGACTCAAAAAGAAACAATTAAAGATGAACCCAGCTAAATGTGCGTTCAGGGTATCTTCAGGCAAATTTCTCGGCTTCGTTGTACGGCATAGGGGCATCGAGATCGATCCAGAAAAAATTAAGGCTATTCAAAATATGCCGCCACCGACAACGCTAAAGGAATTGAAAAGTTTACAAGGAAAACTGGCGTACATTCGCCGTTTCATTTCAAACCTCGCAGGAAGGTGTCAGCCATTTTCTCGACTAATGAAGAACGACACAGAATTTGTATGGGACCACGCCTGCCAGAACGCATTTGATTCAATCAAGGAATTGCTGAAGCAGCCGCCGGTGTTAACAACTCCAGTGAGAGGTAAGCCGCTTATTTTATATACATCTGCAGCTGCAAATTCTTTGGGTCCTTTGTTGGCACAGGTAAATGAAGTCGGAAAGGAGACTGCTCTTTATTATTTAAGCCGAACATTGATAGGGGCATGATGCAATTATTCCTTGATCGAGAAAGAATGTTTGGCGTTGATATTCTGTAACACCCCGTGCTTTTGAGTACTCGGGTGTTACCGTGTAACCAAACATAGTATAAGTACCAACATAGCTTATGTTAACATTTACCTCTAATCTAACCTAAGTGTGGCCATCGGGAGTGATATCAACTCATAGATCAATTTCTATCCAACCGTTAATTTTAATAAATTGATAACTGAAGGTTAAGACCCATGTATCGTAGCCCGCATACAAATATAAAATGATCCTATCCTTCTAAATAAAACCCGATAGGGGCCGGTTGAATGAATAAATGACATTGATCGGAGTAAGACCCACGAAAATAACCTAGAAAAATAAAAATAAAAATAGTAATTATTATATATAGACCTAAATATAAATGAGTAATTTAGTTTTGAAGAACCTGTAAAACATCCCTAGAGGAGAGACCCATCATATTTAAATATAAGTAATTAGTGATTAAAAATGTAATAATAATTTTAATAATAACCAGGATATTAAAAACAAAGTAAAAATGATATTAAATATTATGAATATGTATTGGGCCATCTAACCTATAGTCTGGCCATTGATTTATTGATGGGTGTTTCCTAGGACCCTTTAAAGTCGAGTTTAGTCACCCTTGTTAGCAATCCAACCGTTAAACTTTTCAAAATGACCACTCGAATGTAGAAACGGTCCACCTGAGCCTTGGATCTGGCTCATCCTTTGGGGCGGGTCCTATCTTGGGCTAACAAAACAGATAGACGGAGTGGATTCATCAAATCATCACATCGACCCCACCTTTTAATTCACGTGTGTACACAAACCTGTGTACACTCGCCAAACATGGGATAAGGTACCTGGTCAAACGGAGTTTTGACCCGATAAAATAAGAAAATGGGAATTTCAGCCATTTTTTCCCGCTATTTGAAATTCAAACGAACCGGGATCGTCCATGTCCCAATATGGCCCATCATAACGAGTCATCTTCACGATCAGAGCCGTCCATCGTGATCTGTAGAGCCCAACGACTGTAACCACGTCGAATTTAAACGTAATGATGCACACGCACGTACACAAACATCTACCCAGTCTGCGATACCAATGCTGTAGCCAATTACAGAAATCCACGTCAACAAAATCCACATCAATGGCTCCTCGCTGGCGGATCCATTCGCCCTAGGCATTGGGAGCTCGTCCACACAGCAAGCCGAAGTCCACGTCACCCCTACCATTACCGGAAGTAGCTCCCTATGCAGCAAAAGGCGGAAAGAATATTTCCATTTTGGGATGGGCGCGATCTCGACCATTCCCTGGCTTCTAGAAGCTTCATCCAAGCAATCCGGAGCGTCCAGTCTAGGGCTGGCCAAAAATCTCGTAAGGAAGGATGAGATTTTGGCGAGTCACAGCCACATCTCGCACCACCTTCGTTTTAAGGCAACTATCACCAAAACCGTCCACACTCACCATTGAATGGACCCCACAAGCTTGATGGACCCCATCAAGACCTTGTGAATGTCTTAGATCAATGAAACACCCGTCCATTAGGAAAATTCCATTTCCAGCCAATCATCTTCCTAGGTTCGACTGTGAGACCCACTTTTTTGCTAATCGGACCCAATCACTGATCGGGTCCGTTCATCGTGTAGCCCACCACATTTAATGTCCATCTGGGACAATCAGATGGACTCATGCTCAAGATCAAAAGCATTGAGAGAACCTGGAGCCAAACTATTTCAGCTAACGTGGGTAATCTCTGCACTAACCTTGTGATTAGCAGTGGATGTCTCTAGAAAAGGAAATGGCTATAAAAACCCAACATTAGGGCATCTCTCAAGGAAAAATAAAAGAAAAGACAGAAAAAGGAAAGGAAATAGAGAGAGAGTCAGTGGTGGGGCTGGCCGCTGGTGCGAGTTGTATAACCAGTTGCAACCCGACTCAGCGGAGAAATCCGTCTGCTAAGGAGAAAATGGAGAGAGAGAGAGAGAGAAGTAAGATTGAGAGAGAGGATGAAGTTGTGAGAGAGATAGAAGAAAGGAGCGTGTGGGTAGTAGCTGCTGGGACCGGTTCCCAGTCGATGCTTGACTCGGCCCAATAAATCGAGTTCCGCTCGCCGTCCAGCTGCATCATCCACTGGTGCAACCGATCATTCCAAACCTCCTTTCAACATCTAAACAACCTCTTATCAGGTAAACCCATCTGTCTCTCCCCCAGCCTTTAACAGAGTCCACCACTGACCGTCTGATTGTACTGTCAGCTCAACTCGGTTGAGTGATAGATGACTCAGCACCATTCCATGACCAAAAAACCCAATCTGCCTTCATGGCAGTGGTTGGTTTCCCTAAAGCTGAGTCCGACGCTTCGAACTGAACTCTAGTTCATCGGGTGCTGTGAGATGAAGCACTGTTTGCACTAGAGAGGTTACTGAGTCAGCAACTCAGTACCGATTTTGACTCAAGGGATTTAACTCTGTTGGTCAGGGAAGCATCTCACCCTTTTCAGTCAAGAACCCTGTCACGGGCAACCCAGAATCACCCAGTTGGGGGCTAACTCGGCTGTGTTTCCCTTCTGAGTTGACTCTACACTCAATGAGGGATTAACTTGGCCAACTTTCCCTAACTGAGTTGAGTGACTCGAATATCAGAACCACATGAGGAGGATTTGGAAAGTGATAGATCTAATGGATCATTAATTTAACCTTGTAGATAGTAGATCTCTTAACAACTAACTCAACTGGTTATTAATTAGAAACCTTGACCAAGTCAACTCAGCCGTAACTCACTGGTGCCTTGATCAGTTATCTCGGCACAACCGACAACTGTTCTACCTTAAAAGACATCTCAAAACAAGAAGAACTCTCAATCAAGGTGAGGAGCATCCCTTATAGCTTCTTCCCTTTTACTGATTTCCATGTAGATTACATCTCTAATGTAGAGAACTTTTGAGGATTATTAATTCCTAGTTACCCTGATTTTCATGAAGAAATTGCTTTAATGTCACATTTCCTTATAATTATGTATGTGATGTATTACCTTATAAACTCCATGTTACATTTATAATCACTTGCCTATGAATATATCTTTGTTAGACATGTTAATAAAAGAAAGATTTCATACAAGAATTGCTGTGAATTGTGTAGTGAAACATTATCTTCCTAACTTTCTATATTCTCTAATCTCTAATTTAGTGACCCTATCTTGTGGATAGTTCATAAGATATGGCAAATATGAAGGTGTTTACATATAGTGTACAAAGGGATGATTGGGATTTCATCTTCCATCATTATTACTGTTGCTGTGAGATGAAATTCTTCTTGTTATCATTATATCATGAATATAACTCTAAAGTGCTAGACTTGAGCTTCACGAACTCTTACTCATTATACCTTGTGAGTAGTATGAAGAATGATTATGGGAAGAGTCCTTAAGGGACTTAGAAGGACTCTTAAATAATTCAAATGATGTGACCTCACTTAAAAATCTACATGACACGCAGTGAGCTCTCCCGTGAACGTATGAAAATTATGGAAGTCCATGTTGAACTCATAGTTGGATATCTCTTATTTGAAAGTTGAAAGTTATTCCTTTCTATCAAAGTAATGTATATAGTGTCATGGTGCATAACTTCCACGCATGACATATGAGCTTTTCCGAGTGTTCATCGTAAGTCATATCTTGTTGGGTTGTGCAAGGTTCTATAACCTAAGTCCAACCATCAGATCTGTGCACTTGTACACTTTGGGCCGCTCTTTCTTTACATGAGGCTTTTTTGAGATTTTATACCTCCTCGGGCATATCCTGAGTATTTTTCCAGGAGGTCGTCCTTGGGCGCACTTACCTTCATGGCCTTTTTCAGGTAGTTTATTACCTTGGGCGGTCTTTTATTTTGACAGCTGGATTGCATATCCAGATCTGTGACTTGAGCATACATTCATACACACATACATTCATTTATAATTTCATGATCAGTCTCCTGGTAGTTTGAATATGTTGTATATGTATTTGTGCTACCCTGTGAATTATATATGAATTGCTAATCTATTTTAGAATGATGTACTATGGTTGAATCTATGAGGGAAATCCTCACTGAGTTTTTACTCACCCCATCGTGCGGTTGCACCAAATAGATGCAGGAATGAGGACAGGTGAAGACCCCTATGACGGAATTCCAGGGACAGCTGAGGTGGAGTTTGGCAAAGGAGAGTTCTATGTGAATGTTGTTGAGCCATTGGGGCTCTAGGATTTACTTGCTTTGTATTTCAGATTTTGTGTCTTGTTAGAGTTGTAATAAAATATTTTCCCTGTCATGGGATTTCATTTTACTCCCACTTAAATGTATTAAACTTCCGCTTTTGTTACTCTTGATATCCTTAGTTTATGCAATGTTGCCTTACTCCATATTATGAGATTTGCCACTATTTAGATGTATGTTAGTTCACTTCATAAAGTAATACTCGGGTTCTCAATGAGGATTAGACTATCCTCGGGTTTCGAGAACCACGGTGTTACAAGTTGGTATCAGAGTGAGTCTAGACAAACTTGGCCTTTGGGAAATAAACTTATACAAACTTTTAATGTCTTAAGTTAAAATGTTGAAATTAGATACTGAAACTTAGGTGAATCTCTCCTAGACTTAGGGAACTTTTGAGGATGTAGAGACCTAAACTTAGGTCCCATTTCAAACTATCTAACCATTTGGATGTATGTGGAACTCCCTTAGAATTAGGAAAGTTGGAGAATGTAGATCTCCAAACTTAGGTTCCCTTGGGAATTGATAAGATAACAATTTGAAATTTACTTAGAAGTCCCTTAAAGTTAGGGAAAATTGTGAAAATAGAGATGCAGAATTTTAAACCCCTTTGAAAATTTTAGATTTAGTTATTTGAACTTAGAAATCAAATTTAGGTTCCCAGTACTGAATCCCCTAGACACATTAGGTTTTATAGATGTATACTCACCCATGTCAACGCCCTTATTTCAACTGCACTAAGTTGTAAACATCTTGTCCTTTAACTATCCGATATTTCTATCCATAATAACAGTATTGCTAGTCTGATAGCCATCTTATAAAACTTGACTTTCAATTCGAGTAGGTACACTAATTCCATGTTGCCATGAAATTTGAATCTTGTCATAACATCTTTCTTGAGCATCACAAACTGAAAATATCATTAATTGAATGTTACTAATCTCGGACTTATGAAACTGTAATTATTAAGCGTGAGCTGTTAATTTCATTTTAGTTGATGATTCATTTCGGTATGATTATTATTTTATATGATATCTAGAGTAGGGATCATTGTGGATGTTTTAGATTGCACATGACATGTTAACAATTTCTGAATACCTGTGTATCATTCACCACTGGAGGATCAAAGGTGTTTTCTTATCCACCTTGAAATATGCATTTGAATTCTGACTTTCCACTGTCCTTTGTGACATTGAGATGAAGCTTGCCGATTGAATACTATGATCATTGGATATTTTCATTACAACTGCCCAATAAATGTCCACCCCGTTTGGTTGTTTGAACTTAGAAATCAAACCTAGTTCCCCATAGAAAATTTTTAGGGAAGACATTTAAATTTAATTAGAGTTCCCTTAGAGTAAGGAAAAATTTTAAACATAGGGATGCAAATCGTAGGCCCCTTTGGAAATCTCAGGTTTAGTTATTTGAACTTAGAAATTAAATTTAAGTTCCCTTGAACTCATTAGGGTAGCCATTCAAACTTGATTGGAATTACTTAGGAAATTGTGAACATAGAAACATAAAACTTTAGGCCCCGTAGGAAAGTTCAAGTTTAGTTGTTTGAAAGTAGAAATTGAATTTAGATTCCCATTATATATTATTGTTTGAACTTAGAAACTAAACACTAGGGCCCCTTACAAAATTTATTAAAAATGCCATTTGGATTTGTGATAAATTCCATGGGAAGTCGAAACCTCGTTTTCCTTTAAAATTTTAGGATAAGTCATTTGAAATTGGGACAAGAACTTTGAACTCAATGTAAATTATTAGAATAGTTACCTAAAATTGGAAACTACCTAGGCACCAAAGGAAAACCAAATCCAACTATGATATATTTAAGGTTTGACAAAAATATTTCTTGAACTTGACTTTCCATAAAAATTTTGAAATCTAGAATTTGAACTTTTCCCATAACTTTCCTTATATGAAGTGACATTGTAAAAAATACTTAGTGAGTGAAACGAACCTGGGCATTTAAAATAAATAAATAAATAAATAAATAAAAATCCTTACCCACCGTATTGTATATTACATCAAACATAAACACTCCCTAAACTTAAGGGATCGTACTACAATTGTAATCTGAAATCCCTAATACGTCTCTCTCTAGTTAGAGACAATATTCCTCATGAATTCCAGCACTTAGAATTAACTAGAGGAGAAACGATAGATTGTTGGGTAAACTTTTAACCCCATAGTAAGCCTATTGGAACTACAATTGAGGAATAAGATAAAATTTTACAAAATTTGAATTCAAAGTCTTATGTAGAAATTTTAGTCCTAAATTTTTTCTAGAAGTTCATTAGGCAAATGGAGAGCGTAGCAAAGGCGGAGTAGTCTTTTAGATCCATGTTACATTAACTTTGAACACTTACTGTGAAGATAGAAAATTTCTTGATATTCCAAGTGTTTAGAATAATCGAGACCACAAAAATATGGAATTACATTTAAGCAAAGGATATGTAGTTTGATTCAAATTTTAATCCTAGTAAATTTCAATGATCTCAATGCCCTGATCAAGCAAAAGATCGAGAGTTACCAGGATTAGGAAATGATACAATAAGTCCTATGTTCTGCACAAGCGAAGGATTGAGGTATCGGGCTCAAACTCACTGCAACCATCCATTCGTGTTAGCTCGAACACTAAAGAAAAAAAAATTGTATTGTACCTTAGGGATAACCTTATCTCTTGTACCATAATAATTGGGATGCACTATCGAATCTCGTGGGCAAGATTCTTCTTTAAGGGGAGTAGATTGTAACAACCTCAATTTTGACTGTTAGTGGTATATGTTCGCACATACAAACAACCTTCGTTGGAAAATAATGAATGCTTGGAATCACTACAAATTATATTATAATTGTCCCTAATTCTTTTAGAAGCACTGAATCTCGAGGACGAGATTCTCTTTAAGGAGGGTAGATTGTAACACCCCGTGCTTTTGAGTACTCGGGTGTTACCGTGTAACCAAACATAGTATAAGTACCAACCTAGCTTATGTTAACATTTACCTCTAATCTAACCTAAGTGTGGCCATCGGGAGTGATATTAACTTATAGATCAATTTCTATCCAACCGTTAATTTTAATAAATCGATAACTGAAGGTTAAGACCCATGTATCGTGGCTCGCATACAAATATAAAATGATCCTATCCTTCTAAATAAAACCCGATAGGGGCCGGTTGAATGAATAAATGACATTGATCGGAGTAAGACCCACGAAAATAACCTAGAAAAATAAAAATAATAATAATTATTATTATATATAGACCTAAATATAAAGGAGTAATTTAGTTTTGAAGAACCTGTAAAACATCCCTAGAGGAGAGACCCATCATATTTAAATATAAGTAATTAGTGATTAAAAATGTAATAATAATTTTAATAATAACCAGGATATTAAAAACAAAGTAAAAATGATATTAAATATTATAAATATGTATTGGGCCATCTAACTTATAGTCTGGCCATTGATTTATTGATGGGTGTTTCCTAGGACCCTTTAAGGTCGAGTTTAGTCACCCTTGTTAGCAATCCAACCGTTAAACCTTTCAAAATGACCACTCGAATGTAGATACGGTCCACCTGAGCCTTGGATCTGGCTCATCCTTTGGGGCGGGTCCTATCTTGGGCTGACAAAACAGATGGACGGAGTGGATTCATCAAATCATCACATCGACCCCACCTTTTAATTTACGCGTGTACACAAACCTGTGTACACTCGCCAAACATGGGATAAGGTACCTGGTCAAACGGAGTTTTGACCCGATAAAAATAAGAAAATGGGAATTTCAGCCATTTTTTCCCGCTATTTGAAATTCAAATGAACCGGGATCGTCCATGTCCCAATATGGCCCGCCATAACGAGTCATCTTCACGATCGGAGCCGTCCATCGTGATCTGTAGAGCCTAACGACTGTAACCACATCGGATTTAAACGTAGTGATGCACGTGCACGTACACAAACATCTACCCAGTCTGTGATACCAACGCTATAGCCAATGGCGGAAATCCATGTCAACAAAATCCACATCAACGGCTCCTCGCTGGCGGATCCATTCGCCCTAGGCATTGGGAGCTCGTCCACACAGCAAGCCGAAGTCCACGTCACCCCTACCATTACCGGAAGTAGCTCCCTATGCAGCAAAAGGCGGAAAGAATATTTCCATTTTGGGATGGGCGCGATCTCGACCATTCCCTGGCTTCTAGAAGCTTCATCCAAGCAATCCGGAGCGTCCAGTCTAGGGCTGGCCGAAAATCTTGTAAGGAAGTATGAGATTTTGGCGAGTCACAGCCACATCTCGCACCACCTTCGTTTTAAGGCAACCATCACCAAAACCGTCCACACTCACCATTGAATGGACCCCACAAGCTTGATGGACCCCATCAAGACCTTGTGAATGTCTTAGATTAATGAAACACCCGTCCATTAGGAAAATGCCATTTTCAGCCAATCATCTTCCTAGATTCGGCTGTGAGACCCACTTTCTGCTAATTGGACCCAATCACTGATCGGGTCCGATCATCGTGCAACCCACCACATTTAATGTCCATTTGGGACAATCAGATGGACTCATGCTCAAGATCAAAAGCATTGAGAGAACCTGGAGCCAAACTATTTCAGCTAACGTGGGTAATCTCTACACTAACCTTGTGATTAGCAGTGGATGTCTCTAGAAAAGGAAATGGCTATAAATAGCCAACATTAGGGCGTCTCTCAAGGAAAAATAAAAGAAAAGACAAAAAAAGGAAAGGAAATAGAGAGAGAGAGTCAGTGGTGGGGCTGGCCGCTGGTGCGAGTTGCAACTCAGTGGAGAAATCCGTCTGCTAAGGAGAAAATGGAGAGAGAGATAAAGAAGTAAGATTGAGAGAGAGGATGAAGTTGTGAGAGAGATAGAAGAAAGGAGCGTGTGGGTAGTAACTGCTGGGACCGGTTCCCAGTCGCTGCTTGACTCGGCCCAATAAATCGAGTTCCGCTCGCCATCCAGCTGCATCATCCACTGGTGCAACCGATCATTCCAAACCTCCTTT
Organism: Magnolia changhungtana; assembly: GCA_030180095.1. Lineage (NCBI taxonomy): Eukaryota > Viridiplantae > Streptophyta > Magnoliopsida > Magnoliales > Magnoliaceae > Magnolia > Magnolia changhungtana. Next base: position 5,150,338 of record JASAUF010000554.1, read on the forward strand.
CAACATCCGAACAACCTCTTATCAGGTAAACCCATCTGTCTCTCCCCCAGTCTTTAACAGAGTCCACCACTGACCGTCCGATTGTACTGTCGGCTCAACTCGGTTGAGTGATAGATGACTCAGCACCATTCCATGACCAGAAAACCCAATCTGCCTTCATGGCAGTGGTTGGTTTCCCTGGAGCCGAGTTCGACGCTTCGAACTGAACTCTGGTTCATCAGGTGCTGTGAGATGAAGCACTGTTTGCACTAGAGAGGTTACTGAGTCAGCGACTCAGTACTGATTTCGACTCAAGGGATCTAACTCTATTGGTCAGGGAAGCATCTCACCCTTGTCAGTCAAGAACCATATCACGGGCAACCCAGAATCACCCAGTTGGGGGCTAACTCGGCTGTGTTTCCCTTCTGAGTCGACTCTACACTCAATGAGGGATTAACTTGGCCAACTTTCCCTAACTGAGTTGAGTGACTCGAATATCAGAACCACATGAGGAGGATTTGGAAAGTGATAGATCTAATGGATCATTAATTTAACCTTGTAGATAGTAGATCTCTTAACAACTAACTCAACTAGTTGTTAATTAGAAACCCTGACCAAGTCAACTCGGTCGTAACTCACTGGTGCCTTGATCAGTTATCTCGGCCCAACCGACAACTGTTCTACCTTAAAAGACATCTCAAAACAAGAAGAACTCTCAATCAAGGTGAGGAGCATCCCTTATAGCTTCTTCCCTTTTACTGATTTCCATGTAGATTACATCTCTAATGTAGAGAACTTTTGAGGATTATTAATTCCTAGTTACCCTGATTTTCATGAAGAAATTGCTTTAATGTCACATTTCCTTATAATTATGTATGTGATGTATTACCTTATAAACTCTATGTTACATTTATAATCACTTGCCTATGAATATATCTTTGTTAGAAATGTTAATAAAAGAAAGATTTCATACAAGAATTGCTGTGAATTGTGTAGTGAAACATTATCTTCCTAACTTTCTATATTCTCTAATCTCTAATTTAGTGACCCTATCTTGTGGATAGTTCATAAGATATGGCAAATATGAAGGTGTTTACATATAGTGTACAAAGGGATGATTGGGATTTCATCTTCCATCATTATTACTGTTGCCGTGAGACGAAATTCTTCTTGTTATCATTATATCATGAATATAACTCTAAAGTGCTAGACTTGAGCTTCACGAACTCTTACTCATTATACCTTGTGAGTAGTATGAAGAATGATTATGGGAAGAGTCCTTAAGGGACTTAGAAGGACTCTTAAATAATTCAAATGATGTGACCTCACTTAAAAATCTACATAACACTTAGTGAGCTCTCCCGTGAATGTATGGAAATTATGGAAGTCCATGTTGAACTCATAGTTGGATATCTCTTATTTGAAAGTTGAAATTTATTCCTTTCTATCAAAGTAATGTATATAGTGTCATGGTGCATAACTTCCACACATGACATATGAGCTTGTCCGAGTGTTCATCGTAAGTCACATCTTGTTGGGTTGTGCAAGGTTCTATAACCTAAGTCCAACCTTCAGATCTGTGCACTTGTACACTTTGGGCCGCTCTTTCTTTACATGAGTCTTTTCCGGGATTTTATACCTCCTCGGGCATACCCTGAGTATTTATCCAGGAGGTCGTCCTTGGGTGCACTTACCTTCATGGCCTTTTCCAGGTAGTTTATTACCTCGGTCGGTCTTTTATTTTGACAGCTGGATTGCATATCCAGATCTGTGACTTGAGCATACATTCAAACACACATACATTCATTTATAATTTCATGATCAGTCTCCTGGTAGTTTGAATATGTTGTATATGTATTTGTGCTACCCTGTGAATTATATATGAATTGCTAATCTATTTTAGAATGATGTATTATTGTTGAATCTATGAGGGAAATCCTCACTGAGTTTTCACTCACCCTATCGTGCGGTTGCACCAAATAGATACAGGAATGAGGACAGGTGAAGACCCCTATGACGGAATTCCAGGGACAGCTGAGGTGGAGTTTGGCAAAGGAGAGTTCTATGTGAATGTTGTTGAGCCATTGGGGCTCTAGGATTTACTTGCTTTGTATTTCAGATTTTGTGTCTTGTTGGAGTTGTAATAAAATATTTTCCTTGTCATGGGATTTCATTTTACTCCCACTTAAATGTATTAAACTTCCGCTTTTGTTACTCTTGATATCCTTAGTTTATGCAATGTTGCCTTACTCCATATTATGAGATTTGCCGCTATTTAGATGTATGTTAGTCCACTTCAAAAAGTAATACTCGGGTTCTCAATGAGGATTAGACTATCCTCGGGTTTCGAGAACCAGGGTGTTACATATTCGCTGTACAAAAGTTAAGACATTATTATCTCTCCCACGATATAACTTTGATCTCAAGAGCATATCCGATAAAATTCTCGATGACCAGGCCAATGTTGTTGGGAAGATTAGCCAAATAGATGTTATTGTTATCAGAATATACTATTTCGTATAGGCCGGCGAAAGCAGTAAAAGGGTAGGCCATTGCAGATTTCCTCGCAGCACATCCTGTGGCAGAAAGTGTAGAAATTAGTGATGACTTCTCGGACGAGCAGGTTATGTTGGCCGAATCCCAGAGCCCATGGCAAATGTATTTTGATGTTGCTGCTCGAACATCGGGAGCGGGGGCAGGAGTGATATTCATTACTCCTTAAGAATTCGAAGTAAGGAAGCAAGAACTCTTGCCTTATTGTCGGAAGGCACAATAGTTGCTTGAACAGCTTTATCACGTGGAAATCAAACATATACCACGGTTTGAGAATGCAAAAGCGGATGCTTTAGCCAGTCTGGCAGCGGCTCTGTCCTGCACAAATCGAAGTCCTCTCCAGGTAACTATAGAAGAAAGAAGATTCCTGCCATCCGCAGAGGTTATCGAAGAAATCGTTGAAATGTTTCCTATATCCTGTCTGGAAGTAACGACAGATGATTGGCGTCAGCCTTTTGTCGATTATCTCAAATATAACATCCTGCCAGAAGATAATGCGCAAAGACAGCAGATTAAGCAGCGATCGAGCAAATTTGTCATATGCAGCGAAGTATTGTATAGAAAATCTTATAATGGAACGCTGTTACGGTGCTTAGACAAGCAAGAAGCAAACCAAATGCTGCGGGAAGCACATTCAGGTGAATGTGGAGCACATCAAGCCGACCGAAATTTATGCCATAGAGTGCATCGAATGGGTTATTACTGGCCTACCATGTTCAAAGATGAGATAGAATATGCGAAGTGGTGTCATGAATGTTAAATACATGGGGATATGATACATGTCCCCCGGGAAGACTTACATCAGTTTGTTGCTTCTTGACCTTTCTTAGCTTGGGGACTCGACATGATTGGCCCTATAAATCCACCTTCGTCTAAAGGAAAACACTATATTTTGGCAGCGACAGACTATTTCTCCAAGTGGACCGAAGTAGTCGCTTTGCGCAATGTTAAAGAAAAGGATGTGGTCAATTTTATCCGACATGCCATAATATACCATCATGGTATTCTGAAAAAGATCGTCTCTGATAATGGCACCCCTTCTAAAAATAGAGGCATGAAAAAGTTGTGTCAGAAGTTCAGCATCCGATATTCATTTTCAACGCCTTACTATCCCTCGGCCAATGGATTAGCAGAGGCATTTAACAAAACGATCGTCAAAATAATAAAGAAAACGGTGACGGACAATAAGCGTGATTGGGATGAAAAGTTACAGGAAGCATTATGGGCTTACAGAACTACCCATCGTACAACAATAGGGGCGACACCGTATTCATTAATCTATGGCATGGAGGCAGTCACCCAATCAAAATACAGGTGGCATCACTCAGAGTGGCGGTACATCAGTCTGTAACAGATGATGAAAATGTAAAAATAAGGCTGAAAGAATTAGATTTGCTCGATGAGAAACATCTAAACTCAAATGCAATGTTGCTGATCATATCGAGCCGAGGATATCATTTTGCCTTTGATAAGCAAGTTAAATACCGCTCTTTCAAAAAAGGGAATATGGTGCTAATGCTGAAAAGACCTATAATGGTCACCCGCCAGACAGGGGGCAAGTTCGAGCCTAAATGGGACGGTCCATATGTGTTAAAAGAAGTAACTCCAATGGGGCATACAGAGTCGCAAATCAAGATGGGCAGGGTATCCGTATACCTGTCAACGCTCGCTTCATCAAAAGATACTACCCCTGAAGAGAGACATGCTGATTTTGATCCAGAATATTATTGGCATAATGATTTTGTATCAAAAGGGGGCAAGGAGGAATAAGATCATGTCTATATGTCAACAAAAGAAGCTATGAAGAAGAAATTCATGAGCATGTCAACTATGTTAGCAAGCATTAATTCTGAAAAAAATAAAAAGAGTGATCATCATCATCACCAAATATGTTTGACAAAGTCAATATCATCTTGAAGATTCTCTTGAAGATATGGATAAGATTGATATATTGCCTTACAAGGCACGGATCCTCTTGAAGATATTATCAAAAACAAAGACATAATAATCTCGGTCAGAAACGTCTATTATGCTGGCAATGATAATCATCACAATTATTAGTGCCTTACAAGGCAAGGCTTGGATCTTCTTAAAGATATTATCAAAAGCAAGGACATATCAATCTCAGTCAAAGAGGCAGTCTAGCCAAGCCAAATCCTAAAAGAGCCAAATCAAAAGGATTAAGCTCTAAGAAAGAGCTAAAAGCTCTAAAAAGATCAAATTCTCAAAGGATCAAGCTCTCAAAGGATCAAGCTCTAAAAGGGCCAGCCAACTACACATAAGACCTATTAAGATTGCCATTCGGGCAGCGGTGAGGAGTCAGTGGCCCTAAAAAGCCCGCGAAGACCATCGTGCGCACCCATGCGAGCAGCTGACGAAGTCAAAGATTCAGAGCCTAAAAGGCTAAAAATCTGCGATGACTAGACACCGTAACTTCCATGCCATCTGTATAGCTTTCCGACAGTGCTACGGGGAATAGATGAAAGTGCCCTCCGGTGAATGGGCTAGACCTTGCAGACGAAGAAAACAAGGGCCGCAGTGTGAGCTTTTAGGCCAACCATGCGTAAGACCCTCCAGATCTACGGTTTGATTTCAGTAGTAACTTGTGAGGAAGGGCTTAAACCTACTTATTGATGAACTGGTGACCCTAGATTTGGTACCCAAAGGTAGCCTTGCGAGCCTTGCGAACTCTAGAGAGTTATTGTGGCCAACCTGTGCATAAAACCAATAGTTCACCGCCCAGTAGCATCACTGGGCTCCTCTGATGGACCGTGGCCTGTGAACTCAAGGCAGTGAAAAGTCCAAGAGAACTCTAGAGAGTTACAGAGACCATCACATAAGACCAACAAGTGCTCCACTACTCAAGAGCTTAAATTGTGTGTGCACGCGCTCCACTACTCATGAGCTTAAACTGTGTGTGGCTAATTAAATTGAAACTTAGCACCGCCAATTTAATACTCACATAGAGAATCCCGCACTAACAAAGCATAAAAGGCTTGAAAATTATAATTAATGATATGATGAAATTACTGTATGAAAATAGGGTTGCCATAATATGATGTGATAAATGCCAGCATAAATGTCATCAATATGCGATGTGGTAAATGCCATCATAAATATCTCAAAATGCTATCATAAAAGCATATGTTAAGTCGAATAAATTATCCGTTCAAAAGCATGTAAACAAAGATTACATGTTCAAAAATCACATGTTTAAAGTTCTTCCGTAACCCCTACTGCCTCTATATATTTGCGCAAATCCTCTTTTAATTGTGCCTGAGCTGCATCATGCTTGGATTTTTCTTCAAGAATAAGTTTCGCCTGATCAGGAACACCAGCTAGCTTGCTCTCCAAAGATGCGATCATTTCTCTACCTTGGAGTAGTGCAGATTTTTCGATATCAATGGATTGAACATTTGCCCGCATCCTTTCTTCAACATCCTGAATGGCTAATTCTTGCTCATGATTCCTCTTCTTTAGTTGACAGATTTCTTCTTTCAGGGCTGCGATGCAATCTTGGATAGTCACTCTCTCATCAGTATGAATCTTTAATTGATCTTGAAGAATCAAATATTCTTGCTCAAGTTTGGAGATAAATGAAGCCTTCAGAGAAGCTTCTTCTTGAGATACAGCCAGCTGCTTCCCATATTCTAAAATCTCAGGGGCTATTATAGCATTTTCTACCGACATCAATGAGATTACTGAATCGCGGAATTTAAGGAGCGAATCGCGCAAAGGAGATATGTTAATTCTAGCCATCCTGGCAGAACTCTCCAAAATTTCCAGAGCAACGTCCAAGTCCAACCATTGATCAGATATGGGCTATCGTCAACAAAGAGTGTTTCACCATAAGCATCTTGTGGACAAGGACTTTTGCAAAAGACGATAGTTCAGATGTAGTGGCCACAGAATCGGAACTAGCCGCACTACTGCAAGAAGGGGTTCCTATAGCAAAAGAAGAAAGGCATTCAGATATATTATGAGATATGCGGTTCTAAGTAAAATAACTAGTGCATATATATACCTGTAGCTGGAATGCGATTAACAGAAGGAGAAGCTCCCTGAGTTACGGAAGGGTCGAGTCCCACCATATCAGCAAAAGATGGTGCTCTAGCCTCCGTACTTGAATCTCTGGTAGTTGGAGTTGGCAAGTCAGTGGTCTTTGTTGGAAATATAATTTCACGAGCTACCACTTTCTGTACCACCAACGGAACTACAGGAGCTCTTGGTGAAGTTACTACAGGAGGATTCACTGAAGAAATCGCGCCTATCTCAATGACCTGAGCACCTAAAAAAGGGAGACATGATAATTCTAAATAAATAATTGCTGTTAAATATGTAGATAAATATACGCATATGAAAGTTAAATCTCCTTTACCTGGTGAATATCCGTATTCGCCATAATCTTAATGCTCCTCCTCATCTTCCTCAGTTGTAGGAGATTTAACAGGAATATTAATGCCAGGAAGAGCTTTAGAGGTTGCAGGAAGAGGTTCCATTTCAACGCCTTCTGTAATTGCTTCCTCTTCTCCGCCAATATCGACTTCGCCTTCTTCAAAATCGTCATCTTTATCCTCACGGCTTTCACTGTCCTCATCGTCTTCATACTGCGAAGAGGCAGTAGTCTCTGATGATGAGGCTGAACTCTCATCTCCCAAAATCTCTTCGTTGACTTCTTCAATGACAACTTGCTTTCCTTTACAAGAAGCAGCCCGATTGCTCTCTGGTGCGGACTCTTTGATTGTAGGGGAGGCGGATGCTTGTCTGGTCCCCTCTAAAAGAATAGGAGATGATGCCTGTAAACGCGTTCTTGATCTAGTCATCGGGGAAGATGAACTAGGACAAAGGGGTTGTGAAGGAGGTATAGGAGCATTATAAGCTGGTTCTTCTTGAACCGCTGCAGTCTTTGCAAGAACTGGGGAAGATGCACCTTCAGCATCGTCTGCAGCCTGATCTGTAAAGTCCCGACGAGATTGCTCAAATTCTCTTAAAACCCCATAAGCAAGCTAATCATCCAAAGTGTTAATAGGTTTTATTTCGCAGATGGGATCTTCTAATGATATCTTGCTGCAAATTTCTCCACGATGAGATGCATGGCTCTTTTCTAGGACATAGCCAACTTCGCTTTCTAGTTGTCTGCCTTTCAGCCTAGGCTCGTGGGGAAAGATAGAAGAATCCATAGGCAAGCACTTAATGTCCAAATATGATTGATGGTCCCACCATCGCATCCAGCCGTATGATGTGCGGACTACGCGATTACAGCCTGGAATTATGAAGGAAGATCCAATGCAGCCGTTCAGTAGCTGCTTCCATATCATGGCCCAGTTGAGAGGGCCTGTTCCATAACAACGCATTTTCTGAGTAACTAGCCCGCAGTCTTTTGGTACAGTTTGGTCGTAACTGAATTGATGAGCGAAATGACTGGGGTAATAAGGTTCCCTCTAGAACTCTGTCCCTTTCCGGAGGGTAGACTGCAAGAACGGATGGAAAAGAAGAAAGCTCTTTCCGTTGCAATAAGTGTTTCTTGGTCCACCATGTCCGTATCCTCGGTGTGACGATGAAGGCGGAATTGAAAGAAGTTTATTTGGTCATCATCCCGAATTTTATTTGCAACCTAGTCATATGCTCTTTTGGCTATCGCTCTTTGTTGAAAGAACCAGAGTGGAAGATGAGAAGGATGAACGTATGCTTGTTCTGGGGCTTCGAAAGTCCAAGGATAGTAGACCCTTAGCCACCCTGTGATATAATGCCAAGAGGTATGTGCAGACGAGGCTTCGAGAATAGGATCTTTCACGTGGGTGGCTACCTCTCCGAGGGCTCTATAAATAGAGCATAACATTGGGGGAGTAAGGGAGTATCTGTGGCCTTCCGCCAAAGTACCAGCTACAGCGAAGACGGTGAGACGAACAACATCTGCCCATTTAGAGCTGGGCAGTACGACTAAGCTCAGCCAATAGGCCAAGAAAGTTGCAAGCTCTCTGAAGGAGCTATACTCCGGTCTCTCCTTCATTGCGTCTCGGAACTTTGTTAGCTCCTTGGAGTGACAATCACGAAATCTTCAAAGGAAAAAAGGGTGAGTGTGCAGAAATCTCTAGACAACAAGGATATAAAGAGAAAAGTCGATTTTCGGACTGATAAATACCTGAGGCCTTTGGAGAAATGTGCCAGCCATTGCAAAGGGGGGATCTTATGAAAATTGGGAAATTTACTCATCTACTTGAACAGTTCGATGGTGGTTTCAGAAATAGAAGGTCTGCGATCGGGAGAGGATACAAAGGCCAGCTCCCTATTGGTTGGAATAAATTCATCGTAGAATTTACCTGTTATAGGGAGACCAGCTATGCGGTGAAGATCCCAAGGTGTTATACTCATCTCACCATAGGGTAAGTGGAAGGAGTTGGTTGTGGGCGACCAGTATTCGAGGAAGCCTTTCAGTACAGTAGATTGCTTATAGAAGTACTTGGAAGTCACTTCTATAGCACCGTAAAGGCCGATTTTCGCAAGTGTGCTTGTGTGCTTTAGTAAAATAGCTTTCGCCCAATCAGAATAAAAACGTCGAGCAGTTAATAGGCCTCTGATGCGAAACTCTTCTTGTCCCTAGAGTTGTCCCCGATCTCGGAAATGCTGCTGGACTGTCTCATAAAAATGTGAAGGAAAGAGGTCGTGAGGGCTGTGGAAAGGAACTAAGAAGATCATGGGATGAATTTCTCCAATCTTTTGTCGCGGCTTCTGCATTTATATTACTCCCTCAAGGATCCGGAGTTCTCTTGTGGCCCACGATTTAGTATACATCAATCTTTCACCGTGAACGTAATCCTTGGGTTCACAGTCGAGCATAGACTGATGGCGGTAGACATTGATGGGAATTATTGTCATGCCTTCTGCATGAGGGCTGTTGAACTTCATAACGCCTTTAATAACTCGTACTGAATCCCATGAGTTCTGAAGTCTCTTCTTCTTATATTCATTGATCTTCTCTGCCAACTCTTTCGCCTTATTCCGGCGAATCTTCTTTCAACGGGAGGCCGGGGGAGTGTCTTCACGAAAAGGTGGTCTTTCACTATCAGTACGAATGTGAACAGTAGTTTTTAACCATTCGTCCCAGTCGTACTCTCTGCCATGCTTCGGAGGACACTTGATATCTCCTAATGATATTGATCTATGAATGGGGGATGGCAGAGATTTGATGCGGTCAGAGAAGTCAAAGGTGGTAAGAACTGGCTCTTTAAAATAAGCAGGAGTGCTGGAGGTAGTCTTTGTTCGTTTAGCAGGCGATTGATTGGGAGAAGGTTGGTCAGAAAGAGGAGTCACAGGATGGGCTATTTGCTTAATACGGGCCATAGTGAAGTAAGGAGTTAAGAAAAAGTAGATAAGTGTCAGAATGAAAATAGAAGAAAGGTGAAAATGGCCAAGTGTTGGAAGGTTCAAAGGATGAAAAATCAACTAAGTACGGGACGCTTTGCATGGGTCCGCGCAAAGCATATAGGTTGCGCGGTACGTGGAGGACTACGGAGGAACATGCGCAAACAGCAAAGGTTTGCGCAGGACCACACAAAGGTTATCATTTGCGCGGAGGAGAATCGCAGCAGCAGAGTTTCGCCAGTGCACAGAGGGTTTGTACAAATGACGAAGTAGCTGGGCAATTTATAGGGCTCATGAACGAGTACAGTACTCGGGTTGGCTTTGCGCGAGACCGCGTAAACCCTAAAGGAGGGAATTGTTTGATCCTTTTCTTTGATTTTCTGAAAAATAAAGAACGGATCAAGGGGGCATCTGTTGAGGAATAAAAATAAGAGAAGAATTGGAGCAGGGAAAGATCAAGGCATTTAGGAAAAAGTTGGAAGAAAGGAACAAAGAAATAGTTCTGAGACCACTTTGCGTTGGTCCGCACAAAGCATATCGTTTGCACGGGACCGCACAAAGTATATTGTTTGCGCGTGTCCGCGCAAAGCATGTAACAGTGGCACATAAATGATTGGGAGTTATTTTGTCCCACATCACCCAAATTGGAGTTTTACACCTGCGAAATGCCTATAAATACCCCGCTCTCTCTCTAAAAAGGGGTTCAATGATTTTGGAGCGAAAGAAGAGTGAAGAAGAAGATTGAAGGTAGGAGCATTGGGCTCCTACAGGTTGCGCCGGACCGTGCAATCAGACTGCCCTGCAGTCTGTAACAGCAATGGGCTGTTATGCTGCTGAAATGACTGAAGTTTTCAAGTTCTTCCTATTCAACAAGAAAGGAAGAATCGTCGATAGGAATGCGTATTCCTCCTAAGACTCAGGAGATGATCGAAAATAGCATCGGAATGCTGCCGAAATTTCTATCTCTCTGAAGATTGTTGATCGACGCATCAATTCCTCCTAAGTTCTAGGAGATGATTGAAAGCATTGCTGTTATGCTGTCGAAATTTATATTTGATTAAAGATAGTTTAAATTATCTATTTTAGAATCAAGGGACATTAGAGGATGTAAATGAACTTAGAATCAATAAAGTGTGATGATTGTTCTTATATTTTCTCTTGTTATGTCTGAATAAGATAATTTCCCTAAATCAAATACATTTGTTTTCTTGTCGAAACAGTTCTTTAAGCTTCTGTGGTCTTTCCAGTCGAATTCCGGCGACCCGCAATGCGTAAATAGCATTTGCACACATCCCTAAGTCATATCTCGTATTCCAGAGTCAGCTCAACCCGGGACTTGCGCCCTAGCGACCACGCCATCACCGCGGTTCCGATGCCACGTCTCACGTATCGATGCGATACCCACGCTAGGAGTTGTAGGCTTGAGAATAAATTAAGGAAACACCGCGGGCAACATGTGCGCCGTTTTCAGGAAGATTCCTGGTTGAGAGAATGAAATCTCTACCTAACCATCCTCTTTTTACCAAGTCAACTAAGACCTTACCTCTCCTATGCCTTTCATGCTAACAAGGCAATGCTACTCATACCCCATCTTATCTCATGCCCAAAAAGTCAATTAGCCCCATCCCTCACCCATACACTCCATGTCATCCATCCTTACAATTCCCATCACACTTTCATTTCTCTCTTCACCCCATTCAAGCAACTCCCAAGAGAGCCAACGTCCATGGCTTCCAAAGATATTAAAGAGCCATGTGTGGCCCACCTTTTACCTCTCTCATCTCCCGTCTCCACCTTTCAAATTTCATAATCCACCCTTAAAGAAGGAGCTTAGGAGCTAAGGAGTTCAAGGAGCTAAAGAAGAAACCGATCGGTGGGTGATCCACCGTTGATTCTTAATTTTTAGGGCCACTTGTAGGTGGGACCCATTTTGATGTATGTGTTGCAACCATGAGGGGCCCATAGTGGCGGGGTCCCTCCATCACCGTCTCTCTCTCTCTCTATCTCTCTTGTATGGATGATAGTGTGGTTGTGTGTGTGGCCCACCATGAAGTGTATATTATCCATGTCATTCACCTTCATGGGACCCACCTGACGGATGTGTTGGATCTACATCATCCAGCCCGTTACCTGGCCTGGACGGAAGGAAAACACAAATGTCATATTGACCCAAATCAAGTGGGCCACGTCCATGTGGGACCCACCTTGATGAGGTAAATCCACACTGTCCGTCAGTGGAGGTGGCTAACAGTGCAGTGTTAAGTGACAGTGGGGTTTAGCCTATAGTGAAGTGAGAACTGGCGGTGGAGTGTACCACCCAGCCACCCCTTCTTTTCCTTTCTTTTATATATAACAAAATAAAATATATATTATATATATTATATCATCTGGTGGGCCACATACATGTGGGACCCACCATGGTGGCTGTGTTATATCCATGTTGTCCAGCGTCTCTGGACGCTGGACGGGTGTAGCTAACATGGAGTGCGTGTACTGACATGGGTGTGTACTTGCAAGCTAATAAAAAAAAGAGAGCTTTTGGGTTAGGCTACTTAGGTAGGCCCTACCTTGATGTAAAAAAAAAAATCAAATCCACACCATCCATTTCATTTCTCAGCCCACTTTAGGCGTTGAGCCGAAAGGTGAACCCAATTAGATGTTCTGGAGGACCATAGCATAGCAAATGGTGATTTTTACCGTTGAAACCCACCCTAATGGTTTTATACACTAAAATACTTTGAATATTAGGCTTGTTTGTCCCGTCTCGGACCATGGAATACAATGGGTGGTGTGGATCTGCCTGATGTGGACCCTACATGTTAAAAAAAACCACACAAAAATCTAGTTTTTAAAAAAAAAAGAGGCAGCAGCGACTGCTACTGCCACTGACACCAGAGGACGCAGCAGCATCCTACTACTGCGCGTGGCAGGTGGGGATCAGGGATGTGGGTCCCATACATGAGCCCCACCATGATGTGTGTTGTATATCCACATCGTCCATTTTGTAGGCCCCCTCAGGGCAGTGGGCCACCCCAAGAATCAGCTGTATACGTGGCTCAGGTGGCCCACATCATAAGAAATAATGGTGATTGAATGGCTGCCACTGAAACCCGTTTTGGGTTCACAAAAGCTTTGGATCAATGTGAAATTTGTTTTTCCTATTCATCTAAGACCGTGTGACCTTATCAATGGTTGGATGATAAATAACTATTATGGTGGTCCCACGTGGGACCCACCAATGATGTATGTGTTCATTCACATCGTCCACAGTGGACGGTGGAACCCATTGTGAATCTCACCACACCGTCCAGTGGTGGATGGTGGGACCCACCATGATGCATGTGTTGCATCCAAACGGTCCAACCATTTGGCCAACTTTTCTTACAAGCTTGAGACTCAAAATAAGACAGATTTAGGGTCAGGTGGGCCACCTTATAGAAAACAATGGGTTTGAATGTCCACCATTAAAACCCCTTTCAGGTCAGTGTGACCTTATGATCAGATTGGGTGGTAAATAAATGTTATCGTGGGCCTTGGGAATTTTAATGGTGGAAATCATTAACACCACTTATCTTTGGTGTGGCCCATTTGATATACATATGGCCCATGTGATGTGGCCCACTTACCATATTGAGGCCCATCTTGATTCATTTGTGGCCATCCATTGAGGCCCATCTTGATTCATTTGTGGCCATCCATTGAGGCCCACCTTGGTATATATATATATATGGCCCATATGATTAGGCCCATCTTGATGTAGTTATGGCCCATCCACTGAGGCCCACTTTGATATAGATGAGACCCATGGTAAGAGGCCCATTTGACATATTGGAGGCTCATGGGTCGAGGCCCAATGGGATGTACATAAGGCCCATTGCAATGTATGATTTCACCATGGTTTATGTAATGATGTTCGTGGCAGGTCGTGCCTTGGGAGCAATGATGGTTTGATGCCCACATTGTAAGGATGATGTTGGTTAAATGTCCGCATTGTCACTCTCCCTAGGGCCCATTGATAGGCCCATATTTGTAGTGTGTAGGCCGTCTAGGCCCATTGATGCAAGGCCCATGGTGATATGTGTTAAGCCCATGACGCATGGCCCATTTGATGTGTCTGAGGCTCAGATAAATGGCCCATTTGATGCATATGAGACCCATGTGTAGGGCCCACCTGTGATATATATTAGGCCCATGTGTAGGGCCCACTTATTGTGTATTTGGGACCAATGGGTCGAGGCCCATTATGATGTATTTGGGGCCCATGGGTTGAGACCCATTGAGATATATTGGAGGCCTAGGTATGAGGCCCACTTGATTGTGTTAGGCCCATGTGTAGGGCCCACCTATTGTGTTTGAAGCCCACATGTTGTGGCCCATTGTAATATATTCGGGGCCCATTGGACGTGGCCCATCCGATGTATTCGAGGTCTATGTGATGCAGCCCATAGTGATGTGTATCAGGCCCTTTGTAATGCCCTGAAAATCGGGGGTCGAGTATGAACTCAACTCCCGAGTTCCAACGCATCACTTATGCAACATACACAATGATGGTTAAATGTTGTCTGAGTTAAAGCAATAAACATGAATGAGATTATACCAAAACAGCAAATCATACTCCAGTTCAATTGTATAAAGGCAAGCGGAAGACTGAAATTTTATATTCGAAGTATGTAAAGTAACAAAATTTTGTGAACTCCAGAGTATGAGTACTAACTGAGTACCAATATACATGTATTGTTTCTAAGTCAAAAATTCAAAATACAATCTCGTAGATAAGCCCTGGAATCCCCGCGATGCAGTCGGCCTAAGCATAGCCGTCAGAGTACTGCATAAAGGAGAACTCATCCTGATCCTCCTCGAAGTCAGGCTCCGGCTCCTGAACCGAGGCACCATCTATACCTGCGACAGAGTCTGGTGGGTGTTGCAAACACCGTCCCGTAATGTGGGAGTGAGTAGCTAACTCAGTGGAACAATAAAGCATAGGTTAACATGTTATCAATTCAATCAAGCAGTAATGATAAAGCAGTACAAATCAAACAATTCTAACTACTCTTATTAAGTGCGAAAATGAAATGACAAGATGCTGTATGCCCTTGCCAAACCACCCTCAAGCGACATCATCTTACGTTCGTGAATGCTTAACTTCCTCAGTGCGCCACATCTACTAAGCACATGCGGTGCGATGATGATCATGATTACCGAGTTATTATTAGTCCATTTTAAACAGCAGTATTGGGAAACTAAGGTACCTCCCTTGTATCATTCCCAAACATGATCCATTCTAGGGTCGTCAATCCTAGCTATTCTCATACGATATTATGGTTTGAGAAGCGTAGTGAAGGCATCGCAAAGGGCTCGTCACCAGTCAGCGCGGATACAGATCTCACCGTATGCGGCTCAATTGCTGGCCGTCAGCTCAAGTACAGGCCTCACCGTACTTGACTCAATCACTAGCCGTCAGCTCGAGTACAGGTCTCACCGTACTCGCCTCAACTCATACTCTAGTTACTGTGAAAGACTCATCGCCAATCACAGACACTTGGAGTACACTTGATGATACTACGGAGGACTCGTCGCCCGTCAGCACGAGCACGGTCTCACCGTACTCGGCTCTCGCCGTAAGTATCGACAGCTCGAATACAGTGTCCTATACCACCGTATTCGGCTCACGAGTTTTGGTTGTTCAATGGTCACTACGGGGAGGCACTGGCCCCAGCGTAGGCCGACAGCTCGACCACGGTGTCCCATACCACCATGCCCGGCTCATGCGACTTAGCGGATCGAGGTACCATGGTTAAACGGGATCGCCACTGGTAAGTTTGGTACCCTAGGTTCATGCAGTAGCGACCAAACATGGTGAACACACAATACATTTCGGTTTACTTGACGAGCCTGACTAGCTCGAGCGCACCACAAGTTGAGCGATATGGAGCGCAAAAGCACTCCGTGTGGCCAACCACTATCGCCAACCGAAGTATGACTCGGGTTCGCCAGACACGTCCGTTGTGGCGATATGAATCTCAGCCACAACCGCAAGTCTGGTACCGAATGTTTGGACTATAGACATAGTCCCAAACTCAAACAGTTTTCATCGATAACATGTGGAGTAAAGCATGATAAACAAGCAATACAAGTATGTTGGCAGGCATGTTATAAAGCATGAAGTAAAACATGATGTAAAGCATGTTGTGAAGCATGTTGTGAAGCATGTAGTAAAGCACTATCCACATAGGGATACAATTACGTACACATTACAAGGGAGTGGTTCTAGCGAACCACCGCATGGAGGAGATCCTACATGTCTCCAAGGGAGTCAGGAATTCCATATCATCACCTTTCTAAGGCACTAATACACAAGCCTTTACACACACAAGCACTTACACAACACTTAGAGTACGCCATTCCAACATACATGATGTATGTTAGCAAATCGCGTGTTAGGGCTATTCTCTCGCCAAGCGGTTATTTTACCCGCGTATATCATATTCATACAACAAATAATCATGACAATTACACTTCCAAATTTTACACATATGCGGTATTTCTAGAATACACAATTTCAACATACTTGACATTTACAAGGGAACATGTATTTTGGTGATTCCTTTCGCCAAACTAGTATTTTATCCATATATTATATAATCATACATTAAATAAACATGTCAAACAATTTTCCAAAAAAAATACGTATACGGTATTCCTACGTATACCTAGAGTATGTGAAATTCCATATTCTACAACGTTAATCGAAACAGGAAACGGAAAGCACTTTGTACATGTGCAATTGCATGCAGATCATGAATCTATCATTATCTGACATTGAAAGCGTTGAAAAACATAACTTATACACTTAAAGTCCTCACCTTTGCCCTTGGAATTCCAACGAATCAACAAGGGTAGTAGAGCTTCCGTATACGGGAGTTTTCTAGCCTAAAGAGCGGAATCGGTTAGCCTTTTCATAACCCACAACGATCCTACCTTAAATCATACCTAGGGTTAGGGTTTCTTACCTTTAAATGGGATGGATACCGCTGGAAAAACACCTAGAACGGGGCGGTGCAGGCCGTGCGACAACCCAAAGCAGTAGGAGGAAGATCAGCAACAAATTCCAAGCTTTTCTCTCTCTTTTCTTTCTCTCTCTAGGGTTTTTCTCCCAAATTCATATGGCTGTGAGAGGGGCTGTTCTAATCCCCTTTTATAGCCAAAAACATTCCTAAAATAGACTCAGGTTCAAGGGTGACTGCTTATATAGGCATTTTGCCACTTTTCCAGCTCAAAAGGGAGGTTCTGGTGGCCCTCCTTGAGCCAAACGTCAGACTTAAGCTCACCATCTATGGATCTACGTGGGATTACGTTTTTGACTTGATCGGATTCCCAGATCGCACGTGGCGGACCACTTTCAGTTCAACGGTCAGTGGGCTACGATCAGAAATTTTAAGTACATTTAAATGTTCCTGAAATTTTTCTTACTCCGAGGGTGTAATTTGGTCTGATTCTGACGGTCAGGTTGCTTAATCTTGACGTGCAACCGAACGATGCCAGATCACTATTCCTGATATTTTTATTAGGATGGGAATAGTGTTTTTCACACTCCCTCGCTCCGGATCAAAACAAATGGCCGTGGGACATCGGTCGGAGCTGATTTTTGAGATGATTGTCAAGCCCAGTGGGGCGGTCCTAGTTCCTTAGCTTCGTGTTAATCGGACTCCCGATGTACGATCTAGACCTAATACGAAGTTTCGTTTCATTCCCGAGAGCAGACGGGAAATGAGTTTGGTTCTAAACTTTAGGGTAACTTAGAGTCACTGATTATGCAAGTTTTGGGTCTTGCAGATCGTATTTAAAGCGATCCCAATGGATTTCATGGCTAACCGAGTTTAGTACTTAGTTAACTTTGTTAAATTTCTAAAGGATTTAATCCTACGTGATTTCTGGTTGAGGTGGTACTCGACCCAATGTACGAAAATTTACAGGTCGTTACACCCTTACTTGAGGCTATGGGCCCACTATATGTTTAACTCTATATAGGCCACTGCTTGGGAGCAATGATGGTTGAATGTCCACATTGATGGGTAATGATGGTTGGACGTCCACATTATGACCTTCCCTTAGGCCTTGTTAGGCCCTTCCTCATCATTCTCTAGCAGGTTAACCCAAACACTTGGGCCCCATTGATTTTAATTAGTCAATCATCAACCGTCTATCTATGGACCCTGCCTCGCGCCGAGATTGAATATCGAGGCCGATTATCATGACCGATTGCCGATTCTGATTATCGATCGATTCCGATTATCGTGGCTGATTACCG
Source organism: Magnolia changhungtana (assembly GCA_030180095.1). Taxonomy (NCBI): domain Eukaryota; kingdom Viridiplantae; phylum Streptophyta; class Magnoliopsida; order Magnoliales; family Magnoliaceae; genus Magnolia; species Magnolia changhungtana. The sequence goes on from JASAUF010000554.1 coordinate 5,168,540, forward strand.
ATTTTGATTGTCATGGCCGATTAACCGATTATTAATCGAGGCTGATTATTGTAGCTGATTGCTGATTCTGATTGATGTGGCTGATTGATCAATTATCAATCGAGGCCGATTGCTGATTCTGATTGTCATGGTTAGTTGACTGATTATTGATCGACGCTAATTATCGTGGCTGATTGCCGATTTTGATTGTCATGGCCGGTTGACCGATTATCGATCAGGCTGATTATCGTGGCTGATTGCCGATTTTGATTGTCATGGCCGGTTGACCAATTATCGATTGAGGCTGATTATCATGGCCGATTGCCAATTCTGATTACCGTGGCCGATTTACCGATTATTGATCGAGGCCGATTATCGTGGCCAATTGCTAATTCCGATTATCAAGGCCCAATGTGATGTATATGCGGCCGTATTTGAGGCCTATTGTGATGTGTATTCAGCCCATGTTTAAGGCCCAATGTGATGTATATGAGGCCTATGTGATGAGGCCCATTGTGTTGCATTTGAGAGCCAGGTGATGAGGCCCGTTGTGTTGTATATTAGGCCTATGTGAGAGGCCCATCGTGATGTATATTAAACTCTTAAGTGAGGCCCATGGTGTTGTATATTAGGCCCTTGTGTGAGGCCATGGGTTCACTATATGTTAAGCTCTATGCGGGCCATTCCTTGGGGGCAATGTTGGTTAAATGTCCACATTGTCGAGGTCGATTGTTGATGCCAGTTATTGATACCGATTTATGAGTATGTGGCAGCATAACATCATGATACATGCCCGTACCCATCATCTGCATGTTTGTTATGAGATGTGGTTGACCATTACATATGTCATTGGGCAGGTTGTTATGAGACTCCCTGATAGGCGAAGGTTATCTCACATGAGCGCACAGTATGCGAAGGATTGATGCATGACTGGATTGTATGATTCATGCATATTGCATTGTGTGATGTGATTACTGTACGCCCTAGCGACATCAGAGCCGTAGCCTCCACGGCATATCATGGATGGCCAGATGGGACACCGAAAATGTTTGGTTCTAGCATACGAGCACCATTGATGTCCCTGGGTGAAAATCCCTAAACCTCCGGGCTAGGAGACGCCCTAACGTTGAGACCGACTGGATACATGAGCGCCCGAGTGCTGAATACTAAGAGGCCGTGTCTCCCACTGTGTCGTGGTTAGTTTGGAGGGGGTGTGGCCTTACCCGCCCGAGCATAAGAGGCAATACTAGGCTGAGTTTGACCAGCTCGTGAATGAGTCCGCTATCGACGTGCCGGATAGGTATTGGCAGACTATTGGCTAGGCGAATAGTGAGGTTTCTTACGCTCACTTGAACTGTGCGGCTGGGAGAGCGACAGTACCATTTAGAGTGTACTAAACCCCGGTGATGATCCCAAAGATGAACTGTACTGATATGTGGACTTATTGAGTAGGAGTTGCATACTCAATCATTCATTCATTCACTATCCGCTCGGGCTGGTGGTGCGCAACTATTTATTATGTGTACCTTTGAAATGGCCAGGATTTCGGTTGGGGTGTGCGACTAACCTGAGATCAGGAGTTTACCACATTGAGTTTGACTATCCAAATTTAGGTATGAGACTGGTTTGGATAAAAGTCCCTTGTGATGGACCCCATAGCCTGTGATACTATGTACTATCATCCCGACTTCACACTCCAGTATGGTCATTCCATTCGCACCGCTTATTGCATTATATCCACGGCATATAGCATTTTGGGTTACTATGTTTCTGTATTTATTTGGTCTAGATACGGCTGACGTTATTCATAAACTCATTAGGAATTATATATTACATCGCATCCTTGGCATCTGATATTTGGCTCTTTATGACTCCTCATTTGCATAGTTGTTGTATATTGCGTATTCTGATATTGATTGACTCATGGACTTGTCCGTATTTCCATTTACTCTGTTATCGTATGATATATGATCTTATCAGTATTTCTACTTACTCTGATAATTTACGATCTTGTCAGTATTTCTACCTATTTCGATATTGTACGATTTGTAGATTATTAGTTTTTCTGGTATTGTATGTTTATGGTATTGTATTGAATACTTGGCACTTACCTTGTGCACACACTTACACCACCCTCTAAGCTTTCTATAAGCTTATGCATGATAAATGCGTGCAGGTGATGTTAGGTTACAGCAGTGTTGAGTTTGGAGCGTGTAACGGTCTTCTGGAGCTTAATTTTTTATTTATGTATTTCCTTTTTCAGCATTGTACTCAAATGATTATATTAGTGGATATGTGATGATATGTTACCTTTGTGAATTGGGTAATCTTATGGTTATGCTTCTTACGAGTTAAATGTAAGTTGAAAAATCCTCCTTGTAGGATCCCAGGATCAGAATCTGGCGTATGGACGCTGGCAGCGGAGAATGGGGTACTACGAGGCTGTCGGCACCGGATTTGGCGATCGAGAATTTTGTAAGCCCATTTTTCGAGTTTGGGGTGTGACAGTTTTTGTTTTAAAACACCCTTTAGTGACGAAATTTTTCATTGTTAAAAGCCACATTTAGTTACGAAATTAATTTCGTTGCTAAAAGGAAACTTCTCGATTTTTTATTTTTTCAAAAATTCAAAACACCCTTTAGCGACGAAAATTTTTGTCACTACGAAAAAAATTTCGTCGCTAAAAGTAAACTTTTACCGACGAAACAAAATTTTGTCGCTAAAAGTCACTTTTAGCGATGAAAAAAATTTTGTCACTAAAAGTTTCATCGCTAAAAACCCTCTGTTTGTAGTGACCCTACAAGGAGGATTTTTAGTATGATTTTTTTTGTAATGGAGCATAACCACAAGCATAACCAAGTCACAAAAGAACATCACCACATATGCACTATATCAAAAACTTTGATTACAATGCGGAAAGGAAAATACAAGATGATAAAAAAGCTCCAAAACAATCTGTCATGCGCTCCTACCTTAACGCTGTTGTGATCCGACGCCACCTGCATGCAACGATCATGCATAAGCTTACGAAAGGCTTAGAGGGTGGTGTAAGTATGTGCGCAAGGCAAGTCCCAAGTATGCAATACTAGAGTAATGCAGAAATATGCTGGTAAGTCCATGAATGCTATCAGCCATACGAAGGCTATGCGATGCAAGGCATGAATGCTATCAACCATACCAAGGCCATGCGATGTGAGGCCTACGTAGCCAAATGTCATATGCGAGATGCAACACAAGTATGCTAGTCCTCATCAAGTACATATATTAGTACAGCTCCCCTATGAGATATCGCCGCGGTCTAGTACACTCCACACTGACTGTCGCCTCTCTAGCCGAATAGCCCAGCAAGTGAAAGAGACCACACTATCCGCCTGACCAGTAGTCTGCCAATACCTACCCGGCTCGTCGATAGCGGACCCATTTGTGAGCTGGTCAAACTCAACCTAGCTTGCAACCCCCTCACTAGGGCGAATAAGGTCACACCCTCTTCCAACCGACCACGACACAGTGAGAGATGAGGCCTACTAGCATTCAGTTTAGATGTTAGAGCATCTCCTGGTACTAAAAGGTTCTGGGACTTTCACCTAAGGACATCCTAGTGCCTACAGTGCTAGAGCCAATATTTTCGGTATCCAATCCGGCCATCCACGATGTGCTTATGGAGGCCACAGCTTTGATGTCGCTAGGGCGTACAGTGATCATGTCACACAAATGCGAGATGCATGAGTCATACCATCCACTCATGCATCAATCCTGCATGTACCATGTAATCATGTGGGGCATGTCATCTCATAAGGAGTTCCATAAATGTCCTAGCCCAATGACGTATGCTATGATCAAACACTCCTCATAATAGACATACAAATGATGTGTATTGGCATGTATCATGATGTTATACTAATCATATTCTCAGTATGTCCTACTAGACTATGTAAACTAGCATGATTATCAGATCTAGCAGGCGATGATCGGCCTTAACCGATATGTCACTTACAAAGATAGGGGCTGAATGATACGCTCATATAGAAGTCCATATGGAGTAGTCCATGTTAGACTATCATAACTTACATGAAGGTACTAGCATATCATATATCCTAAGGTGGGGTCCCCTACAAGGATGGTGGAAAGTATCATTATCAATGGGGGCTAATAGTTTGGGTTAACCCAATGGGTATTACTGATATAAGTGGGGACCCAGCAGTTTGTGTTAGCCCACTAGGTAAGGGTGGAAGTGGGCTTAACAATGGGCTCTAGGAAGCTTACAATGGTGGACATTTAACCATCATTGTGCTGAGGTGCTTTCCATTTGGAAATCAAAATCGGAATCATAATGGGACGCTCAGCCCTCCGACTATCTAGGAAATGGATGGACAGTGCGTGCCCATTACTCATACATGGTGGGCCTGCATAAGGCGGTGGAGCCCACGACCTAAAAATGGATAAATGGTGTGTTTATAGAACGTACATCATGGTAGGCCTCACACATATAATGGGCCTCATAAACAATCACAAAGGAACTCTCACACGGGGCTAATATACATCATAATGGGCCACATCTTATGGGCTGCAACAATGGGCCTCATATACATCAAGTGGGCCGCATCACATGGGCCGCAACAATGGACCTCATATACATCAAGTGGGCCATATCACATTCACCTCATATACATTACGTGGGCCACATCACATGGGCCTCATATACATCAAGTGGGACCCACCGTTCTGGCTGGACTATCTACACCATTCATCTATTTTTAGAGATCATTTTAGAGCGTTACCCAAAAAATGAATCATATTGAAAGATCACCTGGACCATACCACAAATAGCAGTGGAGATAATGATTTTCACTGTTAACAATTCACAGGGACCACCATAACGTTTGTTTTCCATCCAATCTGTTCATAAGGTCATAAAGACTTGAATTAAGAGGAAAAACAAATTTCATATTGATCCAAAACTTCTGTGATCCCAAACGGGTTTCAATGGTAGACGTTCAATCCCTCACTAGTTTTTGCAGTGTGGTTCACTTGATAAATAGATCTGTCTCATATCTCGTTCAAACCTTAAGATGAGCTTACAAGGTGGATGGACGGTTTGGATATAACACACATATCACAGTGGGTCCCACCGTCCTAGCTGGACGGTGTGGACACCACACGTGTGGCATGTGGGTCCCATGTCCAGATGGACGGTTGGGATTCAACGCATACCTCATGATCACAAAACTTGCTAACATTAGCACAACAGCTATATAGCTGGTGGGGCCCACAGAGCTTGCTGATGTCATTACAGCAGCTGCATAACTGGGGTCCCCACCGTCTAGATGGACGATGTGATAAAATACATATATTATGGTGGGGGTGCACTGCAGAGATGGACGGCCTGGATGCTTCATGCATCAAGGTGGGGTCCAGGAAGATGGATGGTACAAATAAAACCCATACATCAGTGTGGACAGCCCTGCAGTCCCATGGACGGTGGGGGGTGAGACAGATAGATGGTTTGGATGGAATAGATGGTCGTCGTGGGTGAAACGAATGGACAACGTGGATATAAAGTACATACATCTTGTGGGTCCCACCATCCAGCCATCTGGACGACGTGGATATAGAACATATACATCAACGGTGGGTCCCACAGAACTTACTGACGTTAATACAATAGCTATATAGCCACTGTAAATGTACACAAGCCAATCCACTGCCAAGCAGGTGGGTCCCACCACAGGTTTATATATATATATATATATTTTTTTTTTGTTGTTTAAATGTCCAGGCCCTAGACATCTGTTGACGGACGACCTAGATACAACATATACACCCTGGTGGGGTCCAGGTCATCGTGGTCGACCCGGTCTTGGATCAGCTGATATTTGTGATTTCCTTCATCCAGGGCTATCTCACAATGGGCAGTAAGGTGGGCTCCACTAACGGGATCTCCAGAAAATTCTGGATAGTCAGGATTCACTAAACACATCCAGTGGGCCACACACATCATCACCATCATCATAAAAGAAAAAGAGAGAGAGTGAGAGAGAGAGAGAGAGAATGAGTGATGGAGGGCTTCACCACTATGAGCCCTCCCTTCTATGCATTACAAACATACATCAAGTGGGTCCCATTACATGTGGGCACACCAATCAAAATTAACGGTGGAGATCCCTTCCCTCCCAAAATGTAAGGTCTAGATGGCCTTTTCACATTAAGAAAGTAAACATCATGATGGGGTCCATAGAGAATGACCCCTTCATGGAATGAACATATGAATCATGGTGGGCCATCGGCCACACTTAGGGTCCAAAGTGAGATCCATACCATCAATCGGTAGGCCTCACTTGGCCCATCATCAAAACACAAATCTAAGCCTATAAAACACCCACCGGTTCCACTTCTTCTTGGTTCTATGGCTTCCTTAGCTCCTTGACTTCGATTTTGATGGAGGATGATGAAGATTAAAGGGTTAGGATGAGAGATTTGGGGGTAGGAAGTGGGCCACACACAAAGCTCTTTCTCTCCTTGGAAAGCTTGGATGTCCACACTTTTGGGGTTGCTTGGGGAATGGGTAGAGAATGAGAGAGAGAGAGAGAGAGAGAGGGTGGTTGAAGAGAGTGGTGATGGCTGATGGGTGGAGTGATGGGTGTGAGTGACATGAGGGTTGACTTTAGAGAGGGTTGCTTGTCTTGGGGAGAAAGAAAGTATGGTTGTGATGGGATGTGTATTTGACTTGTGATTGATTGATTGATGTTATGGGTTGTAGAGATTCTCTTAGGATTTCCAACGTGCAATGTTTCCTCAAATTAAATACGGGCCCACAACTTCTAGCCTGGGTATTGCATCGGTGCACAAGACGCGGCGTTAGAATTGCGGCAACGGTGCGGTCACAATGGTACAAGTCTTGGATCGAGTCGATTCAGATTTATAGGATGTGATTTAGGGTCGGGTGCAAACTCCGATTACAAGTCGCGGGTTGCCAGAATTTGATAGGGAGAATCACGAAAGTCTAAGGAATGGTACGGTCTAGGATACGAGCCTTACAAACTCGGCCTTTTGTGTCGTCCACGAGACTTAAAATTTTGGGGCGTTACAAGTTGGTATCAGAGCATAAAATAGGACCTTGGATTTAAAGTTTAACCCACCACATAATGAACTTATCTTAGGAGTTAGGTTCCTAGATTAGTGTTAAATACACCTAGAAATTTCTTAAATTTGGTTGTATGTATTCTTAAACATAGAAACCCGTGTCTAGGTTTTTCCATAAGAACTTTAAGTTAGACGTTGAACGTAAAAACTCTGATGATTCTAGGACCTTGGGAATGTAAATATGTGTTGACCTGCAACATTTTTTGACATTAGGTAGGGTGAAACCCTAGGTTATGTGAATCTGGATCTGTTAAAATTCATGGCTTCTACCCATCTAATCAATAACCTACGTTCTAAACTTCAGAGGAATCAGACATATGAGTTAGGAGATAAAATTTTGGGAGAGCTTTCTGATCTTAATTTTTCAAATATTGTGTTGTTGGAGCATAAAATTTGGTTAAGGAAAGAAGCTTCAAGAAGAAGAATTGGAGAAAGAAATAAAGTATAGAAGTGAAAACAAGATGACTTGCACGGGTCATGAGTTGCGTGGGACCCAAGTTGCACGGGTTTGTGCAATTGGCTGAAGTTGCGCCAGGTGGCGCTACCTTTCACAGGATATGTTGAGTCGGTGATGCGAAGTGGGGTCCATAGCATGAGATTCGAGGGCTTACACATTCGAAAGCCTATAAATACCCCTACCCCCTCATTTAAAGGATCGGATGTTCGGAAGACTAGTGCCTCTGATAGGTATTAGAGATGGAGAAAAGGAGAGGGAGTGCAGAGTGTAGAAGGCCAGACCACGCCACTCCTTGTGAGTTGCGCAGGCTCACGCAACTCCTCGGCCCACGTAACTCCTCCATGGGTTACGTGGGTACTCTTTGAGGTAACACTATGTTGCATTTTCTCAAGTCTATAGGCCATTCCAAGTGTTTCAAAGTGATTTAGGCACTCCTTTATCATGTTAATGAGGGATGAAGTTCATGGAAAGCTCGCACAACTCATCTCCCCTGGAGACATGATTGATATGAGCCGGAATGCTACCGAAATTTATATTTAAGTCAATTCAATACTTGCACTTTTGTATTTTCTAGAAATTCTATCTTAGAATCAGATGATCAAAAGGATGTAAAGAAATCAGAATGAATAAATTCGATGATAGTTCTCTTAGTTCTTTCTTTTCTTGATTATTGAGTGAGATAATTCTCCAAATCAAATGCTTTTCGTTTCTGGTCTAAACAAAATGGCCACTCTTCTGGGGAATATCTTACTTATTATTGACTTAAGAATGACTTAGACAATTTCATCATTGTTCGGCGTCCTATAAGGCACCAAAATGGCGACTCTCAGTGGGAACTCCTTCCTTTCATCTTTTGGATAGAATAAATTTGTGAATAAATGCTAATTAAGTTCTATTGTTGATTTCAGACAGATGTAAGAGTAATGAACTGACAACGAGCATAACAATCATTTAAGTAACCACTGGTAAGAGAAATGGATGACGGTCATTCGCTAAGACAGACAGGCAAAGCCGCAATAGTCATGTTACACTCGGGCAAAAGGATAAAAAGTCCTTATAAATAGAACATCAAGGTAACAAGAAAAGAAACATTTAAAGAATGTCATGACAGTATTAGAGAAAAGGGAAAGAATAAGGTTGAGAAGGTAACATACGATGTGGTGAGTCATCTGAAAGGTATACCAGCTTGACTGAGTGTATACGATGCATTGCGACTATCGAAAGATTCTCGAAACAGACTAATTCGAGCTCTATCCTGTCACGCCCCAAACTCGAAAAACGGGCTCACAAAATTCCCTATCGCCAAATCCGGTGCCGACAGCATCCGTAGTACCCTATTCTCAGCTCCCAGTGCTCACACACCAGATTTCGATCCTAGGATCCTACAAGGAGGATTTTTAGTATGATTTTTTTTTTTTTTTGTAATGGAGCATAACCACAAGCATAACCAAGTCACAAAACAACATCATCATCACATATCCACTAATATAAATATTTGAGTAAAATGCTGAAAGGGAAATACATATGTTAAAAATCAAAACTCCAGAAGACAGCTGCATGCTCCAAGCTCAATGTTGTTGTAACTTAACGCCACCTGCACGCATCTATCGTGTATAAGCTTATAGAAAGCTTAGAGGGTAGTCGAAGTGAGTGCACAAAATAAGTGTCAAGTATACCATAAAGTCCATAAACCATACATCATCGGAATAAGCAGTAATACTGACAGGATCGTGAATCATACGATATTAAAGTAAGCAGAAATATACTGATAAGTCCATGAGTGCTATCAGCCGTACCAAGGCTATGCGATGCAAAACATAATAAGACAATAATAGATGCTGAGGATGCAATGCAATATGCAAATCCTGATGAGCCATGAATACCATCAACCTCATCGAGGCTATATAAGTGTAAAAACATAGTAACCCAAAATGCTAAGTACTACGGATGTAATGTAATATGCGGTGCGAATGAAATGACCATGCAGGAACGTGAAGTCGGGATGATAGTACAAAGTATCACAGGCTATGGGGTCTATCACAAGGGACTTCTATCCAAACTAGTCCTATACCTAAATTTGGATAGTGAGACACAATGGGGTAAACTCCTGATCTCAGGTTAGTCGCGCGGCCAACCGAAATCCTGGCCATGTGATGGTACACGTAATAAATAGTTACACACCACCAGCCTGAGTGGATAGTGAATGAATGAATGAATGGATATGCAATTCCTGCTCAATAAGTCCACATATCAGTACGATTGCTCTCTGGGGAAATCGTCAGGGTCTAGTACACTCACACTGACTGCCTCCTCCCTAGCTGCACAGCCAAGCAAGCAGAATAGACCTCACTATTCACCTGACTAGTAGTCTACCAATACCTACCCAGCTCGACGATAGCGAACACATTTATGAGCTGGTCATACTCATCCTAGCTTATAGCACCCTCACTCGGGCGGATAAGGTCACACCCCCTCCCAACCGACCACGACATAGTGGAAAATACGACCTACTGGTATTCGGCACTCGGGCGCTCATGTTCCACTCGGTCTAGACATTCGGCCTACTCCTGGCCTCAGAGGTTCTGGGATTTTCACCCAAGGACATCTTAAGTGCCCACAGTGCTAGAACCAAATATTTTTTGTGTCCTATTTAGCCATCCATGATGTGCCTGTGGAGGCCACGGCCCTGATGTCGCTAGGGCATATAATGATCAAGTCACACATATTCGAGATGCATGAGTCACACTATCCAGTCATGCAGTAATCCTCCGTGTATTGCGCGATAATGTGGGGCACTCCATCTTATAAGGAGTCCCGTAAATGGTTTGCCCAATGGCGTATGCTATGATCAAACATTCCTTATATCAAGCATACGTATGATGCGTATGGGCATGAATCAGGGAGTTATATTGAGCATGTTAGATGAACTATCCTCTCAACGAAGATGGGCCTTGATGGCCTACACACAACAAGTATGGGCCTATCAATGGGCCCTAGGGAGAAGTACAATGCGGACATTTAACCAACATTATCCTTACAATGTGGACGTCAAACCAACATTGCTACCAAGGCATGGCCCGCCATAAAGGCCAACACATAAACCCTGGTGGAATCACATTACAATGGGCCTCAACCCATGGGCTCCAAATACATCACAATGGGCCTCAACCCATGGGCCCTAGAATACATCAAAATGGGCCTAATCACATGGTCCTCATATGTCAAGGTGGCCTCAACAACGGGCCTCATACACATGATGGTGGGCCTCAATAACAGGCCCTCATACACATCTAGGTGGGCCTCAATAATGAGCCCTCATACACATCAAGGTGGGCCTCAATAACGGGCCACAAATACATCAAGATGGGCCTAATCACATGGGCCTTACATTCATATCAAGGTGGGCCTCAACAACGACCTTAAATACATCAAAATGGGCCTAATCACGTGGCCTTTTGTATATCAGATGGGCCACACCAATTGGCCCCATATATATCAAATGGGCCACACCCAAATACAAATGGTGATGATGTCTTCCACCATTAAAATTCCCAAGGCCCCCCTAACATTTATTTCCTATCCAATCTATTCATAAGGTCACTAGGACCTGGATTTAAAGGAAAAGCAAATATCATATTTGTCCAAAATAGGTAGCCTAAGGGTTAATGGTGGAAATTCAAACCCACTACTTTCTATAATGTGGTCCACCTAATCCTAGATCTGTCTTAATTTTGGTCTCAAGCCCTAAAATAAACTTTCAAAATGGTTGGATAGATTGGATGTAACACATGCATCATGGTGGGGTCCACACCAATTGGCTCACCAATTAAATGGACGGTTTAGATATAACACAAATATCAAGTGTGGGCCTACTGAACTATGGATCAGACTCATTCTTTAGCTCATGTCATAAAATGAGCTTTCAAAATGGCTGGACAGTTTGGATGTGACACATACATCATGGTGGGTCCCACCATCCAAGTGTGGACGGTGTGGATAAAACACATAAATTATAGTGGTTTCCACCGTCTCAAGCAGTGGACAGTGGTGAATGAAACACATACCTCATGGAGACTACAGGACTTGGTGACATCAATTCACCAGCCATATATGGCTGGTGTGAGATGCACCAGCCAATCTACTTCAAGGTGGGTCCCACGTGGGGCCCACCACAATGTAAATTTTCCATCCAATCTACTGCTAAGGTCACGCAGACCTGGAGGCAGAGGAAAAAAAATTTCATAATGATCCAAAACTTCTGTGAACCCAAAATGGGTTTCAAGGGTAGATGGTTCACCCTACTGTTTCTGATGACATGGGCCACCTGAGCTTTGGAGGAGGCTGATCATTGGAGGGGGCTCACTACTAGAAGTGGCCCACCTAATGAACGGGTTGGATGACAAACAAACATCATCGTGGGGCTCATGGCTAGGGGCCGTGGTACACTGCCGTCCGCCCACCAGCAGCGTTGGACGCTGCAGCGCGACCTGTGTCAGCAGCAGCAGCCTCTGCTGTTGTTGTTTATTTTTTTGAAAACTAGAATTTTTGTGGTTTTCAGAGGTAGGGCCCACATCAGCTGAATCCAGGTCCTCCAATGGATTCTACCGTCCATAACAAATCCATCAAGCCCAATATTGGTAATCGTTCGGCGTGTAGAAAAATTAAGGTGAGTTTCAACGGTGAAAATCACTGTTTTTAAAGGTATGACCCACTAGAAAATTGGATTGGCCCCATTTTTCGGCTCAACGCCTAAAACGGGGTAGGAAAGGGGATAGATGGCTTGGATTAAAAACATATGTCAAGGTGGGGCCTACATGGACCGCCCTCTCCAAGGCTTGAGAACTAAGCTAATATTTTTTTTTTCCCAATTCACGTCTAGAGACGCTGGACCCTTTTTTTGTTTGGGCATACAAATAACGTTAAGGTGGGGCCTGCTTAAGTGGGTCGCCATATGGCTGGGTAGTGTGGAACATACACACATATAAAGTGGGCCCCACCTACAAATGGATTAAATCGAATACATGCTTCATGGTGGGGTCCATCCAGGTGAACCACATTGTAACGACTCGAAAAATCCCGTACAATGGCCCGAGTACCACTCAGGTAGAAATCGCTTAGGATCAAATCCTTTAGAAATTTGACAAAGTTAACTAAGTGCTAAACTAGATTAGCCATGAAATCCGTTTGAATCACTTTAAATACGATCTGCAAGACCCAAAACTTATAGAATCATTGACGCTAGGTTACCCTAAAATTTAGGATCAAACTCATTACCCGACTGCTCTCGGGATCACATTGAAACTCCGTATCTGATCTGGACCGCACATTAAAAGTCTGAATAATACGAAATTATAGACTTAGGACCGCCTCGCTGGGCTTGATAACCATCTCGGAGATCAAATCCAGATTGTGTACCACGGCTGTTGGCTTGAGTCCGGAGCGTGGAGTGTGAGAACACTTGGTTTTCTTTATAAATAAATATCTCAAATATTAATCTGAGACTTGTTACTTGCGGACAATTTGTAAGCAACCAGACTGTCAGAATCTGACCCAAATACGCCCTCAGATCAGGAAAATTTTCATATACATGGCAGTGTACATGAAATCTCTGATCGAATTTCACTGATCGTTGAACTGAAACTGGTCCGCCACGCGTGATCTGGGAATCCGACTGAAACGAAAACTTAATGGTACCTAGATCCAAGGTTGGTAAGCTTAAGTACGACCTTTGGCTCAAGGGGGCTCGCCAGAAGTGCTCCGTTGAGTTGGAACAGGCTCACTTTGGTTATAACCTAAGTATACCTTGACCTTAGGTCTATTTCGATGTGATTTTAGGCTATATAAGGACCTTAGAACCCTCTCTCATTCAGCCATACGGATTTGAGAAAAACCCTAGGAGAGAAGAGAGAAAAGAGAGAAAAAATATGAGAGAAGTGGGAGAACCTCCCTACTACTTTCCCCTGCCACTCTACAAGCTTAACCACTCAAGTCTAGTCGCTTTCCCAGCGATTCCGACTTTGTTTCTAGGTAAGAAACCCTAACCCTAATATGTTTTAGGGTTGTGATGGTTGTAGGTTATGAAATAGCTAACCTATTTCATTCTATAGGTTACCAAATTGCCGAATACGAAAGCTTAGCAAACCTATCGATTATTTATATTTGACGACCCTAGAATAGATCATGTTTGGGAATGATACAAGGGAGGTACCTTAGTTTCCCAATCCTGCTGTTTGAAATGGACTAATAACAACTCGATAATCATGTTCATCATCGCACTGCATGTGCCTGGAAGATGTGGAGCACTGAGGAATGAACGCATGCCGCAAACGTAAGATGGTGTCGCATGAGGGAGTATGTCGGTGACGGCATGCATCATGACTGCATTTCATACTTGCATTAATAAGAGTAGTTAGGATTGTTCGATTGTACTGCTTTATCATTACTGCTTGATTACATTGATAACATGTTAACCTATGCTTTATTGTTCCATTGAGTTAGCTAGTCACTCCCACGTTACGGGACGGTGTTGTACACACCAACCAGACTCTGTCTTAGGTGCAGATGAGGTGACGACTCAGGAGGCTGAGTCGGACTAGGACGAGGACCAGGACGAGTTCTCGTATATGCAGTATGCTAGTGGCTTTGCCTAGACTGCCTGGATCGACGGGACTTGCAAGACTTACTTCTCTAGTTGTACTTTTGACATTTTGATCGTAAAACAGATACATGTATATGGTGACTCAGTTGGGTTCATACTCTGGAGATTGAAATGGTTTTGTTTCTTTTATATACAATTATATACAGTTTTATTCTTCCGCTTGCCTTTATACAATTGATCTGGAGTATGAATTACTGTTTTGGTATAATCTCACTTATGTTTATTACACTAACACAGACAACATTTAATCATCATTATCTATGTTGCATAATTGATGTTTTGAACTCGAGAGTTGAGTTGCTACTTGACCCCGAATTTGAGGGCTTTACAAGTTGGTATCAGAGCATGATTTTGATTAACTCGGACCTGAGTTATGTTCCCACGACATACGCTAACGCCTTTTGACATAGGAAGGTGCTAGAACAATGTAGTAACAGTCTTAGGCATCCCAGTTTTGTCCAACGGCAAAATTCACTGAAACGAACGCTGAAATCGAGTTTGTACCCAACGCTGGTCGTACAAGTCAATCCTAAAACACTTTTAGGCCGTCTATTGACGGGTCTGGATCATAATCCACCCAACCCCAACTGTTACAACTCAGTAAATGTCAGTTTGGATTAGACCCTTCTCGAAACTATGTGTATGATTTCTTTAGATATCTGTGTGATTAGGAATTGAATATGTACAAACTCATGCTTATGTTGTACTTCATAACATGCTCAACTGATTGTATGAATTTATCTGTGCATATGTTTAAATTCATGTTTATGTTGTATTCCATAAGAGCTGTGAAGGGTAATGGGGGAGTGGTGTAACGAGTGCATGCAATAGCCCTGACAACCCTAAGTGGATATTATCATACTTTGATTGTATGATTTGAATGTTGATCCATTACTACTTTAACTATCTGCAATTGAATGTGATTGAGGCTATTGTATAGTCCAGGCAATCGGCAACGAAACTGAATTCGTGGTTGAGATTCATTCGCCACATGAGATGTGTTCGACGAACCTGAGTCGTACTTCGGTTGGCGATAGTGGCTGGCCACACGAAGTGCTTATGCGCTCCATATCGTTCAAGTCGTTGTACGCTCGAGCTAGCCGAGTTTGTCAAGCAACCCGATCTGTCTAATGTATGTTCACCATGTTTGGATGCTACTGCTTAAACCTAGGGTACCAAACTTACCAGTGAAATCCCGTTAACCATGGTACCTCGATCCACTAAGACTCATGAGCCAAGCATGGTGGTATAGGACACCATGGTCAAGCTGTCGGCCTACGCTGGGGCCATGTGCCTCCCTGTAGTGACCAGTGAGCAACCAGACTAATGAGCCGATTATGGTGGTATGGGACACTATATTCGTGCTGTCGGCCTACATTAATAAGGTGATGGGGGAGTGGTGTAACGAATGCGCGTAACAGCCCTGGCAGCCCTTTGTAGTGACCTCGAGCATACTCTGATTTGCGGTGAGGCGACGAGTTTTGCCGCAGTGTAGAGGGTATGAACTAATCCTGTTTCAATTTAATGATGAACCGTTAAAGAGGTGATGGGGGAGTGGTGTAACCATTGTGCGTAACAGCCCTGACAGCCTTTGCAGCGACCTAGAAATATACTATCGTATGAGATTATATAGGACTAACGACCCTAGAATGGATCATGTTTGGGAATGATACAAGGGAGGTACCTTAGTTTCCCAATCCTGCTGTTTGAAAGGACTAATAACTACTCGGTAATCATGCTCATCATCGCACTGCATGTGCCTGGTAGATGTGGAGCACTGAGGGATGAACGCATGTCGCGAACGTAAGATGGTGTCGCATGAGGGTTGTTTGGTAAGGGCATTCATCATGTCATTTCATACTTGCATTAAATAAGAGTAGTTAGGATTGTTTGATTGTACTGCTTTATCATTACTGCTTCACTGAATTGATAACATGTTAACCTATGCTTTACTATTTCACTGAGTTGATCACTCACTCCCATGTTACGGGACGGTGTTGTATAAACCAACCAGACTTGTTTGAGTTTCAGATGATGGCGATGCTGCGAAGCGGAGCCGAACTTTTATGAGGATGAGGAGGATTCCTCCTTTATGCAATTTCAGGTAGGTTCCTGTGAGTGGTGTCCTGATCGACGGGGCTTTCTGGGATATTGACTAGATGACCTTACACAACTTGGTATAATTTGAAATTGTACTTGTAATTCATTAACCTAGTAACCTTATCACACTCTGGAGACTCACTACGGTTTATATAGTTTATATATCTATCACAGTCTTCTGCTTGCAATCTCACTTGTGTCTGGAGTATGATATGTTATTTTGGCTTAATCTCACTCATGTTTAATGCACTAATATAGACATCATTCAATCATCCTTCATTTGTTGCATAAGTGATGCGTTGGAACTCAGGAGTTGAGTTTATGCTTGACCCCCTATTTTCAGGGCGTTACAAGATGGTATCAAAGCATGATTTGGATTAAACCAGACCTGGGTTATGGTTACACGACGCCCTCTGACTTAGGGGGGAGAGAAGGAACGTAGAAACAGTCGTAGGTGTCCCAGTTTCGCCAATCTGCGAAGTTCACTCAAATTGGTCATTTTGTTTGAATCTGTACTCAACCGTGATTGAACGAGATGACCCCAAATCACTTCTAGGCTGTCAGTCGACAGGTTTGAGTCATTCCATAGCAATGAACGTCCTCAGGTTATGGGTCAACCACAACACCTTACACCTAATCTCCAAGCCTAAAACCCCTTTTATCTAATTCCTTCAAATTCTCTCCATTCGCCACCTCATTCTTCAACTTTTTCTAAGTCCTTTCATACTAGACATAAATCCTAGATTATAAATGATGAAGAATAATACTTAATCAAAAATTTGCTATAAATAGTAAATATATGTAGAAATTAGACTTTTAACCATTCAAATTATGGAATCTCGTGAAATAAATGGGTTAGTTAGATAGATTAACACCTCTTACCCCAAAATCATATGCTACACATCACATAAAATCATTCCGGTTTGCATTTTGGCCCCGGTAAAGCTCAAAACGGAGTCGGGGGCCAAACGGAGCACCTCCGGGGGGACCTAGGGTGGGACCCATACTTTTTTGGGACATAGGGGTCATGAGGACCTCGTCCAAGTGGCGAGGCATCGCCAACCAGTCCAGTGGGTGGCGAGGCCCTCGCCCAGTCGGCGAGGCCTTGAGGGGTTTCGAGGCCGAGTGGGCGGGCCGGTCGAGCCGATCATGTTTGGGGCCTAGGGGAACCCCCTAGTGTATGGGCCGTCAACTAAAAACCCCCTTATGGCTTACTTCCTTCATAAACCACCCCTCCAAGCTCTCTTTTCTCTTTCAAACTTCTGATTTTTGGTAAAAATCGCCCCTCTAATTACCCATTCCATCATTTTCTGTCACAACCCGTTCACCTCCATCGTTTATAACAACACACACCCCATACCCTCTTTATCCTCTCTCATTTGAGCTCCTACACCCCCCGTTTGAAGCTCAAATCGTGTAAGCTCTTAATCCCTCCCATCTCTTCACTTCCTTCTTCGAACCCTGCCTCTTGGGCCTATACAATCTCTACTGAGGCTTAAATCCATGGAGAGTTAGAGACTCCAACCCTCTTTCTCCTTTTCCTTCACTTCCCATGGCCTTATTCGAGTTGAATACGACCTTTTTCTCCATTTCCACCGTCTTCTTTACAACCTCCGGATGTTGTAATATTTAGGGCCGTTCGGCCAACTGCATTAGGTGAGTTGAAGTTGGATAGTGTGTAGGGTATGGTCCCTAGATTGGGTGTATCCCATGTTTTCTAATGCCATGTTTGGAATGTACGTAATGAAAAGTATGTTCCGAGATTTCCTTTCAATTACACTTAAAAATTCATCATCATGGGATTTGGAAATCCCATCACACACCTTCCAACACAAGGCTTATTTTCCACAGCCTATACCATTAATTTTAATCTCACCCACCCTCCTACCAAACATGTCATTCACAATCCCAAAGTGGGACTAGCAATGCAGACCCATTTAATACAACTTAATACTATTGGCCAAACAAGCCCTTAGAGTTTTGAACCTATAGTTGGTACTCCTAGGTTTTGCAGACAAATCTAACAGTATAAGAAATCTGCTGATGTAATGACTTGAACCCTAAGACCTCCTTAGCTAGTATGAGCATGTGTGTAGTGCTCGAGCGTAGTTAAATTCGAGTTCGGGCGAGTCAATCCCAATCAGACAACTTTGACCCTAAGCGATAAAACAATTTCTTATATTAGAAAGGGTATAAAATCATCTAGTGTATAAGCATAGACTTTGGATTATGACCTGTGGATTACCACTACTCCTAAATTAAGACTAGACTACTGGTTAGGCTAAGGAAAGTAAAAGACTAATTAATTATGCTAAGCCAATTGCATGATAGACTTAGTTAGTTGGCTTAATTAGGTTGGAGTGAGACCCCGTTCCTTTTTTTGAATCCCCTCGGTACTCATAGGCTTATTTAATAACTCTTAGAAAAGTTGTTTGATTAGTAACTATACACGCTTAGTATCTCTTGGATTTAATGTTAGGTCAAATCAATACAACCCTTAGAATTGCCTTCCCAAAGACTTATTATAATCGGGAACACAGAGTTGAGGAACTATATCTATAAGCGAGGTATTCGTAGTTTGAATTGAATTCCCAATCCTAGTAGTTACCAATGAACTCTATGCTCTGATCAAGCAGAAGGTCGGGATTAACTAGGATTAAGAACTAATACGATAACTTTTCTATCATAGCTAGGCAGAAGGTTTGTGTATCCGACTCAAACTCACTACACAACTTTCCTTTCATGTTGGCTCGACCACTTACAACCAAAGGTTTATAACGTCGTCTTTGAGAAGTGTTAAGAACATATAGCCAATAGAGATTTTCTTTTTAGGCCCAGGGAATTTTCCAAATGGGCAACAAACAGTTAGGAATTCAGTCCCAAATCACATGCCATGTTGGCATACATATTGTGCACATGAATGTAGAAAGATAGCCTGCTTGTTAAGCTAGACATGATTAAATAGGATAAGTCTAGACCGTGACAAAACTCCTTGGTAGAATTAGGCATCTTGCCTCAGACTCACACCTATCCCTAAAATCAACCACGATACCCATCATCTTTAGCTCCTTTCTATGACCATAGGTACTAATGTCATAGTACACATCATCGATGGAAGGAAGACCTTTGTATTGAGGGATTACATCCCATTTCGTGTTAAGGATAGGTCCTACATTACACCTTGTTCCGACATACGGAACAGGATATAGATCTTGAAGCCTGGAGGTGGAGATAATTTTTAAGGGAGGTAGAGCATTATGAACCCACTCTAGTTAGGTCACCTAATATACCTCTTTGATCTGGGTGGCGTAGCGAAAGCGTGGTGGACCCTACCCCACTAGCCTCGGATCGAAATTGTGCTCGTTGAATACGAACATTATAGAAGCCTTAACGAGTTCTACTATGAGAAACCTTTTTAGGTCTGATATTGATTCACCCCTATCTCGGACATAGAATAAGACGAGGACTCTCTTAGACCAAAGACCTAAAGGGCAACCCGAGAAATAGGACATTTGAACCTTTCTTTGATGGACTTTTCCTAAGTTTTTAGAGTGATCGGATTATGGAGTTACTGAAATATACAACTATGGAGCATTCACAGCTTGACCCAATTCTCAATCCTGGGCGACTACCAATGGACTCACTGCCGACGAGCAGAAGACCAGGATCCACCAGGATTCGGAATGGATGCGATGAGCTTTTTACCCTGCCCCGGTAGATGATCAATGTATCGGGATCAAGCCCACTATAACCGTCTCTCCGTGTTGGTCAAACATTAAAAACAACTATCTTACTCTAAATAATTGGGGATTGTCGTCGAGACTCCAAATAGGTAAAGAAATAAATTGTAGCGAACCATCAGGATATGAGAAATGGATAAAGAAATAAGTTTTAAGGGGGGTAGACTAAAATGAACCAGGCTAGTATATACCCTACCACGCGTAGAAACTTGAAATCAATAAGTCTTAGGCAAATGAAATAATAGAAATCTTTCCTTATTGCCCTTAGGCAATTTCGGGGATGAAATTTTGTTTTAAGGGGGGTAGATTGTAACATCCCGAATTTTTGCCAACCTGGAATTAGACGTTCTTAGGCAATGGGTCACTCCTAACACCTTATTAACTTGTCAGAACTGAATCCCACAGTCTAAAATCGCTTCTTAACCCATTTCCTTCACAAATCTCACTTTCACTACCTTATCCTTCACAAAGTAACTAAGTGCGAAACTAGATTAGCTAAGAAATCCGCTTGATCCACTTTAAATACGATCTGCAAGACCCAAAACTTATAGAATCATTGACGCTAGGTTATTCTAGAATCTAGGATCAATCTCATTACCCAGTTGCTCTCGAGAGCACATTGAAACTCTGTATCAGATCTGGACCGCACGTCGGAAGTCCGATTAACACGAAGTTAAGGAATTAGGACCGCCTTGCTGGGCTTGACAACCATCTCGAAAATCAAATCCAGATACTGCCTCAGCGCTATTCGCTTGAGCTCGGAGTGGGGAGTATGAGAAATATGAAACTAATTAAAAATAAAATACAAATTTATGAAATCTGAGACTTGTCACTTGCGGGTTAGTATTAAGCAACCAGACCGTCAGAATCAGGCCAAATTACACCCTCGGATCAGGGATATTTTCCCAAACATATCCATGTACTCGGAATCTCCGATCGAGATCCACTGACCGTTGAACTGAAACTGGTCTGCCACGCGTGATCTGGGAATCCGACAGAAATGAAAACGTAACTCGACCTAGATCCATAGTCAGTGAGCTTAAGTCCGACCTTTGGCTCAGGGGGGGCTCCGAAAATGCTCCGTTGAGCTGAAACAAATGCCCTTTAGACTAAACCCAAGTATACCTTGACCTTAAGTCTATTTCGGTATGTTTTTAGGCTATATAAGGACCTTAGAACCCTCTCTCTCACAGCCATACGAATTGAAACCCTAAAGAGAGAAGAGAGAAAAGAGAGAGAAAGAGTGAGAGAAGTGGGAGAAACTCCCTACTAATATTCCCTGCCGTTCTACAAGCTTAACCACGCTAGTCTTGTCACTTTCCCAGCGATTCCGACTTCCTTTCTAGGTAAGAAACCCTAACCCTAATCTGTTTTGGGGTTATGAAGGTTGTAAATTATGAAATAGCTAACCTATTTCATTCTATAGGTTACCAAACTGCCGTATACGAAAGCTTAGCAAACCTATTGGATTCGTTACGATTCTACGATAAAAGGTTTTGACTTTAGGTGTATAGGTTATGGTTTTCAATGCTCTCAATGTCAGATAATGATAGATTCATGATCTGCATGCAATTGCACATGTACAAAGTGCTGTCTGTTTTCCGTTTCGATTAAAGATGAAGAATATGGAATTTTACATATTCTAGGTATTTGTAGAAAGTACTGTATATGTATAAATTTTGAAAATGTGTTTGCCATGATTATTTGTTGTATGAATATATTATATACGTGTAAAATACTTGTTTGGCGAAAGGACTCGCCCTAATACATGTTTTGCTAATATACACTATGTATGTTAAAATAGTATATTCTAAGTGTTTGTGAAAATGACCAAATGAGTATAGAATTCACATTCGTCTCGCCATGACTAATTTTCATGGATATATGATCATTGTTTGGGCGATACCCCTTTGACGAAATGATTTACCCTAAATCACGCCACGACCACTATACGCTATATATGTTGAAATGTGTAGCCCAAGTGTTTGTGAAAATGTTCAAATGAATATAGAACTTGGATTCATGCTTGCCATGATTATCCGTCGTGGGTGCACGCATGTTATAATTGGGGCAATCCCTAGTGAAAGGATTTAGCCTAATGCCTATGTGATCAACATATGTCATGTATGTTGATGTATGTAGTTTAAAGTGTTTGTTGAAATGTCTAAATGAGTAGTAGTTAGTAAATTGTAATGTGTAAGGGTATTGAGATATGATTCTCAACTTCTTTAACTATGTGTATGATTTCTTTAGATATCTGTGTGATTAGAAATTGAATATGTACAAACTCATGCTTATGTTGTACTTCATAACATGCTCAACTGATGTATGATTTTATCTATGTAATGCATAATTTAAATTCATGTTTATGTTGTATTCCATAAGAGCCATGAAGGGTGATGGGGGAGTGGTGTAACGAGTGCGTGCAACAGCCCTAGTAGCCCTAAGTGGATATTATCAGACTTTGATTGTATGATTTGAATCTTGATCCATTACTGCTTTAACTATCTACAATTGAATGTGATTATGGCTATTATATAGTCCAGGCAATCGGCAATGAAACTGAATTCGTGGTTGAGATTCATTCACCACATGAGATGTGTTCGATGAACCCGAGTCGTACTTCGGTTGGCGATAGTGGCTAGCCACACGAAGTGCTTATGCGCTTCATATCGTTCAACTCGTTGTGTGCTCGAGCTAGCCTAGCTCGTCAAGCAACCCAATCTGTCTAATGTATGTTCACCATGTTTGGACGCTACTGCTTGAACGTAGGGTACCAAACTTACCAGTGAAATCCTGTTAACCATGGTACCACGATCCGCTAAGACTCATGAGCTGGGCATGGTCGTATGGGACACCGTGGTCTAGTTATCGGCCTACGCTGGGGCCATGTGCCTCCCCATAGTGACCAGTGAGCAACCAGACTCGTGAGCCGATTATGGTGGTATGGGACACTATATTCGTGCTGTCGGCCTACATTGATAAGGTGATGGGGGAGTGGTGCAACGAATGCGTGTAACAGCCCTGACAGCCCTTTGTAGTGACCTCAATCATACTCTGAATTTGCGGTGAGGCGACGAGTTTTACCGTGGTGTAAAGAGTATGAACTAGGCATGTTTCAACTTAATGATGAACTGTTAAAGAAGTGATGGGGGAGTGGTGTAACCATTGTGTGTAATAGCCCTGGCAGCCTTTGCAGCGACCTAGAAATATACTATCGTATGAGATTATTTAGGATTGACGACCCTAGAATGGATCATGTTTGGGAATGATACAAGGGAGGTACCTTAGTTTTCCAATCCTGCTATTTGAAAGGACTAATAACTACTCGGTAATCATGCTCATCATCGCACTGCATGTGCCCGGTAGATGTGGAGCATTGAGGGATGAATGCATGTCGCGAACGTAAGATGGTGTCGCATGAGGGTGGTTTGGCAAGGGCATTCATCATGTCATTTCATACTTGCATTAAATAAGAGTAGATAGGATTGTTTGATTGTACTACTTTATCATTACTACTTGACTGAATTGATAACATATTAACCTATGCTTTACTGTTCCACTGAGTTGATCACTCACTCCCACGTTATGGGACGGTATTGTACACACCAACCAGACTTATTTGAGTTTCAGATGATGGCGATGCTGCGAAGTGGAGCCAGACTTTTATGAGGATGAGGAGGATTCCTCCTTTATGCAGCAGTTTCAGGCAGGTTCCTGTGAGCCGTGTCCTGATCGACGGGACTTTCTGGGATATTGACTAGATGACCTTACATAACTTGGTATAATTTGAAATTGTACTTGTAATTCATTAACCTAGTAACCTTATCACACTCTAGAGACTCACTACAGTTTATATAGTTTATATATCTATCACAGTCTTCCGCTTGCAATCTCACTTGTCTCTGAAGTATGATATGCTGTTTTGGCTTAATCTCACTCATGTTCAATGCACTAATATAGATAACATTCAATCATCATTCATTTTGATGCATAAGTGATGCGTTGGAACTCGGGAGTTGAGTTTATGCTCGACCCCCGATTTTTAGGGCGTTAAAGAGGCCTCATGCTGATTCGCCTCCCAGGATCGCAGCACCAGTGGCTCCAATGAGGCACCCTGTTGTGACCTGTACATACTGCAGAAAACAGGGTCATCCTGCTGGGAGCCGTTTTGCGCGGGTGAGGGATAGCGGGTTCTCTCCGCCGCAGATGATTGATAGCTCTCACCCACAAGCTCTATCGACTCCACCACTTCGGATGGCACCTGCACATCGGTCCTTCAGACCACCTGCACCTCGCTTCAGGCTGCCTAAACGGCCCATGGTACCTCAGCCAAACCGATCTTAGCAGGTGCGTGTTCATGCGCTTATAGTAGAGGAACCAGAGACTGCACCTTCTGCACTTATGGCCTTCGAGGTCACTGCACACATCCAAGGTACTCTCGTCTTCTTATTGGTGGATACTGGGTCCACTACCTCTATGATTTCATGCATGGAAGTCAAGCGACTGGGTTTAGTTACTGCTCCTACGAGAAGAATGAGGGTCATCACTGCCACAGGGACTTACTCTGAAGTTACTGGTATGTGTGAGGGCTGCCCGATAGACTTGGGTGGCAGAGTGATACTAGTTGACCTGATCGTCGTCCCCCTATTCCATTACGATGTTATCTTCGGTATGGATTGGCTCACTGAGATGCGAGCAGAGATCGACTGCGAGACTAGGGTGGTGACAGCCTATGGACTTGATGGCACGACCTTTACTTTTCCTGTTCAGGTCAGTCACATTACTCGGTTCTGATGTTACGCTTCTTCATTAGAGGCTATTGATGTTCCGATGCTTGAGGATACGCCTGTAGTTCAGGCTTTTGCAGACGTGTTTGAACCGATTCCTGGGTTGCCACCTCGGTGCGAGATCGACTTCACCATTGATCTTACGCCCGGTGCGACACCCATCTCTTTACCGATGTATCGTATGCCTCCGTATGAGATGGAGGAACTGCAAAAACAGATTGACAGGCTAGTAGAGAATGGCTTTATACGACCTAGTGTGTCTCCCTGGGGAGCACCTGTACTGTTTGTGAAGAAGAAAGATGGCTCACTACGGTTGTGTATTGATTACTGTAGGTTGAACCAGGCCACCGTGAAGAACAAGTATCATTTGCCCAGGATAGATGATCTGTTTGATCAGTTGAAGGGAAAAAAATATTTCTCGAAGATCGACTTGCAGTCAGGGTACCACCAGTTGCACGTCAAAGATGAAGACGTGCAGAAGACAGCTTTCAGGACCTGTTTTGGACATTACAAGTTCCTGGTGATGTCGTTCGGTCTTATGAACGCACCGGCCGTGTTCATGGACTTGATGAACAGGGTATTTCGGCCATTCTTATACCGATTCGTCATTGTATTCATTGATGACATCCTGATATATTCCACAAGTTGGGAAGAGCACGAGGTGCACCTGAGAGCGGTGTTGGATACTTTAACGAAGAACCAGTTGTTTGCGCAGTATAAGAAGTGCGACTTATGGTAGGAAGAAGTCAAGTTCCTGGGACATATGGTGTCTAAGGATGGGATAGCTGTGGACCTTGCTAAGGTAGCTGCAGTTCAGGATTGGAAGCAGCCTGGCTTGGTTACTGAGGTGAGGAGTTTTCTTGGCCTGGTAGGGTACTATCGACGCTTCATTCGGAACTTCTCAAAGATTGTTAGGCTGTTGTCACAGTTAACGCGTAAGGATTTAAAGTTCGCCTGGGATGAGAAGGCAGAAACAACTTTTCAGGAGCTGAAGGACAGACTGACGTCCGCCCCTGTGCTAGTATTGCTAGAGCAAGGGGTTAAGTACACGATATACACTAACGCGTCTCACATTGGTTTGGGTTGTGTCCTTATGCAGAAGGACAGGGTGATTGCGTATGCCTCAAGACAATTAAGGAAGCACGAGGAGAATTACCCTACACATGACCTTGAGTTAGCAGCTATCATCTTTGCATTGATGCTCTGGAGACATTACCTCTACGGAGAGGAGTTTGAGCTTTTCTGCGACCACAAGAGCCTTAAGTATATATTCACTCAGCGGGACTTGAATATGAGGCAGCGCAGATGGATGGAAACCTTGAAGGACTTTAAGTTCGAGGTCTCCTACCATCTTAACAAGGCCAACCTTGTAGCGGATGCGTTGAGCCGCAAGAAGGCTATTACATTTACGGCTCCGCTGATGATAGCAGAGAGGGATATGCTAGAGTTCGTGCGGGACTTCGAGTAGAAACTCACTGTGGAGGAGCTATTTGAGTATGTCGCGCAGGTTCGGGTGCGTCCACTTATTGATGATAGGATTATCGAGGCCCAGAAGGGCGATGAGCGGTTGTCTGAGCTTCGAGAGCAAGCTAGCGACGCCGAGGACTCCAAGTGGAGAGTTGGCACAGATGGGGGTCACGATACCATGGCCACTTATACGTTCCTGATATTCATGACTTACGACAGGAGCTCCTCGAGACTGCCCACAAATCGAAGCTTGCGATGCATCCTTGTAGCACGAAGATGTACCAGGACATGAGACGGTCTTATTGGTGGGACGGCATGAAGACCCACATAGCAGAGTATGTTTCTCGTTGTCTGACGTGCCAGCAGGTCAAGGCCGAACATCGCCGACCTCCTGAACTGCTTCAGCCTATGCCCATAGCTGAATAGAAGTGGGACTTCATCTCTATAGATTTCATATCGGGGCTGCCGAAGACGAGGAAGGGATATGATTCCATTTGGGTGATTGTGGACTAGTTGACCAAATCGACCCATTTTCTCTCTATCAGAGTCACGAACTCTGCAGACGAGCTGGCTAGGCTGTACATCAGAGAGATTGTACATCTGCATGGAGTTCCCCTAGAGATCGTGCCGAACAGAGACGTGCGGTTCACGTCTATCTTCTGGACTCATATCCAGGAAGCGATGGGTGTGAAATTGAAGTTCAGTACTGCGTTTCACCCTCAGACCGACGGGCAGAGAGAGCAGGTGAACCAGATTTTAGAGGATATGTTGCGGGCCTGTGTCTTGGACTTTAAGGACAGTTGGGATGACTGTCTTCCTTATGTAGAGTTCGCGTACAACAACAGCTTCCAGGCAAGTATTGACATGGCTCCATATGAGGCCTTGTATGGTCGTCCTTGCGGGGCACCGCATTGCTGGGCTGAGGTTGGCGAGCGCAGTTTGATTGGCCCAAAGTTAGTATAGGCGACCTCAGAGAAGATCGACATTATCAGGCGTCGACTTCTTACAATGCAGAGCAGGCAGAAGAGTTACGCCGATACGAGGCGGCGACCGCTTGAGTTCGAGGTCGGAGATCCCCTATTCCTCAGCGTTTCCCCTATGAAGGGAGTCCTTCGGTTTGGGAAGAAGGGGAAGATCACATCGAGGTTCATCGGTCCGTTTCAGATACTTGATCGAGTGGGTGCTGTGGCATATCGTCTCACTTTACCCACACCACTTGTAGCTGTACATAACGTATTTCATGTATTTTTGCTGAAGAAGTATGTTCCTGATCCTTCACACATTATTAGATGGGAGCAGGTACTGTTGAGCGAGGATACTACATATGTACTGCGCCCGACACGTATCCTTGACAGGAAGGAGCAGGCACTGCGTAGCAAAGTGATTCCACTCGTAAAGGTACTGTGGACACATCATACAGAGGAGGAAGCTACTTGGGAGATAGAAGCCGAGATCCGAAAGAACTACCCTCAGCTCCTCGAGGAGTACGAAAAGGTACTAATTTTGAGAAAGAAATTTTCATTAAGGGGGGTAGATTGTAACGACTCGAAAAATCCCGTACAATGGCCCGAGTACCACCTCAGGCAGAAATCGCTTAGGATCAAATCCTTTAGAAATTTGACAAAGTTAACTAAGTGCTAAACTAGATTAGCCATGAAATCCGTTTGAATCACTTTAAATACGATTTACAAGACCCAAAACTTGTAGAATCATTAACGCTAAGTTACCCTAAAATCTAAGATCAAACTCATTACCCGACTGCTGTCGGGAGCACATTAAAACTCCGTATCTGATCTGGACCGTACATCGAAAGTCCGAATAATACGAAGTTATAGACTTAGGACCGCCTCGCTGGGCTTAATAACCATCTCTGAGATCAAATCCAGATTGTGTACTATGGCTGTTCGCTTGAGTCTAGAGCGAGGAGTGTGTGATTTTCTTTATAAATAAATATCTTAAATAGTAATCTGAGACTTGTTACTTGCAGACAATTTGTAAGTAACCAGACCATCAGAATCTGACCTAAATACACCCTCAGATCAGGAAAAATTTCATATACATGGCAGTGTACTTGAAATCTCTGATCGAGTTTCACTGACCATTGAACTGAAACTGGTCCGCCACGCATGATCTGGGAATCCGACTGAAACGAAAACTTAATGGTACCTAAATCCAAGGTTGGTGAGCTTAATTCTGACCTTTGGCTCAAGGGGGCCCGCCAGAAGTGCTCCGTTGAGCTGGAACAGGCTCACTTTGGTTATAACCTAAGTATACCTTAACCTTAGGTATATTTCGGTGTGATTTTGGGCTATATAAGGACCTTAGAACCCTCTCTCATTCAGCCATATGAATTCGAGAAAAACCCTAGGAGAGAAGAGAGAAAAGACAGAGAAAGTGTGAGAGAAGTGGAAGAACCTCCCTACTACTTTCCCCTGCTGCTTTACAAGCTTAACCACTCAAGTCTAGTCGCTTTCCCAGCGATTCCGACTTTGTTTCTAAGTAAGAAACCCTAACCCTAATATGTTTTAGGGTTGTGATGGTTGTAGGTTATGAAATAGCTAACCTATTTCATTCTATAGGTTACCAAACTGCCGAATACGAAAGCTTAGTAAACCTATCGAATTCGTTACGATTCTATAATAAAAGGTGCGGACTTTAGGTGTATAGGTTATGGTTTTCAACGTTTTTAATGTCAGATAATGATAGATTCATGATCTGTATGTAATTGCACATATACAAAGTGTTGTCCGTTTCGCTTTTCGGTTATACGATAAATATGCTGAATGTACTGTATTCCTAGTATTTGTAGAAAGTACCATATACGTATAAATTTTGAAAATGTGTTTGTCATGCTTATGTGCTGTATGAACATATTATATATGTGTAAAATACTTGCTTGGCGAAAGGGCTCGCCCTAATACATGTTTTGCTAATATACACTATGTATGTTGAAATAGTGTATTCTAAGTGTTTGTGAAAATGCTTGTGAGAGTAAGTGCTTGGATGATGGTGCTTTAGGTGGGTGTTGAAATGGGATTCTCAACTACCTTAAACACATATATGATTTCCTCTATAATTAGGTGTTTAATTTAATCGCTTACTATGAAATACACGTGTTTGTATTTCTTGTTTACATTGTGCTTTGTAACATGCTTTATGACATGTTTGTTAACATGCTTGAATTACTTTGTTTATTATGCTTTACTCCACATGCTCTAAATAAGGATTGATTGTGTTTGGGACTAGGATTATAGTCTAGACAATCGGTACCAGACTTGAGTTCGTGGTTGAGATTCATTTCGCCACGTAGGATGTGTTTGACGAACCCGAGTCGTACTTCCGTTGGCGACATTGGTTAGGCCATGCGAAGTGCTTATGCACTTCATGTCGTTCAGTTGATTGTGCGCTCGAGCTAGTCAGGCTCGTCAAGTAGCTCGATATGTCTAATGTATGTTCACCATGTTTGGACGCTACTGCTTAAACCTAGGGTACCAAACTTACCAGTCAAATCCCGTTAACCATGGTACCTCGATCCGCTAAGACTCATGAGCCAGGCATGGTGGTATGGGATACCGTAGTTGATCTGTCAGCCTACGGTGGGGCCACGTGCCTCCCCGTAGTGACCAGTGAGCAACCCTGACTCGTGAGCCGAATACGGTGGTATGGGACACTGTATTCGAGCTGTAGGCCTACACTGATTGGTGACGAGCCCTTTGTAGTGACCTCGAGCATACTCTGAATTTGCAGTGAGGTGACGAGTTTTGCCGCGATGTATAGAGTATGAACTAGGCCTGTATCAATTTAGTGATGAACCGTTAAAAAGGTGATGGGGGAGTAGTGTAACAATTGCGTGTAACAGCCCTGACAGCCTTTGCAGCGCCCTAGAACCACACTATCGTATAAGATTATCTAGGTTTGACGACCCTAGAATGGATCATGTTTGGGAATGATACAAGTGAGGTACCTTAGTTTCTCAATCCTGCTGTTTGAAATGGACTAATAACAGCTCGTTAATCATGCTCATCATCGCACTGCATGTGCCTGGAAGATGTGGAGCAATGAGGAATGAACGCATGCCGCAAACATAAGATGGTGTCGCATGAGGGAGTATGTCGGTGAGGGCATGCATCATAACTACATTTCATACTTGCATTAATAAGAGTAGTTAGGATTGTTCGATTGTACTGCTTTATCATTACTGCTTGACTGCATGGATAACATTTTAACCTATGCTTTATTGTTCCACTGAGTTAGCTACTCACTCCCACGTTACGGGACGGTGTTGTACACACCAACTAGACTCTGTCTTAGGTGCAGATGAGGTGACGACTTAAGAGGCTGAGCCGGACTACGACGAGGACCAGGACGAGTTCTCGTATATGCAGTATGCTGGTAGCTTTGCCTAGACTGCCTGGATCGACGGGACTTGCAGGACTTACTTCTCTAGTTGTACTTTTGACATTTTGATCATAAAAAAGATACATGTATATGGTGACTCAGTTGGGTTCATACTCTGGAGATTGAAATGGTTTTGTTTCTTTTATATACAATTATATACAGTTTCAGTCTTTCGCTTGCCTTTATACAATTGATATGGAGTATGAATTACTGTTTTGGTATAATCTCACTCATGTTTATTGCACTAACACAGACAACATTTAATCATCATTATCTATGTTGCATAAGTGATGTTTTGGAACTCGAGAGTTGAGTTGCTAGTCGACCCCTGAATTTCAGGGCATTACACACATGGCCATATCAACACATAAAAAGAAGAGAGAGAGAGAGAGAGAAAGAGAGAGAGAGAGAGAGAGAATGAGACACTCATCATGATGGAGGGACCCCGGTACTATGGGCCCTCCGTTGCATGATCTACAACATACATCAAGTGGGTCCCATTTCTTATGTGCCCATCGATCAAAATCAACGGCGGAGATCCTTTCTCCACCGAAATGGAGGGTCTAGATGACCCTATCCATGTAAAAAAAAACATCATGATGAGGTCCATGGAGAATGGCCCCATCATAGAATGATCATGAGGATCAAGGTGGGCCATCGACCACATCTTAAGGTCCAAAGTGAGATCCATACCATCAATCGGTAGGCCTCACTTGGCCCATCATCAAAACATGAATATCTAGCCTATAGAAGTACCCACCGTTAGATCTTCTTGGTCCGTTGGAAAGCCAAACTCCTTGTGCTTCACTTTGATGGAGAGGGTGAGAAATGGATGGTTAGGATGAAGGATTTTGGGATGGGAATGGACCACAAAAAAATCACTTTTCTCACACTTGGAATGCATGGACGTTCACTTCTTTGGTGCTTGGAAAATGTGTGAAGAGAGAGAGAGAAAGAGAGAGAGAGAGAGAGAGAGAGAGGGGGTTGTAAGGAGATGTGAGATATGGGTGATGGAGTGATGGATGGGAGAGAGGGGTGGGTGTGTAAGGACTTTGTTAACTTTAAGGGTAGATGATGTAAGAAGGGTATGGGGTGTGTAAGAAACTTTTAACTTATGGGTTGCTTAGGGATGGGTGTGAGGTGATGGTGTACTTGACCCTTGATGGGATTGATTGATTGATGGATGTGACATGTTGTAAAGATTCTCTTAGGATTTGCAACGCGTGGTGTTTTCTTGAAAATAAACGCCGGCCCACATCTTCTGGTTAGGGTATCAGATCGGTATGTAAGACGCGGCGTTGGAACCATGATGACGGTGCGGTCGCAATGATACAAGTATCGGATTAAGCCAACTTAAATATATGGGATATAACTTAGGGTCGATGTAAACGTTGATTATACATCGGAAGTTACTAAAATTCAACGGGAAGGATCGCGGGATTCAACGGAATAGTACGGACTAGGATACGAGTCTTACAGCTTGCCCTACCTAAAAAAATTTCATCCTCGAAATTTAAAACATGACCCAACCAATATAGAGCTCACAAAGGGAGGAAAATCCTATCCGAACACAATATTCCAGCATAATCAAACACATAAGAGATAGGGACAACGCCTGCGAATCTCAACCTCCAGCTCTCAAAACACCTCGTCAACACTACGATGATCCAACTGGACCTCAAATCCTGGATCAAAAACGATCGAAACAGGAATACTATACAACCTCACAATCTCAACGGTAGGGAGCTTTATCTGAAAATCTTTAAGTTATTCAAACTCGGACATCTAACCATTTTAAGTTCTCAACAATCATAGAGAGAAGGGTAGCTATCAGCAGATATGCGATGTTATCCTCAAGTATTCCCAAGTTCTGCTTTGATACCAACTTCTGTCATGCCGTAAACTCAAAAAACGGGCTCACAAAATTTCTGATCGCCGAATCCGGTGCCGACAGCCTCTGTAGTACCCCATTCTCGGCTCCTAGCGCTCATACGCCAGATTCCGATCCTAACATCCTACAAGGAGGACTTTCAGTATGATTTTTTTTTGTAATGGAGTATAACCAAGTCACAAAACAACATCATCATCACATATCCACTAATATAAATATTTGAGTACAGCGCTGAAGGGGAAATACATATGTTAAAAATCAAAACTCCAGAAGACCGCTGCATGCTCCAAGTTCAATGCTGTTGCAACCTAACGCCACCTGCACACATCTATCATGCATAAGATTATAGAAAGCTTAGAGGCTGGTGGAAGTGTGTGCACAATATAAGTGCCAAGTATACTATAAAGTCTATAAACCATTCATCATCGGAATAAGCAAAAATACTGACAAGATCATGAATCATATAAAATCAGAGTAAGCAGAAATATACTGATAAGTTCATGAGTGTTATCAGCTGTACCAAGGCTATACGATGCAAAACATAATAAGACAATAACAGATGCTGAGGATGCAATGCAATATGCAAATCCTAACGAGCCATGAATACCATCAACCTCATCTAGGCCATGTAAGTGCAAAAACATAGTAACCCAAAATACTAAGTACTGTAGATGCAATGGAATATGCTGTGAGAATGAAATGACCATGCAGAAACGTGAAGTCGGGATGATAGTATGAAGTATCACAGGCTATGAGGTCTATCACAAGGGACTTCTATCCAAACCAGTCCCATACCTAAATTTGGATAGTCAGACATAATGTGGTAATCTCCTGATCTCAGGTTAGTTACACGCCCAACTGAAATCCTGGCCATGTGATGGTACACGTAACAAATAGTTACGCACCACCAGCCCAAGTGGATAGTGAATGAATGAACGAATGGATATGTAATTCCTGCTCAATAAGTCCACATATCAGTACGGTTGCTCTCTGGGAAAATCGTCGGGGTCTAGTACACTCACACTGACTGCCTCCTCCCTGGTTGCACAGCCAAGTAAGCAGAATAGACCTTACTATCCGCCTGACCAATAGTCTGCCAATATCTACCTAGCTTGATGATAGCGGACACATTTACGAGCTGGTCATACTCAGCCTAGCTTGTAGCCCCCTCACTCGGGCAGATAAGGCCACACTCCCAACTGACCACGACACAGTGGGAGATGCGACCTACTAGTATTCGGCACTCGGGTGCTCATGTTCCACTCGGTCTAGACATTCGGGCTACTCCTGGCCTCAGAGGTTATGGGATTTTCACCCAAGGACATCCTAAGTGCCTACAGTGCTAGAACCAAATATTTTCAATGTCCCATCTAGCCATCTACGATGTACCTGTGGAGGCCACGACCCTGATGTCACTGGGGCGTATAATGATCAAGTCACACATATGCGAGATGCATGGGTCACACTATCTAGTCATGCAGCAATCCTGCGTGTACTGCACAATAATGTGGGGCACTCCATCTCATAAGGAGTCCCGTAAATGGTCTGCCCAATGGCATATGCTATGTCAAACATTTCTCATATCAAACATACATATGGCATGTATGGGCATGAATCATGGAGTTATACTAAGCATATTAGATGAACTATCCTCTCAACGAAGATGGGCCTTGATGGCCTAGACATAACAAGTATGGGCCTATCAATGGGCCCTAGGGAGAAGTACAATGCGGACATTTAACCAACATTATCCTTACAATGTAGACGTCAAACCAACATTGCTCCCAAGGCATGGCTCGCCATAAAGGCCAACACATAAACCATGGTGGAATCACATTACAATGGGCCTCAGCCCATGGGTTCCGAATACATCACAATGGGCCTCAACCTATGGGCCCTAGAATACATCTAAATGGGCCTAATCACATGGTCCTCATATATGTCATTGTGGCCTCAACAACGGGCCTCATACACATGACGGTGGGCCTCAATAACAGGCCCTCATACACATCAAGGTGGGCCTCAATATCGGGCCCTCATACACATTAAGGTGGGCCTCAATAACGAGCCCTCATGCACATCAAGGTGGGCCTCAACAATGGGTCACAAATACATCAAGATGGGCCTAACCACATGGGCCTTACATTCATATCAAGGTGGGCCTCGACAACGGCCTCAAATACATCAAAATGGGCTTAATCACATGGGCCTTTTATATATGAGATGGGCCACACCAATTGGCCCCATATATATCAAATGGGTCACACCCATATATAAATGGTGATGATGTCTTCCACCATTAAAATTCTCAAGGCCCACCCTAACATTTATTTCCTGTCCAATCTATTCATAAGGTCACCAGGACCTGGATTTAGAGGAAAATCTAAATCATATTTGTCCAAAATGGGTGGCCTAAGGGTTTTAATGGTGGACATTCAAACCCACTACTTTCTATAATGTGGTCCACCTAATCATAGATCTATCTTAATTTTGGTCTCAAGCCCTAAAATAAACTTTCAAAATGGTTGGACAGATTGGATATAACACATGCATCATGGTGGGGTCCACACCAATTAGCTCACCAATTAAATGGACGGTTTGGATATAACACAAATATCAAGTGTGGGCCTACTGAACTATGGATCGGACTCATTCTTTAGCTCATGTCATAAAATGGCTAGATAGTTTGGATGTGACACATACGTCATGGTGGGTCCCACCGTCCAGGTGTGGACGGTGTGGATAAAACACATAAATCATGGTGGTTTCCACCGTCCCAAGCTGGGGACGGTGGTGAATGAAACACATACCTCACAGAGGCTACAGGACTTGGTGACATCAATTCACCAGCCATATATGGCTGGTGTGAGATGCACTAACCAATCTACTTCAAGGTGAGTCCCACATGAGGCCCACCATAATGTAAATTTTCCATCCAATCTACTGCTAAGGTCACGCAAACCTGGAGGTAGAGGAAAAACAAATTTCGTAATGATCCAAAACTTCTGTGAATCCAAAATGGGTTTCAAGGGCAGATGGTTCACCCCACTGTTTCCGATGATGTGGGCCACCTGAGCTTTGGAGGAGGCTGATCTTTGGAGGGGACCCACTGCTAGAGGTGGCCCACCTAATGAACGGGTTGGTTGATAAACAAACATCATGGTGGGGCCCACAGCTGGGGGCCGTGGGACCCTGCCGTCCGCCTGCCAGCAGCGCTGGACGCTGTTGCGTGTCCTGTGTCAGCAGCAACAGCCTCTGCTGCTGTTGTTTATTTATTTTTTATTTTATTTTTTAAAAATTAGAAATTTTATGGTTTTTCAGAGGTAGGGCCCACATCAGCTGAATCCAGGTCCTCCAATGGATTCTACCATCCATAACAAATCAATAAAGCCCAATATTGGGCATCTTTTGGTGTGTAGAAAAATTAAGGTGAGTTTCAATGGTGAAAATCACAGTTTTTAAAGGTATGACCCGCTAGAAAATTAGATTGGCCGCATTTTTCAGCTCAACGCCAAAAATGGGGTACGAAAGGGGATAGACAGCTTGGATTAAAAACATACGTCAAGGTGGGGCCTACATGGACCGCCCTCTCCAAGGCTTGAGAACCAAGCTAATATTTTTGTTTTCCCGATTCACGTCCATAGATGATGGACCCT
Source organism: Magnolia changhungtana (assembly GCA_030180095.1). Classification (NCBI taxonomy): domain Eukaryota; kingdom Viridiplantae; phylum Streptophyta; class Magnoliopsida; order Magnoliales; family Magnoliaceae; genus Magnolia; species Magnolia changhungtana. The sequence continues at coordinate 5,204,816 of JASAUF010000554.1, forward strand.
TTTTTTTTGTTTGGACATACAAATAACGTTAAGGTGAGCCCTGTTTAAGTGGGTCGCCATATGGCTGGGTAGTGTGGAACATACACACATATAAAGTGGGCCCCACCTACAAATGGATTGGATCGAATACATGCTTCATGTTGGGGTCCATCCAGGTGGGCCACATGGCCATATCAACACATAAAAAAGAAGAGAGAGAGAGAGAAAGAGAGAGAAAGAGGGAATGAGACACACGTGATGATGGAGGGACCCCAGTACTATGGGCCCTCCATTGCATGATCTACAACATACATTAAGTGGGTCTCATTTCTTATGGGCCCACCGATCAAAATCAACGGCGGAGATCCTTTCTCCACCGCAATGGAGGATCTAGATGACCCTATCCATACAAAGAAAAATAAACATCATGATGAGGTCCATGGAGAATGGCCCCATCATGGAATAATCATGAGGATCAAGGTGGGCCATCAACTACATCTTAGGGTTCAAAGTGAGATCCATACCATCAATTGGTAGGCCCCACTTGGGCCATCATCAAAACATGAATATCTAGCCTATAGAAGCACCCACCGTTCGATCTTCTTGGTCCGTTGGAAAGCCAATCTCCTTGTGCTTCACTTTGATGGAGAGTATGAGAAATGGATGGTTAGGATGAAAGATTTTGGGATGGGAATGGGCCACACAAAAATCACTTTTTCTCACACTTGGAACGCATGGACGTGCACTTCTTTAGTGCTTGGAAAATGTGTGAAGAGAGAGAGAGAGGGTTGTAAGGAGATGTGAGAGATGGGTGATGGAGTGATGGATGGGAGAGAGGGATGGGTGTGTAAGGACTTTGTTGACTTAAGGGGTAGATGATGTAAGAAGGGTATGGGGTGTGTAAAAAACTTTTGAATTATGGGTTGCTTGTGGATGGGTGTGAGGTGATGGTGTACTTGACCCTTGATGGAATTGATTGATTGATGGATGTGACATGTTGTAGAGATTCTCTTGGGATTTGCAATGCGTGGCGTTTTCTTCAAAATAAACGTCGGCCCACATCTTTTGGTCAGGGTATCGGATCGGTATGTAAGACGTGGCATTAGAACCGCGGCGACGGTGCAGTCGCAATGATACAAGTCTCGGATAAGCTGACTCAAATATATGGGATACGACTTAGGGTCGATCACAAACGTTGATTATATGTCGCAGGTTACTGGAATTCAATGGGAAGGATCGTGGGATTCAACGAAATAGTACGGACTAGGATACGGGTCTTACATATCCGATAATTATGTCAGAAGAGCATTGCTCACTGAGATGGAACATGAAGAGAGAAATAATTTCATGTCAGTCATTTCTTTCTCCGACGATGATGTAATTTGTGGCGACGAACATAACATACCATGATGGTTGTGGACCATGTCGGTGGTAAGCAAATAAAGCTAATAATGCTAAATAATGGGTCTACGGTGAACTTGCCACCATTAATGATGCTAAATGAATTGGGATATCGTTGTTCTCATTTGCACCCTAGTGGGATGATGATACAAGGGTTAATCAAGATGGACAGTGAGCGCTCAATAAAATCACACTAACATTGGAGATAGGGGAGCTAATGACAAACGTTGTTTGTCACGTCATTAACACAGTAATGACATGTAATCTCCTCTTGGGAAGACCCTGGATGCATCAATATGGCATCATACCATCGACTCTCCATCAATGCTTCAGGTACTGTAAAGATGAGACTCAATATAAGGTGATGTCTGACGCGAAGCCGTATACTGAAGCAGAGTCCTTCGCCGACGCTGGCTATTATGACGAGTTCACTGTAGGGAATAAAATGGAAGGTAATGAGAATAAAATAGCAAGGGCAAAATAAGCACAGTGCAGAATGGGGTAGTAAAAATAGAGTTATCTGAGAAAGAGAATGTGAGGCAAAATTTTTATTTCATACCAAGACATTTGAGACGACCGGGGAAGCCTTCACTGACATTATTATCGCCTAAGCAGTTAGAAATTTTGCAGTCAAACTATACGATGCCACTACCACATGTAGAAAGGAAAAAACCATTCCCAGTTATGCCTAAGAGGTTCCATGTTAAAGCTAGTTTGAAAAACCCTGAGCCTATTGAATTTTATGCAGTCCCAAAAGCAAAGGTAGAAGAAAAGATAGATAACAAGATAAAATTCCCAAAATTAACGTCAGAAGATCTAGAAAGATACAACTCTGCTAGTAAAAAGATAATGAAGAATATGGGCTTCGATTGCAAAGAATCAACTAGGTTAAACCGTGGAAAAGGCATCTTGACCTCGATTGGAGTCAATGAAGAAAAATGAGAGAAGCACTAAAGATTAGGAGGAGAATCTTCAGTAAATATGATTATTGTTGAATCAATCAAACAGACAAAAACTGAAATGGTCAAACATCCTAAGGCGGTCCGAAGTAGATAAAAGACTGGGGGGGGGGGGGCAACCGGCGATCGATAGCTTGCGGGAAATAAATCTAGGGACAGAAGAAGAACCCTGGAATACATTTATAAGTTCCAGTCTCCCTAAGCAAGAGGCTAACGGGTATATTAAACTGTTGAAAGAAAATAAAGATGTGTTTGCTTGGACATATGCAGAAATACCAGGCCTGGAACCATCAGTGGCAATGCATCGATTAAGTATTTCTAAAAACAAGAGACCGATTAAACAAGCGCAGCGACGATTCCACCTGGATCTGATTCCTTTAATTGAAGAAGAAGTGAATAAGCTATTTAAAGTTGAATTTATCAGAGAAGTCAAGTATCCTAAGTGGATATCAAACATTGTCTCAGTAAAGAAGAAAAGCGGACAAATTACAGTATGCGTTGATTTTAGAGACTTAAATGAAGCAAGGATGATTTTCCACTGCCAATTACCGAGCTGCTAATTGACAATACAACTAAATACGTTGTTATGTCCTTTATGGATGGTTATGCTGGGCATAATCAAATAAGAATGGCCCCGAAAGATGAGGATGCTACGGCTTTCATAATGTCACCGGGAATCTACTGTTATAAGGTCATGCTGTTTGGTCTCAAGAATGCCGGTGCAACATATAAGAGGGCAATGCAGATTATATTCCAAGACATGATGCACAAGCATGTCATATGTTACGTGGATGATTTAGTGGTCAGGTCAAATGACCATGTGGAACATTATGAACATCTAGGTTTAGTATTTCGTTGGCTCAGAAAGAAGCAACTGAGGATGAATCCGTCTAAATGCACATTTGGTGTTTCGTGGGGAAAGTTCCTCAGTTTTATTGTCAGGCACAAGGGAATTGAAGTCGATCTGGGAAAGATCAGAGCTATTCAAGAAATGCCGCATCCAAAAACATTAAAAGAATTAAAGAGTTTGCAAGGGAAGTTAGCATATATTTATCATTTTATCTCTAATCTTGCAGGAAAATGTTAGCCGTTTTTCCATCTAATGAAGAAAGGGACGGAATTTGTATGGCACCAATCGTGTCAAAACATGTTCGATTCGATCAAGGAATTACTGAAACAGCCCCCAGTACTAGTGGCACTTGTGAAAGGTAAACCCCCCCATTCTTTATATTTCTGCAGCAAAAAATTCATTGGGGGCCTTGTTAGCACAAACAAATGAGCAAGGGAAGGAGATTAAGCTGTATTATCTGAGCAGGACTTTAATAGGAGTTGAATGCAACTATTCGCCCATCGAGAAAGTGTGTTTAGCTCTAATCTTCGCAGTATAGAAATTAAGGCATTACTGTCTCTCCCATGATATAATTTTAATTTCACGAGCGGATCCCCTAAAGTTCTTGATGACAAGGGCAATGCTATCAGAGAGACTGGCTAAATGGATGCTCTTATTATCAGAATACATGATCACTTATGAATTGACGAAAGTAGTAAAGGGACAAGTAGTGGCAGATTTCTTGGTAGCCCACTCTGTACCGAATAATGAAATGATCAGTGATAACTTTCTGGATGAGCAGGTAATGATGACAAAATTGCCTGGTTTGTGGTAAATGTACTTCGACGGCACTTCTAGAAGTTCAGGAACAGGTGCCGAAGAGGTATTTATCAGTCCATAAGGTGACTTGCTGCCATATTCCTTTACATTAGGTGCAGCATGCACTAATAACGAAGTTGAATATCAAGCTCTCATTATAGGGATGGAATAGCCCAGAAAATGAAGATAAAAGCACTATGAATTTTTGGCGATTCTAAGCTAGTAATAAATCAGCTTAGTGCAGAATTTGAAATAAGGAAGCAAGAGTTCCTCCCGTATTATCGTCAAGCACAATGATTGTTGGAGCAATTTTAGGATGTTGAAATCAGGCATATACCGAGATCAGTGAATGCAAGAGCAGATGCCTTAGCTAGCTTGGTTGCAGCTTTGACTTGTCCTAATCGAAGCCCCCTTCAAATAACAATCGAAGAAAGAAGGCTTTTGCTGCCTGCTGAAGATGCTGAAGTCTCTGAAGCATTGCCCGTGTCATGTTTGGAGATTTTAATTGATGATTGGCTTCAGCCTTTTGTGGATTATCTCAAATATGATATTTTGCTAGAGGATCCGGCGTAAAAGCTATAAATAAAGCAAAGGGCGAAGAAATTTATTATGTGTAATGAAGAGCTTTACAAAAAGTCCTATAACGAGGTGTTGTTAAGATGCTTGGATACGAAAGAGGTGAATTAGATATTGCGAGAAGCACATTCAAGGGAATGTGGGGCTCATCAGGCCGGTAGAAATTTGTTCCATCGAGTACATCGAATGGGGTATTATTAGCCTACAATGTTCAAAGATGCGATTGATTATGCATGGCGGTGTTATGAATTTCAGATACATGGTGATGTCATACATGTACCTCCTAAAGACTTGCATCAGTCAGTGGGTTCTTGGCACTTCGCAACTTGGGGGCTCAATATTATCGGTCCTATAAATCCATCGTCATCCAGAGGAAAACAGTACATTTTAGCGGCCACAGATTATTTTTCAAAGTGGAATGAAGCTATTTCGTTAAGAAACATCAAAGAGAAAGATGTCATGAGTTTCATACGACATGCAATAATATACCGCTATAGTATTCCGAAGAAAATCATCACTGATAACGGGACTCCATTTAAGAACAGAGGAATGGAGAAATTATGCCAAAAGTTCGATATCCAGCATTCATTCTCGACACCCTACTATTCATCGGCTAATGGGTTAGCTGAAGCATTCAATAAGACGACTGTGAAGATATTAAAGAAAACAGTTGTAGAAAATAAGAGCGATTGGGATGAGAAGTTGCAAGAAGCCTTATGGGCCTATCGAACTACTCATCATACTGCTACGAAAGCAATGCCATATTCTTTGATTCATGGAGTTGAAGCTGTTATCCCCATTGAAATGCAAGTTGTGTCGCTCGGAATAGCAGTACATCAGTCAATTACTGATGATGAAAACGCCAAGATCAGGTTGGTAGAATTAGATTTGCTAGATGAAAAGCAATTAGCAGCCCAACAACGATTACAATTATATCAAGCAAGAATCTCTGCTGCTTTTGATAGAAAAGTCAAGCATCGCTCCTTTAAAAGAGGCGATATGGTATTGATGCTGAAAAGACCGATAGTGGTCACTTGTAAGACTAGGGGCAAGTTCGACCCTAAATGGGATGACCCATACATAATATCAAAAGTATATTCCAATGGGGCCTATTGGGTGATAAATTAAGATGGACAAGGCATAAGTATACCAGTTAATGCCCATTTCATAAAAATATATTATCCCTGGATGTATATGTAGTTTTGATTTATAAGATTCACAGTGTAATTCTTCTCAATCAAAAGAGGGCAGAGAATTATGAAGCTTATGAAGTTAAGTATACTAGTCAATTTCAATTTATTATTTCGGTAAGGCCAATTCATCATTTGCAGTAGTGGAATAAACTTATGAAGCTAAGTACGAGAATTATGACAACAATGGCTATCCATCATATGCGATAGCAAGACAAAGCCTATGAAGCAAAATGCACATAAGGCTTATCATCATTGGCAATGGTGGTACGGTGAGACCATACGGGTAGCAGTGTCGCCTGTGGCCTTAAAAAGCCCGGATAGAGCATCACGTACACCCATATGGGCAGTAACCTATGTCATCTGTACAACTTCAGGTAGCATCACATGGGTGGTTAGAGAGCGCCCCCTTGTGAATGGGTCTGACCTTGCAGATGAAGGAAAAATGAGTCTCTGAAGTAAGACGACTCCCCAGATCCCTGGTTTGATTTCAGTAGTAACGCGTGAGAACAAATCTCTGAAGCAAGGTGACCCCTCATTGATGGACTGGTGACCTTGGATTTGGTACCCCTCGGTAGCCTTGTGCACCCTGCGAACTCTAAAGAGTTACTGTGGCTAACCCTGTACGTAAATCCTATTGAGTTCACTACCCCGGTAGCTTCACTGGACTCCTCTGATGGACCGCGGTTTGTGTAGTCCCTGGCCGCGATAATCTTTATGAACTCTAGAGAGTTACAATGGCCATTCGTGTAAAACCAACTCCAATTACTTATGAGTCTAAAATATGATCGCTCCAACTACGTACGAGCTTAAACCGTGTGTGCAACTAACTGGAACCGTGTAAGTGCTATGTTTTCTAGCTCCTATGATTGTCAAATTTTGTAGTGCCAAAACCTCTTTGAATTTGTGTCTTGTGTAGTGCATCTACATATTCATGACTGTGCATCTCATGTACAAGAACTAAGGTCTTTACCTAAAGAACTTGAAATGCAAGATCAAGAGATATACATGCTCAAGTACAACAGCATGTGATAGTTCACTCCTTCAAGGTTTCAAAGCTACATCTAAAGGCAAAACAATAGTCTTTACTTTGGTACTCAAAGCTCAAGATGAAATACAAGTCAAGTACATCAATTTCAAGCTTCAAAAGGTCTCAAGTTCAAGTTTCGTCATATGTCAAGATCTCAAGCTTAGTGAACTTTGAAGAACAACTATCAACTGAAGCAAAAGAAGATTCAATGTTCATACATCGCTTACAGGGTATGACTAACCCTAGATTGACCATAGGATAGGTCATTTTGAATACATAATTTAATTGGGTCACTTTATAAGTGCATAGTCTATATTTCGACTAGTCTTAGACTAAGTTCGACTAGTCCTACTACTGGCTCGATCAGTCGAAGAAATCCTCGACAAGTCCTAAGTCTGTTACTAATTTTTGGGATTTTTTATTAAAGCCTCGACCAGTCCTGGAGACTGCTCGACCAGTCGAGTGAATAGTTTTGAACCAGTCCCGCAGGCTCAACTCAAAGTCTAACAACTAAATTGAGTCCCACACGACTAGTCGTGGATAGGACTCGACTGGTCAAGCAGGCCCTTCGACCAGTCGTGGAACGGCTGGATCTTATCGCGTCCAAATTTTCAAAAGTTTGTTGGTCCTTCGACCAGTCGAGCCAACCTCTGGACCAGTCGAATGTGCAATTTTTGTACTTATAAATAGAGCATGATTTTCAGAGTTTGATATCCAATTCAAGAAAAATCAATACGCCGCTCTGAGAGATAAGTTAATGATATTCTTAAGCTATTTAGTGATCATTTTATATTCACTTTAATTAGCTTTCTTTGCATTTAATTTTGAGTTTCTACATTCCAATCTTATTTGAAAGAGAGATTGAAGTTTTCCCACTTCTTGGAATCAAAATCAAATCAAGTTAGCCCAAGGTAATTTAATCTAAAATCAATTTAGAACTTAGAACCATTTCATAAGTGAGTGTGAACATTGAACATCTACGTTGAACTTCTACTCCGAATTGGTTCTTTTTGTTTGACTGAGGTGATCCAGAAAACTAGAGAGTGGGTGTAGACATCCCACACAGGCTAACATCTTGAGAAGGCTAAGACTATCCAGGAACCATGGTCATACCTTGGACCAAACCCTAATCCCAGCCGAAACTAAACCATGACCCAAAAGTCCCTAAAACTCCCAATCCATGACCTGGAACTGCAATCCAAATCGTTTATCACACATACAGCCTCACTTATACCCTATACCTTGGTCAGAACCCTTTATCCATACCTAAATCCACCACTTTAAGTCTCAGAAACCCAAAACGGAGACCACCGGACGAAACAGAGCACCACACAAAGCACACACATGAGAGTCCGGCCTGAACCAGGCCCGGGCGGTAGTTTGACTACCTCCTGCGGCACTCCGACTGCCACTGCTCGCGGCCCGCGTGTGGATAGTTGTCCCAGCATCCAAACGTCAACTTTCCTTTAAAATTACCCCCCTACCTTCACTATTTACCAATTTACCATCCCCAGAAGCCAATGAGAGAATGTCATGTGGCATCTCTCTCCTCTCCACCAACCACCACTTGCCACCTTAGCATTTATCCCTTTCAAAGCCAAAATTTATAGCAATTCCATTGGAGAAGGCTATAAATAGGCCTCTCCATTTCTCATTTCAACAACAACTAAGAGAGAGAGAGAGAGTGGGAGAGAAAGAGAGTGAGTGAAGAAGAGAGTGAGGGAAAGGGAAGCTCCTAAGCCCCTCAAAATACAAATTTTTCTAGCCACCCCCTAGCCCTCAACTCAACCCTTCAAACCCATAAGTGTAACATCCTGGATTTTTTTCCAACTTGGCAATGGACGTCCTTGGACTTAAAACTGCCCTAGGACCTTATTCTGTTGTAATTAGGGCGTAATTTACTTAAGTATTAATAGCTTGGATCACTTTCTATACAAACTACAAAGGCCCAAGTACCACCTCAGGCAGAAATCAAATAGGACCAAATCCTTTAGAAACTAAACGAGAATTAATTTAGTGATAAACTAGATTCTCTATGCAATGGACCCTAATCACTTTAAATACGAACTGCAGGACCCAAAACTTGCAGAATCATCGACATTATATTACCCGATAATCTAGGATCAATCTCATTACCCAGTTTCTCTCGGGAGCATCACGAAACTCCGTATCGGACCTGGACCGCACGTCGAAAGTCTGATTACTGCAAAACTAAACGATTATGACCACCTTGCTAGGCTTGACAACCATCTCAGAAATTAAGTCCTGATTGTGTCCAGAAATGCACAACTTGAGCCCAGAACGAAGTATGTGATAAACGTGAATATTTTTGGAGATAAATCTAAACTTAAGTAAACTGAGACGTTCGCTTGTGGGCCAAATATAAGGATTCAGACCATCAGAATCTTGCCCAAATACACCCTCAGATCAGGAGAAATTTCCCACACATGTCAGTACACTTGTGGCCCTGATCGAGTACCGGTGGCTGTTGAACTGAAACTGGTCCGCCATGGTCGATCTGTAATTTAATCGGATCGAAACCTTATCTCGACCTAGATCCAAAGCTAGGGAGCTTAAGTCCGACCGCATACAGAAAAGGGGGCTCCAGAAGTGCTCCGTTGAGCCGAAATAGATGGATTTTGGTTATAATATACGTATACCATGGCCCTAGTGCCATTGAGCTCACATCTGAGCCTATATAAGGGCTTTAAACCCTCATTCTCCCTCCCCATACGAATTTGCAATTCAAGGGAGAGAGAAAAGAAAAGGAAGAGAAGAAAAGAGAGAAAAGGTGAGGGAATTTAGGATGTTGCTATAGGGATTCCTCCCTGTTGTTCTAAGTGCCGAATCCATGCTACTGTGTCGCTATTTCAGCAATTTTAAATTTATTTTTGGATAAAAAATCATAACCCTAAGATGTTGTAGAGTTCCAAATAGTTAATAGATCAAATGGCTAACCTATTTCGCACCATAGGTGGAAGTGGTGCCCTAGATGAAGAAAGTGTGTACGAGCTCCATCCGTAACAAGTCTAATGGGCATAAGGTGTGGACTATAAACGTATAGGTTATGATTTTCAAGGCTTTCAATGTCGGTTAATGATTTATTACTGATGTGGGTGTTATTTCACATGCCAAATGCGATGTTTGTTTCGCGTTTCAATTATATATGAATTATGTCGAGTTTAGTGTATTCCATGTATTTGTAAAAAGGATCGTGTACGTATGGAATTTGAAAGTGTGTTTGCCATGATTAATTTCCATGTGTTTATCCTAGTTGTATGTGTAACAACTCCTTGGTGAAAGGATTTGTCCAAATTCCTGTTATTGTCAACATATATTACGTATGTTATAGTGTGTAGTCTAAGTGTTTGTTGAAATGACTGAATGAGTATGGAATTTGGATTGGTGCTTGCCATGATTAATAATGATGAATATATGCTTGTTGAGAACGTGGCAACTTTTTTGTAAACGAGCTTGCCAGGATATATGTTATATCTAGTCTAATATGTGTATGTTAAATGTGTAGCCTATGTGTTTGATAAAATGCCTTAATGAGGAAATACCTGTTGAAATGCATGTAATGAGGGTGTTGAGATAGAATTCTCAGTCCCCTTATATAGGGTTATAGTTTCCTTCATATAATCTATTTTACTACTATGTGATTTGTGAATTAAATGCTCACGTGTGTTAACTTGTATTCTCTATGTTTTTTGAATTGCTAATATGTGATCTATATTTCATTGCATTACTACATGTTTTCTTGGCTATTACATTTGAATGTTATTGATCTGGAGTGTGTTTGTGACTATGGTATAGTTCAGGCAATCGGTAACAGGTTCTGCTTTGGTGGCTGAGGTTGTTTCGCCGCACAGGATGTGATCGATGAATCTGAGCCGTACTTTAGTTGTCGACAATGGTTAGGCCACACAGAGTGCTCACGCACTTCACGTTGATCAACTCGAGGTGTGTACGTACTAGTCGAGCTCGTCAAGTAACCCGATTGGCCATATGTATGTTCACCATGTATGGACGCTACTGCTTGAACCTAAGGTACCAAACTCACCAGTGAATCCTGTTAACCTTGGTACCTCAATCTACTAAGACTCATGAGCCGAACATGGTGGTATGGGACACTGTGGTCGAGTTGTCGGCCTATGCTGGGGTGACGAGCCTCCCCGTAGTGATCAGTGAGCAATACTACCTTGTGAGCCAAATACGGTGGAATGAGACACTGTATTCGAGCTGTCGGCCTACACTGATCAGGTGACGAGCCCTTTGTAGTGACCTCGAGCATACTCTGAGACTGCGTTGAGGCAACGAGCTTTTTCGTAGCAACTAGAGTACAAACTAGGCCTACACTAATCAGGTGACAAACTCTTTTAGCTACCTAGAACAACAACATCATATGAGATTTGCTAGGACTGACGACCCTAAAATAGATCATTGTTTGGGAAATGATATAAGGGAGGTACCTTAGTTTCCCAATCCTGCTGTATGAAAAGGACTAATAAGAACTTGAAAATCACGTGCATGCACCGCATTACGTGTGCGTTTGGCGTAACAGGTCAAGCACTGAGGAAGGGTTTCATGCCGCGATCGTGAGATGAAGTCGCTGAGGGAGAGTAGGCGAGGGCATGCATCATTATTCATACTATTCTTGCATTAATCAGAGTATTTAGGGATGTTTGATTGTACTGCTTTATCATTACTGCTTGACTGAATTGATAACATGTTAACCTTTGCTTTATGGTTCCACTGAGTTGATCACTCACTCCCATGTTACGGGATGGTGTTGTACACACCAACCAGACCCTGTCTTAGTTGCAGATGGAGGTGATGCCTACGAGGTAGAATCGGACTATGAGGATGACAAGGAGGCATTCTCGTTCATGCAGTTTTCAGGCAGGTTCATGTGAGTCGTGGCCTGATCGACGGGGACTTCTGGAATGTTGACTAGATGCCCTTACACTTGTTATTTTGTCTTTTGAATCATACATGTATATTCATTTTTGGTCCATTTTGGGAAGTATACATGTACATATATAACCTGGTAACATGTTCACACTCTGGAGACTTACAACATTTTATATACTTTATATATCTATCACAGTTCTTCCACTTGCGTAATTTAACTGTCTCTGGAGTATGATATGTTGTTTTGGTGTAATCCCACTCATGTTTAATGCACTAACATGGATGACATTTAATCGTCATTATCTATGTTGTATAAGTGATGCGTTGGAACTCGGGAGTGGAGCTTATGCTCTACTCCCGATTTTCAGGGCGTTACAATAAGCCTAACCCAAATTGGTCATGGTCCACTTTATGTTTTAGCCTACTCGAGATCAAGCCAAAGGTCCATCATCCCACAGGCATTCATCATGACATCTACTCCCTTCTCAACCCCCCTGCTTCTCTAGATCTCTAGTGAACGCATGCTCTGTGACTTGTCGTATATCGGATCCTGTCACATCAGAAATTCCTAGTGACCTAGTCCACTTTTTCTTTTTCTTTTCACATAAGCATCATCACATCCACCCTCTATGCACATTTCAAATGTATGCTCTGTGGCCTGCTGAAATCTCGGATCTTGTTACATCAGAAATCCATGTGTGACTAGTCTCATTATGACCACAGCATCATCATCATCCCTTGAGATTATTTTATCACACTAAGTAGAGACCGTACATTTGTACGGGCAGAGAGGGTGGCTAACACCTTCCCTCTTTCTAATTGAGGTCCCTTACCTGGAATCTCTAATTACAGACCAGGGGTCAATTTAAGGAAGGAGAGTCTTCGGATTTCTCCAACCTTAACGTGTTCTGTGATTTTAGCCGACCGCGGGATTCTAAGACTTTTCGGCTAGTGGTGACTCCAACAATCACCAAATCAGCCAATCCCATCCCAAATACATAAATCAGCGTGGGCGCCGAATTCCAATGTCCACAAAATGGCGACTCCACTGGGGATTTGCTAGCTCGCACTAGTTGAGATTCGACTCGAAAACGTGTGGTATTCCAATCTCAAGGGACATCATCGTTGCATTCATACAAAAATAAAAAAAATCTTCGTCTTGTTCTCTCTTAGGCACAAATTTAAACCATGACCACTCGATCTCGTGCAGCCATGACCTCTCAAGCTACCCATGAAGAAGAGTTGGTGGTTCAGCCAGCTCTCGAAACATCAACACTCGCACCTGCACCAATATTCGTGCCGCTACCACCCGTGGTTCAGGGAGATCCCCAAGCCAATGCAACCACACAGGAGCTGCTACTTCGAACAATGTAAGAGCTACTACTTCGGTTGGTATCAAGTCCCACACCAAATACACAGACAACCCAGCCCAGTGTACAGAACAGTTCACTCCCTCAGACCCCTTTTGCCTTCTGCCTCATCCTCCAGCAAATCTCGTGCTCCCTCTCCTGGAAGAGTTAGCACAAGATCAACAGCAACCAACAATCGTGAGCAACCCTCCCACACATCTCTACTCAGCACAACACAACAATCAGGTTACAACACAAGTTTCCCCTAACGGGAACCACAGACAAGAACTGGCGGATGCCCATGAAGGGGGCCAGTTTCGAGACCAACTCACTCCCCCTAACGGGAGTAACATTCTAGAATTGGCAGATACCCTAGGCGGGAGTCATTTTCGAACATCACACCCTCCTCCGAAAGGGAGAAGTGTTCAATTCCAGTTACCTCCCACCACCAGGAGTCCACCATCTTTTCAGCAACCCCACATTCTTGATCCATATGAAGAGGAAGTAGCATAAGCCCTACAACAAGGGGCAAGATACCATCCACAAGACAAGTCTGAGATTGAGGAATTATGAGAGTAGTTGCAAATGGTGCAAAATCAGCTCCAGAGACAGCAAGGAATGGACCACCCATCCACCAAGTTCAAGGACCTCTGTCCCTTCCTAGATGCTCGAGTACCTCTGAACTTCAAGGTACCAAAATTCAAAAGGTATGACGGCAGCGGGTGCCCCACAGCACACCTAAAAGCATTTTGTGGGAAACTTAATGCGGTAGTAGGGAATGATGGAGCCTTGATACGGCTCTTCCAGAAATCCCTTAAGGGTGATGCTTTGAATTGGTACACATCACTGGACGGCCATTAAATCAAAACATAAGGAAAACTTTCCCAGGCATTCATTGATAAGTTCTCGTATAAGCAGAACATGGCTCCAAGAAGGTCAGACCTGGCTGCCTTGAGACAAAAAAGTGACAAATCTTTATCGGCATACGTAGGACGATGGTGAGCCATGGCAGCTTGAATGAGAAACCCCATCGATGACGAAGAGAAGATATCCATGATCATATTTTCAGCAAATCCCAGTATTTCAGGATATCTAATCTCGTATCCCTACATAAATTTCTCCCAACTCATGCGAGCTGGAGAAATAGTGGAAGCCAGGATCAGGGCTAGAACCATTTCTCTGTGGCCACATCTGGCCCCCTCAATCAAGAGAAACAAAGTCGAGGGGAAATCCATTAGATATGGGAATGGAAACAGCACTGCTCCTGCTCAGCGCACTAAAGAAGTTAACAACATCGTCGCTAATACTCAAGGCAATCAGTACGTTTCGCAACCGAAGCCACAGTCAAATAGGCAGTACCAACCACTGCAAGTCCAATAGGGACATCAGGCATAACCGTCTCAACAACAACAACAAAAACAGCCTAGGGGGAATGTGTCAGGCCCATACAAACAGGCAATGTTAGGGAGGAAGTTTATCCCTTTAGAACAATCATACAGTCAAGTGCTAACAATGCTCATGCAAAAGCAGTTGTTGACACCACTCTAACCTCGGCTTCCACCTAATCCCTTGCCTCCTGGTTACAATGAAAATCAATATTGCGCATATCATCAGGCTCCTGGCCACCTAACAGACCGCTGCTTCACCTTGAAACATGCAGTCTAAGATTTGATTGAAAGCCAGAAGATTGCGATCACCCCATAGGCCAACAATACAGCTTAAGCCAACATTCTCCAAAATCCTCTACCATCGCATCAAGCAAGACCCAGCACATCTGGCACCTCTACCGTCAACCACATTGAAGGAGGGCAACCCATGTACTCCTCCCCACACCATTTCATTAAAGCAATCATGCCCGATACAGCAAATCGGACATGGGGATACCAATAGGCGCCATCACCTGAGACATAGGTATTCCTTAAAGCTGAACTCTAATCCTATTATGTATGCAATTCTCAGGATTACTCAAATTAACTCTACTGACTTCCAAGCCTTGTAGAGGATCCAATCACAACCTACTTGTAAGATAAACAAGTTGCAGACAAGATTGTGAAGGATATGACTGTGTGTGTATATAAGGTGTGATCTCAGATAATCAGATATAAAGGCATGCAAGGAAATCACATAACTAAAAGACAATAATCATCTCAAACACAGTCATTTTTATAGTGGTTCGACTACTTGTCTACTCCACTCCCGGCTGTTGCACTCAACCCTTGAGTGTACCAGATTTCACTAAGGAGGTTTCCCAAGGTTCACCTCAAACCTAAGGTTTTAAATCAGGTTTACCTTCAACCTTTACAGAGGTTTTACACGGTTCACCTCAAACCCAGAGTTTTGTTGGTTCACTCCTAACCAAATGTTTATACTCTCCATAGAGCAAGGGTCCACACAACGCACCCAAATTTTAGACCACACATGTCAAGGACCTACACAAGGACCTAACAGTTTATGCCCTACAAAAGAGCAAGGGTCCACCCTGTGCACCCACTACGTACACTCCTGCCGGAGGCCTCCTTGAGGACTTCAAAGGGTGAGAACCACTTACGACCCAAACCTAGAAAGGAATGATCACAAGTGTCCTCTTAGACTCTAGATACTTACAGATAAGTTGATGAGTCCCGTTAAGTACAATGCCGAAGATCTCCTCCTCCTTGTTGACGAAGAGTCTTCTAATCCCTTGATCTGCAACACAAAAGATATACCAAGACTAGGCTTAAGGTTGGGTCAAGGTAGAGATGGAATCCTACTCTCTAAAGGTTTACCTATAAGGAAGGTAGAGTAGTTCCACTCTTATGCATTCAAGGCATCCCAGTATAATGATTTGCCATTAAGGTAGTAGCTGGAGAATCCTTGAATGCGAAAGTTCATTCCCTAATCCACTCTATTGAATATCAATGGTGAGGATGGATTGGAGAATGAACTCCCTTGAGAGAAAGGGCTTAGGGTATATGATCTAAGGTTAAACACTCAAAAGCTCTCTCATCTTTCTCTCACAGCAATAAAAGACAAGTCCTCTATAAATAGGCAAAAAGTTCCAACGGATATAAAACGGTCACATTTATGACAGAGTTCGATATCATCGAGCAGGTTCGATATCATCGAGCGTATACTCTCGATAGCATCGATGGTCTGCTCGATGACTCAGACTCAATGTCATACGCTTTTGAAATTCTTTACCAGATGGTCAATGAATCGAAATTATTGTCAATGTCATTGGATTTCGAACTCCGATTCCATCGATGACAGGTTCGATCCATCGACACTTGAAAAATGAGAGAGACTTGACTTTGAGATATTTCGGGTTTTCATGAATGATCGGGGAAACCGTCGAGGTCATCGAAATTTGAATGTCGATGATATCGAGATCTGAGTCGAGGCATCGATAACTCCAGCAGATTTATCTTTGAACTTGCTGGACAGATTATGCCTTAGTTCGATGCAATCGATCAGGTGTCGATATCATCGACATTTGAATATCGATTAAATCGAAGGGCCCCCGATCATAGTTAAAAACATCCTGAAATAAATGCTGTAAGAAATACCCGCCCACTGTCGATATCATCGATGGACCTCCGATCGATATTTAAATTCAGATCATATCGGACGGTTATCGATATATCGAAGAATTTTGAGATTTTCATTAAAAAACAGGGGCGCCGAAAATCTTCCTGTCGATCTTATCGAGCCACTCTCGAAGGGATCGAGATTTGAATATCGATGATATCGATATGTGTATCGATACATCAATAATTCGTCCAGATATATTGTGAAGTTGCTGGACATATTTGGTGCTTTTATCGATGATATCGATAGGTGTATCGATATATCGATAAATTCGTCCAGATGAATGTATAGTTGCTAGACATTTTGGTCCTCTTATTGATAATATCGTTAAGGTTTTGAGGACATCGACAGTGCAGGTCGAACATATCGAGGGTGCTTCAATAAAATCGACAAAGTGAGAAAAACTTAGAGATTTTTCTATTTTACCAAAAGTTTTCTTACCATAAAACCCTAAGATGTTTATCTTGTTTTAAGGGTTTTAATCACCTGGTGTTTTGGGACATGGGATGTGAGGCTATGATTTACCTATTGCGAGCTTCCACACATCTGGTTGAGGCAGACGCTTGAAATAATCTTCCAATCAAGTTCTGCAGCCAGTCTAACTCACCACACACGTAACTTGACAAACCAGGGCATTAGCAGGTGCACTTTCAAAATTATTATCCTCTCGATAGGCCTCCCTGATCTAACCCAACTAACCTTGCAAGGGGCACCCTCGGCTTAAGCCTCGACATTCCTGATGCCTCACCAACTGGCACATGCCTAGAGGACCCTTCCCAAATATTAAAAAGGTGAAGAGAACTTTACTCCTAAAACTAGTCAGGACTAGGTAGCACCTCAAGAGAAATCATTGGATCTATCACAAAACATTTCAGCACAACTCCCCATCCTCAAGAACTGCTGATATTCCTGGAAGGAACGACGGTTCCCTCCTACGACCCAAAAGCAGTTCCATGGCACTACCCAGAATGCGATGAAGTGGGTAATAACGGAAGGTATTTCAAGAGAGATAATCAGAATCCAAAAGAAACCCAGGGAACTTTGTTGGGAACCACTTATAAGACCAATGCTACTTATGACATAGCAGTTCAACTCAAAATTATTCCCGCACAAATATCCATCTGGGAACTCCTATGTACATTAAGATCGCATCGAGAAATCGTTGCGAAAACATTAAATGATGCCCATATCTCTCCTGATGTACCTCCTGAAATGGTGCCAAGTATGATCGGACAACTCCTCGCACCATGAGCCATCACTTTCTCTGATGAGGAATTACCACCTGAGGGTCATAAGCACAGGCGATCACTAAACATAGTAACTCGCCACAAGAACTTCAAGGTCCCACTCGTGCTCATTGATAATGGATCCAGTCTCAATGTCTACCCTCTAAGGACTTCCAAACGATTAGGGATAGAACCGTCTTCTTTTAGGCCTAGCACCATGAGCGTCAGAGCCTTCGACAACTCCTGAAGGCAAGTTAAGGCAGAAATCGACCTTGAATTACAAATCAGACCAGACATGAACCTTATCATGTTTTAGGTCATTGACATTCCTGCCTCATTTAACCTACTATTGGGGCGACCATGGCTCCATGCTGTTGAAGCCATCCCATCCACCCTTCATCAAAGGGTTAAATTCCCTTCGGGAAATCGAATCATTTCAATATTGGCTGAGCCAGAAATGATCTTACCAGTGACGGTCAATATCACAGAAACTGACATCCCAGTGATTGACATTCAGCATGCAGAAGGTGACATATCGTATAACAGCTTCGAATTTGAAAATGTGAATGCAATCGTCAACCGACGCCCTCTTGTTGCTAAATATGTCATTCCTCCTGCCGAATGGCTAATCTTGAACTACCGTATCGAGTTCCATGGCAAAGGTATGGTGATAAGACCAGCACCTGCCAACGTGCAGAGACAGGGACTGGGATATCAGCTGACACCAGAGGATCAGGCTGAAAGGCCAAAAAAGGGCCAACCGTTTAAGTGCACACCCATCAAGTTCATAAAGACTGAGACAGTTTGTGAAGACACGATGAGGACCCTTGAGTACCAACTCCAGCAACTCAAACTCACAGAACATGCTAACCTGGAGTCCATCAGGCCACCAATAAGGTGGGATAGGATCCTCAGGGCATCAAAAGCACATCTGATGCCAGGGCAGAACCCCCTGATCTACCACGAGAGACTAGGGGTATAGGAAAGGGTCCACCCACAAAAGACCCAGAACCAGGAGTGCCCCTTGAAGGAAACACAGGTAAGAACAAGGAGACACCCATATCCACCCACCGTCGGGGGGACACATCCCCACCACCAGCTCAGCAACACAAAGGGCAGAAGCAGCCCATTCGTTGGATCGACAAGGGAAAATGGTCTGCCCTTAATTGGACGAACGTTAAGGTCCCATCACAAGATGAACTTGAAGAGCTATAAGGGCTCCAACTCCTGGGCGAAGAGATCGAATCAGATTCTAATTCTGAGCCCAGCCCAGCGGATATCATGGTCGTTGAGACGGGTGACCTTCAGGAACAAACAGGTCAGAACAGCAAGATCAAGAGGGGGAAAAAACCACCATGGATAGCAGTCCCCTTAACAATCGAATCAGCCGGCGAATCATTCATGGATGCTGACCTAAAAAAATGCCATTGTAAATAGCAGTTGGTACCCCAAAATAGGACGGGACCAATCATGGTTCGCAACACCGTCCTGTTTGGGACTCCCAGGCGACACAAAAAAAAATCAAAAAATCTTCAAAACACAAAAACATCACATATTCCCAAAAAAACTTTTAAAAAATCAAATATTTCTCAAAATCACAAAAAATCAAAAAATTTTCAAAAAACCAAAACAATAGAAAAGCTTTCAAAAATCATTGTACCAAACACCTCACACACAATACAGGAGTTTGAGGTCGACTCATATGATTTCGATCTCGAGTTGGACTTCGAACTCATGGGATTAGACGAAGTCCTGGGTGAGGGAAATGATGATACTACTCTTGAATTACAGGATTCTCTCGAAAAGTTCTAAACAAAGGCCAATATTGTAGCAGACAATTTTGAAATTGTGAACTTAGGGTCAGCAGAACTCCCCAGAGAGGTGCACATCAAGAAATCGATCTTCCCGGAATACAAGCAGAGGATGATCGAGTTTCTGAAACCAAGGTTGTCCAACTTTGCCTTCTCGTACAAGGACATACCAGGCCTCGATGAGGATCTGGTGGTACACCGTTTTCCAACCAAGCAAGACATGAAGCCTATCAAACAAAAGCTGTAGAGAATGAAGCAAGAATGGGCTCTAAAGATCCGTGATGAAGTCATTAAGCAATACAACGCAGGATTCTTGGTAGTCTCCAACTACCCAGAATGGCTCACAAATATCGTACCAGTTCCAAAGAAGGATGGGAAAGTCAGGATGTGCATCGACTTCAGAGATCTCAACAAAGCAAGCCCTAAAGACGACTTTCCTCTGCCTCATATCGACACACTGGTGGATAATACGGCTAGACACAAGATCTTCTCCTTCATGGATGATTTTTCAGGCTACAACCAAATCAAGATGGTCATCGAGGATCGAGAGAAGACTTCCTTCATCACACCATAGGGGATTTTCTGCTATCGGGTCATCTCTTTCGGACTGAAGAATGCAGGAGCTACATATCAGCGAGCTATGACTGCCTTGTTCCATGACATGATAAGCAAGGAAATGGAAGTATACGTGGACGACATGATCGTCAAGTCTCATACAATTGAAGGACATTTCGATGACCTCAAAAGGCTCTTTGACAAGCTAAAAAAGTTTAAGCTCCACCTTAACTAGCAAAAATGTGTCTTTGGTGCAACCAGGGGTAAACTGTTGGGCTTCATCGTCAGTAAAGAGGGTCTCGGGTGGATGAAACTAAGACCGAGGCAATCATTGAAATGCCACCGCTAAAGATTGAAAAAGAAATTCGGGGCTTCCTCGGACGGATCCAGTATATTAGCCGATTTATCGCACAACTCACTCCGGTCTGTGAGCCTATATTCAAGCTACTCAGGAAGAGCTCGCCAAAGGAATGGAATGACGACTGTCAAGCGGCCTTCGACAGGATTAAGAAATACCTGTTGAATCCCCCAGTGCTCATGCCACCTACTCCAGGTAGGCCATTACTGTTGTATATCTCTGTCGCGGCAGAAGCAATCAGATGTGTTCTTGGCCAGCACGACGACACAGGAAGAAAGGAGCAAGCGATCTACTATCTAAGCAGACGATTCACAAGCTACGAAGCCAAATATTCTAGCTTGGAGAAAACATGCCTTGCCCTGGTCTAGGCAACACAGCAGCTACGACAGTATATGATCGCTCACCCAATCCTTCTGCTCGCTCGCATGGACCCGTTAAAGTACTTGTTCGAGAAACCAGCACTAACAGGTAGGATTGCAAAATGGCAACTATTGCTTTCTGAGTTCGACATCACCTACATCACTCAGAAGGCAATTAAGGGGCAAGCACTGGCCGACCGCTTAGCAGCCCATTCTCTGCTTGACTACCAACCACTGAAGACCTTCTTTCCTAATGAGGACATCCTTCTGATTGAGGAAGAAGAAGAAAGGAAGGCAGGAGAGTGGACACTCTTTTTCGACGGAGCCACAAACTCGAAAGTGAGTGGATTAGGCGCCATACTCTACTCTCCTGAGGACGTCCCAATTCCCATATCCAGAAGGCTGGTAGTCCAATGCACCAACAATATAGCTGAATATGAAGCATGCAACACCGGTCTAAGACAAGCCATTATCCTCAATGTGAAGAAGTTACGAGTCTTTGGAGACTCATCATCAATCAGATAAATGGTGATTAGAAGACCAAGGATGAAAAAATGATTCCATATCATGTCTACCTAGAAAATTTAGCCGAAGAATTCAAGGATATCACATTCTCTTACATGCCCCGAATCAAGAACCAATTTATAGACGCTTTGGCTACCCTCGCCTCGATGCTGGAGATCTCGAAAGGAGTTACCGAATGGGAACTCACTGTCGAACTTCAGGAGGAACCCGCATTCTGCCTACAGATCAACGAAGCTAAGCCATCTACAAATGATCAGCCATGGTACACAAACATCAAGGAATATCTCGAGCACCAGAAATACCCAGAAGGAGCAACACCAGTTGATCGACGCACCATCCAACGGCTAGCGGTACAGTTTTGTGATAACTGGGGGCATTCTTTACCAGCGATCCTTCAACCAAATCCTTCTCCTCTATGTGGACGAGACAGAAGAAACACAGATCATGTCAGAAATCCACGAAGGATTATACGACCCGCACATGAATGGACACATGATGGCAAAGAAGATCCTACGACTCGGCTATTATTGGCTTACAATGGAGACAGATTGCTGCAAACATGTCAGGAAATGCTTTAAGTATCAAGAACATGCAAACCATATCCATGAGCCTGTTTCCGAATTATACAACCTGACGGCATCATGGCCCTTCTCTGTATGGGGACTGGACATTATCGGTAAAATTAGCCCCAAAGCTTCAAACGGGCATGAGTATATCCTGGTGGCAGTAGACTATTTCACCAAATGGATAGAGGCGACATCCTACACCACCATCGCAGTATCTCATGTGGTCAAGTTTATGAAAAACAACATCATTAGCCATTATGGGATCCCTCAGGCCATCATCACTGACAACGGAACCCCGTTTGTCAATAAAAGGATGGGCGAATTCCTCGACAAATTTAAAATTCAACATCATCGGTCAAGCCCTTACCGTCCCCAAATGAATGGTGGGGTCAAAGCTGCAAACAATACCATCATTCGCATACTAGAGAAGATGGTGAAGACATATCGTGATTGGTCAGAAATGCTTCCCTACGCAGTCTGGCCTATCAAATGTTTGTACGGTCTGCTACAGGCACAACTCCATACGAACTAGTATACGGAATGGAAGCAGTGTTGCCAGTCGAAATCAAAATCCCATCACTGCGTATATTGCTGAAAATCGAAATCGAGGAAAGTGAGTGGCAACAAGCAAGATACGATCAACTGCATCTGACAGATGAAAAGCGCATGCGGGCACTAAGCCACTCTCAATGTTATCAAAGAAGGATCGCTCGAGCTTACAACAAGAGGGTCCGAAAGATGACCTTCAAAGTCGGTGATATGGTCATGAAACGCATCCTACCGTCACACTTGCAAGATCCTAGAGGAAAATTCAAATCCTCGTGGGATGGACTGTTGATCATTCGAGAAGTACTCTCAGGAGGCGCTCTTCGGCTCACCAATCTAAAAGGAAAAGATCTTCCCGAGCCCATCAATGCTGACAACGTGAAAATCTATCACGGGTAACCACAACTAACCTTATCAATGGTTATTATCGCAAAGCTGTGCCCATCAAAAGCAAAAATATTTGCCACTTCTCCCATTAGAAAAACCTGTCATTTCTCCCATAAAAAAAGAGAAAAAAGGAGGAAGTAAAAAAAAAAAAAAAAAAAAAAAAAAAGAGGAAAAGAGAGAAAAGAAAGACCCGAAAAAATAGAGAAGAGGGGGGGGGGGGGGGGGAACAAGTCCGTCCCACATCCTCAAACAACTCGCCTAAAAAAACATCTTACCATTGTAATCAAAGACAAGGACAGAAAGGCAACCAGTTGGCCGGCTATGAAGGAAGTCTCTCCATCACTCCCGGCATTTCGAAAATAATAAAAAAGAAAAAAGAGAGAAAAAGGCATGTCTAAGCTGAAGGGGCGAGGTGAAAACCCGAAAGGGCGTCTCGAGTAAAAACAGCGGACATGTAGCGGACTTGGTGAAAACCTGAAAGGGCGCCAAGGGTAAAAATAGCATAGCTGCCAAGGGGTAGGCAAGATAAAAAAAACCTGAGATATAGTGAAAATCCGAAAGGATGTTATGGGCAAAAATGACGGGAAGGGCCGGACGTAGTGAAAACTTGAAAAGGCGCTACGGGCAAAAAATGGCAAGACATAAGAAAATAAAAAATAGTAATAAAAGTACAGCTATAGAAGAGGCCAAGACAGCAAGATCAACTTTAGATCAGTACTTTACCAAACTCTGCTCAAATCCATAGAATACGATCCCGGACACCCTCTTAAGGAACTAAGACCCTATGAACACAATCTAGGATACTGGTTGCAATGTGGGCTGAGCCCAAGATTCTGATCCCAATCATCCAAAGCACAAATCCAAACACAAGCAAGCATTGGTAAAAGTGGCACAAATAAAATTTTCCATTTCTTTAGAATTTTTTTTACAAGTACATTCTTTCCCTTTTTCACACAAAACCAAAAAATAAAAATAAAAATATTTTTATGCATAAGAGACAAGCAGTTGATCAATATCAAAGAGCCACAGGTAAGCTCCTACCTCTCATATAGCGATAATCTCTGCCTAAGCCTCTCTACCTCCATGCATAGGTAGAAGATCTCATCCTTCTCCAGACGGTGTGCCGCGAACATGCTATCATCATACCGTTGTCCCACTGCTAAACGACGACCATATCCTCGTAAGTATGACAAAGGACAGAAATCTCAGAGATCAGGTGGCCATGAGTGGCCAGCAAGAAAG
This sequence comes from Magnolia changhungtana, assembly GCA_030180095.1. NCBI lineage: Eukaryota > Viridiplantae > Streptophyta > Magnoliopsida > Magnoliales > Magnoliaceae > Magnolia > Magnolia changhungtana. Next base: position 5,229,004 of record JASAUF010000554.1, read on the forward strand.
ATGGATCAACGAAAGGGCGCTCCTCAAAGGCCTCAAACGAATCATCAACGCATGAAGAGGAGGAAGCAGCATCGCCCACCATGTCCTGATCAGTAGCCTCATCCTCTAAATGCCAACCAGGGACCTGACGATACAACGACTGTTCTGTCACCCATCGCTGATACGGCACTGTAGCTAGAGGAGGAGCCCAAGACTCGAGCTCCAGCATCGTCACATCCAAGGAGCCCTGCCAGGAAATCCAGACTCGCCAATGCAAAGCAGGTAAATCAAAAGGAAGAGGGGCATGCCCGAATCCAGAGAAAGCGAACTCTAGAATATCCTGCCAGAAACTAAACTGATGAAGGAACCGCACAGGATGGTAGGAGCAGTACCCTTGAAGGCCAAGCAACAATAGAGGAGTGCGAGCAGCGCTACAAATCAGGGGGGCCCGATGAAGCCAGGTGGCCTCCCAACTGATCTCCCACCCTGATAGCCATCATTGTTGGAGGAAAGATCCAAGCCATAAATAACATTCACCTCTCCAAAGGGGGCCATTACCCCTCCACCAACTTCCACCAATCCATCCATAAATGGATCTCCCCCATCATTTATAAGGCCACCAACTTCTCCACCATTTAAGGAACCAGCAAAACCATCATCATGACTATCCATAATGATTAGAAAAGGAAGAGGACAAGTGAAAGAAGATGACTAAGAAAAAGGACAAAAGGGAAGACAAAGAGAATAATCGGATGGTCCGATAAGATAGAGAAAGACAGGAAAGAGGGCAAAAAGAATGAACAAAAGAAGAGACCATCGCTGGAAGAAAAGACGAACGAAGGCGGTACCCCGATTACTGCCTGCGGTACTCCAATCACCACCTTCAGAATTGACATTTCTTCTTCGCTACCGCACTAACAGGATAGAATGGAAGGAAAAAAGTATTCGGGCGGCAATCCAACTACCGCCTGCGGCAGTTCGACTGCCGCCTGGGCCCACTTACGGATGAAAATCAGGTGGGGTCCATTCCGGAAGGTCAGGACTCAAGAACAAATGTCTATGTATTTAATTGGGACCGTGAAACTGATCAAAAAGATAATACGAGAAGGCGACATTGAATAAACTAAACTTCATATAAACATTGGATTACATAAGCAGAGATACATGATTACATGACACAATGAACTAGTCATCATCAGGGAGATAAGTATCAGTGTCCTTGCTGTGAAAGTAGGGCTCCAAGATCCCTCCTCCAGCAAAACGTGCGCCACCACCAGGAGCGTAACCGGGCTGCAAGATCGGACCAATGTCGTGTTGCTCACACCAGGAGCTATATTCTCTATCCGGATCGACGAAGGCACTAGCATCGTAGCCCTCCAAGGCGGCAGTTAACTCTCTCTCAGGCACCGATCTCCAGTCAGAAAGCCCAGATGGTGGGTTAAGTGGCACCAAAGGACTACCGGTCAACTACCAAAAAAGTCTCTCCCCCAGGTACCACTTCGTCACACGCAGGTCCTCTAGAATACGACATAGTCGTGAGGCTTCTAAAGCTTCCTGAGCTCCAGGAGTGAGCGTCACGTTCGACCGGAGGTACGGCCTGGCATGGAACTACCAAAAAGGAAAAAGAGTCAAGAGCTAAGAGATAAGCAGGAAGCGATACATGAGCAACATAAGATAGGGCAAATCACTCACATCATCAGGAACAAGGGCATCAATATTCGACCTCCAGGCAAGATCATAAAACAAGCATGTGTGGCTGCGGTTATCCTTATACCACAGCATCATACAAGGGAAAGGAGGCGAATGGTCGATCAAAGTGGGCGCTAGATGGGAAAGTGGTCAAAAAAGCAGACCTGTGCAAAACCATGATTAGATAGGGTGCACCAAACCATCTCCAGGGAGAACAGGACATAAAGGACATCAAGGAGGTACCTCAAACACTGGATAAAAGCCTGTCAGAGATCTGCTGACACAAAGGCTGGCCTTGTCCACCCCTTCGTACAAATGGGCCAAGAGGGCCGCATTCTAGTTGTACGGTGTGGGGAAGTGATGTCTGCCACAAGCAACAACAGATGAGAACTCACAAGCTCATTCCCATGGCAGAAAATCATCGCGCCTATAGTGTACAAGATCAAGGCCCGAGCCTTCACCACAGCCGCAGCTTCAGTCTCAGGGATCCATCTGGCAAAGTTCGACGATAGCCAGAGAAGTTTGAATCGAGGACCGGTAAAATCTGAAGCATTCTGCATCATCCCCAATAGTCCCACCCAATCATCCTCCATGGGCATTGGAAGGTCATCTTCGAAAAGGACTGATCCCCCATCATACCGAAGGCCCAGTTGCATATATATGTCGTATGGAGTGATGCCCCACTCTCCAAAAGGTAGCTGAAAAGTGTGGGTCTCAGGGTGCCACCGTTCAGTTAAAGCGGACAGGAGGGACATGTTCATCCTGCTCAAACGAATTCAGAACAGATGAGCGAATGGCGTCTGCTCCAAAACCTCAAAGAACAATGGTTGGGGATCATGAAACCAGTCAGGCCAATGGGTCCTGACCCCTCACCCTCTCAGGACCGCAGGCACACCACCTTCTCGGGCTAAGTCAGACAGGTGCCGACCCTCACGAGGCATGTGACACGGATCAGTCGATTGATGGGAAGAACTAGCCTCATTTCTACCACGGCGAGGCATGCTGCACAGGCAAGGCATATAAGTAAGCATCCTTTTTAAAGGCCCATTTTCAAAAATCAAGGCCCATTTCAAAAGCCTAAGCCCATTTTTAAAAATCAAGGCTCATTTAAAAAAAAAACCATTCCAAGGCCCATTTAAAAAAAAAACCATTCTAAGGCCCATTTCCAAAAGAACCCATGTCTGAGGCCCAAGTTCATTTCAAAAAGACCCATTCAAGGCCCACCTTCAAAAAACCCATTCCAAGGCCCATTTTCAAAAGAACCCGTTCCAAAGCCCAGGCCCACATCAAAGCCCGTGACTAAGGTCCGCATCGAAACCCATGTCTAAGGCCCACATAAAAACCCACATTCAAAGCTCACATTCAACGCCCACATCAAAGCCTATGTCCAAGGCCCATATTAAAAGGTTCATCCCCGAGGCATCTTTCATAAATCCGTTTTCAAATGCTCCTGTTGTTTCGAGATAGGCCCACTTTCATCACTCAATAAATGCATCTGAGCTAGTCAAGATCTTGATGTGGGTCCCGCTTGAAAAATCCCACCAGTCCATCTTCAACGTAAATAGACAACCATCATGATTTACATCGTCTGTACTCACAAGTGGGCCCCAGATCATCCATCCAACCGTTCAGATCATCACCAGTAATTTCAATTAAAAAAATGGAAAAACATAAAAAAAAAAATTAAAACAAATAAAGCTCTAAGGGTGGGGCCCTTTTCTTATCACACCTCACTCCACCAACAACAAAAAAAATGAATGAAAAACACAAATATATATATATGTGTGTGTGTGTGTGTGTGTGTGTGTATAAGAATGATCCAGCCAACCATTTGGAACAAAAACAAATAAGTGCAACAAGATCTAACGATCAGATCAATCAAGATGGTCCAACGGTCCTGATCATGGCCCTCTCCAAGCCCAAGAGGAAAATCCAACCCATCAAAAGCTCCCAATAACGAATGGCCCAACAAGATCCAACAAGAGCTTAAGGGCCAAGATTACCTGAAGTTGAGGAAATGAAGAAAAATGCAAAAAAGGGGCTCAAGAAACCTCTCCAAAATAGCTTCAGAGACCATAATGGGTCCCTGGACGTCCCAAAACCAGATTCAAATAAGGAAGGAGGCTGCATCAGACGGACCAATGCATGGCTCGGACCATTGGACAAAAGGGGCGACAGGCGGTAGCCGAACTGCCGCCCGCGGCAATCCGACCACGACCGGACCAAAAGCATGCATGGGGCAGCGGGCTATCCCCTAGGGCGGTCTAAACAACCGATTTTTCCTTCTAACCGCTGGACAATACCTAAAAAATTGCCAAAAATAGCCCCCAAGTTTTTAAAATTACCAAAACAGCCCCCAAGTTTTTAAAATTACCAAAACAGTCCCCAATTTTTTAAAATTACCCAAAAAATTCTAAAAAAACTCCAAAAAATCTCCCAAAAATTCCAAAAATCACAGAAGTTACCAAAAATTGCTAAACTAACACAAAATAAATCTCCAGTGAGTATGGCCTCGAAAAGATTTGTCTCTCCTAAATCACTAGCCCCATTAAATTATTAGTGGAGGCCATCTGACTTCGCTGCAAATAAAAACTGGACGACGACGCCCACCCACAAGATCGAATGGATATTTCTTAAAATCTAAAAATCTTTTCAAATAAAATCCATAAGGAATCTAGCTCCAAAGGGAATAGATTTTTAAACTAAAGTTTTCAAAAAAAAAAAAAACACACGCAATTTGCAATACACTAAGGAATCTTCCATATTCTCCAGTTGTGGTCAGTGCAAATAGCTAAATAAGATTCGATCTCTTCCAATTTCCCTGGAGGATGATCGAATCCGTACATGATACATGTCGATTACCCCAATCTCTATATCTGGACAGTCATACGAATGCTAGTAAGAAATGGGTGGATCAATCTCTGAAAAGAATAATCAAACTCAAAGTGACAATAATCCATTGTAACCAAAGTATCAAAATCAGCAGACTGCACCGCAAAAGATTACCTGCACATACCTAGTCTGGGATGTTCAAAAAATTTGATCGAGTCCAAGTTGGCGTAGTGAGTTCCCCGTAAGGCCTCACCAATGCGCAGGGCAGCTAACCACTTTGACGATCAAATGGAATGAATACCCCTAGGGTGATTACGTAGTAAAGGAAACGACAGACCAAACAGTATGGGAATCCTCATAAAGCCGTGAGAAATGGGCAGAAGCCCTTACTTTTCAGACTTAATCTCTGATGCTATCAACAATTTGATGTGAAAGGGTTATGATTGGTGACCCGTAAAGCCGCGAGGAATGCGTAGGAGATAATCATAACATTTTTCTCAACCCTCATGATGTGTGCAAGTCGTCTTTTTCCAAACAATCAACTGATAATGACACAATAGCAGGCAACAGATTCGAATCACTATCATTTCCAACCAGAAGGGTGAGGTGTCCACTTACTTTGGCCTTCGGTTGCTTGCAACCTTGGCCAAAGAGGGGTATCTGTAGACACCCCACCCAAGCTAACATCTTGAGAATGCTAAAACTATCCAGGAACCATGGTCATACCTTGGACCAAACCCTAATCCCAGACTAAACCAAATCAACCCAAAAGTCCCTAAAACACCCAATCCATAACCTGAAACCGCAATCCAAACCATTTAGCACGCATATAGCCTCGCTTATACCATATACCTTGGCCAGAACCCTTTATCCATACCTAAATCCACCACTTTCAGTCCCAGAAACCCAAAAGGAGACCACCGGATGAACCAGAACACCACACGAAGCACACACATGAGAGTCCGGCCCGAACCAGGCCCTGGCGGTAGTCTGACTACCGCGATCGGTAGTTTGACTACCTCCTGCGGCACTCCGACTGCCGCCGCTTGCGACTCGCGTGTAGACAGCTGTCCCAGCATCCAAAAGTCAACTTTCCTTCAAAATTACCCCCCTACCTTCACTATTTACCAATTTACCAACCCCATAAGCCAATGAGAGAATACCATGTGGCATCTCTCTCCTCTCCGCCAACCACGACTTGCCACCTCAGCATTTACCCCTCCCAAAGCTAAAAATTACAGCAATGCCATTGGAGAAGGCTATAAATAGCCCTCTCCCTTTCTCATGTCAACAACAACTAAGAGAGGGAGTGAGAGAGAGAGAGAGAGAGAGTGGGAGAGAAAGAGAGTGAGTGAGGAAGAGAGTGAGGGAAAGGGAAAGAGCTCCCAAGCCCCTCAAAATACAAAATTTTCCAGCCACCCCTAGCCCTTAACTCAACCCTTCCAACCCATAAGCCTAACTCAAATTGGTAATGGTCCACTTTATGTTTTAGCCTACTCGAGATCAAGCCAAAGGTCTATAATCTCACAAGCATTCATCGTGACATCTACTCCCTTCTCAACTCCCCTCCTTCTCTAGATCTCTAATGAACGTATGCTCTGTGACTTGTTGTACATTGGATCCTGTCACATCAGAAATTCCTAGTGACCTAGTCCACTTTTTCTTTTCCTTTTCACATAAGCATCATCACATCCACCCTCTAGACACTTTGTCGGATGTATGATCTGTGGCCTACCGAAATCTCGGATCTTGCTACATCAGAAATCCACGTGCACTAGTCCCATCATGACCATAGCATCATCATCATCCCTTGAGATCATTTTACCACACTAAGTAGAGACCGTACATTTGTACAGGCAGAGAGGGTTCCTAACACATTCCCTCTTTGTAACTGAGGTCCCTTACCTGGAATCTCTAATCACAGACCAGGGGTCAATTTAAGGAAGGAGAGTCTTCGGATTTCTCCAATCTTAACGTGTTCCGTGGTTCTTGCCGACCGCGGGATTCTAAGACTTTTTAGCTAGTGGTGACTCCAACAATCACCAAATCAGCCTAATCCCATCCCAAATACCTAAATCAGTGTGGGCGCCAAATTCCAGTGTCCACAGTGGGGTTTTTGAATTATGTAAGCCCACTTGAAAGACATAATTGTGAGGGTTTTAGGTGAACCTTGAAAAACTTATTTCTTAGTGAACGCTAATATCCATTGTGTGAGGATATTAGGAGTAGAGTAGTTGTGTGGCTGTTTTTCTAAATAGTTGGTGTACACACAAGTGAACCACTATAATTTCTGATCTTGTCGTGATTGATTGATTATTTCATTTTGTGGATGTTGTAATTTTCCTTTATGCATTTGTGGAGAATGTTGTAATTTCTTTTATGCAAGTGTGGGAATGTTGTAATAGCTTAGTTATTTCCTTTGCTATTTATTTTTTTATTCCTCCGTATCAGTTTGAGATTTTGATACACAGACCGTTCTAGGAATTAGGTTGTCCTACCATAAGTCATTGGTTTTTGGTGTAAGGTTGTCCTTAGAACAACATTTGTATCAACCTCTCAATACTTGTACACTTGAGGTTGTTTTACATTTCTGCATTATGGGATTGTTTAAGTGTTATCTTTATTTATATTTGTTTAAATTTTATATTTAAATTTTAATTTGACATCGTCCTATTCACCCCCCCCTAGGACTCTTAGCTCGGCCTTTTTAAGTGGTATGAAAGCCTAATAGCTCGTTTTAATTATTATTTCTTTTGGAATAATTTCCTGAGCTAAGCGATCTGAGCTTTTTAAGATGTCAAATTTTGATAGCCTTTCAATCACTAGGCCTCCACCAATTGATGGCTCCACTTATACCTATTGGAAAACCAGGATGAGAATTTTCTTAAATCCATGGATGAGAGTGTGTGGCAAGCCACAGTGGCTAATTAGACTCCCCTACCACTGAAGTAACTGGTATTGACGGATCCAAAACTATGAAAGTCATACCTTATTTCTCTTATACCACTTTTCAGAAAAGAGAGAGTAGTACCAATGCAAAGGCTCTAAATGTAATTACTTGCGCACTATCAGCGGATGAATTCAAAAGAATTATATCTTGTGATACTGCAAAGCAAGCCTGAGATATTTTAGAAATGACACACAAGGGAAGGTCGGACTAAATTTGAGTCGGTCAGGCAAGGCAGGGTGTTCTCCTTTCCTAACTTTAGTGAGTCTTTCATTCACTAGCCTTATGGCGAAGCAAGGGACAGGAGCTACTAGCTGCTAATGAAGACCGTTCCACCCCTATTCCCTCTAAAACCCAGAGACAACCTTTGACGGAAGATGCAAGAGCCGCAGAACAGCTTTAGTAAGGGCCTTATAAGATCTTCGCATATCAGGAAGTCGAATCCAAAGTACGTACAAGCTGACTATGTAGACAGGCGACCCCCTAAGATCCCCCATACCCCCCCCCCCCCCCAACGAAGAAGTAGTTGGAGTCGGGCTCCGAACTATTTCGGTTTGGCTTTGTTTCATGCTTATAAGAGCACTCGACTCGAATAGCCCTTTCCCTCATCTCCCTAAACGAGTGATTGCCCGACGAGACGAAGGAAGGAGTGGCTTTCCCGACAAAAGAGTGCTTGCCCTAGGATAGAGTGCCTGCTACCGGAAATAGACCTGTTCCTATTCCTGACAATGAATGGTAATGTCCATTGAGGTTTCCGGTTCATAGGACCTACTAGTGGAGCTAAAAAGAGAGCCTGCTCCGTCGCTTTGCTTATGGCTTGCTTGCTAGCTGACATGGGAGAACAACAATTGTCAAGAAATCTAAAGTTCAAATCCTCACAACCAAATTTGAGGAAATACATATGGAAGAAAGTGAAACTTTCATGGACTTCTATACAAGATTAAATGACATCGTCAACTCTATGTGGGGTCTCGGTGATAGAATCCCAGAAAGTAAAGTCTGTGCAAAGATACTACGCTCACTGCCTGAACGGTTCAATTCAAGGGTGACTACGATCCAGGAACTTCGTGATATGGATAATATGAGGGTAGAAGAATTAGTTGGCTCATTACAGACCTATGAGTTAAACTTTAAAGCTCCTAAAGGTAAATCCATCGCCCTTAAATCTTCTAAAAGTATTTCTCAAGAAAATGTTAGTAATTTTGATTTAGAAAATTCTGAAGATGATATGGCCCTTTTAGCTAAAAAGTTTTATAAGATTTTCAAAAGTAAAAAGAGGGTTGATTTTCAAAAACCTAATGAAAAGAAAAGATCTAAATCTAAAACTTGGAAATCTTTAAAAGACAGTCAATGTTACAACTGCCATGAATATGGGCATTTAGCAAACAAATGTCCTAAAAAGAACAAACCTAAAAGGAAAGGAATGTTGGCTACTTGGGATGAATCTTCCTACTCCGAAGCCTCTTCTAAGTCAGAAGATTCTGAAATCGAGTCGGGTAATGAAGTCAAAGCCCTTATGACTCTAGCTAAGTTCACTTTTTCAGATAATGATGATTCAACTAGTGAAGAAAATCTGAATAGTGATCATGAAAATGAAGAAGATCTTCAAGATGCTTATAATGCCATATACAAGGAAAGTTGTAAAATTGTTGTAAAACTAAAACTTCAGAAAGAAAAGTTTTCAAAACTTAAAGGAAATTTTGATAATCTTGTTTTAGAAAAATTTTCACATTTTAGATTATTTTGAAAAAAACTAAGTGTGACTTAGATTTCAAAACCTCCCAAGTTGAAAACTTAAAATCAGAAAAAGAAAAGTTAAAAATTGAAGTCTCTTCACTTTTGAGTTTAAAAAAGACACATGAAAGTATGCCCAAGGTGATCCAAAATTAGAAAAACTCTTATCTGGATCTAGAAAATGTGGCGATCGATCCGGATTGGTGTCACGCCTCGAACTTGGAAATCGGGCTCACGAAATTCCCCATCGCTGAATCCGGTGCCGACAGCCTCCGTAGTACCCCATTTTCGATTCCCGGCACCCATACACCAGGTTCCGATCCTGAGATCCTAAAAGGAGGATTTCAAACATGATTTTTATTTTAGTATAAGCATAACCATAAGCATAACCCATGAACAATAACCACAAGAACACCATCACAAAATCCATTATGATCAAAAACTTTGAGTACAGTATGTATGAAGGGAAATACAAGATAATGACAATAACAGAAACTCCAAAAGCTCGACTTTACGCTCCAACTATGATGAAGCTACGGCTGCGTCCGAACGTCACCTGCACGTATCAATCGTACATAAGCTTATAGAAAGCTTAGAGGGCAGTGTAAGTGTGTGCGCAATATGAGCGTGCTCAGAATGCAATGTCAGAGTAATGCGGAATCATGCCGATGAGTACATGAATGCAATCAGCCGTACCAAATCTATGCAGTGCAGGATATGAATGCTATCAGCCATATCAAGACCATGCGATGTGGGAGCAACTCAAGCATACCAATCCTCATCCAAATCCACATATCAATACAACTCATCAAATATTAGTACAGTTCTTATTCTGGACAATCACTGGGGTTTAATACACTCCAAATGGCACTGCCCCTTTCCCAAGCACGCAGTCCAAGTGAGCGTAAGAAACCTCACTATCCACCTGACTAAAGTCTGCCAATATCTATCCAGCATGTTGATAGCGAGCCCATTCACGAGCTGGTCAAACTCAGCTTAGTAATGCCCCATACCCTCGGGCAAGTAAGGCCACACCCCTTTCTAACCGACCATGACACAGAGGGAGACGCGGCCTCTTAGTATTCGGCCCTCGTGCGCTCATATATCCACTCGGTCTCGACGTTGGAGTCATCCTCTGGTACCATCGGGTTTATGGATTTTCACATAGGGACATTTATGGGGCCCCGATGCTAGAAACAATATTTTCAGTATCCAATCCAACCACCCATGATGTGTCTGTGGGGCTATGGCCCTGATGTCACTAAGGCATACAATAATCAAAATCACATAAATGCAAGTGCATGAATCACCCTACCAGACATGCAACAATCCTGTGTGTACCACGCGCTCATGTAGGGCAACTCTGCCTATCAGGGACCCCATAAACAATCTGCCGAAAGGCATATGTTATGATTGATCACTCCACATATCAAGCATACATATGATGCGTATAAGAATAAATCATGGAACTATACCAAACATGTTATATGGTGATGGGCTCTGCTCATAACGAAAATGGGCCTAGACGGCCTACACACTACAAGTATGGGCCTATCAATGGGCCCTAGGGAGAGTGACAATGCGAACATCTAACCAACGTCATCCTTACAATGTGGGCATCAAACCATCATTGCTCCTAAGGCACGGCCTGTCATGAACATCATTACATAAACCATGGTGAAATCACACATTAGAATGGGCCTTATGTACATCCCATTGGGCCTCAACCCATAGCCTCAGGTACAACAAATGGGCCGCATCATGTGGGCCTCAACAACTGGCCACACATACATCAAGATGGGCCTAATCACATGGGCCTCATAAATTCTAAAAAAAAAAAAAAATGAGTCATATTGAAGGATTATTTGGACCATACCCCAAGTGATAGTGGAGATAATAATTCCCACGGTTAGATAAATCACAGGGCCCATCATAAAGTTTTTTTTCCAACCAATCCAATCATAAGGTCATAAAGACCTGGATTAAGAGGGAAAATAAATATCATATGGGTCCAAACTTTAAAGTCCAAGGGTTTAATGGTGGACGTTCAAACCCACTGTTTCCTGTAATTTGGTCCACCTAATCCTAGATCTGTCTCATTTTTAGTCTCAAGCCTTAGGATGAGCTTTTAGAATGGTTGGACGGTTTGGATGCAACACATGCATCATGGTGGGTCCCATAGATGGACGGCGTGGAGGAAATAAGTGGGACCCACAGAACTTGGTGACGCCACTGTAAAAGCTATGCAACTGGAGTGGGTACACCAGTTGTCCCACCTCTTACAATGTGGGATGATGTGGGATACAATACATACATCAGTGGGTCCCACGTGGTGCCCACCATAACGTTAACTTTCCATCCCATCTGTTAATAAGGTCACGCTGACCTGGATGCAGAGGAAAAACAAATTTCATAATGGTCCAAAATTTCTGGGACACCCAAAAGGGGTTTTAATGGCAAACGTTCAATCACCTCTGTTTCCTTTGACATGGCCCACCTGACTGTTGTATACGGCTGATTCTTGGAGGGGGGCCCACTGCCCTTAAAGGGGCCACCAATGTACGGTGTTGATGTTCAACACATATCATGGTGGGGCCCTCGGTTGGGACCCCTGTTCCCTGCCTCCTTCACACCCACAGCAACAGCGTCCTGCGCTGCTGACGCTGCAGTAGCAGGTGTTGCTGCATTCTTTATTTATTTTTATTTTTTAAAAATTGAATTTTTGTGGATTTTCCCAAGTGGGGCCCACCTCAGAAAAATCCAACCCAACCATTAGTTTCTATGGCTCAATACAAACCCATCAAGCCCAATATTCGATGGATTTTGATGTACAGAAACATCAAGGTGTATTTCAACGATAAAAAAATATTATTCTCTATGCTATGGCCCGCCAGAAAGTCAGATTAGCCTCATTTTTCAGCTCAACGCCTAAAATGGGTGGAGAAATAGGATGGACGGCATGGATTAAATCAATACATCAAGGTGGGGCCTGTATGAGTGGTCTACCAAAGCTTATTGAATCATGCTAATATTTATATTTTTTATATTTTATTTTATTTTATTTTCGGGTTGCTGCCCATCAGTTCACACATTACCATGGGGCCACGTCTAGCGTCCCTGGACGCTGGACGGCGTGGAAACAACACAACATCATGGTGGGTCCCACATGGACATGGCCCACCATGCATATATATATATATATATATATATATATATATTAATATAATATAAATATTCATATATATTTCAGTCCAACGGGTGGGACTTCTCACCTTCTCAACAGTAGACGGCAGATCTCCCTGAAATGTGGTGGGCCATACTGTCTGATGGATGGAGTAGATTTAACATATCAGTGGGGCCCACTTCATTCTAAGGGGGAGAGAGAGAGAGAGAGAGAGAAGGAGAGAGAAATACACGTGAAGGGGAGGGACCCCGCCAATATTGGGCCCTCCCAAATACAATGCATACATCAAGTGGGTCCTACAACACGTGGGCCCTTAAAAATTAAAATTAACTGCGGATCACCCACCTATTGCACTCCTATGCTCCTTGCCTTCATTTTTAATGGTGGTTGATGGAGTTTTGATGGTGGGGATGAGAGATGAGAGGGTGGGCCACACTTGTTGATTTTGGAGAGCTTGGGAAGATTTGGACATGGGGTATTGTTGCTTGGAAGGTTGTTTTGAGAAATGAGGTAGAGAGAGGAGTGATGGGATGAAAAGGTGATGGAGTGATGGGTGATGGGTGGAGTGATGAAGTTGTAAGAAAGGGATGGGTGGAGAGAGAGAGAGAGAGAGAGAGAGAGAGAGAGAGAGATTTGACCTTGGGAATGGAAAGGAATGAGTTGTTTGTACTTGTGGTAGGTGTGTACTTGATTGATTGATTGATTGATTGATTGATTGATGGAACATGTTGTAGAGATTCCCTCGAAACTCGTAATGTGCGGCGTTTTCCTCAAAATGAACGTGGGCCCGCATCTTCTAGCCTGGGTATCGGATCGGTGCTCGAGTCATGGCGTTGGAATTGCAACGACGATGTGGTTTTTAAGGTACAGGTTTCAGTTCGAGCTGACTTTGGTATGCAGGACTCAGCTTAGGATCGCGCGCAAATGTCGGATACGGGTCGAGGGTTGCCAGAATTCAACCGGGAGGACCACGGAAGCTTACGAAACGGTACGGACTAGGATACGGGTCTTATAATTGGGCTACGACAAAAGTATTCCTCTTAAACATAAGAATACTCCACCCAAATTTGTGAAAGGGGAGTCTTCAAAATCAAAAGGGAAAAGTCTGAATCAAAACTATTCTAAAAAGGCTAAGACTTTTCAAACCTTAAAACCTAAAAGCAACCATATCAACTATAAAAATCAGAATCATAATCCTTTAGCTGAGAAAATTATTGATTTACTTAAAGAGCTCTTAAAATATAACTCAATGGGTCGGTCTTATAACAACTACAAACATAAGAAGACCAACTATACTCCTAAACCCAAGACTGTAATGAAATAGGTGACTAAGGCTATTTACTTGGTTGCCCACACTGCTTTCAAAGCTACAAGCCATTCAAAGTGGTACCTAGACAGTGGATGCTCTAGACACATGACAGGTGACAAAGTTCTGTTCACCAATCTTAAAGATATGACTGATGGTTCAATCACATTCGGTGATGGTAGCAAATGCAGAATTGTTGGCCAAGGTACGGTTCAACTCTTTAACCTCCCTTTATTTGAGAATGTTTTATATATAAAAGGCTTACAACACAATTTATTAAGCATCTCTCAAATATGTGATAATAATCATAGTGTAAAATTTACTAATCAAGGTTGTGATATTTTAAATAAAAATAGTTATGTAATATTAACTGGTCGTAGAACTTCTGAAAACTGCTATATTATTTGTGATTCAAGCTCATCTAATCTATCGTGCTACATGGTCCATACCGATGAGACCGAGTTATAGTATAAACGCCTTGGACATGTACACTACCGTAACTTGTATAGATTGAGCAAAAGAGAGTTGGTAAGAGGCTTACCCAAAATACAGAAAATAAATAAGATATGTGGTGAATGCCAGATTGGCAAACAAACCAAGAGTACTCACAAAAAGGTGAACTTCAATGCCACATCTAAACTACTCGAACTTCTCCACACGGATCCTATTGGAGCAACCAGAATGGAGAGTCCAGGTGGCAAGAAGTATATACTGGTAATTATTGATGACTTTACCAGATATACGTGGGTAGTCTTCTTAAGGGACAAATCAGAAACTCTCGATGAAATAAAAAGGGTACTTAAACGTATCCAAACAGAAAAAGGATCTCAAGTTTGTAAGATCCATAGTGATCATGGATCAGAATTTGAGAATAGCAGTTTTAAGAAGTTTTGTAGTGATCAGGGAATATCACATGAATTCTCTGCGCCCAAAACACTACAACAAAATGGTATAGTAGAAAGAAAAAATAGAGTGCTTCAAGAAATGGCAAATGTAATATTAAATAGTATGAAGCTCCCTAAAAATCTTTGGACAGAAGCCATAAATATTGCTTGTTATATAATTAACCGCATTTATACTAGAAAATCAAATGGTAAAACGGCTTATGAAATATGGTTTGATAAGAAGCCTACTATTAAATACTTTCGAGTTTTTGGCAGCAAGTGCTACATTTACGTGACCGAGAAAATCTGGGTAAGTTTGACACTAAAAGTGATGAAGGGATATTTTTAGGGTATGCTCTAAATAGTCGAGTGTATCAAGTTCTTAATAAGAGGACCAGTGTAATTCAAGAGTCCATTAATGTGGTTATTAATGATCACTTGAATACACCTGTCTCTAGTTCAGAAAATGATAAAGTTCTTGTAATTGATAAACCAGACTCTTCATCAAGTCAACATAACACTAAACTAAGGATAGTTAAAGACCATCCAACTAATCAGATTCTTGGAAACCCTCTCACTGGTGTGCGCACTCGTAAACAGCTAGAAGATATGTGCAATTACGTGTGTTTTACATCTTTAGATAGAACCGGCTAACATAAAAGAAGCTTTTACTGACAAAAACTAGATTGTAGTGATGCAAGAAGAGCTCAATCAATTTGTCAGAAATGATGTTTGGTACTTAGTTCCTAGACCGAAAGATAAACACATTATCGGAACAAAATAGATTTTCAAAAATAAGTCTGATGAACTTGATAATATTATTAGAAACAAGGCTAGGCTGGTTGTACAGGGGTACAATCAAATTGAAGGCATCAATTATGATGAAACCTTTGCCCCAGTAGCTCGTCTTAAATCAATCAGACTATTTTATCCATTACATGCCTTAGAAAGTTCAAAATATACTAAATGGATGTAAAGAGTGCTTTCTTAAATGGAGATTTACATGAAGAAGTGTATGTTGAACAACCAATGGGTTTTGAAGACCTTAAGAATGTTGATCATGTATACGGTTTGAAACAAGCTCCCAGGGCATTGTAAGAAAAGTTGACTAAGTTTCTACTAAGTCATAATTTTATAATGGGAAGTGTTGATAAGACATTGTTTGTAAAGAAACATGATGATCACATTTTAATAGTGCAAATTTATGATATTATTTATGCATCTACCTGTGCTAACATGACTGTTGAGTTTGCAGATCTTATGAAGTCTAAGTTCGAAATGAGCATGGTTGGAGAATTGAATTATTTCCTATGGTTGCAAGTAAAACAGCTACTTGATGGCTTCTTTAATTTTCAAACTAAATATGCTCTGAACTTAGTTAACAAGTTCAGATTTGAGAGTGGGAAAAATTTTGATACTCCTATGAGTACTACTTTAAAACTCTCAAAAGACTCTACAGGTAAGAGTGTGTATCCTAAGCTATGTCACAGTATGATAGGAAGTTTACTTTATTTAACTGTGAGCCGACCTGATATTGTATTTAGCATAGGAGTTTGCGCTAGATATCAATCTGACCTTAAAGAGTCACATTTAATTACTACTAAGTGGATTATGAGATATGTCACTAGTTCAGCAAATCTTAGTCTATGGTATCCACATAATACTAGTGTGTAATTAGCTGGTTACACCGATGCTGATTGGGCTGGTAACATTGATGACCAAAAATCAACTAGTGGTGGTTGTTTTTATGTAGGGAACTATTTAGTTTCTTGGCAAAGTAAGAAATAAAGTTCTGTATCTCTCTTAACTGTTGAGGCTAAATACATTGTGGCAGGTAATGCATGTATTCAGCTTATATGGATGAAAATAATGTTAAGCGATTACAGAATTACGCAAGATATTATAGTTTTATATTGTGATAATTCAAGCGCAATTAATATCTCCAAAAATCCAATTCAGCATTCACAAACTACGTATATTGACATTAGATATCACTATATTCATGAATTAGTGGAAGACAAACAATTTCCTTGGAATATATTCTGACCGAGACTCAACTTGCTGACATATTTAAAAAATCGCTTGACAAAAACAGGTTTGCTAAATTGAAATTTGATCTTGGTATGTGCAATTTGAATTGTTAATTCATGTATTTCTATATCATAATATATATATTTGTTATTTTAAATGTTTAAAATTTCAAATTTTATGAAAATTGCACATTTTGGGTTGTGCACGACCAGTCAAACCCATCTTCTATTTCTTCAAGGTTAGTGGATCGTTTTCATTTTTCTTGTAGATTCAAGTCCTTTGCACTCCCTTTTCATCATTTGTGTGGTTTATTTCTTGATTTATAGTAGTTTTTTAGGGTTTTCTTCTAAAAAGAATTGATCTATTGGAAACCCTCTCTTGCAATTTCTTTGTTTCTTGATATCTTTGGTGCAAATGGAAGGTAGAAACAAGAAGAAAGAATCTCGTGGTCCTTCTACTTCTCAGTCGACTCCTATAACAATGCGCCACCTTCGGTCATCCGTAGATGATCCCTCTTATGTGTGGGATATTAGGTTGCGCAATGTTATAGTAGAACGACCTATTAATGTTGATCATTTAGCTCCGTTTGATATCCTTCCTCTCCTTTAGTCTGTAGGATGGGATAACATACTACATTGGGGTGGGCCGGCATACCGCTCCATTACGCAGGCTATGTATGCTTGCATTACTGATTTTTCTATTAAAAATTTGACATTCACTATCTCAACTAGAGAAGGTCCACTTGATGTGGATCGTCATCTGATCTCTGGATTAATGGATTTACCCGTCAATGATGAAGGTATTCCCATTAGCACTCTAGTAGCAAAACCATCTGAAACTGAGAAGCGAATGCTTACTAGAGATTTACATAATATAGATGCGGAATGGAATACTGTTGGAAATGTGCTTGCCTCAAAGTATTTGTTATCCAGATATAGAGTCCTTCATAGGATATTCATTTCGAATGTTAATCCTCATTCTGTTAACAAAACTGAACTCACTACGTTCATGGTCCGTATTCTTCATTCCATCATTTCTGGTACCTTTGTATGTCTTCTGTCCTTGATTTGTATTGCATCATTCAGTTCCATCTCCATCCAGGACACAGTGACATTCCCTTCCCTTATCTTATAACTATGTTGGCCACCCATAGTTTAGTGGTTATGCCTGTAGGAGAAGCTCTCATTCACCACCTACCATTCAACAACTCCAATATTAACAAGATGAATTTGAAGCTAGCCCTAGGCTAAGTCAATGTGGGTACTGGTGGAGGTGATGCTGCAAATGAAGAGGAAGGTGATTTGCCTCTAGATGACATCAATATGGATAATATTTTTGACGAAATCGAATCTGACTCAGCAGATGATCCTGATTATTAGCCATCTGACTTTGATGTGCGTTTGCACTCACTTGAGGAGAAGGTTGAAAACATGAATGTGTCCCATGATTTGCAATTCAAACATATGCGCAAATATCTTAGGCGCCTTAATAAGGGACTTCATCAAATTGATCCTACCATACCTGCTCCTTCTTCGCGTTCTGATTAGTATTTGATTATGTGATTTGTAATAACTTTTAAGATACTTGGATTTCTTTTATTTTCTGGGGTTGAACATGGCTGAACATGCTTGCTTATGAATTTGGTTATCTTGATAATCTAGATCATATATTTTCTTCTTCCTCATTACTCTTCTTATTCTTCCTTATTTATCTACTTCCATTATCATTTATTGGTTCCTTCCTTTGTCATATTGTGACAAAAGGGGGGAGAATTTTATCATGTGTAGATTGTGGATTGTGGGTTGTGGATTGTGGATAGGTAGCCATCCATTATTTTTATTTTTTTTGTAAGGGGGAGTAAGTAAGGGGGAGTATTGTTGGGGGAGTAGATGCGAATTGTTTTGACCTGTTTATAACTGGTGCATGATTCTTTAACCAGGTTGTAACTGGTTTCTATTGATAACTGATGCATGATTCTTTATTGTGCATATCTTAGTCCTGTTTAACCAGGTTGTAACTGGTTTAATTTTTTGGCTCCTATGATTGTCGAATTTTGTAGTGCCAAAACCTCTTAAAATATGTGTCTTGTGTAGCGGATCTACATATTCAATACTGTGCATCTCATGTATAAGAACTAAGGTCTTTACCTCAAGAACTTCAAATGCAAGATCAAGAGATATACATGCTTAAGTACAACACCATGTGATAGTTCACTCTTTCAAGGTTTCAAAGCTACATCTAAAGGCAAGATAATAGTTTTTACTTTGGTACTCAAAGCTCAAGATGAAATACAAGTCAAGTACTTCAATTTCAAGCTTCAAAAGGTCTCAAGTTCAAGCTTCATCATATGTCAAGATCTCAAGCTTAGTGAACTTCAAAGAACAACTATCAACTAAAGTAAAAGAAGATTCAATGTTCATACATCACTTACAAGGTATGAATAACCCTAGATTGACCATAGGATAGGTCGTTTTGAATACATAATTTAATTAGGTCATTTTATAAGTGCATAGTCTGTTTTTTGACTTGTCTTAGACTAATTTTGACTAGTCCTAGTACTGGCTAGACCAGTGCAAGAAATTCTTGACCAGTCTTAAGTCTGTTACTAATTTTCAGGATTTTTTGTTAAAGCCTCGACCAGTCCTGGAGACTACTCGACTAGTCGAGTGAACAGTGCTCGACCAGTCCTGCAGGCTCGACTCAAAGTCTAGCAACTAAATTGAGTCCCACACGACCAGTCGTGGACAGGACTCAACCGGTCGTGGAGGATACTCAACCGGTCGAGCTGGTCCTTCGACCAGTCGTGGAATGGCCTGATCTTATCGCGCCCAAATTTTTAAAAGTTTTTTGGTCCTTCGACCAGTCGAGCCGACCTCTGAACTAGTCGAAGGCTCGATTTCTGCACTTATTAATAGAGCATGATTTTTAGAGTTTGATATCCAATTCAAGCAAAATCAATACGTCACTCTAAGAGATAAGTTAGTGATATTCTTAAGTTATTTAGTGCTCATTTTATATTCTCTTTAATTAGCTTTCTTTGCATTTAATTTTGAGTTTCTACATTCCAATCTTATTTGAAAGAGGGATTGAAGTTTTCCCATTTCTTGGAATCAAAATCAAATCAAGCTAGCCCAAGATGATTTAATCTAAAATCAATTTAGAACTTAAAACCATTTCATAATTGAGTGTGAACATTGAACATCTATGTTGAACTTCTACTCCGAATTAGTTCTTCCGGGCTGCATCAAAAGGAGAATATCCAGATAAGTATTTTACAGTTCTATAAATTCATTCTTTTGGTTTCATTGAGATTGTGCCAGAAAAATCTCTTTCTTTTGGTTTGTCTGAGGTGATCTAGAAAACTGAGAGTGTGGGGTTTTTGAATTGTGTAAGCCCAGTTGAAAGACACAATTGTGAGGGTTTTAGGTGAACCTTGAAAAACCTATTTTTTAGTGAACGTTAATATCCACTATGTGAGGATATTAGGAGTGGAGTAGTTGTGTGGCTGTTTTTCTAAACAGTTGGTGTACACACAAGCGAACCACTATAATTTCTGGTCTTGTCGTGATTGATTGATTATTTCATTTTGTGGATGTTGTAATTTTCCTTTATGCATTTGTGGAGAATGTTGTTATTTCTTTATGTAAGTGTGGGAATGTTGTAATAGCTTAGTTATTTCCTTTGCTATTTATTTGTTTATTCATCTGTATCGGTTTGAGATTTTGATACACAGACCATTCTAGGAATCAGGTTGTCCTACCATAAGCCATTAGTTTTTGGTGTAAGGTTGTCCTTAGAACAACATCTGTATCAACCTCTCAATACTTGTACACTTAAGGTTGTTTTACATTTCTGCATTGTGGGATTGTTTAAGTGCTATCTTTATTTATATTTGTTTAAATTCTACATTTAATTTTTAATTTGGCATAGTCCTATTCACCCCCCCCCCCTCTCTAGGACTCTTAGCTCGGCCTTTTCAAACTGAAACTTAGTCTTGCCCATTCTAAAATAGCACTTAGGAGATGTTATGCTAACAACTATAAATAGATTGTTATTATGATTAGCATGTGTCTATCAAATATGCTCATGAGGATTGTTCAAGCTTATAAATACTATAAATCCTGAATCAATATATAATTCTGAAGACACGTATGTTCATACGTCTGTATAGAAATGCGTTATCAAAAATAGATGCAAGAAAGGCGAAATGTTAAATTTCCTGTTCAAATATAAAAAATGTTAAGTTTGATTAGAACATCTGCTACTTTCTACTCTGAAGATGAAGAATTTGCAATAATGATATGTTTGTCCTTTTAAAGAGAATGACGACATCTTTTTGATGTTATAGGAGTACTGTCTCTTAAAATTTGCGAGGGAGGAGGAGGATAGAGTTGTGAAGAATCATCATTCTCTTCTGGAAAATCTGAAGATTCATAAGTATTTTTCAAAGGCATATCAAAAGCTACACATCCCTTAAGGGTAGCAACTGGTTTCGTTTAAAAGATGTGCTCTGTAGAAGAAATTTTCATGCAGAGTTAACCTGAGGAAGGGGCGCGATCTACCTCTTCGAAATGGTCATGCCTTGGTTTCTCTGGAAACTCCTTAAGCGAGGAGGGAGAATTCATACAACATGATCAACTGGATAACAATGTTTTATTAAATGATAGTGATGAATCCACCATCGCATCCAACAATAAGAGGCACTGAAAGGGTAATCATAGTCGGGAATTATGAAGTGCGATCCGGTGCGAACGATCAAAAGCTGCTTTCACATCAAAGCCTAGTTATATGGTCTGATGCCGTAACTTCTCATTGCTCTGGTAACGATATCGAGAGTCTTCGGTACCGTTTGATCGAACTTAAATTGGCGAGCAAACCTGTTAGGATAATACGGCTCATGCTAAAATATATTGCCTTCTCTTCAAGGAAGGGTGTTAGGCCTGATGGAGATAAGAAATGAATGCTCGCCAAATGAAATAGAATTGTCATTAACGACTGCCACATCATTAGAATAACTATAGAAAGGGAATTGATAGAAATCAATAAGATCGTTGCTCTCTATTTTTTCTAGTGATCCAGCCATTCGACTTCTTGATCATCTCTCTCAGTTGATAATGTTGAAGAGGGAGTCGATCAGGATGTAAGTATTGTTGAGGCATAAAAAATATTCCATTGCATTGGTCAGAGAATTCCATGGTGCAGATCTTTCCCAGGGTTGTGCACTCTGTATTTTGGTAACAATCAGTGTCTGGGAGTATTTTAGGTATTTTGGTAAAAACAGTGTCCGATGGTATTTTAGGCATTTTGATAAAAATCAGTGTCCGGGGTTAGTTTAGGTATTTCAGTAAAAGGCAGTAAAGAGGGTGTTTTGGTATTAAAAAAAAAAGGTGCACAGGTGTCATTTTAATGAAGAAGTGGTTGTACACCACCATTTAAAGGAGAGGTTGGTGGACACCATTGTTTAAGAGAGGGAGATGAATATTTTGTGAAGGGAAAAGTGATGGTGATCACCACTATGTAAGAGAGTGGGGCCTATAAATACCCCTCCCCATGCCTCATTTGAGGGGTTTGCTACTTGGTAGATTGGGACACAAGAGGAATGAACATATGTGAAGAGAAGGAAGGCAATGGAGGAGCTCGTTACGCCAGTCTGCACAAAGGAGGAAGTCATTGTGCCAGCCCATGCAAAGGAAGTTGTTTGTGCGGACCCACGCAATGGGAATGGAGAAATCCCATTGCACCACTTTTTGTGAAGGTTGTCTGAAACGAAGGCTTTTTGCGCCATATTTTATGAAGTCTTATCCTAGACATATGGCCTTTGCCCCACTTTTTAATGGGAAATTGTCCTGAAGTTGTTTGCGCGGAACCATGCAATGGAAGTTGTTTGCGCGGACCCGCACAATGGAAGTGGAGAAAAACTCCTCTACGCCACTTTGCATGGAGCTTGTCTTAAAGCTTGGTTTCCAACACCACTTTGCATGGAGCTTGTCTTAAAGCTTGGCTTCCAACGCCACTTTGCATGGAGCTTGTCTTAAAGCTTGGCTTCCAATGCCACTTTGCATGAAGGATGTCTTAAGATATGGTTTCCAACACCATTATCCAAGGATTTTGTCTTAAAGCTTGGCTTCCAACGCCATTATCCATGGAGACATGTCTTAAGACATGGCTTTCACATGGAAGCATATTCAAGTGCATGGGTTCTCACGCCATTTATCAAAGAAACATGTATTAAAGCAAACCTCTTACGCTATTATTTATGGGGACTTGTCTTAAAGTAAGGAAGGGACCGCTCCACAATTCAAAGGGCTGCTTCACATTTCAAGGGATGATCATCGCTCTAACGAAAAGATGATCAGAATTGATCCCAACGGTCAGATCAAGGAAGAATGAACGGAAAGACGATCGAAACTAATCTCAACGATTAGATCAAAGAAGAATGAACGGAAGGATAATCAGAACCTATTGCATGATTAGATCAAGGGTTTCAAGCCCGCACAACCCATCTCCCCTAGAGATGTGATAAAAAAGCGTCGAAATGCTACCGAAATTGCCATCGGACTGTCTTCTATCTTTCATTCATTTCTTTGATTGATTATACTTTATTTTCAGAATCAAGGGAATCCGAGGATGTAAATGAACTCAGAATAAATGTGATCATTGTTCTCTTATTCTTTCTTTGTTATCATTGAATAAATCCCGCAAACCAAACACATTTGTTTCCTTGTCGAAACAAAATGCCGACTCTGCTGGGGACTTTATTATTCAATGGTAACTTAGAAAATATTTAGAGAACTTTTATCACTTTTTGGCGTCTGTATAGATGCCAAAATGACAACTCTCAGTGGGAACATCCTCCCCTTCATCTCTAAAAAATAAAGTACATTTTTTTATTTAATCAAAATAACTAACACTGTTCCGAATGGCAGGTATACCGCAATGACCTTTCTTCCGACCAACATTGTTGTCTACTTCACATCCAATAGATTTCCACTAAAAGGTATCAGAGAAGATCAAATCAGTTGCGATCAAAGACAGACAATGTCAGGTAATGTCCAAAGCAGTTTCTGCTTCATTAGTAGCACAGCGAGACGATGAAGGACGGATGATAGTGTGTTCAAGTACAAAAGTGTACAAAGTTTCCATTATGCGTTGATTTCGAGAGATGAGAAGATATCAAAGATAAAGGAAGAAAGAAGAAAGAAGATTAAAAAGAAAGGATACATAAAGAAGAATGAAGTAAAGAGAAAATATTAATGTGTTTACGTCGGCTTGCGCAAGCTATGACCGGTTGTGCGGGGCTGCACAAATGGTATGGGAGGTTGTACACATCTGCGCAACATCAGACTGACTAAATGTGTTTATCCCTTTACGCGACCTGCGTAAACTATGATCAATTATGCAGATCCATGCAAACGTATAGGGTGTTGTGCATAAAGGCACAATGATGATTCGAGCAGGTTGACGGGGACAGCTAAAATTTGATGAAAGAATCGATTGAATGAAAAATGAAGGGTTCGATCTGTTGGTTTATCCTCCTCGACGACATCAGCAATGTAGTTTTCACATTCTCATTTGATATCAGTACATTTGAAGTGTGCAGAAAATAGAAAATTTACCAACAAGATATTAATTAGCCTTCACTACATGAACATGTTACTAAGGGCCCTAATTTTCCAACAGCGACTACCGTGAACAACAGTAAACCTTGAGAAAAGCCTTCAGATGAAAAGTTGGTTCGATTGAATCAGACGTTGCTCGCCAACAAGTAGATGAATCAATTAGCGAATCAATGAATTCATCAGTCAATAGAGAACCCAAGGGACATCGTCACAGCTTTCCAAAGTAAAAGAGCAAGTGTCAAAGTAAAGCTGCTCAACTCTCATATGAATCGGCCATTTCAAGAGTCTTGATAGAAAACAATAGATACTGCCGAAGAAAGAAAGCAAATAAAGGATTGTCAAAGGTAAAGAGTTGAAATTCCGCTAAAGAAAACATCGGCAATTTTATAAATAAGAAAGTAAAGAAAGGGTTTGGACAATTGAAAGACTACATGAAATATACATTTGAAGAAGACGGCATACTCCTTATGATTGCTAGTTGCGGAGAAAATTAAATTGCCATGGTTAAAGTATTAAAGGAAATAAAGTAAAGAAAAAAAAAAAGAACAGGTAAGAAGAAAGCAAGACAAGTATGTTCATCGTGTGGGCAAATTTTCATACCTGTTAGTTCAGTAAAATATATCATCCCTAAATATCAAGATGATTCACGGCATTTTGACCAAGAAGATTCACAGCGTTCTGACCAAGAAGATTCACAGATGAAGAAGTTTCACGGCACAATTATTTAGGGGACAGACAAAGGCATACAAAATACGTCATCCTTAAAGATAAACTACATTTTTTATTTTGAAGATTATTAGCATAATGCTTCCAAATATAAAAGGGGCAAGATAAGAAAAGTCCCAAAATGCCAAAATCTCAAAATCCCAAATGAGGTAATTGTTGATTCCCCGATATGATAATTGTCTATATCAATTTTTGCAGGTCAAAGTTGGGGCAAAAGCAAGCACTGAGATAGCAAGCATTGATGATTGCTATCAAGCATTGACGATTGTCACCGACAAGTAGAGGAGCAAAAGGTTTGCGAAAGACAAAGTCATGTACTCTCCCTTATGCGAATGAATGAAAGAACAAATTTTCAATTGACTCTGAATCTTAGAAAAAATTCAGGAGATACAATTGAAGAAGAAAGAAAAGTGAATGGCTTGAAGAACAAGTTACAGAAGACGATTGATAAAGGCAAAGTTATTAAGGTGCAAGGCATAAAAGAATAAATAAGAGTACACTGGCCTGATTAGTTCGAGACTAGGGGCAAAGCTAATCTTAGGCAAAAAGTATAAGATGATACGGCGTCAGTATATTTGTTAAAGTTGCAACATCATGATTTTGATTATGAAGATTGCCAGAGCAATACTTCTTAATCAAAAGGGGGCAAGACAGGCGAGTAAAAACTGTGAAATATATTTTTCACCATAGAATGTATTTCTTTTGTGTATATGAATAAAATGTAGGTTTTCAAGCATATCAAGTCAATGCCAAATGAAAAGTGTTGATGATCACTATCAAGCATTGATGATTGCTGTCAAGCATTAATAATCCGGCTAAGCATTGATGATTGCTGTGAAGCATTGACGATTGTCTCTGATGCAAAAAATTTCCATCGGAATCACCAGGTACCAAGGATTATAGTCAAAATTAGCAACTATCACTGTCGTCATCAATCGCTTATCAAAATTGCTATCATCGCTAAGCTGATACACTATTTTAAACATAATATGAATGTCCTCAGAACATTATCAACAGCAGCGAAATATCAATTATTGATCCACATCTTTTAGCAGTGGAATAAACTATATAGCCAATCACATAAAGTTGATGACAGCGATGGCTGCTTATCATTTAAGGCAACCTAGCTAAGCGTATACGGCCAACTACGCATAAGGCTTATCTCTATTGCTATTTGGGCAACACTGAAGCCAGTGCCCTAAAAAGCCCGTGAAGGCCATCATATGCATACCCATGCGGGCAGCTAATGGAGCCATCGACTAAAAGCCTAAAAGGCCAAAAATTCCTCAACGGCCAGTCACGCGTGAGACCAATGCCGTCTGTATAGCTTTCCAGCAGCATCAAGGGAACGGAGGAAAATGCCCTCACGTGAATGGGCTCGACCTTGCAGACGAAGGAAAAGTAGGCCGCAGTGTGAGCTCTTTGGCCATGTCCATAGATACAACTCCCTAACCTAAACCTAAACCTAAACCTAAACTTGAAAACCCAAACCTAAACCCGAACCCAAACCTGATTTCAAAAACCTAAACTTATAACCTTAACTTAAACCTATTCTCAATTCCCTTAACATTAACCTACACCTAATCCTAATCTCAACTCCACAACCTAAACTTATAACTAATCCTAATCTCAACTTCTTAACCTAAACCTAAACATGAAAACCCGAACCCGGGCACGAACCCGATTTCTAAACCTAAACTTATAACCTTCACCTAAACCTATTCTCAAATCCCAAAACCAACCTAAACTTAAACCTAAACCTAAACCTTAACCCATAACCTTAACCTATAACCTAAACATATAACCTACACTTATAACCCAAACCTAAACATTAACCTAAACACAGTAACCTTAACCTAAACGTAAAACCTAAACCTAAACCTAAAACGTAAATGTATTCCCAAATCCCTAACCTAAACCTAAACCTAAACCTATAACCTATAACATTAATATAAACTTATAACCTACAACATTAACCTAAACCTATACTTATAACCTAAACCTATTCTCAAATTCCAAAACCTATAACCTAAACCTAAACCTTAACCTAAACCTAAACCTATAACCTAAACCTATAACCTAAACCTAAACCTTAACCTACAAAATTAACATAAACTTATGACCTACAACATTAACCTAAACCTATACTTATAACCCAAACCTATTCTCAAATCCTAAAACCTATAACCTAAACCTAAACCTTAACCTAAACCTAAAATTATAACTTAAACCTAAACCTTAACATGTAACCTAAACCTTAACCCATAACATATAACCTATAACCTAAACCTATAACCTATAACCTATAACCTAAACTCAATTTCCTAAACCTTAACCTATAACCTAACCTAAACCTAAACCTATAACCTACACTTATAACCTAAACCTAAACCTAAAACCTAAACCTAAACCTAAAACCTAAATATATTCTCAAATCCACGAACCTAAACTTACACCTAATCCTAATCTCAACTCCCTAACCTAAACTTAACCTAAACTTGAAAACCCAAACCTAAACCCGATCCCGAACCCGAACCCGATTTCCTAAACCTAAACCTTAACCTATTCTCAATTCCCTAAAGCTATAACCTATAACCTAAACCTTAACCTTAACCTATAACCTTAACATATAACCTATAACCTATAACCTAAACTTATAACCTATAACCTAACCTTAACCTAAACCTAAAACCTAAACCTAAACCTATAACCTATAACCTAAACCTAAACCTAAAACCTAAATGTATTCTCAAATCCCTAAACCTAAACCTACACCTAATCCTAATCTCAACTCCCTAACCTAAACCTAAACCTAAACTTGAAAACCCAAACCTAAACCCGATCCCGAACCCGAACCCATTTCCTAAACCTAAACTTATAACCTTGACCTAAACCTATTCTTAAATCCCAAAACCTATAACCTAAACCTAAACTTATAACCTTAACCTAAACCTATTCTTAAATCCCAAAACCTATAACCTAAACCTAAACTTATAACCTTAGCTAAACCTATTCTTAAATCCCAAAACCTATAACCTAAACCTAAACTTATAACCTTAACCTAAACCTAAAACTTAACCTATAATCTAAGCCTTAACCTATAACCTTAACTTATAACCTAAACCTATAACCTATACTCAATTTCCTAAACCTTAACCTATAACCTAACCTAAACCTATACCTATAACCTAAACCCAATTTCCTAAACCTAAACCTTAATGTATTCTCAAATCCCTAAACCTAAACCTACACATAATCCTAATCTCAACTCCCTAACCTAAACCTAAACCTAAACTTGAAAACCAAACCTAAACCCGATCCCAAACCCGAACCCGATTTCCTAAACCTAAACTTATAACTTAACCTAAACCTATTCTCAAATCCCAAAACCTAAACCTAAACCTTAACCTAAACCTTAACCTAAACCTAAACCTTAACCTATAACCTAAACTCATTCCCTAAACCGTAACCTATAACCTAACCTAAACCTAAACCTATAACCTACACTTATAACCTAAACCTTAACCTATAACCTAAACCTATAACCTAACACTTATAACTTAAAACCTAAACCTAAACCTACACTTATAGCCTATAACCTAAACCTATAGCCTAAATCTAAACCTAAAACCCAAACGTAAACACGATCTTGAACCCAAACCCGATTTCCTAAACCTAAACCTTAATATATTCTCAAATCCCTAAACCTAAACATACACCTAATCCTAATCTCAAATCCCTGACCTAAACCTAAACCTAAACTTGAAAACCCAAACCTAAACCCAATCCCTAACCTGAACCCGATTTCCTAAACCTAAACTTATAACCTTAACTTAAACCTATTCTCAAATCCCAAAATCTATCAACCTAAACCTATAACCTTAACCTAAACCTAAAACTTAACTTATAACCTAAACCTTAACCTATAACCTTAACTTATAACCTAAACTCAATTTCCTAAACCTTATCCTATAACCTAACCTAAACCAAAACCTATAACCCGAACCTGATTTCCTAAACCTAAACCTTAACATATTCTCAAATCCCTAAACCTAAACCTACACTTAATCCTAATCTAAACTCCCTAACCTAAACCTAAACCTGAACTTGAAAACTCAAACCTAAACCCGAACCCGAACCCGATTTCCTAAACCTAAACTTATATAACCTTAACCTAAACCTATTCTCAAATCTCAAAACCTATAACCTAAACCTAAACCTATATAGCCTTAACCTAATTAAACCTAAAACTTAACCTATAACCTAAACCTTAACCAATAACCTTAACTATAACCTAAACCTATAACCTAAACTCAATTTCCTAAACCTTAACCTATAACCTAACATAAACCTAAACCTATAACCCGAACCGATTTCCTAAACCTAAACCTTAACGTATTCTCAAATCCCTATACCTAAACCTACACCTAATACTAATCTCAACTCCCTAACCTAAACCTATAACCAGAACCTGATTTCCTAAACCTAAACCTTAACATATTCTCAAATCCCTAAACCTAAACCTACACCTAATACTAATCTCAACTCCCTAACCTAAACCTACAACCCGAACCTGATTTCCTAAACCTAAACCTTAACATATTCTCAAATCCCTAAACCTAAACCTACACCTAATACTAATCTCAACTCCCTAACCTAAATCTAAACTTGAAAACCCAAACCTAAACCCGATCCTGAACCCGAACTCGATTTCCCAAACTTAAACTTATATGTTATAGGTTAGGTTTAGGTTAAGGTTTAGGTTTTAGGTTTATGTTATAGGTTATAGGTTTTAGGTTTAGGTTAAGGTTGGGTTTAGGGTATTTTTGTTTTTGATGTTAAGCTTATATGTATTTATGCGTGAATGAATGTGATGTGGATAAGATTGTTTGTGTTTGGATGAATGTAATTTTAGTTTGGATGGATTTACTAGCTTGGGTTTAGATGGATGTGAATGTGAATATGATGAAATATATTATATAACAGGTGTATATCAGGATGATATGATGAAATATATTGTAACAGGTGTATATCAAGAATTTTGTGCAGGATTATTTTTTTTTAAAAAAAAAGAGACTTTTACCTACGAAAATTTTCGTAGGTAAAAGTTTTGTAAATATTTTTACCTACGAAAATTTTCGTCGGTAAAAGTTTTTTATGTATTTTTTAGCGACGAAAATATTCGTCGCTAACAGTTTTGTAAATTTTTTTAGCGACAAAAACTATCGTTGCTAAAAGTTTAACATTTATTTTTTAGCGACGAAAATGTTCATCGCTAAAAGTTTTGTAATTATTTTTAGCGACGAAAACTATCGTCGCTAAAAGTTTAACATTTATTTTTTAGCGACGAAAATATTCATCACTAAAAATTTTGGAATTATTTTTAGTGACGAAAACTATCGTCGCTACAAGTTTTAACAGTTATTTTTTAGTAATGAAAATATTTATGGCTAAAAGTTTTGGAATTATTTTTAGCAATGAATATTTTCGTCGCTAAAAGTTTAACATTTATTTTTTAGTAACGAAAATATTCGTCACTAAAAGTTTTGTAAAAGTTTTTTAGCGACGAAACAATTCGTCGGTAAAAGTAACTTTTAGCGACGAAAATTTTCGTCACTAAAAAGCTTGCCTTTGCCGATGATTGAAATTTTCGTCGATAAAAACCTGTTGCCATGGTCTTTTGGCAACGAATTTAGTGATGAAAATTTTCGTCGCTAAAACTTTTTAGCTACGAAAATTTGGCTTTTAGCGACGAAAATTTTTGTCACTAAAGGTGGGATTTCTTGTAGTGGGTCCCAAGATTGGAATCCGGCATATAGGTGCCGGGATCCGAGAATGGGGTACTACGGAGGCTGTCGGCACCGGATTCGGTGATCGAAAATTCTGTGAGCCCGGTTTTCGAGTTTGGGGCGTGACAGAGTTCCCCAGTGTTAATTTGAATATGTCAAAGGTATAAACCCGCATATTCCTTATATTCTCATAATTATCACAATTTAGTGGTATTCATAGCATAAATGATGGAAAATAAATCATATTCTATTAAGTTCATTATTATAAGTTCCATTCACCAAAAGTTCAATCAATCTAAAAGGATAATCCAAGTTTTTCCCTCCCATTGAAGACTTATTACAAATTTTAAATCTAAATAAACTAATCCTAAGAAAGAAACATAGAAAAACTAAATATTCTTCGCTTAAGTCGCATCTGCTTCATCATCTGCCATCTGCTACCACGAACCTTCATATTCCTCACCTTGAAGTTCTAGCTCACTTATTAGATCGCCACCCGCATAGTATATAGTTGTATTTCCACATAAGGAATGAATTGCCTAAGTTCAACTCAGTGAGGGTATCCCCCATGATTATCAAAAAAAAAAAAAAATAGCGTAATCAATTCATGTATGATAATAAACAAATTATTAATAAGAAAATCTTGATTAATACAATGCATGACATGCATGCTCTGATGAAGTAACCCTAACTAAATGAGACAGAAGTAGCCTGTCACTCTCATTAGCCACTAGTTAATAGAGTTTATCAAGCTACTTGTGAGACGGGAGTAGCCTATTACTCTCACACACTCTAAGAACCTAAATAATGAAACAAAAATAACATGTCACTTTCATTAGATATTGTATAACTAAAAAAGGGGAGTAGCTTGTCACTTTCTCTATTGTAATACTCAGAGGGGTTGATCTAACTCCTGAATCCCGATGAATGCATGATATTAATCGAATCATTTAATTAATCTGATTTAACATTCAACCAATTTAATAATTCCCACACTCTCCAAGTTACCACTACACCCACTACATTCCAAACCCTCATGGTCCATCATGTCCTAAGATAATCGTTACCCTTTGTAAGTGCTAAGTTGTAAATCTAGCACCTTGAGTTGTCAAATTTTGTTGTGCCAAAACACTTCAATATGGTTGACTTGTTTTGATAGATGGAAAGTTCACCTTCAAGTTCAAATTGATGGAAAGTTCACCTTTATTCAAAGATGAGCGTAGTGTTATCTACATTGACATTATATGTACTACAAGTACGCATGTTCAACTACAACAAGTTGAAGATCATCAAGTCGAGGTACTCAAGCTCAAGTGCATCATTACTTTAATCTTCAAGCTTAAAGTTCAAGCTTATGTTAAAGCTTAAGATCAAGTCTCAAATTTAAGCTCAAGTATACTACTTCAAGATCAAGTCACAAGAACAAGCTCAAGTACATTTGCTCAAGTCTCAAGACACAAGTTCGAGACAAGTTCAAGAATTCAAAGTCAAGCTTCATGTGCTTCAAAGTGCCCTATCTACCGAAGCGTCCGATGGTTCAAATTTCAATACTCACATTTAAGGTATACATGACCCTAAAAAGACCTTAGGATTAGGTTATTAACATTGCGTGATAAATTTGGGACATTGTACTTAATTTAGGCTTTTCTTCGACTAGTCTTAGTCTTGGTTCAACTAATCTAGACACTGGCTCGACCAGTCCAGGGTCTTTCTCGACCAATCCAGGATTCATTTATTACATTGTGGTTTGTAAGATTGCCAGAAAATCTTTCATTTTGGTTTTGACTGAGATAGCCAGAAAATCTCAGTGCGTGGGGTTTTTAATTGTGATAGCCCATTGAAAAAAACAGTTGTAAAGGTTTTAAGGTGAACCTTCGAAAACCTTCTTTCTTAGTGAAAGCCAATATCCCGTTAGTGTGGATATTGGGAGTGGAGTAGTTGTGTGGATGTTTGCAAACAGTTGGTGTACACACACGAACCACTATAATTTTTCAATTTGTGGTGGATGATTGTATTTGATTATGTATGTTAATGTTATAATCTATTTTATGCTTTTGTGACGAATGTTGTAATAGCTAGGTTTATTTCTTTAGCCTTTGAATCGGTTTGAGGTTTTGATACTTACCGACATTCTAGAAATCAAGTTATCCTTATAAAGGCCGAGCTAGGAGTCCTAGAGAGGGGGAGGGGGTGAATAGGACTATGTCAAATTAAAAAAATTAATTACGAAATTAAATAAATATAAATAAAGATAGCACTTAAACAGTCCCACAATGCATAAATGAATAACAACCTCAAATGTACAAGTATTGAGAGGTTGATATAGATGTTGTTCTAAAGACAACCTTACACCAAAAACCAATGGTTTATGGTAGGACAACTTGATTCTTAGAACGGTCTGTGTATCAAAATCTCAAACCGATACAAAGGAATAAAGAATAAAAATAACAAATAAAGTAACTAAGCTATTACAACATTCTCGCACATGCATAAAAAGGATTATAACATTCTTCACAAATGCTTAAAGGGAAATTACAACATCCACACAATGCCACAATCAATCAATCACCACAAGACCAGAAATTATAGTGGTTTGCTTGTGTGTACACCAACTGTTTAGAAAAACAGCCACACAAGTACTCCACTCTCAATATCCTCACACGGTGGATATTGGCATTCACTATTCAATAAGTTTTTCAAGGTTCACCTAAAACCTTCACAATTGTGTCTTTCAAGTAGGCTTACACAATTCAAAAACCCCACACTCTGAGTTTTCTTGATCACCTCAGACAAACCAAAAGAAAGAGATTTTTCTGACACAATCTCAAAGAAATCAAAAGAATAGATTTACAAAATAGTAAAATACTTATTTGGATATTCTCCTTTGATGCAGCTCGGTAGAACCAATTCGAAGTAGAAGTTCAACGTAGATGTTCAATGTCCATACTCACTTATGAAAAGGTTCTAAGTTCTAGATTAAATCACTTTGGACTAGCTTGAATTGGTTTTGATTCCAGGAAATGGAAAAACTTCAATCCCTTCTTCAAATAAGATTGGAATGTAGAATACAAAATCAAATACAAAAAGCTAACTAAAAAGAATATTAAATGAGCACTAAATAGCTTAAGAATATCACTAACTTATATCTCAGAGTGGTGTCTTGATTTTTCTTGAATTAGATACAAAACTCTGAAAATCGTGCTCTATTTATAAGTGCAGAAACTGCTCACTCGACTGGCCCAGAGGTCAGCTCGACTGGTCGAAAGACCAACAAACTTTTAAAAATTCGGGCACGATAAGATAAGGTCGTTCCACGACTGGTCGAAGGGCCTACTTGACTGGTCGAGTGGCCTTTACGACCGGTCGAGTCCTGTCCACGACTGTCGTGTGGGACCCAATTTAATTACTAGACTTTGAGTCGAGCCTGCACGACTGGTCGAGCACTGTTCACTCAACTGGTCGAGGCTATAACAAAAAATTCTGAAAATTTGTAACAAACCTTGGGTTGGTCGAGGAATTTCTTGGACTGGTCGAGCCAGTACTAGGACTAATCGAACATAGGCTAAGACTAGTCGAGAAATAGCCTATACACTTATAGAGTGACCCAATTAAAGTATGCAATCAATATGACCTAACCTATGGTCAATCTAGGGTCATTCATACCTTATAAGCGATGTTTGAACATTGGAACATCTTTTGCTTTGGTTGATAGTAGATCTTGAAGTACACGAAGCTTGATATCTTAACGTATGTTGAAGCTTGAACTTATAACACTTTGAAGCTTGAACTTGAAACACTTGACTTGTATTTCAACTTGAACTTTGAGGTTCAAAGCAAAGAACTTTGTCTTGACATAGATGAAGCTTTGAAACCTTGAACTATTGAAGCTTGAAAACTTGAACTAACACTTGGTGTTGTACTTGAACTTGTATATCTCTTGATCTTGTATTTGAAGTTCTTGAGGAAAAGAATTTTGTTCTTGTAAATGAGATGCATGATCTTGAATATGTGGATGAGCTACACAAGACATAGATTCTAAGAGGTTTTGGCACTACAAAATTTAACAATCATAGGAGCTAGAAAACATAGCACTTACAATCTCCCGCTTTGTCAAATTTGTGATAAAACACACTTCAATAAGATAAGCATAACATGCACAATAAAGAATCATGCACCGGTTACAACCTGGTTAAAGAATCATACACCAGTTATAAAAATAAATACTCATCAATACAACAATACTCCCCCAACAATACTCCCCCTTACTCCCCCTTACAAAAGAAAAAAATGGCTACCTATCCACAATCCACATATCACAAGCATGATAAAATTCTCCCCCTTTTGTCACAATATGACGAAGGAAGAAACCAATAAATGATAAAGAAAGTAAAAGAAGAATAATGTGGAATAAAAGAATAAATGAATAAGATAATCAAGATAACTAAGTTCATAAGTAAGCATGTTCAACCACAAAAAAAAAAAAAAATCAAGTATCTTAAAAGTTATTACAAACCGCATAATCAAATACTAATCTGAACCCGATGAAGGAGCAGGTATGGAAGGATCAACTTGATGAAGTCCCTTGCTAATGCGCTTCAAATACTTGCGCATATATTTAAATTGCATTTCATGGGACACATTCATACTTTCAACCTTCTCCTCAAGAGAGCGCAAACGCGCATCAAAGTCAGATGGCTGATAGTCAAGATCAGCAGCAGAATCGGATTCGATTTCATCAAAGAGGTCATCCATATTCACATCATCTGGAGGCAAACCACCCACCTCTTCATTTGCAACTGCAGCTCCACTAACACCCACATCAACCTGGCCTAGGTCCAACTTCAAATTCATCTTGTTAATGTCAGTGTTGTTGAAAGGTAGTTGAGTAATGGGAGCCTCTCCAACAGGCATAGCCACTAAACTATGGGTGGCTAACACAGTCATAAGATAAGCGAAGGGTATATCACTATGACATGGATGAAGACGGAACTGAATGATGCTATGACAAATTAAGGAAGGAAGACATACAGAGACTCTAAAATGATGGAATGAAGAATACGAACCATGAATGTAATAAGTTCGGTTTTGTTACCAGATCGAGGATAGACATTTGAAATGAAAATCCTATGAAGGATTCTGTATCTGGGTAACAAAAACTTTGAGGAAAGCGCATTTTTAGTATTCTATTCCACATCTATATTGCAGAAATCTCTAATGAGCATTTGCTTCTTAGTTTCAGATGGTTTAGCCACTAGAGTACTAATGGGAATACCATTGTCATTGACAGGTATATCCATTAATCTAGAGATAAGATGACGGTCCACATCAGCTGGACCTTCTCTGGTTGAGATAGTGAATGTCAGATTTTCAGTAGAAAATCAGTAATGCAAGCATACATAGCCTGCGCAATGGAGCGATATGCCGACCCACCCCAATGTAGTATGTTATCCCATCCTACAAATTAAAGGAGAGAAACAATATCAAATGGTGCCACATGAACAAGATTAACAGTTCGCTCTACTATCACATTATGCAATCTAATATCCCGCACATAATATGGATCATCCTTGGGCAACAGAAGGTGGTGTATCATGATACGAACCGAACGAGATGTAGAGGGACCACGAGATCCTTTCTTCTTAGCTCTACCTTCCATTTGCAATAAATAAAGCAAGGAATAAAGATATTGCAAAAGGGTAAAGTGGGTTTTTAGTAGATCAGTTTTTTGAGTAGAAAACCCCAAAAACCAACATAAAATAAGAAATAAACCGCACAAATGATGAAAAGGAAGTACAAAGGACTTGAATATACAAGAAAAATGAAAACAATGCACTAACCATGGAGGAATCGAAGATGGGTTCGACCGGTTGACGGTGGGCTCCTTGGAGAAGACAACCTATATGAAGAAAAAGTTATTTTTCCCCAAATAAAAAGGTAATCCTGAGTTTCACGGCTGGTCGTGCACAGCCTAAAATGTGCAATTTTTCATAAAATTTGAATTTAAAATTTTTAAAAGGACAAATATATATATATATATATATATATTATGATACAGAAAGACATGAATTATCAATCATATTGCACATACCAAGATTAAATTTCAATTTTACAAACCTGCTTTTGTCGAGCGGTTTTGTGAATATGTCAGCTAGTTGATTCTCAGTCAGAATATAATCCAAAGAATGTAGTGATATCTAATGTCAATATGCTTAGTTCATGAACGCTGAATTGGATTTTTGGAGATATTACTTGTGCTTAAATTACCACAATATAAAACCATAGTATCTTTCGCAATTCCATAATCGCTTAGCATTCTTTCATCCATACAAGCGGAGTACATGCATTGCCTGCAGCAATGTATTTAGCCTCAGCTGTTGAGAGCGATACAGAACTTTATTTCTTACTTAGCCAAGAAACTAAACAGTTCCCTACATAAAAACAACCACCACCGGTTGATTTTTGATCAGCAATGTTACCAGCCCAATCACCATCTATGTAACTAGCTAATTGTACACTAGTATCATGTGGGTATTAGAGACCAAGATTTGCTAAACTAGCGACATTTCGCATAATCCGTTTAACAACAATTAAATGTGACTCTTTAAGGTCAGATTGATATCTAGTGCAAATTCCTACGCTAAATGCAATATTAGGTCGGCTCGCAGTTAAATAAAGAAAACTACCTATCATACTGCAATACAACTTAAGATCCACGCTCTTACTCCTTTGAGAGTTTTAAAGTAGTACTCATTGAAGTATTAAAATTTTTCCTACTCTCAAATCCAAACTTTTTAACTAAGTTCAGAGCATATTTAGTTTAAGAGATAAAGAACCCATCGGGTAACTGTTTAACTTGCAACCCTAGGAAATAATTCAATTCTCCAACCATGCTCATTTCAAACTTAGACATCATAAGATCTACAAACTCAACAATCATGTTAGCATAGGTAAATCCATAAATAATATCGTCAACATAAATTTGCACTATTAGAATGTGATCATTATGTTTCTTTACAAACAATGTTTTATCAACACTTCCCATTATAAAGTTATGACTTAATAAAAACTTAGTCAACTTTTTGTACCATGCCCTGAGAGCTTGTTTTAAACCGTAAAGTGCATTTTTTAGGCAATAGACATGATTAACATGTTTAGGGTCTTCAAAACTCGAAGGCTGTTCAACATACACCTCTTCATGCAAATTGTCGTTCAAGAATGCACTCTTTGCATCCATTTAGTATATTTTAAACTTTCTAAAGAACACAATAGATATAAATATTCTGATTGATTCAAGACGAGCTACTAGGGCAAAGGTCTCATCATAATCAATGCCTTCAATTTGAGTGTACCCTTGTACAAACAGCCTAGCCTTATTTCCAATAATATTACCTAGTTCATCAAATTTATTTTTAAAAATTCACTTTGTTCCGATAATGTGTTTATCTTTCAGTCTTGGAAATAAGTATCAAACATCATTTCTAACAAATTGATTGAGCTCTTCTTGCGTCGCAACAATCCAGTTTTCGTCAGTAAGAGCTTCATTTACGTTAGCCGGTTCTATCTGAGATGTAAAGCATACGTAATTACACATATCTTCAAGTTGTTTACGAGTGTGCACACCAGTGAGAGGGTTTCCAAGGATTCGATTAGTTGGATGGTCTTTAACTGTCCTCAGTTCAGTGTTATTTTGACTTGATGAAGAGTCAGGTTTATCAATTAAAAGAACTTCATCATTTTCTGAACTTGAGACAGGTGTATTCAAGTGATCGTCCATAACCACATTAATGGACTCCTGAATTACACCAGTCCTCTTATTGAGAACCCGATACGCTCGACTATTCAGAGCATACCCTAAAAATATCCCTTCATCACTTTTGGTGTCAAACTTACCCAGATTTTCTCTGTCACGTAAAATGTAGTACTTGTTGCCAAAAACTT
This sequence comes from Magnolia changhungtana, assembly GCA_030180095.1. Lineage (NCBI taxonomy): Eukaryota > Viridiplantae > Streptophyta > Magnoliopsida > Magnoliales > Magnoliaceae > Magnolia > Magnolia changhungtana. The sequence continues at coordinate 5,267,662 of JASAUF010000554.1, forward strand.
GAAAGTATTTGACAGTAGGCTTCTTATCAAACCACATTTCATAAGCCATTTTACCATTTGTTTTTTCTAGTGTAAACATGGTTAATTATATAGCAAGCAATTTTTACGGCTTTGACCCAAAGATTTTTAGGGAGCTTCATACTATTTAACATTAAATTTACCATTTCTTGAAGCACTATATTTTTTCTTTCTACTATACCATTTCGTTGTGATGTTTTGGGCACAAAGAATTCATGTGATATTCCCTGATCACTATAAAATTTCTGAAAAATGCTATTTTCAAATTTTGATCCATGATCATTACGGATCTTAGAGACTTGAGATCCTTTTTCCGTTTGGATATGTTTAAGTACCCTTTTTACTTCATCAAGAGTTTCTGATTTGTCTCTTAAGAAGACTACCCAGGTGTACCTAGTAAAGTCATCAACAATTACCAGTATTTACTTCTTGCCACCTCGACTCTCCGTTATAATTTGTCCAATGAGATCCATGTGGAGCAGTTCGAGTAGTTTAGATGTGGCATTGGAGTTCACCTTTTTGTGAGTACTCCTGGTTTGTTTGCCAATCTGGCATTCGCCACATATTTTATCTATTTTCTGTATTTTGGGTAAACCTCTTACCAACTCTCTTTTGCTCAATCTATACAAGTTGCGGCAGTGTACATGTTCAAGACGCTTATGCCATAATTCGGTCTCATTGGTGTGAACCATGTAGTACGATAGATTAGATGAGCTTGAATCACAAACAATATATCAGTTTTCAGAAGTTTTGTGACTAGTTAATATTACAGAACCATTTTTTATTTAGAATTTCACATCCTTGGTTAGTAAATTTTCCACTATAATTATTATTGCATATTTGAGAGATACTTAATAAGTTGTGTTTTAACCCTTCTACATATAAAACATTCTCAAATAGAGGGAGGTTAAAGAGTTGAACCATACCTTGACCAACAATCCTGCAGTTGCTAACATCACCGAATGTGACTGAACCATCAGTCATGTTTTGAAGATTGGTGAACAGACCCTTGTCGCCTGTCATATGTCTGGAGCAACCACTGTCTAGGTACCACTTTGAATGACTCGAAGCTTTAAAAGCAGTGTGGGCAACCAAGCAGGTAACCTTAGGGACCCATTTCATTACAGTTTTGGGTTTAGGAGTATAGTTGGTCTTCTTATGTTTATAGTTGTTATATGACCGACCCACCGAGTTAGATTATAAGAGCTCCTTAGGTAAGTCAACAATTTTCTCAGCTAAAGGATTACAATTCTAATTTTTATGGTTGATATGGTTGCTTTTAGGTCTTATGTTTTGAAAAGTCTTAGCATTTTTAGAATAATTTTGATTTAGACTTTTCTCTTTTGAGTTAGAAGACTCTCCTTTCACAAATGTGAGTGGAGTATGCTTGTGTTTGGGAGGAATACTTTTGTCGTAGCCCAATCCAGATCGATCACCACATTTTTTGGATCTGGATAAGAGTTTTTCTAACTTAGGATCACCTTAGGCATACCTTCATGTGTCTTTTAAACCCAAAAGTGCAACGACTTCTAGTTTTAGCTTTTCATTTTCAAATTTTAGATTTTCAACAAGGGAGGTTTTAAAATCTAAATCGCATTTAGTTTTTCAAAACAATCTGAAATATGTGATTTTTCTAAGACTAAATTATCAAAATTCTCTTTAAGTTTTGAAAACTTTTCTTTTAGAAGTTTTAATTTTACAGCAATTTTGCAACTTTCCTTGTATAGGGCATTATAAGCATCTTGAAGATCTTCTTCATTTTCATGGTCACTATTCAGATTTTCTTCACTAGTTGAATCATCATTATCTGAAAAAGTGAACTTGGCTAGAGTGACTAGGGTTTTAACATCATTACCTCACTCGGTTTCAGAATCTTCAGACTCAGAGAAAGCTTCAGAGCAGGAAGATTCATCCCATGTAACCAACATACCTTTCTTTTTCAGTTTGTCCTTTTTAGGACACTTGTTCGCTAAATGCCCATATTAACAACAGTTGTAACACCGACTGTCTTTTGAAGATTTCCAAGTTTTAGAACTAGATCTTTTCTGTTCATTAGGTTTTTATAAATCAACCCTCTTTTTACTTTTAAAAATCTTATAAAACTTTTTAGCTAAAAGGGCCATATCATCTTCAGAATTTTCTAAATCAGAATTGTTATTTTCTTGAGAAATAATTTTAGAAGATTTAAGGGTGATGGATTTACCTTTAGGAGCTTTAAAGTTTAACTCATAGGTCTGTAAGGAACCAACTAATTCTTCTATCCTCATATTATCCATATCACGAAGTTCCTGGATCGCCATTCACCGTTGAATTGAACTGTTCAGGCAATGAGCGTAGTATCTTTGCACAGACTTTACTTTCTGGGATTCTATCACCAAGACCCCACATAGAGTTGACAATGTCATTCAATCTTGTATAGAAGTCCATGAAAGTTTCACTTTCTTCCATCTGTATTTCCTCAAATTTGGTTGTGAGGATTTGGACTTCAGATTTCTTGACAGTTGTTGTTCCCTCATGTGTCATTTCTAAAATATCTCAGGCTTGCTTTGCAGTATCACAGGATATAATTCTTTTGAATTCATCCGATGATAGTGTGCAAGTAATTGCATTTAGAGCCTTTGCATTGGCACCACTCTCACTTTTCTGAAGATTGGTCCAAGTAAAATAAGGTGAGACTTTTATGGTTACAGATCCATCAGTACCAGTCACTTCAGTAGTAGGAGGGGTATGATTGGTCACTATGGCTTGCCACATGCACTCATCCATGAATTTTAAGAAAATCCTCATTTTGGCTTTTCAATAAGCATAATTAGAGCCATCAAATGGTGGAGGCCTAGTGACTGAAAGGCTATCAAAATTTAACATCTTAAAAAGCTCAGATCGATTAGCTCAGGAAATTAATCCAAAAAAAAAAAATAAAGCGAGCTATTAAGTTCTGATACCACTTGAAAAGGCCAAGCTAAGAGTCCTAGAGAGGGGGGGGGGTGAATAGGACTATGTCAAATTAAAAAATTAACTGCGGAATTAAACAAATATAAATAAACATAACACTTAAACAATCCCACAATGTATAAATGAATAACAACCTCAAATGTACAAGTATTGAGAGGTTGATATAGATGTTGTTCTAATGACAACCTTACACCAAAAAACCAATGGTTTATGGTAGGACAACCTAATTCGTAGAACGGTCTGTGTATCAAAATCTCAAACTAACACAGAGGAATAAAGAATAAAAATAGCAAAGAAAGTAACTAAGCTATTACAACATTCCCACACCTACATAAAAAGGATTACAACATTCTCCATAAATGTTTAAAGGAAAATTACAACATCCACACAATGCTACAATCAATCAATCACCACAAGACCAGAAATTCTAGTGGTTCGCTTGTGTGTACACCAACTGTTTAGAAAAACAGTCACACGGCTACTCTACTCCCAATATCCTCACACAGTGGATAACAGCGTTCACTATTCAATAGGTTTTTCAAGGTTCATTTAAAACCTTCACAATTGTGTCTGTAACATCCCAGATTTTTGGCCAACTTGAAGTTGGACGTCCTTAGGCAATCGATCTATCATAACACCTTATCGACTTAGGAGGGAGCGATTGAACTTAGCAGCGTTAAAGGACCCAAGGACCAAGCCATCCGGCTAATCTAAACACTAAAGTCTTAGCCTAAGGTTTAGATAAAGAAGCACCCCTCTTTACTCTCATGAATCACTTGGAAGCCCTAAGGGTTTCACCTAGGGCCATTTCTACTTCACTTATACCCCATTTCTAGTCCGTTATACCCTTTTCACTCGCAAGGCATCACCCCATTCTCTTCCCAAGCTCTCAAAACTCAATCCCAAAGTCTCAAATTCCCTTCTCAACCCATCTCCTTCGAAAATCTCACCTTCCACCATCTTATTCTTCAAATCTTTATAGGTACCTTAATATTAGACACAAATCCTAAAGTTTAAATGATGAAGAACAATAATTAAACTAAACTTTACTATAAATAGTAAATATATAAATAAAATAGACTTTAGACCATTACCCTTATGAAATCTCACAAAATAACCATGTTATTTAGATAGCTTAGCTTCTCTTATCCCAAAATCATATATTGCATATCGAATAACTCATTTCAATTTGCAAGATATGCTCATTTCAAATATTAAGTGAAAGAACCACCACCAGGACCACCAGAGGGGCGCAGCACCACCAACCGGTTGGCGATGTGCCGCCGGTGCACCGAATTTCGGTGGACCCCCGCTAAAATTTTCTACGTTTTCATGCCGACTTCAAAAAGTCATATCTCCCTCAATATAACTCTGATTTAGGTGATTCAAAAGGTAGATTAAAGCTTCATAAGTCTTATTTCATCTAAAATTAAGAGAAAAATATAATAAAAATTTTAATATAGTTAAATCTAGGTTGATGTGATAACTATATAAAAATTATTAGTTCGGATAGCTGCTACTTCCAGAATTTTTCTAGAACACGAAATTTAATAAAATTTGGTGGAGATAAAGAAGACTTGATGATGAACTACTAAAAAAATAATTAAATTAATACACTAATTGAAAGTGCCAAAAAAACATAGAACTACCCGAGGACCGCATCCTATAGTATAATTTAGGCAAAATTTAGCTAAGTACTAAACTAAATAATAAGTGGATTTAGCTTGGACCACCATCTTCACAAATGAGAAGACTTAAAATCATGAGTATCACTGACTTAATGTCGTCTTAAGACCTAGGAGAAATCCCAAGAGCCTGTCACTCTCGGGAGTACATTAAAACCCTGCATCGGACCTAGTCCGCACATCGAGGATCCGATGACTGCGAAACTATAAGATTACGTCCGTCCTACTGGGCTTGACAACCATTGCGGGAATCGAGCCTCGATAGCATCTAGAAATGCACAACTTGAGCCCTGAGTAAAGTATGTGAGAAATGCGAATATCTTTAGAAAATGTATTGAAACTTAAGTGAATTAGGCCATTCACTCAAGCGTAAAATTGAAGATTTTAGACCGTTAGTTTCTTACCAAACTTCACCCAGGGAAAAAGAAAATTTTCCTGCTCATATCTGTATACTTATGGCCCCGATCGAGTAAGTACGACCGTTGATCTGACATAAGTCCTCCACGGTCGATCGGCCTATCCGATCGCACTGAAATCACATCCTAGCATAGATCCATTGTCAGGGAACTTACCCTATGATGTATGTGAGTAATGAGCCTCCCTATGAGCCCCGTTTGTCAGAAACAGTCACCTTTTGGATAGAACTTAAGTATACCAGGGCCCTAGGGCCATTTACATCACTTTTGGGCCTATATAGCCCTTAAACCACCCCACCCCTCTCTCATACGAATTTCTCCAAACCCTAGGAAAGAGAAGAGGGAAAATAAGAGAAAAGAGTAAGGAGAGAAGAGAAAAACTAGGAGATCGTTGTTGTGATTCTCTCTCACTACTTCACGTACTGATTCACCTCCCCACTTCACTATAAGATCGTTGTTGAATACGATTTGGGTAAGAAACCCTAACCCAAATCTTGATTTAGAGATCCATATAGAGTAATCGATGAACTAGCTAACATATTCCATTGTTTAGGTGCCCAACGTTCCGTTTTCGGGAACGTAGTGTTTGAACCGAGTCTGAATCAAGTATTTCGACGAAAGGTACGAACTATAAACGTTTAGGTTATGGTTTTCAATGCTTTCAATGTCACCTAATGGTTTATGTCTGACTTGATTGCTACCATATTGTCTTACATACACCGATCTCAATATATTTTACATGTATGAAATATGTTGAACAAAATATGCATTCCATGTGTTTGTTGAAATGTCTGAATGAACATGTAAACATGATTTATGCTTTCCATGCCTACTAATTTAGGATTCGTCGTTGTTATATGAATGTTGACCTCTCTATGTAAGGATCTACTAAAATACATGTTGTAACTACCCTAGTCTACGTATTTGGTGAAGTGTAGTCTAAGTGTTTGATGAATTGTCTGAATGGGAAATTTTTGATGATTTGTATGTATTGCGAGTGTTAAGATAGGATTCTTTCTTTCCTTACATATATGTATAGTCTTTTTCATGAAATCATATTCATCGCTATGCAAATGTTTGATAAAATGGTAGTATTTGGTAACATGATCAAGGTGTTTGATGAAATGCTCAAATGAGGATTTCACGTGGATTGTTTGTTAAATACTGAATTGATTATCATGTGTATTTAATTGCTGCATCTGAGTAAGATTGAGGCTACAACCTAGTCCAGGCAATCGGTAACAGTTCCCGTTTGGGTGTCTGAATTAGTCTCGCCACATTGGGTATACTAGATGAATCTGGGTCGTACGACGATTGTCGACAGTGGTTAGGCCACGAGGGGTGCTTATGCGCTCCATGTCGATTTAGTCAGCATGTGCCCGTACCAATCAAACTTACCTAATAAATCGATCGGTCTATTGTATGTATACCATATATGGACACTACTGCTTGAATCTAAGGTACCCCTTACCAATGTAAAGTCCCACTTAACCATGGTACCACGATTCGCTAAGACTCATGAACCGGGCATGGTGGTATAGGACACAGTGTTCAAGCTGCCAACCTACACTGAGGTGATTAGCCACCCCATAGTGACCGCGAGTATAAACTTTTGAATTTGCCTATTGACTGTTTTTCATTGGGAGTGATGACCCTACAACTTGACTATCGTATGTGCTTGACTATGTAACGTCTCCGAAAAATCCGTACAAAGGCCCGAGTACCACCTCAGGCAGAAAGCCCTAAGGACTGTATTCTGTAGAAATTAGACGAAGATTAATTAAGTACTAAACCAAATTAATCGGTGGATTTAGCTTGAACCACCATCTACACAAATGGCAAGACCCAAAACCATTAATATCACTGACTCAACACTATATAAAAACGTAGGAGAAATCCCAAAAGCCTGTTGCTCTCGGGGGCACATTTAAACTCCGTATCGGACTTGTATCGTACGTCGAAAGACCGATGACCTCGAAACTATAGGGTTATGACCGCCTTATCAGGCTTGACAACCATCGCGGGAGTCGAGCCTAAATAGAATCCAGAAATACACAACTTGAGCCCTGAGTAAAGTGTGTGAGAAACGCGAATATCTTTAAAAAACGTATTAAAACTTAAGTAAATTGGGTCATCCGCTCATAAGCCAAATTGAGGATTTCAGACCATCAGTTTCTGACCAAACTTCACCCATGGATCAGGGAAATTTCGCTACTCATATCTGTATACTTGTTGCCCTGATCGAATGACTATGACCGTTGATTTGACACAGGTCCTTCACGGTCAATCCGTTTATCCGATCGCATCGAAAATACATCCTGGCATAGATCCATTGTTAGGGAATTTACCCTACACCATAAGTGAGTAATGGACCTCCAGATGAGCCTTGTTTGCCCGAAACATATGCCTTTTGGATACAAACTAGGTATATCATGGCCCTGTGGCCATTTGCATCAATTCTGGGCCTATATAAAGCCCTTAAACCACCTCATTCCCATTCCATATGAATTTCTCTAACCCTATGAGAGAGAAGAGAGAAAAGAAGAGAAAAGAGTGAGGAGAGAAGCGAGAGTTCGGGAGATCGTTGCTGGGATTCCTTCCCACAACTCCACGCACTAAATTGCCTTCCTATTACACTACACGATCCATCTCAACTACGATTTGGGTAAGAAATCCTAACCCTGATCTTGATTTAGGGATCCAAATAGAGTAATCGACAAAATAGCTAACCTATTTCATTGCTTAGGTGCTCAACGTTCTGTTTTCGAGAACGTAGGATTCGAACTGAGTCTAAAACGAGTAATCCGATAAAAGGTGCGGACTATAAACGTTTAGGTTATGGTTTTCAATAATTTCAATGTCAGCTAATGGTTTATGTCTGACTTGATTGCTTCCATATTGTCTTAGACACATCAATTTTGATGTATTATACATGTATGAACTATGTTGAACAAATATGCATCCTATGTGTTTGTTGAAATGTTTGAATAAACATGCAATTATGATTTATGCTTGCCATGAATATAAATCTAGGATTCATGTCTGTCGTATGCATGATGATCCCTTTGTGTAAGGAATTGCCATAATATCTGTCGTAACTAATTTAGTCTATGTATTTGGTGAAGTGTAACTTAAGTGTTTGATAAAATGCCCGAATGAGAAAATGTTGATGATTTGTATTTATTAAGTGTATTAAGATAGAATTCTCTATTTCCTTAATCATATGTATAGTTCCCTTCATGTAATCATATTTATTATTACGCAACTTATGGATAAAATGCAAGTGTTTGGTAACATGTTCAATGTGTTTGATGAAATGCTCAAATGAGAATTTTCACTTAGATTGTGTAACGCCCCGGATTTCTACCAACTTGGGATTAGATGTCCTTAAGCAATGGGTCGATCCTAATACCTCATTAACTTGTCAGAACTGAATCCCAAAGTCTAAAGACGCCTTTGAACTCATTTCCTTCACAAACCTCACCCTTCATCACCTTGATCTTCCAATTTTTCTAAGAACTTTCACCCTAGACACTATCTTAAACTAGCTAAGTAGTATAACTTGGATCACTTTATATACAAACTCCAAAGGCACAGTACCACCTTAATGAATTCACTTAGGACTAAATCCTTTAGAAATGAGACAAAGTAACTAAGTGCGAAACCAGATTAGCTTGAAATCCGTTTGAATGGCTTTAAATACGATCTGCAAGACCCAAAACTTGTAGAATCATTGACGCTAGGTTACCCTAAAGTTTAGAACCAAACTCATTTCCCGGCTGCTCTCGGGAATGAAACGAAACTTCGTATTAGGTCTAGATCACACATCAGAAGTCCGATTAACACGAAGTTAAGGAACTAGGGACCGCCTCTTTGGGCATGACTATCATCTCAAAAATCAGGTCCAGCCGATGTCCCACAGCCATTCGTTTGGATCCGAAGCGAGGGAGTGTGAAAAACACTATCCCCATTCCAAAATAAATATCAGGAATAGTGATCTAGCACCATTCGTTTACGCGTTAGTATTAAGCAACCTGACCGTCAGAATAAGACCAAAATACACCCTCGGATTAAGAAAAATTTCAGGAACATTTACATGTACTTGGAATTTCGGATCATATTGAATGGCCGTTGAATCGAAAGTGGTCCGCCACGTGCGATCGGGAATCCGATCGAGTCAACGTAATCCCACATAGATCCATGTGTGGTGAGCTTAAGTCGACGTTTGGCTCAAGGGGGCCACAGAAACACTCATTTAAGTTGGAAAAGTGACGAAATACCTATATAAGCAATAACCCTTGAACCTGAGCCTATTTTGGGAAGGGTTTTGGCTATAAAAGGAGCTTAGAACAGCCCCTCTCATAGCCATACGAATTTGGGATAAAACCCTAGAGAGAGAGAAAAGAGAGAGAAGAGCTTGGGATTTGTGGGAGATCTTCCTCCTACTGCTTTCATTCATCACACGGCCTACACCGCTTCCTTCCATGCAAAGGTGAGGACTTTAAGTGTATAAGTTAGGGTTTCTCACCTTCAAACGGAGTGGATACCGCCGGAAAAATGCCTGGAAGGAAGCGGTGTAGGCCGTGTGATGAATGAAAGCAGTAGGAGGAAGATCTCCCACAAATCCCAAGCTCTTCTCTCTCTTTTCTCTCTCTCTAGGGTTTTATCCCAAATTGTATGGTTGTGAGAGGGGCTGTTCTAAGCTCCTTTTATAGCCAAAACCCTTTCCAAAATAGGCTCAGTTCAAGGGTTATTGCTTATATAGGTATTTCATCACTTTTTCACTCAAATGAGTGTTTTGGTGGCCCCCTTGAGCCAAACGTCGACTTAAGCTCACCACACATGGATCTATGTGGGATTACGTTTTCGACTCGATCGGATTCCCAGATCGCATGTGGCGGACCACTTTCAATTCAACGGTCATGAGGCCACGATTCGAAATTCCAAGTACATGTAAATGTTCTGAAATTTTTCTTAATCCGAGGGTGTAATTTGGTCGATTCGACGGCAGTGTTGCTTAATATCGACGCGTAAATGAATGGTGCCGATCACTATTCGATATTTATTTTGGAATGGGGATAGTGTTTTTCACACTCCTCGCTCCGATCCAAACGAATGGTCATGGGACATCTACTGACTGATTTTGAGATGATAGTCGTGCCCAAGGAGGCAAAGCGTCCTAGTTCCTTAACTTCATGTTAATCGAACTTCTAATGTGCGATCTAGACCTAATACGAAGTTTCGTTTCATTCCCGAGAGCAGCCGGGAAATGAGTTTGGTTCTAAACTTTAGGGTAACCTAGCGTCAATGATTCTACAAGTTTTGGGTCTTGCAGATCGTATTTAAAGCCATTCAAACGGATTTCGTAGCTAATCTGGTTTCGCACTTAGTTACTTTGTCTCATTTCTAAAGGATTTAGTCCTAAGTGAATTCTGGTCGAGGTGGTACTCAGGCCTTTGGAGTTTGTATATAAAGTGATCCAAGTTATACTACTTAGCTAGTTTAAGATAGTGTCTAGGGTGAAAGTTCTTAGAAAAATTGGAAGATCAAGGTGATGAAGGGTGAGGTTTGTGAAGGAAATGAGTTCAAAGGCGGCTTTAGACTTTGGGATTCAGTTCTGACAAGTTAATGAGGTATTAGGATCGACCCATTGCTTAAGGACATCTAATCCCAGGTTGGCAGAAATCTGGGGCATTACAGATTGTTTGTTAAATGCTGATATGATTATCACATGTGTCTACCTATTGCATCTAAGTAAGATTGGGGCTATAACGTGGCCCAAGCAATTGGTAATAATCCTTGTACAGGTGGCTGAATTAGTCTTGCCACATTGGGTAACTCGACGAATCCGTGTCACACGACGATTGTTGACAGTGGTTAGGCCACAAAGGGTGCTTATGCGCTCCATGTCGATTAAATCAACGTGTGCTCGTACCAATCGAACTTACCAAACAAACTGATTGGCCTTTTGTGTGTTTACCATGTATGGACACCACTGCTTGAATCTAAGGTACCACTTACCAATGTAAAGACCCGTTCCAACCATGGTACCACGATCAGGTAAGACTCATGAGCCGAGCATGGTGGTATGGGACATAGTGGTCAAGCTGTCAGCCTACACTAGGGTGATGAGCCTCCCCGTAGTGACCAGTGAGCAACCTAGACTCGTGAGTCGGGTATGGTGGTATGGGACATCTTGTTCGAGCTGTCGGCCTACGCTGAGGTGATGAGCCTCCCCGTAGTGACCGCAAGTATAAACTTTTGAATTTGCCTATCCACTGCTCTTCATTAGGAGTGATGCCCTGCAACTTGCCACACTATATGGGTCTTCATTTTGGTTAATGATATAAAGGGAGGTACCTTAGCTTCCCAAACCTGCTGTATAAATAAAGTTAATTAAGTACTCGGCTAACACGACCATGCACCGCATTGCATGTGCTTTAGCGAGGAAGTTGCACTTTAGGGAGGTTGTCATATGCGAACTTGGTTGTCGGAGTCACTTGTGAGGGAGCTTCGTGCAAGGGCATACATCATTACTGTATACCATCCCTGCATTAACAAGAGTAGTTAAGAAGTGATTGTTGTATTGCTTTATCATTACTAGTTGATTGACTTGATAACATGTTAACATTTGTCTTATAGTACCACTAAGTTGATCACTCACTCCCACCCTGGGATGGTGTTTTAAAACACCAACCAGACTCTATTGTAGATGAAGGTGAGGACGGTGTCTATGCAGCTGAGTTCAACTTCGTAGACGAGGAGGAGGAATTCTCATATGTTCAGCTATCAGGCGGGTCTATATAGACCTCGTGCTGATTCGGCGGGATTATAGGGACACATCGATTAGTCGGACACTTACATTTTGACATTTTGCCTATTTCGAAACAATACATGTACTTATTCAGCCCGTCTACATAATCATACTCTGGAGGTTGTAAAACATTTACCTGTTCAGATATATACATGTTTCAGTCTTTCGCTTGCTAAATTTAATTATATCTGGAGTATGATATGATGTTTTAGTATAATCTCACTCATGTTTAATACATTGATATAGATAACATCTAAACATCATTATCTATGTTGCATAAGTGATGTGTTGGATCTCGGGAGTAGAGCTTTACTCAACCCTCGAAATTCAGGGCATTACAAGTTGGTATCAAATCATGATTTGGATTAAATTGGACCTGGGTTATGGTAACACGATGCACTTTGAGGCACTTTAACTTAGGAAGGGGGCGATGAAACGTAGAAACTATCGTAGGATTCTAAAATTTTCGCCAATAGGTGAGACTAACTGCAGTAGCGTAGCCCGTACACGTTCTGGATCATGTGAAGTGATCTCAGCAATTTTTAGGCTGTCAATCGACGGGTTTGAACTATAAGTCGAGGAAGTCCAAACCTAGAATAAACCCAAAAGGTGCAAATACGTTCGCATACAGCTAGGAGAATGGACCCTGTGGGCCTAAGGACCCAAACTGCGAAAACCAGTGGGGCCCACGGGGTCCCCTGCACATGTACAACACCCTGGGAGGGGGTGGCCACCGCCCCAGGGCGAAGCCACTGCCAGACACCCTAGAGGGGCACGGCGGCACCACCCAGCTCCACAGCGGGCCGCGGTGGCACCACTGCAGCGGCGACGTGCCTCCCACCGCCCACTCATGTGGGGCCTGTCCACGTGTGGGACCACCCACTAAAACCCTTTTTTCTTCCCTTTGCCCATTTCCACCCTATCTTCACCCCTCCAACACCCCCAAACCTTCCAAAACCCATTTCTCTTTTAAATCCCCTCTCCCATTCACTCCAAACTTTCAAATCTCCTAGCTTCTTCATCCTTATATCACTATTCCTCACAAACCACCTCTTACAACTCTCCGTCCCTCTTATTTTCCCACATTTGAGCACAAACCCCACAAATTTGTGCCTCATAACTCTCAAACTTCCCAAATCCACTTCACTCTCAAACTTTTCCACTTTCATGGCTCTCTTTAAGCTTGTCACCACCATTTTTTCCATCTCAATGCTCCTTTCCCTTATAGGAAAGAGAGGAGCAGCCCCGGATGAGGTCGGGCTGAGCCATCCAACCCGCTCAAGGAAGAAGGCGAGCGCCAAGGCTAGCACAAGAGCCGAGAGATAACGAAGAATGAAATGGGACCTCGATCCTCAAATCTTGGTCGAAAGATCTCTACCGGTGGGCACCGGACTTGGTAAGTTTCGTGACCGCAAAGTTGTGTTTGAAGCTCACATTGACGAGAAACTATTTAGATTATATCCCGTGATCGATCTCCTTCTGGAGAATGGGTGGGGTCCCATGTTTGAAGGGAACACTCATACAAGTGAAGGCATCGTACAAGCCTTCTATGCCCACATACTGAACCCACTGCTGGAACCTCTTTAGTTTACTATTCCTTTGGGAAGGCAAGAAGCCATAGTCAATGTGGGTGTCATAGCCCTTATTATGGGAATTGAGCATGGTGTGGTATGCCAGTGCAACTCATCTCACTAGTAGATGAGAGAGAGATCTTCGCACGCATTTTCTTTATGCCCGACTGGCTCATTAGAGGCGAGACAATAACCTCGCATCAACTAAGATGACGGCAAACTTCCGCCTGCTCCACCACATATGCATGTACAACCCGTATCCTAGGTGGAGTTACTGTATAGAATGCACTAGCCTTATGGTGGACTTCCAGTATAGAGCTGGACAGGGAGACAAGCTATGTCTACCTACCTTCACTCTGTCACAGATAATCAGGACTGCACGATCTACTAGGAGAGATGCCTCACTCTCATTCTGCTGACTTATCTACAAGTTTGATCGTAACTTCGGTTTCAGGCTAAACATAGATAATCTTGTGCCCATCCACTTTATCAGTGAGACTACACTCAACAATATGGGAATTGGCCCTAGGCAACGCCAAGCCCGTCTCAATGAGTATGGGGATGAAATAGAAGGGAAAGTGAAGAGGACGATGGAAGTGAAGATGAGGAAGGAAATGAAGAGGAAGAAGGCAGTGAGGAAGAGGACAGTGAGGAAGGAAGTAGTGGGGATGAAGAAGGAAGTGAGGAGGAAGAGCAGGAAGAGGTAGAGGAGGCCCACGACTCAGATGGGGGCCCTCCTGCTACACATGAAGACCGCCATGATCGGGACACCTTAGAAGCCCGCATGACCAGGATTGAAGAGAACCAAGCCGCCCTGAAAAAGGAGTTCAAAGAGAACCAGGCTTACTTGAAATAGAAATTCAAGAGAATGTCTCATACCTTGAAGACCGTCCTATGCTGTATGCAAGATAAGGGTGCACCTCCACCCTCGCCAGAGGTAGAGGACTAGTCATGTGTTGTTGTGTCTTATGGTTTTCTTTGTTTCTTGTTTTCTTTGTAATAGCCCTAGATGACTTAGTCGGATGTTAGTGTAGTTAGTGTAAAAGCTTTTGCTAAATTAGCTCACATGCATCTTCTGTCATAATTCATTTAATACTACATCTCATGTATTGTGACAAGTTTTTGGCTAAATGAAATGCATGAAGTTTCTTTTGATTTGGAATGTGTAGAATGTTTGGAAAAGTGGGTAATATTATCCTAATCTCACACATGTTGCACCCTATGTTTTATATAGGGAATGCCTCCTAAAATCACTAGGAACATAACACGTCTCGCACTTGGCGAATCGATTGATGTGGCACCTCCCCTGAGCAATTCTCATATGGACCCTAGTTTGGGATCGGATATTAAGACATGCCGGTATCACAGCCAGCCACTGACCCTACAAATGGGCCAACACCGAATGCACCACCGGTTCTCGGACAGAACCATGCGTCTTCGTCGACGCCACATTTCACGCCCCAAAATTTTGTACGTGGGTCCTAACATGAGTGGTCAACCTCTCTGTAAATTTTCAAAATTTTTAGACACCCAAAAGTATTTTAATAAATTTCTGAATTCCAACCTATCCAAGGTAGAATGTTGCTAGAACAGTGCAGAAAATTCAGATTGTCCACTACACATGGACTACACCTTTGGGACCCCAATGAAGGTCAGATGGGGCTGAAATTTGGGAGACATCAAGATGAGATCCCCACCTTTAAGAAAAGTTTATTTGATGGGTACAAAAGTCCCCCAATCAGTCCTAAATTCAAGCCCAAGTCTAGCAAAAAAAATCATCCGAGAAATTTACGAACTGACAAAGAATACATGTTGGACACATCAGCCTATATCTCAATAATCTCAGCCATAAAAAAGGGTGTGTGGCCTTACTCAGTGGGCCCCACATATGTCAAGATCACAGACTAAGACTAGGACACTTGCATGCATTGATTAAGGTGTCCAAAGATCATGAAGTTAGGTGGTAAGGGCATCCCACCTTGCTGGATTTTTATTTTTATTTATTTTGGGACATCCTAGGCCCACTAAATGGGCCACACGCACATCATCATCCACACATCAGAGAAGATAGAAGAAGAAAAGATGGTAATCCGGCCATGGGGTAGGGACCCGCCACTAATGGGCCCTCCCAAGAATGAATCATACCCATATAACTACGTTGATTGTACATGCAACATAAAATCACTACATGCATGATCTATAATTGCTATGCATGGTTGGAATGTCATCCCAACGTGATCCTTAAGGTCTAGATGACCTTGAGATGGAGTGGATCATTACATACATCATGATGGGGTCCATGGAGAATGGCCCCATCATGGATCATGACATGCATGTAGGATGGGTCAAAGGGCCACATCCATGGGATCAAATGGGATCCCCACCATAGATTGGTGGGTCCCATATGATCCATCCATGAAGAAATAATGAGATTAAGGAAAATAAAGGAATTCAACAAAAGAATAGTCACCCACCTCAAAGATGATCACCAAACTTCCACACTAAGATCCTCTAGCACTAAGGAAAATGGATCTATGGTTGAGATCATGTTCCAAGGGCTAGATGATGGGGGATTAAGGAAGAAGGTGGCTGAAAAATGGAGGGAAGATGAGGAGAAGGTTGCTGGAATTTTGTAAATGGAAGAGAAAAATGAGAGGGAAAGAGGGAGAAAATCCTTTTTAAGGGAAGTAATCATAACTTATGGTAATACAAATAATGTTTGCTAGGGTAGGTTAAGTGTGGGTAGTGTTTATTCTATGAAAATTGTAGTGTGTGTGGGTAGTGTGCATGAAAACTTGTGCCATGAGAGTGGTCCATATGCTTTTGTATAAAAAGTGGGCCACATGATGAAATGCTCACAACTTTTGATCTATACGTCGGATGAACGCACAAGACGCGTCGTTGGAACCGCAACAACGATACGAACGAGATGACGTAAGTCTAGGGTCGACCCGAGTCGGGTCTATGTGACTGGACTCAAAGATGACCGCAAACACTATCTGAGGGTCGCGGGTCGCCGAAATTTGATCGGTAGGACCGCGGGACTAAAATAAAAGAGATGCATACTCACACACACATGCACACATGCGAACTCGGGTCGGGTCTCACAATCCTCCCCACCAACAAGAAATTTTGTCCTCAAAATTGATAAAATCGGGGCAACAAAATACATAAACATTATCATTATCAATTTTCAATCTCAAGAGAATGCAATACAAGCAATCAATCATCAAACAAATGTGGATAACGCTCTCTAATCTCGGCCTCCCGTTCCCAAGACGCCTCGACCTCCGAATGATGACCCCATTGCACTTCACTAAGGGAATGACCTTGGCCCTGAGGACCTGCTCCTTCCGATCAAGAATATGAATTGGCTGCTTAATGTTGGAAGCATCCTCACGGACCTCAAGTAGTTGCCAATCAATCATGGGAATAGTGTCCGACCCACATTTCCGTAACATAGAAACATGGAACACGTCATGGATCGCTGACAACTCAGAGGGTAAGGCAAGCCTATAGGCCACAACGCCTATGCACTCGGTAATCTCAAAAGGTCCAATAAATCTCGGGGTGAGCTTGCCCTTCACACCAAAGTGAACCACGCCCTTCATAGGAGAGACCTTGAGAAATACCATGTCTCTAACTACAAAATCGAGGGGTCGACGCTGACGATCAGCAAAACTCTTCTGTCGGCTTTGAGCTATGCGCATCCTCTGCCTGATAACATCAAGGCAAGCCAACAAGCTCAACATTGGCAATACCAAACTATTGAGCGGGAAAGAACATCTCATCAACCAAGACGGAACACGATAATATCATCAGTCTAACACAGCGATCTTTCCAAAAATGTTGATACTGACAATCCCTTACGACGGGCTCTAATAGCAATCTAAGTGAACAAAAGCCCTTGGATACAAAAAGGGTGCGATGCACCAAAACACAAGACTTACTTACGGAGTTAAGGAGAATACCCATAACAACTCCCCTAATAACTAAGGGTCCTGATGAGTCGTGCAAAATTAAGCCTGAGGTGGTTGGGGAGGTGTCCATCTCCTCTGCTACTGCGGTCGCTGCGAAGGTCTATCCTGTTGATGGGGACACTCGCGCCTACGGTGTCCCGTCTGCCCACAACCGAAGAAAACTGAAGAAAAGGGGCTGGAAGATGAAGCGACTGGCGGTACTAATGATGATGAAGAAGCTACTGCATGTGATGCTGATGCTCTGGCGGCTCGATAGGTTACGCGCCTCTACCGCTGATGACGCTGTCGGGAGCTACCGGAGGGGGCCTGCCTCTTTCGACCTCTCATCTGATCATGATCCCTCTGTGAACTAGTCCACTCGGCCTCGCCTTGAAGTACAAATACCGCCAATGGAGCTCGCTGAAGAGTCAAATCTCGAAAAAGGGGACTCGCATGCTTCTGTTCTGCCTGTCCGGGCATCTCAGGAATGGGCTGACGGGTCATCAGTGATGACCTGCATCAACTGCTGGAGATTCTCAGCTCCTACAGGAATTGTCACGTAAGCGGGGGTAGCACTGGCCTCTAACGGAGGCACAGGTACGGCGGAAGCCTCAGGAATAGGTACGGCTGGCTTAAGAGGGGAAATAGGAATCTCAGATGGTGGAGCAAAAGTCACTCAGATCACTGGAGCGGAATGAGAACCATGTCCATGGGCACCACGGCCACGGGCGTCACAATCATGGGCACCTTGACTGGATGACATGGTCTACATAAAGAATAAAGATGATGGATGCTTAGGAATTTGAATCCTTGAAAGCTCAAACGGAATAAGGAAAACTCACTCGGGACACTACTTATCCTAAGCTCATAGCAGATATGTGATACTATCCCAAGTTATTCCAAAATTACTTGTTATGCTCTGATACCAACTTCTATCATGCCCCAAAACTTTATAGGTGGGTCCTAACATGAGTGGTCAACCTTTCTGTAAATTTTCAAAATTTTTAGACACCCAAAGGTATTTTAATAAATTTTTGAATTCCAACCTGTCCAGGGTGGAATGTTGCTGGAACAGTGCAGAAAATCCAGACTGTCCACCTCACATGGACCACACCTTTGGGACCCCAATGAAGGTCAGATGGGGCTGAAATTTGGGGGACATCAAGATGAGATCCCCACCTTTCAGAAAAGTATATTTGATGGGTACAAAAGGTCCCCCAATCAGTCCCAAATTCAAGCCCAAGTCCAGCAAAAAAATCTATCCAGAAATTTTTGGACAGCAATACATAGCTGGACACATCAGCCTATATCTCAATAATCTCAGCCATAAAAAAGGGTGTGTGGCCTTCCTCAGTGGGCCCTACATATGTCCAGATCACAGACTAATATTAGGACACTTGCATGCATTGATTAAGGTGTCCAAAGATCATGAAGTTAGGTGGTAAGGGCGTCCCACCTTGCTGGATTTTTATTTTTATTTATTTTGGGACATCCTAGGCCCACTAAATGGGCCACACACACATCATCATCCACACATCAGAGAAGATAGAAGAAGAAAAGAAGGTAATTCGGCCATGGGGGTAGGGCCCCGCCACTAATGGGCCCTCCCAAGAGTGAATCATACCCATATAACTACGTTGATTGTACATGCAACATAAAATCACTACATGCATGATCTATAATTGCTATGCATAGTTGAAATGTCATCCCAAGATGATCCTTAAGGTCTAGATGACCTTGAGATGGAGTGGATCATTACATATATCATGATAGGGTCCATGGAGAATGGCCCCATCATGGATCATGACATGCATGTAGGATGGGTCAAAGGGCCACATCCATGGGATCAAATGGGATCCCCACCATGGATTGGTGGGTCCCATATGATCCATCCATGAAGAAATAATGAGATTAAGGAAAATAAAGGAATTCAACAAAAGAATAGTCACCCACCTCAAAGATGATCACCAAACTTCCACACTAAGATCCTCTAGCACTAAGGAAAATGGATCTATGGTTGAGATCATGTTCCAAGGGCTAGATGATGGGGGATTAAGGAAGAAGGTGGCTAGAAAATGGAGGGAAGATGAGGAGAAGGTTACTAAAATTTTGCAAATGGAAGAGAAAAATGAGAGGAAAAGAGGGAGAAAATCCTTTTAAGGGAAGTAATCATAATTTATGGTGATACAAACAATGTTTGCTAGGGTAGGTTAGGTGTGGGTAGTGTTTATTCCATGAAAATTGTAGTGTGTGTGGATGGTGTGCATGGGAACTTGTGCCATGAGAGTGGTCCATATGCTTTTGTACAAAAACTGGGCCACATGATGAAATGCTCACAACTTTTGATCTATAAGTCGGATGAATGCACAAGACGCGTCGTTGGAACTGCAACGATGATACGAATGAGATGACATAAGTCTAGGGTTGACCTAAGTCAGGTCTACATGACCGGACTCAAAGATGACCGTAAACACTATCGTAGGGTTGCGGGTCACCGAAATTTGATCGGTAGGACTGCGGGATAAAAATAAACGAGATGTATACTCACACACATGCACACATGCGAACCCGATTTAGGTCTCACACCACACATGCCTCAAACGGCTCCTCCTCCTGATAGGTTAGAGTAGATGATGCTCCTAATGCAGCAATAGCAATAAATTTAGTGAATATGGTCCCGCTTATGCCACCCATACAGCCCACTGGGACTATGACTGCCAGTGGCTTGTTTGAGCGCTTTCACCACTTCCCTACATTTATGGGGACTAAGCGACCTGAGGAGGTGGAGTATTGGTTAGATTGTATGTCCAAGATGTTGAAGCCGCTGCACTATACTGAGAAAGAGCAAGTAGAGCTTGTTACGTATATGTTTAAGAAGGAGGCTAGTCTTTAGTGGGACAACATCCTACGGACCATCCCATTGGGATAGGTGTGGATGTGGGGAGCATTTGAGACCCGCTTCCATGGAAAGTACTTCCCCCACTTATCGTAACGAAAAGGAGGGTGAATTTATTTACCTTCGAGAAGGGGGAATGACCGTAGCTGAATACGAGAACCATTTTATGGAGCTGGCTAGATATCCTCAATTAATCCTATCAAACGAGCTGATGAGAATGCGGCAATTTTCAGAGGGTCTACAGGTTGATATCTACACTAAGATGTGTTGCTCTAGCATTCCCAACTATGCTGAGCTAGTGAACATGTCTCTCCAAGCTGAGCAAGATGGAGATAGAGTGGCTCGACCACGTATACCAGTGGGCCCAAGGCCTCGACTTGAATTGTCGAACCGACCATTCCTCGGCAAGATGCAACGTGTGGATTCACCTCCCAGGCTTATGGTTCCACCGACCCAACAGAGGTGATAAGATCTTTGGTGCGCCTACTGTAAGAAGATGGGCCATAACGAGCCCTTTTAATTTACTAAAATGAGGGATAACGGCTTTATGCCACCTTAGAAGATCAACTGCCAGCTGCCGTAAGTTATTTTGGCTCCGCCTCTACAATCTGCGCCACCAGCACAGCCGTACAACTAACCTCCCGTATCCCGAAATAGGCCGCCTCAACGACCTATGGCAGTGCAACCCAATCATTCTCAACAAGCGCGTGTACATGCACTTGTAGCTGGAGCATCTGAGTCAGCAACTGCAGTGCCTTTAGCCTTTAAAGTCACTGCCCACATTTAAGGTACACCGGTATTTCTGTTGGTGGACACCGGGTCCACTATTTCCATGATAGCATACTTTACATTCAAGCAATTAGGGCTGAACACTACTCCTATGGTTGGGGTGAGAGTCATCGCATCAGCATGAACTTTTACTAACGCCACTAAGCTATGTAAGAGTTGCTTGGTAGACTTAGGAAGTAGGGTGGTGTGCATCGACTTGATTGTCACCACGATATATCATTAAGACATCATCCTTGTCATGGATTGGCTCACTGAAATGAAAGCAGAGATCGATTGTGTAGCCAGATTAGTGACAACACATGGGCCCGAGGGCACAGCCTTCACTTTTCCAGTTCAGGTCAGTTGCACTTTTCACATCCATTGTTACGTTTTCTTATTAAAAAATGTTGGGGGTCTGACACTTGGGAACACGCCAGCAATCCAAGACTTCACGGACATGTTCAGAAAGATTCATGGGCTACCTCCTCAGTGCGAGATCAATTTTACCATCGACCTAGTGCAGGGTGCGATACCTATCTCTTTAACGGCGTATCGCTTACCTCCATGTGAAATGGAGGAGTTGAGGAGACAGATTGATGATCTGTTGAATTCAGGTTTCATACGACCGAGCGTATCTCCTTAGGGAGCACCTGTGTTATTTGTAAAGAAGAAGGATGGATTGCTGCGTTGTGTATTGATTATCGCAAACTGGATTACATCACCATCAAGAACAAGTATCCTCTGCCCAGGATAGATGACCTATTCAACCAGTTAAAAGGGGCACAGTATTTCTCCAAAATTGACCTACAGTCCGGGTATCATCAGTTGCACGTCAGAAATGAAGACATGCAGAAAACAACATTCAGAACCAGTTTTGGGCACTATGAGTTCCTCGTGATGCCATTTGGGCTTACAAATGCATCGACCGTGTTCATGGACCTCATGAACCGGGTGTTTCAACCGTATTTGTACTGATTCGTCATCTTATTTATAGATGACATTTTAATATACTCTAAGAGTTAGAAAGATCATGAAGAACACCTGCGAGCAGTCTTCGATACTCTCAGGAAGAATCAATTGTTTGCATAATACCGAAAATGCGACTTCTGGAAAGAGGAAGTCAAGTTTCTTGGACACGTAGTGTCCAAGGAATTGTCGTGGACCTTGCCAAGGTGGCTGCGGTGCAGGACTAGGAATAGCCCGGCTCCATTACCGAAGTGAGGAGTTTCCTCGGACTTGCGGGCTACTATCACCAGTTCATTAAAGATTTTTCCAAGATAGTCAAACCGTTGTCTCAACTCACTTGAAAGGATCTTAAGTTTGCCTGGAACGAGAAAGCAAAAGCAGCCTTTCTAGAATTAAAGGATAAGATGACATCCATAACCGTGCTAGTATTGTCAGAGTAAGGGGTCAGATATACCATATACACCGACGCATCTCGTGTTGGTTTGGGTTGTGTACTTATGCAAAAGGATAGAGTGATTGCCTATGCATCGCGACAGTTGAGGAAACACAAAGAAAACTACCCCACACACGACCTGGAATTGGCGGCAGTCATCTTCGCATAAAAGCTCTAAAGACATTACCTCTACGGAGAGGAGTTCGAGCTCTTTTGCGACCACAAGAGCCTCAAGTACATCTTTACACAAAGGGACCTAAATATGAGGCAATGTCGTTGGATGGAGACTTTGAAAGACTTTAAGTTTGAGGTCTCCTACCATCCTAGCAAGGCCAACCTTATGGCCGACGTGTTGAGCCGTAAGAAGACAATAGAATTTGCAGCTCCGCTAATGATAGAAGAGTGGAATATGGTAGAGTTTGTACAAGACTTCGAACAAAAGCTAACAGTAGAGGAGCCATTCGAGAGTGTCACACACATCCACGTACAGCCACTTATTAATGACCGAATCATTGTGGCTCAGAAAGAAGATGAACTGTTAGTGAAAATGAGAGAACGAGCGAGTGACAGTGAAGAATCTGAATGGAGAATTGGCTCGGATGGGGGTTTACGATATCGTGGTCACCTATGTGTCCCAAATCTCCATGACTTGAGAAAGGAAGTCCTAGAAGCCACTCACAATTCAAAGATGGTGATGCATCCTGGTAGTACGAAAATGTATCGAGACATGAAGCGTTCGTACTAGTGGGACAACATGGAAGCCCAGATAGCAGACTTCGTGTCCCGTTGTCTCACGTGCAAGCAGGTCAAGGACAAACATCGCCGACCCCCTGGTTTACTTCAGCCCATGCCCATAACTGAATGGAAATGAGATTTCATATCTATGGATTTCATTTCTGGGTTACCGAAGACGAGAACGAGACATGGCTCCATTTGGGTAATTGTGGACCGATTGACGAAAGCGACTCATTTCCTCCCGATTAGAGTTTCAAACTCAGCAGATGAATTAGCCAAGTTATACATTAAGGAGATTGTACGGCAGCATGAAGTTCCTATGGAGATTGTGTCAGATCGGGACATGCGATTCACATCTATTTTTTGGACTTGAATCCAAGAAGCAATGGGAGTGCAACTGAAGTTTAGTACCGCATTCCACCCACGGACTGATGAGCA
Source organism: Magnolia changhungtana (assembly GCA_030180095.1). Lineage (NCBI taxonomy): Eukaryota > Viridiplantae > Streptophyta > Magnoliopsida > Magnoliales > Magnoliaceae > Magnolia > Magnolia changhungtana. Next base: position 5,291,313 of record JASAUF010000554.1, read on the forward strand.
GACGGAATGGATAAATCGGATATTAGAAGATATGTTGTGATCGTGTATGCTTGATTTCAAGGATAGTTGGGATGATTGTCTCCCTTATGTCAAGTTTGCTTCTAACAACAGCTTCGAAGTAAGCATTGGCAAGGCTCCCTACGAAGCACTATATGGACGCCCATGTCCAGCTCCACATTGTTGGGCAAAAGTTGGCGAGAAGAGATTGGTTGGCCCAGATTTGGTATAGGCAACCTTAAAAAAAATCAACATTATCAGGCGTCAACTTCTTACGGCCTAGATTAGACAGAAGAGCTGCGCTAATACCAGACGGCGACAGCTAGAATTTGAGATTAGGGACCACGTATTCCTGAAAGTTTCCCTAATGAAGGGAGTCTTTTGATTTGGCAAGAAAGGGAAACTCACACCGAGATTCATTAGCCCATTCTAGATTCTAAACCGAGTGGGTGTAGTAGCATACTGCCATGCTTTGCCCACAACACTCACAGGCGTGCACAACGTGTTTCACGTATCAATGTTGGAGAAATATGTTCCTAACCCTTCCCGTATTATCAAATGAGAGCAAGTACAACTGAGTGAAAATGTTACATATGTACTGCGACCAACACGTATTCTTGATAGGAAGGAACCAGTGCTACGCAGCAAAGTGATCCTATTTGTGAAGGTACTTTGGACGCACTACACTGAAGAAGATGCTACTTGGGAAATAGAAGTCGAAGTCTGTAAGAACTACCCTCAGATCCTCGAGGAGTACGAAAAGGTACTAATTTTGAGGATGAAATTTTTCTTCAAGGGGGGTAGATTGTAACATCTCGGAAAAATCCGTACAAAGGCCCGAGTACCACCTCAGGCAGAAATCCCTAAGGACCGTATTCTGTTGAAATTAGACGAAGATTGATTAAGTACTGAACCAAATTAATCGGTGGATTTGGCTTGAACCACCATCTACACAAATGGTAAAACCCAAAACCATTAATATCATTGACTCAACACTATAGAAAAACCTAGGAGAAATCCTAAAAGCCTATTGCTCTCGGGAGCACATTGAAACTCCATATTAGACCTGGATCGCACGTCGAAAGTTCGATGACTGCGAAACTATAGGTTTATGACCGCCTTATTGGGCTAGACAACCGTCGTAGGAATCGAGCCCAAATAGTATCCAAAAACACATAACTTGAGCCCTGAGTAAAGTGTGTGAGAAATGCAAATATCTTTAGAAAACGTATTGAAACTTAAGTAAATTGGGTCATCCACTCACAGGCAAAATTGAGGATTTCAGACCGTCAGTTTTTAACCAAACTTCACCCATTGATCAAGGAAATTTTGCAGTCATTCACGGTCGATCCGCTTATTCAATCGCACCGAAAACACAGATCCATTGTCAAGTAACTTACCCTACACCATAAGTGAGTAATGGACCTCCAGATGAGCCCTGTCTGCCTGAAACAGACGCCCTTTGGATACAAACTAGGTATACCATGGCCCTAGGGCCATTTGCATTAGTTTTAGGCCTATATAAAGCCCTTAAACCCACCCATTCCCATTTCATACGAATTTCTCTAACCCTAGGAGAGAGAAGAGAGAAAAGAAGAGAAAAGAGTGAGGAGAGAAGTGAGAGTTTGGGAGATCGTTGCTGGGATTCCTTCCCACAACTCCACGCACTAAATCGCCTTCCTGTTACTCTATACGATCCATTTCAGCTACAATTTAGGTAAGAAATCCTAACCCTAATCTTGATTTAGGGATCCAAATAGAGTAATTGACGAAATAGCTAACCTATTTCATTGCTTAGGTGCTCGACATTCTGTTTTCGGGAACATAGGAGTCGAACAGAGTCTGAAACGAGTAATCCGACAAAAGGTGTGAACTATAAACGTTTAGGTTATGGTTTTTAATTCTTTCAATGACAGCTAATGGTTTATGTCTGACTTGATTGCTGTTATGTTGTCTTAGACACGTCGATTTTGATGTATTATACATGTATGAACTATGTTGAATAAATATGCATCCTATGTGTTTAGTGAAATGTTTGAATGAACATGCAACTATGATTTGTGCTAACACGACCTGCTGTATGAATAAACTTAATTAAGTACTCGACTAACATGACCATACATCGCATTGCATGTGCTTTCACGAGGAAGTTGCACTTCAGGGAGGTTATCATGCGTAAACTTAGTTTACGGAGTCGCTTGTTTGGGAGCTTCATACGAGGACATACATCATTACTGCATATCATCCCTGCATTAACAAGAGTAGTTAGGAAGTGATTGTTGTATTGCTTTATCATTACTGCTTGATTGACTTGATAACATGTTAACCTTTGCCTTATAGTACCACTGAGTTAATCACTCACTCCCACCTTGGGACGGTGTTTTAAAACATCAACCAAACTCTGTTGTAGATGCAGGTGAGGATGATGTATATGAAGCTGAGTTCGACTTCGTAGATGAGGAGGAATTCTCATATGTTCAGCTATTAGGCGGGTTTATGTAGACCTCGTGCTGATTCGACGGGATTATAGGGACACATGGGTTAGTCGGACGCTTACATTTTGACATTTTGCCTATTTCAAAACAATACGTGTACTTATTCAGCCCAACTATATAATCATAATCTGGAGGTTGTAAAATGTTTACCTGTTTAGATATATACATGTTTCAGTCTTCCGCTTGCTAAATTTAATTATATCTGAATTATGATATATTATTTTACTATAATCCCACTCATGTTTAATACATTGATATGGACAACATCTAAACATCATTATCTGTGTTGCATAAGTTATGCGTTGGATCTTGGGGGTAGAGCTTTGCTCGACCCTCGAAATCTGGGACGTTACAGACTAGGAGTGACGAACCTAGATGGATCATTCAGTTCGGGTCGATGATATAAAGGGTGGTAGCCTAGCTTCCCAAACCTGTTGTATGAATAAGCTTAATTAACTATTGGGCTAACATGACCATGCACCACACTACATTAGTTAGGACGTGCTTTAAAGGCATGGAAGTTGCACAGGAGGCAGTGTTGTCATATGCGATATGGTGTCGGCATCGCTTGTTGAGGAAGCTTTTGATGTGAGGGCATGCATCATTACTTGCACTTCATTCCTGCATTAATAAGAGTAGTTAGGATGTGATTGTTATTCTACCTTATCATTACTGCTTGATTGACTTGATAATATGTTAACTTTTACCTTATAATACCACTGAGTTGGCCACTCATTCCCACTTTGGGACGGTGTTTTAAAACACTAACCAGACTCTAGTTTAGATACAGGTGACGATGAAGTCTATGCAACGGAGAGGGACTTTGTGGATGAGGAGGAAGAGTTCTCCTACTTTCAGCTCTCGGGCGGGTCTATGTAAACCTCATGCCGATGCGCAAGGACTCCAGAGATATTTAGCTTAGTTGGACACAGCTACTTTCCCGCATTTTGTTATTTTGAAACAATACATGTATATATTCAACCCGGTTATGTAATCATACTCTGGAGGTTTGTGAAACTCCCACACGCTTAAATATATATGGTTCAGACTTCTGCTTGCTTAATTTAATTATATTGGAGTATGATATGTTGTTTTAGTATAATCTCACTCATGCTTAACTCTTTAATATGGACAAAATCTGAACATCATCATCCATACTGTATAAGTGATGTTCTGGATCTCATGAGTAGAGCTTTGCTTGACCCTCGAAATTCAGGGCGTTACAGTGTCTTTCAAGTGGGCTTACACAATTCAAAAACCCCACACTTTGAGTTTTCTGCATCACCTCAGACAAACCAAAAGAATGAGATTTTCCTGGCACAATCTCAAAGAAACCAAAAATTAGATTTACAAAACAGTAAAATACTTACCTGGATATTCTCCTTTAATGCAGCATGGTAGAACCAATTCAAAATAGAAGTTCAACGTAGATGTTCAATGTCCACACTCACTTATGAAAAGTTTCTAAGTTCCATATGATTTAATTTTGATTCTAAGAAATGGGAAAACTTTAATCCCTTCTTCAAATAAGATTGGAATGTATAATACAAAATCAAATACAAAAAGCTAATTAAAGATAATATTAAATAAGCACTAAATAGCTTAAGAATATCACTAACTTATCTCTAAGAGTGGTGTCTTGATTTTGCTTAAATTAGATACAAAACTCTGAAAACCGTGCTCTATTTATAAGTGTAGAAACTACTCACTCGACTGGCCAGAGGTCAGCTCGACTGGTCGAAGGACCAACAAACTTTTGAAAATTTGGGCGCAATAAGATAATGTCGTTCCACGACTGGTCGAAGGGCCTGCTCGACTAGTCGAGTGGCCTTCACGACAGGTCGAGTCCTGTCCACGACTGGTCGTGTGGGACCCAATTTAGTTGCTGGACTTTGAGTCGAGCCTACACGACTGATCGAGCACTGTTCACTCGATGGTCGAGGTTATAACAAAAATTCTGAAATTTTGTAACAAACCTTGGACTGGTCGAGGAATTTCTTGAACTGGTCGAGCCAGTACTAGGACTAGTTGAACATAGGCTAAGACTAGTCGAGAAACAGCCTATACACTTATAGAGTGGCCCAATTAAAGTATGCAATCAATATGACCAACTTATGGTCCATCTAGGGTCATTCATACCTTATAAGCGATGTTTAAACATTGAAACATCTTTGCTCATTTCACCCTATTTGCTACCCCAAACCCACCAACAACACCCTCTCTCTCTTAAATCCTTTTCCGTATACATTCACATCTCCCATTTTCTCCATATCCTACACTCATCCACCACCATTTCCCTAAGACTATCCCTTACAACTCTCCATCTTCCTTATTTCTACTCATTTGAGCACAAAACCCATCTTTTTGTGTCTCATAACTTCCATATCCTCAAATCCACTTCATTCTTAAGCTTTTCCATGTCAATGGCTTTCTTTGAGCTTATCACTGCCATTTTCTCCATCTCAATGCTCCTTTCCCTTATGGGAAAGAAGAGAGCAGCCTCGGATGAGGCCGAGCCTAGCCGTCCAAGCCGCTCTAGGAAGAAGACGAGTGCCAAGACTAGTGCAAGCGCCGAGCGAAGGTCAAAACGGGATCTTGACCCTCAAGTCCTGATAGAAAGGTCTCTACTGGCGGGCGCTGAACTCGGTAAGTTCCGTAGTTGCAAAATTGTGTTTGAAGCTCATGTTGACGAGAAATTATTTGGGTTATATCCCGTGATCGATCTCCTCCTGGAGAATGGGTGGGGTCCCATATTTGAAGGAAAAGCTCACACAAGTGAAGGCATCGTACGGGCCTTCTATGCTCACTTACGGGACCCAACTCTGGTGCCCCTCCAGTTTATCATACCATTGGGAAGAACTCATGCCAAAGTTGATGTAGATGTCATGGCACAAATCATGGGAATTGAACATGGAGTTGTACATGCCAGTGAGACGACTCTCGCTAGTGACCAGGAGAGAAATCACTACACATGTTTCCTTTGTGGCCAACTTGTAAATTGGAGGCGAGGAAATAACCTCCCATTGACTTGTATGATGGTAAATTTTCGCCTACTCCACTATATATGCACGTACTACGTGTATCCTGGGTGGAGTAACCGCACATAATGTACTCGATTCATGGTGGATTTCCTGTGCAGAGTTGGACAGGGAGAAAAATTGTACCTGCCTACTCTCGTACTGTCTCAGATAATCGACACTGCACAATCTACTCAGGGGGATGCATCCCTCCCTTTCGGCTAACTCATTTGCAAGATTGCCAGAAATTTTGGCTTCAGACTCCATATGGATAACCTTGCCCCAATCCATTTCATCAGTGAAACTACACTCAAAAATGTGGTCATAAGCCCCAGGCAACGCCAAGCAAGGATTGATGAATACGGGGATGAGATAGAAGAAGAGATGGAAGAGGAGGAAGGTAGTGAAGATAAGGAAGGCAGTGAAGAAGAGGAAGGTAGTGATGAAGAGGTGGACAGCAGGGAAGTGGAGCAGGAAGAAGAGGAGGAGGCCCAAGACTCAGATAGGGGACCTCATACTGCACATGAGGACTGCAATGAATGGGCCATCGTAGAAGCCAAGATTGAAGATAACCAGGACCTTGGGAATGAGGATTATACAAACCACAATGACTATCAAATGTTGGGATATTTAGAGTTTTGGACCTAGAATTGGTACTCATAGATTTCAAGAAAAATCTGGCAATTTAGGAAATTCAATAAATTAATAACATAAACCAAAGGACCTCCTTAGCTGGTATGATCATGTGTGAAGTGGTCAAGTGCAGTTAAATTCAAGTTCGGGCAACTCAATTCCAATCAAACAACTTTTGACCCTAAGCGATAAAACAATTTCTTGTATTAGAAATGGTATGAAATCATCTAGCATATAAGCGTAGACTTTGGATTACAACTATTGGATTATCGTTACTCCTAAATTAAGACTGGGGTACTAGTTATACTAAGGAACATAAAAGACTGAGTATGCTAAGATAATTGAAAGATAGACTTAGTTAGTTGGCTTGATTAGGATTGGATTGAGACCTTATTCCTTCGTTGGATTCCCTCGATACTTATAAGCTTCTTTAATAACTCTTAGAAAGGTTGTTTTGACTTAGAAACTATTCACGCTCAGAGAAAACTTATATATCCCTTGGATTTAACGTTAGGTCAAATTAATACACTCCTTAGAATTGCCTTCCTAAAGACTTATTATAATCGGGAACACGGAGTAGAGAACTATATATAAGTGAAGTATTCGAGGTTTGAATCGAATTCTCAATCCTGGTAGTTACCAATGAACTCAATGCTCTGATCAAGCAGAAGATCGGGATCAACTAGGATTAAGAACTGATACGACAAATTTTCTGTCATAGCTAGGTAGAAGGTCTATGTATCCGGCTCAGACCCACTATACAACCTTCCTTACGTGTTGGCCCGACCACTTACAACCAAAAGTTTATTACTTCGTCTCTGAAAAGTGTTAAGAACATATAGCTAATAGGGATATTTTTGTTTTTGGCCTAAGAAATTTCTCAAATGGGCAACAAATAGTTAGGAATTAGGTCCCGAATCACAGATCATTCTGGCATACATATTGTGCATATGAACTTAGAAAGATAGTCTGTCCATTAACCTATTTTGTCTAAATTCCTTATTCACTAATAATGTATAGATTATCTTACAGTATTAAACTGGACATGATTAAAGCGGGTAAGTCGGGACAGTGGCAAAAGTCCTTCTTGGGTAGAATTAGGCATCTTGCCACAAACTCACACCCGTCCCTAAAATCAACCACAACACCCATCATTTTTATCTCCTTTCTATAACCATAGGTACCAATGTCATAATACACATCATTGATGAAAAGAAGACCAATGTATTGAGAGGTCGCTTCCCCTTTCATATCAAAGATAGGTCTCAATTTCAACTCGTTCTGACATACAGATCAATACACAAATTCTTGAGCCCTGAGAGTAGAAACAATTTTAAGGGGGGTAGAAAAGTTATGAACCCAGTCGGGTTAAGTAGGTATACATGTCTACCCACTCATAGGCGCAACGGAAGCTTGGTGGGCTAATAGCCCACTGGCCTAGGATCGAAGGAAATTGATCCAGGTTGTACGTAAGGTTAGGTCACTAAATAGGATATGAATCTTCCTTAGAATGTCAATAATGAAGTCATTGAAGGAAAGTAATTAGGGTTCAAGTATTAAACTAATTCATATTTAAAAACTAAAAAAATAAAAATCGTATCACTAAAGAAGAATAGGCCTAACAATGGGTACAAGTTGAATTACAATAACCAAGGTCAGTGTACCATAAATGTGCACGTTCAATATGAACCCAATAGAAGCCTTAGCCAATTTCGGGGACGAAATTGTTTTTTAAAGGGGGGTAAATTGTAACGTCATAGATTTTTGGCCAACTTGGAGTCTGACGTTGACGCAGGGGAGGACGTGAGGTCGAGCATCGTCATCCTCAAGAGGATAACTATTCTAAATCCACGGAACTTCTCTGGACTCCTCACAGAGACTTTCTCGAATCCACGAGAAAAGAGAGCAGAAAATAGAAGTAAATTCTAAATAAATTTGAAATAGATTAATGAATAATTGATAATTCTCTAATGTGTCTCCTTACACCATTAATAAAGAAAAAAATAAACTAAAATTCGTAATTACCAAAAATAGCAAAATTCTAACTCTAATAAAAATCCCAATTCTAATAAAACTCTTCTAAGGCCTAGTTTCTAAAAATAAAAATTGCAAATAAACTTTCACTAGAAGAGTCCTAGTATAACTAAAAGTTATTTCTAAAACGAAAGAAAATCTAAAACTCTAAAAATATTAAAAAATTCAGAATTACTAAAAATAGTAAAATTTTCCTAAAAATTCGTTTTTGAGCTGAAAGCGCGTGCTTTCTGATGAAACGGATAGATGTGACCCACTTTGTGGGTCAGTTCACCTCGGATGGCCTGTTTCAGTAAAGATTGATAGGTTGTGCACCCCATAACGATACCCGGATCAAAAGTTATAGTCAATTTACGATCCATCTTCTTTTGGCTCAACCATGCTAGGAACATATCTGTGACACGTTCTACATCAGACTCCTCCACTTGAAAAAAACTCGTCCTCGAGTTATACAAGAGACTTAACACATGAGTCTGAGATAACTTCCGACGTCGATGTTCATTAGCTCTTTTTATGTACTTGGCATTAAGCTCTTGAGTTGACACAATACATGTACTCATGCTTTCCTTGACTTGACTAATATTGATTAGTTCCTTCACATCTGCCTTCAAGATCTCATATTTTTTCTGATAATATGGGCAATTAGGCGGACTTGCCCCTGAGACGGGATCAACGTGATTTTGTATATCTCGTATGGGAGGTGATTTATTAGAGAGTTTATCGAGCACAACCCTCTTGAACTCCTGCGATATTGGTTCCAAATCCTCTAAGATATTCACAGGCTCCACAATTTTTTTCTTTTCAACTAATGGATATATATTTCCCGTTTCCTCATATTGTTTAACAAAGGCCTGTTCAGTGATGAGATATTGTCCCTCCACTTTAGAAGTCTTGGGTTGGTTCTCCATTCCTATAGAGGTCACATGTTCGCCACTGATGAATCCTGTGGTCTGTTGCAACTCCGTTTTGATAAAGTCGTTTCTCACGGACCAATAATAGGATTTTTCTGTATAACCTTTTACTGATCGGCTATCCTGATAATAATTTTGGTATTGTTGGAATAATACCTGATCATAATCTCGAGGGAGGAATCTCATGCACAATAACTTCTTCATCCGCGACCATGTGCGGATTGGCGCCTTCATCTGTCTCATATGCTCGAGTTGAAGTTGTTCCCACCAATCTGAAGCTCTGCCCGTCAACTTGTATGCCACGAGTTTAACTTTCTTTTCTTCTACGATGTTCATGTAATCGAAGAAAAGTTCGACTTCAAGCAACCAATCGAGGAAGTCCTTGAAGTAGAGTTGGCCATTAAAACTAGGAACATCAACTTTCATCTTGAATTCTTGAACCATCCTATGGTTCATTGATAGCATCGCCCCACGATCAGTATAATTACGAATTCTAGCAATTGCTGGTGGTGGATCACCACCATGAACACGGAGTTGCCTTAGGTTTTCCGCCAAGAGATCCGCTATGCGGTCGATGGAAGCCTGCAGCCCTTGCATGACTTGTCGATTCTCTCGTTGCGCTACTTCGAAAGTTGCTGCCGTTAAAGGTAAATTCCCTGGGGTACCGCCCATGGGATTGTTGTAAAAGCCATCGATTCAAGGATAAACCTCGCTTTGATACCAAACTAACGCAGGAGAGGACGTGAGGTCTAGCATCGTCTTCCTCAAGAGGATAACTATTCCGAATCCACGGAACTTCTCTGGACTCCTCACAGAGACTTTCTCGAATCCACGAGAAAAGAGAGCAGAAAATAGAAATAAATTCTAAATAAATTTGAAATAGATTAATGAATAATTGATAATTCTCTAATGTGTCTCCTTACACCATTAATAAAGAAAAAAATAAACTAAAATTCATAATTACCAAAAATAGCAAAATTCTAACTCTAATAAAAATCCTAATTTTAATAGAACTCTTCTAAGGCCTAGTTTCTAAAAATAAAAATTACAAATAAACTTTCTCTAGAAGAGTCCTAGTATAACTAAAAGTTATTTCTAAAAGGAAAGAAAATCTAAAACTCTAAAAATATTAAAAAATTCGGAATTACTAAAAATAGTAAAATTTTCCTAAAAATTCATTTTTGAACTGAAAGCGCGTGCTTTCTGACGAAACAGATAGATGTGACCCGCCTCGTGGGTCAGTTCACCTCAGATGGCCTGTTTTAGTAAAGATTGATAGGTTGTGCGCCCTATAATGATACCCGGATCAAAAGTTATAGTCAATTTACGATCCATCTTCTTTTGGCTCAACCATGTTAGGAACGTATCTGTGACACGTTCTACATCAGACATCCTTTGGCAATGGGTCTATCATAACACCTTATCGACTTAGGAGGGAGCAATTGAACTTAGTGACGTTAAAGGACCCTAGGACCAAGCCATCCGGCTAATCTAAACACTAAAATCTTAGCCTAGGGTTTAGCTATAGAAGCGACCCCTCTTTGCTCTCATGAATCACATGGAAGCCCCAGGGGTTTCACCTAGGGCCATTTCTACTTCACTTATACCTCATTTCTAGTCTGTTATACCCTTTTCACTCTCAAGTCATCACCCCATTCTCTTCCCAAGCTCTCAAAACACAATCCCAAAGTCTCAAATCCCCTTCTCAACCCATCTCCTTCGAAAATCTCACCTTCCACCACCTTATTCTTCAAATCTTTCTAGGCACTTTAATATTAGACACAAATACTAAAATTTAAATAATGAAGAACAATAATTAAACTAAAATTTATTATAAATAGTAAATATATAAATAAAATGGACTTTAGAAAATTAATGTTATGGAATATCACACAATAACTAGATTATTTGGATAGCTTAGCATCTCCTACCCCAAAATCATATATTGCACATCGAATAACTCATTCCGGTTTACAAGATACGCTCATTTCAAATATCGGGTGGCAGAACCACCACCAGGACCACCAGAGGGGCGCGATGCCACAGCCCAGTCTGCGGGGCGCCATCGGTGCACCGAATTTCGGTGGACCCTCGCTAAAATTTTTTGCATTTTCAGGCCGACTTCAAAAGGTCATATCTCCCTCAATATAACTCCGATTTAGGTGATTCAAAAGCCAGATTGAAGCTTGATAAGTCTAGTTTCATATAAAATAAATAAAAAATATAATAAAAATTTTAATATAATTAAATCTAGGTGATGTGACAACTATCCAAAAATTATTAGTTCGGATAGCTGCTACTTCTAGAATTTTTAGAATTTTTCTATAAGACAAAATTTATTAAAATTTGGTGGAGATAAAGTAGACTTGATGATGAACTATTGAAAAAAAATAATTAAAATAATACACTAACTAAAAGTGCCAAAAAAACATAGAACTATCCGAGGACCGCATCCTTTAGTATAATTTTGGCAAAATTTATTTAAGTACTAAACTAAATAATAGGTGGATTTAGCTTGGACCACCATCTTCACGAATGAGAAGACTTAAAATCATGAGTATCACTGACTCAATGTCGTCTTAAGACCTAGGAGAAATCCCAAGAGCCTGTCGCTCTCAGGAGTACAATGAAACCCCGTATTGAACAATGACCATGCGTCGAAGATCCGATGACCGCGAAACTATAGGATTACGTCCGTCCTACTAGGCTTGACAACCATCACGAGAATCAAGCCCAAATAGCATCTAGAAATGCACAACTTGAGCCCTGAGTAAAGTGTGTGAGAAACATGAATATCTTTAGAAAATGTATTGAAACTTAAGTAAATTGGGTCATTCACTCAGGCGCAAAATCGAGGATTTCAAACCGTCAGTTTCTGACCAAACTTCACTCAAGGAAAAAGAAAATTTTTCTGCTCATATTCGTATACTTATAGCCCCGATCGAGCAAGTACAACCATTGATTTGACATAATTCCTCCACGGTCGATCGGCCTATTCGATCGCACTAAAATCACATCCTAGCATAGATCCATTGTCAGGGAACTTACCCTATGACGTATGTGAGTAATGAGCCTCCCTATGAGCCCCGTTGTCAGAAACAGTCACCTTTTGGATAAAACCTAAGTATATCAGGGCCCTAGGGCCATTTACATCACTTCTGGGCCTATATATAGCCCTTAAACCACCCCATCCGTCTCTCATACGAATTTCTCCAAACCCTAGGAAAGAGAAGAGAGAAAAGAAGAGAAAGAGTAAGGAGAGAAGAGAAGAATCGGGAGATCGTTGTTGTGATTCTCTCCCACTACTCCACGTACTGATTCACCTCCCCACTTTGCTACAAGATCCTTGTCGGCTACAATTTGGGTAAGAAACCCTAACCCTAATCTTGATTTAGAGATTCAAATAGAGTAATCGATGAACTAGCTAACCAATTCCATTGTTTAGGTACCCGACGTTCTGTTTTTGGGAACGTAGTGTTTGAACCAAGTCTGAATCAAGTATTCTCATGAAAGGTGCAGACTATAAACATTTAGGTTATGGTTTTCAATGCTTTTAATGTTAGCTAATGGTTTATGTCTGACTTGATTGCTACCATATTATCTTACACACACCGATCTTAATATATTTTACATGTATGAAATATGTTGAACAAAATATGCATTCCATGTGTTTGTTGAAATGTCTGAATGAACATGTAAACATGATTTATGCTTGCCATGCCTACTAATTTAGGATTCAAAGTTGTTATATGCATGCTGACCTCTCTATGTAAGGATCTGCTAAAATACATGTTGTAACTACCTTAGTCTACGTATTTGGTGAAGTGTAGTCTAAGTATTTGATGAATTGTCTGAATGGGAAATTGTTGATGATTTGTATGTATTGCGAGTGTTAGGATAGGATTCTTTCTTTTCTTATATGTATAATCTTTTTCATGAAATCATATTTACTGCTATGCAAATGATTGATAAAATGCTAGTATTTGGTAACATGATCAAGGTGTTTGATGAAATGCTCAAATGAGGATTTCACGTGGATTATTTGTTAAATACTGAATTGATTATCATGTGTATTTAATTGCTGCATCTGAGTAAGATGGGGGCTAGAATCTAGTCTAGGCAATCGGTAACCGTTTCTGTCCAGGTCGCACGACGATTGTCAACAATGGTTAGGCCATGAGGGGTGTTTATGCTCTTCATGTCGATTTAGTCAGCATGTGCCCATACCAATCAAGCTTGCCTAACAAACCGATCGCCCTATTGTGTGTTTACCATGTATGGACACTACTACTTAAATCTAAGGTACCCCTTACCAATGTAAAGGCCCACTTTAACCATGGTACCACGATCCGCTAAGACTCATGAGCGGGCATGGTGGTATGGGACACCATGTTCGAGTTGTCGGCCTACACCGAGGTGATTAGCCACCCTGTAGTGACTGCAAGTATAAACTTTTGAATTTGCCTATCGACTACTTTCCATTGGGAGTGATGACCCTACAACTTGCCTATCGTATGTGCTTGATTAGGAGTGACGAACCTAGATGGATCCTTCGGTTCGGGTCGATGATATAAAGGGTGGAACCCTAGCTTCTCAAACCTGTTGTATGAATAAGCTTAATTAACTACTAGGCTAATATGACCATGCACCATACTTCATTAGTTAGGACACGCCATAAAGGCGTGGAAGTCGCATAGGCGGTAGTGTTGTCATATGCGATATGGTGTCAGAATCGCTTGTTGAGGGAGCTTTTGATGTGAGGGCATGCATTATTACTTGCACTTCATTCCTGCATTAATAAGAGTAGTTAGGATGTGATTGTTATTCTACCTTATCATTACTGCTTGATTGACTTGATAACATGTTAACTTTTACCTTATAATACCACTGAGTTGGCCACTCATTCCCACTTTGGGACGGTGTTTTAAAACACCAACCAGACTCTGGTTTAGATACAGGTGACGATGAAGTCTATACAACGGAGCGAGACTTTGTGGATGAGGAGGAAGAGTTCTCCTACTTTCAGCTCTTGGGCGGGTCTATGTAAACCTCGTGCCGATGCGCAAGGACTCCAGGGATATTTAGCTTAGTTGGACACAGCTACTTTCCTGCATTTTGTTATTTTGAAACAATACATGTATATATTAAACCCGGTTACTTAATCATACTCTAGAGGTTTGTGAAACTCCCACATGCTTAAATATATATGGTTCAGACTTCCGTTTGCTTAATTTAATTCTATCAGGAGTATGATATGTTGTTTTAGTATAATCTCACTCATGCTTAACTCTTTAATATGGATGAAATCTGAACATTATCATCCATACTGCATAAGTGATGTTCTGGATCTCAGGAGTAGAGCTTTGCTCGACCCTCGAAATTCAGGGTGTTACAGTGTCTTTCAAGTAGGCTTACACAATTCAAAAACCCCACACTTTGAGTTTTCTAGATCACCTCAGACAAACCAAAAGAAAGAGATTTTCCTGGCACAATCTCAAAGAAACCAAAAATTAGATTTATAAAACAGTAAAATAATTATCTGGATATTCTCCTTTGATGCAGCCCGGTAGAACCAATTCGAAGTAGAAGTTCAACGTAGATGTTCAATGTCCACACTCACTTATGAAAATGTTCTAAGCTCTATATGATTTTTAGATTAAATCACTTTAGGCTAGCTTGATTTGATTTTAATTCCAAGAAATGGGAAAACTTCAATCCCTTCTTCAAATAAGATTGGAATGTAGAATACAAAATTAAATACAAAAAGCTAATTAAAGAGAATATTAAATGAGCACTAAATAGCTTAAGAATATCACTAACTTATCTCTCAGAGTGGTGTCTTGATTTTGCTTGAATTAGATACAAAACTCTAAAAATCATGCTCTATTTATAAGTGCAGAAACTGCTCACTCAACTGGCCCAAAGGTCAGCTCGACTGGTCGAAAGACCAACAAACTTTTGAAAAATTGGCTGCGATAAGATAAGGTCGTTCCACGACTCGTCAAAGGGCCTGCTCAACCAGTCGAGTCCTATCCACAACTAGTCGTGTGGGACCCAATTTAGTTGTTGGACTTTGAGTCGAACCTGCACGACTGGTCGAGCACTGTTCACTCGACTGGTTAAGGCTAAATCTTAAAATTTTGTATCATACCTTGGACTGGTTAAGGAATTTCTTGGACTGGTTGAGCCAATACTAGGACTAGTCGAACACAGGTTAAGACAGTTGAGAAACAGCTTATACACTTATAGAGAGACCCAATTAAAGTATGCAATCAATATGACCTAACCTATGGTCAATCTAGGGTCATTCACACCTTATAAGTGATGTTTGAACATTGAAAATCTTTTGCTTTGGTTGATAGTAGATCTTGAAGTACATGAAGCTTGATATCTTGACGTATGTTGAAGCTTGAACTTATAACACTTTGAAGCTTGAACTTGAAACCCTTGACTTGTATTTCATCTTGAACTTTGAGGTTCAAAGCAAAGAACTTTGTCTTAACATAGATGATGCTTTGAAGCCTTGAACTATTAAAGCTTGAAAGCTTGAACTAACACTTGGTTTTGTACTTGAACTTGTATATCTCTTGATCTTATAGTTGAAGTTCTTGAGAGAAAGACCTTTGTTTTTGTAAATGAGATGCATGATCTTGAGTATGTAGATGAGCTATACAAAATATAGATTCCAAGAGGTTTTGGCACTACAAAATTTGACAATCATAGGAGCTAGAAAACATAGCACTTATAATCCTACCATAAGCCATTGGTTTTTGGTGTAAGGTTGTCCTTAGAACAATGTTTGTATCAACCTCTTAATACTTGTGCATTTGAGGCTGCTTTATATTCCTGCTATTTGCATTATATTTCCGCATTTATTTTTTTATTTGTTGTAAGTGTTATGGTTTCCTGCTCCTTTGGTTGTCAAATTTTGTAGTGCTAAAGACACAATCTATATCTTGTGTAGCATGTTGATTTATTTGTTCAAGGCACTGCATCAATGCTAAAAGTTAAGAACGGTGATCTACTTCAAGAAATGTAAGGTCAAGTTCTTTGTCCACTTCTGTAAGCTTCAATGTTCAGAATATTTCAAGAGCTACATCAGAAGATGAGTGCTTGTTCAAGATTCAAGTACAACTCAAGATAATGTTCAACTCAAGATGAAGTACAACTCAAGAATGAAAAATCCAAGCTTTAGAAGATCTCAAATTCAAGCTACATCAAGTATAGAGATCTCACGTTTCATAATCTTCAAAGGTCAACCATCATCTGGAGAAATGAAATTTCAATGTCCTTACTTCACATTCAAGGTATGAATGACCTTAGATTGACCTTAGGGTAGGTCATTTTATATACATAATTCAAATTGAATCATTTTATAAGTGTTTGGTCTGTTCTAAGACTAGTCCTGGACTCTGTTCGACTAGTCCTAGAACTGGCTCGACCAGTCCAAGAAATTTTAGGACCCGCCCTAAGTTGATGCAAGTTTTTAAAATTTTCTGGTTAAGCTTCGACCAGTCCTAGAGTCTGCCCGACTGGTCGTAGGAACAGTGCCGACTTATTCACGACCAGTCCTGCAGTTATGACTCAAACTCCAGCAACCATTCCTGGTTCCTCACGACCAGTCGTGGGTTGGTCACGACCAGTCGTGGAGGCATCACGACCAGTCGTGGACACCCTACAACCAGTCGTGGAATGGTTTTATCCGATCTCGCTTAAAATTTCAAAATGCAGTTCATCCTTCGACCAGTCGTGGTGGCCACACGACCAGTCGTAGACACGGTTTTTGCATCTATAAATAGAACACAAATTTCAGAGTTTTATATATAAAAAAAAATTTAAGTAAAATCAAGGCATCACTCTGAGATAAGTCTGTGTTATTTTTAAGCTACGTTTGTGCATATTTAATATTCTCTTTTGTTAGCTTTGTCAATTTGATGTTATTTCCATATTCCAATCTGATTTGAAAAGAGGAATTGTTGTTTTCTTTCTTCTTGGAATCAAAATCAAATAGAGCTAGCCCAATTGGTTTAATTTAAAATCAATATAGAACCTAGAACCATGTCAAAGTGAGTATTGGACAATTGAACTTCTATATTCGAACTTCTACTCCGATTGGTTCTTCTGGGCTACTACAAAAGGAGAAATCTAGGTATTTTACATTTATGTAAATTTCCTTTATTTTGGTTTCTTTTGAGATTGAGCCAGAAAATCTCATTGTGTTAGTTATCTGAGGAGAGCCAGAAAACTCAGAAAGTGGAGTTTTTTTAATTATGTACGCCATTTGAAAGACACAATTGTGAAGGTTTTAGGTGAACCTGAGAAAACTATTTTCATAGTGAACGCTGATATCCCCTGTGTGAGGATATTAGGAGTGGAGTAGCAAGTTGTGTGGCTATTGTTTAATAGTTGGTGTACACACAAGCGAACCACTATAATTCTTTGTCTTGTGGTTTGAATGTTTGTTTAATTTCTTTTATCTTTCAAGTTTGTGGAATGTATGTGTGGATGTGAATGTTGTAATATTTACATTTCAAGCATTGTGGAGAATGTTATAATAACTTAGATTTCAATTCCTTATTATTTATTTATTCCTCTGTATCTTGTTTGAGTTCTTGATACAAAGATCTTTCTAGGAATCAGGTTATCCTACCATAAACCTTGGTTTTTGGTGTAAGGTTGTCCTTAGAACAACATTTGTATCAATCTCTCAATACTCATACATTTGAGGTTGCTTTTCATTTCAGTATTGTGAATTGATTATAGTGTTATCTTTCTTTTATTTGTTTATAAGGCTATCTTATTGTTTATATTTTGCTGTTAAAGTTTTAAATTTGGCATAGTCCTATTCACCTCCCCCCCTCTAAGACTTGGGGCTCGCCCTTTTCAAATGGTATTGAGCCTAATAGCTCATTCCATTGGATTAATTTCTTGAGCTAAGCGATCTCGAGCTCTTAATATGTCAAATTTTGTTAGCCTCTCCATTACTAGGCCACCACCTTTTGATGGCTCCAATTATGCATATTGAAAAGTCCAGATGAGAATCTTTCTGAAATCCATTAATGAAAGTGTGTGGCAAGCAATAGTTACCAAATGGAAACCACCAATGACTGAAGTTCTAGGCAGTGATGGAATCAAGTCCATGCAAGTATCGCCTTATTATTTATGGACCACACCTCAGAAAAATGAGAGTAGTGCCAATACCAAAGCTTTAAATGCAATCATTTGTGGACTATCACCAAATGAGTTCAAAAGAATTATATCTTGTGATACTGCAAAACAAGCCTGGGATATCTTAGAAATGACACACAAGGGTACGATTATTGTCAAAAAGTCAAAACTTCAAATCTTCACCACTAGGTTTGAGGAAATACATATGGAAGAAAGTGAATCATTCATGGACTTCTATACTAAACTGAATGACTTAATCAACTCAATGTGGGGTCTTAGCGATAACATCCCAGAAAGTAAAGTTTGTACAAAGATACTACGCTCACTTCCTTAGAGGTTCAATTCTAAGGTGACAGCCATTCGGGAACTTCGAGACACAGATAATATGAGGGTGGAAGAGCTTGTCGATTCTCTACAAACCTATGAGTTAAATTTCAAGGTTCCTAAAGGTAAGTCAATAGCCCTTAAATCATTTAAATGTATTTCTCAAGATAATAGTAGTAATTTTGATTGTGAAAACTCAAAGCATGATATAGCCTTATTATCCAAGAAGTTTTATAAGATTTTCAAAAGTATAAAAGAGAGTTAATTTTCAAAAACCCTTTGAGAAGAAAAAGGGTAAAACTAAAAATTGGAAATCACTTAAAAACGGCCAATGCTTCAACTGCCATGAATACGGGCATCTGGCAAACAAGTGTCTAAAAAGGGACAAACCAAATAAGAAAGGCATGCTGGCCACATGGGATGAATTGTCCTCCTCTGAAACTTCTTCTGAGTCGCATGATTCAGAACTCAAATCTTCAAGTGAAGTCAAGGCCTTAATGACTCTAGCCAGAGTCACTTCCACAAATAGTTATGATACATCTAAATATGAAAATCTGAGGAGTGATCCAGAAAAATGAAGACGATCTTCAGGATGCCTACAATGTCTTGTACAGGGAGAGTTATAAGATTGTTGTCAAGCTTAAACTTCAAAAAGAAAAGTTTCTAAAATTAAAAGAGGATTTTGAAAACTTAGTTTTAGAAAAGTCATGTATTTCTTACTATTTTACAAAAACTAAATGTGATTTAGATTTCAAAACATCTCGACTTGAAAACCTAAAATCAAAAAATGAGAAAATAAAAATGGAAGTCTCTTCCCTCTTAAGTTCAAAGGATACTTGAAGGTGTGCCCAGGGAGACCCTAAACTTGAAAAATTGGTAACCGGATCAAGAAAATGTGAAGATTTGACCTTCACTATCATCTTAGAGAAGGTTCATGTAAAGTATATCATCGCTTAATTTCTGGGTTGATGGACATTCAAGTAAATGATGAAGGCATTCCTATTCCGACATTGGCTGAAAGATTGAATGAGTTGGAAAAATATTTATTAACCAGAAGTTTATGCAACATGGACTCATAATGGAGTTCCAGGAATGCGCTCCGGGCCAATCAGATGTTGCCCAGATATAGAGTATTACATCGCATCTTTATTTCCAATGTTTACCCCAGATCTGGTAACAAGGCTGAACTAACTACCAGTAAGACCCCATCCATTCCGTACCATTTTCTATGCTTATGTGTACAATGATCGACGCCCTTGGCCAGACCTGGACTATCCATGCATAGTGCACACCCAGCTGACCGAAACCCCAAGGCTTCGAAACCAATTTCATATTGACCGCCCTATTGCCGCAATCGCGTAGGTACCACTCGTGCGTCTGTACGACGCTCCGTTAGTGAGATACACCGCGAAAAATCATTAGTGTATCATATGCACATGGTGCCATATACTCTATTACACACATGTGAACAACACATGCCATGCACACATGCACATGCCACACATGGGTGAGAGAATCTCTACCCATGTGTCTGATGCCACCCTCCCATGTCATCCCTCTATCATGTGCTCCCCAAAGTCAACTTCTCTCCATACCATACCCTATACATGACATCATCACACCATGCCATCCCATGCCCCTTTAATCCACCATTAATTCTTAATCATGCATAATTTCCCATAATCATAGCCTAAGTTAACATTAATCATTTAACCTAACCTAACCACATTTTTATCCATTTCTCTACAAATAGTCCTCCATCCCTTAGCATTTTCACCATTTTCTACAATAAGGAGAGAGAGAGAGAGAGAGAGAGAGAGAGAGAGAGAGAAAGAGAGAGAGAGAGAGAGAAGCAATCTTGGTGGGCATCAACTCCATCAATCCCATCCCTTCTATCCATCTCAACCATCTATCTAGTCTATCAAGGTGAGTACACCCCCTCCACTCTTATGGTTTGTTTTCTTTTTTATTATTTGGATGATTAATAGTGGTGATGATTTGATGATAATGATGTGATCAATGGTGTGGATTCATAGGAGAATACATATAAAAAGATGATTAATAGTGGTGATGATATGATGATAATGATGTGATAAATGGTGTGGATGTATAGGAGAAAATATATATATAAAAAGTTGTTATATACTTCATGTGGGACCCATTGATAGTGGGTCCCACCATAATTTTGTACACCATCTAAGCCCATTGGGCTGGCCAAACTCACACACACACACACACACCCATGTACACACGTGCACACAGCACCACAATAAAATAAAATAATAAAAATAAAAAATAGGGGAAGTGGATGATGCTGCCAGTGTCCAAAAGACGCTGCAGCAAGCAGCATCCTTGCTGCTTGAGTTCAAAGGGGTTGGGGTTGTGGGTCCACAACAGGCCCCACTCATGATGTATATATTTAATCCATGCCGTCCATCCGATTCCCCGCCTCATTTTAGGCATTGAGCTGAAAAATGAAGCCAATCCAAATCTTTGATAGATCACACCATCAAAGAGATCATATTAATAGTAATAAACTGTTAAGACCCACTGTGATGTTTCTGTGCGCCAAAAAATACTGAATATTGGGCTTGTTGGGTCTGTCACGAGTCATAAAATCTAATAGATGGGGTGGATCATCCTGATGTGGGCCCCACCTATGAAAAACCTTAGGAAAACAAAAAAATAGCAAAGGGGGTGTTGGACGCTGTTGCTACCAGCGTCCAGACGACGCTGCAGCAAGTAGCGTCCTGCTGCTTGGATAGGCAGGGACGGTGGGCCCCACCACAAGTCCCACCGTGATGTATGTGAGTTACCTATACTATCTGCTTGTTGAGATCCACCGTAATGTTTGTGTGTGGATCCATCTGCTTGTAGTACCACTTGGAAGTAGGACCCACTATGTTGTATCAGTCAAATCCACGTCATCCAACCGCGACTAACTCTTATGTGTATATTATATACCAAGTGGTTCAACTTAGGGCTCATTGTATCTTATGAGGTTTACCTGTGCCTTCCAAACCATTGTAGAACTACTATGATAATTATTTACAAATCCAACCTACTAACAACCCGCTTGAAGGTGAAGCCCACTACATTATGTGAGTTTCACCAGCACCATCCATCCTGTGGCTCATTTACTATATATTATATTTATGCCTTTCGTCTCATAACCACTTGGTGCATGTACTTTGCGTCACCACCACTCATTAACCATAAGGCCCAGTTAGGGTATAATCATGTGGTCCTAATAGAAGAGAATCATGTCAGGCCAAAGCCACTAATGGAATATCTATCTTGCGAAGGATAAGGTGTAATTTTGAATATAATTAATGCTTATGATTATGATAGCTATGGATGATATTAGTGATGTTAATGATTATGGTTAATAAAAGTATGTGATTTAATATCTTGATTAATGTTGTTCCACTTCCTAACATACTAAATTCATTTACTTAATCATGTTGATATTGGTCATACTCATGAACCATGGAATGATGGTATGTGCAAGTATACTTCAATACATTTGTAAGATATGTCCTCTTTAGTCTAGTCACATGACCATGGATTGATATAGTTGATAGTTGCACATGATGATTATATGTCATTTTTGTCTTAAAGGTTAAGCAGGCCATAAGTTCATGGCATTATATTCATACCACATGCACTTGAACGTATGTCTTATCATAATTGCTTGAATTCATGCATAATCATGACATACATGATGATTGAAATACCACAGTCGTGCCGTATAACATGAGTTGGATCTTCACAACGAAATGTGCATATATGATGATGACTTAGGTTATCCCTGAAAATGAATGGGACACCGGAAGTGTGGAAATAATAGGGGATGATGTGCCCCTTGGGTTGAAAGTCCCTAAACCCCGATGCTAGCTAGGGATACCTCACCGTCGAGCCGAGTGGATACATGGGTCATGGATTTGACTCCCACTGACGAGGCCAGGTTAAGAAGAGGTGGGTCCAACCTACTTAAGGATTGATGTGCAAATAGGGACCAGTCTAACCCGCTAGCGAGAAAAAGAGCAAACGAGGTCCGCTACTAGTATACAAATGGAGGTTGTAATCCTATTGGTGGGTAGCGAGGTCAATTGTTGGTGTCTAGTGCATGGGTGTCGACCACGGTGTTTTCCCGAGATATACAGTTATGATATGACATGATAATATGATGATGTGATTACGGATGTACATAATACGGTTATGGCTGTGGTATAGGAGAAATGAAAATATGACTTGGTGATGCTGGTAGTGAAATGGCGGTGAAGACCCCACTAGTTGAAGAAAGAATATACCAATATGTCCTAGAGGGGGTGAATAGGACTTTTAAAAGTTTTTATGATTTATTTAAAATCCTATTACACTAATCCTAACAATAGGCACATATTAGGATTACTAAAAAAAAACTCTACTGGCTTCAAAGCCCGGTAGAGGATCCAATCACAAACTGTTTAAGAAGTAAACTATATGCAAACTAGTTTATGATGGATATGACTATGTAAGTGTGTGAGGTATGATCTCAGATTTTCAGATGTGCACATATTAAAGTAAATCACACAATCAGAAGAATAGCAATCTCAAACATAGTCATTTTTATAGTGGTTCGACGACTTGTCTACTCCACTCTAGGTAACCGTACTCAAACCTTGAGTGTACCGGATTTCACTAAGGAGGTTTCACAATGGTTCACCTCAAACCTAAGGTTTTAAATCAGGTTCACATTTAACCTTTATAACCTACACCGAGGCTAACTGTTTATGCTCTCACAAGCAAGGATCAACACAACGCACCCACTTTTAGGCACACTGGCCAAGGATCTTCCATAAGACCCTACTGGAGGTTTCTACAAGGTTCACCTCAAACCCAATGTTTCACAGTGGTTAACCTCAAACCTAAGGTTTTGCTGGTTCACCTTCAACCAGATGTTTATGCTCTTCATAGAGTAAGGGTCCACACAACGCACTCACCACGTACACTCCCGCCAGAGGCCTCCTTGAGGACTTCAAAGGGTGAGAACCACTTAAGACCCAATCCTACAAAGGAATGATCACAAGTGTCCTCTTGGACTTTAGATACTTACAAATAAGTTGATGAGTCCCGATAAGCACAATGCCGAAGATCTCCTCCTCGTTGACGAAGAGTCTTCTACTCCCTTGATCCGGAACACAAAATAATATACCAATACTCGGCTTCAGGTTGGGTCAAGGTCAAGATGGAATCCTACTCTCAAAGTGTTTTCCTATCAGGAAGATAGAGGGATTCCAATCTTCTAAGCATTCAAGGAATCCCAGCTTAATGATTTGCCATTAAGGTAGTAGCTAGAGGATTATTGAATGGAGAAGTTCACTCCCCAATCCACTCTATTGAATATTAATGGTGAGGGTGAATTGGACAATGAACTTCCTTGAGAGAAAGGGCTTTGGGTATATGATCTAAGGTTAAACACTCAAAAGCTCTCTATACTTTCTCTCCTAGCAACAATAGACAAATCCTCTATATATAGGCAAAAGGTTCCAACGGATATAAAACAGTCACATTTATGACTGAGTTAGATATTATCGAGCGGGTTCGATATCATCGAGCGTATACTCTCGATAGCATCGATGGTATGCTCGATGACTCGAACTCAAAGTCATACATTTTTAAAACCTTTTGCCAACTGGTCGATGAATCGAAACAACTGTTAGTGTTATCGAATTTCGAACTCTGATTCCATCGATGATAGGTTCGATCCATTGACACTTGAAAAATGAGAGAGACTTGACAAGAATATTTCAGGTTTTTAAGATATGATCGAGGGTCAGCCGATGCATCGGAATTTACATATCGATGCTATCGAAGGCAGTGTCGATGGGATCGATAAATTCTATAGATTTACCAATAAGCTCGTTGGACAAATTGTGTCCAGATTCGATCCAATCAACTCGGCCTCGATATCATCGACATATGAATATCGATTTCCTCGAATGGCCCCCGATCAAAGTAAAAACCAATGTAAAATATTTGCTGGAGGACATGCGCGCCCACGGTCGATATCATCGATGGACTTCTGATATTATCGATATTTGATTTTAGATCATATCGGAATGCGCATCGATATATCGAAGGAATTTGAAATTTTCTTTAAAAAATAAGGGCGCCGAAGACCTGCCTGTCGATCTTATCGAGCCACTATCGATGGACTCGAAATTTAAGTATCGATGATATCGATATATGGATCGATACATCGATAAATCAGTCCAGATATATATGTGGTTGCTAGACATTTTTGTCCTCTTTTCGATGACATCGTTTAAGCATCGAGGACATTGACAGAGCAGGTCGATCATATCGAAGGTGTTTCGATAAAATCAACAAGGCAAGAAAAACTTAGAGATTTTCCTGTTTTGAAAGAAGTTTTCTCACCTTAAAACCCTATGATTTTCTAACTTGTTTTTAAGATTTTTATTCACCTGGTGTTTTGGGACATGGGATGTGAGGCTTTAGATTTACTTGTGGTGAGCTTGCACACATCCGGTTGAGGCAGATGCTTGGATTGATCTTCCTATTAGGCTTTGTAGACAATCTAACACAACACTCACGTAACTTAACAAACCAGGGCACTTTCAGGTAGCATTGACTCAGATTATTACTATGATGCATATGCATTGCATTGGCATTGGCATCATACCTTACGTACTACACGCCTTTCACCATACATGATTTCTTCGTAGCATATTTATCTTGCTTGCATGTAGGACACACTACATACATGTGTGTACTCACTAGGCTTTTTTCCTAAGCTTCCTATTTCCCATTTTTTAGGGCAGGAGTAGCTTGGAAGACTTAGCTTTTTTAATGCATTGTATCTATTTTTCGATTTCACAATGTTGACATTGTATACCTTTTGAAAAGCATTGTACTCGTAACCATCCAGATTTAGAATGGAGAGTGTTACTTGGTATTTTGATCATGGATCTTCATGCTCAGGTATTATTATATGTATATAAAAAAATTCAGTCAAAAAATCTTCCTCGTGGTGCGTCGAACTCGGGACTTGGTGTATGGAAGTCGAGTGCCAGATTCGAGGCATTATGAAAGTTGTACGTTCTCGGATTTGGGGCGTGACACTACCTTTATGGTGCGTATTCTTTATTCTGTTGTGTCTGGCATTTCGGTGTGTCTTCCTTCATTAATCTGCTATTTCGTTATCCAATTTCGACTTCATCCGAGGCGTAATGATATTCCATTCGCTTATTTAATGACACTGTTCTGTGGTCATGCTACCTGAAGAAGCTCTTACTTCTCGTCTTCCATTCCACAATTCAAATATCAATAAGATGAATTTGAAGTTAGCACCTGGCAAGTTGATAGGGATGTTGGAGAACTTAGAGAAGAAGTTGGAGAGGAAGATGCGCTGCTAACTGACGCTGATATGGATGATATTTTTAATGAATTAGAATCTGATGACATTGAGGCTGATCCTGATTTTCAGCCTTTCGGTTTTGATGAGCGCCTTTGCTTACTGGAAGAGAAGGTGGATGGACTAAAAATTTCCCAAAATAACCAAATGAAATATATGCGTAAATACCTTAGACGCATAAATAAGGGATTATACCAGGTTGATCCATCCATTCCACCTCCCTCTTCATCTAGTTCTGATTAGTTTGTTTACTTTTGTTGGACTTGTAATACTTAACTTTACTTTGCTTGGTGACTCTGAATTTTGGACATGTTTAAGTTAGTTTGATGTTGATACTCCTTTTATTATGGTTTAATTTGCTAACTTCCACACTCTTTCTTACTCTCTTCACTTATTAGCTTCCACATTCTTTTATTTTTATCTTTTCTTCCTTTGTCATTTTGTGACAAAAAGGGGGAGAAATTGGGTGTTTGATTGCTTATACCTTATTCTGTTATATGATAATGTGGTTATTTAAATGAGATGTAGAGATGTGGATATGCATGTACTGTGTGGAAAGGATTTTTTTTTTTGAACATGTATATGTATCTCTTAATACAGGTCTCTACTGAGCTTAAGTGGAAGGGGAGTTGATTGAGGGGGAGTTTGTGGTTGGAGTTTGTGGTTGTTAGATTTTGTTTGAACTAGAGTGAATCTGTGTATTAGAATAGGTTAATCTTATGTAAGTTGGTTTTGTCACGAATTTAACAAAGGGGGAGATTGTAAGTGCTGAGTTGTAAATCTAGCACCCTGAGTAGTCAAATTTTGTTGTGTCAAAACACTTCAGTATGGTTGACTTATTTTGATAGATGGAAAGTTCACCTTCAAGTTCAAATTGATGGAAAGTTCACCTTCATTCAAAGATGTGCGTGGTGTTATCTACATCGATGTTATATGTGCTACAAGTACGCATGTTCAACTACAACAGTTGAAGATCATCAAGTCAGGTATTCAAGCTCAAGTGCATCATTACTTCAATCTTCAACTTAAAGTTCAAGCTTATGTTAAAGCTTAAGATCAAGTCTCAAATTTAAGATCAAGTATACTACTTCAAGCTCAAGTACATTTGCTCAAGTCTCAAGACATAAGTTCGAGACAAGTTCAAGAATTCAAGGTCAAGCTTCATGTGCTTCAAAGTGTCCTATCTACCAAAGCGACCGATGGTTCAAATTTCAATACTCACATTTAAGGTATACATGACCCTAGAAAGACCTTAGGATTAGGTCATTGACATTGTGTGTTTAATTTGGGTCATCGTACTTAATTTAGGCTTTACTTCAACTAGTCCTAGTCTTGGTCCGACTAGTCCAGGCACTGGCTCGACCAGTCCAGGGTCTTTCTCGACCAGTGTGGGATTTTACTCCAAAAATCGAATAAGGTTGTTTGTTCTTTGACCAGTCGAGTACCCTTCTCGAACGGTCATGGAGTCTGGCTCGACCAGTCGAGCAGGGCTTGACTTGAACTCCAGCAATATGATTTTTATGTTCTCGACCTGTTGAGCTAGCCACTCGATCAGTCGAGGGTCTGTTTTATTCGATCGCGCCAGAAAATTTGAAATTTCGTTTGGCTAGGACCAGTCGAGCCGAACCCAGGACCAATCGAGTGAACCGATTTGCAGCCTATAAATAGTGGACATTTCTCAGAATTTTTCATTCATTCCAAGCAATTCAGTCCCCGCTATTGTGAAGCTATTGTGAGCTATTTAAAATTTATTTTAATAGCTTCTTGGTTATTTAATTTCTTGATCTCTTGATTCTAATCTATTAGATTTAAAAAGGGGATTTTGATTTAACCCTTTGTGAGATCCAAGAAATTAAATCTAAGTAGCTTAAGGTTGGATTTAATTTAAAATTCATTTAGACCTAGAACCCCTTTTTCTGTGAGATTGAACTTTGAACATCCTCATCTATAAAGTAGTTCTACCGTCTACATCAAAGATCTTTCTTCAGATAAGTATATTTCATTTATTACATTGTGGTTTGTAAGATTACCAGAAAATCTTTTGTTTTGGTTTTGACTGAGATAGCCAGAAAATCTCAGTGCGTGGGGTTTTTAATTGTGATAGCCCATTGAAAAAAATAGTTGTAAAAGTTTTAAGAACCTTGGAAAACCTTCTTTCTTAGTGAAAGCCAATATCTCGTGGGTGTAGATATTAGGAGTGGAGTAGTTGTGTGGTTATTTGCGAACAGTTGGTGTACAGACATGAACCACTATAATTTTTGGAGTTGTGGTGGGTGATTGTATTTGATTATGTGTGTGAATGTTGTAATCTATTTTATCCTTTTGTGGTGAATGTTGTAATATCGAGGTTTATTTCTTTAGCCTCTGTATCGGTTTGAGTTTTTGATACTTACCGATGTTCAAGAAATCAGGTTGTCCTACCATAAGCCATTAGTTTTTGGTGTAAGGTTGTCCTTACAACAACGTTTGTATCAACATCTCAATACTTGTGCATTTGAGGTTGCTTTATATTCCTGCTATTTGCACTATATTTCCACATTTATTTTTTAATTTGGCATAGTCCTATTCACCCCCCCCCCCCCCCCCCTCTAGGACTTGGGGCTCGCTCTTTTCACCCTTTAAATGACATGATTCATAAATGGACAATCATATCCTAACCATGATGCTACACATGAATCCTACCAATATTATCTACATATGGATCCACAATCAATGATAATCCAACCACTTGAATTCACTGTAATTCATATCAATCCAACATACATGGATTTTTCACAACCAATCAACAATCCAAACCACATAAATTTCCCGTAATTCTAAACTATGTTTCTAAAATCATAAAATGTTGACTTCCTTAAGATGTGACATTCAAAATATATGAAAAGGAGAGCTAGTGATGTCCTAAAGGGGAGGTGAATAGGACTGTTAAATTATTGAAATAAATATGGAATATGTAAAGAATACAAAATTCTCAATTTCATGAGTATTGAAACCTTGATTCTAAATGATTCGTAAGACAACCTTCACCTAAAATATTAGGCAGGACAACCTTATTTCATGAATGTCTTTTGTCAAGCCCCAAACTCGGAAACCGGGCTCACAGAATTCCCGATCGCCGAATTTGGTGCCGACAGCCTCCGTAGTACCCCATTCTCGGCTCCCAGCACCCTATACCAGATTTTGATCATGGGATCCTACAAGGAGGATTTTCCAATGTACATTTATCTCGTAAAAAACATAACCACAAGTTTACCCAAATCACAATGGCAACATCATCATCACATATCTACTAATATAAACAGTTGAATATGATGCTGAAAGGGAAATACATATATCAGAAAGCGAAGATCCAGAAGATAGCCACACGCTTCAAGCTCAACGCTGCTATGACCTAACGCCACCTGAACGCATCTATTGTGTATAAGCTTATAGAAAGCTTAGAGGGTGGTTAAATGTGTGCGCAAGGTAAGTGTCACGTATACAATATCAAAGCAATGCAGAAACATGCCAGTAAGTCCATAAATACCATCAGCCTTATCCAGGTCATGCGATGCAAAAATATAATAAGTCAATATCATATATTGAGGAAGCAACGTAGATCAACTATGTAATATGGAGACATAGCAAGCCAAATATCATATACTAAGGATGTCATGCAATATCCAAATCCTGACGAGTCCACAAATACTGTTAACCTCATCTAGGCCATATAATGTAGAAACATAGCAACCCAAATGTCATATGCCTCGGATGTAATGCAATATGCTGTGCGAATGAAATGACCAAACTGGAGTGTGAAGTCAGGATGATAGTACGCAGTATCGCAGGCTATGGGGTCTATCACAAGGGACTTCTATCTAAACCAGTCTCATACCTAAATTTGGATAGCCAGACTCAATGTGGTAAACTCCTGATCTCAGGTTGGTCACACGCCCCAACCGAAATCCTGGCCACTGTGAAGGTACACACGATGTGTAACGCCCTGAAAATCGGGGGTCGAGCAAAGCTCAGCTCCCGAGTCCAACGCATCACTTATGCAATACAGATAATGATGATTATGATGGAGCATTGAAACATGAATGGGATTATACCAAAACAGCATATCATACTCCAGAGACAGTTAAACTGCAAGCGGAAGACTATGATATATGTATAAAATATATAAACTATGGTAAGTCTCTAGAGTGTGATAATGTTACCAAGTTAATTAATTACAAGTACAATTCTAAAATATACCAATTTGTGTAAGGTCATCTAATCGACATCCCTGTAACCTCGTCGATCAAGACACGGCTCACATGAAGCCGCCAGAATACAACATATACGAGCAAACATCATCGTCATCGCAAAGGTCCGGCTCCACCTCATAAGCATCGCCATCATCTGAAACTCAAACAAGTTTAGTTGGTGTGTACAACACCATCCCGTAACGTGGGAGTGAGTGATCAAGTCAGTGGAACAATAGAGCATAGGTTAACATGTTATCAAATCAATCAAGCGATAATGATAAAGCAAGCAAATCAGACATTCCTAAGTACTGTAATTAATGCAAGGATAAGATGCAATAATGATGCATGCCCTCGCCAACATACTCCCTCATGCGACACCATCTTACGTCCGCGGCATGCTTTCATCCCTCAGTTCTCCACATCTTCCAGGCACATGCAGTGCGATATGAACATGATTACTGAGTTGTTATTAGTCCTTTTCATAAAGCGGGATTGGGAAACTAAGGTACCTCCCTTATATCATTCCCAAACAATGATCCATTCTAGGGTCGTCAGTCCTAGATAATCTCATACGATGATGTGATTCTAGGTACATTTGTAAAAAAAGGGTCAAGGTACATTACACACACTCGTTACCTTTGCTCCCCATCACCTTATCAATACAGGCCTAGTTTATACTCTATTTACTACGGGAAGGCTCGTCACCTCACTGTAGATTCAGAGTATGCTCGAGGTCACTACAGGGTATGGTCGAGTACATCGCTGTCGGTACATTACACTAATCGTTACACCACTCCCCCGTCACCCATCAAAATAGTGTAGGCCGACAGCTCGAATACAGTGTCCCATACCACCATATTCAGCTCACGAGTTTAGTTGCTCACTGGTCACTATGGGGAAGCACATGGCCCCAGCATAGGCTGACAGCTCGACCACGGTGTCCCATACCACCATGCCCGGCTCATGAGTCTTAGCGGATTGAGGTACCAAGGTTAACGAGGTTACACTGGTAAGTTTGGTACCTTAGGTTCAAGCAGTAGCGTCCAAACATGGTGAACATACATTAGGACAGTCGGGTTACTTGATGAGCTCGGCTAGCTCGAGCGCACAACAAGTTGAACGACATGAAGTGCATAAGCACTTCGTGTGGCCAACCACTATCGCCAACCGAAGTACGACTCGGGTTCGTCGAACACATCTCACGTGGTGAATGAATCTCAGCCACGAATTCAATCCCGTTACCGATTGCCTGGACTATACAATAGCCCCAATCACATTCAATTACGGAACAGTTAAAGCAGTAATAGATCAAGATTTCAAATCATACAATTAAATATTCAATATTGTCCGCTTAGGGCTGCCAGGGCTGTTACACGGAATCGTTACACCACTCCCCCATCACCCTTTACGGATTTTATGGAATATAACTTAAACATGTGAAGTAGTTAGAGCAGAATTAATTAAACAAGTAATTCAAATATATTAGCAAGCGTGTTATAAAATATAATGCAAACAGGAAATCCAAACACATACATTTCATAAACCAGTAAGTGATTAAACTAACCAAGTTACATGAAGGAAATCATATACATCACTAAAGTAGTTAAGATCCTATCTCAACACCTACTCAAGGCACTACTAGATTGAGTACATAACTATACAAGCATTTTCACAAACACTTAGACTACACATTCCAACATACCTATAATATACTAGTTAGAACACAAGTCGTAGCAAATCCTTTCTCAAAGGATTACCACATGAACCATGATCATGCATTCACGACCAATAGTCATGGCAAGCATAAATCATAGTTCCATATTCATTCGACCATTTCTACAAACACTTAGACTACAACTAGTACGTACACGATGTATGTTAATATAACGGGTGTTAGGCAAATCCGTTCACCCAGAAGTTGATACACATGTATCAGCATACCTAAACAATAATTAATCATGGCAAGCACAAATCCGTATTTCATACATATACAGTATTTTCTACAAATATGAGGAATATAGTATATTCAACATAGTTAACGTATAACATAAAAATGAAACGGACAGCACTTTGTACATGTGCAATAGCATCCAGATCATGAATCTATCATTATCTAACATTGAAAGCATTAAAAACCATAACCTATACGTCTAAAGTTCGCACCTTTTGTCGGTAAACTTGAACCGAAACCAGTTTGAACCCAACGCCTTTGTTTATGGCACAACGACAACCTGAATCATGAAACAGGTCAGCTATTCCATCACCTACACTCTTGGAAACTCTAAAACAGCTTAGGGTTAGGTTTTCTTACCTACGAACGAAGTCGGAATCACCGGAAAAGCGATTAGATTGTGATGATTAATCACGTAGGATAGCAGGGTAGAGCATCAGAAAGAATCTCTCACTCATCTCACACTTTCTCTTTTCTCTCTTCTCTCTCCTAGGTTTTCTCAAATTCGTATGGTGAGAATGAGAGAGGGTTTAAGGTCCTTATATAGGCCCAAAACTCTCCAAAATAGACCCAGGGTCAAGGTATACTTAGGTTATGTCTAAAGGGTATCTGTTCCAGCTCAACGGAGCACTTCTTGAGCCCCCCCCTTGAGCCAAAGGTCAGACTTAAGCTCACTGACTATGGATTTAGGTCGAGTTAAGTTTTCATTCCAATCGGGTTTCCAGATCGCACGTGACGAACCAGTTTCAGTTCAACGGTCATAGAGTCTCGATCAGGGTTACAAGTACACAGACATGTATGGGAAATGTTTCCTGATCCGAGGGTGTATTTTGGTCAAATTTCGATGGTCTGATTGCTTATATTTGGCCCACAAACATCAAGTCTCAGATTACTTAAATTTAATTTAATTTCTAAAGAAACCCAGGCTTTCTCACACTCCTCGCTCTGGGCTCGAGCGAATAGCCATGGGACACTATCTGAATTTGATTTCTGAGATGGTTGTCAAGCCCAGCAAGGCAGTCCTAATTCTATAACCTCATATTATTTAGACTTTCAATGTGCAGTCCAGATCTGATACGGAGTTTCGTGATGCTCTCGAGAGCAGCCGGGTAATGAGATGGATCCTAGATTTTAGGGTAACCTAGCGTCACTGATTCTACAAGTTTTGGGTCTTGTAGATCTGATTTAAAGTGATTAGTACGGATTTCGTATGTGATCTAGTTTAGCACTTTGTTAACTTTGTCTAATTTCTAAAGGATTTAGTCCTATAAGATTTTTGTCTGAGGTGATACTCGGGCCTTTGGTAGTTTGTATAGAAGGTGGTTCAAAGAATTAACACTTAACTAAATCACGCCCTAATTACAACAGAAGAAGGTCCTAGGGCAGAAGAGGCTGATGTTTCTAAATAACCTATTCGTCGATGATTCCATAAGGTTATTTTGAGTTTGAGTATTGTTTTTCATCACCTAAACTCTAAGATTTGTGTCTAATGTGAAAGTACTTAGAACGACTTAAAGAACGAGGTGGTGCGAGGTGAGATTTGTGAAGGAAAAGGGTTAAAAAGTGATTTTAGACTTTGGGATTGAGTTCTGACAAGTTAATAAGGTGTTCGGATCGACCCATTGCCTAAGGACGTCTATCTCCAGGTTGGCAAAAATTCGGGGTGTTACACGTTGACTTGATTGCACACCATTAGCCCGAGTGGATAGTGAATGAGTGAAGGAATAAGTCAAATACTGAGTACGCAACTCCTGCTCAGTAAGTCCACATATTAGTATAGATCATCTCTAGGATATCACCGGGGTCTAGTACACTCCACAATGGATGCCGCCTCCCTAGATGCACAACCAGTGAGTGGAAAAGACCTCATTATCCACCTAGCCAGTAGTCTGTCAATACCTACTCGGCTCATCGATAGCGGACCCATTTACGAGCTGGTCATACTCAGCCTAGCTTACAGCCCCCTCACTCGGGTGAATAAGGCCACACCCCCTCCCAACCGACCACAACACAGTGGGAGACACTGCCTACTGGTATTCAGCACTCGGGTGCTCATGTATCCACTCGGTCTAGAAGTTAGGGTATCTTCCGGTACCAAGAGGATTCTAGGACTCTCAATCAAGGACATCCTATGTGTCCACAATGCTAGAACTAAATATTTTCGGTATCCCATCTGCCATCCACGATGAACCTGTGGAGGCCACAGCCTTAATATCGCTAGGGCGCTAAGTGATCATGTCACACAAATGAGAGATGCATGAGTCATACAGCCAATCATGCATCAATCTTGTGCGTACCATCGCTCATGTGAGATGACTCTGCCTATCAGGGAGTCCCATAAACAATATGCCTTAAGGCATATGCAATGGTCAATCACATCTCATAACAAACATGCAAATGATGTGTATGGGCATGTATCATGATGATATGCTGTCACATACTCATAATTGGTATCAATAATCGGTATCGATAATCGGCCTATATACAAGGTGGGGGCCATAGGTAAACAACCGATCTAAACCAAAATATAAAGATCGGCCCTCGGCCGTGGATATGTCAAATCCGGTAGCATGGAGCCATCCGTCTACGACGATGATGGACAATGCAACATCAATGGTGCCCAATGATTTGAGTTGGCCCACAATAATGAGAATGGGCCTAATAAAGGCCTAAAGGAAGGTTACAATGTGGACATTTAACCATCATCAATGTGGACATTTAACCAACATTGTTCCCAAGGACTGGCCCACATAGAGCCTAACATATAGTGGGTTCATGGCCTCATATAAGGGCCCAATACACATCCCATTGGGCCGTATCACATGAGCCACAAATACATCACATGGGCTGCATCACATGGGCCTAATACATATCAATGGGTCGCATTGCATGGGCCTCATCACATCAAAATGGGTCGCATCACATGGGTCTTCACATCGCAATGGGCCGCATCTCATGGGCTCAATATACATCAATGGACCACATCTCATAGGCCTCATCACATGGGCCTCATCACATCACAATTGGGCTACATCTCATGGGTCTGATATACAATACGTCGGGCCTCACTTATGGGTCACATATACATCATAATGGGCCTCACATACATCACCATGGGCAGCGTCACATGGGTCTAATATACAACATGTCGGGCCTCACTTATGGGTCACATGTATATCATATTGGGCCTCACATACATCACCATGGGCCGCATCACATGGGTTTGATATACAACACGTCAGGCCTCACTTATGGGCCATATATACATCACATCGGGCCTCATCAGATGGGCCACAAATACATCACAATGGGCCTCACTAAATGGGACTTATATACAACACATCAGGCCTCATCATATGGGCCTCATATGTATCACTATGGGCCGCATCACATATAGGCCATAATTACATCACATTGGGCCTCATTCATAGGCCACACAAATATCATATAAGGCCTAATGGGGCAGCCCACGATTTAGTAAAATAGAATGGCAACATACAAACATATATAGCAAGGTGGGCCTTACGGGTCAGCCCCTATAATCTAGAAAAATAGATGGGTGGTGTCCTTACAATACACATATCAAGGTGGGGTCCCATAAATCTAGACGATGTACATAAAATGCATCACGGAGGGGTCCACATCTGTTGGGCAGCATGGATAAAATACATCATAGTGGACCTACTGCTACTAGACCGCATGGATGAAACACATTAGGTGGACCCCATTGCCGCTAGATGGCGCAGATAGAATACATACATTATGGTGGGGTCCGCATCCAGAAAATGGACAAACGACGCGGTTGAAACACGTATAGCATGGTGGGCCCACGTCCAAGAAATGGACGGATGGTGGATATATAATACATATATTTAAGTGGGTCCCATGAACGGTGTGTATACAACACATACAATTGGGTAGGGCCCACTGCTGCTGGATGATGTGGCAGGTGGATCTCACAGATGGACAGTGAGGATAAAACACTTACATCATAGTGTTCGATGAATTGTCTGAATGAGAAATTGTTGATGATTTGTATTTATTAAGAGTATTAAGATAGGATTCTTAATTACCTTATTCATATGTATAGTTTCTTTCATGTAATTATATTTGCCGCTACGAAATTTATGGATAAAATGCAAGTGTTTGGTAACATGTTCGATGTGTTTAATGAAATGCTCAAATGAGGAATTCACTTGAATTGTTTGATAAATGTTGTAGTGATTATCACATGTGTTTATGTGCTACATTTGAGTAAGATTGGGACTACAACGTATCCTAGGCAATCGGTAACAATCCTTGTTCAGGTGGTCGAATTAGTCTCGCCACATTGGGAAAGCTTGACGAATCCGGGTCGCATGACGATTATTGACAGTGGTTAGGCCACGAGGAGTGCTTATGCGCTCCATGTCGATTAAGTTAGCGTGTGCCCATACTAATCGAACTTGCCTAATGAACCGATTGGCCTATTGTGTGTTTACCATGTATGGATACTACTGCTTGAATCTAAGGTACCTCTCTCCAATGTAAAGGCTCACTTTAACCATGGTACCATGATCCGCTAAGACTTATGAGCCGGGCATGGTGGTATTGGACACCGTGTTCGAATTGTCAGCCTATGCTGGGATGACGAGCCTCCCCGTAGTGACCAGTAAGCAACCAAGACTCGTGAACCGGGCATGGTGGTATGGGACACCGTGTTCGTGCTGTCGGCTTACACCGAGGTGACAAACCTCCCCGTAGTGACTGCAAGTATAAACTTTTGAATTTGCATATCGACTGTTTTTCATTGGGAGTGATGACCCTACAACTTGCCTATCGTATGTGTTTAACTAGGAGTGACGAACCTAGATGGATCCTTCAGTTCGGGTCAATAATATAAAGGGAGGTACCCTAGCTTCTCAAATCTGTTATATAAATAAGCCTAATTAACTACTTAGTTAACATGACCATGCATCGCACTGCATTAGTTAGGACGTTCTTTAAAGGCGTTGAAGTCGCACCGGAGGCAGTGATGTCATATGCGAATTTGGTTGTCGGAGTCGGTTTTTGAGGGAGGTTTAATGCGAGGGCATACATCATTACTTACTTCATTTTTGCATTAACAAGAGTATTTAGGAAGTGATTGTTAAGTTGCTTTATCATTACTGCTTGATTGACTTGATAACATGTTAAACTTTGCCTTATAGTACCACTGAGTTGATAACTCACTCCCACCTTGGGACGGTGTTTTAAAATACCAACCAAAATCTGGTTTAGATGCAGGTGTTGATGAAGTCTGTGCAACGGAGCAGGACTTTATGGATGAGGAGTTCTCCTACTTTCAGCTCTCAGGCGGGTCTATGTAAACCTCGTGCTGACACGCAGGGAACACTGGGATATTTGGCTTAGTTGGACACCTTACATTTCCACATTTTGTATATTTTGAAACAATACATGTATATATTCAGCCCAGTTACATACTCATACTCTGGAGGTTATGAAACACTTACACACTTAAATATATATGCTTCAGACTTCTGTTTGCTTAGTTTAATTATATCTGGAGTATGATATGTTGTTTTAGTATAATTTCACCCATTTCTAACTCATTAATATGGACGAAATCTGAGCATCATTATCCATATTGCATAAGTGATGTGTTGGATCTCGGGAGTAGAGCGTTGCTCAACCCTCGAAATTCAGGGCGTTATAATCCTTAAGGAGAATAGGTTGAAAAAAGCACGTTGCACCGTAACAATTTTACTCCCAACCTAAGGCTACATCACCTGAAGGGAGGAGTTTTTCCTCATATCATACTAGATGTCATCCATGGTTTCCCATCTCACGACGTGACAATACCACTAAGCATTGGGACAACAAAAGGAGGGTTTTCCTTCCCGGCCGACCATTCACTAATGGGACAGTTCGGCTAAAGCAAAGACCTTGTGATGTTCTTCAAATAAAAAGTATGTGGTAGCAATCAGTCAACTACATGTAGGAACAATTACTTTTGCTGAGGAGAATGCAACAGGCAAACGCTAGATCCCTATATCCATCTAAGTTCATATTCAGTTGTTCATACCCCTGGTCATATCTTATTGACCACTCGCTTTAATCACCTATTCCAATAGTCACGTCAGGTATTTATCTTTCTTTTCTTTTTGCTTTAATATTTAGAGCGCGAGGCACGACGATTGTAATATGGTCAATACATTGATAAAGATCAATCGTGTTTATGCCAATATTTACTCTATTATGCGTCAAGCTTTTACTTTGATTGATAAATATCATTTTAAAGCATTGGTGAGATTAACAAAAAAAAAAGTCCTTAAACTCGCTAATTCTATAATCACTAGTATAAGGCAAAAGAACTCATTTGCAAGGGGTTAATCCCTCTCCTTTCTCAAATCGCTTGAGTACGATGTGCACTTTTAAATCAGTCGGTGATCGAGAGAAGTCTGGATCTATCCCAGTTTTCAATATGCTCATCTCAACACAGGCTTACCGACCAACTCAGTCAATACCTTTGAGTCGAGTAGACTCTGGCATGCCCATGCAATCATATACGCATGTCTACTTCCTACTTTCAATCCAGGCTCTTAGTCACATGAGTGACATTGACAGACTAAAT
This sequence comes from Magnolia changhungtana, assembly GCA_030180095.1. NCBI lineage: Eukaryota > Viridiplantae > Streptophyta > Magnoliopsida > Magnoliales > Magnoliaceae > Magnolia > Magnolia changhungtana. The sequence goes on from JASAUF010000554.1 coordinate 5,330,105, forward strand.
TGGGGGCAACACCACTAAGGGCTTAAAATTTTATCTTGTTTTTGCATCCACATTTCAATTGACATTACTATATTCATTATACCAAATATTAGGTATGTACACTAATTAAATATATTAAAATTAATTTAGTAATTGCAGCTAAATTCCAGTAAGCCTACTTCAAAATTTTAATGCATGGTTAGTTTCTGTACAGGCTGCGGAACACGGAACCGTTTGGCTAGTGAGGAAGCACTAGTCAACTAGTTATTGTTAAAGCTGATGGGATTTTTGTCCTGTGCTCGACCGGTCGTGAGCCTCGCTAGACTGGTTAAGGGTTGGTGCACGACCAGTCGTGGCACGACTCAAAGTCCAGCGACTGTGGACTATTTTTCTCCAGGGTGCTCGACCAGTCGAAGGAGGATCTCGACCGGTCGTGGGTGGCGTTCGACCAGTAGTGGACTCAGTACGACCAATCAAGGTTACGCAAATTCGTTCTGCGATTTTGCGCGGATTTCGTATCGCAAGTCCTTTCGCAACTGGGATGCGGAAAAGAGTTTCCTAAAACTTTAAATAGGAGCTACCAAGGGCTTTCTAGGTATGACAAGAGGATTTTCTAAAGCTTTACAAGGAATTTATTAAAGTGTTTAGGGCTATCAAAAGTGAGAGAGAGAGAGAGAGAGAGAGGAAGCTTATATAAAGGAGATTATGCTCGTGGAGATTATCTATTACGCAATCGATATCTCAGCACTTCTAAGTCCTCGCAATCGGTGAGATCTCTCCATTTTCTTTGTTTCTCTTAATGTTATCCACTCCTGCGTGAGTGAAGAAGGTTGTAATGTTCTACTTCATAGTGGATTATTGATCTGGACGATGTCCCTTAATTTTTACTTCTTTGAGGGTTTTCCACGTAAAAGCTCTTGTGTGGTGTGTGGTTTATGCTTTAATTTATTTCATTGTTTTATTATCCATAATTCTGGTTTGTTTCGGGAGGCTAAATCCTAAGGTTTTGTGCAAGGCCCCCAACAAAGTGGTATCAAAGCTAAGTTCATTGAACGGGTAGGATCGGTTTTGAATTATGGAAGGTGGCTCATCAAGGATGATCAGCTTCAATGGTTCTAACTGGACCATATGGAAGGCTAAGATGGAGGACTTGCTTTATTGCAAGGACCTATATTCTCCAATTTTAGGCATATCAGCAAAATCCAAGGATATGTCTGATAATGATTGGAAGAAGATGGACCGAAAGGTGGTAGAGTTTATTAGACAATGGTTGGATGATTATGTGTTCCACCATGTGTCTACAGAGACCTCAGCCGCTAGTCTATGACTGAAATTAGAAGGGCTGTATGAGAGGAAGATAGCCGGTAATAAAAATTTTCTGATAAGGCAACTTGTGAATCTCAAGTTCAAGGATGATGGTTCTGTGGCCGAGCACATGAATGAGGTCAGCAATATAGTAAACCAACTATCCTCTATAAAGATGGTCTTAGATGATGTAAGTGTTTATGACTTCCATCCATTTTGTCATCTTATTTTAAGGCATGAGCCCTGGACCACACCACATAAAAACAAATTGATTGAACGTCCACCATTAAAAACTTGCTAGGGCTGCTGTAATATTTATTTGCCATCTAACCTGTTTACAAGGTCATGCAAATCTGGATGAGGGAAAACACAAATATCAGCGTGATCTAAAACTTCCGTGGCCGTGAAACGGTTTTGAACGGTAAGCATCCAATCCTTATCATTTCCCCTGTTGTGGTCCACCTGAGATTTGGATCTCACACATTTTTTACCACTTACCTAAAATCAACGGGCAAAATAGTTGGACGGTGTGGATGAAACAAATACATCAGCGTGGGGCCACAACGCTAGCTAGCTGACCAGTGTTGGGGTCACTGGCCAAACCGCGTTGGCCACACACAACTCTGGATGCCGAATGACCTGGCTTTGTGATTTAGAATCCAATGAATACGAAATAGAAGTTGCCGAACGGTTAGGATCGCATCCCACAGCCCTCGCTGACGGCGTGTGATCTTTTAGGAGCGGATTACGTCGAACAGCCTCACCCAACACGGTGACTGTCGGGCCCACCTTGAAGTATGAATGGCATGTCGACGCCATCCTCTATTTTACCAGCTCATTTTAGGCCATGTTATAACAAACGAAGCAGATAAAAAATCTTGAGTGAACCACACCACTGTTTCCTGTGGTATGGTCCTACTGGGATTTAGATCTGCTTCATTCTCTAAAATTAACTAACGGATGGACCGGATGGATATGTAATATATACATCAATGTGGGCCCATGGTCGGGGCCACACCGTATTGGGTGAGCCTGGACCGCATCTCTCCCGTTCCTTTTGGCTCTCCTGCGACTGAGTTGCGTGAGTTGCGACTACAAAAAGTCCCTGTTATCGGTGGGTTGGTATGGCCTACCTTGATGTTTGTCCGAAATCCTTGCCGTTCATCGTAAAAAAAAAATGTGGCAGGAAAATGCCCACTGTTGAAATCGTTCCAAGGTCCACGGTGATGTTTAATGTCATCAAAACCGTTCAGAAGGTCATTCCCGCTGGTATTAACTTAAAACACAAAATTATTACTGTTACATAGATATTATGTGGCCTTTCGATGGTGGATATTTAATCTAAAGTATTTCCTGTCGTGTGGCTCACTTCAGTTTTAAATTTCTTATATATTTTAGAATCGTGTCTTAATTTGAGCTGATGGAGGAAGTAGATTTCCGAAACATCACGGTGGCTCCACGTAGCTTCCTGCCACTGGAAGTAGTGTTTTCCTTGCATGGGACGCGGATTGGCTACTCCCCCTGACACCAGCCCCGGAGCTGGTGGTCGGTGCTCCGTGGGCCCACCATGATGTATGTGTTTCATCCATTCCATTCATTCATTTTTAAAGATCATTTTAGGGATTGATACCAAAAATGAGGTATATCCGATCTCAAGTGGACCACATTACTGATGTTTAATGAACTTGACCATTAAAAACTTTTTGGGGGGCCACAAAAGTATTGGATCAAGTTGATATTTGTTTTATCCCTTCATCGGGTTTTTATAACCTAATCAATGGATTGGATGTCAAATAAACAGTACATCAACTTAGGAGGATTTAAATGATGGATATCCACTCACTATTTTTTTTCTGTGGTGTGATCCACTGGAGACTTATGTCCCTCCCATTTTTTGTATCAAGCCCTAAAATGATCTTTAAAAATGGATGAACGGAATGAATTTTACATCATTGGGGCCCATGAGAGCACCGACCATGAGCTCGGGCCGGTGTCGGGAGGCCAATCGCGTCCCTTGCATGAGGCCGGGGGACGCGGATTTCCTGCCAAAAAGGTTTTCGCAGGAACTTCCTGCGCTGGAAACTTGGGTGGGCCCAACGTGATGTTTTTGAAAAATTCACACCGTGAATCTGTTTTCTGAGCATATTTTAGGACTTGAGACCAAAAGTGAGAAGGATCCAAGACTCAAGTGGGCTGCACTAAGGAAAAGGTGGGTAGGAAAATTCCCACTGTTGAAAATTCTCTAGGGTAGAAAGTGATGTTTAGATGCCATCCATACCGTTAATAACGTCATTCCTACTGGGATGAACTGAAAACACAAATATTAGGCTGATTCGAAACTCCTGTGGCTCCACGAATATTTCAACTGTGTATGTTCAATACTCACATGGTTCATTTTTGTCCTTTTATTCTGAAAATATCTCAGAAAATAGATGGACGGAGTGAATTTCTCACAAACATCACAATAGCCCCACCTAGGTTTCAAGCGCGGGAAGGTCCTATGAGGGGCGCGGACTGGACGCGGATTTCCTGCTAAATGCTTTCGCAATAAGTTCCTGCACTAGAAACTTAATTGGGGCCTACCGTGATGTTTGTAAGAAATCCACCCCATTCATCCTTTTTTTGAGATCATTTAAGGACTTGAGATAAAAATTGAGATGGATCCAAGGCTCAAGTGGGCCACCATAAAGGAAAATGTGTACAAGGAAATTCCTGCCGATGAAATGTTTGTGGCGTAGACAGTGATGTTTATATGTCATCTATACCGTTTATAACGTCATTCATACTGGGATGAAATGGAAACAAAAATATTATCCTGATTCAAAGCTTCTGTGGCCACACAAATATTTTAACCGTTGATGTTCAATACTTACATTTTTGGCTTACTTCTCACAAACATCACATCACGGTAAGCCCCAGCTAAGTTTCCTGCGAAAGCTTTTGCAGGGAATCCCCGTCCGGAGTGCCACGGGACCTAGACTGAGACGGACCTTTATATATATATATATATATATAGAAAAGGTTCTATACGATGGAGCTCGTGTGAACTTCGGTGAGGTTGAGCTGTGTGGGACCCACCATGATGCATGTCGAACATCAATACTGTGCATTTGATGGATTCCTTTTAAATGATGGGATATCCAAAAAATCAGCCTGTAACATCCCGAAAAATCGAGGGTTGAGTAGTAACTCAACACTCGAGTTCCAGAACATCACTTATGCAACATAGATAATGATGATTAAATGTTGTCTGTGTTAGTACAATAAACATGAGTGAGATTCAACCAAAACACTAATTCATACTCCAGATCCATGTATAAAACGTAAGCGGAAGACTGAAAGGTGTATATAGATATATATAAAACAAAACATTCTCGATCTCTAGAGTATGAACACTAACTGAGTCACCGTATATATACATGTTGGTTTTGAATCAAAATGTCAAAATAGTACAACTGTAATTATCAACCCTGTAGCCACGTAGTACTGGACAGCTTATGCGAAGCTTCCAGTGAACTACATGTAGGAGAACTCCTCCTGATCGTCGTAGAAGTCGGGCTCAGTCTCTTGTGCTCCAGTGATACCTGTATCTGATACAGGGTTTGGTGGGTGTTTTAAAACACCGTCCCGTAACGTGGGAATGAGTGGCCAACTCAGTGGAACAATAAAGCATAGGTTAACATGTTATCAATCCAGTCAAGCAGTAATGATAAAGCAATACAATCAAACAATTCTAACTACTCTTATTTAATGCAAGTATGAATAACATGATGTATGCCCTTGCCAAACCACCCTCATGCGACATCATCTTACATTCGCGAATGCGTTCATCCCTCAGTGCTCCACATCTACCAGGCACATGCAGTGCGATGATGAGCATGATTACCGAGTAATTATTAGTCCATTTCAAATAGCAGTATTGGAAAACTAAGGTACCTCCCTTGCATCATTCCCAAACATGATCCATTTTAGGGTCGTCACTCCTAGATAATCTCATACGATATTATGGTTTGAGAGGCATCGCGAAGGCATTACAAAGGGCTCGTCACCCGTCAGCACGGATACAGATCTCACCGTATGCAGCTCAATTGCTGGTCGTCAGCTCGAATACAGGTCTCACCGTACTTGGCTCAATCGCTGGCCGTCAACTCGAATACAGGTCTCACCGTACTTGGCCCAACTCATGCTCTAGTTACTGCGAAGGGCTCGTCGCCAATCACAGACTTTAGAGTATACTCGAAGACACTATGGAGGACTTGTCGCCTGTCAGCACGAATATAGGTCTCACCATACTCGACTCTCGCAGTAAGTGTCGACAGCTCTAATACAGTGTCTCATACCACCGTATTCAGCTCACAAGTCTGTTACTCAATGGTCACTACGGGGAGGCACATGGCCCCAGCGTAGGCCGACAGCTCGATCACAGTGTCCCATACCACCATGTCCAGCTCATGAGTCTTAGCGGATCGAGGTACCATGGTTAAAGGGATTTCACTGGTAAGTTTGGTACCCTAGGTTCAATCAGTAGCGTCCAAACATGGTGAACATACATAAGACATATCGGGTTACTTGACGAGCCTGACTAGCTCGAGCGCACCACCAACTGAACGACATGAAGTGCATAAGCACTTCGTGTGGCTTAACCACTGTCGCCAACCGAAGTATGACTCGGGTTCGTCAAACACATCTTACGTGGCGAAACGAGTCTCAACCACGAACTCAAGTCTGGTACCGATTGTCTGGACTATGATCATAGTCCCAAACACAATCAATCCTTATTCCGAGCATGTGGAGTAAAGCATAATAAACAAAGTAATTTAAGCATATTAACAAGTATATCATAAAGCATGTTATAAAGCATATTATAAAGCACTATATAAATAGGAATACAAACAAATAGATTTCATAGGTAAGCGGTTAAAGTAGACAACCACATGGAGGAAATCATACACGTCTCTAAGGTAGTTGAGAATCCCATCTCAACACCTACCTAAGGCATCATCATCCAAACACTTACTCTCACAAGCATTTTCACAAACACTTAGAATACACTATTTCAACATACATAGTATATATTAGCAAAATATGTATTAGGGCGAATCCTTTCGCCAAGCAAGTATTTTACACATATACAATATATTCATACAGCAATTAATCATGGCAAACACATCTCCAAAATTTATACGTATACGGTACTTTTTAGAATACACTATTTCTACATACATAGTGTATATTAGCAAATCATGTATTATGGCGAGTCCTTTCGCCAACTAAGTATTTTATCCATGTATATTATATTCATACAACAAATAATCATGGCAAACACATTTCCAAAATTTATACGTATACGGTATTTTCTACGAATACTAGAATATGTAAAATTCCATATTCTACGTCTTTAATCGAAACGGAAAACAGAAAGCACTTTGTACATGTGCAATTGCATGCAGATCATGAATCTATCATTATCTGACATTGAAAGCGTTGAAAACCGTAACCTATACACCTGAAGTCCTCACCTTGTGTCGTAGAATCGTAATGGAGACGATAGGTTTGCTAAGCTTCCGTATTCGGCAGTTTGGTAACCTATAGAATGAAATAGGTTAGCTATTTCATAACCTACAACATACACAACCCCAAATCAGTTTAGGGTTAGGGTTTCTTACCTAGAAACGGAGCCGGAATCGCCGGAAAAACGATTAGAACGAGGTGTATAGCATCAGGGAAACATGGCAGGGAGATGCGGCCACTTCTCTCTCACTTTCTCTCTCTTTTCTCTCTTCTCTCTCTGTGGTTTCTCTCAAATTCGTATGGCTGTGAGAGAGAGGGTTCTAAGGTCCTTATATAGCCTAAAAACTCTCTGAAATAGACTTGTGGACAAGGTATACTTACGTTATAACCAAAGCGACTCTGTTTCAGCTCAACGGAGGACTTCTGGCAGCCCTCATTGAGCCAAGGTCGGACTTAAGCTCATTAACATTGGATCTACGCTTAGTTAAGTTTTCATTTCAGTCGGGATTCCAGATCACGCATGGCGGACCAGTTTCAGTTGAACGGTCAGTGGATCTCGATCGGAGATTCCGAGTACATGGATATGTGTATAAAATTTCTCTTGATCCGAGGGTGTAATTTGGTATGATTCTGACGGTCTGGTTGCCTAAAACTGATCTGCAAGCGAGAGGTGCCAGATTACTATTTGAGATATTTATTTTTAAAGAAAACTAAGTGTTTTCACTCTCCTCGCTCCGGACTCAAGCGAACAGCCGTGGGACACTGTCTGGATTTGATTTCTGAGATGGTTGTCAAGCCCAGCAAGGCGGTCCTAATTCTTTAACTTCGTGTTATTCGGACTTCCGACGTGCGGTCCAGATCTGATACGGAGTTTCGGTATGCTCCCGAGAGCAGCCGAGTAATAAGATTGATCCTAGATTTTAGGGTAACCTAGCGTCAATGATTCTACAAGTTTTGGATCTTGCAGATCGTATTTAAAGTGATTGGTGCTAATTTCACAGGCACTCTAGTTTAACACTAACTAATTCTCGCCTAATTTTTAAAGGATTTAGTCCTGGGTGATTTCGGTCTGAGGTGGTACTTAGTCCTTTGTAGCAATGTTTAGTTTAAGTATTGTTCTTCATCACCTAAACTTTAAGATAGTGTCTAATGGAAAAATACTTAGAAAGATTTAAAGAACGAGGTAGTGAAAGGTGAGATTTGTGAAGAAAATGGTTTGAAAAGGGATTTGAGGCTTTAATTGAGTGTTTGAGAAGTTAAACTGGTGTTAGGATTGACCCATCGCCTGAGGACGTTTAATTCCAGGTTGGAAAAAATCAGGGCTGTTACACAGCCATATGTGGATCTCTGGTGGGCCATACCATCTAAAATCATGTGAAGACATGCCTAAAACATATAAAAGCACTTGGTGGGGCCCACCTGAAATTTGGATGCATCTGAAACTTGGTTTGACCCCTCATCCAAGTGGGACACACATAATGGATGGGTTGGATTTTTGAACATCTCAATGGGCCCAACAAATGATTATGAATGTTTTAATGGAGGGTAATCCCTCTCAACTTTTGTATGTGGTGTGGCCCACAAAAGTAACGGATTGACTTGATTTTTAAGCCCTAGGCGCACCATGGAATTGTGCATCTGACTGACAAGGTTGATGTTCGACACGCGTCACGGTGGGGCCCACACAACTCGATCTCATGGGAAGTTCACATGATCTCAACCGCATATATAGAAATATAGAAATTGTTCTACGTGGTCGAGCTATGTGGGGCCCACCGTGATATATATGAAATTGTTCTATGCGGTCGAGCTGTGTGGGCCCCACCATGACATATATGAAATTGTTCTACTAGGTCAAGCTATGTGGGCCCCACTGTGATATGTGTAGAACATCTACCTCATTAGTCCGATGCACCATTTAATGGTGGGTCAAGAGCTTAAAAATCAAGTCAAACCATGACTTGGGTGAGCCACACCATATACAACAGTTGAGAAGGGTTATCCGCCCTTAAAACATTTATAATCAGTTATTGGACTCATCCAGATATAGTTCACAAATCCAGCCGATTCATTGTGTCTCACTTGGACGAGAAGTCAGACCAAGTTTCAGCTATTTTCAAAAATCATGTGGGCCGCACAAATGGCTTTTATACTTTTTAGGCATGCCTAGACGTAATTTTACATGATACCCAAATTTCATGTACTACTGATGTTTTTTGGCTCATCTAATGCACACTCAATTTCTAACACACATCACGATGAGGCTCACACAACTTTCCCACGAGGTCTACCTCGTAGTACCATTTCCTATATATATAAAATTTAAACTGACAATGACCCACCATTGAAACTTTTGGCCCACGGTGATGTTTATTTTACATTCAATCTGTCATATACGTGGATGAAGTATAAAAAAATAAATAAATCAGGCCGATCTAAAATTTCCGTGGCCCAGGAAGTTTTCAGCGGCAGACCTTTAATTCCCAGTTTTTTCGTACGGTGTGGTTCTCTTGAGTACTATATCTGCCTCATTTTTGGACTCGTAATCTAAAATTACTTTTCAAAATGAATGAACGGTGTGGATAAAACACATGCATCATGGTGGGCCTACATAGCCCCGACCGTCCGTCTCTGTCCTGGTGGTAGTTGTACCAATCCCGCCCTACATGAAGTGTCGCAGGCAATCCGTGTCACAGTGGCGTTGCCTACTGAGACCCATGTGCTAAGTGGTCCAATGATCAGAACCATCCATGTTAGGAGACCTCTTCTATAAAATCCGACCTAAGAAACTTAGGGCGATCGTATGATTCTAGCCATCTCTATCTGTATAGGAATTTATATCAATGAAAAGAATATTTTGAGTGGCTGGCATTCAACTGTAAAATCCAAAGGTTACGATCATCGCATATGCGTGATTATGGAAGAATAGCTTATGATCATATCAAAGAGAATACTGACCGTCCAAATCATCAGACCCTCTCAGCACGTGCGTCGCGGTGGATGGCGACAGACGAAAACTTCTGAGTCGCGACAGAGGCAAAACGAACTCCTAACGGCGGAGTCTTCCTTCCCTCTCCGTTCTTCGCTGTATGTTTTGCGTCCTGACTCTCCGGCACAGTTGCCTATTAGGTAAAAAAATCAAGTAATCCGCGGACCACTCAAGTAAAATAGTAGTCTTTCATCCAGAAACGCGGATCAGCATACAACCTACTCCACAACGTGGGCCTCACCAAAGGTTAGGCCATGGCAGTCCGTTTCTTCAACAAAGATGCCATCAACAATTTTAAAATGGACGAAAACGTAAACCATCGATCATCACTTTCTCTGTTGAAAGATCGAATGGTCAGGTTTCATTTCTAGGAATAAGACTTTTTTAATACCCTACTATTGATGGATTCGACCTCTTGAACCCGTCCAGATCATCCCTACGCATGGTTCAACCATCGAACTATGAACTAACTTCAGTGGTCCGCGGACTACGAGACGGATCTCTTTCTGATTCCTTATATTCCCTTTCCCTTTTTGCCCTTTTTCCTATTATATCCCCTCAGCGTCCCAAACGCTCCCCCACCATAGCTTGAAGTATAAGAACAATCTCCTCACTCTCTCTGAAAACCCTTGCAAGATATCTCAGACTAGCACTACTACTACTAATCTTCTAGAATCTTCTAGAAAGGGCAATCTATGACATTTCTGCCCCTTCATTGTTAGCATATTTTCTTATTTTAGAACAATGGAGAAAAAGCAAGGCTTCTTCTCATCACTGAAAGAAGAGGTCGTACGTGGCCTCTCCCCTTCAAGATCGAGGACCAAGAGCCCCATGTCGGGGCTTTTGAGTCGGAGGAAGCATCATTGCCACGTGGCGCAACCTGAGGCGTTGATTCCAAGATCAGGGAGTTTGAGGCCGGTCATGGAAGGGCCTGATCCGGATGGGTACGGTGGTGATGGAGGGGATGGGAAGAAGGATGGTTGGGGCCATTGGATGAAGGGCCAACTGTCGAGGGCCCCATCGGTGTCTTCATCAGCGTCGACAGGTTACAAGAGGTCGGATCTGCGGCTGCTGCTTGGAGTTATGGGTGCGCCGCTCGCACCAGTCCACGTTAGCTCTGCAGAGCCTTTGCCGCACCTCAGCATCAAGGATACGCCCATTGTGAGTTTTTCTTGTTGTTTTCTTCATTTTGGAATTTTTTAAGGGTTGGAAATAAATGTTTTAGATTATTTTATTGGATGGTTTTGATTTATAGAAGAATGTGTGAATTGGTTTTTCAATTTTGGATGTATTCTTATTTTATTCATGGGAATTTTATTTATCAATTTCTTTTATGGAGAGATGGAATTATGGTTAGAAAAAAGAAAAAAGAAAAAGACATGCATGAGTTATTTGTTTGGGGGGATTTTTTTTTTTTTTTTTTTGGCATTTTTAGTTTAGATTGAGAGAGAATTTTAAAATTTTAACATGGGTTTATTTCCCCCTTTTTTTTAGAAGTTATTTATTTTATTTTATTCGGTGATAGTTGGTTGTTTGATCTTTGGGCATTTTGGTTATTGGAGAAATATAGGAATGGTGTTTTTTTTTTTTTTTTATGTGTAAATTACATGATTTTGGTTCCTTTGAGTTTCTGGTAATTTTCAGTCTCTAGCTAGAAAATGCATAAATCAGTGTTTGTATCGTTTGGTCATATTACAGTGTGCTTGAATCATTGCCAATAGATATACAATCTTATGGAAATATGCCTGTTCTTGATTGCTATTGTTTGAATTTCTACCCAAATTTTGAAATGGGTGGTTGTGATTTGCCAATATTTAGCAAAAAAGCTGTAAATTTTGCTCTTGTTTTATAGATGAGACTTCTTCTGCAGGCTTCTAGATTGGTCTTGATGGCAATAGAGAAAGGAACAATGGGTTTTGTAGAGAATGATTTATCAGATGGAGAGTGTCATTTCCTCTTGTTTGAGATTGTGGAACTAGTTAGGTTTTGCTTCAAGGACCTTCTGTTGAGTTGAGTTTGTGTTTATGATTGAGCGGTGATGGGTGTTGCTGCAGGAAACTTCGTCTGCTCAGTACATACTGCAGCAATTCACGGCCGCCTCGGGCGGGCAAAGGCTGCAGAGCTCTATACGTAATGCATATGCAATGGGAAAGGTGAAGATGGTAGCTTCTGAGTTTGAGACGGCTAATAAGGTTACGAAGCATCGGAGCACATCCAGAGCTGCTGAATCAGGCGGGTTTGTCTTGTGGCAGATGATGCCGGACATGTGGTATGTGGAGCTCGCAGTTGGTGGTATGAAAGTTCATGCTGGTTGCAATGGCAAGCTTGTCTGGAGGCACACACCCTGGCTCGGCGTCCATGCTGCCAAAGGGCCCGTGAGACCCTTGCGACGTGCGCTGCAGGTGAAATTGTCTCTCTGCCATTGTCACCATTGCATTGCAATTAAATCTGTTTGTTGCTTGCTTTCTTACTCTGGTTATTGACTCTGTACCTGCAGGGTCTTGATCCGAGAACCATGGCCAGCATGTTCACGGATGCTAGATGCATAGGTGAGAAGAAGGTCAGTGGTGAGGATTGCTTCATACTCAAGCTCTGCACTGACCCGCATACACTGAAGGCACGGAGTGAAGGCCCAGCAGAGATCATAAGGCATGTTCTGTTCGGCTATTTCAACCAAAAGACAGGGCTTCTTGTCCAGATGGAAGACTCCCACCTGACTCGCATCCAGACGAACAGCGGTGACACAGTCTACTGGGAGACCACTATCAATTCCTTCCTCAACGATTACCGGCCTGTTGACGGTATCATGATCGCCCATTCAGGCCATTCCATCGTCACCCTTTTCAAGTTTGGGGAGATGGCCATGAGCCACACCAAGACAAGGATGGAAGAGGTGTGGACGATTGAGGAGGTTGCCTTCAACATCCCTGGTCTGTCGATGGACTGTTTCATCCCCCCTGCCGATATTAGATGTGGGTCCATCAGTGAGACCTGTGAGCTCCCTCATGGAGAGAGGGGGAAGATGGCTGCCGGAACTCATCGTTCCAAGGTAGCTGCTTTGGAGAAACCCAACAACAACCAGGATAACTTCAAATGGAAGGTTGAAGTCTAATGGGTAGGTTCATATCGAATTGTTTATACGGATAATCTCCAAATCAACTGACAATTAGGCTGTAGTTAGAATCGCATTTTGAAGAATTCTGCGATTTGGCATGCGTCATTGGCCGTAAATAGTGAATACCATAATCATTCTTAGGGACTCCAATCCAATGTCAGTGTCCATATAGTTTTAGATCTGGGCATGGATCAGATGGGCGTTTGTTTTTCAATCATGGCACAGAGCTTTGATTTCTCGAACAGCAGTCGCTGTTCGTACTCCATTTCTACTGATTCTCTTGTCAAAGCATGTAAGGTGGCGACAGGAACCCATTCCACCCGGTGATATACTGCATCGACTATCTGATGGTTTCCATGTTTTTCCGGTTCTTTTACTGTATGTGTCGATTGGTGATGTGAAATGCTACTGTCGGTGTGGAAGTAAAGGGGTGAGAGAATGAGATAGAAACCCATTTTTTCCCTACAACCTACGGTAACCAGTTGTCTGATCTGCGTCTAGTTATGTATTGTGCCAGTGGTTGGTGATAGATGTAAACAAGCTCATTTTCTATCAGATATTGAATGCTTATAATATTATATGGAAATTTTTTTTTTTTTCTTTGCTTTGGGATCGTGTGAATTGTTCATCTCAATGAAATCCTTTCTACCTATGTTGTTGCATGACAGTATCCACCCATCCAGATTTTGTTACTGAAAAATTCAATACCAGTGTGAGGCTGGGTCCATATTCAGTTTGGTGAATGTTGTGGGGTCCCATTCAGTCAGATCTTTTTTTTTTTTTTTTTGGGTTATTGGGAAAGAGGTGGTACAGCTGCTCAAGAGTAAAACCATCTGAATTGGAACATGTTGGAGATCCAGGCAGGTCATTAAATGGGCCCCAATCTGTTGTTCCATGCGATGCAGTAATCAGGTGGGCCAATACACAGTCTGAATGCCTGACTGTTCTAACTGGGCCATGGCACATACATGCTAACACCAGAGAGATGAAGGATCAAGGTCCCACACGTGCCTCATTGGCATATGTGGTGGGTAGAATCGTTGGAACTTGTGGTGGAAGTATATGTGAGGCATCATTACAGCATTGCCACGAGGTAAAAGAAGGGTCATGTGGGTTCTCATCTTGTATTATTTTTTTTTCTTGGGTCAGAGAAGTGAATGTGAATCTGATAATTTTACCTGCTTTTTGCAGACATTGTCCCACGACTCGGGGTTTTCCTTTCGAGGTGGTCTATATAGTCTAGTTGCCGGTTGGACCACTAGTTAATTGTTCACGCAGCTCATAACTTTCAACTTTTTAACTGCATGCTCTATCAACTTGTCCAGAAAGTTCACCTTATATGAAAATCAACCATATAGGTAGTGGACCACACTTGTATGTAGCTATTTATCAATGAGTAGACTATTTTCTATGATGTGACCCCCCTGATAAGTAGATAGGGCTAATTTTAATACTAGGTGGTCTTTTTCTGGGGCCACCCAATTGGAAGGGTTGGATGTCACATGTAGTTAACTGGTTGGAAGTTAATCTTGTGGGTGGACCAAACTTTGACGTCCAACAGGTTGGACACGAGACATCTTATCTTTATTATATAAAATAAATCTCACAAAGAAGCTTCCCATCATTATGTTTCCATGAGATAAATCCCATTGATGACCATTATTAGCTCTTTTATATTTTTAATGGTGTATTTTATTTAATGGTATATGGAAGGACACTCATAAATAAGAAACACATCAAACCCAATTGCATCAGGCGCAATTGCCATTTTGAGGAATAATGTACAAGTGGGGTCCATTGTTTGATTCATATCATTGGTCTATTGGGCCCCGTTGTAAATGTAAGTCAATCCTTCCCATCAGGGGAAATGTGGACCCCTCCATGCATTCTTCTTCTTGATTGTCAGGTCTGTCCTACTAGTGAGATGTTTGGGCCATTTTCATCTCACTGACCTCCTACTGTAGACTGAACACAAGTACATCAATCACTGTACAATTCTTCATTTTGATGTATTTTTGGTACTCCGGTAGAGTGTGATAGACGACCAGGCAGTTAGGAATTACTGAAGAATTGCAGTCAAGAGGTTGGGATGGTTCAACCAAACTGATTTCTGTCTAAAAAGTTAGAGACAATGGTTTAATCTGCGTCATTATCTGTCAAATGCATCATTCTAAGTACGTGTATCAGGCATCGTAAAACAGCAATAGTATAACTCCTAGAGGCGAGTAATACCTGTTTCAGGGAGTGGAGAGAACAACTCACGTCCATAACTCCCCTTCTTCATTGTCATTTGCAGAGGTACTGTATGGACATAGATGTGGGTTAGTAGAGAGAATCTATATACAGGGAATTGGATTCTTCATCTGGGTCCCTGCTCTTGATCCGGTGGTAGACTCTTAGGAGCTTCAACACCGGGTAAGGGTCCTAAGTACCCAATAGGTGGTGAAATCCCACTAAGGCGTGAGTGTGTGGTGGAGTGTGCGCGTGTGTTATTAAAAAAAAAATAAATAAACAAAATAATAATTTGGATTCTTCATCTTTGGGCAATTAGTTATTTATGCATAGGTACTGTTTGGGACCTTACGACATTTAAAGGTGGTGATGATCTGGCCATCTGATTGATTGTCTTTCCATTGGCATTTGGAAGCCAATTAAATATTGTGATTTTTGTACCACCCTTATTAAGTAACACAACCACCTCCAGCTTTTGTTAATTTATGGGAAGGAAATATCTACTTTCCCCTAAAACAATTCCCATTAGATTCCATGTTTTCAGAAGAAGATTTGCTAGATTTGCTCCTGTTTTCTTGGTCTATTCTAATTTATTCCATAGATCTGCAGCTTGTTAAGGGATTCACCTATCACTCATTCATTAATCTCTACACGTGGGTGAATTTTGACCGTCTAATTGGTGGCCTTAGTTTGGATGACTTACGTTACAAAATCCACGTTGATTAATGGGAAGGTCTTACATGCAACCAGCGCATGAAAATATGTGCGACTAGCTGAGAATGGGCCCACCGTTGTGTATGTATGTCATTCCATTCATCCATCTGGAATGTTGTGGGGTGGATAATTAATGCAACCAATCACGGGAGAAATGCGTTAAAACTAAGTCGATTAGAATGATTAGAATACAGGTTGAACTTCTTGAGATACAGAGGATGAGCCTTGGGCCTACCCTTAGTAGTTGAGCTGCTTAAAGGCATAGCTTAGTTATGGGAATCATCTCGAGAGTTGACCCGATCAACCCTGACAAGAGGGGAACGGAAAGCTCGGAAAGAATTTCATCTTGAACTTCTACCCAAAGATTACGCCGACCGAGGCAGGCTTGGTGATACTTTTAGAAGAGGATTCCCATCCAAATAATGACCCTTCAACAAATCCAGTGGATTCCATCAGGATATGCAAGTGTTGAAGCCGCCTGAACATCCTATAAGTATACACCCATTACAATGGGAGGAAAATAAGCACGGAAAACCCTAACTCAAGTCTCACTTATACTATCAGTTCGCCCTCCTGACTTAGGCATTAGAGGGTCCTTGGACACAATCATCACCCCTGTTGTCCTTTACATATTGTTGATGCACGTATACATGCGTTTGCAGGCGACTACACCTAACCATCCATATTCGAATAATAATAGATTGGTGCCTTTTGTGGGAACGACAGTAAAGCCATTAAGTTCTTATCAACATCAACATGGATCGCGATTATTCTCACTTCCCCTTAATTGCTAAAAAGAAGGGAAGGGCATCGGCCGTGGCTGAGTGTAGCATCTCAAAAAAATTCGTACAAAGGCCCGAGTACCACCTCAGGCAGAAATCCCTAAGGACCGTACCCTGTAGAAATTAGACAAAAATTTAAATAAGTGTTAAACTAAATAATTGATGGTTTTGGCTTGAACCACTATCTATACAAATGGCAAAACCCAAAACCGTCAAAATCACTAACTCAACACTACTTAAAAACTTAGGGGAAATCCCAAAAGCCTGTTGCCCTCAGGAGCATATTGAAACAACGTATCGAACCTGGACTGTGCGTCGAAGATCCGATGACCGCAAAACTATAGGGTTATGACCGTCTTATTGGGCTTGACAACCATCGTGGGAATCGAGCCTAGATAGTACCCAGAAAAGCACAACTTGAGCCTTGAGTAAAGTGTGTGAGAAATGTGAATACCTTTGAAAAATGCATTAAAACTTAAGTGAATTGGGCCATTGGCTTGCGGGCGAAATTGAAGATTTCAGACCATCAGTTTCTGACCAAACTTCACCCATTGATCAAGAAAAATTTCCTGCACATATCTGTATACTTGTGGCCCTGATCAAGTGACAACGACCATTGATCTGATATAGGTCCTTCACGGTCGATTGGCCTATCTAATCACGTTGAAACCACATCCTGACATAGATCCATCGTCAGGGAACTTACCCTACTCTGTAAGTGAGTAGTGGACCTCCTGATGAACCCCATTCATCAGAAATAATCGCCCTTTGGATGTAAATCAAGTATACCATGGCCCTAGGGCCATTTACACCAGTTCTGGGCCTATATAAAGCCCTTAAACCACCCCATTCTCATTCCATACGAATTTCTCAAACCTTAGGAAAGAGAAGAGAGAAAAGAAGGGTGAGGAAAGGAGAGAGAAATAGGGAGATCGTTGCTAGGATTCTCTCCCACGACTCCACGTGCTGTTTCACCTCCCCACCATCGCTATACGAACCATTTTAACTATGATTTGGGTAAGAAATCCTAACCCTAATCTTGATTTAGAAATCTAGATAGCGTAATCGATGAACTAGCAAACCTATTTCGTTGTTTAGGTGCCCGACGTTCTGTTTTTGGGAACGTAAAATTCGAACCGCGTCCGAATCGAGTATTCCGACGAAAGGTGTGGACTATAAACATTTAAGTTATGGTTTTCAAGGCTTTCAATGCCAGCAATGATTTATGTCTGACTTGATTGCTGCCATATGATCTTAATTACTACATTTTTGATAAATTATACATGTGTGAACTATGTTGAATATATGATGCATTCCATGTGTTTGTTGAAATGTTTGAATGAATATGAGATTGTGATTTGTGCTTGTCATGATTTCTAATTTAAGATCCATGTTTGTTATATACTTTATAACCGATGTTGTGTAATGAATTTCTATAGTTCATGTCGTAACTAATCTAGTCTATGAATTTAGTAATGTGTAGTTTAAGTGTTTGATAAAATGTCTAAATGGGATATTGTCGATGAATTGTATTTAATAAGAGTATTGAGATATGATTCTCAATTACCTTATCTATATGTATAGTTTCTTTCGTGTAATCTTAATTTCAACTACGCAAATTTATGGATGAAATGCAACATTTGGTAACAAGTTCAATGTGTTCAATGAAATGCTCAAATGAGAGTTGTATTTGGAATGTTGTTAAATGCTGATATGCTTACCACATGTATATATTTATTATATCTGAGTAAGATTGGGACTACAACGTAGTTTAGGCAATCGGTAAAATTCCCGTCTGGGTGGCCGAATTAGTCTTGTCACATTTAATACGTTCGGTGAATCTGGGTCGTACGATGATTGTCGACAGTGCTTAGGCCATATAGAGTGCTTATGCTCTCCATGTTGATTAATTCAACGTGCGCTCGTACCAATCGAACTTGTCTAATAAACCGATTGGCATATTGTGTGTTTACCATGTATGGACACTACTGCTTTAATCTAAGGTACCACTTACCAATGTAAGACCCATTTCAACCATGGTACCACGATCCACTAAGACTCATGAGCCGGGCATGGTGGTATGGGATACCGTGGTCGAGCTGTCGGCCTACGCTGGGGTGACGAGCCTCCCCGTAGTGACCAATGAGTAACCCAAAACTTATGAGCCGAATAAAGTGGTATGAGACACTGTATTCGAGTTGTCGGCCTACGCTGAGGTGACGAGCCTCCCCGTAGTGACCTCGAGTATATACTCTTGAATTTGCCTATCCATTGCTTTCATTAGGGGTGATGCCCTACAACTTGCCTATCGTATGTGACTAACTAGGATTGACGACCCTAGATGGATCCTCGTTTGGGTTAATGATGTAAAGGGAGGTACCTTAGCTTCCCAAATCTGCTATATGAATAAGCCTAATTAAGTACTTGGCTAACACGACCATGCACCGCATTGCATGTGCTTTGGCATGGAAGTGCATGTTTAGGGAGTTTGTCATGCGCGAATAGTTGACGAAGTCACTTGTGAGGGAGCTTTGTGCGAGGGCATGCATCATTACAGCATACCATCCCTGCATTAACAAGACTACTTAGGATATGATTGTTGTACTGCTTTATCATTATTGCTTGACTGAATTGATAGCATGTTAACCTTTGCCTTATAGTACCACTGAGTTGATCACTCACTCCCACTTTGGGACGATGTTTTAAAACACTAACTAGACTCTGTTGTAGATGCAGGTGATAGAGAAGGATATCCTGAGGAGTTGGACTTCATAGACGAGGAGGAAGAATTCTCCTACATTCAATTATCAGGCAGGTCTTCGTAGACCTTGTACTGATTCGACGGGATCACAGGGTTATATGGATTAGTCGAACATTTACGTTTTGGACATTTTGTATATTTTGAAACAAAACATGTATATATTCAGCTCGGTAATATACTCATACTCTTGAGGTTGTGAAACACGTATATACTTTATATATCTATCTCAGTCTTCCGCTTGCTTAATTACATTAACTCTGAAGTATGATATGCTGATTTAGTATAATCCCTCTCATGTTTAATGCACTAATATGGACAACATTTAAACATCATTATCTATGTTGCATAAGTGATGCGTTGGATCTCGGGAGCTGAGCTTTGCTCGACCCCCGAAATCCGGGGTGTTACACTGAGCCTGTGCGTGGGGAGTAGCCTGAGGACCCACAGGCTTTGCAGTCAGCCCCCTGGTCTCCGCCACTACCACCAATAATAGCGCAAAGATCCCAAAATCAGGAAAGCTGACTTATCTCCCTTGAAAACTAGGTAGGAGTATTGACCGACAACATTAACCACATCATGAGACTGCTAGAAAGGTAGCACGCGTTCCCAATTGATCAACACGAAGAGTTAGAAACAAAGAATGAATAATCCCGTCCAGTACCTATGCATGCTGATGTAACGTCTTGGAAAATTCCGTACAAAGACCCGAGTACCACCTCAGGCAGAAATCACTTAAGATAAAATCCTTTAGGAATTAGACAAAGTTAACTAAGTGCTAATCTAGATTAGCTGTGAAATCCGCTTGAAGTACTTTAAATACGATCTACAAGACCCAAAACCTGTAAAATCATTGACGCTAGGTTACCCTAAAATCTAGGATCAATCTCATTACCCAGTTGCTCTCGGGAGCACATTGAAACTCCTATCGGATTTAGACAGCACGTCGAAAGTCCGATTACTACAAAGTTATATATTTAGGACTGCCTTGCTGGGCTTGACAATCATCTCGGAAATCAAACCCAGATTGTGTCCCGGGGCTATTCGCTTGAGCCCAGAGTGAAGTGTGTGAGAAAATGTGGATTTCTTTAGAAATTAAATCTAATTTAAGTAATCTGAGACCTGTCACTTGCGGGCCTGATATAAGCAATCAGATCGTTGGAATCTGACCCAAATACACCCTCAGATTAGGGAAAATTTCATACATATGTCCATGTACTTGTAACCCTGATTGAGTTCCGGTGACCGTTGAACTGAAACTGGTCCGCCACGTGTGATCTGGAAATCCGACTGGAACGAAAACTTAACTCGACCTAGATCCATGGTCAGGGAGCTTAAGTCTGACTTTTGGCTCAAGGGGGGCTCTAGAAATGCTCCGTTGAGCTGAAACAGGTGCCCTTTGGCTATAACTTAAGTATACCTTAGCCCTAGGGTCATTTTCATCAGTTTTAGGCCTATATAAGGACCTTAAACCCTCTCTCATTCACTCCATACGAATTTGAGAAAACCCTAGGAGAGAGAAGTGAGTAAAGTGTGAGTGAAGTTGGAATCATTCCTGGGAATCGATCCCTGCTATTCTCTGTGCCTATTCATCACTACTATATCTCTTTTCTGGCAATTCTGATTCCGTTTTCGGGTAAGAAATTCTAAACCCTAATCAGTTCTAGAGAGTCGACTAGTGTAAGTGATGAAATAGCTAACCTATTTCATGCCATAGGTTTCTGTTCTGCCGTTGATAAAGACTTGGTGATTAAACTGAGTCCGTTACTCGTTTCTACGGCGTAAGGTGCAGATTATAGACGCATAGGTTATGGTTTTCAAAGCTTTCAATGTCAGATAATGATAGATTCATGATCTGGGTGTTATTTCACATGTAAAATGTGATGTCCGTTTTACGATTCAGTTACATATGCAAATTATGGCATTTAGTGTATTCTGTATATTTGTAGAAAATACCGTATACATATAAAATATGAAAGTATGTTTGCCATGATTAATTAATGTGTACATATGCTTGGTATACGTGCAATAACTACTCAGCGAAAGGATTCGCCTTAATACATGTTTTAGTCAACATGCGTTATGTATGTTAATAAGTGTATTCTAAGTGTTTGTGAAAATGCTTATATGAGTAGGTATTTAGATGATAGTACTTTAGGTGGGTGTTGAGATTGGATTCTCAATTACCTTAGAGATGTGTATGATTTCCTTCATCCAAGTTGTTTAAGTTAATCGCTTACTTATGAACTGTATGTGTTCATATTTCTTGTTTATATTGTGCTTTATAACATGCTTGTTAACATGTTTGAATTACTTTGTTAACTCTGCTTAGACTACTATACATGCTTTCTGGTTAAGGATTGAATATGATTGGGGCCATGTTATAGTCCAGGAAATCGGTAACAGGCTTGAAGTCGTGGCTGAGATTCATTCGCCATGTAGGACATGTTTGACAAACTCGAGTCGTGTGTTGGTTGTTGGCAGTGGTTAGGCCACACGAAGTACTTATGCACTTCATGTCGATCGATACAATGTGCACTCATGCTAGTCGAGCTCGTCAAGTAACCCGATGCGCCGATGTATGTTCACCATGTATGGACGCTACTACTTGAACCTAAGGTACCAAACTCACCAGTGAAATCCTGTTTAACCTTGGTACCTCGATCCGCTAAGACTCATGAGCCGGACATGGTGGTATGGGACACCTTGGTCGAGCTGTCGGCCTACACTAGGGTGA
Organism: Magnolia changhungtana; assembly: GCA_030180095.1. Lineage (NCBI taxonomy): Eukaryota > Viridiplantae > Streptophyta > Magnoliopsida > Magnoliales > Magnoliaceae > Magnolia > Magnolia changhungtana. The sequence continues at coordinate 5,352,227 of JASAUF010000554.1, forward strand.
CGAGTTTTCCTGTAGTGACCAGTGAGCAACCCAGACTCATGACCTGAATACTGTGGTATGGGACACTGTATTCGAGCTGTCGGACTACACCGATTGGTGATGAGCCCTTTGTAGTGACCTCGAGCATACTCTGAGTCTACGTAGAGGCGACAACCTTTCTGTAGCATATAGAGTATAAACTAGGCCTGCAATGATTTGGTGACGAGTCGTTTACAGCGACCTAGAACCGCAACGTCGTATGAGATTTACTAGGATTGACGACCCTAGAATGGATCATTGTTTGGGAAATAAAATAAGGGAGGTACCTTAGTTTTCCAATCCTGCTGTATGAAAAGGACTAATAAGAACTTGGTAATCATATGCATGCACTGCATTACGCGTGCGTTCAGACGTAGCAGGTCAAGCAATGAGGCAGTGTTGTCATGCGCGAATGTGAGATGAAGTCACTAAGGGAGCGTAGGCGAGGGCATGCATCATACATTCATATCATTCTTGTATTAACAAGAGTACTTAGGGATGTGCGATTTACTGCTTTATCATTATTACTTGACTGAATTGATAACATGCTAACTTATGCTTTATTGTTCCACTGAGTTGATCACTTACTCCCATGATACGGGACGATGTTTTAAACACCAACCAGACTCTGTCTTGATTTCAGATAATGGCGTGACCCCTTGAGGCGGAGCCTGATTATTACGACGATCAGGATGAGTACTGTTACATTCAGTTCTCCGATGGCTTCGCTTAGGCTATTCGGATTGACGGGGCTACAGGGTTTTATTACAGTTGAACAATTTTTGAGACTTTTGACTTTTGTAATATGATATGTAATATTTCATGTACACAGTGACTCAGTGTTATATTCATACTCTGGAGACCGATCGTGATCTTTTGACTTGTATATGTTTATTTATATCTTTCAGTCTTCCACTTGCGTTTTACAACCTGATCTGGAGTATGAATTACTATTTTGGTATAATCCCACTCATGATTAATGCACTAACACAAACAACATTGAATCATAAGCATATATGTTACATAAGTAATGTCTTAGAACTCGGGAGTTGAGTTGCTACTTGACCCCCAATATTTAGGGCGTTGCACTTGAGCTGCACACCACGAAGGCTTGACCAAGAGGAAGCATGCACGTCTTAACATAGACCATAAAAACCACTGAGCTCACCGAGTTTGATCTGTGGCATACACTAGACAAAAGAAGGCGAGCTCGGGGAAAGATCAGAGAAATCATGGCTAAAAATGAGTTCCCATGGGGGCGTAAATTAAAGAAATTCAAGATCAGCTTGGTGATATTCAGCAAGCTTGCTGAGCAAAGGCCCCGACCTTCGTCGATGCCCTTCTTGAATAAACAACCACCATTTACAAATGACATCATGCAAGCCTAATTGTCGTCCAGATTCTGAATGCCTCAAATATTGTCCTATTCAGACTGGGAGATCCAATTAAACACTTAGAATATTTCAGAGCATGGATGGAGCTCTAAGGTGCCTCTAAACTGGTGATATGCAGGGCATTCTCCTTAACACTCACTGGATTAGTGGAAGTAGTACAAACACTTAAAGCTGAAATCCATTAGTTTGTTCACCTAGCTTAGCAGGGTATTCACCACCTAATTCATAGAGGGTAAAGATATAAGGAAACCTACGACTCACCTCCTCATGATAACACAAAGGGATGACAAACTACTGGAGGATTATATTATCCAATTCAATGCTGAGGTTGCACTAGTAGACGACTATTCTAACAAGGTCGCTTTCACAACCATGATGGAAAGTTTCTTTTTTCGATTAAGAAGAATCTCCCGAAAACTCTTGCGATCTCCTCAACCGGGCTCAAGAGTGTTCTAACATTGAAGAGTTATTTAGCGCACTCAGAACTACTTAAGGTGAGAGTAGCTCGGTAAGAGACAGGAAAAGGAAGGAAGGAAAGGGGGCACTTGACACAAGCTTCAAAAGGAGAAAGGACAATGACTAGAGTGGTATCTCCCATCTAATCGTCCCCCGTAGAGTCGGTTTCACAAATACTCCCCACTGAATACTACACTAGAATAAGTACTCATGGAAGTTAGAGATAAGAAGATTTTGAGGTGGCCAAATAAGATGAGGGCTGATCCGGAAAAGAGGAAAAGGGAAGAAATATTGTCATTTTCACCAGGATTACGGTCATAAGTCAACTGAATGTTTCAACCTAAGGAGGAGATCAAATCCCTCGTCTGTAGGGGATACCTACACAAGTTTGTCAATATAAACAGATAGGATTGACTAGATAGGTAGCAGGAAGATGCGACGAGCAGACTGACAACAAAGCCATAGGGGAAATATGCACCATCTTTGGAAGACCCGTCAAGGGTGGTGATTCAAATCATGCACGCTGAGTCCATGCGAGGAATGTGAACGATGTCAAAGAGCATTAGGAAAACCTCATGGGGCGACCTAGGAAGGAACCCATGATGGACTCATGCAATGTCACCTTTATTGAAGAAGATGCATAAGGGACTCAACACTCTCATGATGATGCATTAATGATCGCCATGACAATTGCTAACCATAGGGTGCATCAGATATTTGTCGAGACTGAAAGCTCGGTGGACATTCTATTTGCAACTGCCTTTGATAAAATGGGAGTTGAAAGGTTAAGATTATAACCTGTGCGATCCCTCTGCTCGACTTTTTAGGGGAAAATGTGACCTCATAAGGGAGTGTTATTCTGCCAGTAATGGCCGAAGAGGGTACCAACTAGGTCACCACTATGGTCGACTTTCTGGTGGTAGACTGCCCCTTGATGTACAACATGATCCTATGCAGGCCGTCCTTAAACGCCATGCGAGCTGTAATCTCCACCTACCACCCCACTATGAAATTTTTTATTGAGCATGAGGCCAACAAGGTCAGGGACGACTAACATGAAACTCCGTAATGTTATTCAACAACCATCCGAGGGAGGGCACATTGGTAATAGGTAATGCAAATTACCTCCATGGACCCTCAAGAGAGGATCACTGGTGGAGGATCTTGTTGTGGTACAACTCTTTAAGGCCGACCCATCCCACACTGTCGAGGTCAGGTCCCTACTCAATCCGCAATTCTAGGAAAAGATGGTTGACATGTTGAAACAACACGCCGATGTGTTTGCTTGGTCACACCAATATGCCTGAAATAGATCCGAGAATTGTGGTCCATCGATTGAATGTAAACCCTGAGCCTGTAAGAAAAAAAGGTGAGCATTCGACCCAGATAGATACACATCGATTAGTGAAGAAGTCGAGAAGCTCCTTGAGGTGGGTTTAATTGTGGAGGTGCATTATCCTAACTGGTTGGCCAATGTCGTACTGGTAAAAAAGGGCAGCGGGAAGTGACGGGTCTACGTAGAATAAAGCTTGCCCCAAAGAAAATTTTCCTATTCCAATAATCGACTTGTTGATAGATGACATTGCCAAGCACGCCCTCCTTAGCTTCATGGATGTATATTCGGGGTACAATTAGATTGCCAAGCACGAACATGACAAGCAAAAAATGTTGAATGCCAAATATTGCATATTTCCCCTCATTTCTAGCTTGGCTTTATGAACATGATAACGCTTAATCAATATATCTATGCATGTTTGTCTTGCGAGGTGATTTTGACAGCTTGAAGTGAAAATGATGCTAAAAGTATGGATTTGATACTCAAGAATTTTCAAATCAAGGATTGGATATTTGGAGACCAAGATTTAAGATTCTAAGAGTCCAAGATCTAAGAAAACTAAGTGAAGAAGGAAGAAAATCGAATTTACAAAGTGCAGATGTTCACAACCTCGACTGTAGGGTCGCGATGTAGTAATAACTTGGTGAGACCGAGGTCGAATTCACAGGGACTAAACTCGTACGTATTTTAAAAATAATTAGAACTAGAACTAGAACAAGAATCTAAGCCTAAATATGGAATAAGAGAGATTAATTGTGAAGGATTTATTAAATATTAAAAGGGAACTAATGCGCTAAGGATCCACTTGTAGCTATCAAGATGCTACCTTGCTTGATTTAAGAAACGCAACTGAAATTGGAGTCTTATCCTATCAAAGTGGAAGATAAAAGATTTAAAGCACAATCTAAACTTCTCACTGAACTACTTCTCACATGAAGGAGTATTGTGATGATTGGAAGGGATTCCATCATCCTACCATGCCCAAGATATGATGGTGAACAGCATGATTTACCAATCTCACAATCTTATAATGAAAAAGAAAATATTCAAAGCTATCACAGCGTCTATTGTAATTTGAGTCACAACAAACCATAGAAAACTGAAAATATTCCTTAAATTCCAACTAGAAATCAATGAAGTTCAACATAAACAAGAATCAAAGAAAAATAAACATCCCAACACGCTACAAGCTTCACCTCTTAGCTCTAGCTAAGAGATTTAGTTAACTATAGACATGATTGAACTAAAAACTCTTAAATAAAACATAAAAATAAACTAAGGAAGAAGAATAAAAACTCTTGGAAGGCTTCTCTACCTTTTGGCTCTACTTCTTGAACCCTAGAAGATACTTTGGAACGTCATAGGGACTTCTATTTATAGTTGTGAAATACTATCTTTCGCACTGCCTTGAAATTTCTGCAAACCGACATTGAAACCATCTCAAATTTACGCAGCCGCGTTGCGCATCGGTTGGATCGAAGTTACCTTCGCCAGACTGAAGTTGAAAGGACGAGCTATAGATGTCCTAGAGGGAGAGTGAATAGGACAATGCCAAATAATTCGATACAATGCAGAATAATGAATCAATTAAATATAATATTGCAAAGTATTGAATCCTTGATACCAAATAGTTCGTAGGACAACCTTTCACCTAAAAGACTTAGGTAGGACAACCTTATGTCATGATGTCTTTGAAATAAAAAACTCAAACTAATGTAAAGAATAAGAAAAGCACAATAACACAAATAATAATATCCAATCACCATAATGCACAAAAGAGTTATAGTGGTTCGGTGCCTCAATGCAACCTACTCAACTCCCAAAATTACTACCCTCGCAATTTTGGGTTTCACTATTTTAAGGTTTTCCAAGGTCACCTTACAACCTTATACAGTTATTGCAATTTTCACAGGCTATCACAACTTTGTGATTTTATAGGGTCACTACAAACAAACCCGCTTTGTGATTTTACAAGATCACCACAAACAAACCCACTTTGTGATTTTACGGGGTCACCACAAACAAACCCGTTGAGATTTCCGGGCTATCTCAGAAAAACCCAAACTGAAATAAGTTAAAACAAACAGTACTTATCTTCAATTTGGCGAGTCAAAGTCATAACTATGGCTTGAGTGCAGCGATCTTCTTCTTGGGATATTGATGAAGCCAATGTATGAGTTTAACCAAAAAAGATGCAAAGGGATCTAATAGATTTTCAATGAAATGAATGAAACCCTATTGCTGCAGATTCGATTCTCCTTCTTCTCAAAGTAGAGTATGGATTACTCTTTATCAAAACAATTTAATCTAACATTGAAAAGGAGAATAGAATAAGCTAATAATAAAGCATGAATTAGAACACAAATAACTTAAGGAGGCTTGAAGGATCTTTCTCTACAACATAATAAAAGAATATGAATTTTCATGATTTAGAATGTAAGAGAAAGCCTCTATTTATAGCCAAGGATCTGTGTAGTTCGGCTGGCCTAAGATTCAGTTCGGCTGACCGAACTCTAAATATTATGTTCCAATCAGAATCTATAAATTGTGGGATAAAATCTTTCAAATCTTTGGTTGGCCTAAGCCCAGGTTCGGCTGACCTAAGATCAAGTTTGGCTGGCCTAACTGGTCTGAATTCCGAATATGTTCCATTACTAGAAACTTGACCAAACTACCTTGGGCTGGCCAAAGTCAAGTTCGGCTGGCCAAACCCCACCTTGGGCTGGCTGAAACTACCACAAAAAAAGATATTATGAGATCTGAATTTTGTCCAAATTTTGTAGGGTTGGTCTAAGTAGTTAGGCTAGCCGAACCAGACGTCGGGCTGGCTGAACCAGACGTCGGGCTGGCCTAATTAGTGTGTATTTAACATAAAATAAAATTTAAAATATGCATGAGTAAAATACACCTAACCTATGGTCCAACTAGGTTTATACCACACCTGTAGGTTGACTCATATGAAGTGTGCTGAGCTTCGAACCATGAATGATATTACATTGAGATGTTGAATCATCTTTCTAGGTGCTTGATCAAGTTGATAACTTGTCTTCAGTCGAGTTTGTGATCATAATCGGACTACGAAATTTTACAAACTAATATGTGTTTTAAGTATACGCACTTACAGAAGTCAAGTTTGAATCATGACAAGATTCTGTTTCAACAGTTGCTCAATTTTGGTCACACCGAGCTTAGGCTCGGTCGGACCAAACTTAAGTTTTGGTCGGACCGAATTAACTCTAGAATTCATCTTTCTTCGTTGTAGCTTTTTGTGTACTTTTGGTCGCACTGAATCCTTCATTCGGTCAGACATGACTTGGGTTTGGTTGGACTGAATTATCTTTTGGTCGAACCGAATTAGCTCTGAATTTCATCGTTGGTTGCTAGACTGTTTTATGTGATTTTGGTCAAACTGAAGTTGGCTTCGGTCGGACCAAACCTGTCTTTTTTTTTTTTTCTGCTATAGATTAAATGATCTTCTCCAGTCTTTTCTTCATCCTTTGTACTTAGTTTCCTTGGATCTTTTGCATGTGAATTCTTCATTCTTGGTCTCCTAATATCCAACTTTTTCCTTAGTGATTCTTGAGCATCAAATCCATGCTTTTAACATTCTTTTCAATCTAAGCTTCTAGAGTTACCTTGCACTGCAAACATGTATAAAATATACTCATTAACCATTATCATATTCATAAAACCAATATATAAATAGGGCAAATATGCAATATTTGATACTCAACACACTCCCCAACCAGCATTTTGCTAGTCTCGAGCAAAATATGCGTGAAGAAATCCTTAATTCTTAATGTTCAAATCACTTTCAGAAAACAATATTTTGTGCAATCAAGTATAAGTGAGTATAATACAAAGAGACGGGAGTGAAAAATTGAAAAACTAGAGCCAAATTACCTTACCAATCAATAAAAAAGGTTCTTTATCAATCCTTTAAAAGCACAAGTTCGTATATCAAGTTTTTCCAATGTGCTTAGTGGATTCCAACTTACCATCCATAAAAGTACTATCATTTCATAATGTTAGCCAAGCTCATCACCTCAAGATTGATTGAATAATCAAGAGCTGATTCCGAACTTATCCCCTTTTCCTTCTTTTTCCAGTTTTTGATTTTATATTGATGGTCCTTTTTATTCACTCATTATTTTCAGTCTTTATATCTTCATTCTTTTCAGACTTTTTATTCTTTTCATTCTTTTCCAGTCTTTTCATCATACATGACCTTTTTTATTGATCTCTCTATTTTTTAACTGGTTCTTCTCATCTTTTTAAGGTGGATAAAATTCTCTCGACTTAGTTCTCAACATATGTTAATGATTCACACTCTAATAATCAGAAATTCTAGCACAATTCACAGAAAATAAATTGAATGTGTATTGTGATTTAGATCAATAAGAATTTAAACTTCCTCTTAATCAATTAGATGAGAGAACTTAAGTGATCGTCTACTCGGTTGATCAAACTCCAACAATTCAAAATTCAACCTCTATCTTATTGTTCATACTTAAGAAGACATTCTTAATTACACAAACTATTAATTTCGAAATAGTTTCTAACTTGAAAAATTGAAAATTTCTGTAATTGCTAAAATGATTAAAGCACACTTTAGTTGTCAAATTTCATATTATTAAAATAACTTGTTAAGAAATCTTCAAGTCTGGTCCAAGATTAAGGGAAGATAAAGTTCAAGTCTAGTATAAGATTAAGAGAAGATCAAGCTTAAGATTAACTGATGTTCTAGTAGAAGATCAAGCTTAAAAAGACAAGATAAAGTTACTAATCAAGTTCAAGACAAAGAAGTTCAGTTATTGCACATTTCAAGTAATATAAAAACCTTAGAAAGACCATAGGTTTAGGTGCTTTCAAAAATTATTTAAATTGGGTTTTTACACTTGTATTTATTTGGAATTCGACCAGCCTAAGGTTTGGTTCGACTAGTCTAAGTTTTCTCGGCTAGTTCAAGTTCAAATCGAAGCAAAACGGATTTTTTGTTGCAAATTCGATCAATCAAATTTTAGGTTCGACTAGTCAAAGGAGGACCTTCAACCAGCCCAAGGAATTTCGGCTCGAAGTCCAGCAACTAAAATGATTCCGATTTAAGGATCTTCGACTAGTTGAAGACCACCTTCGACTAGTCGAATAGAGCTCTTCGACTAGTCGAACTGGGCCTCCGACCAGTTGAAGATTGGGTAAATCCTATCCCGCTCAAATATGAAAATCTGTTGAACAAAATCCGTTGCTCGGGCTAGTCAAAGACTGCATCGGGCCAGTTGAAGATTCAACTTCTTTGCCTATAAATTGAGGTTTTCTCTTAATTCGAAATATCAATTATCATTATCAAAATTCTTCTACAAGAGAGAGAGAAGCTCCAATTATTAGCAAGCTATTGAACAGTATTTATAAATTTATTTTTATAGCTTTTTTTTAATTCCCTTAATCTCAGATTCTGTCATTCGGATTCTAAAGAGAGTGAATACTACTATTTTTTTTTTTAGAGATTTAAGAGAATTAACTCAAGTAGCCATTGATTTTAACTTAATTAAAAATAATAGAACCCTGAACATTTTCTATCTGACTTAACATTGAATAACCGACATTCAAGAAAAGTGGTTCTTTGGCTACAACTTCTGAAACATCTTCTACGGCAAAGATAAGTATACCTTCAATTCTTATTTTGGTTTTTTTGAGATAGTCAGAAAATCTCAGTATAGGTTTTGTCTGAGATAGCCTGAAAATCTCATTGAGAGGTTTGATTGTGATAGCCTGGTAAAATCACAACTGTATCAGATTTTAAGGTGACCCTGAGAAAATCCTTTTCATAGTGAAAGGCAAGATTAATTTTAGGAGTGGAGTAGGTGTGGTTGTTTTAGAACAGTTATTAACACACCAAACCATTATAATTCTCTGTGTTATGTGGTGAATGTTTTTATCTTTTATATGGTGAATGGTTGTATTTACATTTCAGTTAAAGTGGTGAATGATTGTAATATTTATTTTTATTTACTCTTGCAAAGTTTAGGATTTGGTTTTAAAAGAGTATTCATGAAATAAGGTTGTCCTGCCTAAACTTTTAGATGAAGGTTGTCCTATGAATAATTTGAAATCAGCATTTCAATACTTAGACAATTGAGATATTTTGATTTATTTATTATTCAACACTTTATTCGATTATTTGGCATAGTCCTATTCACCCCTCCTTTAGGACTTCTTAAGCTCTCCTTTTTAATTTTCACAAAATTTTCTCAAAATTAAGAAAACGCTGATTAGTTTACATAATCCGCACCCCCTAACTTAAAACCTACATTGTCCTTAATGTAAAAGATATAAGCATGCAATGCATATGAGACAACAAAAAGACAGGAGTAATGATGGAAAGGTAGTACCTGAAGAAGGAGAATTAACGCTTTTCCAAAGTTCTCAACATGAAGATTGGTTAGCATGGAGACTAAACAAACTGAAAGAAAATTATCCGAATCCTAAATCCTAAGAAATCCATAGCCTAACTACACCTCCATCAGACTAGAAGGTCAATCCTGATACACAGGATTAATCAGAGTTATGGACATATCCTCTGAATCGAACTTCTCAACAAATAACTTTAGACGATGTCCATTTACTTTGAAAACAATACCATTCGTTAGATGCTTTATCTCAACAGCCCTATGAGGATAAATGTTTGTAACCATAAAAGGGCCGGTTTAACGAGATCGAAGCTTACCTGGGGAAAGTTGTAACCGAGAATTGTACAGAAGGACTTTTTGACCGGTTATGAATGATTTTCGAAGGATGTTTTGGCCATAGAATACCTTCATCTCGTCCTTGTAAATTCTCGAGTTCTCGTATGCATCATTCTAGATTTTCTCGAGTTCGTTCAATTGAAGTTTGTGCAGTGAGCTAGTGTTGTCCAAGTTAAAATTCAGATTTTTGATTGCCTAGTAGGCTCTATGCTCCAACTCCACAGGAAAGTGCAAGCTTTCCCATAAACAAGTTGTATGGTAAGCCCATAAAACATCGGTCAAGAGAATTAATCAATCCTTATGGTCGGGGTTAACCATTTTTTTCAGAATTTGTTTAATTTCCCTATTGGAAATCTCAGCTTGTCCTCTTGTTTGCAGGTGGTATGGAGTGCTTACTTTGTGAGAGATGTCATATTTCTTTATTAAGTTCTCAAATGGCCTGTTACAAAAGTGTAACCCTCTATCACTAATGATGGCTCGAAGCATTCTGAACCGGGAAAGGATATTTTCTTTTAAGAATCTAATGACCATTCGATGGTCATTGTTCTGGCACGGGATTGCTTCGACCCACTTAGTGGCATAGTCTACTGCTACTAAAACATAAATATTTCCAAATGATTGAGGGAACGGCCCCATGAAATCGATGCCCAACAATTAAATGCTTCAATAATAAGAATTGGGTTTAGTGGCATCATATTTGACAGAACAATAGGCCCAATTTCTGACAAAACTCACAAGCTTTGCAAAAATCATGAGTATCTCTGAACATAGTGGGCCAGTAAAAGCCGCATTGCAGAATTTTGGTCGTAGTTTTTTTAGCAGTGACCACCACGGGCATGAGAGTGACAAAAGGAGATAATATTCTGATGTTGATTGTCTGACACACATCTCCTTAGAACTTGGTCTGGGCAATATTTAAATAGATAAAGATCATCCCAGAAGAACTTATGTACCTCAGCAAAGATTTTTTTCTTATCTTGTGTAGTCCATTATATTGGTGTGAAACCTGTGGCAAGATAATTCGCAATATTAGCAAACCATGGTAATTGGGAGAGTTTAAACAATTGTTTGTCAAGGAAGATGTTGTTTATTAGTGTCGGTTCAAGGGAATCAGGAAGATCAAGCATAGAGAGATTGCCAACCACTACGTTCTGTACTCCCTTTTTATCTCGTAATTCTATGTCGAACTCTTGGAGTAGAAGGATCCATCTTATCAAGCGGGGCTTAGCATCATTCTTAGAAAGAAGGTACTTCAACGCCACATGATTAGTGTAAATGATGATCCTGGATCCGATCAAGTAGGACCTAAATTTGTCCAAAGCGAACACTATGGTTAAGAGTTCCTTCTCCGTAGTAAAGCAGTTCACTTGGGCAGAATTTAGAGTTCTATTCGCATAATGAATCACATAGGGCTTCTTCTCTTTTCTCTGGCCTAACACTACCCCAATAGCATAGTTAGACACATCATAAATGATTTGAAAATGGATGCTCCAATCGGGTGGTTGCATGATAGGTGCAGTTGTCAACATTCCCTTGAGCTTAGTGAAAGCTTCCTGGCATTGCTTAGTCTACTCATATGGTATATCCTTTTGAAAGAGATTACATAAAGGACGAGGGAGATGGCTAAAGTCCTTTATGAATCGTATATAAAATCCAGTGTTTCCTAGGAAGGATCGCACGTCACATATGCTCTTGGGTGAAGGTAGGTTAGAGAGAAGGTCAATTTTAGCATTGTCTACCTCAATTCCCTTGGACGAAATTATATGTCAAGCACTATTCCCATGGGAACCATAAAATGGAATTTCTCCCAATTCAAAACCAAATTCTTTTCTTTACATTACTTCAACACACTTTTAAGATTTTCCATACACTCGCTAAAGGATGGACCGAAAACAGAGAAGTCATCCATGAAGACCTCTAAATATTGCCCTACCATGTCAGAAAATATACTCAACATGCATCGCTGAAAGGTGACATAGGCATTACATAGTCTGAATGACATCCTTCGGTAAGCAAAGGTGCCAAAGGGACATGTGAATATTATTTTTTCTTGATCTTCAAGGGCTATCTCAATCTGATTGTAGCCCGAATATCCGTCAAGGAAACAGTAGTAAGAGTGACTAGCTAGTCTTTCCAAAATTTGATCAATGAATGGCAAAGGAAAGTGGTCCTTCCTCATGACAGTATTCAATTTTTTATAGTCAATGCATATTCTTCAACTAGTAGTAACTCTAGTTGGCACGAGTTCATTGTCGGCATTAGCTATGATGGTGATTCCGGACTTCTTGGGAACTACTTGAGTTAGACTCACTCATTGACTATCAGATATAGGGTATATGATACCCACATTCAACAACTTAAGTACCTCAAATTTAACTATTTCCTTCATGTTTAGACTTAATTGACATTGTGGTTGCTGGGAGGTTTTCACATTATCCTCAAGATGAATGCGGTGCGTACAAATTAAAGGGTCAATTCCCTAGAGGTCCGCAATCAACCATATAAGGGCTCCTTTATGCTTAATGAGAGTGGAAATAAGCACACTCTCCTATTCTTTCTCAAGGTCGGAAGAAATAACCACCGGGTATGTCTCATCTTGACCTAAGTATACATATTTAAGATCAGCGGGCAAAGGTTTTAGGTTAAGCTTCGGTGCTTTGAGGCTGGACGGTTGTAACATAATGAATTTTCACAGCCATAGTTTATACTCATGCTTGAGAAAATTGGGTATTAATAATGTATAAATTAGATGCTTTAAAAATCGCACTTTTTTTTCATTTAGATCACATCCAGATACATTCATGAAAGAAACATTCATGAGAATAAAATTAACTATTTTGATTGTTTCATCAGAGTAAAAGAATTTAGTAAATAATTAAATGCCTTCTCATTGGGAGCTTATTACATTTATCGAGTTCGTAGCAGAAGTATAAAACTAAGTCATAAAACTATCTTCTTATTCTTTCAGTATAATCTTCTATAAAGAGATGGTCTTTTAGGTCTTTAATTTGTATGTCACCTGCATCATCTGTATGGTTGGAGAGGGTCAATGCCCTACTCATAGTGATGGTTATCTATTAAGATTAATAATAATCCAAGAGATTCATAAAAGTAATGTAGGGGTTCAGATACTATCATGCTCTAAACTCGGAAACCGGTCTCATAGAATTTTCAATCGCCAAATCCAGTGCCGACAGCCTTCGTAGTGCCCCATTCTTAGCTCTTGGCACCCATATGCCAGATTCCAATCCTGGAATCCTATAAGGAGGATTTTCAATATGATTTTTTTTTTTGTAAAGGAGCATAACCACAAGCATAACCAAGTTACAAAACAACATCACCACATATCCACTATAATAAATCATTGATTACAATGCGGAAAGGGAATATACAGGTATAATGAAACTCTAGAAAGATCGCCGCACACTCTCGCCTCAGCGCTGCTGCGTCCTAGCATCACCTGCATGCAACAGTCGAGCATAAGCTTACAACGAAGCTAAGAGGGTGTGTGCGTGTGTGTGCAATATATGTACTAAGCATGCGATATCACAGTAAGCGGAAATGCTGGTAAGTCTATGAATGCCATCAACCATACCAAGGCTATGCGATGCAAGGCCTACGTAGCTAAATGTCATATGCAAGATGCAATGCAAGCATGTCAGTCCTCATCGAGTTCACATGCCAATATAGTTCATCTCTGGAACATCACTGGGGTCTAGTACACTCCACATTGGCTGCCACCTCCCTAGCCACACAACCAGTGAGTGAAAAAAACCTCACTACCCACTTGGCCAGAAGTCTAGTAATACCTACCCAGCTCGTTGATAGCGGACCCACTTAAGAGTTGGTCAAACTCAGCCTAGCTTACAGCCCCCCTCACTTGGGCAGATAAGGCCACACCCTCTTCACAACCGACCACGACATAATGGGAGACGCGATCTACTGGTATTTGGCACTCGTGCCCTTATTTATCCACTCGGTCTAGACGCTGGAGCATCTCCTGGTACTAAAATGGTTCTGGGACTTTCACCCAAGGACATATTAAGCGCCCACAGTACTAAAACTAAATATTTTTGGTATTCAATCTGACCATCCATGATTTGCTTGTGGAGGCCATAGCCCTGATATCACTAGGGCGACAAGTGATCATGTCACATAAAATGTGAGATGCATGAGTCATACCATCTAGTCATGTATCAAACCTGTGCGTATCGCACGATCATATGGTGTAACTTTGTCTCACAAGGAGTTCCCTTAAGAACTCAGCCTAACGACAAATGCTATGATCAATCATTCCTTACAATAGGCATACAAATGAAGCATATGGGCATGTATCATGATGTAATACTAAGTATGTTCTCAGTGTGTCCTACTAGATTAAGTACACTAGCATGATTATTAGATATAAACAATAATCGGCTAGTGGGGTCCATAGAAGGACGACGGATCTAGCCCAAACATCCAGATAGGCTCTAAACAGTGGATATACTAAACCTGATACTAAATATTCTTCCATTTACGACAAGGGATGATGATGTACTCTCCCATAGACAATGGATGGCCTAGGCATCATACTTACATCAAGAATGGGCCTCATGGGTGAGTCTAATGGCTATACAATAAGGTGAGTTGAGAGGGTGAAACTATGTATAACAAGTGGGCTTCCTCACCCTCTCTTATCATGCAATAAACTGGGCCTTCCTATAGGGCCCGATCCATACACAAGGTGGGCTCCAAGGTTTGGATAATTCCTTCAAGGTATCATGGAAAGCACCATCATTAATGGGAGCCCAATGGTTTGGGTTATCCCAATAAGGGGAGATGGAAGGTGGGCTTAATAATGGGCCCTAGGGAGCTTTATAACGGTGGACATTTAACCACCATTGCCTTCTAGGGTGGGTCTCCTGTAATAAGAATTTGAATCACGATGGGGCCCTCGACCCTCCAAATATGTAGAAAATGGATGGACAGCGTGTACACATCACTCACACATGGTGGGCCTCACAAGGTAGCCCACTGCCCTAAAATGAATGGACAGAGTGGGTAGGACATACATCATGGTGTAGGGGGTCCCATAAGGCACTAATGGGCCCCACACATGCTGGATAACATGAATATAAAATACATACACGAAGGTGGCCAGATTGCTGGACATCTAGCCCACCAGCTTGTATGCCTGTTGGACATCCAGCGAATGGACGACCTAGATAAATACATACACCTCATGGTGGGCCTACACATTACAGATGGGACCCACCAGATGGACAACATTGTATATAACACATGCATCACGATAGCTAGCTGCTAAATGGTTAGTCCAGCATTGTCTTGGCCCAGCTGGGCATCTAGCCAGTGGATGGCTTGGACTGAAACACATACATGGTGGGTCTCACTGGATGTGGGCCGTCTAGGCGGTGGGTTGCCGCTAGCCTCCCATAAACATCACAATGGGCCTAAGGAGGTCCCAATGGTAATGCCTGTCCCACTATTTTCCTATAGCGCGGTCTGCTGAGCGTTGGATCTAATCATTCTCAGGCCCATGACCTGGAATGATATGAAAATTTTGGATGGACGGTGTGGATAGAATACACATCATGGTGGGGTCCATGCAGGTGGGTCACTCTGCCAAGGATCGGACTGGTATTTGTGTTTTCCTTTCATCTAGATGGTCCTGCATCACCCACCGGTCATGCAGGCCCATCCTTGGCCAATTAGGGCGGTCCACTTGCTGGACAGCAGGGATGAAATACATACATTATGGAAAGGTCCATGAATGGGTGAGCCACCCAACCTTGAATCAAGCTAATATTTGTGTTTTTCCTTCAACCAGGCCTGTGTGGCCTGACCGACCATGCAGGTCCGATCTGGGCAGCAAGATGGGCCCTACTTGGTGAACGGTTGGATGTCCCCATGATGGGCAGTGTAAATAAAATACATACATCATTAGGGTGGGCCTTCAACAGGGGAGAGAGAGATATGTGTGGTGGGGGAGCTCCGCCACTATGAGCTCCCTTAAAGGTGTAAATACAATACATACAACTTGTTGGGTCCCATTTCATGTGGGCCCTCAATCAGGAAAAATCAGCGTGGTAATCCCATTCCCACCACAAAATCATGGTCTAAATGACCTGTAACATCCCGAAAAAATCTGTACAAAGACCCGAGTACAACCTCAGGCAGCACAACCCAAGGACCGCATCCTGTCATATAATTTAGATAGGATTTAGTTAAGTACTAAATAATCGGTGGATTAAGCTTGGGCCACATTTTCACAAATGGGAAGGTCTAAAATCGGGAATACCACTAGCTCAATGTCATCTTAGGACTTAGAAGAAATCCCAAGGGCCTGTCACCTTCGTGAGTACATTGAAACTCAGTAATGGACCTAGACCGCACGTCGAGGGTCAGATGACCGCGAAATTATAGGAAGATGTCCGTCTTGCTGGGCTTGACAACCATCGTAGGAATCAAGCCCAGATAGTGTCCAGAAATGCCCAACTTGAGTCATGAGTGAACTGCATGGGAAACACGAATATCCTTAGAAAATGAGCTGAAACTTAAGTGAATTGGGCCGTTCACTCTTACGCAAAGTTAAGGATTTCTGACTGTTGGTTTGTGACAAAACTTCACGTATAGAGAAAGGAAATTTTCCTGCACACATCCGTATAACCGTGGCCCCGATTGGACATGTATGATCGTTGATCTGACATGGGCCCTCCACGATCGATCGACCCATCCGATCGCCCTGGCATGGATCCATTGTCAGGGAGTGTACCCCATGACGTAGATGAGTAGTGGGCCTCCCTTAGAGCCCTGTTCGTCAGAAACGTCTGCCCACAAGGTAGAAGTATAGTATAAAGTGGCCCAAGGGCCATTTACATCACATCTGAGGCTATAAATCCTCATTTCACTCTCTCCCTCTCATATGCGAATTTTGTAAACCCTAGGGGAGAGAAAAGAGAAAAGAGAGAAAAGAGGAAGAGGAAACTTGGGGAGATCGCTGCAACTGTAGGAAATCTTCTCACATGAATCCACGCACCTAATCACCGCCCCATTGCACTACCAAACCTCTTTTGACTACAATTTTGGGTAAGAAATACTAACCATAATATCGATGTAGAACTCTCGGATAGTTTTTCGTCAACCCAGCTAACCAGTTTCATCATTTAGGTGCCCGACGTTTCATTTTGGAAAAGTAGAATTCGGATAGAGTCCAAGTCGAGCATACTAACGAAAGGTGTGGACTATAAATGCTTAGGTTACAGTTTATCAATGCTTTCATGACAGCTAATGATTTATGTCTATCTTGATTGTTGCTATATTGTCTTAAATACATTGATTTCTGTATGAGATACACCTATGAACTGTAATAAATAAATGATGCACCCTATGTGTTTGTTGAAATGTTTAAATGAGCAATAGAAAATGATTAGTGCTTGCCATGATTACTAATCTAGGATTCATCATTGTCATATGCATGTAGATCTCTCTGTATAAAGAATTGATAAAACACATGTTGTAACTAATGTAGTCTATGTGTTTGATAAATTGTGTAAATGAGAAATTGTTGATGAATTGTACTTACTATGAGTATTAAGGTAGGACTCTTCATTGTTTTATATGTATGTATATTTTCCTCTATGAAATCAATTGATAAATGCATGTTGTATTAGCATGGTCTATGTGTTTGATAAAATGTCCACATGAGAAATCCACATGGATTGTTTGTTGAATGCTGGGATAAATATTACACGTGATTGTTAGCTGCATTTGAGTAGGATTGAGGATATAAACGTAGCCTAGGAAATTGGTAAAAGTCCTTGTTTGGGTGGCCGATTTAGTCTTGCCACCTTGGATGAACTCGATGAATACGAGTCGCACGACGATTGTTGACAGTGGCTAGGCCACAAGGGTCACTTATGCACTCCATGTCGATTAAGTCAGCGTGGGCCCGTACCAATCGAGCTTGCCTATGAACTGATTGACCTATTGTGTGTTTACCATGTATGGACGCGACTGCTTGAATCTAAGGTAAAGATCCACTTTAACTATGGTACCACGATCCACTAAGACTCATGAGTCGGGCATGGTGGTATGGGACACCAGGTGATGAGCCTCCCCGTAGTGACCAATAAGCAACTAAGACTCCTGAGCTGGGCATAGTGGTATGAGACATCATGTTCATGCTGTCGGCCTACGCTGGGGTGACGAGTCTCCCCGCAGTGATCGCGAGCACAACTTCTTGCAACTTACCTATTGTATGCATTTAACTAGGAGTGACGAACATAGGAGTAGGACCACTGCTATTGTCTGATGTCAAATGTTCGATTTGGGGTCAGTATTAAAAAGGGAGCTTCCCAAACTTGTTGTGTGAATGAGTATAATTAATTACTTGGCTAACATGACCATGCATTACACTACATTAGTTAGGATGTGCCAAAAAGGCGTTGGAGTTGCATTGTTTGAGGAAGTGTTTCATATGTGAAATAGGTTGTCGGAGTTACATGTGAGGGAGCATTGATGGGTGAGGGCATGCATCATTACTTGCACTCCATTTCTGCATTAAAGAGAATAGTTAAGAAGTGATTGTTTATGATTGCTTTATCATTACTGCTTTGATTGACTTGATAACATGTGTAACTTTTACCTTATAGAACCGCTGAATTGATCAATCACTCCCACTCTGGGACAGTGTTTTAAAACACTAACCAGATGCTGATTTAGATGCAGGTACAGACGACGTCTATGATCTGGAGCAAGACTTCTTGGATGAGTAGGAGGAATTCTCCTACTTCCAACTCTCGAGCGGGTCGATGTAGACCACGTATCGTTACATAGGGATAACTGGGCATCTGGGCTTAGTTGAACACATTTACATTTCCACATTTTGTACATTTTGAAATTATACATGTATATATTGAACTCGATTATGTACTCATACTCTGGAGGAAATTTTGTGAAACATCTGCATACTTACATAGACATGTTTTAGAATTCCACACTGGCTTAATTTCATTAAATCCGGAGTATGATGTGTTGTTTAGTATAATCCCATGCATGCTTAATTCATGAAAATGAAAGAAACTTAAATATCATCATCCATATGACATAAGCGATGTTTGGAATCTTGGGAGTAGAGCTTTGTTCGACCCTCAAAATTTAGGGCGTTACATAACCATTAACAAGTTGGATATCAAATAAACATCATGGTGCGGTCCATGAAGAATGGCCCCATCATGAATTAAACATATGTATCATGGTGGGCCATTGGCCACACCTTGGGTCCTGAATGGGATCCATACCATTAACCGATAGGCCCCACTTGGCCCATAACTAAAAACTACAATCTAATCCTATAAACACCCACCCATAGCTCTTCTTCTTGGCTTCTTGGAATCCTTAGCTCCTAAGCTCTCTTTTCAATGGTGGATGATGAAGTTTGGATGGTTGGATGGTGAGATTTGGCGTAGGAAAATGAGTCTAGCACTTGGTTTCTCTTTCTCTCCCTAGGATTTTTCTTCTCTTGGTTGCTAGGGAAATGGAGGGAGAGGAGATGGAATGAGTGAAAGATGGATGATGTAAGGAGAGAGGGATGGGTGTGTAAGAAGACATGGGATGGAAGGTATGATTGTTGTTGACTTGGTTGCTAGGGAAATGGAGGGAGAAGAGATGGAATGAGTGAAAGATGAGAGATGTAAGGAGAGAGGGATGGGTGTGTAAGAAGGGATGGGATGGAAGGTATGATTGTTGTTGACTTGGTTGCTAGGGAAATGGAGGGAGAAGAGATGAAATGAGTGAAAGATGAGAGATATAAGGAGAGAGGGATGGGTGTGTAAGAAGGGATGAGATGGAAGGTATGATTGTTGTTGACTTGATTGCTAGGGAAATGGAGGGAGAAGAGATGGAATGAGTGAAAGATGAGAGATGTAAGGAGAGAGGGATGGGTGTGTAAGAAGGGATGGGATGGAAGGTTTGATTGTCGTTGACTTGGTTTCTAGGGAAATGGAGGGAGAAGAGATGGAATGAGTGAAGGATAAGAGATGTAAGGAGAGAGGGATGAGTGTGTAAGAAGGGATGGGATGGAAGGTATGATTGTTGTTGACTTTTGGATGAGAGAGGTATGGGTAGAGATTCCTCTCTCCCAACCTAGAATCTTCTGGGATATGTTGTGTGTGGTGTTTAATCAAATTATTCGCTGGCCCACAACTCCTAACCTAGTTATCGCATTAGTCCACAAGACGGTGCGGTCGCAGGGGTAGACTTTTGGGTTGAGTTGAGTCATGTCTTTGGGGTGCGTCTTAAGGTCGCACGCATTTGTTGTCTACAGGTTATGGGTCGTTAGAACTCTACAGAGAGGTTCGTCAAAGTCGGTGGAAGGGTATAGTACAAGGATACAGGTCTTACATATACGTCACATACTCTACCACTATGAGAGATATCAATATGCGTAACCAAAGTACATGAATGCCTACCTACCAAAGTGTGTGCGGCTCATCATACGTAGTGATCATCACAATGTGGAATACAATTCATGAAAAACCTAACTCGCACTGCATTCTGTTCACAACCCCAAGTGTAGAGTCGCAATGTAGTAATAATCTCGGTAAGACCAAGGTCAAGTCCATAGGGACTAAACTCGTACGTTTATTAAAGTAACTAGAAATAGAACTAAAATAAGATGCAAAAGTAAATTTGAAATCTTTGAGAGAGTAATTGTGATTATTATAATTAAAACTTATGAATTTAAAGGTAGGAATTAGGGTGCCAAGGATCCACTTGTAGCCCTTGGGATGCTACCTTACTTGATTTAAGGGATCCAATTGGTGTTAGAGTCTTATCTTATCTAATTGAAAATGGAGATAATAAATCTCTAAACTTCTCATTGATCTAGCCTCAATGGAAGAGGATTGTGATGATTGAAAGGGATTCCATCACTCAACCATGCCTGGGAGACGATGGAAAACAACAGGATTTACCAATACCACAATCTCAAATAAGAAAAAAAGATACTCAACAAAGATTCTATTGTAATTTGTGTCATAAAAAACCATTGAAAACTGAAAATATTCCTTAAAATCAACTAGAAATCAATGAAGTTCAATAAAAACTTGAATCAAAGAAAAACAAACATCCTAATCACGCTACAAGCTTCACCTCTTAACATTAACTAAGAGATTTAGCCAACCATACACATGATTGAACTAAGAACTCTTCAGAAAAGCATAAAAACAACTAAAGAAGAAGAAGAAAGACTCTTGACAGCCGCTCTCCACCCTTTTGCTCCACTCCTTAAATCCTAGATGATACCTAGGAATGTCCTAGGGACTCCTACTTATACTTCTGAAGCTCCACCTTATGCACCAACTTGGAATTTCTGAAAACCGACTTGAATTACATAATCTGCAACTTTTCCGCGCTATACATTGGTCGGACCAAAGTTGTATTTGAAGTCGCGTTCGAATTTGGAAAGGATTCTCTTTTAGCAGTTGCCCGATTTCAGTAGGACCGATCTGGGTTCGATCGGACCAAACTTAAAACATCGGTCAGACCAAATTAATCTTCGGTCGAACCGAATTAATTCCTTTCAGCGTTGGAGCTTTTTATGCACTTTCGGTCGTACCGAATCCTCCCTTCGGTTGGACCGAATTGTCTATCAGTTGAACCAAATTAGCTTTGAAATCCTTCATTGGTCGTTGGACTAATTTGTGCAAGTTCGGTCGGACTGAACTTGTCTGTTTTTCTGCTACAGATTATGCGATCTTTCAAGTCCTTTCTTCAGCTTTTGTACTTTGTTTCCTTAGATCTTTGGCATGTGAATTCTTCATTATTGGTCTTCTAAGATCCAACCTTTGGCTTGGTAATTCTCGAGCATCAAATCCATGCTTTTAACATTCTTTTCAATCCAAGCTCTCAGATTCACCTTGCAACATAAACATGTATAAAAATACCTTTAAGCAGTATCATGTTCATAAAACCAAGATATAAATAAGGGAAAATATGCATTCTTTGACACTCAACACACTCCCCAACCAGCATTTTGTTAGTCCCAAGCAAAACATGCTTGAAGTAATTCTTAATTCCCAATGTTCAAACCCCTTTTTCGAAATCAATCCTTTGTGCAATCAAGTATGGATGAGTAAAATTAAGACGAGAAAGTGGAATTTTGAAAACCTAGAGTTGAATCATATAAGCAATTAATCAAATAGGTTTTTTATCCATCAAATTAGAACATAAGTTCGTATATCAAGTTTTTCAATGTGCTTAGTGAAAATCAACTTACTTCTCATAAGAATACTATCATTTCATAATGTTAGCCATGCTCATCACTTCAAGATTGGTTAAAAAATCAAGTGCTGATTCTGAACTTATCCCATTTTCCTTCTTTTTCTAGTTTTTGATTTTATATCAACGATCACTTATATTCATTCAATATTTTTAGTCTTTTCATCCCCATTCTTTTTCATACTTTACATTCTTTTAACCATACATGACCTTTTTGTCGATCTCCTATTTTTTAACTGGTTCTTTTCATCTTTTAAGGTGAATAAAATTCTCCAAACTTAATTTTCAACATCTGTCAATGATTCACATGCTAACAATTAAAAATTCTAGCATACCTCATAAAAAAGCATTTTGGAGTGTCTTGTGATTTAGATTAACATGATATTCAAACTTCCTCTTAATTAATTGAGTGCAAGAACCGTAAGTGATAGGCTACTTATTTGATCAAATTCCAACAATTCAAAATTCAATATCTATCTAATCATATACTCAAAACATTCTTTATATGCATAAATTATTGTTTTTCAAATAGATTTTAACTTGAAGCATTGAAATTTTCAAAAAATTGCTAAAAAGTAAGAAACACACTGATTAGTTTACCTAATCCACACCCCAATCTAAAATCTACATTGTCCTCAATATAAAAGAAATAAGTATGCAATTTAAAAGAGGTAACAAAAATAAAGGAGAAATGATGGAAAGGTAGTACTTGAAGAATGAAGATTTGAGGCGCTTCTAAGGTTCTCAATGTGAAGATGGGTAGTATAAAGACTAGATAAGTGGAAAGAAAACTATCCTAGTCCTAAATCCTATGAAAGCTATAAATCTAACCATACCTCTATTAGACTAGGAGGTCAATCCTGGTAAACAAGATCAATCAGAGGTATAGACATGTCCTCTGAATTAAATTTCTCAACAAATGGCTTTAAATGATGTCCATTCACTTTGAAAACATTGCCATTTGTTGGATTTTGAATCTCAATGGTCCCATGAGGATTGACATTTGTAACCATGAAAGGGCCAGTCCAACAAGATCTGAGTTTACCCAAAAAAAGATGTAATCGAGAGTTGTGCAGAAGGACTTTTTGGCCCGATGTGAATGATTTCTAAAAGATGTGTTGGTCATGGAACACCTTCATCCTGTCCTTGTAAATTCCTGAGTTCTTGTATACGTCATTCCGGGTTTCCTCAAGTTCATTCAGTTGAAGTTTGCACAGCGAGCCAGTGTTGTACAAGTTAAAGTTCAAATTTTTAATAACCCAATAAGCTCTATGTTTCAATTCCATGGGCAAGTGGCAGGCTTTCCCATAGACAAGTCTAAAGGGATACATTTCAATTGGGGTTTTAAAGGCAGTACAGTAAGTCCATAAAACATCAGTCAAACGGATTGACCAATCCTTATTATCAGGCTAACCATTTTCTGCAAAATATATTTAATCTCCCTGTTGAAAATCTCAGCTTGCCCGCTTGTCTGTATGTGGTATGGAGTGCTTATTTTATGAGCCATATTTTCTTTATTAAATTTGCAAATGACCTATTATAAAAATGTGAACCTCCATCACTAATGATAGCTCGAGGTGTTCCGAACTGGGAAAGGATGTTCTCTTTTAAGAATTTAATGACCGTTTGATGGTCATTGTTCCGGAATGGGATCGCTTCAACCCACTTAGTGACATAGTCTACTGCTAGTAAAATGTATAAATTTCTAAAGGATTAGGGGAATGGTCCCATGAAATCAATGCCCTTGTAATCAAATGATTCGATCATTAGAAAGGGGTTCAACGACATCATATTTCGACAGGACAATGCTCCCAATTTCTGACAATGCTCACAAGCTTCGTAAAACTCGTGAGTATCTTTGAAAATAGTGAGCTAGTAGAAGCCGCACTGCATAATTTTGGTTGTGGTTTTTTTAGCGAAAAAGTAACCATCACATGCATGAGAGGGACAGAAGGAGATAACACTTTGGTGTTCATTATCTGGGACACATCTCCTTGGAATTTGATCTGGGAAGTATTTGAATAAATATGGGTCATTGCAGAAGAATTTGCATACCTCAGTGAAGAATTTTTTCTTATCTTACGCGGTCCAATGTGTCAGCGTGAAACCTGTAGCAAGATAATTTGCAATGTCAGCAAACCAAGGTAGTTGGGGAAGTTTGAACAGTTGTTCATCAGGGAACATGTCGTTTATAGGTGTCATCTCAAGGGAATCAGGGAGATCAAGTCTGGAAAGATTTTCAGCCACTACGTTCTCTACTCCCTTTTTTATCTCATATTTCCAAATCAAATTCCTAGAGTAGGAGGATCCAGCTTATCAGGTGAGGCTTAACATCATTCTTAAAAATAAGGTACTTGAGCGTCGCATAATCAGTGTAAATGATGATTTTAGATTCGATCAAGTAGGACCTAAATTTATCCAATGCGAATACTACGACCAAGAGTTCCTTCTTCGTAATAAAGTAATTCATTTGAGCAGGATTTAAAGTTCTACTTACATAGTGAATAACGTAGGGCTTTTTTTCTTTTCTCTGGCTTAACACTACCCCAATAACATAATCGGATGCATCACACATAATCTCAAAAGGGATGTTCCAATCGGGTGGTAGCATGATAGGTGTGGTAGTTAAGATGCCCTTGAGCTTAGGGAAAGTTTCCTGGCATTGCTCAGTCCACTCGTCTAGTACATCCTTTTGAAGTAGGTTACATAAAGGACGAGAGAGGTGACTAAAGTCCTTTATGAATCGTCTGTAAAATCCTGTGTCCTAAGAAGGATCGCAGGTCTCGTATGCTCTTAGGTGGAGGTAAGTTAAAGATAAGGTCAACTTTAGCCTTGTTTACGTCAATTTCTTTAGACGAAATTATATGTCCAAGAACTATTCCCTTAGAAACCATAAAATGACACTTTTCCCAATTTAGTACCAAATTCTTTTCCTCACATTGATTCAGTACATTTTTTAGATTTCCCAAACATTCGTTGAATGGTGGACCAAAGACAGAGAAGTCATCCATGAAGACCTCTAAATATTGCCCCACCATGTTAGATAAAATACTCAACATGCATCACTAAAAAGTGGCTCGAGCATTACACCGTCCGAATGGCATCCTTCGGTAAGCAAAGGTGCCATAAGGACATGTGAACGTTATCTTTTCCTGATCTTCAAGGGTTATCTCTATCTGATTGTAGCCTTGAAAAGGGTGAGCTCTCATCCTAGAGGGGGGGGGGTGAGTGAATAGGACTATGTTAAATTTAAAAATAATGAATTGAAATTTAAAATAAAATTGAATCAATCAAAGATCTCAATTGTAATAGTATTGAGAAATTGATTCAAACCTTGTTCAAAGGACAACTTTACACCAAAAACTAATGTTTATGGTAGGATAACCTAATTTCTTGAACGCGATAAGGATCAAGATCGCAAACTAAAACAAGAAGCAAATAAAGGAAGCTATCTATTACAAGCATTCACCACATGTACATGAATGAAAAGATTACAAACATTCAACACACATCCATCACATACATCATCATTCACCACAAACACCAGGAGTTAGTGGTTTAATGTGTACACTAACTATTCTCAAACAGCTACACCTACTCCACTCCTAATAATCACAACCCACGTGATATTAGCGTTCACTATAAAATAAGGTTTTCTTAGGTTCACCTTATATCACGCCCCAAACTCAGAAACCGCGCTCATAAAATTCTCGATCACCAAATCTGGCACCAACAGCCTCTATAGTACCTCATTCTCAGCTCTCAGTACCCATATACTGGATTCCAATTCTAGGATCCTATAAGGAGAATTTTTAGAATAACATTTTATAAAGAAGCATAACCACAAGCATAACCCACAACAATAACCACAACATCACCACACATCCACTATACTAAAAACTTTGCGTATAATATATAAAGGGGAAATACAAGATAGATATCAGAAACTCTAGAAGCTTAGCCGCATGCTCTTGCCTAAGCTCGACTGCGTCCTAGCGTCACCTGTACGCATCTATCGTGCATAAGCTTATAGAAAGCTCGGAGGGTGGTGTAAGTGTGTCGCAATATACGTGCTAAGTATACAATATCAGAGTAATATGAAAATACTAGCAAGTCTATGAATGCTATGCAGAAATGCTGGCAAGTCCATGAATGCTATCAGCCATACCAAGGCTATGCGATGCAAGGCCGACATGGCTAAATGTCATATGCAAGATGCAACATAAGCATACTAGTCCTCATCTGGGATCATATATTAGTACAATTCATCTCTGGAATATCACTGGGGTCTAGTACACTCTGCGCCAGCTTGCCGCCCCATCTAAGTGTACAACTAGGCAAGTGGAAGAGACTTCACTATTAACCTGCCAATATCGGCCCAGCTCATCAATAGTGGACCCATTCCTCAAGCTGGTCAAACTGAGTCTAACATTGCCCCCTCCCCTTGGGAGGGTAAGGCCATAACCCCTTCTAACTAACCACGACACAGTGGGAGACGCGTCCTACTGGTATATGACCTTCGTGTGCTCGTGTATTTACTCGGTCTCGACATTGGAGCATCCTCCTAGTATCATTAAGGGTTATAGGATTTCACTCAAGGACATCCTAAGTGCCCACAGTGCTAGAACCAAATATTTTCAGTATCCAATCCTACCATCCACGATAAGCCTATGGAGGCTACAACCCTGATGTCGCTAGGGCATACAGTGATAATATAACATAATGCAAGATGTAGGAGTCATACTATCTAGTCATGCATCAATCCTGCGTGTACTGTGTGCTCCCGTGGGGCAACTCCATCTCTCAGGGAGTCCCATAATCAATCTGCCTAATGGTATATGCTATGATCAATCACTCCTCATATCAAGCATACATATGATGCGAATGAGCATGAATCATGAAGTTATACTGAGCATATTCTACAGTGATGATGTACTCTCATATTGAGAATGAGCCTAAGAATAAGGAGTGGGCTTCCTCACCAGCTCCATCACGTAGTAAACTGAGCTTCCTATGGGGCCCAATAAGCACAAGATGGGCTTAATGACTTGAACAAATCTATAAGGCATGGTGGAAGCATCAACAATAATGGGGGCCCAACGGTTTGGGTTAGCCCACTAAGGCTAGATGGATAAGACTTATGGGGGGCCCAAATAGATGAGAATGGCCTAACAATAGGCCCTAGGGAGGTACATAACATGGACATTTAACCACCATTGTCTCCTAGAGTGCGGCCCATCATGAAATCTAACTTATAATGCGACCATGGCCCGAATACTACTTAGAAAAAAAGGATGAGCAGCATACATAACATTTCACACATCATGTCGAGCCTCAAGAAACGACCTATGGTCCATATACATTAAGGTGGGCTTCTTGGGACAGTCCATAGCCCAAAAATACAATGGCCAAGAGAACATACAATACATGCATCATGGTGGGCCTCATGGGCAGCCCATATGCCCCATAAAATAGTTGGGATAGGAGTACATGACAAGTACCATTGTGGACCTTATAGGACAGCCCAAAACTTAGCAAATTGGATGGACAACAAAGATACAATCACATACATCATAGTGGGTTACAAATAGCACACAAGGCCCGACATAATGGATGGGTAATACAAACATAAAAAAAGGCTCTAAGGCTGGACGTCCAGCCCATCTAGGCCTGTTGGACATCCAAAAATCTAGACAGATTAGTCCTCAATCAACCAAATGAATGGTGGGATTTATAAGGTACAAATGGGGCCCATAATCTCAGAAAATATATGCATGGTGTGTATAGACAACACCCTCAATCTGGTGGGCCTCACAACCTCAAAACATTCAGTTATATGTAGCAAATTTTAGGCCCTTGCCGAACATCCAGCCCACTTATCTTCCTGGGCCTACCGGGGTCCAGCAAGTAGGTATCTGGGTAGAAGAAATACTACATGGTGGCCCATAAATGTTACAGTGGGCCCCACCAGATGGAGGCTATGGATACAACACATAAATCAGGGTGGGCCTACTACTGGACTGCAAGTCTAGCAGTGCCTAACCCAGCCTGGACGGTTTAAGGGCATGGACGACTGGCCCAAAATGTATACAAGGTGGACCTGCAACCATGGATGGTTAGCCCCTTGCTGGGCTTGCCTGGGCATCCAGTAGATGGGTAGTTGGCCCTGGTAGGTGGCGTCCCACAGATGGACAGCCTGGATAGTCTAAATGCACCTGAGGTGGGCTTTAGATGGGGGGGGGGGGGGGTGGTGGTAAATGGAGAAACAAAGACACCTACATCAAGGGGATAAAACACATACTATGGCTGGCCAACAAGTTACTGGATATAATGTTGCTATCCCTATTTGGTCCTGCCTTTAGAATGGGCCCAGGCTTGCCTAATCATGGGAAAGTGGGTGAATAATATGCACCCTTAAATGTTCAGCAAGGTGGGGTCCACATGAGTGGCCCATTAGATCAAGATAAGGCTATTTAGATAGGCCACACACACGCAGACCAAGCTTGAGTTTGAGTCTAACCTTGCATGTAACATAGGACAGCAAGGTGGACTAGCCCGCGTCCAGATTTTTGGACAGCAGGACCATCCCACCCTGCTGGACGGTCTGGATGTACTGACCACATTAGGTGGGCCACACATCATGGGCAGATGGAGAGAGGGGGAGAGAGAGAGAAGATCAGCCAAATGGAGAGGCTTTGCCACTATGAGCCCCTCAACATAATCCAAACCATATATCACATGGGTCCCATGCATGCATGGGCCCTTACATCAGAAAATCTGAGCTGGGGATGCCATCCCCACCATCCAATCAAGGGTCCAAATGACCCTTCAATGTTCAAGATCAAGCAATACATCATAATGGGGTCCATGGAGAATAACCCCATGACATGTGCAAGCAACTAAGGTGGGCCACACGTAGGGGTCAAAATAAGATCCCCACCATTAATTGGTGGGTCCTACTTACCCCATGCAAGAGAACCTAAAGATCTAAGCAAGAAAACAAATAATCTAAACCTAGAAGGGGCACCCACCTCTATTCTTCTTCTCCTTCTTCCACCCATGGGTTCACTAGCCTCGAAGGAGGTGTTGTAATGGTGGAGATAGGGTATGGACGGTTGGATTGGGAGGGCTTAAGCTTGAAAGTGGCTGGAAATGCAGAGCCCTCATGGACGTTGGGAGCTCTTGCTAGCATGGAATGAGGGAGAAGAGAGGGAGGGAGAGAGAGAAAAAAGAGAGGAATGATTGCATGTAAGGAAATGATTACACATGGGAAGGAGGCTAGGCATGCTTGCCATAATTACTAGCATGTTTGCAATAGGGTAGGGTGATGTCACCCTTAGGCTAATAGCCTTAGATGACATCATCCTAATGATGTCTATCTAGGGATGCACTATATCTAGAATTCCACGGCCCTGCAACGTGCGGTATATGGCCAAGATAATGCGCGGGACACATCCCCTAATCTAACCGTCGCATTGTCGCATGAGACGTGGCGTTGGAACCGCAGTGATGGTGTGGTCGCAATGGCATGGGTCTTAGGTTGAGTCAACTCGGGTTTACAATATGCGACTTAAGGTCACTGTCAAATGTTGTTTACACGTCGCGGGTCACCAAAATTCGACGGGGTGGATCGGGGGATCCTAAGGAATGAAATGATACTAGGACATAGGCCTTACAACTCTCCCCTCCTAATAAAATTTCATCCTCGAAATTTATACTACCACACAGAACAAAAAGGGAAGAGGAAAACATGACATCGTATATATCTCTCTCTATATATAAAGAATACAATACAAAGTACAATCAATCATGGAGATGGGGATAGCGCTCTTGAATCTCAGCCTCACGCTCCTAAAACACCTCCTCAATACTATGGTGACCCCACTGCACTTTCACTAAAGGAATGACCTTGGTCCAGAGGACCTGCTCCTTCCGATCAAGGATGCGAACTGGATGATCAATGTAGGAAGCATCCTCATGGACCTCTAGGGGCTGCCAATCAGTCACAGGAATGGTGCTTGACCCACACTTCCACTGCATAGAAACATGAAAAACATTGTATATGTCAGACAACTGAGGTGGTAAGGCGATCCTATAGGCCATGGCGCCAACGCGCCCAGTGACCTCAAAAGGTCCAATAAATCTTGAGGCGAGCTTGCCCTTCGCTCCAAATCGAACCACAACCTTTATGGGTGGGACCTTGAGATACACTCGGTCCCCAATCGCAAACTCCAAGGGACAATGCTGATGATTAGCAAAACTCTTCTGCTGCTCTGAGCTGTGCACGTCCTCTGCTTAATGATATCAATGACCTCTGACGTCTACTTTACAAGCTCGGGACTTAGGAGTTAGTGCTCTCCAACCTCAGCCCAATAATTAGAAGATCTACATGGTCTGCCATAAAAAGCCTCAAAGGGAGTCATACCAATAGTTGCCTGATAGCTGTTATTGTATGCGAACTCAGCCAGGATCAAATGCTCATCCCAGCTACCCAAGAAGTCAATCATGCAGGCCCGAACCATATCCTCAAGAATCTGGTTAACCCTCTTGGTCTGCCCATCGGTCTGTCGATGATACGCTGTGCTGAACTGTAAGAAAGACCCCATCGCCTTCTAGAAGCTCCTCCAAAACTGAAATGTGAACCTCCGGTCTCAGTCAGAAACAATTGAGACTGGAACACCATGCAGTCTCACAATCTCATCAATAAATAATCTGGTAAGCCGATCTAAAGGCTAGGTCACACGAATTGTGAGAAAATGTGCCAACTTTATTAGGCAATCTATTACAACCTAGATGACGTCATGACCGCGCTGAGTCCTCTGCATGCCCATAATAAAATATGTGGATATGTGCTTCCACTTTCATGTCGGGACGCTCAATGGCTGCAACGGACTTGGGGGTCTCTAATAATCGGCCTTAACACACTGGCATGTGTCACACTCGGCCACGAAACTAGCGATCTGGTACTTCATCCCCGTCGAAAAATTTTGTCGCCTCATATTACGGTACATCTTCGTCGAGCCAGGGTGGATAGAAAATCTCGATCGATGTGCCTCGGTCATAAGATCTCTGTCAACTTTGGAACATCTGGGACACATAATCGGTCTTTGAAACGAAGTCCATCATCAGAACTAATCTGCCAGTTTGACTAACTCTCAGAAGGTGCCTCTGCTCGATAACTTTGCAATGACTCATCTGTCTGCTGAGCCTCGATCACCCTTGCGACAAGAGAGGGTTGAATGAATAATCTCGATAACTGCACGATAGAAGACTGGAGACCGATCTCGAAGTCATATTGTCATGCCCCAAACTTGAAAACCAGGCTCACAAAATTCTCGATCACCGAATCCGGTGCCAACAGCCTCCATAGTATCCCATTCTCGGCTTCTAGTGTTACGCCCCCGACTTGGTAATCGAACTCACAAGGAACTCTGTAACGCCCCGGATTTTTGCCAACCTGGGATTAGACGTCCTTAGGCAATGGGTCGATCCTAAGACCTTACCAACTTGTCAAAACTCAATCCCACAGTCTAAAATCGCTCCTTAACCCATTTCCTTCACAAATCCCACCCTTCACTACCTTGTGCTTTCAATTTTTCAAAGCACTTTCGCCCTAGACACTATCTTAAACTAGCTAAGTAGTATACCTTGGATCACTTTATATACAAACTGCAAAGGACCAAGTACCACCTCAGACAAAAATCAATTAGGACTAAATCCTTTAGAAATGAGACAAAGTAACTATGTGCGAAACCAGATTAGCTACGAAATCCGTTTGAATCGCTGTAAATACGATCTGCAAGACCCAAAACTTGCAAAACAAGTGACGCTAGGTTACCCTAAAGTTTAGAACCAAACTCATTTCCCGTCTACTCTCGGAAATGAAACAAAACTTCGTATTAGGTCTAGATCGCACATCGGGAGTCCGATTAACCCGAAGCTAAGGAACTAGGACCGCCCCACTGGGCTTAACAATCATCTCAAAAATTAGCTCCATCCGATGTTCCACGGCCATTCGCTTCGATCCGGAGCGAGGGTGTGTGAAAAACACTGTTCCCATCCAAAATAAATATCTGGAATAGTGATCTGGCATCATTCGTTGACGCGCACAAGATAAGCAACCCGACCGTCGAATCGACCAAATTACACCCTCGGATTAAGAAAAATTTCAGAACATTTACATGTACTTGGAATTTCTGATCGTGGCCCACTGACCGTCGAACTGAAAGTGGTCCGCCACGTGTGATCTGGGAATCCGATCGAGTCAAAAACGTAATCCCACGTAGATCCATAGATGGTGAGCTTAAGTCTGACGTTTGGTTCAAGGAGGGCCACCAGAACTTCCCTTTTGAGCTGGAAAAGCGACGAATATCCTATATTAGCAGTACCCCTTGAACCTGAGTCTAATTTCGGAATGTTTTTTGCTATAAAAGGAGCTTAGAACAGCCCCTCTCACAGCCATACGAATTTTGGAGAAAAACCCTAGAGGGAGAGAGAGAAAAGAGAGAGAAGAGCTTGGGTTTTGTTGCCGATCTTCCTCCTACTGTGTTGGACTGTTACACGGCCTACACCGCCCTGTTCTAGGCGCTTTCCCGGCGGTATCCATCTCATTTGAAGGTAAGAAACCCTAACCCTAGGTCTGATTTGAGGTGGGATCGATGTGGGTTGTGTAACAACTAACCGATTTCGCTCTTTAGGCTAGAAATCTCCCGTATACGGAAGTTCTACTACCCTTGCTGATTCGTTTCGTTTCCAAAGGCAAAGGTGAGGACTTTAAGTGTATAAGTTGCGGTTTTCAACGCTTTCAATGTCAGATAATGGTAGATTCATGATCTGCATGCAATTGCACATGTACAAAGTGCTTTCCGTTTCCTGTTTCGTTTAACGTTGTAAAATATGGATTTTCACATACTCTAGGTATACATAGAAATACCGTATACGTATTTTTTTTAGGAAAATGTTTAACATGTTTATTTAATGTATGAATATATAGTATATGAATAAAATACTACTTTGACGAAAGGAATCGCCAAAATACATGTTCACTTGTAAATGCGACGTATGTTGAAATTGTGTATGTTAGAAATACCGTATACGTATTTCATTTGGAATAATGTTTGACATATTTATTTAATATATGATTATACAATATATGAATAAAATACTAGCTTGGCGAAAGAAATTGCCGAGATCTATGTTCACTTGAAAACACTATGTATGTTGAAATTGCGTATACTAGAAATGCCGCTTCTGTACAAATTTTGGAAATGTGTTTGCCGTGATTATGTGTCGTATGATTATATGACATATGGATAAATTACTTATTTGGCGAAAAGAATCGCCGTAATACATGTTTGTTTGTATACACTATGTATGTTGAAAATGCGTATTCTAGAAGATACTGTATACGTATAAATTTTGGAGATATAGTTATCATGATTATTTGCTGTAGTAATATATTATACATGGATAAAATACTCGCTTGGCTAAAGGATAGCCCTAATACATGTTTTGCTAACATACACCATGTATGTTGTAATAGTGTATTCTAAGTGTTGTGAAAATGACTGAATGAGTATAGAATTCTCATTCGTGCTCGCCATGACTAATTGTCATGGATAATTGATTGTTGTATTGGCAATACCCCTTTGACGAAAGGATTTACCCTAAATCACGCCACGGCCAATACACACTATATATGCTAAAATGTGTGGCCCAAGTGTTTGTGGAAATGACTGAATGAATATGGAACTTGGTTTCCTGCTTGCCATGACTATCCGTCATGGGTGTATGCGTGTTATGATTGGGGTAACTCCCTAGTGAAAGGATTTGGCCTTATACCTCTGTGATCAACATATGTCATGTATGTTGATTCCTGTATTTTAAAGTGTTTGTTGAAATGTCTGAATGAGTAGTAGTTAGTAAATTGTAATGTTTAAGGGTGTTGAGATTAGATTCTCAACTATCCTAGCGACATGTATGATTACCTCCATGAGGTTGATCACCTAAACCACTTACTTACAATACATGTGTTTGTTACAACATGCTTTATATCATGCTTTATAATATGCTTATAACATGCCTACTAGCATGTTTGAATTACTTTATTTATCATGCTTGAATTACTTTGTCTATCATGCTTTACTCCACATGCTATGGATGACAATTGATTGTGCTTGGGGCTATGATTATAGTCCAGACAATCGGTACTAGATTGGAGATCGTGGTTGAGTTTCATGTCGCCACGTGAGATGTGTTCGACGAACTCGAGTCGTACTTCGGTTGGCGATAGTGGTTGGCCACGCGAAGTGCTTATGCACTTCATGTCGTTTAACTTGTTGTGCGCTCGGGCTAGCTGAGCTCGTCAGGCAACCCGATCTGTCTTATGTATGTTCACCATGTTTGGTCACTAATGCTTGAACCTAGGGTACCAAACTTACCAGTAAAAATCCCGTTAACCATGGTACCTCGATCCGCTAAGATTCATGAGCTGGGCATGGTGGTATGGGACACCGTGGTCGAGCTGTCGGCCTACGCTGGGGCTACGTGCCTCCCCGTAGTGACCAGTGAGCACCTTAACTCGTGAGCCGATTATGGTGGTATGGAACACTATATTCGTGCTGTCGGCCTACATTGATAAGGTGATGGGGGAGCGGTGCAACCTTTTGTGCGTAACAGCCCTGACAGCCCTTTGTAGTGACCGCGAGCATATTCTGAAGTTGCAGTGCACCTTAGGATTCGCCGCGATATATAGAGTATGAACTAGGCCTGTTTCTGTATAGTGATGAATCGTTTAAGGGGTGATGGGGGAGTGGTGCAACCTTTGTGCGTAATGACCACCGGCAAATTTCTCTGCAGTGACCTAGAAAATACACCATCGTCTGATATTAACTAGGACTGACGACCCTAGAATGGATCATGTTTGGGAATGATACAAGGGAGGTACCTTAGTTTCCCAATCCTGCTGTTTGAAATGGACTAATTAAAAACTCGGTAATCATGCTCATCATGCATCGCATGTGCCTGGAAGATGTGGAGCACTGTGGGATGTAAGCATGCGCGAACATGAGATGGTGTCGCATGAGGGAGTATGTCGGTGAGGGCATCCATCATACCTGCATTCATACTTGCATTAATCAGAGTAACTAGGAGTGCTTGATGTACTGCTTTATCATTACTGCTTGACTGCATCGATAACATGTTAACTTATGCTTTATTGTTCCACTGAGTTAGCTACTCACTCCCACGTTACGGGACGGTGTTGTACACACCAACCAGAATTGTTGAATTTCAGATGATGGCGATGCTTATGAAGCAGAGTCGGACTATTTCTATGGTGATGAGGAGGAGTTCTCCTATCATGTAACCCTCTGACGGGTCTCTCAAGACCTGCATCGTATTGACGGGCCGTAGTGCGGGGATAGAAGACATTAAACTTACATATTTGGTATATTTTAGAACTGTACTTGTATTTCTTTAACCTGATAATGTTATCACACTCTGGAGACTCATCATAGTTTATATATTTTATCTATCTATCATAGTCTTCCGCTTGCAAATTTAACTGTCTCTGGAGTATGATATGTTGTTTTGGCTTAATCTCACTCATGTTCAATGCACGAATACAGTCAACATTCAATCATCATTCATTTTGTTGCATAAGTGATGTTCTGGAACTCGGGAGTTGAGTTTATGCTCGACCCCCGATTTTCAGGGCGTTACAAACTCGATGGCCGGTTCTGGCCGTAACAGCCTTCGTATTACCCCATTCTCGGCTCTTGAGGCAGGTTCCGATCCTGGGATCCTACAAGGAGGATTTTCATAACAGTATAATCATTACCAATACGAGCATACCCAAGATCACAGCAAGTACATCTGAAAGTAACGAAGGATACATATCATAAAATTCACTAAGAATTTGAACTTTTACAAGCTTACATCAGGTCCGAAAGGACATACATAAGATAATGGGAAAGAGAGAAAAGAGTCAGCAACACTAGAGTCTTCAAGCTCAACTCTACTCCACGCTCTACTGCTACGACGCCTGCCTAGGATCTCCTGCACGCATCAATCATGCATAAGCTTATAAAAAGCTTAGAGGGTGGTGAAAGTGGGTGACAATAGTGCTCAGAAGAAGATAGAGAATGCAGAAGGGAGTCATGATCAATACCAATACCACTAACCTTACCAAGGCAATCATGAATACAAGAAACTATACCAAGGCAGTACAATAATGCAGGAAGCCATACTAAGGCTATATAATGCAATGAGTACTATGATGCAATGAGTACTGTAATGCAATATGAGTACTGTAATGCGATGAGTATTATAATGTAATGTGTACTGGGCACCATGCTAAGGCGATGCAATATGAGGCTTATACAGCCGATGCAAATGCAATGCAAAGTAATGTCAGTGCTCATATCCAATCCACATATCAAGTACATTTCCATCATAAGAAAATCACCAGGGTCTATTACACTGCTAGATGACTGCCGCTCTACAGACCCCGCACAGTCAAACGAGCATAAGAGACCTCACTACCCTGCCTGCGGACAGCCAATCACCAGCAAGGCCTGAAGGTAGCGGACCCATTCACGAGCTGGTCAGACTCACTAGCAATGCCCCCTTACGTCAGGCGAGTAAGGCCACACCCCTATCCAACCGACTACACTACAGTGGGAGTCGCGGCCTAACGGTATAAGGCCCTCATGCGCTCATATATACCACCCGGTCACGCCGTTGGAGCAGATCCTGGTACCATGGAAGTTTTGGAAATTTCACCCATGGGCATCCTATGCACCCGGTATGCTCAAGTAACATTTTCGGTGTCCAAACATGGCCATCCACGATGTATCTGTAGAGGCTACAACCCTAATGAAGCAAGGGCAATAATGCTCATATACTATGTAATGTCAGATGCATGAATCACATAATCAACCATGCATCAATCCCAAGCATCCAACGTGCTCAAGAGGGAATACTTCGTCCCTCGGGAATGCAACATGCAATGCCCAATGACACAATCATAACCACACACATAGTGTCATCCAAGCATACAATGATGCACATGGGTCATGAAGATAGGTATAGACGCATTATGCGGCGATATATAAAGTAGTACACTCCTCCTATTCAAGAAGGGACCAAGACTAGGTATTTAGACAATATCCATAAGGAATCCCACCTCTAGTGGGGGCCTATTTACCTGGGGTAGCCCACGAGACTAAGCATACAACTACGTATCTAAGTTATACAGAAGTGATTCTAGCAAGAGTTTAAGATGAGCATCTAATGACATTTAGATACAAACGGGCCTATAGGGGTCCATAATAGGGACATTTAACCACCATTCCCCAAGAGGCATCTCAACCACGAACTATATGGATACAAGGCCCAAGGCCCTACATTCAAGATAAGAACACAGGTAACCACATACATACATTCTTCATAATAGGCCATAAAAAGATACAATACCACTTTTAACAACATGAGCCCCAAGAGAGAAATTAAGGCCCAAGGCTCAATTCCCAATGGCCATAGAATCCATGCATTAAGTTGGACTTGGTGGGCAGCCCGCATACACAATATACGGCCCAAAATAAGTTTAAGTTTGGATGATGAAATGGGCCCAACTACATCAGCCCAATAGCTAACAATTTAAGTGGACAACTAATGGCCCAATACTATCCTTACCTCAGCCCACAAGTCCATCAAAATGGTGGAAGTCGACCCAATATATGGTTGGGCCTTGCTGGGACGTCCCATCCCACTCTGGGCCCATGGGATGCCCCAAAAATCTGATCTAAGATGGGGGTCCTCATGTGATCACTAAAGGTGACCCAAAAATGCATTTATTAAGCCCAAAGATTATAAGAAAATATAAGCATGCAACACGCACACAAGTTTTCAATATGGTGGGTCCCATGTCCAATAAAGTTACAACCATAACAATGTACATTTAAGGCCCCTTAATAAACGTTCGGCCTACTCTGCTTCCTGGGCTTGTGAAAGCTTAGAAATTAGTCAAATAAGTGGGAATGATCTCATGAAGGCCAACAATATTCATATGGGGCCCCACCAGATGGAGGGTATGTATACATAAAGAAAAGATTAAGTGGGCCTGCTATTGGATTGTGAATCTAGTAGTAACCCAAGGGAGAGAGTGCCTCCATGATCAGGCGATCTAAGGCTTGGACGGCCTGGACCACATGCATTAAGGTAGGTTCTACATACATACACATTGAGCCTTAAACAAATGGCCTAGGGTCTATGGTGGGCCTTTAACCATCCATAGAGAAACCTATGGGCCTACCTTAGGATCACCCAGGAGGACATCCAACCTCAACTGGTTCCCAAGAGGTAGCCCGCCACTACTTGAGTATGGAATAAGGCCCGAGGCCTAAGCAATCCATGGCCTAGTGGGTCATACACTAAGCCCAACACTTGGTAGCATGGTGGGCCCTTAAGCAAGGTTTGGGCCCAACCATAAAGGTCATAAATTCATATATTGTGGTGGGCTTCATGGGCAGCCCAGTAATTCATTTACATGGGCAAGTTTCACATTTAATATAAGGGAGTTGGGCCTCACTTTTGGCCCAAGTACAGGGTCAGTTTAGTGGGCAGCCAAGGGCCCAACCTCTTGTGTATTATTGTCCCTAAGCCCATCACAATAGATAGGAGAGTATAGGCCCAAGATCAATAGGCCTATCCAAAAGAACCAAGTCCACAAGGTCTACTTGCTAACACAACATGCATACAATATATCACATAATGGCCCCAAAAGAAATGGCCCAAACAAAAGCCATCCAATTCATACATTATGGTGAACTTGAAGGCAGCCCGTAAGTCCAATAATACACATGGGCAAGGTCTATACTGACAGTGTGGGCCTTGCCACACCAGCCCAAAGATTTAGCAAGGCCCTCCACAATATATATTTATGTGGGCCTTGCAAGTCAGCCCACAATTAAGCATTTTATGAGGGCATCAAGGCTAATAAATGCACATGATCAGCTTATAGATGGCCCATTGGGCCTGTGAATTAATAAGGTTAGCCCTTGCACAATCTTGGGCTCAAGGGATAGGTTTCCAGGCCATTGGGCCTATAAAGCTATCAAAATTCTGTTAAGGTTAGCCCACAAACCACCACAAAGGTGGGCCTCATGGGGCACTAATTAAGCCCAAAATGTCTAAGGAAGGAGGGCAAAGAGTATGTGCAACACTCCCTTAAATCTGGTGGACCGCCACGGCTCCAAAAGTTCAACTATGCAGTAAATTTGGGCCCTTACTGGAATTCCAGCCCACCCACTTCCTGGGCCTGCTGGAGTCCAAAAATTTATTTAATTTAAATGGGTTACTGATCCATGGTGACCCACACATATTACAATGGGTCCCACCATATAAGAAGGGGGATATATAATACTTACTTCAAGTGGGCCATGCCGTTAGAATGCAAGCCCAGCAGCCCAAGGTAGGAGCATGCCATGGTAGTTAGTCATTTGGGCCTGGGTATTTGGCCCAAAACTGACCCAATTTACAGGCCATACCACGGTCAGTCCAGGGGCCTGATGGCCCTAAAAATTTGCAGGATTGTCCTTCCATAGGTGGACCACGACCCCACAAAATTTCAGAATTTTTGGACATCTAGAAATAATTTAATTAATTTGAATAAAACAAGCTGCCCTGAAAATCGGACTGGCCTGGACGTCCCAATGTGGTAGGCCAGTCCGGGCCTTGCAATGGTGTGCACAGGGGTCCATTAGACCTGAAATTTGGTAGGTAGGTTCTAACATGAGTTTACTACCTCTCTATAAATTTTAATAATTTTTGGATACTCAAAAATATTTTAATTAATTTAAAGAATACAATCTGTACAGGGTGAAATACTGCTGGAATATAACTGTCCTGAATTTGGGCCATCAAATGGGTGGGTTCTGGGCCTCCAAAATTCTTGAAATTTGGACTTAAGGTCCCTTATTAAGCCCAAAACAAGGTAGGACCTGGAAATATGACCTACCTTTTGAGAAAATATTTTTTTAAAAATTTATTTTTATGAAACTATGCTGCTGGACTGCACAGCAGAAATTTCTGGCAGCCCACTATATTGGCCCACCCATTTGGATGCCCAAATGGTGTCCATTGGCCCTAAAATTTTGCAGGTAGGCCCTACCATGGGTGGGACACCTCTCTGCAAAATTTTAGAATTTTTTGGGATATTAAAAGTATTTTATTTAACTCCTACAATTTATGGATAGCAAGGTATTTAAAAAAAAAATTCTACTGCTGAAACAATGCTGCTGCCCCTCATTTGTGCACCCCATTAAAGTGGGCCCAGGTCTGCCAAATTTTAAGAAAATGTAGGACCAACATCCCTACACAAGTATACAATAAAGTGGGGTCCACAAAGGTGGCCCACCATTTCAGAAACAGACTGATAATTATGTTTGTACAACAAGCACAATTGCTAGACAATCCAGAAAATCTGGACTATCCACCCTCCTTGGCCCACTCTTTTGGGTGATCAAACAGGGACGGATGAGGGTGAAATTTGGGAACATCTAGGTGGGATCCCCACCTTTAAGAGGTATATATCAAATGGGACCAAACACCCCACCAATCATCCACAAAAATGAGCTCAAGACAGCTCAAAAATCTGTCCAGATGGCTTTTGGACAGCAACATAATACTGAATTAAAATAATTATAATCACTATAAAAAGAGGAAATCAATCCATGGAAATTGTGGTATGGACCACCCCAGTGGACTCAACAAACATCCAGACCATACCCCCTCCATGAAACCCATTGCATGTGCTCAAAATGGAGCAAATAGAGTGCCAATGTCCAACGAATGGACAGCCATGGTCGTCCACTTTGCTTGGACGGTTTGGATATTCCGAGGCCACTAAGTGGGCCACACACATCAGGAAATCAAGAATAGAATAATGGAAAATAAAAATAATCCAGCCACAAGAGAGGAAAATGACATGCATAAAAGGAAAATGCTATGATGGGGTCCATGGAGAATGGCCCCATCCATGTATCATGCATGCAAGGAAAAAGGGCCATTGGCCTCAACTATGGAGACATGAGGGACCTCCATCACCACTTGATGGGTCCCACAAGCTCCTAAGAAAGAAATAAAGAAAGATCTAAGAGCACCCACCTAGATCAATGTTAAAACTTACATCACCATCATCTAGAAGCTCTACGCAACATGGATCAATGGCTAAGATCAAGTGAGAAGGGGTAGATGAGGAGGTATTTTAGGGAGAAGGGGCTGGAGAAAATGGAGGAATTGCTGGCCATGGAGAGAATGAGAAGGAGGGAGAGAGATAAGGAGATAGAGAGAGAGAGAGAGAGAAATCATTTGTTTGTAAGAAAAGAAATAATTACCTATGGGAGGAGAAAACAAGGTTATAGGGTAGAGTAGGCTTTTGGGTGGTGTGTGTAGGGTAGGTAGTGTCTATTCCATAGAAATTGTGTAGTGTGTGTGGTGTGCATGGGAAATTGTGCCAAGAGGAGTGGGGTCCACATGCATTTGTACAAAAAGTGGGCCACATGATGAAATGCTCATAACTTGAGATGTACACGTCGGATTAACGCATGGGACGGGCGTTAAAATCGCGGCGCCGATACGGACAAGATGGCATGGGTCTCAGGTCAATCCGAGTCGGGTTTACATGACCGAACTCAAGGATGATGCAAACACTATCGGAGGGTCACGAGTCACCGAAATTTGATCGGTAGGACCGCGGGACCAAAATGAATGAAATGCACACTTATGCACACACATGCACACATGAGAACTCAGGTCGGGTCTCACATCCGGCACACATATACCAAGTTCCGATCCTGGAATCCTACAATGAGGATTTTTAACATGAATTTGATTCATAATGAGCATAACCATAAGTCTAACCCACGAGCAATAACCAAGACATCATCACAAAATCCACTATGATAAAAAATTTTAAGGTACAAAGCGCATAAAGGGAAATATAATGATAATAATAATGAAAACTCCTGGAGCTCGATTGCACGCTCCTGCTCCTAATAAGCTACAGCTGCGTCCTGGATTCACCTACACGCATCAATCATGCATAAGCTTATAGAAAACTTAGAAGGTGGTGAGAGTGTGTGTGCGATATAAGCGTGCTCAGAATGCAATATTAGCGTAATGCGGAATATACTGGTAAGTCCATGAATGCAATCAACTATACCAAGGCTATGCGATGCAAGACATGAATACTATCAGCCATATCAAGATCACGCAATGCAAGGCACGAATGATGTAGGCCATACCAAGGCCATATGATGTGAGATGCTACTCAAGCATACTAATCCTCATCCGAATCCACATATCAATGCAGCTTATCACTGGAGCATCAAATATCATTATAGTTCTCACTCTGGATAATTACTGGGGTTTAGTACACTCCAAATGGCACTATTCCTTTTCCAGGCGCGCAGTCCAAGTAAGCATAAGAAACCTCTCTATCTTCCTGGCTAATAGTCTGTCAATACTTATCCGGCACATCGATAGCGGACCCATTTACCAGATGATCATACTTAGCCTAACAATTACCCTCTACCCTTAGGCGGGTAAGGCCATACCCCATTCCAATTGACCATGACACAGTGGGAGACATGGCCTCCTAGTATTTGGCCCTTGTGGTCTCATGTATCCACTCAGTCTCGACATTGTAGTCATCCTTTGGTACCATCGGATTTAGAGATTTTCACCCAGGGACATCTATGGACCAGTAGTCTGCCAATACCTACCCGGCTCATCGATAGTGGAATCATTTGCGAGCTGGTCAAACTCAACCTAGCTAATAGCCTCCTCACTCGAGCGGATAAGGCCACACCCCCTTCCAACCGACCATGACATAATGGGAGATACGGTCTACTGGTATTCGGCACTTTGGCGCTCGTGTATCCACTTAGTCTAGACGTTGGAGCATCTCCTGGTACCAAAAAGGT
The DNA here is from genome assembly GCA_030180095.1 of Magnolia changhungtana. NCBI lineage: Eukaryota > Viridiplantae > Streptophyta > Magnoliopsida > Magnoliales > Magnoliaceae > Magnolia > Magnolia changhungtana. The sequence continues at coordinate 5,395,443 of JASAUF010000554.1, forward strand.
TCTGGGATTTTCACCCAAGGACATCCTAAGTGTCCACAATGCTAGAGCTAATATTTTCGGTATCTGATACGACCATCCATGATGTGTTTATGGAGGCCACGACCCTGATGTCGCTAGGGAGTGCAGTGATTAAGTCACACATATGCGAGATGCATGAGTCACACTGTACAATCATGCAGCAATCCTGCGCGTACCATTGCACGATTGTACGGTGTGACTCATGTGGGGCACTCCGTCTCATAAGGAGTCGTGTAAATGTCCCAGCCTAACTGGCTTATGCTATGATCAAACATTCCTCATATCAAGCATACAAATGATGCATATGGGCATGAGTCATGGGGTTACACTAAGCATGTTATAAGGTGATGAACAATCGTCACAACGAAGGTGGGCCTAGATGGCCTACACATAGCAAGTATGGGCCTATCAATGGGCCCTAGGGAGATTTATAATGTGGACATTAAACCAACATTATTCTTACAATGTGGACGTCAAACCAACATTGCTCCCAAGGCATGGCCCACCATAAAACATCATTACATAAACCATGGAGGAATCACACATTGCAATGGACCCTAAGGACATCCCGCTGGGCCTCGACCCATGGACCTTAGATACATCAAACGGGCCATATCACATGGGCCTCCAATACATCAAATGGGCCTCATATATATCAAGGTGGGACTCAATGGATGGGCCATAACTATATTAAGATGGGCCTCCTCAAATGGGCCTTATAAATATCAAGGTGGGCCTCAACAACGGGCCACAAATACATCAAGATGGGCCTCCTCAAATGGGCCTTATGTATATACCAAGGTGGGCCTCAACAGATGGCCACAAATATATCAAGATGTATAATATATATATATATATATATATATATATATATATATAAATGAATTATATCAAAAGATGAACTGGACCGCACTCCAAATAGTAGTGACAATGATTTCCACCATTAAAAATATCCTACAGGGCCCACCGTTATTGAATGGAACTACCATGGCCCTTAAGAAGTTTAAACAGTGAATGTCACTATTCCCACTATTTTTCCGTGGTGGGGACCCACTTGAACTATGGATCTGACTCATATTTTAGCTCATGCCATAAAATGAGCCTTCAAAGTGGTTAGATGGCTTGATGCACCACTTGCATCATGGTGGGTCCCATAGACGGATGGTGTGGATGGAGCTAGTGGGACCCACAGATCTTGGTGACGCTAATACAGCAGCTGTGTAGCTGCAGTGACGTACGCCAGCCGTCCACTCCCACAAATGGTTGGGCGGTGTGGGTAAAATACTTACATCAGTGGGTCCCATGTGGGGCTCACCATAACGTTTACTTTCCATCCAATCCGTTGGCAAGGTCACACTGGCCTAGATGAATAGGAAAAACAAATTTCATAATGTTCCAAAACTTCTGTGACCACAAAAATGGTTTCAATGGCTGACGTTCAATCACCGTTGTTTCCTATGATCTGGGCCACTTGAGCTGTGTATACAACTGATTCTTGGGGTGGCCCACTGCCCTGAGGGGGCCTACAAAATGGACGGTGTAGGTATCCAAAAAACATCACGGTGGGGCCCACGCATGGGACCCCTGTCCCGCCTCCAGCGTCCCAGCACAGCAGGACGCTGCTGCACGTCAGCAACTCCTACTGCCTAAATATTTTTATTTTTTATTGTTTTCCTGTGGTTTTTCACAGGTGGGGCCCGCGTCAGTGGAATTCGACCTAGCCGTTAGATTCCATGGCTCAAGACAAATCCATCAAGCCTAATATTCAGTATATTTTGGCATATAAAAATAGCATGGTGTATTTTAACGGTGAACACCACTGTTAAAACAGGCTAAGGAATGGAATGGACATCGTGGATTGGATTGATGCATTAAGGTGGGGCCTGCACGAGTGGTCCACCAAAAGCCTAAAAATCACTTTTTTTTTTGCTGTAGTGTTTCGACAAGAAAACAAATGCATTCGATTTGGGGATTGATTCAACGATAATAAAAAATGAACGAGAGAACATTGATCACATTTATTGTGAGTTCATTTACATCCTCGAATTCCCTTGATTCTGAAAACAAAATACAATTAATCAAAGTAGACAAGATAGTCTGATAGAAATTTCGGCAACATTCCGACGCTATTTTGGTCATCTCCTAGATACTTAGGAGAAATTGTTGAATCGACCAGCCAATCTCCAAGTAGATAGAAATTTCGGCAGCATTTCGGCACTATTTCAGTCATCTCCTAGGTACTTAGGAGGAATTGCTGAATTGATCAGCCAATCTCGGGCTTAAAATCAGTCCTGAGCATCCTTCCAGTCATGCTTCCTTGAATCTTTTTTGAAATGTGGAGCGGTGGCGTAATAGAGTTTCCTCCCTTTCTATTGCGCGGGTCGCGCAACTGCAACTTCGGTTGCGTGGTCTGCGCAACTATACACTTCCTAGCGTAATCCGCGTAACTACTAAGCTCCCTTGCGCGGTTGGCACAATTGTAGACTTCCCTTGAGCGATTCACGTAACTACCAAGCTCCCTTGCAAGGTTTGCACAACGGCAACTTCCGTTGCACGGTCCGCGCAACTACACCACTCTCTCTCTCTCTCTCTCTCTTCACTTCTTCTCCACATCCTGGTCCATTAACTAATCGAACCCTCCAAATGAAGAGGGGAGGGGTATTTATAGGCCCCACCAATCTTACAAAGTGGTGATCACCACCACCTATCCCTTCACATATGAACATCTTCTTTTCTTAGACCATGATGTCCACCAAGCTCTCTTAAATGGTGGTGTATAGTCTCTCTCTATTAAAATGACACTTGTGCACCCCTTTTTACCAAAATACCTTTTTCAATGCCTTTTACTAAATACCTAAACTACCCCTGGACTTGGATTTTTACCAAAATACCTAAACTACCCCCGGATATGGAATTTTACCAAAATACCTAAACTACCCCCGGAGACTGATTTTTACCAAAATACCCCCGGACATGGATTTTTACCAAAATACCCCCGGTCATGGAATTTTACCAAAATACTGATTGTGTAACCCTAGAAAAGATCTGTATCATAGAATTCTCTGACCACTGCAATGAGATATTTTTTATATCTCAACAGATGCCCCCTCGATCCTTCTTTAATTGATTCCTAAAATCAAATGGAGGATCGATCTTCCTTTGCTTGAAGAATCTTGAATGAATTGCAACTGAAGGATGACTTGATGATCATGCTTTCATAGAAGACTGGATGATCGTCTTTGATTAGAAGATCGAATGATCGCGTTCGACCAGAAGACTTGAATGCTCATACTTGACCCGAAGACTGGAATGCTCATATTTGTCCTGAAAACTGGAATGCTCATATTTGACTAGAAGACTGGAATGCTCATATTTGATCAAAAGATTTGAATGGTCGCGCTCGAATGGAAGACTTGAATGATCGCGCTCAAATGGAAGACTTGAATGATTGCGCTCGAATGGAAGACTTGAATGACTGCGCTCAAATGGAAGACTTGAATGACTACACTCGAACGGAAGACTTGAATGACCCCTGCTAGCAGTGTTGAGTGGATGTTTCACTAGAGAAGATGATATTCTTTTTTCATCGAAACTCACCATCGTAACAGCTGTGACGACTTTGTCTTTGAGCAACTTGATCAGGGGGCTATCTTTCAACACCACTGCTGCTGCAACGATCTCTTTGATCAACTCCAGCAACTTGTTCCTTCAATTCTGCAGTGGTCTCTTTGATCAACATCATTGCTCCTACCGCAACAACCTTTTTTATTGCTTCCTTTATTCATGATCTGCATAATCCGATCATTCAAATGATGATCTTTCCTGCCAAATTAATCGAAATTAGTATCTTAAGACATTATAACTCTTTTAATTTAGCCTTAAAAAGCATTAATAATTTTGAAATATGTATTGAAAACTTCTCTTCTCTTTTAGGCTGATTATCATATTTGCTCTGTCATCGTGCTTCGCATTATATTCTTTTGCTCATTATATCACACTTTTGAAAATATCATTTCCAACTCCAAAGATTCAACCGTTGAGTCTTTTCTAGTTTGTGTTCGCATTTCTTCATAAACTTTTCTTGGGATCTTTCTTAATTTTGAAAAATAGACAAGACTTTCTTCAATTTTCGCTTATTAGCTTTTCAAAGGACATAGAAGTTACTGATGATGATTCCATTTGTTCTTTGTCTTCATCAGATCTAGTACTTGAAGACTTACAATATCATTGTTATATCGATGAGGAGTTATAGCATCGGACTATATAATCGGGCTTTTATATAGAAGCAACTTTTGAACATTCACACTGAATCAGGCTTCATAATTCTCGGTATATGAATTCCTCTACTGTGCATAAGAGATTATTAGAAAGACCAAGGCATAGATTACTTTTGAAAACATAGATCCTACCCCCTTTCCCGGTCATTGTCGCATAAAGATTTCTTCAAAAGATAATATTTTCGAAGTGAAGCCTACAGATACTCCTGAAGGATGGATAATTTTTTTTTTGTTGCTCGTTTAATAAATCCAAAGAATATATCTGAATCTCTATATTGTCTGGGAGAGAATAATAATCCTTCACTAGTTTATTCTCTATTGCCTTTTTGAGAATCTTGTGTGATAATATTTCTTTATTCTTCAAGAAGGCGAGAAACGAAAAGACCTTATAGCTTTTGTCAATATATTAATTGGCCTTGAAGAGTTGAACTTTTTGAATAGATAATTACCAATATCTTGAAGGCATTTATTGTCACTGTAGTTTGAACCTGATTCCAAAGAAACGCATTTTTGCATATATTGCTTACTCAATATTTAAAATTTTCATTAGGCAATTGCTGTGGGTCCCATCGGCTATCCACACCGTCCAGATGGCTGGATGGTGGGACCCACCTCTAATCTTTTGATCCCACACCGTCCATCTAGGTCATGTGGACCCGAGCTGCCATCAGCAGTTCCGTGGACCCCCACTTCTATGTATATGTTGTATTCACACTGTCCAGTAGGTGGACGGTTAGTACTGTTTGATGCATGTGTTGCATCCACCGTCCAGCAGTTGGATGGTGGTACACACTGTGATGTAAGTGTTTCATCCACGTGATGAGGGTCGAATATTGTATATCAGACCTAGTAATTACCTGATTTTACATACATGATAATGTTTAATGCCAGATTTTACTCATGTTTTTATTACAGGATGAAATCAGGAGTGTGTATTGAAAGATGATGTTAAAAACATGGATTTGGCGCTCCAAAATTACCAGAGCACGGGATGAACTCCAGAAAACCAATAGTGAAGATTTTACACACCTGGGATTTGAGGAAAGCAAGCCAAAGGGGCCCGAAAAGGGTCCAGAATGCAAGATCTCATGGTTCCCACCATCCGATCAACTCGAAACTTCATACATGTGATGGGGGCCGTAAATTAACCGTACATATTAAATTTCAGCCATTGAAGATCTCGGGAAGTGGTCCAACAGACAGATCAGCCCATTAATCTTCACTTTGGGGCCCACCTGATATTTGGAACTGCCTCAAACTTGGTTTTGGCTGTTGAAAGTATATGAGGAAAAGGATGGACGGAGCAGATTTCTCGAAACATCACAGTGGGACCTATTTACATAGCATGAGTGTGCACAGCACACGTGCACCGGCTGTGCACCGCACCGCCAAAACGGTCAGCGAAGCGCTGACCTGCGCTCCTTCCCTCTCCGTTCCAGCGTTCTGCGAAACCAGCACCGGTCCTCAGTTGTGGGCCCCACACATCGCCCAAATGCATGATCTGGGCCGTTCATCAGGTCTAAATGAAGACCATTAACACTGCCTAGGTGGCACAAATTCAAATGATAGCATAGATCGGTTTTTAACCGTACAAACGCAAGATGGACGGCAAGACAGAAAGCCACGTGGGCTGCACCGAATTCACCTCAAAACCAGTCAATTCCTACTGATTTTTCGAGCTGAAACCAATGGACGGCGTGGATTCCTGTGAAAAGTCCAATAATGGACCCCACCATCATCGCAGCGTCGGTTTGCGCTGTCAGCGTAACGGACGGCGCTGGCGATTTTTACGGCTGTTTGTGGACCCCACCCGTTAACCGTACGGAAGATCTGATCCGTTCATCGTGTAGAGTGGTTCGAGAACTACAAAACCATGTTAATATTTCGTGTCCATGCATGTACACGTGCGTGATACAGAGGCCACAAACAGGCGGTCTTGTGACGTTCAAAACTGATTTTGTTGAGATTTCTTCTCTGGGCCGCGTCAATGGACATTCAAAACCATCCATTCTTGACTGAAATTTCATCCTGAATCCAATGGACGGGGTGAATTTTCTAGGAAATACTTCTGTGGGGCCCACCGATCACGGTTGCGAAAAATTGCACTCCGTGTCCTGCTACAACTCTGCCACCGACTCCAGCCATCCAGCAACTATAAAAGAGGAGTTTTGGACGTGGGAAAGGCATTCAGAGCCAGGGAATTCGAGATCCAGAGCAAGGGAAAGAAGAAAGAGAAGAAAGAGAAGAAAGAAGAGAGAGAGATCGATTGGTTTGGTGTTTTGATTTTATGAATTTTGTTTAATATTTTTGATGGATTTTATGGGTCACTAATCTCTCAGCTAGGGCTGAGATGAAACCCCTAATTTGATTAGCTCTTGTATTGGTTAATTTACTTTGAATATTAATTAATTTGTTTCTTTCTCTAAGTGGGCTTAATTGGTTTAAATTCTATACATCTCCATCTATGAACTTGACCAAAGTATATATATGGATGTTGTTTGGATGCTTATTATAGGTGCTTGTGTCGGATCAAGAACAGGTTTCCTATAGAGGAAGAAACTGGGTGCTTTAATGAATGTACATTCCATATACCCGACCAAGGACATGGGATATGTCATTCATGGCATTGCTTAAAGGAATTAGACATTCTGTATGCCCGATTCAGGACACAGATTGTGCTTTCTCTATATAAGTGGTATCAATCTAGATCAAGGTGAATCAACAGACAAAACAAGGGTTAGGATAATTAGGGGTGGATTTGAAAGTCCTAGTGCTCTTTCTCTGATTGAATTTTCTTCCATGTTCTTAATTATTTTTTCTAGAATTGTGCTTAGTAGTTCATTCCATTATTTGTTGGATTAGTTAAGGAGAGTCATAGATTTGAGTTGTGACGATTAGTCCTCGTGGGAACGATCTCGTAATACGTACCGTATCTACATCTGATTCGTATACTTGCGAGTTTAAAAATCATTTAAATCATGTTGGTTTAAATAAAACATCAAGTTTTTGGTGCCGTTGCCCAGTCCATTGATGGACATGGACCCCACACCATGATGTATGCATTGATCCATACCGTCTATCAGGTGGACCACACCCAAAATAGTGGAGGATTAAACGCCTACCATTGAAACCCTTTTTGGGAGTACAGAAGTTTTGGATCAATATGAAATTTGTTTTCCCACTTAATTCAGGTCCTTGTGACCATATGAATAGATTGGATGGAAAATAAACGCTATGGTGGGCCCTGTGGAATTTTAACAGTGGAAATCATTATCACTACTGTTATTCGTTGTATGGTCTAGATGATCTTTCGATATGATTCATTTTTGGGAAATGCTCTAAAATAGATGAATGGAGTAGATGGTGCGGCCCGTGGATGCGGCCCACTTGATGTATATGAGGCCCATTAGTGCGGCCCACTTAATGTATATGGGACCAATTGGTGCGGCTCGTGGATGCGGCCCACTTGATGTATATGGGGCCCATTGGCGCGACCTGTGGATGTGGCCCACTCGATGTATATGAGGCCCATTGGTGCTGCCCATGTGATGTGGCCCACTTGATGCACACGAGGCCCATGCGATGCGACCCATTGTGACATATATTAGGCCCATGTGAGCGGCCATTATGACGTATATTAGGCCTGTGTGGGCAGCCATTGTGATGTATATTAAGCCCATGTGAGCGGCCCATTGTGATGTATATTAAGGCCATGAGATGCGGCTCATTGCGATGTGTATGGCCCATGTGATGCAGGCTATTGTAATGTATTTGAGGCCCAGATATTAGGCCCAATATAATGTATATGAGACCCATATGGTGAGGCCCGATGTAATGTATATGTGGCCCTTGAGTGAGGCCCATTGTGATATATGTTAGGCCCTTGTGTGTGGCCATGGGCCCACTATATGTTTGGCCCTATGAGGGCCACTCCTTGGGAGTAATGTTGTTTGAATGTCCACATTGATGGGCAATGATGGTTAAATGTCCACATTGTGACATTCCCTTAGGCCTCGTCAGGCGGATTATCGATACCGATTATGAGTATGTGATAGCATAATATCATGATACATGCCCATACGCATCATCTACATACTTGATATGAGACGTGGTTGATCATTGTATATACCATTAGGTAGGTTGTTATGGGACTCCCTAATAGACAGAGTCATCTCACATGAGCACACGGTATGCACAGGATTGATGCATGATTGGGCTGTGTGATTCATGCATCTTTCATTTTATGATATGACTACTGTACGCCCTAGCGATATCGGGGTTGTGTCCTCCACAATCATATCGTGGTGGCCAGATGGGACACCGAAAATCTTTTCCACATGGGGTGTTATATATGTCCCTAGATGAAAATTCTTAAACCTCCGTGGCCAGGAGACATTCCAACGTCTAGACCGAGTGGATACATGACCGCCCGAGTGCCGAATACTAGTAGACCGTGTCTCCCACCTTGTTGTGGTCGGTTGGAAGGGGATGTGGTCTTACACGCCCGAGGGTAGGGGCATAGCTAGGCTGAGTTTGACCAGCTCGTAAATAGGTCCGCTATCGACGTACTGGGTAGATATTGGCTGACTACTGGTCAGGCGGATAGTGAGGTCTCTTCCACTTGTGTGGTTGCGCTTCCAGTGAGCGGCGATCACGTGTAGAGTGTACTAGACCCCGGTGATGATACTAGAGATGTACAGTACTGATATGTAGATTTATTGAGTAGGAGTTGCATACTCATTCATTCATTTATTCACTATCCGCTCGGGTTGGTGGTGCGTAACTAATTATTACGTATATCTTCGCAATGGTCAGGATTTCGGTTGGGGCGCATGATCAACCTGAGATCAGGAGTTTACTACATTGACTCTGACTATCCAAATTTAGGTATGAGACTGGTTTAGATAAAAGTCTCTTATAATGGACCCCATAGAATACGATACTATGTATTATCATCCAACTTCACACTCTAGCTAGGTCATTTCATTCGCACCGCATACTGCATTATGTTCTCAACACATAGCATTTGGTTTACTGTGCTACTATATTGCATAACCTGATTAAGGTTGACGGTATTCATGGATTCGGTATCTAATATTTGGCTTACTACGCCTACGCATTGCATAGCTGATCTATATTGCTTCCTTAGTATATGATATTGGCTTATTATGTTTTTGCATTGCATAGCCTAGATAAGGCTGATGGTATTTATGGACTTACTAACATGTTTTCACATTACTCTGATATTGTACGATTTATGTATTGCCAGTATTTCCGCTTACTCTGATATCTATATACTTGGCACTTACCTTGTGCACACACTTACACCACCCTCTAAGCTTTCTATAAAGCTTATGCATGATAGATGCGTGCAGGTGGCTTTAGGTCGCAGTTGTGTTAAGCTTGAAGCGTGCAGCTGTCTTTTGGAGCTTTGATTTTCGATATATGTATATTTCTCTTTCAGCATTGTATTCAAATGTTTATATTAGTGGATATGTGATGATATTATTGCCTTTATGATTTGGGTAAACTTGTGGTTATGCTTCTTACGAGATAAACGCACGTTGGAAAATCCTCCTTGTAGAATCTCAGGATCAGAACTTGGTGTATGAGCGTTGGGAGCTGAGAATGGGGTACTAAAGATGTTGTCGGCACCGGATTCGGCGAACGGAAATTTCGTGAGCCCAGTTTCTGATTTTTGGACGTGACAATGATGATTGGACGCACACGATTAAAAACTTCTCTGGGATACAAAGGTCTTGGATCAAGCTAATATTTATATTTTCCCTTTGTCTAGGTCTATATGACCTACTCAACAAGTTAATGGAAAATAAATATTGCAGTTGGTTCTAAGAAATTTTTAATGAGGGGCATTATACTGTTTATTGTGTTATGCTCCAGTTAAGTTTTGGATCTACCTTGTTTTTTGGGCTCATGCTGTAAAATGAGCTGAAAAAATAAATTGGCATGGATAAAATACATGCATCATGGTGCTCCCAAAGCACATACTAGTGGCGAGACCTGATACCCGAGGGGTCACTACCAAATCCGAGTCCATTTGAAGCCCAGACGCTGAGGAACCCGACACACTCACCCACCTAAGCACACCACATAGGCACTCATCTTGGTCTCTGTGTTGAAACAGAGTCAGTCTACCGCTGAGCCAAGTCTCATATCATGGATCATCACCGGTAGCGCCCGTTAGAATTGAAGGATTCACACATGTTCCATGGAGTCGCAAAGAACCGTTACTATTTCGGATTGCGTACTGACTTACTCAGTCCGCTCTTATCATACTGAGTAAACTCATTGGGCCCACCTTGAATGTACGTGGTCTATCCACGCCGTCCATCCGTTTTTCCATCTAATTTAAGGGTTTAAGCCCAAAATTAAAGCATATCCAAATATCAAGTAGATCATACCACTGGAAACAGTGGGGATAATGATCTTCACCGTTGAAACATTTCTAGGTCCCACAGTGATTTTTATTTGTCATCAAACCTGTTGATAAGATCTTACGAACCCAAATGAGATGAAGAGAAAAATCATATATATATATATATATATATATATATATATATATATATATATAAACTTGATTTAAAACTACTGGTGGCTCTAAGAATTTTTTAACAGTAGACGTTCAATTGAACTGTCTCCTGTGGTGTGGTCCATTTCAACATTGGTTATGCCTCATTTTTTGGTTCAAACCATAAAAATACCTGGTAAAATGAATGGACGGAGCGGATAAAATAAATAAATCATGTGGATCTCACATAGTCTACTCAGTAGGCTTAGCGTAGTGAGTTACTACACAATCCGCTTTCGAAATAAAGTGCTCGAAGGGCAAGACTCGTATTTTATTGGATGAAGGAATGGAGTATCTTCAAGTTATTCACACTGACAAGAATACTAAAATGGGAACTGGTCCAGTAATCTCAGAGCACCATAATTTATAGTGCTCCTAGTTGCATTTATCACTTGGACAGTCTAATTGATCTATTAAGTCTACAACACATTTTTATGGACTACTACGTAAAAATCATGCTCATCTACAATATAATCCATCCCTAGTTCGTCCTTATTTTTGTAGCCATCCTTTTCCAATCCATAGATGGGAAGGTTAGGATTTCATGACAAAAGTGACCGTGAAGAATCATAAATAACCTATGATGAGATCTGACAAATAGATTGATCAAATTGGTGAAAAGTACTCTTGTGTAAATTATTTGGACCATCCCAATTAAAGGTGGATATTTAGATGGTTTCTATTGTCAGATTAGCACAAAATTTGTAAGGTAGCCCATAAAATTTATGTTAAACATGATGTACACTTAGATCAAGCAATTGGAATGCCAAAGTGTACCAATACACCTAAATCATGCCTACAACTTTTAAAAGAACCTGGTGGGGCTCGCCAAAGTTTTGGAATGGCCTAAAATTTGGAGTGACCCCTCATCCAAGAGAGACATGTCAGATGGATTGGATGTCTAAACGACATCTCACGGGGCCTTATATATAATCAGTAAGGTTTCAATGGGCGGGCATCCACTCTCAACTTTTGTATGTGGTGTGGCCTACCTAAGTCATAAATTGGCCAGATTTTTCAGCTCGGGTCACTATGGAAGGGTGCGTCTACTTAATGGAATAGATATGCGTCACACATCACAATGGAACCCATATAGCTTGACCTCTTGAGAAGTTTTCCACGAGGTTGACCTCATGGTATCATTTCTTGATTGGAATAAAAAGAATAGGAGACCAGGATTTGGTGGATCTGGTCTGCCGGTTCTACGGTCGAAAGGGACCAAGATCATGGAAGGGTGGAGATGACACCGATCGAGTCATTCACATGCAATAATGACCTGATCAATTTCAAATTCAGGAACAAAGGTATGACTCTGATTAAGCCTAAATCTAAATATAGTAGCATCCAATAGGAGACCATATATATATATATAAAAGTGGAGATCTAAACACAAACAATTTTAGACTTATGAAAATCTCCATATTTGGAATATATATATATATATATATATATATATATATATATATATATATATATATATATATAAAGAGAGAGAGAGAGAGAGAGAGAGAGACTTGATCTCCTGCGCACGGTACCCGAGGAGGTTACATGCGAGCCTTCATACGAGCTGTAAGAGACTTCACGCACATTGAGGCTTACTAGCTTGTAGGGTAGGGGTGGACCCTACCACAATACTTTTGTGAAATTCTCTATGACCACAAGGTTTATGATGAAAATTTAGCCACATAATTCAAAACCCAGTTAGATTCATGATTTATGTGGGCCGCACTAAAGGAAAAAGGTGGGAGAAGGGAATACTTCCCATTGAATTTTTAGAGGGCCCATTGTTACATTTACATGAAATCCACTCCAACAATTACCTGTCTCATGAATATTCATGCATGGTTATAAAAAATTAGGCACATATATATGATTTATGTGGACTACAACAAGTGAATTAATTTGGATAGTAAGCATACTCCCACACTATTTCCATTAATGTGCCTTACCTAAATTACGGATCATACTGATGTTTGATCCCTACAGATCATTGTTTATCACTCACCTCAACTGGAGTGGATTTCATATACACGTCGAGGTGGGCATCCCTAACCCATCCTATTGGCATAAAATGGCAAGACTAGCAGGATGATGGATTCCATTACGCGAAGCAGTTAGCGTACTAAGTAAACTCTATGTGGTCCACCATGATTTATGTATTTTATCCATTCCATCCATCCATTTTACTAGATAATTTTAGAACTTGAGCTAAAAAATGAATCATATAAAATGTTCAAATGTATCACACCACAGGAAATAGTTGAATTGAACATCTACTATTAAAAATTTCTTAGGGCCACCGAAGTTTTGGATCAAGCTTATATTTATTTTTCCCTTCATCCATGTCTTTAAGATCTTACGGTCAGGTTAGATGACAAATAAACATCACTGTGGGGCATAGAAATGTTTCATCGGTGTAAATCATTATCCCCACTGTTTCATGTGGTATAATCCACCTGATCTTTGGATATGCTTCAATTTTGGGCTTGACCCCTTAAATTAGATGAAAAAAATGGATGGACGGTGTGAATAGACCACATACATTCAAGGTGGGCCCAAATGAGTTTACTCAGTAGGATAAGAGAATATTGAGTAACTCAATATGCAATCCGATTTTGGCCAATACTGTCCTTGTTACTTGTTGTGCTTATAGCCCCCACAATGATCTATGTGTTTTATCCAAGTCCATCCACTTTGCTAGCTTATTTTATGACATGAGCTCAAAAAATGAGGTAGATTCAATCTAAGTGAGGTAGATTCAATCTAAGTTGGACCACACCACAGAAAACAATGGCGATTAAACGCAGACCATTAAAAACTTCCTAGGGTCCACTATAATGTTTACTTATTATCCAACTTGTTGATTAGGTTATACAGACTTGGATGAAGGGAAACACAAATTTCATCTTAATCCAAAACTTTTGTAGCCCCTAAAATTCTTTTAATGGTGGACGTTCAGTAACTATATTTTTCATGCCGTGTGGTCATATCAATAGTACATACATATGAATTTTTCATTCCCGTGCATGAATTTTTACAAGGTAGATAATGGTTGGAATGGATGTCACAAACAAATCACAGTGGGGTCCACCCTCAACCAACTAAGTAAGCTAAGTAAGCCGCCTCAGTGCCCAAGAAGTCTCATGCGGTACGGCTCATAGGAGACCACTGCTTTATATATATATATTATATATATATATATATATATATATATATATATATATATATATATATATATATATATATATATATATATATATAACCATGTGAATGTGACCGGAGGTTCTTTCAAGTTCAAATGATAAGCATAAGTACACAAAATTAAAGTTAATAAATTCAGCTTGATTTCTTAAATCTAATAAATATACACACATGTAAATGCTGACACATGTCATTGAGTCAACCTAACCATTTACACATCTGAGTTACCGAAAGTTTTTGAGTTTTTGAACTGTGGGCTTAACTTCAAAAGTCCAAACCACCGCATTAAATATATTTGTGTCCGATACAAAGCCCAACCTAGTTGGTATTTTTTGTAATGGTACTTGCCTAAAGTATTCAATGTTTTGCGTGTTTAAAGAATAGTATGTTCATGGCCTTAGTGTGATTTTTTTTGGTCCGTCCATCACAGTAGAGACGGATATTCGAACTGCGTAGGTTGAATAGATCCTATAGGCGATGAATAGATAGATCCCATGGGCGAGTTGCCACAGTTCAATCAGTACTGGTATTATAGTCCCTTTTAAAGATTACGACAATAGTACCCTTTTATATTTGATAAGAGAAGCTCCACCTCAGACAGCTATACGTTACAGTGCTAATAGTTGCATTAGGACACAGTGTAAAACACGAACCTGTTTGGTCAGTGGAATTAAATGGCATGGAATTGCATTAGATGGGATTAATACTACTATTGCACGATGAATGCATGTTTGGAAGTACCATGGTATCTTGGCCATCCAATTCCCATGTTTGGAATAAAATTTAATACCGGAAAACCATTGGATTAAGTAAAACCCCATTTAGTGGGCCATGGAATTGTAATAAACAAACCAAATACTTCACAGCAGATACCGCACACTTGTACACTTATATAATTAGGATGTCACTTGTAAAGGGCATGTATACATGGACGCATTGATAAAAACACATGCATCAATGTGAAGCCCACGTGTAGTGGATTTCAAAATCCACTGAAAATTTTGCATGGGACCAAATACAATTCCATCCCATGTAATCCTAACTCTTCCCGTCTTCTCCAAATGCCGGATGGAATTTGCACGGGACTAAATGCAATTTCATCCCAGCTAATCTCATCTAAGCCCCGGCACCAAACAGGCTCTAATCTGACAAATATTAACAATTTGACCAATAGCCTTAAAAATGGACGGCCAAGATGATTAAACAAAAATAGATGTAAGCAACACTTTAATCCATTTATTTGTTAGGGATTATCATAGATTGCTCATGACTCTAAATAATCAGTTTTGTTAGGAAATAGTAACCATTTCATCCATGGATTGGAGTAATGCTAGCTATAGAAAAGAGGGCCAAATCAAGAATGGAATGGATCATCTAATCAGTGTAATTTTTGCATGAAAACCGATAGAATGTAAAGACGACCAGGCCGATTGAATTGGACTGTCCACGTCAACTGATGCAACTAGGAGCACTGTAACTTATACTGCTCTAAGAGCATTGGAGCATTTCTCTATTTATAAAATGTTGGTAGTAGATATCACAGATCATTTAGTGGGTTTTTAAAGTTAGGCCCGACCAGCACATGGGCTGTAAAGCCCTAAACTGGCCCATATGTACTGGGTCTTCAAATCTCATTGGGAATTTAAGTCCAACCTAATGTATATGAATACCATTTCTTGTTATTTTTGGTAGAACACAAATAAGAATTTACATTGTTGAAGCTTTGCTAAGCAGACACACATGCAAAAGGCAGCCCTTTTGCATGCTACACATATGCCATTATTGCACACAATACACGATCCAAGCCATCCATCAGTTGGATACTACTGTGAAGATGCCTTGGCCCCAAAATAAGGACAGTCCACTAATCAGGTTAGCCACATGATGCGAAAAATTGATGTCTGGAAAAGAGAGAAAAGTTCAGCAATATTTTTCCTATGCCATCAGCCCAATTCTGAGAATGTGTCCCACTCAAAGACTGGGAATGAGAAGGCCTGAGATTTGTTCAGGAAGTTGCCTGGACCTACTGAGTTGGGCCTATTCAAACCAATGATTTTGGCTGACCTAGGCTGGGCCCATTCCAACCTAGCCTATGTTACTCTTGTAGTTCTTTTGTTACAAAGCGCCGTTTGGATAATACCAAATAAGTTACTTTTTCTACTTACAGCAATAGATAAGTAACTTATTTCAGATAAATAAGTTTGGATTATGATTACTTATAATTAACTTTTTTAATTAAAAGTACTTAATCACTTCAGTTAATTTTTTTTTAATACATTTTCTACTTTTCATAGATTGCTGAAGAGAGGCATAGGAGAGACCAAAGAGAGGAGAAGCTGATAAGTAGGTTGTTTACCAAACATACTTATCTTTTTAGTAAGAAGAAATCAAGATAAGTTACTTGTCGCATAAGTAACTTGTCTTAAGCAACCTATGATCCAAACGGGCCCAAAGCTTACTTTTGGTCATTAAGGGTCCATTTGGATACCACCAAATAAGTTACTTTTTCTTTTTGCAGCAATAGATAAGTGACTTATTTCAGATAAGTAAGTTTGGTTTATGATTAGTTATAAGTAACATTTTTTTACTTAAAAGTACTTGATCCTTTCAGTTAAGTTTTTGAGCTTTCTACTTTTCATAGGTTGGTGAAGAGAGGCATCAAGAGAGACTAAAAAGAGAAGAAGCTGATAAGTATGTTGTTTATCAAACATACTTATCTTCTTAGTAAGTAAAAACTAAGATAAGCTGTTTGTGGGATAAGTAGCTTAACTTAAGCAACTTATGAGGGGGTGTTTTGATGGTAAGTTACTTAAGAAAAGCTACTTATGCCTTAAAGTAACTTATCTTTATTTATACTTATTAAATTCAAGTGATTGAGTATAATTGATCATAAACCAAACTTATCTCAAATAATTTACTTATCTACTGCTATAAGTAGAAAAAGTAACTTATTTGGTAGTATTCAATCAAGCCCTAAAAGAAAAAGACTGAGGAGAGCAACCACCAACATAGTGAGCCCCGCTAGCCCGAACCGAATTCCCAAGCTGGTGGGCCTTATTCAGCTAGCATTTTGGTGATGAAAGCCAGAGCTCATCAGGACCGAACCGTTTGATCCCCACTTAAGAACAACTATTTCATTGGTTTTCTTTAATAGAAAGCCCGTTCACCAATCTCACATCCGGTACGGATGATATCTCAATCCACTTAGGAACGTGAGACCTGAATTCAAAGTATATACTCCGTATCAACTTGTACAGCTAAGGCCCACAGATCAGCCATCTAAACCATTGGTGTGTTGGGCCACACCCTGGATGGTCCGTGACCCAAAAGCCTACTCAACTGGACAATCCTAACCTTCTAATTTGTTGTTCAAGACTAAAAGGTTAAGAATAGAAATGGTCCACATTCAATCGAAAAGGCAAAAGTTTCAAGATTAGTAGATGGGAGAATGGTTCATACATAATGGGGCCTAAAAGACTATTTGAATAACGTGAACATTGGTCCTCACTTGTGCAAACTGGAAACCCATATGTGCTCATTGGCCATACTTAGGTATGTCAATGAACCAAGCTGGCCTGTTGGGCTTTCAGGTCCCTCTTATGTCTGGGCTTAGGCTGAAATATTAGGCCGGAGGGCCTAAAATTTAAGCTCATTAATGATTACGCTGGGCTCGGGCTGTGTCCAGAGCTCAGTCTGGTGTGACCCATTTAATGTTTTAAGGACAGTTTTGTCAATATCATGAGTGATTGGGCCCACCTAATTAAAATCCCAGATCTTGACAAAAGAGGGTGGCAGGACTTGCATCTGTTTGTTTGACTATCACGGGCCCAGCTGGACTCGAGCCTGTGTTTTATTTGGCAGGCCAAGCATGCCCGGCCCATGACAGCCCTACCAGTTAGATCTGACCTGCCTATACAATCAGACCATTAGTGTCTATTTAATGCGACGGGACAGGTGATCTTGGTTCACTTGCAGGTACATGGAAGAGGCCATTTGGGTCACAAAGTATTCAATCCAGATATTGGATCCGGCACACCTTCGGGTCCCCTCGGCTACCTGATTGCACAGTCAGGAGACCTCACCATTGCATGTGTTGTACTATCAAAAAGTTGTCTGTGGGTGCACTAGTGATACAGCCCAATGCTTCAAACACAACTAGCTTATACATAGAACGTGGTTGTGATTTCCCATCTTTTACACGTCTCAGATGTATCCTTCATCATGGTGTGAGCCATCTCTCTTACACAACCAACATGTCTTTCGCAAGTTGGGATTGGTGAGAAAGTAGGGGCTGCACGTGTAGGTTGGCATCCAGCGCCCGTATATGATCATGTCCAGCAGATGCAAAGAAGCTCTCAAAAAGACTTTTTTTTTTTTCAAAATTCACAACATCAAATGCTCGCTTAAACTTATGATTCATCTTGGCGCCATTTACACCAATTTCTGCTAAATAGTGACCTTGGTTTACAGTTCAAACGAAGCTAGATCATTGGTCTAATCTGACTTGCCTAGATGGATAACCCCCAAAATGTCGACTAGAAGATCCTTGGCATTAAGCTCCAAAGTCGGAGGTGAGCCTAACCAATCAATGGCCTAGATCACTAAACCATGAGTTTAGTTATGTGGCGTCCATGCAGAATGTGGATCAAAGATGTTACCTTTCTCTGGTACGAATTTAAGACCACAGAACACAGCAAATAGTTCACAAACACCTTCGTAGATGTATATCTTGTGTGACAATGATTCCACCAAATGTTCAGTCCCAACTCCAAACAGTTCCGATGCAAAGCTAAAGATCACATTATCACATGATAAAACTTATGGAAGTGTTGATGCAGAAATATGGCTCACCCCCTCCGAGCTCTTATCACTAGTACCAAGCCCTAAGCCTGCACAGGATGAAGACAAAGGAGACCCTGGCTAGAGCAGGGGACCCTTCGATGCTAAAGTCAGGCTAGGAATCTGGGTCTAGGTAGTGTAGATGGGTTTCGGGTGAGAGATTTTGTGTCACGCCCCACACTCGAAAATCGGGCTCATAGAATTCCTAATTGCCGAATTCGGTGCCGACAACCTCCGTAGTATCCCATTCTCGGCTCCTAACACTCATATGCCAGATTTCGATCATGGGACCCTACAAGGAAATTTTTCAACGTATTTATCTTGTAAGAAACATAACCACAAGTTTACCCAAATCATAAAGGCAACATCATCATTACATATTCACTAATATAAACAGTTGAATACAGTGCTGAAAGGGAAAATACATATATCAAAAAATCAAAGCTGCAGAAGACAGCTGCATGCTTCAAGCTCAATGCTGCTACGACCTAAATCCACCTGCACACATCAATCATGCATAAGCTTATAGAAAGCTTAGAGGGTGGTGTAAATGTGTGCACAAGGTAAGAGTGCTAAGAATGCAATATCAGAGTAATGCGGAAACATGCTAGCAAGTTCATAAATACCATCAGCTTTATCTAGGCTATGCGATGCAAAAACATAATAAGCCAATATCATATACTGAGGAAGCAATGTAGATTAGCTATACAATGCGGAGACATAGTAAGCCAAATATCAGATACCGAGTCCATGAATATCGTTAACCTTAATTAGGTTATGCAATACAGAAGCACAATAAACTAAATGCTATGTGCTGAGGATGCAATGCAATATGCGATGCAAATGAAATGATTGAGCTGGAGTGTAAAGTCAGGATGATAGTATGTATTATCGCAGGCTATGGGGTCCATCACAAGAGACTTCTATCCAAACTAGTCTTATACCTAAATTTGGATAGTCAGACTCAACTACCAGCCCAAGTAGATAATAAATGAATGAATGAATGAGTATGCAACTCCTGCTCAATAAGTCCATATATCAGTACAGTACATCTCTGGGATCATCACCAGGGTCTAGTACAACATTCACATTCACACATACATCTCACACTGAATAATTAAAGATATGAAATCAAACAACCACAAAACACAAGGGATTATAGTAGTTCATCTGTGTGTACAACAACTGTTCAACAACAGCCACACAGCTACTCCACTCCTAATATCCTCACTCAGGGGATATTAGCGTTCACTAATAAACATAGGTTTTCCCAGGTTCACCTAAAAACCTTCACAATTGTGTCTTTATCTGTGGGCTTACACAATTAAAAAACCCCACTTCTGAGTTTTCTGGCTCTCCTCAGATAACCAATACAATGAGATTTTTCTAGCAAATCTCAAAAGAAAACTAAACAGAATTTACAACAAATATAAAATACATTATTATCTCCTTCGTTATAGCAGCTCGGAAGAACCAAATTGGAGTAGAGATTTGAATGTCCAAGATCAATGTCCAATACTCCCTTTATAATGGTTTTAGGTTCTAATAGATTTTAAATTAAAAACAATGGGCTAGCTTTAATTGATTTTAATTCCAAAAGAAGGAAAACAACAATTTCTCTTTTCATATAAGATTGGAATGCTAGAAACAAAATTAATCAAATAAAGCTAAAGAAAGAGAATATTAAATAAACACACTTAGCTTTGATAGAGCACAGAACTATCTCTCAGAAGACCGAATTAAATTTGCTTGAATTGAACTTTTTCTTCTGAGATTCATGCTCTATTTATAGGTGAGAAAATCACGTATTCGACTGGTCTAAGGGGTTCTTCGACTTGTCGTAGAACCAACAGATATTTGAAAATTCAGGCGCGATAAGATTTGACCGTTTCACGACTGGTCGAAGGTATCCTTCGACTGGTCGTAGGTCTCCTTCGACTGGTCGTAGGATTCCTAATTTCAGCGCTAGACTTTGAGTCGAAGGTTTACAACTAGTTTTAGATGCAGTCGACACAGTTCCTTCGACTAGTCGAACAGTCCCCGGGACTAGTCGAAGCCTAACAGAAAATATTCGAATTTTGTAACAAACTTATGACTGATCCAGGAATTTCTTAGACAGGTCGAAGCAGTGCTAAGACTAGTCGAACAAAGTCTAGGACTAGTCTTAGAACTGACCAAACTCACGTGAATCAAGCATTTGACTTATGTATCCAAAATGGCCTACTCTAAAGGTCAACCTAAGGTTAGTTAAACCTTAATCGTGAAGTAAGGACATTGAAACTTAAGGACAAGTGACCTTTGAAAGTAGTAAACCTTGAAGTCTTGTTGTAGCTATCCTTGAACGTATCTTGAGTTCTTTACGATCGAACTTGTAAGCTTCTTGATATCTTGCAATGTCTTGTCTTGAGAGCAATACTTGTCAATCACAGTTGAACTTGAGTAGAATTTTCTTCTTTACACTTGTGAGCATTACTTGATCAACAAAGTTGATATTGAGTGGATCTTTGTACTTTATACTTGTGAGCATTGCTTGTTCATTAAAGTTGATCTTGAGTGGAGCAGCAAGTTACATACCAGTGTCTTTGGCACCACAAATTTGACAACACAAAGGGATATAAACTATAACACTTACAATCTCCCTCTTTGTCAAATTAGTGACAAAACACACTACCAAGATATGTTTTACAGAACACAGAATATAACGAATCATGCACCAGTTGTCAATAACGAATCATGCACCAGTTGTCATCAACTATCACAGTTAATATGAACCTGCAAATATGCAAATATTCAACATATCCAATCTCCATACATGTTTATGTTTTTATAAAACATACAACACTCCCCCTGAATAAAACATATCCAAATAAGTGAAACATATCCATTCTCCCCCTTTTTGTCATAAAAGGACAAAGGAAAACAAGGAACAGATAGATAAGATATGAGATAAAAGCATAATTGACTCACAGAAATCAAATACTGAGTTTAAGCAAAGCTAACACCATAGTAGTAAAGTTATTACAACTTAAACAACTTAAACATTAATCTGAACCAGAAGGAGCAGGGATAGATGGATCAAGTGTATACATCCCCTTGTTCAAGCGCCTAAGATATTTGCGTATGTACTTAAATTGTAAATCATGAGCGACAGACATGTTTTCCATCTTTATATTTATATTATCAACTTTATCCTTTAATGCACTCAGACGTGCATCAACATCAGATGGTACAAAATCTGAATCATTCGTAGAATCAGATTCCAGTTCGTCAAAGATGTCATCCATATTTATGTCATCAAAAGGAAGATCACTAGCTTCTCCCCCATGCTCAACATGACCACCACCACCACCTTGCTCGGGATGGAAATCCAGCTTCATCTTATTAATATTAGTATTGTTGAAAATCAGATGATGGATAGGTGCCTCTCCAACCAGCATATCGACTGACATATGTTTAGCTAACACAGTCATCAAATAGGCAAAAGGAATGTCATTGTGACCCGGATGGAGTCAAAACTAAAGAATGAAATGACAGATTAAGGATGGTAAACAAATCTGAGTACCACTGATAACAGCATGAAGAACACGAACCATATAAGAAGTCAAATCGGATTTGTTACCCGAACGAGGATACAGATTAGACACAAAGATTTTGTGGAGAACTTTGTATTTAGGTAACAAATACCTTGCGAGAAGTGCATTCCCTTTACGAGTCCAATGAACATCTATGTTGCACAAGTCTCTAGTGAGCATACGTTTTTCAGAAACTGAGGGTTTATCAATCAAATTATGGATAGGAATACCCTCATCATTTACTGGAATGTCCATAAGAGCAGAAATTAAATGATGATCAATGTCAAAATGCCCTTCTCTATTAGATATTTTAAAAGTTAACTCATCCAACGAAAAATCACTAATACTTGCAAACATGGATTGGGCAATGGACCGATATGCTAATCCACCCCAATGTAATAAGTTATCCCAACCTACAGATTTAAGCATAGGAAGGATATTAAAAGGTGCAACATGATCAATGAAAATAGGGAGTTCAACAATAACATTGCGTAATCTGATGTCCCGAACATAAGATAGATTATCATCGGGAGGCTGAAGATGTCATTTAGAAATCGGGGCTGATCTGGAAGAAGATGGACCACAGGTTGTTGTTTTCTTTCCTCTAGAAGCCATTTGCAACAAAGATTTCAAGAAAAGAAGAAGTTGCAAAGATTTTGAGAAGAGGGTTTGCTCAAAACAGATTTTGTAAATGAAAAACCTTAAATCACAATGAAATTCAAAATATAAAGCTCCAATAGAGAAAGGAAAGCAATCTAGACACAGATCTGCAAGAAAAATGTAATTGGAGCACTAACCTTGAAGAAAAGTAACAATGAGTTCGACTAGTCGAGGCTCGGCTCGTTAAAGAGTGAAAATGGAACGAGGAAGAAAGTGAAATCCCCAAATTTTAAGTGATTTACGGCGAGATATGTATGACCGGTCGAACTACGACTGGTCGAGTACTGGCCAAAAATTCAGATTTCTTGCATAATGACCAAAAATTGAAATTCAAAATAACAAATATATACACTATGATACAAGTAGGCATAAATAATCATTTTTAAATGCACATGCCAAGATCAAATTTCATTTTGTTAAACCTTCTTTTGTCGAGCGGTTTAGTGAAAATGTCAGCTCGTTGATCTTCAGTAGGGATATATTCCAGAGATAACTTTTTCTTCTACTAATTCCCTAATATAATGAAATCTAATGTCAATATGCTTAGTACGAGAATGCTAAATAGGATTTTTTGAAATATTTATGGCACTGGAATTATCACAATGTAATAACATAGAATCCTATTTAATTCCATAATCACTTAGCATTCGTTGCATCCAAACAAGCTGCGTACATGCATTACCAGCTGCGATATACTTAGCTTCAGCTGTAGAAAGTGATATAGAATTTTGTTTCTTACTAAACCAGGAAACTAAACAATGTCCGATATAAAAGCAACCACCACCGGTTGATTTTCTATCATCTAGATTACCAGCCCAGTCAGCATCCGAGTATCTAGCTAATTGAACATTAGTCTCGTGAGGATACCAGAGACCGAGATTAACAGTACTTGCGACATATCTAATAATCCGCTTGACAGCAGTCAAGTGCGATTCTTTTGGATCAGATTGATATCTTACGCAAATACCAACACTTAGAGAAATATCGGGTCTGCTAACAGTTAAATATAGTAAACTACCAATCATACTTCGATATAATTTTGGATCTACATTTTTCCCTACAGAATCTTTTGAGTGTGTCAAAGTTGTACTCATAGGAGTATCGAAATTCTTACCATTCTCAAATCCAAATCTCTTAATTAGATTCATAGCATACTTAGATTGAGATATGAACATTTCTTCAGGTTGTTGCTTTACTTGCAACCCAAGGAAATAATTCAATTCCCCAACCATGCTCATTTCAAACCGAGATTTCATCAAATCTGCAAACTCAATAATCATGTCAGTACAAGTAGATCCATAAATGATATCATTAACATAGATCTGTACTAATAAGATATGCTCATTATGTTTTCTAATAAACAGAGTTTTATCAACACATCCCATTTGAAAATTATGGCTGAATAGAAACTTTGTTAGTTTCTCGTACCATGCCCTAGGAGCTTGTTCTAAACCATAAAGTGCCTTTTTAAGTCGATAAACATGATCGGCATTCTTGGGTCTTTAAAACCCATTGGTTGTTCAACATAGACTTCCTCATGCAAATCGCCATTTAAAAATGCACTTTTTACATCCGTTTGGTAAATCTTGAACTTTCTGAAACATGCAATGGATATAAAGAGTCTAATTGATTCAAGACGGGCTACTGGTGCAAAGGTTTCATCATAGTCAATACCTTCAATTTGAGTGTAGCCTTGTACCACTAACCTAGCCTTATTTCTAATTATATTACCAAGCTCATCAGACTTATTTTTGAAAATCCATTTGGTTCCAATGATGTGTTTATCTTTAGGTCTAGGTACGAGATACCAAACATCATTTCTCATAAATTAGTTAAGCTCTTCTTGCATTGCAACAATCCAGTTTTCATCAGCAAGAGATTCTTTTACGTTAAATGGTTTTATCTGGGATGTAAAACATGCGTAGTTACATATATCCTCAAGTTGTCTACGAGTACGAACACCAGTGAGAGGGTTTTCAAGAATCTGTGTAGTTGGATGATCTTTAACAGTCCTTATTTCAGAATCAGTCTGGTTAGATGAAGTATCAGGTTTATCTGTTACAAGAATTTCATCATTATCTGAACTTGAGATTGGTGTGTTTATGTGATCAACAATGACCACATTAATGGACTCTTGAATCACACCGGTCCTTTTGTTCAGTACTCTATAAGCACGACTGTTTAAAGAATATCCTAAAAATATCCCTTCATCACTCTTCGTATCAAATTTTCCCAGATTTTCACGATCTTGTAAAATATAGTACTTGCTGCCAAAAATTTGAAAATATTTGACAGTAGGCTTTCTATCGAACCACATTTCATAAGCCGTTTTATTATTACTTTTACTAGTGTAAACTCGATTAATAATATAGCAAGCTGTATTGACTGCTTCAGCCCAAAGATTCTTTGAGAGCTTCATGCTATTCAACATGACATTAGCCATTTCTTGAAGTACTCTATTTTTCCTTTCCACTATACCATTTTGTTGTGGAGTTTTGGGTGCTGAGAATTCATGTAATATTCCCTGGTCGTTACAGAACTTCTCAAAACTACTATTCTCAAATTCAGATCCATGATCACTACAAATCTTACTGATTTGAGAACCCTTTTCAATTTGAATCCTTTTGAGAACTTTTCTTACTTCTTCAAGGGTTTCAGATTTGTCCCTTAAGAAGATTACCCATGTATATCTGGTAAAGTCATCAACAATTACCAAGATATATTTTTTGTCACCTCGACTTTCCGTCCTGGTAGGTCCTACTAAATCCATGTGGAGAAGCTCGAGTGGTCTTGATGTGATATTGGAATTCACCTTTTTGTGTGAGTTCCTTGTTTGTTTGCCAATCTGGCATTCACCACATATTTTATCTAATTTTTGTAATTTGGGTAAACCTCTTATAAGTTCCCGTTTGTTCAATCTATATAGATTTCGGTAGTGTATATGTCCAAGACGTCTGTGCCATAAATCAGTCTCGTCTGTATGGACCATGTAACATGATTGATTAGATGAGCTGGATTCACTAATAATATAACAGTTTTCAGAGGTTCTACGTCCAGTTAGTATTACTAAACCCTTGTTGTTTAGAATCTCATAGCTTTGATTAGAAAATTATATACTATGGTTATTATCACATATTTGAGATATGCTAAGCAAGTTATGTTTCAAACCTTCTACATATAAAACATTTTTGAACAAAGGAAGGTTATAGAGATGAACCGTACCTTGGCCCATAATCTTGCAGTTACTGCCATCACCAAATGTGACTGAACCATCAGTCATGTCTTTGAGATCGGTGAACAAACCTTTATCACTAGTCATATGCCTAAAGCATCCACTATCTAGGTACCACTTTGAATGGCTTGTTGCTTTGAAAGCAGTGTGAGTAACCAAGCAGGCAACTTTAGGAACCCATTTCATAACAGTTTTGGGTTTCGGAGTATAGTTGGTCTTCTTCTGTCTGTTGTTATAAGAATGACCTACTGAGTTAGATTTTAAGAGCTCCTTGAGTAAATCAACTATCTTTTCAGCAAGAGGGTTTCGGTTTTGATTTTTAAAATTAACATGACCGCTTTTAAGTTTTTGAAACGTTTTAGAAAAACCTTGGTAAGTACCTTTCCTTTCTGAGTTTGAGGACTCTCCTTTCACAAACTTGGAAGAAATATACTTTGTTTAAAAGATATATTCTTGTCATAGCCCAACCTGGATCGATCGCCACATTTCCTTGATCCGGATAATAATTTTTCTGACTTTGGATCACCTTGGGCATATCTCCATGTGTCCTTTAAACTCAGAAGAGAAGATACTTCATTTTTAAGTTTCTCATTTTCAGATTTTAGATTTTCAATCAGGGAGGTTTTGAATTCTAAATTGCATTTTGATTTTTCAAAACAATCTGAAATTTGAAATTTTTCTAAAACAAGTGATTCAAAACATTCTTTGAGTTTAAAATATTTTTCCTTTTGAAGTTTAAGTTTGACAGCAATTTTACAACTTTCCTTGTATAGGACGTTATAAGCATCCTGAAGATCTTCTTCATTTTCACATTCACTGTTCATATTTTCTTCACTTGTTGAATCATTATCTGAGAATGTGAATTTGGCTAGAGTCATAAGGGCTTTAACTTCATTGCCGAACTCAATTTCAGAATCTTCTGATTCAGAAGAAGCTTCAGAATCAGATGATTCATCCCATATAGCCAACATACCCTTTCTTTTTGGTTTGTCCTTTTTAGGACATTTGTTTGCTAAGTGTCCATACTCTTGGCAGTTGTAACATTGACTATCTTTCAAAGACTTCCAATTTTTGGATCTAGGTTTAGATCTTTTCTTATCGTTTGATTTTTGAAGATCTACCCTTTTCTTGCTTTTGAAAATCTTGTAAAATTTCTTTGCTAAAAGAGCCATATCGTCTTCAGAATTTTCTAAATTCGAGTTTTCTTGAGAAATACCTTTAGTAGATTTAAGAGCAATGAATTTACTTTTAGGATCTTTAAAGTTTAACTTATAAGTTTGGAAGGATCCAACTAATTCCTCAACCTTCATATTATCCGTATCACGAAGTTCCTGGATTGCAGTTACTTTAGAATTAACCGTTCAGGAAGTGAACGTAGTATTTTATCAGATATCTTGTTTCCGGGATTTTATCGCCTAGACCCCACATAGAGTTTATAATGTCATTCAATCTGGTATAGAAGTCCATGAATATTTCATTTTCTTCCATACGTATTTCCTCAAATTTAGTTGTGAGGATTTGTATCTTAGATTTCTTGACAATTGAAGTACCCTCATGTGTCATTTCCAATATATCCCAAGCTTATTTTGCAGAATCACATGATATAATTCTTTTGAATTCATCCGGTGATAGTGCACATGTAATTGCATTTAGTGCTTTAACATTTGCACTACTCTCACTTTTTGGAAGTGTGGTCTAAGAAAAATAAGCCGTTATTTTTGTTGTTTTTGAACCATCAACTCCAGTTACTTCAGTGGTAGGAGGGGTCCAACCATTCACTATGACTAGCGACACATTTTCATCCATGGACTTGAGGAAGATTCTTATCTTGGCTTTCCAATAGGCATAATTGGAGCCATCAAAAGGTAGAGGCCTAGTGACTGATAGGCTATCAAATTTTGACATATTATATATATATAGCTTAGATCGTTAGCTCAGGAAATAAATTCAAATATAAAGCAATAAGAATGAGCTATTAGGCTCTGATACCACTTGAAATGGCCAAGCTATATGTCCTAGAGAGGGGGTGAATAGGACTATGCCAAATTTAAATAAAAGATACAGCAGAATAAGAATAGGAATTTAAATCACTAAACTTCAATTGCAATATAGGAATGGAAAGCAATCAAAAATTATTCTAAGGACAACTTTACACCAAAAACTATAGTTTATGGTAGGACAACCTTATTTCTGGAACAAATATAGAAACAGAAGCTCAAACCAATAAAGTAATAATAAGCAATAAATTGCAGAAATATAAATCTAACAATTACACCATTCACCACTGAGCTTGAAATGAAATGATTACAACATTCACATTCACACATACATCCCACACTAAATAATTAAAGATATGAAATCAAACAACCACAAAACACAAGGGATTATAGTGGTTCGTCTGTGTGTACAACAACTGTTCAACAACAGCCACACAGCTACTCCACTCCTAATATCCTCACTCAGGGGATATCAGTGTTCACTAATAAAAATAGGTTTTCCCAGGTTCACCTAAAAACCTTCACAATTGTGTCTTTATATGTGGGCTTACACAATAAAAAAACCCCACTTCTGAGTTTTCTGGCTCTCCTCAGATAACCAATACAATGAGATTTTTCTAGCAAATCTCAAAAGAAAACCAAATAGAATTTACAACAAATGTAAAATACCTGATTATCTCCTTCATTGTAGCAGCCCGGAAGAACCAAATTGGAGTAGAGATTTGAATGTCCAAGATCAATGTCCAATACTCACTTTATAATGGTTCTAGGTTCTAATAGATTTTAAATTAAAAACAATGGGCTAACTTTAATTGCTTTTGATTCCAAAAGAAGGAAAACAACAATTCCTCTTTTCATATAAGATTGGAATGCTAGAAACAAAATCAATCAAATAAAGCTAAAGAAAGAGAATATTAAATAAACACACTTAGCTTTGATAGAGCACAGAACTATCTCTCAGAAGACCGAATTAAATTTGCTTGAATTGATCTTTTTCTTCTGAGATTCGTGCTCTATTTATAGGTGAGCAAATCACGTCTTCGATGGTCTAAGGGGTTCTTCGACTGGTCGTAGAACCAACAGATATTTGAAAATTCGGGCACGATAAGATTTGACCATTTCACGACTGGTCGAAGGTATCTTTCGACTGGTCATAGGTCTCCTTCGACTGGTCGTAGGATTCCTAATTTCAGCGCTGGACTTTGAGTCGAAGGTTTATGACTGGTCTTAGATGTAGTCGACACTGTTCCTTCGACTAGTCGAACAATCCCCAGGACTAGTCGAAGCCTAACAGAAAATATCCGAATTTTGTAACAAACTTACGACTGATCTAGGAATTTCTTAGACAGGTCGAAGCAGTGTTAGGACTAGTCAAACAAAGTCTAGGACTAGTCTTAGAACTGACCAAACTCACGTGAATCAAACAGATGACTTATGTATCCAAAATGGCCTGCTCTAAAGGTTAACCTAAGGTCAGTCAAACCTCAATCGTGAAGTAAGGACATTGAAACTTAAGGAAAAGTGACCTTTGAAAGTACCTTTGAAAGTAGTAAACCTTGAAGTCTTGTTGTAGCTAATCCTTGAACGTATCTTGAGTTCTTTACGATCGAACTTGTAAGTTTCTTGATATCTTGCAATGTCTTGTCTTGAGAGTAATACTTGTCAATCACAGTTGAACTTGAGTAGAACTTTCTTCTTTACACTTGTGAGCATTGCTTGTTCATCAAAGTTGATCTTGAGTGAATCTTTGTACTTTATACTTGTGAGCATTGCTTGTTCATCAAAGTTGATCTTGAGTGGAGTAGCAAGTTACATACCAGTGTCTTTCGCACCATAAATTTGACAACACAAAGGGATATAAACTATAGCACTTACAGAGGGTACAACCTTGATGTCGCTAGGGCGTACGGTGGTCATATCATAAAATGCGAGATGCATGAGTCATACTATCTAGTCATGCATCAAACCTGCGCGTACCGCGCACTCATGTGGGGCAACTTCGTCTCTCAGGGAGTCCCATAAATAATTAGCCCAATGGCACATGCTATGCTCAATCACTTCTCATAACAAGCATTCAGATGATGCGTATGGGCATGTATCATGATGTAATACTATACATGTACTCACAATCGGTATCAATAATCGGCCTAACAAAGGGCCTAAGAGAAGGTCACAATGTGGACATTTAACCATCATTGCCCATCAATGTGGACATTTAACCAACATTGGTCCCAAGAAGTGGCCCACATAGAGCCAAACGTATAGTGGGTCTATGGCCTCACACAAGGGCCTCATACATAAGATAATGAGCCACATACAATCTTAATGGGCCTCATACAATCACAATGGGCCTTACACAAGGGTTTCATACATTACAATGAGCCACATATAATCTCAATGGGCCTCACATACATCACACTGGTCCTCCTCATATGGGCCACTAATACATCACAATGGGCCCTATCCCATGGGCCTTAAATACATCCCAATGGGCCTCATGTACATCACCATGGACCTCACAGGTCAGCCCCTATGGTCCAGAAAATCAGGTGGATAGTGGGCTTGCAACACAAAGAGATGGGCCTTATATATCACAAAGTAGGCCTCTTGTGGCAACCCATGGCCCAACCAAAATAGATGTCACTAATTAAATACATCAAGGTGGCCCTACACATGCCAGATAGGTCCCACCAAATAGACAACCTGGATATACAACACATACATTTTTGGTGGGCCGCTTGCCCCAAACGGCGAGCATGAAACACGTACAGCATGGTGGATCAAATACATTGTAGTGGGGTCCACAGTCACTGGACGGCTTGGATCAGATACATCATGGTGGACCCCCCACATGCACAACAGGAATGAAACACATACATTGCAAGTGGGTCCCACGTCCCATTCCTGGATGGATAGCTGAAATCCAACACATAAATCAAGGTGGGCCTCACACATCACCGTGGGCCTCACAGAACTGCTGGCTGTAAGGCAGCGCGACTGCTGTTAGGGCCCACTGTCCAGATGGACGGTTTGGATGTAACACATACATCATGATGGACCCAAAGAACTTGTTGCCATAAATACAACAGCTATATAGCTGGTGTGCAAGAACACAGTCCATCAGACAGATGGCTTGGATATAAAATAGATGAACGGTGGATATAAAATACACATCATGGCATGGCCCACCATCCAGCCATTTGGCCGGTGTGGACCATCACATACATCACGGTGGGCTCCAATCAGATGGACGGACGGCGTGGATTCCATCCATGCATCAGGTGGGTCCCTTCCAAATGGACGGACGGTGTGGATGAAATCCACACCCATCGGGTAGGTCCCACGAAATGTGGTGACATCACTACTGTAGCTATATAGCTAGTGTGAAATGCACCAGCCAATCAACTTCAAGAAGGTGGGTCCCACGTGGGGCCCACCATATATACATATGATATATATAATATTATATTAATATTATTAATTTATTTTTATTTTTTAAAAAAAGACTACCATCCAGTCCAGGCCCTTGACATTAGGGACGGACGGTGCAGATGCAATACTCACATCATGTGGGACCCATAGAACTTGTGGACGTTAATTCGGCAGCCATGCTACTGGGTCTGCTATCGACGTGCCGGGTAGATATTGGCTGACTACTAGCCAGACAGATAGTGATGTCTCTTCCACTTGCATGGTTATGTGTCCAGTGGGCGGCAATCGCATGTAGAGTGTGCTAGGCCTCGGTGATGATCCCAGAGATGTGCTGTACTGATATGTGGACTTATTGAGTAGGAGTTGTATACTCATTCATTCATTCATTCACTATCCACTCGGGCTGGTGTTGTGCAACTAATTGTTATGTGTACCTTCATAATGGCCGTGATTTCAGTTGGGGCGCGCGACCAATCTGAGATCAGGAGTTTACCACATTGAGTCTGACTATCCAAATTTAGGTGTGGGACTGGTTTAGATAGAAGTCCCTTGTGATGGACCCCATAGCCTGCGATACTACGTACTATCAACCCGACTTCACACTCCAGCTCGGTCATTTCATTCACATCGCATATTGCATTGCATCCTCAGCACATAACATTTGGTTTACTGTGCTTCTGTATTGCATAACCTGATTAAGGTTAATGGTATTCATGGACTCGGTATCTGATATTTGGCTTATTATGTTTCTGCATTGCATAGTTGATCTACATTACTTCCTTAGTATATGATATTGGCTTATTATGTTTTTGCATCGCATAGCCTGGATAAGGCTGATGGTATTTATGAACTGGCTAACATGTTTTCGCATTACACTGATATTGAATTTTGAGCACATTTACCTTATGCACACACTTACACCATCTTCTAAGCTTTCTATAAGCTTATGCATGATAGATACGTGCAGGTGGTGTTAGGTCGCAGCAGCGTTGAGCTTGGAGCATGCAGTTGTATTCTAGAGCTTTGATTTTTTGATATATGTATTTTCCCTTTCAGTACTATATTCAACTATTTATATTAATGGATATGTGATGATGATATTGCCTTTATGATTTGGGTAAACTTGTGGTTATACTTCTTACAAGATAAATATACGTTGGAAAATCCTCCTTGTAGGGTCCCAGGATCGAAATCTGGCGTTTGAGTGCTGGGAGCCGAGAATGGGATACTACGGAGGCTGTCGGCACCAAATTCGGTGATCAGGAATTCTGTGAGCCCAATTTTTGAGTTTGGGGCGTGATAGAAGTTGCTATCAGAGCATTACTTGGGAATACCTTATGATAACATCACATATCTATTGATAGCTACCCTACACTCTATGATTGTTGAGAACTTAGAATGGTTAGATCCCCGATTTCGAATAACCTAGAAACTTTCTGATATAGCTCACTACTGTTGAGATTGTGAGGCTGCATAGTATTCCCGTTTCGATTGTTTTTTATCTGGGATCCAAGGTTCTGTAAGAGTCACCATTCTGTTGAGGAGACGTCTTGGGAGCACGAGGTTGAGATTAGAGAGCGCTATCTCCATTTGTTTATAGATTGATTATGCCTTGTATGGTATTGATTATTATATGTATATGGCAATGCTTCCTCTTCCCTTGTTTTGTCCTGCGTGATAGTGCAAATTTCGAGGAAAAAATTTTTATTAAGAGGGGAGAGCTGTAAGACCCGTATCCTAAACCGTACCGTTCCGTAGACTCCCGCGGTCCTCTCGGTCGAATTTTGGCGATCCGCGATGCGTAGATAGCATTTATACGTTACCCTGAGTTGCATCCTGTCGATCTGAGTCGGCTCAACCCAAAACTTGTACCCTAGCGACTGCGCCGTCACCACGATCCAACGTCGCATCTCACGCGCCGATACGATATCCAGGCTAGGAGTTTGGGCTTGCGTTTATTTCGAGAAAAACGCTGCACAAGAGAATCTCTACCAAATGTCAAATCAATCCCATCAATCAAAGTACACAACCCATCAAGTCAACTACTACATCCCTTCCCCAAGTACATAACCCATCCCCAATGCTAACTCTCTCTCTTTCTCCACCTATCCCTTCCTTACACCCATTACCCATCACTCCTCTTTCACATTTCTCACTCTATCCCAAGCATCAAGAGAGGAAACGTCCAAGGGAAAGGAGAAGCTAGTGTGGCCCACTTCCTACCCCTCTCATCTCTCATCCTAGCCATTCAATTCCATCATCTTCCATCAAAGTTGAAGCTTAGGAGCTCGGGAGATCAAGGAGCCTAAAAGATTTGCAATCGGTGGATGATCCACTATTGATTTTGATTTAGGGCTCACTTATGATGGGACCCACCTTGATGTATGTGTTGTACTCTATGAGGGGCCCATAGTGGCGGGGTCCTCAACTACACCATCGCTCTCTCTCTCTCTCTCTCTCTCTCTCTCTCTCTTTTCCTTTGCATGGTGATGATGATGTTGCCTTTATGATTTGGGTAAACTTGTGGTTGTGCTTCTTACAAGATAAATATACATTGAAAAATCCTCCTTGTAGGGTCCCAGGATCGGAATCTAGTGTATGAGCGCTGGGAGCCGAGAATGGGATACTACAGAGGTTGTCGGAACTGAATTCAGCGATCAAGAATTTTGTGAGCCCGATTTTTGAGTTTGGGGTGTGACATTTTACGTACATGTTCCTGTAGACATGTCTCCTATTTATACCTTCTGCTTGATGTGAACATGTCCATCATTCTTTGCACAATTTCTGCCATTAAGAGGGAACAATGATGTGCTGATGCTGGCAGTTACCCTGAGATCGTACGCTGGATGTTACTCCATACGTGTGTTACTGGAGTTGATCCTTGAGCATGATTATAGATCACATCTTCGTCCAAGCTGACCCTATAATCTGGGTCTTGCTTATGACATTTCGATCCCATAAGCGGGCCAAGCCTGGTTGCTTGTCGACGAGGGTCTGGTCAGAGTCAACGAATGGAGTGTGTAATTGCTTCTTCTGGGTTCCAGATTGATGTGAAAGCTCTACAAAAGAACTTGGTAGCGGGACACTGATCGTCTGGACTTAGTCAAAGTAGATGAGTTAATACTAGGCCGCGGGTCGGCTTGTCTACCTCTGTCATCCCCCTGCCTTGGCGCGATTGCTCAATTGGTCGAGCCGAGCTTACTTCAATTGGGGTTGGCTTAAATTCTCCCATAACAGAAGCCCCTTACTTTCTGAGTTCGAGCTTGGACTCAGGAAGTAAATGCTTGGGGAGATGATCCGCCGCGCCCTACATAATAATAAGTCTGCAAAATTAGAGTGTATAATCGCAAACATGGCTCTCTGCTATCAATGCACCGTATGACAGCTTTTCGATCGCGTGCCTGTGGTAGGCAAACACATGGCGGCAGTTGAGGATTCATATCGCTGGGATGAACAGGGCGCTGCTGCGTGGACTTCGAAAGGTGGAGGGACTGTTCACACCCCAAGTATAGGGTTGTGATGTAGTAATAATCTCGGTAAGACTGAGGTCGAATCCATAGGGACTGAACCTTGTACGTAATCTAGAAGTAACTTGAACTAGGGTGAAGATGTAATCTAAATCAGGAAATTTTAAGGGAATAATAATGAAATCTTAAACTAAAACTTATAAAATTCAGAGGTGGGAAACTAGGGTGCCAAAGATCCACTTGTAGAGATCAGGGAGATAAATGCTTGATTCATGAACACAACTAGATTTAGAGTCCCATCTCCATCCAATTGGAAGATATATTATTAAAAACCAAATCTGAACTTCCTTTGATCTAGTTATCAATAGATAAGAGGTATGAGAATTAGAATTGATTCCATCACAAAACCATGCCCATGAGACAAAGCAAACAATAGAATTTAGCTAATCCACATCCAATCTAGGGGAGTTATGAATGTAGGAAGGGTTCCATCATCCAACCATGCCCATGAGACGATGGTGAACAACAGGGCCTCCTAACTTCATAATCACAGTAATGAAAAGGACATGCTCAGAGCTATTGCAGATCTATTGTAATTTAAGTCACAACATACCATTTAAAATTAAAGGCATTCCTTATAATTAAACTAGAATAAAAATCAGTTCAGTTTAACATGAATCAAAAGGCATGAATAAAAAGTCTCTCATCACATTACAAGCTTCACCTCTTAGCCCTAGTTAAGAGGTTTAGCCTATGGGTGCACATTGAACCGGTAGAATCGTGGAACCGGACTGGAACCGATCCAACAGTCCGGTTTAGTCTGGTTCTAGACTGCACTGGTTCCGGTTCTGGTTCCAAAATTCTAAGAACCGTTGGATACGGTTCGATTCTGGTTTAGGGGCATGTAGAACCGAATCGAACCGTGGATCCGAACCGTTGATCCGAACTTAAGATTTTTTTTAAAAAAACCCTATCTCTCTCTCTCTCTCGCTGTCTCCCTCTCTCACGTCGTCTCTCACTCTATCTGCGTGCGGTTGCCTAGCCCCTACCCAATCTCATCTCTTGCCATCTCTCTCTCTCTCTATCTCTCTTTCTCTCGTCGGCTCCCTCTCTCTTGCCATCTGTGTGCGGTTGCCTAGGCCACAGAAGCAGTATAGATGTACATGTACATTGAGCTGGATGTTTGATGTGGTGCCTTTTTTTGGATGAAGTCTAGCTAAAAACTACACTGATCAGCATATACTAATTATTCCATATTGACCTTGAATTTGACTGCTGATCATTTCTTTCAACCATCATTTTGATGGCCACAGTTAGACTGTTAGAATGATCCATAATGGACTCCAGAATTTAGGCAATCTGACTTGATGTTCATGCGTGCCACATGTACGGTAGATAAGCCTTAAAACTATAGTTTTCTCCCTATGTCAAATGTCTCCTGAAAAAAAGAACTAAATATATAGCCATGGAAAGCATGACGATCATCTCAAAAATGCAGGGAGAGGTCAAGCTGGGGATATTTCTGAAACAACTTTTAAACACATTATAGGGCGTGACTCCATTTGTGAAAAAGTTTTGAATAAATATTTATCATTCTTAACCCTTCATAGTGTGCTCATTTGTTTTGTGCCAGTAGATTATATGGTGGGTTTTACCACAACGCCTAGAACCGTGGAACCAATTCGGAACTGAACCGGTTTTCACGGTCCGATTCTGGTTCGGTTCTAGGGTGCTAACGATCCAGTTCCGATTCCAAAAATCCTAGAACCGTTAGGAATGGTTCGCTTCCGGTTTCACCCCAGAATCGTACCGAACCGACCCGTGTGCACCCCTAGTTTAGCCCATCATAGTCATGATCAAACCAAAACTCAGAAAAATATCAAAGAAAACAAGGAAAACTGAAGAACGGGAAGAAGAAAACTCAGCCGGTCCATGCTCCATGCTCTCTCTCTTTCCTCCTTACATCTTCATGTCTCAAGATGCCTTCCCACGTTCTCCTCCCTCTCTTTTATAGGCTCCCGGGGCAGCTGGAAGTCGATGAAATCTCTTTATGTAGCTGGCAGTTGCAAAAACGTGATAGACCTGCATTTGGATCGAGTTCTGGATGGTACACGGCCAAGAAACCTGTTTTGGCTCCATGGTTGGGGTAAAAACCACCCTTTGAAGGTTCTAAGCGGTTTGGATCACCCATCTGACCACAAATAGTGGCCTACAACTCCCCACAACGTCTGACAAAATCGGACGTGCGTAACCTGTGAGTTCTATTGCGCTGACATGTTCGGTGGGCCCACAGTGATGTTTTATGGAAAATCCAACTACCTCATTGGATTCTTAGCGAAAAACTAGTTGGGAATGGGTGGTTTTGGTCAAATTTTAGTACGGTCCACTGTATCAAATCAACTCGCCTTTCAACCTTCCTTTTCTGGCGATCCACGTGTGTATGTGTGCATGGGGCCAAAAGGCCACCATGGCGACGGTCGTGCCCCCCCTCTGGATGCAAAGGACGGTCCAGATCGTCCATATGGGAGATGAGTGTGGCCCACTACTCATCACACAGTGGACAACATCCGTATGCTACCAGTTTATGCGGAGAAGACGGGTCAGCTGCGGATTAATCGAACCAGCTAGTCCTGTGTGGTATGGGTGTGCACCGGCTGTGCACACTCACCCCTTCATGTGGGGTCCATCGTGATGTAGATGAGAGATCCGCTCCATCCATCCGTTTTGTCACCCCGTTTAAGGGGTTGAGACCAAAATTGAAGCATATCTAGATATCCGGTGCACCCTAGATTGATGATTTATGGTCTGATATGTCCATTGGGATACTTCCACAAGGATCCAATGGCTGAAATTTGATGTGTATGGTTAATTTATGGTCCTCAGGCCAGATATAAAGTCTCGATTAGAACGGATGGTGGGAACCTTGTGATCTTGCATTTTGAATGATTTTTATGCCTCTTTAGCGTGAATGATTTGATTTTCTCGGATCTCTGACATGTAAATTCTTTGATCTTGGTCCCATGGGGTCCGTCCCTTACCTTGGTGACTTCTGAGCGTTAAATATATGCTTTTAGTACCATTTTTCAGTTTAGGCTCCTAAATTTACCTTACATCATAAACACGATTAAAATCAGGCATTAAACAGTATCATGTTTATAAAATTAGGTAATAATTGGGGTCTAATATGCAATATTTGACACTCAACCAAATCCCCAACCAGCATTTTGCTAGTCCCAAGCAAAGTATGCGAGAAATAAGTTGAGAATCACAAGACAAATTTTTATAAACTCGAGTGATTTTTGAAAAACAATCCAATTAATAGAATTTTAAGATGCATTAATGTTGAGCATGAATTTCTCCTAGACTCAAGCGCAGGGTAGACTTCATAGTCAAGTTCAACTTATTAATCCATCAATTATAACAATTATAAACATTGAGTTTCATGGGTGTATAGTGTAATCTCGGCTTATCATCATTAAGAGTCCAATCGTCAATTTTCATAATAATATTGATAATTAAACAGAGCATTGTTGAGGGTCAAATATTGCATATTAGACCCCAGTTATTACCTAATTTTACGAACATGATACTGTTTAACGGCTTATTTTAATTGTGTTTATGTTGCAAGGTGAA
Organism: Magnolia changhungtana; assembly: GCA_030180095.1. NCBI lineage: Eukaryota > Viridiplantae > Streptophyta > Magnoliopsida > Magnoliales > Magnoliaceae > Magnolia > Magnolia changhungtana. The sequence goes on from JASAUF010000554.1 coordinate 5,434,360, forward strand.
TTTAGGAGCTTGGACTGAAAAAGGGTGCTAAATGCATGGATTTGACGCTCCAGAATCACCAAGGAAAGGGACGGACCCCAGGGGACCGAGATCGAAGAATTTACACACCAAAGATTCGAGAAAATCAAGTGATTGGATTTAAATGGGCTTGAAAGTCGTACAGAATGCAAGATCACAAGGTTCCCACCATCTGTTCGCTCAAAACTTTATATCTGGCCTGAGGAGCATAAATTAATCGTACATGTTGAATTTCGGTCCTCAGATCTCTGTAGAAGTGGTCCAATGGAGTGTATTAGCCACTAAAGGACCATCTCGGCCATCCTTGGCAGATTGGGGCTAAATTTAATCGGTTGAAAGATCTTGAGAAATGAGGATTTGTGGTAAATTTTCACTTCTTTTGAATGGAGCAGTAGGCAGGAACGAACGACAGAAGTTCCTAGAAGGGAGAGTGACAAATTTGTAAATAAACAAAACTTCATATGCATGCATGAAAGGGAGAACAGAAGTTTGCTTCAATGATGGGCAATGCCTCATCATAGGTGGATAGTGTGGCCCAGATAGAGTTCGGATTTAATTCATACTTTGACCCATGGGCATACACGTTACTAAGAAGATGATGAGTGGAGTAGATCTCCGAGAATGTCATCAGAAGTGGGCCCCACCTATTTTTTGAACAAAACATTTAAACAGTGTCCTTCTGCATGTTGCGACAGCGAGCGACAAAACCCGAATTTAAAGATGGTTTTACCCCATCTTCCTGCTTCAATTGTGTGCTACCTGATCAGAGGATATATCCCATACTTGCGGCCATAACCGATCAAGACCTTGTGAAAACAATGAACGGGATGGATTCCCAGGAGGACATTGAGAATGGGCCCCACCAGATTTACAGGCTAAACCGCTGCACTAATAGATCTCATGAACTGTGAGACTCCTCACGCCCAACAATTAGAAGGAAGCTACTTCCTTCTTTCCGCCGAAATGGATGGACGAAGCAGATTTCTCACACGCATCAAGGTGGGACCCACTTTGCATGAATGGGAGTGCACACTGGCTATGCACTCACAGTGCACCGAGCCAACAAAAGCAGTCAAATTGCGTTTGACAATAAATTTTTGCCATTTCAAAATTTACTGCGAACTCAAGAACAGTGACTTGCGACCCTTTTTTGTCGGCAACCATCATGATTCAAAGGTCTGATCCGGATTGTCCATTGGAATCCCACAGGTCCACTGACCAAGGCTTAGGTAGAAATTTTCCAAGAAACAACGAGGATTTGATTTCAGCCTTTCAAATGGAAGATAGACGGTGTCAGGCCCGTATCCTAGACCATACCATTCCGTAGGCTTCCATGGTCCTCCCGGTCGAATTTTGGTGACCCGTGACGATAGATAGTAGTTACGCATGACCCTGAGTTGTATCTCGTATTCCAGAGTCGGCTCGACCCGAGACTTGTGTCCTTGCAACCGTGTCGTCGCTGAGGTTCCGACACCACGTCTTGCACGTCGATACGATACCCAGGCCAGGAGATGTGGGCCCGTGTTCAGTTCGAGGAAAACATCGCGCATTTGTAAAACCCAAGAGAACATGTCCCATCAATCCCATCAATCAAGTACATGTCCCATCCCCAAAAGCAACACCTAAAGTCAGCTCTCTCTCTCTCCACCCTTACCTATCAAGTACACCCATCACTCACCCATCTCTCTCTCTCTCTTACAACCTCTCTCTCTCATCTCTCTCTCATTCTCCCAAGTAACCCATGTCCAAGCTCCATGGGAAAGAGCTTGTGTGGCCCACCTTCCTACCTCCCATCTCCACCATCCAAGCTTCATCTCAACTCTTAAACCTTATTCCTTTGGAGCTAAAGATGAGGAGGAGTCCTAGAAGATCAAAGGTGGGTGATTTTGTGATTTGAGGGTCCACTTATGGTGGGACCCATCTTGATGTATGATTTGTATCAAAGAGGGGCCCATAGTGGCGGGGTCCACTATTCCGATTCTCTCTCTCTCTCTCTCTATCTCTCTTTCCCAACTTGTGGCCCACCATGATGTATTTTTTTATCCATGTCATCCACCATGTGGACCACACCACTGTCCAAATGGGCCCACCTTGCTGACCTCCCTACCGTCCGTTTGGACAGGCCTTGGTGAAGGGAATAACAAATATCAGTTTGATCTAAAACAGGTGGGCCATACCACATGGACCCACCACGTGTGATACACACACCATCCATACTTGGACGGTGATGGTAGGACGCACTGTGATGTATATATCCGTCTGTCCGTCCACATTGGGAAGGCTACAAGCCTGCCTGGACGCTGGGTTGAAATCATATATATATATATATATATATATATATATATATATATATATATATATATATATATATATATATGGGAAAAGGTACTATGCGCTCGAGCATAAAGCGGTCGTCCGTGAGGTCGAGCTGATGTGGGCCCCACCGTGATGTCGTTCGAAAATCTACTCCCTCAGTCAGATGCACCTTTCCATAGGGGGTCCACACGGCTAAAAATCAAGTCAATCCATGGCTTTTGTGGGCCACACCACATACAGAAGTTGAGAGGGGCCGTGCACCATTGAAACATTCAAAACCATTTGTGGGGACTTTTGAGACGTTTTTTAATGATCAACACCGTCCATCATGTGTGTCCCACTTGGATGTAATTTTAGACCAAGTTTCAGGTGGTATCCACAACTCAAGTGGGGCCCACATACTGCTTTTACATGTTTTTGCGTGTATACTTATTTTTTTTTGATGGTATGGCCCACCTGAGTTACGTGGACGGCTAATTTTGGGCCGTGTGGGCCCACCCTGGGCTCGTGCATCTGGTGGACAGTGTGGATCTTCGAACGGCATCACAGTGGGGCCCACACAGCTCGACCTCACGGACGACCGCTTTACGCTCGAGCGCATAGTACCTTTTCCTTATATATATATAATGTTATTTTACATTTGATGGTGGGCCCTACGTGGGACCCACCTAGAATGGAAGCTGAGTGGCTGATATGTCTCACACTACTGTGTATTTGTTGAGGACGTCAGCAGATTCTGTGGGACCCACCTGATGTGTGGATTCCATCCGTGATATATACATGTTACATCCATGCCGTTCATCACGGTGGGGACCACCAGCTTTATATCTGATGTAAGGACATCAGTTAGTCCGGTGGGACCTATCCCACGTCGACTTATGGGTTTAATCCACACCGTCCATCTGTTTATACAAGCAGCAACTTGATTTTATTTTTTAATATATATATATCTAATATAAATGAATAAATATATGTTATATTAAATATATATATAATTATATATATGATGGTGGGCCCTACATGGGACCGACCAGACGAGTGGGTTTCACCCACACCATCCGTCTGAAGTAGGCCCTAGCACTTGTGCGGGATGTGTGGGGCCACTGTAATATGTGTTGTATCCATCGTCCAACCATGACATATGTGTTTTATCATCTTCGTCCATCCAACAAGCTTTGCGGGTCCCACTGAATGACGTTAGCAAGTCTATGTGGGGCCCACATATGAGGTATGTGTTATATCCTCAACGTCCATCCGTTTGGGGTCGTGGACCCCACCTTGGTGTATTTATTCTATATCCACTCTATCCATCTGTCCGAGGTGGTGTGGGGCCCACGTTGATGTATACGTTGTCTGTCCATGCCACCCATCTATCGGGCCACAATATGATGTATGTCTTTTATCTATACCGTCTAAAGGACGGTGGGCCCTACCGTGGTGTATGTATTTTATCGGCACCGTCCAGTTGGGACGGGACCCACCTGAGGTATGTTTTGTGTCCACGCCGTTCATGGGCTGCGGTCCACCATGATATATGTTTTATCCTTGTCGTCCATCAATTTTCAGGCCCACCAGAAGCATGTGTTTTATCAGGCCCAATTGCTGATTGATTGAGGCCTATTGTGAATGTTTGAGGCCCACCGTGATGTGTGTTGCATACACACTATTCATTTAGTGGGGCCCATCCTACAGGCCCACCATGTTGTATGTGTTTCATATTCATGTTGTTCATTTATTTTGGACCGTATGGGCTGTCCCATGAGGCCCATTGTGACGCATTCGAGGCCCAGGTGGTGCGGCCCAATGTGATGTATACATGGCCCATGTGATGGGGCCCACCTGTTTTGTATTTGAGGACTATGTGCGGGGCCCACCTGTTGTGCATTTAAAGCCCAGGTGATGTGCCTCATGTGATGTGCATTAGGCCCATGTGATGTGCATTAGGCCCATGTGATGTGTATTAGGCCTTGTGATGCGGCCCATGTGATGTGTATTAGGCCCATTGGGATTGTATGCAGCCCGTTATGTTGTGTATTAGGCCCATTGAGATTATATGAGGCCCGTTATGCTGTTTATGAGGCCTTTGTATGACACAATGGGCCCACGATACGTTTGGATCTATGTGGGCCACTCTTTGGGTGTAATGATGGTTAAATGTCCACATTGATGGACGATGATGGTTAAATGTCCACATTGTGACCTTCCCTTATGTAACGCCCTGAAATTCGGAGGTCGAGTATGAACTCAACTCCCGAGTTCCAACGCATCACTTATGCAACATACACAATGATGGTTAAATGTTGTCTGAGTTAGAGCAATAAACATGAATGAGATTATACCAAAACAGTAATTCATACTCCAGTTCAATTTTATAAAGGCAAGCGGAAGACTGAAATTACACAAACAAAATTTTATGAACACCAGAGTATGAGCACTAACTGAGTAACAATATACATGTACAGTTTCTAAGTCAAAAATCAAAATACAACTCTATAGATAAGCCCTGAAATCCCCGCGATGCAGTTAGCCTAAGCAAAGCCGTCAGAGTACTGCATAAAGGAGAACTCATCCTGATCCTCATCGAAGTCGGGCTCCGGCTCCTGAACCGATGCGCCATCTATACCTGCGACAGAGTCTGGTGGGTGTTGCAAACACCGTCCCGTAACGTGGGAGTGAGTAGCTAACTCAGTGGAACAATAAAGCATAGGTTAACATGTTATCAATTCAATCAAGCAGTAATGATAAAGCAGTACAAATCAAACAATTCTAACTACTCTTATTAAGTGCGAGAATGAAATGACATGATGCTGTATGCCCTTGCCAAACCACCCTCATGCGACATCATCTTACGTTCGCGAATGCTTAACTCCCTCAGTGCGCTACATCTACTAAGCACATGCGGTGCGATGATAATCATGATTACCGAGTTATTATTAGTCCATTTCAAACAGAAGTATTGGGAAACTAAGGTACCTCCCTTGTATCATTCCCAAACATGATCCATTCTAGGGTCGTCAATCCTAGTTAATCTCATATGATATTATGGTTCGAGAAGCATAGCGAAGGCATCGCAAAGGGCTCGTCACCCGTCAGCGTGGATACAGATCTCACCGTATGCGGCTCAATTGCTGGCCATCAGCTCGAGTACAGGTCTCACCATACTCAGCTTAATCACTAGCCATCAGCGCGAGTACAGGTCTCACCGTACTCAGCTCAACTCATACTCTAGTTGCTGTGAAATACTCGTCGCCAATCACAGACCCTTGGAGTATACTCGAAGATACTACGGAGGACTCGTCGCCCGTCAGCACGAGCACAGGTCTCACCGTACTCGGCTCTCGCCGTAAGTATCGACAGCTCGAATACAGTGTCCCATACCACCGTATTCGGCTCACGAGGTTTGGTTGCTCAATAGTCATTATGGGGAGGCACTTGGCCCCAACATAGGCCGACAGCTCGGCCACGGTGTCCCATACCACCATGTCCGGCTCATGAGTCTTAGCGGATCGAGGTACCATGGTTAACGGGATCGCCACTGGTAAGTTTGGTACCCTAGGTTCAAACAGTAATGACTAAACATGGTGAACACACATTCAACATATCGGGTTACTTGGCGAACCTGACTAGCTCGAGCGCACAACAAGTTGGGCGATATGGAGTGCAAAAGCACTCCGTGTGGCCAACCACTATCGCCAACCGGAGTACGACTCGGGTTCGTCAGACACACCCCTTGTGGCGACATGAATCTAAGCCACAACCTCAAGTCTGATACCGAATATCTGGACTATGGGCATAGTCCCAAACTCAATCAATCTTCATCCATAGCATGTGGAGTAAAGCATGATAAATAAGTAATACAAGCATGTTAACAGGCATGTCATAAGGCATGTTAGAAAGCATGAAGTAAAGCATATTGTAAAGCACGAAGTAAAGCTTGTTGTAAAGCATGTTGTAGAGTACTATACAAATAGTGATACAATTACATACACATCACAAGTGAGTGGTTATAGCGAACCACCACATGGAGGGTATCCTACATGTCTCTAAGGTAGTCGGGAATTCCACCTCAGCGCCTCTCTAAGGCACTAACACTCAAGCATTTACACACACGAGCGTTTGCACAAACACTTAGAGTACGCTATTCCAACATACATGACCTATGTTAGCAAAATACGTATTAGGGCAATCCTTTCGCCAAGCGGTCATTTTATCCGTGTATACCATAATCATACAGCAATTAATCATGACAATTACATTTCCAAAATTTACACATAGGCGGTATTTCTAGAATACAAAATTTCAACATACTAGTATTTACAAGCGAACATATATTACGGCGATTCCTTTCGCCAAACTAGTATTTTATCCATGTATTGTATAGTCATACATTCAATAAACATGTCAAACATTTTTCCAAAAAAAATACGTATACGGTATTTCTACGTATACCTAGAGTATGTGAAATTCCATATTCTACAACGTTAATCGAAACAGAAAACGGAAAGCACTTTGTACATGTGCAATTGCATGCAGATCATGATTCTATCATTATCTGACATTGAAAGCGTTGAAAACCGTAACCTATACACCTAAAGTCCTCACCTTTGCCCTTGGAATCACAACGGATCTGTAAGGTTTGGTGAGCTTCCGTATTCGGGAGTTTTCTTGCCTAAAGAGCGGAATCGGTTAGCCTTTTCACAACCTATAGCCTATCTACTTCAAATCAGACCTAGGGTTAGGGTTTCTCACCTTCAAACGGAGTGGATACCGCCGGAAAAGCGCCTGGAAAGAGGCGGTGTAGGCCGTGTGATAATCGAAAGCAGTAGGAGGAAATTCTCCCACAAATCCCAAGCTCTTCTCTCTCTTTTCTCTCTCTCTCTCTAGGGTTTTATCCCAAATTCGTATGGCTGTGAGAGGGGCTGTTCTAAGCCCCTTTTATAGCTAAAAACCTCCCCAAAATAGACTCAGGTTCAAGGGTTACTGCTAATATAGGTATTTCGTCACTTTTCCTCAAAAGAGAGGTTCGGTGGCCCTCCTTGAGCCAAACGTCGACTTAAGCTCACCACACATGGATCTATGTGGGATTACGTTTTCGACTCGATCGGATTTTCAGATCGCACGTGGAAGACCACTTTCAGTTCAACGGTCAGTGGGCCACGATCCGAAATTCCAAGCACATGTAAATGTTCCTGAAATTTTTCTTAATCCGAGGGTGTAGTTTAGTCCGATTCGACGGTCCGGTTGCTTATATCGATGCGCAAGCGAATGGTGCCGAGATCACTATTCCGGATATTTATTTTGTAAAGGGAATAGTGTTTTTCACACTCCTCGCTCGAATCCAAACGAATGGCCATAGGACATCGGTGACTAACGATTTTTGAGATGATAGTCAAGCCCAGTGAGGCGGTCCTAGTTCCTTAACTTCGTGTTAATCGGACTTCTGATGTGCGATCTAGACCTAATACGAAGTTTCGTTTCATTCCCGAGAGCAGCCGGGAAATGCGTTTGGTTCTAAACTTTAGGGTAACCTAGAGTCACTGATTTTACAAGTTTTGGGTCTTGCAGATCGTATTTAAAGCGATCCCAACGGATTTCATGGCTAATCGAGTTTTGCACTTAGTTAACTTTGTTAAATTCCTAAAGGATTTAATCCTAATTGATTTTTGGTCGAGATGGTACTCGAGCCAAAGTACGGAAATTTACGGGTCATTACACCTTAGGCCCTTTGTTAGGCTGATTACCGATTCCGATTGTCGAGGCCGATTTTGATTATCGAGGCCGATTCCGATTGTCGAGGCTAATTGTCAAGGCCGAATCTGATTATCGAGGCCAATTCTGATTGTCGAGGACGATTCTGATTATCGAGGACGATTCCGATTGTCGAGGCTGATTCCGATTATCGAGGCTGATTTCGATTATTGAGGTCGATTATCAGTGCCGGTTGTCGATACCGATTATGAGTATAGCTTCATGATACATGCTCATACGCATCATCCGCATGCTTGTTATGAGATATGGTTGACCATTGCATATGTCATTGGGTGGGTTGTTATGAGACTCCCTTATAGGAGGAGATTATCTCACATGAGCGCACGGTATGCGCAAGGTTGATGCATGACTGGATGGTATGACTCGCTCATGCATCTCACATTTTGTGATATGACCACAGTACGCACTAGCGACATCAGCGTCGTAGCCTCTATAGGCATATTGTAGACGGCCATATGGGACACCGTAAATCTGTTACTAGCATCGGGCCGTCATAGATGGGCCTGGGTGAAAACCCCTAACCCTCTTGGTACTAGAGGACGCTCCAACGTCTAGACTGAGTGGATACATACAAGGGCACATGAGGGCCATATACCAGTAGGTCGCGTCTCTCACTGTCTTGTGGTTTGGTGGGAGGGGGTGTGACCTTACCCGCCTGAGTTGGGGGGCAATATCTAGGTTGAGTTTGACCAACTTGAGGAATAGGTCCGCTATCGATGAGCAAGGCCCGATATTCACAGGTGGATAGTGAGGTCTTTTCCACTTACCTAGTTGTACGTTTGGATATGGGCGGCAAGCTGGCGTAGAGTATAATAGACCCCAGTGATGATCCTAGAGATGTACAGTACTGATACGTGGACTTATTGAGCAGGAGTTGCATACTCATTCATTCATTCATTCACTATCCACTCAGGCTGGTGGTGCGCAACTAATTTGATATGTGTACCTTCACATTGGTTAGGATTTCGGTTAGGCGCGTGACTAACTTGAGATCAGGAGTTTACCACATTGAATCTGACTATCCAAATTAGGTATGGGACTGGTTTGGATAGAAGTCCCTTGTGATGGACCCCGTAGCCTGCGATAATACTTACTATCATCCTGACTTCACACTCTAGATTGGTCATTCATTCGCATCGCATATTGCATTGCATCCTCAGTACATAGCATTTGGTTTACTGTGCTTCTGTATTTCATAACCTGATTAAGGTTGATGATATTTATGGACTTATCAGCATGTTTCTGCATTACTCTGATATTGTACGATTTATGGATTGTCAGTATTTTCGCTTACTCTGATATCTATATACTTCGCATGTGCATCGCACACACTTACACCACCCTCTAAGCTTTCTATAAGCTTATGCACGATAGATGCGTTCAGGTGACGTTAGGTTGCAGTAGCGTTAAGCTTGGAGTGTGCAGCGGTCTTCTAGAGCTTTAATTTTAGATATATATATATATTTCTCTTTCAACATTGTATTCAATTGTTTATATTAGTGGATATGTGATGGTGATGTTGCCTTTGTGATTTGGGTAAACTTATGGTTATGATTCTTATAAGATAAATGTATGTTTAAAAATCCTGCTTGTAGCATCTTAGTATTGAAATCTGGTGAATAGACACTGGGAGCCGAGAATGGAGTACTACAGAGGTGTCGGCACCAAATTTAGTGATCGAGAAGTTTGTGAGGCCGGTTTTCGAGTTTGGGCATGACAGAAGTTGGTATCAGAGCATAACTTGAGAATACTTGAAGATAACATCACATATATGCTGATAGCTAACCTACACTCTATGATTGTTAAGAACTTAGAATGATTAGATCCCCGAGTTTGAATAACTCAGAGACTTTCTGATATAGCTCCATACCATTGAAATCGTGAGGCTGCTTAGCATTCCAATTTTAATCATCTCTGATTCGCGGTCCGAGGTTCAATAGGATCACCATAGTGTTGATGATGCATCTTGGGAAGGCAAGGTTGATATTAGAGAGCGCTATCTTCATCCTTTTGTAGATTGATTGTGCCTTGACATATATACTTAATGATGTTTCCTCTTCCCTTATCTATTTTGTGAATTTCGAGGCCCGCGACGTGTAGATAGCAGTTGCGCGTGACCCTGAGTCGTATCCTGTATTCCAGAGTCGGCTTGACTGGAGACTTGTATCCTTGCGACCGCGCAGTTGACGCGGTTTTGACGCCGCATCTCGCACGTCGATGCGATACCCAGGCCAGGAGGTGTAGGTCCGCGTTCAGTTCGAGAAAAACGCCGTGTATTTACAAAACCCAAGAGAACATGTTCCATCAATTTTATCAATCAAGTACATGTCCCATCCCCAAAAGCAGCACCTAAAGTCCACTCTCTCTCTCTCCACTCTTACCTATCAAGTACACCCCTCACTCACCCAGCACTCACACCCATCACTAACCCATCTCTCTCTCTCTCTTACAACCTCTCTCTCTCTCTCTCTCATCTCTCTCTCATTCTCCCAAGCAACCCACGTCCCAGCTCCATGGGAAAGAGCTTGTGTGGCCCACCTTCCTACCTCCCATCTCCACCATCCAAGCTTCATCTCAACCCTTAAACCTTGTTCCTTTGGAGCTAAAGATGAGGAGTCCTAGAAGATCAAAGGTGGGTGATTTTATTATTTGATTTGAAGGCCCACTTGTGGTGGGACCCATCTTGATGTATGATTTGTATCAAAGAGGGGCCCATAATGGCAGGGTCCCTTCGCTGTTCTGATCTCTCTCTCTCTCTCTCTCTCTCTATCTTTCTTTCCCATCTGTGGCCCACCATGATGTAGTTTTTTTATCCATGTCGTCCACCATGTGGACCACACCGCTGTTCAAATGGGCCCACCTTGCTGACCTCCCTGCCGTCCGTTTGGACAGGCCTGGGTGAAGGGAATTACAAATATCAGTTTGATCTAAAACAGGTGGGCCATACCACGTGGACCCACCACGTGTGATACACACCGTCCATACCTGGACCGTGATGGTAGGACGCACCGTGATGTATCTATCCGTCCGTCCATCCAGATTGGGAAGGCCACAGGCCTGCCTAGACGCTGGGTTGAAATCAAATATATAATAATAATAATAATAATAATAATAATGCTATTTTACATTTGATGGTGGGCCCTACGTGGGACCCACTTAGAATGGAAGCTAAGTGGTTAATACGTCTCACACCAGCTGTGTATCTGCTAAGGACGTCAGCAGATTCTATGGGACCCACCTGATGCGTGGATTCCATCCATGCCGTCCGTCCATTTGGATGGAGCCCACCTTGATATATACATGTTACATCCATACCGTTCATCACAGTGGGGACCACCGGCTTTATATCTGATGTTAGAACGTCAGCTAGTCCGGTGGGGCCTATCCCACGTCGACGTATGAGTTTAATCCACACCGTCCATCTGTTTATACAAGCAGCAACTTGATTTTTTTAAAAAAGTATATATATGAAATATAAATAAATAAATAAACATATGTTATATTAAATATATATATAATTATATATATTATGGTGGGCCCTGCATGGGACCCACCAGACGAGTGGGTTTCACCCACACTGTCCATCTGAAGTGGGCCCCATCACTTGTGCGGGATGTGTGGGGCCACTGTAATATGTGTTATATCCACCTCTAGATTGCTGGACAGTGGGCCACGCCCTGACATGTGTTTTATCATCCCCGTCCATCCAGCAAGCTCTACGGGTCCCACTGAATGACGTCAGCAAGTCTATGTGCGGCCCACATATGAGGTATGTGTTATATCCTCAACGTCCATCCGTTTGGGGACGTGGACCTCACCTTGGTGTATTTATTCTATATCCACTCTATCCATTTGGCCGGGGTGGTGTGGGACCCACGTTGATGTATACATTGTATGTCCATGCCACCCATCTGCCGAGTCATAATATGATGTACGTGTTTTATCTATACCGTCTAAAGGACGGTGGGCCCTATCGTGGTGTATGTATTTTATTGGCACCGTCCAGTTGGAAGGAGACCCACTTGAGGTATGTTTTGTGTGCACGCCGTTCATGGGCTGCGGTCCACTATGATATATGTTTTATCCTTGCCGTCCATCAATTTTCAGGCCCACCGGAAGCATGTGTTTTATTAGGCCTAATTGCTGATTGATTGAGGCCTATTGTGAATGTATGAGGCTTGCCGTGATGTGTGTGTTGCATACACACTATTCATTTGGTGTGGCCCATCCCACATGCCCACCATGTTGTACATGTTCCATATTCATGCTGTTCATTTATTCTGGATCATATGGGCTATCCCATCAGGCCCATTGTGACGCATTCGAGGCCCAGGTGGTGCAACCCAATGTGATGTATACTTGGCCCATGTGATGGGGCCCACCTGTTGTGTATTTGAAGCCCATGTGATGTGCCCCATGTAATGTGTATTAGGCCAATTGAGATTGTATGCAGCCCGTTATGTTGTGTATGAGGCCTTTGTGTGAGGCCATATGCCCACGATACGTTTGACTCTATGTGAGCCACTCCTTGGGAGCAATGATGGTTAAATGTCCACATTGATGGGCAATGATGGTTAAATGTCCACATCGTGACCTTCCCTTAGGCCCTTTGTTAGGCCGATTACCGATTTCGACTGTAGAGGCCGATTCCGATTGTGGAGGCCAATTGTGGAGGCCGATTTTGATTATCAAGGCTAATTCCGATTGCCAAGGCTGATTCCGATTATCGAGGCGGATTCCGATTTCGAGGCCGATTCTGATTATCGAGGCCGATTCCGATTGTCGAGGCCGATTGTATAGGCCGATTATCGATGCCGATTATCAGTGCCGGTTGTCGACACCGATTATGAGTATAGCATCATGATAAATGCCCATACGCATCATCTGCATGTTTATTATGAGATGTGGTTGACCATTACATATGTCATTGGATAGGTTGTTATGAGACTCCTTGATAGGTGGAGATTATCTCACATGCGCCGGTATGCGCAGGGTTAATGCATGACTGGACGGTATGACTCGTGCATCTCACATTTTGTAATATGATCACCATACGCCCTAGTGGCATCAGGGCCGTAGCCTCCACAGACATATCCTGGACGGCCAGATGGGACACCAAAAATCTGTTACTAGTATCGGCCCACCATAGATAGCCCTTGGTGAAAATCCCTAAACCCTCTTGGTACCAGAGGACACCCCAATGTCTAGACTGAGTGGATATATATATGAGCGCATGAGGGTCGTATACCAGTAGGCCGTGTCTTTCACTGTGTCGTGGTTGGTTGGGAGGAGGTGTGACCTTACCCGCCTGAGTGAGGGGGCAATATCTAGGTTGAGTTTTACCAGCTTGAAGAATGGGTCCGCTATCGACAAGCTAGGCCCGATATTGGCAGACGGATAGTGAGGTCTTTTTCACTTACCCAGTTGTGCACTCGGATAGGGGCGGCAAGCTGGGGTAGAGTGTAATAGACCCCAGTGATGATCTTAGAGATGTACGATACTGATATGTGGACTTGTTGAGCAGGAATTACATACTCATTCATTCATTCATTCACTATCCACTCAGGCTGGTGGTGCGTAACTAATTTGATATGTGTACCTTCGCATTAGCCAGGATTTCGGTTAGGCACGCGACTAACCTGAGATCAAGAGTTTACCACATTAAGTCTAACTATCCAAATTAGGTATGTGACTGGTTTGGATAGAAGTCCCTTGTGATGGACCCCGTAGCCTGCGATACTACGTACTATCATCCCGACTTTACACTCCAGCTTGGTCATTTCATTCGCATCACATATTACATTGCATCTTTAGCACATATCATTTGGTTTACTGTACTTCTGTATTGCATAACCTGATTAAGGTTGATGATATTGATGGACTTACCAACATGTTTCCACATTAGTCTGATATTGTACGATTTATGGATTGCCAGTATTTCAGCTTACTCTGATATCTATATGCTTGGCACGTGCATCGCACACACTTACACCACCCTTTAGGCTTTCTATAAGCTCATGCATGATAGATGCGTGCAAGTGACGTTAGGTTGTAGCAGCGTTAAGCTTGGAGCGTGCAGTGGTTTTCCGGAGCTTTGATTTTCGATGTATGTATTTACCTTTCAGCATTGTATTCAACTGTTTATATTAGTGGATATGTGATGATGATATTGCCTTTGTGATTTGGGTAAACTCGTGGTTATGCTTCTTATCAGATAAATGTATGTTGGAAAACCCTCCTTGTAGGATTGGAATCTGGCGTATAGGCGTTGGGAGCCGAGAATGGGGTACTACGGAGGCTGTCGGCCCCAGATTCGGCAATCGGGAATTTTGTGAGCCCGGTTTCCAAGTTGGGGCGTGATAGACGGTGCAATGAAAAAAATCTGTGGGCCACACTGAATCCAATCCGAAACTAGCCATTTCTAATTGGTTTTTTGATGTGCATTCAGTAGACGGAGTGGATTTCCCTGAAGACATCAATTATGGGCCCCACCATCAGCACAACGCAAGAAATTGCGCAGGCCCTGCTTATGTGCGTCCGAGACCTACCCGATCCGGGCCATTTTACAATCGTGGCCAAGATCGGTTCAATGATCTTGGCCATTTAAAACCTTCCCAAGGTGGGGCCGAGCAAGCCCAAGGAGCCTAAACGAAGTGGATCCTGCGTCAGATTTCTGTTTTTTCTCAAAAACCTGTCGCTACATAAGGAGTGCTTGTTGTTGTTGCGTAAAGAGTTTACACACTCCAAACCGACTCCTAACCACAGTCCAGCTACGACTCCCAGGCTCTATAAAAGGAGACGAATGTGAGAGGGAGAGGATCATCCAAGGAAGAACGTGAAGAAGAAAAAGAAGAGGAGAGAGAGTGAAAGTGTGGGCCGGCTGAGATCTTCTTTCCCTATTTTCTTAAATTCTGTTTTTATTTATTTTTAGAGAATTTAGCCTAGTCATGGTAATGATTAGATAAACCTCTTATCTAGGGCTAAGAGGTGAAGCTTATAGTGTGATGGAATTGGTTCTATATCTTTGATTCATGCTTTACTGAACTAACTTTGTTTATAGTTTGAGTATGAGGAATATTCGTAGTTTTTAATGGTTTATTGTGACTTAAATTACAATGGATCTGCGATAGCTTCGGGTATGTTCTTTACATTATAGGGATTGTGAACACGAGAGCCTTGTTATTCGCCATGGGCATGGTTGGATGATAGAACCCTTCCTAATGTTTATAAATTCCTTAAATTGGATGTGGATTGGTTAAAGTTCTGTTATTTGCTTTGTCTCATGGGCATGGTTTTTGATGGAATCAATTCTAATTCTCATACCTCTCATCTTTTGAAAACTAGATCAAAGGATGTTCAGATTGGTTTTTAATGAATATCTTCCAACTGGATGAAGATAGGACTCTGATTCTAGTTGTGTTCGTGAATCAAGCCTAGATCTCCCTGATCTCTACAAGTTGATCCTTAGCACCCTAGTTTCCCACCTTTGAATTTCATAAGTTTTAGTTAATCTTTCACCATTATTTCTCTTAATTTTCCCTGATTTAGATTATATCTTCGCCTAGTTCTAGTTCAAGTTACTTTCAAATTACATACAAGGTTTAGTCCCTGAGGATTCGACCTCGGTCTTATCGAGATTATTACTACATCACAACCCTATACTTGGGGTTTGAACAAGCATTCCTGGATATCCCAACCTAAACTGAAACTTGCCTTACAGTTTAACCTTTTTTATTCTTCCAGCTTTTAAATTTTCCATTGATGTCTTCACTCTGTGTCAACCTTTTTAAGGATCTTTAACAGGTAGTTGTTTTCGAACACAACTGTTTTTTAGCTGGGTATTCTTATTTTTTTTTTCTTTTTTTCAATGAACATAATGGACAAATTCCCCATGCTGGTTCTTTTCATGCTTAGTGATTACTAGGTTAATAATTCAATATCGAACTAAAGCTATAATGTGTAAGCTAGGTGTGACATGTGAAATCATGACTCAATCAATGTTTAAAACTTCTAATCATGGATTAGCAATTCAAACTCAACTGTGAAATCTAAAGATAGCTAAATCCAAGAGTCATAAATTATCAATATTACGTATCTTATACTTCTAAAATCAAGATGGCCCTCAAAATCACTTCGAATTTATAAGAATTTTCAGGAAAAATTTTCACAATTTTTACTCAAGATTGAGAAAACACTGATTAGGTAACTTAATCTCCTATCCCCAACCTAAAATCTACATTATCCTCAATGTAAAAGATATAAGCATACAATGCATATGAGACAACGAAAGTAAAGGAGAAGTGATGGAAATATAGTACCTAATGACGGAGTTAAGCAGCTTTTTCCCAAAAAGATTTTAGCAGTAAGGTGGCTCGGCACAAGAGTTAATCCAACAAAAGCAAACTATCTTAAAACAACTGAAAAGCAAACTAACTTAATGGCATAAAGTTGGCTATTCTATAATGATATAAAGCAAACTACCCTAGCCTTATGAAAACAATAAACCTACCTATACCTCTATCTGACTATGAGGTCAATCCTGGTAAACAGGATCATTCAGAGGCGTGGACATGTCCTCTGAATCAAATTTCTCAACTAATGGCTTTAATCGATGTCCATTTACTTTAAACTCATTGCCATTGTCTGGATTCCAAATCTCGACAACCCCATGAGTATAAACATTGACAACAGTGAAAGGGCGAGTCCAACAAGATCGGAGCTTACCCGGAAAGACATGTAACCGAGAATCATATAAAAGGACTTTCTGACTTGGTGTGAATGATTTTCGATGTATATGTTGGTCATTAAACGCCTTTATCTTGTCCTTGTAAATTCTCGACTTCTTGTACGCATTGTTACAGATTTCTTCAAGTTCATTTAACTGAAGTTTGCGTAGCGAGTCAGCGTTGTCCAGATTGAAATTCAGATTTTTGATCTCCCAGTAGGCTCTATGTTCCAACTTCACAAGCAAGTGGCAAGCTTTCCCAGTAGGCTCTATTTTCCAACTCCACAGGCAAGTGGTAAGCTTTCCCATAGGGAGACATTCCAATAAAGGTCTTAAATGAAGTACGGTAAACCCATAAAGCATCGGTCAATCGGATTGACCAATTCTTATGGTCAGTGTTAAATGTCTTTTCCAAGATGTGTTTGATCTCCCTATTGGAAATCTCATCTTGCCCACTTGTCTGTGGGTGGTATGGGGTGCTCACCTTATGGGAAATACCATACTTCTTCATTAAACTCTCAAATGGTCTATTACAAAAATGTGAGCTCCCATCACTAATCTTGGCTCAAGGCATTCCAAACTGAAAAAGGATGTTCTCTTTTAAGAATTTAATGACCATGCGATGGTCATTGTTTCGGCATGGAATCGCTTCAACCCATTTGTGACATAGTCTACAGTGAGCAAAATGTATAGATTTTCAAAGGATTGGGGGAATGGTCCCATGAAATCGATGCTCCAGCAATCAAATGGTTTAACGATAAGGATGGGATTCAAGGGCATCATATTTCGATGGGACAATGCTCCCAATTTCTGACAATGCTCACAAGCCTTGCAAAACTCATGAGTGTCCCTGAACATAGTGGGCCAGTAAAAGCCACACTGCAGCAGAAAAGTGACCACCACAGGCCTATGAGCGACAGAAGGAGATGACACTCTGATGCTCATCGTCTGGTACACATCTACTTAAGATTTAGTCTGGATAATATTTAAACAAATATTAATCATCCCAGAAAAAGTTGCGCACCTCGGTGAAAAATTTCTTCTTATCTTGCACAGTTCAATGTGTCGGTATGAAACCTGTGGCAAGATAATTAGCAATATTAGCAAACCAAGGTGAATCGGAACTTCTCGGCCCCAGCTAAGGTGAGGAGTAGGAGTCGTCAGCTACTACGTTCTCTACTCCCTTGAGATATATTTCAATTTTCGGCGTGGATGTTTAAATGTGAATATAAAAGTATTACAATCTATCCAACCTTGCTGAGGTGGTATGTAGATACCACGGCCTGGAGGAGACTCAGAGAGGGTCTACCGAGTATGGCGTTGTAAACTAATGATTGGTCGACGATCAGGAAATCGACCATTATTGTCGTCTGATGCTGAAAATTTTCAGCAGTTAGCGGTAGTGATGCGATCCCCTTAGGGAGTACCTGTCCGCCAGAAAACCAGATTAATGGGGTTCGAATAAGACGCAACACCGACCGTTCAACTCCCACTTTGTCGAACGCTTGAGCGAACAATACATCTGCGGATGAACCTGTATCGACGAGTATACGGAATACTTTTCGGTTGGCGATGGTGAGGGTGACAACTAGCGCATCATCATGGGGGTAATAAATGCCCTGGGCATCCTCCTCCGTAAATGAGATACAATATCTGTCTCTTCTTTTCCTTTGAAGGTCGAGCTATAATCATGAGCTCGGACTCGGGTCGGCTGAGGCTTCTGGCATGGTTTTTTCGAGCGTTATTTGAGTCACCTCTGCCTCGGGGACCACCGATGATAGTTCGAATTTCTTCTGTAGGTCGATTTTCACTCGGATGTTCTTCAGCAGTTTCGGCTCTCACCACATGTTCTTTGAGTCGGCCTTCTTTTATGAGTCATTCGATTTCTTCCTTTAGGTGATAACAATCACTTTTGTTGTGCCCATGATCACGATGATAATGGCAATACTTGTCTTTATTTCGCCGATTGGGATTACTTCGGAGGTTGCTAGGCCAGTTGACAAAGCTTCACTTTTGATTTCCATCAACACTTGCTCCTGAGTCTTATTCAGGGGGGTATATGTGGATGTAACATCTCGAAAAATTCCATACAAAGACCCGAATACCACCTCAGGCAGAAATCACTTAGGATCAAATCCTTTACGAATTAGACAGAGTAACTAAGTGTTAAACTAGATTAGCTACGAAATCTGCTTGATCCACTTTAAATACGATCTGCAAGACCCAAAACTTGTAGAATCATTGATGCTAGGTTACCCTAAATCTAGGATCAATCGCATTACCCAGTTGCTCTCAGAAGCACATCGAAACTCCGTATCGGATCTGGACCACACGTCGAAAGTCCGATTACTACGAATTTATATAATTAGGACCCCCTTGTTGGGCTTGACAACCATCTCGGAAATCAAATCCAGAAAGTGTCCCGAGGCCATTTGCTTGAGCCCGGAGTGAAGTGTGTGAGAAAACGTGGATTTTTTTATAAATTAAATCTACTTTAAGTAATCTGAGACTTGTCGCTTGTGGGCCTGATATAAGCAACCAGACCGTTAGAATCTGACCTAAATACACCCTCGGATCAGGAGAAATTTCATACACATGTCCGTGTACTTGTAACCCTGATCGAGTTTCGGTGACCGTTGAACTGAAACTGGTCCGCCACGTATGATTTGGAAATCCAACTGGAATGAAAACTTAACTCGACCTAGATCCATAGTCTGTGAGCTTAAGTCCAACCTTTGGCTCAAGGGGGAGCTCTGAAAATGCTCCGTTGAGCTGAAACAGATGCCCTTTAGCTATAACTTAAGTATACCTTGGCCCTGGGGCAATTTCCACCAATTTTAGGCCTATATAAGGACCTTAAACCCTCTCTCATTCACTCCATACGAATTTGAAAAAACCCTAGGAGAGAGAAGTGAGTAAAGCGAGAGAAAGAGAGAGAGAAGTTGGAGTCATTCTTGGGAATTGATCCCTGCTATTCTCCGTGCCTATCCATCACTACTGTATCGCTTTTCTGACGATTCTGATTCTGTTTTCGGGTAAGAAATCCTAACCCAAATTAGTTCTAGAGATTCAACTAGAGTAAGTGATGAAATAACTAACCTATTTCATGCCATAGGTTGTCGTTCTACCGTTGATAAAGACTTGGTGTTTAAACTGAGTCCGTTAATCATTTCTATGGCATAAGGTGCAAACTATAGACGCTTAGGTTATGGTTTTCAATACTTTCAATATCGGATAATGATAGATTCATGATCTGGGTGTTATTTCACATGCAAAATGCGATGTTCGTTTTGCGATTCAGTTACGTATGCAAATTATGGCGTTTAGTGTATTCTGCATATTCGTAGAAAATATTGTATACGTACAAAATATGAAAGTGTATTTGCCATGATTAATTATTGTGTGTATATGCTATATATATGTGTGTGTAATACTTACTCAGCGAAAGGATTCGACCTAATACATATTTTGGCTAATATGCGTTATATATGTTAATAAGTGTATTCTAAGTGTTTGTGAAAATGCTTTTAAGAGTAAGTATTTAGATGATAGTGCTTAGGGTAGGTGTTGAGATAGGATTCTCAACTATCTTAGAGATGTGTATGATTTCCTCCATGCAAGTTGTTTAATTTAATCGCTTACTTATGAAATGTATGTGTTCGCATTTCCTGTTTATATTGTGCTTTATAACCTGCTTGTTAGCATGTTTGAATTTATTTGTTAACTCTGCTTAGACTACTATACATGCTTTCTGGTTAAGGATTGAATGTGATTGGGGCTATGTTATAGTCCAGGCAATCGGTAATAGGCTTGAAGTCGTGGCTGAGATTCATTCACCACGTAGGACATGTTTGACAAACCTGAGTCGTGTGTTGGTCATCGGCAGTGATTAGGCCACACGAAGTGCTTATGCACTTCATGTCAATTGATGCAATGTGCTCTCGTATTAGTCGAGCCCCGTCAAGTAACCCGATGTGCCCTTGTATGTTCACCATGTATGGACGCTACTGCTTGAACCTAAGGTACTAAACTCACTAGTGAAATCCCGTTTAACCTTGGTACCTCAATCCGCTAAGACTCATGAGCTGGACATGGTGGTATGGGACACCATGGTCGAGCTGTCGGCCTACGCTAGGGCGACGAGCCTCCCCGTAGTGACCAGTAAGCAACCCAGACTCGTGAGCCGAATACGGTGGTATGTGACACTGTATTCAAGTTATCGGCCTACAATGTTTTGATGACGAAGCCATGATGGGTGATGGGGGAGTGGTGTAACAATTCCGTGCAACAGCCCTGACAGCTCTAGACGTGCCCTTTGTAGTGACCTCGAGCATACTCTGAGTCTATGCGGAGGCGACAACCCTTTCGTAGCATTTAAAGTATAAACTAAGCCTGTAATGATTTGGCGACGAGCCCTTTTACAGTGACCTAGAACCGCAATATCGTATGAGATTTACTAGGACTAACGACCCTAGAATGGATCATTGATTGGAAATGATATAAGGCAGGTACCTTAGTTTTCCAATCCTGCTGTATGAAAAGGATTAATAAGAACTTAGTAATCATATGCATGCACTGCATTACGCGTGCGTTCAGGTGTAGCAGGTCAAGTACTGAGGTAGTGTTGTCATGCGCGAACGTAAGATGAAGTCGCTGAGAGAGTGTAGGCAAGGGCATGCATCATACATTCATACCATTATTGCATTAACAAGAGTACTAAGGGATGTGTGATTTACTATTTTATCATTATTGCTTGACTGAATTAATAACATGCTAACCTATGCTTTATTGTTTCACTGAGTTGATCACTCACTCCCACGATACCGGTGGTGTTTTAAACACCAACCAAACTCTTTCTTGATTTCAGATGATGGCATGACCCCTGAGGCAGAGCCTGATTAATGCAATTATCAGGACAAGTACTCTTACATGCAGTTCTCTGATGGCTTCGTTTAGGCTATCCGAATTGATGGGGCTATAGGGTTTTATTACAGTTGAACCATTTTTGAGACTTTTGACTTTTGTAATATGATATGTAATATTTCATGTACATAGTGACTCAGTGTTATATTCATACTCTTGAGACCGATCATGATCTTTTGACTTGTATACATTTATTTATATCTTTCAGTCTTCCACTTGCGTTTTATAACCTGATCCGGAGTATGAATTACTGTTTTGGTATAATCCCACTTATGATTAATGCACTAACACAGACAACATTGAATCATAAGATATATGTTGCATAAGTGATGTTTTGGAACTCGAGAGTTGAGTTGCTACTCGACCCCTGATTTTTAGGGCATTACAAATTGGTATCAGAGCATGATTTAGATTAAACCGGACCTTAGTTATGGTCATACAAGGTACACTAACGCAAATTCAACTTGGGTGGGTGTGAAAAAATGTAGAAACAGTCCTAGGTGTCCCCATTTCACCAATTGACGAAGTGCACCAAAATCGACCATTTTGTTCGAGTCCGTACACCTCCGTGATCGCATGAGGCGACCCCGTATCACTCCTAGACCATCAAACGACGGATCTAGACCACAAATGACCCCATCCCAGCCTTTAGAAATCGTTAAATACAAAGATACATCAGATAGTATCTGAAATGGCCCGAACAGGCTCAAAATGGAGGGGGGCCCAAACAGAGCAATTTCGGTGGGATCCAGGGGGGCCCCACACATCTTTGGACCAAGAGGGGCAGGAGGACCTCACCCAGGGGGCAAGCCCTCGCCAGAACCTCCAGCGACCGGCGAGGCCTCGCTGACTAGCGGGCCAATCCAGGCAGGCCGACTGGGCCGATTGCATTTAGGGTGTTGTGTGGCCCCCTGATGCATGGGGTTTTGATTAAAACCCTTCCAAACCCTCATTCCCTTCACAAAGCACCCTCCCAAGCTCTCCTTTCTCTTCCAAACTTCAGATTTTTCACAAAAATTGCCCCTTCAACCCCTTCCTCTTTCATTTTCGTGTGCCACACCCACCACCCTACTGTATACCCATCTCCATTGCTGCCTATCTCTCCATTCTCTCCGGTTTGAGCACTTGAATCTCCCATTTGAGGCTCAAATTCGTGTACCCCCACTACCCACCCTCTTTCTTCATTTTCCCTCTTTATTCCCTTCCATTTGAGCCTTTACACTCCCCTTGGAGGCTCAAATCCATGGAGATCTAAGGACTCTAACCTTTTTCTCCCTTTTCTCCAGTTTCCCCATGGCTCTATTCGAAGTTATTACAACCATTTTCTCACTTTTCACCATTTTTTCTCTCATGGGAAAGAGAAAGGGTGCCGCGGATGAAGCTGAGCCTAGCTGCCCTACTCGTTCGAGAAGACCGCGAGGCGCCACTGTAAGCACGGACGTTGAGCGTGAGATACAGATGAATCAGGACCTCGATCCTCAGGCTCCTCTTCCAAGAACTCTACTGGCAAAGTTATCCCATGGAAGATATGCAGGCCGTAGGGTCCTTTTTAAAGCTCAAGTAGATGGGCGGCTCTTTGGGGAGTATCTACTATTGGAGCGCTTGACTAAAGCTGGGTGGGGCCCTGTGTTTGAGGGAACATATCGTGCGAATGTGGGTACTGTCCGACCTTTCTATGCCCATATTCGAGAGCTTACGCTGAACCCCTTGCAGTTCAAGATCCCATTCGGAAGAGATCGGGAGGCCACAGTCGACACTGGCCTGATAGTTGATTAAAACCCTTCCAAACCCTCATTCCCTTCACAAAACACCCTCCCAAGCTCTCCTTTCTCTTCCAAACTTCAGATTTTTCACAAAAATTGCCCCTCCAACCCCTTCCTCTTTCATTTTCATGCGCCACACCCACCACCCTACTGTATACCCATCTCCATTGCTGCCTACCTCTCCATTCTCTCCAGTTTGAGCTCTTAAATCTCCCATTTGAGGCTCAAATTCGTGTACCCCCACTACTCACCCTCTTTCTTCATTTTTCCTCTTTATTCCCTTCCATTTGAGCCTTTACACGCCCCTTGGAGGCTCAAATCCATGGAGATCTAAGGACTCTAACCTTTTTCTCCCTTTTCTCTAGTTTCTCCATGGCTCTATTCGAAGTTATTACAGCCATTTTCTCACTTTTCACCATTTTTTCTCTCATGGGAAAGAGAAAGGGTGCCGCGGATGAAGCCGGGCCTAGCCGCCCTACTCGTTCGAGAAGACCGTGAGGCGCCACCGCAAGCACGGGCGTTGAGCGTGAGATACGGACAAATCAGGACCTCGATCCTCAGGCTCCTCTTCCAAGAACTCTACTAGCAAAGTTATCCCATGGAAGATATGCAGGCCGTATGGTCCTTTTTAAAGCTCAAGTAGATGGGCGGCTCTTTGGGGAGTATCTAATATTGGAGCGCCTGACTGAAGCTGGGTGGAGCCCTGTGTTTGAGGGAACATATCGTGCGAATGTGAGTACTGTCCGAGCTTTCTATGCCCATATTCGAGAGCCTACGCTGAACCCCTTACAGTTCAAGATCCCATTCGGAAGAGATCGGGAGGCCACAGTCAACACTGGCCTGATAGCTCGACTCATAGGCGTACCGCTTGGCCAAGTCCACGGAAGCGAGACGAATTTGAAGAGTGCACGTGAAAGGGATCACCGTACTCATTTCCTTTTGTGGCCGACTGGTTCAGTGGTAGCTAAATAACAGTCTCCTGACATCAAACCTAAAGGATGACTTCCGTCTACTCCATCACATTTTCACGTTCAACGTCTATCCTAGGTGGAGCAATCGTAGTGAGTGCACGCGCCTGATGGTCGAATTTCTATACCAGGTGGGGCAGGGAGAGAAGTTGTGCGTGCCCACGTATGTTCTGCGACAGATCGTTCTGACCGCACGCTCAACTAGAAGGACTGATTCGCTCCCCTTCGGCCAGCTTATATGCAAGATTGCACGCGAGTTTGGCTACAGTCTTGGCGCAGAACTTCCAGTGCCGCAACATTTCATCAATGAAACCACTCTCAACCAGATCGAAATCGGGCCACGACAACGACAAGCCCGACTTGAGGAAAGTAAGGACGAAACAGAGAGTGAAGAAGAAGAGAGTGATGAAGAAGGTGGAGCTGAGATAGAAGAGGAAGTGAGCAAAGAAGATGAGGAGGCCCAGGATACGGAGGAGAGCTCCCCTCCTACACCACCGGAACAGGACACTGATCGGGCTACTAGGGATGCTTGTATAGCTCGACTTGAGGAGGATCATGCTGCCCTACAACAGGGTCAGGCGGTCCTACGACAGGATATTATGGATCTTCGGGGCCTTGTGAAACACAAGTTCAAGAAAGTGACTTGCACCTTGAAGACTATCCTGTGCTGTCTGCAGGATAAGGGCGCCCCTCCTCCTTCACCAGACTCGGATGCCTAGTCATCCATGGCATTGTCTAGCAACTTGTTTTTGTTACTGCTTTAAGTTATGTTTATATTCAAGTTGATGGGCCTAGTAGTGTAGTAGTTAGTAGAATGTTTTCAGTGTTTGAAGCTTGGGTTATATTAGCTCGCATGCATCTTCTGTCATGATTCATGTAACTCTGTATTCCATGTATTATGATAAATTTTGATAAATGAAATGCATGAAGCTGCTTTAATTTGTGTATGAATGCTGCGTATTAAGTTTGTGTGTATGTTAAATCTGACCTGGGTTGCACCCTATGTCATACAGGGCATGTCACGGAAGGTCAAGCGGAGCATGGCATGCCTCGCACTTACTGATACGATGGATCAGGCACCTCCCCAGAGGGATGGTCATACGGACCCCGGATTGGGCCCTGTTCGTGAGACAATTCCTGAGTCTCAGCCTTCTCTTGGTCCTGCAGTTGAACCGCCACCGTACACACCACCGGTTCATGAGCAGAATCATGCATCATCTTCGACGCAGCATGTGCCTGAGCCTACCCCACCTGCTGATAGGTTGGGGCAGTTGATGATGATGATGCACCAACAGCTCTTGGCTACTATTGCAGGGGCCCTAGCTCAGGGTGGAAGTACTACTCCACCTTCACCATCTGTACATCCTGCTGAGATAGTAGGGCCTTCTGATTAAGATGAAGATGTGCCTCCCCTTGCACCTACTGTATACCTTACGGGGAATCTGGGTATGTGTGGTCTCCTCGAGCGATTCCAGTGCTTGAGGCCTCCTACCTTTACTGGTTCTCACAGACCCGAGGAGGCCGAATATTGGCTCGACCGCATTTCTAAGTTGCTAAGGATGCTACATTCTACCGAGCAGGAACAGGTTGAGTTGGCCACCTTTATGTTTGAAAAGGAGGTTAGCATGTGGTGGGATAGTGTATTGCAGACAGTTGCAGTTGGCTATATATGGACCTGGGCAGATTTCGAGTTCCGCTTTCACGAGAAGTACTATCCCTAGACGTACCGGCACGAGAAGGAGAATGAGTTTTTGCGCCTCAGACAGGGAGGCATGACAGTGACAGAGTATGAGCATCGGTTCACGGAGTTGGGCCGATATGTTCCTACGATCCTTGCTGACACACAAATGCAGATGCGGCACTTTTCCGAGGGCCTCCGCCCTGATATTCACTCGAAGATGTGTTGTGCTAGCATACCCTCCTATGCTGAGTTGGTACACATGTCTATGCGAGCCAAGAAGGATGGGGATCGGTTGGCACGTACTCGTGGGCCTATGGTCCTCAGGCCTCGACCAGATATGCCGAGCAGGCCATTCCTCTGCAAGAGGCCTCGTACAGACTCTCCTCTCAGGATTTCTGCGCCACCAGTTCTGATGTGGTGACCGGACGTGACTTGTACCTACTGTGGGAGGTCAGGCCACCCAGCGGAGAGTTGTTTCGCGTGTATGAGAGATAGTGGGTTCTCGCCGCCGCAGAGGATCGACCGAACTCGTCCCTAGGCCATTTCAGCACTACCCCTGCGTACTATCCCTGCACATCCATCCTTCTGACCCCCTGCACCTCGATTTAGGCCACCTTAGCGACCTATGGTGCCTTAGCCCAACTGACCTCAATAGGCACGCGTTTATGCACTTACAGCAGAAGAGCCAGAGATAGAAACATCATCACCTATGGCCTTCGAGGTCACTGCACATACTCAAGGTACTCCTGTCTTCTTATTGGTGGACACTGGGTCCACTACCTCTATCATTTCATGTGTGGCAGATAAGCGTCTAGCTTTACATATTACTCCCATGAAGGGAGTGAGACTCATTATTGCTATTGGGACTTTTTCGGATGTCACACGGATGTGTGAGGGTTGCTCAATAGACTTGGGTAGCAGGACAGTATTTGTTGACCTCATTGTTGCCCCACTATGGCAATACGATATTATCCTCAGTATGGACTGGCTCACCGAGATGAAGGCAGAGATTGATTGCGATAATTGGGTCGTAACAGCCAACGGACCTGGTGGCACGGTCTTTACTTTTCCAGTTCAGGTTAATTGGCCATGTCACGTTAGATGTTACGCCAATTTACTAGAGCATGTCGATGGGCCAACGTTAGGAAATATGCCAGTAATTCGAGAATTTTCAGATGTGTTCAGGACGATCCTTAGATTACCTCCTCGGTGTGAGATCAATTTTACTATTGATCTTGTGCCTGGTGCGACCCCTATTTCATTACCTATGTATCGGATGCCTCTATGTGAGATGGAGGAACTAAGGAAACAGATTGATGAGCTAGTAGAGAAGGGCTTCATACGACCCAATATGTCTCCTTGGGGAGCACCTGAGTTGTTTGTCAAGAAGAAGGATGGATCGCTACGATTATGTATTGATTACCATAGGTTGAACCAATTGACGGTGAAGAACAAGTATCCTTTATCCAGGATAAACGATTTGTTTGATCAGTTGAAAGGGGCGCTCTACTTCTCAAAGATTGATCTACAGTCAGGGTATCATCAGTTGCTCGTCAGGGAAGAGGACATGCAGAAGACGGCCTTCAGGACCAGTTTTGGGCATTACGAGTTCCTCGTGATGTCGTTCGGTCTTACGAACGCACCGGACGTGTACATGGATTTGATGAACCGGGTATTTCAGCCATTTCTATACCGATTTTTCATCATGTTTATCGATGACATCCTAATATACTCTGCGAGTCGGGAAGAGCACGAGGAACATCTATAAGCCGTCTTAGATACGCTGAAGAAGAACCAGTTGTTCGCACAGTATAAGAAGTCCGACTTCTGGCATTAGGAAGTCAAGTTCCTGGGACATGTGGTGTCTAAGGAAGGGATAGCGGTGGACCCATCTAAGGTAGCCACGGTTCAGGACTGGAAGTAACCTAGTTCGGTTACTGAGGTGAGGAGTTTTCTTGGTTTGGTAGGCTACTACCGACGATTCATTCGGGACTTCTCGAACATAGCCAGACCGCTGTCTCAGTTGACACGGAAGGATCTGAATTTCACCTGGAATGAAAAGGCGGAAGTAGCTTTTCAGGAGCTGAAGGATAGACTGACGTCCGCCCCTGTGCTAGTATTGTTAGAGCAAGGGGTCAAGTATACTATATACACTGACACGTCTCGCGTTGGTTTGGGCTGTGTCCTTATGCAGAAGGACAAGGTGATCGCCTATGCCTCGAGACAGTTGAGAAAACACGAAGAGAATTACCCCACGCATGACCTCGAGTTAGCAGCGGTCATCTTTGCATTAAAGCTCTGGAGACTTACCTCTACGGAGAGGAGTTTGAGCTTTTCTGTGACTACAAGAGCCTTCGCTATATATTCACTCAGTGGGACTTGAATATGAGGTAGTGCCGATGGATGGAAACCTTAAAGGACTTCAAGTTCGAGGTCTCCTACTATCCTGGCAAGGCTAACCTTGTGGCAGACCCATTGAGCCGCAAGAAGGCGATAGTATTTGCGGCTCCGCTGATGGTTAAGGAATGACATAGTGGAGTTCATACGGGACTTTGAGCAGAAACTAACCGTGGAGGAGCCATTCGTGAGTGTCGCGCACATTCGGGTGTGGTCACTTATTGATGACAGGATTATCGAGGCCCAAAAGGGCGATGCACGACTGTCTGAGCTTCGAGAGTAAGCTAGCAATGACGAGAACTCTGAGTGCAGAGTTGACATAGATGGGGGCCTACGATACCGTAGCCGCATATGCGTCCCAGACATTCATGACTTGAGACAAGAGATTCTCGAGGCTGCCTATCGATCGAAGCTTGCGATACATCCTGGTAGCACGAAGATGTATCAGGACCTGAAGAGGTCGTATTGGTGGGACAATATGAAGGCTCATATAGCCGAATATGTCTCCCGTTGTCTCACATGCCAACAGGTCAAGGCTGAACATCGCCGACCTCCTGGACTGTTTCAGCCCATGCCCATAGCTGAATGGAAGTGGGACTTCATCTCTATGGATTTCATATCAGGGCTGCCGAAGACGAGGAAGGGACATGATTCCATCTGGGTGATCGTCGACTGGTTGACAAAGTCGGCTCATTTCCTTCCAATCAGAGTTTCAAACTCTGCAGACGAGTTGGCTAGATTGTACATTAAGGAGATAGTGAGTCTGCATGGAGTTCCCTTGGAGATTGTGTCAGACAAAGACACGCGATTCACATCTATCTTTTAGACTCATATCCAGGAAACGATGGGTGTGAAGTTGAAGTTCAGTACCGTGTTCCACTCACAGACCGATGGATAGAAGGAGCGGGTGAATCAGATTTTGGAGGATATGTTGCGGGGTTATGTTTTGGACTTCAAAGACAGTTGGGATGACTGTCTCCCGTATGCAGAGTTCGCCTACAATAACAATTTTTAGGTGAGTATTGGTATGGCTCCTTACGAGGCCTTGCATGGGTGCCCTTGCCGAGCACCGCATTGCTGGGCAGAGGTTGGTGAACGCAGTTTGATTGGCCTAGAGTTAGTACAGGTGACCTTAGAGAAGATCGATATTATCAGGCGTCGACTTCTTACAGCACAGAGCAAACGGAAGAGCTATGCTGATATGAGGCGGCGACCGCTTGAGTTGAGGTTGGAGACCATGTATTCATCTGAGTTTTCCCCATGAAGGGAGTCCTTTGTTTTGGCAAGAAAGGGAAGCTCACGCTCGGTTCATTGGCCCATTCCAGATATTAGACCGAGTGGGTGTGGTAGCATACCGCCTGACTTTGCCCACTCCACTTGCGGGTGTGCATAACGTATTTCATGTTTCCATGCTAAAGAAGTATGTTCCTGATCCTTCCCATATCATCAAATGGGAGCAGGTACAGTTGAGCGAGGATGCTACGTATGTACTTCATCTGACGCGTATCCTAGACAGGAAGGAGCAGGTGTTGCGTAGTAAGGTCATCCCACCTGTGAAGGTACTGCGGACACATCACACTGAGGAAGAGGCTATTTGGAAAACTGAAGCCGAGGTCAGAAAGAACTACCCTCAGATCCTTAAGGAGTACGAAAAGGTACTAATTTCGAGGACGAAATTTTTCTTTAAGGGGGGTAGATCGTAACGTCTCTAAAAATTTCGTACAAAGACCCAAGTACCACCTCAGGCAGAAATCACTCAGGATCAAATCCTTTAGGAATTAGACAAAGTAACTAAGTGCTAAACTAAATTAGCTACGAAATCCGCTTGATCCACTTTAAATACGATCTACAAGACCCAAAACTTGTAGAATCGTTAACTCTAGGTTACCCTGAAATCTAGGATTAATCTCATTACCCAGTTTCTCACGGGGGCACATCGAAACTCCGTATCTGATCTGGACCACACGTCGAAAGTCCAATTACTATGAAGTTATATAATTAGGACCCCCTTGCTGGGCTTGACAACCATCTCGGAAATCAAATCCAAAAAGTGTCTCAGGGCTATTTGCTTGAGCCCGGAGTGAAGTGTGTTAGAAAACATGGATTTCTTTAGAAATTAAATCTACTTTAAGTAATCTAAGACCTGTCGCTTGTGGGCCTGATATAAGCAATCAGACCGTCAAAATCTGACCCAAATACACCCTCGGATCAGGGGAAATTTCATACACATGTTCGTGTACTTGTAACCCTGATCGAGTTTTGGTGACCGTTGAACTGAAACTGGTCCACCACGTGTGATCTGAAAACTCGACCTAGATCCATAGTCTGTGAGCTTAAGTCCGACCTTTGGCTCAAGGGGGGGCTCCGGACATGCTCCGTTGATCTGAAACAGATGCCCTTTGGCTATAACTTAAGTATACCTTGGCCCTGGGACCATTTCCACCAATTTTAGGCCTATATAAGGACCTTAAACCCTCTCTCATTCACTCCAAACGAATTTGAGAAAACCCTAGGAGAGAGAAGTGAGTAAAGTGAGAGAAAGAGAGAGAGAAGTTGGAGTCATTCCTGGGAATTGATCCCTGCAATTCTCCGTGCCATCCATCACTATTGTATCACTTTTCTAGCGATTCTGATTCTGTTTTCGGGTAAGAAATCCTAACCCTAATCAGTTCTAGAGATTTAACTAGAGTAAGTGATGAAATAGCTAACCTATTTCATGCTATACGTTGTCGTTCTACTGTTGATAAAGACTTGGTGTTTAAACTGAGTCTGTTACTCATTTCTATGGCATAAGGTGCGGACTATGGACGCTTTGGTTATGATTTTCAATGCTTTCAATGTTAGATAATGATAGATTCATGATTTGGGTGTTATTTCACATGCAAAATGCGATGTTCGTTTTGCGATTCAGTTACGTATGTAAATTATGGCATTTAGTATATTTTGTATATTTGTACAAAATACTGTATACGTATAAAATATGAAAGTGTGTTTGCCATGATTAATTACTGTGTGTATATGCTATATATATATATGTGTAGTACTTACTCGGCGAAAGGATTCGCCCTAATACATGTTTTGACCATTATGCGTTATGCATGTTAATAAGTGTATTCTAAGTGTTTGTGAAAATGCTTGTAAGAGTAAGTATTTAAATGATAGTGCTTAAGGTAGGTGTTGAGATAGGATTCTCAACTATCTTAGAGATGTGTATGATTTCCTCCATGCAAGTTGTTTAATTTCATCGCTTACTTATGAAATGTATGTGTTCGTATTTCCTATTTATATTGTGCTTTATCACCTGCTTGTTACCATGTTTGAATTTCTTTGTTAACTCTGCTTAGACTACTATGCATGCTTTCTGGTTAAGGATTGAATGTGATTGGGGCTATGTTATAGTCCAGGCAATCGGTAACAAGCTTGAAGTCGTGGCTGAGATTCATTCGCCACATAGGACATGTTTGACAAACCCGAGTCGTGTGTTGGTCGTCGACAGTGGTTAGGCCACACGAAGTGCTTATGCACTTCATGTCGATCGATGTAATGTGTGCTCGTATTAGTCGAGCCCATCAAGTAGCCCGATGTGCCCTTGTATGTTCACCATGTATGGACGCTACTGCTTGAACCTAAGGTACCAAACTCACCAGTAAAATCCTGTTTAACCTTGGTACCTCGATCCGCTAAGACTCATGAACCGGACATGGTGGTATGGGACACCGTGGTCGAGCTGTCGGCCTACGCTAGGGTGATGAGCCTCCCCGTAGTGACCAGTGAGCAACCCAGACTCGTGAGCCAAATACGGTGGTATGGGACACTGTATTCGAGTTGTCGACCTATAATGTTTTGATGACGAAGCTGTGATAGGTGATGGGGGAGTGGTGTAACGATTCCATGCAACAGCCCTGGCAGCCCTAGACGTGCCCTTTGTAGTGACCTCGAGCATACTTTGAGTCTACATGGAGGCGACAACCCTTTCGTAGCATTTAGAGTATAAACTAAGCCTGTAATGATTTGGCGACGAGCCCTTTTGCAGTGACCTAGAACCGCAACATCGTATGAGATTTACTAGGACTGACGACCTTAGAATGGATCATTGATTGGGAATAATATAAGGGAGGTACCTCAGTTTCTCAATCCTGCTGTATGAAAATGATTAATAAGAACTTGGTAATCATATGCATGCACTACATTATCCATGCGTTCAGGCGTAGCAGGTCAAGCACTGAGGCAGTGTTGTCATACACGAACGTGAGATGAAGTCGCTGAGGGAGCGTAGGCGAGGGCATGCATCATACATTCATACCATTATTGCATTAACAAGAGTACTTAGGGATGTGTGATTTACTGCTTTATCATTACTGCTTGACTGAATTGATAACATGCTAACCTATACTTTATTATTCTACTGAGTTGATCACTCACTCCCATAATAGGGACGGTGTTTTAAGCACCAACCAAACTCTGTCTTGATTTCAGATGATGGCGTGACCCCTGAGGCGAAGCCTGATTACTACGACGATCAGGACGAGTACTCTTACATGCAGTTCTCCGCTGGCTTCGCTTAGGCTATCCGGATTGATGGGGCTACAGGGTTTTATTACAGTTGAATCATTTTTGAGACTTTTGACTTTTGTAATATTATATATAATATTTCATATACATAGTGACTCAGTGTTATATTCATACTCTGGAAACCGATCATGATCTTTTGACTTGTATACATTTATTTATATCTTTCAGTCTTCCGCTTGCATTTTACAACCTGATCTGGAGTATGAATTACTATTTTGGTATAATCCCACTCATGATTAATGTACTAACACAGACAACATTGAATCATAAGTATATTAGTTGCATAAGTGATGTTTTGGAACTCAAGAGTTGAGTTGCTACTTGATCCCTGATTTTTAGGTCGTTACAAGTGGAAAATCTTCGGTCGGGTTGTTTGCCCAACTTTCATTCATCGCGTGCCCGATCATCCTTACGCTTCTTTCCTCCAGTCGAGTCGGCTTCTTTTTTGGCCGACTCTTTGATCGAGGACTTTGTGTTCTGGGCTGTCTCACGCATGATTCACGTTTCTTCGGCGTTTGCATACTTGTCTGACCGAGCCATAAACTCCGCTAGAGTCTCTGGCGGGTTCTTATCTAGAGATGCCAGAAATGGTTTGTCTTTAACTCCTTGCATAAGTGAATTGAGTGTTGTTTCCTCTGAATGTTTTCGAACCTGAAGAGACTCGAAGCTGAAACACTTGATATAATCTTTCAGTAGCTCTCCCTGCTTTTGAACTATATTGTTTAAGTGCACGGGCGGCTTCAGTTTCCTTTTTCCGCCAATGAAGTTGGTGAGGAAGGCATCTCTGAGATCGACGAATGAACTAATAGACCTTAGTTTCAACTGTCTGAACCAAAGTCAAGCTATGTCGGTCAATGTAAGAGAAAAGGCTCGACACATGACGACATCTGAGGCATCGTGTAGTTCCATGTAGGTTCTAAAGCATTCGATATGGTCAGTTGGGTCAGTCTTGCCAGTAAAAAGAGTGATTTGGGGTAATCGAAACATTTCTGGTAATCGAGCTTGCATTATTTCATTCACAAAAGGGGATGTTTTTACCTTGGACGTGATTGGATGTGCATTTCGAACCTGTTTCATATCCGCCATTTCTTCCCGTACTTCTTTTTTGAAGTCCTGGATGTCAGCCTTCCAAGGCTCGTTGCTTTCTGTTGTACCTTCAATAGGAGGCCGGTTGCACCTCCTTCGTTCTATCTTATGTTGGAGATCGGTAGGGGGCAAAACGGCTGTAGCAGAGTGAGTCGGCGCTGGCTCGGGTGAATCCTAGGGCTGACTTGGTTGATAAAACGATCGCTGAGCAGAAGGCTGAGGATCGGCAACTGGTGAAGGGACATGCGCTGCCTGCCCTTGCTGAGGTGGCTGCATCTGTTGATGGTACATCTATTCTAGCATCTGCTTCATTACATGAGCTTGCGCCCGCTGGTCCTATGACTGCGACCTCATTTAGTTCTTCTTCTTGAACCATCCTCCTAGTCATCACCATAAGAACAAATTTCCAATTTCAGATTGGAACGCGAAAAATGGCTTTTCGTACCAAGTTCCCACAGACGGCGTCAAACAGTTGATGCAAATTTATGGTGCACCTTCCCCATCGCGCTCGTCCCCTGCACAAGATAGAAGAAAGGAGACCCTGACTCTAACCCGGGGAACCTCTGATGCTTAAGTCAGTTACCTCATCAAGGAGAAGGTATTTTTCTGGAGTATTAAGTTGTTTACCTTTCATAGAGATGGAGGTTCTTTATTTATAAGGGTGGAAGAGACCTACGG
This sequence comes from Magnolia changhungtana, assembly GCA_030180095.1. Taxonomy (NCBI): domain Eukaryota; kingdom Viridiplantae; phylum Streptophyta; class Magnoliopsida; order Magnoliales; family Magnoliaceae; genus Magnolia; species Magnolia changhungtana. The sequence continues at coordinate 5,469,256 of JASAUF010000554.1, forward strand.
TGCAGGGATTCTCTTCCTGATATCATGGAGATTTGATTTTGGCCTGCTTGGTGTCTATCCGATCCCGAGACCGTCGGGATTGAAGATCCTTTTACGAGATCTCCAGGACAGTGTTTCTATTTACACCGTCTTTCCTTTACTCAGCTCGGTCATTTCTAACTCAAGTAATAACTGGGTCTCAGCTGGCTTTATAGAGATAACTTTTTTCCCTTCTGTCGGGCAGAGCAATCTCGGTTTATGACCATCGTCTTTTCATTGCCGATCGTGTGGCTTATAGCTTTTGGGCCTCAGTCGAGTCATGTTGATGTTGTTAACTCGTCTCCTGAGCCAACTTAGGCCATCTTATTCTCTCTGTTATATTGTGTCTGCATGATATTGTCTCGGACTCAACTGTTGCCTAGGAAATCCTGGGCAATGTCAGTAGAATTAGTCTGCCCTATATCTGAGTTTCCGGACTTAACATATTTTTTCCCAACAGTAAGCCCCCTTACTCCATGTGTCTCTTATGACACTAAGGAGTAATAAGCCTTTAGGTCAGTTCATAACTTAGTCCGATATAATAATTAGGCATTTAATGCCTTTTATGTCGTTTCCAATGGGAGATGGTTCGTTGCCCGAGGTCGCACGAGCGGACAACCATCAAGTCGCTTCTTCCACTTATGAGCATCGGACGCGTTGCGATGGCGTTACCATTGTCAGTCGGCGTGCTCCACATGTCGAGCAGGGGATTCGTGTAGGCGTCGATTCGTCTCCCAATTAATTGCCTCTGCCACGTGGCAAGGTTATAAAAGGAAGGGAGAGGCACGCGTATCCCATTTCTGCTGCTGCCTCTCCTGTTCTTCGTTCCTTCTTCATTTTTCTTCTTTCCCCTTCCTTTTCGTCTTTCTCCTTCCCCGCTGTCAGCATTTCATTCTACCATTTACGCCTTCACCTATGCCATTTCTTCCTCATTATCCTCCCTATTTTCTCTAGTGAGTTCTTCCCTCCCTGTTAATTGATGATAATGGCAATGCACTGCTCTCAGAGCCCCCGGGAGGGAACTTCCGGTGACGAAGGCGAAGCGCAACATTTTTGGAACATTGTGGAATCACCTTCTTTACTAGCAAAGATTACTGTTGATGTCAATGCCGCTTTTTTATCGGAGAGAGCCACTGGAGCTCCGGCGGAACGTCCCACTTCAGTTAGTCCTTCTCGTGGCGGGTCGTCTCTGATAACTCGCCCAGGGAGACCCAGCCCACCAATGAATTTGTTGGAGGAGGAAGAGGAAGAAGAAACAGAGGTTGTTGAGGGAACCTCTGGATCGGCTCCTGTTGTTGAGTCGGCACAGTCCTCTTAGTCAACCACTGCAGGGGAAGAGTTAGAGGAAGAAATTGGTCTGGTTCCTTCAGTTTTGACTGAGGTGGATTTAGACAGAATCCAAATTGGGTATCATGTCCGGGACTCAGTCGTAATCCATCTTTCACATTTTGAGTGCTTGGCGGGGCAGAGGCAGCTCTTTAATAACCAATCCTCCTACTTCCAACAAACATTGGAAAGAACGTTGGTTCTGGGCATGTGGTCGCTGGGAGACAGCCGAATCTGGGCTTTACGAGGCGTGTGTTCCTCGGGCGTTTCACAAAGCAGGTGACCCGGCATATCTTTTTTTTTTTTCTTTTCATGTCAAAGTGCTTTGAGTTTGATGGACTTGTGTTTAACAGACATTCTAAAGAAGAGGCAGAAGCTCAGATCCAGCGCCTTAGCTTGGGTTAAGGAGTTGAAAGCGCTAAGTCCGGAAACTTGCTCCTAGAAGGTACTCTGCAGCCGAAGCGCCTTCATCTTGCAGGTTTAGACTCGGCCGTTACAGGTAGCCCTTGCTGCGTCTTCATATCTTTTCTGAACTTCATCTAACTTGCTTTTTTCTTTATTTTTTTTAGATCTTGCTGAAGCTCGACCCTTCCTTAAGCCAGTTCCTTCGGATATGGCAGGAACTCGACCACCCTTTAAGCCGGCTTCCAAGATGAAGGCTCCCCCGTGATTGGTCCTTCTATCAGAACCTTAGCCTTCCAAAAAGCAGAAGGCGGCGTCAAAGGAGAAGGAACCCGCAGGTTCCTCTGCCCCTACAGTAGTCGTGCTTTCCATCCGGAAGAGAGGGCAGAAGCGGGTGACGCGGAGCCGTTGAGTCTTGGACGGCTCCTGAGCCAGGACCTGTTTCAGAGGAGGTCCCGAGGCAGAGGGAGGAGATGAGAGCAGAGTCTTCAAGAGGGGAGACGACTCAGTTAGAGCCGTCGCCCTTCCAAACGGTTGTGTCGGGGATGGTTCCCTAGGCTATAGCTTACGGGAGAGAGAAAGACTTTGCCAGTCTCTATAATGCTCCCATGACACAAACCGTTGGCCATGCAGCAAAGGTACTTTTTGAGGTAAATGTCTTTCATCCCTTCCTTTCATCTCTTTTGTTGCTTTTTGTCTCGGCCACTTATCACGACTTTGTATTTGTCTTTTGCAGCTTGCCCCCTGCTTGGTGAAGGCTTGCTTGGAGTTATCTGCAGCTCAGAGGCTTTAAAATCATGTAGTCGAGGCAGAAGGATGACGGGAGATTGCCGAGATTTTGGTCAGTGTCCTGACTGGTGAGGCGGCTCTCGCCAAGAAAGCTGTTGAAGATGCGAGAGCCAAGGTCGACTGAGTGTCGTCACTACTGTCCGCAGCTGAGTAAGAGAGTCGGCGAGTTTTTAAAATTCATGCCTCTTGTGAAGGCGTGCTGGCTCGAGCCAAAGCCGAGGCTGCTGGGCTCATCCAGCAAGATCAAGAAGAGGCCAAGGTGGCTGAGGAAGCTAAGGACCGGGCTGTACAAGCCTTCCTCGAGTCTCGAGAGTTCGAGGATGAGAGGGATCGCTTGTTTCAAAGCGGATACATATCTTGTATCAAACAAATGAAGAATGTTTTCCCCGATCTAGATCTCTCGGGATTTGATGAAGGTGCCTCTAGTTCTGAGGATCCAGATGTTGGTCTCGACGCTACTGCTGGAGGCGAGGTTGGTGCCTTGGGGACTACTTCGGGAGTAGAGGCTGACGCTTCTGGGACTGCTTTGGGAGCAGCCCAGGCCGAGGGGCAGTAGCCGAGCTTCATTTTTTGCACTCATGCTAACATAGTGTCGACCTTCATTTTTGGCACTCACAGTAGTATAGCTCCGAACTTCATTTTTGGCACTCACACCAGCATAGCGTCGGGCTGACTATCCATGCCCTTCGTTTTTCTCATTTACTTGAAACGACGTTATAGTGGATTTTGACAATGTAATCTGATGAAAAAACACTTCTACTGATGAAAGAATATACTTAGTTTTATTCATATAACTCAGCTTATATGTCTCTTTCACTTTATTCTCTCTTATGTTACAAATACTAAGCTAAGGGTAGTAGATCTTGACGTGTTCGACATTCCAAGGATGAGGCAATAATTGTCCATTCAGGTCTTCTAACTGATATGTTCCTGGTCAAATGGTATTCGAAACGATATAGGGTCCTTCCCAGTTGGGTCCCAGTGTACCCGAGCCAACTTCCTTTGTATTGAAAAATGTCTTTCAGAGAACCAAGTCTCCAACCCGGAAACGTCTGACCTTGATTTGGATATTATAGAATCGAGCTACCTGCCGTTGCCGAGCCTCCACACGTAGTCAAGTTATTTCCCTTTGTTCGTCCACAAGATCGAGTCCGAGTGCTAAGAGTTCTTTATTATCATCTGCATTGAACGAACTAACTCGGGCTGAAGGCAACCAGATCTCGACGGGAGTGACGGCTTCCGAGCCATAAGCAAGGGAAAAAAGAGTTTCTCCAGTGGCAGTTCGAGTCGTAGTTCGATATGCCCATAATATTTTCGGTAGTTCTTCAGCCCATGCTCCTTTGGCTTGGCCAAGCTTGGTCCGGAGATGCTGTTTGATGATTTTTTTGACCACCTCAACCTGTCGGTTCATTTGAGGATGGTGGGGCGATGAATAAATGTTTCTGATCCTGAGATTCTTACACATCTCGCGAAAGCTTCTGTTGTCAAACTGCTTTCCATTGTTGATAACAATGGTTTGGGGTATCCCGAACTGACAGACAATGTTCTTCCACACAAAATCAGTGATCTTCTGTTCGGTTATTTTTGCCAGTGGCTCGGCCTCGACCCACTTCATGAAATAATCCACGGCTACCACAACAAACTTGGTCTGGCCTTTTCCCATAGGGAGTGGCCCTATGATGTCAATTCCCCACTGTGCGAAGGGCCAAGGACCAGTCATTGGCATCAATGCTTCGGGAGCTTATCTCGGGATAACCGCGAATCTCTGACACTTTTCGCATCTCTGACCGAGCTTATGGGCGTCGTGTTGGATAGTCAGCTAGTAGTACCCCTGACGTAAGACCTTATGCGTGAGTGAGCGTCCTCCTGAATGGTTTGCACAGATCCCTTTATGAATTTCTCGAAGTACATAGTCAGCTTCACTAGGGTTTAAGTATCGTAGCAATGGAGCATAATAACCTTTCTTGTATAAGGTTCCGTCGAGTATGGTATATCGGGAAGCTCGGATCTTTAATCGTCGGGCCTCGGCACGATCTTCAGGAAGCTCACCCTTGTCAAGATATTGGACGATCGGATCAAGCCAAGAAGGTTTCGAGTCAATCGTATGTATGATCGAGCTAACTGGTTCATTAATACTAGGTTTAACGACTTACTCGATCAGAACAGACCTGGGTATATTGTCTTCGTCAACAGAGGCGAGTTTCGCTAATAAGTCGGCTTTGACATTTTCTGTCCGAGGGATCCAAGTGACGACACAAAATTGAAAGCCGCTGATTAGCTCTTTAGCTTTTTCCATGTATGCTTTTAATTGTTCTTTCCATGTTTGATATACACTAGTAACTTGGTTGACAACCAGCTGAGAGTCACTGAAAATATTTAGATGCGTAACACCCATGCTGGCAGCAAGTCGGAGGCCGAGTAATAATACTTCATATTCGGCTGTATTGTTCGAAGCTTGAAATCCAAGTCTTAAGGCATACTGCATGTAGGTGTGATCAGGAGTTTCTAGAACCACTCCTGCCCTGCTTGCCTTAGAGTTGGATGAGCCGTCAACATACAACTTCAAGGGAATGGGGTTAGATAATTATGTGGTAGAAGCAGTAGTTGGTTTTTCAATACGCTCGGTCACATTTTCAATTTAGGAGTTGGTTTGTGGTGTTACTTCAGCAATGAAGTCGGCCACGGCTTGCCCTTTGATTGCTGCTTTCGGTTTATATTGAATGTCAAATTCGCTAAGTTCGATTGCCCATTTAGTGAGTCAGTTGGATGCCTCCGGTTTCTGTAGAATCTGACGCAGTGGGAGATCGGTCATAACGATAATGGTATGGGCTTGAAAATATGGCCGAAGTCACCGCGAGGAGACTAGTAGGACTAGAGCCACTTTTTCCAAGAGCGGATATCTCGTTTCCGCCGGTAATAGTGCGTTGCTGACATAGTAGACTGACAGTTACTTTCCTTCGTGCTCTCGTATTAGGGCCGAGCTAACTATTGCTTCGAATACCGCTAAATACAGCAACAGAGCTTCTCCTGGCTCAAGCTACAATAAGAGAGGTGGAGATCCAAGATAAGACTTTAGTTGCTGGAACGCTGTTTCGCACTATTCCGTCTAGTCCACCGTTTGTCATCCCTTCAATTGTTTGAAGAACGGGAGACATTTATCCGTGGCTCTAGATAGAAAACGATTAAGTGCCGCTACCCATCCAGTCAGCCTTTGAATATCTTTAATTGTTTTCAGAGATTTCATGTCTAGTAGAGCTTTTATCTTTTCCGGGTTCGCCTCTATTCCTCATTGACTGACTAAGAAACCGAGGAATTTTCTTGAATTTACACCAAAGGCACATTTACTCGGATTTAGCTTCATTCGGAATTTTCGTAAGATAAGGAACATTTCTTCTAAATTGGTTATATGGTTGGTCGCGTGTACACTTTTGACGAGCATGTCATCAATGTACACTTCCATAGTTCGGCCGATCAGTCGAACAAATATTTTGTTCACTAATCTTTGATAAGTCGCACAAGCATTTTTCAAACCAAATGGCATCACTCGGTAACAATAAAGACCTTTGTCAATGACAAAGGTAGTTTTAGATTTATTGGACTGGTGCATTACAATTTAATTATACCTGGAATATGCATCTATAAAGCTAAGAAGTTCATGTCCCGCAGTACTATCTACCAACTGGTCTATCCTTGGAAGAGGAAAGCTATCCTTTAGGCAGGCTTATTTAGGTCGGTATAATCAATACAGACTGCCACTTTCCATTGGCTTTCTTTATAAGTACGACATTAGCTACCCATTCCGGATAGTATATCTCTTCTATGAACTTTGCTTTGAGGAGCTCGCTGACCTCTTCCTCAATGATAGCGTACATGTTGGGGCCGAGTGCTCGTCGCTTCTGCCGGATTGGTCGATAGGTTGGATCAATGTTGAGTCGGTGAGTGATCACTGACGGATCGATCCTGGGCATATCTTCGTGGCTCCATGCAAACACATCAGCGTATTGTCAGAGCAGTGCTATCAACTTATCTTTCAAAGGCGATTGCAAAGACGAGCCAATTTGTACTATTCTGGATCCATCTTTCTCGTCCAAGGGCACCGAGATAAGATCTTCAACTGGCTACCCTCGTTCATGAGTCTCGGCCCGGAGGTCTAGCGATTCGATCATCGATATTTCAGTTGGAGCTTTCTCAGTGGGAACTTTTACAGCTGTCATGTAACAACGTATTGTATCTTGCTGGTCTCCTTTGACGACTCCTACTCCCGACTCAGTCGAAAATTTCATGGAGAGGTGGTATGTAGATACCACGGCCTGGAGGAGACTCAGAGAGGGTCGACCGAGTATGGCGTTGTAAACTGATGATTGGTCGACGATCAGGAAATCCACCATTATTATCGCATGATGTGGAAAATTCCCAGCAGTTAGCGGTAGTAATGTGATCCCCTCAGGGAGTACCTGTCCGCCAGAAAACCCGATCAATGGGGTTCAAACTGGACCAACGCCGACCGTTCAACTCCCATTTTGTCAAATGCTTGAGCGAACAATACATCCGCGGATAAACCTGTATCGACGAGTATACGGAATATTTTTCGGTTGGCGATGGTGAGGGGGACAACTAGCGCATCATCATGGGGGTGATAGATGCCCCGGGCATCCTCCTCTGTAAATGAGACACAGTATTTCTCTCTCTTCTTTTCCTTTAAAGGTCAAGCTATAATCATGAGCTCGGACTCGGGTCGGCTAAGGCTTCTGGCGTAGTTTTTTTTAGCGTTATTTGAGTCGTCTCCGCTTCGGGGACCACCGATGATAGTTCGAATTTCTTCTGTAGGTCGATTTTCGCTCGGATGTTCTTCAGCAGTTCCGGCTCTCACCACATATTCTTTGAGTCGGCCTTCTTTTATGAGTTGTTCGATTTCTTCCTTTAGGTGATAACAATCACTTGTGTTGTGCCCATGATCACGATGATAATAACAATACTTGTCTTTATTCCGCCGATTTGGATTACTTCGGAGCTTGCTAGGCTTGTTGACGAAGCCTTCCCTTTTGGTTTCCATCAGCACCTACTCCTGAGTCTTATTTAGGGGGTATATGTGAAAAATCTTCGGTCGGGTTGTTTGCCCGACTTTCGTTCATCGCGTGCTTAATCATCCTTATGTTTCTTTCCTCCAGTTGAGTCGGCTTCTTTTTTGGCCGACTCTTTGATCGAGGACTTTGCGTTCTGGGCTGTTTCACTCATGATTCGCGTTTCTTCGGCGTTCGCATACTTGTCTGACCGAGCCATAAACTCCGCTAGAGTCTCTGGCAGGTTCTTATCTAGAGATGCTAGAAATGGTTTGTCTTTAACTCCTTGCATAAGTGTATTGAGTGTTGTTTCCTCTGAATGTTTTCGAACCTGATGAGACTTGAAGTTGAAACGGTTTGATATAATCTTTTAGTAGCTCTCCCTGCTTCTGAACTATATTGTTCAAGTGTGTGGGCGGCTTTAGTTTCTTTTTTCCGCCAATGAAGTTGGTGAGGAAGGCATCGCTGGGCTCGACGAATGAACTAATAGACCTTGGTTTCAACTGTCTGAACCAAAGTCGAGCTATGTCGGTCAATGTAAGAGAAAAGGCTCGACACATGACGACATTCGAGGTATCATGCAGTTCCATGTAGGTTCTAAAGCATTCGATATGCTCAGTTGGGTCAGTCTTTCCAGTAAAAGGAGTGATTTGGGGTAATCGAAACCTTTCTGGTAATCGAGCCTGCATTATTTCATCCACAAAAGGGGATGCTTTTACCTCGGATATGATCAAATGTGCATTCCGACCCTGTTTCATGTCCGCCATTTCTTTCGCCATTTCTTCCCGTACTTCTTTTTTGAAGTCCTGGATGTCAACCTTCCAAGGCTCGTTGCTTTCCGCCGTACCTTTAACAGGAGGCCGGCTGCACCTCCTTCGGTCTATCTCATGCCGAAGATAGGTAGGGGGCAAAACGGTTGTAGCAGAGTGAGCCGACGCTGGCTCGGGTGAATCCTGGGGCTGACTTGGTTGTCGAAATGATCATGGAGCAGAAGGCTGAGGATCGGCTACGAGTGAAGGGACATGCACTGCCTGCCCTTGTTGAGGTGACTACATCTATTGATGGTACATCTGTTCTAGCATCTACTTCATTACATGAGCTTGTGCCCGCTGGTCCTGTAAGTACGACCTCATTTAGTTCTTCTTCTTGAACCGTCCTCCTAGTCATCACCATAAGAACAAATTTACAATTTCCGATTGGAATGTGGAAAATGGCTTTTCGTACCAAGTTCTCACAGACGGCGCCAAACTGTTGATGCAAATTTATGGTGCGCCTTCCCCGTCACGCTCGTCCCCTACACAAGACAGAAAAAAGGAGACCCTGGCTCTAACCCGGGGAACCTCCGATGCTTAAGTCAGTTACTTAGCTAAGGAGAAGGTATTTTTCTGGATTATTCAGTTGCGTACCTTTCACAGAGATAGAGGTTCTTTATTTATAGGGGTGGGAGAGACCTGCCGTGCAAGGATTCTCTTCCTGATATCATGGAGAATTGATTTTGGCCTGCTTAGTCTCTATTCGATCTCGAGTCTGTCGGGATTGAAAATCCTTTTACGAGATATTCGGGACAGTGTTTCTATTTACACCGTCTTTCCTTTACTCGGCTCGGTCGTTTCTAACTCAAGTAACAAATGGGTCTCGGCTGGCTTTATAGAGATGAGTTTTTTGCCTTTTGTCGGGCAGAGCAGTCTCGGTTTATGACCGTTGTCTTTTCCTAACAATGTGATCGGCTTAATGATGAGTCGCTTTTCATTGCCGATCGTATGACTTATAGCTTTTAGGCCTCAGTCGAGTCATGTTGACGTTGTTAACTCGTCTCCCGAGCTAACTTAGGCTGTCTTATTCTCTCTGCTATATTGTGTCTGCATGATATTGTCTCGGACTCAACTGTTGCCTAGCAAATCCCGGGCAGTGTCAGTAGAATTGGTCCGCCCTATATCCGAGTTTCTGGACTTAACATATTTTTTCCCAACACACACACACACACACACACACACACACACACACACATAGGGAAAGGGTACAATGCGCTCGAGCTGATTTTAACGCCCCATGAGGTCGACCTGTGTGGGCCCCACCGTGATGCGTTTCGAACATCTACCCCATCAGTCAGATGCACCATTCCATCGTGGGCCTAGGTCTCAAAAATCAAGTCAATTCGTGACTTGTGTGGGACACACCACATACAGAAGTGGAGAGGGGCCATGCACCATTAAAACATTCATAACCATTTTTGAGGGTCCACCGAGATGTGGTTTGCAAATCCAGCCCATCCATTATGTGTGTCCCACTTGAATGAGGGTTCAGACCAAGTTTCAGGAGCATGCAAAACTCAGGTGGGCCCCACCAAGTGCTTTTATATGTTTTAACGGTGTCTTCGCATAATTTTAGATGGTTTGGCCCACCTGAGTTCCGTATACGGCTGATTTTTGGGATATCCCATAATTTAAAGGGTGCCCATCAAATGCATGGTATTGATGGTCAAAACACATCACGGTGGGGCCCACACAACTCGACCTCACGGGAGCTTATCGTCAGCTCAAGCGCATTGTACCTTTTCCCATATATATATATATATATATATATATATATATATATATATATATATATATATATATATATATATATATAGGTTTATTGCACTCATTCTCACATTGACCCTACGTCCCTACCTCCCTAACCCAAATCCGACTCCCTTAGTCGGGTCCTTGTTTGTATAAGCAGGACCCATGGCTTGGTGATCCAAATTGTTGAATTGAAGATCTCTGCGTGGATGGATCGGGTACTTTAGTTTGTATGAGTAGGACCCATGGCTTGGTGATCCAAACTGTTGAATTGAAGATCTCTGCGTGGATGGATCGGGTACTTTAGTTTGTATGAGTAGGACCCATGGCTTGGTGATCCAAACTGTTGAATTGAAGATCTCTGCGTGGAGGGACGGTTCCATACAAATTCCGCCGATTGACAACCATATACCCATGTTATCACATAATTCTCTCCGTTGTTGCTTTTAGAGAGTGCGGGGGCATGGACGAAGCAACCGACGGTGGGAAAGCCCCCTACAAAAAGACGATCAAGAAGAGAATACAATAGTGGCCCACATCAATAAAAGGAAATAATTAATCAATGCAAAGGAGTTTCCGATCTGGGAGATTACACCGCCTGGTACATCTACTTTGGAACCCATCAAATCTACTATCACTACAAAATGGGGCCTACTTGTACAAATCAAGAATACTCTGGCTCAGGGATCATACGATACCTGTTTAGAGAATGTTAAGGGAAAAGAAAAGTTTTCCTTTTATTTAATATTTTCTGCAATTTAAATAAGAAAAAACCTATAAATTCTATAAATTGATAAGTACCATTAGCTCTCAGGTATGAGATACGAGATGATTGTTGTCCAGTAAATGTGAGACTTTCACTTGAAAAAGAAACTTTTAATTCTCCAAATTGGAAATAAACATTACTTTTTCAGGACACCTTTCATTCCGACATGGATTGCTTGCGACCCATGATTGAAGGAAGTTCTTGTGGTTGGAAGTTACATGGGGTCCACTGTGATGTCTGTGAGAAATCAACGGGACGAGCCGAAGCTTAAGTAGGCCACATGACAAGAAATAATAGAGATAGAATGCCACCATTGAAACATTCACTGGGTCATAAAAGTTTTGAATCAAGATAATATTTTTGTCTTTTCAATTCATCCCATTGGGAATGATCTTACAAACAGTTTAGATGGAATATAAACATCTTAATAGACCTTAGAAAGCTTTCAACGATAAGCATTTCCCTCCCCCACCTTTAACTTTAATGTTGTATGGCGCACTCGAGTTTTCCATCAGCCTCATTTTTGGGCTCATGCCCTAACATGTGCTGGAAAAACTAATAAATGAGGGTGGATTTCTCACAAACATCAAGGTGGGCCCCCCATAGCTTTGAACCGCAGGAAGTTCCGACGGTAGGCCTGCAGACAATCTGCGTCCCTTTCATTCCACATATCCAGCCAATTGACTATTTACAAAAATGTCACTCAAATTCTTTTTTATAAATAATATCCCTGGAGAAAAATAAGGGCACCCATAATGCGGCCCTTCAAGAGGGACCCAAAGGAACCGAGTGACATCAATTCACCAACCAAAACTAAATGGCAGAACTCATCCACGGATTGACTGTCCAAATCTACTGGAAAAGAAACAGGCATCTTTTTTAAAAGCAAGCACACATTCTTTATACCAATCAATCACATGGCCACAGTAAACTCTCTCTATTTAAAATAAAAATAAAAATAAAAAGAGGACCTTAGCCTTTAATGAAGTTAGAAACAAAGAAGCAAACAGAAAACACAATAAGAGGACGAGCAGTATACCTACTCAACAACCTGGAATAATTTCCGTACTTTTCAAATTGCTTGATCATCACAGCTGTCCCCGGCCCAAACGAATCCAACGTGGCACTCTTTCTACGACAAAAACTATGAAACTTTGGCTTTTTGTCTTTCATGCGAGATATATATATATATATATATATATATATATATATATATATATATATATATATATATTTATATATATATATGGTCCAACGGGATATTGCAAATGCATTACAAGATGGTGAGTGGGCGATTCGCTCAAGGAAGCTCCCAACCTTTTCCTTTTAAGGCTCTGAGAGGAAATCAACAAAGAGATTCTGCCGGTCGCTTGATCATGAAACCGAGGTAGGGACACCGGTTACCGAACAAGAAAGCGTCATTTAGGCCGGCTAATCTCCACTCCTGGCATCGGGCGGGTGGAAGCGGCGGGAGCACCCTGAAGAAAGCGGCTTTTTGGATGAAATGAAACTCGTTGTCGCCCGGCGGATACTCGTACCGGATCGAATGGTGGAATCAGCCACACCGACCATTCAAGGCGGACCCTAAGCCCTTAAATAAAAAAGGGCGAGGAAAGAGAACGCAAGAATCTTCTTTTGTTGTTCCTTAAATAAAAAAGGGGGAGGAAGCGTCAAGCGGATATCTTCCGACTCAACTACGACGGAGAGATAGGAATCGACTCAGTTTCAATAGTCGTTTGTTTGTGCGCCCGCCAATCCATGAATGAATTCCTCCGCGATAGACTCAACTACTCGACTCAATCACGAATGATATATATATATATATATATATATATATATATATATATATATATATATATATATATATATATATAAAACGTGACACCCCATGAGACTTTATGGGCCCAATTTACAACCTGATTCAAAAATCTAGTGGGTCATAGCAAAGAGAAATGAAATTCAAGGGAGGAAATTGTTTCCTTTTGTCATGGCTCACCAAAGTTTTGTATCGGGCTGAAAGTTGGGCTAGTGAGGTTTCAAGGGGTGCCACATCATGTGGACCGTTCAAATTCTGTGCCCATGACACATGTGAAAAGGTGCGCAGGTGAGCATTTATATATATATATATATATATATATATATATATATATAAATGGTATTATGAGGTCCACCTTACGGGAACTTCCCATGAGGTCGAGCTGTGTGGGCCCCATCTTAATGTGTGTCGAACATATACCCCATCAGTCATATGCATCATTCCATTGTGGTCCACAGGCTTAAAATTCATGTCAATCCATGACTTAGGTGAGCCACACCACATATAATAGTTGAGAAGGGTTACCCTACCATTAAAACATTCATAATTATTTATTATGCCCACCGATATGTTGTTCACAAATCCAGCCCATCCATTGTGTGTTTCCCACTTGGCTGAGGAGTCAGACCAAGTTTCAGTCACATCCAAAACTCAACAGATCCCCTGCAAATGCTTTTATATGTTGCTTTTATATGTTCTAGTCATGTCCTCATATGGGTTTAGACATACAAACACATACATGTATATGTGTGAGTGTGTATGGGAAAAGGTTTTACACGGTCGAGCTCATAGGAACTCCCCGGAGGTCAAGCAGTGTGGGCCCCACTATGATTTATGTCGAACATCAACACCGTGCATTTGATGGGTCCCCTTTAAATTATGGGATATCCCAAAACTCAGTTGTATACGGAACTCAGGTGGGCCATAATATCTAAAATCATGTGAAGACATACCTAAAACATATAAAAACACTTGGTGGGGCCCACCTGAAATTTGAATGCGTCTGAAACTTGGTCTGACCCCTCATCCAAGTGGGACACACGTGATGGATGGGTTGGATTTGTCAACTACATCTCGGTGGGCCTAGAAAATGATTATGAATGTTTTAATGGAGGGTAACTGTAATGCCTTGAAAATCGAGGATCGAGCAAAGGCTCAACTCCCTAGATCCGTCGCATCACTTATGCAACATAGATAATGATGATTAAATGTTGTTCGTATTATTGCATTAAACACAAATGGGATTACACTAAATCAACATATCATACTCCAGAGACGATTAAATTAAGTAAGCGGAAGACTCTGATAGATATATAAAGTTTATACGTGGCTATAAACCCCCAGAGTATGATCATGTCACCAGGCTGAATATATACATGTTTGTTCCAAAATATACAAAATGACAAAGTGTAGTGTCCAATTAATTCATATCCCTATAATCTCGTCGATCAGCACATGGTTTACATAAACCCGCCTGATAGCTGCATATAGGAGAACTCCTCCTCATCGTCATAAAAGTCTAGCTTTGCTTCGTAAGTCTCGCCATCATTTGCAGCTAAATAGAGTCTAGTTAGTGTTTCAAAACACCGTCCCAGAGTGGGAGTGAGTGATCAACTCAGTGGAGCTATAAGGCAAAGGTTAACATGTTATAAATTCAGTCAAACAGTAATGATAAAGCAATACAACAAGCATTTCCTAACTACTCTGCTTAATGCAAGAATGGTATGCTATAATGATGCATGCCCTCGTCTGCACTCCCTCGGCGACATCATTTCATGATCGCGCATGCAACACTTTCACTAAATGTGCGCTTCCTCACTAAAGTACATGCAATGCGGTGCATGGTCGTGTTATCCAAGTTCTTAATTAGACTTATTCATACAGCAGATTCGGAAAGCTAAGGTACCTCTCTTTATATCATTTACCCAAACAATAATCCATCTAGGGTCGTCAATCCTAATTAATCACATACGATAAGCAAGTTATAGAGCAACATCACCCCTAATTTGAAAAGCAATAGATAGGCAAGTTCAGGTCGCTATGGAGAGGCTCGTCACCTTAGCGTAGGCCTAGTTTATACTCGAGGTCACTACGAGAGGTTCGTCACCTGATTGTAGGCCGACAACTCAAATACAGTGTCCCATACATCACCATATTTGGCTCACGAGTTTGGGTTGCTCACTAGTCACTACGGGGAGGCTCGTCACCCCAGCGTAGGCCGACAGCTAGACCACGTTGTCCCAGACCACCATGCCTGACTCATGAGTCTTAGCGGATCATGGTACCAAGGTTAAACGGGCTTTACATTGGTAAGTGGTACCTTAGATTTAAGCAGTAGCGTACATACATGGTAAACACACATTAGGCCAATCAAGTTACTTGACAAGTTCGATTGGTACGAGCGCACGCTAAATTAATCAACATGGAGCGCATACACACTCCTCGTGGCTTAACCACTATCGATAATCACCGTATGACTCGGATTCAATGAACGTATCCATGTGGCGAACTAATTCGGCCACTTGATTAGAAACCATTACCAATTACTTAGACTACATATTGGTCCCAATCATGCTTAAATACAATAGGCATTCATAAGTGATAGTCAAAACATCATTTAACAATCAATTCGAATATAAATCTCATTTAAGCATTTTAACAAACACATAGTGCACATGTTATCATACAGAGTCATTTCATCCATAAATCACGTAGTAGCAAGATAGGTTACATGAAGGAAATTGTAACTATAGATAAGGTAATTGAGAATCCTATCTCAACACCCTTATTAAATACATTTCAACAAGCAATTTCTCATTCAGACATTTTATCAAACACTTAGACCACACATTTCAACATACATGAAGTAACCAAGTTATAACAGATATTAGGAAAAATCCTTTCACAAAAGAGTTGTCATACATACAAAAATCAAGTATTCATAATTAATAATCATGGCAAGCACAAATCATAATTTCATATTCATTCAAACATTTCAACAAACACATGGAATGCATTATATATTTACATAGTTCACACACATGTGTAATTTATCGAATACATCGTAATTAAGATCATATGACTGCAATCAAGTCAGACATAAATCATTGCCGACATTGAAAGCCTTGAAAACCATAACCCAAACATTTATAGTCTGCACCTTTCCTCGGTTTACTCGTTATGAACTCGGTTCGTACACTACGTCTTTGTCTACGGCACAATGGCTACCAAAATATTGAAATATATTAGTTATTTCACCGATTTCTCTATTTGGATTTCTAAAACAGATTAGGGTTAGTATTCTTACCCAAAAACAGATTTGGATTCGACGGTGTAGTGACACGGGAGAGATGATTCGGCACGTGGAGTGGTGGGAAAGAATCCCAGCAACAAACCACAAATCTCACACACTCTCCACTCTTTCCTCCTCTTTTCTCTCTTCTCTCTCTTAGGGTTTTAGGAAATTCGTATGGAATGAGGAAGGGGTGGGTTTAGGGCATTATATAGGCCAAGAAGTGATGTCAATTGCCCCAGGGCCACGGTATACTTAGGAGATAGCTAATGGGTGGCTGTTTCAGACCAACGGAGCTCATCTAGAGGTCCATTGCTTGCATATGGTCTGAAGTAAGTTCCCTGACAATAGATCTATGCTAGGTTAAGGTTTCGGTCTGATCGGATTAGTAGATCGATCGTGGAAGACCCATTTCAGTTGAACGGTCATCGTCACTCGATCAGGGCCACAAGTATACCAATGGGTGCAGGAAAATTTCTCTAATCTAAGGGTGTAGTTGGGTCAGAATCTGACAGTCTGAAATCTTAAATTTAGCCCACAGTCGAATAGCCCAATTCACTTAAGTTTGAGTTCATTTTCTAAAGATATTCGCGTTTCTCACACACTTCGCTCCAGGCTCAAGTTGTGCATTTCTGGATACTATTTGAACTCGATTTCCGTGATGGTTGTTAAGCCCAGTAAGGTGGTCATAACCTTATAGTTTCGCAGTCATCGGACTTTCGACTCGCGGTCTAGGTCTGATATAGAGTTTCAATGTGCTCTTGAGAGCAACTAGGTTTTGAGACTGATCCTAGGTTTCTAGGTAATGTTAGGTTAGCAATTCTAATGGTTTTGGGTCTTACAGTTCGTATAGAAAGTAGTTGAGCTAATTCTCTGATTTATTTAGTTTAGTACTTAATTAATTTTCGCCTAATTCTTACAGAATTCGATCCTTAATGATTTTTGCCTGAGGTGATACTCGGGTCTTTGTACGGATTTTTCCAAGACGTTACAATCTACCCCCCTTAAGGAAAAAAATTTCATCCTCGAAATTAGTACCTTTTCGTACTCCTTGAGAATCTAAGGGTAGTTCTTACGGACATCGGCTTCTGTTTCACAAGTAGCCTCTTCCTCAGTGTGGTGTGTCCACAGTACCGTCACGAGCGGGATAACTTTACTGCGCAACATCTGTTCCTTCCTGTATAAGATACGCATCAGTCGCAGTACATAAGTAACATCTTCACTCAATTGTACTTGCTCCCATTTGATAATGTGGGAAAGATCAGGAACTTATTTCTTCAGCATCAATATGTGAAATATGTTGTGCACACCTGTGAGTGGTGTGGGCAAAGCAAGGCGGTACACTACCACACCCACTCGGTCTAGAATCTGGAACGGACCAATAAATTATGGCGTAAGTTTTCCCTTCTTGTCAAATCGAAGGACTCCCTTCATGGGGAAAACCTTAAGAAACACATGGTCCCCAACCTCAAACTCTAGCGGTCACCGTCTCGTATCGGCGTAGCTCTTCTATCTGCTCTGTGCTGTAAGAAGTTGATGCTTGATAATGTTGATCTTCTCTGAGGTCGCCTGTACTAACTCTGGGTTAATCAAACTCTTCTCACCAACCTCTGCCCAGTAATGCGGTACTCGACATGGGCGCCCATACAAGGCCTCGTAGGGAGTCATGTCAATACTTGCTTGAAAGTCATTGTTATAAGCGAACTCTGTATAGGGAAGACAGTTATCCCAACTATCTTTGAAGTCAAGCACACATGCTAGCAACATATCTTCTAGCACTTGATTTACCCGTTCCGTCTGTGGGTGAAACGCGGTACTGAACTTCAGTTTCACACCCATTGCTTCTTAGATACAAGTCCAGAAGATAGATGTGAATCGCATGTCTCGATCTAACAGGATCTCCATAGGTACTCCATGCAGACGTACTATCTCCTTGATGTACAGCCTGGCCAAATCGTCTGCTGAGTTTGAGACTCTAATCGGGAGGAAATGAGCCGATTTCATCAATTGGTCCACAATCACACAAATGGAGTCATGTCCCTTCCTCGTCTTTGATAACCCTTAAATGAAATCCATAGAGATGAAATCCCATTTCCATTCAGCTATAAACATAGGCTGAAGTAAACCAGGAGGTCGGCGATGTTCGGCCTTCACCTGCTGGCACGTAAGACAACGGGACACAAAGTCTGCTATGTGGGCCTTCATGTTGTCCCACCAGTATGAACGTTTCATATCCCAATACATCTTTGTACTACCAAGATGCATCACCATCTTCAAATTGTGAGCAACTTCAAGACTTTCATTCTCAAGTCATGAAGGTTTAGGACGCATAGGCGGCCACGATAACGTAAACCCCCATCTGAACCAACTCTCCATTCAGAGTTTCTATCGTCACTAGCTCGTTTTCGCATTTCCACTAACCATTCATCTTCTCTCTGAGCCATGATGATTCGGTCATCAATAAGTGGTTGTATCCGAATATGGGCGACGCTCTCGAACGGCTCCTCTACCGTAAGTTTCTGCTTAAAGTCTATCACAAATTCTACCATATTCCATTCCTCTATCATCAGCGGAGCTGCAAATGATATCATCTTCTTGCGACTCAACGCTTCTGTCATAAGGTTGGCCTTACCAGGATGGCAGGAGACCTCAAACTTGAAGTCTTTTAAGGTTTACATCCATCGTCGTTACCTCATATTCAGGTCTCTCTACGTGAATATGTACCCGAGGCTCTTGTGGTCGCAAAAGAGGTTGAACTCCTCTCCGTAGAGGTAATGTCTCCAGAGCTTTAATGCAAGGATGACAGCTACTAACTCCAGGTCATGCGTAGGGTAGTTCTCCTCATGTTTCCTCAATTGTCGCAAGGTATAGGCGATCACTCTGTCCTCTTGCATAAGAACACAACCCAAACCAACAAGAGAGGCATCGGTATAAATGGTATATCTGACCCCCTGCTCTTGCAATACTAGCACGGGTGTGGACGTCAGCTTGTCCTTTAATTCTTGAAAGGCCGCTTCTGCTTTCTCATTCCAGGCAAACTTAAGATCCTTTCATGTGAGCTGAGACAATGGCCTGGCTATCTTGGAAAAGTCCTTAATAAATCGACAGTAGTAGCCAGCAAGTCCCAGGAAGCTCCTTACTTTTGTAACCGAACCAGGCTACTGCCAGTCCTGAACTACGGTTACCTTGGCAAGGTCCACAGATATTCCTTCCTTGAATACCACATGTCCCAAGAACTTGACTTCTTCTTTCCAGAAGTTGCACTTCTTGTACTGAGCGATTAACTGACTCTTCCTGAGAGTACCAAAGACTGCTCGCAGGTTCTCTTCGTGCTCTTCTAGACTTTTGGAGTATATCAGAATGTCATCTATGAATATGATGATGAATCCATATAGGTACGGCCGAAACACTCGGTTCCTAAGGTCCATGAATATGGCCGGTACGTTTTTGAGTCCAAATGACATCACAAGGAACTCATAGTGCCCAAAACTGGTTCTAAATGTTGTTTTCTACACGTCCTCATTCCTAACGCACAACCGGTGATACCCTGACTGTAAGTCGATCTTGGTGAAGTACTGTGCCCCTTTCAACTGATCGAACAAATCATATGTCCTGGGCAAAGGGTACTTGTTCTTTACTGTCACTTGGTTCAACTTATGATAATCAATACACAATCGCAGCGATCTGTCATTCTTCTTTACAACAACACGGGTGCTCCCCAAGGAGATACACTCGGTCATATGAAGCCTGCATCTAACAGATCATTGATCTGTCTCCTCAGTTCTTCCATTTTACATGGAGGCATACAATACGTCGGTAGTGAAATGGGTGTCGCACCAGGCACAAGGTCGATAGTAAAGTTAATCTCGCGTCGAGGAGGTAGTTCGAGTATAGTCCTGAACACGTCCGTGAAATCCTTAACTATTGTCGTGTTCCCAAGTGTCGGGCCATCAACATTCTCCAACAAGGAAGCATAACAACTAACGCAATAGTACCAATTGACCTGCATTGGGAAAGTAAAGGTCGTTCTCTCAGATCAATGGGCTGTCACCAATCTGGTATCGCAATCGATCTCTGCATTCATCTCAGTAAGCCAATCCATACTGAGGATGACATCGTAATGACATAATGGGGCAACAATCAAGTCAACGATTACTGTTCTGCTTCCTAAGTCTATTAACCAACCCTTACAAATCTTAGTAGTGTCTGAGAAGGTCCCTATGGAGGTAAGGAGTCTCATCCCAACCATAGGAGTAGTCTCCAATACTAGTCGCTTGACTGCTACACATAATATTATTAAGATAGTGGACCCGGTGTCCACCAATAGGAAGACTGGTGTACCTTGGATATGTGTCATGACTTCGAAAGCCAATGGTGCTGTGGTTGCATTCTCGGATGCCTCAGCTGTGAGTGAGTGCACACAAGCCTATTGAGGACGATTTGGCTGTGCTACCATAGGTCATTGAGGGGGCCTAAATCGAGGTGCGGGTGGCCGGTAGGATGACTGTGCAGGTGGTACTGATCGTATAAGTGGAGCTGAGATAGCTGGTGGCATCTGATGGTTGTTCTTCTGAGGAGGCGTGAAGCCGTTGTCCCTCATCCGAGTAAAGCAGTATGTGTCGGTATGGTCCGACCTCTTGTAGTAGGTGCACCACAAGTCTGATCGCCTCAGTTGGGTTGGTGGAGTTGTAAGCCGAGGAGGCGAATTTGCTTGTAGCCACTTCTCGAGGAATGGTCTGTTCTGTAAATCTGGTCGAGGCTTCGGACCGATGGGTACACGTGTACGGGACAGTCTATCCCCATCCTACTCAGCTCGAGAGACATGTTCACTAGCTCAGCAAAGTTGGGAATGCTAGCGCAACACATCTTCGTACGTATCTCAGGCACAGACGCTCAGAAAATTGCGGCATTCGCATCGGCTCATTCGCTAGGATCAAAGGATCTTATCTAGCCATCTCCATAAACTTATTCCCATATTCTGACAGGTCATCCCTCCCTGTCAAAGGCGAAGAAACTCTCCCTCCTTTTCATTGTGGTAAGTGAGGGGGAAGTACTTCCCATGGAAGCAGGTCTCAAAAGCTTCCCACATCCATACATACCCAACAGCCACTGTCCGTACGATGTTGTCCCACCATAGACTAGCCTCCTTCTCGAACATGTACGTAACCAACTCAACCTGCTCTGCTTCAGTGCAATGCAGTGGCTTTAGCATCTTAGAGATGTGGTCAAGCCAGTACTCGGCCTCCTCAGGTCTGTGAGTACCGGTGAAAGTGGGAGGTCGGAAGTGTTGAAATCGCTCAAATAAACCGCTGGCATTCATATTTCTAGCAGGGTGCACAGGTGGTGCAGGAGGAACCATGTTCATGTTCTGGGTAAGGGCTCCCGCGATAGTGGTCCAAATCTGTTGCTGCTGCTGCATAAGGAGCATCATCTGCTCCAACCTATCAAGAGGAGGAGCCGCTTGATGCATGTATGGCATCGACGAGGATGCACCGTTCTGTTCTGGAACCGGTGGTGCATTAGGTGTTGGCCCATTAGTGGGGCCAGTGGCCGGCTGAGAATCCGACATAGTCTCATTATCCGAGCCCAAGCTAGGGTCTGTATGGTTATCGCTTGGGGGAGGTGCCCCTTCAATCGATCCGCCAAGTGCAAGATGTGCAGTGCTCCGAGTGTTCTTAGGGGGCATTCCCTATACATATCATAGGGTGCAACACGTGAGATTTAGCATACCAACACTTAGTTTCTCAAGCATTCTACACATTCCATAACAAAAAAAGCTTCATGCATTTTATTTAACCAAAATCGTCACAATACATGTGATGTAGTCTCACATGGATCATGACAGAAGATGCATGTGAGCTAATCTAACAAAGCTTTAAACACTAAAACACACGAACAACTCTACCATACTACTAAGCCTATTAAGGCTATAACATAGAAATAAGAAAATAAAAAAAAATCCAAAGATGACTACAATATAGACTAGTCGTCCGACTCTGGTGATGGAGGAGGAGCACCCTTGTCTTGCATGCAGCACAAGAGGGTCTTTAGAGTGCGGGACATCTTCTTGAACTTCTGTTTCATATAGGCCTTATTCTCTCCAAGCTCTTGCTTCACTTCGGCCCTGGTCTCTCTGACCTCTTGTCTCAGGGCGACTTGGCTCTCCTCAATCTGAGCCAAGCGGGCTTCTAAAATAGCCAGAGCATGGTGGTGCTCATGTGTAGTAGGAGGAGGGCCCCCATCAGAGTCTTAGTCCTCCTCTTCTTCTTCTTCCTGCTCTTCCTCATCGCTTCCCTCCTCATCACTTCCTTCCTCGCCTTCTTCATCTTCACTCCCCTCATCCTCTTCACTTTCTTCCTCTATCTCATCACCATACTCATCAAGATGGGCTTAGCATCGTCGTGGCCCAATACCCAAGTTGTTAAGTGTGGTGTCATTGATGAAGTGGATCGGCGCAAGTTCATTAGGGCCAAGTCTGTAGCTGAACTCACAAGCAAGCTTGCATATAAGTCGACCAAATGAGAGTGAAATATCTGTCCTAATAGAGCGTGCGGTCTGAACTATCTGAAGTAGGATGTATGTAAGCAGACACAACTTATCTCCTTGCCCAGCTCTGTATAGGAAGTCCACCATCAAACACATGCATTCGCTGCGATTGCTCCACCTAGGATACACATTGTATGTGATTATGTAGTAGAGTAGGCGAAAGTCATGAGTCATCTTGGTCGCTGGGAGGTAATTTCCTCACTTCCATTAGATCAGTTGGCTGCAAAGAAATCACATGCGGCAACTCTTTTACACATACTCTTAAAAATTTTCTAGCTAGCATGTACCTCTCCACGTTGAATTCCCATAATCCAGGCCATCACATCTACATTGACAATGGCCTCCCGCCTTCCCATGGGAATAGTGAACTAAAGAGGCTCCAGCAGTGGATCTCATATGTGGGCGTAGAAGGCTCGGACAGTGCTCTCATTCGCACATGACTTGCCCTCAAATATGGGACCCCACTCGACATCCAACAGGGTTGTAGAGGTCTTTCAAGAGGAATTTGGGGATCAAGTTCCCACTTCATCATTTTCTCTCGTGCAGTGCTTGTACTTGCTTCGGTGCCCGATTTCTTCCTTGGATGGGTTGGGCGACTAGGCCCAACTTCATCTATGGAAGCCCTTCTCTTTCCCATGAGGGAAAGGAATGTGGAAAGGGAAAAGATCGTAACAACTAGCTTGAAAAAAGCTATGGAGTTAAGAGAGCTTGCAAGATGAGATGGGTTGGAGGATTTTGAGGTTTATGAGACACAAAGGTGAGTTTGTGTACTCAAATGAGAAGAAATAAAGGGGATTAAAGGTAGTAGGAGATGGATTTGAGAGATATGGTGGTGGGCGTATGTCTATTGAAGAAGAAGAAGATTTGAGAATGGTAGGGAGATTTGAGAGGAAAAGTGAGAGTTTTGAGGAAAAGGGAGAGCTTGAAGGGGATGAAATGGAGAAAATTGGGGCAAAGGGGGTAAAATAGAAGACCCCACATGGATTTGTAAGGCCCCACACGTGTTGGAGGGGCGGCGGGCCGCTGGACCAGCGAGCCCGCCGCGGCCCACTGGACTCGACCGTGAGGCCTCGAGGTAGGCGCGATGGCATCACGATCCACTGGACCGGGGCGATGGCATCCCCCTCCAGGGGTGCCAAAAATGTACGGGGGGCCACTTTAGTCTGCCTCGTTTCGTGTCGTTTAGGCCCCCGAGTCCGTTTGAGATGTTTTTGGAGTCCATCTCGCGCATATTCACGCTTTCTAGATCATTTGAGTGTGGAATACACCAAATTATCGTCTAAACTCATCGATTGATAGTCTAGAAAGGAATTGGGATAATCTCGCATGATCATAAATGCATACGGATCATATTTCAACGATTAATTTTGCCCGTCAGCGAAACCTGAAATCATACGATTATTACTATGTTTTATTGCCCCCTCCTAAGTTAAAGTACGTTAGTGTACGTTGTGTTACCAAAACCCAGGTCCAGTTTAATCCAAATCATGCTCTGATACCAACTTGTAACGCCCCAAAAATCGAGGGTCGAGCAAAGGCTCAACTCCTGAGATCCTTCGCATCACTTATGCAACATAAATAATGATGATTAAACGTTGTCCGTATTAGTGCATTAAACATGAATGGGATTATACTAAATCAACATATCATACTCAAGAGATGATTAAATTAAGCAAGCAAAAGACTGTGATAGATATATAAAGTTTATAAGTGATTATAAACCCCCAGAGTATGATCATGTCACCACGCTGAATATATACATGTTTGTTCCAAAATATACAAAATGACAAAGTGTAGTGTCCAACTAATTCATATCCCTGTAATCCCGTCGATCAGTATATGGTCTACATAGACCCGCCTGATAGTTGCATATAGGAGAACTCATCATCATAAAATCTGGCTCCGCTTCGTAAGCCTCGCCATCATCCGCAGCTAAAACAGAGTCTGGTTGGTGCTTTAAAACACTGTCCTAGAGTGGGACTGAGTGATCAACTCAGTAGAGCTATAAGGCAAAGGTTAACATGTTATCAATTTAGTCAAGCAGTAATGATAAAGCAATACAGCAAGCATTTCCTAACTACTCTGTTTAATGCAAGAATGGTATGCTATAATGATGCATGCCCTCTCCTGACTCCCTCGGCGACATCATCTCATGATTGCGCATGCAACACTTCCATTAAACGTACACTTCCTCGCCAAAGCACATGCAATGCGGTGCATGGTCGTGTTAGCCAAGTTCTTAATTCGACTTATTCATATAACAGATTCAGGAAGTGAAGGTAACTCCCTTTATATCCTTTACCCAAATAATGATCCATCTAGGGTTGTCAATCCTAGTTAATCACATACGATAGGCAAGTTAAAGGGCAACATCACCCCTGATTTGAAAAGCAGTGGATAGGCAAGTTCAGGTCGCTATAAAGAGGTTTGTCACCTCAGCATAGGCCTAGTTTATACTCGATGTCACTACGAGAGGCTCGTCACCTGATCACAGGCTGACAACTCGAATACGGTGTCCCATACACCACCATATTCGGCTCACGAGTTTGGGTTGCTAACTGGTCACTATGGGGAGACTCGTCACCCCAGCGTAGGCTGACAGCTTAACCACTGTAAGACCCGTAACCTAGACCGTACCATTCTGTAGGACTTCGCGATCCTTCCGGTCGAATTTTGCCAATCCTCGACCCGTTTCTGACGTTGCGTGCGATCCTAAGCCGAGTCCCGCATGCCGAAGTCGACTCGACCTGAAACCTGTATCTTGGCGACCGCGTCATCGCCGTGACTCGCGCACCGAACCGATACCCAGTCCAGGAGATATGGGTCAGCATTCGGTTCGAAGAAACGCCGCATGTTACGAATCTCGAGGGAATCTCTACGAGATGTCCCATCAATCAAGTCAAGTACACCACCTTACCTTAATGCCACCTCACCCAACAACAAGTACACATGACCTCTCTCTCCTTTCCCACAAGTCAACAATTCCCTCCCTTCACCATTCCTTTTTTTCCCCATTTTCAAACCTAACCATACATCATTAATTACAACACCACTCCACCCATCCCTTCCATCCATATCTCCCATCACTTCTCTCTCTCTCTCCCTCATTTTTTTCTCAAATCCCTCCAAGCAACAAAGCTCCATACGTCCCAAGCTTTCCCAAGCATTCCAAGAGCAACTAGTGTGGCCCACTTTCCCCACCCCTCTCATCTCTCATCCACACCATCAAAAGTCCATCATCCACCATTAAAAGTCAAGCAAAGGAGCATTGGAGTGCAAGGAAGCAAGGAGGAGTGCAAGAGGAGGGTGATCCATCGTTGATTCCATTTAAGGGCCCACAAGTGATGGGATCCACTTTGATGTGTGTAGTTGTGATTGAAGAGGGGCCCATAGTAGCGGGGTCCCTCCACTCCATCGTCGTGTCTCTCTCTATTTCTCTCTTTCTCTCTTCCTTAGAATGAAGTGGGCCCCACCAATATGTTAAATCTACTCCATCTATCAAATGGTGTGGCCCACCTCATTTTAGGAGACATCCACCACCTATTTAGGTTATATAATATATTATAACATTTTATTAATATTACTGGGCCACAAGCATGTGGGACCCATCTTGATGGACGTGGGCCACAAGCATGTGGGACCCACCATGATATCTATGTATCCACGCCGTCCAGCGTCCCTGGATGCTGGACGTGAGAGGCGCTAACATGGAGTGCGTGTACTGCATGGGTGTGTACTTGCATGCTAACAAAAAAAATTTTTGCTTTATGGAGTGGGCAGCTTATGCAGGCCCCACCTTGATGTTTGTGCATGATCCAAGCCATCCATATCAACCCTTGCATCATTCTAGGCGTTGAGCCAAAATTTTAAGGTGATCTGATCATCGAGTGGGCCATGCCCTCTAAAACCATGTAAAGACATGCCAGAACATGTAAAAGTACTTGGTGGGACCCACATGAAGTTTAGATGCAGTTGAAACTCGGTCTGGACGGCCAGAAACGTGGGACACACATAATGGGTGGTCTGGATTGTGAATCACATCTTGGTGGGCCACAAAAAAAAGGCAGCAGTGCTGCTATTGTCACTGGCGGGCGGGCGGCCAAGGCTGGCCCCCACGGCCCAATTGTGGACCTCACCATGATGCGTTTCGAGCATCAACACCATCCATCGTGGGGTCCCCCTTCTTACAGGGGTCCGTCCCAAAAATCAGCCATATATGGAATTCAGGTGGGCCACACCCTCTAAAATCATGAGAAGACATACCTAAAAGTATAAAATCATTTAGTGGGGCCTACCTGAGTTTTGCATGTGGCTGAAACTTGGTCTGGACCGTCAGCCAGGTGGGACACACATAATAGGTGGGCTGGATCACATCTCGGTGGGCCCCAATATAAAAAAAATTAAAAAAAATAAATTAATTAATTAAACAATAGCAGCACCAGACGCTGTTGTTGCTGACAGAGGACACAGGCCGCGCCTGCGGCTGCGCGCGTGCGGACGGTAGAGGCAGACCCACGGCTCCTGCCGTGGGCCCCACCATGATGTATGCATGTCATCCACGCCGTCCATCTATTTTGTCAGATTATTTTAAGGCATGAGCCCAAAATTGAGGTAGATCCTAATCTCGGGTGGCCCTACCGTGATGTGTGTATGGCCCCACCGTGATGTGTGCTAGCCCACATTACTGGCGACAGTGTTGAATGAACACCCACCGTTAAAAACATCATAGTGGGCCCCTAGGTCTGTGTGACCTCATCAACAGGTGGATGGAAAATAAATATTATGGTAGGCCCCCTAGTCATGTGACCTTATCAATAGATTGGATAGGAAAATAAACAATATAGCGAGCCTCACACGAGGCCCACTTGGATGTATATGGGCTGATGTATTTAGGCCCATCTTGGCAGGTATATGTGCCCAATATTGAGGCCCACTTTGATGTATATGAGGCCCATATGATTAGGCCCACCTTGTTATATTTGAGACCCCATGTGTTATGTGACTAATGTGATATATGCAAAGCCCATGGGTTATGGCCCATTGCAATGTATGTAAGGCCCGTTGGTGCGGTCCAATGATACGGCCCACTTGATGAAAATAAGGCCCTTATGATATGGCCCATTTGATTTACCTAAGGCCCAATGGAGTGCAACTATATCCATTGCAATGTGTGATTCCCCAAGGTGTATATAATGATGTTTATAACAGGCTATACCTTGGGAGCAATGATGGTTTGACGTCCACATTGCATGGTCGATGTCGATTAAAGGTCCGCACCACCACTCTCCCTGTGGCCCACTAGCAAGCCCGTACTCATAGTACATTGGCCGTCTAGGCCATCTTCGCCTTGCACAGACCCATCACTTTATATCATGATTAGTATAGATCCATGATTCATGATCATACACATCATATGTATGCTTGATATGGAGAGTGACTGATCATAGCATATGCCTACGGGCAGATCATTTATGGGTCCCTGATATGCAGAGTTGCCCTACATGAGCGCACGGTATGCACAGGATTGATGCATGTCTGGTAGTATGATTCATGCACTTGCATCTGTGTGATTGTGATATGCCCTAGTGACATCAGGGCCATAGCCTCCATAGATATATCATGAGTGGCTAGTTGGATACCGAAAAAATCTTATTCTAAGCAATTGGGGCGCCATAGATGTCCCTGGGTGAGAGTCCCTGAACCCGATGGTACCAGAGGATGACTCCAACGTCGAGACCGAGTGGATATACGAGCGCACGAGGGCCAAATACCAGAAGGCCGCGTCTCCCACTGTGTCGTGGTCGGTTGGAAAGAAGTGGTGGCCTTACTCGCTCGAGAGCAGGGGCATTACTCGGCTAAGTTTGACCAGCTCGGAAATGGGTTCGTTATCGACGTGCCGGATAAGTATTGGCTGACTATTGGCCAGGCTGATAGTGAGGTTTCTTACGCTCACTTGGACTGTGCTGCTTGGAGAGAGACAGTGCCATTTGGAGTGTACTGAACCCCGGTGATTATCCAGACTGAGAACCGTACTGATTTGATGCTCTAGTGAGGAGTTGCATTGGTATGAGGATTGACATGCTTGACATACATATTGCATCGCATGGCCTTGGTATGACCGATAACATTCACATCTTATACTGCATAGCCTTGGTACGGCGGGTTGCATTTACGTACTTATCAGCATGATTCCGCATTACTCCGGCATTGCATTCTGAACACGTTCGCACACACTTACACCGCCCTCTAAGCTTTCTATAAGCTTATGCACGATTGATGCATGTAGGTGACGCCAGGACACAGCTGTAGTCTCGCCGCAGTTGGAGCGTGCCGCCGAGCTTTTGGAGTTTTGCTATTACCACTATCTTGTATTTCCCTTTATACGCACTATACTCAAAGTTTTTGATCATAGTGGATTTTGTGATGGTGTTCTTGTGGTTATTGTTCATGGGTTATGCTTGTGGTTATGCTCATTACGAATCAAACTGATATTAGAAATCCTCCTTGTAGCATCCCAGGATCGGAACATGGTATATGGGTGCCGGGAGCCGAGAATGGGGTACTACGGAGGCTGTCGGTGCTGGATTCATCGATCGGGAATCTTGTGAGCCTGATCTTCGAGTTCGGGGCATGACAACCACGGTCTCCCATACCATCATGCCCAGCTCATGAGTCTTATCGGATCGTGGTACTAAGATTAAACGGAATTTACATGGGTAAGTGGTACCTTAGATTCAAGCAGTAGCATACATACATGGTAAACACACATTAAGCTAATCAGGTTACTTGACAAGTTCGATTCGTACGAGCGCACACTAATTTAATCATCATGGAGCGCATACGCACTCCTCGTAACCTAACCACTATCGATAATCACCGTAAGACTCAGATTCAACGAACGTATCCGTGTGCCAAACTAATTCGTACACTCGATCGAAAACCATTACCGATTGCTTGGACTACATATTACTCCCAATCATGCTCAATTACAATAGGCATTCATAGGTGATAGTCAAAACAATATTTAACAATCAATTCAAATATAAATCTCATTTGAGCATTTTAACAAACACATAGTGCACATGTTATCATACATAGACGTTTCACTACGAGAGGCTCGTCACCATCTGTGTAGGCCTATTTTATACTTAAGGTCACTACGAGAGGATCGTCACCTAATCGTAGGCCGACAGCTCGAATACAGTGTCCCATACCACCGTATTCGGCTCACGAGTTTGGGTTGCTCACTGGTCACTACGGGGAGGTTCGTCACCCCAACGTAAGCCGACAACTCGACCACGGTGTCCCATACCACCATGCCCGGCTCATGTGTCTTAGTAAGTCGTGGTACCAAGGTTAAATGGGCTTTACATTGGTAAGTGGTACCTTAGATTCAAGCAGTAGCATCCATACATGATAAACACACATTATGTCAATTGGGTTACTTGACAAGTTCGATTGGTATGAGCCACACTAAATTAATCGACATGGAGTGCATACGCACTCCTCATGGCTTAACCACTGTCGATCATCACCGTATGACTCGGATTCATCGAACGTATCCGTTATGGCGAAACTAATTCGGCCACTCAGTCGAAAACTGTTACCGATTGCCTGGACGACGTATTAGTCCCAATCATACTCAAATACCATAGGCATTCATATGTGGTAGTCAAACAACATTTAACAACCAATTCAAATATAAATTCATTTGAGCATTTTATCAAACACATAGTGCACATGTTATCATACATAGGCATTTCATCCATAAATCATGTGTATCATACATATGCATTTCATCCATAAATCATGTAGTAGCAAGATAGGTTACATGAAGGAAATTGTAACTATAGATAAGGTAATTGAGAATCCTATCTCAACATCCTTATTAAATACATTTCAACAAGTAATTTCTCATTCAGACATTTTATCAAATACTTAGACTACACATTTCAACATACATGAAGTAAATCAGTTATAACAGATATTAGTGCAAATCCTTTCACAAAGGAGTTGTCATACATACAACAATCAAGTATTCTCAATTAATAATCATGGCAAGTACGAATCATAATTTCATATTCATTCAAACATTTCAACAAACACATGGAATGCATTATATATTTACATAGTTCACACACATGTATAATTTATCGAATACGTTGTAACTAAGATCATATGGTAGCAATCAAGTCAGACATAAATCGTTGCCGACATTGAAAGCCTTGAAAATTATAACCTAAACATTTATAGTCCTCACCTGTCGTCGGTTTACTCGTTACGAACTTAGTTCGTACACTACGTCTTTGTCTACGACACAATGGCTACCTAAACATTGAAATAGATTAGCTATTTCACCGATTTCTCTATTTGGATTCCTAAAACCAATTAGGGTTAGGTTTCTTACCCAAAAATGTATTTGGATTCGACGGTGTAGCGACACTAGAGAGATGATTTGGCACGTGGAGTGATGGGAGTGAATCCCAGCAACATGTGCACTATTGCTCCTCACTCTTTCCTCCTCTTTTCTCTCTTCTCACTCCTATGGTTTTAGAAAATTCGTATGGAATGAGAGAGGGGTGGGTTTAGGGTATTATATAGGCCAAGAAGTGATGTCAATGGCCTCAGGGTCATGGTATACTTAGGATATAGCCAAGGGGTGGCTGTTTCGGACCAACGGATCTCATCTGGAGGTCCGTTGCTCGCATACGGTCTGAAGAAAGTTCCCTGACAATGGATCTATACCAGGTTAAGGTTTCGGTCCGATCGGATTAATGGATCGATCGTGGAGGATCCATTTCAATTCAACTGTAACACCCCGGATTTTTACCAACCTAGGATTAGATGTTCTTAGGCAATGGATCAATCCTAGTACAGGTTTAACTTCGTAAACGCTCAATTAAAGCCTCAAATCTCTTTTCAAACCATTTTCTTCATAAATCCCACCCTTCACTACCTCGTGCTTTCAATTTCTCAAAGCACCTTCACCCTAGACACTATCTTAAACTAGCTAAGTAGTATAACTTGGATCACTTTAGATACAAACTGCAAAGGACTAAGTACTACCTCAGACGGAAATCACTTAGGATTAAATCCTTTAGAAACTTGACAAAGTTAACTAAGTGCTAAACTAGATTAGCCATGAAATCTATTTGAATCACTTTAAATACGATATGCATGACCCAAAACTTGTAGAATCATTGACGCTAGGTTACCCAAAAATCTAGGATCGAACTCATTACCCGGCTGCTCTCAGGAGCATCTCGAAACTCCGTATCTAATCTGGACCGCACATCGGGAGTCCGAACAATACGAAGTTAAGGACTTAGGACCGCCTCGCTGGGCTTGACAACCATCTAGGAAATCAAATCCAGCCGATGTCCCACGGCTGTTCGCTTGGGTCAGGAGCGAGGGTGTGTGAAAAATACTATTCCCTTTACAAAATAAATATCTGGAATAGTGATCTGGCACCATTCGCTTAGCATCGGTGATAGCGACAGGCCGTCGAATCGACTAAATTACACCCTCGAATTAAGAAAAATTTCAGGAACATTTACATGTGCTTGGAATTTCGGATCGTGGCCCACTGACCGTTGAACTGAAAGTGGTCCGCCACGTGCAATCTGGGAATCCGATCGAGTCAAAAATGTAATCCCACATAGATCCATGTGTGGTGAGCTTAAGTCTGACGTTTGGCTCAAGGGGGGCCACCAGAAACACTCTTTTGAGTTGGAACATCGCCGAAATGCTTATAATAGCAATAACCTTTGAACCTGAGTCTATTTTGGGAAGGTTTTAGGCTATAAAAGGACCTTAAACCCTCTCCCATTCCAGCCATACGAATTTGAATTTGAGAGAGAGAAAAGAGAAAGAAAGTGAGGGAGATGTGGGAGGAACTCCCTGCTGCTATTCCCTGCCGCTATTCAGGCTCCACCACCTGATTCTCATCGCTTTTCCGACGATTCCGGCGTCGTTTCTAGGTAAGAAACCCTAACCCTAATCTGTTTTAGGGTTGTATAGATTGTAGGTTATGAAATAGCTAACCTGTTTTGTTCTTTAGGCTGCCAAACTCCCGTATACGGAACCTTAGCGAACCTATCGACTCCGTTGCGATTCTACGACAAAAGGTGCGGACTTTAGGTGTATAGGTTATGGTTTTCAACGCTTTCAATGTCAGATAATGATAGATTCATGATCTGCATGCAATTGCACATGTACAAAGTGCTTTCCGTTTTCAGTTTCGATTAGAATTGTAGAATTTGGAATTTCACATACTCTAGGTATTCGTATAAAGTACCACATACGTATTTTTTATGGAAATGTGTTTGATATGTTTATTTGTCATATGGATATATAACGTATGAATAAAATACTTATTTGGTGAAAGGATTCGCCTAAATACATGTTTACTAGTAAACACTATGTATGTAGAAATATGGTATTGTAAGAAGTACCGTATACATGTATATTTTAGCGATGTGTTTGTCATAATTAATTGTCGTATAAATATATTATGTGCGTATAAAATATTTGCTTGGCGAAGGGAATCGCCGTAATACATGTTTGCTTGTATACATTATGTATGTTGAAAATGCGTATTCTAGAAAATACTGTATACGTATAAATTTTGGAGATGCATTTATCATGATTATTTGCTGTAGTAATATATTATACATGGATAAAATACTCACTTGGCTAAAGGATAGCCCTAATACATGTTTTGCTAACATACACCATGTATGTTGTAATAGTGTATTCTAAATGTTTGTGAAAATGACTGAATGAGTATAGAATCCTCATTCATGCTCGCCATGACTAATTGTCATGGATTCATGATTGTTGTATTGGCGATACCCTTTTGACGAAAGGATTTTCCCTAACTCATACCACGGCCAATATACACTATATATGCTAAAATGTGTGGCTCAAGTGTTTGCGGAAATGACTGAATGAATATGGAACTTGGATTCCTGCTTGCCATGACTATCCGTCGTGGGTGTACGCGTGATTGATTGGGGCAACTCCCTAGTGAAAGGATTTGGCCTAATGCCTATGTGATCGACATATGCCATGTATGTTGATGTATGTTTGTTTAAGTGTTTCTTGAA
Organism: Magnolia changhungtana; assembly: GCA_030180095.1. Classification (NCBI taxonomy): domain Eukaryota; kingdom Viridiplantae; phylum Streptophyta; class Magnoliopsida; order Magnoliales; family Magnoliaceae; genus Magnolia; species Magnolia changhungtana. Next base: position 5,502,940 of record JASAUF010000554.1, read on the forward strand.
ATGTCTGAATGAGTAGTAGTTAGCAAATTGTAATGTATAAGGGTGTTGAGATATGATTCTCAACCTCTTTTAACTATGTGTATGATCTCCTTGGATTGTTTTGTGATTAGGAATTGAACATGTATAAACTCATGCTTGTGTTGTGATTCATAACATGCTCAACTGCTTTATGATTATAACTATGTAATGCATATGTTTAAATTTATATTTACGTTGTATGATCCGTCATGGGTGATGGGGAGCGGAGCAACGAGTGCGTCAATGACCACAGCGACCCTAAACGGATAATACCATACCTTGATAGTATGAGTTGAATCTTGATCCATTCTTGCTTTATCTATCTGCAAGTTATCATGTTTGGGGCTATAATTGTAGTCCAGACAATCGGTACCAGAATTGAATTCCTGACTGTGATTCATTTGCCACGTGAGATGTGTTCGACGAACCCGAGTCGTATTTCGGTTGGCGATAGTGGTTGGCCACGCAAAGTACTTATGCATTTCATGTCGTTCAACTTGTTGTGCGCTCGAGCTAGCCGAGCTCGTCAAGTAACCCAATCTGTCTAATGTATGTTCACCATGTTTGGACGCTACTGCTTGAACCTAGGGTACCAAACTTACCAGTGAAATCCCTTTTAACCATGGTACCTCGATCCGCTAAGACTCATGAGCCGGACATGGTGGTATGGGACACCGTGGTCGAGCTGTCGGCCTACGCTGGGGCCACGTGCCTCCCTGTAATGACCAGTGAGCAACCAGACTCGTGAGCCGATTATGGTGGTATGGGACACTATATTCGAGCTGTCGATACTTACGGCGGAGCCGAAGTGTACGGTGAGATCTGTACTCGTGCTGACGGGCGACGAGTCCTCTGTAATATCTTCGAGTATACTCTAAGGTCTGTGATTGGCAACGAGTCTTTAACAGCAACTGGAGTATGAGTTGAGCCGAGTACGGTGAGACCTGTACTCGAGCTGACGGCCCGCGATTGAGCCGAGTACGGTGAGACTTGTACTTGAGCTGACGGCCAGCAATTGAGCCGCATACAGTGAGACCTATATCCGTGCTGACGGGTGACGAGTCCTTTGCGATGCCTTCGCGATGCCTCTCGAACCATAATATCGTATGATATTATCTAGGTTTGACGACCCTAGAATGGATCATGTTTGGGAATGATACAAGGGAGGTACCTTAGTTTCCTAATACTGCTGTTTGAAATGGACTAATAATAACTCGGTAATCATGATCATCATCGCACCGCATGTGCTTAGTAGATGTGGCGTATTGAGGGAGTTAAGCATTCACGAACGTAAGATGATGTCGCATGAGGGTGGTTTGGCAAGGGCATATAGCATCATGTCATTTCATTCTCGCACTTAATAAGAGTAGTTAGAATTGTTTGATTTGTACTGCTTTATCATTACTGCTTGACTGAATTGATAACATGTTAACCTATGCTTTATTATTCCACTGAGTTGATCACTCACTCCCACGATACGGGACGGTGTTTCGAACACCCACCAGACTTTGTCTGATTGCAGATGGCGACGCTACTTCTGAGATGGAGCCGGACTTCTATGACGACGAGAATGTTTTCTCGTATATGCTGTATCTGGCGGCTTCGTGAGAGCCGTACTTTGATTGTCGGGGCTACAGGGATGTTGACTAGATCATACTACACAACTTGGTATAATTTACTTGTAATTATTTAACCTGGTAACTTTATCACACTCTGGAGACTCACCATAGTTTATATATTTTATCTATCTATCACAGTCTTCCGCTTGCTAATTTATTGTCTCTGGAGTATGATATTCTGTTTTGGCTTAATCTCACTCATGTTCAATGCACAAATACAGTCAACATTCAATCATCATTCATTTTGTTGCATAAGTGATGTTCTGGAACTCGGGAGTTGAGTTTATGCTCAACCCCTAATTTTCAGGGCGTTACATCAACGGTCATTGTCACTCGATCAAGGCCACAAGTATACCAATGGGTGCAGAAAAATTTCCCTGATCCAAGGGTGTAGTTGGGTCAGAATCTGATGGTCTGAAACCTTAAATTTGGCCTACAGGTGAACGATCCAATTCACTTAAGTTTGAGTTCATTTTCTAAAGATATTCACGTTTCTCACACACTTCGCTCCACGCTTAAGTTATGTGTTTCTGGATACTATTTGGACTCGATTCTCGCGATGGTTGTCAAGCCCAGTAAAGTGGTCATAACCTTATAGTTTCGTGGTCATCAGACTTTCAACGTGCGGTCCAGGTCTGATATGGAGTTTCAATGTGCTCTCGAGAGCAAATAGGTTTTGAGACTGATCTTAGGTTTCTATGTAATATTAGGTTAGCGATTCTAATGGTTTTGAGTCTTGCAGTTTGTATAGAAAGTGGTTCGAACTAATTCTTAGATTTATTTAGTTTAGTACTTAATTAATTTTTGCCTAATTCCTATAGAATTCGATCCTTAATGATTTCTGCCTGAGGTGATACTCGGGTCTTTGTACGGTTTTTTCCGAGATGTTACAGTAACCCCTCTCAACTTTTGTATGTGGTGTGGCCCACAAAAGTCACGGATTGACTTGATTTTTAAGCCCTAGGCCCAATATGGAATGGTGCATCTGACTGATGGGGTAGATGTTCGACATAAATCATGGTGGGGCCCACACAGCTCGGCCTCATGGGGAGTTCTCATGAGCTCAACCGTATAGAACCTTTTCCCTGTATATATGGAAATGGTTCTATGTGGTGGTAACTTCCCATGAGATCGAGCTATGTGGGCCCCACCATGATGTGTGTCAAACATCAACACTGTGCATTTGATGGGTCTCATTTAAATTATGGCATATTCCATAAATCGGGTCTCCTTTAAATTATGGGATATCTCATAAATCAACTGTATACGGAACTCAGGTAACCCATACCATCTAAAATCATGTGAAGACATGCCTAAAAACATATAAAAGCACTTGGTGGGGCCCACTTAAAATTTGGATGCATATGAAACTTGGTCTAACCCTTCATCCAAGTGGGACACACATAATGGATGGGCTAGATTTGTGAACCACATCTTGGTGGGCCCAACAAATGATTATGAATGTTTTAATGGGAGGGTAACCCTTCTCAACTTTTGTATGTATTGTGGCTTACACAAGTCATGAATTGACTTGATTTTTAAGCCCTAGGCTCATCGTGGAATGGTGCATCTGACTGATAGGGTAGATGTTCGACACGCATCATGGTGGGGCCCACATAGCTCGACCTTATGGGAAGTTCTCATGAGGTCGATCACATAGAACCATTTCCTATATATATATATATATATATATATATATATATATATATATATATATATAAGCATGTGTGCATAGAACTCGAATTAAACCGTCCATGAAGTGTAATCCATTGGATATTAGCCTATGGGGCTCACTTGCGAGTGGCCACTAGTAGGTGGGCCCACATGAGTTTCGGTCCGTAATTTGTTCACAACCCCAAGTGTAGGGTCGTGATGTAGTAATAATTTCAGTGAGACCGAGGTTGAATCCACAGGGACTAATCTTGCATGTATTCTGAAAGTAAGTAGAAGTAGAACTAGAAGAAGATCTAAATCTAAATATGAAATATAAGGAAGTAGTTGTGAAAGAGATTTCAATAATAAAAATGGAACTAGGGTGCCAAAGATCTACTTATTGCAATTGAAATGCTACCTTGCTTGATTCAGGAATTCTAACTGGAATTAGAGTCCTATCTCATCCAGTTGGATAAAGAGATAGTCAAATCTCTGAACTTCTCATTGATCTAGCCTTAATGGAGGAGAATTGTGAAGATTTGGAAGAGATTCCATCACCCAACCATGCCTAGGAGACAATGGTAAACAACAGAATTTACCAATCCCATAATCTCAAGTAAGAAAAGAAGATACTCAAAGCTATCGTAGATCTACTGTAATTTGAGTCACAATAAACCATTAAAAACTGAAAATATTCCTTAAAATCAACTAGAAATCAAAGAGGTTCAACAAGAACAAGAATCAAAACAAGAAAATATCCCAAAAATGCTACAAGCTTCACCTCTTAGACCTAGCTAAGAGGGTTATCCAACCATAGACATGATTGGATCAAGAATCCTCAAAGAAGCATTAAAAAACTAGGAAAGAAAGGAAGAAAAACTCTTGGGAGACGGCTCCACCCTTTTGCTCTGCTTCTCCAAACCGTATATATCCCTAGAAGTCTTTAGGAAACTCATATTTATAGCCTTGTCCGCATAGATATGCAAAAACACCTAAAATTTATGCAATCCACGTAACTTTGGATAACTCCTTCAATGTCATCAAAGGTAACTTAAATCTGGGAGTTGCGTCTTTTCGCACTATGTAACGCCTTTCGTAGTGCATAACTTTTCATGTCATTGAAGTTGCCTTCGATGTCATCAAACTTCCTTCGATGTCATCAAATTGCCTTCGATGAATCGAGAATGTGTCCATAATAATATTAAAGACATTATTTCAAAATTCTTTTCCTCACATTGCTTCAGCACAATTTTCAGATTTTCCAAACATTCACTAAAGGATAGACCAAAGACAAAGAAGTCGTCCATGAAGACCTCTAAATATTACCACACCATGTCAGAGAAAATACTCAACATGCATCGCTGAAGAGTGGCAGGGGCATTACACAGTCCGAATGACATCCTTCTATAAGCAAAGGTGTCATAGAGACATGTGAACATTGTCTTTTCCTGATCTTCAAGGGCTATCTCTATCTAATTGTAGCCCAAATACCCGTCAAGGAAACAGTAGTAAGAGAGAATAGCTAGCCTTTCCAAAATTTGATCAATGAAGGGCAAAGGAAAGTGGTCTTCCTCGTGATAGTATTCAACTTCTTGTAGTCAATGTATATTCTCCAACCAGTAGTAACTCTATTTATCACGAGTTCATTGTTGACATTAGTTACAATGGTGATTCCAGACTTCTTAGGAACCACTTGAGTTGGACTCATCCATTGGCTATCGGATATGGGGTATATAGTACCTACATCTAATAACTTACGTACCTCGGCCTTAACCACTTCCTTCATGTTTGGATTTAGTCTACATTGTGGTTGCTAGGAGGTCTTCGCATTATCCTCAAGATGAATGCGGTGAGTACAAATTAAAGGGTCCATTCCCTTGGGGTCCACAATCGACCATCCAAGGACTCCTTTGTGCTTAATGAGAGTAGAAATAAGCACACTCTCCTGTTCTTGCTCAAGGTAGGAAGAGATCACCACTGGGTATGTCTCATCTTGACTTAAATAGACATATTTTAAATCATAGGGTAAAGGTTTTAGGTTAAGCTTCGACATTTTGAGGCTAGACGGTAGAGGCAATATATCAGTTTGAGGCAACTTTTCAAATTGTGGTCTCCACCGATTATGTCATGCCCCAAACTTGGAAACTGGACTCGCAGAATTCTCGATCGCCGAATCTGGCGCTAACAGCCTCTGTAGTACCCCGTTCTCATCTCCTGGTACCCATATAACAGGTTCTGATCCTGAGATGCCACAAGGAGGATTTCAACATAAGTTCATTTCACAATAAGCATAACCCATGAATAATAACAAGAACACCATCACAAAATCCTAGATAATCAAAATCTTTAAAGGTACATGCGCGTAAAGGAAAATGCAATAGATAACAAACGGCTTTGAAAGCTCGGCTGCACACACTCCTACTCCTGCTCAACTATGGCCTACCATCACCTGTACGCATCAATCGTGCATAAGCTTATAGAAAGCCTAGAGGGTGGTGAAAGTGTGTGCGCAAGGTAGGAATGTAAGTATGTAACATCAGAGTAATGCGAAAATATGTTAGTAAGTCCATGAATGCTATCAACTGTACCAAGGCTATGCGATACAAGACATGAATGCTATTGGCCACACCAAGGCCATGCGATGCGATGTAAGGCCTACATAGCCAATGTCATATGCAAGATACAGCTCAAGCATACCAATCCAACTCATCTCTGGAGCATCATATATTAGTACAGTTCTCTTTAGATAATCACCAGGGTCTAGTACACTTACACTAGATTGTCACCCCACACTAGATGCATAACCATGCAAGCGGAAGAGACCTCACTACCCGCTGACTAATAGTCTGCCAATATCTACCCGGCACATCAGGTAGTGAGGTCTCTTCCGCTTGCATGGTTGCGCGTCCAGTGTGGAGCGGCAATCTGCTGTATAGTGTACTAAACCCGGTGATTATCCAGAGAGAACTGTACTAATATATGATGCTAAAGAGATGAGCCAGATTAGTATGCTTGAGCTGTATCTCGCATATAACATTGGCTATGTAGGCCTTGAATCGCATCGTATGGCCTTGGTGTGGCCGATAGTATTCATGCCTTGTATCGCATAGCCTTTGTGCGGCTGATAGCATTCATAGACTTACTAGCATGTTTCCATATTACTCTGATGCTGTGTACTTACATTCCTACCTTGTGCACACACTTTCACCACCCTCTAAGCTTTCTATAAGCTTATGCACGATTGATGATTGCAGGTGACACTAGGCCGTAGCTTAGTAGGAGCAGGAGTGTGTGCAGCAGAGCTTCCAGAGCCTTTTGTTATCTATTGTATTTCCCTTTACATGCATTGTACCTTTAAAGATTTTGATTATAGTGGATTTTGTGATGGCGTTCTTAATATTGTTTGTGGGTTATGCTTAATATGAAATGAACTTCTGTTAAAATCCTCCTTGTGGCATCATAGGATCGGAACCTAGTATATGGGTACTAGGAGCTAAGAACGGGGTACTAAGGAGGCTGTCGGCACCGGATTCGAAGATCAAAAATTCTGTGAGCCCGGTTGTAACACCCTGGTTCTCAAAACTAGAGGATAGTCGCTCGAATTTGAGAACCCGAGTATTACGTCACGAAGTGGACTAACCTACATCTAAATAACAACTAATTTCCATAACATGGAGTAAGGCAACATTGTATAAACTAAGGATATCAAGAATAACACCAAGGAAGCTTAATACATGTGAATGGGAACAAAATGAAATCCCACAACAGGGGAAATATTTTATTATAATTCAAACAAGATACAAGATCTGAAATATGAAAGCAATTAAATCCTAAATTATCAGTTGAGCTCCAATGGCTCAACTGTAATGGCATAGAGGCCCTCCTTGCCAAACTCTACCTCAGTCATCCCTGAGATCCAGTCATAAGGGTCTCCACCTGTCATCAAACCTGCGTTTATTTAGTGTAACTGCACGATTGGGTGAGTGAAAGCTCAATGGGAATTTCTTTCATAGATTCAACCATAACACGTCAATCCAAAATAGATTAACAATTCTAATTCACATGGTAATATAATACATATGCATTTGCATGAATGTATGGATGTGTAGACACTGAAAATCGGATCGGTGCCCACGTTGGTTAAAAGTGTTGTGGTGATGATGGTGGGGGTGATTAAGCTAATTTGTGATTGTTAGAGTTGCCACTAGCCAATATTACTCAGAATCCCACGGTCGACTAGAACCCACGGAATACGTAAGATTGAAGAAATCCGAAGATTCTCCTACCTCAGATTAACTCCTGGTCTGCGATCTGAGATTCCGGGTAAGGGACCTCAGTTACAAAGAGGGAAGGTGTTAGGCACCCTCTCTGCCCGCACAAATGTACAGTCTCTACTTAGGGTAGTAAAATAATCTCAAGGGATGATGATAATGATGTGATCATGATGGGACTAGTGCCACGTGGATTTTTTATGTAGCAAGATCCGAGATTTCGGCAGGCTACAAAGCATACGTCCGACAATGTGTCTAGAGGGAGGATGTGATGATGCTTATGCAAAGAGATAAGAAAAGTGGACTAGATCACTAGGAATTTCTGATGTGACAGGATCCGATGCATGGCAAGTCACAGAGCATACGTTCACTAGAGATCTAGAGAAGCAGGGGGGTTGAGAATGGAGTAGATGTCATGATGAATGCTTGTATGTAAATGAATCTTTGGCTTGATTCTTGAATAGGCTAGGATGTGTGTTGAACCATGATCAGCTAGGCTAGGTTGAGGGGGTTAAGATGGCTAGGAAGGCAAGGAGTGGGCTAAGAAGATGGCTGAAAAATCTGGACTTTGAGGATTGGGAGCACCTCCTCACCCTCACTCTCTTCCTCCCTCTCTTTCTCTCTCACTCTCTCCCTCCCTTGGTGGCTTCTCCTTGGTGCCCTTAAAAATGTAAGGGGAGAGGGCTATTTATAGCCCTTTTCAATGGTTTTTTGGTAAATAGAGGACAAGAGGGGGGTAAATGCTGATGTGGCACATGGTGATTGGTGGAGAGGAGAGAGGCGCCACGTGGCGTGATCTCATTGGCTAAAGGGGCTGGTAAAATAGTAAATAGTGAGATTTGGAGGGGTAAATTCAAAGGAAAGTTGACTTTTGGACGCTGGGACAACTGTCCACACGCGGGCCTCATGTGGAGGTACTCGGAGTGCCGCTGGCGGTAGTTAGACTGCCGCTGGAGGTAGTCAGACTACCGCTCGGCGTCCGTTTGAGCCAGTTTTGTGTGTGCGGGCTTTGCCTAGCGTGCGGGTTCGCACGGTGACTTCCTTTTGGGGCCTTCTGGTTGGGACGGATGAGTTTCGGCTTAGGTAAAGAGGTTCTGGTCAAGGTATAGGGTGTGGGGGTCATGCGGGGTGAAACGACTTGGATCAAGGTTTCGGGTCTTGGTCTGGAGGTTTTTAAGGTTCTTGGGTGAGAGTTAGGTTTAAGGTGGGATTTGGGTTTAATTCAAGGTGTGATCATGGTTCTTAGCCTTCTTGAGAGGTCAGCCTGGGTGGGGTGTCTACAGGATGTATGTTCAAGTCACAAATTTGGGTATGCAATCCAACTGTCAAAATAAAAGACCGCCCGTAGTAGGTAGACTACCTGGAAAAGGCCATGAAGGTCAGTGCGCCCAAGGACAACCCCCTAAAAAAATACTCGAGGTATGCCCGAGTAGGTATAAAATCTTAGAAAAGCCTCATGTAAAGAAAGAGCGGCCCAAAGTGTACAAGTGCACAAACCTGAAGGTTGGACTTTAGTAATAGAACCTTACACAACCCAACAAGATGTGACTTACGATGAACACTCGGAAAAGATCACATGTCATGCGTGGATATTATGCACCATGGCACATATTGCATTACTTTGATAGAATAATAATGACCTTTAACTTTTAAATAGGAAATATCCAACTATGCATTCCATATGAACTTCCATAATTTCTTTGCATTTAAAGGAGGGCTCACCAAGAGTCATGTAAATTTTTAAGTGAGGTCATATCATTCGGATTATCTAAAGAGTCCTCCTATATCCCTTAAGGACTATTCCCATACTCAATCTTCATACCACTCACACTGTATAATAAAATAAGAGTTTGTAAAACTCAAGTTGTCTCATTAAAGTTATGTTCATGATGTAAAGATGACGAGAGGAATTTTTGTTTTATGACTAACCCATGATAGTTATGGAAGATGGAATTCCAATCGTCACTTTACACCACATGTAAACAAATTTTCATTTCCCATATTGTAAGATCTATCCACATGATAATGCCAACTAAATTAGGGATTAAAGAATATAGATAGTCATGGAGGAAATGTTTAACAATTCACAGATGATCTAATATGAAAGCCTTCCTTTCTCAACATAAGAAAACAGTTATAAATGTGACATGGAGTTTGCAAGACAATATGTCATACACATAATCATAAGGAAATATTAAAACAATTATTTCATGAAATTCAAGATAGCTAAAAATTAATAATTTTCTAAAATTCTATACACTAAAGATTTAATCCTCATGGAAATTAGTGAAAGGAAGAATCTATAGGGGATGCTCCTCACCTAGATTAGAAGTCCCTCTTGATTGAACAACGTGCAAGTAGGAGTGCCTTCTAAGGTAAAGTAGTTACTGATTGTACCTAACCAGGGATTATCATAAACACCAGTGAGTCGGGACTAAGTTGACTCAGTCGGGACTTTCAATCCGTAATGAGTTGAGTAGTCTTAAGAGTTTAGTTTTCTATAAGGCCTGACTTATGATTTAATTAAATCTAATGTTGCTTACATCACATACCGATGATTGGAGTCCCCTGACTCGGTAGGAAAAACTGGCCAAGTCAATCCATTAATGAAAATCGGGTCTACCAAGTTAGGTGAACTGGTCGAGTCAATCCGCCATTGACATTGAGCTGGTCCGTTGGGAATAACAGTTGGGTTAGCCCTTAGCATCTAGCAAACTAGTGTTAGACTAGTAGTATCAGTCCCAGCTCCAGGAAGAAAACCAACCACCTCCATGGTGACGGACCTGTCATTCCCATTGGAGTAGAGCTGGAATGGGGCTGAGTCACCTAGCTCGTAACCAAGTTGAGCTGACTGCGAAACCAATCGGTTGGCTAGGTGAAATTTGGTAACAACAGAGACAGACGCGTACGGGTACCTGTCCAGGGATGGAGTTTGGACGCTGAAAGGAGCCTGGATATGGCGTGTTGGGCCGAGGATTCGAGCAACGTAGTCAGTGAGGTCGGCTATGGACAAATGCCCACAACTCACCTCAATTGCATGCCTTCTCCTCATCACACCCTCTCCTTCTTGCTCTATCCCTCTTCCTTTCTTCCCCGTTCTCTCTTTCTTTCTCTCTTCCTTAACAGGGACGACCCAAACCGACTCGAGTTACTACCAGGCCTGCAACCCGCTCGAACGGCACCCGAAATTTCTTTCTCCCTCTTTCTCCATTTTCTATCCCTTATTTTTCTCCTTGGGAATCGCCCTAAAATCTGGCTACTTATAGTCGTGTCTATTTCTAGGGCCTTCCACAGTTAATCCCAGGGATTAGTGTGTTGTTAACATAAAGCGGCTGAGAAAAACTCTTCGTCAGGATCTATCCATTCTACTGATCGTGTATGGCACCACAGATTCGTCCCTGATGGACATTAGATGGGGTGGGCCACGTGATGAACGGCTTGGATGTGTGAAAGGGTTAGATTTATAGGATGTGGGTAAACCATGCAGATCGGAGAAGATGACACATGGTTAATGGCGATTTTCATTCTAGGGACCCATCTGATGATCCATATTGTTTGGATGGCTTAGATGCATCCACATATCATTGTGGGACCCATCAGATGCTACCACATCTCTGCTTATCGAGGGGGTCCCGATATTTTCGGCTGCGGACGGATTTCTCGCAACAAGGAAGAGTTCTCACAAGATTTCTTCATTCCACGAGATAGGGCATTGCTTGCCCTAAAACGGACGCCCCAGAAACGTTAGGAGTTCTTTCTAGAAACGTCCCAGTGGCTGGATCGTTCTTTCCATTATTAGAAAGATTCTTTCCGCCCCTTTTGCTAGCTGTAAGTAAATCCTAAAACAGGGTGAAAATGGATGGCTAGGATTATTCGAAATGGAAGGTTGAGATGGAGAGGCTAGTCGATTCTGATTTTTGGTATTTTGACAGCTCAGATTTCCTATCTCAATGAAATCCACCGTTGCAGCTTACTAACAGTTGTGATCGCATCTTTTCACGTTCGTCACTTCATGTAATATGATCATGCCTTTGGTCGAAACTCTCATATCTTCAAGATGGACGATTCAGATTTTGAAGATGGGGTCCGATGGTGGGTCATCACCAGCTACAGGCGGACAGCTCAGTTTGAATGTGTGTTGGGTGGGAGGTGTTTGAAATTCAAAGGATTTTTGGTTTTCATTGGGTCAACACTCATTTAACCTGATGTAAAGACTTCTTGCACGGCGTGTGCACACTATCTGTGCACATGCACAGATCTGATGCGAGGTCCACGTCATGCTCTAGTCTAATTAACATCGTTCATTGGTCTTGCAAGGTCCCCTAATGGCTACAGATTAAAAGTTGGTAGGTTCAAGTGGTTAAGTGTTTATCTTTTAAGGGTTTAAGACCATTAATTGTAGGTCATCGTCGATTCGATAGCCAGGTTACATTTAATCTGGTCATTCACGGTTGGGATGGTCCTAGGGTTTGCCTAGACAAGATCCAATGATTAAATTTGTGGTCTAATGGCCTAGGTGTGGTGCTTACATGACGGACCTTTAAGTTGGACGTTGTGGTTCTAATGAAGGGTAGATCTGATGATCTAAGAGTCAAGATTGATAACGTATGGTTCAATCTGTCTAATAAGGTAGGGTTTAGGCTTTTATCACCATTGGAATTCCAGCCATGCAATGGGTTTCTGAAGGCCAAATATTGATTTTGTGAAGAGATGTATGCTTGTCTTTGAGGACTAACGGTCGGATGACCTGATTTATAGAAGGAGGTTGTATTAGGTGGTTGAATTACCTTTGATATAAATCTTCAACAGTCGTGAGGGTTCGTAGTCCTATTTATTAACTCGGCTGAATGGATGATCACGAGTTACACCGAGATCTAGGTCTATTGACCAACTATTTGTATGATTTAGATTGTCACGAACGTCTTCATTTGTCTTATATGAATTAGGTAGACTAGATTTGTTTAATTTAGGGTTAACAATTCCATAGCACTAAAGTTTCATTTAAGTAGCATATAGAGCTTTACAGCTAACTAAGTGAAGATGTATGGTAGGCGGTTATTAACTAAGATCAGACAATTGAGATGGGCAGATAAATAGGTGGTCGAGCGATGGTGAGATGAGCGGATAAATAGGTGGTCAGGCGATGGTGTACAAAGTAGATTTTTACGTGTCCCCATGCATAAGCATATATTAATTAGGTATCTAAGGTAATGCTCGAGTATGGAAAGTACGGGGTGTTACAATCTACCCTCCTTAAAGAGAATCTCGTCCTCGAGATTCAGTGCTTTGAAAACAATTGGGGATAATTAAATATAATTTGTGGTGATTCTAAGCATTCATTATTTCCTACAAAGGTTGTTTGTATGTGCGAACATATACCACTAACGGCCAGAATTGAGGTTGTTACAATCTACCCTCCTTAAAGAAAATCTCATCCTCAAGATTCTATAACACACAACCAAATTATCAATACTATGAGTGATTAACCCAACCTAATGGTGTGCCTTATCTCCCACCTGTCAACATAGGAAGTCACAACTTACATCCTTAACAAGAGGTATCTAAATCTATTGTACCCATTAAGCCCCTAGGCTAACCAATGGTCTAATGTATATGGGTCTCACTAAAGGTTAGAAGTATATTCAGTACTACTCAGAAATTAGAGATTCGTTTCAATGCTCATTACCATCTCAATTTCCAATAATATTTATTAGGGTTACGAGTTCGTTCAAGTGATGACTAAATAATATTAGTATATCCTTCTCTTTATTTTATTATACTTTTAATGATAGTTTCCTGCCATCTAAAGTACAATACAATTTTCTATCTTCAGAGTTTGGCTAATACGATCAGATGGTCGTGGTAGGTTTGAGCCTGATACATCAATCTTTCACCTGCGCAGAACATAGAACTTACTGTATCATTTCCTAATCCTGGTAACTTTCAATCTTCTACCTGATCAGGGCATTGAGATCATTGGAATTTGCTAGGATATGGAATTTGGATCAAACAACGCAACTTCGCTTAAATATGGTTCCATCAACCCGTGATCCTGATTATTCTAGACTTCTAGGGAACATCATGTGATCATCTAAATTAGCAATGAGAGTGCCTGAAATCTATGTGAATAGATACAAACGACCATCACGCTTCCATTGCACACTCTAGTAACTGCAGTACTTAAAAAATTTTGGACCAGAATTCCTACATGGAGGCTTGAGTTTGAAATTTGCTAAATTTTATCCAGACTCTCAAATTTAGTCCTCATAAGCTCAACTTAGGGTCAAAAATTTACTTAATATTCTATAACTTCACCTCAAATAAATTTTACGTGGTGGAATTGTGGAAAATGTTATTTCTAGCAAATTCAAATTCTAGATTTCTAAAAATGTTTCCTAGACGTCAAGTTTAAGGAATGTTTTTTTTTTCATACCTTAAATATATCCTAGTTGGGATTTGTTTTCCCTTGGTGCCTTGGTAGTTTCCAAGTTCGGGTAACTATTCTAATAATTTACATCGAGTTCAAACTTCTTGTCCCAATTTTCAAATGACTCATCCTAAAATTTTAAAAGAGATCAAGGTTTCAATTCTCCGTGGAATTTATCATAAATCCGAATGGCATTTCTAATAAGTTTTGAAAGGGGCCCTAGAGTTTAGTTTTTAAGTTCAAACAAGTAATAGTTCATCATGGGAATCTAAATTCAATTTCTACGTTTAACAACTACACTCGAACTTCCCTACGGGGCCTAAAGTTTTGTGTCTCTATGTTCACAATTTTCATAATTCCTAAGTAATTTGAATCAAATTTAAATGGCTATCCTAATGATTTCAAGGGATCTTAAATTTAATTTCTAAGTTCAAATAACTAAATCTAAAATTTTCAAAAGGAGTTTAAAATTCTACATCTCTGTTTTCACAAATTTCCCTAACTCTAAGGGAACTCTAAATAAATTCACATGTCTTCCTTAAAAAAATTTCCATGGGGAACTAGGTTTGATTTTTGAGTTCAAACACCCAATAGTTCATAATTGGAACCTGAGTGTAGGTTTCTATGTTCTCAAAACTTCTCCTAGTTTAAAGGAGATTCACCTAATTCCCAAATCTAATTCTAACATACTAAATTAAAACATTTAAGGTGGTTATAAGTTTGTTTCCCCAAAGGCAAGGTTTGTCTAAACTCTCGCTTTGATACCAACTTGTAACACCTTGGTTCTCAAAACCCGAGGATAGTCGCTTGAATATGAGAACCCGAGTATTACGTCACGAAGTGGACTAGCCTACATCTAAATAATGGCCAATTTCCATAACATGGAGTAAGGCAACATTGTATAAACTAAGGATATCAAGAGTAACACCAAGGAAGCTTAATACATGTGAATGGGAGCAAAACAAAATCCCACAATAGGAGAAATATTTTATTACAATTCAAACAAAATACAAGATATGAAATATGAAAGCAAGTAAATCCCAAATTATCAGTTGAGCTCCAATGGCTCAACTGTAATGGCATAGAGGCCCTCCTTGCCAAACTCTACCTCAGTCATCCCTGAGATCCCGTCATAAGGGTCTCCACCTGTCGTCAAACCTGCGTCTATTTGGTGCAACCACACGATTAGGTGAGTGAAAACTCAGTGGAAATTTCCCTCATAGATTCAACCATAACACATCAATCCAGAATAGATTAACAATTCTAATTCACATGGCAATATAATACATTTGCATTTGCATGAATGTATGGATGTATGTTCAAGTTACATATCTAGGTATGCAATCCAGCTATCAAAATAAAAGACCGCCCGTGGTAGGTAGACTACCTGGAGAAGGCCATGAAGGTGAGTGTGCTCAAGGATGACCTCCTGGAAAAATACTCGGGGTATACCCGAGGAAGTATAAAATCCTAGAAAAGCCTCATATAAAGAAAGAGCAGCCCAAAGTGTACAAGTGCATAAAACTGATGGTTGGACTTTAGTAATAGAACCTTGTACAACCCAACAAGATGTGACTTACGATGAACACTCAGAAAAGCTCACATGTCATGCGTGGATGTTATGCACCATGATACATATATACATTACTTTGATAGAATAGTAATGACCTTCAACTTTTAAATAGAAAATATCCAACTATGCATTCCATATGAACTTCCATGATTTCTTTACATTCAAAGGAGGGCTCACCAAGAGTCATGTAAATTTTCAAGTGAGGTCATATCGTTCGGATTATCTAAGAGTCCTCCTATATCCCTTAAGGACTCTTCCCATACTCAATCTTCATACCACTCACACTGTATAATAAAATAAGAGTTTGTAAAACTCAAGTTGTCTCATTAAAGTTATGTTCATGATGTAAAGATGACAAGAGGAATTTTTGTTTTATGACTAACCCATGATAGTTATGGAAGATGGAATTCCAATCGTCACTTTACACCACATGTAAACAAATTTTCATTTCCCATATTGTAGGATCTATCCACATGATAATGCCAACTAAATTAGAGATTAAAGAATATAGATAGTCATGGAGGAAATGTCTCACAATTCACAGATGATCTAATATGAAAGCCTCCCTTTCTCAACATAAGAAAACAGTTATAAATGTGACATGGAGTTTACAAGACAATACATTATACACATAATCATATGGAAATATTTAAACAATTATTTCATGAAATTCAAGATAGCTAGAAATTAATAATTTTCTAAAATTTTATACACTAGATATTTAATCCTCTTGGAAATTAGCGAAAGGAAGAAGCTATAGGGGATGCTCCTCACCTAGATTAGAAGTTCCTCTTAATTGAACAACTTGCAAGTAGGAGTACCTTCTAAAGTGAAGTAGTTGTTGATTGTACCTGACCAGGGATTGTCATAAACATTAGTGAGTCGGGACTGAGTTGACTTAGTTGGGACTTTCAATCCGTAATGAGTTGAGTAGTCTTAAGAGTCTAGTTTTCTATAAGGCCTGACTTGTGATTTAATTAAATCTAACGTTGCTTACATCATATACCGATGATTCGCGTCCCCTGACTCGGTAGGCAAAACTGACCGAGTCAATCCATTAATGAAAATTGGGTCGACCCAGTTAGGTGAACTAGTCAAGTCAGTCTGCCATTGACACTGAGCTGGCCCGTTGGGAATAACAGAAGGGTTAGCCCTCAGCATCTGGCAAACCAATGTTAGACTAGTAGTATCAGTCCTAGCTCCAGGAAGAGAACTGATGACCTCCATGGTGGCGGACCTCTCATTCCCATTGGAGTAGAGCTGGAAAGGGGCTGAGTCACCTAGCTCGTAACCGACTTGAGCTGACTGCGAAACCAGTCGGTTGGCTGGGTGGAATTTGGTAACAACAGAGATAGATGCATACGGGTACCTAACCAGGGACGGCGTTTGGATGGTGAAAGGAGCCTGGAATGGCGTGTTGGGCCGAGGATTCGAGCAACGCTGTCAGTGAGATGGGTTGGCTATGGACAGACGGCCACAACTCACCTCAACTGCATGCCTTCTCCTCCTCACACCTTCTCCTTCTTGCTCTATCCCTCTCCCTTTCTTCCCCGTTCTCTCTTTCTTTCTCTCTTCCTTAACAGGGATGACCCAAACTGAGTCGAGTTGCTACCAGGCCTGCAACCCGCTCGAACGGTGCCCAAAATTTTCTATCTCCTTCTTTCTACATTTCCTATCCCTTATTTTTCTCCTTGGGAATCACCCTAAAATCTGGCTACTTATAGCCGTGTCTATTTCTAGGGCCTTCCATAGTTAATTCTAGGGATTAGTGTGTTGTTAACGTAAAGCGGCTGACAAAAACTCTCTGTCAGGATCTATCCATTTTACTGATCATGTGTATGGCCCCACAGATTCATCCCTAATGGACATTAGATGGGGTGGGCCACGTGATGAACGGCTTGGATGTGTGAAAGGGTTAGATTTATAGGATGTGGGTCAACCGTGCAGATCGGAGAAGATGACACATGGTTAATGGCGATTTCATTCTAGGGACCCATCTGATGATCCACATCATTTGGATGGCTTGGATGCGTCCACATATCATTGTGGGACCCATCAGATGCTACAACATCTCTGCTTATTGAGGGGGTTCGGATATTTTCGGCCGCGGACGGATTTCTCCCAACAAGGAAGAGTTCTCACGAGATCACATCATTCCACTAGATAGGGCATTGCTTGCCCTAAAACGGACGCCCCAGAAATGTTTGGAGTTCTTTCTAGAAACGTCCCACCGGCTGGAATCGTTCTTTCCATTATTGGAAAGATTCTTTCCGCCTCTTTTGCTAGATGTAAGTAAATCCTAAAACAGGGTGGAAACGGATGGCTAGGATTATTTGAAATGGAAGGTCGAGATGGAAAGGCTTGTCGGTTCTAATTTTCAGTATTTTGACAGCTCAGATTTCCTATCTCAATGAAATCCACCATTGCAGCTTACTAACAGCTGAGATCGCATCTTTGCACGTTTGTCACTTCATGTAATATGATCATGCCTTTGGTCGAAACTCTCATATCTTCAAAGGGATGGTTTGGATTTTGAAGATGGGGTCCGATGGTGGGTCATCACCAGCTATAGGGGAGGTGTTTAAAATTCAAAGGATTTTTGGTTTTCATCGGGTCAACACTCATTTGACCCGATGCTAAGACTTCTTGCACGGCATGTGCACACTATCTGTGCACATGCACAGATCAGATGTGAGGTCCACGTCATGCTCTAGTCCAATCAACACCGTTCATTCATCTTGGAAGGTCCCCTAACGACTACAAATTAAAAGTTGGTAGGTTTAAGTGGTTAAGTGTTTATCTTTTAAGGGTTTAAAACCATTCATTGTAGGTCATCGTCAATCCGATGGCCAGGTTACGTTTAATCTGGTCATTCACGGTTGGGATGGTCCTAGGGTTTGCCTAGACAAGATCCAATGATTAAATTTGTGGTCTAATTGCCTAGGTGTGGTGGTTACGTGACGGACCTTTAAGTTGGATGTTGTGGTTCCAATGAAGGGTGGATCTGACGATCTAAGAGTCAAGATTGATAACGTATGGTTCAATCTGTCTAATAAGGTAGGGTTTAGGCTTTTATCATCATTGGAATTCCAGCCATGCAATGGGTTTCTGAAGGCCAAATATTGATTTTGTGAAGAGATTTATGCTTGTCTTTGAGGACTAACGGTCGGATGACCTGATTTATAGATGGAGGTTGTATTAGGTGGTTGGATTACCTTTGATCTAAATCTTCAATGGTCATGAGGGTTCGTAGTCCTATTTATTAACTTGGTTGAATGGATGATCACGAGTTACACTAAGATCTAGGTTTATTGACCAACTATTTGTATGATTTAGATTGTCACGAACATCTTCATTTATCTGATATGAATTAGGCAGACTAGGTTCGTTTGATTCAGGGTTAACGATTTCATAGCACTAAAGTTTCATTTAAGTAGCATATAGAGCTTTACAGCTAACTAAGTGAAGATGTATGGTAGGCGGTTATTAACTAAGATCAGAAAATTGAGATGGGCAGATAAATAGGTGGTCGGCGATGGTGAGATGGGCGGATAAATAGGTGGTCAGGTGATGGTGTACAAAGTAGATTTTTACGTGTCCCCATGCATAAGCATATATTAATTAGGTATCCAAGGTAACGCCCGAGTATGGAAAGTAAGGGGTGTTACACCGGTTTCCAAGTTTAGGGCGTGATGGGTTAACTTCAAGTAACGACGTAGTATCAAGCATGACATCCATCTCCTTAGTTATATCATCATCCAAATTGGGGGAGTGTGCCAAGCACGTCTCTGAAGGGTCAGAGGATAACGTCATCTATGCTCTATCTTTCACGAAAGAGTCTATCATGTTAATGTCGTGGGCGTTGTCATCATCTTCTGCCTGTCTGTTCATGTTGAAAAAGATATTGAGCTCCAACATTATATTTGTAAAAAAACAAATTCATGACCCCATTCCTACAATTGATGATAGTGTTTGATGTAGCAAGGAATGGGCAGCCAAGTCTGAAAGGAATTTGAGTGCTCATATCTGCAATTGGTTGAGTATTTATGATGATAAAATCTTCTGGATAGTAAAATTTGTCAACCTAGACCAACACATCCTCGATTATCCCTCGAACTAAGCGATTAGCAAGATGTAATGTGGTCCGAATGGGTTTTAATTCACTTAGACCCAGTTGTTCGTAGACCGAGTAAGGGTTCAGATTTACGCTCGACCCCAAGTCAATAAGTGCATTTTTAATCTGGTGATTCCTAATTATACAATTGATAGTTGGGCTACCAGGATCTTTATATTTTTGTGGCACACTTTTCTTAAGGATGGCACTCACTTTTTCTAATAGGAAAATTTTCTTTTTGATACTTTACCCCATCTTGGTCATGCATAGGTCTTTCAAAAATTTTCCATATGAAGGAATTTGTTTCACAGCATCCAGAAGAGGGATGTTGACCTTCACTTGTTTCGACACCTCTAGAATGTCCTGAGAGTTAGCAAGAGGTTTTGGTGCAATCAACCACTAGAGGAATGGAGCAATTGGCTTGCTTAGAGGTTATGATTCTAATCGATGTGGAGTAATGCTAGGTCTATCATCTGCTTCTTCTTCCAAGTCCTTATACTTTTCGGCCCTTACTGGAATAGATTTGTCAATTGTTTTTCCACTCCTAAGAGTGGTGATAGACTTGGCTTGCTCCATTAGATTTGAAGAGCTTAGTTCACTAACTCCGTATTGCGGTTTAGGATTGGGGATAGGTCGAGCTGGAAGGATCCCTTTCTCCATAATTGTAATACGGGAGTCAATTTTTTGTATAGCCTTAGTAAGTTATTACAAGGCTTGGAGCATACTTTGCTCGACAAGCTCTTGAGTTTGTGTGGGATTTTGAACCAATTCCTCTTGAGGTTTCCCTTGATTCAAAAATTGATTAGGGATTCCTTGAGGAGTAGCAGTTTATCCATTCCTCCAACTTGAATTGTATGTGTTTGAAGTGAGTCCTTTGAAAGGCCTTTGGTAGTTGTTTACGGCATTCGATTACTCATTCAATATTTCTTGAAAAGCAAGTATTGTTGGACAATTCTCAAATGTATGAATGTTACAAGCACAAATATTGCAGATAACTTCCTTAGCCCTATCCTTCTTAAGTTCCATGGCCTTGAGTTTCCTTGTGAGACTGGCCACTTTAGCATTTATATCATCTTCCTCTTCCAAAAGATATATTCCACCCTTCTCCTTTGATTGAGTAGGCTTAGAAGTGGTGCTAGGTTTTGGGAAGATGTCCAATAATTGTGTGTTTTCAGCAAGCTTGTCAAAATAATCCCACACATCATCGACATCTTTGTTTATGAATTCCCCATTGCACATTGTCTCGACCATTTGGCGCATGGAAGAGTTAGCCCATCGTAGAAGAAACTTGTTATGCACCACGTTTCAAAATCGTGTTGAGGGCATGAACTGACAAGATCCTTGAACCACTCCCAACATTGGAAGAATATTGTTTCATCTTCCTTTTGGGCAAAGTTCATGATTGACTTTCTGAGGGTGTTCATTTTATGATATGGGAAAATTTTCTTAATGAACTCCCTTGTCATGTCATTCCATTTTCCAATCGATCGTGGACGTAGTTAGTGAAACCATCTCTTAGCCTTTTCTTTTAAGGAGAAGGGAAAGAGTTTCAACCTGATCGTGTCCTCAGACACATTGGGAAAGTATAAGTGGCTATGATCTCATCAAACTCTTTCATGTGTAGATATGAACTTTCAGATTCAAGTCCATGGAACTTTTGAAGGAGTTGGATCACCCCTAGCTTAATATCCATATTCCCTATATTTTCTGAAAAAATCATACATGAAGGTGTGCTCACGCTCGCCGGTTGTAAGAAATCTCGTAGAGTACGAGGCGAAGGTGCATTTAACACATTATTTTCATCCTGGATTTCCTCAACCGGATGTTGAGGTTGAGGTTGATTTATAGCCATCACTTCTATCAACTCTGAGGATCTCTGGTGATGTCTAATCTTATGATGAAAAGGAAACCCTTTTATCAATCCTCCTTCACTTAAGAGACGACGAGTGTTGTCACGAACTCACTTGGGCATGAAACACTCGCAGGCTTCAAGTAACTAAACATAAACCTAAGAAAGAAAACTAGAGAAAGTAAAATAAATAAAAGATCTAAGAAAATTAAGAGAGAGAATTAGAAAGAGGTTACCGGATCAGCGATTGCTATGTGAGAATCCTACAAAACAGGAAACCAAATTAAATTCTAAAAGCAAATTCAGAAAAATCCTAAACTAGAAATAAAACAGAAAGTTAATCATAATCTTAACCTAATTCTAATACTAATTAAATTCAAAAAAGCGCAACTATAATCCCTGGCAACGATGCCAAAAACTTGTTCACAACCCCAAGTGTAAGGTCGTAATGTAGTAATAATCTCGGTGAGACCGAGGTCGAATCCACAGGGACTAATCTTGTGATTATTTTGAAAATAACTAGAAGTAGAACTAGAAGAAGATCTAAATATAAATATGAAATATAAGGAAGTAATTGAGAAAGGGATTTTAATAATCAATAGGGAACTAGGGTACCAAAGATCCACTTGTAGCAATTAAGATGATACCTTGCTTGATTCAGGAATTCCAACTGGAATTAGAGTCCTATCTTATCAGTTGGATAAAGAGATAGTCAAATCTCTGAACTTCTCATTGATCTAGCCTCAATGGAGGATAATTGTGAAGATTTAGAAGGGATTTCATCACCCAACCATGCCCAGGAGACAATGGTAAATAATAGGATTTACTGATCCCAAAATTTCAAGTAAGAAAAAAAGATACTCAAAGCTATCGCAGATCTAACATCGCTTTCCCCCACCACCAGAGGTCTTCTATTCTTGGATAGGGTGGGTTTAGGCTGCCTAAGGGATTCTTAGTTTTCTGTGCCTGTTTTTGTGCGGTGCCATCCAGTTGGGGTGTTTTTCTTTTGTAGAAGATTTGTGGATCTTAGGTCCCTTCGGGTCAAGGGAGGCTTGTGGCTTTTTGTGTGGCCCCCTTGAGATACTTGTACATCTTCATATTTTAATGAAATCTCCCTTTTTAAAAAAAAGATCTACTGTAATTTGAGTAACAATAAACTATTAAAAACTGAAAGTATTCCTTAAAATAAACTAGAAATCAAAGAGGTTCAACAAGAACAAGAATCAAAACAAGAAAAATATCCCAAAAATGCTACAAGCTTCACCTTTAGGCACTAGCTAATAGGGCTAGCCAACCATAGACATAATTGGATCAAGAATCCTCAAAGAAAGCATAAAAAAAAACTAAGAAAGCAAGGAAGAAGAAGTCTTAGGAGATGGCTCCACCATTTTTCTCTACTTCTCCAAACAATAGATATCCCTAGAAGTCTTTAGGAAACCCATATTTATACCCTTGTCCGCATAGATTCGCAAAACTGCTTCAAATTTATGCAGTCCGCATAACTCCTTCGATGTCACTGAACAGCCTTCGATGTCATCGAAGGTAACTTAAATCCGAAAGTCACACCTTTTTGCACTGCGTAACTTTTCATGTCATCAAACCTGCTTTCGATGTCATTGAACTTCCTTCAATGTCATCGAACTGCCTTCGATGAATCGAGAATGTGTCCAGAGTGTTCTAGCGAGTTGCTCCAACAATCTGCAAAAGTTTGATGTCATCGAACTACCTTTAATGTCATCGAGAACTGTATCCAATTTGTCCAGCAGGCAAACTTGATTTTCTGTAATTCTTCGATGTCATCGAACTGCTTTCGATGTCATCGAAGACTAGCTTCGATGTTATCGAATAGCCTTCGATGACATGAAAGCTCAAATTCTGCATGAATTTCTGTACTAATTTCTACACTTCCTTCATTCCTTCTCCACTTAGTTTTCTTGAATCTTGGAGTCTTAAAATCTTCAATCTTGGTCTCCACAAATCCATTCTTTGCATTGGTGATTCTTGAATGTGAAATCTATGCTTTTAACATTCTTTTCAATCCAAACTCTTAAACTAACCTTGCAACACAAACATGTATAAAATATACCATTTAGCATTATCATGTTCATAAAACCAAGATATAAATGGGGAAAACTATGCAATATTTGACAGTCAATATAATTCTTTCCATACTTTATTTGTGAGAATTAACTTTGGAGATTAAAATAATCTAATTTGAATTTAATATTTAAATTCTATTTTAATTTGGTTTGGATGAGGAAGGCATATCGAATGAGATAAATGGATCCTTCTTTTATCCAAAAACCTCCATCCCTAATAACAGAAAGAGGGATGTTTTATATTATGGCATGTACTTGAAACAATTCCTTGAGAAAAAAAAAAAGATGAGGTAAGAGCTTTATATATCTCTTATTCATATAGCTCATTTCTTATATGATTTAAATTATTTATCTAAATTCGAAGTCATCTTAACTCTAAAATCATAGGGATAATCAAACTTCTTCATTCCCATAGTGGTTACACGGACCGTACATCATACATCTTCGAGTTTTGCAAAGGTCTTGAAATCGTGTAGATCTTTAACCCACTCTTCCAAGCAAATCAAATCAATGGCAGATCTCTAATTTGCGTGATAAGATTATATACCAAGAGGTAAGTGGCCTTTACCCTATTACAGTCCAAATTGGATGATTTCCTATATTACAACAAGCTTTTTCTGGTCCATTAGTTGATATCTAATGAGAAGTCAACAAGAAAAAGCCAATTAAAGGTTTAAACTCAAAAAAAAAAAAAAACTAAAAATCATAAATAAGAAATTACACTCATCCAAATAGAATTATTTTGGGTTTATAACCTGTTTACAGTTGTTCCCATCATCTGAACGGTTTGCTCTAAATTCCAGATATGTCACGTGGATAAATGTAAATGTATGTGTATCATCTATCATGCTTTGCCAGAGTATCGTATAACTCTCAATTAATATTTCTTGGGGGGTGAATCCCTTAAAGTTGATCTGACTGGATGATCATATATAACGATGAAAGTGGTGTCAATCCAATGGATGGCTAAAATATTGTAGTACTTGATTATCGAATTCGATCCATAAAACCAAAGCTATATGATTTCGAATTTAGAGTTAAGATGAAGAAGTTTGATTATCCATTTTTCCACAATCAAGGCTGGCCTTTTGTGGTTTCATTGGTGCAATTTTCAGGCCATTCTTGGAGAGTAATTTGATACTCCACCTACAAACGATGCTTGACATGCATGCACTGCAAATCTGGACGGCGCTACGAAATGAGCCGCATACTGAACCACTGTCATATCACCCAGCACCAAGGCCTCGAACTCCAATGCTCGCTGTCGTCAGATGTGATCAGAAAAATACTGTCGGTCAAACCAATCCATAAAATCCTCCCAGGTCCACACAAAATCGGCACCTGCTGCTCGGGAGACTGATGTCCACCAATGCTCAGCCTCACCATGGAGAAGAAATATGGCTAATTGGACTTGCCGCTCGGTCATGCATCCCATCGTATCGAATATCTTCTCCACATCAGCTCACCATCTCTCAGCTACCGTCGGGTCTGGCTCGCCCTGGAAACGCGAGGGATCGAGCCGTCGAAACTCTCGAAGGAGGGTGCTCGCGCGCTCCTGCTCGGCCTGGTCTGGGGAAACAATGGGGTGCCTATCCTGCCCCTTAAGTGTGGATGTCACAGCCTGCAACATCTGTTGTAACTGGGAGGCGCTCACGGATAGGGTCGGATCCGCGCCAGTCTCTGGTAGAGGAGCAGCATCCTCAGGATGGGCGGTAGGAACCTCTGGTGGTGGAGTGGGGATCGTAGGTGGTAGGGCGGGAGTCTCAGGTGGTGGTGCGGGAGCCGATCGGGTCACCCTCCTAGGCATCTTGTCCTACAGGAAAGATCGAAGGCGCCTATCAACTTGGAAACTCTCAAAGGCATGCACGTTAAGGATCGGTAATAAAAGATCGCTAAACTATCCGAACTAAGGACTCAATCATTCTAACTCATAGTAGACATGTAATGTTGTTCTTGGTTATTCCCGAGTTATGCTCTGATACCAACTTCTGTCACGCCCTAAACTCAAAAACGGGGCTTACAAAATTCCCGATCACTGAATCTGATGCCGACAGCCTCCGTAGTACCCCATTCTCAGCTTCCAGCGCCCATTCGCCAGGTTCCTATCTTGGGATGCTACAAGGAGGATTTTCAATATCAGTTTGATTTGTAATAAGCATAACCAAAAGCATAACCCACAAACAACAACCAAAAACTCCATCACATTTTTACTATGATCAAAAACTTTATAAGTATAATCATCATAAAGGTAAATACAATGATAATGGATAAAAAGCTCTAAGATGATCTGCTATTCGCTCCTGCCTCAGCGCTGCTACATCCCAACGTCACCTGCACGCAACGGTCGTGCATAAGATTATAGAAAGTTTAGAGGGTGGTGAAAGTGTGTGCGCAAGGTAGTAATGCAGTTATGCAGTATCAGAGGAATGCGGAACATGATGATGAATCCATGAATACCACTAGCCGTACTAAGGCTATGCGATGTAAGGCATGAATGATGTCAGCCATACCAAGGCCATGCGATGCAAAGCATGAATGATGTCGACCATACCAAGGCCATGCAATGCGAGATGCAACTCAAGCATACGAATCCTCATCTAAGTCCACATATCGATATAGCTCAACTCTAGGATATCACCGAGGTCTAGTACACTCTAAACCAGATTGCCGCCCCATCGCAAGCAATAAGGTAAGTGGAAGAGACCTCACTATCTGCCTACCAATATTGGGCTTAGCTCGTCGATAGAGGACCCATTCCTCGAGCTGGTCAAACTCAGCCTAACTATGCCCCCTCCACTCGGGCGGGTAAGGCCGCACCCCCTTTCAACCGACCACAATACAGTGGAAAGCGCGGCCTTCTGGTAATCGGCACTCAGTGCTCATGCACCCACTCGGTCTAGACGTTGGAGCAACCTCTTGGTACCATAAGGGTTTAGGGACTTTCACTTAGGGATATCTATAGCACCCCATGTAGAACAAGATTTTCGGTATCCAATCCTGTCAATCACAATACGCCTGTGGAGGCTACGGCCCTGATGTCGCTAAGGCGTACAGTAACCATGTCACAAAATGCGAAATGCATGAATCAAACTACCCAGTCATGCAGCAATCATACGTGCATCGTGCACTCATATAGGGTGACACCGCCTAACCAGGAGCCCATAAACAATCTGCCCGAAGACAATGCTATGATCAGTCACTTCTCATATCAAGCATACATATGATGCGTATGATCATAAATCATGAAACTATACTAAACATGTTATAAAGTAATGAACTATCCTTACAACGCAGATGGGCCTAGACATAGACGGCCTACACACAATAAGTACGGGCCTATCAATGGGCCTAGGAAGATTTATAATGTGGACATTAAACCAACATTATTCATACAATGTGGACGTCAAACCAACATTGCTCCCAAGGCATGGCCTGCCATAAAACATCATTACACAACCCAAGGAGGCATCACACATTGCAATGGACCCTAAGGACATCTCGTTGGCCTCGACCCATGGGCCTTAGATACTCGAAATGGGCCGCATCATATGGGCCTTTCTTAAATCAAGTGGGCCACATCAATGGGTCTTATGTACATTGCAATGGGGTATAACCCCTGGCCTTTGAATACGTCACAATGGGCCATGTAACATGGGCCTTATGTATATCAAGGTGGGCCTCAACAACTGCCACAAATAAATCAAGATGGGCCTCATACATATACCAAGGTGGGGTCCACTTGAACTACAAATCTGTCTTATTATTATTTTTTTGTCTCAAGCCTATAAGACAAGCTTACCAAATGGTTGGGACGGTTTGGATGCAACACATGCATCAAGGGTGGGTCCCATACGTAGACGGCGTGGATGGAGCAGGTGGGACCCACTAAGCTTGCTGTGTACACAGCACCTAGTGGTGGGGCCCACTCTCCCATTTATATATAGAATATTATATATATATATACATACATACATATATATTATAACTGCAATAGCAGTTATATGCATTAAAAGACATGCAAATACAAAAAATATATAAAAAGTAGCTGCTGTGGAGGTGGGTTCCACGTAGGGCCCTTTATACATTTAGAAATATATTAATATTATATTATAAGCAACATGCAGCTCTGCTACCTTTCTAAAGAAGCAGAAGTGGGTCCCACGTAGGGCCCACCCTCATATGAATGTAATATTATATTATATTAAAACATACTATATAATATAGCATATAGTATAATAACAATGATAATGTTATTATATGCATTGTCATTATATACTATATGCATATGGATCACGGTGTGGGCCAGCGTTTGAGACGAGGCATCTTCACTCAGTCTGTCAGTTGGGCTATGGATTGGGCATGGAAATGGGCCCCACTAGGACAGGGTCCCACCGCCCAGGTGCAATGGACGGTTTGGATAGAGCACATACATCATGATATGGTCCGTTTGAATGGGCAGAGGACGGGAGTGGGTCCCATGGACCCCACCGTCAACACACTCCTCTGTTGCACACCCCAGACAGTCCACCTTCTCTGAAGCATACGTCCAGCATCCCAAGGATGCTGAACAGTGTGGTTATAACACAAGCGCCAGGGTGGGTCCCACATGGATGTGGCCCACCTAACTTTTGGATCAAGATGATATTTGTGTTTCTACTACATCCAGGCACACCAAAGGTGGTCAACAATGTGGGTCCTATGGATGGGACGGTGTGGATCATACATGATAGTGGGGTCCACAATGCAAGAGATAGAGAGAGAGAGATCAGTGAGTATGAAGGGGCCCCACCACTATGGGCCCCTCTTTGATACAAAGCCTACATCAATGTGGGTCTCACCATAAGTGGGCCCTTACATCACAAAATGATAGAGTAAAATAAAGAATATGGAGATCCAAGATCACTCACCGGCTTCTTCTTGCACCCTAGGCTTCCTTAGCTCCTTAGCTTTGATTCCAATAGAGGAGATGAGGTTTGGATGGTTGAGATGAGAGATGAAAGGGTAGGAAAGGTGGGCCACACTTGTGGCTCTCTTGGAGTGGAAGAGCTTGGACGTATGGAGGTTTTTGGGTTGCTTGGAATGTGATTTGAAAATGAAGGAGAGAGGATTGTAAAGAGAGAGGAGTGATGGGTGATGGATGTGGTGAGTGTGGGTGTGTAAGAGACTTTTTGACTTTGGGGTTGCTTGGTGTAAGAAAAGTATGGGTTGTAAGAAACTTTTTGACTTTGGGGGGTTGCTTGGGGAAGGGTGAAAGGTGATGTGTACTTGACATGTACTTGACACGATGGGATTGATTGATGTGACAAGTCGTAGAGATTCTCTTGGGTTTTGCAATGCGCGGCATTTTCCTCGAACTAAACGCGGGCTCACATCTCTTGGCCAGGGTATCACCTCGGTGATGGAGTCGCGTCATCAAAACCATGGCGACGGCATGGTCACAAGGGTACACGTCTCAGGTTGAGTCTACTCGGGTTGACGGCGTGTGAATCAGGGTCGCGCGTAAATACCGGTTAAGGGTCGAAGGTTGCCGAAATTCGATCGGGAAGACCCCAAGAACTTACGGAACAGTACGGTCTAGGGTACAGGGCTTATAGAATCCGTCGTGGGATTACAAGTTATTGGCGAGATACAAGGATGACTTAAATATCGCATATGCTTTCATTACAAATAAGGGGAATCCGTCTACTCTTCAAGAGGCTCTTGATGAGCCTGATGTAAAAAAGTAAAAAGTAACGATGGACGATGAGATAGACTCATTGTACAAGAATGAGATGTGGTAGCTGGTGGAGCTTCCCGTTAACCGAAAAGTGATCGGGTTCAAATGGATCTTTTAAAAAAAATAACATAGGTACAAGTCAAGGTTAGTAGCGAAGGGATACACTCAGAGAGAAGGTGTCGACTTCACTGAGATATTTGCGCTGATTATAAAGCAAGTATATATCAAATTCGTGTTGGCGTTGGTTGCCCAATACGATCTCAAGCTAGAACAGATGGATATGAATATTGCCTTGCTATATGGAGAACTGAAAGAGTAGATCTACATGAAGTAACCAGAGGGATTCGAAATAAAAGGGGCAGAGAAGAAGGTTTGCAAGTTGAAGAGGTCATTGTACGGCCTGAAACAGTCGCCTAGGTAATTGTATAAAAAGTTTGATTTTCATGATGAGTCAAAGATTTACTAAAAGTGAATATGATCATTGTGTCTATTACAAAACACTGAGTCATGAAAAATTCATCATCCTGGTATTGTATCTTAATGACATGTTGATCATCAGTCATAGCATATCTGAGATCAACTTACTAAGACTCAGTTATCAGGGACATTCGAAATGAAAGATTTGAGGGCTGCGAAGAAGGTTCTCGACATTGATATACACAGAAACAGGAATGCTGACCGTCTTTGCCCCTGTCCATCCCATAATTCACCAATAAAATAATGTCCTAAAATAGATGTGGAAAAGCATGTTATGTCTTGTGTGCCTTATTCAAATGCGATTGGTAGTTTGATGTATGTCATAGGCTATATGAGACCATATATTTTACATGTGGTTGGTGTTGTTAGTAGATATATGTCTAATCCCGAAAAGCAACATTGGAAAGTAGTGAAATGACTACTTTGATACATTCGAAGTACGCAGGACTACGTCTTATCTTTTGAGAAATCAGATGCTAAGTTAGTAAGGTATGTGGATTCTGATTACGCGGGCGTTGTAGACAGTAAAAGGTCGACTTTTGGTTACTCGTTTGTGCTAATGGGTGAAGTGATTAGTTAGATGTCGAAGCTTCAGTCTGTGGTGGCTCTTTCCACAATCGAAGCTGAATATATGGTAGTGACTGAGGCATTAAAGGAAGTTGTTTGGTTGAGGAGGATGATAAATCAATTGGGGCTTCAGCGGGAAGCTATGCTGGCTAATTATGAGAGCGAAAGCATAATCAATTTGGCTATAAATTATGTTTATCACTCACATACTAAACACATTGATATTCATCACCATTTTATCTGACGGGTGCTTGAGGAAGGAGGCATGACTCTAAAGAAGATTCACATGACCGTAAATCCGACTGACATACTCACTGAGGTGGTTCCCTCAAAGAAGTTCAAGGTATGTGCAATTTTAATAGGCCTAGTGAAGGCATAAAAGGAAGATGGAGGATGCACAAGAAGCAATGGTGGAGCTATGATGCAAAGTGAAATTAGAGATGAAGAATGGCAATTGAAGACATTGTAGGGATCATTGATTGATGTCTTCAATTTGTAAATCAACAGGTCTATCAATGACATCTCAATGCCATTGAAGGTTGATCGATGCCATTGAAAAATTTTAGAAATTACACGATTGGTTGCTAGACACTTTAGGTGTCCTGCTCGATGCCATCGAAAGAGGTTCAATGCCATCGATGAGTCATTGATGACATTAAAGTCACATCGAAGTACAATAGAGAAAATCTGAAAAATATATGTTTAGTCACTGGAATGTTTTGGTGCTTAGTTTGATGACATTGAAGAGGTTCTATGCCATCGAAGGTTATTCGATGTAATCCAATGTATCATCGAACGATCGCGCGGAGTTACATAGAATTGCATAAGTGTGGAATTTATTTCCTATTTCAATTGTGATTCACCTAGAGGCCATATATGTGTGTATAATCGGGGATAGAGGGTATGAAGACTGTTGTGGGTAAAATTGGACTAACCATATGTACAGATTCGAATACTATGAAGTGCTTGAGGAGTCTCAGAGGTCGGCCTCGACCAACGACCTCGGCCCTAACCAAATGATCTGGGCCTCAAAGGTTAGCCTCGACCAAATACCTCAGCTTCGACCAAATGATCTAGGCCTCGGAGGTCAGCCTCTACAAAAGACTTCAACCTCAAAAAAGGAAGACACTTACAATATATTGAGAAAAGATCTACCCACGATTTGATAAGGCCGGCATATCAACATAACCGTTCGCCGCATGATTCTAGGGTAACTGTCGACACTTGCACACGTCTCGCATAACTCTTGAGGTCATGCCTAAAATCACGAATTATCCTACTCTTCCTACACTATAAATAGAGGAGTCACCTACATGAAAACGTACGCAAAATCTCTCACCCAAAACCCCTCATACTATCAGACCCAGATTCCTAGCCTGACTTTGGCATCAGAGGGTCCCCTACCCTAGCCAGGGTCTCCTTTGTCTTCTTCCTGTTCAGGTGCATGAAGGTCCAGCCGTCCAGGAGGGTGAGCCAGATTATTGCATCAACAAAGAGATTTTTAAATTGTTCTTACGGTTTTAAGGGTGTAGCTTGGGTTATTCGAGGCTTGTTCGAATCGGGTAATCTATATCTCTTGTAATTTTCAACTTTCATAGTGTTTATCTGTCGCTATGTGCATGTGCTTTATGCTACATTTGCGACATTCACAATGGATTAGACCATACCTCATTCAATTAAATTGAAGCTTCTCGGGAACTAAATCATATTTTGATATTTCGATATGTTGTGATTTATTACTCTTGGTCGTCTAGAGTTAAATAGTTTGCTGTTGATAGATGTCTTAAATTTGTCAAACAGGCTCGATGACATCGAGCAGGCTTCGAGTAAAATTTTGTGGGAAATTCAGCCAGCCTGATAAAGGTTCGGGTGTAAATCCAGCAACATATTCTTTTAGAACTTACGGGAAATTCGGCCAACCTAAGGACAAGTTTGGCTAGCCGAAGTGTCAGTCGGCTAGCATGAGCTCTAGTTTAGCCAGCGTAAGGTTACGCAGATTGTGTGTGGACTACATAAATTTAAGGCGGTTTCCAAATTATTCCAACTCGATGCAAAAGTTGGAGTTCGTAATCTATAAATATGAGTTCCTATGTCATTCCCCAAACCCAAAAATTGGATTCACAGGAATCCAAACCGCTGAATCCGGTGCCGACAGCCTCCGTAGTACCCCATTCTCGGCTCCTAGCGTCCATACGCCAGATTCCAATCTTGGGATCCTACAAGGAGGATTTTTTTGTACATTTAACTCGCAATAAGCATAACCACAAGATTACCCATTTCACAAAGGCAACATCGTCATCACATATCCACTAATATAATCAGTTGAGTACAGTGCTGGAAAGAAATACATAAATAAAAAAATCAAACTTCAGAAGACCGCTATACGCTCCAAGCTCAACAATGCTACAACCTAACATCACCTGCACGCATCTATCGTGCATAAGCTTATATAAAGCTTAGAGGGTGGTGTAAGTGTATGCACAAGCTAAGTGCCAAGCAAGCAATATCAGAGTAATCAGAGTAAGCGGGAAGACTAACAAGCCCATAAATCATACAATATCATAAATAAGCAGAAATACTGACAATAGCATGAATTATCCGATATCAGAATACGCATTATAGAACAACTATGCAAATAAGGAGTCATAAAGAACCAAATATCAGATACCGAGAATGCGATGTAGTATGTAATTCCTGATTAGTCCACGAATAGCGTCAATCGTATCTAGACCATATAAATGCAGAAACACAGTAACCCAAAATACCATATGCCGTGTATGTAATGTAATATGCGGTGCGAATGGAATGACCATGCTGGAGTGTGAAGTCGGGATGATAGTACGTAGTATCGCAGGCTATGGGGTCCATCACAAGGGACTTCTATCCAAACCAGTCCCATACCTAAATTTGGATAGTCAGACTCATTGTGGTAAACTCCTGATCTCAGGTTAGTCGCGCGCCCCAACCGAAATCCTGGCCATTTGCAAAGGTACACATAATAAATAGTTACACATCACCAGCCCGAGTAGATAGTGAATGAGTATGCAACTCCTGCTCAATAAGTCCACATATCAGTACGGTTCATCTTTGAGATCATCACCGGGGTCTATTACACTCTACGCCAGCTTGCCGCCCCTATCCGAGTGCACAACTGGGTAGGTGAAAGAGACTTCACTATCCGCCTGCCAATATCGGACCCGGCTCGTCGATAGCGGACCCATTCCTCAAGCTGGTCAAACTCAACCTAAATATTGCCCCCACACTCAGGCAGGTAAGGTCACACCCCCTTCCAGCCGACCACAGCACAGTGGGAGACGCCGCCTCCTGGTATTCGGCCCTCGTGCGCTCATATATCCACTCGGTCTCGACGTTAGAGTCATCTCCTGGCCACGGAGGTTTAGGGATTTTCACCCAGGGACATCTATGGCGCCCGTATGCTAGAACCAAACATTTCTGTTGTCCCATCTGGCCATCCACGATATGCCTGTGGAGGTTACGACCCTGATGTCGCTAGGTCGTACAGTAATCATAATGCAAGATGCATGAGTCATACAATCCAGTCATGCATCAATCCTGTGCATGTCGTGCGCTCATATGAGATAACCTCCGCCTATCAAGGAGTCTCATATCAACATGCTCAATGACATATGCAATGGTCAACCACATCTCATAACAAACATGCAGATGATGTGTATGGGCATGTATCATAATGTTATCCTATCACATACTCATAATCGGTATCAATAATCGGCATCAACAATCTGCCTCGATCGGTAATCGGTCAATCGGCCATGACAAGCAGAATCGACAATTGGCCATGTCAATCGATAATCGGCCACGATCGGTAATCGGCCACGATAATCGGCCTCGATCGGCAATCGGTCAATCGGCCATGACAAACAAGGTCGGCAATCAGCCACGTCAATTGATAATCGGCCACGATCGGTAATCGGTCACGATAATCGGTCTTGATCGATAATTGGTCATGATAATCGACCTCGATCGGTAATCGGTCAATCAGCCACGACAAGCAGAATCGACAATCGGCCACGTCAATCGATAATCGGCCACGATCGGTAATCGGTCACGATAATCGGCCTCGATCGGCAATCGGTCAATCGACCACGACAAACAGGGTCGGCAATCAGCCACGTCAATTGATAATCGGCCACAATCGGTAATCGGTCATGATAATCGGCCTCAATCGATAATCGGTCATGATAATCGGCCTCGATCGATAATCGGTCATGATAATCGGCCTCGATCGGTAATCGGTCAACCGGCCATGTCAAACAGAATCGGCAATCGGCGTATACAATCGGCCGAACAAGGCCTAAGGAAAGGTCACAATGTGGACATTTAACCATCATAATCATCGCCCATCAATGTGGACATTCAACTAACATTGCTCCCAAGGGGTGGCCCATATGGAGTTAAATATATAATGGGCCCATGACCTCACACAAAGGCCTAATACACATCGCAATGGGCCTCACTCATATGCCTCGAATACATGACATTGGGCCTCGCCCATGGGCCTCGAATACATCATAATGGGTCTCGCCCATGGGCCTCGAATACATCACATTGGGCCTCGCCCATGGGCCTCAAATTCAAACAGGTCGGCCCCATCACATGGGCCTCATATACAATCAAGTGGGCCGCATCATCGGGCCATAGATACATCAAGGCGGGCCATGTCCCATGGGCCTAATATACATCACAATGGGCCGCACTATATGGGCCGAATCAAATGGGCCGAGTCAATGGGCAGGATCAAATGGGCCGAATTAATGGGCCAAAACACTACACCATTCATCCATCTATAGAGATCATTTTAGAGCATTATCACAAAATAAATCGTATCCCAAGGATCATCTGGACCACACCCTTAATAGCGGCGGAGATGATGTTTGAAAAATCATCTGGACCATACCACAAATAACGGTGGTGATAATGTTTTCCGCCGCTTAAAATTTCCAGGGCCCACCATGACATTTATTTTCTATCCAATCTATTCATAAGGTCACAGGGCCTGAAATAAATCCAAAACTTATGCATTCCCAAAAAGGGTTTCAATGGTACGCGTCCAATCTCCTATTGTTCCCAGCGTGGTCCACCTGATAGACAACCTGGATATAGAATAAATACATCAATGGTAGTGGTGGGGTCCATATACGTGGCCACAAGCCTAAGACGAGCTTGCTAAATGAATGGACGGTTCAGATATAACACTGGCGTCACGGTGCAGCCAGCACCGTCCCAATGAATGGACGGTGTGAATGTACAAAACATCAAGGTGGACCACCGTCCAACCTGACGGACGGTGTGAAAGCCACACAAGCGGGCCACCGTTTCAATGCACGGACAGTGGTGACGACACTACATCATGGTGGGCCCCACCTGCCAAGTGGATGGACGTTTTGAATATAACAAATATCTCATGGTCGACCACCTCGTCGTCAATACAACAATGCCTATTTAGGCGATCGTGAGGTACATCGGCCCATCCGATTCCATCTCCCATTCAGATGGACGGTTGGATATACGAGGCATATCTCAAGGTGGGCCCCACCCCCACACGTGCAGCACATGTGGGGTGGGTCCCACACCCAAAAAGGGACGAGCGGCGTGGAGAAAAACACATATATCACGATGGTGTTCCACACAGCACCGTCCAAATGGATGGTGCAGATATAAAATGGATACATAAAGGTGGGTCCCACATAGACCGGACGGCCAGGATGAAACACACAATCAAGGTGGGCCTCATGTGCTGTAATGGACAGAGATAACACATACATAGAGGTGGTTGTACCGGGACTGCTGCGTCAAGATGCACGGCGGTGCGTCAAAACGGCGAGCTATTCATTGGGGCAACGGATGATGACGGTGTGGTTGCCACATGTGTGGCATGTGGGTCCCAAATAGACGGATGGTTTGGATTTCACAATTCCCAGGTCCCACCGTCCAGAGTACATGGACGGTGAGGATATGGGTTGCATACAGCAAGGTGGGTCCCACGTGGGGCCCACCACATATATACACTATACATATACATCAACATCAACGTGGGTCCCACATGGGGCCACCACGTATGCAATACATATACTTATATATATTATATTATTATAATAATAATGTATTTATTTATTATTATTATTATTATTTTCTTTATAAAAATCCAGTAGTCCCCCACGTCCAGCGTATGGACGTGTGGAAATAAAATATATATCATTGTGGGGGGCCTAGTCTGGACGATCTGCTGCCACATCAGGTGGGTCCCACAGGATGGACGCTGGACGTGTGGAAATAAAATATACATCATTATGGGGGGCCTAGTCTGGACGATCTGCTGCCACATCAGGTGGGTCCCACGGGATGGACGGTCCTGATGAAGGATATACATCATGCTAGGTCCCACCTAACTTACTGACGCCTGCACAACAGTACCTAGGTGCTACTTGTCCAACAGATGGACAAAGTATATAAAACACATGCATCTTGGTGTGGCCACCATCAAGATCTGCCAAACGGTGCAGATATAATAAATACATCATGGTGGGGTCCACAGCACCGTCCATCAAGGTGGACCATCACACAAGGAAAATAAAATAAAAATAAAGAGAGAGAGAGAGAGAGCGATAGAGAGACGGAGATTGGAGTAGAGGAGGACCCCGCCACTATGGGCCCCTCATACAATTCATACATCAAGATGGGTCTCACATATGTGGGCCCTTAAATCACAAAATCAAATAATAAAAATCACCCACCTTTGATCTCCTCTTCCTTCTTCCGCCTATGCAATCTAGAGCTCCAAGGGGACAACTTCGATGGTTGGGATGATGATCCAAGGGTTGGATTAGGTGGTAGGAAGGTGGGCCACACTTGGCTCCTCCCATGGAGAGCTTGGACGTTGGCTCACATGGGTTGCTTGGAATGAGAGAGATGAATGATGTAGGGAGAGAGTAATGGGTGTGTAAGAAAAAGGGATGGGTTGGGTTGAATTTTGTGTAAAGGAGGTATGGGTGAGGAGAGAGAGAGTTGACTTGTGAGGGGGTGAGGTGGCATGGGGTATGGGTGACGTACTTGACTTGTGAAATGATGTGTACTTGATTGATGTGACGGGTGGTAGAGATTCTTTCGGGATTCGCAACGCGCGGCGTTTCTTCGAATTGAAAGAGGGCCCACATCTCCTGGAATGGATATCGGATCGATGCGCGAGTTGCGGCGTTGGAACCGCGGCGACAGTGCGGTCGCTAGGGTACAAGTTTCGGGTTGAGCCAACTTAGATGTGCGGTATACGTCTCAAGTCGCACGTAAATGCCAACAGTCGATCGCGGGTCGCCGAAATTTGATCGGGATGACCGTGGAAGCCTACAGAATAGTACGGCCTAGGATACGGGTCTTACAGCTCTCCCCACCAAATAAAAATTTCGTCCTCGAAATTTATAGAATAGACAAGGGAATAGGAAACATCACTAAGTGTATAAGTCAAGACACAATCAATCTACCAAAGAATGAAGATAGCGCTCTCTAATCTCAACCTCGCCCTGCCGGGATGCCTCATCAATGTTATGATGACCCCACTGATCCTAGATCTCGGAACAGAAACTCGATTACTAAGCAGCCTCACACTCTCAACGATAGGGAGCTATATCAAAAAAACTCTAAGTTATTCGAACTCAGGAATCTAATCATTCTAAGTTCTCAACAATCATCGAGTGAAGGGTAGCTATCAGCAAATATGTGATGTTATCTTCAGGTATTCCCAAGTTATACTCTGATACCAACTTCTGTCATGCCCCAAACCCAGAAATCGGATTCACAGGAATCCAGACCGCTGAATCCGGTGCCGACAGCCTCCGTAGTACCCCATTCTCGGCTCCTAGCGTCCATACGCCAGATTCCAATCCTAGGATCCTACAAGGAGGATTTTTTTGTACATTTAACTCACAATATGCATAACCATAAGATTACCCATTTCACAAAGGCAACATCGTCATCACATATCCACTAATATAATCAGTTGAGTACAGTGCTGGAAAGAAATACATAAATAAAAAATCAAGCTTCAGAAGACCGTTGTACGCTCCAAGCTCAACAATGCTGCAACCTACCATCACCTGCACGCATCTATCGTGCATAAGCTTATAGAAAGCTTAGAGGGTGGTGTAAGTGTGTGCACAAGGTAAGTGCCAAGTAAGCAATATCAGAGTAATCAAAGTAAACGGGAAGACTAACAAGCCCATAAATCATACAATATCATAAATAAGCAGAAATACTGACAATAGCATGAATTATCCGATATCGAAATACGCATTATAGAACAACTATGCAAATAAGGAGTCAAAAAGAACCAAATATCAAATACCGAGAATGCGATGTAGTATGTAATTCCTGATTAGTCCACGAATAGCGTCAATCGTATCTAGACCATATAAATGCAGAAACACAGTAACCCAAAATACCATATGCCGTGTATGTAATGCAATATGCGGTGCGAATGGAATGACCATGCTGGAGTGTGAAGTCGGGATGATAGTACGTAGTATCGCAGGCTATGGGGTCCATCACAAGGGACTTCTATCCAAACCAGTCCCATACCTAAATTTGGATAGTCAGACTCATTGTGGTAAACTCCTGATCTTAGGTTAGTCGCGCGCCCCAACCGAAATCCTGGCCATTTGCAAAGGTACACATAATAAATAGTTGCACATCACCAGCCCGAGTAGATAGTGAATGAATGAATGAATGAGTATGCAACTCCTACTCAATAAGTCCACATATCAGTACGGTTCATCTTTGGGATTATCACCGGGGTCTATTACACTCTACGCCAGCTTGCCGCCCCTATCCGAGCACACAACTGGGTAGGTGAAAGAGACCTCACTATCTGCCTGCCAATATCGAGCACGGCTCGTCGATAGTGGACCCATTCCTCAAGCTGGTCAAACTCAACCTAGATATTGCCCCCTCACTCAGGCGGGTAAGGTCACACCCCCTTCCAACCGACCACGACACAGTGGGAGACGCTGCCTCCTGGTATTCGGCCCTCGTGCGCTCATATATCCACTCGGTCTCGACGTTGGAGTCATCTCCTGGCCACGGAGGTTTAAGGATTTTTACCCAGGGACATCTATGGCGCCTGTATGCTAGAACCAAACATTTCCGGTGTCCCATCTGGCCATCCACGATATGCCTGTGGAGGTTACGACCCTGATGTCGCTAGGTCGTACAGTAATCATAATGCAAGATGCATGAGTCATACAATCCAGTCATACATCAATCCTGCGCATGCCGTGCACTCATGTGAGATAACCTCCGCCTGTCAAGGAGTCTCATATCAACATGCTCAATGACATATGCAATGGTCAACCACATCTCATAACAAACATGCAGATGATGTGTATGGGCATGTATCATAATGCTATCCTATCACATACTCATAATCGGTATCAATAATCGGCATCAACAATCTGCCTCGATCGGTAATCGGTCAATCGGCCACGACAAGCAGAATCGACAATCGGCCACGTCAATCGATAATCGGCCACGATCGTAATCGGTCACGATAATCGGCCTCGATCGGCAATCGGTCAATCGGCCACGACAAACAGGGTCGGCAATCAGCCACGTCAATTGATAATCGGCCACGATCGGTAATCGGTCACGATAATCGGCCTCGATCGATAATCGGTCATGATAATCGGCCTCGATCTGTAATCGGTCAATCAGCCATGACAAGAAGAATCGACAATCGGCCACGTCAATCGATAATCGGCCACGATCGGTAATCGGTCACGATAATCGGCCTCGATCGATAATCGGTCATGATAATCGGCCTCTATCGATAATCGGTCATGATAATCGACCTCAATCGGTAATCGGTCAACCGGCCATGTCAAACAGGGTCGGCAATCAGCCACATCAATTGATAATCGGCCACGATCGGTAATCGGTCACGATAATCGGCCTCGATCGATAATCGGTCATGATCATCGGCCTCGATCGGTAATCGGTCAATCAGCCACGACAAGTAGAATCGACAGTCGGCCACGTCAATCGATAATCGGCCACGATCGGTAATCGGTCACGATAATCGGCCTCGATCGATAATCGGTCATGATAATCGGCCTCGATCAGTAATCGGTCAACCGGCCATGTCAAACAGAATCGGCAATCGGCCTATACAATCGGCCGAACAAGGCCTAAGGAAAGGTCACAATGTGGACATTTAACCATCATAATCATCGCCCATCAATGTGGACATTCAACTAACATTGCTCCCAAGGGGTGGCCCATATGGAGTTAAATATATAGTGGGCCCATGACCTCACACAAAGGCCTAATACACATCGCAATGGGCCTCACTCATGGGCCTCGAATACATGACATTGGGCCTCGCCCATGGGCCTCGAATACATCATAATGGGTCTTGCCCATGGGCCTCGAATACATCACATTGGGCCTCGCCCATGGGCCTCAAATTCAAACAGGTCGGCCCCATCACATGGGCCTCATATACAATCAAGTGGGCCGCATCATCGGGCCATCGATACATCAAGGCGGGCCATGTCCCATGGGCCTAATACATATCACAATGGGCCGCACTATATGGGCCGAATCAAATGGGCCGAGTCAATGGGCCGGATCAAATGGGCCGAATTAATGGGCCAAAACACTACACCATTCATCCATCTATAGAGATCATTTTAGAGCATTATCACAAAATAATCATATCCCAAGGATCATCTGGACCACACCCTGAATAGCGGCGGAGATGATGTTTGAAAAATCATCTGGACCATACCACAAATAACGGTGGTGATAATGTTTTCCACCGCTTAAAATTTCCAGGGCCCACCATGACATTTATTTTCTATCCAATCTATTCGTAAGGTCACCAGGGCCTGAAATAAATCCAAAACTTTTGCATTCCCAAAAAGAGTTTCAATGGTACGCGTCCAATCTCCTATTGTTCCCAGCGTGGTCCACCTGATAGACAACCTGGATATAGAATAAATACATCAATGGTAGTGGTGGGGTCCATATACGTGGCCACAAGCCTAAGACGAGCTTGCTAAATGAATGGACGGTTCAGATATAACACTGGCGTCACGGTGCAGCCAGCACCGTCCCAATGAATGGACGGTGTGAATGTACAAAACATCAAGGTGGACCACACGTCCAACCTGACGGACGGTGTGAAAGCCACACAAGCAGGGCCCACCGTTTCAATGCACGGACAGTGGTGACGACACTACATCATGGTGGGCCCCACCTGCCAAGTGGATGGACGTTTTGAATATAACAAATATCTCATGGTCAGACCACTACTGTCGTCAATACAACAGCTATTTAGCTGATCGTGAGGTACATCAGCCCATCTGCTTCCATCTCCCATTCAGATGGACGGTTGGATATACAAGGCATATCTCAAGGTGGGCCCCACCCCCACACGTGCAGCACATGTGGGGTGGGTCCCACACCCAAAAAGGGACGAGCGGCGTGGAGAAAAACACATATATCACGATGGTGTTCCACACAGCACCGTCCAAATGGATGGTGCAGATATAAAATGGATACATCAAGGTGGGTCCCACATAGACCGGACGGCCAGGATGAAACACACAATCAAGGTGGGCCTCATGTGCTGTAATGGACAGAGATAACACATACATAGAGGTGGTTGTACCGGACCTACTGCGTCAGTACGGCGGCTGCGTCAAAACAGCAGCTATTGCTGTTGGGCAGCAACAGATGACGGTGTGGTTGCCACATGTGTGGCATGTGGGTCCCAAATAGACGGATGGTTTGGATTTCACAATTCCAGGTCCCACCGTCCAGAGTACATGGACGGTGAGGATATGGGTTGCATACAGCA
Source organism: Magnolia changhungtana (assembly GCA_030180095.1). NCBI lineage: Eukaryota > Viridiplantae > Streptophyta > Magnoliopsida > Magnoliales > Magnoliaceae > Magnolia > Magnolia changhungtana. Next base: position 5,545,210 of record JASAUF010000554.1, read on the forward strand.
AGGTGGGTCCCACGTGGGGCCCACCACATATATACACTATACATATACATCAACATCAACGTGGGTCCCACATGGGGCCACCACGTATGCAATACATATACTTATATATATTATATTATTATAATAATAATGTATTTATTTATTATTATTATTATTATTTTCTTTATAAAAATCCAGTAGTCCCCCACGTCCAGCGTATGGACGTGTGGAAATAAAATATATATCATTGTGGGGGGCCTAGTCTGGACGATCTGCTGCCACATCAGGTGGGTCCCACGGGATGGACGGTCCTGATGAAGGATATACATCATGCTGGGTCCCACCTAACTTACTGACGCCTGCACAACAGTACCTAGGTGCTGCTTGTCCAACAGATGGACAAAGTATATAAAACACATGCATCTTAGTGTGGCCACCATCAAGATCTGCCAAACGGTGCAGATATAATAAATACATCATGGTGGGGTCCACAGCACCGTCCATCAAGGTGGACCATCACGCAAGGAAAATAAAATAAAAATAAAAAGTGAGAGAGAGAGAGCGATAGAGAGACGGAGATTGGAGTAGAGGAGGGACCCCGCCACTATGGGCCCCTCATACAAATCATACATCAAGATGGGTCTCACATATGTGGGCCCTTAAATCACAAAATCAAATAATAAAAATCACCCACCTTTGATCTCCTCTTCCTTCTTCCGCCTATGCAATCTAGAGCTCCAAGGGGACAACTTCGACAGTTGGGATGATGATCCAAGGGTTGGATTAGGTGGTAGGAAGGTGGGCCACACTTGGCTCCTCCCATGGAGAGCTTGGACGTTGGCTCACATGGGTTGCTTGGAATGAGAGAGATGAATGATGTAGGGAGAGAGTAACGGGTGTGTAAGAAAAAGGGATGGGTTGGGTTGAATTTTGTGTAAAGGAGGTATGGGTGAGGAGAGAGAGAGTTCACTTATGAGGGGGTGAGGTGGCATGGGGTATGGGTGACGTACTTAACATGTGAAATGATGTGTACTTGATTGATGTGACGGGTCGTAGAGATTCTTTCGGGATTCGCAACGCGTGGCGTTTCTTCGAATTAAAAGTGGGCCCACATCTCCTGGCCTGGATATCGGATCGATGCGCGAGTCGCGGTGTTGAAACCGCGGCGACAGCGTGGTTGCTAGGGTACAAGTTTCGGGTTGAGCCAACTCAGATGTGCGGTACACGTCTCAAGTCGCACGTAAATGCCAATAGTCGATTGCGGGTCGCCGAAATTCGATTGGGATGACCGTGGAAGCCTACGAAATAGTACGGCCTAGGATACGGGTCTTACATCCTATGATGCTCCATGTGTCATTCTAAGATATTCCAAGGTTTTCTAAACTATTCCAAAGGGTTTCTAAATAGTTCTAAGTGTAACACCCCAAACTTTTCAATACCGAAGTATTGAAAGTTCTAAAGTGTTACCATGGAATTTAACGTAATATGTACATGTGTATGATACCAATCTAACTATCCTAACCTTACACCTATTCCTTGACACGAATCTAACCATTGATAATGATCTCCATTCATAAATCAAGTCATCTTATCGTTGATTTTAAGACAAGACCATCCATCATGTGATTTGACATATGTACCTTCCTTTAAATGAATTGGTGAATAACTCTTTATCCGTAATAATTTAGATGTAAGTTCGTTTGTAAGAATTATTTAGAAAGGTGCATAAAATCATATAGAACCATTAGATTTCACAAAATTCCAAGATCAACAATAATTATGAAAATACCATTAACCTGACCTTGAATTCTAGATCACAAGGTTCTCACGATCTGTTTGATGAAAAACCTTATACCATGCCTATATATCATAAATTAACCGTACATGTCAAATGTCAACCCTTAGATCAGCAAGATCCATAGTTAAAACAAACATTTACTTGATATGGACCACCTAAAGATCGTGATCACTTGACACTTTAAGACGAGCCGTACCTAGAACTGACAAAATGAATGACCGGAGGGGATTTACTCCGAACCCACGTGGACCCACATCTAAACAAAGTACTGGTGCACAAGAAGTTCACACCCGCAGCACACCATACTAAGGACCTGGTCAAACGATGTTTGATCAGGATTCCTACGAAGAGGAAAATCCTCTTACACACGTGTGGGCGTTCGAAATCACAAATGATCACGAAAGTGAAAGGGGCCCACTATCTCAATACTAGGACCAAATCCGAACCATCCATTGGACGTAAACCTCCCCCATGACCAAAAGAACTCCACGAAACCTGACGCAAAGAAACGAAGTCTTGCACACCAGGCCGACTGATCAAGATGCCACACAATAACCAGCAACCTGAAACCAATGGTCCTTCCATTCCGCTTATGCCAGTGGTTCCACCAATCTAAACCATTCAAACACAGGGGAATGAAGTTTCGATTCTACCCAAGCTGGCCGAAAAGGACGCAAGGAAGAAGAGGTTTCGCTATTCCACCGTTCTCCCTCACGTAAGCCGCACCTCAAGAAGTTTCGTCCATGAAAGCTCTGAAAACCTCGTTCGCAAAGAAGCGACGCGATCGAAGCAAGATTCTCGTGGGCTAGAAATCATCGAGTAGCAATATCAGACCATTCAGGAAGGTCATCTCAATCCAAGAAAAATGGGAAAATGATCCGCAAGAAGAACAGTAATCGTTTGCCCAACCAGATGCTTGACGATAGGACCAAAAAGGGAGGAGTTTAAGAAAAATTAGAGACGACCACTAGTTAACCCATCTTTAAGAAAAACCTTCCCAACAACCGGATGAAACCGATGCCTACGCCCATTTCGCAGTATTGAATTCGCACGCAAGTCGACTGCGAAACCCACCTGCATAAGCCGAGTGCTAAAGGTCGAGCGATGTTTGATTATAACTCTGCTCTCATGAAGGTCTGATATTATATATATATATATATATATATATATATATATATATATATATATATATATATATAAAAATCAGAACTAAAGAAGGCTAACAAAAGGTCGAGAGAGAGAGAGAGAGAGAGAGAGAGAGAGAGAGAGAGTACAGACATTAAACTAAGTGAACTCGGTTTGGTTCGGGCTGACTGTTAGCCCAATATATCCAGATTCCCTACCCAATTTTTTAGGAAAAAGAAAGAAGAAGAAAGAAACAAAATGAAAGAAATGAGAGAGACAGAGGCATTGGTGGAGTTATGGGATTGACAAGCTGACAACAAACATTAAATGAGGATAAGATTAGATTTGAAGGAGTGTGTATAAACACCTAACATGAGATGAGAGCTATTCGACTTTAGATGTGAGAGTTATTTCCTATAAACTTACCATATTTTAAGATGATATGATTATTCTTGCCTCTTACTTACTTTCATGTTACTATGATTTTCTCTCTGCAATTGTTTAGTTTACCGTCAACACTTATTTACCTTTTTGGGAATTATGATATGATGTTAATTACAAGTGATCTTTATGAATTTATGTGGGGCGATGGATACAAGCCTTGCCCTTGCCTTTATTAATTTTATTGAGTTAGCCCTTCCTTCTCTCCTCTTTATTGAGTTGGTCATTGCCACTCTCCTCTTTGTTGAGTTAGTCATTGCTACTCTCCTCTTTGTTGAGTTAGCCATTGCTACTCTTCTCCTTTATCATATTAGCCTTGTGCTACTTTCTTTTTAGGCTTGTGCATGTGTCTTAGATTTTCAAAACCCCCATAATTTAATTTATCCCTCTATCAATGCAAGTGATGTGTTAAGAGGTATCACAACTAGTGATTCAAATATTTATCGTGAATGTAATGCGTTATGGGTAACAACCCTCTTGGTCTGCACATAATTTTGTGTGTTGGTTGGCGTGGTGCACAATCAATGTAAGTAAATGTCGTGCGTGCTACATCACTTTTTCAGGATTGGATGTTGCAAATAGTCACTCCATGAACGCATCATGTTACATAAATCCCTCAATCGCGTTGTTATGTTGCCTTGAGATGTTCGCATAAATCCACGTTAATGTTGGTCACGCTGACAAATATCTGTATTTATGGGATGAGGGTCGAGTCAGATTTTCTATGAATTATATTCCACATTGTGATGATCACTACGTATGATGAGTCGCACACACTTTACTAAGCATACAACTCATGTAAGTTGTTTGTGCATACTGATACTTCTCGTAGTAATGGAGTACGTGACGTATCAGAACCCTTACATTACTTTTAATAACCTCTTGAATTATTGTTAATCTTAAAGGATAACCATCACCATAAGTAGGGCATTGACCCTCTCCAACCATACAGATGATGCAGGTGATGTACAGATTGAAGACTTAGATGACTATCTCCCTATGAAAGATTATACTGGATGAATAAGAAGATAGGTTTATGATTTAGATTTATACTCCTGTTGCGAACTCGATAATGTAATAAGCTTTCGTTGATAGGGCATTTGATTATTTATTGAATTATTTTACTCTGATGAAATAATCAATACAGTCGATTTTATTCTCGTGAATGTTACCTTCATGAATGTATATGGATGTAATCTAAATAGAAAAAAAAAATAGGGTGCGATTTTTAAAGCATTCAATTCATTCTTAACACTCGATTTTCTCAAGCACAAGTATAAACTCTGGCAGTGAAATTTCGGGATGTTACACTAGGGTTTCAAATGGTGCAGCAAGGGTGAGATTTGAGGATTGCTCAAATCAGGTAAGTCCTTTCTCTTTGTAATTTATAATTTCATAGTGGATTTCTGTCACTTTATACCGTGTTTTTTTCCTGGAAGGGTTTTCCACGTTAAATTATTGTGTTCTCTTTATGTTTGCTTAGTGCTTTTGGATTATAATCCTAGATTCATCTCTATGTGATCCGTCGTGAAAGTGCTATGTTGATAAACCCTAAGTATTGTCAAATTTTAGTGTGACAAACCAATTCAAGTTTGTATCTTGATTTGTATCAAGCTTGTGCATTTGTTCACATTGAATCTTCGACATTCGTTCTATTCATGCTGAATCTATATTGCCGATATCTATGACGAACTTACCGAGATCTTCAAACTGGAAGAAAGTGAAGACTTTCATATATTAAGTGAAGACAGAGTTTTCAAGAATATTGCGGTTCAAGATCCGGAACCCAAAAAGTCCAAGAACTCAAGACCTAGTTGAATATTATATTTGGTATGTCGAGTTTAAGCTCTGAAGATCACAAGAATTAATGCTACTGAAGTGATCGATAGATTAAGTGTTCATATGTTCTATCTCACAAGTAAGGTATGATTGACCTTGATTGACCTTAGATCATGATTAGATCATTTCATACTTTCGGTCGATCATTTTGGTCATTTTATAAGTGTAAAATTTTACTCTTTTGACTAGCCCTAGCACTGGCTCGACCAGTCCTAGTATTTCCTCGACCAGTACAGGATTTTTTTATGAATTTTTATAATTTTTCTGTTAGTCTATAACCAGTCCTGGAAACTGCTTGACTAGTCGTGTGAATAGTGCTCGACTCATTTTCTAGTGAGTAATCTGGACTCACATGATCAGTCGTGTGGTGTCCATGACCAGTCGAGCAGGCCACTCGACCAGTCGTGGGACCCACAAGACTGGTCGTGCAGTTGAAAAATATTATCGCATCAGAATTTTTAAAAATCTATTTAGATAAGGTCAGTCGTAACTAACCAAAGGCCAATCGTGCGAACCGATTTTTCACCTATAAATAGTGCTCGAATTTCAGAGTTTTCTATTCAATTCTTATCATTCTTAAGCAATCACTCTGAGATAATCTTGAGTGCATTTTAAGCTATTTTTTGCATATTTAAGATTCTTTAAAATAGCTCTTGTTTTTTTATTTTGATTCTCTATTTCATTCTCATTTTGAAAAGAGATATTTGATTTACCCTTCTTTGAGATCAAAATCAATACAAAACCCTTACTGATTTAATTAAAAATCATCTAGACTTAGAACCTTGTACACTTGTGAGACTGAATGTTGAACATCTATGTCGTCATCAAGTTGGTTCTACCGGGCTGCTTCAAAATCGTCATACAGATAAGTTTTTGCTTTTTCTGTAATTCAATTCATTTCTGGTTTGTGAGATTGTTCCAAAAAATCTCCATTTTTGGTTTTGTCTGAGGTGATCCAGAAAATCTCAGAGAGATGGGTTTTTGAATTGTGTAAGCCCATCTAAAGACACAATTTTGAAGGTTTTAGGTGAACCTTGAAAAACCTATTTTAATTAGTGAACGCTAATATCCCGAGGGAGTGGATATTAGGAGTGGAGTAGTTGTGTGGCTGTTTATTAACAGTTGGTGTACACACAAGAGAAGTACTATAATTCTCTGTGTTTGGTGGATGTGCGATTTATTTCTTTATCTTTCATGGTTTAAGATTGTGGGATGTATTTGTGGATGTGAATGTCGTAATCTTTATATTTCAGCATTATGTGGTGAATGTTATAATAGATTAGTTTCTATTTCTTTCATATCCTCTTGAGTTTGAGTTTTTGATACTCACCCACGTTCTAGTAAGGTTGTCTTGCCATAAACCATTGGTTTTTGGTGTTAGGTTGTCCTTAGAACCAAGTTTGTGTCAACCTCTCAATACTTGATTTTTGAGATTATTATTTCTTTTTGTTATTTGCATTCTTTTTTGCTATCTGCTATCTATATTCCACTTATTGATTTTTATTTGGCATACCCCCTCCCCTCTAAGACATATAGCTCGGCCTTTTCAAGTGGTATCAGAGCTTAATAGCTTGTTTATTTGGATTTAATTCCTAAGCTAACCGATCTAAGCTTTTAAGATGTCAAATTTCGATAGCCTTTCTATAACTAGGCCTCCACCTTTTGATGGCTCTAATTATGCTTATTGGAAATCCAGAATGAGAATATTCTTGAGGTCTCTTAATGAGATTGTGTGGCAAGCCACAGAAACTAAACGGACTCCACCTACTGTTGAAGTTCTAAGCCTTGATGGAACTAAATCTCCAAGGGTTGCTCCCTATAGCACTTGAACCACTCTTCAAGAAACTGACAGTGGTGCCAATGCCAAGGCTTTAAATGCAATTACTTGTGCACTATCACCAAATGAATTCAAAAGAATTATATCTTGTGATACTACAAACAAGCTTGGGAATCTTAAAAATGACACATGAGGGTACGACTACTGTCAAGAAATCTAAACTACAAATCTTCACCACTAGGTTTGAGGAAATTCGTATGGAAGAAAGTAAAATATTCACAGACTTCTATACTAAGTTGAATGACATAGTCAACTCTATGTGGGGTCTTGGAAATAGCATCCCAGAAAGCAAAGTCTGTGCAAAGATACTATGCTCACTGCCTGAAAGGTTCAATTCAAAAGTCACGGCCATTTAGGAACTTTATGATACAAACCATATGCAGGTCGAAGAACTGGTTAGTTCTTTACAAACCTATGAGTTAAATTTTAAAGCTCTGAAAGGTAAATCTATCGCCCTTAAGTCTTCTAAAAGCATGTCTCATGAAAATAACAATTCTGATTTAGAAAATTCTGAAGATAATATGGCCCTTTTAGTTAAAAAGTTTTACAAGATTTTCAAAAGTAAAAAGAGGGTTGATGTTCAAAAACCTACTGAAAAAAAAAAGATCAAGATCAAAAAATTGGAAATCTTTAAAAGACAGCCAATGCTACAACTGCCATGAATATGAGCATCTGGCGAACAAATGTCCTAAAAAGGACAAACCTAAAAAAGAAAGGTATGTTGGCTACATGAGATGAATCTTCCTACTCTGAAGCCTCTTCTAAGTCAGAAGATTCTGAAACCGAGTATTTAGGCCGATTCCGATTGTGTAGGCCGATTCCGATTATCGAGGCCGAGTATCAAGGTTGATTTCGATTTGTCGAGGCCGATTCCGATTGTCGATACTGTCACGCCCCGAACTCAAAAACTGGGCTCATAAAATTCCGATCGCCGAATCCGGTGCCGACAGCCTCCGTAGTACCCCATTCTCGGCTCCCGGTACCCATATACCAGGTTTCGATCTTGGGATGCTACAAGGAGAATTTCTGATAATCAATTTGATTCGTAATGAGCATAACCACAAGCATAACCCACGAACAATAACCACGAGAACACCATCACAAAATCCACTATGACCAAAAACTTTAAGTACAAGGCGTATGAAAGGAGAAATACAATATACTGAAAGTAACAAAACTCCAAAAGCTCAGCTGCACACTCCAACTGCGGCGAGTCTACAGCTGCGTCCTGGGATCACCTACACGCATCAATCGTGCATAAGCTTATGGAAAGCTTAGAGGGTGGTGTAAGTGTGTGCGCAATATGAGCGTGCTCAGAATGCAAGGTCAGAGTAATGCGGAAACATGCTGATGAGTACATGAATGCAGTCAGCCGTACCAAGGCTATGCGGTGCAAGATATGAATATTATCGGCCATGTCAAGGCCATGCAATGCATAATGCAAGTCAAGCATGCCAATCCACCTCGACATATCAATGCAGCTCCTCACTAGATCATCAAATCCGTACAGTTCTCAGTCTAGATAATCACCGGGGTCTAGTACACTCTATATCAGCTTGCCGTCCCTATCCAAACGTACAACTGGGAGAGCGGAAGAGACCTCACTATCCGCCTGCCAATATCAGGCCCGGCTCATCGATAGCGGACCTATTCCTCAAGCTGGTCAAACTTAACCTAGAAATTGCCCCCTCACTCGCGGGTAAGGTCACACCCCTTTCCAACCGACCACGACACAGTGGGAGACGCGGCCTACTAGTATACGGCCCTGGCGCACTCGTGTATCTACTCAGTCTCGACGTTGGAGTCATCCTCTGGTACCATCAGGTTTAGGGATTTTCACCCAGGGACATCTATGGCGCCCGTATGCTAGAACTAAACATTTTCGGTATCTAATCCAGCCACCCACGATGTGTCTGTGGAGGCTATGACCCTGGTGTCGCTAGGGCATACAGTAACTACAATCACACAATTCAAGTGCATGAGTCACACTACCAGTCATGCAACAGTCATGCGTGAACCATGCGCTCATGTGGGGCAATCCCGCCTATTAGGGAGCTCATAAACAGTTCGTCCGAAGGCATATGCTATGATCAGTAACTTCTCATATCAGTCATACATATGATGCGTATGATAATAAATCATGGATCTATATTAAACATGTATGTAGGGATGGGCTCTGCGTATCATAGAGATGGGCCTAGACGGCCTACTTACTACAAGTATGGGCCTATCAGTGGGCCTTAGGGAGTGTGATAATGCAGACATTTAACCAACATTATCCTTACAATGTGGACGTCAAACCAACATTGTTCCCAAGGCATAGCCCACCATAAAGTATCATTACACAAACCATAGGGAATCACACATTGCAATGGACATATATATATCTTATTGGGCCTCGACCCAAAGGCCTTAGTTTCATCAAATGGGCCGCCTCATATGGCCCTTATATAAATCAAGTGGGCCGCATTAATGGGCCTTAGGTACATTGCAATGGGCCACATCCCATGAACCTTTGAAAACATTACAATGAGCCTAGCAATATGGGCCCCATATATATATCAAAGTGGGCCTCAACAGTGGGCCATAAATACATCAAGTTGGACCTCTTCAAATGGGCCTTATATACTAAGGTGGGTTCCACTTGAACTATAAATCTACCTCATTTTTTTTATTTTTTTATTTTTTTAGCCTCAAGCCTTAAGACATGCTTGCCGAATGGTGGACGGTTTGGATGCAACACATGCATCATGGGTGGGCCCCAAAACAGCCCACTAATATATATATATATATATATATATATATATATATATATATATATATATGGGAAAAGGTACAATGTGTTAGAGCTTATTTTAAGTCCCATGAGGTCAAGCTTTGTGGGTCCCACCGTGATGTGTTTCGAACATCTACCCCATCAGCCAGATGCACCATTCCATCCTAAGCCTAGGTCTCAAAAATCAAGTCAATCTATGACTTGTGCAGGCCACACCACGTGCAGAAGTGGAGAGGGCCGTGCACCATTTAAAACATTCATAACCATTTTGAGGGCCCACAGAGATGTGGTTTGCAAATCCAGCCCAACCATTATGGGTGTCCCACTTGCATGAGGGTTCAGCCCAAGTTTCAGGTGCATGAAAAACTCCAGGTGGGACCCACCATCCACTGGATGGTGTGCATAAACACAAACATCACCATGGGCTCCACCGTCCGCTGGACGGTGGAATACAACACATGCATTACAGTGGGCTCCCATCGTCCGCATGGACGGTGGGGATAAGACACATACATCACTGTGGGCTCCCACGTGGGGCCCACCATAGCATTTATTTTACATCCAAACTATTGATAGGGTTACACAGACCTGGGTGAATAAGAGAAACAAATATCAGATTGATTCAAAATTTCCGTGGGCCCAAAAAGAGTTTTAATGGTAGAGTTCAATCACCGTTGTTTCGTGTGGTGTGGGCCACCTGAGATCTGGATCAAGCTGATTTTCGGAGGGTACCCACCTCAGGGGGTGGTCCACCTCATGGACGGTGTGGATACAAAATATACATTATGGTAGGGCCCACGGCTGGGGACCCGTGGGTCCCTGCTCGTCCACGCCAGGACGCCCAGGCGTCCTCTCTCTATCTCTGACAGTAGTAGCAGCCATGCTGCTGTTATGTTTTTTTTTTTTTGATATCCCTTTATTTCTAAGGTTTTTCATGTGTGGGGCCCGCTTCAGCCAAATCCACCCCGTCTACTGATTTCCATGGCCTGAGATGGACCCAACAAGTCCAATATCGGATATTTTTCGGCGTGTAGAAGAATTTAGGTGCATTTAAACGGTGAAAATCACTGATTTCAAGGGTTTGGCCCACCAGAAAGTTAGATCAGTTTCACTTTTTGGCTCAACGCCTAAAATGAGTTAGTAAATAAGATGGACGGCGTGGATTGAATACATATATCAAGGTAGGGCCTATACAAGTGGCCATTCTCCAAGGCTTGAGAATCAAGCTAATATTTGTGTTTTCCTTTCCACGTCCAACATCCCTGGACGCTGGACGGTTGGACTCAACACATACATTCGAGGTGGGCCTGGTTTAGGTGGGCCACCACATGGAGGATGGTGCGGTTACAACACACACATAAGGTGGGGCCCACTTACCGATGGCTTGGATAAACTACATACTTCATGGTGGGGTCCATCCGAGTGGGCCATACAATCACATCATCACAAGAAAAAAAATGAAAAGGGAGAGAAAGAGAGAGAAAAAAAAGGTGGGACACACGTGTGATGGAGGGACCCCGACACTATGGGCGCTCCCTTGCATTCAATCATACACATAAAAAAATAATCAAAGTGTGCCATCGACCACATCTTAGGGTCCCAAGTGAGATCCATACCATTGATCGGTAGGCCTCACTTGGTCCATCATAAACATAGAAAACTACCCTATCAAAGCACCCACCACTTGATCTTCTTGGTCCGTTGGGAAGCCACTCTCCTTATGCTTCACTTTGATGGTGGAGATGAGAAATGGATGGTTAGGATGAGAGATCTTGGGATGGAAAGCGGGCCACCAAAAATCACTTTTCTCTCTTAGGAAAGCTTGGACATGTGGGCTCTCTCTTGTTTGGAAATGGTGTGAGAAAAGAGGGAGAGAAAGAGAGAGTTGTAAGGAGAGAGGGATGGGTGTGATGGGTGAAAGGGTGAGGTGAGTGATGGATGTGGTATTTGACATGTAAGGTGGTGTAAGAGAGAGGGTGAGAAAGAGTTGACTTTGGAGAGAGAAAGCATGGGTTGCTTGTACTTGACATTGAAGTGATTGATTGATTGATGTGATTGATTGATTGATGGGATTGATTTGACATTGTGTAAAGATTCTCTTGGGATTAAGAAAGCACAGTGTTTCTTCGAAATAAACGCCGGCTCACATCTTCTGGTCAGGGTATCGGATCGGTGCGTGAGTCGCGACGTTGGAACTGCGGCGATGGCGCGGTCGCCAAGGTACGAGTTTCAGATCGAGCCGCCTTCGGTAGGCAGGACTCTACTTAAGATCGCGCGCAACATCGAATACGAGTCGAGAATTGCCGGAATTCGACCGGAAGAACCGCGGACGTCGAAGGAACAGTACGGACTAGGATACCGGTTTTACAGATGCCGAGTATTGAGTCCAATTCTGATTGTCAAGGCTGAGTATCGAGACCGATTCTGAGTGTCGATTCCGATTGTTGAGGCCGATTTCGATTGTCCAAGCCAATTTTGATTGTCGAGTCCGATTGTCGAGACCTATATGATGTATATGCGACCCATAGTTGAGGCCCATTTTGATGTATATTCGGCCTGTGTGATGTATATGCGGCCCGTGTTTAAGGCCCAATGTGAAGTATATACGGCCTGTATTTGAGGCCCATTGTGATGTATATATTAGCCCGTGTTTAAGGCCTAATGTGATGAGGTCCATTGTGATGCATTTAAGGGCCAAGTGATGGAGTCCATTGTGATGTATATTAGGCCCATATGAGAGGCCCATCGTGATGTGTATTAAGCTCTTGAGTGAGGCCCATGGTATTGTATATTAGGTCCTTGTCTGAGGCCATGGGTCCACTATATGTTAGGCACTATGTGGGCCATTCCTTGGGGGCAATGTTGGTTAAATGTCCACATTGTCAAGGCCGATTATTGATGCCTGTTATTGATACCGATTATGAGTATGTGACAGCATAGCATCATGATACATGCTCATACGTATCATCTGCATGTTTATTATGAGATGTGATTGACTATTACATATGCCATAGTACAGATGGTTTATGGGACTCCCTGATAGGTGGAGTTATCCGACATGAGCGCACGGTATGTGCAGGATTGATGCATAATTGGACTACATGACTCATGCATCTTGCATTGTGTGATTGTGATTACTAGACGCCCTAGCGACATCAGGGTTGTGACCTCCACAGGCATGTCGTGGATGACTAGATGGGACACCAGAAATGTTTGGGCACTTTGGATGTCCGTGGGTGAAAGTCTCTAAACCTCCATGGCCAGGAGACGCCCCAACGTCTAGACCAAGTAGATACATGAGCGCCCGAGTGTCGAATACCAGTAGGCCACGTCCCCCACTGTGTCGTGGTCAGTTGGGAGGGGGTGTGGCCTTATCCGCCCAAGTGAGGGAGCTGTAAGCTAGGCTGAGTTTGATCAGTTCCCAAATGGGTCCGTTATTGATGAACCGGGTAGGCATTAGTATACTACTGGCAGGCGGGTAGTGAGGTCTTTTCCACTCGCTAGGCTACGCGGCCGGCTAGGGCAGTAGCCAGTTTGGAGTGTATTAGACTCCGGTGATGATCTCAGAGATGTATGATGCTGATATGTGGACTTATTGAGTAGGAGTTGCATACTCATTCATTATTCACTATTCACTCGGGCTGGTGGTGCGCAACTATTTGTTACGTGTACCTTCGCAACAGCCAGGATTTTGGTTGGGGTGCGCGACTAACCTGAGATTAGGAGTTTACCACATTGAGTCTAACTATCCAAATTTAGGTATGGGACTGGTTTGGATAGAAGTCCCTTGTGATGGACCCCATAGCCTGTGATACTACGTACTATCATCCTAAATTCACTTCAGCTTGTTCATTTCATTCGTACCGCATATTACATTGCATTCACAGCATTTAGCATTTTGGGTTGCTATGTTTCTGCATTGATATGGTCATTCGCATTCATATCTTGCATCGCATAGCCTTAGTACAACTAATGGCACTCATGGACTTATTAGTATATTTCCGCTTACTCTGATATCGTATGATTCATGATTTTATCAGTATATTTTCGTTTACTCTGATACCGTATAATTCATGATCTTGTCAGTATTTTCACCTATTTCAATATTGTATAATTTATGACATTGTATCGCATACTCGGCACTTATCTTGCGCACACACTTTCACCACCTACTAAGCTTTCTATAAGCTTATGCACGATAGATGCGTGCAGGTGGCGTTAGGTTGCAACAACGTAGAGCTTGGAACACGCGGCGTCTTATTGAGCTTTGATTTTCTATATATGTATTTCCCTTTCAGCATTGTATTCAAATGTTTATATTAGTAGATATCTGATAATGATGTTACCTTTGTGATTTGGGTAAACTTGTAGTTATGCTTCTTATGAGACAAACGTATGTTGGAAAATCCTCCTTGTAGGATCCTAGGATTGAAATCTGGCGTATGCGCGCTGGGGGCCAAGAATGAGGTACTATGGAGGCTGTCGGCACCAGATTCGGTGATCGGGGATTTTATGAGCCGGATTTCCGGGTTTGGGGCACTACAGATCAAGTATGCGATGTACCAGGCAAAGCCGGTAAGCATTCCCTACGCGGCTCACTTCAAGCTTTTCTCAAAACAATGTCCCAAAACAGATGAGAAAAAGCAGGATATCTCTTATGAGCCTTATTTGAATGCAGTTGGCAGTGCATGCCATGGTCTATATTAGACCGATTATTTCATAGGCAATTGGTGTTGTGAGCAAATACTCCGACAAGTAACATTGGGAGGCGGTGAGATGGTTACTTCGATACATTCGAGGTACAGATTACTACATCTTAACTTTTGAGAAGACATGAGCAAAGTTGGTAAGGTATGTAGATTCAAATTACGCAGGCTGTGTGGATTTCAGAAATCGACTTCATATTACTCGTTTGTACTAGCAGGTGGAGTAATTAGTCAGATGTCGAAGCTTCAGTTCGTAATGGCTCTTTCCATAACCGAAGCAGAGTATATGACAGTGATAGAAGCATTTAAGGAAGGTGTTTGGTTGAGAGGTATGATAAATCAATTGGGACTTCAACAGGAGGCAGTGCCGGTTAATTGTGATAGCGAGAGTGCTATTAATTTAGGCAAAATTTTTGTTTATCACTCACATACTAAACACATTGATGTTTGTCACCATTTTATCCAACAGATGCTTGAGGAATGAGGCGTAATACTGAAGATGATTCACGCTAGCGTGAATCCGGTAGACATGCTTACCAAGGTCGTTTCTACAGAGAAGTTCAAGTTTTGTCTAACTTCTCTAGGCTTGGCGATAACATAAAAGGAGGATGGAGTGTGCACAAGAAGCATTAATGAAGTTATGATGCAAGGCAGAGATAAGAGAAAATGTCAAGAAATTACACGTTTGAATATTGAAGACATGGTGGAGATTGTTGTTGATAGATGTCTTAAATCTGTCAAACAGGCTCGATGACATCGAGTAAGCTTCGAGTGAAAATTTGCGGAAAATTCGGCCAGCCCGAGAAAGATTCGGGTGAAAATCTAGCAACATATTCTTTTAGAACTTGCGGAAAATTCGGCCAGCCTAAGGACAAGTTCGGCTAGCCAAAGTGTCGATCGGCTAGCCCGAACTCTGATTCGGCCAGCCTAAGGTTACGTAGATTGTGTGCGGACTGCGTAAATTTGAGGTGGTTTCTAGATTATTCTAACTCAGTGCAGAAGTTGGAATTCCTAATCTATAAATAGGAGTTCCTAGGATACTCCATGTATCATTCTAAAATATTTCAAGGTTTCATAAACTATTCCAAAGGGTTTCTAAATAGTTCTAGGGTTTCAAAGGATAGCAAGGGTAAGATTTAAAGATTGCTCAAATCGGGTAAGTCATTTCTCTTTGTAATTAATGCTTTCATAGTGGATTTTTGTTGCTTTGTATCGTGATTTTTTTCCCGAAAGAGTTTTCCACGTTAAATTATTGTGTTCTCTGTGTTTCCTTGGTGCTTTTGGATTGCAATCCTAGATTCATCTATGTACAATTCCACCATTTATCTCAACATAGTTGTTCTATTAACTTACGGCAATTCCTGAGCTGTGTTGATTCAATTCAATTCAATTCATCTCCTTGTGATTCTTCCATTTTTCCCAACATAGTTGTTCTATTAAGTTAATGCAATTCCTGAACTGTGTTGATTCAATTCAATTCCTAATCTAGCGGGATTCCAGGGAACTCAAGTAAAACTCTCATTAATTAGAAATAGAATATATCTTAAACAATATTAACCATCTCTTCCTTCCCTTCAAATTTGAGCCACATGCCCATTTACTTTCAACCATCTGATTTTTCCCTCTGAATTTGGACCATTCCCCCATTTTGCTTTTAACCATCTAACGGTTAGGATTGCTTGATCATTGTGTTTTAAATATATGCAGCATCCACAATGAGACCCATAATTTGAATGGTCTGGATAGAACTATAAATCAGGGCAACGTGTGAGGAGAAAGAGTGACCCCCATTTAAGAATGATGCTAAAGTCATCATTTAACTTGCATTTTACAGAATTCTTTTCTTCAAATGCACGGCTAATAAATAATAAGAAAACACCAGGACATACCAAGGTACACCTAAAGCTTCAGCATGCTTCCCATGTATGGATATTTAAAGAAGTAGAAAAGGGAAGTTACGAAGCTCCATGTCATATCATATCATACCATCAATCAAATAATCGTGTTCAATACAAAGCTCTCCTCAAAGAATCCAAATGGGGGTACAAAGAAAAAGAAAGCAGACTATCTATGGCCGTGTATAAAAGCGGAGCTCTAGACAGTAATGCCAAGGACGAAGAAGAGAGCCCATCCAGAGATCAAGCTCCCAACCACGGTTTTCATGCCCAACGCCTTCTCTGCTCCATTCTGCAACACAATTGAAACCAATTTCAAACATTGTTATTGTTATGTACACCCAAAAATAACATCATTTTGGGCACATTATGCCAACTCGCTAATATTAGGGCCCACTGTCAATGGAGCTCAGATCAGACGATCTCCACCATTAGATTTTATTTTTCTTTTCGTGTTTTTTTTTATTTTTTTTATTTTTAACAGTTGGATTGGTCATTGTAAATCCTTTCAATGATCCATTATATATGGCCACAAATTGGACAGTTGAAAGATCTGTTCATGAGATTTTTTATTTAAATGTTTTTTTTTTTCTGGGAATGGGCTCACTATTTGGGCCAACCTGGATTGATATCATTCTAGGCCACCATGAGCCCTGCAATTTGGATGGTCTGGATTCGCGCATGTGTACACGACCCCCGGATCTAGCCTACTTGGACAATACACATAAAGAGCTGTCATTGGTAGACGGTGTAAGAACCGTACTCGCCTCACGCGACGCTTGGCCTGGAAGCGGCCCCGGCCATTACGTTAGGTTGCTCGCTTATCAGGGGTACGTCACATACGTATGGCACAAAAACCCAAGAGATAACCCAACACCCTGGGTTTATTGTTCAAGTATGGTCCATCTGATTTGCCCAAAGGCTTGTTATTCTTCAACCCAGCAGATTAAGTGTGGAAGCGATCCAATGAACTACACGGAACTGGCAAACACGTGTCAATATGATGTGTGTCCTCGAGCAGGTCACCGTTCCTGCCCAAGGGTGTATGGTTCTCTCCGTTGGAATGAGACTATCGGAAGGGTAAACTGTCAGAAAGTTTTGATACTCTGGTAGTGTGATCGATGATACGCGGGTATTTAAAAGTTAACTGTGGAAAAAATGACTGTCATTTTGGATGTACAATTAACAAAAAATAATGATTATTTAATTACCTAACAGACTACCAGATTCACGGAAATTTATTGTGCAGTTGCAAAAGAAAAATATCCAACCACCCTAAATTCAAGAAACAAGCGTCCAGTATTCAGAGGTTATTTATTATTCAACCAATAATAAGAAAACACATTCAAAATTTGTACGGCTCCCAAAGAAGTATTTAATGGTGGGCGTTCAATCCCGTGTGTGGTCCACTCGAGCCTTGGATCTGCGTCATTTTTGCTCTCACGTCCTAAAATGATATGGAAAAATGGATAGACGGCCTGGATAAAATTCATACATCACGGTGGGCCCCACAGAACCCGGTCTGGACGGATTATCGTCCAGGCGGGGGCAGTAAGCAATCCGCTTCCTAATTTCTGCAATTCAGTCGGTTTAATGTAAGTAAATGCATAACGCTTCTAGCGCCTGCCTATCAAGCGTCCTACTCTGCCAGAGTATCAATTAAGTCCACGTGAGTACTACTTGGGTAAGTCTTTGGACGCGGATCGCAAAGAACACAGCGTCGAATCTCATGCTCTTGATTTTTAATCTTTTCAAGACTTTGCGCCAGATCTGTACACGTCATTTTAGGCAGTTTTGGTTTCGGGATCTGACAGTTGGCAGCCATCCAACGGACAAGCACATTTGCTAAAATGCGCCTCGGGAGGCGAAAAGAACAGATTGCTTTGCTAGCCCCACAGGCACAGTTCAGGCGTCGCACGTGCCATAAATGGCCCCTGTGCTGGAAATCTGAACCGTGAATAACGCCGACCAAACCGTGAAGATGGCATGTCACAACTTCAGGTGGGCCGCACGTGTAGGCTGAATGCGGTCCATTGGCAAGTAAGAGAACTTTGATCTTCTCGCCAGATCATCTGCAGAGCCGGATGTATCTCACGCACGGTCGGATGTCCCACACGTTCCAAATTGGCACACGTGCAGCGTGTAATGGTGCCAGTAGGGTGAGTGCCTTTGATGCTAGCAAACCTCGGCCCCCGAAAGCGACGGTAGAGGCTACATTTCCCCATCGAGAAATTCTGTAGCCGGGATCTATGATCCGATAATCTAACGTTGCCCCAGGTAGTCTCCGATCTACAACCTACTCATTTTAGATATCTTCGTCCGTTTTCGCTATCATGCGCCCATCAGTAGAGGGGCCATGCTTCTGTGACCCATACCGTTGATCCGATGGGCCACTATCTCTGTCCCGATAAATGTAATTGTTTTCTTTTAGATGTTTATTCGAATGTCACCGACGGAGAGGTCTGGATTATAGCATCTTTAATCCATGGTGTGGCCCATAAGATCAACCAAGGGCCCTCCTTTCACCGACAGTGCGCCTTAGGACACACTTCACACATCCTAACCTCAGGACCTCACGAAAACATTAAAGACCAGCAGGCACCAGCCAAAGCCGTCACCCAACGGCGCAAGATAGCACACACAACAGCCGGAAAACAGAAATAATGCGTACCTGATCGGCGACGGACGTCGGTGCAGGGGCGCCGATGTCCCCTGAGGGCCCGGATGCGTCAGTAGGCGGCGCGGGAGGGCTGGCAACCGCCGGCGCGGGCGACGGAGCGGAATGCTTCTTCTTCTTCGTCTTCTTTTTGCTGGGGGCCGGAGCTGGCACCTCCGCCGGGGGCGGCGGCAACGGCGGGGCCGAGACCGGGACGGGAGGTGAAGCCACCGGCGGAGTGGTCGGAGCCGGCACCGGTGGTGGCAATACTGGCGTAGGCGGAGAGCTGACGGGAACCGGCGCCGGCGGGGACGCGGCAGGCGCCTTTGCGGGTGGGGCAGATGCCGGTGGTGTTACAGGAGCTGGAACCGTTGGAGTAGGTGGGGCCGCTTTCGGTGCGGCCGCAGGTGGAGCGGTGACTACGGTTGGTGGAGATGCGGTTGGGGCTGTGGCTGTAGCCGGGGCTGGGGTTTTAGGAGTGGTTGGAGCTGTTGCAGCGACTGGCGAAGATGCAGGGGTTGCTGGTGTTGATGGTGTTGCCGGTGTGGTAGTGGGCGCAGCTGCTGGAGCTTGGCCACTGGCGCATGTTAGAGCAATGCAGCAGATGGCCAGGAAAATTAGAGCTGGGCGATCCATGGCGGATCTTCTATCCTGCGCACACCTGAACTTAACCTGCGCCAATGGAAGAGGAGAAGCTCTGAAGCGAATGAGATTGGTTTGGAGGACAGTGTGGAATTAAATAGTGGTTGGAAATGTACCCTGCTCTGTAACAGTACCGTTAATAGTACTTCTATATCCATGTACCACTAGTTTGGTACTGACGTATCCAATCTACACCAACCATTTCATTGGTTTCATCATGGATGGAGCGTGGTACTGAATTTCAAATTATTGAATGATTAACTACCGTTTGATTATGGCCGTTGGACATAAAGGACTGACCGCATTGAACGGTGAAGGTTCGTTCTTGAGCAAGTCGACAAAGTAGCATGTCTCTGTGGACCCTGAGACCACAGTCTGTCAGGGCCCCTCGATGCATGTGACCCGACTCACCCGACGCAATTGCTGGAGGAGAAATGATTCGGTGAAGCTGTCTTCAGTGAGCTTTCGTGTGACCTTTCACCGTCGTACACGTGGAAAGCGCGTTGGGGGATCCGACCGTTCATACGGTTGGCCTGCTTTGGATGGTGCATGATTCAATCATGTTTTAATCAGGGAATCTCGTAAAAACTTCTTACCCACTTTCTCAGCTGAGCATTAATGTCTGTTTTAAGATAACTCATCTCATGGCTAGAAATATGTGTCCCCAGATGAATCCGATCTATGGTAGGGGCCACCAGATCAACGATTCTCGTTTATTAGCGTACTTGGCACTTTTAGAATAGAAGGTGGGATTCATGTAACCCAGTAAGGCCCGCTACTCTGAATCATTTCATTTGCAAGAAGGAACCGTACACGTCAGCCACGGGTTCAACAAATGCCAGATGAGTTATTCTGTTGCTATTCGGGTTCCAGCGTGTGCGGCCACCCAACAGGCCTACATGCTGAGATGTTCCAGGTATTTAAATCTCGCACCGTCCATGTTCTATTTACCACCGCAAATAAGACAGTATCCCATTATTACTCTTCAATCCCATCCCTTGATTTCTAGAGCAATCGAAATTTTCTTATTATTCTAATTTCATCTACGCGTAGCATCCGTTATAATTATTTCATCTGCATAAGCTTCTTTAGGCCAGTCTGGATACGAGGCATCCGAGGTGAAAGAAGTCACATGAAGAATAGTTATATTTTGCTTTTCTTCACTATATAAAATTTCTTGAAAATTATAGAGTTCTGTTTGTCTCACCAGACAAACAGCGTTAATTGTGAATAAAGCTAGTAACTATCAAACAAAGAGGAAACTGCAACGACAATGGAAATGATTTCTCACCTATCCAAGTTGGCCTGAATGGGATGTGGGCCCACTGCAACGTTTGTGAGAAATCCACCTCGTCCATCCATTTTTGCTGGATAACGTCATGACATGTCTAAAATTGATACAGATCTCAAATTCAAATGGGCCTTATAAATAATAATAATAATAATAATAATAATAATAATAATAATAAGTGGGTAGGAAAATAAATGCCTATGGTTGAAACCTTTTTAAGGTCCATCACGATGTTTATACGCCATCTAAATTGTTCATAAGGTCAATTCTATTAAGATGAACTAAAAAACATAAATATTAGGTTGATCTAAAAATTTTGTAGGCCAACAAATGTTTCACTGCTCAATTCTCAATTGTGTGGTTCACTTGAATGTTGAAATAAGTCTTGCATTTTTGCTCATTTTCGAACATGATTAGGCAAAAAGAATAAACCAGGTGGATTTTTTACAAACTTCACAATTGGCCCTACCTAGCTTCTGAGTGCATGAACGCTTGAAAGTGGCACTCATATTCTAGAGTCCATGATATGGATGACATGGATTGTTGGACCACTTAGCATATAGGCACAGTAAATGTTGGATCCTAAGCCGTGACATAAGTAAAATAAACTCATAAAAGATGTTACATTGTTAGGACGAAGAGCTCGAATATGATCGAGTCATCTTTTGGCACGATCTTGTGCCATTGAGACCCAACTATAAAATTGTACTTGTTAAACAATCTTGTCCTTCACTTACCTTAGGACCACTGACTGATCATAGGGTCCTTGTGCATCTTAGATAAGGCCAGCTAAACAAAATTAAACTAGAACCTTAGGCATAATCATTTGGTCCTTGATTTCCAATTTTAGTCACATGATAAGTGCAGGTGTGCTAAATTTGAATTTGTTGCTTAATTCAAATGAACAACTATAACCCCGACCATCGAGATAAGCACATACGTAGTAATGACCAAAATCGAATGAAATTGATCGCTTATTCATTTACTCGCTCAATATGTAAATAGAATAAAGTGATATTAAGATGGTAAGGATTATCCTCTCATTATGGATTATACATTTGTCTTCCGTATGAAAAAACTTTTCAATACAGATTATATCTGTTGATGCAAGAATCTGAATTGTCCTCTTAGACCTTCGTATACCTGCACCAAGAGAAGGGACAAAGGAGACCCTGGCTCGAGCAGGGGACCCTCCGATGCCAAAGTCAGGCCTGGATTCGAGGTCTAAATGTATTGAAGGGTTTTTGAGAAAGAGAACTTTTTCTTTTGCGTACCTCCCAAGATGATGAAGGTCCTCCTTTTATAGCTGCTGGAGCGTTTTGTCCCGGGAGGATTCTCCTTCCAGTATCGTGCAACTGAAAGAGGATTCTTCTCCTAGTATCACGGAGACAGGATCGTGCCCGTCTCTTGTCTTTATCCGATCCCGTGAGTTTCGGGATCGGGGATCTTATTCCGAGATATTTGGGATGAGGCCTTGTTTCGCGCCGTCCTTCCTTTGTCGGCCGGTCCGGTTAGAAGGTCGTCCGAGGCATGCCTGGACTACCGGCTTCGTCGTCTGGACCGACTCAACTTTTGTCTCGGTTTACAGAAACTTTGACTTTCCTCGGCTCTGACGTATCCTTTGGCGACCTGAGGCGCTAAGTCCGAGTCTCGGGACTTGGTATTTTTATCCCCAACAGTAAGCCCCCCTACTCCGTGTGTCTCATATGACCCTTAGGAGTAGAAAGTTTTGAGTCGGTTCGTGACGTGGTCCGAGAGAAATAGACATTTAATGCATTCTATATCGCCTTTGATGGGAGACGGTTCAGTTTCTAACATCGCATGCGCCGGCAACTGTCAAATCGCTCATCCCGCAAATGAGGTTCGGACACGTAGCAAGGGCATTATTATTGTCAGTCTTCGCGCGCCACGTGTCGAGTGGGGGAGTCAATGCAAGCGTCGAATCATTTCTCCATTAATTGCCTCCGCCGCGTGGCAATCTTATAAAAGGGGGAGGGTCCCGCATTTCGAACTTCTATTGCCGTTCCCGCTTCGTATTTCCTGTGGAGCTTTTTGGCCTTTCCTCTTCTTCCTTTCCTCTGTCTTGACTGTCAGCGGCTCTTTTCGCCATTTCCGTTGTCCTACCTTCCTCCGGTGAGTCTCTCCTTCCTTTTTATTTAGAGGTAATGGCGACTAGAGGTTCTCAAAGTCCCCGAGAAGGAGTTTCCGGAGATGAAGGCGAAGCGCAACGTTTTTGGAACGTTGCGGAATCGCCTTCTTTACTAACGGAGATTGCGGTTGATGCGAACGCTGCATTTTTGTCTGAGAGGGTTACTGAAGCTCCGGCGGAGCGCCCTGCTTCCGTTAACCCTTCTCGGGGCGGGTCGTCTTTGATAACTCGCCCGGGAAGGCCCAATCTTCCAAGAGATATGGAAGAAGAAGAGGAGGAGGAGGAAGAGGAAATATTAATCGCTGAAGGAACCTCTGGGTCGGTTCCTGTTGATAAGTCGGCACGTGCCGAGTCTGACGGAGAAGGATCGGGGGATGACCTAAGCGGTCCGGTTCCTTCGGTCTTAACCGAGGCGGATTTGGACAGAATCCGAATCGGGTATCACATCCCCGAATCGGTTATCACTTATCTCCCCCGTCCGAGAGATTTGCCGGATCATCCTCCTCCTGGGGCGGTAGCGATCTACCAAGTCTCGATGCAATGCGGCTTGCGTCTGCCCCTTCAACCCATTGTCCGGGGAGTTTTGTCTCGCATTCGGATTGCACCGGGGCAAATAGTTCGAATGGGTGGAGGAACTTACTCGGGTGTGCGGATCTTGGCCGAGATGGAAGCATGGCCGCTAACAGTCGACGAATTTCTTCATCTATACCAAGTGCGCGTAAATCCGAACTACCCCGGCTTTTATGTCTTTGCTGCTTGGCGGGGCGGAGGCGGAGTAACAATGCTTCATATTCTGCCGTGTTGTTCGATGCTTGGAATCCAAGTCGTAAGGCATATTGTATATAGGTATGATCGGGGGTTTCGAGCACAATCCCGGCCCCACTTGCCTTTTAGTTGGAAGAGCCGTCGACAAACAGTTTCCAGGGAATGGGGCAGGGTAGGGTCGGGGTAGCGGCTGTTGCTGGGACTACAACATCCTTAGGCATATCGTTGATTGGGAGATCGGTTGGTGGGGTTCCTTCAGCAATAAAATCAGCGACGGCTTGCCCTTTGATTGCCGCCTTCGGCTGGTATTGAATATCAAACTCACTCAGTTCGATAGCCCATTTCGTGAGTCGGCCGGAAGCTTCTGGTTTCTGCAAAACTTGGCGAAGAGGAAGATCGGTCATCACGATGATGGTATGAGCATGAAAATACGGCCTGAGTCGGCAAGAAGAAGTTATTAGCGCCAAGGCTACTTTTTCCAAGCTTGGGTATCTTGTTTCTGCTGGCAATAATGCTTTGCTGACGTAATATACCGGCAGCTGCTTTCCTTCGGATTCTCGTATCAAAGCTGAGCTAACCGCTGCCTCGGATACTGCTAGATACAGCAGCAGGGGTTCGCCTAACTCGGGCTTTGATAAGAGAGGTGGAGAACCGAGATATGATTTTAATTGTTGGAATGCCGCTTCGCATTCTTCCGTCCAACCCATTGTTTGTCGTCCCTTCAACTGCTTGAAGAAAGGGAGACACTTATCCGTGGCTCTGGACAAGAACTGGTTAAGTGCAGCGACTCGTCCAGTCAACCGTTGGATGTCCTTAATGGTTTTAGGGGATTCCATATCAATTAAAGCCTTTATCTTCTCAGGGTTCGCCTCTATTCCTCGCTGACTAACCAGGAAACCGAGGAATTTTTCAGAGCCCACCCCAAAAGCACATTTACTCGGGTTTAGCTTCATCCGAAACTTTCGTAAGATGAGGAACATTTCTTCCAAATCCTTTACATGATCTGCCGCGTGTATGCTTTTGACGAGCATGTCGTCAATGTATACTTCCATAGTTCGGCCTATAAGCCGAGCAAAGATTTTGTTAACTAATCTTTGGTAAGTTGCGTCGGCATTCTTTAAACCAAATGGCATCACTCGGTAACAATAAAGGCCTTTGTCGGTGACAAAGGTAGTTTTTGATTTATCTTTCTGATGCATTACAATTTGATTATACCCCGAATATGCATCCATGAAACTAAGGAGCTCATGTCCGGCGGTACTATCTACCAACTGGTCTATTCTCGGAAGCGGAAAGCTATCCTTCGGGCAGGCTTTATTTAAGTCGGTGTAGTCAATACAGACTCGCCACTTCCCGTTGGATTTCTTTACGAGCACGACATTTGCGACCCATTCCGGATAGTGTATTTCTTCTATGAAATTAGCTTGGAGAAGTTTGCCGACTTCTTCTTCAATGATGGCGTATCGTTCAGGGCCGAGCGGTCGTCGCTTCTGTCGGATCGGCCGGTATGACGGATCGATGTTGAGTCGGTGAGTCATCACAGATGGGTCGATCCCGGGCATATCATCATGGCACCAGGCAAATACGTCAGCGTACTTTCGGAGCAAGGCTATCAGGTTTTCTCTCAAGGGGGACTGTAAAGACGAGCCAATCCGTACCGTCTTGGATCCATCTGTCTCGACCAGGGGGACTGAGATAAGATCTTCGACCGACTGCCCTCGTTCATGACCCTCACCCCGAGGGTCCAATGACTCGATCGTTGATATGTTGATCGGACTTTTGTTGGTGGTTCCTTTTACAGCTATCATGTAACAGCGCCTCGCATCTTGCTGGTCTCCTTTGACAATTCCTACTCCCGTCTCAGTTGAGAATTTCAAGGAAAGATGATATGTGGATACCACAGCCTGGAGGAGACTTAAAGAAAGTCGGCCGAGTATTGCATTGTATACTGAGGGTTGATCGACGACTAGGAATTCCACCATCATCGTTGTCTGATGTGGGGCATTGCCGGCAGTGAGTGGCAACGAGACAGTTCCTTCGGGCAGTACTTGTCCCCCGGAAAATCCGATTAACAGGGTCCGAACTGGACATAGCATGGACCGTTCGATTCCCATCTTATCGAACGCCTGAGTAAATAACACGTCTGCAGATGATCCCGTATCGACGAGTATCCGGAATACTTTCTGGTTAGCGATGGTCAGGGTGACAATCAACGCGTCATCGTGGGGGTGGTAGATTCCTCGGGCGTCTTCCTCTGTGAATGAAATGCAATATTTTTTCCTTTTCTTCTCCTTTGGTGGCCGATCTATGATCATAAGCTTGGATTCAGGCTGATTAAGTTTTCTTGCATGATTCCTTCGAGCATTGTTCGAGTCGCCCCCACCTCGCGGACCGCCGATAATTGTCCGGATTTCTTCCATCGGCTGACTCTCGGTCGGACGTCTCTCAGTTACTTCAGCTTTGACTATATGTTCTTTGAGTTGGCCGTCCTTTATGAGCCGTTCGATCTCTTCCTTTAGGTGACGGCAATCACTCGTGTTATGCCCGTGATCACGGTGATAATGGCAGTACTTATCCTTGTCTCGCCGATTAGGATTATTTTTGAGCTTACTGGGCCAGTTGACAAAGCCTTCACTCTTGATTTCCATCAATACCTGTTCCTGAGTTTTGTTCAGGGGGGTATACGTGGAAAATCGTCGATCCGGGCGTTTGCCTGACCTTCGCTCATCGTGTGCCTGCTCATCCTTGCGTTTCCTTCCTCCGGTCGAGTCGACTTCCTTTTTGGCCGACTCTTTGACCAAAGTTTTAGTTTCGCGCAGAATTCGTGTTTCTTCGGCGTTTGCATACTTATCCGATCGTGCCATAAACTCTGCCAGAGTGTCGGGTGGAGTTTGGTCTAGAGATGCCAGGAATGGCTTATCTCTAACTCCTTGCATGAGCGCGTTGAGAGCCGTTTCTTCTGAGTGTTTTCGAACCTGAAGGGATTCAAAATTGAAGCGCCTGATATAATCTTTTAATAGCTCTCCCTGCTTCTGAACTATGTTGTTCAGATGTGCAGGGGGCTTCAATTTCTTTTTTCCGCCGATGAAGTTGGTGAGGAAGGCGTCACTCAGCTCAACGAATGAACTGATGGACTTTGGTTTCAACTGTTTGAACCACAGCCGCGCTTACATCGGTCAATGTAAGAGAAAAGGCCCGACACATTATGCGCATCCGAGGCATCGTGGAGCTCCATATATGTTCGAAGCATTCGATATGCTCGTCGGGTCGGTCTTGCTTGGTGAAAGGAGTGATCCGAGGTAAGCGAAACCTCTCGGCAACCAGCAGGGCCTCCATTACCGAGTCCACAAAGGGGACGCCTTTGCTTCGGACTGGTCGGATTAATTCGGCCATGCCTCATGTCCGCCATTTCTTTCGCCATTTCCTCCCGTACTTCTCGTTTAAAATTCGAATATCGACTTTCCAAGGTTCACTACTCTCTGCCGTGCCTTCTATGGGAGGTCGGATGCGCCTCCTTCGCTCTATCTCGTGTCGAAGATCGGTTGGGGGCAGAGATGCGTTGACCGACTAAGCGGGAGATGGTTCAGAGGCGCCTTGGGGTTGGCTCGGCACGGAAAGAATGTGGCGCGGAAGGTTGAGGATCAACCCGCGGATCAAGACATGCGCTGTCTCCCCTTGGGGAGGCGGGAGTGGCTGCATTTGTTGCTGATACATTCGTTCCAACATCTGCTTCATCATATTCATATCGGATCGGATTTCTTGAACCTCCTGATCTAACCGCCCATCGTTCCGACCCCGCTGATTGTTGCTTGTTCTGGTCGCTCCTCGTCGGCGGTTGTTAGGTGGGTTCTGGACTGCGGGGACCGCGTCCGGGCCTGCTGGCCCTGTAACCGCGATTTCATTCAAATCTTCTTCTGGGACCGTTCTTCTAGTCATCACCATGGAATTCAATAGAAATAAGGAATGGCTTTTTATACGTTCCCACAGACGGCGCCAAACTGTTGATGCAAGAATCTGGATTGTCCTCTTAGACCTTCGTATACCTGCACCAAGAGAAGGGACAAAGGAGACCCTGGCTCGAGCAGGGGACCCTCCGATGCCAAAATCAGGCCTGGATTCGAGGTCTAAATGTATTGAAGGGTTTTTGAGAAAGAGAACTTTTTCTTTTGTGTACCTCCCAAGATGATGAAGGTCCTCCTTTTATAGCTGCTGGAGCGTTTTGTCCCGGGAGGATTCTCCTTCCAGTATCGTGTAACTGAAAGAGGATTCTTCTCCTAGTATCACGGAGACAGGATCGTGCCCGTCTCTTGTCTTTATCCGATCCCGTGAGTTTCGGGATCGGGGATCTTATTCCGAGATATTTGGGATGAGGCCTCAGCGCGCCGTCCTTCCTTTGTCGGCCGGTCCGGTTAGAAGGTCGCCCGAGGCATGCCCGGACTACGGTTCGTCGTCTGGACCGACTCAACTTTTGTCTCGGTTCTGTAAACTTTGACTTCCTCACTCTGACGTATCCTTTGGCGACCCGAGGCGGCGACCCGAGGCGCTAAGTCCGAGTCTCGGGACTTGGTATTTTTATCCCCAACAATATATATATATATATATATATATATATATATATATATATATATAGTTAATCGCGAAAAACATCTGCAAAATACTTTCTTGGATAAATAATTGAATTCAACGTATGATCGTAAACTTAAATTACAGCTAATATTATGAGCTACTTGATTAATACTACAGGTTATATTATATAATGTAAACCATAAACAAAAAGTAAAAGATTACACTAAGAAATGTAATTGACTTGAAAAAACGTAGAATGATAATAATAAGGAATGTAAATGATGGATAATTGAAAAAAAAAAAAAAAAAAAAGATATATTGAGTTTGATTGGGTTAGTATGAGACAAATCTTTTAACTAAATTCATTTTTTATTTATAATTTCAATCTAGTCATTTGGTTGCTTTCCATGTTCTGATAGTTGTTATAATCCTTTAACCTATCTTAACCTTTCTTGCTTATGATTTTGGCATTTGTCCTAGTAATAACTTTTGCACAATTGCTTTTTAATCCTCCATTTAATGGATGACATGGTGTAACTCAATGCGCTCCATTTATATTATTGTAAATCATCTTTGTATATCCTTAAAGATCTCCAAATATGCTATGCCAAACCATCCAGAGCACAGACAACTTATTCTATTTGGCTTTTGCAAAAATTGGCGATGATAGAAATGAACAGAACCCAACAATATTCTATTTTATAAGATGAAGGACGAAAATGATAAGTCACCCGCCTAGTGTATGGTGGCGTGACTGCTCTCCAGCTTGGAGAGCCAAAGCTAGACCCCATTTAGACTGAATTGGACTGGCTGAGTCAATCACTGAACTAACTCAACTCAATCAACTCCCAACAAGAGCAAGACTAGATAGAAACTCAAATTTAGTCATGTATCCGGCAACACTTGGAAAAAAGGATAAGAATCCAATGTTGGGTTACCTCCATATTAGTGCCCCATCATTTCACGATGCAGATTGCCTAGGACGCAATGGCAGAAACTTCCTGATGCCAGAGTCTAAGTGGGGGCCACCTCAATGTTTGTAAGAAATCCATTACGTCCATCTGTTTTCACAACGGGAAAAGGTAGGGAGGGAATGCCCACCATTGAAGCCTTCAAAGGGTTCCCCTTCGTATTTATATGTCATTCAAATCTTTTTATAAGGTCATTCTTAAAGCGATAAACTGAAAACGTACAAATATTTATTTGATACCAAACTTCTGTGGCACCACAAATGTTTCAATGATGGGCATTGAATCCCAACTTTTTCCAATCATGTGGTTAACGTCAGTTTTGGATTCTCATTATGTTTTTTATATCTGAAAAAATGAATGGACAGGAGAATTTCTCAGGAACATCACAGTGGGCTTCTCACGAACATCACAATGCGCCCTAGCTAACTTCCAGCCGTAGCACCTTTGAGGTAAGGAGTGGCAGGCAATCCGCGTCCATCGTTTCAAGGGTGACAGGGACAAATGTATGCCACGTGTTCGGACGTGGATGGAAGCCGATTGGCTGATGTACCAGCCATCAGCTATATAGACGGTGTATTGACGTCAGCAGGGTTATAGAAGTATTGGGTCAGTATGATATTTTGTTTTTCTTATTCATCCAGGTATATGTGACCTTATGAATAGATTGGATGAAAAATAAATGTTACTATGAGCCCTGTGAATGTTTTAACAGTGAAAATCATTACCCCCGCTATTGGTGGTGTGGTACAGTTGAGCTTTGCAAATGATTTATTTTCTGAATCATGATCTATAATGATCTGAAAAAATAGATGAATGGTGTGGATATAATAAATACATCATTTTGGAAGCCATGTCTTTGATCTTTTTTGAACCGTTCGTACAACTCGAGCTCGAGGAGCGTCGGTGCTAGTCTTCGCACGACACGTACCTGCACCAGCTAAGCTATATAACTGGTGTGTGGTACACCAGCCAATCGGTTTCCCGACGTGGATTGAGTACTTTCCTTGCTATATGGCTGAGATTTGATTGGACCGTCAAAGATGGGCCCACGCAAGACTCGGGCAATAGCTAACCATCCAATGAAATTCTGGCACGTTATGCTTGCACCGAAGTTGGTACAGGCTGGGCAGTAGGCAATCAGCGTCCGTGGATCTCTACATGAGTATGATCCACTCCACACGGATGAGGTATAATTTCTCTTTTGGACGTTGCTAGGTTTGTGGCGTCACCGACGGATGGTGGAGCCCAGCTGTGGTTACTGTCTCATACGTGCCTTGTAAAATATGGATTCTAGAGGCTACGCTTCTCTGGCTTCCGTCGTCTTTTTATTTTTTTAATCAAAATAATACAAAGGCGAGTTGTTACGATGTTGCGGTCCCCCGAAGTCCCAATTCTCTTTCTAGGTGGCTTCCTAGCAAATTTGGCTACTCGCATCCAAATCGTACTCTCAGAACATTAGCACGTGGCACGCATGTCCGAGATCTAATCCGTTCATCTCTGGCTCAGATGTATATGGTCGTGGTCCAAGAATTTTGCTGTTCGGTAATTAAGTAATCGTGTAGAGAGAAGATATAGTTATAAAACTTGATCAGTGGTTCACATTTAAAGCAGATATATGACTAAACTGATGATGGGTCAGCCTAATTTTCATGCCGCAGGACATGATGTGGGAGCCACTTGATAAACGGTCAAGTTCTCACACGCGTGTGCGTGCCACGTACCGAGGGTAGGATTTGAATGACTGCCGTTGGAGTAGGCATTGGACGAGAAGAGAGTGGAGGATGTTTGGAGACAGCTCACCAGCAGGTAGGTGGGACATATTTAGGTTGAAAAACGGGAAAAAAATGCCAACAAGTGGGTTTAACGGTCATATTTTCACATGGAATGGGACATGTGTGACTGTTACGTTCTAACATCCGTCCGTTAGCCTTCGCTTCCAACGTCGCTTCAAGAGATTTGCGAAGGAGCTGACACCATTTAAGCTGTCGATGGGCAGCGCTGGGTCCACCAGTCGGGCTCTGGGCCAAGCCCACAACAGGCAGCTGCAAATCAGGTGGTGTTGCCCGGATTAGAGGTGGGCATCGAGTTGAGTCGGATTGAATTGGGTCCAACTCGGTTCGATCCAAATTTTTAAGTGATTCGAACTCCATCTAATTCGGGACCGAGTCCAGGTCAGCTGACTCGATCCAATCCGATCCGATGCGCTGCTAGCTTGACCCGAACCGAGTCGGACTCAGTCAGGGAAACCAAATCGGATCGAGTAGGGTATCATTCCAATCGGGAGAGAGAAGTGGGTGATACCAAACTGGAAAGAGATGGGTTGGTGGTGTATTGATGTCAGCAAGTTTTTTGAGTTAAACTATGAGGTATGTGTTACATCCAAACCGTCCATCCATTTGAAGAGCTTTTCTTAAGGATTGAACCAAAAAATAAGACAATCTAAAGATCAATTGGACCACACTGCAAAAAACAGTGGGGGATTAAACGTTTACCATTGAAACCCTTTTTGAGATCACAGAAGTTTCGGATCAATATGAAATTTGTTTTTCCACTTCATCCATGTATTTTTAACACTATTAACAGATCAGATGAAAAATAAACGTTATGGTGGGGCCCACGTAATTTTGATCTCATTTGAGCCATTCGTACCACTCGGAGCACACGTATCGTCATTCATCATGTTTCCTTCATGAATTTCTTGTGAAAGCATTTCGTAGGAAGTTCCTCTGCAAGGATGCTGGGTGGGACCCACCACTATGTTTTTAAGGAATCACTCCGTCCATCCGTTTTGCGAGCTCATTTCATGACATGAGACCAAAAATCAGCAGGATTCAAAACTCCAGTGGGTCGCAGGATAGGAAATAATCGGTTTTCAGCGAGCACAATTGAAATATTCTACTAGCCATAAAAGTATTGTATCAGCCTAAGTTTGTTGTGT
The DNA here is from genome assembly GCA_030180095.1 of Magnolia changhungtana. NCBI lineage: Eukaryota > Viridiplantae > Streptophyta > Magnoliopsida > Magnoliales > Magnoliaceae > Magnolia > Magnolia changhungtana. The sequence goes on from JASAUF010000554.1 coordinate 5,577,584, forward strand.
CTTTACTTCTTCCAAGTGCGAATGACCTTAAGCAGTTTGGATGACATACAAACATCAAGGTGGAGCCCAGGAAGATTTCAACGGTAGGAATTTCTTTCCCCAATTTTCCATCTCGTGAGACCCACTTGAGTTTTGAATTCTCCTGATTTGTGGTCTCATGTCATGAAATGAGATCGCAAAACGGATGGATGGAGTGGATTTCTCACAAAATTATCGGTGGGTCCCGCTCACCATCTTTGCGCGAAATCCACGTCCGCCCAATCTTAGTATCTTACCAATATTTATTGCAGATAAACTTTGATACTCTGGCAAAGAATGATACTCTGGTAGACAAATACACAGGCACTTAGAATTTACTTAGGAATTGCATGTGGAATGCAAATAATTCAAATTAAAATGTCTAAATTTTGGTCATAAGCCTATTTGTAGCACTAACCAAAAATTACGCTTAGTTTATTATCTGACTATTAGATTTGGGAATATTTATTAGGTAGTTAAAAATGAAACTATCCAACTGTCTTATTTCATTAAAAAAAAAAAAAAAAAAAAAAAGTGTCCACGGATCAGATATTTCAATTGTCCTAAAAATCTGATTTTTAGTTTTTAACTCTTCAACAGAAAGTTTCAAAATTTAGTCGGTCTAGTTTGAGTTATCATGTAATAGGTATTCTATTTCCAAGTGCCTGCGTATCAAGCTCCATACGCAGCCAGAGTTTCGAATAACTCCTGTATTTATTCCAAAAATAATCACCTACAGTCTAACAGAACTACTCCAGAAATAATCCAACGACTCTATTTTAACTTCATACTACATGACTGGATCAGATCAAATCGAATCTAATTGGATCGGATCGGTCCAGATTGACCACGATCCAATGAATGATCAGATCTGATTGGCCCTACTCAAACTGCACCGATCCAGGCCTTCGATTTGGTTCGGATTGGGTCGGATCGGGTCAGAAATGCCCAACTCTAGCCCGGATACGGATTGCATACTGACGACGTCATATATATGATGTGCTTTGTGGGCCCCACATCATATATATGTGTTTATCCAAGCCGTCCATGTATTTTTAAAGATCATTACAAAGCATGATCTGAAAAATTAGGGACATCCAAATCTCGTGTCAATCACACTACAAGAAAGAAAAAAAAAAAGGCGATTGAATGCCCACCATTAAAAATATCCTAGATCTCATTGTAATGCTTATTTGTCATCCAACCGGTTGATTAAGTCGCACACGTGGATGAAGAGAAAAAAAATATATATCAGCTTAATCTAAAACATTTGTCGCCCCTAAAAATATTTTAACGGTGAGTGTTCAATCGCCACTCTTTCATCTTATGTGGTACATATGAGATTTTTATATGCCTCATTTTTAGGCTAATGCCATAAAATAGTTTGGATAAATGTATGGAAGGCATGGATAGGACAAATACATCTTTATGGGATCCACATAGCATTGTCTGTACCCACCTCGCTACTCACACTGTCAGTAGGCAATCCGCGTCCGCTGGTGTACCACACTCCACCTATATAGCTGTTGTAGGTACGTGTCATGCGAAGACTAGCACCGACGCTCCTCGAGCTCTGAGTTGTACGAACGGTTCAGAAGAGATCAAAGTTACATGGGCCCCACAGTGATGTATTTATTACATCTACACCGTTCATCTATTTTTAGAGATCATTTTAGAGCATTATCCAACAAATGAATCATATCCAAAGATCATCTGGACCACACAACAAATAGCAGTGGAGATAATGATTTTCCTGTTAAACAATTTGTAGAGCCCACCATAACATATATTTTCCATCCAATTTGTTCATAAGGTCACAAAGACCTGAATTAAGAGGAAAAACAAATTTCATATTGATCCAAAACTTCTGTGACCCCAAAAAGGGTTTCAATGGTAGACATTCAATCCCCCACTGTTTTTTACACTTATACTTAGATCTATCTTTTTTTTTTTTTCTTCTCAAGCCTTAAGACGAGCTAGCCAGATGGATGGACGGTTTGGATATAACACATACCTCATGATCATACCCGCAGAACTTACTGACGTCAATACACCAACTATATAGCTGGTGTGAGGTACACCAGCCAATCCGCTTCCTACACCAGCCAATCCGCTTCCGTCCGTGTCGCCCAAACCGGACGCAGATGGACGCGGATTGCGTACTACCCCCGCCCATCCCTAGCTCCGAATGGGCAGTTCTGTGGGCGGGCCTACCGTGATGTATCTGTACATCCAAGCCATCTAGCCCTTTTCTTAGATTAGTTGATGGCATCAAAACAAAAGTGAGGTAGGTCCAACAATCAAATGGACCACACCACAGATGACTCTTGCATTTAATGCAACTGACATTTAATGCTTTGTGCATTTTAATGCAACCAAGCTTATTATTTGGTGTGGTCCACTTGAATGTTGGATCTGCCTCATTTTTTGTGTTCATGCCTTAAAATAATCTGAGAAAAGGGATAGATGGCTTGGATGTATAGATACATCATGGTGGGCCCGCCCACAGAACTGCCAATTCGGAGCTAGGGATGGGCAGGGGTAGTACACAATCCGCGTCCGATGCAGATTGCGTCCTACCCCGTCCGTCTCCAGCTGGGAACGGGCAGGAACTTTGAGTGGCCATCGTGATGTATGGGTCTTAGCCACACCGTCCATTCATTTTTTTTCCGCATCATTTTAGGATATAAGCCTAAAAAATGAGGCAAATCCAAGACATATTTGGATTACATAACAAGGATTAAAATTTTACCATTGAAAACTTCTTAGGGCCACATAAGTTTTGGATGGAGTTTATATTTGTGTTTTCTCTTCATTCAGGTCTGAGTAACTTTCTGAATAAGTTGGATAGCGAATAACCATCATGTGGCCTTAGAAAAGTTTCAACAGTGAGAATCATTATCACCGCTTCTTCTAGTAGTGTGGTCCAATTAAGCCTTGGAACTGCCTCAATTTTGGGCTCGCTTCCTAAAATGATACCAAAAATATGAATAGACGGTGTGGATAAGACCCATACAATATGGTATCCACTTAAAGCTCCTGCCCATTCGCAGCTGGAGAGGGGCGCGGTAGGACGTTATCCGCATCCACCATAATGTATATGTTTTATGAGAAGAAATTTCCTACTATACAACTCATTTATGGCCCACTAACCTTTTTAAGCCCACTTATTTTTACAACCCAAGAATAATCCCTAGTTGTACAAATGACTTTTCACATGTCAAAAATGCCCCTGCTTTTCCTTCTGCAAGAGGATCAACTGGTACTCAGAGACGAGCGCTGACACTCCTCAAACTCCAAGTTGTACGAACGGTTCAAAAGAGATCAAAGTTACATGGGCCCACAATTATGTATTTATTATATCCACAACATTCATCCATACTTCGAGATCATTTCGGAGCATTATATATATATATATATATATATATATATATATATATATATATATATATATATATAACATATCCAAAGATCAACTGGACCACACCACAGAGCAGCGGGAAAATTGATTTTCACAGTTAAAAATTTTGTAGGGCCCACCATAACATTTATTTTCCATCCAATCTATTCATAAGGTCACAAAGACCTGGATGAAGAGGAAAAACAAATTTCATAATGTTCCAAAACTTTTGTGACCCCTAAAAGGGTTTCAATGGTAGACATTCAAAGCAGCATGGTAATGTATTATGCTAGGGTCAGACCTATGGCTACAGATATAACCGTAGCCATAGATACCATAATCCATAGCCATAGAGGCCTCCCCCCAAAAATCAAACCCGAATCGGGGTGGGCTCGCCGAACTAACGCCCCGCCAAAGAAGCTGTGCTTGAGATGAGTTATTAAGCAAGAAAGAAGCTGTGCTTGTGCCAATTCATAGTCCTCTCTCTACCAAAAGAGACTTCTTTTCGCTTTTGAAAGGCAAATGCAATTAAAGTAGCTTATTTCCTCTATTAAATAACTCAGAAATTCTACTATGAAATTGAAGTGAAGAGAACTGACCGTGAAATGCATGGAATTGACCATGAAGTGAAGGGAGAATTAACCGTGAAATGCATGGAATTGACCATGAAGTGAAGGGGATTGATCGTGAAATGAAGGGAATTGACCGTCAAGTGAAGGGAATTGACTGCGAAATGCATGGAATTGACCATGACGTAAAGGGAATTGAATGCAAAATGAATGGAAATGACCATGAAGTGAAGGGGATTGACCATGAAATGCATGGAATTGACCATGAAGTGAAGGGAAATGACCGTGAAATGCATGGAATTGACCGTGAAGTGAAGGGGAATCGCCGAAAATGATCGTGAAATGCATGGAATTGACTGTGAAGTGAAGCGAATTGACTGTGAAATGCATGGAATTGACCGTGAAGTGAAGGGGAATCGCTGAAAATGACAATGAAATTCATGGAATTGACCGTGAAGTGAACGAAATTGACCATGAAATACATTGAATTGACCGTGAAATGCATGGAATTGACCATGAAATGAAGGGGATTGACCGTGAAATGAATTAGATTGACCGTGAAGTGAAAGGAATTAATTGTTAAATGCATGGAATTAACCGTGAAGTGAAGGGAATTGACCGTGAAATGCATGGAAATGACCGTGAAGTGAAAAATGTAGGTAGAATAAAATTCTCAGTCAATTCGCTTCACTTCACGATCAATTCCATGCATTTCGCGGTCAATTCCCTTCACTTCACGGTCAATTCACTTCACTTCACAGTCAATTCCATACATTTTATGGTGAATTACAACGAATTCCTTTCACTTCACGGTCAATTCCATGCATTTCACGGTGAATTTCCTTCACTTCACAGTCAATTCCCTTCACTTCACGGTCAATTCCATGCATTTCACGGTCAATTCCCTTCACTTCATGGTCATTTCCATTCATTTCATGATTAATCACCTTCATTTCACGGTCAATCCCCTTCATTTCACGGTCAATTTCATGCATTTCACAGTCAATTTCCTTTATTTCATGTAACGCCCTGAAAATCGGGGATCGAGCAGGAGCCCAACACCTAAGTTCCAACGCATCACTTATGCAATATAGATAATGATGATTAAATGTTGTTCATATTAGGGCTTTAAACATGAATGAGATTATACCAAAACAGCATATCGTACTCCAGAGACGGTTAAATTATGCAAGCGGAAGACTGTGATAAGTATATAAAATCATATATGTGATTTGTAAGTCCCCAGAGTCTGAACATGTCACTAGGTCAAATAATTACTTGTATAATTTCCAAAATAACAAAATGTGAATGTCCAACTAATCATATAACCCTGTAATCCCATTGATCAGAATGATCTACATAAACCCACCTGATAACTGCATGCATGAGAACTCCTCCTCATCATCGTAGAAGTCTGGCTCGGCCTCATGCATCGCGCCAGTATCTACATTTAAAACAGAGTCTGGTTGGTGTTGTAAAACACCACCCCAGAGTGAGAGTGAGTGATCAACTTAGTGGAGCTATAAGGCAAAGGTTAACATGTTATCAATTCAGTCAAGCAGTAATGATAAAGCAGTACAACACTCATATCTTAAATACTCTTATTAATGCAGGAATGATATATTGTAATGATGTATACCCTCGCCTACACTCCCTCTGCGACATCCTCTCATGACGCGGCATACACCCCTTCCTCTATACTCAACTTCAACGCCAAAGGCACATGCAAATGCGATGTATGTACGTGATTAGCCAAGTTCTTAATTAGGCCTATTCATACAGCAGATTCAGGAAGCTAAGGTACCTCCCTTTATATCATTTACCCAACGATGATCCATATAGGGTCGTCAATCCTAGTTTATCACATACGATAGGCAAGTTATAGGGCAACGTCACCCCTGATTTTCAAAGTAGTGGACAGGCAAGCTCAGGTCACTATGAAGAGGCTCGTTACCATCAACATAGGCCTTAGTTTATACTCGAGGGCACTACGGGAAAGGCTCGTTACCTTAGCGTAGGCTGACAGCTAGAATACAGTGTCCCACACCACCGTATTTGGCTCACAAGTTTAGGTTGCTCACTGGACACTACGGGAAGGCTTGTCACCCTAGCGTAGGCTGACAGCTCGACCACAGTGTCCCATACCACCATGCCTGGCTCATGAGTCTTAGCGGATCGAAGTACTAAGGTTAAATAGGCCTTTCACTGGTAAGTTTGGTACCTTAGATTCAAGCAGTAGCGTCCATACATGGTGAACATACATTGGGCCAATCGGGTTACTTGAGGAGCTCGACTGGTACGAGCGTACATTAACTTAATCGACATGGAGTGTATAAACATTCTACGTAGCCTAACCACTGTTGACAAATAGCGTATGACTCGAATTCATCGAACGCATCCGTCATGGCTAAACAGTATGGCCACCGATCGTAAACCATTACCAACTGCCTGGAGTACATCGTAGTCCCAATCACGCTCCAAACAATAGCGTTCACATGTGATGATCAAGACAGCATGTGATAACCAAATCTAAATGTGAATTTTATTTGAGCATTTTAACAAATACATAGAGTACATGTTATCGTACATAGGCATTTCATTAATAAATCATGTAGTAATAGGATAGGTTACATGAAGGATATTGTAACTATAGATAAGGATATTGAGAATCACATCTCAGCACCCTCTATACATACATTTCAACAAGCATTTTCTGATTAAGGCATTTTATCAAACACTTAGACTACACATATTAACATACATGAATATAGTAGTTATAACAGGTATTATAGCAAATCCTTTCACAAGGATGTTGCCACACGTACAACAATCATGTATCCTCAAACATAAATCATGGCAAGCACAAGTCATAATTCCATACTCATACAAGCATTTCAACAAACACATGGAATGCATGTATTTCAACATAGTTCATCGATATGTGTAATACGCGGAAAACATCATATCTAATCATTTGTGATAACAATCAAGTCAGACATAAATCATTGCTGACATTGAAAGCCTTGAAAACCATAACCTAAATGTTTATAGTCTGCACCTTTCACCGGTAAACTCGTAACGAACTCAGTTTATATGTTAAATCTTCGTCTACGACACAACGGCAACATATAGTATGAAATAGGTTAGCTATTTCACTATTTACTCTATTTAAATCCCTAAAATAGACTAGGGTTATGATTTCTTACCCAAGAACGGAATCGAAATTGCCGGAATAGCGACACTGGAAGGCTGATTCGGCACGTGGAGCGGTAGGAACGAATCCTAGCAACTATCTCTCTCTCACTCTCTCTCTCTCTCTCTCTCTCTCTCTCTCTTTTCTCCTCACTCTTTCCTTCTCTTTTCTCTCTTCTCTCTCCTAGGGTTTAGAAAATTCGTATGACAAGGGAGAGAGAGGGTTTAAGGTCCTTATATAGGCCCAGAACTGATGAAAATGGCCCCAGGGCCATGGTATACTTAGGTTATAGCCAAGGAACGGCTGTTTCGATCCAACGGAGCTAATTTGGAGGCCCCCTTTCTGCATACGGCCTGGGAAAAGTTCCCTGACATTGGATCTAGGTCAAGTTAAGTTTTTGTTCCGATCGGATTTGTGGATCGACTGTAGCGGACCAGTTTCAGTTCAACGGTCGTCATCACTTGATCAGGGCCACAAGTACACTGACCTGTATAGGGAAATTTCCCTGATCCGAGGGTGTTTTTAGGTTAGATTCTGATGGTCTGAAACCTTAAATTTGGCCCGCAAGTGAACCACCCAAATCACTTAAATCTGAGTTCATTTTCTAAAGGTATTCACGTTTTTCAGACACTTCGCTCCGGGCTCAAGTTATGTGTTTCTGAATACTATCTGGATTTGATTTTCGAGATGGTTGTCAAGCCTAGTAAGGCGATCATAATCGTATAGCTTCGCGGTAATCGGGCTTTCGACGTGCGGTCCAGGTCCGATACGGGTTTCAAGCTGCTCTCGAGAGCCGATAGGTTTTGAGATAAATCCTAAGTTTTTAGGTAATGTAGCGTTAACGGTTATACTCGTTTTGGGTCTTACCGATCGTATTTAAAGTGATTAGTGCTAATTTCATAGGTAATCTCGTTTAACACTTAGTTAATTCTCATCTAATTTCTAAGGGATTTGGTCCTTAGTGATTTCTGCCTGAGGTGGTACTTGGGTCTTTGTACGGATTTTTCCGAGACGTTATAATCTACCTCACTTAAAGAAAAATTTCATCCTCAAAATTAGGTCCTTTTTGTACTCCTCAAGAATCTGAGGGTAGTTCTTGCGAATCTCGGCTTTTGTTTCCCAAGTAGCCTCTTCCTTAGTGTGGTGTGTCCAAAGAACCTTCACAAGTGGAATTACTTTACTGCGCAACACCAGCTCCTTCCTATCTAGTATACGCGTTGGTCGCAGTATATAAGTAGCACTCAACTATACCTGCTCCCATCTGATAATGTGGGAAGGGTTAAGAACGTATTTCTTCAGCATCGACACATGAAACACATTATGCACGCATACGAGTGGTGTGGACAAAGCAAGGTGGTACGCTACCACACCCACTCGATCTAGTATCTGGAATGGGCCAATGAATCTTGGTGTAAGCTTCCATTTCTTTCCAAATCGAAGAACTCCCTTCATTGGGGAAACTTTCAGCAATACGTGGTCCCCAACCTCGAACTCTAGCTGTCGCCGCCTCTTATCGGCGTAGCTCTTCTGTCTGCTCTACGCTGCCAGAAGTCGACGCATAATAATGTCGATCTTCTTTAAGGTTTCCTGTACTAAATCTGGGCCAACCAAACTCTTCTCGCCAACCTCTGCCCAGCAAGGTGGTGCTTGACAGGGGCGCCCATACAAGGCCTCATAGGGAGCCATGCCAATACTTAGCTGAAAGCTATTGTTATAAGTAAACTCTGCATAAGGAAGACAGTCATCCCAACAGTCCTTGAAGTCAAGCACACAAGCTCGCAGCATATCCTCCAACACCTGATTTACCCATTCCATCTTCCCATCAGTCTGTGGGTGGAACGCGGTACTGAACTTCAGTTTCACACCTATTGCTTCCTGGATACGAGTCCAGAAGATAGATGTGAATCGCGTGTCTCAGTCTGACACAGTCTCCATAAGAACTCCATGCAGATGCACTATCTCCTTGATGTACAGTCTGGCCAAATCGTCTGCTGAGTTCAAAACTCTAATAGGGAGAAAATGAGCCGATTTCGTCAACCGGTCCACAGTCACCCATATGGAGTCATGTCCCTTCCTCGTCTTCGGTGGCCTTGAGATAAAATCCTTGGAAATAAAATCCCATTTCCATTCAGTTATCGGCATGGGTTGAAGTAATCCAGGAGGTCGGCGATGCTTGACCTTGATCTGCTAGCACGTGAGGAAACGGGACACATAATCTACTATGTGGGCCTTTATGTTGTCCCACCAGTACGAGCATTCATGTCTCGGTACATATTCGTACTGCCAGGATGCATTGCCGTCCTCGAATTATGAGCAGCTTTGAGTACATCTCTCCTCAAGTCATGAAGGTTTAGGACGCATAGGCGACCACGATAACGTAAACCCCCATCCATACCAACCCTCCATTCTGAGTCTTCCTCGTCACTAACCTACTCTCTCATCTTCGCCAATAGCTCATCGTCTCCCTGAGCCGCGATAATCCTGTCATCAATGAGTGGCTGAACCCGAATATGTGCGATGCTCTCGAACGACTCCTCTATCGTAAGTTTCTGCTCAATGTCCCGCACAAACTCTACCATATCCCACTTTGTTATCATCAGCGGAGCCACAAATGTTATCGTCTTCTTGTGGCTCAATGCATCTGCTACAAGGTTGGTCTTGCTAAGATGGTAGGAGACCTCGAACTTGAAGTCCTTCAAGGTTTCCATCCATTGTCGCTGCCTCATATTCAGGTCCCTCTGCGTGAATATGTATCTGAGGCTCTTGTGGTTGCAAAAGACCTCGAACTCCTCTCCGTGAAGGTAATGTCTCCAGAGCTTTAATGCAAATATGACGACCACCAACTCCAGGTTATGCGTAGGGTAATTCTCCTCATGTTTTCTCAACCGATGCGATGCATAGGCAATAACCTTGTCCTTCTGCATCAGAACACAACCCAAACCCACACGAGACGCGTCGTATACTTGACTCCTTGCTCTGGCAATACTAGCATAGGGGCGAACATCAGCTTGTCCTTCTGCACCTTAAATGCTGCCTCTGCCTTCTCATTCCAGGCAAACTTTAGATCTTTCCAAGTCAGCTGAGACAACGGTCTGGCTATCTTGGAGAAGTCCTGAATGAATCGTCGATAGTAACCTGTCAGGCCAAGAAAACTCCTCACTTCACTAACCGAACCGGGCTGCTCCCAGTCCTGAACTGCGGCTACCTTAGCAAGGTCTACAACTATCCCTTCCTTAGACACCACATGTCTTAAGAACTTCACTTCTTCCCTCCAGAAGTCGCACTTCTTGTACTGCACAAACAACTGGTTCTTTTTGAGCGTATCAAAGACTGCTCGCAGGTGTTCCTCGTGATCTTCCCGACTCTTAAAGTATATCAGGATGTCATCTATGAACACGATGATGAATCGAAAAAGATACGGCAGAAACACCTGGTTCATCAAGTCCATGAACATGACCAGTGCATTTGTGAGTCCAAACGACATCACAAGGAACTCGTAGTGCCCAAAACTAGTCCTGAAAGCTGTCTTCTGCATATCCTCATCCCCGTCGCGCAATTGGTGATCTTTGAGAAATACTGTGCCCCCTTTAACTGGTCGAACAGATCATCTATCATGGGCAAATGATACTTGTTTTTCACTGTCATTTGGTTCAACCTGCGGTAATCAATACATAATCGCAGTGATCCATCCTCCTTTATAAACAGCACAGGTGCTCCCCAAGGAGATACACTCGGTCGTATAAAACTTGAATCCAGCAGATCATCGATCTGTCTCTTCAGTTCCTCCATCTCACATGGAGGCATGTGATACATCGGAAGAGATATAAGTGTGACACCAGGCACTAGGTCAATAGTAAATTTGATCTCACACTGAGGGGGTAATCCAGAAATCATCCTGAACACGTCTATGAAATCCTGAACTACTGGCTTGTTCCCCAATGTCGTACCATCAACATGCTCTAGTAGGGTAGCATAACAACTAACTCGGTAAGGCCAACTGACCCGAACTGGTAAAGTAAAGGTCGTGCCCTCAGGTGTATGGGCAGTCACTACTCTGGTATGGCAATCGATCTCAGCCTTCATCTCGGTGAGCTAATCCATATCGAGGATAACGTCGTAATGATGTAGTGGGGCAACGATTAGGTCAATGAGTACCATCCTGCTTCCTAAATCTATCGAGCATTCCTTACACATCTTGGTAACATCTGAAAAGGTCCCTGTGGTGGTAAGGATCCTCACACCCTTCGTAGGAGCTGTATCGAACAACAATCGCTTGACTGCAGTGCATGATATGAGCGAGATAGTGGATCTAGTATCCACCAATAAGAAGACTGGCATACCTTAGAGATGTGCTGTAATTTCAAAGGCCATGGGTGCTGCAACTGCTGTCTTCGATGCCTCAGCTGCAAGTGAGTGCACCCGAGCCTATTGAGAATGGTTTGGCTGTGGTGGCATAGGTCGCTGGAGCGGCCTAAATCGAGGTGCAAGTGGTCGAAAAGATGGATGTGCTGGTGCTGACCGTAGATGTGGGGCAACAATAGCTTGAAGAAGCTGACGGTTAATCCTCTGAGGCGGTGAGAAGCTGTTGTCCCTCATCCTGGTGAAACAATACGTGTCAGAATGGCCCGGCCTCTTGCAGTAAGTGCACCACAAGTCTAATTGCCTCATCGGGGCTGGTGGAGCTATAAGTCTGGGAGGTGAGTATGCACGGGGCCTCTTACCGAGGAAAGGCCTGCTCGGCAGATTTGGTCGCGGCCTAGGAACCATAGGTACACATGTACAGGATAATATGTCCCCATCCTGTTATACCCGTAGGGAGATGCTCACTAGCTCAGCATAGTGAGGTATGCTAGCGCAGCACATCTTCGAACGTATCTTGGGTCGCAACCCCTCAGAAAATCGCCTCATCCTCATCGGCTCATCAACTAAGATCAATGGAGTATACCTAGCCATCTCCGTGAATCTGTTCTCGTACTCTGTCACTGTCATCCCTCCCTGACGGAGGCGAAGGAACTCTCTCTCCTTCTCATGACGATATCTGAGGGAAAAGTACTTCTCATGAAAGTGGGTCTTAAAGACCGCCCATGTTCATACGTATCTTACAGCAATGGTCTGTAGGATGCTGTCTCACTAGAGGCTGGCCTCCTTCTCGAACATGTAGGTGATTAGCTCCACCTATTCTGCCTTAGTGTAGTGCAGTGGCTTCAGCATCTTAGAGATGCGGTCAAGCCAATACTCGGCCTCCTCGGGTCTGTGAGTACACGTAAAAGTGGGAGGTCGAAAGCGGTGGAATCGCTTAAACAAGCCGCTGGCACTCATGCCCCCAGTAGGATGCATGGTGATGAAGGCGGAACCACACTCATATTCTGGGCAAGGGCCCCAGCAATGGTTGCCAAAAACTGCTGTTGTTGCTGCATCAAGAGTATCATCTACTCCAACCTATCAATAGGAGGAGCCGACTAAGGCACGTGCGATGTCGAAGTAGACGCACATTTTTGCTCAGGAACCGATGGTGCAACAGGTATCAGCCCATTAGTGGGGCCAGTGGCCGGCTGAGAATCCAGCATAGTCTCGTGAGTCGGGCCCTAACTGGGGTCCATATGGCCATCGCTGAGGGGAGGTGCCCCGTCAACCGAGTCGCTAAGTGTGAGACGTGCCGTACTCCGTGTGGCCTTAGGTGGCATCCCATACATACAACATACAGTGTAACCCGTGTCAGATTCAACACAAGATTACACTTGCATACACACATCATTTGCACACTACAAGAAATCACACCTTTAGCGACGAAAATTTTCGTCGCTAAAAGTAAAATTTTTCTAGCTAAAACTTTTTAGCGACGAAAATTTTCGTCGCCAAAATCGTCGCCAATATGTCGCGGTAACAGACTTTTATCGACGAAATTTTTTAATCGTCGACAAAGACAGGGCTTTTAGCGACGAAACTTTTCGTCGCTAAAAAGTGTTTAAAAAACTTTAAGCGATGACCATTTTCGTCGCTAAAAGTAATCTAGAAAACTTTTAGCTACGAATATTTTCATCGCTAAAAAATAAGTATTGAACTTTTAGCGACGATAGATTTCGTCGCTAAAAAAATTACTTTTAATGACAAACAGTTTCGTCGCTAAAAAATACAGAAAAAGCTTTTTGCAACGAATTGTTTCGTCGCTAAAAAACTTTTTAAAACTTTTAGCGATGATATATTTCATCGCTAAAAATAATTATAAAACTTTTCGCGACGAACATTTTTGTCGCTAAATATACGTGTTAAACTTCTAGCGACGATATTATTTCATCGCTAAATATACGTGTAAAAATTTTCGCAACGAACATTTTCGTCGCTAAATATACGTATTGTGACTTGTAGCGACGATAGTTTTCGTCGCTAAAAAAATGACCTAAAACCTTTAGCGACGAAAATTTTCGTCGCTGAAAATAATTTCTTTAACCTTTAGCAATGAAAATTTTCGTCCCTAAAAGTCTTTTTTTAAAAAAAAATATTCAAACACAAAATTCCTGATATACACCTGTTATATAATATATTTCATCATATTCACATTCACATCCATCTAAACCCAAACTGGTAAATCCAAATACAAACATATCTTATCCACATCATATTCATTCACACATAAATACATATAAGTTTAAATATTATAAATAAAATACAAAAAATCACGAAGATAAAGGCGGAGGTGGTGGGGCATCGGTGGGTAAGCGTGCAACGAGAGCCTGAAACATCTCTATCATCCATTGCTCATGCGCCACCCGCATCTCCTCCATCTGCCTCGCCTGCTCCTCCCTCTGCCTCACCTGCTCCTCCTCCCTCTGCCTCGCCTGCTCCTCCCTCTCCCTCATCAGCTCCTCCATCCTCCTCGTATGCTCCTCCCTCTACATCTCTAGCTCCTCCATCCTCCTCTCCTGCTCCTCCCTCCACCTCTCAAGCTACTCTCTGATGTCATGGATGACAACCCGTAGCTGTTAAACCTCTCTCTCTCTACAATATCAGTTCGGCGTACGGCGCTATCGCTAACGAAGATGGAACGGGTGGAGGCAGCTCTAGCGGGTACCGTGAGCTTGGCACCATGGCCAAACCCATGCACATATCCAGAACGGGTGCCAATCACCTGACTCAAGATCTCTTGCTCGCTCCGCTGAATACCATCGGGAGTGGGCTGACTGCGCAAGGTGTCCATCTCCTCCTGTAATGAAAACATATGAATTTTTATAATAACGACATTATTATAATTTAATGCAATTAAAATTTACAATGTAAGGATTTTACCCAAATCTCGCTGGCTCTAGGATGTATCCAAGATCCTGTCTCTTGCCAACAGTGAGTCTCTCTGTAGAAGTTACTGGTTCAGGCTCCTGGCCAGTGACGGAATCTCACCGCGTAATCGAAAGGACAATAGAGTTAATATAAATTCATAGAAAGAATATATAAACGTAATAATTACCAGTAATTTCTTACCATGTCATGACGAAGTCGTACAAATGACTTTGAACCAGTTACGTGGTTCACTGCTAACTTTCTCCTGTTGTTAGAATTTATTTTGCTCTTCTTTTGAACACATTATTCATAATACATTGTTATTAATTGTGAATTTAATTATTGTGTTAAGATATCGTAAATATGTAAATATTACCTGAAAAAAATCAGACGAAAACCTATCGCAGAGTATCCGCCAGTCCTCATCGGTCACGTGCGGCGGTGCGGACTGTGCGGCCTCCTCATAGCTCACACACCACTTGTACTGCCGGTGTAACTTACTGCAGTAATCCTTGAACCGCTCCTTCATCATGTCGTCGATGTCATAGGAGATGTACGGAACACTCAAATCGAAGTCAAATTTATCTCACAATTTCGTAAATAATAGATTAAGGCAATAAACTTATTAAGATAATAACTTAAGAGTAAATGACCTTTCATAAAATAAATTTTAATTTACTAAAATTCACCTGAAGGCGCTTACGGATGAGTTGCCGCACATCATCTGTAACATCTGCCCAATAGGGGGTAGTGGGGGGAGATCAGAGATCGTCATAAGACACCGACCTCCGACGTAAACAGTCTGGCATTGTTCCTAACAAGTCTAATGCAGTCCTGTGGGAACTCTACAGTCACCCTACCCTCACGCGTAAGTCGTTCTAAAAGCAACCCACACATGGGTCCACGTGCTCGTCGGCTGGTCGACGACACTGTTGCAAAAGAAATATGTAAGTAAACATAAACAGAAGTCATTAAAAGAAATACATGTCTAGACTTACATGCAGTGCTCGGTGTATACGCGACTGAGGGATCAAACGCCTGCGATGCAACATGTGACGGCAATGCTGTGTCTGTCGCATCACGGGTAGAAGGGGTAGATCCAGTGTGCGAACGATGTGCTCTCCCACCTGGTGCTAGCACTGAATATGTGTGAGCTACGAACTTATAAATTTAAACAATGTCAATATAAGTATAATATACTAAAACATTATACAAGTAGTGTTGACGGTAGAATGTATTTGTGCTTATGCTTAAAGAGATGATTAAAATATGATTAAACCATTACACTATAATGCAAGCAGAATATAATAAAACTGTAAACTTTAATCTATAACCCTTAGAAATTCCATTACACATTGTCATTATATAATAAATACACATATTTCATTATAATACGAAACAACTTTGAGGTAAACTATCCGAAGTACTCCCTGCGTAAGTTATCGTATGCTTCAAAAGAATATGTCATGTAGTGTGAAGCACTCGACTTTTTTATAGCCAACATGCCAGTCACAATAGGAGAAATCTGTTCTCTCGGGACTCCATTCAGATGTGTAAGCGACAGAGTCGCATCTTCCATATCTCGTTTCCTGTGGTTATATATCTCTATCAGCCCCGGAATTTCTTTGAGATAGTATAATCTTTCGTCTGAGTCGTCGTCGATATATTCCACTTTACACTCATCGACCAGACCGGGTATCTCTATGGCCTTACCAGAAGAAGATAGGACCGAAATGTCCATCTGCAACAGCTAATGAAGTATATTGCGTCTTCTGCTATGCTCCAGTTTGAGGATAACATGATCAGAAATTGACTCAACTGCAAATGTGAATTTTAAACAAGTCAATAAAAGGAATTAATCATGACTTGTAATTTTCATGTATACATGGAATACATAAATTATTCGAATTGAAAATGACATGTAAATCATGTGTACATTTAATAATCGTCGTCCGTATCACTATCGCTTAGGGCTATTTCTTCTTCACCATCACTATCGTGACCAGTATTTCTTCCTCATCGTCTGCAACGTTGTCATCAATGAAACCGCTATTATCTCTAACAATGTCTTGTATTATTGAGGCATTAACATGATCAGGTGGCACATCATCTCTGTCTAATTGCACCACTTCAATATCAACACTTGAATCAGTCCCTGTATCCTTAGATAACATGTCTTCTTGATATATTTGTTCAACCCTAGACGTGTCATTTCCCTTGTCATTGCTCTCTTCAACTTCTGGTACAGGAACGTCAAATATGTTCCTGGGCTTTATTTTCTGCACCACGTGCCAAGAGCCGCCTAACTTTGTGTCAGCGAGGTAAAATACTTATTCGGCTTGGCTGGCGAGGATAAATGGGTCGTCCTTAAACCACTTTTGAGATAAATTTACGCTCGTAAAGTAGTTGTCAGTCTGTATTCTCAACTTCTTATTTCCAATGTCCCACCAATCACATCTAAATAAGTACACCCACTTTCTTATACAATAACTTAGCTTAATAATATCTGTCAAAATTCCATAAAAGTCAATTTCACTCCCTCATTTGTTCCCTTCACAACCACCGCACTATTTTGTGTGGTCCTACACTTCTCATGTTCTTCGGTGTGGAACCGAATCTCGTTTACAATACAACCTGTATATCTAGATACACGTCTGTCAGGGCCACACGCCAGTGAGTATAGTGCATCAGACGCATCAGCAGAGTTGCTCATGCGCAACGTCGTCATCTATTATCATGTACAAAATATAATTGATTAGGGATTTTCTTAGGTTGAAATAATGTAGAATACAACGAAAATTCTAAGTGTGGTGAGATACAATGTGTGTCAGCCCCAAACCAAGAAATCGGATTCACAGGAATCTCGATCGCCGAATCCGGTGCCGACAGCCTCCGTAATATCCCATTCTCATCTCCTAGTGTCCATACTCCACATTCCGATCTTGGGATCCTACAAGGAGGATTTTTTGTACATTTAACTCGTAATAAGCATAACCGCATGTATACTCAAATCACAAAGGCAACATCATCATCACATATCCACTAATATAATCATTTTATTACAATACCGAAGGGAAATACATAAATCGAAAATCAAGCTCCAGAAGACCACTGTAAGCTCCAAGCTCAACACTGTTGCAACCTAACATCACCTGCACGCATTTATCGCGCATAAGCTTATAGAAAGCTTAGAGGGTGGTGTAAGTGTGTACACAAGGTAAGTGCCAAGTATTCAATATAATGTCATCATCATATAGTACTAAAAATACTGGTAATCCATAAATTGTACAATATCAGAATAAGCAGAATTACTAACAAGATCATGAATTACTAGAGTAAGCAGAAATACTAACAAGAGCAGGAATTATCAGAGTAAACAGAAATACTGGCAAGATCATAAATTATACAATAACAGAGTGAGCAGAAATACGGACAAGTTCATGAGTCAATCAATATCAGAATACGTAATATAGAACAGCTATGCAAATGAGGAGTCATAAAGGGCCATTTATTAAATGCAGAGGATACGATGCAGTATGTAATTCCTGATGAGTCCACGAATAGCGTTAATCGTATCTAGACCATACAATGCAGAAACACAGTAACCCAAAATACCATATGTGGTGGATGTAATGCAATATGTGGTGCGAATAGAATGACCATGCTGGAGTATGAAGTCGGGATGATAGTACGTAGTATTACAGGCTATGGGGTCCATCACAAGGGACTTTTATCCAAACTAGTCTCATACCTAAATTTGGATAGTCAGGCTCAATGTGGTAAACTCCTGATCTCAGGTTAGTCGCTCCCCTAACCGAAATTCTAGCCATACAAAGGTACACGTAACAAATAGTTGCGCACCACCATCCCGAGTGGATAGTGAATGAATGAATGAATGAGTATGTAACTCCTGCTCAATAAGTCCACATATCAGTATGGTTCATCTCTGGGATCATCACTGGGGTTTATTACACTCTACGCTAGCTTACCGCCCCTATCCAAGCGCACAACTAGGTAAGTGGAAGAGACTTCACTATCCGCCTGCCAATATCGGGCTTGGCTCTTCGATAGCGGACCCATTCCTCAAGCTGGTCAAACTCAACCTAGATATTGCCCCCTCACTCAGGCGGGTAAGGTCACACCCCCTTCCAACTGACCACAACACAGTGGGAGATGCGACCTACTGGTATACGGCCCTCACGTGCTCATATATATCTACTCGGTCTCGAAGTTGGGGCGTCTCCTGGCCACAGGGTTTAGGAATTTTCACCCATGGGCATCTATGACGCCCGTATGCTAAAACCAAATATTTTCGGTGTCCCCTCTGGCCATCCATGATATGCCTGTGGAGGCTACGACCCTGATGTCACTAGGGCATATAGTAATCACAGCACACAATGTAAGATGCATGAGTCATACAATCCAGTCATGCATCAATCCTGTGCATACCGTGCGCTCATGTGAGATAACCTCCACCTATCAGGGAGTCTCATAATAACACGCTCAATGACATATGCAATGATCAACCACGTCTCATGACAAACATGTAGATAATGTGTATGAGCATGTATCATGATGCTATGCTGTCACATACTCATAATCGGTATTAATAACTAGCCTCAACAATCGACCTCGACAATGTGGACATTTAACCAACATTACCCCCACGGAATGGCCCTCATGGATCCTAATATATAGTGAACCCATGACCTCACACAAGGGCCAATTATACAACACCATGGGCCTCTCTTAAGAGCTTACTACACATCACGATGGGCCTCTCACATGGGCCTAATATACATCATGCTGGGCCTTACACATGGGCCTCAAATACGGGCTGTATATACATCACACAGGCTGTATACACACCACAATGAGCCTCAACTATGGGTTGCATATACATCATATAGGTCTTGACAATCGACCTTGACAATTCGAAAATCAGCCTTGACAAATTGGAATCAACAATCGGCCATGATCGGTAATCGGTCACAATAATCGACCTCGATCGTTAATCGGTCACAATAATCGGCCTCGATCGTTAATCGGTCAATTGGCCACGACAAGCAGAATCGGCATTCGGCCACGATCGGTAATCAGTCATAATAATTGGCCTTGATTGGTAATCGGTCAATTGGCCACGACAAGTAGAGTCGACATTCGGCCACGATCGGTAATCAGTCATAATAATTGGCCTTGATCGGTAATTAATCAATTGGCTACGACAAGCAAAATCGACATTCAGCCACGATCGGTAATCAGTCACAATAATCGGCCTCGATCGGTAATCGGTCAATTGGCCACGACAAGCAGAATCGACATTCAGCCACGATCGGTAATCAGTCACAATAATCGGCCTCGATCGGTAATTGGTCAATTGGCCACGACAAGCAGAATCGACATTCGGCCACGATCGGTAATCAGTCACAATAATCGGTCATGACAATTGAAGTCGGAATTGTCAATCGAAATCGGCATCGACTGTGGTCATATCAAATCCGATAGTATAAAACCATCCGTCTATGGTGAATGAGGCCCACTAATTAGGATTAAGCCACTAAGAGAATGATGAGAATGGCCTAACAAGACCTAAGGGAAAGTCACAATGTGGACAGTAAACCATCATTGTCCATTAATGTGGCCATTTAACCAACATTGCTCCCAAGGAGTGACCCATATAGAGCCAAACGTATCGTGCGCCCATGGCCTCACACAAGAGCCTAACACACATCACGATGGGTCACATCCATGGGCCTTTCATACATCCAATGGGCCGCATTATATGGGCCACATATACATCACAATGGGCCTCTGGCACGGGCCTACTATACATCACAAAGGGCCACATCCTGTGGTCTCAAATATATCATAATGGGCCTCTACCCATGGGCTCCAAATACATCATAATGGGCCTTAACCCATGGGTGCAAATACATCACAATAAGCCTTAATCCCTGGGCCCAAATACATCACAATGGGCCTTAACCCATGGGCCTATATACATCACATCAGGCCTCACCAAATCAGCTCCAAATACATCAAATAGGCCATATCATATGGGCCACTCTAGCTACCCCATTCATTCATTTAGAGAGATCATTTTAGAAAATTATCCAGACAAATCATATCAAAAGACCATCTGGACCTACCACAAATAACGGTGGAGATAATGATTTTCACCGTTAAAATACAAATGGCCCGCCACAGATAACCATGGGAGCAGCCACACCCACCGTTAAAACATTTGTAGGACCCGCCATGATGTATTTTGAGATCCAACCTATTCATCAGTTAAAATTGATGAAGTGAAAACAAAAAAAAATATCAGCTTGCTTGGAACTGCCATGGCCCTTAAGAATTTTTGAAAGGTGGGTGTCACTGTCCCCACTATTTCAAATGGTGGGGTCCGCTAGAATTCCATATCTGACTCATTCCTTTACTCATGCCATAAAACAATCTCTCAAATGGTTGTACGGTTATAAATACAGCACACTTTACTCAAGCCATAAAACAATCTCTCAAATGGTTGTACGGTTATAAATACAGCACATGTATCATGGTGGGTCCCATTATAATGTGGGTGAGGGCTTGGATTACATCTAAAATCATTTCAATAGTGGCAGGTGCAGTATGTGTATCACTGTGCACTATCATTCTATGGGGCACATGGTTCACTAATGATAATCATCACCGTCCAAATATTGTCCAAGGAAATCAGCACCATCCAGACTTTGTCCAGGTAAATTAGCCGTAACATCCCAGATTTTTGCCAACCTGGGATCAGATGTCCTTAGGCAAGGGGTAGATCCCAACCCCTTATGAACCTCTCAAACCTCAAATCCTTTAGGAATTAGACAAAGTCAACTAAGTGCTAAATTGGATTAGCTACGAAATCCGCACTAATCACTTTAAATACGATCTGCAAGACCCAAAACTTGTAGAATCATTGACGCTAGGTTACCCTAAAACCTAGGATCAATCTCATTACCCAGCTGCTCTCGGGAGCACATTGAAACTCCGTATCAGATCTGGACCGCACGTCGAAAGTCCGAATAATACGAAGTTATAGAATTAGGACCGCCTTGCTGGGCTTGACAACCATCTCGGAAATCAAATCCAGATAGTGTCCTGCGGCTATTCGCTTGAGCCCGGAGTGAAGTGTGTGAGAAACGTAGATATTTTAGAAATAAATATCTAAATTTAAGTAATCTGAGACTTGTCACTTGCGGGCCTGATATAAGAAATCAGACCGTCAGAATCTGACCAAAATACACCCTCAGATCAAGGTAAATTTCATATACATGGCAGCGTACTTGTAATCCTGATCGAGTTGTGGTAACCGTTGAACTGAAACTGGTCCGCCACGTGTGATCTGGGAACCTAACTGGAACGAAAACTTAAATCGACCTAGATCCAATGTCCGTGAGCTTAAGTCCGACCTTTGGCTCAAGGGGGGCTGCCAGAAGTGCTCCGTTGAGATGGAACAGACCCACTTTGGCTATAACCTAAGTATACCTTGACCCCGAGTCTATTTCCACGAGTTCTGGGCCTATATAAAGACCTTAAACCCTCTCTCATTCCTCTGATATGAATTTGAGAAAACCTAGGGGAGAGAAGAAAGAAAAGAGAGAGAAAGTGTGGGAGATGTGGGAGATTCTTCCTGCCGTTCTACCCTGTCGATCTACAGGCTTAACCATCATTTTCTAATCGCTTTTCCGGCAATTCTGGCTTCGTTTCTAGGTAAGAAAACCCTAACTCTAACCTGTTTTAGGGTTTGAATTGATTCAAGTAGCGAAATAGCTAACGTATCCCATGCTATAGGTTGATATATTGCCATAAACGAAGACTTAGAGATTCTAGCGTATTCGTTACAATTCTACGACAAAAGGTGCAGACTTTAGACGTATAGGTTATGGTTTTCAACGCTTTCAATTTCAGATAATGATAAATTCATGATCTATATGTTATTGCACATGTTCAAAGTGCTGTCTGTTTCGTTTTTCAGTTATACGTTAACTATGTTGAATATACTGTATTCCTCGTATTTGTAGAAAGTACCGTATATGTATAAATTTTAAAAGTGTGTTTGCCATGATTAATTACTGTATGAATATGCTATATATGTGTATAATACTTACTTGGCAAAAGGGTTCACCCTAATACATGGTTTTGCTAGTATACGCTATGTATGTTGAAAGAGTGTATCCTAAGTGTTTGTGAAAATGCTTGTAAGAGTAAGTACTTAGAGGATTGTGCTTTAGGTAGGTGTTGAGATAGGATTCTCAGCTACCTTAGAGATGTATATGATTTCCTCCATGTTGTTTGTTTAATTTAACCGCTTACTTATGAAATATATGTGTTTGTATTTCCGGTTTATATTGTGTTTTATAACATGCTTTATGACATACTTGTTAACATGCTTGAATTACTTTGTTTATTCTACTTTACTCTATATGCTTCTGGTCAAGGATTGATTGTGTTTGGGGCTATGATTATAGTCAAGACAATCGAAAACGGAAATGAATGCGTGGCTGAGACTCATTCGCCATGCGAGATGTGTTCAACGAACCCGAGTCGTACTTCAGTTAACGATAGTGGCTGGCCACACGAAGTGCTTATGCCCTTCATATCGTTCAACTTATTGTGCACTCGAGCTAGCCGAGCTCGTCAAGTAACTCGATCTGTTTTATGTATGTTCATCATGTTTGGACGCCTCTGTTTGAACCTAAGGTACTAACCTCACCAGTGGAATCCTGTTAACCATGGTACCTCGAACCGCTAAGACTCATGAGCTGAGCATGGTGGTATGGGACACCATGGTTGAGCTATCGACCTACGCTGGGGCCATGTGCCTCCCCGTAGTGACCAGTGAGCAACCAGACTCGTGAGATGATTATGGTGGTATGGGACACTATATTCGAGCTGTCAGCCTACATTGCTTTGATGGGTGATGGGGGAGTGGTGCAACGATTCCGTGTAACAGCCCTGACAGCCCTAACCGTACCCGGTGTAGTGACCTCGAGTATACTCTGAATCTGCGGAGAGGCGACGATCCTTCCCGTAGTAAACAGAGTATAAACTAGGCCTGTATTGATAAGGTGATTGGAGAGTGGTGCAACGATTCCGTGTAACAGCCTTGACAGCCCTTGCAGCGACCTAGAACCACACTATCGTATGAGATTATCTAGGATTGACAACCCTAGAATGATACAAGGAAGGTACCTTAGTTTCCCAATCCTGCTGTATGAAAAGGACTAATAAAAACTTAGTAATCATATGCATGCACCGCATTACGCGTGCAATCAGGCATTGCAGGTCAAGCACTGGGCAATGTTGTCATTGCGAACGTAAGATGAAGTCGCTGAGCGAGCGTAGGTGGGGGCATGCATCATACATCCATGCATTCTTGCATTAACAACAGTACTAGGAATGTGTGATTTACTGCTTTATCATTACTGCTTGACTGAATTGATAACATGTTAACCTATGCTCTATTGTTCCACTGAGTTGATCACTCACTCACATGTTACGAGACGGTGTTTAAACACTAAACCAGACCCTGTTTGAATTTCAGATGATGGCGATGCTTGCGAGTGGAGCCGGATTTTTATGATGATGAGGAGGGTTTCTCCTTACACAACTATCAGGTGGGTCTATGTAGACCATCTTCTAATCGACGGGGTTACAAGGTTGCTGATTAGATGTCATTACACTTTAGTTTGCTCTTTTGGAGCACCCTTGTATATTCATTTTGCCCATTTTTGGAGTATACATTGATATATCTAACCCGGTAACTTGTTCACACTCTGGAGACTTACAACAATTTATATATTTTATATATCTATCACAGTCTTCTGCTTGTATAATTTAACTGTCTTTGGAGTATGATATGTTGTTTTGGCTTAATCCCATTAATCTTTAATGCACTAATACGAACAATATTTAATCATCATTCTTTATGTTGCATAAGTGATGCGTTGGAACTCGGGAGTTGAGTTTATGCTCGACCCCCGATTTTCAGGGCGTTACATCAGCACTTTCCAGTGGTTGTCCAGCATCGTCCAAACACTTTGGATGGTGTGGATACGAAACATACATGGAGGTGGGATCCACGGCATCGCCCAACCGCTGTCCAGCACTGTTCAAGCATTTTGGACGGTGTGGATGAAACATATACAACATGGTGGTGCACACAGATACATCACGTAGTTAGCACACACACCGTCCGCATTTTGGACTGTGCAGATGAAAGACATATATTAAGGTGGATTTCCACCGTCCATACAGTGGATATAACACATATACATCATGTGGGGGTCCACGTGTGCAATATGTTTATCAGGGTGGGACCCGCATAAATGGACGGTCTATATTACACATCCCTCGTAATCAAACCCATTGAGCTCACAGACATCAATGCAACAGCTATGTATGGCTATGAGAGGTACGCCAGCCAGACTGTTTCCATATAGGTTGGGCCCACCATAATGTTTATTTTCCATCCCACCTGTTGATAGGGTCACACAGATCTTGATGAAGATAAAAAAAATAAATATCATTTGTATCCAAAACTTTTGGGACCAAAAATAGTTTCAATGGTAGACATTCAATCCCCTGTTGCTTTGAAGCGTGGACCACCTGAGTCCCTCGGATGACTGATTTTTGGGGTGACCCATTCTTTAAAGGGGACCCATCAAATGCACAATGAAATGTTTGAAATACATCAAGGTGAGACCTGTGGTGGGGCCCACCGTCCCTCTAGCGTCTAAGAAATGGCCCAGTTCTTTGCAAGCGTCATCTAGATCTTGTGACAATAGTGTCAGTACATTTTTATTTTTATTTTTTTATTTTTTTGTTTTATCAAGGTTTTTCATAGGTACGGCCCACATTAGGACAATCCAGCCCGTCGGTTGGATTCTCGGGCTCGGGATAGGTCCAAAGAGTCCAATATTGGATATATTTCGGTGTATAAGACCATCAGGGTGTGTTTTCAAAGGTTAAAACACTGTTTTCTAGGCTATGGCCCGCCAGAACATCGGATCAGCTTCATTTTCAGCTCAACGCCTAAAATGTGTTGGAAAACAGAATGGACGGTGTGGATTGAATACATATATCAAGGTGGGGCCTACATAAGCGATTCACCAAAAACCTTAAAAGATAATATTATATTATTATTATATTTTTTTTGTTAGCTTGCTAGTACACCGACTGTCAGTCCTGTTTCACTACGACGTCCAGCGTCAGGGACACTGGATGACTTTAGATACAACACATGTTAAGGTGGGCCCCACCTTCAGACGTACTGTCCATGTGGGCCACCATATGCATGGACGGTATGGATACAACATATACGTAAAGTGGGCTCCACCTATAGATGGCTAGGATAAAATACATGCCTCATGGTGGGGTCCATCCGGGTGGGCCACATGGCCACATCAACGTACAAAAATGAGAAAGAGAGAGAGAGAAGCACCCACCTTAAGATCTCGAACTCTTCCTTCCACTCTCTAATGGATAGACTTCAATGGTTGAGATTGAAATTGGATGGTAGAGATGGTAAGTAGGAAGGTGGGCCATACCTAGCTCTCTCATGGAGCATTGGACGTGAGTTGCTTGGGAGGAAAATGAGAGAGAGAGAATGAAAGAGAGAGAGAGATGAGAGAGAGGGATTGAAAGAGAGAGAGAGAGTGATGGGATAAGTGATGGGGTGATGGGGAGGGTTGACTTTAGGGTACTTAGTTGTAAGAGAGTTAAGGGTTACATGTACTTAAGGATGGGATGATACTTGACATGATGTGATATGGTACTTGATTGGTTGATGTGATTGATAGGACATGTCATAGAAATTCTCTTAGAATTCGCAACACGCGGCGTTTTTCCCGAACTGAACGCGGGTCCACATCTCCTGGCCTGGGTATCATCTCGGCGCATAATTCGCGGTGTCGGAACCGCGGCGATGGCGCGGTCACATTGCTATAAGTTTTGGGTCGAGCCGACTCTGCAATACGGAATATAACATAGGGTCGCGCGCAACTGCAGATTACAGATCGCGAGTCACTGTAATTCGACCGGGAGGACCGCGGAAGCCTACGTAATGGTACGGTCTAGGATACGGGCCTTACAATGTGAAATCTTACACGTTTGGAGAGCCATTCTGAAAACTGGTCCTGATGCATTTGATTATAATTTGTGGAGAATTTGGACTTCATCTTATTTATCTGTTCGCTATACATAAATGGCATGTCATTAGCAAGAAACATTAAGATCATCGTATGTAGAGAAGACAATAATCGAGGGAAGACTTGTCACGCCCCAAACTTGAAAATCGGATTTAGAGGAATCCCGATCGCCGAATCCGGTGCCAACAGCCTCCATAATACCCCATTCTCCGCTCTTAACGTCCATACGCCAGATTCTGATCCTGGGATCCTACAAAGAGGATTTTTTTTTGTACATTTAACTCGTAATAAGCATAACCACAAGTATATCTAAATCACAAAGGCAACATCATCATCACATATCCACTAATATAATCATTTGATTACAATACTGAAGGGAAATACATAAATCGAAAATCAAGCTCTAGAAGACAGCTGTATGCTCCAAGTTCAACACTGCTGCAACCTAACAACACCTGCACACATCTATTGTGCATAAGCTTATAGAAAGCTTAGAGGGTGGTGTAAGTGTGTGCACAGGGTAAGTGTCAAGTATTAAATACAATGTCATCATCATACAGTACCGAAGAATACTGGTAATCCATAAATCGTACAATATCGTAATAAGCAGAATTACTAACAAGATCATGAATTACCAGAGTAAGCAGAAATACTAACAAGAGCAGGAATTATTAGAGTAAACAAAAATACTGGCAAGATCATAAATTATATGATAACAGAGTAAGCGAAAATACGGACAAGTCCATAAGTCAATCAATATCAGAATACGTGATATAGAACAACTATGTAAATGAGGAGTCATAAAGAGCCAAATATCAAATGTCGAGGATGCGATGCAAGATGTAATTTCTGATGAGTCCACGAATAACGTCAATCATATCTAGACCATATAAATGCAGAAACACAGTAACCCAAAATACCATATGCCACAGATGTAATGCAATATGTGGTGCGAATGGAATGACCATGCTGGAGTATGAAGTCAGGATGATAGTATGTAGTATCGCAGGCTATGGGGTCCATCACAAGGGACCTCTATCCAAACCAGTCTCATACCTAGATTTGGATAGTCAGACTCAACATGGTAAACTCCTGATCTCAGGTTAGTCGCACGCCCAACTGAAATCCTAGCCATGCGAAGGTACACGTAACAAATAGTTGCGCACCACCAGCCTGAGTGAATAATGAATGAATGAGTATGTAACTCGTGCTCAAGAAGTCCACATATCAGTACGGTTCATCTCTGAGATCATCACCGGGGTCTATTACACTTTATGCCAGCTTGCCGCCCCTATCCGAGTGCACAACTGGGTAAGTGCAAGAGACCTCACTATCCGCCTGCTAATATCGGCCCGACTCGTCGATAGCGGACCCATTCCTCAAGCTGGTCAAACTCAACCTAGATATTACCCCCTCACTCAGGCGGGTAAGGTCACACCCCCTCCCAACCGACCACGACACAGTGAGAGACATGGCCTACTGGTATACGGACCTCACGTGCTCATATATATTCACTCGGTCTGGATGTTGGGGCGTCTCCTGGCCACAGAGGTTTAAGAATTTTCACCTAGGAACATCTATGACGTCCATATGCTAAAACCAAATATTTTCGGTGTCCCCTCTGGCCATCTACGATTTGCCTTGGAGGCTACAACCCTTAAGTCGCTAGGGCGTATAGTAATCATAGCACACAATACAAGATGCATGAGTTATACGATCCAGTCATGTATCAATCCTGCGCATACCGTGCGCTCATGTGAGATAACATCCGCCTATCAGGGAGTCTCATAACAACACGCTCAATGACATATGCAATGATCAACCACGTCTCATAACAAACATGCAGATGATGCGTATGGGCATGTATCATGATGCTATGTTGTCACATACTCATAATCGATATCAATAACCAGCATCGACAATCGACTTCGACAATATGGACATTTAACCAACATTGCCCCTAAAGAATGACCCTCATGGATCCTAACATATAGTAAACCCATGACCTCACACAAGGGCCAATTGTACAACACCATGGGCCTCTCTCAAGAGCTTACTACACATCACGATGGACTCTCACATGGGCTTAATATACATCACGCTGGGCTCCATTGCGTAACCCTCAAATACATCACAATGGGCCTCAAACATGGGCTGCATATACACCACACAGGCCGAATACACATCTAATGGGCCTCAACTACGAGTCGCATGGTCTCGACAATTGGCCTTGATAATTGAAATCGGCCTCGACAATCGGAGTTGGCCTATACAATCGGTCTTAATAAATCGGAATCGATCGATAATCAGAATCGGCAATTTGGTCACGTCAATCAGAATCGACAATCAGCCACGACAATCGGGATCGATCGATAATCAGAATCGGCAAATCGGCACAATAATCGGATCGATCGATAATCAGAGTTGGAAAATTGGTCACGTCAATCGGATCGATCGATAATCAGAGTCAGCAAATCAGTCACGTCGATCGGCAATCGGCCATGACAATCAGGATCGATCGATAATCAGAATCGATAAATCAGTCATGACAATCGGATCGATCGATAATCAGAATGGGTAAATCGGTCACGACATTCGGATCGATCGATAATCAGAATCGGTAAATCGATCACGACAATCGGATCGATCGATAATCAGAGTCGGCAAATTGGTCACGTCGATCAGCAATTGGCAATTGGCCACGACAATTGGGATCGATCGATAATCAGAATCGGCGAATCGGTCACGACAATCGGATCGATCGATAATCAGAGTCGGCAAATCGGTCATGTCAATCGGCAATCGGCAATCGGCCACGACAATTGGGATCTATCGATAATCAGAATCGATAAATCGGTCATGACAATCGGATCGATTGATAATCAGAATCAGCAAATCAGTCACGATAATCGGAGTCTGTAAATCGGTCACGTCGATCAGATCGATCGATAATCAGAGTCGGCAAATCGGTCACGTAAATTGGAATTGACAATCGGTCATGATAATCGGCCTCGATCGCTGATCGGCAATCGGCAATCGGCCACGACAATCGGAGTCGATGAGAATGGGCCTAACAAGGCCTAAGGGAAGGTCACAATATGGACATTCAACCATCATTGCCCATTAATGTAGACATCTAACCAACATTGCTCTCAAGAAGTGGCCCATATAAGGGATTCATAGACAATGTAACGGCCACTCATACATCACATCGGGCCTCGCTCATGAGCCTTAAATACATCACAATGGGCCACAAACCATAGGCCTCGAACACACAATAGGTGGGTCCTACACATGGGTCTCGTGTTCATCAAATAGGCCACGTATCTGGGTCTTGAATACATCAAATGGGCCATGCGTCATGGACCTAATACACGTCATAATGGGCCGCATGATAAGGGCCTAATACACATCATAACGGGCCTCGTGTACATCAAGTCAGGCCTCATCATATGGGCCTCACACACATCAAGTGGGTTGCATCAATGGGCCGCACTAATAGGCCTTAAATACATCAAGGTGGGCCTCATGGATGGGCCATAGATACATCAAGGTAGGGCCCACCATATTCTCCATATAATCTGGTCGTAAGGTCACAAAGACCTGGATTTAAGAGGGAAAACAAATTTCATATATATCTGAAACTTCTGTGACCCCAAAAGGGTTTCACTGGTAGGCGTTTAATCTCCACTGTTTTTCTGCAGTGGTCCACCAGATAGATCTGTCTCATTTTTAGATCTGTCTCATTTTTAGTCTCAGGCTTTGAGATGAGCTTGCAAATTGGACGGACGGTTTGGATGTAATACATACATTAAGGTGGGCCCGACAGATGGGCCGCGTGGAGATAAAATACATACATCACTGGTGGGTACCCACCGTCCAGTCCTGTTGGACGGCTGGGATATATAACAAATCATTGAGGTGGGCCCCACAGCTTGCTGACGTCGCAACAGCAGCTATAACTGCTAGTCCCAGCAAATGAACGGGGTGGTTGAAACAAATGAACGGCGTGGGTATAAAATACATACACTGAGTGGGGTCCACCGTCCAGAGTGATGGATGGTGGATGGCATGAATATAGGCAACGTGGGCCCCACCTCCACATATGCAGCATGTGTGGAGGGGTCCACCGTCCAGAGTGATGGATGGTGGATGGCATGAATATAGGCAACGTGGCCCCACCTCCACATGTGGAGCATGTGTGGAGTGGCCCTCATCTCCAAACGGATGGACAGTATAGATATAATACATACCTCATGTACAGACCCTCGTGGATGGGGTCCACCGTCAAATTGACGGTGTGGGTATACTTTACATGCATCGTGGTGGCTGGTGGGAGATATCCCAGCCAAACCACTTCCATATCAGGTGGTCCGACGTGTGAACCACCGTATATAATATAATACATGTATTATTATAATAATATCATTACTATTATTATTTATTTTATTATTTACTTTTACTCTTCTCCCTTTTTTTTTTTTTTTTTTTTTTTTTTTTTTGTTTTGTTAGCTGATTAGTGCTGCCCACTGCCAGTTCACACTTCAACGCTAGCCACGTCCAGCGACCTAGGACGCTGGACGGACGGTGTGGATACATATATGTATTTAAGGTGGGTCCCACGTGTGGGGCTCACGGCTGATTGGTATAGAATAAATACTTCAAGGTGGATCTCCACCGTCCATGCAGTGGACGGTGTGGAAAATACACAATCAAGGTTGCTGCCATCGTCCAGTACATCTGAACGGTGCAGATCAGATACATGAATCAGGGTGGGGCCACGTCCAGACGCTGAAATGTCTGGATACAACACATACATGGCCTCACGTTCATGAAATGAACTACTTGGATATACATCACCATGAGTCCAGCACCATTCACAAGCTGCTGGACGGTATGGATACACCACACATATATAAATATCAGCTTTGCATCTAGCTGATTTGTGCTTCCACTCCATCTGGACGTCCTTGACGTCCAGAGGACGGACGGTCTGGATGGAAGGTGCCATCAAGGTGGGCCCACATCCGACCAGGGACGGATGGCGTGGATACGCATGCATCATGTGGGTCCTGCATAATGGCCCACCATGGGTTAGATCAAACTGATATTTCTATATTTTCCTTCACCCAAGATCTGCCCAAAAATGGGCAGCAATAAGGTGGGCCTCACGATCGGACGGCATGGATAAAACGTACATCATAGTGGATCCACGATCGGTGTGGATCTAGTGGGTCACATGCTTCACAAGAGAGAAATAGAAAAAAAAAAGAACAAAAAAAAAGAGAGAGATCGGATGAAGTGGGAGGAGCTCCACCACTATGAGCTCCTCCATGATACAATGTATAGATCGAGATGGGTTCCACCATATGTAGGCTCTCAAATCAAAAAAATTAAATCATAAAAACACCCACCTTAGATCTCTTCTTCCTTCTTTCGCCAATGCATGCCATAGATCCAAAGGAACAATTCCAATGGTTGAGATGGGCTCTGGATGGTGGAGATAGGAGGTAGGAAAGTGGGCTATACAAGCTCTATCCATGGAGCTTGGATCTTGGACGTTTTTGGCTTCATTGGTTGCTTGAGAATTGGTTTGAAAGAGAGAGAGAGAGAGAGAGAGAGAGAGAGAGAGAGAGAGGTGATGTAATAAATGGAGGGTATGGTGCTTGTTGAGTTGTTGGTAAGAAAGGAATGGGATGAGTATGAGTGTTGTTGACTTTGGGGAGGGATGGTTGTACTTGAAGATGGGTGTTGTACTTGACATTTATTGATGGGTTGATGTGACGTATTGTAGAGATTCCCTTGGTATTTGCAACATGCGGCGTTTTCCTCGAACTGAACGTTGGTCCACATCTCCTGGCTCAAGCATTGCCTCGGCGAGCGAGACACGGCGTCGGAACCGCGGCGATGGCGCGGTCGCTAGGGTACAAGTCTTGGGTCGATCTGACTCTGGAATATGGGACATAACTCAGGGCTGTGTACTAATGTCGAAAACAGATCGTTGCTCACCGGAATTTGACCGGGAGGACCGCTGAAGCATATGAAATGGTATGAGCTAGGATACAGGTCTTACAGCTCTCCCCACCTAATAAAAATTTCATCCTCCAAATTTACAGAACAGACATTGGGAGATGAAACATCGTCAAGTACATATGTCAAGGCTCAATCAATCTACAAAAGGATGAAGATAGCGCTCTCTAATCTCAACCTCGCCCTCCGAAGACGCATCATTAACACTATGGTGATCTTACTGAACCTCGGATACCGGATCAGAAATGATCGTAAATGGAATACTATGCAGCCTCACAATTTCAACGATAGGAAACTATATCAGAAAATCTCTAAGTTATTCGAAATCGGGGATCTAACCATTCTAGGTTCTCAACAATCATAGAGTGCAGGGTAGCTATTAGTAGATATGTGATGTTATCTTCAGGTATTCCCAAGTTATACTCTAATACCAACTTCTATCACGCCCCAAACCTAAAAATCGGATTCACAGGAATCCCAATCGCCAAATCCGGTGCCAACAGCCTCCGTAGTACCCCATTCTCGGCTCCTAGCGTCCATACGCCAGATTCCGATCCTAAGATCCTACAAAGAGGATTTTTTTTTTGTGTACATTTAACTCCTAATAAGCATAACCACAAGTATACCCAAATCACAAAGGCAACATCATCATCACATATTCACTAATATAATCATTTGATTATAATATTGAAGGGAAATACATAAATCGAAAATCAAGCTCTAGAAGACCGCTACATGCTCCAAGTTTAACACTACTGCAACCTAACATCACCTGCACGCATCTATCGTGCATAAACTTATAAAAAGCTTAGAGGGTGGTGTAAGTGTGTGCACAGGGTAAGTACCAAGTATTTAATATAATGTCATCATCATACATTACTGAAGAATACTGGTAATCCAAAAATCGTATAATATCGGAATAAGCAAAATTACTAACAAGATCATGAATTACCAGAGTAAGCAGAAATATTGACAAGAGCAGGAATTATCAGAGTAAACAGAAATACTGGCAAGATCATAAATTATACGATAATAGAGTAAGCGAAAATACGGACAAGTCTATGAGTCAATCAATATCAGAATACGCGATATAGAACAACTATGCAAATGAGGAGTCATAAAGAGCCAAATATCAAATTTCGAGGATGCGATGCAAGATGTAATTCCTGATGAGTCCACAAATAACGTCAATCGTATATAGACCATATAAATGCAGAAACACAGTAACCCAAAATACCATATGTCGCAGATGTAATGCAATATGCGGTGCGAATGGAATGACTATGCTGGAGTGTGAAGTCGGGATGATAGTATGTAGTATCGCAGGCTATGGGGTCCATCACAAGGGACTTCTATCCAAACCAGTCCCATACCTAGATTTGGATAGTCAGACTCAACGTGGTAAACTCCTAAGCTCAGGTTAGTCGCGCGCCCAACCGAAATCCTAGCCATGCGAAGGTACATGTAACAAATAGTTGCGCACCACCTGCCCAAGTGGATAGTGAATGAATGAATGAGCATGCAACTCCTGCTCAATAAATCCACATATCAGTACGGTTCATCTTTGAGATCATCACTGGGGTCTATTACACTTTACGCCAGCTTGCCACCCTTATCCGAGCGCATAACTCCGTAAGTGATAGAGACCTCACTATCCGCCTGCCAATATCGGGCCCGGCTCGTCGATAGCAGACCCATTCCTCAAGCTGGTCAAACTCAACCTAGATATTGCCCCCTCACTAAGGCGGGTAAGGTCACACCCCCTCCCAACCAACCACGACACAGTGGGAGACGCGGCCTACTGGTATACGGCCCTCACGTGCTCATATATATCCACTCGGTCTCAACGTTGGGGCGTCTCCTGGCCACGGAGGTTTAGGAATTTTCACCCAGGGACATCTATGACGCCTGTATGCTAGAACTAAACATTTTCGGTGTCCCCTCTAGCCATCCACGATATGCTTGTGGAGGCTACGGCCCTGATGTCGTTAGGGCGTATAGTAATCATAGCACAAAATGTAAGATGCATGAGTCATACGATCCAGTCATGCATCAATCCTGCGCATACCGTGCGCTCATGTGAGATAACCTCCGCCTATCAGGGAGTCTTATAACAACACGCTTAATGACATATGCAATGATCAACCACGTCTCATAACAAACATACAGATGATGCGTATGGACATGTATCATGATGCTATGCTGTCACATACTCATAATCGGTATCAATAACCGGCATCGATAATCGACCTCGATAATATGGACATTTAACCAACATTGCCCCCAAGGAATGACCCTCATGGATCCTAACATATAGTGAACCCATGACCTCACATAAGGGCCAATTGTACAACACCATGGGCCTCTCTCAAGAGCTTACTACACATCACAATGGGCCTCTCACATGGGCCTAATATACATCATGTTGGGCTCCATCGCCAAACCCTCAAATGCATCACAATGGGCCTCAAACACGGATTGCATATACACCACACAGGCCGAATACACATCACAATGGGCCTCAACTACAGGTCGCATGGTCTCAACAATCGGCCTTGATAATTGAAATTGGCCTCGATAATCGGAGTTGGCCTATACAATCGGTCTCGATAAATTGGAATCGATCGATAATCAGAATCGAAAAATTGGTCACGTCAATTGGAATCGGCAATCGGCCATGACAATCGGGATCGATTGATAATCAGAATCAGCAAATCGGTCATGAGAATCGGATCGATCGATAATCAGAGTCGGCAAATCGGTCACGTCAATCAGATCGATCGATAATTAGAGTCGGCAAATCGGTCACGTCAATCAGATCGATCGATAATCAGAGTCGGCAAATCGGTCACGTCGATTGGCAATCGGTAATCGGCCATGACAATCAGGATTGATCGATAATCAGAATCGGTAAATCGGTCATGACAATCGGATCAATCGATAATCAGAATCGGTAAATCGGTCACGACAATCGAATCGTTTGATAATCAGAGTCGGCAAATCGATCACGTCGATCGGCAATCGGTAATCGGCCACGACAATCGGGATTGATCGATAATCAGAATCGGCAAATCGATCACGAAAATCGGATCGATCGATAATCAGAGTCGGCAAATCGGTCACGTCAATCGTCAATCGGTCACGATAATCTGGATCGATCGATAATCAGAATCGGCAAATTGGTCATGACAATTGGATTGATTAATAATTAGAATCGGCAAATCGGTCACGACAATCGAATCGATCGATAATTAGAGTCGACAAATCGGTCACGTCGATCGGATCAATCGATAATCAGAGTTGGCAAATTGGTCACGTAAATCGGAATAAGCAATCGGTCATGATAATCGGCCTCAATCGCTGATCAACAATCGGCCACGATAATCGGAGTCGATAAGAATGGGCCTAACAAGGCCTAAGGGAAGGTCACAATATGGATATTCAACCATCATTGCCCATTAATGTGGACATCTAACCAACATTGCTCCTAAGAAGTGGCCCACATAAGGGATTCATACACAACGTAACGGTCACTCATACATCACATCGGGCCTCGTTCATGAGCCTTGTACATCACAATGGGCCACAAACTATAGGCCTCGAATACCCAATAGGTGGGTCCTACACATGGGTCTCGTGTGCATCAAATGGGCCACGTATTTAGGTCTCGAATACATCAAATGGGCCATGCGTCATGGGCCTAATACACGTCATAATGGGCCGCACGATAAGGGCCTAATACACATCCTAATGGGCCTCGTGTACATCAAGTCGGGCCTCATCATATGGGCCTCACACACATCAAGTGGGTTGCATCAATGGGCCGCACTAATGGGCCTCAAATACATCAAGGTGGGCCTCATGGATGGGCCATAGATACATCAAGGTAGGGCCCACCATATTCTCCATGTAATCTGGTCATAGGGTCACAGAGACCTGGATTTAAGAGGGAAAACAAATTTCATATAGATCTTAAACTTTTGTAACCCCAAAAAGGGTTTCAATGGTAGGCGTTTAATCTCCACTGTTTTTATGTAGTGGTCCACCTGATAGATTTGTCTCATTTTTAGTCTCAGGCCTTGAGATGAGCTTGATGTAATACATACATTAAGGTGGGCCCGACAGATGGACGGCATGGAGATAAAATACATACATCACTGGTGGGTACCTACCATCAGTCCTGTTGGACGGCTGGGATATATAACAAATCATTAAGGTAGGCCCCACAGCTTGCCGACGTCGCAGCAGCCGCTGTAACTGTTGGTCCCAGCAGATGAACGGGGTGGTTGAAACAGATGAACGACGTGGGTATAAAATACATACACTGAGTAGGGTCTCACCGTCCAGAGTGATGGACGGTGGATGGCGTGAATATAGGCAACGTGGGCCTCACCTCTAGATGTGCAGCATGTGTGAAGTGGCCCTCATCTCCAAACGGATGGACAGTACAGATATAATACATACCTCATGTACAGACCCTCGTGGATGGGGTCCACCCTCAAATTGACGGTGTGGGTATACTTTACATGCATCGTGGTGGCTGGTGGGAGATATCCCAGCTAAATCACTTCCATATCAGGTGGGTCCCACGTGTGACCCACCCCATATAATATAATACATGTATTATTATAATAATATCATTATTATTATTTACTTTTACTCTTCTCCTTTGTTTTTTTTTATTAGCTAATTAGTACAGCCCACTAGCAGTTCACACTTCAACACTAGCCACGTCCAGCGTCCTTGGACACTGGACAGACGGTGTGGATACATATATGCATTTAAGGTGGGTCCCACGTGTGGGGCTCACGGCTGATGGGTATAGAATAAATACTTCAAGGTGGATCTCCATCGTCCATGCAGTGGACGGTGTGGAAAATACACAATCAAGGTGGCTGCCACCGTCCAGTACATCTGGACGGTGCAGATCAGATATATGAATCAGGGTAGGGCCACGTCCAGACACTGAAAGGTCTGGATACAACACATACATGGGCCCCACGTCCATGAAATGAACTACATGGATATACATCACCATGGGTCCAGGACCGTCCACAGGCTGCTGGACGGTGTGGATACACCACATATATATAAATATCAGCTTTGCATCTAGCTGATATTTGTGCTTCCACTCCATTTAGACGTCCTGGACGTCTAGAGGATGGATGGTGCCATTAAGGTGGGCCCACATCCGACCAGGGATGGATGGCGTGGATACAACGCATGCATCATGTGGGTCTTGCGTAATGGCCCACCGTGGGTTGGATCAAACTGATATTTACATATTTATCCTTCACCCAATATTTGCCCAAAAACGGGCAGCAATATGGTGGGCCTCACGATCGGACGACATGGATAAAACGTACATCATAGTGGATCCACGATCGGTGTAGATCTAGTGGGCTATATGCTTCACAAGAGAGAGAAAAAAAAGGAGAGAGATCGGATGAAGTGGGAGGAGCTCCGCCACTATGAGCTCCTCCATGATACAATGCATAGATCGAGATGGGTCCCGCCATATGTGGGTTCTCAATAAAAAAAAATTAAATCATAAAAACACCCACCTTAGATCTCTTCTTCCTTCTTTCGCCAATGCATGCCATAGATCCAAAGGAACAATTCCAATGGTTGAGATGGGCTTTGGATGGTGGAGATGGGAGGTAGGAAAGTGGGCCATACAAGCTCTATCCATGGAGCTTGGATCTTGGATGTTTTTGGCTTTCATGGGTTGCTTGAGAATTGGTTTGAAAAAGAGAGAGAGTATGGGTGTTGTTGACTTTGGGGAGGGATGGTGCTTGTTGAGTTGTTGGTAAGAAAGGAATGGGATGAGTATGGGTGTTGTTGACTTTGGGGAAGGATGGTTGTACTTAGAGATGGGTGTTGTACTTGACATTTATTGATGGGTTGATGTGACATATTGTAGAGATTCCCTTGGTATTTGCAACGCGCGGCATTTTCCTCCAACCGAACGCAGGTCCACATCTCCTGGCTCAAGCATCGCCTCGGCAAGCGAGACATGGCGTCGGAACTGCGGCGACAGCGCGGTCACTAGGGTATAAGTCTTGGGTCAATCTGACTGTGGAATACGGGACACGACTCAGGGCTGTGCGCTAATGTCGAAAACAGATCGGGGCTCACCGAAATTCGACCGGGAGGACCGCCGAAGCATATGAAACGGTACGAGCTAGGATACGGGTCTTACAAGACTTACTCCAAGTACGACTCTATTTCTTCACAATTATTCAACACATACCACTGCGCCTTTGCTAGATTCCCAAGGTCCATATCCTAAAACGTTGGGGATCCTAAAGGACGAACGTTATGTTCAAATACAGATATGAGTCCTTGTTCATACTCTTGCCCTTCATCGGCATTCTGATCTTCTTGGTTGAATCTAGTCTCTATGCCATGAAGATACATAGAGCAAAATGTAAGACACTCATTATCAATGTACGGTTCAGCTATCGACCCCTCCGGTCGTGCCTTATTCCTCACAAATCGTTTGAGTGTGTGAAGGTATCTGTACACAAAACCAATATGTTATACGTATGAAAACATGGATATATGTAGTTTATGGAATGAATAAAAAATTTAATAGGTTCTACCACCTTTCGATCGGATACATCCAACGACATTGTACTGAGCTTGCAAGCTTCGCCTCGTACGACAAGTGAATAGCTAGGTGTACCATGACATCGAAAAATGCAGGTGAAAATATTTTTTCAAGTTTATAAAGGATTATGGCAATGTCCCTCTCCAGTCATTTAATAACATCTACATTCAACGATTTCATACACAAATCCTTAAAGAATATCCCCAACTCAATTAGCGTCGCACTGATATCCTTGCTCAGGAATCCACGAATCGCAACCGGCAGTAGGCGTTGCAGAAGGACGTGACAATCATGACTTTTCATTCCTGTTACCTTACAGTCCGTAACGTTTACGTAACGAGATATGTTTGATGCATACCCATCGAAAAACTTCACTGATCTCAACCAATCACATAAACGTTTTCTCTCTAGTTTTGTCAACTTGTAGCAGGCTTTTGGTATAGTATATGAATTTCCATGTGGTTGCAAGTGCAATTCTTTTCTTAAACCCATTTCTTATATATCCAATTGAGCCTTGAAACTGTCTTTTGTTTTCTTCTCTATGTTCATCAATGTTCCGAAGACATTGTCATAT
Source organism: Magnolia changhungtana (assembly GCA_030180095.1). NCBI lineage: Eukaryota > Viridiplantae > Streptophyta > Magnoliopsida > Magnoliales > Magnoliaceae > Magnolia > Magnolia changhungtana. The sequence continues at coordinate 5,617,432 of JASAUF010000554.1, forward strand.
ATATTTTTCTCAATATGCATGACATCCAAGTTGTGTCGCAATTTCAAATCACTCCAATAGGGCAACTCAAAAAAGATTCTCTTCTTCCTCCAGTTATAGTCCAATACTGTACGTTTCCTCTTCTTCAAGTGTGATGCCTTACCAAATCTAACTTCTCCAATGTTACTCAGTTGTTGTATCACATCTCTCCAGATAGCTCTTTCAGGGGTGGCCTATGATCTTGTTTGCCATCAAAGATCATCGTCTTCCTGCGCCAACTATGATCGCTCGGAAGGAAGCGACAATGACCCATATAACACGTTTTTCTACCATTGTAATATCCTGGATTTTTGCTGACCTGGGATTAGACGTCCTTAGGCAATGGGTCGATCCTAACACCTTATGAATCTGTCAGAACTCAATCCCAAAGTCTAAAATGCTTTTGAACCCATTTCCTTCACAAATCTCACCCTTCACCACCTTGATCCTTCAATTTTTCTAAGTACTTTCACTCTAGACACTATCTTAAACTAGCTAAGTATATAACTTGGATCACCTTATATACAAACTACAAAGGCCTAGGTACCACCTCAGACAGAAATCTTATAGGACTAAATCCTTTAGAAATGTGACAAAGTTAACAAAGTGCTAAACTAGATTAGCTACGAAATCCATTTGATCCACTTTAAATACGATCTGCAAGACCCAAAACTTGTAGAATCATTGACGCTAGGTTACCCTAAAATCTAGGATCAAACTCATTACCCGACTGCTCTCGGGAGCACGTTGAAACTCCGTATCAGATCTGGACCGCACGTCGGAAGTCCGATTAACACGAAGTTAAGGAATTAGGACCACCTTGCTGGGCTTGACAACCATCTCGGAAATCAAATCCAGACAGTGTCCCACGACCGTTCGCTTGAGTCCGGAGCGTGAGAGGGTGAGAACACTTATTTTCTTTACAAAATAAATATCTCAAATAGTAATCTGAGACTTGTTACTTACTTGGTGTCAAGATAAACCCGACCCGTGAGATCGACCCAAATACACCCTTGGATCAGGAAAAATTTCATAAATATATCCATGTACTTAGAATTTCTGATCGGGTTTTACTGACCGTTGAACTGAAACTGGTCCACCACGCGTGATCTGAGAAGCCGACTGGAATGAAAACTTAACTAGACCTAGATCCAGTGTTAGCGAGCTTAAGTCTGACTTTTGGCTCAAGGAGGCCCGCTATAAGTCCTCCGTTGAGCTGAAACTAGCTCTTTTTGGTTATAACCTAAGTATACCTTGACCATAAGTCTATTTCAGTGACTTTTTAGCCTATTTAAGGACCTTAGAACCCTCTCTCTCACAACCATACGAATTTGAGTTTGAGAAGAGAGAAAAGAGAGAGAAAGTGTGGGAGATGTGGGAGAGTCTTCCTGCCCTTCTTTCTGGCTGCTATTCATGCTCCACCACTCCGTTCCAATCGCTTTCCCGGCGATTCCAGCTCCATTTCTAGGAAGAAACCCTAACCATAATCTGATTTGGGGTGTTGATAGTTGTAGGTTATGAAATAGCTAACCTATTTCATTTTATAGGTTGCCAAACTGCCAAATACGGAAGCTTAGCAAACTTATCGAACCCGTTATGATTCTACGACAAAAGGTGAGGACTTTAGGTGTATAGGTTATGGTTTTCAACACTTTCAATGTCAGATAATGATAGATTCATGATCTGTATGCAATTGTACATGTACAAAGTGCTTTCTGTTTTCCGTTTCGATTAAAGACGTAGAATATGAAATTTTACATATTCTAGGTATTTGTAGAAAATACCGTATACGTATATATTTTGGAAATGTGTTTGACATGATTATTTGTTGTATGAATATATGATATATGGATAAAATACTTGTTTGGCGAAAGGATTCGCCCTAATATATGTTTTGTTAATATACACTATGTATGTAGGAATAGTGTATTGTAGAAAATACCGTATACGTATATATTTTGGAAATGTGTTTGCCATGATTATTTGCTGTATGAATATATCATATGTGCGTAAAATACTTTCTTGGCGACAGGACTCGCCCTAATACATGTTTTGCTAACATACACTATGTATGTTGAAATAGTGTATTCTAAGTGTTTGTGCAAATGCTTGTGAGAGTAAGTGTTTGGATGATGATGCCTTAGATAGGTGTTGAGATGGGATTCTCAACTACCTTAGAGACATGTATGATTTCCTCCATGAGGTTGTTTAATTAAACCGCGTACTTGTAAAATATATGTGTTTGTATTCTTGTTTATATGGTACTTTATGACATGCTTTATAACATGCTTTATACATGCTTATGACACGTTTGTTAGCATGCTTGAATTACTTTGGCTATTATGCTTTACTTCACATGCTTTGAATATGGATTAATTACGATTGTGACTATGTTTAAAGTCCAAACAATCGGTATTAGACTTGAGTTCGTGGCTGAGATTCTTTTCGCCACATAAGATGTGTTTGACGAACTCGAGTCGTACTTCAGCTGGCGACAGTGGTTAGGCCACGTGAAGTGCTTATGCACTTCATGTCATTCAGTTAATTGTGCGCTTGAGTTAGTCAGGCTCGTCAAGTAACCCGATATGTCTAATATATGTTCACCATGTTTGGTCGCTACTCCTTGAACCTAGGGTACCAAACTTACCAGTGGAATCCCGTTAACCATGGTACCTCGATCTGCTAAGACTCATGAGCCGGGCATGGTGGTATGGGATACCGTGGTCGATCTGTCGGCCTACGCTGGGGCCACGTGCCTCCCCGTAGTGACCAGTGAGCAACCAAACTCGTGCGCCGATTATGGTGGTATGAGACACTATATTCGAGTTGTCAGCCTACACTACTTGATGGGTGATGGGGGAGTGGTGCAACGATTCTGTGTAATAGCCCTGACAGCCCTGACCATACCCAGTATAGTGACCTCGAGCATACTCTAAATCTACGGTGAGGCGACGAGCCTTCCTGTGGTAACAGAGTATAAGCTAGGCCTGTATTGATAAGGTGATGGGGGAGTGGTGCAATGATTCCTTATAACAGCCTTGACAGCCTTGCAGTAACCTAGAAACATACCATCGTATGAGATTGTCTAGGACTGACGACCCTAGAATGGATCATGTTTGGGAATGATACAAGGGAGGTACCTTAGTTTTCCAATCCTGCTGTTTGAAATGGACTAATAACAACTCGGTAATCATGCTCATCATGCATTGCATGTGCCTGGAAGATGTGTAGCACTGAGGAATGCAAGCATGCCGCGAACGAAGAGGGTGTTGCACGAGGGAGTATGTCGGTGAGGGCATCCATCATGATTGCATTCATACTTGCATTAATAAGAGTAGTTAAGAGTGTTTGATTGTACTGCTTTATCATTATTGCTTGACTGAGTCGATAACATGTTAACCTATGCTTTATTATTCCACTGAGTTAGCTACTCACTCCCACGTTACGGGACGGTGTTCTGAACACCCACCAGACTTTGTCTGATTGCAGATGGCGACGTTATTCCTGGGCAGAGTCGGACTTTTGTGACGATGAGGGTGCTTTTTCGTATATGTTGTTTATGGCGGCTTCATTTGAGCCGTGTCTTGATCGATGAGATTACATGGATATTGACTAGATGACACTACACCTTAGGTATATTTTGAAATGTACTTGTAATTATTTAACCTGGTATTGTTATCACGCTTTGGAGACTCACCATAGTTTATATATCACATATAACTATCATAGTCTTCCGCTTACAATTTAACTGTCTCTAGAGTATGACATGCTGTTTTGGCTTAATCTCACTCATGTTCACTACTTAAATACAATCAACATTCAATCATCATTCATTTTGTTGCATAAGTGATGCGTTGGAACTCGGGAGTTGAGTTTATGCTCGACCCCCGATTTTCAGGGCGTTACAACCATACTTCAATGACAATGAACAAGTCTCAATATCACATGTAGGATAAGCCAACTTGCCCTTCGTGCTCCACCCAGACAAATTTCCATACCCGGGAAAGTCATTTATTGTCCACAAGACCGCTGCATGTAATCAAAATGTCTGTCCTTCAAATGTGTTATACATTTTTATACCTTGACTCCATAACTCATTTAACTCATCTACTAACGGTCGCGAATACACATCAATGTCATTCCCGGGTGACCTAAGTCCTGGAATAAGCAATGACATCATGAAAAATGACTCTTCATACACAACTAAGGAGGTAAATTGTAGGGCATAAGCACCACTGGCTACATACTTCATATCACTTGCAAGACCTAGTCGAACATTGCGAAAATCCTCTGCAAACCAGTCATGTTGCTTGTCAAAATTTTGTTAGGCTTCAGAGTCCGCAGGGTGCGTCAGTGTACTATTATCATGAATGTGTTTCTCCTTATGCCACCTCATATCTTTAGCCGTCTTACGAGACATAAACAATCTTTGTAATCTGCGTTTCAATGGGAAGTACCTTAACACCTTTTACAGTATATTCTTACACCCAGCTTTGTCATACTTCTACCTAGACTCTCCACAAAAATGACACTCTTCAACCTTATCATGCTCTTTCCAATATAATAAACAATCATTTATACATGCATGTATGAGGGTGTAACTAAGGCCCAAGTCGCGCATCAAGGATTTTGCCTTGTAATGAGACTTAGGCAATGTCTCACCATCCGGTAATGCTTCTTTCAACAACTCAAGCAACATGCCAAACGATTTGTTACTCCAATAATTTATTATCTTCAAATGAAGTAACTTTGTAAGAAAATTCAACTTGGAGAAGTTCTCACACCCCAGATAAAGTGGACAATGTGCATCCCTCAACAACCTACTAAACTTTTCTAATTCGTCATCACCCATTGGAGGAATATCTTGGCTACTGCTTGCCGCTGCAAAATCAGTATCCGCAGTTGTTCCCCTGAACACATCCCCTATGATATCGTGCATTTCGTCAACGTCTTCATCCTCGTCACCCGGCATAATTGGGTCAGCAAGGACTTCAGTGGGCACAACTCTATGGGTCATATCTTCACCATGATAGATCCACCAAGTGTAACTCTGGTTAATCCCAACTATGAACAAATCGTCCTCTACTTTGTCTACAGTCTTAGATATCATGTTCTTGCAATTTCGATATGGACACCTAATCTTATTCCTTGAATCTGCCCGATTTCGTGCAAATTCCATGAACTCTTGAACCCCTTGTTTATACTCTGGGCTAAACATGTTCTTAGCTCGCATCCAACTCTTATCCATGTCTACAATAAAAAGACTAAAGTCAGTTTAGAAAAATAGCTTTAAGATTAGGCTAGGTTATAGGTTTAGGTTATATGTTTAGGTTTAGGGAATTGAGAATAGATATAAGTTTAGGTTCAAGGAATTGAGAATAGGTATAAGTTTAGGTTTAAGTTTAGGTTTAGGGATTTGAGAATAGGTATAAGTTTAGGTTTAGGTTTAGGTTTAGGTTTAGGGAATTGGAGTTGGGATTAAGATTAGGTGTAGGTTTAGGATTTGGGATTTGAGAATAGGTTTAGGTTATAAGTTTGGGTTTAGGTTTAGGTTAAGGTCTAGGTTTAGGTTAAGGTTATAAGTATAGGTCATAGGTTAAGGTTAAGGTTAAGGTCTAGGTTTAGGTTATAAGTATAAGTTTTGGGATTTGAGAATAGGTTTAGGTTAAGGTTATAAGTTTGGGTTTAGGTTATAAGTATAGGTTATAGGTTTTGGTTAAGGTTTTGGGTTTTGGGATTTGAGAATAGGCTTAGGCTATACGTATAGGTTTAGGTTAAGGTTTTGGGTTTTGGGATTTGAGAATAGGTTTAGGTTATAAGTATAGGTTTAGGTTGGGTTATAGGTTAAGGTTTAGGTTTAGGTTATAAGTATAGGTTAAGGTTATAGGTTTAGGTTATAAGTATAGGTTTAGGTTGGGTTTAGGTTTAGGTTTAGGTTTAGGTTTAGGTTATAGGTTAAGGTTATAAGTATAGGTTAAGGTTATAGGTTTAGGTTATAAGTATACGTTTAGGTTGGGTTATAAGTTAAGGTTTAGGTTTAGGTTATAGGTATAGGTTATAAGTTTAGGTTTAGGTACTTGAGAATAGGTTTAGGTTAAGGTTATAAGTTTAGTTTTAGGTACTTGAGAATAGGTTTAGGTTAAGGTTATAAGTTTAGGTTTTGGTAGGTTTTGGGTTAGGTTTAGGTTGGGTTATAGGTTTTGGGATTTGAGAATAGGTTTAGGTTAAGGATATAAGTTTAGGTTTAGGTACTTGAGATTAGGTTTAGGTTAAGGTTATAAGTTTAGGTTTTGGTTATAAGTATATGTTATAAGTTTTGGTTAAGGTTTTGGGTTAGGTTTAGGTTGGGTTATAGGTTTTGGGATTTGAGAATAGGTTTAGGTTAGGTCATAGGTATAGGTTTAGGTTAAGGTTATGGGTTTTAGGATTTGAGAATAGGTTTAGGTTATAAGTATAGGTTTAAGTTGGGTTATAGGTATAGGTTTAGGTTAAGGTTATGGGTTTTGGGATTTGATAATAGGTTTAGGTTATAGGTTAAGGTTTAGGTTGGGTTATAGGTTAAGGTTATGGGTTTTAGGATTTGAGAATAGATTTAGATTATAAGTATAGGTTTAGGTTGGGTTATAGGTATAGGTTTAGTTTAAGGTTATGGGTTTTGGGGTTTAAGAATAGGTTTACGTTATAGGTAAAGGTTTAGGTTGGGTTATACGTTAAGGTATAGGTTTAGGTTATGGGTTTTGGGATTTGAGAATAGGTTTAGGTTATAAGTATAGGTTTAGGTTAGGTTATAGGTATAGGTTTAGGTTAAGGTTTTTGGGATTTGAGAATAGGTTTTGGTTATAAGTATAGGTTTAGGTTGGGTTATAGGTTAAGGTTTAGGGATTTAAGTGTGGTTATAGGTTTAGGTTTAGGTTAAGGTTGTAAGTTTAAGTTAAGGTTATAAGTATAGGTTATAGGTTAAGGTTAAGGTCTAGGTTTAGGTTATAAGTATAAGTTTTGGGATTTGAGAATAAGTTTAGGTTAAGGTTATAAGTATAGGTTTAGGTTATAGGTATAGGTTTAGGTTATAGGTTAAGGTTTATGTTTAAAAAGTCGGGTTCGGGTTCGGGATCGGGTTTAGGTTTGGGTTTAGGTTTTAGGTTATAGGTTTTTGGTTAAGGTTGTAAGTATAAGTTATAGGTTAAGGTTAAGGTTTGGGTTTCGGCTATAAGTTTAGGTTTTGGGATTTGAGAATAGGTTTAGGTTAAGGTTATAAGTTTAGGTTTAGGTTATAGGTTATAGGTTTAGGGTGTAGTTTAGGTTAAGGGTGTGGTCCCTCCAAATACAGATATAAACAAGATATAAACATGGCCTGTCCAAATGGTCAGGCCCCTCCAATGATGTCCATAGAAAATGGATAGCTTCACCATGGTCATAACAGCGGTTCCCACCTTCCAGGGAATCCGCTCATTCGGATCGCTCTGACGCACATCCCGGTCTGCTCCATTAATTTCGAGCAAATACATCAATATCCGAATAGCTCTAACGCACATCCAGGTCTACTCCATCAATTCTAAGCTAATACAATTAAATGTTAAATTAGTTACTCATCCAAAGTTGAATAGATTGTAATACTTTCATATTCCCATTTAAACGTCCACGCCGAAAATCCGACAGCATCTCCTTATGCCTCTCCAGATAAGTTGATCTTATGTTACATTCCGATGCCAAATATTTAAAATAATGTAAAGATATTTGACATTGGATACGGAACAGAAGAAATATATCCAGAGAGAAACGAGGAGATGGACCGCGGATCAGGCATGAATATTTAAACAAATTATATGAAAGTATACTATCTATCTAACCTTTAACTGTCCAAAATGGGACAATTTAAGCGATTTCCATGCCACCAAAAGCACACCATATCTATGTATGGCCCGATAGAAATCCTCAAACAAGTAACTAATTATCTAACTTACAAATCTATAAATTACAAGTCACAACTATAAACTGTAATATGAATAATTTATGATAAGAAAGTAATATATGAATAATTTATCCTAAAAATATTCTGCTGCAAGAAATACATTCTTCATAACAACAATAGCCTAATGAAAAATAAAGTAAATTCAAATTTAGATGTAAGGCAAATCCATATTAGTCAAATTAAACAATCAATTTCGAACTACGTCATAAGTCAGTATTAGAAAACATATCTCATTCCAAACGCAAATGCTAAGTTATTAAGCATTCAATATTCTGAATCATTAAAAATAGCCTAATGAAAAATAATGTAAATTCAAATTCTGGGCCCACATACGTTTTGGATCATTAAAAAAATTCTGGGCCCACATACGTTTTGGATCATTAAAAAAATTTTGGGCCCACACAAGTTTTGGATCAAGTTGATGCTTGTGTTTTCCCTTCAAATAAACATCATGGTTGGCCCTAGCATTCACGAAATTTCAGGCTAATTTTTTTGTATTTTCACTTTATCCCTGTGGTAATATCAGCAATTAGCTCATATAGGCAGTTATACAATTGGAGATGCAAGCTATATAATTGGAGATGCAAGCTGTATAATTGGAGATGCAGGCTGTACAAACTTCAAAACAACAATTGGCTCATATAGGCAGCTATGTAATACCATTTTTGGTTATTAGAGACCCATGAATCAGTTAAAGCATCATAGCAAATGTTCTAGGGGGCTGATCTTAGCATCATTACCACACACCCAAGCCAATTTATTTAAGCATCATAAACACATGTTCTAGTGGGCTGATCTTAGCATCATTACCACACATCTGAGTTGATTGATTTAAGCATCATAAACACATGTTCTAGTGGACTGATTTAATCATCGTAAACACATGTTCAAGTGGACTGATTCAAGCATTGTAAACACATGTCCAAGTGGACTGATTCAAGCATTATAAACAAACACATGTTCTAGTGGGCTGATCTTTGCATCATTACCACACATCCAAGTGGCTTGATTTAAGCATGATAAACACATGTCCAAGTAGAGTAGACTGATTTAATTTAGGCATCATAAATGCATGTCCAAGTGGAACTGATTTAAACATCATCAACCCATGTTCTAGTGGGCTGAATTTAGCATATCTATAAACTTGTCAAATTCACAAGTTTGAATTAGATTTGGATTTGGCACATCCCAAGGTCTATTATTTAAAAATCAAGCTAAAACCCATCAACTTTTAAGTATTTATTATAACAGAATAAGGTTTATTACCTTTGAAGGTCATATTCCATGGATTTTTTCCCCTTTTGATACTTAGATTTACATGAAATCCATGGGTTTATGAGTGTAGAATTTGAAAATCAAAGGATTTGATATGCTCCTAACAAAATCCAAAATGGGGAGATTTAAAATCCATGGATTTCACATATCTCTACCCTAAATCCCTCACCCCAAAGAACCCCTGAACACAAACCATAGAAAATCCCTTTGTTGGGCTTTAGAAAAAAAATATCACATTTCAATATATTTAATGCCAAACACATATGCAACATACACTTAGGATGTGTGCTATTTGGAATCCCAAATGTCCATCATATGATCCCACGAGTCCATATGTCCTTATCCAAAAAATAAGTTATCCACTCATCAAGTGCACTCATCAGATTCCTAAATGAGCTGTTTTGTTTTTTCTCCTTTACTGCATATTTTGCCAAGATTTTCTGAGTTGGAATCATCCTGAAACTATAAATAATTAATGTATATACCATATATCTATAAGAAATATAAATAATTAATGTATGTAGTATAAGAAATAAGATTTTGGTGTTCTTGCACTGTGTTAATAGGCCATACTCAGACCTGACAAAATTAGAATTTTGAATAAGCCCTACATAATAGCCTAGCATCAAACAAAACAAAATCCAAGCAAAGACCAATCCCAAACTCGAAAGATAAAATACTCAAGTAGACAACACCTTAGAAAATAACAAAGATTAAATATTGTTGTTGAAAACAACCATAGAAGTTTTGGATCAATATGATATTTATGTTTTACCTTCGTTCAGGTCTATGTGACCATATATGAACAGGTTGGGTGAAGGTTTCAGCAATAGGTAGTTGTCACCATTGCTTCATGTGGTGTGGTACACTCTAGCCATGTCTCTTTTAGAGTTCATATTCTAAAATGATCTTTCAAAGTGGATGGCTGGCTGACTTGGATAAAACACATATATCATGGTGGGCCCCACACATATATATGACCTAGCTAGGTGCCAGCAATAGTACCCCATCCTTACCATTAGTACCCCATCCGTACCATTAGTTGTTGATAAAATGACTTCAAATATAATTAATTCCAACTTAAGAAAATGCTTGCAATATATTTCAACAACAACAACAACGATAATAATAGGATGTTTCAAATGCCAGCTCTTAGCATGATCTGTTATGCTATGATAGATTGTTTTTATAAATTATCATGGGGTTCTCAGTAATCCATCCAAATGGGACCTAACCCCTTTGCTTGACATGTCATTGGGCACACAGGGATGAAATGCAACCACTTTCAGACCATCCAAACAGGCCCTCAGAGGTTGTATATTATAAATCTAGTGGCTGGAGGAATCACAAATAGGCTCATCTTAACCAGTTTTAGACCATCCAAAAAGGTTGTATATTATAAATCTAGTGGGCCAGAGGAATCACAAATAGGCCTGGGAACAGTGTTGGGTTTGGAAAAGCATGAAAACTGAATTTATGCATTTAGCCTACCATTCATTGTCTCCATCAAATAAGCTCAAAACAGCAATTCCACTAATCTGATCTAGGAGGTGAAACAAGCATTTGGATGCACTTTGCAAACTCCCTTTTGAAGCTTAAACCAGAATAGGTGCTAAAATGCAACTTATGTTCTAAGCAAATTGCCTCCTGTAATTGAGAATATAAATAATTTGTAAAATCCCTAATTTGTAAAATCAGAAAAACCTCAATTCGAGGTCCACATTCAAATCTGTAAGCCCTAAAATCCCCAAATTCCTAAATGAGGGTCCACATCAAATCAAAAATCCATAAATTACTAAATCCCCAAATCCATAAATCGGCATCGAGATAGAGAGAGAGACTAGCCATTGTTTTGAGGATCTAGAGATCGTAGATGGTTCGCAGGATTTCCTCTCTTTCTTCTTCTTCTTCTTCTTCTTCTTCTTCATCTTTCAAGTGCTGGGATTTCAAAACCCTACCAAGAGAGAGTAAGAGAGAGGTGTTGGGAAACAGAGGGCCGGGTGCATTTGCTTGTGAGAGAGAGGTTGGAAAATCGGTGGCTGGGCGCACACGCACACGCGCGTGCGAGAGAGAGAGAGAGAGAGAGAGAGAGAGAGAGAGAGAGAGAGAGAGAGAGAGAGAGGGTTTGGGAGAGGGGCGGGCGTGAGATTTGGGTTTTGAGAAGGATTTGGGTTTTGGGAGGGCACGAGATTTGGTTTTGGGAGGGGTTGGATTTTAGGAAGCGGATTGCGTACTGCGTAACTCAGCACGGTTATTGTACTAAGTAAACTCCATGGGGTCCACCCTGATTTATGTATTTTATCCACTCTGTCCATCCATTTTACATGACAATTTTAGGGCTTGAACCAAAAAATGAAGTATATCCAAACCTCAATTGGACCACACCACAGGAAACAGTGTGAATTGAACATCTACCATTTAAAATTTCTTGGGGGCCACAAAAGTTTTGGATCAAGCGTGTATTTGTGATTTCCCTTCATCCATGTTTTTGTGATCTTATGAACAGGTTGGATGAGAAATAAACATCACTGTGGACCCTATAAAGGTTTCAATGATGGAAATCAATATTCCAACTATTTCCTGCGGTATGGTCCACTTGATCTTTGGGTATGCTTTAATGTTTGTCTCAGCCCCTAAAATAAGATGGAAAAATGGATGGACGGTGTGGATAGACCAGATACATTCACGGTGGGCACAACAGAGTTTACTCAGTACAATAAGAGCGTACTGAGTTACTCAGTACGCAATCCGATTTCCGTTTTTAAGTCTTGTGGGGCCCACCATGATGTATGTTATTTATCCACTCCGTCCATTCATTTTAACGAATTATTTTAATTGTTGATCCAAAAAAAGGAGTCAGATCTGTGTGCCTTACCATGATGTATGTATTGTATCAACACTGTCCATTCATTTGGAAAGATCGTTTTATGGGATGATGAAAAGAACGAGTCAGATCCAAATCTCAAGTGGCCCTACCACCGAAAACAGTGGGGACAGTGACACCCATCGTTGAGACTTTCCTAGTGCCACTATGATGTTTATTTGAGATCTAACCTGTTAATAAGTTAAAAAAAGACATGGATGAAGAGAAAAATCAAATATTAGCTTGATCGAAGACTCCTGTAGCTCTCTGATTTTTTTTTTTTTTTTAGTAAGGGTTCAGTCTCTTTATTTTTATTTCTTTGTGGTGGGTAAACTTGAGATTTTGATTCGCCTCATTCTTTGACCCTTGCCCTGGAATGATCTGTATAGATGAATTTATGGTGTGGATACAACACATACATCATGGTGGGGCATTTATAACTTGTTGACGTCACTTTATTAGTAAAACTCATTAGTATTTAACAATATCGCCTTCGCCTCCGTTGCCACTCTATGACTAGCGTGTGTCGCTGCCACGGGTCCCCTCATGCTGAGTGGTAATAGGGGGGTTGAGAAGTGATATGCTGACATAAATGCTTAAAATATTGTTATAATGCAAATGAGTGGAACAATGTATAACTTCAGAGTGGGAGTGAAGGATAGGCGAGGCAATCTAACAAGACTTGTTTACCTGACGAGGGATGGTAAATAACTGGAATATTCCAGTTAATCCAAAATTTTGATGGGTGGAATTTATGAGCCCGAGAAGCCATATAGCATACACTTGGGTAAACCAGGTGTTGAGTGGGAGTTAAGAAGGGTGATGATGATGCAAAATGTACATATGAAGATGAATGCAACTAATTTGTAACTGGGAAAAAGGGTGAATAAAGAAGGGGCATTTATAGTTTTTAGAAAGTTTAGGAGCTAAAGAAGGCTATGAAGGCTGTGATTGGTTGAGATGATGGATGTGCCATATGGCATCGTGTTATTGGTTAAAGGGGTGGTAAATAGTGAGATTTTGAAAAAAAAAACTGCTGCTGAGTGGTCATTTCGATCTTAGTGGAACTTTCCAGGTAAGGGTTACAATTCTCTCTCCCTCACATACCCTATCATTAAATTCCATGATATTCCACGTGGCGGGCAACACATCACGCGCTAATAGCCACGTGAATGGGGTTCAGTTTTCTTAGAAAGCTTATGGTGAAACCTAGGTAGTCCTCTAGGCTTCTCACTCTGGTTTATTAGGGTCCTAAGGCTACATGGGCCTAGGTTTGGGCTTGTACTGAGCTTTGAATTGGGTTTTGATTTGGATTTTGGTTTGGGTTGGATTTCAGGGTTGAAAGGCATATATATAGATCAGTTGCGTTATCGTGGGTGGGGAGTTTACCCACACCTAGAGAAAAGAACAGAAATGAAATTTACGAGCAGAGAATTTTCTGAGGTTGTGGAAAACTTAAGAACAAAAGCCCTTATTTAAAGATGGAGAGTCTTGGTCTCACTACGATATGATTATTTAGGTCTTTGTACATTTGAGGAGAGTGTGCACCTAAGAAAGTAGGCCACATCCAACCAACATAAAATAGAGAAAAATCGAGTAATTTTTGGCAAACCTAAGTCCATCTTAACTTAAAGAAAGGTGCTTAAGCCCACTGAGCCTGATTCCTTTTGATCTAAATTCCTAAATAGGTTGAGTATTGGAACCTCTAAAAGTCAACCCAACTAAACCCCAACCCCAGCTCAAATTTTTAATGGATCTAATTTGGGCTATCGTAAACTATACATAATGTTGCAGATGGGTAGTGGAAAGGAAGAGAAAGTTATCACTATCTTCTTCTTGGTAAACCTCAAACCTTAAGGGTATCTTTGGTTTTCTAATTTGCAGTATAATTCAAAGTACATGAGCCATAATATCCTTTCAAGTGTTTATTTAAGAGAGAATTACGACACAAAAATTGAAGTCAAATACACCTTATAAAATAAATGGCAAATGAAACCGCAATCATTATATTTTTACATTATAAAATTACTATTTTACAAAACAAACAATAGAAGAATGTAATAATTGCAGTTATGCTAGTGATCATATCACCACAACTAATCATTGTCCACTTGTAGTCAATTACCGTTGTAATTGAAAAACAAAACAGGCCCAGAATCCACATGGTAACAAAATTAACAAAAAAATCTCTAAAAGAAGAAAATATTATTAAGAATAATAAAAATCTCTTTATAGAATACATTATTAAGAATAATAAAAATCTCTTTATAGAATATATTATTAAGAATAATAAAAATCTCTTTATAGATATCATTTTAGGGCAATATCCTAAGAATGAGTTAAATCCAAAGCTCCAGTGGACCCCAACATAAAAAATAGTGGGACAGTGACACCCACCATTAAAAACTTTTAAAGATAAAAAAAGTTTTTATCAGGATGATATTTGTGTTTTCCCTTATTTAACGTATTTTTTAACTTTTCAACAGGTTGGATTTCAAATAATCATTACGATGGGCCTTCAGATAGGTTCAACAGTGGGAATCACTCTCCCCGCTGTTTTCTGTGGTGGGGTCCACTACAGATTTATATTTGCCTCATTCTTTGGCTCATGACTTAAAATGATATCTTTAAATGGATGGACGGTGTGAATATAACAAATACATCATAGTGGGGCCCACAACATAAACATTCATAAGTCCAAGAGACGCTGCTCGTTGTAGAAACTCATAAAACGCATCTCCCTCTCTCTGTCGTTGACTCTCTCTAAACCTCCAGTGCTCTATCCCTCCTCTCCCTCCTCTCTCTTGCTGACTCTCTCTTCCTCTCTCTCACTGATTCTCTCTTCCTCTCTCTCTCTCTCTCTCATCTCTCCACCCTGTCTCCTCTGTCTCTCTTGCATCCTCTACTCTCTCTCTCTCTCTCTCCATCTCTCTTCCTTTATCTCGCAGACCGTTGCCGGATGCGCTACCCACGCACGCCCTCTCTCTATCTCTGAAGCTCGTTTGACAGTGAAGGTGTCTCTCTCTCTCTCTCTCTCCCTCTCTCTCTCTCAATCTCTCTCAATCTCAATACCGTTGATTTGGTATTTGGGGATTTAGGGATTTAGGGTTGGATGGCAATTAAATCTCTATATGCAGTAATTTATAGATTAAAAATATTAGCAATTGTAGAGAAAAATTAAAATAGTTGTCTGCTGTGTTTAGAACCATCTGATTATCCAAATCATCCAATTAACAATATGCATAATAGACATAGAAGATAGGCCCAAGCATGTGTGTTTAGAACCATCTGATTGATGTGATTATTAAAAATGGTTCAGCATCTGCGCTAGAATTTGGTTCAGCTGCTGCTCCTGCCTTGGCTGCGTTATTGAAAATGGGTTCTTGGCTTTCAGTGGATGAATTTAATGTCAAGTTTATACACTTTTATACATTTTACTTCTTATATTTAAGTCTATCATGTATGCTGCATTGGAATTCTTGATTTGCAAGCTCAACATTGCAAAGTCAGGGTGGGATATACTCAGGTCCTTTCTGCCTGTATCTCACTTGTAATTTGGGTGGAAAAAAGTGAGAAATTATAATCCTTCTTACTCTGGGTTCCAATTTTCATGATGCCCCAAATGCAAGCCTGCTTCCCAAATTTTATTCTAACAAAGCAAAAGTTAGTTAATGGGTTGCCCCGATTTCCTTCAATCGGAGTAGATCTGTGTCAACTTGGCACATGTGTATGACATCCAGGCCACATATCAGGTGAAAAATAGTGTACATTATCCAGCCAAAAGTTAGTCTAGAAAACCACTCAGGCCAGCCATAAATGATACATGCATGTTTAGCAAACTTCCACAATCTCAGGTATGCTCATGGAAATTGAAGTCATCATGCATTGAGGGTATAATGTTCTGCTGATGACAGGAGAGTCACCTCGGCATAGAAAGATCATAAATAGATTTTCTTTGCTAATACACATCCAAGTGGAGAGTTTCCACGTGGGTTTATTTTTATTTTTTTTTAAGCTTATCCAAGTATGCTAGATTTTCCAGCATGGATTTTCTTGGGCATGAGTCTGTTTCTATGGTAACTGTGCTTCTCTATGCATAAATATGGCCATGTTTAATGCTTAAAATGGGTTTTGAATGTGGCTGTGGGCTCACCTAATAGGTTTCTTTTTGGGAATGGCTATAGTTATTGTCAAACATTAAGTTTTCATCAGCATGGGTGGAAAGTGGGCTTTGGACATGGACTATGTTGGATATGTGTATTTGGACATGGTCACTTTCATGTTATATGTGGGTTTTTTTTTTTTTTTCACGTATACTTACTGTATGGGGAGAAAATGCTATTAGTATTTCAGGATGTTACTAGACATTTACATATACTAGGTGGAGTGAAATATATGGGTGAATAGTTACAATGGAACATGCCCTGCAAGACATGCTATGGTCTGTCACAGCAACTGCTGACCAAAACAGAAGGTGTAACACCCTAGATTTTCCTAATTTGGCAATGGACACCCTTGGACGTAGAACTGCCCTATGACCTTATTCTGCCGTGATTAGGGTGTAATTTAATTATGTATTAATAGCTTGAATCACCTTCTATGCAAACTACAAAGGCCCGAGTACCACCTCAGGCAGAAATCATACAGGACTAAATCCTTTAGAAAGTAGGCGAGTAATAGCTAGTGCTAAACTAGTTTACTTGTGAAATTCATACTAATCAATTTAAATATGATCTGCAAGACCCAAAACTTGCAGAACCATCGACGCTACATTACCCTTTAATCTAGGATCAATCTCATTACTCAGTTGCTCTCGGGAGCACATTGAAGCTTCGTATCGGACCTGGACAGCACGTCGAAAGTTCGATTACCGCAAAACTAAACGATTATGACCGCCTTGCTGGGCTTGACTACCATCTCGTAAATTAAATCTAGATAGTGTCTAGAAACGGACAACTTGAGACTAGAGCGAAGTATGTGAGAAACGTGAATATATTTAGAAATAAAATCTGAATTTAAGTAATCTGAGGCTTGTCGCTTGTGGGCCGAATATAAGGATTCAGACCATCAGAATTTGACCCAAATACACCCTCGGATCAAGAGAAATTTCTCATACATGGAAGTGTACTTGTGGCCCTGATCAAGTTTCAGTGCCCATCGAACTGAAACTGGTCCGCCGCGGTCGATCTGTAAATCTGATCAGACCGAAAACTTAACTCGCCCTAGATCCATTGTCAGGGAGCTTAAGTTCGACCGTACATAGAAAAGGGGCCTCCAGAAGTGCTCCGTTGGATCAGAACAAGCCTCCTTTGGCTATAACCTAAGTATACCTTGGCCTTGGGGCCATTTCCATCAGTTTTAGGCCTATATAAGGGCCTTAAGCCCTCACTCTCTCATCCCATACGAATTCGGGAAACCCTAGGAGAGAGAAGAGAGGAAAGAGAGACAGAGTGAGAGAGAAAGTTCGGGTTGCTCCTGGGATTCGATCCCTGCCGCTCCACGTGCTTAATTGCCTCATTTGTATCGCTAATCTGGCGATTCTGACTTCGTTCTTAGGTAAGAAAACCTAATCCTAATCTGTTATAGGGTTTCAATTGTTGCAAGTAGCGTGACTTAACTCGTGCTACAGGTTGTCATTCCATCATTGACAAAGATTTAGAGTCTCTATCGAATTCGTTACGCTTCTATGGCGTAAGGTGCGGACTATAGACGTATAGGTTATGGTTTTCAAGGATTTCAATGTCGGTTAATGATTTATTCTTGATGTGGGTGCTATTTCACATGCAAAATGTGTCGTTGGTTTCGTTTTACGATTATATATGTGTTATGTTGAATATAGTATATTCCATGTATGTATTGAAATGTTTGAATATGTATAGAATTTGGATTTGTGTCTAACATGATTATTTGTTGTGACTATATGCTTGTTATGTATGCGACAACTCCCTAGCGAAAGGACTTACCCTAAATCACGCAACGACCAATATACACAATATATGCTAAAGTGTGTGCCCACGTGTTTGTGGAAATGATTAAATGAGTATGGAACCCGGATTCGTGCATGCCATGATTATCTACCTTGGGTATATGTGTAACGCCTTGAAAATCGGGGGTCGAGCAAAGCTCAGCTCCCGAGTTCCAACGTATCACTTATGCAACACAGATAATGATGATTATGATGAGAGCATTGAAACATGAATGAGATTATACCAAAACAGCATATCATACTCCAGAGACAGTTAAATTTACAAGCGGAAGACTGTGATAGATATGTAAAATATATAAACTGTGGTGAGTCTCCAGAGTGTGATAATGTTACCAGGTTAATTCATTACAAGTACAATTTCAAATTATACCAAGTTGTGTAAGGTCATCTAGTCAATATCCCAGAAAGCCCCATCGATCAGGACACGGCTCATAGGAACCCGCCTGAAACTACATAAAGGAGGAATCCTCCTCATCCTCATAAAAGTCCGGCTCCACTTCGTAGCATCACCATTATCTGAAGCTCAAACAAGTCTGGTTGGTGTGTACAACACCATCCCATAACGTGGGAGTGAGTGATCAACTTAGTGGAACAATAAAGCATAGGTTAATATGTTATCAATTCAGTCAAACAGTAATGATAAAGTAGTACAATCAAACACTCCTAACTACTTTTATTAATACAAGTATGAATGCAGTCATGATGCATGCCCTCATCGACATACTCCCTCATGCGACACCATCTTACGTTCGCGACATGCTTTCCTCAGTGTTTCACATCTTTCAGGCATATGCAGTGTGATGATGAGCATGATTACCGAGTTGTTATTAGTCCATTCAAACAACAGGATTGAGAAACTAAGGTACCTCCCTTGTATCATTCCCAAACATGATCCATTCTAGGGTCGTCAAACCTAGATAATCTCATACGATAGTGTGGTTTTAAGGCACTGCAAAGGCTGCCAGGGTTGTTACACGTAATCGTTACACCACTCCCCCATCACCTTTTTAACGGTTCATCACTAAATTGATATAGGCCTAGTTCATACTCTATTCACTGTGGTAAAACTCGTCGCCTCACCGCAAATTCAGTGTATGCTCGAGGTCACTACAAAGGGCTCGTCACCAATCAGTGTAGGCCGATAGCTCGAATATAGTGTCCCATACCAACATAATCGGCTCACGAGTCTGGTTGCTCAGTGGACAGTACGGGGAGGCATTGTAACACCCTGAAAATCGGGGGTCGAGTGTAACTCAACTCCCGAGTTCCAACGCATCACTAATGCAACATATTTAATGATGTTTGAATGTTGTCTGTGTTAGAGCAATAAACATGAATGAGATTATACCAAAACAGTAATTCATACTCCAGATCAATTGTATAAAGGCAAGCGGAAGACTGAACTGTATATATATGTATGTAAAGAAACAAAATAAACGTTTCATTCTCCAGAGTATGAATCCATTGAGTCACCATATACATGTCTGTTTATAATCAAAATGTCAAAAATAAACTAGGTACAATCCCTGTAAAACCCGTCGGTCCTGGTAGCCTAGTCGAAGCCGCCAGAGAACTGGATATACGAGAACTCCTCCTGGTCCTCGTCATAATCAGGCTCCGCCTCCAGAGTCATCGGCTCGCCTAAACCTGAGATAGAGTCTGGTTGGTGTGCGCAACACCGTCCCGTAACGTGGGAGTGAGTAGCTAACTCAGTGGAACAATAAGGCATAAGTTATCATGTTATCAATACAGTCAAGCAGTAATGATAAAGCAGTAAATCAAACACCCCTAGTTACTCTGATTAATGCAAGTATGAATGCAGGTATGATGGATGCCCTCACCGACATACTCTCTCATGCGACACCATCTCACGTTCGCGGCATGCTTACATCCTACAGTGCTCTACATCTTCCAGGCACATGCGATGCATGATGAGCATGATTATCGAGTTTTTAATTAATCCATTTCAAACAGCAGGATTGGGAAACTAAGGTACCTCCCTTGTATCATTCCCAAACATGATCCATTCTAGGGTCGTCACCCTAGTTAATATCGACGATGGTATGTTTTCTAGGTCACCGCAGAGGTCGCAGTGGTCATTATGCACAAAGGTTGCACCACTCCCCATCACCCCTTAAACGATTCATCACTATACAGAAACAGGCCTAGTTCATACTCTATATATCGCGGCGAACCCTAAGGCGCACTGCGACTTCAGAATATGCTCGCGGTCACTATAAAGGGCTGCCAGGGCTGTTACGCACAAAGGTTGCACCACTCCCCCATCACCTTATCAATGTAGGCCGACAACGCGAATATAGTGTCCCATACCACCATAATCGGCTCATGAGTTAAGTTGCTCACTGGTCACTACGGGAGGCACGTAGCCCCAGCGTAGGCCAACAGCTCGACTATGGTGTCCCATACCACCGGCTCATGAGTCTTAGCGGATCGAGGTACCATGGTTAACGGGATTTTCACTGGTAAGTTTAGTACCCTAGGTTCAAACATTAGCGACCAAACATGGTGAACATACATAAGACACACGGGTTACTTGACGTGTTCGGTTGGCTCGAGCGCACAACAAGTTGGGCGATATGAAGCGCAGAAGCACCTCGTGTGGCCAACCACTATCGCCAACCGAAGTACGACACTGGTTCGCCAACACATCATGCGTGGCGAAACGAATCTCAACCACAATTCCAAGTCTGATACCGGATGCCTGGACTATGGACATAGTCCCAAGCTCAATCAATTCCTAACCATAACATGTGAAGTGCAGTATGATAAACAAGGTAATTCAGGAATGCTAGAAATCATGTTATAAAGCATGTCATAAAGCATGTTAATAAACAAGTTACAAAGCATGTTCAAAAGCATGTTGTAAAGCACTATACAAATAGGGATACAAATACATATATTTTATAGGTGAGTGGTTAGAGTAAATAACCACATGGAGGGTATCATATGTGGCTCTAAGGTAGTTGAGAATCCCATCTCAGCACCTACCTAAGGTTCTAACACTTAAGCACTTACATTCACAAGCAATTTTTATAAACACTTGAAATGCACTTTTTCAACATACATGATGTATGTTAGAGGAAAGTGCACTAGGGCTGTCCCTTTACCGAACTAGTATTTTATATGTATACATCATATTCATATAACAAATAATCATAACAATTTCATCAGCAAATTTTATACGTATAGGGTATTTTCTAGGATACCCAATTTCAACATACATAGTGTTTACAAGGGAACTTGTAATACGGCGATTCCTTTCACCAAGCAATTAATTTATATGCACATAATATATTTATACAATAATTAATCATGAAAAACACATCGCTAAAATATACACGTATACGGTACTTCTTACAATACCGTATTTCTACATACATGGTGTATATTAGTAAACATGTATTTAGGCGAACCCTTTCGCCAAATGAGATTTTATCCATACATCATATATTCATACGACAATTAAACATGTCAAACACATTTCCATAAAAAATACGTATACAGTATTTTATACGAATACCTAGAGTATGTGAAATTCCAAATTCTACAATTCTAATCGAAACAGAAAACGGAAAGCACTTTGTACATTTGCAATTGCATGCAGATCATGAATCTACCATTATCTGACATTGAAAGCATTGAAAACCGCAACCTATACACCTAAAGTCCTCACCTTGCCTCTTGGAATCTCAACGAATCAGCAAGGTTGGATGAGCTTCCGTATTCGGGAGTTTTCTAGCCTAAAGAGTGAAATCGGTTAGCTATTTCACAACCTATAGCCTATACACCTCAAATCAGATCTAGGGTTAGGATTTCTCACCTTAAAACGGAGTTGATATCGTCGGGAAAGCGCCTGGAAAGAGGCGGTGCAGCCCGTGGGGTGATTTGCAACAGTAGGAGGAAGATTCTCCCACTTCTCCTAAGCTTTCTCTCTCTTTTCCTCTCTCTCTCTCTAGGGTTTTATCCCAAATTCGTATGGCTGTGAGAGGGCTGTTCTAAGGCCCTTATATAGCCTAAAACCTCCCCGGAATAGACTCCGGTTCAAGAGGTATGACTATTATAAGCAATTCAGCGCTTTTCCAGCTCATAAGAGTGTTTCTGGCGGCCCTCCTTGAGCCAAACGTCAGACTTAAGCTCACAACTCATGGATCTACGTGGGATTACGTTTTCGACTCGATCGAATTCCCAGATCACACGGGGCGGACCACTTTCAGTTCAACGGTCAGTGGGTCACGATCCGAAATTCCAAGTACATGTAAATGTTCCTGAAATTTTTCCTGATCCGAGGGTGTAATTTGGTCTGATTCTAATGGTCTGGTTGCTTAATACTGATCCGCAACCGAAAGGTGCCAGATCACTATTCAAGATATTTATTTTGTAAAGGAAAGAGTGGTTTTCACACTCTCTCGCTCCGGACGCGATCGAATAGCCGTGGGACATTGTCTGGACTTGATTTCCGAGATGGTTGTCGAGCCCAGCGAGGCGGTCCTAAGTCCTTAACTTCGTGTTAATCGGACTTCCGATGTGCGGTCTAGCCCTAATACGAAGTTCCAAGTCATTCCCGAGAATAGCCGGGTAATGGGTTTGATCCTAGACTTTAGGGTAACCTAGCGTCAATGATTCTACAAGTTTTGGGTCTTGCAGATCGTATTTAAAGCGATTCCAATGGATTTCATGGCTAATCTAGTTTGGCACTTAGTTAACTTTGTTGAATTTCTAAAGGATTTAATCCTAAGCGATTTCTAGTCGAGGTGATACTCGAGCCCTTGTACGGAAAATTTACGGGTCGTTACAGGCATGTAGCCCCAGCGTAGGCCGATAGCTCGACCATGGTGTCCCATATCACCATGCCCGGCTCATGAGTCTTAGTGGATCAAGGTACCATGGTTAATGGGATTTCACTGGTAAGTTAGGTATCCTAGGTTCAAGCAGTAGCGTCCAAACATGGTGAACATACATTAGATAGATCGGGTTACCTGATGAGCTCGGCTAACTCGAGCGCACGACAAGTCGAACGACATGAAGTGCATAAGCACTTCGCGTGGCCAACCACTATCGTCAACTGAAGTACGACTCGGGTTCGTCGAACACATCTCACGTGGCGAAATGAATCTCAACCACGAACTCAAGTCTGTTACCGATTGTCTGGACTATAATCATAGTCCTAATCGCAATCAATCCTTATTCTGAAGCATATAG
The DNA here is from genome assembly GCA_030180095.1 of Magnolia changhungtana. Lineage (NCBI taxonomy): Eukaryota > Viridiplantae > Streptophyta > Magnoliopsida > Magnoliales > Magnoliaceae > Magnolia > Magnolia changhungtana. Next base: position 5,640,763 of record JASAUF010000554.1, read on the forward strand.
AGTCAAGCAGAATATACAAAGTAATTCAAGCATGTTATAAAGCATGTTATAAAGTATAATATAAATAGGAAATACAAACACATATATTTCATAAGTAAGCGGTTAAACTAAACAAACAACATAGAGGAAATCATATACACCTCTAAGGTAGTTGAGAATCCCGTCTCAACACCCCTATACATTACAATTTACTAACTACTACTCATCCAGACATTTCAAAAAACACTTTAGATTACATACATCAACATACCTGACGTATGTTGATCACATAGGTATTAGGCCAAATCCTTTCACTAGGGAGTTGCCCCAATTATAACACGCGTGCACCCACGACGGATAGTCATGGTTAGCAGGAATCCAAGTTCCATGTTCATTCAGTCATTTCCACAAACACTTGGGCTATACGTTTTAACATATATAATGTATATTGGCCGTGACGTGATTTAGGGTAAATCCTTTCGTCAAAGGGGTGTCGCTTATACAACAATTATGTATCCATGACAATCAGTCATGGCGAGCACGAATGCGAATTCTATATTCATTCGGTCTTTTTCACAAACACTTAGAATACACTATTTTTAAGATACATAGTGTATATTAGCAAAAACATGTATTAGGGCGAACCCTCTCACCAAGTAAGTGTTATACACATATATAATATGTTCTTACAGCAAATAATCATGGCAAACACATTTCTAAAATTTATACGTATACGGTACTTTCTACAAATACATAGAATACACAAAATTCCATATTCTTCGTATTTAATCGAAACGAAAAACAGACAGCACTTTGTACATGTGCAATTGCATGCAAATCATGAATCTATCATTATCTGACATTAAAAGCGTTGAAAACCATAACCTATACACCTAAAGTCCACACCTTTTGTCGTAGAATCGTAACGAATCCGATAGGTTTGCTAAGTCTTCGTATACGGTAATATGGTAACCTATAGCATGCTTTAGGTTAGTTATTTCATAACATACAACTATCAAAACCCCAAAATAGATTATGGTTAGGGTTTCTTACCTAGAAATGAAGCCGGCATCGCCAGGAAAGCGATTAGATAGGGGTGGTTGAGCTTGCATAGCGGCAGGGTAGAGCATCAGGGAGATCCTCCCACTTCTCTCACACTTTCTCTCTCTTTTCTCTCTTCTCAATTCTCAAATTCGTATGGCTGAATGAGAGAGGGTTTTAAGGTCCTTATATAGCTTAAAAACTCACCAAATTAGACTTCAGGTCAAGGTATACTTAGGTTATATCCAAAGTGGGTCAGTTCCAGCTCAATGGAGCACTTCTGGCGGCCCCTTTTCTGTGTGCGGTTGGACTTAAGCTCCCTAACACTAGATCTAGGTATGGCTAAGTTTTCATTTCAGTGGGATTCCAGATTGTAAATGGCGGACTAGTTTCAGTTCAACGATCAGTGGATCTCGATTGGAGATTCCGAGTACATGGATATTTTTGAAAAAATATCCTTAATCTGAGGGTGTATTTTGGCCTGATTCTGACGGTCAGGTTGCTCAATACTGATCCGCAAGCGTCACATGCCAGATTTCATAAATCCTTATTTATTTTGAAATTATTTTCATGTTTCTCACACTCTTCACTCCAGGTTCAAGTGAATTACACTGAGACACTATCTGGATTTGATTTCCAAGATAGTTGTCAAGCTCAGCAAGGCGGTCCTAATTCCTTAACTTCGTGTTAATCGGACTTCCGACGTGCGGTCCAGATCTGATACGGAGTTTCGAGATGCTCTCGAGAACAGCCGGGTAATGAGATTGATCTTAAATTTAGGGTAATGTAGCGTCAATGATTCTACAAGTTTTGGGTCTTGCAGATCGTATTTAAAGTGATTGGTGCTAATTTCATAGGTACTTTAGTTTAACATTGGCTAATTCTCGCCTAATTTTTAAAGGATTTAGTCTTGAGTAATTTCTGTCTGAGGTGGTACCTGGGCCTTTGTAGTTTGTATATAAAGTGATCCAAGTTATAATACTTAGCTAGTTTAAGATAGTGTCTAGGGTGAAGGTACTTAGAAAAATTGAAAGAACAAGGTGGTGAAGGGTGGGATTTGTGAAGGAAATGAGTTCAAAAGCGGTTTTAGACTTTGGGATTGAGTTCTGACAAGTTAATAAGGTGTTAGGATCGACCCATTGCCTAAGAATGTCTAATTCCAGGTTGGCAAAAATCTAGGATGTTACAATATGCGTGTGGTATACAGGGCAACTCCTTAGTAAAAGGATTAGCCCTAATACATGTTATATCAACATACATTGTATATGTTATTATGTGTAGCTTAAGTGTTTGTGAAATGATTGAATGAGTATAGAATTTGAGTTCATGCTCGTTGTGATTAGCTATCGTGGATATATGATTGTCGTATAGGCGACAACCCCTTTGATGAAAGGATTTGCCCTAATACGTATGATAACTAATATATAATATGTATGATGGAATGTGTAGACTAAGTGTTTGTAAAAATGCCTGAATGAGTTAGCAGTTAGCCAGGTGTACCTGTATGTGGGTTGAGATGTGATTCTCAACTACCTCAATGATGTGTATGATTTCCTCCATGTATGTCACATTCTGATGTCTGTTTTGTTTATGAATTGAATATGTTTGAATTCATGTTTACATTGCATTTCAGAACATGTTCACATGATTGTATGATTTGAAATATTGATCTATTACTGCTTTGATGATCTCATATGATAATTTGTTGTAATTGAATGTGATTGGGATTATGAAGTAGTCCAGGCAATCGTTAACAGATTCTATTTTCGTGGCTGAGGTTGTTTTGCCACAAAGGATGTGTCGATGAATCTGAATCGTACTACGGTTGTTGACAGTGGTTAGGCCACACGGAGTGCTCACGCATTTCATGTCGATCAGCTTGATGTGCGCTCATACAAGTCGAGCTCGTCAAGTACCCCAATTTGCCTATTGTATGTTCACCATGCATAGACGCTAATGTTTGAACCTAAGGTACCAAACTCACCAGTGAAACCCCGTTAAATCATGGTACCTCGATCCGCTAAGACACATGAGCTGGACATGGTGGTATGGGACACCGTGGTCAAGCCGTCGGCCAACACTGGGGCGACGAGCCTCCCCGTAGTGACCAGTGAGCAACACAGCCTCGTGAGTTGAATATGGTGGTATGGGACATTGTATTCGAGCTGTCGGCCTACACTGATTTAGTGACGAGCCCTTTGTAGTAACCTCGAGCATACTCTAAACCTGCATAGAGACGACGTGCCTTTCTGTAGTAATCAGAGTATACATTAGGCCTGTAATGATTTGGCGACAAGCCCTTTGCAGCAACCTAGAATCGTAAGATCGTATGAGATTTACTAGGACTGACGACCCTAGAATGAATCATTATTGGGTATTGATATAAGGGAGGTATCTTAGTTTCCCAATCCTGTTGTATGAAAAGGACTAATAAGAACTCGGTAATCACCCTCATAAAATCGTACTGCATGTGCTCTGGGTTGAAGAGCACAGAGGGAAGAAAGCATGCCTCGACCATAAGATGGTGTCGCACGAGGGAGTGTAGGTGAGGGCATACATAATGAATACATTTCATCCTTGCATTAATAAGAGTATCTAGGAATGTTTGATTGTACTGCTTTATCATTACTGCTTGACTGAGTTGATAACATGTTAACCTCTACTTTATAGTTCCACTAAGTTGATCACTCACTCCCATGTTACGGGACGGTGTTGTACACACCAACCAGACCCTGTCTTAGTTTTAGATGATGACGATGCTTGCGAAGTGGAGCCGGACTTTTATGATGATGAGGAGGGTTTCTCCTATGTGCAGCTATCATGCGGGTCTATGTAAACTATCTTCTGATTGACGGGATTACAGGATTGCTGATTAGATGCCATTACACTTTAGTTTACATTTTTGGAACACCCATGTATATTCATTTTGTTCATTTTTGGTGTATACATGTCTATAATTAACCTGGTAACATGTTCATACTCTGGAGACTTACAACAATTTATAAATTTTATATATCTATCACAGTCTTCCGCTTACATAATTTAACTATCTCTGGAGTATGATATGCTGTTTTGGTCTAATCCGATTCATGTTTCAAGGCACTCATCATAATCATCATTATCTATGTTGCATAAGTGATGCATTGGAACTCAGGAGTTGAGCTTTGCTCGGCCCCCGATTTTTAAGGCATTACAAGATAGTATTAGAGCATGATTTGGATTAAACTGGACCTAGGTTATGGTAACACGACGCACTCTGACGTACTCTGACTTAGGAGGGGGTGATGGAATCTAGAAACCACATTAGTACCCCAAGTTTCACCGACAGACAAGACTGAATACTGTAATTTAGTCCATAACGTATCTTTGATCACGTGAATCGACCTAAGTCGCCTCTAGGCCATTAGTTGACGAATTTGAATTGTTAGTTGACAAATTCTAAAACTGAAAAGAGATGTCCTTAGGCAATGGATCAATCATAACACCTTATTACCTTTCCAGAACTCAATCCTAAAATGTAAAGTCCCTTTTTAACTCTTTTCCTTCGAAATCTCACCTTTCACCATCCTATCCTTCAAATTTGTCTAAGCACATTCATAGTACACACCAATCCTAGGGTATAAATGATGAAGAACAATACCAAAACTAAAACTTACCATAAATAGTAAATAAATGGATAAAATGGGTTTTTGACCCTTAACCTTTTAGAATCTAACAAAATAAATAAGTTAGTTAGATAGATTAGCATCTCCTACCCTAAAATCATATAGTGCATGTCAAATAAACTCATTCCGGTTTGTAAATTGGACCCCAAAACAGTTCACACGGAGTCGGTGGCCAAACCGAGCAAGTCCAGGGGACGCAAGGTGGGCCCCACACGTTTTTGGACCAAGTGGGGGGGGGGGGGACCTTGCTGGTTCCGTGAGGCCTTACCACATAGCGGGCCTGACCTAGTGGGTCGGTTCAGGTCGACGCTTCCTGGGTGTTGTGTGGCCCATTGACGCATGGGGGTTCTATTAAAACCCCTCCTATATTGCCTCTCCTTCACAAACCACTCCTCCAAGCTCTCTTTTCCTCAAGAAACATCCATATCCTCACTCAAATCCCCCCTCCATGTGCTCCTTCTCCCCTTTTCGTGCACCACCTTCACCACACATTCGAAATCTCCCTCCATAGTTGTTCACCTTTTTCATTTCCTTCCATTTGAGCACAAAAATTTGTGTCTAGTAACCTTCACAACCTCCAAATGTTGGGACATTTAGGGCCTGTTCGGCCAACTACATTAGGTGAGTTTAAGGTGGATGGACTTGTAAAAGTAACAACAAATGCATGTGTAAGGTGTTGTCCCTGGATTGGGTTTATCCCATGGTTTTCAACACCATGTTTGGAATGTATGCAATTAAAAGTAAATTCTGGGATTTTTCTTTCAAATTACACTTAGAAATTCATCATCATGGGATTTGGAAATCCCATCTCACACTTTCCAACACAAGGCTCATTTTCCAAAGCCAATAAAGAAAATTAATTTTACTCCCATCCTACCCTCCTACCAAACATGCCACTCCCAATCTCGAGGTGGGATTAGCAATGCAATCCCATTTAATACAACTTGATACCACTGGCTAAATAGGCCCTTAGAGTTTTTTTTTTTTTTTTACCTAGAGTGGTGCTCCTAGATTTCAGAGGACCTAACAGTAGGGGAAATCCAATAAATTGATAACGTGAACCCTAGGACCTCCTTAGCTGGTATGAGCATATGTGAAGTGCTCGAGCGTAGTTAAAGTCAAGTTTGGGCAACTCAAATTCCAATCAGACAACTTTGACCCTAAGCGATAAAACAATTTCTTGCATTAGAAAGGGAATGAAATCATCTAGTGTATGAGCGTAGACCTTGGATTACAACTATTGGGTTACCACTAATCATAAATTAAGACTAGGTTACTGGTTATACCAAGGAATGTAAAAGACTGATTATGCTAAAATAATTGAATGATAGACTTAGTTAGTCGGCTTGATTAGATTGGAGGGAGACCTCATTCTTTCGTTGAATCCCCTTAATACTTACAAGCTTCTTTAGTAACTCTTAAGAAGCTTGTTTGATGTAGAAACTATTCACGTTCAGAGAAAACTTATATATGTCCCTTGGCTTGAACGTTAGGTCAAAATAACACACCCCTTAGAATTGCCTTCTCAAGGGCTAATTACAATCGGGAACACGGAGTAGAGAAACTATATATAAGTGAAATGTTTGTGGTTTGAATCGAATTCTCAATCCTGATAGTTACCAATGAACTCAATGCTCTGATTAAGCAGAAGATCGGGATCAACGAGGATTAAGAATTGATACGACAAACTTTTTGTCGTGGCTAGGCAGAAGGTCCATGTATCCGACTTAAACCCACTACACAACTTTCCTTCCATGTTGGCTCGACCACTTGCAACTAAAAGTTTATTATTTCGTCTTTGAGAAGTGTTAAGAATATATAGCCAATAAAGATTTTCTCTTTAGGCCCAAGGAATTTCCCAAATGGGCAACAGACAGTTAGGAATTAGGTCTCAAATCACATGCCATGTTGGCATACATATTGTGCATATGAACTTAGAAAGATAGCCTGCCTGTTAAGCTAGACATGATTAAATAAGATAAGTCGGGACTGTGACAAAGGTCCTTCTTTGGTAGGATTAGTCGTCTTGCCACGAACTCACACGCGTCTCTGAAATCAACCATAATCCCCCATCGTTTTATCTCCTTTCTACAACCATAGGTACCAATGCTGTAGTACACATCAGCGATGGAAGGAAGACCAATGTATTGGGAGGTTGTTTCCCATTTCATGTCAAGGATAGGTTCTAAATTATACCTTGTTTCAACATACGGATCAGGACAGATTCTTGAGCCTTGAGAGTAGAAATAATTTTTAAGGGGGATAGAACATTACAAGCCTAATCTAGTTAAGTCAGCTTATACATCCATTGGATCAAAGTGGCGTAGCGGAAGCGTGGTGGACCCCTGCCTCACTGGCCTAGGATCGAAGGTAACTGATCTATGTTATACCAATGATTAGGTACCTCAATAGGAGCTGAGCCTTCCTAAGAATGTCAAGAACGAAGTTATTGAAGGAAACCAATTAGGGTTCAAGTATTAAACCAGTTCATATTAAAGAATAGGCCTAATAAAGGATACAAGCTGAATTATAATAGCCGAGGTCAGTGTATCCACAATGTGCTCATTGAATACGAACCCAACAGAAGCCTTAGCCAATTGCAGGTGAAACAATTTTAAGGAGGGTAGACTAAAATGAGCCAGATTAGCATTGATATTATACACCCTATCATGCATATAAACTTAAAGTCAATAAAACTTAGGCAAAAGAAATAATGAAATCTTTACTCATCACCCTTAGCCAATTTTGGGAATGAAATTATTTTTAAGGGGGGTAGATTGTAACACCACGGATTTTCCTAACTTGGCAATGGACGTCCTTAGAAGTAGAACTGCCCTAGGACCCTATTCTGTCGTTATTAGGGCGTAATTTAATTATGTATTAATAGCTTGAATCACCTTCTATACAAACTACAAAGGCCCGAGTACCACCTCAGGCAGAAATCATACAAGACTAAATCCTTTAGAAAGTAGGCGAGTAATAGCTAGTGCTAAGCTAGTTTACTTGTGAAATTCACACTAATCACTTTAAATATGATCTGCAAGATCCAAAACTTGCAGAATCATCGACGATACATTATCCTTTAATCTAGGATCAATCTCATTACCCAGTTGCTCTGAGGAGCACATTGAAGCTTCGTATCAGACCTGGACCGCACGTCGAAAGTCCGATTATCGCGAAACTAAATGATTATGACTGCCTTGCTGGGCTTGACTGCCATCTCGGAAATCAAATCCAGATAGTGTCTAGAAACGGACAACTTGAGCCCAGAGCGAAGTGTGTGAGAAACGTGAATATATTTAGAAATGAAATCCGAATTTAAGTAATCTGAGACTAGTCACTTGCGGGATGAATATAAGGATTTAGACCGTCAGAATCTGACCTAAATACACCCTCGGATCAGGAGAAATTTCCCATACATGGCAGTGTACTTGTGGCCTTGATCGAGTATCGGTGACCGTTGAACTGAAACTGGTCCGCCACGATCGATCTGTAAATTCAATCGGACCGAAAACTTAACTCACCCTAGATCCATAGTCAGGAAGCTTAAGTCCGACCGCATATAGAAAGGGGTCCTCCAGAAGTGCTCCGTTAGATCGGAACAAGCCTCCTTTGGCTATAACCTAAGTATACCTTGGCCCTGGGGCCATTTCCATTAGTTTTAGGCCTATATAAGGGCCTTAAGCCCTCACTCTTTCATCCCATACGAATTTGGGAAACCCTAGGAGAGAGAAGAGAGGAAAGAGAGAGAAAGTGAGAGAGAAAGTTGGGGTTGCTCCTGAGATTCGATCCCTGCCGCTCCACGTGCTTAACCGCCTCGTTTGTATCGCTAATCCGACAATTCTGACTTCATTCTTAGGTAAGAAAACCTAACCCTAATCTGTTCTAGGGTTTCAATTATTGCAAATAGCGAAATAGCTGACTTAACTTGTGCTATAGGTTGTCATTCCATCGTTGACAAAGACTTAGAGTCTCTATCGAATTCTTTACGCTTCTACGGCGTAAGGTATGAACTATAGACATATAGGTTATAGTTTTCAAGGCTTTCAATGTCGGTTAATGATTTATTCTTGACGTGGGTACTATTTCACATGCAAAATGTGTCGTTGGTTTTGCTTTACAATTATATATGAGCTATGTTGAATATAGTGTATTCTATGTACGTATTGAAATGTTTGAATACGTTTGGAATTTGGATTTGTGTCTAACATGATTATTTTCTGTGACTATATGCTTGTTATGTATGCGACAACTCCCTAGCGAAAGGACTTGCCCTAAATCACGCAACGGCCAATATACACAATATATGCTAAAGTGTGTGGCCCACGTGTTTGTAGAAATGATTAAATGAGTATGGAACCCGGATTCGTGCATGCCATGATTATCCGCCTTGTGTATATATGTGTGGTATACGGGGTAACTCCCTAGTAAAAGGATTAGCCCTAATACATATTATATCAACATACGTTGTGTATGTTATTATGTGTAGCTTAAGTGTTTGTGAAAATGACTGAATGAGTATATAATTTGCGTTCGTGCTCGCCGTGACTAGCTGTCATGGATATATGATTGTCGTATAGGCGACAACCCCTTTGATGAAAGGATTTGCCCTAATACGTATTGTAAGACCCGTATCCTAGTTCGTACTGTTCCGACGAATCCCACGATCCTTTCCGTCGAAGTTCGGCAATCCGCGACCGATAACCGACGTTTGCGCACGACCCTAAGTCGTATCCTGTAAGTTTGAGTCAGCTTAATCTGAGACTTAAACCATTGCGACCGTGCCGTAGCCATGATTCCAACGCCGTGTCTCATACGCCAATCTGACGCCTTGATCATAAGATGTGAACCGTGCATTATAATGACCGTGGACCGTATATCGTGGGACCCACCTACTCCATGTGGCACCAATCCCTAGGAAATCATGAGAGTGATGTCATCACCCTATCTATAGCCACCCTAGCCTAGCTATAGCCACCCTACCCCTAGCCTTCTTACAAGCACTTATGGCTAGCCACCCTACCCTTAGCCCTCTTACAACCATTTATTGCAAGCCACCCTCTCTTATAAGTAATCATGGCTTACCTACGCTACTCTCCCTCTCTTTACTACACTCTCTCTCCCTCATTTTTCAAACTCACATTCCTAAGCAAGGAGTAAAAAAATCCCACGTCCATGACATCCCAAGTGTGAGAAAAGTGAGTGTGTGTGTGGCCCATTTTTCCATCCCAAATCCTTCATCCTAGCCTTTCATCCCTCATCACCCTCTGTTAAAGTGAAGTACAAGAAGGTTGACTTTCCAACGGACCAAGAAGATCGAACGGAGGGTGCTTATTAGGCTAGATCTTTCTGTCTTGATAATGGGCCAAGTGAGGCCTACCGATTGATGGTATGGATCTCACTTGGGACCCTAGACGTGGCCGATGGACCACCTTGATCCTCATGATCATTCCATGATAGGGCCATTCTTCGTGGACCCCATTGTGATGTTTACTTTTTAGGTTGAATGAGGTCATCTAAACCTTTCATTTTAGTGGAGAAGGGACCTCCACCATTGATTTATGATTTGGCGGGCCCACATGCAATGGGACCCGCTTGATGTATGATTGGATGTATGGAAGGGAGGGCTCATAGTGGCGGAGCCCTCCATGCACGTGTGTCCCTCGATCTCTCTCTCTTCCCCTCTTTTTTTTTTATTTTCATGTGATGATTTGCTGTGTGGCCCACCCAGATGGACCCCACCCTAAGGCATGCATTTGATTCAAGTCATCTATAAGTGGGGCCCACTTTTTAAGTGTTGTGTCCACCCCCATCCATCACTTGGTGGCCCACATGGATAGCCCACCTGAAATTAGCAATCGTCCAGCATCCAGGGATGTTAGACGTTGAAAGGAAAACATAAATATCAGCCTTGGTTCAAGGCTATTTAGGTGAGCCGCTCATGTAGGCCCCACCTTGATGAATGGATTCAATCCACGCCGTCCATCCTATTTACCAGCTCATTTTAGGTGTTGAGCCGAAAAATGAAGCTGATCCAACTTTCTGGTGGGCCATATCTTAGCAAACACTGATTCTCACCGTTTAAAGTCACCTAAGCCAAAAGATGCCCAATATTGGGCTTGATGGAATTGTTATAGACTGTAGAATCCACTGACTGGGCTGGATTCAGCTGGTGGGGGCCCCGCACAGGAGAAACTGCGAAAATACACGATTTTTTTTAAAAAATAAAGTACAACAACACAGCAGCAGTTGCTACTGCTGCCGTGTCAGAGGCGCTGGCGGCGTGAACGAGCAGGGCCCCACGGCCCCCAACCGTGGGCCCCACCGTGATGTATGTACGTCATCCAACCTGTTCACTATGTGGGCCTCTCCCTGAAGTGGGCCTCCTCCAAATATCAGGCCAATCTGATGCTCAGGTGGCTCACATCATAAGAAATAACTGTGATTAAACGTCTGCCCTTAAAGCTTTTTTTTGGGCCACATAAGTTTTAGATCAAGATGAAATTTATTTTTTTCTATTCATTTAGGTCTGCGTGACCTTATGAGCGGATTGGATGGCTTATAAATATTATGGTGGGCCCCACGTGGGACCCACAGTGATGTATGTGTCTCACCGTCCATTGACCGTGGACGGTGAACCCCCTGGATGTATGTGTTATATCCACACCATCTCTCTGGACGGTGTGTGTGTGTGTGTGTGCGTGTGCGCGCGCGTGTGTGTGTGCGTGCGTGTGTGTATATATATATATATATATATATATATATATATATATATATATATATATATATATATATATATATATACTATATCTACTATATATAAATTATATATGATATTATACATAGTATATACATGATGGTGGGCCTTCATGGAGACCCCACCATGATGCGCGTGTTGCATCCAATCTGTCCAACCACTTTGAAAGTTCATTTTTGGGCATGAGCTAAGGAATGAGTTAGATCCATCTATCTGGTGGGACTCGCACCATGATGCATGTGTTGCATCCAAACCATTCACCATTTGGCAAGCTAAGACAGATCTATAGTTCAAGTGGACCCCACCTTGGTATGTGGATGAGGCTCGTCTTGATTCATTTGTGGTCATCCATTGAGGCCCACTTAGTTTATATATAAGGCCCAAGTGATTAGGCCCATCTTGCCATAATTATGGCCCATTGTTGAGACTCACCTTGATGTGTATGAAGCCGTTGTTAAGGCCCACTTTGATATATAAGGCCATGTTACGAGGCCCATTGTGATGTACTCAAAGGCCCAGGGGTTATGGCCCATTGCAATGTACATAAGGCCCATTGATGTGGCTCACTTGATTTATATAAGGCCCATATGATGCGGCCCATTTAATGTATCCAAGGCCCATGGGTCGAGGCCCAACGGGGTGTCCTTAGGGTCCATTGTAATGTCTGATTTCTCATGCTTTTTGTTGATATTAAGCAGGCCATGCCTCGGGAGCAATGTTTGTTTGACGTCCACATTATAAGAAAATCTTAGTTAAATGTCCACATTATAACTCTCCCTTGGGCCCATTGATAGGCTCATACTGGTTATGTGTAGGCCGTCTAGGCCCATCTTTGGTGTAAGGATAGTTCATTACTTTATAACATACTTAGTACACTTCCATGATTCATGCTCTTACGCATCATATGTATGCTTGATATGAGGAATGTTTGATCATAGCATAAGCCGTTAGGCTGAGGCATTTACGGGACTCCTTATGAGACGGAGTGCCCCACATGAGCGCGTGGTACGCGTGAGATTTCTGCATGATTGTACGGTGTGGCTCATGCATCTCACATATGTGTGACTTGATCACTGCACGCCCTAGCGACATCAGGGCCGTGACATCCACAGACACATCGTCGATGGTCGTATCAGATACCGGAAATATTGGCTCTAGCATTGTGGGCACTTAGGATGTCCTTGGGTAAAAATCCCAGAACCTTTTTAGTACCAGGGGATGCTCCAACGTCTAGACCGAGTGGATACACAAGCGCCCGAGTGCCGAATACCAGTAGGCCGCTTCTCCCATTGTGTCATGGTCGGTTAGAAGGGGGTGTGGCCTTATCCGCCTGAGTGAGGGGGCTATAAGCTAGGCTGAGTTTGACCAGCTCGTAAATGAGTCCGCTATCGACGAGCCGGGTAGGTATTGGCAGACTACTGGTTAGGCAGATAGTGTGGTCTCTTCCACTTACTTGACTGTGCAACTAGGGAGGAGGTAGTCAGAGTGAGGTGTATTAGACCCCGGTGATATCCAGAGAGGAACTGTACTGATATATGTACTTGATGAGTACTGACATGCTTGCTTTGCATCTCGCATATGACATTTTGCTACATAGGCCTCACATCGTATGGCCTTGGTATGGCCGATAGCATTTATGCCTTGCATCATATAGCTTTGTTATAGTTGATAGCATTCATGGTCTTACCGCATATTTCCGCATTACTCTGATATTGTACATTCGACACTTGCCTTATGCACACACCTACACCATGCACGACTGTTGCATGCAGGTGCCGTTGGATAGCAGCAGCGTTGAGGCAAGAGTGCGTATCAGATCTTTTTGAAGCCTTTTGATCACCTGTATTTCCCTTTCCACATTGTACTTAAAGTTTTTGATATAGTGGATATGTGGTGATGTTGTTTTGTGACTTGGTTATGCTTGTGGTTATGCTCCATTACAAAAAAAAAATCATAATGAAAATCCTCCTTCTAGGATGCCAGGATTGGAATCTAGCGTATGGGCGTTGGGAGCCGAGAATGGGGTACTACGGAGGCTGTCGGCACCGGATTCGGTGATCAGGAATTTTGTGAGCCCATTTTATGAGTTTGGGGCGTGACACATATGATAACTAATATATACTATGTATGATGGAATGTGTAGACTAAGTGTTTGTAAAAATGTCTGAATGAGTTAACAGTTAGCCAGGTGTACCTGTATGTGGGTTGAGATATGATTCTCAACTACCTCAATGATGTGTATGATTTATGTCATGTATGTCACATTCTGATGTCTGTTTTGTTTATGAATTGAATATGTGCGAATTCATGTTTACATTGCATTTCAGAACTTGTTCACATGATTGTATAATTTGAAATATTGATCCATTACTGCTTTGATTATCTCATATGATAATTTGTTGTAATTGAATGTGGTTGGGACTATGAAGTAGTCCAGGCAATCGGTAACAAATTCCATTTTCGTGGCTGAGGTTGTTTTGCCACAAAGGATGAATAGATGAATCCGAGTCGTACTACGGTTGTCGACAGTGGTTAGGCCACACGGAGTGCTCACGCACTTCATGTCGATCAGCTCTATGTGCGCTCATGCAAGTCGAGCTCGTCAAGTACCCTAATTTGCCTATTGTATATTCACCATGTATGGACGCTAATGTTTGAACCTAAGGTACCAAACTCACCAGTGAAACCCCATTAAACCATGGTACCTCGATCCGCTAAGACTCATGAGTCGGACATGGTGGTATGGGACACCGTGGTCGAGTTGTTGGCCTACGCTAGGGCGACGAGCCTCCTCATGTGACCAGTGAGCAACACAGCCTCGTGAGCCAAATACAGTGGTATGGGACACTGTATTCGAGCTATCGGCCTACACTGATGTCTTTTACATTCCTTGGTATAACCAGTAACTAGTCTTAATTTATGATTAGTGGTAACCCAATAGTTGTAATCCAAGGTCTACGCTCATACACTAGATGATTTCATACCCTTTCTAATGCAAGAAATTATTTTATCGCTTAGGGTCAAAGTTGTCTGATTGGAATTTGAGTTGCCCGAACTTGACTTTAACTACGCTCGAGCACTTCACATATGCTCATACCAGTTAAGGAGGTCCTAGGGTTCACGTTATTAATTTATTGGATTTCCCCTACTGTCAGGTCCTCCGAAATCTAGGAGCACCACTCTAGGTAAAAAAAAAAAAACTCTAAGGGCCTATTTACCCAATGGTATCGAGTTGTATTAAATGGGATTGCATTGCTAATCCCACCTCGGGATTGGGAGTAGCATGTTTGGTAGGTGGGTGGGATGGGAGTAAAATTAAAATTTTTTTATAGGCTTTGGAAAATGAGCCTTGTGTTGGAAAGTGTGAGATGGGATTTCCAAATCCCATGATGATGAATTTCTAAGTGTAATTTGAAAGAAAAATCCTGGAATTTACTTTTAATTACATACATTCCAAACATGGTGTTGAAAACCATGAGATACACCCAATCAAGGGACAACACCTTACACATGCATTTGTTGTTACTTTTACAATTCCATTCACCTTAAACTCACCTAATGCAGTTGGCCGAACAGGCCCTAAATGTCCCAACATTTGGAGGTTGTGAAGGTTATGGGATAAAAATTTTTATGCTCAAATGGAAGGAAATGAAGAAGGTGAACAACTGTGGAGGGAGATTTCAAATGTGTGGTGAAGGTGGTGCACGAAAAGGGGAGAAGGAGCACATGGAGGGGGGATTTGAGTGAGGATTTAGATGTTTCTTGAGGAAAAGAGAGCTTGGAGGAGTGGTTTGTGAAGGAGAGGTAACATAGGAGGGGTTTTAATCGAACCCCCATTCATCAGTGGGCCACACAACACCCAGGAAGCGTTGGCCCGAACTGGCCCGCCCGGCCAGGCCCGTTAGGCTGTGAGGCCTCGCGGAATCGGCGAGGTCCTAGCTGACCTTTGGACCTTATGGTGAGGGGTCGCCGGTTCGGCGAGGTCCTCCCCCCCCGTTGGTCCAAAAACGTGTGGAGCCCACCTTGGGTC
Organism: Magnolia changhungtana; assembly: GCA_030180095.1. Lineage (NCBI taxonomy): Eukaryota > Viridiplantae > Streptophyta > Magnoliopsida > Magnoliales > Magnoliaceae > Magnolia > Magnolia changhungtana. The sequence goes on from JASAUF010000554.1 coordinate 5,656,235, forward strand.
CCCTTGGACTTGCTCGGTTTGGTCCCCGACTCCGTGTGAGGCATTTTCGGGTCCAATTTGCAAACCAAAATGAGTTTATTTGATGTGCACTATATGATTTTGTGGTAGGAGACGCTAATCTATCCAACTAACTTATTTATTTTGTTAGATTCCAAAAGGTTAAGGGTTAAAAACCCATTTTATCCATTTATTTACTATTTATGGTAAGTTTTAGTTTTGGTATTGTTCTTCATCATTTATATCCTAGGATTGGTGTGTACTATGAATGTGCTTAGACAAATTTAAAGGATAAGATGGTGAAAGGTGAGATTTCGAAGGAAAAGGTTTAAAAAGGGACTTTACGCTTTGGGATTGAGTTCTGGAAAGGTAATAAGGTGTTATGATTGATCCATTGCCTAAGGAAATCTCTTTTCAAGTTTAGAATTTGTCAACTAACGATTCTAACTAGTCAACTGATGGCCTGGAGGCAACTTAGGTCGATTCACGTGATCAAAGATACGTTATGGACTAAATTACAGTATTCAGTCTCGCCTGTCGGCTAAACTTGGGTACTAATGTGGTTTTTAGATTTTATCACCCCCTCCTAAGTCAGAGTGCGTCAGAGTATGTTGTATTACCATAACCCAGGTCCAGTTTAATCCAAATCATGCTCTGATACCATCTTGTAATGCACTGAAAATCGGGGGTCGAGCAAAGCTCAGCTCCCGAGTTCCAACGCATCACTTATGCAACATAGATAATGATGATTATGATGAGTGCCTTGAAACATGAATGGGATTAGACCAAAACAGCATATCATACTCCAGAGACAGTTAAATTATGCAAGCGGAAGACTGTGATAGATATATAAAATTTATAAACTGTTGTAAGTCTCCAGAGTATGAACATGTTACCAGGTTAAATATAGACATATATACACCAAAAATGAACAAAATGAATATACATGGGTATTCTAAAAGTGCAAACTAAAGTGTAATGGCATCTAATCAGCAACTCTGTAATCCCGTCGATCAGAAGATGGTTTACATAGACCCGCCTGATAGCTGCACAAAGGAGAAACCCTCCTCATCATCATAAAAGTCCGGATCCACTTCGCAAGCATCGCCATCATCTGAAACTAAGACAAGGTCTAGTTGGTGTGTACAACACTGTCCCGTAACGTGAGAGTGAGTGATCAACTCAATGAAACTATAAAGTAGAGGTTAACATGTTATTAACTTAATCAAGCAGTAATGATAAAGCAATACAATCATACATTCCTAGATACTCTTATTAATGCAAGGATGAAATGTATTCATGATGTATGCCCTCACCTACACTCCCTCGTGCGACACCATCTTTCGGTCGCGGCATGCTTTCTTCCCTCTGTGCTCTTCAACCCGGGGCACATGCAGTGCGATGTTATTAGCGTGATTACCGAGTTCTTATTAGTCCTTTTCATATAGCAGTATTGGGAAACTAAGGTACCTCCCTTATATCAATACCCAATAATGATCTATTTTAGGGTCATCAGTCCTAGTAAATCTCATACGATCTTGTGGTTTTAGGTCACTGCAAAGGGCTCGTCGCCAAATCAGTACAGGCCTAGTGTATACTCTGATTACTACGGAAAAGCTCGTCACCTCTATGTAGGTTTAGAGTATGCTCGAGGTCACTACAAAGGGCTCGTCACCAAATTAGTGTAGGCCGACAGCTCGAATACAGTATCCCATACTACCGTATTCGGCTCACGAGGCTGTGTTGCTCACTGGTCACTACGGGGAGGCTCGTCGCCCTAACGTAGGCCGACAGCTCGACCACGGTGTCCCATACCACCATGTCCAGCTCATAAGTCTTAGCGGATCGAGGTAGCATGGTTTAACGGGGTTTCACTGGTGAGTTTGGTACCTTAGGTTCAAACATTAGCGTCTATACATGGTGAACATACAATAGGCAAATCGGGGTACTTGACGAGCTCGACTAGTACAAGCGCACATCAAGCTGATCGACATGAAGTGCATGAGCACTCCGTGTGGCCTAACCACTGTCGACAACCGTAGTACGATTCAGATTCATCGACACATCCTTTGTGGCAAAATAACCTCAGCCACGAAAACGGAATTTGTTACCGATTGCCTGGACTACTTCATAGTCCCAACCACATTTAATTACAACAAATTATCATATGAGATAATCAAAGCAGTAATGGATCAATATTTCAAATCATACAATTATGTGAACATGTTCTGAAATGCAATGTAAACATGAATTCGCACATATTCAATTCATAAACAAAACAGATATCAGAATGTGACATACATGGCAGAAATCATACAAATCATTGAGGTAGTTAAGAATCATATCTCAACCCGCATACAGGTAGACCTGGCTAACTGCTAACTCATTCAGACATTCTTACAAACACCTAGTCTACACATTCCATCATACATATTATATATTAGTTATCATACATATTAGGGCAAATCCTTTCGTCAAAGGGGTTATCGCCTATACGACAATCATATATCCGCGACAGCTAGTCACGGCGAGCACAAACGTAAATTCTATACTCATTCAGTCATTTTCACAAACACTTAAGCTAAACATAATAACATACACAACGTATGTTGATATAATATGTATTAGGGCTAATCCTTTCGCTAGGGAGTTGCCCCGTATACCTGTAACGCCCCGAATTTTTGCCAACCTGGGATTAGATGACCTTAGGCAATGGGTCGATCGTAATACCTCATTAACTTGTCAGAACTGAATCCCAAAGTCTAAAGCCGCCTTTGAACTCATTTCCTTCACAAACCTCACCCTTCATCACCTTGATCTTCCACTTTTTCTAATAACTTTCACCCTAGACACTATCTTAAACTAGCTAAGTAGTATAACTTGGATCACTTTATATACAAACTCCAAAGGCCTGAGTACCACCTCGACATAATTCACTTAGGACTAAATCCTTTAGAAATGAGACAAAGTAACTAGGTGTGAAACCAGATTAGCTACGAAATCCGTTCGAATCGCTTTAAATACGTTCTGCAAGACCCAAAACTTGTAGAATCATTGGCGCTAGGTTACCCTAAAGTTTAGAACCAAACTCATTTCCCGTCTGCTCTCGGGAATGAAATGAAACTTCGTATTAGGTCTAGATCGCACATCGGGAGTCCGATTAACCCGAAGCTAAGGAACTAGGACCGCCCCACTGGGCTTAACAATCATCTCAAAAATCAGCTCCATCCGATGTTCCATGGCCATTCGTTTCGGTTCGGAGCGAGGGAGTGTGAAAAACACTACGCGTCAGTATTAAGCAACCTGACCGTCAGAATCAGACCAAATTACACCCTCGGATTAAGAAAAATTTCAGGAACATTTACATGTACTTGGAATTTCTGATCGTGGCCCACTGACCGTCGAACTGAAAGTGGTCCACCACGTGTGATCTGGGAATCCGATCGAGTCAAAAACGTAATCCCACGTAGATCCATAGATGGTGAGCTTAAGTTTGACGTTTGGTTCAAGGAGGGCCACCAGAACTTCCCTTTTGAGCTGGAAAAGCGACGAATATCCTATATTAGCAGTACCCCTTGAACCTGAGTCTAATTTTAGAATGTTTTTGGCTATAAAAGGAGCTTAGAACAGCCTCTCTCACAGCCATACGAATTTTGGAGAAAAACCCTAGAGGGAGAGAGAGAAAAGAGAGAGAAGAGCTTGGGTTTTTGTGGGAGATCTTCCTCCTACTGCTTTGGACTGTTACACGGCCTACACCGCTTCATTCCAGGTGTTTTCCCGGCGGTTTCCATCCCATTTGAAGGTAAAAAACCCTAACCCTAGGTCTGATTTGAAGTGGGATCGATGTGGGTTGTGTAACGACTAACCGATTCCGCTCTTTAGGCTAGAAATCTCCCGTATACGGAAGTTCTACTACCCTTGCTGATTCGTTTCGTTTCCAAAGGCAAAGGTGAGGACTTTAAGTGTATAAGTTACGGTTTTCAATGCTTTCAATGTCAGATAATGGTAGATTCATGATTTGCATGCAATTGCACATGTACAAAGTGCTTTCCGTTTCCTGTTTCGATTAACGTTGTGAAATATGGAATTTCACATATTCTAGGTATACGTAGAAATACCGTATATGTATTTTTTTTGGATAAATGTTTGACATGTTTATTTAATGTATGATTATATAATATATGAATAAAATACTAGTTTGGCAAAAGGAATCGCCAAAATACATGTTCACTTGTAAATGCGACGTATGTTGAAATTGTGTATGTTAGAAATACCGTATACGTATTTCTTTTGGAATAATGTTTGACATACTTATTTAATATATGATTATACAATATATGAATAAAATACTAGCTTGGCGAAAGGAATCGCCGTATTACAAGCTCCCTTGTAAACACTATGTATGTCGAAACTGGGTACACTAGGAAGTACCCTATACGTATAAATTTTGCTGACATGATTGTCAGGTTTATTTGCTGTATGAATATGATGTATATGTATAAAATATTAGTTTGGCAAAGGGACAACCCTAGTACACATTTCTCTAGCATACGTCATGTATGTTGAAATAGTGCATTCCAAGTGTTGGTGAAATCACTTGTGAGTGTAAGTGCTTAAGTGTTAGAACCTTAGGTAGGTGCTGAGATGGGATTCTTAACTACCTTAGAGTCACCTATGACATCCTCCATGTGGTTATTCACTCTAATCACTCGCCTATGAAAAATAAGTATTTGTATCCCTATTTGCATAATGCTTTATAACATGCTTTTGAACATGCTTTGTGACTTGTTTATTAACATGCTTCATGATATGCTTTATAATATGATTGCTAGTGTTCTTGAATTACCATGTTATCATGCCGTATTTCACATGCTATGGTTAGGATTTGACTGAGCTTGGGACTATGTTCATAGTCCAGGCATCCGATATCAGACTTGAAGATGTGGTTGGGATTCGTTCCGCCACGTATGATGTGTTGGCGAACCCGTGTCGTACTTCGGTTGGCGATAGTGGTTGGCCACACGAGGTGCTTCTCGCGCTTCATATCGCCCAACTTGTTGTGCGCTCGAGCCAGCCGAACACGTCAAGTAAACCGTGTGTCTTATGTATGTTCACCATGTTTGGTCGCTAATGCTTGAACCTAGGGTACCAAACTTACCAGTGAAAATCCCGTTAACCATGGTACCTCGATCCGCTAAGACTCATGAGCCGGGCATGGTGGTATGGGACACCGTGGTCGAGCTGTCGGCCTACGCTGGGGCTACGTGCCTCCCCGTAGTGACTAGTGAGCAACTTAACTCGTGAGCCGATTATGGTGGTATGGGACACTATATTAGCGCTGTCGGCCTACATTGATAAGGTGATGGGGGAGTGGTGCAACCTTTGTGCGTAACAGCCCTGGCAGCCCTTTGTAGTGACCGCGAGCATATTCTGAAGTTGCAGCGTGCCTTAGGGTTCGCCGCGATATATAGAGTATGAACTAGGCCTGTTTCTGTATAGTGATGAATCGTTTGAGGGGTGATGGGGGAGTGGTGCAACCTTTGTGCGTAACAGCCCTGACAGCCTCTGCAGTGACCTAGAAAACACACCATCGTCTGATATTAACTAGGACTGACGACCCTAGATTAGATCATGTTTGGAAATGATATAAGGGAGGCATCTTAGTTTCCCAATCCTGCTGTTTGAAATGGACTAATTAAAAACTCGGTAATCATGCTCATCATGCATCGCATGTGCCTGGAAGATGTGGAGCACTGTGGGATGTAAGCATGCGCGAACGTGAGATGGTGTCGCATGAGGGAGTATGTCGTGAGGGCATCCATCATACCCGCATTCATACTTGCATTAATCGAGTAACTAGGAGTGCTTGATTTATCGCTTTATCATTACCGCTTGACCGCATCGATAACATGTTAACTTATGCTTTATTGTTCCACCGAGTTAGCTACTCACTCCCACGTTACTGGGACGGTGTTGACACACCAAATGTAATTGTTGAATTTCGATGATGGCGATGCTTATGAAGCGAGCCGGACTATTTCTATGGTGATGAGGAGGAGTTCTCCTATCATGTAACCCTCTCGACGGGTCTCTGAAGGCCCGGTCGTATTGATTGTGGGCTGTGGTACTGGGGATAGAAGACATTAAACTTACATATTTGGTATATTTTAGAACTGTACTTGTATTTATTTAACCTGGTAATGTTATCACACTCTGGAGACTCATCATAGTTTATATATTTTATCTATCTAACATAGTCTTCCGCTTGCAAAATTAACTGTCTCTGGAGTATGATATGCTGTTTTGGCTTAATCTCACTCATGTTCAATGCACGAATACAGTCAACATTCAATCATCATTCATTTTGTTGCATAAGTGATGTTCTGGAACTCGGGAGTTGAGTTTATGCTCGACCCCCGATTTTCAGGGTGTTACAATACCACACGCATATACCTAAGGCAGATAATCATGGCATGCACGAATCCGGGTTCCATATTCATTTAATCATTTTTACAAACACGTGGGCCACACACTTTAGCATATATTGTGTATATTGGTTGTGACGTGATTTAGGGCAAGTCCTTTCGCTAGGGAGTTGTCACATACATAACAAGCATATAGTCACGACAAATAATCATGTTAGACATAATTCCAAATTCCATATGTATTCAAACATTTCAATACGTACATAGAATACACTATATTCAACATAGCTCTTATATAATCGTAAAGCGAAACCAACGACACATTTTGCATGTGAAATAGCACCCACGTCAAGAATAAATCATTAACCGACATTGAAAGCCTTGAAAACCATAACTTATACGTCTATAGTTCGCACCTTACTCTGTAGAAGCGTAACAAATTCGATAGAGACTCTAAGTCTTTGTCAACGATGGAATGACAACCTGTAGTATGAGTTAAGTCAGCTATTTCGCTACTTGCAACAATTGAAACCCTAGAACAGGTTAGGGTTAGGTTTTCTTACCTAAGAACGAAGTCAGAATTGTCGGATTAGCGATACAAACGAGGCGGTTAAGCACGTGGAGCGGCAGGGATCGAATCCCAGGAGCAACCCCAACTTTCTCTCTTTCTTTCTCTTTGTTTCCTCTCTTCTCTCTCCTAGGGTTTCCCAAATTCGTATGGGATGAGAGAGTGAGGGCTTAAGGCCCTTATATAGGCCTAAAACTGATGGAAATGGCCCCAGGGCCAATGTATACTTAGGTTATAGCCAAAGGAGGCTTGTTCCGATCCAACGGAGCACTTTTGGAGGCCCCCTTTCTATGTGCAGTCGGACTTAAGCTCCCTGACTATGGATCTAGGGCGAGTTAAGTTTTCGGTCCGATCGGATTTACGGATCGACCGCGGTGGAAGTTTCAGTTCGACGGTCACCGAAACTCAATCAGGGCCACAAGTACACTTCCTTGTATGGGAAATTTCTCCTGATCCGAGGGTGTATTTGGGTCAAATTCTGACAGTCTGAATCCTTATATTCGGACCGTAAGCAACAAGTCTTAGATTACTTAAATTCGGATTTCATTTATAAATATATTCACGTTTCTCACACACTTCGCTCTGGGCTCAAGTTGTCCATTTCTGGACACTATCTGGATTTGATTTCTGAGATGGTAGTCAAGCCCAGCAAGGTGGTCATAATCATTTAGTTTCACGGTAATCGGACTTTCGATGTGCGGTCTAGGTCCGATACGAAGCTTCAATGTGCTCCCGAGAGCAACTGGGTAATGAGATTGATCTTAGATTAAAGGGTAATATAGCGTCGATGATTCTACAAGTTTTGGGTCTTGCAGATCATATTTAAAGTGATTAGTGTGAATTTCACAAGTAAACTAGTTTAGCACTAGCTATTACTCGCCTACTTTCTAAAGGATTTAGTCCTGTATGATTTCTGCCTGAGGTGGTCCTCGGGCCTTTGTAGTTTGTATAGAAGGTGATTCAAGCTATTAATACGTAATTAAATTACGCCCTAATCATGATAAAATAAGGTCCTAGGGCAGTTCTACGTCCAAGGGCGTCCATTGCCAAGTTAGAGAAATTCGGGGTGTTGCATAAGTGAAGTGTTGGAATCGGGAACTGTGCTTTGCTCGACCCCTGATTTTCAGGGCGTTACAGAAGGATAGAGGATATGCTGATGAAATTTATTTCTTTTGAAGTGGAAAGACAAAGCTCTTAATGTCGGTGAAAGTATTCCTTGTCCTTAAGCATTGTAGATCTTCTGTCAAGATAAGGTTTTGGTAGAGAGTAATTCATTCAATGCAAATTCAAGGGCAAAAAATCCATGATATTAGAGACTTTTTAGCACCTTCGATGTAGTTTAGAATTTAGAAAGGGTTGAAATGTTACTTTTCATCAAATTTCCTAGGGAGGGATGGTTGCAAAATGCTAGATGAAATCTGGTTAGGGAGATCTTAATTGACAAACTGGTCAGACCTTCTTGAGGAGCTATGTCATTACTGTGCATTAGCAAGGGATTTGTTTTTTCCTTTTTGAGATTGTTAGTAAGGATATTCTAAGGTAGAATCTTTAGCACATAAGGGAATTTTTAGGGTTTCCTAAAAAATTGGGAATATAGCTTCTTGTAATGATTTCTCTTTGCTTTTGTGTGATAGGGCTTTTAGGGGATTAGGCTCAACATTTGTAAGAGGAAAGGCCTGTTGGGTTTTGATAGCTACTAATAAAAACTGAGACAGAGGATGCTACATTTTGATAGTTGTACTTGTTTCGAATCTCTCTCATTTTAGCCAAAATGGAACACAATCTTCTGCATTTGCCTGTCATGGTGGTTTAACCTTCTGGTTCTTATGTTTTCTGTTAATATTAAGTGTTCCCAAAATTAAAAGAAGAAGAAGTTTTTTTTTTTTCTTATTCATATTCTATTTGATCTCTAAGAATGTACTCTTTGATTTGCTTCATTTTATATCAAGATTCTATGCAGTTGGTTGTTGAGGGATGTGGAGAACTAGTGAAGTTGCTGGTGTGAGACCCGTATCCTAGCCCGTATTGATCCATAAGCTCCTGCTGTCTTCCCGGTCAAATTTCGACAACCCACGACCTACGGATTTTTGTTTGTGATGACCCTTAAGTTTAATCATGTAAGCTCGACCCAGACCGACCCGGAATTAGCGCCATAGCGACCGCCTTGTCGATGCGGTTCTAACGCCGCGTCTCGTGCGACAATCCGAGTTGAACATCAAAAGATTAGGCAGTGCTTTATTTGGGCCTTGATCGCATTTGTGGGACCCACCTATTGCAATGACACAATTTTCTTAGCCATCATAGGGTAATGTGCTAGGTAATTATTCCCTCCCCTTTTCCCAAAAGTCAACATCTACCCTTACCTAGGCATTTATGATGGCTATCATTATGACAAACCATAACTCCTCTCTCTCTTTTCCCTCTCTCCCTCTCTCTTTCTTTCTTATTTCCTAGCAAGAGTGAGAGCTCCCAACGTCCATGAGAGCTCTCCATTTCCAACCCTTTTACAAGATCTCCACCCCCAAATCCAACCCTCCAAAACAATCCCGACCATTGAATCTTGTACCCTTGGAGCTCTAGATCACATTGGTGGAAGAAGAAGTCCAAGATCTAAGGTGGGTGCTTCTCTCTCTCCTTCTCTCTCTCTTTCCCTCTCTTGTTCATATTCTTTTGTATGTGTGATGATGTGGCCGTGTGGCCCACTCTGATGAACCCCACCATGAGCTATGTATTTTATCTAACCCATCTATAGGTGGAGCCCACTTACATATGTGTTGTACCCACACCATCCATCAGTTGATGGCTCACCTGAGTAGGGCCCACCTTGAGCATGTGTGACACCCAGACGTCCAGGGACGTCCCTGGACTGAAATGAAAACACAAATATTAGCTTTTTCAAAGTTCATTGGGTGAGTCGCCTATGTAGGCCCCATCTTGATGTACTCTTTTAATCCAAGCCGTCCCTCCCATTCCTTAGCTCATTTTAGGCGTTGAGCCGAAAAATGAGGTCGATCCGATAATCAGGCAGGCCATACCATAGAAAACTGTATTTTTTTTTACTATTCAAAGCTATTAGGACCCACCTTGCTGTATCCACACACCAAACATGTAGTATATTGGACTTGTTTGGTGTGTTTTGATCCCTAGAACGCATTGGACGGAGTGGATTCTCTAGAAGTGGGGTCCATATGTGAAATACCGATGAAAAAAAATAAAAAAAATAAAGGAGACGTCTTTTCAAAGAAGAAGGCAGCGCTATGTCGAACGCAACAGTATTTGGCCGCCACGCTACTGTGCCCGGCCGGCGGACGGGCGGCAAGAAGAACCACGGCTCCAGCCGTGGGCCCCACCGCGATGTATATTTATCATCCAAACCGTCCATGAGGTGGGCCCCCTTCAAAAATCAAGCCCATCCAAAGCTCAGGTGGCCCACACCACAGGAAACAGTGGGCTGAACCGTCTGCCATTGAAACCCTTTTTGGGTCCACGGAAGTTTTGGATCAAGATGAAATTTGGTTTTCCTATTCTACCAGGTCCGTGGGACCTTATCAACGGATCGGATGGCTTATAAACATTATGGTGGGCCACACGTGGGACCCACAATGATATATATGTTTTATGCCCACCGTCTAGGCGGATGGTGGAGCCCACAGTGATGGATGCGTTTCATTCGCACCGTTCACGCAAGACGGTGGGACCCGACCGTGTGTGTGTGCGTGTGTGTATGTATGTATATATATATATATATACATATTTATATATAATATTGTGTATATATATTATATATTATATTATATATAATATACATGATGGTGGGTCTTCATGTGGACCTCACTCATGATGCATGGGTCTTCATGTGGACCTCACTCATGATGCATGTGTTTTAGCATGTCATCCAGCTATTTTGATGGGTTGTTGGACGGCTAATGGACCCCACCATGATGTTCGGTCCTATCCTCACCGTCCATTACTTTGACGGTGGGATATACCCCTGGTGCAGGCTACACCTTAATGTGTGCATTCGTCCTGGCTGTCCAGGGCCTGGACATTTAATTTTAATATTATATATTTATATATATTATATATACATATATTATGTATATATGTGGGCCCCACCTACTTCATCCACACCGTCTATCTGTGGGACCCACCCGTTTGATCGGCTGTGGTATCTCACCCCAACTACATAGCTGTTGTATTGACGCCACCAAGTTCTGTGGGTCCCATATGTTCTATGCCATCCATCCCTATGGGATCCACGATGATGCATGTGTTGCATCCAAATCGTCCACCATTTGGCAAGCTTGTCTTAAGGCTTGAGGCTAAAAATAAGTCAGGTCTAGGATTAGGTGAACCACACTATGGATATCAGTGGGTTTGACCGTTCACCATTAAAACCCCTTTCAGGTCATTGTGACCTTATGATCAAATTGGATGGGAAATAAATGTTTTCGTGGGCCTTGGGAATTTTAATAGTGGAAATCATTACCGCCACTTATCTTTGGGTATGGCCCATTTGATATGCATGGGGCCCCAGTTGGTGTGGCCCATTCGATAGACATATGGCCCATGCGACGTGGCCCACTTGTCATATTTATGGCCGTCCATTGAGGCCCACCTTGGTATATGTATGAGGCCCACCTTGATGTACTTTATGGCCCATCCGCTAGGCCCACTTTAATATATTTTGTGGCCCAATCGAGAGGCCCACTTTGATATACATGTGACTCATCATGATGCATCTTTGACCCATGAGTGGGGCCCATCTTTTGTGTGTTCTGAGGCCTAGGTGCAGGGCCCACCTGTTATGTATTTGAGGCCCGTGGTGATGTATTAGGGTCCATGGGTTGAGGCCCATTGTGATGTATTTGGAGCCCATGAGTCGAGGCCCAATGGGATGTATATAAGGCCCTTTGCAATATGTGATTCCACCCTGGGTATGTAATGACGTTTATGGCAGACCATGTCTTGTGATCAATGTTGGCTTGATGTCCACATTGTAAGATTAATGTTGGTTAAGTGTTAGCATTGTCACTCTCCCTAGGGCCCATTGATAGGCCTAACTTGTTGTGTATGAGGCCCATGTACAGGGCCCACCTATGATGTATATTAGGCCCATGTATAAGGCCCACCCATTATGTATTAAGGCCCATGGGTTGTGACCCATTGTGATGTATTTCCAGTCTAGATGGCAAGGCCCGATGTTAGGTATAAGAGGCCCATGGATATGGTCTATTGTAATGTACACGTGGCTCGTATATGGGGATCGTTATGATAATACATATGGCCTTGTGTGAGGACTAATGTGATGCATGTGAGGCTTATGAGATGAGGACCACTTTGATATACTGGAGGCCCATTAGTGCGGCCCATTGGTGCAATACACTTGATGTGCATGAGGCCTATTGGTGTGGCCCATCAATGAGGCTCATTGGCGTGTTCCAATTTGGTATACATGAAGTCTATTGGTGCGACCCATGTAATATAGCTCATGTGATGTGGCCCACTTGGCATGCGAGGCCCATTATGATGTATTCATGGCCCAAGGGCGAGGCCCATTATGATGTATTCGAGGCCCATGGGCGTGGCCCAATGTAATGCATATGTGGCCCATGAGTGAGGCTCATAGTGATGTATGTTAGGCCTTGTGTAAGGCCATGGGTCCACTATACGTATGACTCTATGTGGACTACTCCTTGGGGAGTGATGTCGGTTAAAGTCCACATTAATGGGTAATGGTGGTTGAATGCCCACATCGTGACCTTTCCTTAGGCCAATTCTTTAGCCGATTTCGATTAACATGACCGAATTGTCGATTCTGATTTTTGGTCCATTCTGATTGTCGAGGCTGAGTATCGAGGCCAATTCTAAGTGTTAATTTCGATTATTGAGTTCGAGGCCGATTGTCGAGATCTATATGATGTATATGCGACCCGTAGTCAGGGCCCATTGTGATGAATTTATGGCCTATGAGCAAGGCCCATTGTGATATGTATTAGGCCCATAATGCATGACTCATTTGATGTATTCGAGACCCATGTGTAGGGCTCACCTATCATGTATTTGAGGCCCATGAACAGGGCCCACCTGTTGTATATATGTGGCCTTGAGTAAGGCTCATTGTGTTGTATTTTAGGCCGTTGTGTGAGGCTGTGAGCCCATTATATGTTTGGTTCTATGAGGACCATTCCTTGGGGGCAATGTTGGTTAAATGTCCACATTGTCGAGGCCGATTGTTGATGCCGGTTATTGATACCGATTATAAGTGTGTGACAGCATAGCATCATGATACATGCCCATACGCATCATCTGCATATTTGTTATGAGATGTGGTTGATCATTGCATATGTCATTGAGCATATTGTTATGAGACTCCTTGATAAGCGGAGGTTATCTCACACGAGCGCACGGTATGCATAGGATTGATGCATGACTGGATTGCATGACTCATGCATCTTGCATTGTGTACTGTGATTACTATATGCCCTAGCGACATCAGGGCCGTGGCCTCCACAGGCATATCGTGGATGACCAGATGAGACACCAGAAATCTGTTCTACATGGGGTACTATAGATATCCCTGGGTGAAAGTCCCTAAACTCTCTTGGTTCCAGAGGTTGCTCTAACGTCTAGACCGACTGGATGCATGAGCGCATGAGGGCCGTATACCGTTAGACTGCATCTCCCACTGTGTCGTGGTCAGTTGGAAGGGGGTGCAGCCTTACCTGCCTGAGAGGAGGGGGCAATGCTAGGCTGAGTTTGACCAGCTCGAGGAATGGGTCCGCTATCGACGAGTCGGGCCCGATATTGGCAGGCAGATAGTGAGGTCTCTTCCACCCACCTTGTTGCGTGCGATGGGGCGACAATCTAGTTTGGAGTGTAATAAACCTCGGTGACTTTCTAGAGAGGAACTGTACTGATATGTGGACTTATTGAGTAGGAGTTGTATACTCATGCATTCATTTCATTCACTATCCATTCAGGCTGGTGGTATGCAACTAATTGTTGTGTATCTTCGCATGGCCAGGATTTCGGTTGGGCGCGCGACTAACCTGAGATCAGGAGTTTACCACATTGAGTCTGACTATCCAAATTTAGGTATGGGACTGGTTTGGATAAAAGTCCCTTGTGCTGGACCCCATAGCCTGCGATACTACGTACTATCATCCCGACTTCACTCCAGCATGGTCATTTCATTCGCACCGCATATTACATTGCGTCCGCAGTACTTAGCATTTTGGGTTGCCATGTTTCTGTATTGATATGTCCGTTAGCATTCATGCCTTGCATCACATAGCCTTTGTACGGCTGAAGGTACTCATAGACTTATCAGTATATTTTCACTTATTGCTATATTGTATGATTTATGGCATTGCATCCTCGACATCTGATATTTGACTTTCTTTGACTTCTCATTTGTATAGCTGAATTACATTGCATACCTTGACATTGTATGACTCACGGACTGCCAGTATTTTCGCTTACTCTAATTACTCTGATTACTCTGATTACTCTGATATTGCTTACTTGGCACTTACCTTGTGCACACACTTTTACCACCCACTAAGCTTTCTACAAGCTTATGCATGATAGATGCGTGCAGGTGACATTAGGTTGCAGCAGCATTGAGCTTGGAGCGTGCAGCGGACTTATGGAGTTTTGATTTTTGTTTTATGTATTTCCCTTTCAGTACTGTATTCAACAATTTATATTAGTGGATATGTGATGATGATGTTGCCTTTACGATTTGGGTATACTTGTGGTTATGCTTATTACGAGATAAATGTACAAAAAAAATCCTCCTTGTAGGATCCCAGGATCGAAATCTGGTGCATAGGTGCTGGGAACCGAGAATGGGGTACTACGGAGGCTGTCGGCACCGGATTCGGCGATCGGGGTTCTTGTGATTTCAATCTTCGAGTTTGGGGCGTGACAGCTGGAACCCCAGGATTGTGTAGCTCGCATGCTTCCTATGATCGTTAATTTCTCTCAGGTATGACTATGACAGATATAAATGATCTTGTGATTATTTCTATAGTCATCTCTTTATCCTGTTTTGCGGGCAAGTTTCTTTATAGACTCATGATTTGAAATGTGTTTTTCATGCACGAGGATATGCTGATGAAATTTGCACTTTTCTAGCTGTCAATCAGGTACAATTTGTAGGTAGCACACCCACCCTTTTGGTTTACTCACACCCATTTTCTCATTTCTGGGAATGAAAATAGTAAGAAATCTACCATTTCAACTCCTAAAATGAAAGATGGGTCTGAGCAAATCAATCAAGATGGGTGTATGTAAATATTGTATAATGATTTATTAGGTGTAGAAACTATACATCATTGCACACATGGTCATGACGATATATCGAATAATGGTGTATGATCTATACATATAATAATTTCTTGTAATTATAAGAACGAACATGATTAAATGTAATGGACTGAAATATTACTTTCTTCCAATCATTGCATACATGGTTAGTTGAAAATTCGTATTCTCTGATTTGTAGACAACTATTTGTTAAAATAGGACTATTATATATATATTTTTTTATTTTTAGACGTCAAATAAGCATTCACCATCCAATCATCAAATAATCAAATAAGCAAAAATTTTGGTTCATGACACGTCTAAATTGAGAACCATAACTTACTGTAAGGTGGCATATAATTTTTAAGCAATTAGGTACCTGCATATCATCATCAGAGTCTGCTAGAGTATCGAAGATTTTTTTTCCCGTAATTGGGACAAAAAAATACAATTGGACACGAACGACAATGTGGAAACAAATAATCAGAGAACTTATGTTCTAATACCATTTGTGAGTAATGTACACATGCAAAGCCCAAATTCCGAATGGGCCTAGGCCTAGATATACTGGGCCCAACTCACACCGGCATGTACACGTGAGCTACATTCTACACACGCGTGGGCCTTTGGTGTTACCTTTGTGGCCACATTATCGTGGTGGCCCATCAGATCAACAGTTCCAATCAGTTTAAAGGGTTCAGTTAGCAAGAATTCTCTTTACATAAGGTAAACTTGTTTTTCTCTTCCTCGAGTGGGGCAAAAGTCACCTTGCCACCATTTCTCTCTCTCTCACTCTCTCTCTCTCTCTCTCTCTCTCTCTCTCTCTTTCTCTTTCTCTCTAGAATGTACTCATTCTAGAGCGAGCGGTGGTGCAAGCTTTGCGTGTGAGTTTGATTTTGACCTTCGTAGCAAGGACGCAAACATGAATCTTTTTACTAGATTTGCAGCGAAAATGAAAGTTAATGGTGAAATTTTTCCAAAGGTCCCTCCGGGTTTTATTGACGAAGATGATGACGATCTTATTGAAGAAGATGGTGAAACCTAAACCTGGGGGATAATTGCTTATGATTGATAAGTATGATGGATGGTGGATGTGAGGGGGGCCAAACAAACTTGGGGGATAATTGCTTATGATGTTGGAAACCAAACTTGTTTTTTTACTTTTTGATTGATAAGTATGTTCGTTACCAAATATACTTATCAACTAAATAAGTAGAAGCCAAGACAAGCTACTTATGGCATAAGTAGCCTATCCAAAGTAACTTACGATCCAAACACCCCCTAAATGTCAATGTTGTTTGGATACCTCAAGTTGAGAGCATTCATCATCTCCTATGTGGAAATGAGTTGGCAAATCAAGTTTGGAATTATTTTTGGATCTTCTTAGGGTAAACTTAAGAGATTGTTTTCCATTCAGTTGTGTTGATAGGTGGCTGTCAAGAGGTTCCGCTAACAATCTAGTTACGAACTCTTATGTGCATTGCTCCTTCGTTAGGGAGATTTTGGAAAGATAGGAATAATAACAGATCTACGGCAAACAAGTGGCACATGGTACTGGAATCAGAAACATCATCAGCAGGTTGAAGCTAGTATTTGAAGGAAGTGCTTCAAAAAATTATGTTGGACCGTCTTCAGATAAAAATTCACAAGTTATTCATAATCAAGTTATTCCTCTAATATGGTGTAACATCCTGGATTTTTGCCAATCTGGAATTAGACGTCCTTAGGCAATGGGTCGATCCTAACACCTTATTAACCTGTCAGAACTCAATCCCAAAGTCTAAAGCCGCTTTTGAACCCATTTCCTTCAAAAATCCCACCCTTCACCACCTTGTTCTTTCAATTTTTCTAAGTACTTTCACCCTAGACACTATCTTAAACTAGCTAAGTACTATAACTTGGACACTTTATATACAAACTACAAAGGCCCAGGTACCACCTCAGATAGAAATTACTCAGGACTAAATTTTTTAGAAATTAGGTGAGAATTAGCCAGTGTTAAACTAGAGTACCTGTGAAATTAGCACAAATCACTTTAAATACGATCTGCAAGACCCAAAACTTGTAGAATCATTGACGCTAGGTTACCCTAAAATCTAGGATCAATCTCATTACCCGGCTGCTCTCGGGAGCATCTCGAAACTCCGTATCAGATCTGGACCGCACGTCGGAAGTCCGATTAACACGAAGTTAAGGAATTAGGACCGCCTTGCTGGGCTTGACAACCATCTCGGAAATCAAATCCAGATAGTGTCCCAATGCAATTCGCTTGAACCCGGAGTGAAGAATGTGAGAAACATGAAAATAATTCCAAAATAAATAAGGATTTATGAAATCTGGCATGTGACGCTTGCGGGTCAGTATTAAGCAACCAGACCATCAGAATCAGGCCAAATTACACCCTCGGATCAGGGATATTTTCCCAAATATATCCATGTACTCGGAATCTCCGATTGAGATCCACTGACCATTGAACTGAAACTGGTCCGCCATTTGCGATCTGGAATCTCGACTGAAATGAAAACTTAACTCCTCCTTGATCCATCATCTGTGAGCTTAAGTCCGACCTTTGGCTCAAGGGGGGCCGCCAGAAGTCCTCCGTTGAGCTGAAACTGACTCACTTTAGTTATAACCTAAGTATACCTTAACCTTAAGTCGTTTTGGTGACTTTTTAGGCTATATAAGGACCTCAAAACCCTCTCTCATTCAGCCATACGATTTTGAGAATTGAGAAGAGAAAAGAGAGAGAAAGTGTGCGAGAAGTGGGAGGATCTCCCTGATGCTCTATCCTGCCGCTATGCAAGCTCAACCACCCCTATCTAATCACTTTCCTGGCGATGCCGGCTTCGTTTCTAGGTAAGAAACCCTAACCCTAATCTGTTTTAGAGTTTTGATAGTTGTATGTTATGAAATAACTGACCTAAAGCATGCTATAGGTTGCCAATTTACCGTATACGAAGACTTAACAAATCTATCGATTCCGTTACGATTCTACGACAAAAGGTGAGGACTTTAGATGTATAGGTTATTGTTTTCAATGCTTTCAATGTCAGATAATGATAGATTCATGATCTGCATGTAATTGCACATGTACAAAGTGCTGTCTGTTTTCCGTTTCAGTTAAATACGAAGAATATGAAATTTTGTGTATTCTATATATTTGTAGAAAATACCGTATTCATATAAATTCTGCTAATATGATTGCCATGAGTATTTGCCGTGTATATATGCTAGTTATGGATGTACGACCTGTTTGGCGAAAGGATTCTCCCTAGTACACATTTTGGCCAACATAGCTTATGTAGGCTAATGTGTGTAGTCTAAGTATTTGTTGAAATAACTAAATAAATATGGATTTATGATTTATGCCTTCCATATGTATTGAATGTAAGAACATGATTGATGTATATAAGACAACTCCTTGATATGAGGATTTTTCCTATTCTATGTTGAAATCAACATACTTCATGTATGTTGGAGTGGTGTAGTTTCAGTGTTTGATAAAATGCCTGTGTGAGAAATTGTGTGACGAACTAAATTTAATAGTGGTGTTGAGATAGGATTCTCAGCTACCTTAAAGATGTATATGATTTCCTCCATGTTGTTTGTTTAATTTAACCGCTTACTTATGAAATATATATGTTTGTATTTCCTGTTTATATTGTGCTTTATAACATGCTTTATAACATACTTGAATTACTTTGTATATTCTGCTTTACTCTATATGCTTCAGAATAAGGATTAATTGTGTTTGGGGCTATGATTATAGTCCTGACAATCGGTAACGGGGTTGAATTCGTGGCTGAGATTCATTTGCCATGTGAGATGTGTTCGATGAACCTGAGTCGTACTTTGGTTGACGATAGTGGTTGGCCACACGAAGTGCTTATGCGCTTCATATCATTCAACTTGTTGTGCGCTCGAGCTAGCCGAGCTCGTCAAGCAACCCGATCTGTCTTATGTATGTTCACCATGTTTGGATGCCTTTGCTTGAACTTAGGGTACCAAACTTACCAGTGAAATCCCGTTAACCATGGTACCTCGATCCGCTAAGACTCATTAGCCGGGCATGGTGGTATGGGACACCGTGGTCAAGCTGTCGGCCTACGCTGGGGCCATGTGCCTCCCCGTAGTGTCCATTGAGCAACCAGACTCATGAGGCGATTATGGTGGTATGAGACACTATATTCGAGCTGTCGACCAACACTGATTGGTGACGAGCCCTTTGTAGTGACCTCGAGCATACTCTGAATTTGCGGTGAGGCGACGAGTTTTACCGCGGTGAATAGAGTATGAACTAGGCTTGTATCAATTTAGTGATGAACTGTTAAAAAGGTGATGGGGGAGTGATGTAACGATTACGTGTAACAGCCCTTCTAGCCTTTGCAGTGCCCTAGAACCACACTATCGTATGAGATTATCTAGGTTTGATGACCCTAGAATGGATCATGTTTGGGAATGATACAAGGGAGGTACCTTAGTTTTCCAATCCTGCTGTTTGAAATGGACTAATAACAACTCGGTAATCATGCTCATCATTACACTGCATGTGCCTGGAAGATGTGGAGCACTGAGGAATGAATGCATGCCGTGAACGTAAGATGGTCTCGCATGAGAGAGTATGTCAGTGTGGGCATGCATCATGACAGCATTCCATACTTGCATTAACATGAGTACTTAGGATTGTTGATTGTACTGCTTTATCATTATTGCTTGATTGTTTTGATGACATGTTAACCTATGCTTTATTGTTCCACTGAGTTGATCACTCACTCCCACGTTACGGGACAATATTGTACACACCAACCAGACTTGTTTAAGTTTTAGATGATGGTGATGCTGCGAAGTGGAGCCGGACTTTTATAAGGATGAGGAGGATTCCTCCTTTATGCAGTTTCAGGCGGGTTCCTGTGAACCGTGTCCTGATCGACGGGGCTTTCTGGGATATTGACTAGATAACCTTACACAACTTGGTATAATTTAAAATTATACTTGTAATGAATTAACCTGGTAACATTATCATACTCTGGAGACTTACCACAGATTATATATTTTACATATCTATCACAGTCTTCCGCTTGTAAATTTAACTGTCTCTGGAGTATGATATACTGTTGGTATAATCCCATTCATGTTTCAATGCTCTCATCATAATCATCATTATTTGTGTTGCATAAGTGATGCGTTGGAACTCGGGAGTTGAGCTTTACTCGACCCCCAATTTTCAGGGCGTTACATATGGGGCCACACAAGAGGAAACAATTGAGAATAGGTTAAGGTTTAGGTTTAGAAAATTGGGTTGTGGTTTGGGATTGGGTTTAGGTTTGGGTTTTCAAGTTTAGATTTTAGGTTATAGGTTATAAGTTTAGGGATTTGAGAATAGGTTAAGGTTTAGGTTTAGGTTATAGGTTTAGGTTAAGGTTGTAGATTTTAGGTTTGGGTTTAGGTTTTAGGTTTAGGTTTAGGTTTAGGTTTAGGTTTAGGTTTAGGTTATAGGTTTAGGGATTTGAGAATAGGTTTATGTTATAGGTTTTGGGATTTGAGAATAGGTTTAGGTTATAGGTTTAGTGATTTGAGAATAGGTTTCGGTTTAGGTTTAGGAATTTGGGTTTAGGTTCAGTTCGGGTTCAGGTTGAAAGTTTGGGTTAAGGTGTAGGTTTAAGTTAAGTGAATTAAGTTTAGGTTATAGGTTTAGGTTTCACCATCTTCTTTAAAAAGATCGTCATCATCTTCTTTAATAAAACTCGGAGGTACCTTTGGAAAAATTTCACCATCGACTTTCATTTTCACTGTAAATCTAGTAAAAAGATTCATGCTTGCTAGTGACACTACGAAGGTTGAAATCAAACTCACACGCAGAGCTTGCACCACTGCTCACTCTAGAATGAGTACATTTTAAAGAGAAAGAGAGAGAAATGGCAATGAGGTGACTTTTGCCCCGATTGAGGAAGAGAAATTAGTGCAGTGATTTGATTTGCCCAACGAGTAGTGAGATTTTAGTTGACGTCGGTTTCCTGCTAAAGGCCTTTCCAAGAAGTTCTTGCGCAAGCATGCTGGGTGGTGCCTAACTCGGTGTTTGAGAAAAATTCACTCCGTCCATATGTTTTTGGAGCTCATTTTAGGACATACGACCAAAACTGAGATGTATCTAACACTCTGATGAGCCACATAGGTTGAGGTTTAGGTTTTGGAATTCAGGTTTGGGTTCGGCTTCGGGATCGGGTTTAGGTTTGGGTTTTTAAGTTTAGATTATAGGTTATAGGTTATAGGTTTAGAGATTTGAGAATATGTTTAGGTTATTCTCAAATCCCAAAACCTAAACCTAAACCTATAACCTTAACTTATAACCTAATCCTATAACCTAAACTCAATTCCCTAAACCTTAACCTATAACCTAACTTAAACCTATAACCTACACTTATAACCTAAACCTAAACTTATAACCTTAACCTAAACATAAACCCTAAACCTAAACCTATTCTTATAACCTAAACCTATACTTATAACCTAAACTTATTCTTAAATCCCAAAACCTATAACTTAAACCTAAACCTTAACCTAAACTTAAACCTATCTCTCTCTCTCTCTCTCTATCTCTGTCTCTCTCGCACCCTCTCCCTCCTCTCTTTCTCTCTCTCCGTCTCTCTATCCCTCTCTCTCTGGTCTCTCCACCCTACCGTTGCCGCATGCCCTACCCATGCACGCCCTCTCTCTGTCTCTGAAGCTCAATGAGGTATCTCTCTCTCTCTCTATCTATCTCTCTCTCTTAATCTCAATACCGATTTAGGGATTTGGGGATTTAGCGATCTTTTAGGATTTAGGGATATAACAATCTGTGGATTTGGGGATTTAGCAATTAGTTGAGCTTGGTCCAGTTTTATTGTGTTCAACACTAGACAATGCTCTTTCTGTGCTCTTCCTAAAACCCTTTCCGTTCACTTTAACTCTCCCTCCATTTTCTAAGTATCTTTTTCTTTTGGTGTTCTGAGATGAAATGGAATCTGAAAGAAGCAATTTCAATGACTTTTCTCTGTCAAATTCTCTACTGAAAAGAGCTCCCTTCCATCCGTTTTCATCTCTCTACTTCAAGATCTGATTTTAATAAAAATAAATTTTAATTATGTTATTTTCAAGATCTGATTTTTCTCTGTCCGTATCCAGTTGAGGAAAATAAGCTGTTGGATTGGATGGTTGGGATTGTTCTATGGAGGAGATCCTTTTGTCCGTTGTCTATTGATCCTTGATTGCAGGGCATGTATGCAAACTATCTGGAATGCTTGAAATGATCTTCCCCCCAGATCAAAATGCAGTTGAACTGGGTCATGCATTGTACAGTTCCTCAAGAAAAGGAAATGTAAAATGTTTTTTCCCTAATTAGCCGTGTTTTAGTTTGGACAATCATTTGGTGATCCAAGTAGTTCATCTGATATACCGCACTATATGATGAGAAATCCTACCAACTGTTTATGCTCAATGTGGAAATGTCCCCCAATCGGTTGGCTAGGATTGTCTAGTGGAGGAGGCTTTTAATTTGACCCAGATGAATGGTTTGGCTGATAGAATGTGGGCTTGATATAAGAACACCCCCTTTTAAGTTATGCAGTGTATACGATACCTAAAAATGAAAATTTTGTGGAAGCCTTCTTAGGCCTACACTGTAAAGAAATTGCTTCTTATTTCAACTTTCAACCAACATTTTGCAGGCAAACAATGCACACGGTAGTTAAAACCTGAAAGTTATGTGCTAGAATTTGGTTGCTTAAATCTATAAAAGAATTGAAAGTTATGTGCTAGAATTTGGTTGCTTAAATCTATAAAAGAATTGAAGCATATACTTAACTTTGAAAACTAATCATGGATAAAACAGGAAGTATAAGTTCCTATTGCATTCAGTCCAAGTGTTTTGATGTGAACTACAAGTTAAACCCAATAGTTTTGAGGTCCAAACTTTAATTTAATAGGCTCCACAATAGATGGAGGATGCTCCAAAAATCTTACAGATAGAATCTCCTAATCTGTCAATTCATATCTTGCAAAAAACGATTAAGAAAATAATACATCAATAGCCTGGGAAAAGATAGTTAAAGATTGGATGGCAAGGAACTCTTAATTAGATTTGCTTGAGTCATGATAAATAGAGGACTTTTAGAAGTTGTATTCTAAACATATACATTTCAAGTGATTTCTTCTTCTTCTTTGAATTTTGTATTCTACGTTGAAATTTTTTATTTTATAGATGTTGAATTCCTGTAGAATGGGGATTGCTTCATGTGTGGATGGCCTGATGAATAGTCTAGAAGATTGGATCTCATTTGTTGGTCAATAGATGTATAAATGGAATATTCTATTGTAGGGACTGCCTAATGAATAGTTTGGAAGATTGGTTCTCATCCAAAAAAAAATAGATGCCTAGTTTGTTTTTAAATGTATTAGCTTGAAATTGATGGAGCAGACCCAGATGTGCGTCGGAGCTATCTAGATGTTGAGCGAGGATCCCTGGAAGTTGGCAACCGCTGTTATGAGTATGATGAAGCTGTTCATTTCTTATGGACAACATTGGAGTGGCCTGACCATTTGGACAGGCCGTGTTTATGTATTTGCTCGATATTGATGGAGCATACCCAGATGTGCATCGGAGCTATCCGGATGAGCGGGGGTCCCTGGAAGGTGGGAACCGCTGTTATGACTATGATGAAGCTGTCAATTTCCTATGGTCAGCATTGGAGGGGCCTGGCCATTTGGACAGGCCAGTTTATGTATTTGCTTGAAATTAATGGAGCAGACCCAGATGTGCGTCGGAGCTATCTAGATGAGCGGGGGTCCCTGGAAGGTGGGAACCGTTGTTATGACTATGATGAAGCTATTCATTTCCTATGGACAGCATTGGAGGGGCCTGGCCATTTGGACAGGCCATGTTTATGTATTTTCTTGAAATTAATGGAGCAGACTCAGATGTGCGTCGGAGCTATCTGGATGAGCGGGGGTCCCTATAAGGTAGGAACCGCTGTTATGACCATGATGAAGTTGTCTATTACCTATGTACAACATTGGAGGGGCCTGGCCATTTGGACAAGCCGTGTTTATATATGTATTTGTAGGTACCACACCCTTAAGCTAAACCTATAACCCCAAACCTATAACCTAAACCCATTCTCAATTCTCTAAGCCTATAACCTATAACCTAACCCTAACCCTAAACCTTAACTTTAACCAATAACCTTTACTTACAACCTTAACCTAAACTTACAACCTATACTTATAACATAAACCTAAACCTAGACCTATTCTTATAATATAGGCCTATATCTAAACCTTAACCTATAACCTAAACCTAGACTTATAACCTTAACCTAAACCTATTCTCAAATCCCAAAACCTATACGTATAACTTAAGCCTAGACCTTGACCTTAACCTTAACCTATAACCTATACTTATAACCTATAACCTAAACCTATACTTATAACCTATACTTATATCCTTAACCTAAACCTATACCTATAACCTATACTTATATCCTTAACCTAAACCTATACGTATAACCTAAATCTATTCTCAAATTCCAAAACCTATACTTATAACATAAACCTAAACCTAAGCCTATAACCTAAAACCTAAAACCTAAACCCAAACCAAATCCCGATCCCGAACCTGAACCCGATTTCCTAAACCTAAACCTTAACCTATAACCCATACTTATAACCTTAACCTAAACCTATTCTCAAATCCCAAAACCTTAACCTATAACCTAAACTTATAACCTATACTTAACCTATACTTATAACCTTAAACTAGACCTTAACCTTAACCTATAACCTATACTTATAACCTTAAACTAGACCTTAACCTTAACCTATAACCTATACTTATAACCTATAACCTAAACCTATACCTTTAACCTAAACCTAAACTTTAACCTATAACCTAAACCTATTCTCAAATCCCAAAACTTATACTTATAACCTAAACCTAGACCTTAACCTTAACCTGTAACCTCTACTTATAACCTTAACCTAAACTTACAACCTTAACCTAAACCTAAACCTTAACCTAAACTCAAATCCCTAAACCTAAACCTATAACCCAACCTAAACCTATACTTATAACCTAAACCTATTCTTAAATCCCAAAACCTATAACCTAAACCTAACCTTTTCCTCACTCAGTATACCTATAACCTTAACCTAAACCTAAACCTAAACCAAAACCTAAAGCCTAAATGTATTCTCAAATCTCTAAACGTAAACCTACACCTAATCCTAATCTCAACTCCCTAACCTAAACATAAACCTAAACTTGAAAACCCAAACCTAAACCCGATCCCGAACCCAAACCCGATTTCCTAAACCTAAACCTTAACCTATTCTTAATTCCTAAAGCTATAACCTAAACCTAAACCTAAAACCAAAATCTAAACTTAAACCTAAACCTAAAACCTAAATATATTCTCAAATCCCTAAACCTAAACCTACACCTAATCCTAATCTCAACTCCCTAACCTAAACCTAAACTTGAAAACCCAAACCTAAACCCGATCCCGAAACCTAAATGTATTCTTAAATCTCCAAACCTAAACCTACACCTAATCCTAATCTCAACTCCCTAACCTAAAAATAAACCTAAACTTGAAAACACAAACCTAAACCCGAACCCATTTCCTAAACCTAGACCTTAACCTATTCTCAATTCCCTAAAGCTATAACCTATAACCTAACTTAAACCTAAACCTATAACCGACACTTATAACCTAAACCTAAACCTATAACCTAAACCTAAAACCTAAATGTATTCTTAAATCCCCAAACCTACACCTACACCTACACCTAATCCTAATCTCAACTCCTTAACCTAAACCTAAACTTGAAACCCCAAACCTAAACCCAAACCCGAACCCGAACCCAATTTCCTAAAGCTAAACCTTAACCTATTCTCAATTCCCTAAACCTTAACCTATAACCTAATTTAAACCTAAACTCATAACCTACACTTATAACCTAAACCTAAACCTATAACCTATACCTAAAACCTAAATGTAATCTCAAATCCCTAAACCTAAACCTACACCTAATCATAATCTCAACTCCCTAACCTATACTTATAACATAAACTTGAAAACCGAAACCTAAACCTGATACCGAACCTGAACCAGAACCTGATTTCTTAAACCTAAACCTTAACCTATTCTCAATTCCCTAAAGCTATAACATATAACCTATAACCAAAAACTAAGTATAAACCTAAATCTAAACCTAAACCTATAACCAACCTAAACCCGATACCGAACCTGAACCAGAACCTGATTTCTTAAACCTAAACCTTAATCTATTCTCAATTCCCTAAAGCTATAACCTATAACCTAAAACCTAAACCTAAACAAAAACCTAAATTTAAACCTAAACCTATAACCTAAACCTAAACCTAAACTAAAACCAAAACCTATAACATAAACCTTAACCTATAACCTATAACCCATAACCTATAACCTAAACTTATAACCTATAACCTAACCTTGATCTAAACCTAAAACCTAAACCTATAAGTGTAGGTTATAGGTTTAGGTTTAGGTTTAGGTTAAGCTTGTTTTTCTTTTCATTTATTTCGATCACCTCTCATATGTTCTCTCTCTTTACATTTGTCTTTTTTCCATAAGATTGTTTGTGTTTGGATGGATGCAGTTTATGTTTGGATGAATGTAGTTTATGTTTGGATTAATTTATGTAGTTTGGGTTTAGATGGATGTGAATGTGAATGTGAATATGATGAAATATATTATATAACAGGTGTATATCAGGAAGAATATGATGAAATATATTCTAACAGGTGTATATCAGGAAATTTGAGATGGAACACTTTTCTTAAAAAAAGAGACTTTTACCTACGAAATATTTTGAAGGTAAAAGTCACATTAATGTTTTTTAGAGACGAAACATTTCGTTGCTAAAAGTCTCTTACACGATTTTTAGCGACGACAATTTTTGTCGCTAAAAGTATTATACACGATTTTTAGGCACGACAATTTTCGTAGCTAAAAGTGATCCATCTGAATTTTTCAAAAAAATGTTCGGAGCCTTTAGCGACGAAAATTTTCGTCGCTACAAGCATCTTCAACAATTTTTAGCTACGAAAATTTTTGTAGCTAAAAATAATCCATTCGAAATGTTTGAGGCCTTTCACAATGAATATTTTCGTCGCTAATAGTCTCATCCACATTTTTTAGCTACGAAAATATTTGTAGCTAAAAGTAATACATAAGAAATTTTGGAAAAAATGTTTGGAGCCTTTAGGGACGAATAATGTCATCGCTAAAAGTCTCATACACCATTTTTAGCTACGAAAATTTACTTAGCTAAAAGTAATACATTTGAATTTTTTGAAAAAATGTTTGGAGTCTTTAGCGACGAATATTTTCGTACACCATTTTTAGCTATGAAAATTTACGTAGCTAAATTAATACATTCAAATTTTTTGAAAAAATATTTGGAGCCTTTAACGATGAAAAGGATCGTCGTCAAAAGTCTCATACATGATTTTCAGCTACGAATATTTTCGTAGCTAAAAGTAATCGTTAAAAAAAGTTTAGAGCCTTTAGCGACGAGACGTTTCGTTGCTAAAAGTCTGTTCCACAATTTTTAGCTACAAAAATTGTCTGTTCCATGATTTTTAGCTACAAAATTGTCTGTTCCATGATTTTTAGCTACGAAAATTGTCGTAGCTAAAAGTAATACATTCAAATATTTTGAAAAAATGTTTGGAACCTTTAGCAACGAAAATGTTCGTCGCTAAAAGTCTCATACACGATTTTTAGCTACGAAAATTTTTGTAGCTAAAAGTAATCCATTCGATTATATTGAAAAATGCATGGAGCCTTTATCGACGAAAATATTCGTCGCTAAAAGTCTTATCCACAATTTTTAGCTAAAAAAATTGTCGTCGCTAAAAGTCACCTTTAGCGACGAAATAAAATTTCATCGCTAAAAGTTATGTCGCTAAAAACCCTTTTTCTTGTAGTGGCATTTCAAATCCAAAGAAGATTCATGCATTTCATTTACCAAAATTGTCACAATATATGAGATGCAGTATTACATGGACCATGACAGAAGATGCATGTGAGCTAATCTAAGTAAGGTTCACACACACTAAAACCTACAAACTACTCTACCACATTATTAAGCCTATCAAGGCTATTCATAGAAACAAGAAAACACTTAACAAAGCAAACCAAAAGTTGACTACATGTACGACTAGTCGTCGGAGTCTGGCGATGGTAGAGGTGCAACTTATCTTGCAGACAACACAGGATAGACCTCAGGGTGCAAGATACTTTGCTAAATTTCCGCTTTGCGAAGGCCTGATGCTTTTCTAACTTAGCTCAGGTCTATTCAAGTTCGGCCCAGACCTGTCCGACCTCCTGGCGTAGGGCGGCTAGGCCCTCCTCGATTCGAGTCAAGCGGGCTTCTGAAGTAGCCTGATCACTATCACGCCCCTGTGCTACTAGAGGAGAGCCTTCCTCAGTGCCTTGGGCCTCCACTTCAGCACTGCCTTCCTCTTCACTGCCTTCCTTACCACTCCCTTTTGCTGACTCATCTTCCTCCTCTATTTCATTACTTTCTTCCTCATCACTTTCTGTCTCATCCCCATACTCGTCAAGTCAGGCTTGAAGTTGTCGAGGGCTAATCTTCATATTGTTGAGCGTAGTCTCATTAATGAAGTGGATCGGCGCAATGTCATCCATGTTAAGTCTGTAGGCGAACTCTCGAACAATCTTGCACATGAGTCGACTAAATAGAAGTGAGGCATTGTTCCTAACAGACGGCGTCATCTGGACTATCTGTAGCAGGGCGAACGTAAGTAGACACAGCTTATCTCCCTGCCCAGTTCTATACAAGAAATCCACCATCAATCGAGTGCATTCAGTATGGTTGCCCCACCTAGGGTACATGTTATACGTGAATATGTGGTGAAGCAAGCAGAAATCGTCTGTCAACTTCATTGACGGGAGACTGCTACCTTCCTTCCAATGAGCTAATCAGTTGCAGAGATAACACGTGCAGCGATCTCTTTCTCATGCATTCTTGAGATACTTATCACTAGCATGAACCTCTCCACCCGGGATCCCCATGATCCGGGACACCAAATTTACATCGATGGTTGCTTTCCGCCTTCCCACAAGAATCTTAAACTACAGGGGCTCCGACGATGGTTCCCGTATATGGGCGTAGAAGGCTCGGACAGTGTTCTCATATGTGTGAGACTTGCCCTCAAATATGGGACCCCACCCGGCGTCCACCAGGTAGTCCATCATCGGATACAGTCTAGATAGCCCCTCATCTACATGAGCTTTAAGTACAACCCTACGGCCACCAAATTGACCGTGTTCGAAGCCCGCCAGTAGAACTCTTTCGAGCAAAAGTTAGGGATCAAGATCCCGCTTCGACCTTCGCTCTTTGGTGGCACTCGTGCTAGCTTCGTCGCCCGCCTTCTTCCTTGGACGGGTAGGGCAGCTAGGCCTGACTTCATCCATGGAGGTCCTCTTCTTTCCCATGAGGGAAAGAATTGTGGAGAGAGAGAGAGAGAGAAAATGGCAGTTACAAGCTCAAGGAGAGCCATGGAGAGAAGAAGAAAAAGAAGGAAAACTTCGGAATGGGGTGGATTTGAAGGTTTGTGAGCTATGAGGCACAAGGGTATAGACCCTATGCTCAAATGAGTAGGAAATAGGGAAAATGAGGAGATGTAAGAGATGGGTTTGAAGGATATGATGAAGGATGGGTAGGTGGTGAAGAAGATGAAGAAGGTGTGAGATTAGGGGGAGGATTTGAGAGAGAAAAATGAGATTTCTTGAGGTTTGGAGAGCTTGGAGCTAGGTGGGGGGGGGGGTGTGGAGTGAAACAAATGAGAGGCATAAAAGGGGTCCCACAGTCCTCCACATGTGTCAACCCGACGCTGCCCGACAGGCCTGGGTGACCTGGGCGTGGTGCACCGCGGTTGGAGCGACGCCACTACGGTGGGCGGGGTACCGCCGCGGTCTGCTGGACCTGGCGTGGTGCCGCTACTATTGGGCAGTAGCCACCCCCCTCCTGGGGTGCCGTATGTGTGCGGGGTCCACTTTCGACCCCCTCATTTTGCATCGTTTGGGCCCCCTAGTCCGTTTGAGTCGTTTCGGGTCCCATCTCGTGTGTATTCATGATTTTCAGATTTGTTTGAGTATGGCATAGGCTGGATTCTCATCTAAACCCGTCGATTGACAGTCTAGAAAAGATCTGGGGTCACCACGCATGGTCGCAGATGCATACGGGCCCCTATTTTAACGGTTAGTTTCACCTATCGGCGAAACTAAGAATCCTTAATGCCCCCTCCTAAGTCAAAGTTCATCAGCGTGTGTCATGTTACCATAACCCAGGTCTAGTTTAATCTAAATCATGCTTTGATACCAACTTGTAACGCCCTGAAAATTGGTGGTCGAGCAGGAGCCCAACACCCGAGTTCCAACGCATCACTTAAGCAACATAGATAATGATGATTAAATGTTGTCCATATTAAGGTCTTAAACATGAATGGGATTATACTAAAATAACATATCCTACTCTAGAGACAGTTAAATTACGCAAGTGGAAGACTGTGATAAGTATATAAATCATATAAGTGATTTGTAAGTCCCCAGAGTCTGAACATGTCACCAGGTCAAATAATTACATTTATAATTCCCAAAATAACAAAATGTGAATGTCCAACTAATCATGTAACCCTATAATCCTATCGATCAGAACGATCTACATAAACCCACCTAATAACTGCATGCATAAGAACTCCTCCTCATCATCGTAGAAGTCTGGCTTGGCCTCATGCGTCGCGCCAGTATCTGCATTTAAAACAGAGTATGGTTGGTGTTTTAAAACACCACCCCAGAGTGAGAGTGAGTGATCAACTCAGTGGAGCTATAAGGCAAAAGTTAACATGTTATCAATTCAGTCAAGCAGTAATGATAAAGCAGTACAACACTCATATCCTAAATACTCTTATTAATGTAGGAATGATATGTTGTAATGATGCATGCCCTCGCCTACACTCCCTCTGCGATATCCTCTCATGATCACGGCATTCACCCCTTCCTCTGTGCTCAAATCCAACGCCAAAGGCACATGCAAATGCGATGCATGTACGTGATTAGCCAAGTTCTTAATTAGGCTTATTCATACAGTAGATTCAAGAAGCTAAGGTAACTCCCTTTATATCATTTACCCAACGATGATCCATCTAGGGTCGTCAATCCTAGTTTATCACATACGATAGGTAGGTTATAGGGCAACGTCACCCCTTATTTCAAAGCAGTGGACAGACATGTTTAGGTCACTATAAAGAGGCTCGTCACCGTCAACATAGGCCTTAGTCTATACTCGAGGTCACTACAGAAAAGGCTCGTCACCTTAGCGCAAGCCGACAGCTCGAATACAGTGTCCCACACCACCGTATTCGGCTCACGAGTTTAGGTTGCTCACTGGACACTACGGGGAGGTTCGTCACCCCAGCGTAGGCCGATAACTCGACCATGGTGTCCCATACCACCATGCCTGGCTCATAAGTCTTAGTGGATTGAGGTACCAAGGTTAAACGGGCCTTTCACTGGTGAGTTTGGTACCTTAGATTCAAGCAGTAGTGTCCATACATGGTGAAGATACATTGGGCCAACCGGGTTACTTGACGAGCTTGACTGGTACGGGCATACATTGAATTAATGAACATAGAGTGCATAAACATTCCACGTGGCCTAACCACTATTGACAAACAGTGTACGATTCGGATTCATCGAACGCATCCGTCGTGGCTAAACAGTATGGCCACCGATCATAAACCATTACCGACTGCCTGGACTACATCGTAGTCCCAATCATGTTCCAAACAATAACATTCATATGTGATGATCAAGACAGCATGTGACAACCAAATCTAAATATGAATTTTATTTGAGCATTTTAACAAACATAGAGTACATGTTATCGTACATAGGCATTTCATTCATAAATCACGTAGTAATAGGATAGGTTACATGAAGGATGTTGTAACTATGGATAAGGACATTGAGAATCACATCTCAATACCCTCTATACATACATTTCAACAAGCATTTTCTGATTCAGGCATTTTATCAAACACTTAGACTACACATATTAAAATACATGTAATATAGTAGTTATAACAGGTATTATAGCAAATCCTTTTACAAGGATGTTTCCACACGTACAACAATCATGTATCCTCAAACATAAATCATGGCAAGCACAAATCATATTTCCATACTCATACAAGCATTTCAACAAACACATGGAATGCATGTATTTCAACATCATTCATAGATATGTGTAATACGCGGAAAACATCGTATCTAAGCATTTGTGATAGCAATCAAATCAGACATAAATCATTAATGACATTGAAAGCCTTGAAAACCATAACCTAAACATTTATAGTCTGCACCTTTCGCCAGTAAACTTGTAACGAACTCAGTTTATACGCTAAGTCTTCGTCTACGGCACAATGACAACCTATAGTATGAAATAGGTTAGCTATTTCACTATTTACTTTATTTGAATACCTAAAATAGACTAGGGTTAGGATTTCTTACCCAAGAATGGAGCCGGAATCGCCGGAATAGGGTCACGGGAAGGCTGATTCGGCTCGTGGAGCGGTAGGAACGAAGCCTAGTAACTATCTCTCACTCTCTCTCTCTTCTCCTCACTCTTTCCTTCTCTTTTCTCTCTTCTCACTCCTAGGGTTTAGAAAATTCGTATGGCAGGGGAGAGAGAGGGTTTAAGGTCCTTATATAGGCCCAGAACTGATGAAAATGGCCCTAGGGCCATGGTATACTTAGGTTATAGCCAAGGAGCGGCTGTTTCGATCCAACGGAGCTGATCTGGAGGCCCCCTTTCTGCATACGGCTTGGGGAAAGTTCCCTGACATTGGATGTAGGTCAAGTTAAGTTTTCGGTCAGATTAGATTTGTGGATTGACCGTAGCAGACCAGTTTCAGTTCAACGGTGGTCGTCACTCAATCAGGGCCACAAGTACACTGACCTGTGTAGGGAAATTTTCCTGATTCGAGGGTGTATTTGGGTCTGATTTTGATGGTCTAAAACCTTAAATTTGGCCCGCAAGTGAATGGCCCAAGTCACTTAAATCTGAGTTCATTTTCTAAAGGTATTTGGGTTTCCCACACACTTCTCTCTGGGCTCAAGTTGTGCGCTTCTAGATACTATCTAGATTTGATTTCCAAGATAGTTGTCAAGCCTAGTAAGGCGGTCATAATCGTATAGCTTCATGGTAATCAGACTTTCGACGTTCAGTCCGGGTCCGATACGGAGTTTCAAGCTGCTCTAGAGATCCGCTGGGTTTTGAGATGGATCCTAAGTTTTTAGGTAATGTAGCATTAACGATTCTACTCATTTTAGGTGTTACCAATCGTATTTAAAGTGATTAGTGCTAATTTCATAGGTAATCTCATTTAGCACTTAACTAATTCTCGTCTAATTTCAAAGGGATTTAGTCCTTAGTGATTTCTACCTGAGGTGGTACTCGGGTCTTTGTACGGATTTTTTCGAGACGTTACATTTCACGATCAATTGAATGCATTTCACGGTCAATTCCTTTCACTTCACAGTCAATTCCATACATTTCACGGTCATTTTCGGCGATTTCGCTTCACTTCACGGTCAATTCTATGCATTTCACAGTCATTTTCGGTGATTCCCCTTCATTTTACGGTCAATTCCATGCATTGCAAGGTCAATTCCCTTCACTTCACGATCAATTCCATACATTTCACGATCATTTTTGGCGATTCCCCTTCACTTCACGGTCAATTCCATGCATTTCGCAGTCATTTTCGGCGATTCCCCTTCACTTCACGGTCAATTCCATGCATTTCATGGTTAATCCCCTTCACTTCACGGTCAATTCCATGTATTTCACAGTCAATTCCCTTCACTTCACGGTCATTTTCATTCATTTCACAGTCAATCCCCTTCACTTCACGGTCAATCCAATTCATTTCATGGTCAATCCCCTTCATTTCACGGTCAATTCCATGCATTTCACGGTCAATTTCCTTCATTTCACGGTCAATTCAATGCATTGCATGGTCAATTCCCTTCACTTCACGGTCAATTCCATGCATTTCACGATCATTTTCAGCAATTCCCCTTCACTTCATGGTCAATTCCCTTCACTTCATGGTCAATTCCATGCATTTCATGGTCAATCCCCTTCACTTCACGGTCATTTCCATTCATTTAATGGTCAATTTCCTTCACTTCACGGTCAATTCCATGCATTTCGCGATCAATCCCCTTCACTTCACAGTCAATTTCCTTCATTTCACGGTCAATCCCCTTCACTTCATGTTCATTTTCATTCATTTCATGGTCAATTCCCTTCACTTCATGGTCAATTCCATGCATTTCATGGTTAGTTCCCATCACTTCACGGTCATTTCCATTCATTTCACTGTCAATTCCCTTCACTTCACGGTCAATTTCATGCATTTCATGGTTAATCCCGCGAACTTCTTAAAGTTTATTAGATAGCCATGTAAAATTGACTTAGCAATGCATAAAATTGACCACAAACTTCTAGGTAATTTCTTTAGAATTTAAATGTTCTTACCTCCCACAATCACTGTATCATTGAAATTCGTGTTCTAGAAAAAGAATAAGAGTGTGTTGATGTGAAACACGTTCTTTGGAGAAAAGCCTACAACATTTCACGTTTATCAATGCATTCATGTCCTCTCAGAAAATGAATGCATGTAGCCTTGAGTAGAATGGAAAATGGAAGATGTAATGTGATAGTAGAATGGAGATTTAATGAAGAAAATTGGTGAAAAGAAGGAATAGGGATGGAAGAGATGAGTTCGGACGTGTATTTGAGGGAATAGGGATGACAGAGATGAGTTCGGAGGTGTATTTGAGTGTAAGGGAGTGAATGGAGTGAAATGCATGGAATTGACCATGAAGTGAAGGGAATTGATCATGAAATGCATGGAATTGACCGTGAAGTGAAGGGAATTGACCATGAAATGAATTAAATTGACTGTGAAGTGAAGGGGAATAGCCGGAATTGACCGTGAAATGCATGGAATTGACCGTGAAATGAAGGGAATTGACTGTGCAGTGAAGGGGAATGGCTAAGATTGATTGTGAAATGCATGGAATTGACTGTAAAGTGAAGGGAATTGACCGTGAAATGAATTGAGTTGACCGTGAAGTGAAGGGGAATTGTCGGAATTGACCATGAAATGCATGGAATTGACCGTGAAATGAAGGGAATTAACCGTGAAATGAATTGAATTGACTGTGAATTGAAGGGGAATCGCCGGAATTGACCGTGAAATGTGTGGAATTGACCGTGAAGTGAATGAAATTGACTACGAAGTTAATGAAATTCACCGTGAACTGATTGAAATTGACCACGAAGTGAATGAAATTGAATGGGGAGTAAATGAAATGAATGAAATTGATCGCGAACTGATTGAAATTGACCGCGAAGTGAATGAAATGAATTCTCGACCATTGACCTGATGGAATCTTGGAAAACGACCAAGTTAGTTGGCTAAAGTAGCTTCTCCTACCCTAAAATTATATATGGTATGTCAAGTAACTAATTTTGGTTTAGAAGATATTTTTGTTAAACGAATAAAAAAAGAAATGCAAAAAAAGAGAGAAATTTTTTTTATATGCTTATATATACATATTTATATAAATATGTATTAAAGAAAAATGTAGGTAGAATAAATTTCTCCATGTAAAAGAAAAAAGAAGTGCATAGACTGCCACGCGGTAGTCTGTGCAATTTTAATGGCTACGGTTATAATTCGTAGCCATAGGAAACCTAGCTTCTGAAAAAGCATGGGCATTTTGGTCCAGTAAATGTGTGTCCGTATAACTAGGGCTAATTCTCGGGAGCTAAAAATAAGTGGGCTTAAAAAGGTTCGTGGGCCATAAATGGGTTGTATAGTAGGAAGTTTCTCTTTTATGAGTGCGGATTGTCTTGGTTGAAGGCAGAGATTCCAGTGTGGTTGCTTGTTATTTGTCCACGTAATTTCCCATGACTCTGCTAACAAGATAGGCCGAATTTCTATCTCATTGCTAACCACGTGACACTTTTAACATGTGAAACTTTTTCTGAGTCCCACTATGATTTTTGTGTTAGATCTACACCATAAATCAAATTTTCAGATAAATCTAAAGCATAATCTTAAAAATGAGGTACATCAAAAGCTCAAGTCCGTCACGTTACGCTACACAAAGCAGTGGCGTTTGAATAAACTACTGCTAAAACTTTCCTAAGGTGAACCGTGTGGCTTATTTTCCATCGGACCTGTTCACGATATCACACATACATGGATGAAGTTAAAATATAATATTAGCTTGGCTAGAACCTTTTATAATCCCAAGAAGTTTTCAAAAGAAACATCAATTCTTATTGTCTTTAG
Organism: Magnolia changhungtana; assembly: GCA_030180095.1. Taxonomy (NCBI): domain Eukaryota; kingdom Viridiplantae; phylum Streptophyta; class Magnoliopsida; order Magnoliales; family Magnoliaceae; genus Magnolia; species Magnolia changhungtana. The sequence goes on from JASAUF010000554.1 coordinate 5,693,016, forward strand.
TGGTGTGGTTCACTTTTGCTTTTAATCTACATTATTTTTGTCAGCATTCTACAATTAATGAACTAAAAAGTGAATAAAAGGTATGGATTTAAGAAATACGTCATCATTAGCCCACATAAATTTCACACCCCAAGCCATTCCGTTGCTTGCCCTGTGGTGCAGGGAGCAGATTAGGTGAGACCCGGCCTCACCCAAATGGTGCAGCTCTTACCACCACTACAAGAAATGCTGGAATAACCAGCACTTTTTTACTAGTGGCTGACAAATAGTTCCCGTAAATGACCTACGGTGACAAATATGTTGTAAAAGTCCCGGAACCCAAATCGCGTCACCTCTCTCTCTCTCTCTCTCGCTCTCTCTCTCTCTCTCTCTCTCTCTCTCTCTCTCTCTCTCTCGTCTCCTCCCTAAAATCCCACCGACTAACCATTTCTCCCTAAAAAAAAACCCAATCTCTCATCTTCTCCACAAAATACCTTTATCTCTCCATCATCTCCTCCTCAATCGACTGTTCCTCTTTTTCTCTCAGTCTCGATTTTCCTCTCTCTCTCTCTCTCTATCTCTTTCGTTGAAGATGGTCGGTTTGCCGTTCAGGCCGACATCGACGCTGATAGAGGTGAGTTTGGGGATGATCAGATCTCTGAGTTCAAGGAGGCATTTGACATGTTTGAGAAGGAAGGAGACAGTCAGATCCATCCCCTCCATCTTCACTTTTCCCTCCTTTTCTGCTGGAAATCTGTTGATTTTATGATTTTTTAATAGCATTTTTATGGTTGAGGATTTTTTTTATGGAAATCTGTTGATCACTTGGTTGTGTAGAAAGGGGAAGCTGAATGAAGCATAAATGGTGTTTGACGAAATGTGTAAGAGAGGGATAAGTGCTGGTAATACAACATTAGTTGCTTTGGTTTATGGAGGGGATAAGATAGCTTGATGTGAGTGTTTACCATGGGCTGATCAAGGGTTTGTTGAAGCTTAGGAAGGCAAAGGAAGACACTTAAGTGTTTAGAATAGCACTTATTTAGCCTATGTTACTCTATCCATGTCGTGTCTCATAGGTTTTGGCTCTTTCATGAATTTAGTATTTTGATGCTACACCAGTATATCTTGTCCGGATTTTATTATTGTTCAATTTCTATAGGTTGAGACGCAACAATACGGGGCTGAAGAGCTACAAAGCATTAAACAAATACAGGTTTGTTAGTGGTGCTCTATTTAATGTAGAAGTTGTCCACATTCAGGGACTATTTGGTGGACGCCTAAATTGAGTTCATCTCATATTCGTCAATCTTTATCATGTATTAGAGATCACATTTCAGGATTAAAAAGAATCTTGATAAGCAACATTCATTATCTCTAATACATATTATGAGTAACTAAAATGAGATGAAATCATTTTTAAGTGTCTAGCAGACAACCCTGTAAATAATGCATGAAAATGTTTCCTTGTTATTATTTGTATACATTTTTTTTAATTGTTGAATCTTAAATTTTTTTATATTGAAGCATGTTTTTAACTCTTTTTTTTTTTGTGGTGAGTTGCAGAATATTTTGGACCAGAGTTTACATCTAATTGCTGATAATTATCAAGAGTTGGAAGTGTTCAATTTGATGAGGTATGCATACTCATTGAAATGTTCTAATTTCATCTCATGTATGAATTTTAGCCTATCCCAAATAACTAGGATAGGCCTTAATGGCAATGTTAAGAATTCTGAATTTCTTATTGTAAACCAGTGTGGACTACTCTCGTTCAATGCATATGCATCTTGATTATCATGTATACCAAATGCAATAATATTTTTCCTCCATTCTTGCCATGAAATTCTGTCATGATCTTTTCTTATTTCATTTGAATCACAAGTGGACACATCCAGTAAATTTTCTCAAAAGTTACATGCATTGCTTTGGCATGGTGTCATTTGGATCACAAGAGGAGGCACCCCATAAATGCATGGCTTTGGTACTCATGAGCCTGGTTTGTCTAATATCACAAGTGAAGGCCATCCCTTTAGTGGAAGACCACTAACACCTTGGTTCAATCCTGAATAGAAGATGAAAAAATAAAATAAAATTGAAGTTTAGAAACTCTAGAGAACAAATCTTATAATGTAAAACAATCTACTAAAATGAAACAGCATGTGATAACATTCCTTACATCAAATGCATTAAATGGTATTTAAAGAAGGGAAATGGAAAAAAAAAAGGACAAAAAGAAAGGAAACCAACACATGTGTAACGCCCTAAAATTCGAGGGTTGAGTAGCAACTTAACTCTCAAGTTCCAAAACATCACTTATGCAACATAGATAATGATGATTAAATGTTGTCTGTGTTAGTGCAATAAACATGAGTGAGATTATACCAAAACAGTAATTCATACTCTAGATAAATTGTATAAAGGCAAGCGAAAGACTGAAATTATATGTAATTGTATGTAAAAGAAACAAAACCATCTCAATCTCCAGAGTATGAACCTAACTGAGTCACCATATACATGTATCTGTTTTACGATCAAAATGTTAAAAATACAACTAGAGAAGTAAGCCCTGTAAGTCCCGTCGATCCAGGCAGTCTAGGCAAAGCCACCAAAATACTGCATATACGAGAACTCGTCCTGGTCCTCGTCGTAGTCCAGCTCAGCCTCCTGAGTCATCACCTCATCTGCACCTAAGACAGAGTCTGGTTGGTGTGTATAACACCGTCCCGTAATGTGGGAGTGAGTAGCTAACTCAGTGGAACAATAAAGCATAGGTTAACATGTTATCAATTCAGTCAAGCAGTAATGATTAAGTAGTACAATCGAACAATCCTAACTACTCTTATTAATGTAAGTATGGAATGTAGTCATGATGCATGCCCTCAACGACATACTCCCTCATGCCACACCATCTTACGTCCGTGACATGCGTTCATTCCTTAGTGCTGCACATCTTCCAGGCACATGCAGTGCGATGATGAGCATGATTATCGAGTTGTTATTAGTTCATTTCAAACAGCAGGATTGGGAAACTAAGGTACCTCCCTTGTATCATTTCCAAACAAGATCCATTCTAGGGTCGTCAAACCTAGATAATCTCATACGATAGTGTGGTTCTAGGGCGCTGCAAAGGCTGCCCGGGCTGTTACACGCAATCGTTACACCACTCCCCCATCACCTTTTTAACGGTTCATCACTAAATTGATACAGGCCTAGTTCATACTCTATACACCGCAGCAAAACTTGTCGCCTCACCGCAAATTCAGAGTATGGTCGAGGTCACTACAAAGGGCTGCCAGGGCTGTTACACGCAATCGTTACACCACTCCCCCATCACCTTATCAATGTAGGCCAATAGTACGAATATAGTGTCCCATACCACCATAATTGGCTCATGAGTCTGGTTGCTCAATGGATACTACGGGGAGGCTCGGGCTGACGCACTCGCAACACCACGAAACCCCAGCGTAGGCTGACAGCTCGACCACGGTGTCCCATACCACCATGCCCGACTGATGAGTCTTAGCGGATCGAGGTACCATGGTTAACGGATTTCACTGGTAAGGTTAGTACCTCAAGTTCAAGTAGTAGCGTCCAAACATGGTGAACATACATTAGACATATCGGGTTACTTGACGAGCCTGACTAGCTCAAGCGCACAATCAACTGAACGACATGAAGTGCATAAGCACTTCGTGTGGCCTAACCACTGTCACCAACGGAAGTACGACTCGGGTTCGTCAAACACATCCTGCGTGGCGAAATGAATCTCAACCACGAACTCAAGTCTAGTACCGATTGTCTGGACTATAATCATAGTCCCAATCGTAATCAATCCTTATTCAGAGCATGTAGAGTAAAGCATAATAAATAAAGTAATTCAAGTATGTTAACAAACATGTCATAAAGCATGTTACAAAGCACAATATAAATAAGAAATACAACACATATATTTCATAGTAAGTGATTAAATTAAATAGCCATCATGGAAGAAATCATATATGTTTCTAAGGTAGTTGAGAATCCCATCTCAACACCTACCTGAAGCATGATTATCTAAGAACTTACTCTTACAAGCATTTTCACAAACACTTAGAAGACACTATTTTAACATACATAGTGTATATTAGCAAAAACATGTATTAGGGCGAACCCTCTCACCAAGTAAGTGTTATACACATATATAATATGTTCATACAACAAATAATCATGGAAAAAACATTTCCAAAATTTATACGTATATGGTACTTTCTACAAATACTAGGAATACAGTATATTCAACATAGTTATCGTATAACCGAAAAGTGAAACGGACAACACTTTTTACATATGCAATAATATACAGATCATGAATCTATCATTATCTGACATTAAAAGCGTTAAAAACCATAACCTATACACCTAAAGTCTGCACCTTACGCTTCTACGCCATAGAAGCGTAAAGAACGTGATTGATTTGCTAAGCTTTCATATATGGCTATTCGGCAACCTAGAGAGTGAAATAAGTTAGCTATTTCATCACATACAACTATCAAAACCCCAAATCAATTTAGGGTTAGGGTTTCTTACCTAGAAACGAAGCTAGAAATCGCCGGGAAAGCGATGAGAAGTGAGTGGTGAAGCTTGTGTAGCAATAGGGAAAAAGGGTAGGAAGAATCCTCCCACAACTCTCTCACTTTCACTCTCTTTTCTAGGGTTTTTCTCAAATTCGTATGGCTGAATGAGAGAGGGTTTTAAGGTCCTTATATAGCCTAAAACCACACCAAAATAGACCTAAGGTCAAGGTATACTTAGGTTATATCCAAAATGGACTTATTTCAGCTCAACGGAGCACTTCTGGTGGCCCCCCTTAAGCTAAAGGTCGGACTTAAGCTCACAGACTCTGGATCTAGGTGAAGTTAAGTTTTCGTTCTAGTCGGATTCCCAGATCACGCGTGGTGGACCAGTTTTAGTTCAACGGTCATTGAATCATGATCGGAGATTTCAAGTACACTGCCATGTATATGAAAATTTTCCTAATCCGAGGGTGTATTTGGGTCAGATTTCGACGGTCTGATTGCTTATAATCAGCTCGCAAACATCAAGTCTCAGATTACTTAATTTCTAAAGAAAACTAGGTTTTCTCACACTCCTCGCTCCGGACTCAAGCGAATAGCCGTGGGACACTATCTGGATTTGATCTCCGAGATGGTTGTCAAGCCCAGCGAGGCGGTCCTAAGTCTATAACTTCTATTATTCGGACTTCCGATGCGCGGTCCAGATTTGATACGGAGTTTCAATGTGCTCCCGAGAGCAGTCGGGTAATGAGTTTGCTCCTAGATTTTAGGGTAACCTAGCATCAATGATTCTACAAGTTTTAGGTCTTGCAGATCGTATTTAAAGTGATTCAAGCGGATTTCATGGCTAATCTAGTTTAACACATAGTTAACTTATCTAATTTCTAAAGGATTCTAATCCTAAGTGATTTCTGGTCGAGGTGGTACTCGGGCCTTTGTACGAAAATTTTCGAGTCGTTATAACATGCCTGCATTCTTTTGTGCTCTTTGGAAAGCATTCTTTAAAGGGTGGAGGTGGTAAGAATTTAGGGCCTGCATTATTAACTATTGGCTTCCTTGTTTTATCTTTTTCAATTCAGCGGTGCAAGCAACTATTGTTTGCAATTGAGCAAAATAATTCACTTTTCATGGTACAAACGTTATTGACATTTAGTGCTTTTTTATTTTATTTTCTTTTTTCTTGCGGGCGTGTTTGAAGGTTTGAAAACCAAATAAATTGGGCATAATTCCTGACCCTTGGTGTAATTTTTCTACTTTTTGTTCAGTATAATTGGTCCACCATTTTTCTATTTGTCATTGAATTATTTTTACTCTGTGAGTGGGAAATTTGTGCATTTCTTGTTTGAAATTTCTACACTCTTGAAAATCTTGTGGTTGCTGGGACAATGGTGCAGTGTCTATGTAACGCCCCGAATCTTCAGGACCTGAGTACATCCCGTTTCCCAAAAACCCGAGTGTTAACTTTAAAGGATGGTCATATATATATATATATATATATATATATTTCTTCTTTTATCAGAGTAAGCAGATGAGCGTAGAATGGACAAGTAAGCATAAGGGAAAATTTCATTATCATTTAAAATATACAAGAGAATGCCCATAATGACTTATACAAACCAATGCCTCTGAATTTAACAAGTACAAGATTTAAAAGATTTAATACATGAAGAATAGCAGAAAGCATATAAATATAATCCGCAAGATCACGCAGCTCCTCCAGGCAAATACGGTCATGCATCCCTAGTGATCATACCTTGCTCCTCATCAAATCTGAACATGCATATCATTAAAGCCACCTGTATTACCTATACGGTTGTATACTTGATGGATGAGTGGCCAACTCAGTGCGAATTCCCCTCAAGATTACACACCACCGCATTAGGTAAGAAATATTACAAAACATCAAGACAACCAAAACAGAGTAAATACAGTCTTATTATATGCATGGATGCATGAATGCAATCATCAGACTGGGTAAAACATCCACACGACGTATGTCCCAGGTAAAACATCCAGACGGACATTGGGGTCGTCACCCATGCAGTCATCGAACCGGGTAAAACATCCAGACGGTCTGTGCCTCGGGCAAAACATCCAGACAGTGCAATATGTACGATAACAACAGAAGATGGTTGGTGCCTCGGGTAAAACATCCAAACAGGTGAATCTGTATGTTACGTATAACAGCAATGTACAATAACAATAGATGATGGTTGGTGCCTCAGGTAAAACATCCTGACAGGCGAATTTGTATGTTACGTATGATAGCAATAGATGCTGGTCTGTACTATACATGTATGATTAGCCAACCCGTTATTAGTCCAATTGTAACCAGCCAATTTAAATAAGCTCATGGTCACTATGGGGAGCACATGGCCCAGCGTAGGCCGATGGCTCGGGCAGTGTCCAATTCCACCATCCCCGGCTGATAAGACTACCATCTTAGGATTTTTAATGAAAACCCGACGACTAGTGGCCAATCATATTACAGTATATGAGGCTTACCATCACATGGTTGTACAGTATAAAAATTTAACTCATATAAAAAAATACTAGAACAAAGCTACATAGGGCGAGTATCAGAACCATGTAATAAAAGACCATCCTTGAAAACCATTGAACACAACAACCCTGGATGGTAGGCTCACATCAATGATCCATCTAGACCACACTCAATAACTACCAAGTTGAAGGTCCATTACAATCACAACTAGTCAAGTTACATCCCAAGTATGGGTGTACATTCATATGTGTGAATTTTTCACTAATATACTAGTTTAAGTTCCATAAGCAATCCGCAAAAAGAAATCCACAAGCATGAACAATTATACAGGATAATCATAAAGCATGTAATACAACAATTCAATTTCCACCAGCTAACACATGTGATTATAAAGGGAGATGTCAATTATGAATTTAAATAAAAATTATAACTTAAGCTAATCAGAAGATGAAAAGCTCAAGGGGAAGAATAATCACCTTATACTTTGAATCGCTAACTGATGTTGCTAAGAAGCGCGTGCATCCTCAGAGTTGAGTCGTACCATGGATTGTGAAGTTGTACATGAGATTGATGTTCTATCAAGTGTCTATGGTCAAGATTTATATAACCTAGGGTTTAGGGTTTTGGGTTTTGGTATAGAATTAGGACCTCATCCTAGAGTTTAATCCTAACCTTAGATTCTAGAATTTGGATCTTCAATCATCTTTAATATTATTATTACTATTAATATTGTGCAATGGGTCAAATAATATTCCTGATGGGAGTATTAATCCATAGATATGAATAATGGTGGTTCATAAGTTCACCTTTAGATATACCAACATTATCTAGTCTTCTTATGATGACTGATAATCTATTAAATAATACAAGTAATAACAACAGAATACTTTTCAATGATAATATAATAAGGGCTACTACTAATAATTACATATTATACTAATTTCATAAGGAAATCGATCAATGTTTTCTACTGCTATTAGTCCTAGGTATCAATAATGAATCAGGCCATGATGATATATACTATGACCTATCATGAATTATGAAATTCCATAATTAGCTTGATCCTAGCACTTTATCTACGTTTAGGGGATTAGCCCAGAGTTTAGATTACTTAGGGTTTAGGCCTAGACTAGATGTTTAGGGTTTAGGTTTCTGAATTCAATTCCTAGTTGATGGAACAATGATATTAATGATATTACTAATCAAAATAGTAATCTAATGATGGTTGGATAACAATATCACTAATTATTACATTATAATATTAATCATAGTTTCTAGCCAATAGTATTGAAATGACCTTAATTGATATAACAGATAGGAATAATAACAATGTTATTGATAGCCAAGGTAACTTAATTAATGAAAAGAGATGAAAAATCTCACCAAAGTTGACTCAGTTGAGTCAACTCGACTCAATGTCGCTTGACTCGCTCATCTTCTTTCCTCTCCTACCGCAATATTAGAATTCCAGCAATGTCTCGGCCAGGTTTCACCCTGATTCAACCGAGTCAAACTCAGTTTCAGCTGAGTCAGCATGGCAGTCACCAAACCACCTTCTTCTCATTTTCTTTTGTTTTTCTCCTTCTCTCTAACCTATCCTCCCCTTCTCTTCCTATCACTTGGCCTCCCAAAAGGCCTGGAACGCTTCAGGCCCATGCCCAACTTGGGCCGACTCGGTTTAGCGAGTTGGACTCGCCACTAGGTCGGCTAGTTCGATCTGAGTTAACGCAGCTGGCCATGACCCAACTCAGTTTTCTCTCTCTCCGACCTTCTTTCTTCTCTTTCCCATCTGCTGGAAACAACACCCAGACAACCTTGCCCAAACCTGACAGCGAGTTCGAGCGGGTCAGGGACTCAGTTCAGGTGACCAGTGCAGCACAACGGTCTGCCCTCATTCGAGCTATCTCTCCTTCTCTTCTCTTTTCTCACTTCCTCTCTTCCCTGCTCTCTACTTCCTCTCACCTTCTTCTTCACTAAGAGAGGTCCAAAAACCTTTGGTCAAGACCCAGCGACAACCCGGCTGAGTCGGACAGACGCTTGGTGCAGCCGCACTTCCCTCTGTCTCTTTTCTCTTCTCCTTCTTCTTTTCTTTCTACTCTCTCTTTCTTCTTCGTTTCTCTCTCTTTTCTTCTTAGACATGTCCCACAAGGCCTAGACAAGGTCGGATAAGAGCCAGAACCGCCAGTGCTCGACGATTTCTCGGTGGAGAATAGGAGAGCCATTAATGGCAGACTCTCTCCTGTCGTTTCTTCCTTCATTACACGAGCATGGGGTAGTTCCTAGGGGTACACTAGAGATCGGAGAGTGGACGGAATGGAGCTCGAACGTCGTTTGGTTGGTGGGTTCGAATCTAGGAGGAAACGACCATTTTTCTTAAAACTGGGAGAGGAGATGCATTTGCTTGGTTCTCCCTCATTCTTATTACGACTCTAGCTTCCTAACAACCCTACGATCTGAACTAAATGGACTTGATCGCTCCAGCTAAAACCGTCATCAAATCCGGTGGGTAAAAATTGAAACTGTTTGTGGTTTTCTTTGCTGAGGGAGCCCTAAACCGCTCAGATAAAACGAACGACTTAGTTTGCTTTGGATGGACGTCCGAGATCGTGTTAGACGCCCCTCACGCGGATCGCTGAGCTGGCGTGTGGAGAGAGAAATGGAGTTTCCGTCTTTGGAAGTTATGTGCTTTCGGGTCCTTCTTGTGCCGATTGTTGTGTGGACACACATGCGCAGGAGCTTGCACGAGTGACATGGTTCTGGTCAGGCCCATGTCGCGCGCACGATGGACGGTCTAGATCATCAAGGTGGGTCCCCATTTGTGGGTCATGGTGGCTCCAAAACGGACACTGTCCTTCACCTGGCGCGACGAGAGGGAGAGAGATTCTCTCTCCACTTAAGGAAATAGCGGGTCAACCCACTTTGACCGTGTTGGGCCGACCGGTGCACAGCGGGTGCACGTCTTCCTTGTGTACGCCCACCTCGAGGTGGGGTCCATCGTGATGTTTGTTGGAAATTCACTCCGTCTAATTTGCTTGTTGGGCCTTAGTACGAACTTTAACTACAAATTAGGTGGGTACGAAGCTCAGGTGGGCCATACTTTCAAAGTACATGGGTTATGTTATGATTTATGAAGATCTGACGGTCAGATTATTCTGAAATCAGATTTCAATGGTTAAAAGGGTCATAGGGACCTATTCAGACACCCAGGACCACCTATACTATGGATTTTAGAATATTAACTGTTATTAGTAGAATAAGTTTTAATACTTACTTTTATTATTATTATTATTGTTATTATTATTATTATTATTGTTGTTATTATTGTTATTACTATTTTTGTACAATTTCTTCTTCTAATTTATTTACGTGGGCCACACAGCAAGGGCTTTAGTGTTCAGTTGATGGCCTCAATCAATCCAACAAACAACTTTGCACTCCAATGGTTAGATCATTACAAAAATCATTCCTCTACGGTCCTAAGCATCGTGATGATTATTTGGAGTAGGTACAACTATATATTTTATGTATGGTGGTCGAAATTGTGTAACCTGGTTATGGGTTAATATGTGAACAAGATGTCACATGCTTGATGGATGGTGGATCTTTATGTTTATATCCTGAAGTCGATGGTGATCAGTTTAATTGGTGTACCAAAGCAATTGAGATCCTAGAATACATGTCTCTGAAGTTGTAGTGGACTATTTTGAGGATCAAATAGATGGGCAGTTTGATATGTGAGTTGGGGTTACTTTTGAGGTTCGAAATTAGATTAGTGTGAGGGTGAACGTTCCCCTTAAGCCAGGCTTGTATTTACACCAGGTTAGGTTACATGGTAATACTCGAGTACTAAAAGTATGGGGTGTTACAATCTACCCCCCTTAACTGAAATATCGTCCCTAAATTTGTCACGTGTGTCCCTAAGTAATTTCATTTTAATAGTGTACCCTATTTCATGTATGCCTAAGTGTGAAATGTTACTGCCATATTCCAATCTACCACAACCCTTAACTCTCCATCCTAGCAAATTAAATGATGCGTTTAGGTTCCTCTAAATGTTAGAAATCATTTCAGTATTGACTGGAACTAGGGGATCTTACTAATGCTTATCGGCATCAAGGTTCCTCATTGCACTTACTAGGGTTTTGAGTTCATTCGGGTGGCTAATACTAACGTCCTAGCTTTGCTTTTATCTTCCTTTACCTTTAAAGGGTAACTCTTAACATCTAGAGTACAATACAATTTTCTAGTTTTCAGTGTTGAAGCTGACACGGATAGATGGTTGTAGTGGGTTTGAGCATGATACATTGATCGCCTGCCTCCAGGACAGAGGATTTCGTTATCAATTCACAATCCTGTTAAATCTCGATTGTTTGCTTGATCAGGGCAACGAGATCGTTGAGATTTGCTAGGACTTGGAACTTTGAGCCAAACCGTGTAAACTTCGCTTAAATATGGTTCCATCAATCCGAGATCCCGATTGTTCTAGACTCATGAAAAATATTATGTGATTTTCTACCTCCATAACGGATAAGACCATGTGGCCCATCATGCTTCCAATGCACACTCTGACTCCTTAATGCACTAACTGAAAATTCCAGAATCAAGATTTCTACATGAAGTTTGAGTCGAAAATTTCTAGGCTCACTTAGAATTTCAAATCTAATCCCAACATGCACAACCTAGGGTTGAAAACTTACCCAAAATCCCATAACTTCACTTCTAATTAATTTCATGTGCTAGAATTTGTAGGAGACATCATTTTAAGTAAAGAGATGTGTTAGGGAATTCAAATTACATTTCCCATTGCGATTTCTTAGTTTAGGGAGTGTTTATGTCCAACTAATGTATAACGTGGTGTGTAAGGAATCGTTTATGAAGTCTAAGTTCGCTTCATATGCTAAATAGTGCGACGCCATTATTTCTAACTAACGAAATTTCTAAAAGAATTCAAAATCTGGGTCCTTAGGAATTGCATTTTGGGAGTCAAGTCTAGGGAATGTTTTCATTAGTCTTATGTACATTACAATGGTATTTATTCACCCACAACATTTAGGTTCATTTTCCAGGTTTAAGCAGCTACCTTGATATCCTACAATGGGGAACTAAGTTTTGTTTCCAAGTTTCAAATAGATGTTCCAGTAATTTATAAGGGGACCAAAGTTCTTTTCAAATGGCTCACCTTAAAGTTTCAAAGGGGGACTAAAGTTTCATTTATAGGTTCTACAATTATCTAGACAATTCTCTAGGGAACCTAACATTTGAGTTTTCTACATCCTTATTTCTTCCCAGTTCTAAGGGTTTCTACATAAGTTAAGGTCCAAAAGTCTAACCTAAAAATTTCAGGGGAGCCTAGAGTTTGAAGTATCTATGTTCTCCAAAGTCCTTAAGGGAACTTTTCATAAGTTCAAATGGCTAAATGTTCAAAGGGAACTAGTTTCATTTCTAAGTTCTATGACCATCCAAACAATTATTTTTGGGGGCCTAAGTTTGGGTTTCTACATTCTCAGATCTTCCAAAGTACAAGGAAATTTCACGTATGTTCAGTTTTTAATTTCAAACGTCCTAACTTGAGACATTTAAGGCTTGTATAAGATTATTTCCCAAGGCCAAGTTTGTCCAAACTATGCTCTGATACCAACTGTAATGCCCCGAATCTTTAGGACCTGAGTACACGACCCGTTTCCCAAAAATTCGAGTGTTAACTTTAAAGGATGGTCAAATATATATATATATATATATATATATATATATATATATATTCTTCTTTTATCAGAGTAAGCAGATAAGCGTAGAATGGACAAGTAAGCATAAAGAAAAATTTCATTATCATTTAGAATATACAGGAGAGTGCCCATAATGACTTATACAAACCAATGCCTCTGAATTTAACAAGTACAAGATTTAATACATGAAGAATAGCAGAAAGCATATAAATATAAGTCGCAAGATCACGCAGCTCCTCTAGGAAAATATGGTCATGCATCCTTAGCGATCATACCCTGCTCCTCATTAAATCTGAACATGCATATCACTAAAGCCACCTATACTACCTGTACGGTTGTATATTTGATGGATGAGTGGCCAATTCAGTGTGAATTCCCCTCAAGATTATATGCTGCCGCATTAGGTAAGAAATAGTACAAAACATCCAGACAACCAAAACAGAGTAAATGTAGTCTTATTAGATGCGTGGATGCATGAATGTAATCGTCGGCTCAGGTAAAACATCCAGATAGCCTATGTCCCGAGTAAAACATTCAGACGGACATTGGGGTTGTCACCCATGCAATCATCGACCCGGGTAAAACATCCAGACGGTTTATGTCTTGGGTAAAACATCTAGACAAGCAAATATGTACGATAACAACAGATGATGGTTGGTGCCTCGGAAAAACATCCAGACAGGTGAATCTGTATGTTACGTATTACAACAATGTACGATAACAACAGATGATGGTTGGTGCCTTGGGTAAAACATCCAGACAAGTGAATCAATATGTTACGTATGACAGCAATAGATGCTGGTCTGTACTATGCATGCATGATTATCCAACCCGTTATTAGTTCAATTGCAACCAGCCAATTTAAATAAGCTCACGGTTACTACGGGGAGCACATGGCCCAGTGTTGGCCGATGACTCGGGCATAGTGTCCCATTCCACCATCCCCGGCCCATGAGACTACCATCTTAGGATGTTTAATGAAAACCCGTCGACTAGTGGCCAATCATATTATAGTATATGGGGCTTACCATTGCATGGTTGCATAGTATAAAACATCTAACCCATATAGGAAAAATACTAGAACAAAGCCACATAGGGCGAGTATCAAAACCATGCGATAAAAGACTATCCTTAAAAATCATTGGACACAACAACCTTGGATGGTAGGCCCACATCAATGATCCATCTAGACCACACTCAATAACCACCAAGTCGAAGTTCCATTATGATCACAACTAGTCAAGTTACATCCCAAGTATGGGTGTATATTCATATGTGGGAATTTTCCACTAATGTACCAGTTTAAGTTCCATAAGCAATCCATAAAAAGAAATCCACAAGCATGAACAATTATGCAGGATAATCATGAAGTATGTAATAGAACAATTCAATTTCCACCAGCTAACACATGTGATTATAAAGGGAGATGTCAACTATGAATTTAAATAAAAACTGTAACTTAAGCTAATCAGAAGATGGAAAGCTCAAGGGGAAGAATCATCATCTTATACTTTGAATCGCTAACTGATGTTGCTAAGAAGCGCGTGCATCCTCAGAGTTGAGTCGTACCATGGATTGTGAAGTTGTACATGAGATTGATGTTCTATCAAGTGTCTATGGTCAAGATTTATATAACCTAGGATTTAGGGTTTAGGCTTTTGGTATAGAATTAGGACCTCATCCTAGAGTTTAATCCTAACCTTAGATTCTAGAATTTGGATCTTCAATCATCTTTAATATTATTATTACTATTAATATTGTGCAATGGGTCAAATAATATTCCTGATGGGAGTATTAATCCATAGATATGAATAATGGTGGTTCATAAGTTCACCTTTAGATATACCAACATTATCTAGTCTTCTTATGATGACTGATAATTTATTAAATAATACAAGTAATAACAACAGAATACTTTTCAATGATAATATAATAAGGGCTACTACTAATAATTACATATTATACTAATTTCATAAGGAAATCGATCAATGTTTTCTACTGCTATTAGTCCTAGGTATCAATAATGAATCAGGCCATGATGATATATACTATGACCTATCATGAATTATGAAATTCCATAATTAGCTTGATCCTAGCACTTTATCTACGTTTAGGGGATTAGCCCAGAGTTTAGATTACTTAGGGTTTAGGCCTAGACTAGATGTTTAGGGTTTAGGTTTCTGAATTCAATTCCTAGTTGATGGAACAATGATATTAATGATATTACTAATCAAAATAGTAATCTAATGATGGTTGGATAACAATATCACTAATTATTACATTATAATATTAATCATAGTTTCTAGCCAATAGTATTGAAATGACCTTAATTGATATAACAGATAGGAATAATAACAATGTTATTGATAGCCAAGGTAACTTAATTGATGAAAAGAGATGAAAAATCTCACCAAAGTTAACTCAGTTGAGTCAACTCGACTCAACTTCACTTGGCTCGCTCATCTTCTTTCCTCTCCTACAACAATACTGGAATTCCAGCAATGTCTGGGCCAGGTTCCACCCTGATTCGACCGAGTCAAACTCGGTTTCAGCTAAGTCAGCTCGACAGTCACCAAACCCACCTTCTTCTCATTTTCTTCTATTTTTTTCCTTCTCTCTAACCTATCCTCCCCTTCTCTTCCTATCACTTGGCCTTCCAAAAGGCCTGGAACGCATCAGGCCCATGCCCAACTTGGGCCGACTCAGTCCAGCGAGTTGGACTCACCACTAGGTCGGCTGGTTCGATCCGAGTTAACGCAGTCGGCCATGACCTAACTCAGTTTTCTCTCTCTCTGACCTTCTTTCTTTTCTTTCCCATCTGCTGGAAACAACACCCAGACAACCTTGCCCAAACCTGACAGTGAGTTCGAGCAGGTCAGGGACTCAGTTTGGGTGGCCAGTGCAGCACAATGGTCTGCCCTCATTCGAGCTATCTCTCCTTCTCTTTTCTTTTCTCCCTTCCTCTCTTCCCTGCTCTCTACTTCCTCTCACCTTCTTCTTCGCTAAGAGAGGTCCGACAACCTCTAGTCACGACCCAGCATCAACCTGGCTGAGTCGGACAGACGCTTGGTGCAGCCGCACCTCCCTCTGTCTCTTTTCTCTTCTCCTTCTTCTTTTCTTTCTACTCTCTCTTTCTTCTTCGTTTCTCTCTCCTTTCTTCTTAGACATGTCCCACAGGGCCTAGACGAGGCCGGGTAAGAGCCAGAATCGCCAGTGCTCGACGGTTTCTCGGTGGAGAAGAGGAGAGCCATTAATGGCTGACTCTCTGCCGTTGTTTCTTCCTTCATTCCGCGAGCATGGGGTAGTTACTAGGGGTACACTGGAGCTCGGAGAGTGGACGGAATGGAGCTCAAACGTCGTTTGGTTGGTGGGTTCGAATTTAGGAGGAAACGACCATTTTTCTTAAAACTGGGAGAGGAGATGCATTTACTCGGTTCTCCCTCATTCTTATTACGACTTTAACTTCCTAACAACCCTACGATCCGAACTAAATGGCCTAGATTGATCTAGCTAAAACCGTCTTCAAATCTGGTGGGTAGAAACTGAAACTGTTTGTGGTTTTCTTTAGTGAGGGAGCGCTAAACCGCTCAACTAAAATAGACGGTTGAGATTGCTTTGGTTGGACGTCCGAGATCGTGTTAGACGCCCGTCACACAGATCGCTGAGCTGGCTTGTGGAGAGAGAAATGGAGTTTCCATCTTTGGAAGTTATGTGCTTTCAGGTCCTTGTGCCGACTGTTGTGTGGACACACATGCGCAGGGGCTTGCACGAGTGACATGGTTCTGGTCAGGCCCATGTCGAGCGCACGATGGACGGTCTGGATCATCAAGGTGGGTCCCCATTTGTGGATCATGGTGGGTCCAAAACGGATGCTGTCCCTTAGCTGGCGCAACGAGAGGGAGAGAGAGATTCTCTATCCGCTTAAGGAAATAGCGGGTCAGCCCGGTTTGACTGTGTTGGGCCGACCAGTGCACAGCGGGTGCACGTCTCCCTTGTGCATGCCCACCTCGAGGTGGGGTCCATCGTGATGTTTGTGGGAAATCCACTCCATTTAATTTTCTTGTTGGGCCCTAGTACGAACTTCAACCGCAGATCAGGTGGGTTCGAAGCTCAGGTGGGCCATACTTTCAAAGTAGATGAGTTATCCTATGATCTATGAAGATCTTACGGTCAGATTATTCTGAAATAGGATGTCAACGGTTAAAAGGGTCCCAGGGACCTATTCAGACACCTAGGACCATCTATACTATGGATTTTAGAATATTAACTGTTATTAGTAGAACAAGTTTTAATACTTACTATTATTTTTATTAGCATTATTATTATTATTATTATTATTATTATTATTAGTATTATTATTGTTATTACTATTTTTTTTTTACAATTTCTTCTTCTAATTTATTTACGTGGGCCACACAACAAGAGCTTTAGTGTTCAGTTGATGGCCTTGATCAATCCAACAAACAACTTTGCACTCCAATGGTTAGATCATTACAAAAATCATTCCTCTATGGTCCTAAGCATTGTGATGATTATCTGGAGTAGGTACAAGTATATATTTTTTGTCTAGTGGTCGAAATTGTGTAACCTAGTTATGGGTTAATATGTGAACAAGATGCCACATGCTTGATGGATGGTGGATCTTTATGTTTATATCCTTAAGTCAATGGTGATCAGTTTAATTGGTGTACCAAAGCGATTGAGATCCTAGAATAGATGTCTCTGAAGTTGTAGTGGACATTTTGAGGATCAAATAGATGGGCAGTTTGATATGTGAGTTGGGGTTACTTTCAAGGGTTGAAATTAGATTAGAGTGATGGTGAACGTTCCCCTTAAGCCAGGCTTGTATTTACACCAGGTTAGGTTACATGGTAACACTCGAGTACTAAAAGTACAGGGTGTTACAGTCTGGTTCTTATCCGCTTGCCTGCTCCTTGCACTGGAGGGACTCATGGGGAAGAATTTCCAATTCGTTGAAGTTGTTGTAGATCTTTAGTCGTTGTTCTTGCTCTTCTGCAGCGGTTGCCATTGTTCTGAGTGGCCAAGTGAGTTTAGCTTTCTATCCTCTGTTCAGGTATAGGCCTTTTACAGGTTTTGGCTTTTCAGTGTTGTATATGTTTACATTTAGCTAGGTGTGATGTGGCCCCTTTTTTTGTACTACCTGTCCTCTAGAGACTCACATGACATGTTGAATCTACTGGTTTTCAATAGTCACGAGACTAGAGTTACTTTTAGTCTAGTCCAATTACTTTGTGTAGCTACAATTGGCTTCTTCCGTGACCCAAACATAGTATGTGGTGTTAGCTCTTTTACCAATTGTTAAGCACCTAACCAACTTGCTAAAAGCATTAGAACTCATAAACCATGGTGTTCATAACATAGTGACTCTTGGACTCATAAACCCTGCACTTACATAATATACTTTTTTTACATGGTCACACGCCCACATCACACCACATGGGCACTCAAACACATGATCTTATAGTTGAAACACAATCTGTCTAAACTGAGCCATGAAACCAGAGCATTTTATGATATATACTTCCACATGTGAGGCCAACATTTAAAAAAAAAATAAAAAATCATGGCACAATCTAAGCCACAATGCAATGTACATTATGATTTATGAGTATGTCAACAGTTTATCACATTTTTGTATTTATAACCCTTAACACGCCCTTCTCTATTTGCATCTTCACATGTAATGCAAATTTTAATGTGGCAAGCTTGTGGGACATTTGAACACTAGGTAGAGAGGCTCACCATCAAAATGTCCATACAAAAATCAGGATAGTCTACTCATCAAGCAATCCACATGTGGATATTGGATGTAGATCATGAGCAAGTTTTTATTCTAAAAGATAGTAACTGGTGGTTCACATGATGATTAGACAAATTATTGGTCTTCTTTCATAAGTTATTTGGCTTGGCATAGGCAAATAAATAAAGACAAATGTCATAAATGATAGATATTGGTTTTATGTAAAATCATATCAATGTGATTTACAAGATATATTATTATGAAGATGGTACATGTACAATGACTAAAGATCACAAGCTCAATCGCTCATAGGTGCATATATATCCAAATGCACAAAACCAGTGGGTTGCAGGTTATGGACTTCAACCTCAAGCTTGGCCACAGGCTCCTCAAGCACCGGGCCAGCAGTGGAATCTTGCCTATTCTCAACAAGTATGAGGTGAACTAGTTAACACACAGGAAATTTGATTGTAAAGCACGTCTTGGTTGATATATGAGTAGGATACATGGATACATGAGGGCTATGTTTAACATGGATACCTCTAAGAACTTATGGTGGTCTTGAAATTTTGCTCGTCTTACCTCACATTTTATTGCAAGAGTTATTTTCATGACCCAATATTGGTATTTCTTCGGTAATTAATCAATGTCTGTTGCTTTGTACTGTAACAGGGTTGTGGGAATTGTTCTCCCAAACAGATGGAAACCATCCGGTTCCAAGGATCTCAGTGATGGTCAATATGACTTCAAATTCTGATCCTTCTAAGAAGGATCAGAAATCATAGGAGCCTACAGTTCTGCCTGGCCCATCTGTGGATGAAATAAATGTTGCTAATAAAAACTTAATGATAGATGGATTGCCAATAAAAACTTAATGATAGATGGAGAGTTTCAAATTGCTGGGCCTGAACAAGAGGTTTATGTTCT
Organism: Magnolia changhungtana; assembly: GCA_030180095.1. Classification (NCBI taxonomy): domain Eukaryota; kingdom Viridiplantae; phylum Streptophyta; class Magnoliopsida; order Magnoliales; family Magnoliaceae; genus Magnolia; species Magnolia changhungtana. Next base: position 5,712,462 of record JASAUF010000554.1, read on the forward strand.
GCCTCTCTCACATTGCTTGGACTTTTTTGTTGTCTGAATGTAGATTTCATTCATATCGCAGGCACACACTGTTATGCTTGAGAGTGTTGTCAAGTAGGCAGGTTGGTTATATTTACTCTGGAGCCTTTCTATTCAGTCCATTTGACATGAGATCCTCATTTCTACAATCCAATGATCTTCTAATCATAGTATTGTTTGTCAGCTGAAGTTATGGATGAGGTGCCTACAAATGAAATTGATTTGTCATGGTTTTCTGGCAATTTACAACGGGATGACTGTTATAATGGTCATGACCATTGGAGTATATCCGACGGCAACAACTTCAGAGACCGTAGCCAACATTATTTATCTAACAAAAGCAAGGTCATTTGATGCCTTCTTTAATACTAGTGAATATTTTTTTTTGTCTAGATTTCCATCATTATTTAACTGCACAAATGTGGCCAATGGGAAGCTCATATGGGGCAGTTCCTTGGCAAGAAGCAAGAGTCCCTGGATCCAGTTCATCTTTATAGACAATCATCTCTTATATGTAGATTTTTTTGGTGCATGGTTCAGTGTCATCATCTTGAACCTGAAATTGGGTTTTGGAACTTATAACCAGGGTCTTTTAGCTCCTCTGCATTTTGTTTTCTAATTCTCACTATATTTTAGCTTCTCTTCTTCTTCTTCTTCTTATATTTTTTTCCTTCTAGATCTTGCAAACCTTGAACATGTTAGCTTACTTGAATTTCACTATTTTGTTCTTTACATAGTTTCCTGTCGCTCCACATATCCAGGTCTCATCTTTTTATGTAGGGCAAGAATATGATATTTTCTTTTCTTTTTGTGCAGGGTAAGAATATGATATTTTCTGTTTTTACTCTGTATAGGGGAGTAATTGTTGAGCTACTAATGGCTGGATAGATAAATATTGGAGTATCTTGGATTCATCAGCTGAGTATTATTGCCTGGATAAGAGTTAAGTGGTGCATGTTTACAGGTGGTTGATTTGTTACATGTCTTTCGTTTAATTCTTGTTTTATTTGTTGAATAGACTTTTTATCGGTCTTGTTCATATGTATTAGAGATCAAGGAGTTTTTATCTATTTTTGTCTCTTATGCATTCATGCAAATTTGATTAATTTATAGTTTATAGCTAATCCAACAATTCCTTCCATGTTAAGTGAAAGGAAGTGACAAACCATAGTCTATGCAAAATTTCTTTTCTTCACATGTGTATTCGTCCGAATTTGGTTTGACTTCTAAAGTTTATAGCTAATCTGCACCATTAGATGTTGAGTGCTTTATGTTAGTTCCCTATGAGTTATGCTCAATCGTTGTTGTTAGGTTTCTTGATTAAAATCAGGGAGTTTTATTTCCCTATGAATGTAAGTACATGTGTAGCTATAATCTTGGGCCTTGGATTAAATGTTGTGTTTTATCTTTTGAACAGGTTTCATTTGATTTGATAGAGTATATGGAATAATATCCAGAAGCATCTAACTGGGGGATTGAGATCTCTAGTTTTAGAAAAAAATGCCTAATTTCAAGATTACTATGGACTCAAAACTTTTAGACAGGTGTTTTTTTTAATTATTATTATTATTAATATGTTCCACACTTTGAATTTATTTTTATAAAAGCACCCATCTCTGATGTCCATTTTTTCTTTTGATGTTCGTTCTTTTTAAATAAGCCACAGTTGTTTGTACAATTCAGGACCTGACTCTCATATGAATAGTTCAGTGCATTCCCAACCCACATCAAGGAGCTCATCCTTCATTTTGTTTATAATATTTGATATTGCCTAAAAGGTCATATATTTAATCTAGAAGTATTTGCTCAGTGCATTCCCAACCAACATCAAGTATTTGTTAAAACCTCTTTTTCTTGATGGTATTAGACCTATCACCATGCACAAATGATATTGTTTCCTTTCTTCTATGTTGCCTGCAGAAAACTGTTTTCGGTGGACAGCCTACTAAAGCTGACTACAATCATATACCTTGTGCTGTATTCTGGTAACAAAAATATTCCACCTAAATTTCGAAGTTATTTTACATGACACTGCTGTATTCTGTGTGAAGTAAATTACAAGAAAAAAGTACCGTTGCATAATTGATTGTTTGGAATAAACTAATTCACATATCGATTGATAAATGTGTCAATGTCGTGTATCCTCTACTAAACCAGACACCAGAAACTCCATGAAAATTCTAATAAATATCATCTACATGCCTTGTTTTAAGATTTTTACAATGCGCTTTTTCCTTCCCCAAAGGTTTTTTTTGTCAGTTTCTCTTTTAGAGTCCCTTTCAATATATGATCTTGGTAGATGTATGTTATATAATGTAACACCCTAAAAATCGGGGGTCGGGCATAAACTCAACTCCTGAGTTCCAACGCATCACTTATGCAACATAAATAATGATGATTGAATGTTGTCCGTGTTAGTGCATTAAAGATGAATGGGATTAAGCCAAAACAGCATATCATACTCCAGATACAGTTAAATTAAGTCAGCGGAAGACTGTGATAGATATATAGCATATATGTAAACTGGTGTAAGTCTCTAGAGTGTGACATGTTACCAGGTTAAAGACTTACAAGTGTAGTTTTACAATGTACAAAATGAGAAAATGTAATATTCGCTATCCAAAACCCTATAACCCCATCAGCGCAACTCCAGGTCTACATAGACCCACCAGAGAGTTGAATATAGGAGAGCTCCTCCTCTTCGTTGTAAAAGTCTGGCTCTACCTCATAAGCATCACCATCACCATCACCTGCAACTAAGATAGAGTCTTGTTGGTGTGTACAACACCATCCCATAACGTGGGAGTGAGTGATCAACTCAGTGGAACAATAAAGCAGAGGTTCACATGTTATCAATTCAATCAAGTAGTAATGATAAAGCAGTAAATCACACATCCCTAAGTACTCTTGTTAATGTAAGAATGGTATGAATGTATGATGCATGCCCTCGCCTATGCTCCCTCGGCGACTTCATCTCACGTTCGTGCGTGAACAACACTGCCTCAGTGCTTGACCTGCTACGCCTGAATGCACGCGTAATGCAGTGCATGCATATGATTATCAAGTTCTTATTAGTCCTTTTCATACAGTAGGGTTGAAAAACTAAGGTACCTTCCTTATATCAATACCCAAACAATGATCCATTCTAGGGTCGTCAATCCTAGTAAATCTCATACGAAGTTATGGTTCTAGGTCATTACCACCAACGCCCTACCAACTGGCAGTCTATTTTCGAAGGCACGTCACCGACCCGACTGGGGACCACAGCCAGGCTGCGATGGGGTAGGCCTAGCTTATACTCTCGTTGCTACGGAAGGCTCGTTGCCTCAACGTAGTCTCAAAGTATGCTCGAGGTCACTACAAAGGGCACGTCTAGGGCTGCTAGGGCTGTTGCATGGAATCGTTACACCACCCCCCCATCACCCATCACGGCTTCATCATCAAAATATTGTAGGCCGACAGCTCGAATATAGTGTCTTATACCATCGTATTTGGCTCACAAGTTTGGGTTGCTCATTGGTCACTACGGGGAGGCTCGTCGCCCCAGCGTAGGCCGACAGCTCGACCACGGTGTCCCATACCACTATGTTCGACTCATGAGTCTTAGCGGATCGAGGTACTAAGGTTAACGGGGTTCCACTGGTGAGTTTGGTACCTTAGGTTTAAGCAGTAGCATCCAAACATGGTGAATATACATAGGGCCAATCGGGTTACTTGACCAGCTCGATTAGCACGAGTGCACATCGAGTTAATCGACATGAAGTACGTAAGCACTCCGTGTGGCCTAACCACTGCCGATAACCGAAGTACAGCTCGAATTCATCGAACACATCCTGTGTGGCGAAACAACATCATCCACCAATCTAGGTTCTGTTACCGATTGCCTGGACTATACAATAGCCCCAATCACATTCAATTATAACAAAATATCCTAGAAGATAGTTAAAGCAGTAATGGATCAAGAGTTCAAATCATACAACCATGTCCGCTTTAGGGCTGCCAGGGCTGTTGCACGGAATCGTTACACCACTCCCCCATTACCCTTCACGGATTTGTTTTTGCATTTTATGGAATACAACATAAACATAGATTTATACATATGCATTACATAGATAAACAAACACTATAATATACGATACATAGCGGAAAGCGTACACATAGTTAAAGTAGTTGAGAATCATATCTCAACACCCTTATACATTGTAATTTACTAACTACTTACTCATTCATACAATTTTACAAAGACTTAGACTACACCTTCCAACATACCTGTAATATGCTAGTTTTAACACATGTCGTAGCGAATCCTTTCACAAAGGAGTTTCCACATGAACCACGATCATGCATTCACGATGAATAGTCATGGCAAGCATAAATCATAGTTCCATAGTCATTCGAACATTTCTACAAACACTTAGGCTACACGTTATAACATATACAACGTATGTCGGGATAACATGTATTAGGCTAATCCGTTCACCTAGAAGTTGATACACATGCATCTAGCATACATAGACAACAATTAATCGTGGCAAGCACAAATCCGTATTTCATACGTATGCGGTATTTTCTACAAATACGAGGAATACAGTATATTCAACATAGTTAACGTATATCTTAAAAACGAAAGGGACAACACTTTGTACATGTGCGATAGCATCCACGTCAGTAATATATCATTAACTGACATTGAAAGCTTTAAAAACCATAACCTATACATTTAAAGTCCGCACCTTATGCCGTAGAAGTGTAATGAATTCGCTAGAAACTCTAAGGCTTCGTCAACAAGGGTATATCAACCTATAACATGAGTTGGGTTAGTTATTTCATAACCTACACTACCTGAAACCCAAAAATAGATTAGGGTTAGGTTTTCTTACCTAAGAACGAGATCGGTATTGCCAGTAGAGTGGTACAGAAGGGCTGATTCAGTCTGTGGAATGGTGGGATTGAATCCCAGGGATGGACTCCAACTCTCTCTCTCTCTTTCCTTCTCTTTCCTCTCTTCTCTCTTCTAGGGTTTCCCAAATTCGTATGGGATGAGAGAGTGAGGGCTTAAGGTCCTTATATAGGCCCAAAATTGATGGGAATGGCTTCAAGGCCAAGGTATACTTAGGTTATGTCCAAAGAGCATCTGTTTCAACTCAACGGAGTATTTCCTAAGCCCCCCCTTGAGCCAAAGGTCGGACTTAAGCTCCCTGACTATGGATCTAGGTTGAGTTAAGTTTGCATTCCAGTCGGGTTCCCAGATCACACATGGTGGACCAGTTTCAGTTCAACGGTCACCGGAACTCGATCAGGATTACAAGTAGACTGTCATGTGTATGAAATTTCTCCTGATCCGAGGGTATATTTGGGTCAGATTCTGATGGTCTGATTGCTTATATCAAGCCCGCAAGCGACAAGTCTCAGATTACTTAAATTAGATTTAATTTCTAAAGAAAACCACATTTTCTCACACACTTCACTCCAGGCTCAAGCAAATATCCACGAGGCACTATCTGGATTTGATTTCTGAGATGGTTATCAAGCCTAGCAAGGCGGTCCTAATTATATAACTTCGTATTATTTAAATTTTTGACGTGTGGTCCATATCCGATATGGAGTTTCAATGTGCTTCCGAGAGCAACTGGGTTATGAGATTGATCCTAGATTTTAGGATAACCTAGCTGTAACGCCCTGAAAATCGGGGGTCGAGCATAAACTCTACTCCCGAGTTCCAACGCATCACTTATGCAACAAAATGAATGATGATTGAATGTGATCGGTATTAGTGCAATGAACATGAGTGAGATTAAGCCAAAACAGCATATCATACTCCAGAGACAGTTAAATTTGCAAGTGGAAGACTGTGATAGATAGATAAAATATATAAACTGTGGTGAGTCTCCAGAGTGTGATAAAGTTACCAGGTTAAATAATTACAAGTATAATTTTAAATTATACCAAGTTGTGTAGTGTGATCTAGTCACATCCCTGTAGCCCCGACAATCAAGGCACGGCTCTCACGAAGCCGCCAGAAAATAGCATATACGAGGAAGCATTCTCGTAGTCATAGAAGTTCGGCTACGCCTCAGAAGTAGCGTCGCCATCTGCAATCAGACAAAGTCTGGTGGGTGTTCGGAACACCGTCCCGTATCGTGGGAGTGAGTGATCAACTCAGTGGAACAATAAAGCATAGGTTAACATGTTATCAATTCAGTCAAGCAGTAATGATAAAGCAGTACAATCAAACAATTTTAACTACTCTTATTTAATGCAAATATGAAATGACATGAAGTATGCCCTTGCCAAACCACCCTCATGTGACATCATCTTACGTTCGCGAATGCGTCCATCCCTCAGTGCTCCACATCTACCAGGCACATGCAGTGCGATGATGAGCATGATTACCAAGTAATTATTAGTTCATTTCAAACAGCAGTATTGGGAAACTAAGGTACCTCCCTTGTATTATTTCCAAACATGATCCATTCTAGGGTCGTTAAACCTAGATAATCTCATACGATATTATGGTTCGAGAGGCGTAGCGAAGGCATCACAAAGGGCTCGTCACCCGTCAGCACGGATACAGATCTCACCGTATGCAGCTCAATTGCTGGCCGTCAGCTCGAGTACAGGTCTCACCGTACTCGGCTCAATCACTAGCCGTCAGCTCGAATACAGGTCTCACCGTACTCGGCTCAACTTATACTCTAGTTGCTGTGAAAGACTCGTCGCCAATCACAGACCTTGGAGTATACTCGAAGATACTACAGAGGACTCGTCGCCCGTCAGCACGAGTACAGGTCTCACCGTACTCGGCTCTCGCCGTAAGTGTCAACAGCTCGAATACAGTGTCCCATACCACCGTATTCGGCTCACAAGTTTGGGTTGCTCAATGGTCACTACGGGGAGGCACATGGCTGACATAGGCCGACAGCTCGGCCACGGTGTCCCATACCACCATGTCCGGCTCATGAGTCTTAGCGGATCGAGGTACCATGGTTAAACGGGATTTCACTGATAAGTTTGGTACCCTAGGTTCAAGGAGTAGTGACCAATCATGGTGAACATACATTAGACAGATCGGGTTACTTGACGAGCTTGGCTAGCTCGAGCGCACAACAAGTTGAATGACATGAAGTGAATAAACACTTCGCGTGGCCAACCACTATCGCCAACCGAAGTACGACTCGAGTTCGTCGAACACATCTCACGTGGCAAATGAATCGCAGCCACGAATTCAATTCTGGTACCGATTGTCTGGACTATAATCATAGCCCCAAACACAATCAAGTGTAGATAGATAAAGCAGCAGTGAATCAAGATTCAACTCATACAATCAAGGTCTGGTAGTATCCGTTTAGGGCTGTCAGGGCTGTTACACGCATTCGTTGCTCCACTCCCCCATCACCCATGACGAATCATACAATGTAAATATAAATTTAAACATATGCATTACATAGTTAAAATCATAAAGCAGTTGAGCATGTTATGAAGCACAACACGAGCATGAATTTGTACATGTTCAATTCTTAATCACACAACTATCCAAGGAGATCATACACATAGTTAAAAGAGGTTGAGAATCATATCTCAACACCCTTATACATTACAACTTGCTAACTACTACTCATTCAGACATTTCAAGAAACACTTAAACAAACATACATCAACATACATGACATATGCCGATCACATAGGCATTAGGCCAAATCCTTTCACTAGGGAGTTGCCCTAATCATAACACGCGTACACCCACGACGGATAGTCATGGCAAGCAAGAATCCAAGTTCCATATTCATTCAGTCATTTCCACAAACACTTGGGCCACACATTTTAGCATATATGGTGTATATTGGTCGTGGCGTGATTTAGGGCAAATCCTTCCGTCAAAGGGGTATTGCCAATACAACAATCATGAATTCATGACAATTAGTCATGGCGAGCACGAATGAGAATTCTATACTCATTCAATCATTTTCACAAACACTTAGAATACACTATTACAACATACATGGTGTATGTTAGCAAAACATGTATTAGGGCTATCCTTTAGCCAAGTGAGTATTTTATCCATGTATAATATATTACTATAGCAAATAATCATGATAAATACATCTCCCAATATTTATACATATACAGTATTTTCTAGAATACGCATTTTCAACATACATAGTGTATACAACCAAACATGTATTACAGCGATTCCTTTCGCCAAATAAGTAGTTTATCCATATATTATATAATCATATGACAAATAATCGTGGCAAACACATTTCCAAAATATACATGTATACGACACTCCTTACAATACAGTATTTCTACATACATAGTGTTTATTAGTAAATGTGTATTTAGGCGAATCCTTTCGCCAAATAAGTATTTTATCCATACGTCATATATCCATACGACAAATAAACATGCCAAACACATTTCCATAAAAAATACGTATACGGTATTTTATACGAATACCTAGAGTATGTGAAATTCCAAATTCTACAATTTTAATCGAAACAGAAAATGGAAAGCACTTTGTACATGTGCAATTGCATGCAGATCATGAATCTACCATTATTTGACATTGAAAGCGTTGAAAACCACAACCTATACACCTAAAGTCCTCACCTTTTATTGTAGAATCGTAACGGAGTCGATAGGTTTGCTAAGCTTCCGTATACGGGAGTTTGGCAACCTAGAGAACGAGTTAGGTTAGCTATTTCATAACCTACAACCTATACAACCCTAAAACAGATTAAGGTTAGGGTTTCTTACCTAGAAACGACGCCGGAATCGCCGGAAAAGCGATGAGAATCAGGCGGTGGAGCTCGAATAACGGTAGGGAGTTCCTCCCACATCTCCCACACTTTCTCTCTCTTTTCTCTCTCTCAAATCCAAATTCGTATGGCTGAAATGGGAGAGGGTTTAAGGTCCTTATATAGTCTAAAACTTCACCAAAATAGACTTCTAGACAAGGTTCACCTAGGTTATAACCAAAGCGGAACTTTTTCAGCTCAACGAAGGACTTCTGGCGAGCCTCTTTGAGCCAAAGGTCGGACTTAAGCTCACCGACACCGGATCTACGTTCTATTAAGTTTTCGTTTCAGTTGGATTTACAGATCACGCGTGGCGGACCAGTTTCAGTTCAACGGTCAGTGGATCTCGATCGGAGATTACGAGTACATGTAAATGTTTATGAAATTTTTCCTGATCCGAGGGTGTAATTTGGTCAGGTTCTGACGGTCTGGTTGCTTAAAACTGATCTGCAAGCAACGAGTCTCAGATTACTATTCAAGATATTTATTTTGGAAAGAAAAAGGTGTTTTCACACTCTCTCGCTCCGGACTCAAGCGAACAGCCGTGGGACACTATCTGGATTTGATTTCCGAGATGGTTGTCAAGCCTAGCGAGGCGGTCCTAATTCCTTAACTTCGTATTATTCGGACTCCCGACGTGAGGTCCAGATCCGATACGGAGTTTCGAGATGCTCCCAAGAGCAGCCGGGTAATGAGATTGATCCTAGATTTCAGGGTAACCTAGCGTCAATGATTTTACAAGTTTTGGGTCTTACAGATCGTATTTAAAGCGATTTAAATGGATTTCGTAGCTAATCTAGTTTAGCTCTCAGTTAACTTTGTCAAATTTCTAAAGGATTTAATCCTAAGTGATTTCCGTCTGAGGTAGTATTTAGTCCTTTGCAGTTTGTATCTAAAGTGATCCAAGTTATACTACTTAGCTAGTTTAAGATAGTGTCTAGGGCGAAAGTGCTTTGAAAAATTGAAAGAACAAGGTAGTGAAGGGTAGGATTTGTGAAGGAAATGGGTTAAGGAGCGATTTTAGACTGTGGGATTTAGATCTGACAAGTTAATAAAGTGTTCGGATCGACCCATTGCCTAAGGACGTCTAATTCCAGGTTGGCAAAAATCTGGGGTGTTACAATCTACCCCCCTTAAAACAAAATTTCGTCCCCGAAATTGGCTAAGGGTAATAAGGGAAGATTTCTATTATTTTATTTGCCTAAGACTTATTGGTACCAAGTTTCTACACGTGGTAGGGTATGTACTAGCTGGTTCATTTTAGTCTACCCCCCTTAAAACTTATTTCTTTATCCATTTCTCATACCCTAATGGTTTGCTACAATTTATTTCTTTACCTATTTGGAGTCTTGACGATAATTCCCACCAATTTAGAGTAAGATAGTTGTTTTCATTATTTGACCAACACGGAGAGACGGTAATAGTGGGCTCGATCCGATACATCGATCATCTATAGGGCCAGGGTAGGAAGCTCATCGTATCACTTCCGAATCTTGGTGGATCTGGTCTTCGCTCGGCCAAGCGGTGAGTTCATTGGTAGTCGCCGGGATTGAGAATTGGGTCAAGCCGCGAATGTTTAGCAATTGTATATTTCAAGTAACTCGTGTAGTCCGATCACTCTAGAAACGTAGGGAATGTCCATCATTGAAAGGTTCAAATTGTTTATTCTAAGGTTGCCCTTTAGGTCTTAGTCTAAGAGAGTCCTTGTTATTATCTATGTCAAAGGAAATGGTGAATCAAATCTTTCTAGATCATGCTAAATCGGTTTCTCATATTAGAACTTGTTAGGGCTTCTATAATGTGCGTATGTTAACGAGCACCGTTTTGATCCTGGGCCAGTGGAGTAGGGTCCACCACGCTTCCGCTGCGCCACCCAGATCAAAGAGATGCAATAGGTGACCTAACCAGATTGGGCTCATAATGTTCTACCCTCCTTAAAATTTTATTTTCACCCTCAAGGCTTAAGATTTATGTTCTGCTCCGTACATCGGAACAAGGTGTAATTTATAACCTATCCTTGACATGAAATGAGATGCGGTCTCCCACTACATCAGTCTTGGTACCTAGGATTATAGAAAGGGGCTATCACGGATGGGTGTGAGTTTGAGGCAAGATGCCTAATTCTACCCAGGAATTTTTTGTCGCGGTCCAGACTTATCCTATTTAATCATGTCTAGCTTAATAGGCAGGCTATCTTTTTACGTTCATAAGCATAATATGTATGCCGATATGGCATGCGATTTGGGACCTAATTCCTAACTGTCTGTTGCCCATTTGGGCAATTCCTTAGGCCTAAAAGATAAAGTCTCTATTAGCTATATACTCCTAACACTTTTCAAGGACAAAATTATAAACTTTTAGTTGTAAATGGTCGGGCCAACATGGAAAGAAAATTGTGTAGTGGGTCTGAGTCGGTTAAGCCGAATAACTAAGTCTATTATTCAATTGGCTTAGCATAATATCACATCAACACCATTTGGCCAGTGGTCTTAAGTTGTATTAAATGGGACTGTATTGCTAATCCCACTTCAGGATTGGGAATGGCATGGTTGGTAGGAGGGTGGGTGGGATAAAAATAAATTTTATAGGCTTTAGAAAATGAGCCTTGGGTTAGAAAGTGTGAGATGGGATTTCCAAATCCCAGCATGATAAATTTCTAAGTGTAATTGAAAGGAAAACTCGGAATATTCTTTTAATTACATACATTTTAAACATGGTGTTGGAAAACATGGGATACAACCAATCCCCATGAAATCGAGAGAATGGCCGTAACCAATTCGAATAGGGCCATGGAAAGTGAATGAAAAGTGAAGGGGAGAGAAAGTAAGGGATGGAGGTTTGTTCCTCCATGAGTTTGAGCCTCAACAGATGTTTGTAGAAGCCCAAATGAAAGGAAAGAAATGTAGGAAATGAAGAAATGGAAGGGGTAGGGAGCTTACACGTTTTTGAGCTTCAAGTGGGGGGTGTAGGAGTCCAAATGAGGGAAACGGAAATGGTAGAAGGTAGGTGTGGCTGTAAACGATGGAAGGGAGTGGGTGATGACCGAAAATGGGAAATGAGACGATTGGAGTGGCGATTTGAAGAGAAAACAGCAAGAATAGGAGGAAAAGAGAGATTGGAGGGGCGTTTGAGAGAGAGGGGGGGCAAAACGACGTGAAATAAGGGTCACCCCACAATTTCGCATGCACCACAGGTACCTAGGGGTCAGGCCGACCACGACCAACACCTACCCAACCCGAGTGGGCCAACCAGACCGCGACGCGCCTCGGTGACCGTGGTGCCACTGCGGTCCACTTTAGCCGGCACCGCGCCGCCGCAGCTCGGTGGTGTTCTCCACCATCCCAAGGTGCCAAATGCACCCTGGGTCTACTTGTTTCCCTCCCGGTTTGATGCGTGTGGCCCCCGACTCCGTTTCGAGTCGTTTCGGGTCAAATCGGACGTATCTTGCAATCTGGAATGAGTTATCTGACGTAAAATATATGAATTTGGGGTAGAACGAGCTAATGAAGCCAACCAACTCAGCTATGCTAGGTTGCGCAACCTGAAATGTGAAAAAAGCCTCCGATTGACAGTCATTTCCCTGTTTTAATTTTGTTTTACTAAAATAGTAATTTTTGTTTGATTACTCTTCATCTGTTGGGCTTTAGGAGTTGCGCTCATCACGTAAAGAGCTTAGAATAATTAGGAGAATGGTTTGGTGAAGTCAAATCAGACACTTACTATTTTTGGCTGAAAGCCTTGCGCACTAGTAGACATCACAACCTAGGAGTTTTAGTTGTAGTTTGTTTCTGATTTCCTTCCCATTACTTGGTATTCCCATTTAAAGGATTGTGAATTCATTTTATTTTTTTTGTCATTCATTAATCAATTTCGAATTTATTAGAATTTATTTCTATTTTTTGCTTTTCTTTCCTCATGGATTCGAGAAGTCTCTGTGAGGAGTCCAGAGAAGCTCCGGGGATTCGGAGTAGTTATCCTCATCACGTTCATCCCTTATTCTACCAATGGTCAACGATTAGGGTGAAGTGAATTGTAATCTAGACTCATTAATAGACGGCCTAGGAATGTTTTAAGGTCGACCCATGCGACTATGGTTGAATACAGACTCGATTTCGGCATTCGTTTTCAGTGAACTACCTGTTAGACGGAATAGGGATGTTTAAGACTGTTTCTACATTCCGTCGCTCCCTCCTAAGTCAGAGTGCGTCAGTGAGCGTCGTGTGACCATAACCCAGGTCCGGTTTAATCCAAATCATGCTCTGATACCATCTTGTAACGCCCTAAAAATCGGGGGTCGAGCATAAACTCTACTCCCGAGTTCCAACGCATCACTTATGCAACAAAATGAATGATGATTGAATGTGATCGGTATTAGTGCAATGAACATGAGTGAGATTAAGCCAAAACAACATATCATACTCCAGAGACAGTTAAATTTGCAAGCGGAAGACTGTGATAGATAGATAAAATATATAAACTGTGGTGAGTCTCCAGAGTGTGATAAAGTTACCAGGTTAAATAATTACAAGTATAATTTTAAATTATACCAAGTTGTGTAGTGTGATCTACTCACATCCCTGTAGCCCCGACAATCAAGGCACGGCTCTCACGAAGCCGCCAGAAAATAGTATATACGAGGAAGCATTCTCGTCGTCATAGAAGTCCGGCTACGCCTCAGAAGTAGCGTCGCCATCTGCAATCAGACAAAGTCTAGTGGGTGTTCGGAACACCGTCCCGTATCATGGGAGTGAGTGATCAACTCAGTGGAACAATAAAGCATAGGTTAACATGTTATCAATTCAGTCAAGCAGTAATGATAAAGCAGTACAATCAAACAATTTTAACTACTCTTATTTAATGCAAGTATGAAATGACATGATGTATGCCCTTGCCAAACCACCCTCATGCGACATCATCTTACGTTCGCGAATGCGTCCATCCCTCAGTGCTCCACATCTACCAGGCACATGCAGTGCGATGATGAGCATGATTACCGAGTAATTATTAGTTCATTTCAAACAGCAGTATTGGGAAACTAAGGTACCTCCCTTGTATCATTCCCAAACATGATCCATTCTAGGGTCGTCAAACCTAGATAATCTCATACGATATTATGGTTCGAGAGGCATAGCGAAGGCATCACAAAGGGCTCGTCACCCATCAGCACGAATACAGATCTCACCGTATGCAGCTCAATTGCTGGCCGTCAGCTCGAGTACAGGTCTCACCGTACTCGGCTCAATCACTAGCCGTTAGCTCGAATACAGGTCTCACCGTACTCGGCTCAACTCATACTCTAGTTGCTGTGAAAGACTCGTCGTCAATCACAGACCTTGGAGTATACTCGAAGATACTACAGAGGACTCGTCGCCCATCAGCATGAGTACAGGTCTCACCGTACTCGGCTCTCACCGTAAGTGTCGACAACTCGAATACAGTGTCCCATACCACCGTATTCGGCTCACGAGTTTGGGTTGCTCAATGGTCACTACGGGGAGGCACGTGGCCCCAGCATAGGCCGACAGCTCAGCCACGGTGTCCCATACCACCATGTCCGGCTCATGAGTCTTAGCGGATCGAGGTACCATGGTTAAAAGGGATTTCATTGGTAAGTTTGGTACCCTAGGTTCAAGCAGTAGCGACCAATCATGGTGAACATACATTAGACAGATCGGGTACTTGACGAGCTCAGCTAGCTCGAGCGCACAACAAGTTGAACGACATGAAGTGCATAAGCACTTCGCGTGGCCAACCACTATCGCCAACCGAAGTACGACTCGAGTTCGTCGAACACATCTCACGTGGCAAATGAATCGCAGCCACGAATTCAATTCTGGTACCGATTGTCTGGACTATAATCATAGCCCCAAACACAATCAAGTGTAGATAGATAAAGCAGCAGTGAATCAAGATTCAACTCATACAATCAAGGTCTGGTAGTATCCGTTTAGGGCTGCCAGGGCTGTTACACGCATTCGTTGCTCCACTCCCCCATCACCCATGACGAATCATACAATGTAAATATAAATTTAAACATAAGCATTACATAGTTAAAATCATAAAGCAGTTGAGCATGTTATGAAGCACAACACGAGCATGAATTTGTACATGTTCAATTCCTAATCACACAACTATCCAAGGAGATCATACACATAGTTAAAAGAGGTTAAGAATCATATCTCAACACCCTTATACATTACAACTTGCTAACTACTACTCATTCAGACATTTCAAGAAACACTTAAACAAACATACATCAACATACATGACATATGTCGATCACATAGGCATTAGGCCAAATCCTTTCACTAGGGAGTTGCCCCAATCATAACACGCGTACACCCACGACGGAAAGTCATGGCAAGCAGGAATCCAAGTTCCATATTCATTCAGTCATTTCCACAAACACTTGGGCCACACATTTTAGCATATATGGTGTATATTGGCCGTGGCGTGATTTAGGGCAAATCCTTCCATCAAAGGGGTATCGCCAATACAACAATCATGAATCCATGACAATTAGTCATGGCGAGCACGAATGAGAATTCTATACTCATTCAATCATTTTCACAAACACTTAGAATACACTATTACAGCATACATGGTGTATGTTAGCAAAACATGTATTAGGGCTATCCTTTAGCCAAGTGAGTATTTTATCCATGTATAATATATTACTACAGTAAATAATCATGATAAATACATCTCCCAATATTTATACGTATACAGTATTTTCTAGAATACGCATTTTCAACATACATAGTGTATACAAGCAAACATGTATTACAGCGATTCCTTTCGCCAAATAAGTAATTTATCCATATATTATATAATCATATGACAAATAATCGTGGCAAACACATTTCCAAAATATACATGTATACGACACTCCTTACAATACAGTATTTCTACATACATAGTGTTTATTAGTAAATGTGTATTTAGGCGAATCCTTTCGCCAAATAAGTATTTTATCCAACGTCATATATCCATACGACAAATAAACATGTCAAACACATTTCCATAAAAAATACGTATACGGTATTTTATACGAATACCTAGAGTATGTGAAATTCCAAATTCTACAATTTTAATCGAAACAGAAAACGGAAAGCACTTTGTACATGTGCAATTTGTAACGACCTGAAAATTTTCGTACATTGGGTCGAGTACCACCTCGACCAGAAATCACGTAGGATTAAATCCTTTAGAAATTTAACAAAGTTAACTAAGTACTAAACTCAATTAGCTATGAAATCCGTTAGGATCGCTTTAAATACGATCTGCAAGACCCAAAAATTGCGGTAATCATTGACGTTAGGTTACCCTAAAGTTTAGAACCAAACTCATTTCCGTCGCTCTTGGGAATGAAACGAAACTTCGTATTAGGTCTAGATCGCACATCGGGATTCCGATTAACCCGAAGCTAAGGAACTAGGACCGCCCCACTGGGCTTAACAATCATCTCAAAAATCAGCCTTATCCGATGTTCCACGGCCATTCGTTTCGAATCGGAGCGAGGTAGTGTGAAAAATACTATTCATATGCCAAAATAAATATCTGGAATAGTGATCGGCATCGTTCGTTGACGCGTCAGTATAAGCAACCTGACCGTCAGAATCAGACCAAATTACACCCTCGGATTAAGAAAAATTTCAGGAACATTTACATGTACTTGGAATTTCTGATCGTGGCCCACTGACTGTCGAACTGAAAGTGTTCCGCCACATGCGATCTGCGTATCCGAATGAGTCAAAAACGTAATCCCACGTAGATCCATCGATGGTGAGCTTAAGTCTGATGTTTGGTTCAAGGAGGGCTACCAGAACTTCCCTTTTGAGTTGGAAAAGCGGCGAATATCCTATATAAGCAGTACCCCATGAACCTAAGTCTAAATTCGTAATGTTTGTGGCTATAAAAGGAGCTTAGAACAGCCCCTCTCACAGCCATACGAATTTTGAAGAAAACCCTAGAGGGAGAGAGAGAAAAGAGAGAGAAAGTCTTGGAGATTGTTGCCGATCTTCATCCACCTGCTTTGGCTTGTTGCACGGCCTACACCGCCTTATTCTAGGCATTTTTCCGGCGTATTTCACCTCATTTGAAGGTAAGAAACCCTAACCCTAGGTCTGATTTGATGTGGAATCGATGTAGGATGTGTACCGACTAACCGATTCCGCTCTTTAGGCTAGAAATCACTCGTAGACGGAAGTTCCATTACCCTTGCTGATTCGTTCCGTTTCCAAAGGCAAAGGTGAGGACTTTAAGTGTATAAGTTAAAGTTTTCAACGCTTTCAATGTCAGATAATGGTAGATTCATGATCTGCTTGCAATTGCACATGTACAAAGTGCTTTCCGTTTCTTGTTTTGATTAGCGGTGTGAAATATGGAATTTCACATATTCTAAGTATACGTAGAAATACCGTATACGTATTTTTTTTTGGATAAATGCTTGACATGTTTATTTAATGTATAATTATATAACATATGAATAAAATACTAGTTTGGCGAAAGGAATCGCCAAAATATATGTTTACTTGTAAATGCGCCGTATGTTGAAATTACGTATTGTAGAAATACCGTATATGTAGTTCTTTTGGAATAATGTTTGACATATTTATTTAATGTATGATTATACAATACATGATTAAAATACTAGCTTGGCGAAAGGAATCGCCGAAATCTATGTTCCTTTGTAAACACTATGTATGTCGAAATTGGGTATACGTGGAAGTACCCTATACGTATAAAAGTTGCTGATGTGATTGCCATGTTTAATTGCTGTATGAATATGATGTATATGTATAAAATACTAGTTTGGTAAAGGGACAATCCTAGTATACATTTCTCTAGCATACGTCATGTATGTTAAAATATTGCATTCCAAGTGTTGGTGAAATCACTTGTGAGTGTAAGTGCTTAAGTGTTAGAACCTTAGTTAGGTGCTGAGATGGGATTCTCCGCTACCTTAGAGTCACATATGACACTCTCCATGTGGTTGTTCACTCTAACCACTCACCTATGAACTCTAAGTATTTGTATCCCTATGTGTATAGTGCTTTATAACATGCTTTACAACATGCTTTACAACATGCCTTATAACATGCTTTACTTCATGCTTTATAATACATGCTTTACCTCATGCTTTACTTCATGCTTTACAACTGATTGAGTTTGGGACTATGCCTATAGTCCAAACATTGTACCAGACTTGCGGTTGTGGCCGAGATTCATATCGCCACAACGGACGTGTCTGGCGAACCCGAGTCGTACTTCGGTTGGCGATAGTGGTTGGCCACACGGAGTGCTTTTGCGCTCCATATCGCTCAACTTGTGGTGCGCTCGAGCTAGTCAGGCTCGTCAAGCAAACCGATATGTGTATATGTATGTTCACCATGTTTGGTCGCTCTTTGGTTGAACCTAGGGTACCAAACTTACTGGCAATCCGTTAACCATGGTACCTCGATCCACTAAGACGCATGAGCCGGGCATGGTGGTATGGGACACCGTGGTCGAGCTGTCGGCCTACGCCGGGGTCATGTGCCTCCCCGTAGTGACCATTGCGCAACCAGACTCGTGAGCCGATTATGGTGGTATGGGACACTATATTCGAGCTGTCGATACTTACGGCGAGAGCCGAGTACGGTGAGACCTGTGCTCGTGCTGACGGGCGACGAGTCCTCCGTAGTATCTTCGAGTGTACTCCAAGTGTCTGTGATTGGCGACGAGTCTTTCACAGTAACTAGAGTATGAGTTGAGCCGAGTACGGTGAGACCTGTACTTGAGCTGACGGCTAGTGATTGAGCCAGGTATGGTGAGATATGTACTTGAGCTGACGGCCAGCAATTGAGCCGCATACGGTGAGATCTGTATCCGCGCTGACGAGTGACGAGCCCTTTGCGATGCCTTCACTACGCTTCTCAAACCATAATATCGTATGAGATTAGCTAGGATTGACGACCCTAGAATGGATCATGTTTGGGAATTATACAAGGGAGGTACCTTAGTTTCCCAATACCTTTGGTTGAAATGGATTAATAAAAACTTGGTAATCATGAGCATCATCGCACCGCATGTGCTTTGTAGATGTGGCGCACTGAGGGAGTTAGCATTCGCGAACGTAAGATGATGTCGCTTGAGGGTGGTTTGGCAAGGGCATACAGCATCATGTCATATCATTTTTGCACTTAACAAGAGTAATTAGAAATGTTTGATTTGTACTGCGTTATCATTACTGCTTGATTGATTTGATAACATGTTAACCTATGCTTTAATGTTCCACTGAGTTAGCTACTCACTCCCACGTTACGGGACGGTGTTTGCAACACCCACCAGACTCTGTCGCAGGTGTAGATGGCGCCTCTGTTCAGGAGCCGGAGCTCGACTTCGAGGAGGATCAGGAGGAGTTCTCCTTTATGCAGTACTCTGACGGCTATGCTTAGGCCGGCTGCATCGCGGGATTTACAGGGCCTCTTTGAGGATTGTATTTTGATTTTTGACTTAGAAACAATACGTGTATATTGGTACTCAGTTAGTACTCATACTCTGAAGTTCACAAAATTTTGATACTTTACATATTTTGAATATAAAATTTCAGTCTTCCGCTTGCCTTTATACAATTGAACTGGAGTATGAATTACTGTTTTGGTATAATCTCATTCATGTTTATTGCGCTAACTCAGACAACATTTAACCATCATTGTGTATGTTGCATAAGTGATGCGTTGGAACTCGGGAGTTGAGTTCATACTCGACCCCCGAATTTCAGGGCGTTACAAGTTGGTATCAGAGCATGATTTTGATTAAACCGGACCTGAGTTATGTCCCCACTACGTACGCTGACGTGTCACAACTTAGGAGGGTGCGCAAAAATATAGCAACAGTCTTAGGGTCTCCCGATTTCGCCGTTCGGCGAAGTTCATTGCAAATGGACAGTTTGATCGAGTGCGTACTCGATCCCGACCACATTTATGGACCCCAAGTCACTCCTAGACCGTCTATTGACGTGTCCAGGTCACAATCTACCAAAAATGAGTCGTTAAAAATCAGGAAAAATCAGATTAGATCAGAACTTTGCCGGAACTAACCGTTTTGGCACAAAACTGAGTCGGGGGCCCCTCCACGTAAATCCACTAACCTCCCAGACCAAACCAGGGTGCATTTGGCACCCTGGGAGTGTGGTGAACAGGGCCAGACCGCGGCGGCGCGGTTCCGGCCAAGCCCGACCGCGGCGCCACCGCGGCACCGGCGGCGGACCGCGGTCCGGTTGGTTTTCCGGTGGGTTTTCAAACGTTGGCACGTGCCATTTTGGCATTAGGTTAGGATTTAAGGGGCTGAAGCTCCCTTTTCTCCCATTTCCCCTCTTTTCAAGCACCCTCACCTCCATTTTCGATTTTGCTGAAAACCCATCCCTCCAAATCTTCAATCCTTCCATTTCCTTCCATAACTCACACACCCCTACCTCCCACAACAGCCCTAGTCTCTCCCTTTCCCCATTTTCACAAGTTGGAGCTCTCATAACCCTCCTTGAAGCTCAAAATCGGGTAATCTACTAACTCATTCCATTTTCTTCTTGTTTCTTCTTCATTTCCTACCTCTATAGCTCCTTCCACACCTGTTGGATTGTTGATTGTGGAAGATAAAAGAGATCAGCCCTTTATTTCCCATTTTGGAAATTTTCCATGGCCCTCCTTGGTGTGGTGGCCACCATTTTCTCCATTTCCTCCATCCTATCTTTCATGGGAAAGAGGAAAACCGCGGCCGATGACGCCGGCCCAAGTAGGCCAGCCCATACCCGAAGAAGATCCGATGTTGGGGCCGGCACAAGCACCGTGCGGGAGTTTAGGTCGAAGCGAGACCTGGATCCTGACCACCCCGCCAGAAATGCTTATCCGATAGGTATGGAATATGGGCACTTCGCGGGCCGCAAGGTTGTGTTTGAAGCTCATGTGGATGAGAGGATGTTTGGCCTACACCCGATGATGGACCACTTGGTGGATATCGGGTGGAATTATATTTTTGAAGGCGAGTCTCCCGCATGTGAGAACACGGTTCGCGCTTTCTACGCTCACATCGTGGACTCATCACTAGACCCTCTTCAGTTTACTGTCTCTGTGAGGGGCATAAGGCGCACAATCACTGTGGATGAGGTGGTACGAATCACGAAGATTCCGCTTGGTCAAGTGCATCCTAGTGATGACTTCTCTAGAACTGCGCGAGAAAGGGATCGCCGCACGCGATTTCTCTGTGGTCGCCGGGTTACTTGGAAGCGAGAAAATTGTATTGCGGCGACAAAGATGTCCGAAGACTTCCATTTGCTCCATCACATCTTCACATACAATGTATACCCACGGTGGGGTAACCGCACGGAATGTACTAGGGTGATGGTGGACTTTCTGTACAAGATGGGACGCTGGGACAACATATGCCTGCCCACATTCATCCTATCCCAGATAGTTAATGTTGTTCGTTCTGCCAGAAACGATCTTTCGCTCCCATTTGGCCGACTGATCTGCAGGATGGCTCGTGATGTAGGCTACAGATTGAATATGGAGGATCTTGCACCGGTCCGAATCATAAGTGAAGCCACACTCAGGAATATGAAGATCGGCCCCCAACAGCGGCAAGCCCGACTCGACGAGTCTGGAGATGAGTCGGATAGCACCGGTGAGGAGAGTGTTGACCTCCAGGCTGAGAGCGATGAGGAGCGCAGTGATGATATACAGGAGGAAGAACCTGAGGCTCAGGACACAGAGGAGAGTTCACCCCCTGCGACTCAGGGGCAGGGTGTGGATCGAGATGTATTTGATGCGCGATTGGGCCGTCTTGAGGAGAGGCAAGCCGCCCTGCAGCAAGAGGTTGGACAAGTTCGGGCTGAGATTGGTCAAGTTCGAACCAAACTTGAAGAGAATGAAGCCTACATGAAGAAGAATTTCAAGAAGATGTCCCGTACGTTGAAGGCCATCCTGTGCTGTTCGCAGGATAAGAATGCTCCTCCTCCACCGCCTACTTCGGATGCTTAGTCATCCATGTTGTTGTATGTTGTGTTTGCTTTGGTTACCGCGATAGGCGGTTTGCATTTTCGTACGGATGTTGTATTAGGTAGTAGCATGTTTAGGTGTTTGATGTGTGGATGTATTGGCTATAATGTGATTTCCGTCATGATTCATGTAAACTCTGTAGTCCATGTATTATGACAATTTTGAGTAAATGAAAAGCATATAGCCTCTTTTGTTTGATGATGTGTGGAATGCTTAAGTGCTTTATGGAGTGTATTATGCTGTATCTCATAAATGTTGTACCCTGTGTTGTATAGGGCATGCCGCGACAGTATACGTGGAGTACGGCACATCTCCTTCTGACTGGCTCTATGGACCAGACTCCTTCAGTAGTAGTGGTCCTGCGGGACCGTGGATTGGGATCTCGATCGCCCTCCCGCCTGGTCCTATCGGTGGACGACCACCTTATACGCCCCGGTCCGCGAGCAAGATTCTGCCGTCTTCTTCTGCGCGCAAACATGACTCTCGTGTCGCTCGCCGACCGATAGGTTTGAGCGGTGATGATGATGATGCATCGGCAGATACAGACAGACAGAAAGAAGAAAGCCTAACTGCCAGCTTATGGCCACTATCGCTGAGGCCTTGTCCCGTGGTGGTAGTGCGACTCCACCTACGACATCTACACATCCTGATGAGCATTCTGGGCCTCCTGCTCAGGTTGAGGATGTGCCTCTGCCCCCATCCGTCGCACCTCCTACTGGAGAGGTCGGTACACGCGGTCTACTCGAGCGATTCCAGCGCTTGAGGCCTCCCTCATTTATGGGTTCTCACAGACCCGAGGAGGCGGAGTTCTGGTTAGACCGCATCTCCAAGATGCTACGGATGCTTCACTGTTCGGAGGCAGAGCAGGTCGAGCTGGCTTCCTTCATGTTTGAGAGGGAGGCCAGTTTATGGTGGGACAGCGTGCTGCGCACTGTCGCAGTAGACTTCGTGTGGACCTGGGAGGCTTTCGAGTCTCGGTTCCACGAGAAGTACTACCCGCAGACTTATCGGCATGAGCGGGAGGAAGAGTTTTTGCGCCTCAGGCAGGGAGGCATGACGATCACGGAGTACGAGCACCGCTTCACAGAGTTGGGCCGCTTTGTCCCAACTATACTGGTGGATGAGCAGATGCGGATGCGTCGTTTCTCCTTGGGTTTGCGACCGGAGATTCGGTCGAGGATATGCTGCCACAGTATTCCTACATATGCGGCGTTGGTCCACATGTCTATGACGGCCGAGCAGGATGTGGACCGTTTGGCCAGATCACGTGGTACTATGGTTGCGAGACCGCGACAGGATTTACAGAGCAGGCCTATTTTAGGCAAGAGGCCTCGGGCTGATTCTCCCCCCAGGGCCGCAGCGCCAGCTATTCCTATGAGACGCCCGTTGGTGACCTGCACGTTTTGCGGGAAACCTGGACACCCTGCTGAGAGCTGCTTCTCGCGCATGAGGGCTAGCGGCTTTGCGCCACCACAGAGATTGGGTCGCCCTTATCCACAGGCCATATCAGCTCCGCCGCTACAGACCGTTCCTGCACATCCTTCATTCCGACCTCCCGTGCCATCCTTCAGGCCGCCACAGCGACCCTTGGCTCCTCAGCCGAACCGCCAGCAGCAGGCTCGCATTCATACGCTTGTGGCTGAGGCACTTGAGACGTCGGTTTCAGCTCCGACGGCTTTCGAGGGTACGGCTTTTATTCATGGCACTCCCGTTTCTTTATTGGTGGACACTGGGTCCACCACTTCTATTGTTTCTTGTGGGGCGGTTAAATGCCTATCTTTGCATACGATTCCCACTAAGGGAATGAGACTCACTACGGCTACCGGGACCTGTTCGGATGTCACACGATTATGCGAGGGTTGCTCGGTAGTTTTGGGTAGCAGCACAGTGCTCGTCGACCTCATTGTTGCTCCGCTATGGCACTACGACGTTATCCTTGGCATGGATTGGCTCACCAGGATGAGGGCGGAAGTAGATTGCGATACTCGGATCGTGACGGCCTATGGACCTGACGGTGCAGCTTTCACGTTCCCGGTGCAGGTCAGTTGGCCCTGTCGAGTTGATTGTTATGCTGCTTTGCTTGTGCCGATTGATGGTCTGACAGTAGATAGTACGCCAGTGGTTCGAGACTTTGCAGGCGTGTTTGAGACTATCCCTGGTTTACCTCCTCGACGTGAGATTGATTTCACGATTGACCTTATGCCTGGTGCGACGCCCATCTCGTTGCCTACTTATCGTATGCCTCCATGTGAGATGGAGGAGCTGCGGACGCAGATTGACGTACTTGTAGAGAGAGGTTTTATTCGACCTAGTGTGTCTCCTTGGGGAGCACCTGTGTTGTTCGTGAAGAAGAAGGACGGGTCGCTACAGTTGTGTATTGATTACCATAGGTTGAACCAGGTCACGGTGAAGAACAAGTATCCTTTGCCCAGGATTGACGATCTGTTCGATCAGTTGAGGGGGGCGAAGTATTTCTCGAAGATTGACCTTCAGTCAGGGTACCACCAGCTGCGCGTGAGAGAGGAGGACGTGCAGAAGACAGCCTTCAGGACGTGCTTTGGGCACTACGAGTTCTTGGTGATGTCGTTCGGTCGGACGAACGCACCAGCCGTATTCATGGATCTGATGAACCGGGTATTTCGGCCCTTCCTCTATCGATTCGTCATCGTCTTCATCGATGACATCTTGGTATACTCCACGAGTCGGGAGGAGCACGAGGAGCACTTGCGAGCGGTATTGGATACACTGAAGAAGAACCAGTTGTTTGTGCAATACAAGAAGTGCGACTTCTGGCAGGAGGAAGTCAAGTTCCTGGGACATGTAGTGTCCAAGGATGGGATATGATGGACCTTGCTAAGGTAGTCTGCGGTTCGGGATTGGCGGCACTGAATCGATTCATCGAGGTGAGGAGTTTCCTTGGCCGGGCCGGGTACTACAGACGTTTCATTCGGGATTTCTCAAAGATCGCTGTGCCATTGTCTCTCACGACGGAAGGACACGAAGTTCGCTGGAATGAGAAGGCGGAGGCAGCTTTTAAGGAGCTGAAGGACAAGTTGACGTCCGCCCCTGTGCTAGTATTGCCAGAGCAAGGGGTGAAATACACGGTGTATACTGACGCGTCTCGCGTTGGTTTGGGTTGTGTGTTGATGCAGAAAGATAGGGTGATATCGTA
Source organism: Magnolia changhungtana (assembly GCA_030180095.1). Classification (NCBI taxonomy): domain Eukaryota; kingdom Viridiplantae; phylum Streptophyta; class Magnoliopsida; order Magnoliales; family Magnoliaceae; genus Magnolia; species Magnolia changhungtana. The sequence continues at coordinate 5,737,487 of JASAUF010000554.1, forward strand.
TGCCTCGAGACAATTAAGGAAGCACGAGGAGAATTACCCTACACATGACCTGGAGTTGGCGGCTGTCATCTTTGCATTGAAGCTCTGGAGACATTACCTCTACGGTGAGGAGTTCGAGCTTTTCTGCGACCACAAGAGCCTTAAATACATATTCAAGCGAGATTTGAATATGAGACAGCGCCGATGGATGGAGACCTTGAAGGACTTCAAGTTCGAGGTTTCCTACCATCCTGGCAAGGCGAACCTTGTGGCAGACGCGTTGAGCCGCAAGAAGGCGATTGCATTTGCGGCACCGCTGATGATAGCCGAGTGGGATATGGTAGAGTTTGTGCGGGACTTCGAGCAGAGACTCACTGTCGAGGAGCCATTTCAGTGTGTTGCGCACGTTCGGGTGCGACCACTTATTGACGACAGGATTGTTGAGGCCCAGGAGGGTGACATACGGCTGTCTGAGCTTCGAGAGCAGGCTAGCGACGCCGTGGACTCCGAGTGGAGAGTTGGATCTGATGGGGGTTTACGATTCCGTGGCTGCCTATGTGTTCCTGATGTGGCTGACTTGAGACGCGAGCTTCTCGAGTCCGCCCATAACTCGAAGTTAGCGATGCATCCTGGTAGCACGAAGATGTACCAGGATATGAGACGGACGTATTGGTGGGATAACATGAAGGCCCACATTGCTGAGTATGTGTCTCGATGTCTGACGTGCCAACAGGTCAAGGCGAACATCGCCGACCTCCGGGACCGCCTTCAGCCCATGCCTATAGCGGAGTGGAAGTGGGACTTCATCTCCATGGACTTCATATCAGGGTTGCCGAAGATGAGGAAGGGGCACGATTCCATTTGGGTGATTGTGGACCGGTTGACCAAATCGGCTCATTTCCTCCCTATCAGAGTTACGAACTCTGCAGACGAGCTGGCTAGATTGTACATCAGGGAGATCGTCCGTCTGCACGGGGTTCCCTTGGAGATCGTGTCGGACAGAGATACGCGGTTCACATCCATCTTCTGGACTCGTATCCAGGAGGCAATGGGTGTGAAGTTGAAGTTCAGTACAGCGTTTCATCCTCAGACTGATGGGCAGACAGAGCGGGTGAATCAGATTCTGGAGGATATGTTGCGAGCATGTGTGTTGGACTTCAAGGACAGCTGGGATGACTGTCTTCCGTATGCAGAGTTCGCCTACAACAACAGCTTCCAGGCGACTATTGGCATGGCGCCATATGAGGCTCTATATGGTCGACCTTGTAGGGCACCGCACTGTTGGACAGAGGTTGGAGAGCGTAGCCTGATTGGCCCGGAGTTGGTTCAGGCGACTACAGAGAAGGTAGACATTATCAGGCGTCGATTACTCACAGCGCAGAGCAGGCAGAAGAGTTACGCCGATATGAGGCGGCGACCGCTGGAGTTCGAGGTCGGTGATCATGTGTTCCTTCGGGTTTCCCCTATGAAGGGAGTCCTTCGGTTTGGGAAGAAGGGGAAGCACACACCGAGGTTTATCGGTCCATTTCAGATACTGGATCGAGTGGGTGATGTGGCGTATCGTCTCGCCTTGCCTACACCACTTGCTTCTGTACATAACGTATTTCATGTATCTATCTTTGAAGAAGTACGTTCTCGATCCTTCGCATATCATCAGATGGGAGCAGTACGGTTGAGCGAGGATGCTACATATGAGTTGCGCCGACGCGCATCCTCGACAGAAGGAGCAGGTACTGCGTAGCAAGGTCATCCCACTTGTGAAGGTGCTTTGGACACATCATTCTGAGGAGGAAGCTACCTAGGAGACTGAGGCCGAGGTCAGGAAGAACTACCCTCAGATTCTCGAGGAGTACGAACAGGTATAAATTTCGAGGACGAAATTTTTTGTTTAAGGGGGGTAGATTGTAACGACCTGAAAATTTCCGTACATTGAGTCGAGTACCACCTCGACCAGAAATCACGTAGGATTAAATCCTTTAGAAATTTAACAAAGTTAACTAAGTACTAAACTCAATTAGCTATGAAATCCGTTAGGATCGCTTTAAATACGATCTGCAAGACCCAAAAATTGCAGAATCATTGACGCTAGGTTACCCTAAAGTTTAGAACCAAACTCATTTCCCGTCTGCTCTTGGGAATGAAACGAAACTTCGTATTAGGTCTAGATCGCACATCGGGATTCCGATTAACCCGAAGCTAAGGAACTAGGACCGCCCCACTGGGCTTAACAATCATCTCAAAAATCAGCCTTATCCGATGTTCCACGGCCATTCGTTTCGAATCGGAGCGAGGTAGTGTGAAAAACACTATTCATATGCCAAAATAAATATCTGGAATAGTGATCTGGCATCGTTCGTTGACGTCGTGTCAAGATAACAACCTGACCGTCAAAATCAGACCAAATTACACCCTCGGATTAAGAAAAATTTCAGGAACATTTACATGTACTTGAAATTTCTGATCGTGGCCCACTGACCGTCGAACTGAAAGTGGTCCGCCACATGCGATCTGCGTATCCGAATGAGTCAAAAACGTAATCCCACGTAGATCCATCGATGGTGAGCTTAAGTCTGACGTTTGGTTCAAGGAGGGCTACCAGAACTTCCCTTTTGAGCTGGAAAAGCGGCGAATATCCTATATAAGCAGTACCCCATGAACCTAAGTCTAAATTCGTAATGTTTGTGGCTATAAAAGGAGCTTAGAACAGCCCCTCTCACAGCCATACGAATTTTGAAGAAAACCCTAGAGGGAGAGAGAGAAAAGAGAGAGAAAGTCTTGGAGATTGTTGCCGATCTTCATCCACACCTTTGGCTTGTTGCACGGCCTACACCGCCTTATTCTAGGCGTTTTCCCGGCGTATTCCACCTCATTTGAAGGTAAGAAACCCTAACCCTAGGTCTGATTTGATGTGGAATCGATGTAGGATGTGTACCGACTAACCGATTCCGCTCTTTAGGCTAGAAATCACTCGTAGACGGAAGTTCCATTACCCTTGCTGATTCGTCCGTTTCCAAAGGCAAAGGTGAGGACTTTAAGTGTATAAGTTAAGGTTTTCAACGCTTTCAATGTCAGATAATGGTAGATTCATGATCTGCTTGCAATTGCACATGTACAAAGTGCTTTCCGTTTCTTGTTTTGATTAGCGGTGTGAAATATGGAATTTCACATATTCTAGGTATACATAGAAATACCGTATACATATTTTTTTTAGATAAATGCTTGACATGTTTATTTAATGTATAATTATATAACATATGAATAAAATACTAGTTTGGCGAAAGGAATCGCCAAAATATATGTTTACTTGTAAATGCGCCGTATGTTGAAATTACGTATTGTAGAAATACCGTATACGTAGTTCTTTTGGAATAATGTTTGACATATTTATTTAATGTATGATTATACAATACATGATTAAAATACTAGCTTGGCGAAAGGAATCGCCGAAATCTATGTTCCTTTGTAAACACTATGTATGTCGAAATTGGGTATACGTGGAAGTACCCTATACGTATAAAAGTTGCTGATGTGATTGCCATGTTTAATTGCTGTATGAATATGATGTATATGTATAAAATACTAGTTTGGTAAAGGGACAATCCTAGTATACATTTCTCTAGCATACGTCATGTATGTTAAAATATTGCATTCCAAGTGTTGGTGAAATCACTTGTGAGTGTAAGTGCTTAAGTGTTAGAACCTTAGTTAGGTGCTGAGATGGGATTCTCCGCTACCTTAGAGTCACATATGACACTCTCCATGTGGTTGTTCACTCTAACCACTCACCTATGAACTCTAAGTATTTGTATCCCTATGTGTATAGTGCTTTATAACATGCTTTACAACATGCCTTATAACATGCTTTACTTCATGCTTTATAATACATGCTTTACCTCATGCTTTACTTCATGCTTTACAACTGATTGAGTTTGGGACTATGCCTATAGTCCAAACATTCGGTACCAGACTTGCGGTTGTGGCCGAGATTCATATCGCCACAACGGACGTGAACCGCGAACCCGAGTCGTACTTCGGTTGGCGATAGTGGTTGGCCACACGGAGTGCTTTTGCGCTCCATATCGCTCAACTTGTGGTGCGCTCGAGCTAGTCAGGCTCGTCAAGCAAACCGATATGTGTATATGTATGTTCACCATGTTTGGTCGCTCTTGGTTGAACTAGGGTACCAAACTTACCAAAGTGGCAATCCCGTTAACCATGGTACCTCGATCCACTAAGACGCATGAGCGGGCATGGTGGTATGGGACACCGTGGTCGAGCCGTCGGCCTATGCCGGGGTCATGTGCCTCCCCGTAGTGACCATTGCGCAACCGGACTCGTGAGCCGATTATGGTGGTATGGGACACTATATTCGAGTTGTCGATACTTACGGCGAGAGCCGAGTACGGTGAGACCGTGCTCGTGCCGACGGCGACGAGTCCTCCGTAGTATCTTCGAGTGTACTCCAAGTGTCCGTGATTGGTGACGAGTCTTTCACAATAACTAGAGTATGAGTTGAGCCGAGTACGGTGAGACCCGTACTTGAGCCGACGGCTAGTGATTGAGCAGGTATGGTGAGATATGTACTTGAGCCGACGGCCAAGAATTGAGCCGCATACGGTGAGATCTCAGTATCCGCGCCGACGGGTGACGAGCCCTTTGCGATGCCTTCACTACGCTTCTCAAACCATAATATCGTATGAGATTAGCTAGGATTGACGACCCTAGAATGGATCATGTTTGGGAATTATACAAGGGAGGAGGTACCTTAGTTTCCCAATACCGTGGTTGAAATGGATTAATAAAAACTTGGTAATCATGAGCATCATCGCACCGCATGTGCTTTGTAGATGTGGCGCACCGAGGGAGTTAGCATTCGCGAACGTAAGATGATGTCGCTTGAGGGTGGTTTGGCAAGGGCATACAAACATCATGTCATATCATTTTTGCACTTAACAAGAGTAATTAGAAATGTTTGATTTGTCTTTGCGTTATCATTCTTGCTTGATTGATTTGATAACATGTTAACCTATGCTTTAATGTTCCACCGAGTTAGCTACTCACTCCCACGTTACGGGACGGTGTTTGCAACACCCACCGGACTGTCGCAGGTGTAGATGGCGCCCCGTTCAGAGCCGGAGCTCGACTTCGAGGAGGATCGGGAGGAGTTCTCCTTTATGCAAGACTCGACGGCTATGCTTAGGTTTGCATCGCGGATTTACTGAGGGCCTCTTTGAGGATTGTATTTTGATTTTTGACTTAGAAACAATACGTGTATATTGGTACTCGGTTAGTACTCATACTCGAAGTTCACAAAATTTTGATACTTTACATATTTTGAATATAAAATTTCATCTTCCGCTTGCCTTTATACAATTGAACTGGAGTATGAATTACTGTTTTGGTATAATCTCATTCATGTTTATTGCGCTAACTCAGACAACATTTAACCATCATTGTGTATGTTGCATAAGTGATGCGTTGGAACTCGGGAGTTGAGTTCATACTCGACCCCCGAATTTAAGGGCGTTACACAATTGCATGCAGATCATGAATCTACCATTATCTGACATTGAAAGCGTTGAAAACCAAAACCCATACACCTAAAGTCCTCACCTTTTGTTGTAGAATCGTAACGGAGTCGATAGGTTTGCTAAGCTTCCGTATACGGGAGTTTGGCAACCTAGAGAACGAATTAGGTTAGCTATTTCATAACCTACAACCTATACAACCCTAAAACAGATTAGGGTTAGGGTTTCTTACCTAGAAATGACGTCAGAATCGCCGGAAAAGCTATGAGAATCAGGCGGTGGAGCCCGAATAGCGGTAGGGAGTTCCTCCCACATCTCCCACACTTTCTCTCTCTTTTCTCTCTCTCAAATCCAAATTCGTATGGCTGAAATGGGAGAGGGTTTAAGGTCCTTATATAGTCTAAAACTTTACCAAAATAGACTTCTAGACAAGGTTCACCTAGGTTATAACCAAAGCGGAACTTTTTTAGCTCAACGAAGGACTTCTGGCGGGCCTCCTTGAGCCAAAGGTCGGACTTAAGCTCACCGACACCGGATCTACGTTCTATTAAGTTTTTGTTTCAGTTGGATTTACAGATCACGCGTGGCGGACCAGTTTCAGTTCAACGGTCAGTGGATCTCGATCGGAGATTCCGAGTACATGTAAATGTTTATGAAATTTTTCCTGATTCGAGGGTGTAATTTGGTCAGGTTCTGACGCTCTGGTTGCTTAAAACTGATCCACAAGCAACGAGTCTCAGATTACTATTCAAGATATTTATTTTGGAAAGAAAAAAGTGTTTTCACACTCTCTCGCTCCGGACTCAAGCGAACAGCCGTGGGACACTATCTGGATTTGATTTCCGAGATGGTTGTCAAGCCCAGCGAGGCGGTCCTAATTCCTTAACTTCGTATTATTCGGACTCCCGACGTGCGGTCCAGATCCGATACGGAGTTTCGAGATGCTCCCGAGAGCAGCTGGATAATGAGATTGATCCTAGATTTCAGGGTAACCTAGCGTCAATGATTTTACAAGTTTTGGGTCTTGCAGATCATATTTAAAGCGATTCAAATGGATTTCGTAGCTAATCTAGTTTAGCACTTAGTTAACTTTGTCAAATTTCTAAAGGATTTAATCCTAAGTGATTTCCGTCTAAGGTAGTATTTAGTCCTTTGCAGTTTGTATCTAAAGTGATCCAAGTTATACTACTTAGCTAGTTTAAGATAGTGTCTAGGGCGAAAGTGCTTTGAAAAGTTGAAAGAACAAGGTAGTGAAGGGTGGGATTTGTGAAGGAAATGGGTTAAGGAGCGATTTTAGACTGTGGGATTCAGATCTGACAAGTTAATAAAGTGTTAGGATCGACCCATTGCCTAAGGACGTCTAATTCCAGGTTGGCAAAAATCCGGGGTGTTACACTAGCGTCAATGATTCTATAAGTTTTGGGTCTTGCAGATCGTATTTAAAGTGGATTAAGCAGATTACGTAGCTAATCTAGTTTAACACTTAGTTACTTCTCATTTAATTTTTAAAGGATTTGAGGTTTGAGAAGTTAATAAGGGGTTAGGATCGACACCTTGCCTAAGGACATCTAACTCCAGGTTGGCAAAAATCTAGGGCATTACATATATTCCAGTCCACTAAGGTGGAGCTCAGCCATATGCTTTGTGAAGCTAATGAATTATCTTGTAGTATCCTGAGAGGAAGGAATGTGCAAAATTCTTACAGAGGGAATCAAACAACAATCACATTTCTTTATTCTTCCCGAAAAGTACCAAGGGAGCTAATGTGCTTCTTGCACTGAAAAAGGGGAACCTTGCCTTTTTTTTTAGCATAAATATAACAAATGAGTGAACAACTTCTTGATAGTTTTTGGTTTAACAGGTAAATGTTCTCTATTGAGTAGTTCTCTCTACTGACAATGGCTTGGACTTTTAAGTAGGATTTGAATGCTTGATTTCCGAATGGATGCACCTTATCCACCAAAAAAAAAAGAGAAAAGATAACTAGTTGTGCTTATTCCTGCATGATCTGTGGATATGTCATATGTATAGTCACTTTGCTTATGGGACCCCAGCAAGAGGCCAACAGTTGTAGAGGCCCTCCAACATTCAAATGTGCGGTATGCTATCAAGTCATCATCTGTCAAATATTGGCAGAGTGATTCTCTTTCTATTTGTATGTTTTCTTGAAAAAATCTTGGCTGCAGGTTGGACATGAGATGCATGTAGCATTCTGCCTCATCTAGAAGTATGTTGATATGCAATCTATTGGAACTAAATTACAGATAATATCTGCATTTTCTATTGAGCATGTGAAAGGTTATATTTATGTTAAAGCTGATAGGGAACGTGATGTCGTTGAGGTATTTTCTTGCAGATGTAGAGCACTTTCATTTCTTCTTTTTCCCCTTTTACATGCTTTCCAGACTAATTAGGAATGGAATCAATTTTCAAAATGTGTATGTAAAGGGCTTTGTAGTATATATTCTAGTAGAGTGGTGCTGGTTCCCAAAAATGAAGTTCTCTATCTGCCTTCTCTTCAAATCAAATCAAGTGAAGTTTCTAAGGGCACATTGGTCCGTGTGAAGTATGGGAAATACAAAGGGGACCTTGCACAGGTATGAGGTGTCTTTTCTTGAGATGAGAATTAGCTGGCTTTCTGCTGGTTTTAAAAGTTCTCTTTTATCTATACATCTTTCTATAGGTTGTGGCTATTGATGATGCACGGAAGAGGCCACCGTAAAGCTGATTCCAAGGATCGATCTCCAAGCCATGGCATAAAAATATGTATGTAATTCTTTCTTCCAGAAAATTTATGTGGCAGTGATTTTGGAATTGTGAAGCAACTACTGTTGGTTGTATGCTATTGTTTTCTAACCAACATTCTATTTTGACTTTTGTTTAGATCTGATCAATTTTATTTTTAATTTTTTTCTGGTGTGAATAAATATTCATATTTCCAGCTACCATTATCAGTGTATATGCTTCCTTTAACCATTTGATTTGTTCACTAGTTTGCATTTACTCCCTGTTGTGTTTCTACTTATGACATTATTGGTTGTTTTCTGGAATGATTTATATATTTCTAAAATTGGTCAAAGAAATGAATTGGCGCTTTTATGTGGAAAAAAGTGTTCAGAAACAGTACTTTTGTCGGCACTTGAGTAGAATTTTAGTGACGCTTTTAACGCCTCTGTCAGAAATACCAACGGCCACCAAAAGTGTCAGTAAAGATAGAATGAGCACCGGAAAAGGGTATGTAATTACCAGCCCTCAGACAAGCACCGGTGAAAGTATACTAGTGCCGGTAAAGCTTTTATCGACAGCCCCATTTAGCGGCACTTTCCTAGCGCCGGGAAAAGAAAACGTCGGCGCTTTTAGGGATTTTACTGGCGCTTCCTTCTTCTTGTAGTGCACATGGGGATACCTTGGTTTCTGTATAATGTATACATTTTGTCCATCCTTTTCCTCAGATCATTTTAAAGGATGATACCAAAATTTAAGAAGATCCAATTATCAAGTTGACCATGTTCCATGATAGTGGTGATTGAACATCCTATCATTAAAAACTTCTAAGGGCTCACCTTAATGTTTTAGTAAGTTTTATTTTTCATCCAATCTATTGATAAGTTCCTAGATGAAGAATTAAAAACATATCGGCTTGATACAAAACTTTTGTGGTCTATTAATGGTCAGTCACCCATGTTCCCTATGGTATGGTCTACTTGATAATTGGATCTGCTTCTTTTTTTAGATAATGCTCTACAATTACATGGAAAAAATGGATGAATGGATGGAGTGGATACATAATATATATGTAAAGGTGGGCACCATGGTAAGTGCCACACTGTCTTGGGTGAGGCTGGGGTCTTAGTTAATCCGCTCGATCGGGTGGTGTAGGCATGCAGCACATTCCAGGTTAGAGAATAAAATCGAAAGTGTTGACATGTGAAACTTTCGTGTGCCTCGTTATGACGTATGTATCATATCCACACCGTCCATTCATTTTTTAATACTAATTTATGGAATGAGACAAAAACTAAGGTAGATCCAAGGCTCAAATGGGCCACACTATAGAAATAGTGAGAATTGGATGCTTACTGTTGAAATTTTCTTGAAGTGACATAAGGCTCCGACGAAGTTGATATTTGTGTTTCCCTTCATTCAGGTTTGTGTAACCTTATGAAGAGGTTAGACAGCAAATAAACCTAACAGTGGACCCTAAGAAGGTTTCAACGATAGTGATTCAATCTCAGCTTCTTTATTTGGTGTGGTCCAATTGAGCTTTGGATGTGCATCATTTTTGGGCTCATGCTCTAAAATGATTTGTAAAAATAGATGGTCGGTGTGGATCTAAAACATAAATCATTGTGGGGCCAGAGAAGTTATACACATTAAGAGTCATGCTACGTAGCACCCAATCTATTTGGGAGAGAAATCTCCTTATTTGGTTAGCCATAGTCATTGGCGATGATGTGGACCAACGAAAAACCATGTCACTGAATTTTCTTGTTCCCTTAACACTAAGATCTGCACTCATGTTTTATGTTTAAGCCCTCCATCCATCTCGCACTCGAACAACGAACCTTCCAAAATCCGCAAATCAGAGGACTTGTTTTTTTTTTTTTGTGGGGTAGATAAAAGGGCATTAAAGAATGCACACACTAAATATATTTGATGTCACCCATCATAATGGGCCTTAAATGCAATCTGAAAGTTTTTAATGGTGGATGTCCCAACCTTTCCTCATGTGATCTATTTGATAATCAACGAGCTATTTTTTTAAGGCCATAGGAGAGCATCAAGGGAAGTACATGATGGATAGATTGGATATACCATACACATTACAATGGCCCCCACATATCATGAATGTATATAAGCCATTATGTTCTAACATGCATAATGCATTTTTAGCTATTAAGACTTTACCTGCCATATGAAACATGGCTATTTGCCATGTTTCATATTACAATTAAAAGTTGTAATATGTTTATAACCTATAAAGCCTTTGCAGGCTAATACATGCATCAAAACAGCCTTTACAATCAGATTACCTGTAATCCCTTTACAACTTAAGGACTTTACAGACATGCAAATGACCCCTAATGCTTTGCTAGCCCAACATATTGTCTAGGAAATATCTATTCTATCCATCTTATGCTCTCCCCGATGCTAGGCCTTAGAACCCAATATCAACCAAATTCTCTACTCAAGTGGGCTACACCTCAAGGACGGAATGCAAACCATAGGTCTGCATGCAAGTCCTATGATGTATATATTTTATCAAATTAGTGGTGTGCATATTTCATCGTATCCATTCATCATGTAATGGCTAATAGGAATATAATACAAAACTCAGCTTTTGTTCAAAATTCGAGTGGATCGCACCAGATGAACTTAGAGGTTTTTGGAGTAATTTTAAATTATTTTCCTACCATGGTGTCTCTTATGTTTTTTTTTTTTTTTTTTTTTACAAAGCTGAAGTCTCAGATTTTTGAATTCTAGGATTTTGGTTCCCGTGTTTTAAGGTGTTGGTTTCCAGGTTCTAGAATTTTTTAGAGCAATCCATATCTGGAGTGATCAATCACCTTATTTTGGATAGGGTATCTATAATTCATGATGTAAAAAGGCTAACGTTGATTCTCCAAAGGATGTGATTTCTCCCCAACCTCAGATGAATGAAAAAGTGGGCATGCTAAAGGAGAGTCATCCCCATAAGTAGACCCCACACATGTGGAATGTGGATGTGGAAGATGGGAAAGAGGAGATGCCCCCACTGTCTTTTACTCTTTTCTTCTCTCTACGGGTGATGTCCCCTCTCTATTGCAAGGATAAGAAGGAATTAGGATTTTATAAGATACACATGTTACGATACATCTTTGTTGACACATTTATTTTAATACTTAGCCAAAATAGGCCCCCACACATCTAATAGCATATATATGCCACATCATCTCAGCTCCAGTAACAAACAATGGTGTCATCTGTTGAGATGTGGAGCCACATCTGGACAGGGCTGCTTGACCAGTCGAGTGCCATGCTCGACCGATTGAGTGGCCCACTCGACCAGTCGAGGGATAGCTCGACTCAAAGTCCGGTGAGCAACAGTTTTTTGGGTCTGAGGTGCTCGACCGGTCGAGGCCCATGCTTGACCAGTTGAGGGTCCGCTCGACCAGTCGAGGAGCCTGCTTGACCAGTCGAGGTTATGCAGATTCGTTTATGGATTTTTCATGGACTGCGTAATTTTAAGGCAGTTTTCGTATAGATGCGAATGGGAAGTTGCTTAAACTATAAATAGGGGTCCCTAGGGCTTTTCCAGGGGAATGAGAATTATTCTAAGGTGTATGCAAAGGGTTTTCTCTATACAACTAAGGGCAAGAGGTTAGTATATTTCTTGTAATCTCATTTTCTTCATAGTGAAAGTTTGCACCTGTGGTTTTTTACCCTTGTTGGGGTTTTTCCGCGTATATTTTGTCTTATGGTTTGTTTGGAATGCTTTGATTCTTCTTTTAGATTATATTTCTTTCTGTTTATCGTTTGTGGGTGAGACTGGAGATTGGATCTCGGTTCACTAGCGTTGTTGGCATGTTGTGCAACATCATCATGTCATGATGAATAATTAGAAAATCAACAGAAGGCTCTTATCTTTACACCATAGTACTTCTAAGGTAAGCACATAGGCCCTCGCCTCAAGGTGCCAGAAAAATCGAGCCCCTGGGCATATAAATACCTCCAACACTCATTTTGAAGAGAGATACATACAGAGATAGCTAGACATAGACACACACAGAGATAAGTACGTGGATGAATGAGGACTTGGACTCTTAGACCTTTAGGCACAGACCCTCACTTGTTTGAAGATTTCGCCACTAGGATGACCCTACACTATGCAATAGGGACTCTAGCAAAGGAAAAGTGCTTTGTGCCACGCATTAAGGCCTCTCAAACACAAGCTCAAACGACATGCACTAGGTGCTATTAGATTGAACTCTAGACCTAGGCGTAGACCTATCACAACATGCTCGTCTAGGTGCAAAGTTCTCATTTATCCTACTAAAGAGCTATGCTACAGATAGCCCACAATAGACCTCTCACACAACCATGACCTTGAACTAGGTGTAGACTTCTTTATAGTCAATGCCCAGCATAGAGGATATCCTCTCCTGATGATGGGAACTAGGGAACTATTTTCTGCTTGTCTTTAACATGTGAGCCTATAACGCCTTGAAAATCGGGGGTCAACTAACAACTCAACTCCCGAGTTCCAAAACATCACTTATGCAACATATATGCTTATGATTCAATGTTGTCTATGTTAGTGCATTAATCATAAGTGAGATTATACCAAAACAGTAATTCATACTCCAGATCAAGTTATAAAACACAAGCGGAAGACTGAAAGATATAACTAATCGTATACAAAACAAAAGATCACGATCGGTCTCCAGAGTATGAATATAACACTGAGTCACCGTGTACATGAAATATTACATGTAATATTACAAAAGTCAGAAGTTTCAAAAATAGTTCAACTGTAATAAACCCTGTAGCCTCGCCGACCAGGAGAGCCTAAGCAAAGCCATCCGAGAACTGCATGTAAGAGTACTCATCCTGATCGTCGTAATAATCAGGCTCCGCCTCGGGAGTCACGCCATCATCTGAAATTAAGACAAAGTCTGGTTGGTGTTTAAAACATCATCCCGTAACGTGGGAGTAAGTGATCAACTCAGTGGAACAATAAAGCATAGGTTAGCATGTTATCAATTCAGTCAAGCAGTAAATCACACATTCCTACGTACTGTTGTTAATGCAGGAATGGTATGGATGTATAATGCATGCTCTCGCCTACACTCCCTCAGCGACTTCATCTCACGTTCGCGCATGAACAACACTGCCTCAGTGCTTAACCTACTACGCCTGAACACATGCGTAATGCGGTGCATGCATATGATTACCAAGTTCTTATTAGTCCTTTTCATACAGTAGGATTGGAAAACTAAGGTACCTCCCTTATTTCATTTCCCAAACAATGATCCATTCTAGGGTCGTCAGTCCTAATAAATCTCATACGATGTTGTGGTTCTAGGTTGCTGCAAAGGGCTCGTCACCAAATCAGTGCAGGCCTAGTTTATACTCTAGATGCTATGGAAAGGTTGTCGCCTCCACGTAGACTCAGAATATGCTCGAGGTCACTACAAAGGGCTTGTTACCAATCAGTGTATGCCGACAGCTCGAATACAGTGTCCCATACCACCGTATTCGGCTCACGAGTCTGGGTTGCTCATTGGTCATTATGGGGAGGCTCGTCACCCCAGCATAGGCCGATAGCTCGACCACAGTGTCCCATACCACCATGTCTGGCTCATGAGTCTTAGCGGATCGAGGTACCAAGGTTAAACGAGATTTCACTGGTGAGTTTGGTACCTTAGGTTCAAGCAGTAGCATCCATACATGGTGAACATACATCGATACATTGGGTTACTTGATGAGCTCGACTAGCACAAGAGCACATTGCATCGATCGACATGAAGTGCATAAGCACCTCGTATGGCCTAACCACTGCCGACGACCAACACACGACTTGGGTTTGTCAAACATGTCCTACATGGCGAATGAATCTCAACTACAACTTCAAAGCTTGTTACCGATTGCCTGGACTATAACATAACCCCAATCACATTCAATCCTTAACCAGAAAGCATGTATAGTAGTCAAAACAGAGTTAACAAAGTAATTCAAACATGTTAACAAGCATGTTAAAAAAACAATATAAACAGGAAATACGAACACATACATTTCATAAGTAAGTTATTAACTTAAACAACTTGCATGAAGGAAATCATACACATCACTAAGGTAGTTGAGAATACTATCTCAACACCTACTCTAAGCACTATCATCTAAATACTTACTCATACAAGCATTTTCACAAACACTTAGACTATACTTATTTAACATACATAACGTATACTAGCCAAACCGTGTATTAGGGCGAATCCTTTCGCCGAGTAAGTATTACACATATATATAGCATATACACACAGTAATTAATCATGACAAACACACTTCCATATTTTATATATATACGGTATTTTCTATAAATATACAGAATACACTAAACGCCAATTTGCATACGTAACTGAATCGCAAAACGAACATCGCATTTTGCATGTTAAATAACACCCAGATCATGAATCTATCATTATTTGACATTGAAAGCATTGAAAACTATAACCTAAACGTCTATAGTCTTCACCTTATGTCGTAAAAATGAGTAACGGACTCGGTTTAATCATCAAGTCTTTATCAATGGTAGAACGGCAACTTATGGCATGTAATAGGTTAGCTATTTCATCACTTACACTAGTTGGATCTCTAGAACTAATTAGGGTTAGGATTTCTTACCCGAAAATGAAATCAGAATCGTCAGAAAAGCAATTCGGTAGTGATGGATAGGCACGTCGAGTAGCAGGGGTCGATTCCCAGGAATGACTCCAACTTCTCTCACACTTTCTCTCTCTTTACTCTCTTCTCTCTCCTAGGGTTTTCTCAAATTCATTTGAAGTGAATAAGAGAGGGTTTAAGGTCCTTATATAGGCCTAAAACTGATGAAAATGGCCCCAGGGCCAAGGTATACTTAAGTTATGTCCAAAGAGCATCTGTTTGAGCTCAACGGAGTATTTTCGGAGCCCCCCTTGAGCCAAAGGTCGGACTTAAGCTTCCTGACCATGGATCTAGGTTGAGTTAAGGTTTTGTTCTAGTTGGGTTTTCATATCACACGTGGCGGACCAGTTTCAGTTCAACGGTCACTGTAACTCGATCAAGGTTACAAGTACACCAACATGTGTATGGAATTTTCCCTAATCTGAGGGTATATTTGGGTCAGATTCTGATGGTCTGATTGCTTATATCAGGCCCGCAAGTGACAGGTCTCAGATTACTTAAATTAAGTTTAATTTCTAAAGAAAACCACATTTTCTCACACTCTTCACTCCGGGCTCAAGCGAATAGCCGCGAGACACTATCTGGATTTGATTTCTGAGATGGTTGTCAAGCCCAGCAAGGCGGTCCTAATTATATAATTTTGTATTATTCGGACTTTCGACGTGCAGTCCAAATCCGATACAGAGTTTCAATGTGCTCCCGAGAGTAACTAGGTAATGAGATTAATCCTAGATTTTAGGGTAACCTAGCGTCAATAATTCTACAAGTTTTGGGTCTTGCAGATCGTATTTAAAGTGCTTCAAGCGAATTTCACAGCTAATCTAGATTAACACTTAGTTAACTTTGTCTAATTCCTAAAGGATTTAATCCTGAGTGATTTTTTCCTGAGGTGGTACTCGGGTCTTTGTACGAAATTTTTCGAGACGTTACAATATACCCCCTTTGAAGAAAAATTTCATCCTCGAAATTAGTACCTTTTCGTATTCCTCGAGAATCTGAGGGTAGTTCTTTCTGACCTCGGCTTTAGTTTCCCAAGTAGCCTCTTCCTCATTATGATGTGTCCACAGTACCTTCACAAGTGGGATGACCTTGCTACGTAACACCTGCTCCTTCCTGTCTAGAATACGCATCGGACGCAGTACATATGTAGTGTCCTCGCTCAACTGTACCTGCTCCCATTTGATGATATGGGAAGGATCAGGAATGTTCTTCTTTAGCATGGAAATATGAAATACGTTATGCACACCAGCAAGTGGAGTGGGCAAAGCCAGACGGTATGTCACCACACCCACTCGGTCAAGTATCTGGAATGGGCCAATGAACCGCGGTGTAAGTTTCTCCTTCTTGCCAAAACAAAGGACTCCCTTCAGGGGGAAACTCAGAGGAATACATGGTCTCCAACCTCAAACTCAAGCGGTCGCCACCTCGTATCGGCATAGCTCTTCTGTCTGCTCTGTGCTATAAGAAGTCAACGTCTGATAATATCGATCTTCTCTAAGGTCGCCTGTACTAACTCTGGGCCAAGCAAACTGCGTTCACCGACCTCTGCCCAACAATACGGTGCTCGGCAAGGGCGCCCGTACAAGGCCTCGTAAGGAGCCATACCAATACTCGCCTAAAAACTATTATTGTAGGCGAACTCTGCATATGGGAGATAGTCATCCCAACTGTCCTTGAAATCCATAACACAAGCCCACAGCATATCCTCCAAAATCTGATTCACTCATTCCATCTTCCCATTAGTCTGTGGGTGGAACACGGTACTGAACTTCAACTTCACACCCATCGCTTCCTGGATACGAGTCCAGAGATAGATGTGAATCGCATGTCTCTGTCCGACACAATCTCCAAGGGAACTCCATACAGACGCACTATCTCTTTAATGTACAATCTAGCCAACTCGTCTGCAGAGTTCGAAACTCTGATCGGAAGGAAATGAGCTGACTTTGTCAACTGGTCGACGATCACCCAGATGGAATCATGTCCCTTCCTCGTCTTCGATAGCCCCGATATGAAATCTATAGAGATGAAGTCTCACTTCCATTCAGCTATGAGCATGGGCTGAAGTAGTCCAAGAGGTCGACGATGTTCAGCCTTGACCTGCTGGCAGGTGAGACAACGGGAGACATATTCAGCTATATGAACCTTCATATTGTCCCACCAATACGACCTCTTCAGGTCCTGATACATCTTCGTGCTACCAAGATGCATCGCAAGCTTCGATTTGTGGGCAGCCTCGAGAATCTCTTGTCTCAAGTCATGAATGTCTGGGACGCATAGGCAGCCACGGTATCGTAGGCCCCCCCATCTGTGCTAACTCTCCACTCGGAGTCCTCGTCATCGCTAGCTTACTCACGAAGCTCGAACAATCGTGCATCACCCTTTTAGGCCTCGATAATCCTGTCATCAATAAGTGACCACACCTGAATGTGCACGACACTCACGAATGGCTCCTCCACCGAGAGTTTCTGCTCGAAGTCCCGTACGAACTCCACCATGTACCATTCTTCAACTATCAGCGGAGCCGCAAATACTATCGCCTTCTTGCGGATTAATGCGTCTGCCACAAGGTTAGCCTTGCCAGGATGATAGGAAACCTCAAACTTGAAGTCCTTCAAGGTCTCCATCCATCGTCAATATCTCATATTCAGGTCTCCTTGAGTGAATATATAGTGAAGGCTCTTGTAATCGCAGAAAAGCTCGAACTCCTCTCTGTAGAGGTAATGTCTCCAGAGCTTTAATGCAAATATGACCGCTGCTAACTCGAGGTCGTATGTGGGGTAGTTCACTTCGTGTTTCCTCAGCTATCTCGAGGCATATGCAATCACCCTGTCCTTCTGCATGAGGACACAACCCAAACCCAACGCGAGACGTGTCGGTGTATATAGTATACTTGACCCCTTGCTCTGGCAATACTAGCACAGGGGCAGACGCCAGCCTGTCCTTCAGCTCCTGAAAAGCTGCTTTCACCTTTTCATTTCAGGTGAACTTCAGATCCTTCCGTGTCAACTGAGACAATGGTCTGGCTATCTTCGAGAAGTCCTGAATGAATCGTCGGTAGTAGCCTGCCAGACCAAGAAAATTCCTCACAAGTAACCGAACCAGGCCGCTTCTAGTCCTGAACCGCGACTACCTTAGCAAGGTCCACCGCTATCCCTTCCTTGGACACCACATGTCCCAGGAACTTGACTTCCTCTTTCCAGAAATCGCACTTCTTGTACTATGCGAATAACTGATTCTTCTTCAGCGTATCTAAGATGGCTTGTAGGTGTTCCTCGTGCTCTTCCCGACTCGCAGAGTATATCAGAATGTCATTGATAAACACGATGACAAATCGGTATAGAAATGGCCGAAATACCTGGTTCATCAAATCCATAAACACGGCTGGTGCGTTCGTAAGACTGAATGATATCACAAGGAACTCGTAATGCCCAAAACTGGTCCTGAAGGCCGTCTTCTGCATGTCCTCTTCCCTGATGCGCAACTGATGATACCCTGATTGTAGATCAATCTTCGAGAAGTAGCACGCCCCTTTCAACTGATCAAATAGATCGTCTATCCTGGGCAAAGGATACTTATTCTTCACGGTCAATTGATTCAACCTACGCTAATTAATACATAATTGTAGTGATCTATCTTTCTTCTTGACAAACAACGCAGGTGCTCCCCAAGGAGACACACTGGGTCGTATGAAGCCCTTCTCTATGAGTTCGTCAATCTGTTTCCTCAGTTCCTCCATCTCACATGGAGGTATCCGATACATAGGTTATGATATGGGGGTCTCACCGGGTACAAGATCAATAGTAAAATCGATCTCGTGCCGAGGAAGTAATCCGGGGATCATCCTGAACACATTTGAAAATTTCTGAACTACTGCCATGTTTCCTAACGTCAGCCCATCAACATGCTCAAGTATAACATCATAACATCCAACACGATATGCTCAAGACCGTGCCATCAGGTCCGCTAGCTATCACGACCTGATTATTGCAATCAATCTCTGCCTTCATCTCGGTGAGCCAGTCCATATCGAGGATAATATCGTAGTGCCATAGTGGAGCTACAATGAGGTCAACAAATACTGTCCTTCTACCCAAGTCTACTGAGCAACCCTCACACATCCGTGTGACATCCGAAAAAGTCCCAGTAGCAGTAATGAGTTTCACGCCCTTCGTGGGAGTAGTATGTAAAGCTAGACGCTTAACGGCTGCACATGAAATGATGGAGGTAGTAGACCCAGTGTCCACCAATAAGAAGACAGGAGTACTTTGAACATGTGCAGTGATCTCGAAGGCCATAGGTGCTTTCTCTAGCTCTTCTGTTGTAAGCGCATGAACACATGCCTATTGAGGTTGATTGGGCTGAGGCACCATAGGTCGCTGAGGCGGCCTAAATCAAGGTGGAGGGGCCGGAAGGATGGATGTGTAGGGATAGTATACAGGGGTGGTGCTGAAATGGCCTGGGGACGAGTGCAGTCGATCTTCTGCTGCGGTGAGAACCCACTATCTCTCATACATGCAAAACAGCTCTCCGCTGGGTGGCCTGGCCTCCCACAGTAGGTATAAGTCACGCCCGGTCGCCGCATCAGAGCTGGTGGCACTGAAATCCTGTGAGGAGAATCTGTGTGAGGCCTAGGGACCATAGGCCCACGAGTACCCAACCGATCCCCATCTTGCTCTGCTCGCATAGACATGTGTACCAGCTCAGCGTAGGAGGGTATGCTAACACAACACATCTTCGAGCGAATATTAGGGCGCAGGCCCTCAGAAAAGCGCCGCATCCGCATCTGTGCATCGGTAAGGATCGTAGGAACATAACGGCCCTACTCCGTGAACCGATGCTTATACTCTGTCACTGTCATGCCTCCGTGCCTGAGGCACAAAAATTCATTCTCCTTCTCGTGCCGGTACGTTTGGGGATAGTACTTCTCGTGGAAGTGGAACTCAAAATCTGCCTAGGTTCAGATATATCCAATCGCAACAGTCCGTAATACACTATCCCACTACAGGCTAGCCTTCTTTTCAAATATAAAGGTGGCTAACTCGACCTGCTCCTGCTCGATACAATACAGCATCCTCAACATCTTGGAGATGCGATCGAGCCAATACTCTGCCTCCTCGGGTCTGTGAGAACCTGTAAGGTAGGAGGCCTTAAGCGCTGGAATCGCTCGAGTAGACCACACGTACCCAGATTCCCCGCAGGGTATGTAGCAGGTGCAGGGGGAGGCACACCGTCATTTGATTAGAAGGCCCAACTGTCTGAGTAGGACGTACAGATGGTGAAGGTAGAGTAACACTTCCACCCTGAGTTAGGGCCCCTGCAATAGTAGCCAAGAGCTGTTGGTGCTACTGTTGCATCATCATCATCAACTGCTCTAACCTACCAGCATGTGGGGCAGGCTGAGGCACATACAGCGTCGAAGATGATGCACAATTTTTCTCATGAACTGGTGGTGTGTACGGTGGCGGTCCAACTGCAGGACCAAGAGAAGGCTGAGACTCAGGAATAGTCTCACGAACAGAGCCCAATCCGGGGTCCGTATGACCATCCATCTAGGGAGGTGCCTGATCCATCATATCAGTAAGTGCGAGGAGTGTCGTGCTCCGCGTGACCTTCCAAGGCATGCCCTATATAACATAGGGTGCAACCCAGGTCAGATTCAGTATACACACAAACTTAATATGCGACATTCATACACAAATTAAAGCAACTTCATGTATTTCATTTACCAAAATTTGTCACAATACATGGAATACAACATGAATCATGACAGAAGATGCATGCGAGCTAATACAACCTAAGCTTCAAATACAGAAAATATTATACTATTACTGTACTACTAGGTCCAACAACATGAATACAAACATAACCTGAAGCAATAACAAAAGCAAGTTGCAAGACAATGCCATGGATGACTAGGCATCCAAGTCTGGCGAAGAAGGAGAGTCACCCTTATCCTGTAGACAGCACATGATAGTCTTCAGCGTACGAGTCACTTTCTTGAACTTGTGTTTCACAAGGCCCCAAAGATCCATAATATCCTGTCGTAAGACCACCTGACCCTGTCATAAGGCAGCATGATCCTCCTCAAGTCAAGTTATACGAGCATCCCTAGTAGCCCGATCAGTGTCCTGCTTCGGTGGCGTAGGAGGGGAGCTCTCATCCGTATCCTGGGCCTCCTCATCTTCCTCGCTCTCTTCCTCTTCTATTACAACTCCACCTTCATCCTCACTGTGTTCCTCTTCACTCTCTGTCTCATCCTCACTTTCCTCAAGTTGGACTTGTCGTTGTCGTGGCCCGATTTCCATCTGGTTGAGAGTGGTTTCATTGATGAAATGTTGCGGCACTGGAAGTTCTCCACTAAGACTGTAGCCGAACTCGCGTATAATCTTGCATATAAGCTGGCCGAAGGGGAGTGAATCAGTCCTTCTAGTTGAGCGTGCGGTCAGAACGATCTGTCGCAAAACATTCATGGGCATGCACAACTTCTCTCCCTGCCCCGCCTGGTATAAAAAGTAGACCATCAAGTGCGTGCACTCACTGCAATTGCTCCACCTAGGATAGACGTTAAACGTGCAGATATGGTGGAGTAAGTGGAAATCATCCTTCATGTTTGACGTTAGGAGACTATTATTCGACTACCACTGAACCAGTCGACTACAAAGAAAATGCGTATGGCGATCCCTTTCACGTGCACTCTTCAAATTCGTCTCGCTCGTGTGAACTTGGCCAAGAGGTATTCCCATGAGTCGAGCTATCAGGCCAGCGTCAATTGTAGCCTCCCAACCTCATCCCGAGGGAATCTTGAACTGCAAGAGATCCAGCGTCGGCTCTTGAATGTGGGCATAAAATGCACGGACAGTACCCGCATTCACACGATATGTTCCCTCGAACACAGGGCCTCAACTGGCCTCATTTAGGTGCTCCAACAACAGATACTCGCCAAAGAGTCGTCCATCCACCTGAGCTTAAAAAAAGACCCTACGGCCCGCATATCTTCCATGGGACAACTCCGCCAGTAGAGTTCGTGGGAGAGGAGCTGGAGATCAAGGTCTCGTTTAGTGCATACCTCGCGGTCAATGCCCGTGCTTGCGGTGGCACCTCGTGGTCTTCTCGAACATGTAGGGCAGCTATGCCCGGCTTCATCCGCAGCACCCTTTCTTTTTCTCATGAGAGAAAGAATGGTAGAAAATGAGAAAATGGCCGCAATAACTTTGAAGAGAGCCATGGAGAAAGTGAAGAAAAGGGAAGAAAGGGATGGAGTCTTTAGGTCTCCATGGATTTGAGCCTCTAAGGTGCGTGTAAAGGCTCAAATGGAAGGGAATGAAGAAGAAAAATGAAGAAAGAGGGTGGGTAGTTGGGGTACACGAATTTGATCCCCAAATGGGGGATTCAAGAGCTCAAATCGAAGAGAATGGAGTGGGTAGGCAGCTGTGGTAGAAAGATTCTGAAGGTGTGGTGAAGGTGGTGCACGAAAATGGAAAAGGAAGAGGTTGAAGGGGCGATTTTTGTGCAAAATCAGAGGTTTGGGAGAGAAAGGAAAGCTTGGGAGTGTGATTTGTGAAGGAGGGGTGTGTTTGAGAGGGTTTAAATAAAAAAACTCTGGATCAGTGGGCCATACAAAACCCCACATACGATCGGCCTACCCGGCCTGGCCCGTTAGCCGGCGAGGCCTCGCCGACCTCTGGAGGTTTTAAAGAGGGCTTACCCCCTGGGCGAGGTCCTCCCCTCCCCCTTAGTCTAAAATGTGTGGGGCCCACCCTCGGTCCCACCGAATTGCTCGTTTTGGCCCCCCGACTCTGATTCGAGTCGTTCCGGGATGTATCAGGTAGTTTTTGATGTATATTAGCATTTAGCAATTTTAAAAGGCTAGGATGGGGTCATTTGTGGTCTAGACCCATCGTTTGACAGTCTATGAGTGATCCGGGGTCACCTCATGTGATCACGGATGCGTGTGGACTCAAATAAAATGGTTGATTTCGGTGAACTTCGCCATTTGGCGAAACGAGGACACCTAGGACTGTTTCTACATTTCTTCGTACCCACCTAAGTTGAATTTGCATCAGCGTACGTTGTGTGTCCATAACCCAGGTCCCGGTTTAATTGAAATCATCCTCTGATACCAACTTGTAACGCCCTGAAAATCGGGGGTCGAGTAGCAACTCAACTCCCAAGTTCCAAAATATCACTTATGCAACATATATGCTTATGATTCAATGTAACGCCCTGAAAATCGGGGGTCGAGCATAAACTCAACTCTCGAGTTCCAGAACATGACTTATGCAACAAAATGAATGATGATTGAATGTTGACTGTATTCGTGCATTGAACATGAGTGAGATTAAGCCAAAACAGCATATCATACTCTAAAGACAGTTAAATTGCAAGCGAAAGACGATGATAGATAGATAAAATATATAAACTGTGATGAGTCTCTAGAGTGTGATAACATTACTAGGTTAAATAATTACAAGTACAGTTCTAAAATATACCAAATGTGTAAGTGTAATATCTTCTATCCCAAGTACCATGGCCCCATCAATGCAAGGTGTGTCTTGTGAGACCCGTCGAGAGTTACATGATAGGAGAACTCCTCCTCATCACCATAGAAGTAGTCCGGCTCGCTTCATAAGCATCGCCATTATCCGAAATTCAACAAACTGGTTGGTGTGTACAACACCGTCCGTAACGTGGGAGTGAGTGATCAACTCAAGTGGGAACGAAAAGCATAGGTTAACATGTTATCAATTCAATCAAGCAGTAATGATAAAGCAGTACAAATCAAACAATTCTAACTACTCTTATTAAGTACGAGAATGAAATGACATGATGCTGTATGCCCTTGCCAAACCACCCTCATGCGACATCATCTTACGTTCGCGAATGCTTAACTCCCTCAGTGCGCCACATCTACTAAGCACATGCGGTGCGATGATGATCATGATTACCGAGTTATTATTAGTCCATTTCAAACAGTAGTATTGGAAAACTAAGGTACCTCCCTTGTATCATTCCCAAACATGATCCATTCTAGGGTCGTCAGTCCTAGTTAATCTCATACGATATTATGGTTTGAGAGGCGTAGCGAAGGCATCACAAAGGGCTCGTCACCCGTCAGCACGGATACAGATCTCACTGTATGCGGCTCAATTGTTGACCGTCAGCTCGAGTACAGGTCTCACCGTACTCGGCTCAATCACTAGCCGTCAGCTCGAATACAGGTCTCACCGTACTCGGATCAACTCATACTCCAGTTGTTGTGAAAGACTCGTCGCCAATCACAGACCTTGGAGTATACTCGAAGATACTACAGAGGACTCGTCGCCCGTCAGCACGAGTACAGGTCTCACCGTACTCGGCTCTCGCCGTAAGTATCGACAGCTCGAATATAGTGTCCCATACCACCATAATCGGCTCACGAGTCTAATTGCTCACTGGTCACTACGGGGAGGCACGTGGCCCCAGCGTAGGCCGACAGCTCGACCACGGTGTCCCATACCACCATGCCCGGCTCATGAGTCTTAGCGGATCGAGGTACCATGGTTAAAAGGGATTTCACTGGTAAGTTTGGTACCCTAGGTTCAAGCAGTAGCGACCAAACATGGTGAACATACATAAGACAGATTGGGTTACTTGACGAGCTCGGCTAGCTCGAGCGCACAACAAGTGAAACGACATGAAGTGCATAAGCACTTCGCGTGGCCAACCACTATTGCAAACCGAAGTACACTCGGGTTCGTCGAACACATCTCACGTGGTAAATGAATCGCAACCACGAATTCAATTCTGGTACCGATTGTCTGGACTATAATCATAGCCCCAAACATGATAACTTGCAGATAGATAAAGCAGTAATGGATCAAGATTCTACTCATACAATCAAAGTATGGTATTATCTGTTTAGGGTCGCTGTGGTCGGGGGCAGACGCACTCGTTGCTCCGCTCCCCCATCACCCATGACGGATCATACAACGTAAATATAAATTTAAATATATGCATTACATAGTTATAATCATAAGCAGTTGAGCATGTTATGAATCACAACACAAGCATGAGTTTATACATGTTCAATTCCTAATCACACAACAATCCAAGGAGATCATACACATAGTTAAAAGAGGTTGAGAATCACATCTCAACACCCTTATACATTACAACTTGCTAACTACTACTCATTCAGACATTCCAAGAAACACTTAAACAAACATACATCAACATACATGACATATGTCGATCACATAGGCATTAGGCCAAATCCTTTCACTAGGGAGTTGCCCCAATCATAACACGCGTACACCCACGACGGATAGTCATGGCAAGCAGGAATCCAAGTTCCATATTCATTCAGTCATTTCCACAAACACTTGGGCCACACATTTTAGCATATATGGTGTGTATCGACCGTGGCGTGATTTAGGGCAAATCCTTTCGTCAAAGGGGTATCGCCAATACAACAATCATGAATCCATGACAATTAGTCATGGCGAGTACGAATGAGAATTCAGTACTCATTCAATCATTTTCACAAACACTTAGAATACACTGTTACAACATACATGGTGTATGTTAGCAAAACATGTATTAGGGCTATCCTTTAGCCAAGTGAGTATTTTATCCATGTATAATATATTACTATAGCAAATAATCATGATAAATACATCTCCCAATATTTATACGTATACAGTATTTTCTAGAATACGTATTTTCAACATGCATAGTGTATACAAGCAAACATATATTACGATGATTCTTTTCGCCAAGAAATTAATTTATACGCACATAATATATTTATACAACAATTAATCATGACAAACACATCGCTAAAATATACACATATACGGTACTTCTTACAATACCGTATTTCTACATACATGGTGTATATTAGTAAACATGTATTTAGGCGAACCCTTTCGCCAAATGAGTATTTTATCCATACATCATATATCCATACGACAAATAAACATGTCAAATATATTTCCATAAAAAATACATATACGGTATTTTATACGAATACCTAGAGTATGTGAAATCCCAAATTCTACAATTCTAATCGAAACAGAAAACGGAAAGCACTTTGTACATGTGCAATTGCATACAGACCATGAATCTATCATTATCTGACATTGAAAGCGTTGAAAACCGCAACCTATACACCTAAAGTCCTCACCTTGTGTCGTAGAATCGCAATGGAATCGATAGGTTTGTCTAGCTTCCGTATACGGCAACTAGGCAACCTAGAGAAGGTAATAGGTTAGATATTTCATAACCTACAACAATCAAATCCCCCAAACAGGTTAGGGTTAGGGTTTATTACCTAGAAATGACGCCGGAATCGTCGGGAAAGCGATGAGAATCAGGCGGTGGAGCCCGAATAGCGGCAGGGAACAGCAGCAGGGAGTTCCTCCCACATCTCCCTCACTTTCTCTCTCTTTTCTCTCTCTCAAATCCAAATTCGTATGGCTAGAATGGGAGAGGGTTTAAGGTCCTTTTATAGCCTAAAACCTTCCCAAAATAGACTCAGGTTCAAGGGTTACTGCTATTATAAGCATTTCGGCGATGTTCCGGCTCAAAAGAGTGTTTCTGGTGGCCCCCCTTGAGCAAACGTCAGACTTAAGCTCACCACACATGGATCTATGTGGGATTACGTTTTTGACTCGAACGGATTCCCAGATCGCACGTGGCGGACCAGTTTCAGTTCAACGGTCAGTGGGCCACGATCCGAAATTCCAAGTACATGTAAATGTTCCTGAAATTTTTCCTGATCCGAGGGTGTAATTTGGTCTGACTCTGACGGTCTGGTTGCTTAATACTGATGCGCAAGCGAATGGTGCCAGATCACTATTCCAGATATTTATTTTATAAAGAGAATAGTATTTTTCACACACCCTCGCTCCAGATCCAAACGAATGGCCGTGGGACATCGGCTGGACCTGATTTTTGAGATGATAGTCAAGCCCAGTGAGGCGGTCCTAGTTCCTTAGCTTCGTGTTAATCGGACCTCTGATGTGCGATCTAGACCAGATACGGAGTTTCGAGATGCTCCCGAGAGCAGCTGGGTAATGAGTTTGATCCTAGATTTTTGGGTAACCTAGCGTCAATGATTCTGCAAGTTTTGGGTCTTGCAGATCGTATTTAAAGCGATTCAAATGGATTTCATGGCTAATCTAGTTTAGCACTTAGTTAACTTTGTCAAATTTCTAAAGGATTTTATCCTAAGTGATTTCCGTCTGAGGTAGTATTTAGTCCTTTGCAGTTTATATCTAAAGTTATCCAAGTTATACTACTTAGCTAGTTTAAGATAATGTCTAGGGTGAAGGTGCTTTGAGAAATTGAAAGCACAAGGTAGTGAAGGGTGGGATTTGTGAAGAAAATGGTTTGAAAAGAGATTTGAGGCTTTAATTGAGCGTTTAAGAAGTTAAACCTGTATTAGGATTGATCCATTGCCCAAGGACGTCTAATTCCAGGTTGGTAAAAATCCGGGGTGTTACATTCAATGTTGTTAGTGTTAGTGTATTAATCATGAGTGAGATTATACCAAAACAGTAATTCATACTCTAAATCAAGTTATAAAACGTAAGTGGAAGACTGAAAGATATAACTAATCGTATACAAAACAAAAGATCACGATCGGTCTCTAGAGTATGAATATAACACTGAGTCACCGTGTACATGAAATATTACAAAAATCAAAAGTCTCAAAAATAGTTCAACTGTAATAAACCATGTAGCCCCGCCGACCAGGAGAGCCTAAGCAAAGCCATTCAAGAACTGCATGTAAGAGTACTCGTCCTGATCGTCGTAATAATTAGGCTCCGCCTCGGGAGTCATGCCATCATCTGAAATCAAGACAGAGTCTGATTGTTGTTTAAAATATTGTCCCGTAACGTGGGAGTGAGTGATCAACTCAGTGGAGCAATAAAGCATAGGTTAGCATGTTATCAATTCAGTCAAGCAGTAAATCACACATTCCTAAGTATTGTTGTTAATGCAAGAATGGTATGGATGTATGATGCATGCCCTCTCCTATGCTCCCTCAATGACTTCATCTCACATTCACGCATGAACAACACTGCCTCAGTGCTTGACCTGCTACGCCTGAACGCACACGTAATGCGGTGCATGCATATGATTACCAAGTTCTTATTAGTCCTTTTCATACAGCGGGATTGGGAAACTAAGGTACCTCCCTTATTTCATTTCCCAAACAATGATCCATTCTAGGGTCATCAGTCCTAGTAAATCTCATACGATGTTGCGGTTCTAGGTTGCTAGAAAGGGCTCGTCATAAAATCAGTGCAGGCCTAGTTTATACTCTAGATGCTACGAAAAAGTTGTCGCCTCCACGTAGACTCAGAGTATGCTCGAGGTCACTACAAAGGGCTCGCTACCAATCAGTGTAGGCCGACAGCTCGAATACAGTGTCCCATACCACCGTATTCAACTCACGAGTCTGGGTTGCTCACTGGTCACTACGGGGAGGCTCGTCGCCCCAGTGTAGGCCGACAGCTCGACCATGGTGTCCCATACCACCATGTCTAACTCATGAATCTTAGTGGATCGAGGTACCAAGGTTAAATGGGATTTCACTGGTGAGTTTGGTACCTTAGGTTCAAGCAGTAGCGTCCATACATGGTGAACATACATCGGCACATCGGGTTACTTGACGAGCTCGACTAGCACGAGCGCACATTGCATCGATCGACATGAAGTGCATAAGCATCTCGTGTGGCCTAACCATTGCCGACGACCAACACACGACTCGGGTTTGTCAAACACATCTTATGTGGCGAATGAATCTCAACCACAACTTCAAAGCCTGTTACCGATTGACTGGACTATAACATAGCCCCAATCACATTCAATCCTTAACCAGAAAGCATGTATAGTAGTCAAAGCAGAGTTAACAAAGTAATTCAAACATGTTAACAAGCATGTTATAAAACACAATATAAACAGGAAATACGAACACATACATTTCATAAGTAAGCGATTAACTTAAACAACTTGTATGAAGGAAATCATACACATCACTAAGGTAGTTGAGAATCCTATCTCAACACCTACTCTAAGCACTATCATCTAAATACTTACTCATACAAGCATTTTCACAAACACTTAGACTACACTTATTTAACATACATAACGTATATTAGCCAAAACATGTATTAGGGCGAATCCTTTCGCCGAGTGAGTATTACACATATATATAGCATATACACATAATAATTAATCATGGCAAACACACTTCCATATTTTATATGTATACTGTATTTTCTACAAATATACAGAATACACTAAATGCCATAATTTGCATACGTAACTGAATCGCAAAATGAACATTGCATTTTGCATGTGAAATAACACCCAAATCATGAATCTATCATTATCTGACATTGAAAGCATTCAAAACTATAACCTAAGCATCTATAATCAGCACCTTATGCCATAGAAATGAGTAATGGACTCAGTTTAATCACCAAGTCTTTATCAATGGTAGAACGACAACCTATGGCATATAATATGTTAGCTATTTCATCACTTACACTAGTTGAATCTCTAGAACTGATTAGGGTTAGAATTTCTTACCCGAAAATGAAATCAGAATCACCAGAAAAGCGATACGGTAGTGATGGATAGGCACGTAAAGTAGCAGGGATCGATTCCCAGGAATGACTCCAACTTCTCTCACACTTTCTCTCTCTTTACTCTCTTTTCTCTCATAGGGTTTTCTCAAATTCGTATGGAGTGAATAAGAGAGGGTTTAAGGTCCTCATATAGGCCTAAAACTTATGAAAATGACCCTATGGCCAAGGTATACTTAAGTCATGTCCAAAGGGCATCTGTTTCAGCTTAACAGAGCATTTCCGGAGCCCCCCCTCCCCCCCTTGAGCTAAAGGTCGGACTTAAGCTTCCTGACCATAAATCTAGGTCGAGTTAAGGTTTTGTTCCAGTCAGATTTCCAGATCACACATGGCGGACCAGTTTCAGTTCAACAGTCACCGGAACTCGATCAGGGTTACAAGTACACCGACATGTGTATGAAATTTCCCTTGATCCGAGGGTGTATTTGGTTAGATTCTGACAATCTGATTGCTTATATCAGGGCCGCAAGTGACAGGTCTCAGATTACTTAAATTAGGTTTAATTTTTAAAGAAAACTGCATTTTCTCACACTCTTCACTCAGGGCTCAAGCGAATAGCCACGAGACACTATCTGGATTTGATTTCTGAGATGGTTGTCAGGCCCAGCAAGGTGGTCCTAATTATATAATTTCGTATTATTCGGACTTTCGACGTGTGGTTCAGATCCGATACAGAGTTTCAATGTGCTCCCGAGAGTAACTGGATAATGAGATTAATCTTAGATTTTAGGGTAACCTAGCGTCAATGATTCTACAAGTTTTGGGTCTTGCAGATTGTATTTGAAGTGCTTCAAGCGGATTTCACAGCTAATCTGGATTAGCACTTAATTAACTTTGTCTAATTCCTAAAGGATTTGATCCTGAGTAATTTCTGCCTGAGGTGGTACTCGGGTCTTTGTTCGAAATTTTTTGAGACGTTACAGAGCCTCTATGACATTGTCGAGATGACTACTTATGTATGTGACGACTATCATGAGTCTCTTGGTTCCAAATACTAAAAGCGAATAACTAAGGACCAACAAACATTTTGTGCCATACAACAGGGCATTTTCTCTGGTTTTAACTTGTAATCAAGAGTTTTTCCTGAGGGATGTAATTAAGGGCCTATGCTAGACCGCAACATGGAATGTAACAGCTCTCCAACATTAATGAAACCCAGTTAGTATGACTTTATTTGGGTGCACAACATGTAGACATTTGTATAGTTTGTAAATGGGATCTAAATGCTTAGTAGGTCTCTATTGGAAGCAATAAATCCTCGACATAATCAGAGGATCGTGAACTCCCTTCCCATTGAATATTAACTTTCTCACACCTTATTGGTTAATTAGTTGTTTGATGCCATTGCCTCTCATGGTTGAACCCATGATGCTAACCACGGCTATATGAAATGCCCAGCGAAAACATCAAAACGTTATCTTCAAACCCCAAATTATCTAAATACATTTTATCTCAAACAAACCAATCATCATATTCTTTTGTATGCTCTACTACATCAAAAGTTAGTGATCTTGCCTAACCATTTGCCCGATTTGACCAAATCTCTTATTATTCGTGTCCATCAACACTTGATCACCCACGCAAATCAATGGGTAGACTACAAGTCTTAACCATCGGATTACCATTAAGTGCAATTAAAATATTTTCAATGGTTAAAACAAAAAATTAACAGTTGGAAAATATTTATAGAAGTATTTAAAACCATTTGTATATCAGGCTTAACTAAAAATAACTTGATGAATGGTTTGATCACCAACATCTAAGCCATAATAGTGTTCATAGGCAACTAGTGAATCTCATGTTGGATTATATGGACCTTAACCGCATCCTAAGCCATAAATCCAACCACAAACACATATATAGTTAAGTGAATGTCCTCATGATGAAGGCCAAGGCACATTAAAACTTGAAACTTGAACTCCTAATATGCCTTCATGTTTAAATATTAATCGAAGCTGATATATAAACAGGTCTATTTAGATCAAACATGATGTGCATCTTGATCTAGAGACTTGAAGTGATTCTCTAAACAAGTTACTCAAGAGTCTAGTATGAAGATCATGTATTCATGAACACTCGCATTCCAATGTAAGGTAGGGTAAAGGAAACAACTCACCATTGAGCCTGATAGTGAAGATTTTCCATCTTCACTCATGTAATGCCCCAAATTTCGAGGGCCGAGAAAAGGCTCAACTCCCGAGATCCGTTGCATCACTTATGCAACATAGATAATGATGATTACATGTTGTCTATATTAGTACATTAAACATGAATGGGATTACACTAAATCAGCATATCATACTTCAGAGATGATCAAATTAAGCAAGCGGAAGACTGTGATAGATATATAAAGTATATAAGTGGTTATAAACCCCCCAAAGTATGATTATGTCACCAGGTTGAATATATACATGTTTGTTCCAAAGTATACAAAATGACAAAGTGTAATGTCCAACTAATTCATATAATCCCTGTAGTCCCACCAATCAGGACATGGTCTACATAGACCCGCCTGATAGCTGCATATAGGAGACCTCCTCCTCATCATCTTAGAAGTCAGGCTCCGCTTTGTAAGCCTTGCTATCATCTGCAGCTAAAATTGAGTCTGGTTGGTATTTTAAAATACCGTCCTAGAGTGGGAGTGAGTGATCAACTCAGTGGAGCTATAAGCAAAAGGTTAACATGTTATCAATTCAGTCAAGTAGTAATGATAAAGCAAGGCAGCAAGCATTTCCTAACTACTCTGGTTAATGCAAGAATGGTATGCTGTAATGATGCATGCCCTCGCCTGCACTCTCTCAACGACATTATCTCACGTCGTGCATGCAACACTCCTTACACGTGCACTTCCTCACCAAAGCATATGCAATGCAGTGCATGGTCGTGTTAGCCAATATTTAATTAGGCTTATTCATACAACAGATTCAGGAAGCTAAGGTACCTCCCTTTATATCATTTACCCAAACAATGATCCATCTAGGGTCGTCAATCCTAGTTAATCACATACGATAAGCAAGTTATAGAGCAACATCACCCTTGATTTAAAAGCAGTGATAGAAAGTCCAGGTGTTTATACTTGAGGTCACTACGGGAAGGCTCATCACCTTAGCGTAGGTTGATAGCTCGAATACAGTGTCCCATACCACCGTATTTGGCTCACGAGTTTGGGTTGCTCACTAGTCACTACGGAGAGGCTCGTCACCCCAGCGTAGGTCGACAGATCGACCATGGTGTCCCATATCACCACGCTCGGCTCAGAGTCTTAGCGGATCGTGGTACCAAGGTTAAACAGGCTTTACATTGGTAAGTAGTACCTTAGATTCAAGCAGTAGTGTCCATGCATGGTAAACACACATTAGGCCAATCAAGTTACTTGACAAGTTCGATTAGTACGAGCACACACTAAATTAATCGACATGGAGCACATACGCACTCCTCGTGGCCTAACCACTATCAATAATTATTATGTGACTCGGATTCATCGAACATATCTAGTGTGGCGAAACTAGTTCGACCACTCGATCAGGAGCCATTACCGATTGCCTGGACTAGGTGGTAGTCCCAGACATATCTAAATGCCATAGGGAATCACATATGTTACTCATATCAACATTTAACGAATAATACAAGCATAAATCTCATTTGAGCATGTTATCAAACATATTTGACAAATTGACATACACATGCATTTCACCCATAAATCATATAGTAGCAATTTACAATACATGAAGGAAACTATTCATATGACTAAGGAGACTAAGAATCCTGTCTTAATATATTTACTAAGTAAAATCCATTAACAAGGTCTCATTCAGACATTTTTACAAACACTTAGACTACATAATACCACATACATGAACAAATCTAGTTTATAGCATATATTATGACAAATCCCTTCATAAAGGAGTTGTCTCACTTACAACGAACATGTATTCTAGGTTAATAGGCATGGTCATAAATCATAATTCCACTTTCATTCAAACATTTCAACAAGCACGTAGAATGTATTTTATACTCACATATTTCATACATGTATAGTTTGTCAAACAAACGCCGTAACTAATATCATATGGCAGCAATCAAGTCAAACATAAATAATTGCTTACATTAAAAGCCTTGAAAATCATAACCTAAACATTTATAGTCTGCACCTTTCGTCAGTATGCTCGTTACAAACTCGGTTCGTACACCATGTCTTTGTCTACGGCACAACGGCTACTTAAACATTGAAATAGGTTAGTTATTTCACCGGTTTCTCTATTTGGATTCGTAAAACAGATTAGGGTTATGATTTCTTACCTAAAAATAGAGTTGAACTCGACAGTGTAGCGATACGGGAGAGATGATTTGGCACATGGAGTGGTGGGAGTGAATCCCAACAACAATCCACAGATCTCTCACTCTTCTCCTCGCTCTGTTCTTCTCTTTTCTCTCTTCTCTCTCCTAGGGTTAGAAAATTCGTATGAAATGAGAGAGGGGTGGGTTAAGGCCGTTATATAGGCCCAAAAGTGATTTAAATGGCCCCATGGCCATGGTATACTTAGGTTATAGCCAAAAGGCGGCTGTTTTGGACCAAAGGAGCTCATCTAAAGGTCCATTACCTATATACGATCTAAAGAAAGTTCCCTGACAATTAATCTATGCCAGGTTGAGGTTTTGGTCTGGTCGGATTATTGGATCGATTGTGGAGGACCCGTTTCAGTTCAACGGTCATCGCCACTCGATCAGGGCCACAAGTATACCAATGGTTGCATGGAAATTTCCCTAGTCCAAGGGTGTAGTTGGGTCAGAATCTGACGGTCTGAAACCTTAAATTTGTCCTGCAAGCGAACGACCCAATTTACTTAAATTTGAGTTCATTTTCTAAAGATATTCTCATTTCTCACACACTTCGCTCAGGGCTCTAGTTGTGCATTTCTGGATACTATTCGGGCTCAATTCCTGTGATGCTTGTCAAGCCCAGCAAGGTGGTCATAACCTTATACTTTCACAGTCATCGAACTTTCGACGTGTGGTCCAGGCCCGATATGGAGTTTCAATGTGCTCCCGAGAGCAACTGGGTTTCGAGATTGATCGTAGGTTTCTAGGTAATGTTGGGTTAGCGATTCTAATGGTTTTAGGTCTTACAGTTTGTGTATAAAGTGGTTCAAGCTAATTTAACGATTAATTCAGTTTAGTACTTAATTATTTCTCGTCTAATTTCTACAGAATTCAACCCTTAGTGATTTCTGCCTGAGGTGGTACTTTGGTCTTCGTACAGATTTTTCCGAGAAGTTACAACTCATTATAGTTCCCTCACTCAAGATGACCATCTAGTAGCACAGGCTACCCAAACTTGCTATAACTGGTCATGGTTATGGTCATTTTGGACTAATGGCCCACAACTCTCACTTGGCTCAGGTCGTAGTGTGCACTATAAAATACTAAAGGACAATAAATAAACCACTTTCCTTTAACCCGTGAATATTATACATGTTAGAGTAACCCTAATTATTAATTATGACACTCATAACATGTCTATGCGGGACCCTTAACATGGTTTACAATCAGGATCATCATCATTATTGGCTTTTCAGGTCACAGCATTAACAATCTGCCCTCACAATATCCCAAACTAAAAAGTCATACCTTTTCAAATTGTAGTTGAAAATAGAAAACTAGGAAGAGAAGTATAATAACAACCCACATTATATAAAGAGAAGTCTCAAGATTGGTTACCAGGACTCTCCAATCTATTATATTTTTACCAAGGGTATATCACATGTGACGCACATGTAGCAAGGTTGGGATAGAGAGAGAGAAAAGGGAGAGAGATTTAGAGGGGAGAGAAAATGAGAGAAGGTGAGAAAAAGGTGGGGCTACACGTGAGTGCATGTTACACCTACATTTAAAGAGGTGAAAGGAAGTGGTCACAATCTATATGGTTTTTTATGTAGCGAAATCTCAACCATTCCTTGCCAAGTGGCTACATTGTTAAGATAAATTTACCCTCTTTTCAACTAATGGTGTAAAGATTAATTGCAAGGAAAAATATCCAAAGCTATTGGCATTATATATATTAGGGGATATGGCACGTGCGGCATATGTGAAGAAAGGAAGTGTAGGTCAACAATTTAATCAAACCCAGTCAATTCTCACGGTCGAACACATCCCACTCAACCAGTCAACTGACCTAGTCAAACCCCGGTTAACTCACCTAGCCAAACTAGTCAAACCCAATCCACTCAACCCAGTTAAGTAAACCAGTCAAACCAGACCCCCTCAAAATAAACCTGGAAGGACCAAGGTGCCACACCCCATGTTAGTAGTCTCTTTGCCAAAGCAGGGAGCATGCCATGTGGCCAGCACCACTTGCCACAAGGCAACTCTCCTACCTTGGCAGGAGAGGGTGCAAAGCATGAGGGGTTGCCCCGAATCTAATTACAATCATGCAGAAGTGGAAAATGACTCCATTGTCCTTCATTTGAACCAAAATTACAATCTTACCACCCCATCTAACCGTTAAGTCTTGTCATGTGGCAATCTCAAATATAAAGCCTTTTTACCCTCAATTTTCTAAGCAATTACTAAAAAATTGGGCCAAGAAGCTATAAATAGCCCCCTTCCATTTCCTTTCAAATCATCCCTCAATTCCTTAAATTTCTAAGCACTTATAAATTATCCCAAGAGAGCTTTCATCCCTCTACCATGGAGAAGAGAGAGTAGAAGGAAATGAGTCCAGCCCAGTCCAACACATCCTCCAGCTAGTTGAGCAACTAAAACTCCTATCTAAGCCACTCAATCCAATCCTTGCGAAACAACTGTCTATATTACTCCAAGATTGAGTAGCTTCATTCAAACTGCATCAAGCATTAAGTAACACTCATTCCCCTCTTAACCCCTTGCTCATCATACCAACTAGCACCTCATAACATTGCTACCTAGTCGACTCGAGTGCATGCTTTGTGGCTTGCCGAGTTATCAGATCTTGCCCATCAAAAGCTCGAGTTAACCAGTCGTATTTCTGCTTTGACAAGTGAGTGAGTCAGGGTAGATTTATCTAACCCAGGCTATTTCTCGGTGGCGATGGTGCATTAACACAACATTTCACACACTTGTGCATCATTAGTTTACAAGATCTAGCTTAAATCCCTAATAGTTTGATTAATCCTATGAAGTACAGATCGTACATCTATACAAGCAAAGAGGATGTCTAACACCTTCCCTCTTTATAACCGTGGCCCCTTACTTGAGTTTTCGATTGCATATCTAGTCATTTTAGGATAGAGAACCTTTGGATTCTCTCTCCCAATGTTTCTAGAGGGTTTAGCTAACTGTAGAATTGGAGTAACTGGCTAGTGGTGACTCCAGTCAAATATAATACCCCCCTGCTCTTCAATCAGATCACACAAGCATCTAAAAAAGGTGCACATGTGAGCACAATAGATCCATCCACCCCTCTTGTGAATCCGACATCCACAAGAGGAAATATAAAGCAAAAGGAGAGATTTAATGCTAAGAGAGAAAAAGAAAGGAGAGAGGCGGAGGGACCGATATCCTCTACAATGCTTGTTTTATGAAATATGTAAAACACCCAAGTTAGTAGGGCCAACCATGTTTTAAATATAAAAGCCACTCCATCATAAGCTTTTATACTCAATGTTAGGTCCTAAGCTCGATGGAATAAGGCACACCACATTGAATAATGGGAATATGATACCAAACATTGGCTCGTACGTGGACCACCATGTGGTGTATCTTTCATCAACACTGGTAATTAGGCCTAATTGACTAGGCTAAAGATAAGATATAAAAATCAAGCCAATATAAAACTAGGGTGGGCTCCACCTTATGAACTTGTTGCTTTTGAAATCACTTTTACATTATTTCCATTGGTGTGGTTCATGTGAATTTTTAATTACGCTTATCTTTTATACAATTAAATAATGGTTCTCACTTGATAAACAAAGTGAATTTTAGATATAAAACATGGGAAGATAAGAGGAAAAAATCGTGTGGGCTACTCACATTAAAGGAAGTGAAGGAAATGACTTGAATCTAATCCGACTCTTATGTGGTATAATCTCAACCATTCCTTGTCAAAAAGTTGCATTTTTTTTAAACGAATTTACCATCTCTTAACTAATGCCAAGAAGACTAATTCATTATCATTAACAACAAAGACTTATGTCACACCCTTAAAATTCAAAACCCGAGTACGGTGACCTTGATCCCAAGTTCTAAGGTATGAACTATATTTATGCATTTATTCACCACATCTGTATTCAATTCATCACATTACCATTCAATTCATCATTCATCCAAACCAAACCATAATTTAATTCATCCAAACAATGATAAAATAAACTTAAACCTTAAATTAAATTTTATAAACCCATAATCCAAATATATTATCACTATCACATCTCTCTCATCACTCTTTCTACTTTACATTCTTTACAAGTTTTCAAACAAACTATAAACTAGAAATTTAAAGTCTAATAGAAGTTGACATCTAGATATTCTTCATCTTTGGCTTCTCTCTCATCCTATATACCTACAGGAGTAATTAATAGGTGAGCTAGAAGTCTAGTGAGATCATGTCTACCACAAGTTTGAAATAGACATGATAAAAGTAAGCAAACAACTTAGCACAAGTTAAAATAAGATACAAGAATGCCATGAATTCGAAATATCCATGATAAAGGAAAAAATATAATAAGATGCAATCTTGTGATACAAGATTCATAAAATAATATAATGTTATGATGCATGAGTCACGCATGCAATGCAAGGCATCCTGGAAATGATCCTCCAGGTAACCCCCTCTTGAATATCCCATTGCAATCATTCATGCCATGTGTATAAGGGAACCCCCAATTAAGTATCCCATCGGAACAAATCATCCTTGCAATATGGGTCAAGGGAGCCCCTCTCGAATATCCTATTGGAATCATCCCTGCCACATATGCAAGGTGTCATGCCTTAAACTTGAAAACTGGGCTCACGGAATTCTCGATCGTAGAATTCAGTGCTAACAGCCTCCGTAGTACCCCATTCTCGGCTCCTGGTACCCATATGCCATATTTCGATCCTAGGATCCTACAAAGAGGATTTTCAATATAATTTTTTTTAAGGAACATAACTACAAGCATAACCAAGTCACAAAACAATATCACCACATCTCCACTATAATAAACCATTTGAGTATAATGCGAAAAGGGAATATACAGGTATAATGAAACTCCAGAAAGATCGCCGCACACTCCTGCCTCAGCGCTGTAACGTCCTAGCGTCACCTGCATGTAATGGTTGTGCATAAGCTTACAACGAAGCTTAGAGAGTATATGCGTGTGCACGCAATGTATGTACCAAGCATGCGATATCAAAGTAAGCGGAAATGCTGACAATTCCATGAATGCTATCAACCATACTAAGGCTATGCGATGCAAGGCCTACGTAGCCAAATGTCATATGCAAGATGCAATGCAAGCATACCAGTCCTTCGTCGAGTCCACATGTCAATATTGTTCATCTTTAGAATATCACTAGGGTCTAGTACACTCCACACTGGCTGCCACCTCCCTAGCCACACAACTAGTAAGTGGAAAAGACCTCACTACCGTCTGGCCAGTAGTCTACCAATACCTACCTGGCTCGTCGATAGCGAACCCATTTACGAGCTGGTCAGACTTAGCCTAGCTTACAGCCCCCTCACATGGGTGGATAAGACCACACCCCCTTTACAACCGACTACGACATAGTGGGAGACGTGACCTACTAGTATTTGATACTCTTGCGCTCATGTATCCACTCAGTCTAGACATTGGAGCATCTCCTGGTACCAAAAGGGTTCTGGGACTTTCAGCCAAGGACATCCTAGTGCTAGAACAAAATATTTTTGGTATATAATCTGACCATCCATGATATGCCTGTGGAGGCCACAATCTTAATATCACCAGGGCTCCAAGTGATCATGTCACATAAAACGTGAGATGCACGAGTCATACCATCCAGTCATGCATCAAACCTACGCGTACCATGCAATCATGTGGGGTAACTCTGTCTCACAAGGAGTCCCATAAATAACTCAGCCCAATGGCAAATGCTATGATCAATCATTCCTTACAACAGGCATACAAATGATGTGTATGGGCATGTATCATGATGTAATACTAAGCATGTTCTCAGTGTGTCCTACTAGATTAAGTACACTAGCATAATTATTAGATATAAACAATAATCACCTAAATACATGGTGGGGTCCACAGAGGGATGGGGGATCTAGCTCAAACATCTAGATAGACTCTAAACAGTGGATATACCAAACCTGATATTGCATATTCTTCCATCTACGACAAGGGGTGATGATGTACTCTCCTATAGACAATGGATGGCCTAGGCGTCATACTTACATCAAGAATGTACCTCATGGGTGAGTCTAATGGTTATACAACAGGGTGAGTTGAGAGGGTGAAACTATGTACAACAAGTGGGCTTCCTCACCCTCTCTTATCATGCAATAAACTAGGGCTTCCTATGGGGCTCGATCCGTACACAAGGTGGGCTCCAAGGTTTGGATAATTCCTTCAAGGTATGGTAGAAAGCACCATCATCAATGGGGGCCCAACGGTTTGGGTTAGCCCAATGGGTATCACTAACATCAGTGGGAACCTAATGGATTAGGTTAGCCCAATAAGGTAAGGGTGGAAATGGGCTTAACAATGGGCCCTAAGGAAGTTTACAACGGTGGACATTTAACCACCATTGTCTCCTAGTGTGTGGTCCACTTAGGATTAGAATCTAAATCATAACGGGGGCCCACGACCCTTATACTATCTAGAAAATAGATGGATAGTGCGTGTAAAACACACACATCATGGTAAGGCAGCCCCTTATTGGGCGTATAACATATACATCACGGTGGGCCTCTCAGGGCAACCCACGACCCTATAATGGATGAACCATGTGTATACAACACATCATTGTGGCCTTGTACGAATGGACATCGTGTACATAACACATGCATTATAGCGGGCC
This sequence comes from Magnolia changhungtana, assembly GCA_030180095.1. Classification (NCBI taxonomy): domain Eukaryota; kingdom Viridiplantae; phylum Streptophyta; class Magnoliopsida; order Magnoliales; family Magnoliaceae; genus Magnolia; species Magnolia changhungtana. The sequence continues at coordinate 5,778,078 of JASAUF010000554.1, forward strand.
TCACAAGTTAGCCACATGGTGGAACGTCTCAGCCCAGCTGTTGCTAGTGGGCACCCACCTGAATTATGGATCTATTTTACTAAATTTGGGCCCACCTCATAGAGTGGGCCCCGAGAAAGTTTGGAGAAGGGTGTGGGGACCCCACACATCGATAATGGGCCCCACATAAATGGCTAATGTGGCCCTAAAACACATACAACAATGGGCCCTTGCTAAACGTCCAGCCCATACAACAAGCTGGGCCTCTGGACGCCGAGTGAATGGACGGCCTGGATACTCCACACACAAGTATAAGGTGGGCCTCACAAGGCACTAATGGGCCCCACAAAACCATGGGTAGCATAGATAAACAACCCATACAGCAGGTGGGCTGTCTGGTGAACGACCAGCCCACCAATGGTTGGGCCGACTGAGTGTCTTACTGATAGACGGCCTGGATAAAACATACACCTCACGGTGGGCCTACACATTGCAGATGGGCCCCACCAGATGGATAGCGTGTGTACATAACACCTGCATCACGATGGCCAATTGCTGGACGGTCGGTCCAGCAGCGTCTTGGCCCAGTTGGGCATCCAACCAGTGGACGGCCTGGATTGAAAACATACATGGTGGGTCCCACTGGATATCAGCCATCCAGGAGGTAGGCTGATCTAACACTTCCACCCAAAACAACTGGACAGGGTGGATAAAACAGTGCATCATAGTGGGCTGCTGGCCGTTGGATCTGTCCAATTTGGACTTATGCCTAAGATGACCCCACAGGCTAAAAAGTATGGATACAGTACATATATCAAGGTGAGATCTATGTGAGTGGGCCACCTCACTTCCAATTAAGCTGAGTTTTAGGATTTTCCTTTCCACCTGGGCCTATGTGACCAGCCGGTCATGTAGGCCCAAAGTGGACAGCGTGTGGTTGCCATTGTGGACAACAATGTGGTGTCCCACTGGTGGACAACGTGGATGAAACTCATGCATCGAGGTGGGGTCCAAATAGGGAAGGGAGAGAGAGAGAGAGAGAGAGAGAGTATATGGTGGAGGGAGCTCCGCCACTATGAGCTCCCTTGTAATATAATGCATACATTAAGATGGGCCCCAAAATTGTGTGGGCCCTCAAATCAGCAAATCAAGGTGGGGATACCATCCCCACTACAAAATCAAGGGTCTAGATGCCCCTCTTACAAATGGATAACAAATAATCATCATGGTGGGGTCCATGGAGAATGGCCCCATCATGGAATACACATAAGTATCATAGTGGGCCATTGGCCACACCTTGGGTCCAAAATGGGATCCCAACCATTAACCGGTAGGCCCCACTGTTCCATGCATCAAAATTAAGATCTAGACCTATGAACACCCACCTATTGCTCTCATTCTTGGTTCCTTGGAATCGTTAGCTCCTAAGCTTCCACTTTAATGGTGGATGGTAAAGATTGGATGGTCGGATGGTGAGATTGGGTGGTAGGGAGATGGGTCTTGCTTGGGTCCTTTTCTCTCCTCTTGGTTGCTAGGGAATGGGTAGAGAATGAGAGAGAATGGGATGGGATGGATTAAAATGAGAGAGGAGGGGTGGGTTGTGTAAGAGGAATGATAGGTGTGTAAGAGGGGTGACATGGAAAGCATGCGTTAAGTTGACCTTTGGGATAAGAGGGGATGGGTTGCTTTTCTTGGTGGAAAGAAAGGCATGAGCCAGTCATGGGTTATACTTGACTAGTTGATGGGAAAGGATGGGTAAAGATTCCTCTCTCCCAAATGAAATCTCTTACGATTCATAATGCGTGGTGTTTCCTCAAAATATACGGGGGCTCACTACTCCTAGTATGGGTATTGCATTGGTACGCAAGACGCGGGGTTGAAAACGTAGTGACGGTGCGATCGCTAGGGTATAAGTTTTAGGTCGAGTCGACTCAGATCTTTAAGATGCAACTTAAGGTCGCGCGCATTTACTATCGACAGGTCACGGGTCGCCGAAATTCGTTAGAGAGGATCGCGGGAGTTGGTGAAACGGTATGATACAAGGATACGAGCCTTACATAAGGGAACCCCATCTCAAATATCCCACTGAAATAAATCATCCTTGCCATATAGGTTAAGGGAATGCCCTCTCGAGTATCCCACCAGAATCTTCAAATCATATAATTCACAATGCATTTTATGATGAGACGAGCAATTCAAGCATCAAACACTCTATGATCTTAATGCAAGGCAAGCATATCCAACCATACAGGTTCAAGCACTCACAATCATAACGCATGCAAATACAAGAATCAATAATGAAATTTAGGTACATATGTTAGAATACATACATGGTTCAAGAATTACATAAGGCTATTGTACAAGATAATTTCAAGAAAATAGTACGCTATGTAGATTAAATTTAAAGGAGATAACAATAGGCCTATTATCAACAAATTACAGCCATAAAATATATTTAACCATAGATTTTTAAGGAGGTAAAATTGAGGGGAATGCCTTTGAGTTAAAAGGGAAGAAAATGACTATTCCCAACTTTAAAAGGGTTAAATTCGAAGCAAAGAGGGCTAGACTCCAGGCAGAATGGTTAGATTTGAGATAAAGACTTAACCCACGCAAACTGGTAGGCTAAAGATATGTCAAATCCAACTTAGGAGAGAGACTTGCGAGTTCCCTTGCCAAGGATCGAGAGATGCATAACAAGGAAGAAAAATTTGATAAAGGAGAATTCAAGAACTTGGATGGAATTCAAATGAATAACAAACTTATGAAGGATCACTCACTACGATGTAAGTAAAGATTTTAAGAAACACAATTCAATGAATAATTCAAATTTGAAATTAAATCACTCACCTACTTTCAATGAGTTAGTTAACCCAAACTGCGCAACTTGGTTCGACTTGGCTTGATTCGGTTGCATCTTGGTTCAATACGGCTTGAATTTGATGTGTGGTTGGTTTTCAACTCTTCCTAATGGATTTTTAACCTTGCTAGACTCACCTTAACCCAAACTCGGCTCAAACTCACCTAACTCAACGAATCAACTCAATAAGTCGACTTGACTCACATTTTCTTTCTATTTTTCTCTCATTTTCTTTTGTTTCCTTTTCTCTTTCTCCTTTTTTCTCCCTTTTCTCCTCACCATGCCCAACAATTGTGTTGGACCCACTAAACTCAGTTTGACTCACTTAGAAAGTCCATGACCGAGTCTCTCTCTGTAATGCCCCAAAATTTGGGTCCCGAGTCACTCCCAAACTCATGAAATATGAAATTCATATATTAACATTATTGCTAGGACCATTTTCATTCTAACACGCCATAATTATCATTTTACTGAAATAACCATATTCGATGTATGAAACAGTCATCATAGGTTCTTATTCAATCAACGTTTGAATTCAATTTAATTGAATGTAAGAAATAAAATATAATTCAATATTTACATCAATTTTAATAAGAAATGTAATTAAACGTAAAATATTTAGAAAACTATGTAAAGGAAATCAAACTACGCCTAATGCTAGAATTAGCTTAATAATAAATTTCAACATCCTCGAAATATTCTAACTTGGTATCTAAAAATGTTTAAAATGGAGTGAGCACAAAGTTCAATGGGATCGCTTCATTTTCAATTTGGAATTTCCAAAATTCATACAAACACAAGCCCAACATATTGAACAAATATCAATACAAGTAATAAATCAATAAATCACTTAAATGTTTTGACATTTATTTCATAAAAATGGCAAAATTAACCTATAACAATTCTTTATGATATTTTTGGAGTAATCCAAGGCAGAGAACCTGTACTATTGATATTTTAGGAATAATCCAAGGTAGAGCAAATGTGTTGATCTTTTAGGGAATGACCCAAGGCATAGCATCATGGCAAGGCACCCGTATTGATCTTTTAGGAAAAACCCAGGGTAGAGCACCAGTTCTGATCTTTTTTTGTTTTTTTAAAAAAAAAACGCAAGGTAGAACACCCATGTTGATCCTTTAAGGAATAATCCATGGCAAAGCACTCAAACTGATCTTTTAAGGGAAACCCTGGATAGAGCACTCGTTATTCGATTTGATTTTCCATTCAAGTACAATATACGACTAAGTAACACATTTATAGTAGTCAATAATTAAATTTCCACAAGTTTAGCATGTTAATAAAAATGACCTTACAACCACATTTATTCCATACTTACTATATGTTCAATGATAAGAATTCAAATTTTAATTAGCACATTGAACATAAATGAAATCAATGCAACTTTAAACATCATACGGGAAAATAATAATAAACTAAGGTTAGCGTACATTTATAAACATGGAATTTACAAAGTAGGAAAAGATCACCCACCTAAATAGGTGTGTAAGGGTTTAAGACGATTGTTAAAAATTGGTACACATGATCAAGGTTTGGTTCCTCTTCGACTCAGTTGGACACAGTTATACAAGAGGTGATTTGGTGTGACTCGATAGCTTTTAATGTGAATTAGTGGGGTTCTCTACATGAATTTACACATGCTAATTGCATATCTATTTCACTAAGGTTATGGATTCTCCGGACAGAAATCCAACAAAATAGCATGTTGACTCATTGAGTTAACTTGGTGAGTCATAGTGTAAAAGTGACTTATAAGATCTATTTTCGAATCAAATAATAGGAAGGGGGTAGGCTTGTGAGATGGCATAAACTACTCATCTTATATATTGTCCATTTCATTCCATGTTGTAATAGGCACTTAATATTATATTATGTGAGATTCTAAAGGAAAATAACTCATGGTAAAGACAAGATAGACTTTGACAAAAAAAAAAAAAAACCACACTCGAGAAAATAGATTATTCCGAGTGTGGATTTTTGTCGGTAAAGAGGAATCAAATGGGGAGCTCAACTCAACCTTGTCATTGACTCGGATGTGGTTGGATAGGGGTCTTTTGTGACAAAATATTGAATAAGCATAAGAAGATCCCCACTGAGTAGTGTCTTTGACCATAGTATTAACAATAAGAACCATCATTACAATAAATATTTAAGAATAAGGTGAACTTCGATGACCAAATTAGCCCTTATTATGAACCAACATTTGCAAAATAGAAAGTCTTGTGGGTAAGCATTGGGATATTGATGATGATGTTCAGTTAAAAAATAAATCCCCCACGTAATATACATATTTTCTTCATAAAAACTAAACGAAAAATCTCAACTAAGGGAATATAATATAAGTGTAGTTCATCATCCACCAAACCCTGATTGGGCCATATAGAAACAATCCAATGGGGCTTTGCTTCTGGTGCATTTGCATTCTTTTTACACTCTTTTATTTTTATGCCTTAACTCTTTCATCTTCATCTCATACAGTGTAAATGCTCCCTCATACTCCTTAGTTAGCTTTTTTATACAAGTCCATAAAACTTGCAGGAGAAGCAACACTATCACCAGCAGTGCGAGGGATGGTGAAGGAACAGTGGAGCTATTAAGATTTAATTATATCCCGCTTTGACCTTCCTTCATCAACCTCTTTGCCATCAAGAACAAATTTGGTAGTAGTAATGGCCCATGCCTCCTCCACGTGACTCACTTGGCCTCTTACCTCCTCCATGTGGGTTATTTGGTTCTCCACTCCCTCCATTGGAATTTTTTAGGCTCCTGTGTCAAGCCTGTGTCAAGCCTATGTCTAGTGGCCATTTCGTAGGACCCCGCGGTCCTCCCAGTCGAAGTCCGATGACTCATGACTCGTAGATAGCATTTGCGAATGACCCTAGGTCGCATCCTGTCAACGCGAGTCGACTCAACCCGAGACCTATACTATTGCGACCGCACCATCATCGCGGTTCTAACGCCGTGTCTCCAGCGTTAATGTGACGCTTAGATTGTGAGATCCAGCCCACACATTGTCCCGGTTGTTGATCGCATGTTGTGGGACCCAAGGTTTCCAAGTGGATTTCCTAAAAAGAAATCATGATGTCTAGGATAGGATGACATCATCCTAGCTCTAGCCACCCTACCCTAGCCCATGATTACTTACAAACAATAATTTTTTGCTCTTCCCCATGAGTTAACATCTCTTACACCCACCATTATAACCTCACAAGCACTCAGTACAACACTAACCTCTCTCTCTTATCTCTCTCCCTTCCTCTTTCTTCCTCATTTCTCCATTGCAAGACCCATGGATGTCCAACCCATCTCCAAAATTCAGGCTTCTTCCACCTTAGATGCTCACTAATCCAACCTTTAGATCGTCATCTCCACCGTTGAAGGAGCTTCGTAGGAGCATTGGAGCATAAGGAAAGAAGAAGAAAGTGAGGTGGGTGTTTCCTTAGGGTAGATTTGCTTATTTTTGTGCATGGGACAAGTGGGACCCACCAATCAATGGTGAAGATCCCATCTTGGTCCCTAGGTGTGGCTAATGGCCCACCTTGATGGCACACATGTATTATAATGCTAGAGGGGCCCATAGTGGCAGGGCCCCTCCCACAACCGTCTTCTCTCTCTCTATTATTTTTCTTTCTTTTTTTTAATGATGATGTGTGGCCCACCTAATGTGCATAGAACATCGAGGCCGTTTAGGGCCAACAAGCCGACCATGATGTATTTATCCACCTTGTTGTCGATTTTAGGACAGGCCTGGATGCCAGGAAAACACTAATATTAACTTGGTTTGTGGGGTGGCCCACCCTTTCGTGGACCCCACCATGCATGTGTGTCGTCCACGCCGTCCGTCCAGCGAATGGGGCCCACCTTGCTGCCGCATCCAGCTGGCCTACCACGGCTGTCCATTTAGAAAGACCCTAATGAAGGGGAAAATACAAATATCAGCTTGTATTACAAGCTGGTGGGCCACACGTGTGGACCCACCTTGACACATCTGTTGTATCAACCATCCAGATAGGCTGGACGGTGGGGCTTGCCATGATGTATGTGTATCATCTAGACCGTCTAAATGTTTGGATGGTGCTAGATGCACCCGATGTAAGTGTTTTATCCAGGCCATGGAGCCGCATGATGTATGTGTTTTATCCACGCTAGCCATTAGCGGTGGGGCCTGCCTCGATGGTATGTGGTGTCCACATGTGTGGACTCACCATGATGTAGACATTATATCTCCACCGTCAATCTGCTGGACGGTGGATTCCACCCTGATGCATGTGGTGTCCACATCGTCCAGCTGATTGGGACGATGGGACCCACGAGATGTATATGTTATATCCACACCGTCCACGTGGACGGTGGGACTGACCTCATGTGGGTGCTGTAATCCACGTCATCTAGTCCCTAGACGTGGGACGTGGACCCCACTATGATATATGTTGTATATTCACACCGTCCAGCTGGGATGGTGGAACTCAACAGTGATGTATGAGTTATATCTACACCGTCCATTAGCTGGATGTGGGACCCACTAGATGTAAGTATCTATACCGTCCATCTGTAAGCAGCAGGGCCTGCCTGTCTATCCAGTGGTAGCAGGCCCACCTCTGATGTATGTTTTGTATGCACACAGTCCAAGCTGCTCGCAGGCCCATTTTGATATATATGAGGCCCACTATGTATGTGTGAGGCCCACCTGTTGTGTGTGAAGCCCATTGTTGTATGTGCAAGGCTCATTAATGATGTATGAGTCTCACTGATGAAGCCCACCTTATATTTATGTATTCCATCTAGCCTGTCCAGTAGACCCAACATCTTATTGGGCTGACCACCCACCATATGGCCCACCTTTCTGTGTGCGTTGTTAAGACATGCTGGCCATCGGTATGGGGCCCATTGGTGATTATGTGGTGTGGGCCGCTCTGTGGTGTGGGCCCACACAATTGCAACATATCCAAATCTCAGGTGGACGCCCACCAAGATATGTGTTAGGTTAGGGTGTCCCACCTTGGGACTGCTTAATGAGGCCCACCTTATTATATGTGTTATATGCATGTTGTCCATCCCTTTTCTCAGGGCCGTGGGCCCCATTGGGAGTAAGCCTAATCCTAAATGGACTACATTATGGACAGCGGTGGTTGAGTGTCCACCGTGGGTAGCCTTACGAGGCCCATTTTGTTGTATGTATTATATGTATGCTGCCCATCCATTTTCTAGGTCGTGGGCTACCTTATGAGGCTCAATATGATGTATGTGAGCCCCAGGTGATGAGGCCCAATGTGATGTATGTGAGGCTATGTGATGAGGCCCAATATATGTATGTGAGGCCCAATGTGATGTATGTGAGGCCCAGGTGATGAGGCCCAGTGTGATGTATGTGAGGCCATGTGATGAGGCCCAATATGATGTATGTGAGGCCCATGTGATGAGGCCTAATGTGATGTATGGGAGGCCTAGGTGATGAGGCCCAATGTGATGTATGTAAGGCCCATGTGATGAGGCCCAGGTGATGAGGCCCAATGTGATGTATGTGAGGCCATGTGATGAGGCCCAATATGATGTATGTGAGGCCCTTGTGATGAGGCCCAATGTGATGTATGTGAGGCCCAGGTGATGAGGCCCAATGTGATGTATGTGAGGCCCTGTGATGAGTCCCAATATGATGTATGTGACACCCATGTGATGATGCCCAATGTGATGTATGTGAGGCCCATGTGATGAGGCCCAATGTGATGTATGTGAGGCCCTTGTATGAGGTCCATGGTGATGTATATGAGGCTCTTGTCATGAGGTTCATTGTGGTGCATATGAGGCTTATGTGTTGAGCCCAATTGTGATGTGTGATTCCACCATTTTGTATGTAATGATGTTCATGATGCCCATCTATCTCCTAATTGGTATAAAGACCATGGACCCCATTATAGGATAAGTTCTAAGTGGGTCATACCCTGAGAGCAATAGTAGTTAAATGTCCACATTATAAGAGTAATGATGGTTAAATGTCCACATTGTAACTCTCCCTAGGGCCCGTTGTTAGGCCCATTCTCATCTCCTTTTAGTGGGCCAACCCAAATCGTTGGGCCCCCACTGTTATTAGTATGACCCATCTCACTTTATTGGGTAACCCAAAATGTTGGGCCCCCATTATGGATTATGCTTCCACCATGCCTTATAGGGCCCACGTTGTGCTTATTGGACCCTTAGGAAGCCCAGATTGTTACATGATGAGACGGGCAAGGAAGTCCACTCCTTGTTCTTAGGCCCATTCTTGATATAAGTAGGCCATCTATTTATCTAGGCCCATTCTTGATATGAGTAGGCCATCTAGGCCCATCCTTGATATGAGGAGAGTATATCATCACCGTAGGTGGAAAGGTCGGTGGTTTTAGGTTCGGTATATCCACTATTGAGGACTGATTCCCATGTTATGTATTAGATTTATTGTCCTTCTATGGACCTCAGCACATATATAGGCCGATTATCGATTTCGACTATGTTAATATATGCACTGAGTATGTGATTAGCATATCGCTATGATTATATAAGGCCCATTAGAATTGTATGAGGCCCATTGTGATTATATGAGGCCCATATGATTATATGAGGCTCATGGTGATTATATGAGGCCCGTTATGATTGTATAAGGCCCACTGTGTGATTGTATGAGGCCCATTGAGATTATATGAGGCCCATTGCGATTATATGAGGCCCATTGTGATTGTGTGAGGCCCATTGTATGTGTGAGGCCCACCATGTGTATGTGATTATGTGCATGCCACTTGTTCATTATTGCGGGACATGGGCTGCCTTATACAGGCCCACAATGATGTATGTGATTATAATCATGCTTAGTATACTTTATGATACATGCCCATACGCATCATTCGCATGCTTGTTATGAGGAGTGATTGAGCATAACATGTGCCATTGGGCTGAGATGTTTATGGGACTTCGTGAGAGATGGAGTTGCCTCACATAAGCGCGCGGTACGCGTAGGTTTGATGCATGACTGGATGGTATGACTCATGCATCTCACATTGTGTGATATGACCACTATACGCCCTAGCAACATCAGGGTCGTGGCCTCCACAGGCTTATCGTAGATGGCCAGATGGGAAACCAGAAATATTTGGTTCTAGCGTATGGGTACTTTAGATGTCCATAGGTAAAAGTCCCTAAATCCCTGTGGCCAAAGGATGCTCTAACGTTTAGACTAAGTGGGTATATATATGAGCACAGGAGTGCCGAATACCAGAAAGCCACATCTCTCACTGTGTCATGGTCGGTTGGAAGGGGGCATTGGCTTACCTGCCTGAGGGTAGGGGGCATAGCTAGGCTACGTTTGACCAGCTCGTAAGTGGGTCCGATATCGACAAGCCAGGCTGATATTGGCAGGCAGGTAGTGAGGTCTTTTCCACTCTCTGGGCTGTGAGGCCGGAGAGGGTGGTAGCCAGTTTGGAGTGTACCAGACCCCAACGATGATCCCAGAGATGTACGATACTGACATATGAACTTACTAAAAAGGAGTTGCATGCTCAACATTTGATTCAATCATTCATGCACTATCACTTGGGTTAGTGGTGCCAACCAAATCATTATGTGTACCTTTACAGTGGCCAAGATTTCTGTTAGGTCCATGACCAACCTGAGATAAGGAGTTTACCACATTGAGTCTGGCTATCTAAATTTAGGTATGAAACTGGTTTGGATAGAAGTCCCTTGTGATGAACCTCATTGCCTACGATACTACATACTATCATCCCGACTTCACACTCTAGCTTGGTCATTTCTTTTGCACCACATATTGCATTGCGTCCCTAGTACATGGAATTCGGTTTACCACGGTTCCACATTGTATAGCCAATCTGCATTACTTTCTCTGATATTGTATGACTCATGGACTTTTCAGTATTTCTGCTTACTCTGATATCATATGATTCATGAACTTGCTAGTATTTTTGATATTGTATGATTTATGGACTTGTATTGTATACTTGGCACTTGCATTGCGCACACACGTACACCACCCTCTAAGCTTTCTATAAGCTTATGCATAATAGATGCATGTAGGTGACGCTGGGACACAGTTAAGCTGAGGCAGGAGCGTACAGTAGAGCTTCTGGAGTTTTGATAGCTATCTTGTATTTTCCTTTATGAGTTGTACTTAAACGCTTTAATTATAGTGGATATGTGGTGATGTTGTTGACTATGTCTGGGTTATGCTATGGTTATGCTTCTTATAAAGAAATTTTTGTACTGAAAATCCTCCTTATAGGATCCCAAGATCGTAATCTAGCATATGGGTGTCGGAAACCTAGAATGGGGTACTACGAAGGCTGTCGGTGCCGGATTCGGTGATCGAGAATTTTGTGAGCCTGGTTTCCGAGTTTGGAGCATGACATCCCGCCTCTTCCATGTGAGTCGTTTAAGTTCCTACATCCTTTCCCTGCAAATAGCCTAAATGTTAGAGTTGTATTTTTCTCATGGATATATTTTTTTTCTTCTAAAGACACAACAAAGAAAATTCAACTTGCTCACTTCATCTCTCACCTTATTGAGCTTATCACTCAACTTGATCACATAATCGCTCACCCTTTTATTATGGAGGACAACGTTGTAAGGAGCCTCTATGACACATCTTTTAACTCTCGTGCTTCATCACTAGAGGTCCTTCATCTTTTTTTAGTGCAGTTAATGGGAGTTTATGCCCCATCCCCATAACCTCCTCCACCTCCACCTCCTCCCCATGTTCTTATGCTATATCTTTCTTCCCTTCACTGACCCCCCCTCTCCTCCTTCATTGTCTCCCTCTTTTCCCTAACTTGCTCCTTTCTTTTATCCCCTGCCTCCCCTTTCTCTTTACCTCTCTCCTTACTTCTAAATATATCAACTTTTTATTTATCAAATTTTATAATGAAATACTTAGGTTAAGATATTATGCGTGTATCGAGGTAATCTAAAAAAAAAACTTATTATAATTTTTATAACGTCTTTAATTGTGTCTATTTCTCCCTCTACGGTAGTGGGAATGGGGTTCTTCGCTAGTTAAAGCTGTAAAAGAGCATATATTGTGTTATGTATAAGTATACAACATAATGCATGTCAGAAAAGGGTTAAGCAAATTCAAACTTATATGTTTTTTTTTATTGAAGACATAGGCTAGCCTGTTATGTCATCATATTTTCCAACTATGTCAATTGAGGATGCATGAATTTTTGGAGGGCATCATGTCTCACAGCACAATGACTTATAAGAGTGGGTATTTTCTCCAAAGCTCATAGCTATTGCAAATAAGATGCATTACATATTGGCATAAGTCATGAAAGGAATATAATAGAAACATAATGCATGTCCACCAAATGAAGATTACAAAACTATATGGCAAAGATGCATTCATATATGTTGTAAGTTTTAAGGTGGTTGGGAGTAATTTATTGCTTTACATATCTCTTCCCTCATATGCCGGTACCTCACACTCTCCCAAGGGTATTAAACTCGGATAAAGAATCAACTAAATCTATGGAGTCCACATTATAGGTTGTATGCGTCTCTAATCCTACGAGAATGTATTATAGGCGCATAAGTAATGCAAGCATCATGGCATCCTCATGTTGGTCTGACTCATTGATGGACTAAAAAATAGTTAATATATGTCCTTCCATAAGATACTTATCCCTCATCTTAATTTTTATATTATTACCAAGTTTAGGGGGTAAGGGGTCATGTCTTATGGCCCATTATCATAGTAAAGTTTGTATCAGTGAACCTCAAAATGGTCCCCTGAATGTCAAACTAAAGGTCACCTATATGGCTCTAAAGAATGTGGTGGGTCAGTTAAGAGATATATTTAAAATTCAAAAAGATCTAATAAAAAATCAAAATAAAACCATCTACACAATCTTTTCCTAAGTTTCCATTTTTCAAAACATAACTTTAAAACTTAAGAAGTGAACACTTCATAGATGGTTAGACAAGCAAGTACTAAAGAGGAACATGTTTGGTCATTAGCATGTGCTTCTCTTCCTTCTTTGCTAGTACTTTCGCTTATATTACCATAATATATGACAATAATTATTATAAAATAATAAAAATAGAAACAAAAAAAATATATATTATTTATTTGATCGTAAATTTTTTTTTTTCAGTTGATCACGAATTTGTACTATTCCTGATCGCAAATTTGTACTATGCTCAACCTAATTTTTTATATTTTAATAATGAATTAGTAATGTCCACAATATATTTTTTAGGTTTGTGATCATGAATTTGTATTTTCTTTAATCTATTTTTTAGTATTCTAAACATAAATTTGTATTGTCCTCAATATAATGTTTTAGGTTTGTGATCACAAATTTATACTATTTGCAATCATGAATTTGCATTATCTGCGATCATGAATTTGTACTATTTGCAATCGTGAATTTGCATTGTCTGCGATCGCGAATTTGTATTGTTTGTAATTGTGAATCTGTACTGTGCTTGATCTATTATTTAGTATTTTAATCATGAATTAGTATTGTCCTCAATCTATTTTTCAAGTTTGCGATTATAAATTTACAATATCCTCATATTATTATTTTAAGTTTGTGATCGCAAATTTGTATTGTCCTTAATCTATTTTTCAGGTTGGTGTTCCCGAATTTGTACTGCCCTCATGTTTTTTCTGACAACAAATTTTTACGGTCCTCAATCTATTTTTTAAGATTGGCAATCATTAATTTGTATCGTCCTTAATTTAAATTTAGGTTTATGATCACAAATTTGTATTGTACTCAATCACGAAAAATTCATGATCATAAACCCTAATAATCTAACCTTAAATTCTTAACCCTCAATACCACGAAAATCACAGATGATAACGAAATGTTCTTAGTCGATAGTGAATCTCTCTATTAGGGTTTATTGTCATTTCATGTTTGAGAGTTTAGATTTATTTTTTTTTCCATTTTTGAAAGGATGAGCTATAAATGTCCTAGAGGGGTGGTGAATAGGACAATACCAAATTTCAAGTAAAATGCGTAAATAAATATCTCAATCCCATAATGTATTGAAACCTTGATTCGAATTACATTCACCTATTAATCTAGGTAGGACAACCTTATTTCATGATGTCCTTGGAATCAATCTTTCAAAAATGAAAAAGGAGATAAAGAACCAAATAATAGAATTACCACAAATGGAAAAGCAATTATAGTGGTTCGATGCTTAAATCACACCTACTCTACTCCTAAAATTACTACCCTCGTAATTTTGGCTTACACTATATCAAAGTTTTCACAGGTTCACCTTAATAACCTCTTACAGTTCCTGTGATTTTCACGGACTATCACAACAAAAACCCTATTGTAATTTTCATGGGCTCACCATCATAAAAACTCACAGAGATTCCCAAGCTATCTTAAAAAACTCAAATAATAAAACAGTACTTATCTTCAGTATGGCGAATTGAAGTTGAGGCTTCTTACAACAATATTCTTTCTCGAGTGTCCATGCAGCGGTATATTGCACAACTAGAAAGAATATAGGATTCTAAAGTATTTTACAGAATGAAACCCCTAACAGCTGCAGATTTTATTCTCTATTTCTCAACCAGAGTACAGATTACTTTCTTAATCACGTTTTAAAAAATCTTGAGAAAAAAGAGAATAAGCTAAACAAGAATTAGAATTATCGCACTAATAACTTTAGGAGGGCATGACTTTCTCTCTAACTTTGAGGAGGATTATCTCTGAATTTCATTATTAAAATGAATGAGAGAAGGCCTCTATTTATAGACAAAGGATTTGGAAATTCGATCAACCCAAGAATAGGTTCGGCTGGCTAGATTCTAATGATTTTGTTCCAACGGTTATCAGATTGTGCATGATAAGATAAATAAAAAATTCAGCTGGCCTGATCCAAAATTCGGTTGGCCAAATCCCGTTGAATTTCGAAGAATTCCATTGTTGAAAACTTGACCGAAAATGCTTTGGGCTGGTCAAACTTCATTTTCAGCTAGCCGAACCCAAGGTTAGGCTAGTCGAACTTGCAACAGAGTTCCATTAAGTAGTTGTATTTTCGACCGAATATTGTAAGGTTGGTCGAATGAAGTTGGGCTGGCTGAACCTGAGGTTAGGCTGGTCGAACTTAAATGAATTTACACTTTACACAAGCCATTTAAAGTCATATTTGAAAAAAACCAAACCTAAGGTCCTTCTAAGGTCATACAACCTGGTGGTTGACATATACTTGGTCTTTATCTTAAAACCTTGCCAAGTCTTCTTGTCTTACGATGTTGAGTCGATCTTCATGAGGTGCCAAGTGTACTCAATCTTTTGTCTCAAAATTTGACAACTCTAAGTGTGCGTTAAATACAATCACTCACAATTTTTTTCAACATTCCTCCATTGAAACATCTTTAAACCTATAACATGGAAAAAAAATTATCCATGTTCTTACTTGATTATGCCAATTTTCCTCCATTGAATGAACCTTATTCAAAAGAAGCTCATTCATAGGTAAAAGAAAAAAATTTGCCAAAGAGAGTAGTTGAAAAGAATTAAAGATTACTAAACAATAGTAAGAAAGTATGGAAGATAGCTGAAGAGAGTATTTGAAAAGTGTAGACACCCTGCCCAGGCCGACAAACTAATTAGAGTAACCCAGTCAAGCCCAATTAGCCCAGCCAACCCAATCAACTTAGTCAAATCTAACAAACCCAGTCAGCCCCAGCCAACCCAGTCAATCTAATCAACCTAATCAATCCAAAACTCGACTTATTTGAAGCCTAAAATTAAGCTCAGTCCAGGCCTAATTCTAGCCAAAACCTATGCCCATTAGCATTTACAACCACAATAAAGCAAATCCAAGTGAACCAGTGGCAAATCACTACCCCAGGAGCATTCCTACAAAATTTGAGCCCGATCCATGCTCTGGGTGGCACTTAATGTGCTGCCTGCCATGTGAAATCCCTTTAAATTTTGTAAGGAGGTTGGGTGAGGTGATGACATCACCGATGCAAATTTGACAGGAAAGGGTGCATAGTAGGTGGGTTGCTTCAGTTCACCCACAAACGTGTGGCATAGGGAAAAGACTGCGCAACCCTCCCCTTTCTGCCCAAATTACAACCCATGCCATTGATCCAACCACTCACATTCTTTCTTGTGTCAATCCCAAATTCCAGCCATTAAACTGTTGTCTATCCCTGAGCTTCCTCAAAATTACCAAAAACCCAACCCAAACACTATAAATAGCCCTCCTCCTTTCCCATTTAAATCCATCCCTCACATCCCATCTCCTTTGGTGGTCATCCACATACCACCCTCCACATCTCCCCTTCTATCCCTCCACCAAGAAGAAGAAGAGTATATGGAAAGAAGTTCAACCCAGATCAACCTAGCCAAGCCCAACCTTAGCCACATGAGCCACCAAAACCCCAATCCAGCTGCTCAAGTCTATCCTTACGACAAACTCATCCACCCCATCACCTAATCCTGATCAGCTTCATTCAAATATGTATTAGCATTGTGTAACATCTACTCCCTTCTTAATCCCCTAATTATCTTATAAATCTACCTTTTATTACATAACATTATTCATCTAATCGACTACGAGCGTATGCTCTGCAACTTGCCTATATAATCGGATCCTAGCCATCAGAAACTTTGGTCAATTAGTTTACGCTTCGGCAAGTGGGAGAGTCAAGGCAGATTTATCTAATCGAGGTTACAACTTGTCATAGGCGTTACATTCGAACACCGTATCACACACACAATATTACATACATGACTTCATTACATTGCATACATAGCATTGTGCACCTAATCTGATCAAATGTATGATATGCAGCTTGCCTACATAATCGGATCCTACCCATTAGAAATTTAGGTTGATTGGTTAATCGCTTTGGCAAGTAGGAGAGTAAAGGTGGATTAATACAGCCCAAGTTACAGTTTGTCATAGGTGTTGCATCTAACACATCATTGCAGACACCGTTGCATCATCCAGAATACAAGAATTGATCTCAATCACCAGTTCTTCGTTCAGTCCAGTGAAGTAGACACCACACAGTCATACGCATAGAGTGGGTACCTAACACCTTCCTCCTCTTAACCATGGTCCCTTACTCAGAATCTTCAATCGTAGATGAAGCAGTCATTTTAGGAATCTTTATATTCTCTATCCTAACGTTTCTGTAGGGTATAGCCGATTATGAAATCATATTAATTGGCTAGTGGTGACTCCAGTAAAATATAACCCCCTCTCTCTCTTTCACACTTAGGCATCAATTCACTTATGTGAGCATGATCGATGCGCCCTAGGATCCAGCGTCTACAAAAAGTAAGAAAAGATTGTTGGAGAGAGCAGTCGAAAAGCACAAAAGATAGCTAAAGAGCATGCTTGAAAGGCATGAAATATCAATTTTCTTCCCAAAAGGCATGAAATGTTGTTTTTATTTCCAAAATTTTTAAGCCTCAATGGTAGGGGCATTTTCATTTCAAAAAAAAATCCCCCAAATACTACATGTGGAGGTAGTAAAAAAATAAGTTTTAAAAAAGGTGTACTTTATGCGACCGATGATACTGATGCAAATAAGCCTAACCTTGCAAGTGTTGTACGCCCGATCCAATTCATACAAGTTCAAGCCCAAGCCCGAAGACCAACCCACTCCAACCTATGCTCTCTTTAACAAGTCAAAAATTTGTAGAAGCATGTTGACTAATTAAAACCTTGGAAAGACTCAAGTGCAATCAATGCCCATTCACTTTGGAATTTCTCACACACCTTTGGATTCTTATGCACTTTGGAAAGCGGCACATGCAGCTTAAAACCCTCATTATGCACATGAAAACTATAAGAAGCCATAAAAAAAAAAAAAAAACATGGACATAGTTATGTCTTGCTTTGGAAGCTAACTTTTCCTTTACTCCCATTATAGTCTCTATCCTCTTCTCTCATTTTCTTATGATAATCTTTATTATTTTTTCTTTCTCTAGAGTACTTGTATACTCTATAAATATGACCCTTGGACGTGAATGAAAAATCAAGTTTGAATATCAAAATTAAATTCAAAATCCATTACTTTATAAACCCCTTGTGAGTTGAGACTTGTAGACCTTCATTGGTTGAATTTGTAAACTCTCATAAAGATGAGTTTTGTAAGCCTTTTGTTTAAGAAGAATATTTAGCTTAAGCTACCATTTCAAATAAGAGTACAACTATCTTATTCTTCACATCTCTATTAAAATCTTGGAAGCTCTTTCAAGTTCTCTTTTTAGTTTACCTTAGATACCCTCGTGTATACAGGGAAAAAAGTTCTTTGGGAAACTCATCCCATGAACATCTTATTTGTTACCTGCCCAAGATCGCTTGTCTTCTAAAGCATGTTCGATCTTATAGCTATGCTAAAACATTTTAATTTTGGTTTGAGTGTTCCATAAAGATTACATAAAACTTTAGAGGCAAATCTTTTTTCTTCCACCCAGCTTGAGAAGACGAATTGAAGGCTAAAAGCATCCAGGGCTATCTCCATTCCATACATATTGTAAAGATGAGGAGAGACTAGGAAAGCCCTATGACAAATTGGCCTGAATCGAACAAAATAGCTCACTATCTGACCAACCATGTTTGTTAATTATGTATGATCGTGCCTGTTTAAATCTGAGACACCTTATGCCCATGCAGCACCCACTAGTAACAACCATGATGCAATCCACAAGTCTCCGGAGCTGAGGATGGCGGAATGGGATACTATGCTCGAGTTGTTGGCCTATGTTGGGGTGACGAGCCTCCCCGTAATGACCACGAGCAATCTAGGGTATAAACCCTCCTCGTGAGCTAGGCATGGTGGAAAGGGACACTATGCTCGAGCTGTTAGCCTACGTTGGGGTGACGAGCCTCCCTGTAGTGACTGCGAGTGATTCATCTTACAACGTGCCTTCGTATGTGTTATTTTGGAGAATTGAACACAAAAGGATCAAGGATCGAGGGTGCAAGTGAAAAGGCCTAGTTATATGTCCTAGAGGGGGGGTTAATAGGAATATGCGAAATAAATGTTATAACAGCGGAATTAAAAACAATATGATAGCCAAAATAAATCACAATGCAGGAAAGTAAAACAACCTCAAAAATATGATCTTGAGAGGTTGATACAAATTTTGTTCTAAGGACAACCTTTCACCAAAAACCAGAGTTTATGGTAGGACAACCTTATTTCTAGAAAGATCTTTGTATCAAATCTCAAACCAAAGAGGAATACAGAATTAAGCACAAATTGAAATAAAGTGTAATCACAAATGTATTGTTCTAGGGACAGCCATACACCATAAAAACGGTAGGGCAACCTTGCTGGAACAACTTTAAAAGAAATTGAATTTCAAGCAGATAAAGAAATAGCATAAAGTAAATTCTAAATTATTACAAAATTCCCACAATGCTTGAATTAAATGAATACAACATTCACCACCACACATACATCCCACAAATGAATATTAAAGATTAGAAATGTAAATCATTCACCCACAACATAAGGGATTATAGTGGTTCGCCTGTGTGTTCACCAAGCTTGTTAAACAACAAAGACAACACAAAATGCTACTCCACTCTAATATCCTCACACGGGGATATTAGCGTTCACTAACAAAATAGGTTTTCACAGTTCACCCAAAACCTTTACAATTGTGTTTTTGTCGTAGGCTTACACAATTAAAAAAACCCCACTTCTGAGTTTTCATGGCTCTCCTCAGATAACCAATACAACAAGATTTTTCTGGCAAATCTTGAAAGAAACCAAAACAGAAAGGAATTTACGATTAAATGTAAAATACCTGATTATCTCCTTCGTTGTAGCAGCCCGGTAGAACCAAATCAGAGTAAATGATTGAATGTTCAAGTTCAATGTCCAGTACTCAATTATAATGGTTCTAGTTCTAATAGTTTTTAAATTAGACCAACTAGGGCTTGCCTTAATTGATTTTGATTCCAAAGAAAGGGAATAACAATTTCTCTTTTCAAATTAGATTGGAATATCATAAACAAAATCAATTAAATAAAGTTAAAGAAAGAGAGTATAAAATAAGCACACTTAGCTTAGATGGAGCACAAAATTATCTCTCAGAAGTTTGACGAAGATTGGCTTGAAAAGATTAATTAATTGCTTAAATTCTTCTGAGTTTCGTGCTCTATTTATAGGTGAGCAGATCGCATCTTCGACTGGTCTAGGGAGCTCTTCGACTAGTCGAAGAAATAACAGATTTGAAAAAATCGGGCGCGATAAGCTTTGACCGTTCTACGACTGGTCGTAGGTCACCTTCGACTGGTCAAAGGTCTCCTTCGACTGGTCGAAGACCTTGTACTTTATCGCTGGACTTTGAATTGAAGATTTTCGACTGGTCGTAGAAGCAGTCGACACTGTTCCTTCGACTGGTCGAACAGATTCCAGGACTGGTCGAAGACTAACAGAAATTATCCGAATTTTGTAACAAACTTACGACTGATCGAGAAATTTCTTGGACTGGTCGAAGCAGAGCTAGGACTAGTCGAAGAAAGCCTAGGACAAGTCCCCGAATTGCCCAAACACAAGTGTCGTATACATATGACTTATGTATCCAAAATGGCCTACTTCTAAGGTTAACCTATGGTCAAACAAACCCCAATCAAGAAGTAAGGACATTGAAAACATTAGGAACAAGTGACCTTTTAAGCCTTGAAATCTTGATGTAGCTCAACCTCGAAAGTGCAGTTCTATACGAACTGCCTTGTACTCTTCTTGAAGTCTTACATTCTTGAGTCTTGTCTTGAGAGTAATACTTGAAGTCAAGGTTGATCTTTGTACTTGTAATCTTTGCTTGTTGTGAGCTTTGCTTGTTTATAAATGTTGATCTTTAGAGAGGCTAGAGAGCTTCACTTATGCAAGTTATATAACAGTGTTTTTGTCACCACAAATATGACAACCAACAAGGATATAAACTATAGCACTTACAATCTCTCCCTTTGTCAAATTAGTGATAAAACACATAAACACATAACACATAAACACATAACAAACCGAGATATAACAAACCAAGATATAAAGAAACATAAACCAGTTGACATCAACTGGCTTACCTGCAAATCAATATGTAACATTCAACCATTCCAAACATACTCCCCTCCCCCTAAGTAACATAGCCATACTCCCCCTTTTTGTCACAATATGACAAAGAGAATAACAAAATAAAGGGATATATGAGAGGAAATATAATGAGATAGGAGATAATAGCAGAAAAACAGAAACTGTCCAACTCAAAATCAGCATAGTATCACAATAAACAAATACCCAGCATAAAAGAAAAATAGTATCCAATTCCAAATCAGACGACTTAGTGCTAAGAATTAAAGTTATTACAAACCAGAAAATCCCATATAGACTAGTCAGAATTAGAACTAGAAGACGGAGCAGGAATAGAGGGATCAAGTTGGTGCATGCCTTTGTTCAATCGCCTAAGATATTTCCGCATGTACTTGAATTGAGAATCATGAGCAACAGACATGTTTTCCATCTTTTCATTCAAATTTTCAACTTTACCCTCCAATGCACTCAGACGTGCATCAAAATCAGATGGTACAAAATCTGGATCATTTGTTGAATCAGAATCTAGTTCCTCAAAGATATCATCCATATTAATGTCATCCCCTGTTTCTTCATGACCAGCACCACCACCATTGCCACCTTGTTCAGGAAGTAATTCTAGCTTCATCTTATTGAGATTAGAGTTGTTGAAAATCAGATGATGGATAGGTGCCTCATTAACTGGCATATCGACCAACATATGTGCAGCCAATACAGTCATTAAATAACCAAAAGGGATGTCACTATGACTAGGATGGAGTCTAAACTGAAGAATGAAATGACAGATTAAGGATGGCAGACAAATCTGAGTACCACTAGAAATAGCATGAATAACACGAACCATAAATGAAGTCAAGTCAGTTTTATTACCTGACCGATGATACAGATTAGACACAAAGATTCTGTGGAGTACTCTGTATTTGGGTAATAAATATCTTGCGGGAAGCGTATTCCCTTTTTTAGTCCAGTGAACATCTATGTTGCACAAGTCTCTAGTGAGCATACATTTTTCAGATACAGAGGGTTTATCAGTCAAATTATGAATAAGAATACCCTCATCATTCACAGGAATATCCATAAGGGCTGAAATTAAATGACGATCAATTTCAAATGGCCCTTCACTAGTAGATATTTTAAAAGTTACATTATCCAGTGAGAAGTCACTAATACATGTAAACATGGATTGGGCAATGGACCGGTATGCAGGCCCACCCCAATGCAATAAGTTAACCCAACCTACAGCTTCAAGCATAGGAAGGATATCAAAAGGTGCAATATGATTAATATCAGCAGGATGTTCAACAATAATATTACAAGCTCTAAGGTCTGTAACATAAGATGGATCATTATTGGGCTCAAGAAGATGACGTTTGGTCAATCTGGAGGAAGAAGAAGGACCACGGGAAGTAGATTTTCTACCTCTAGAAGCCATATGCAGCAACAATAACAAGGAAATAAGAAAATGCAAAGGATTGAGAAATGGGTTTACTCAAAACAGATTTTTCAAAATCAAATCCCCAAATCTCAATGAAATCCTAAATAGAAAGCTTCAAGTTAGGAAAGAGAGCAATCTAGACACTGATTTGTAAGAAAAATGTAAATGGAACACTAACCTTGAAGAACAAGAATGGTGGGTTCGACAAGTCGAAGCTTGGCTCCTTAGAAAGGAAAAATGAAATGAGGAAGAAAGCAAAAATCCCCAAATTTAAGTGATTTCCGTGATCTACGACTGGTCGTAGGTATCTACGACCGGTCGTAGGTCGACTGGTCGAGTATACTCACGACAGGTCGAAGGAAGTCCATAAATACATATTTCTTGCAATTTTTTTAAAAGAAAATGGAATTAAACCTAGCAAATATATACACTATGATACATGTAGCCATAAATAATCATTTTGAAATACACATGCCAAGATCAAATTTCATCTTATTAAACCTAATTTTATCAAGAGGTTTTGTGAAAATGTTAGCTCTCTAATCTTCAGTAGGAATATATTCCAGAGATATAACTTTTTCTTCTACCAATTCCCGAATATAATGAAATCTAATATCAATGTGCTTAGTACGAGAATGCTGAATAGGATTTTTTAAAATATTTATTGCACTGAAATTATCACAATGCAATAACATAGAATCCTGTTTAATTCCATAATCACTTAGCATTCGTTGCATCCAAACAAGCTGTGTACATGCATTACCAGCTGCGATATACTCAGCTTCAGCTGTTGAAAGTGATATAGAATTTTGTTTCTTACTAAACCAAGAAACTAAACAATTTCCAATGTAAAAGTAACCACCACTGGTTGATTTTCTATCATCTAGATTACCAGCCCAATCAGCATCTGAGTACCCAGCAAGTTGGACACTAGTCTCATGAGGATACCAGAGACCAAGATTTATAGTACTTACAACATATCTAATAATCCGCTTAACAGCAATCAACTGAGATTCTTTTGGATCAGATTGAAATCTTGCGCAAATACCAACACTTAGAGAAACATCAGGTCTACTAGCAGTTAAATATAACAAACTACTAATCATACTCCGATAAAGTTTTGAATCAATATTTTTACCATTAGAGTCTTTTGAGAGTTTCAGAGTAGTACTCATAGAAGTATCAAAATTCTTGCCATTCTCAAATCCAAATCTCTTGATTAGATTCAAGGCATACTTAGATTAAGAGATGAATATTCCTTTAGGTTGCTGTTTAACTTGTAAACCAAGGAAATAAGTTAATTCCCCAACCATGCTCATTTCAAACTGTGATTTCATCAAGTCTGCAAACTCAGTAGTCAAGTTAGTACAAGTTGATCCATAGATGATATCATCAACATAAATTTGTACTATTAAGATATGATCATTATGTTTTTTAACAAATAGAGTTTTATCAACAGATCCCATTTGAAAATTGTGACTTAAAAGAAATTTTGTTAGTTTCTCATACCATGCCCTAGGTGCTTGTTTTAATCCATAAAGTGCCTTTTTAAGTCGATACACATGATCAGTATTTTTGGGATCTTCAAAACCCATTGGTTGTTCAACATATACTTCTTCATGTAAATCGCTATTTAGAAAAGCACTTTTCACATCCATTTGATATATTTTTATCTTTCTAAAACATGCAATGGATATAAATAGCCTGATAGATTCGAGACATGCTACTGGTGCAAAAGTTTCATCAAAATCTATTCCTTCTATTTGAGTATAACCTTGTACCACTAGTCTAGCCTTGTTTCTAATTATATTTCCACATTCGTCTGACTTATTTTTGAAAATCCATTTTGTTCCGATGATGTGTTTGTCTTTAAGTCTTGGTACGAGATACCAAACATCATTTCTTACAAATTGGTTAAGTTCTTCTTGCGTTGCAACAATCCAGTTCTCATCAGCAAGAGCTTCTTTTACATTAGATGGTTCTATTTGGGATGTAAAACATACATAATTACATAAATCCTCTAGTTGTCTACTAAAAGTGCGAACACCAGTGAGAGGGTTTCCAAGAATTTGAGTGGTTGGATGATCTTTAATAGTCCTTAATTCAGATTCAGTCTGATTTGATGAAGTATCGGGTTTATCAATGATTAGAACTTCATCATTATCTGAATTAGAGATTGGCTTATTTAAGTGATCATCAATGACAACATTGATGGATTCTTGAATCACACCAGTTCTTTTGTTCAGAACCCTATAAGCACGACTGTTTAAGGAATATCCTAGAAAAATCCCTTCATCACTATTTGTATCAAATTTTCCTAAATTTTCACGATCTCGTAAAATATAGCATTTGCTGCCAAAAACTCGAAAGTATTTGACAGTAGGCTTTTTATTGAACCATAATTCGTAAGCCATTTTATTATTATCTTTGCTAGTATAGACTCGGTTAATAATATAGCAAGCTGTATTTACAGCTTCAGCCCAAAGATTTTTAGAGAGCTTCATGCTATTCAACATGACATTAGCCATTTCTTGAAGCACCCTATTCTTTCTTTCCACGATTTCATTTTGTTGTGGAGTTTTGGGAGCTGAGAATTCATATAATATTCTTTGGTCGGAATAGAACTTCTCAAAATTTCTATTCTCAAATTCAGATCCATGATCACTACGAATCTTACTGATTTGAGTAAATTTTTCAGTTTGAAGCCTTTTGAGAACTTTTCTTACTTCTTCAAGGGTTTCAGATTTATCCCTTAAGAAGACTACCCAAGTGTATCTGGTAAAGTCATCAACTATTACCAGAATATACTTTTTACCACCACGACTTTCCATTCTGGTAGGTCCAATTAGATTCACGTGAAGAAGTTCGAGTGGTTTTGATGTGGTATTTGAATTCACCTTTTTGTGTGAGTTCCTTGTTTGTTTGCCTATCTGGCATTCACCACATATTTTATCTAATTTGTAAAGTTTGGGTAAACCTCTTATAAGTTCTTGATTGCTCAATCTATATAAATTTCGATAATGAACATGTCCAAGACGTTTGTGCCATAAATCAGTCTCGTCTGTATGGACCATGTAACATGTTTGATTAGATGAGCTAGATTCACTAATGATATAGCAATTTTCAAACGTTCTTCATCCAGTTAATATTACAGAACCCTTATTATTTAGTATCTCATAGCTTTGATTAGAGAACCGAACACTATGGTTATCATCACATATCTGAGATATGCTAAGTAAGTTATGTTTTAGGCCTTCAACATATAAAACATTTTTAAACACAGGAAGATTAAAAAGTTGAACCGTACCTTGGCCTATAATCTTGCAGTTGCTACCATCACCAAATGTGACTAAACCATCAGTCATATCTTTTAGATCCGTGAATAAAGCTTTGTCACCTGTCATATGCCTGGAGCATCCATGTCTAGGTACCACTTTAAATGACTTGTTGCTTTGAAGGCAATGTGAGCAACCAAGCAGGTGACTTTAGGAACCCATTTCATAACTGTTTTGGGTTTAGGAACATAGTTGGTCTTCTTTTGTTTATAGTTGTAAGAATAACCTATAGAGTTAGATTTTAGGAGTTCCTTGAGTAAATCTACTATCTTTTCAACTAGTGGATTTCGTTTCTGATTAAAGTTGACATGGCTGCTTCTAGGTTTTTGAAGAGTTTTTGAATTTCTAGAGAAACCTTAATAAGTATTTTTCCCTTTTGAGTTTGAGGACTCTCCTTTCACAAACATAGGAGGAGTATACTTTTGTTTAGGAGATAACTTTTTTGCATAGCCCAGCCCGGATAGATTGCCACATTTTCTTGATCTGGATAAGAGTTTTTCTAACTTTGGATCACCTTGGGCATATTTCCATGTGTCCCTTTGACTCAGAAGAGAAGATACTTCCTTTTTGAGATTTTCAATCTCAAATTTCAAATCAACAATTAAAGAATTTTTGAATTCCAAATCGCATTTTGATTTTTCAAAACAATCTGAAATTTGTGATTTTTCTAAGACAAGTGATTCAAAACATTCTTTGAGTTTAGAAAACTTTTCTTTTTGAAGTTTAAGTTTAACAGCAATTTTACAACTTTCTTTGTATAGGGCATTGTAAGCATCTTGAAGATGATCTTCATTTTCATATTCACTACTCAGATTTTCTTCACTTGTTGAGTCATTATCTGAAAATGTGAATTTGGCTAGAGTCATAAGTGCTTTAACTTCATTCCCTAACTCAGTTTCAGAATCTTCTGATTCAGAAGAATCTTCAGAATTAGATGATTCATCCCACGTAGCCAACATACTCTTCTTCTTGGATTTGTCCTTTTGGGGACATCTATTTGCCAAATGCCCATATTCTTGACAGTTGTAACATTGACTATCTTTCAGAGATTTTCAAGATTTGAGTCTAAACTTCTTCTTATCGTTTGATTTTTGGAAATCAACCCTTTTCTTGCTTTTAAAAATCTTGTAGAATTTCTTAGCCAAAAGAGCCATATCATCTTCTGAATCAGATTTTTCTTCTGAATTACATTTAGAGGATTTTAGAGCAATCGATTTACCTTTAGGAGCTTTAAAGTTTAACTCGTAGGTTTGTAAAGAACCAACTAGTTCTTCTACCCTCATATTATCTGTATCACGAAGTTCAAGGATCGCGGTTACTTTAGAATTGAACCGTTCAGGAAGTGAGCATAATATCTTTGCACACACTTTACTTTCTGGAATTTTATCACCAAGACCCCACATTGAGTTTACAATATCATTTAGTCTAGTGTAAAAGTCCATAAACATTTCATTTTCCTCCATATGAATTTCTTCAAATTTAGTTGTGAGGAGTTGGACCTTAGATTTTTTTACAATTGATGTACCCTCGTGTGTCATTTCTAGTATATCTCAGGCTTGTTTTACAGTATCACAGGATATGATTCTTTTGAACTCATCTGGTGATAGTGCGCAAGTGATTGCATTTAGTGCTTTAGCATTGGCACTATACTCACTTTTCTGAAGAGTGGTCCATAAATAATAAGCAAGTACAGACATAGTTTTTGAACCGTCGGATTCAGTTACTTCAATGGTAGGAGTTTTCCATTTGGTCACTGTGGCTCGCCACACACTCTCATCCATTGATTTTAAGAAGATTCTCATTATAGCTTTCCAATAGGCATAGTTGGAGCCATCAAATGGTGGAGGCCTCGTGACTGAAAGGCTATAAAAAATTGACATCTTTTTAAATAGCTTAGATCGTTAGCTCAGGAAATAAATCCAAATAAAAAGCAATAAGAACGAGCTATTAGGCTTTGATACCACTTAAAAAGGCCTAGCTATATGTCCTAGAGGGGGGGTGAATAGGAATATGCCAAATAAATGTTATAACAGCGGAATTAAAAACAATATGATAGCCAAAATAAATCACAATGCAGGAAAGTAAAACAACCTCAAAAATCTGATCTTGAGAGGTTGATACAAATGTTGTTCTAAGGTCAACCTTTCACCAAAAACCAGAGTTTATGGTAGGACAACCTTATTTCTAAAAAGATCTTTGTATCAAATCTCAAACCAAAGAGGAATACAGAATTAAGCACAAATTGAAATAAAGTGTAATCACAAATGTATTGTTCCAGGGACAGCCATACACCATAAAAACGGTAGGGTAACCTTGCTGGAACAACTTTAAAAGAAATTGAATTTCAAGCAGATAAAGAAATAGCAGAAAGTAAATTCTAAATTATTACAAAATTCCCACAATGCTTGAATTAAATGATTACAACATTCACCACCACACATACATCCCACAAATGAATATTAAAGATTAGAAATGTAAATCATTCACCCATAACACAAGGGATTATAGTGGTTTGCCTGTGTGTTCACCAACTGTTAAACAACAGCCACAAAAAATGCTACTCCACTCCTAATATCCTCACACAGGGGATATTAGCATTCACTAACAAAATAGGTTTTCACAGGTTCACCCAAAACCTTTACAATTGTGTTTTTTGTCGTGGGCTTACACAATTAAAAAAACCCCATACGAGTTTTCTGGCTCTCCTCGGATAACCAATACAACAAGATTTTTCGGCAAATCTTGAAAGAAACCAAAACAGAAAGGAATTTACGATTAAATGTAAAATACCTGATTATCTCCTTCGTTGTAGCAGCCCGGTAGAACCAAATCAGAGTAAATGATTGAATGTTCAAGTTCAATGTCCAGTACTCAATTATAATGGTTCTAGTTCTAATAGATTTTAAATTAGACCAACTAGGGCTTGCCTTAATTGATTTTGATTCCAAAGAAAGGGAATAACAATTCCTCTTTTCAAATTAGATTGGAATAGCAGAAACAAAATCAATTAAATAAAGCTAAAGAAAGAGAGTATAAAATAAGCACACTTAGCTTAGATGGAGCACAAAATTATCTCTCAGAAGTTTGACGAAGATTGGCTTGAAAAGATTAATTAATTGCTTGAATTCTTCTGAGTTTTGTGCTCTATTTATAGGTGAGCAGATCGCATCTTCGATCGGTCTAGGAGCTCTTCGACTAGTCGAAGAAATATGATTTGAAAAAATCGGGCGCGATAAACTTTGACCGTTCTACGATTGTCGTAGGTCACCTTCGATCAGTCGAAGGTCTCCTTCGGACCAGTCGAAGACCTTGTAATTTATCATTGGACTTTGAATCAAAGATTTTCGACTGGTCGTAGAAGCAGTCGACACTGTTCCTTCGACTAGTTGAGCAGATTCGGGGATGTCGAAGACTAATAGAAATTATCTCGAATTTTGTAACAAACTTACGACTGATCGAGAAATTTCTTGGCTGGTCGAAGCGGTAGCTAGACTAGTCGAAGAAAGCCTAGGACAAGTCCCCGAACTGCCCAAACACAAGTGTCGTATACATATGACTTATGTATCCAAAATGGCCTACTTCTAAGGTCAACCTATGGTCAAACAAACCCCAATCAAGAAGTAACGACATTGAAAACATTAAGAACAAGTGACCTTTTAAGCCTTGAAATCTTGATGTAGCTTAACCTCGAAAGTGTAGTTCTATACGAACTGCCTTGTACTCTTCTTGAAGTCTTGCATTCTTGAGTCTTGTCTTGAGAGTAATACTTGAAGTCAAGGTTATCTTTGTACTTGTAATCTTTGCTTGTTGTGAGCTTTGCTTGTTTATGAATGTTGATCTTTAGAGAGGCTAGAGAGCTTCACTTATGCAAGTTATATAACAGTGTTTTTGTCACCACAAATTTGACAACCAACAGGGATATAAACTACAACACTTACAGCAAGGCCGCTGTGGCTGCCTAGGACCTGCGATCGGGATAGGGCATTGACTCTGTTAGGGTGTCCTAGTTTCCAGAAACTGCTGGATGAATGAACGTAACTAAATACTTGGCTAACATATTTACATTCCGTCGCATTGGTTAGGTTGGCGACTCAACATTCGAGGTCGCATTGAAGGAGTGTTGGGCATTGCGAACATAAGATGGTGTCACTTGAGGGAGTGTTGGATGGTAAGGGCATGCATCATATCATAATAACATACATATGATTAAAAAGAGTAGCTAGGAACTTTTGTTTATATGCTTTTCATTACTTGCTCCTATGGAATTGATAACTGGCGTGACTTATTGCTAATGGAACCCACTGAGTTGATCACTCACTCCCACTCTGGGACGGTGTTTTAAAACACCAACCTGACCCTATCTTAGATGCAGGTGTCACGAAGCTCGACGCGCAGGATGGGGTGAGTATAAACAAGGAGGAAGAGCTCTCCTACTTTTAGCTTTTGGGCGGATCACCATAGGCCGTCCTAGGACCAGTGATGGGGCATTAGGGCAAAGGGACATTTGCACATTCTTTGGACCATATATTTTGTTGGGATGTTGTTCGGTATATCACGCATACTATTTCATTATGCTAATCATACATCTTATTAGTCACACTTTAATTCAGTAATTTAGTTGTGGTTTATGTCGTATGATCCATTTAATTTCTCAATTGCTCATGTATCAATTAGATTATACTCGCATTTTGTCAATCTGCAAGACATAAGTGGCAACCGGGATGTTAGGCATCAAGTATATACTCGGTCCCCAAAATTCAGGGCATTACAGGTGGTATAAGAGTATAGTTTGGAATTAAACTAGGCCATGGGCTATGGACTCACCATAATGCATTCGCTGATGTAGGAGGGAACGTTGAACCCTATGACCGAATCCTTAGTCATCTCGAGTATTCGGGTCTGAAAAGGCCAAGCTATATGTCCTAGAGGGGGGGGTGAATAGGACTATGCCAAATTTATAAATAAATCAGCGGAACTAAAGTAAATCAATACCCTTACAATAATGAATCAATTCACAATGCTAAATATAAATCACCTTGATAAATAATTATTGAGAGATTGATACAAATTCAGTTCTAAGGACAACCTTACACCATAATAAACAAGGGCTTATGGTAGGACAACCTTATTTCTAGAACCTCTTTTGAATCAAGAACTCAATGTTAATATAAGTAAATGAAATAGCAAGGAATTGAAAATAAATACAGAAGTAAAGATCTAAATTATTACAACAATCCCCACACTTGCTTGAAAATGTAAATAGTTACAACATTCACATCCACTTGTACATTCCACACAATCGAATGATAAAAGATATGAAAATTAAGCAAGCATTCAATCCACAAGACAAAGAGTTATAGTGGTTTCACTTTGTGTGTACACCAAGCTGTTTTACAATGACCACACAGAATGCTACTCCACTCTAATATCCTCACACGGGGGATATTAGCGTTCACTATCAAATAGGTTTTCTCGGGTTCACCAAAAACCTTTACAATTGTGTCTTTTTCACTTGGGCTTACACAATTCAAAAACCCCTTTTCTCGAGTTTTACGGTTTTCCTCAGACAACCAATACAATGAGATTTTTCTGGCTCAATCTCAAACAAAACCAATACAATGAGATTTTTCTGGCTTAACCTCAAACAAAACCAAAAATAAATGAATTTTATAGAAATGTAAAATACCTGAATTTCTCCTTTAGCAGCCCAGTAGAACCAATCGGAGTAGATGATTGAATGTCAAAGTTCAATTTCCAATACTCACATTCATAAGGTTCTAAATTCTAATAGATTTTAGATTTAACTTGTTGGGCGTAGCAATATTTGATTTTGATTCCAAGAAGAAGGAATAATATAATTCCTCTTTTCAAATAAGATTGGAATAGAGAAACAAAATCAAATTAAATAAGCTAGCAAAAAGGAATATTAAATAAGCACAATTTAGCTTAAAATAAACACAGACTTATCTCAGAGTGATTACTTGAAAATTCTTGAAATGGAATGGAGTTGAGGATGTAAAAACTCTGAATTTCGTGTTCAATTTATAGAAGAAAAAATCGTTCCTACTTTGGTCTTAGAAACCTAGGCTGGTCGTAGCTCTAACAATTTTTGAAAAATTGAGCGCGATCTTTGAAAGCCGTTCCACGACCGGTCGTGAGTACCCTACGACCGGTCGTGGGTCACCTACGGCCCGGTCGTAGATACCTACGGACCTGGTCGTAGGACCATGAAATAAGTTCTTGGATTTTCAGTCGTAGCTCCACGCTGATCGTGGACAAGTCGAAGCCAACCTACGACCGGTCGAAGGACTTCCAGGACTGGTCGTGGGCGTACCAAAAATTCTGAAAAATCTTCAACTAATTAGGACTGATCGTGGAATTTCTTGGACTAGTCGAACCAATGCTAGGACTGGTCGAACAAGAGCTAGGACTGGTCTTGGAATAGACCAAACTTATGTTAAATAAACATTTGATTTATGTATCCAAAATGACCTACTTAAAGGGTCAACCTAAGGTCATTCAAACCTGAAACATGTCGTATGGACATTGAACTTCAACCATTCAACGAATGTAGATTGTTTGAACCAATATCAGGCTTGAAATCTTGAACAATATCAGGCTTGAAGTCTTGAACAATATCAGGCTTGAAGTCTTGAACAATATCAGGCTTGAACCTTGAGATCTTCATCAACATAATTCAACCTTGAGATCTTCATCAACATAACAACTACTTCATGCATTGCTTATTAGTCTTGAAGTCATGAGGCGTTCTCTAAGACTTGAACATCAACATAGTAGCATCTTGAACTTCAACATCTTGAGCTTTAACTTGTAACATCTTGAAGAATCCAACTTATAACTTCTTGAAGTATTTAAGCAGTGTTTTGAATAAAAATCATCATATAAGCACAAGACACAGATAGATGTTTTGACACATCAAAATTTGACAACCAAAGGAGTATGAGACCATAACCCTTACAATCTCCCCCTTTGTCAAATTTGTGACAAAACACCAAGTAATAATACTTCCAGTAGACATAAGAGAAGTAGAAAGCATGCACAGATGCACAGATGTATATAGACATGTATATAGACATGATAAGCAATGTTTAGACATGATAAGCAATAATCATTTTCCCATACTCTTGAGAAGTTTAAGCAATAATCATTTTCCCATAACTCTTGAGAAGTTTAACTCCCCCTGAGTAATAGAAGCACATAGATAAGTTTAACATCAAAATGACAAAATGACATCAAAATGACAAAGTTCACCAAACTTCTCCCCCTTTTTGTCACAAAATGACAAAGGAAGAAGAACAGTAATGAAATTAGTAGTTGAAGCAAGAGAAAATTGTCCATAACCAACAAAAAGGTTTTGAGATGCAAGCTAATATCAGTAAATATTACAGACCAGAAAAAAAATTCAGTCAGAACCAGAAGAGGGTGCAGGATTAGATGGATCAATTTTGTGTAAACCCTTAGCAATTCGCCTCATATATTTACGCATATAAGAAAATTGTGTGTCTTGAGTAACACGAATTTGAGCCACCTGCTCTTGAAGAGAATTCAATCTTTCATCAAAATCAGAAGGCTGAAAATCAGGATCATCAGCCGAGTCTGACTCAAGTTCTTCAAATAAGTCATCCATATTCACGTCTTCAGGAAGATCACTAGCTTCAGCATTACTTGCTTCAGCACCACTGCTACCAGCATCCACTTGGCCTCTAGCCAAATCTAAAGTCATCTTATTAAGATTGGAATTATTAAAAGGGAGATGATGGATGGGTTTTTCTCTAGTAGGCATAGCTATGAGCATATGATTTGCTAACATAGTCAATAAATAACCAAAGGGTATATCACTATGTCCAGGATGGTGGTGACAGAATAATGGAATGACAGATTAAAGAAGGAGGCATATTTTTGCACCGAGACAACAGAATGCAAAACACGAACCATAAAAGCGATGAGTTCGGTTTATTACAGGAGAACGTGGATAAAGATTTGAAATGAATATCTTATGAAGTACTCGTAATGCGGGTAACAAATACCTTGAGGGAAGTGTATGACCTTTATGAGTCCAATGAACATCCATATTACATAAATCTCTAGTAAGCATTCGTCGTTCGGATTACGAGAGACTATCATGTAAAATATTAATTGGAATGCTTTCATCATTGATAGGTATTTCCATAATATCTCGCAATCAAATGTCGATCTACTACTACAAACATACCTTCTTGAGTATCAACTTTAAAAGTTAAATTCTCAAGAGAAAAATCACTGAGATACATGCAAACATGGATTGGGCAATGGACTGGTATGCGGCTCCACCCCAATGTAAGATGTTATCCCATCCCCTGATTCCAACAAAGAAGGAATACCAAAAGAAGCAATGTGATTGACATTAACATGACGTTCAACAATTACATTACGCATACGCAAATCTCGAGCATCAAGTAGGATCATTTTCGGAGAACGAAGATGACGTTGAACAATAGAAGCTGATCTAGAAGAAGATGGACCTCGAGTAGTTTTCTTTTTACCTCTAGCATCCATATTCAAAGAAGGATTTCAAGGAAACAACAAGATGCAAGATAGAAGAAATGAGATTTAGATAGAACAGATTTTTCAAGATAAAACCCCAAAACCTGCAATGAATGATCAAATAGATTCCACAAACATGAGTTTTGAAACACTAATAGCAAGAATCTACAAAAAAAAATACAAAAGAACCACTAACCTTGAAGAACAATGAAGGTGGGTTGGGGCAGTCGTAGCTAGAACCGTTGGAGAGAAATGAAGAAATGAAGAAGAAGACAAAAATCCCCAATTTTAAGTGAAATCCCGTGATTCTGACGATAGGTCGTGTACGTGTTCGGCCATGGTCGTGGCACGACTTGGTCGTGTATTCTCACGGACAATTAAATACGACAAAATTTGTAATTTTTTATTATTATTTTTTTTATATAAATAATTTCAAATTTAAGCAAATAAAACATCAAACTTATGTACATTATGATACACAAAATCATGCAAACTCAATTTAAATTGCACATACCGAGATCAAACTTTAATTTATTAAACCTGCTTTTGTCGAGCGGTTTAGTGAAAATGTCTGCAAGTTGAATCTCGGTTGGAATGTAATCCAAATATATTAATTTTTCTTCCACTAATTCACGAATGTAATGAAATCTAATGTCAATATGCTTAGTACGTGAATGCTGAACTGGATTTTTAGAGATATTTATTGCCTTTGGAATTATCACAAAATAAAATCATAGAATCTTGAGTAATTCCATAATCGCTTAACATTCGTTTCATCCAAACAAGTTGAGTACATGCATTTCCAGCAGCAATGTATTCAGCCTCAGCAGTTGATAGCGATATAGAACTTTGCTTCTTGCTAAACCAAGAAACAAGACAATTTCCAATGTAGAAACAACCACCACTTGGTTGATTTCCTATCATCAATGTTTCAAACCAGATCGGCATCTGCGTGCAGGCTAATTGAACATTAGTCTCATGTGGATACCAGAGACCCAATTTAGTAGAACTTGCGACATAATGCATAATCCGCTTAACACGAGTTAAGTGAGATTCTTTAGGATTTGATTGATAACGAGCACAAATACCAACACTCAAAGCAATATCGGTCTACTAGCGAGTTAGATAAAGTAAACTACCAATCAAACTACGATACAATTTAGGATCCACATCATTACTGTAGAGTCTTTTGAGAGTCTTACTGATTGTACTCATAGGAGTATCAAAATTTTTACCTTTCTCAAATCCAAATTTCTTAATTAAACTCGAGCATATTTGGTTTGAGAAATAAAAATTCCATCAGTTGTTGTTTTACTTGCAATCCTAGGAAATAGTTTAATTCTCCAACCATGCTCATTTCAAATTTAGACTTCATCAAATCTGCAAACTCAACGGTCATGTTAGTACAGTTGATCCATAAATAATATCGTCAACATATATTTGAACTATTAGAATATCATCGTTATGTTTCTTAACAAAGAGCGTCTTATCAACACACCCCATCGAAAATTATGACTCGGTAAAAACTTAGTCGGTTTTTCGTACCATGCTACGGGAGCTTGTTTGAGACCATAGAGAGCTTTCTTAAGACGATACACATGATCAGTAAATTTAGGATCTTCAAACCACGTAGGTTGTTCAACATATACCTCTTCATGTAAATCACCATTGAGAAAGGCACTCTTTACATCCATTTGATAAATTTTAATTTTCCTAAAACATGCAATGGAGATAAAAAGTCGATTGACTCAAGACGAGCTACGAGGGCAAATGTTTCATTATAGTCAATTCCTTTAATTTGTGTATATCCTGTACAACTAGTCTTGCTTTATTTCGAATAATATTTCCAAGCTCATCGATTTGTTTTTGAAAATCCATTTTGTTCCAATAATATGTTTATCTTTAGGTCTAGGAACAAGTTGCCGGACATCATTTCGACAAGCGATTAAGTTCTTCTTGCATCGCAAGAATCCAATTTTCATCGAGAAAGTGCTTCTTTTACGTTACCGGTTCAATCTGGGATGTAAAGCATACGTAGTTACATATGTCCTCTAATTGTCTACGAGTGCGCACACCGGTGAGAGGGTTTCCAAGTATTTGAGAGGTTGGATGATCTTTACAGATCCTTAATTCAGATTAGTTTCACTTGATGAAATTTCTTGTTTTTCAAGTATAAGAACTTCATCATTATCTAAACTAGGGACAGTGTCTTCAAAAGATCGTCAATCACAACATTTATTGACTCTTGAATCACACCGGTCTGTTGTTCGAACACGATAAGCACGACATTTGTTTAAAGAATAACCTAAAAGATCCCTTCATCACTTTTAGTGTCGAATTTTCCCAAATTTTCACGGTCCACGCAAAATATAGCTCTTCTTTGCCAAAAACTCGAAAATATTTGTGAGAAGGCTTTTCTCAAACCACATTTCATAAGCCGTTTTATTATTAGATTTACAAATATAAACACGGTTAATAATGTAGCATTTGTATTCAAGCCATTGAGAGATTCTTAGGAAGCTTCATGCTATTTAACATAACACTTCCCATTTCTTGAATCACTCTATTCTTCCTCTCGACAATTCCATTTTGTTGAGGAGTTTTAGGTGCAAAGAATTCATGTGATATTCCCTGATCGCTACAAAATTTCTCAAAACCGCTATTTTCGAATTCGGATCCATGATCACTACGGATCTTCTTGACTTGAGAACATTTTTCAGTTTGAATCCGTTTTATAATCTTTTTCACTTCATCAAGGGTTTCGATTTATCTTTCAAGAATGAAACCCAAGTGTATCTTGTATAATCATCTACAATAACTAAGATGTACTTTTTGCCACCTCGACTTTCCGTTCTTGTTGGTCTATAAGATCCATATGGAGAAGCTCGAGTGGTCTTGTGGTGTTATTGGAGTTCACCTTTTTGTGAGAGCTCCTTGTTTGTTTACCATACTGGCATTCACCACAAATCTTGTCTACTTTTTGCATTTTAGGTAGACCTTTTATTAGTTCACTTTTGCTCAATCTGTATAAATTTCGGTAGTGTACATATCCAAGGCGTTTATGCCATAAATCTATCTCATCGGTATGGACCATGTAGCACGTTTGATTAGATGAGCTACCGTTGCTTACTATATAGCGATTTTGAAGTTCTGCGACAGTTAATATTACAGAGAACCCTTTTCATTTGTAATCTCACAACCTTGATTAGAAAATTTAACATTATGGTTGTTATCGCATATTTGAGATATGCTCAACAGTTGTGTTTTAAACCTTCAACATATAACACATTTTTAAATAAGGGAAGGTTATAGAGTTGGGATGAGTACCTTTGCCAATTATCTTGCGGTTGCTACCATCACCAAATGTGTGACCCATCAGTCATATCTTTGAGATCGATGAATAGAGCTTTTGTCTTTGTCATATGTCTGGAGCATCCTTTGTCTAGGTACCATTTTGAATGGCTTGTAGCTTTGAAAGCGAGTGTGAGCAACCAAACAAGTAACCTTGGGAACCCATTTCGATCTTGTTTTGGGTTTAGGAGAATAATTGGTCTTCTTTTGTTTATAGTTATAAGAGTGACCTCTTGAGTTAGATTTTAATAGCTCCTTAAGTAAATCAATAATTTTTTCACTAGCGGGTTTCGAATCGATTTTTGAAATTTATATATTTGCTTTTGTGTTTTTGAAAGGTTTTTGTATTTTTAGAAACAACTTGATTAGTACCTTTTCCTTTTGAGTTAGAAGTCTCTCCTTTCACAAAAATAGAGGAGCATTCTTGTTTAGGAGATGTGTTTTTATCAAAGCCCAACCCGGATCGATCACCACATTTTCTTGATCCAGGATAATAATTTCTCTAATTTTGGATCACCTTGGGCATATCTCCATGTGTCCTTCAAACTCAAAAGAGAAGATACTTCATTTTTAAGTTTCTCATTTTGATTTCAAATTTTCAATTAGGGAGGTTTTGAATTCTAGATCACACTTTGATTTTTCAAAACAATCTGAAATTTGAGATTTTTCTAAAACAAGGGTTTCAAAACATTCTTTAAGTTTAAAAAACTTTTCTTTTTGAAGTTTAAGTTTTGTGACAATTTTACAACTTTCCTTATATAAGGCATTATAAGCATCTTGAAGATCTTCATCATTTTCATGATCACTATCCAAATTTTCTTCACTTGTAGAATCATCGTGATCTGAAAAGGTAAACTTGGCTAGAGTCATAAGGGCCTTAAGTTCCGCCCAGGACTCGGTTCTGAATTTTACGATTCGAGAAGAGGCTTTTAATTAGACGATTCATCCCAAGTAGCCAACATACCCTTCCTTTTGGATCTGTCCTTTTAGGACATTTGTTTGCTAAATGCCCATATTCTTGACAGTTGTAACATTGACTATCTTTCAATGATTTTCAAGTTTTAGACTTAGGTTTAGAACGTTTCTTTTCATTTGCCTTTTGAAAGTCGACTCTTTTCTTACTTTTGAAAATCTTATAAAACTTTTTCGCCAAAAGGGCCATATCATCTTGAGACTTTTTGAATCTGAATTTTCTTGAGTAATACTTTTAGATGACTTCAAAGCAATAGACTTACCTTTAGGAGCTTTAAAACTTAATTCATAGGTTTGCAAAGAACCAACTAATTCTTCTACCTTCATATTGTCAGTATCACGAAGTTCTGGATTATGCGGTTACCTTTGAATTGAACCGTTCAGGAAGAGAGCGTAGTATTTTTGCACACACTTTACTTTCTGAGATCTTTTCGCCAAGACCCCACATAGAGTTTACAATGTCATTCAATCTAGTGTAAAAGTCCATAAACATTTCATTTTCCTCCATATGAATTTCTTCAAATTTAGTTGTGAGGAGTTGGACTTTAGATTTCTTGACAATTGATGTACCTTCGTGTGTCATTTCTAAAATATCCCAGGCTTGCTTTGCAGTATCACAGGATATGATTCTTTTGAACTCATCCGGTGATAGTGTAAAGTGATTGCATTTAGTGCTTTAGCATTAGCACTACTCTCATTTTTTCGAAGTGTGGTCCATTGAAATATGGTGTAATTTTCATAGATTTTGAACCATCAACACCAGTTACTTCCATGGTAGGAGGATTCCATTCGATCACTTGTGGCTAGCCACACACTTTCATCCATTGATCGAGGAAGATTCTCATTCGGCTTTCCAATAGGCATAGTTGGAGCCATCAAAAGGTGGAGGCCTAGTAAGCGAAAGGCTATCAAAATTCGACATCTTTTTATATAGCTTAGATCGTTAGCTCGGAAATAAATCCAAATAAAAAGCAACAAAAAATGAGCTATTACGCTCGATACCACTTGAAAAGGCCAAGCTATATGTCCTAGAGGGGGGTGAATAGGACTATGCCAAATTTATAAATAAATCGGCGGAACTAAAGTAAATCAATACCCTTACAATAATGAATCAATTCACAATGCTAAATATAAATCACCTTGATAAATAATTATTGAGAGATTGATACAAATTGATTCTAAGGACAACCTTACACCATAATAAACAAGGGCTTATGGTAGGACAACCTTATTTCTAGAACCTCTTTTGAATCAAGAACTCAATGTTAATATAAGTAAATGAAATAGCAAGGAATTGAAAATAAATACAGTAAAGATCTAAATTATTACAACAATCCCCACACTTGCTTGAAAATGTAAATAGTTACAACATTCACATCCACTTGTACATTCCACACAATCGAATGATAAAAGATATGAAAATTAAGCAAGCATTCAATCCACAAGACAAAGAGTTATAGTGGTTACTTTGTGTGTACACCAAGCTGTTTTACAACGACCACAGAATGCTACTCCACTCCTAATATCCTCACACGGGGATATTAGCGTTCACTATCAAATAGGTTTTCTCGGAGTTCACCAAAACCTTTACAATTGTGTCTTTTCACTTGGGCTTACACAATTCAAAAACCCCTTTTCTCGAGTTTTCGGTTTTCCTCGGACAACCAATACAATGAGATTTTTCTCGCTCAATCTCAAACAAAACCAATACAATGAGATTTTTCGGCAACCTCAAACAAAACCAAAAATAAATGAATTTTGAAATGTAAAATACTGAATTTCTCCTTTAGCGGCAGGTAGAACCAATCGGAGTAGATGATTGAATGTCAAAGTTCAATTTCCAATACTCACATTCATAAGGTTCTAAATTCTAATAGATTTTAGATTTAACTTGTTGGGCGTAGCAATATTTGATTTTGATTCCAAGAAGAAGGAATAATATAATTCCTCTTTTCAAATAAGATTGGAATAGAGAAACAAAATCAAATTAAATAAGCTAGCAAAAAGGAATATTAAATAAGCACAATTTAGCTTAAAATAAACACAGACTTATCTCGAGTGATTACTTGAAAATTCTTGAAATGGAATGGAGTTGAGGATGTAAAAACTACGAATTTCGTGTTCAATTTATAGAAGAAAAAATCGTTCCTACGATTTGGTCTTAGAAACCTAGACTGGTAGTCGTAGCTCTAACAAATTTTTGAAAAATTGAGCGCGATCTTTGAAAGCCGTTCCACGACCGGGTCGTGAGTACCCTACGGACCAGTCGTGGGTCACCTACTGACGGTCGTAGATACCTACGGCCCGGTTGTAGGACCATGAAATAAGTTCTTTGGATTTTCGGTCGTAGCTCCACGGACCGATCGTGGACAAGTCGAAGCCAACCTACGACCGGTCGAAGGATTTCCGGGGCTGGTCGTGGGCGTACAAAATTCCGAAAAATCTTCAACTAATTAGGGTGATCGTGGAATTTCTTGGACTAGTCGAACCAATGCTAGGATTTGGTCGAACAAGAGCTAGGATTTGGTCTTGGAATAGACCAAACTTATGTTAAATAAACATTTGATTTATGTATCCAAAATGACCTACTTAAAGGGTCAACCTAAGGTCATTCAAACCTGAAACATGTCGTATGGACATTGAACTTCAACCATTCAACGAATGTAGATTGTTTGAACCAATATCAGGCTTGAAATCTTGAACAATATCAGGCTTGAAGTCTTGAACAATATCAGGCTTGAAGTCTTGAACAATATCAGGCTTGAACCTTGAGATCTTCATCAACATAATTCAACCTTGAGATCTTTATCAACATAACAACTACTTCATGCATTGCTTATTAGTCTTGAAGTCATGAGGCGTTCTCTAAGACTTGAACATCAACATAG
The DNA here is from genome assembly GCA_030180095.1 of Magnolia changhungtana. NCBI lineage: Eukaryota > Viridiplantae > Streptophyta > Magnoliopsida > Magnoliales > Magnoliaceae > Magnolia > Magnolia changhungtana. The sequence continues at coordinate 5,819,539 of JASAUF010000554.1, forward strand.
TAGCATCTTGAACTTCAACATCTTGAGCTTCAACTTGTAACATCTTGAAGAATCCAACTTATAACTTCTTGAAGTATTTAAGCAGTGTTTTGAATAAAAATCATCATATAAGCACAAGACACAGATAGATGTTTTGACACATCAAAATTTGACAACCAAAGGAGTATGAGACCATAACCCTTACAGGGTCTTAGTTTAGAAATTTGAACTTAAAAGGATTTAAATGAAGGGAGAGTAGCTATGATGATTGTAGAGGCTGGGTCTTAGACACTCAAATGTGTTTCGGCCGCAATAAGGCAAAATCTCATAAATTCAGTTTGCACAACCCAACGTAGTAGGGTTGGGTGACTAAATTAGCTCAGCCTACCCCAAAATCATTTATCGTATGCTCGATGATTCATTTCGGTTTATGAGATACGTTAATTTTAAGTTTTGATGGTCCAGATCATCTTCGCTTCTAATCGGGCCTTTTTCTGGCCCACCTTGATCATGGAACGGGCAAAATGGAGTCGGATTGGGAAAGAAGGGGGAGTATAAAGTGAGAAAAACTTAGGTTGGCTGCAAACCGGTACCCTTAAGCCCAAATGGGCCATTGCCGACTCTGATTGACTAATTCCAATGATCCTAAATGTGCGATGATCAAAATCCCTTATTCCCTAAACCCATTTTCCTCAAGGCCACCAACTTCTCACATTTCACTACTTTATTCTTCTAATTTTTCTAAGTACTTTTCATATTAGACACAACTCCTAAAGCTCAAAGGATGAAGAGCTATAATTAAACTAAAACTTACTATAAATACTAAAAATGTAAATAAAATGGATTTTAAACCATTGACCTAATGGAATATCACAAAATAACTTAGTTTTTTTTTGCTAAAGTGGCTCCCTCCTACCCAAAATCATATATGGCACGTCAAATAACTCATTCTAGTTTGCGAGATACGCCATTTTCCAATAAAGAGTGGCGGAGCCACTGCCAAAATGGTGCGCCACCGCTGGACACCGCAGAGGGTGGTGAGGCCACCACCGACCACCACTGGGGGTGGTGGGGCCACCGACGGATTTTTCAGAAAAATCCAGATTTTCGACGAAATTCAAAAATTCATATCTCCTTCAATATAACTCTAATTTAGATGATTCAAATGCTAAATTGAATCTTGATTTGATATAATATAGTTAAATTTAGGATGATTTGATAACTGTCCAAAAATCATTACTTTCAGACAGTTGTTACTTCTATAATTTTAATAATTTATCTATAACTCCAAATGAGATAATATCTTGTAGGATAGATTTAAACTTAATTATAAAACATCATAAAAATTTTAAAAATAATTTAGTTACTTATAGTATAATAAATGTTATAAGAAATAGAGATATTTTGCAATCATACAAAAATCATTAGTTTCAGACAATCGTCACTTCTAGAATTTTAATAAATTTTATACAACTCAAAATGAGATAAAATTTTGTAACATGAGAGTAAAATTATTGATAACTTACTATAAAAATTTATAAAATAATTTAGTTACTTTAAATATGAAAAATGTTACATGTAGTAGAGGTATTTTAGAAATAAACAGAAAATCGTTGGTTTTGGACAACTAGTACTTCCTGATTTTTTATAATTTTTATGGAACTTCAAATGAAACGAAATTTTGTGAAATAAAATTAAGCTTAATAATAGATTACTATAAAATTTATAAAAATAATTTAGTAACTAAAAGTGACAAATATTTTTAAAATAATAGAAGGGTTGAAACTTAAAATTTCTACAACTTCGAGTTGCCAATAGACTAGTCATATATTTTCATATTAAAGTTTAGTATTTGGTGTTTATTTAGGAATTATTTATAATCATACTAGGAATCATCGCATGATTAAATTTGATTATATATATTTTTTTAGTTTAAGTTGTTTTTAGTGCAATTAAATTAGGACCCTTGAGTAGGATTGAGTTTCATAGTTTAATACTCTATAAGCTCACATTAGAGGCAACTACAGTAAAATATTTTGAGTTTTCCTATTCTCTTATGGACTCAAGGTTCAAATAACATTGAGAAGATGATATTTTTCATCTTTCCTTTTCTGCTTCCTTATTAGCATTATTAGCATTCCAAACCTCCAAAATACCTTAGAACTTTCGATTATTCCCTCGTTCTTGAAATTAATGAAATTGAAGTGCAGTTTGTTCATAGCCCAGTAACCATAAGATCAAATGGAAATATACATATAAAATTTTATGCCATTAGAAACATTTTTAGGATGATTTTTTACCATAGGCATATTGAGAGATTTATTAATCCTTAATTTAAACATAAATTAAAATGAGAACTCTCTTTAACCAAGACCTAAAGGACAACCTTATAAATATGAGATTTGAACTTTTCAATGATGAGTGATATTCCCTAAATATTTAGGTTGATTGAACTACGAAATTACGGGACCATACACTTGTGAAGTATTCGCGGCTTGACCCAATTCTCAATCTTGGGTGATTACCAACAGACTCACTGCTTTGACCAAGTAGAAGACCAAGATCCACAAGACTAGGAATGGATACAACGAGCCTTCTACCCTGGTCAGGTAGATGATCGACGTATCGGGTTCAAGCCCACTACAACCGTCTCTCCGTGTTGGTCGAACATTGAAAACATATATTTTTACTTTAGATAGAGAGGAACCATTGTCATGAATCTAAATCTTTTAAAAATTTGTAGTAAACCGTCAGGGTGAAAAAGTTTTAAGGGGGGTAGACTACAATAAGCCAGACTAACATATTTAGTTGTACCCTACATGCATACGAACATGAAATCAACGAAACTTAGGCATATGAAATTAAAATATCTTTACCTATTTACATTAGGCAATTTTAGAGATGAAATTGTTTTTAAGGGGGGTAGATTGTAACATCCTGAATTTTTTCTAATTTGGATTGCCAAAAATCCTTTAAAATATTTTTTAATAACTAGCCCACGTTATCACTTACTGACCCTTGATGCTCGAAATGAGCCTATACATGGGTGGTATCGATAAAGAACCACGCATTTCGATTAACCAACCGTATGAAGCCAACAAATCCGCCTGATCACTTAAACCTCAAGTCTAGCCTCATGAATTGTTCATCTAGGGCCCAAATCTAACTGACCTATCACTGACTAATCAAGACAACCGTAGCCAAATTAAAGAACTACTTAAAGCTGAGCCAATTATGGGCCAGATCTTAGCTAGCGAACCAAGGCAACCTAATTATTCGCTTAGCCTAAGAACCGATAATTTAGAGTGATTATGACTGAATCACTATTTTCGTTAATTACAAATAGGCCACTTTATGGACTTAGCTAATCTAGACCCTAACCATTGCGCATACACAAAAAAATCTCCTCATTCAATTCATTCCAGAAATGCCCTGATTACCTTAACAAGCTCTAGACCACTCGTTAGTGGGCCACTAGTTTCGAAATTATAGAATAATGTCCATCTCACTAGATTTGATGTCCATCCCAGATGGTGGGCCCAAACGATACCCAAAACTACACAACTTGGACCGTGAAGGAAGAGCTTAAAAGGTGCGACTCTCCTTGACTTGAAACCTGAAACTTAAGTGAGTTGGCCCAGCCACTAAAACGACGAAGTTACGACTTTTCAACCGTTGAATTGCAATTAAACTCGGTCCATGAGTCAGGGATATTTCTCTGCTCATATCCGTATAACTGGGGCCCTGATCGATCATCAGTGATCGTTAATCGCAAATCAATCTCCCACAGCCAATCGGGTCATCAGTTTGCCATCAAATTCAAACCAACCACTTATCCGACAATGGGGCACCTGCCCCATGACACAGATGGGCTAGGGGGCTACTGGAATGGCCCCAGGGACCTAAAATTAACCCACTAGGGGTATGCATGTTGGAATAAGAACTCATAGGGCCATTTAGATTAAAATTTCAGACTATATAAAGTCCAAAATCCCACTCCCTCACTCCCATACGAATTTTTGCTGCACGGATGAGAGAGAGTGGAGAGAGTATAGAGAGAGAAAGTTCCAAAGGAGCTGAGTTTTTGAGAAATCCTCCCTCCTACCATAACTTGCATCGAAGCCCCGACCCCGCCATAGTAGAAGTGGCCCATCAGCCTATAACGACCTGAAAATTTCCGTACATTGGGTCGAGTACCACCTCGACCAGAAATCACGTAGGATTAAATTCTTTAGAAATTTAACAAAGTTAACTAAGTACTAAACTCAATTAGCCATGAAATCCGTTAGGATCGCTTTAAATACGATCTGCAAGACCCAAAAATTGCAGAATCATTGACGCTAGGTTATCCTAAAGTTTAGAACCAAACTCATTTCCCGTCTGCTCTCGGGAATGAAACGAAACTTCGTATTAGGTCTAGATCGCACATCGGGAGTCCGATTAACCCGAAGCTAAGGAACTAGGACCGCCCACTGGGCTTAACAATCATCTCAAAAATTAGCTTTACCCGATGTTCCACGGCCATTCGTTTCGAATCAGAGCGAGGTAGTGTGAAAAACACTATTCATATGCCAAAATAAATATCTGGAATAGTGATCTGGCATCGTTCGTTGACGCGTCAGTATTAAGCAACCTGACCGTCAGAATCAGACCAAATTACACCCTCGGATTAAGAAAAATTTCAGGAACATTTACATGTACTTGGAATTTCTGATCGTGGCCCACTGACCGTCGAACTGAAAGTGGTCCGCCACGTGCGATCTGGGTATCCGATCGAGTCAAAAACGTAATCCCACGTAGATCCATCGATGGTGAGCTTAAGTCTGACGTTTGGTTCAAGGAGGGCTACAGAACTTCCCTTTTGAGCTGGAAAAGCGGCGAAAATCCTATATTAGCAGTACCCCTTGAACCTGAGTCTAAATTCGTAATGTTTGTGGCTATAAAAGGAGCTTAGAGCAGCCCCTCTCACAGCCATACGAATTTTGGAGGAAACCCTAGAGGGAGAGAGAGAAAAGAGAGAGAAAAGCTTAGAGATTGTTGCCGATTTCCCTCCTCCTGCTTTGGCTTATTACACGGCCTACACCGCCTTATTCTAGGCATTTTCTCGGCGTATTCCATCTCATTTGAAGGTAAGAAACCCTAACCCTAGGTCTGATTTGAGGTGGGATCGATGTAGGATGTGTACCGACTAACCGATTCCGCTCTTTAGGCTAGAAATCGCCCGTAGACGGAAGTTCTGCTACCCTTGCTGATTCGTTCCATTTCCAAAGGCAAAGGTGAGGACTTTAAGTGTATAAGTTACGGTTTTCAACGCTTTCAATGTCAGATAATGGTAGATTCATGATCTGCTTGCAATTGCACATGTACAAAGTGCTTTCCGTTTCCTGTTTTGATTAACGGTGTGAAATATGGAATTTCACATATTCTAGGTATACGTAGAAATACCGTATACGTATTTTTTTCGGATAAATGTTTGACATGTTTATTTAATGTATGATTATATAATATATGAATAAATTACTAGTTTGGCGAAAGGAATCGCCAAAATATATGTTTACTTGTAAATGCGCTGTATGTTGAAATTACGTATTTTAGAAATACCGTATACGTATTTTTTTCGGATAAATGTTTGACATGTTTATTTAATGTATGATTATATAATATATGAATAAATTACTAGTTTGGCGAAAGGAATCGCTAAAATATATGTTTACTTGTAAATGCACCGTATGTTGAAATTACGTATTTTAGAAAGACCGTATACGTATTTCTTTTGGAATAATGTTTGACATATTTATTTAATGTATGATTATACAATACATGATTAAAATACTAGCTTAGCGAAAGGAATCGCCGAAATCTATGTTCCTTTGTAAACACTATGTATGTCAAAATTGGGTATACGTGGAAGTACCCTATACGTATAAAATTTGCTGATGTGATTGCCATGTTTAATTGCTGTATGAATATGATGTATATGTATAAATTACTAGTTTGGTAAAGGGACAACCCTAGTACACACTTCCCTAGCATACGTCATGTATGTTGAAATAGTGCATTCCAAGTGTTGGTGAAATCACTTGTGAGTGTAAGTGCTTAAGTGTTAGAATCTTAGGTAGGTGCTGAGATGGGATTCTCAGCTACCTTAGAGTCACATATGACACTCTCCATGTGGTTGCTCACTCTAACCACTCACCTACGAAATATAAGTATTTGTATCCCTATTTACATAATGCTTTATAACATGCTTTTGAACATGCTTTGTGACTTGTTATTAACATGCTTCATGTTATGCTTTATAATATGCTTGCTAGTGTTCTTGAATTACCATGTTATCATGCTGTATTTCACATGCTATGGTTAGGATTTGACTGAGCTTGGGACTATGTTCATAGTCCAGGCATCCCAGATCGACTTGAAGATGTGGTTGGGATTCGTTCCGCCACGCATGATGTGTTGGCGAACCCGTGTCGTACTTCGGTTGGCGATAGTGGTTGGCCACACGAGGTGCTTCTGCGCCTCATATCACCCAACTTGTTGTACGCTCGAGCTAGCCGAACACGTCAAGTAAACCGTGTGTCTTATGTATGTTCACCATGTTTGGTCGCTAATGCTTGAACCTAGGTTACCAAACTTACCAGTGAAAATTCCGTTAACCATGGTACCTCGATCCGCTAAGACTCATGAGCCGGGCATGGTGGTATGGGACACCGTGGTCGAGCTGTCGGCCTACGCTGGGGCTACGTGCCTCCCCGTAGTGACCAGTGAGCAACTCAACTCGTGAGCCGATTATGGTGGTATGGGACACTATATTCGCGTCGGCCTACATTGATAAGGTGATGGGGAGTGGTGCAACCTTTGTGCGTAATGTGCCCCCGACAAATGACCCTTTGTAGTGACCGCGAGCATATTCTGAAGTTGCAGCGTGCCTTAGGGTTCGCCGCGATATATAGAGTATGAACTAGGCCTGTTTCTTTATAGCTGTATAGTGATGAATCGTTTAAGGGGTGATGGGGGAGTGGTGCAACCTTTGTGCGTAACAGCGACCTCTGCAGTGACCTAGAAAACACACCATCGTCTCGATATTAACTAGGATGACGACCCTAGATTGGATCATGTTTGGGAATGATACAAGGGAGGTACCTTAGTTTCCCAATCCCTATTTGTTTGAAACGAACTAATTAAAAACTCGGTAATCATACTCATCATGCATCGCATGTGCCTGGAAGATGTGGAGCACTGTGGGATGTAAGCATGCGCGAACGTGAGATGGTGTCGCTTGAGGGAGTATGTCGGAGAGGGCATCCATCATACCTGCATTCATACTTGCATTAATCGAGTAACTAGGAGTGTTTGATTATCGCTTTATCATTACTGCTTGACTGTATTGAGAACATGATAACTTATGCCTTATCGTTCCACTGAGTTAGCTACTCACTCCCACATTACGGGACGGTGTTGCGCACACCAACCAGACTCTGTCTCAGGTTTAGGCGATCCAACTACTCTGGAGGCGGAGCCCGATTATGACGAGGACCAGGAGGAGTTCTCGTATATGCATTTTGGCACGCGGCTTCGACTAAAGTGCCGGATCGATGGGATTTCTGAGGATTGTACCTAGTTTATTTTGATATTTTGTTTATATAAACAAACATGTATATTGTGACTCAGAAGGATTCATACTCTGGATAATGAATCGTTTATTTTGTTTCTTTACATACATATAAATACAGTTCAGTCTTCCGCTTGCTTTTATACAACTGATCTGGAGTATGAATTACTGCTTTGGTATAATCTCATTCATGTTTACTGCTCTAACACAGACAACATTCAAACATCATTAAACATGTTGCATAAGTGATGCGTTGGAACTCGGGAGTTGAGTTACACTCGACCCCCGATTTTCAGGGCGTTACACAGCCATAGCAAGTTAATTAGCCTAGCCCCTTTCTAATTTTTGAGTGTCTTAAAACATGTATACCCTTTAACATGCAATTTTTATCAGCACAGGGCTCTAACACACCAACTTGTGTGACCAGCACCTTGGGAGTGACTCCGTAAGACGTCAAACCATTCTTAGGTGTGGACCATTATCCTTAGGTGGCCAATTATCGAACCTAGGATGAAATTAATGATTGTGTGTGTGAAATTTGCTTTGCATGTTGATTTATAGGAAATCCATTAGTGGTTACTTCTCTACAAATCTGCCTAAGTATGTTTAGAACAATTAATACTTAATTCTATGTTAGATTCAACTAAGTCATTAAAATGCTGCCATTTCCCTTGTTTTTTCCTTCCTATTATTTGAAATTGAATTTGATTCATTCCCAAATCTGCGACAAATTGGGGGACATGTGCCGCATGTCTTCTATACGTTTAGATTGGGTCAAATGTTTACAGTTATCTACATACATGCCTGAATTTTTTGTAGCTAGGAGTAGTTTATAATCCTCTTTATGATGCTCAGTAATTTAAATCTTATTTATATATATGCCTGAATTTTCTGCAACTAGTAGTAATTCATGATTTCCTTTATCATGTTAAGTTATTTAAACCCTTTTCTGGGTTGGCCAGCGAAACTACAAGGCCCGTGCGGGCAGCCCCACCGGTTGGACTGCCCAACGACCAATCTGAATAATTTAGTTCAAACACGGATAGCCGGCAGTAGTTGGACTATGTGGGATGCTTGCACCCAATGTCGGGTGTTCCGCAGTTCGCCTGAATTGAACAAATTGGTCCACTAAATAACCAACCATGTTTGTAAACCATATATGATCGTACCTGTTTAAACCTGGGACACTATGCTCGAGTTGTCGGCCTACACTAAGGTGATGAGCCACCCTATAGTGACTGCGAGCAATATAGGGTACAAACCTCCTCGTCAGTCGGGCATGGTAGAATGGGACACTATGCTTGAGCTGTTGGCTGCGCTAGGGTGATGAGCCTCCCCATAGTGACCGCGTGTGATTTACCTTACAATACGCCTTCGTATGTGTTATTTGGGAGTGGTGAACCCAAAAGGATCAAGGATCGCGGGTACAAGGCAGCTACGACTACCTAGGCCCTGCGATCAGGATAGTGCATTGACATTGTTAGGGTATCCTAGTTTCCCCAAACTGTTGGATGAATGAACGTAACTAAATACTTGGCTAACATATTTACATTGCATCGCATTAGTTAGGTTGGCGACTCGTTAGTCGAGGTCACATTAAGGGAGTGTTGGGTATTGCGAACATAAGATGGTGTCGCTCAAGGGAGTGTTGGATGGGAAGGGCATGCATCATATCATAATAACATGCATATGCATTAAAAAGAGTAGCTAGGAACATTGTGTCGATATGTTTTTCATTAATTGCTCCTATGGAATTGATAACTTGCATGACTTATTACTAATGGAATTGTGAACGCTGGGAAATTGGCTCCCATGCTGATTTAGTATTTATGGCTGGTGATTGGGCTGATTTGGATTGTTGATGCGGTAGTCTTGGAATCGCCACTAACCACCTAATTTAAAATCCCACAGTTGGCTAGAACCTGCAAATATGTAAAGCCAGAGAATCTGAGGACTCTCTTGCTTTAAGTTGACTCTTGATCTGCGATTCGAAATTTTGAGTAAGGGACCTCGGTTACTGTAACACCCTATACTTTAAGTACTCAGGTGTTACCATTAAACCGTAGGAAGTATTTAAGCATGTGGGAATACAAGATATCATCATCAGAGGATTCACAAGGAGACCACCTTTGTGAACCATGAACAACTCTAGAAAATTTCATTAGTTACAACTCTCATCGAGTCAGGTCTAAGATCACTCTAAGAGCCCATCGAAACTCAAGACAAATCCTACTCACCAACCACTTTATAAAATAAGAAAAATATAAAACAAATCAGTAATCCGATATCTACACCATAGTGAGCACATCTATCTGGCAAGGTCACAATCCAACCATTTAACTTGACCAATGCATTTCACATTTGTATAGGAACATGTCAAGAAGTCATGTGGACAATCAAATCATATTCAAAACAAATCTGAAATTGTAACAACCCATAAATCCTAACTTAAAACCTAATAACTAATCTCTTTAAACATTAAATGATTATATCAGCCCACCTAAACACATAAATCCATCGTCAAAAGTGTTTAACCAGACCCTTTAAAAGAATCAATGGTTCAGATTTCTCGAAGGATCGTGTGGGTCCCATTTTTAAACTGCCGCATGTGCACAGACCCATGTACACACGATGTACATGGAACCAAATTCTGGGTCAAAGGTAGTTTGACCCGATACACCACTAGAAAAGTGTAATTTCTTCCACGATTCCCACCGCTCTCAGATTCAAATGAACGCACCATTCGTCATCACGTGATAGCCCACCATCAGGAACTGTTGGAGCGCATCTCGCCAGATCTGAACCATCCATCATACTCAACAGGGATCACCGACCATAGCCACGTTCGTTTTACACGAGGTGGTACATGTGCACGGACATGATCGCCTGCTCCAGATAGTGTGGCGCTAAAAAGTTTCTCTGGATGCAAAGATCCACGTCACCGGTGCCTGCTGGCAACTCCGTTAGCCCAAAACGTTAGAGGCCTTAACCATGCAGCATGCCAGCATCCTCGTCAGCCCTACTATTTCTAAAAATAACCACCTATCTGGCGAAAGGCGGAAGGAATCTCGTCATTTTGTGAAATGAACCATCCTAGCCGTTTCCCGTCTTCTAGAAACTTCCCACGAAAGATCTAAAACGTAGATTGTTAGGGCTCTTCGAGAATACTGTAGCTAACCGAGAAATCCACGAGAAGTTGGCGAGAAGGCAAGTTGGTGAAAACCGCCTCCGTGCAGCTAATCGTGTTTAATCTTTGGCCTTTTACCCACCATTAGATGGACCCCACATACCCTCTAGTGGAGATCAGAACTGATCAAATGACCCTGATCGATGGATTAACGGATCAGTTAGAAAATGCCATGATCATCAAATCATCTTCTCCAAAATGACCGAAAGACCCAAAGTACTTAAGACACATCTGTTGGTGAATTCGAGCCATCCAAAGTGTGTCCCACCTCGTCAAAAGCTTATCGGAAACAACTGTTCGAGCCCATACAGACACTGCATCGGATGTAGAAACTATAAGAAGGATTCTCGGTTTTTCTCCCTGTTTCAACAAGAAAATAAATGCGTTTGATTTGGGGGTTTTATTCAATGATAACAAAGAATTCAATGAGAGAACATTGATCACATTTATCTGAGTTCATTTACATCTTCAGATTCCCTTGATTCTGAAAACAAAGTACAAATCAATGCAGCGTGATGAATGAAAAGGAAGACAGTCTGATGTAATTTCGGCAGCATTTCGATAGTTGCTTCAGTCATCTCCTAGGACTTAGGAGGAATGTTGAATTGATTAACTAATCTCCAAGGAGATAGGGATTGTGCGGGCTTGAAACCCTTGATCTGACCGTTGAGGTCAATTTTGATCATCCTTCCAGTCATCTTTCCTTGAAATATAGAGCATCCTTCTAGTCATTCTTCCTTGAAATATGGATCAGTCCCTTGAAATATGGCCAGGACCCGAGGAAATCAGGCCACTCACATTAAACAGGCCTAAAAAATCACCCAAAATGTAAGATCATGGGGTTGCCACCATCCATTCAGCTCGAAACTTTATATATAGCCTTGGGACCACAAATTAACTATACACGTCAAATTTTGGCTCCCAGATCTATGTAGAAATGGCTAAACTGACAGATCAGCCCCTGAAATCTTGATTTGGGGCCCGCCTAATATCTGGATATGCTTCAAATTCAGTCTCAAAGTGTTAGATGAGCTGACAATGCGGATGAACAGAGCAGATTTCCCACAAACATCATGCTGGACCCTACATGTACATTGCATGTACATGGTGCACAAGTGCACTGGCCGTGCAGTGAACTTCTCAAAGTCGGTCAGCGTGCACTGAGCGACTCTTTCTTCATTCAAAAATGGCCACAGCGTCTTCACTGTATTCACCGTTTTTGTGTAGTGGGGCCCACTCACTGCTCCATTGAATGATCCGAGCCGTCCATTCACTCCAGAGGGTGAGTATTACCCTCGCCTAGGTGTCCTTTTGCCACCATGCAAGTTCTTACAAAATCTTACCCGTTAAACATGAAATGAACGGTGAAGTAAACAACCGCGTGGGCCACATCGATTTTAATCCATTCATAGTCCTTCCTGGATGGTTTTTTCCCTTGAAGTCAATGTATGGAGTGGATTTTCCATTTGGCTTCCACAAATGGGTAATCACGTTTCACAGAGTCAACGTATGTCGACTCTGTTTCGCAATAGAGATTGCATTCATCTGTTGTGGGCCACCATCATGCGATGAAGGAGTGATCTGAAGTGTCCATCAGGTAAAGGGAGAAAAACTAATCGAAACCATGTTGATCTTTGGCCACCATGCTCATTCACATGATCATTACATCGATCACAAGAAGACCGTTCAACTGCTGTTGTAGCCTGATTATCTCGGTGGGTCACATCATCAGACGACCAAAACCAGCCATTCACAGTTGAAATTCTGATAGGAATCTGGTGGACGACATGGATATCTTAAAAGACGGCTACAATGGACTCCACCAGCAACACAGAGGAAGAAAAATGGAGTTTTTCCTCTGTTTACGCACAACTGAAGATTCAGCCTTCCATCAGAGGGTTGCGCAGAGCTCCCATTGTGCAGAGGTCCTTTGAAGATGGCGTTGTGCGGAAACTCTTTATAGATGTTGTTGTGCAGAACCTCTCCTTGAAGAGTGTTGTGCGTGAAACTCCATTGTCCGTCGCACAACACTTCAGCGCACAAAGCTCTCTTTCTATTTTCTTCTCCCTTTCTCTCTCTCATGTTTCTCCCTCTTTTGATTCCTGGCCCACCAACTAATCTCCCAACTAATCCATACCTTCAAATGAAGCAGGGGAGGGGTATTTATAGGCCCCACTCTCTTACAAAGTGGTGATCACCACCACTTATCCATTCACATAATGTACATCATCTTCTCTTAACCAATGGTGTCCACCAAGCTCTCCCTTAAATGGTGGTGTACAACCTCTCTTCATTAAGATGACACCTATGCACCCTTTATTACCAAAACACCCTCTTTAATACCTTTTACTGAAATACCTAACTATCCCTGGACATGAATTTTTACCAAAATATCTAAAATACCCCCGGACATGGATTTTTACCAGAATACTTAAAATACCCCCGAACATGGATTTTTACCAAAATACCTAAATTACCCCCGGACATGGATTTTTACCAAAATACCTAAAATACCCCTGGACATGAATTTTTACCAAAATACCTAAAATACCCCCGGACATGGATTTTTACCAAAATACAGATTGTGCAACCATGGAAAAGACATGTATCATGGAATTCTCTGACCACTACAATGAGATATTTTTCATGCCTCAACAGATGCCCCCTCGATCCTTCTTTGATTGATTCCTAAAATCAAATGGGGGATCGATCTTCCTCCACCCAAAGAACTTGAATGAAGTGCAATTGAAGGATGACTGGCTGATTATGCATGCATGGAAGACTGGATGATCATTCTTGACCAGAAGATCGAATGATCATGTTCGATCAGAATACTGGAATGCTCGCGTTCGAATGAAAGGCTTGAATGATCACATTCAACCGGAAGACTTGAACAATTGCGCTCGAACGGAAGACTTGAATGATTGCTCTTAAACAGAAGACTTGAATGATTGCGCTCAAAAGGAAGACTTGAATGATCGCGCTCAAACGGAAGACTTGAATACCCCCTGGTAGCAGTATCAAGCGGATGCTTCACTAAAGAAGATGAAATTCTCTTTTCATTGAAACTTGCCACTGTAATAGTTGTGGCGACTTCAGCTTTAAGCAACTTGATCAGAGAACTATCTTTCAACACCTTTGCTACTATAATGGTCTCTTTGATCAACTCCAGTGACTTTTTCCTTTCATTTTATGCCTAGAGAGTTGTTCTTTAATGTTGCTCCTATTGCAACAACTTTTTTGATTGTTTCCTTTATTCATGATCTGCATAATCCGACCTTTCAAATGATGATCCTTCCTGCCAAATTAATTGGAATTAGTATCTCAAGACATTATTATTTTTGAATTTAGCTTCATGAAGCGTTGATAATTCAAAAATATATTGAAAGCTTCTCTTCTTTTTAGGCTAATTGTGATATTTTCAATAAGATAATGATTTAATCATTTCATTTTTGTGCTTTGTCATCGTGCTTTACATTGCATTCTTTGTATTCTTTATATCACCCTCTTGGAGATGTCATCTCTAGCTCCAAAGGTTCAACTGTTGAGTCTCTTTCCTGAGTCTTTTTTAACTTGTGTTCCTTGGCATAGTCTTTTCCTTAAATTTTTGAACGACTCTGAAAAATAGACAAGACTTCTTTCAATTTCTCTTTAATAATTTTTCCAAAGGTTATAGAAGTTATTAATGATCCTGTTTGTTCTTTGTCTCCATCAAATCTGGTACTTGGAGACTTGCGATATCATTACTAGGATAGAGAGAAGTTACAACATCGGCATATAACTGGGCTTTAATATAGAGGCAACTTTTGAATGTTCACATTGAATCATGCTTTATGATTCTCGGTATATGAATTCCTTCATCATGCATAAGAAATTATCAGAAAGACAAAGGCATGGTTTAATTACTTTAGAGAAATATATCGTGCCCCCTTTCCAGGTCAATCTTCGCATAGAGATTTCTTCAGAAGCTAATATTTTTGAAGTAAAGTCTGCTGATACCCTTGAAGGATGGATAATCTTTCTTGCTCCTTTAACGAATCTAAATAATATATCTGAATCTTTATATTGTTCGAAAGAGGATGATAATTCTTTACTAGTTTATTCTTTGTCGCCTTTAAGAATATTGTGCGATAATATTCCTCTATCATCACGAAAGCAAAAGACAAAAAGACTTTATGGCTCTTGTCAGCAGAACAAATATATTGCAATTAAGGACTAATAGTTGAACTTTTGAACTTTTGAGTAGATAATTGCCAATATCTTGAAGGCATTTACTGTTGCTGTAATTTGAACCTGATTCAAAAGAAATGTATTTTTTCATGTTTGTTTACTCGATATTTGAGATTTTCATTAGGCAACTACATATTTGAGCATATTTAATATGTATATGTAGCATTTTGAATGTTATACTTAGTTTAAGCGTTTTGAGCAGTGGTGCTAGTGTACTTTGACTGACCATGTACTTTGACTGGACAGGACTGAACTTGTCCTGACTTGACTGGACCTGACTTGACTGACACTACTGGACTGACACTTACACACACAGTTTAGGTGCTTGAGTAGTGGAGCAACACACAGTTTAAGCCTTGAGTAGTTAAAGCAATCACTAGTGGAACAACACATAGTTTAAGCTCTGAGTAGTTGGAGCGATCATGGCCGTGAATGGGATTTATGCACAGGGATGGCCACAATAACTCTCTAGAGTTCACGGGGCTTTACCTGGCTACCTTTGGCACCAAATCTAAGGTCGTCGATCCATCAATGAGTAGGTTTAGTCTAGTCCTTCCCCATGAGTTAGTACCAAAATTAAACAAGGGATCTAGGTTTTCTTCATCTGTGAGTTCGGACCCATTCCTGGGAGGGTATTTTCCTCCTCGTCCATGACGTTGCCGGAGAGCTCACAGATGGCATTGGTCTCACACATGACTGGCAGTTGAGGACTTTTGGCCTTTTAGGGCTTTTAGTCTGGCTCCGTTAGCTGCCTGCATGGGTATGCGTACGATGGCCTTCACGGGCTTTTTAGGGCCACTGGCTTCTTATCGCACCCGAATGGCAATCTTGATATGCCTTATGCATAGTTAGCCATATAGGCTTGTCTAGACTGCCTTAAATGATGAGCAACCATCACTGTCGTCAACTTTATATGTGGTTGGCTATATAGTTTATTCCACTGCCCAAAGATGGTGATCAATAATTGATATTTTGCCGCTGCTGATAATGCTTTCAAAATATTCATATCATGTTTAAAATAGTGTATCAACTTGGTGATAATAGTAATTTTGATAAAATGAGTTTATATGGGCGATTGATGGCGACGGTGATAGTTGCTAATTTTAGCAATAATCATCGGTACCTGGTGATTCTAATGGAAATCTTTAGCATTGACAACAATCGTCAATACTTGATAGCAATCATCAATGCTTTACAGCTATTATCAACGCTTAACAGCGATCATTAACGCTTGGCAGCGATCTTTAACGCTTGGCATCGATCTTCAATGCTTGACAGCAATCTTCAACGCTTGCATTTGGCGATGACGTGATATGCTTGAAAACCTACATTTTAATCATATACACGAAAGAAATACATTTTATGGTGAGAAATATATTTCACAGCTTTTACTCACCTGTCTTGCCCCCTTTCGATTGGGAAGCATTGCTCTAAGAATCTTCATAATCAAAATCATGATGTCGCAACCTTTAACAAATATACTGACGCTGTATCATTTTCTTTTTTATTTTCAAAGATTAGCTTTGCCCCTAGTCTCGAACTAATTAGGCCTTTGTACTCTTATTTCTTCTCTTATGTCGCACACCTTAACAATCTCGCCTTTATCAACTGTCTTCTGTAACTTACTCTTTAAGCCATTCACTTTTCTTTCTTCTTTAATTGTATCTCCTGAATTTCTCCTAAGATTCGAAGTCGATTGAAAATTATGCTTTTATTCATTCGTATAAAGGAGAGTACATGACTTTGTCTTTCATAATCCTTTTGCTCCTCGAATTGTCGGTGACAATCATTAATGCTTGCTTTCGCCTCAACTTTGACCTACAAAAATTGATATAGACAATTATCATCACAGGGAATTAACGATTACCTCATTTGGGATTTTGAGATTTTGGCATTTTGAGACTTTTCTAATCTTGCCCCCTTTTGATTTGGAAGCATTAAAACTGTAGCTTATCTTCAAGAATAACATATTTTGTATGCCTTTGTCTGCCCCCTGAATAATTGTGTTGTGTATCTTCTGGATCAAAACGCCGTGATACTTCTTGGGTCAAAACGTTGTAATTCTTCTTGGGTCAAAACGTTGTAATTCTTCTTTCGTCAAAACGTTGTAATTCTTCTATCCAGTGACTATTTTCCATCAGGATCATATGTCATTACTTTCTCCTTTATTTCATGTCTTCTTTTATGACAATTTTACTATTGTCAATCATCTTTTGTAGAATATTCTTTTCTTCTTTGCTTTATTTCCTTTGAATACTGTAACCGTAGCAGTTTGATTGCCTCTACAACTAGCGATTGATTCTTTATAAGCAGTATATCGTCTTCTTCAACTATATGTTTCCCTTAGTCCTTGAATTGTCCAAACTCTTCCTCTACATTCTTATTTGTAAAATCACTCATTTTCTCTATATCGAAAAATTCAAATCTTTACTTTTAGACAATCCTTCTTTTTACTTTTCTTTCCTTGGTAGTATCTGCTGCTACTCTCTTAAGACTTTCAAATAGCTGATTCATATGAGAGTTGGACAGCTTCACTTTGACTCTTTTTTTTTCTTTCAAATTGCAAATTTAACTCACTCTTC
This sequence comes from Magnolia changhungtana, assembly GCA_030180095.1. Classification (NCBI taxonomy): domain Eukaryota; kingdom Viridiplantae; phylum Streptophyta; class Magnoliopsida; order Magnoliales; family Magnoliaceae; genus Magnolia; species Magnolia changhungtana. The sequence continues at coordinate 5,837,129 of JASAUF010000554.1, forward strand.
TACTCTGGCAAGTTGTGACGATGCCCCCAGGGTTCTCTATTAACTGATGAATTCGTTAATTCATTAATTGATCCGTTTACTTGTTGGTGAGCAACACCTAATTCGGTCAAACTAACTTCTCATCTGAATTCTTTCCTTCAAGGCTTACTGTTGGTCACGGTAGTCGTTATTGGGAGAGTAAGGTCTTCAGTAACACGTTGATTTGGTGAAGGATGATGAACACCTTGTTGGCGAATTTTCTATTTTCTGTACACTTCGAATGTACTGATATCCGTACTCTGCAGGATGATATTACTTATAAAAGAAGATTGAACCCTTCATTTTTAGAGATCACTATGTTCCATTTTGACCTCCATACGTACGGACTCTTGATATACATGTCATGGGCCCACCTTTCACCAAATCTCAGTCATTCCTATCAACTTGATCTAATCACCATTGTCCCTGTATGCGCAGTACCCTATAACTTTTACGCAGGTCTGTATAACCAATCATGGTTTGTGTAAGTCAGCGCAAAGGTCTCAACACACTTGTTAGTCCGATGTCGCATAGGTGCATGCGACATCCTATACCATTTGCGCGGCCCTGCACAACCGGTTATAGCTTGCGTGGACCGATGCAAACACATGAATTCCCACTCTTTACCTCATTCTTCTTTATGTATCCCTTCTTTCTAATCATCTTTCTTCTTTCTTTCTTGTCTCCAATATCCTCTCATTTCTCAAAGGCAATGTATGATGGAAACTTCATATACTTTTGTGCATTAACACACTATCATCCCTCCTTCATTGTTTCGCCACACTATTGATGAAGCAAAAACTGCTTTCGACATTACCTGGCATTGTTTGTTTTTTGATCGCAACTGATTTGATCTTCCATGATACTTTCTGGTGAAAATCCATTGGATGTGAAGTAAGCAACTATGTTAATCAAGAAAGAAGACATTACAGTAAACTTGTATTTCAGAACAAAGTGTTAGTTATTTTGATTGAATTAAAATTGTACTTTGTTCTTAGAGATGAAGGGGAGGGTGTTCTCACTAAGAGTCACCATTTTGGTGTCTATACAAATGCCAAAAAGTGATAAATGTTCTTTGAATATTTTCTAAGTTACCATCGAATAATAATCTCCAAGGAGATAGGGATTGTGCAGGCTTGAAGCCCTTGATCCAACCGTTGAGGTCAATTCTGATCATCCTTCCAGTCATCTTTCCTTGAAATATGGAGCATCCTTCCAGTCATTCTTCCTTGATATATGGAGCAATCCCTTGAAATATGGCCAAGACCGGAGGAAATCAGGCCACTCACATTAAACGAGCCTAAAATATACCCATAATGTAAGATCACGAGGTTTCCACCATCCGTTCAGATCGAAACTTTATATACAGCCTTGGGACCACAAATTAGCCATACACGTCAAATTTCAACTCCTGGATCTATGTGAAAATGGTTAAATTGACAGATCAGCCCCTGAAATCTTAATTTGGGGCCCACCTAATATCTGGATATGCTTCAAATTCGGTCTAAACGTGTTAAATGAGCTAATAATGTGGATGAATGGAGCAAATTTCCCACGAACATCATGCTGGACCCTACATGTACATTGCATGTACATGGTGCACAAGTGCACTGGCCGTGCACTAAACTTCTGAAAGTCAGTCAGCGTGCGCTAACCGACTCTTTCTTCTTCAATTTAAAAACGGCCACAGCGTCTTCACTGTATTTACCGTTTTTGTGTAGTGGGGTCCACTCACTGCTCCATTGGATGATTTGAGCCGTCCATTCACTCCAGAGGGTGAGTATTACCCTCACCTAGGTGTCCTTTTATCATCATGCAAGCTCTTGTGAAATCTTAGCCGTTAAACAGGAAATGAACTGTGAAGTAGACAACTGTGTGGGCCACACCATTTTACTCCAAACACAGTCCTTCCTAGATGGTTTTTTCCCTTGAATCCAATATATGGAGTGGATTTTCCATTTGGCTTCCTCAAATGGGTCATCACGTTTCACAGAGTCGACTCTGTTTCGCAACAGATATTACATTCATCTATCGTGGGCCACCATCAGGTGGTGAAGGATTGATCTGAAGTATCCATTAGGTAGAGGGAGAAAAGCCAATCAAAACCATGTTGATCTTTTGCGACCATGCTCATTCACAAGATCATTACATCAATCGCAAGAAGACCGTTCAGCTGTTGTTAGAGCCTGATTATCTCGGCGGGCCACATCATCGGAAGACCAAAACTAGCCATTCACGGTCGAAATTTAGATAGGAATCCGGTGGATGGCATGGATCTCTCAAAAGACGGCTACAATGGACTCCACCAGCAACACAGAGGAAGAAAAATGGAGTTCTTCCTCTGTTTACGTACAACTGAAGATACGGCCTTCCATCAGAGGGTTGCGAGGAGCTCCCATTGTGCGGAGGTCCTTTGAAGATGGTGTTGTGCGGAAACTCTTTGTGCGGAGGTGGGCATTATGCGAAAACTCTTTCTAGATGTTGTTATGCGGAACCTCTCTTTGAAGAGTGTTGTGCGCAAACTCTATTGTGCGCCACACAACACTCTAGCGCACAAAGCTCTCTTTCTATTTTCTTCTCCCTTTCTCTCTCTCATGTTTCTCCCACTTTTATTTCCTGGCCCACCAACTGATCTCCCAACTGATCCACACCTTCAAATGAAGCAAGGGAGGGGTATTTATAGGCCGCACTCTCTTACAAAGTGGTGATCACCACCACTTATCCCTTCACATAATGTATATCATCTTCTCTTAAACAACGGTGTCCACCAATGTAACATCCCGAATTTTTACCAACCTAGAATTAGATGTCTTTAGGCAATGGGTTGCTCCTAACACCTTATTAACTTGTCAGAACTCAATCCCATAGTCTAAAATCGCTTCTTAACACATTTCTTTCACAAATCTCACCTTTCACTACCTTGTTCTTTACACCTTTCACTACCTTGTTCTTTAAACGTCTCTAAGTACTTTCATATTAGGCACGAATCCTAACGTTTAGGTGATGAAGAACAATGCTTTAGAAATTCGTACAAAGACCCTAGTGCCACCTCAGACAGAAATTACTCAGGACTAAATCCTTTAGAAATTAGACAAAGTAACTAAGTGCGAAACTAGATTAGCTATGAAATCCGCTTGATCCACTTTAAATATGATCTGTAAGACCCAAAACTTGTAGAATCATTAACGCTAGGTTACCCTAAAATCTAGTATCAATCTCATTACCTGGCTGCTCTCGGGAGCATCCCGAAACTCCGTATCAGATTTGGGCCACACGTCGAAAGTTCGAATAACACGAAGTTAAGGAATTAGGACCGCCTTGCTGGGCTTGACAACCATCTCAGAAATCAAATCCAGACAGTGTCCCACGGCTGTTCGCTTGAGTTCGGAGCGAGAGTGTGTGAGAACACTTAACTTTCTTTATAAATAAATATCTCAAATAGTAATCTGAGACTTGTCGCTTGCGAGTCAATATTAAGCAACCAGACCGTTAGAATCAGGCCAAATCACACCCTCGGATCAGGGAAAATTTCATAAACATATCCATGTACTTGGAATTTCAGATCGAGATCCGCTGACCATTGAACCGTAACTGGTCCGCCACGCGTGATCTGGAAATTCGACTGAAACGAAAACTTAACTCCACCTAGATCCAGATTTTGTGAGCTTAAGTCTGACCTTTGGCTCAAGGGGGGCCGCCAAAAGTCCTCCATTGAGCTGAAACGGACCCGCTTTGGTTATAACCTAAGTATACCTTGACTATAAGTCTATTTTGGAGTATTTTTAGGCTATATAAGGACCTTAGAACCCTCTCGCTCACAGCCATACGAATTTGAGAGAAACCCTAGTGAGAGAAAAGAGAAAAGAGAGAGGAGTGAGAGAAGTGGGAGAATCTCCCTACTACTATCCCCTGCCGTTACACAAGCTGCACCACCCCATTCTCATTGCTTTTCCGGCGATTCTGACTTCGTTTCTAGGTTAGAAACCCTAACCCTAATCTGATTTGGGGTGTTGATAGTTGTATGTTATGAAATAACTGACCTAAAGCATCCTAGGCGAAAGCTTAGCAAACCTATTGAATTCGTTACGATTCTACGACAAAAGGTGTGGACTTTAGATGTATAGGTTATGGTTTTCAATACTTTCAATGTCAGATAATGATAGATTCATGATCTGCATACAATTGCACATGTACAAAGTGCTGTCTGTTTTCTATTTCGATTAAAGATGAAGAATATGGAATTTTACATATTCTAGGTATTCGTAGAAAATACCGTATATGTATAAATTTTGGAGATGTGTTTGCCATAATTATTTGCTGTGTGAATATATTATATATGCGTAAAATACTAGTTTCACAAAAGGACTTGCCCTAATATATGTTTTGCTAATATACACTATGTATGTGAAAATAGTGTATTCTAAGTGTTTGTGAAAATGACTGAATGAGTATAGAATTCTCATTCATGCTCACCATGACTAATTGTCATGGATATATGAATGTTATATTGGCGACACCCCCTTTGACGAAAGGATTTGCCCTAAATCACAACACGGCCAATATACACTATATATGCTAAAACGTGTAGCCCAAGTGTTTGTGGAAATGACTGAATGAACATGGAACTTGGATTCCTACTTGCCATGACTATCCATCGTGGGTGCACGCGTGTTATAATTGGGGCAACTCCCTAGTGAAAGGATTTAGCCTAATGCCTATGTAATCAACATATGTCAAGTATGTTGATGTATGTAGTTTAAAGTGTTTGTTGAAATGTCCGAATGAGTAGTAGTTAATGAACTGTAATGTATAAGGGTGTTGAGATATGATTCTCAACTTCTTTAACTATGTGTGTGATTTCTTTAGATATCTGTGTGATTAGGAATTGAATATGTACAAACTCATGCTTATGTTATACTTCATAACATGCTCAATTGATTGTATGATTTTATCTGTGTAATGCATATGTTTAAATTTATATTTATATTATATTCCATAAGTGCCGTGAAGGGTGATGGGGGAGTGGTGTAACGAGTGCGTGCAACAACCCTGACAGCCCTAAGCAGATGTTATTAGACTTTGATTATATGATTTGAATCTTGATCCATTACTGCTTTACCTATCTGCAATAGAATGTGATTGGGGCTATTGTATAGTCTAGGCAGTCAGCAATGGGATCAAATTCGTGGCTGAGATTCATTCACCACATAGGACGTGTTTGACAAACCCGAGTCGTGCATTGCTTGTCGGCAGTGGTTAGGCCACACGAAGTGCTTATGCACTTCATGTCATACAACTTAACGGGCGCTCGTGCTAGTCGAGCTCGTCAAGTAACCCGATCTATCTAGTGTATGTTCACCATGTTTGGACGCTACTGCTTGAACCTAGGGTGCCAAACTTACCAGTGAAATCCCGTTAACCATGGTACCTCGATCCGCTAAGACTCATGAGCTGGGCATGGTGGTATGGGACACCGTGGTCGAGCTGTCGACCTACACTGGGGCCATTTGCCTCCCCGTAGTGACCTGTGAGCAACTAGACTCATGAGCCGATTATGGTGGTATGGGACACTATATTCATGCTATCAGCCTACATTGATAAGGTGATGGGAGAGTGGTGCAACGAATGTGTGTAACAGCCCTAACAACCCTTTGTAGTGACCTCGAGCATACTCTGAAATTGCAGTGAGCCTTAGGGATTTGCTGCGGTGTATAGAGTATGAACTAGGCCTGTATCTGTATAGTGATGAACTGTTAAAGAGGTGATGGGGGAGTGGTGTAACCATTGTACGTAACAGCCCTGAAAGCCTTTGCAGTGACCTAGAAACACACCTTCATATGATATTAACTAGGATTGACGACCCTAGAATGGATCATATTTGGGAATGATACAAGGGAGGTACCTTAGTTTCCCAATACTGCTGTTTGAAATGGACTAATACAACTCGGTAATCATGCTCATCATGCATTACATGTGCTTGGTAGATGTGGAGCACTGAGGGATGAACGCATGTCGCGAACGTAAGATGGTGTCGCATGAGGGTGGTGTGACAAGGGTATACATCATGACTGCATTTTCATACTTGCATTAATAAGAGTATTTAGAATTGTTAATTGTACTGCTTTATCATTACTGCTTGACTATTTTGATAACATGTTAACCTATGCTTTATTGTTCCACTGAGTTGATCACTCACTCCCATGTTACGGGACGGTGTTGTACACACCAACCGAATTTGTTTGAGTTTTAGATGATGGTGATGCTGTGAAGCGGAGTCGGACTTTTATGAGGATGAGGAGGATTCCTCCTTTATGCTGTTTCAGGTGGGATCCTGTGAGCCGTGTCCTGATCGACGGGACTTTCTGAGATATTGACTAGAGGACCTTACACATTTGGTATATTTTAAGATTGTACTAGTAATTATTTAACCTGGTAACGTTATCACACACTAGAGACTTGCCACAGTTTATATATTTTATCTATCTATCACAGTCTTCAGCTTACTAATTTAACTATCTTTGGAGTATGATATGTTGTTTTGGCTTAATCTCACTCATGTTCACTACTCTAATACAGACAACATTCAATCATCATTCATTTTGTTGCATAAGTGATGCATTGGAACTCGGAAGTTGAGTTTATGCTCGACCCCTGATTTTTAGGGCGTTACGAGATGGTATCAAAGCATGATTTAGATTAAATCAGACTTGGGTTATGGTCACACGATGCGCTCTGACGCACTCTGACTTACGAGGGGGCGATGAAACGTAGAAGCCGACTTAGGATTTTCCAAATTCGTCGAACGGCGAAATCGACTGAAATCGACCGCTGAGATTGGGCCCGTACACACCCATGATCACGCGAAACAATCCCAAATCACTTTTAGGCCGTCAGTCAACGGGTTTGAGTCGTTCCCTAGAATCAAATGCCCTTAAGTTGTGGGTCAACCACAACACCTTACTCTTCATCTCAAAGCCTAAAACCCCTTTTTATCCAATTCCTTCAAAATCTCTCCTTGCACCACTTCATTCTTCCATTTTTTTTCTAAGTCCTTTCATACTAGGTATAAATTCTAACGTATGAATGATGAAGAATAATACTTAAACAAAAAGTTACTATAAATAGTAAATATATGTATAAATTAGACTTTTGACCATTCAAATTTTAGAATCTGACCAAATAAATGGATTCTTTGGATTGATTAGCACCTCCTACCCCAAAATCATATGCTAAATGTCACATAAAATCATTTCGATTTACAAGTTGGCCCTGATACGGCTCAAAACGGAGTCGAGGGCGAAACGGAGCACCTCCGGTGGGACCCAGGGTGGGACCCACATATTTTCGGGGCCTAGGGGTCACGAGGACCTCACCCAAGTGGCGATCCCTCGCCACTTTGTCCAGTGGGTGGCGGGGCCTCACCGGGTTTCGGGCGGGCCGGTCGGGCCGATCGAGTTTGGGGGTTGTGGGACCCCCCTGATGTGTGTCCTGTCCATTGAAACCCCCCAAACCCCTAACTCCTTCAAAAACCACCCCTCCAAGCTCTCTTTTCTCTTTCCAACTTTTGATTTTTGGCAAAAATCATCCCTCCAATCACCCATTCCGTCATTTTCTGTCACAACCCGTTCACATCCATCGTTTATAACAATACACACCCCCTACCCTCTTTATTCTCTCTCATTTGAGCTCCTGCAACCCCCGTTTGAAGCTCAAATCGTGTAAGTTCTCAATCCCTCCCATCTCTTCACTTTCCTTCTTCGAACCCTGTCTCTTGGGCCTGTACAATCTCTGCTGAGGCTTAAATCTGTGGAGAGTTAAAGACTCCAGCCTCTCCTCTCTCTTTTCTTCCCTTCCCATGGCCTTTTTCGAGTCATTATGGCCTTTTTCTCTGTTTCCACATTTTTTTTCTCTCTCATGAGAAATAGAAAGGGTGCCCCTCCGTCGCCAGACTCGGATGCTTAGTCATCCATGCCGATGTTTGCAGCTTGTTTTGGTTACTGCTTTAGGATATGTTCGTAATTTCATGTTAATAGGCCTTGTTGTGTAATGTTTGGTAGAATGATACAAGTGTTTGAAGCCCTGGTTGTATTAACTTGCATGTATCTTCATTTATGTTCCATAACTTTCGCAACCTCCAAATGTTAGGACGTTTAGGACCTGTTCGGCCAACTGCATTAGGTAAGATTAAGGTGGCTAGAATTGTCAAAGTAATAATAACTGTATGTGTAGGGTATGGTCCCTAGATTGGTGTATCCCATGTTTTCCAATGTCATGTTTGGAATGTATGCAATGAAAAGTATATTTCGGGTTTTCCTTTCAAATTACACTTAGAAATTCATCATCATGGGGTTTGGAAATCCTATCTCACACTTTCCAACACTAGGCTCTTTTTCCAAAGCCTATACCATTAAAATTAGTCCCCACCCACCCTCCTACCAAACATGCCACCTCCAATCCCGTGGTGGGATTAGCAATGCAGTCCCATTTAAGACAATAGGCCATAGAGTTTTGGACCTAGAGTGGTTTTCCTAGATTCGAACGACCTAACAGTATAGGAAATCTACTGATGTAGTAACGTGAACCCTAAGACCTTCTTAGTTAGTAGGAGCATGTGTGTCGTGCTCGAGCGTAGTTAAATTCAAGTTCGGGCAACTCAATTCCAATTAGGCAACTTTGACCCTAACTGATAAAACCCTTCCTTATATTAGTAATGGTATGAAATCATCTAGCATATGAGTATAAACTTTGGACTACACCTAAATTAAGACTAGACTACCGATTATATTAGAGAATGCCAGAGACCGATAGATGTAGCTAGGTCAAATCAATACACCTCTTTGATCTGGGTGGCGCAGCGGAAGCGTGGTGGACCCTACCCCACTGGCCCAGGATCGAAACTGTGCTCGTTAAATATGAACATTATAGAAGCCCTAACAAGTTCTACTATGAGAAACCGTTTTAGAATGATCTGGTAAGATTTGATTCGCCATTTTCTTGGACATAGATAATAACAAGGACTCTCTTAGACCAATGGGCAACCGAAGAAATAGGACATTTGAACCTTTCAATGATGGACATTCCCTACATTTTTAGAGTGATCGGATTACGGAGTTACTGAAATATATAACTACGAAACATTCACGGCTTGATGCAATTCTCAATCCAGGGCGACTACCAATGGACTCACTGCTGATGAGCAGAAGACCAGGATCCACCAGGATTCGGAAGGGATACGATAAGCTTTCTACCCTGGCCGAGTAGATGATCGATGTATCGGGATCAAGCCCACTATAACCGTCTCTCTGTGTTGGTCAAACATTAGAAACAGCTAGCTTACTCTAACTAGTTGGGAATCGAAGTCAAGACTCCAAAGAGGTAAAGAAATAAATTATAGCAAATCATCAGAGTATGAGAAATGATAAAGAAATAAGTTTTAAGGGGGGTAGACTAAAATGAACTAGGCTAAAATGAACCAGCCCAGTAAATGAACCATGCATAAAAACTTGAAATCAATAAGTCTTAGGCAAATGAAATAATAGAGTTCTTACTTATTACCCTTAGGCAATTTTGGGGACGAAATTTTATTTTAAGGGGGGTAGATTGTAATATCCCAGATTTTTTCCAACCTGGAATTAGACGTCCTTAGGCAATGAGTCTCTCCTAACACCTTATTAACTTGTTAGAACTCAATCTCACAGTCTAAAATCGCTTCTTAACCCATTTCTTTCACAAATCTCACCTTTCACTACCTTGTTCTTTACACCTCTCACTACCTTGTTCATTAAACGTCTCTAAATACTTTCATATTAGGCACGAATCCTAACGTTTAAGTGATGAAGAACAATACTTTAGAAATTCGTACAAAGACCCTAGTGCCACCTCAGACAGAAATTACTCAGGACTAAATCCTTTAGAAATGAGATAAAGTAACTAAGTGCAAAATTAGATTAGCTACGAAATCCGTTTGATCCACTTTAAATACGATCTGTAAGACCCAAAACTTGTAGAATCATTGATGCTAGGTTACCCTAAAATCTAGGATCAATCTCATTACCCGGCTGCTCTTGGGAGCATCCCGAAACTCTATATCAGATCTTGACCACACGTCGGAAGTCCGAATAACATGAAGTTAAGGAATTAGGACCGCCTTGCTGGGCTTGACAACCATCTCGGAAATCAAATCCAGACAGTGTCCCACGGCTGTTCGCTTGAGTCCAAAGCGAGAGTGTGTGAGAACACTTGGTTTTCTTTATAAATAAACATCTCAAATAGTAATCTGAGACTTGTCGCTTGCGAGTCAGTTTTAAACAACCAAACCGTCAAAATCAGGCCAAATTACACCCTCAGATCAGGGAAAATTTCATAAACATATCCATATACTTGGAATTTTAGATCGAGATCCGCTGACCGTTGAACTGGAACTGGTCTGCCAAGCGTGATCTAGAAATCCGACTGAAATGAAAACTTAACTCCACTTAGATCCAGAGCCTGTGAGCTTAAGTCCGACCTTTGGCTTAAGGGGGGCTCCAGAAGTCCTCCGTTGAGCTGAAACGGACCCACTTTGGTTATAACCTAAGTATACCTTGACCATAAGTCTATTTCAGAGTGTTTTTAGGCTATATAAGGACCTTAGAACCCTCTTTCTCATAGCCATACGAATTTGAGAGAAACCCTAGAGAGAGAAGAGAGAAAAGAGAGAGGAGTGAGAGAAGTGGGAGAATCTCCCTACTACTATCCCCTGCCGCTACACAAGCTGCAGCACCCCATTCTCATCGCTTTCCCGGCGATTCCGACTTCGTTTCTAGGTAAGAAACCCTAACTCTAATCTGATTTGGGGTGTTGATAGTTGTATGTTATGAAATAACTGACCTAAAGCATCCTATAGGTTGCCAAATCATCGTAGGTGAAAGCCTAGCAAACCTATTGAATTCGTTACGATTCTACGACAAAAGGTGCGGATTGATGTATAGGTTATGGTTTTCAATGCTTTCAATGTCAGATAATGATAGATTCATGATCTGCATGCAATTGCACATGTACAAAGTGCTGTCTATTTACCGTTTCGATTAAAGATGAAGAATATGGAATTTTACGTATTCTAGGTATTCGTAGAAAATACCGTATACGTATAAATTTTGGAGATGTGTTTGTCATAATTATTTGCCGTGTGAATATATTATATATGCATAAAATAATTATTTGGCGAAAGGACTCGCGCTAATATATGTTTTGCTAATATACACTATGTATATGAAAATAGTGTATTCTAAGTGTTTATGAAAATGAATAAATGAGTATAGAATTCTCATTCGTGCTCGTCATGACTAATTGTCATGGATATATGAATATTGTATTGGTGACACCCCCTTTGACGAAAGGATTTGCCCTAAATCACCCCACGGCCAATATACACTATATATGTTAAAACGTGTAGCCCAAGTGTTTGTGAAAATGACTGAATGAACATGGAACTTGGATTCCTGCTTGCCATGACTATCCGTCGTGGGTGCACGCGTGTTATAATTGGGGCAACTCCCTAGTGAAAGGATTTGTCCTAATGCCTATGTGATCAACATATGTCAAGTATGTTGATGTATGTAGTTTAAAGTGTTTGTTGAAATGTCTGAATGAGTAGTAGTTAGTGAATTGTAATGTATAAGGGTGTTGAGATATGATTCTCAACTTCTTTAACTATGTGTATGATTTCTTTAGATATCTGTGTGATTAGGAATTGAATATGTACAAACTCATGCTTATGTTATACTTTATAACATGCTCAACTGATTGTATGATTTTATCTGTGTAATGCATATGTTTAAATCCATGTTTATGTTGTATTCCATAAGTGCCGTGAAGAGAGATGGGGGAGTGGTGTAACGAGTGCGTGCAACAGCCATGGCAGCCCTAAGCAGATGTTATCAGACTTTGATTGTATGATTTGAATCTTGATCCATTATTGCTTTACCTATCTGGAATTGAATGTGATTGGGTCTATTGTATAGTCCAGGCAGTCGGCAATGGGATCGAATTCGTGGCTGAGATTCATTCGTCACGTAGGACGTGTTTGACGAACCCGAGTGGTGCGTTGCTTGTCGGCAGTGGTTAGGCCACATGAAGTGCTTATGCACTTCATGTCGTACAACTCAACGGACGCTCGTGCTAGTCGAGCTCGTCAAGTAACCCGATCTATCTAATGTATGTTCACCATGTTTGGACGCTACTGCTTGAACCTAGGGTGCCAAACTTACCAGTGAAATCCCGTTAACCATGGTACCTCGATCCGCTAAGACTCATGAGCTGGGCATAGTGGTATGGGACACCGTGGTCGAGCTGTCGACCTACGCTGGGGCCATTTGCCTCCCCGTAGTGACCAGTGAGCAACCAGACTCATGAGCCGATTATGGTGGTATGAGACACTGTATTCATGCTATCGACCTACATTGATAAGGTGATGGGGGAGTGGTGCAACGAATGTGTGTAACAGCCCTGACAGCCCTTTGTAGTGACCTCGAGCATACTCTGAAATTGCAATGAGCCTTAGGGATTTGTTGCGGTGTATAGAGTATGAACTAGGCCTGTATCTGTATAGTGATGAACCGTTAAAGAGGTGATGGGGGAGTGGTGTAATCATTGTGCGTAACAGCCCTGAAAGCCTTTGCAGCGACCTAGAAACACACATTCATATGATATTAACTAGGATTGACGACCCTAGAATGGATCATGTTTGGGAATGATACAAGGGAGGTACCTTAGTTTCCCAATACTGCTGTTTGAAATGGACTAATAACAACTCAGTAATCATGCTCATCATGCATTGCATGTGCCCGGTAGATGTGGAGCATTGAGGGATGAACGTATGTCGTAAATGTAAGATGGTATCGCATGAGGGTGGTTTGGCAAGGGCATACATCATGACTGCATTTTCATATTTACATTAATAAGGGTATTTAGAATTGTTGATTGTACTACTTTATCATTACTGCTTGACTGTTTTGATAACATGTTAACATATGCTTTCTTGTTCCACTGAGTTGATCACTCACTCCCACGTTACGGGACGGTGTTGTACGCACCAACCAGATTTGTTTGAGTTTCAGATGATGCCGATGCTGCGAAGCAGAGCTGGACTTTATGAGGATGAGGAGGATTCCTCCTTTATGCTGTTTCAAGCGGGTTCCTGTGAGCCAGGTCCTGATCGACGGGGCTTTCTGGGATATTGACTAGAGGACCTTTCACATTTGGTATATTTTAGGATTGTACTTGTAATTATTTAACCTGGTAACGTTATCACACTCTGGAGACTCACTATAGTTTCTATATTTTATCTATCTATCACAGTCTTCCGCTTGCAAATTTAACTGTCTCTGGAGTATGATATGCTGTTTTGGCTTAATCTCACTCATGTTCACTACTCTAATACAGACAACATTCAATCATCATTCATTTTGTTACATAAGTGATGCGTTAGAACTAGGGAGTTGAGTTTATGCTCGACCCCCAATTTTCAGGGCGTTACAACCAAGTTCTCCCTTAAATGGTGGTGTACAACCTCTCTTCATTAAGATGACACCCGTGCACCCTTTATTACCAAAATACCCTCTTTAATGCCTTTTACTGAAATACCTAAACTACCCCTGGACATGGATTTTTACCAAAATACCTAAAGTACCCCCGGACATAGATTTTTACCAGAATACATAAAATACCCTTGGACATGGATTTTTACCAAAATACCTAAAATACCCCGGACATGGATTTTTACCAAAATGCCTAAAATACCCCTGGACATGGATTTTTACCAAAATACAGATTGTGCAACCCTGGAAAAGATCTGTATCATGGAATTCTCTGAATACTACAATGAGATATTTTGTATACCTCAACACTCCCGTTAATAATCCAACTAATCTAGCGTTTAGTGCGAAAGCTGCTAGAAATGGAATCAAAGGCTATAAATAGCCATGGGTTAGGGTGAATCTCAAGGTAAGATAGAGAAAAGGAAAATGTTAAGTGTAAGAGAGAGATAGACCGCCGCTGGTGCGAGTTGTAAGCTCAGTAGCAACTCGACTTTGCCTGAGTCATTTAGACATTGGGAAAGGTCAGAGAGGGAGATAGAGAAGATAGAGAGAGTGAAGGAAGTAGGGAGAGAATGAGAGATAGGGAATGACAGCCACTGGAATGAGTTTCCAACTGGCCGTCTGAATCTTCTCAGTTCCACTGCAGGCCGTATTTCATCTAGCTCCAATCCCTAGCCCCAGTTCACGTAACAAAACCAAACCGGAATCCCCTGTCTAAGTCCTACATCAGACTCGCTAATGACCTTTCCCAATGCCCTGCCAAACCAGGACCAATTTACCCCAAGGCAGCATTCAGACTGTGACAGGAAACGTCATTCAAAGTTCCGACGAATCCGAAGTTATGCGCACCACATTCAGACTCTTCCAGCAATCGAAAACCGTCTCTGGTTAGGTACCCTCACCCATTTTTCCCTATGTTATTATTGGATTTCGCCCACTCGTCTGACTGTGTTCACAGTCACCTTAACTCGGTCACGAGTTGAGTGACTCAGCACACGTTCCAGGGTGAAAACCCTGATCTAGATTCGTGGCTAAGATCGTTTCACCTCGAGCTATGATCAGCACCACGAACCGGTCTCAGACCTATTCACAATGTGGCACTGCTAGTCAAAAGGTCCCGACTGAGTTGGGTCACCACTGAGTCAGTGACTCAGGACCATTTTAGGCTTAAAGGACCTGACTCAATTAGGCCTGGGAAGTAACCTACCCCAGTCAGCTAGTAGCCCAACCATGGGTGTCCCAGATTTGCCCATTTAGGGGCTGACTTGACCGGTTTTTCAACTGTGTTGACTCACTTGATCTCTTAATGAGTTGAATCTAATCTAGTTTCAACTGGACTTTTACTAGGGATCTGAAATATCACCTTTGATCGGGAAACCAGTAGTCTATTACTACAGCAAATGTTTTCCTAGATTGGAGACTCAACTAGTTGTGGGTTGAGGCGTCCAACCGAGTCAACTCAGTCACGACTCACCGTTATCTTGTAAACATCTATTCATGAACTAACTAAAATCATCTATGTGGAAAGACACTCCTCCCTTCAACAAGTCTCAACAGGATCCTTACATTTAACCATAAAAACATTTAAGCAAGAAGAATACTCATTCAAGGTGAGGAATATCCCACATTGCTTTTTTCATGTCATTGAATTCTAAATTAATTTTGAGCCTAAAGAGTAGAAAAATCTAGAATAGTGCAATTATTGATTTCACTCCTTTTAACCTCTAATTGATATTGATAATCATGAATGAATGATTAAGTCCTATTGCTCTAATTCATTTATAGATCTTTGTATTATACTCCTTATGGCCCATTTGAAATTGCTTGATCATATGTACACTCCTACTAGTTATAATATGAGTTAAGAAATCTCGTTTCCACCTATCTTATAAATAGTACAATTGCCCCATTACTTCTTATATATGTTAGACCCATTTTAGTTTGAATGTAACGGGCACGAAATCTTAGGATAATGGGAATAATAATTTATTTCTTTTATTCCTATTTTTGTAGTGATGGACATGAGGTAAAACTTTATTTTCTATTACTCAAGTCCTATATTTATGTGATTAGGATTTAGCCTTGCATTCTCTATTTTATTTTAGTAATTATTTGATGTTAGGCATAGCCATACTAGTAATGACAAGAATTTTGATATTTCATCTCATTCTAGGCTACAAATCAAGATTATGTGTGGGATGCTATCTTTCATGATGAATGTAGAATGAACTCATTTACAATTTAATCACTTCTAATATGTCATATTTGTGGGCCTTCATTTGGACCCAGAGAAAGTAAGTGTATATATGTTGTGTTCATACTTGAATGTTTGACATCCTATTAAAAGACCATGAGCTTTGACCATGTTTATGAAAGCATTCTTATTAATCCTAAGGAACGTGTACAAGAATCATGGTACATGACATTCATGCATGACTTATGAGCTTTTTCGAGTGCTCAATGTAAGCAACACTTTATTCGATTTACTGAAAGTTCTAACACTTTAGTTTAACTCACAGAACCTATGCATTTAGGTCACTTTGGGTGCTTTTCTTTACATGAGGCTTTTCCAAGATTTTAGAACCTCCTCGGGCGTACCTCGTGTATCTTTTCAAGAGGTTAAATATCCTTGGGCGCGCTTACTTATATGAATTTTTTCAGGTAGATAATTTACCATGGGCGGTCTACATGGTCTTTTCCAGGTGACTAGTTCTCCTTGGGCATACCTTTGAATATTTTTTTGGGTATAGTTCTCCTTGGGCCACCCTTTATTTTGATAGTTGGATGTGCATCCTCAAATATGTGGCTTGAACATACATTCATACACCCATACATTCATTTATAATTTCATGATTAGTCTCCTTGTAATTTGAATATGTTGATTTAAACTGTTTTGGAATGACATGGTATGCATGAATTCTTGCGAAAAATTCCCACTGAGTTTTCACTCACCCAATCATGCGGTTGTACCAAATAGATACAGGTTTGATATCAGGTAGAGACTCCTATGACGGAATCCCAGGGGCGGCTGAGTAGGAGATTGGCAATGAGGACCTTTATGCTAATGTGAATGAGCCGTTGGAGCTCAATTAATATCTTAGAAATTTCATATTTCATATTTTAGAATTTATGTCTTATTTAAATTGTAATAATATTTCCCCCACTGTGGGATTTCATTTTGGCTTTCATTTACATGTATTAAACTTCCTTTTTGTTACTCTTGATATCCCTGGCTTATGTAGTGATCGCTTTACTTTATACTATGAAATTTACTATTAATTAGATGTATGATGGTCCATTTTATAATATAATACTCGGGTTCTCAATGAGGAGCGACCATCCTCGGGTTTTGAGAATGGTGTTACAGTTACAAAGAGGGAAGGTGTTAAGCACACTCTCTATCCACATAAATGTACGGTCTCTACTTCGTGTAGTAAAATAGTCTTAAGGGATAAATTGATAAGATTGAAATGGGACAAGACAGACTTGGATTTCTGATGTGGCAAGGTCTGGAATCTCGGCAAGCCGTAGAGCATACGTCCAGAGAATGTCTAGAGGAGTTTTTGAATAGATGTGATGATGTTAAACTATCATTAAGAAGACAACGCTACCATGAGTTTCTGATGTGATAGGATTTAGTTTTTTGGTAGGTCACAAAACATACATTCAATGGTAACTTAGGGAAGCAGGGGGGTTAAGAAGGGAAGTAATGATGCGATAAATGCTAATGATGATAGTGTGATCTTTGGCTTACAGTTGAAGTAACTTGGATGTTTGGATGCATTATGGTTGGAAATGATTGACCCAAGTAGGATTATAAAAGCTGAGGATGACTGGAGGAGGCTAGAGGGGGGCTGAAAAGATGGGAGCTTGAGAACTCAAGAACTCCCTTTCACTCTCGCTCACTCTCTCTTACTCTCGCTCTTCTCTTTATAGTTGAATGATTTTTCTTGATCTTGGTGGATGAAATGAAGAGAAGGGAAAGCTATTTATAGCCTTTTGGGATGACATTTTGGTAATTCTAGGGTTTAAGGAGGGTAAATGCTGATATGACAGCTTGTAATTGGTTGAGGGAAGGGTAATGCCACATGACACTTTCTTATTGGTCTTTGGGCTTTGGTAGGATGGTAAATAGGGTAGATTTTAGGGGTAATTCTATGGGAGATTTGACTTTTTGAGGGGGAACAACTGTGTGCTCAGAGGGCACATTTCTCGAGAGAGGGCAGTAATCGGATTACCACTGGTAGTAGTCCGACTACCGCCAGGCTCCCATTGACATTGAAACTCTAGTTTGTGGGCTTCTGTGCTTTTGAATTTTTTGGGCATTTTTTATTTTGGACTTTTGGGTTGAGGTTTAGGCTTTCTGGGCTTTTGGGTTGAGCTTTTGGGTTTTCTGGGCTTTTGGGTTGAGGTTTGGGTTTTCTAGACTTTTGGGCTAAGGTTCGGGCTTTTTGGGCTTTTGTGTTAGGCCCATGTCCTAATGTCCGTTCCGTTCCGTAAGATTCCGCGGTCCTCTTAGTTGAATTCCTGCGACCCGCGACCTTTTAATTGCATTTGCTCGCGACCCTGAGTCTCATCCTGTAAACCAGAGCCGATTCAGCCTAAGACATGTGCTATTGTGACCGCGCTGTCACCATAGTTCCGATGCTGCATCTCGTGCGCTAATCCGACGTCTAGATCATGAGATGTGGGTCGCGCATGATCATGGCTGTGGACCGCACTTTGCGGGACCCACCTATCCTGATTTACATACTTCTCTAGGTCATTATGAGGATGACATCACCCCTACCTACCCTAGCCACCCTAGCTACCCTAGCTATCCTAGCCAGTCTACCCCCTAGCACATTATTATTTTTCTTCCCCATGTCGTACACCATCATCATCGCCTAGCTAAAAGAGCTAGGCAATCATTTCTCTCTCTCTCTCTCTCTCTCTCTCTCTCTCTCTCTCTCTCTCTTATCTCTCTCCCCCTCCTTTCCTTCTCATTTCTATATTGCTAGCAATCTTCAACCCTCCATGAGAGCTCCAAAAATCCAGCCACATCCCAAGCTCATTTCCTCCAATCTAAAACTTAAAAACCCCATCTCAACCACTAATCCTCTTCCCTTGGAGCATTGGAAGCCATTGGTGGTGGTAGAAGTCCAATATTTGAAGGTGGGTGCTCTCTAGAGCTAGATTTCACTCCCTACCTTTGATTTCTTTCTTTTATTTGCATGGGAACTTGAAGAACCCACCAATCCATAGTGGAGATCCTCCATGAACCCTTTGATGTGGCCTTTGGCCCATCTTCTTGCATGCATGAGTCATGGAGGGACCATTCTCTATGGACCCTACCATGATAGATTTTTGTCTAATTCATGCCTTCTAGGGTCATCTAGACCCCTTAATTGCATGGTGGGAATGGTATCCCCACCTCAGATTTTTATATGTTATGATGAGCACATGTATGTGATGTATAATAATTATGATGTATGGTTTGGAGCTTTTGAGGAGCCCATAGTGGCGGGATCCCCTTCCTTTGGTAGGTCTTCCTCCTTCTCTCTTTCTCATTTCCTTTAATGGTGAGGATGTGTGTGGTCCACCTAATGTTGCTTGAATGGGACATCCACACTGTCCAGATTTTTTTGGACATTCAGATTTTCTGAGCTATCTTGTTGTCCACTGCTAGACAGGTCTAGATGAAGGAGACCATAAATATCAACTTTGTTCAAACCTGCTGGTGGGTCCCACATGTGTGGACCCACCTCATGCATATGTTATAATCTGGATCGTCCATTAGCTGGACGACCAGCAGCTGAATGCTACCATTATCATCAGCAAGTTCTGTGGGCCCATCACGAGGTATGTTTTATACCTATACCATGTAGCCATTTGGCACATGTACGAGCCACCCCACATGTGCTGCACGTGTGGGATGGGACCCACCTTGATGCGCATATTCTCTATCCACGCCATCCCTCTGATTAGTGTGGGGTGCACCTGATGTATGTGTTTATACAAACCATCCAACTGTTTGGGCATGGGGCCCACCCCACACATGTAGTACGTGTGGGATGGGACCCACCTTGGTGTATTTATTCTATATCCATTTCGTCCATCTATCCTAGATGATGGACCCCATTGCGATGTATGTGCCTCTCCACATCGTCCATCTGAGCGTGTGGGGCACCCCATGTTGTATGCATTTCACCTATGCAGTTCGTCCATTTGTATTGGACATGGGACCCACCCACACGTGTGACATGTGTGAGTAGGTGGGACCCACCTTAATGTATGTATTTTATCTTCGCACCGTCCATCTGGATGGTGCATGTGGAGCCCACCTTGATGTATGTTTCTATATCCAGCCATTTGTCCAGTTGGGCTGGACATGGGCCACCATGCTATATGTATTTCATCCTCGCCGTGCGGTTCAGCTGGACATGGACCCCACTGTGATGTACATCTGCACCATCCGTGGGACGTAGCGCCACCATGATCCATGTGCTGGACATTCGCACCATCCAGGACAGTGGTCCACCTAGATGAATTCACTGTATATCCAAGCTGCCCATCCTTTTTTCCTAGATTATAGGCTTTACCAATATTTTATTAGGACAGTCGAGTTCGACCAAGACGGTTGAATTTGTTGTCTCTCGATCAATATAGTCGAGTTTGACCAAGATGGTTGAATTTGCCGTTTCTCAATCAAGATGGTCGAATTCGACCAAGATGGATGAAGTTGCCATTTTTTGACCAATATAACCGAATTTTTCTTTTGTCGATCAAGATGGCCGAATTCGATCAAGACAACCGAAGTTGCTATTTTTCGACCAATATGACCGAATTCGACCAAGATGGACGAATTTGTTATTTTCGACCAAGACAACCAAAATCGACTTATACAGCTGAATTTGCCATTATTCGACCAAGATAGCTAAATTCGACTAAGACGACCAAATTTGTCATTTTTCTACCAAGACGGCCGAATTCAACCAACATGGTCAAATTTGTTATTTTTAGACCAAGATGGCTAAATTCAACCAACATTGCCGAATTTGTTGTTTTTTTACTAAGACGACCGAATTTAACTAAAATGAACGAGTGTACTAATTTTCAACTAAGATCGCCAAATTCGATTAGGAAGGAAAATTTTTGCTATTTTTCGACCAAGATGGACGAGTTTGGATAAGCTGAGCAACTTTGATGTTTTCCGATCAACATGGTTGAGTTCTTCCAACATGGACAAAATTGATGTTTTTACACGGCTGAATAGTCACATTTAATGTGCCAAACAATGAATCAAGGTTGCATTCACCTTTTACCAAAGGCGAAATGATATGGGGTTATTGTTGTACCCTATTTCTAACCGTTCTTAGGATAACCGATTGGAAAGGACATGTGGTATAGCAAGGAAAAGATATAGAATGCTAAAGATCTTAAGTGTGAGGCTCATATCCTAGTCCGTACCGCTCCTTAGACTTCCGCGATCCTCCCCGTCGACTTCCCACGAGCTGTCACCTGTAATTAGCATTTGCACGTGACCCTAAGTTGCATCCCATAGATCTGAGTCAACTCAACCTGAGACTTGTACCGTAGCGACTGCGTTGTCACCGCGGTTCCAACGCCGTGACTTGCACACCGATGCGATACCCAGGCCAGGAGTTGTGGGCCCGGGTCTATTTCAAGGAAAACGTCGTGCATTGCGAATCCTGAGAGAATCTCTACTCAAACATCACATCAATTAATCAATCACTAGTCAAGTACACAACCCATCACTCCACCCATCACACTCATCCCTCTCTGACACAAGCCATCCCCAAAGTTAACTCTTCCTTACAACACCCATCCCTCTCATCCCATCTTTCTTACAACACCATCCCTCTCTCCCATCCATCACTTCATCCCATCTCATTTCCACCATTTCTCAAGCTACCATGAAAGAAAAATTCTAAGGAGAGAAAGAAGGCAAGAGAGGATCCATCTTCCTACCCCCTCATCTCACCATCCAACCATCCAAACTTCGTCATCCACCATCAAAAGAAAATCTTAGGAGCCAAGGATTCCAAGGAGCTAAAGAAGAAGACAATCGGTGGTTGATCTAGGATTTCCACCATAGATTTGTATGATTTGAGGGCCCACTTATGGTGGGACCCATTTGATGTATGCATTGTATCATGTATAGGGAGGGCTCATAGTGGCGGAGTCCCTCCCCTCCACACGTCTCTCTCTCTCTCTCTCTCTCTCTCTCTCTCTCTCTCTCTCTCTCTCTCTCTCTCTCTCTCTCTCTCTCCCCCCCTCTTGACCCACCTTGATGAATGGATTAGATCCACACCATCCATCAGTGGACCACGTGTACGTGGGGCCACCTTGATGTTTGTGGCTAGTGAGCCACGCGTATGTGGACCCCACCTTAATGGATGTATTACATCTATACCGTCTAGCCATGGGACGTCCAATAGCCTCTGTTGTTGGACCATACGAAGGGAAAACAAATACCAGTTTGATCTAAATTGGGTGGGCCACACTGACGTGGACCCCACCTAGACGCATGTGTTTTATCACCACCGTCCAGATTGCTGGACGGTGGGTTGCACCATGATGCAAGTGTTTTATTAACACTGTCCATTTGACAGTGGACCCCACCTATCATGTACATGTTCCATCCGTCCGTCCATCATCTGGAAGCTAGGCCAGCATCCTAGCTACATAGCTGCTGCATTGACGTCACCAAGTTTTGTGGCTGATCATGAGGTATGAGTTATGTCCCAACTGTCCGTCCATTTAGCAGGACGTGGGACCCACCCACATGTGTTGCACGTATGGGGTGGGCCCCTACCTTGATGATGTGTTGTACATCACACTCTCCACAGCTGGACGGTGCTATGTGGGGCGCACCGTGATGTATTTATTATCCACGCCGTCAATCTATTCCTAGCAGCGGCTGCTTGTGTGGGTGGGTAGGGCCCACCTTGATGAATGTATTCTGTATCTTCATCGTCCAGATGTGAACGATGCTGTGTGGAGCCCACCTTGATGTATTGTTTCATCCAGTCGTCCATCTGTGGGACCCACATGATGAATCTATTTTATCCACACCGCCCATCCCTGGGACGTGTGGAACCCTCTGACATATGTGTTTTATATCCAGCCACGCCGCTCATCTGATTTTTAGATGAGTGGGGCCCACCTTGTGATGTGTTGCATATTCACACCATCCATTCACGTGGCCCCCACATGATATATGTGTTTGATCCTAGCTGTCCATCTGGTGGGGCCCATTTGGAATGTGTAGGGCCCACCCCAATGTGATATATTTATGGCCCATATAATGAGGCCCAATGTGATGTATATGTGGTCCTATGTGGGGCCTGATGTGATGTATATGAGGCCCGATGTGATGTATTTGTGGCTCATATGACGAGGCCTAATGTAATGTATATGTGGCCCATGAGTGAGGCCCAATGTGATGCATATGAGGCCCTTGTGTGAGGCCATGGGCCCACTATATATTAGGCTCTATGTGGGCCGCTCCTTGGGAGCAATGTTGGTTAAATGTCCACATTGATGGGCAATGATGGTTAAATGTCCACATTGTGACCTTCCCTTAGGCCTTACTAAGCCCATTCTCATCCTTCTCTAAGTGGGTTGACCCAAATTATTGGGCCCCATTGATATTTGCATGATCCACCTACTCTCGTTGGGCTATCCCAAGATGTTGGACCCCCATTGGTAGTTAGTAGGATTATTTCTTTTATCTTGGAGTCCATCTAGGACTTATGTGGGCCCCCTAGGGCATCTAGTGGGCTATATGATAGAATAAAGAAGGAACCCTTTCCAGATCCTTAAGAATATAGGTAGGCCACCTAGGCCCAACCTTGATATGGGAAGAGTATATCATTACCATAGATGGAAGGATCCGCGATGTTAGATTTGGTATATCCACTATTGGGGACCGATCTTCACATTAAAGATCAGTCACGCGGTCCTTCTGTGGACCCCGCCTGGTTTATAGGTCGATTATCGATACCATTTGCGAGTATGCTTAGCATAACATCATGATACATGCCCATACGCATTATCTGCATGCTTGTTATGAGATGTGATTGACCATTGCATATGCCATTGGGCAGGGTGTCATGCCCCAAACCTGGAGATCAGATTCACAGGAATTTTGATTGCTGAATCCGGTGCCGACAGCCTCCGTAATACCCCATTCTCGTCTCTTAGCATCCATACGCGAGATTCCGATCCTGGGATCTTACAAGGAGGATTTTTTTTTGTACATTTATCTCGTAATAAGCATAACCACAAGTATACCCAAATCATAAAGGCAACATCATCATCATATATCCACTAATATAATCATTTAAATACAATGCTAAAAGAAAAATACATATATCGAAATCAAAGCTTCAGAGATCTGCAGCATGCTCCAAGCTCAACGTTACTGCAACCTAATGCCACCTGCACGCATCTATCGTGCATAAGCTTATAGAAAGCTAGAGGGTGGTATAGGTGTGTGCACAAGATAAGTGCCAAGTATTCAATACAATGCCATAATCATACAATGTCGGAAATAAGCGAAAATACTGACAAGATCATGAATCATACGATATCAGTGTAAGAAGAAATATTAATAAGATCATGAATCATACGATATCAAAGTAAGCAGAAATATTAACAAGATTATGAATCATACGATATCAGAGTAAGCAACAATATTAACAAGATCATGAATCATACGATATCAGAGTAAGCAGAAATATTAATAAGATTATGAATCATACGATATCAGAGTAAGCAGAAATATTAACAAGATCATGAATCTACGATATCAGAGTAATGCGAAAATATACTAATAGGCCCATAAATACCATCAGCCTTATCCAGGTTATGCGATGCAGAAATATAATAAAAACAATATCATATACTGATAAAGCAATGCAGATCAGCTATGAATGCGGAGACAGCAAACTAAATATCAGATGTCGATGATGCAATACAATATGCAAATCCTAATGAGTCCACGAAAACCGTCAATCATATCTAGGCCATATAAATGCATAAACATAGCAACCCAAAATGTCATATGCTGCGGATGTAATGCGATATGCGGTGCGAATGTAATGACCTTACTGGAGTTTGAAGTCAGGATGATAGTACGTAGTATCGCAGGCTATGGGGTCCATCACAAGGGACTTCTATTCAAACTAGTCTCATACCTAAATTTGGATAGTCAGACTCAATGTGATAAACTCCTGATCTCAGGTTAGTCATGCGCCCCAACCGAAATCTTGGTCATTACGAAGGTACGCATAAAAAATAGTTACGCACCACCAGCCCGAGTGGATAGTGAATGAATGAATGAATGAGTATGCAACTCCTACTCAATAAGTCCACATATCAGTATGGTTCCTCTCTGGGATCATCACCAGGGTTTAGTACACTCTAAATGGCACTGTCCCTCTCCCAACAGCATAGTCCAAGTGAGCGTAAGAAACCTCACTATCCGCCTGGCCAATAGTCTACCAATACCTATCCGACACGTCGATAGTAGACCCATTTACGAGCTGGTCAAACTCAGCCTACCTATGCCTCCTACCCTCGGGCGGGTAAGGCCACACCCCCTCCCAACCGACCACGACACAGTGGGAGACGTGGCCACCTGGTATTGGGCATTCGGGCGCTCATGTATCCACTCGGTCTTGACGTTGGGGCGTCCTCTGGTACCAAGAGGGTTTAGGGATTTTCACCCAGGGCCATCTATGGCAGCCCGATGCTAGAACAAAATTTTGGTGCCCCGTCTGGCCATCCACGATATGCCTGTGGAGGCTACGGCTCTTATGTCGCCAGGGCGTACAGTAATCATAATACAAGATGCATGAGTCATACAATCCAGTCATGTATCAATCCTGCGCATACCGTGCACTCATGTGAAATAACCTCCGCCTATCAGGGAGTCTCATAACAACATGCTCAATGACATATGCAATGATCAACCACATCTCATAACAAACATGCAGATGATGCGTATAGGCATGTAATATGATGCTATGTTGTCACATACTCATAATTGGTATCAATAACCGGCCTTAATAATCGGTATCGACATTCGGCCTCGACAATGTGAACATTTAACCAACATTTCCCCCAAGGGGTGGCCCACATAGGGTCAAACATATAATGGACCCATAGCCTTATAAGGGCCTGATATACAATATCCAAATCTTAAGTGGACCACATTCTGGGAAATAGTGTTGAATGAGCATCAACCATTAAAAAACATTTTGGGGCCATAAAAGTTTTGGATCAAACTGATTTTTGTTTTTCCCCTTCATCTGGCCCTGTATGACCTAATTAACATATTGTTTTCATGTGGTGTGGTGCACCTGAGATATCGATTTATATACTTTTCAATTTTGAGATCAAGTCATAAAATGATCTTTATATACCTCTCAATTTAGGACCACACCACATTTTGGATGAAGTTGATATTTGTTTTATTATTATTATTATTATTATTATTATTATTTTATTTTCCTTTATGTCTAACCTAATCAACAGGTTGAATAAAAATAAATATTATAGTGGGCACTAAGGTGGGCCCATAAAGTTTTTAATGGTGGGTGTTCAATTACCATTGTTTTTTATGTTGTAGTCTACTTAAGATTTGAATATGATTCATTTTTGGGCTCATGTAACGCCCCGGATTTTTGCCAACCTGGGATTAGACGTCCTTAGGCAATGGGTCAATCCTAATACTTCATTAACTTGTCAGAACTGAATCCCAAAGTCTAAAGCCGCCTTTGAACCCATTTCCTTCACAAATCTCACCCTTCACCACCTTGATCTTCCAATTTTTCTAAGAACTTTTACCCTAGACACTATCTTAAACTAGTTAAGTATCATAACTTGGATCACCTCATATACAAACTCCAAAGGCCTGAGTACCACCTCGACCAGAAATCACGTAGGATTAAATTCTTTAGAAATTTAACAAAGTTAACTAAGTACTAAACTCGATTAGCCATGAAATCTGTTAGGATCGCTTTCAATACGATCCGCAAGACCCAAAAGTTGCGAGAATCATTGATGCTAGGTTACCCTAAAGTTTAGAACCAAACTCATTTCCCGTCCGCTCTCGGGAATGAAACGAAACTTCATATTAGGTCTGAGATCGCACATCGGGAGTCCGATTAACCCGAAGCTAAGGAACTAGGACCGCCCCACTGGGCTTAACAATCATCTCAAAAATCAGCTTCATCCGATGTTCCACGGCCATTCGTTTCGATTCGGAGCGAGGGAGTGTGAAAACACTATTCCCATGCCAAAATAAATATCCGGAATAGTGATCTCAGCATCATTCGTTGACGCGTCAAGATTAACAACCCGACCGTCGAATCGGACCAAATTACACCCTCGGATTAAGAAAAATTTCAGAACATTTACATGTACTTAGAATTTCGATCGTGGCCCACTGACCGTCGAACTGAAAGTGGTCCGCCACGTGCGATCGGGAATCCGATCGAGTCAAAAACGTAATCCCACGTAGATCCATAGATGGTGAGCTTAAGTCTGACGTTTGGTTCAAGGAGGGCCACCAGAACTTCCCTTTTGAGCTGGAAAAGTGGCGAAATGCCTATATAAGCAGTACCCCTTGAACCTGAGTCTAATTTCGGAATGTTTTTGGCTATAAAAGGGGCTTAGAACAGCCCCTCTCACAGCCATACGAATTTTGGAGAAAAACCCTAGAGGGAGAGAGAGAAAAGAGAGAGAAGAGCTTGGGTTTTGTGGGAGATCTTCCTCCTCTTGCTTTGGTTTGTTACACGGCCTACACCGCTTCATTCTATGTGTTTTCCCGGCGGTTTCCATCCCATTTGAAGGTAAGAAACCCTAACCCTAGGTCTGATTTGAGGTGGGATCGATGTGGGTTGTGTAACGACTAACCGATTCCGCTCTTTAGGCGAGAAAACTCCCGTATACGGAAGATTTGCTACCCTTGCTGATTCGTCGCGTTTCAAAGGGCAAAGGTGAGGACTTTAAGTGTATAAGTTACGGTTTTCAACGCTTTCAATGTCAGATAATGGTAGATTCATGATCTGCTTGCAATTGCACATGTACAAAGTGCTTTCCGTTTCCTGTTTCGATTAACGTTGTGAAATATGGAATTTCACATAGTCTAGGTATACGTAGAAATACCGTATACGTTTTTTTTGGATAAATGTTTGACATGTTTATTTAATGTATGATTATATAATATATGAATAAAATACTAGTTTGGCGAAAGGAATCGCCAAAATACATGTTCACTTGTAAATGCGACGTATGTTGAAATTGTGTATGTTAGAAATACCGTATACGTATTTTTTTTTTGGATAAATGTTTGACATGTTTATTTAATGTATGATTATATAATATATGAATAAA
This sequence comes from Magnolia changhungtana, assembly GCA_030180095.1. Lineage (NCBI taxonomy): Eukaryota > Viridiplantae > Streptophyta > Magnoliopsida > Magnoliales > Magnoliaceae > Magnolia > Magnolia changhungtana. The sequence goes on from JASAUF010000554.1 coordinate 5,865,133, forward strand.
ATACTAGTTTGGTGAAAGGAATCGCCAAAATACATGTTCACTTGTAAATGCGACGTATGTTGAAATTGTGTATGTTAGAAATACCGTATAACGTATTTCTTTTGGAATAATGTTTGACATATTTATTTAATATATGATTATACAATACATGAATAAAATACCGGTTTGGTGAAAGGAATCGCACGAAATCTATGTTCGCTTGAAAACACTATGTATGTTGAAATTGCGTATTCTAGAAATACCGCTTATGTACAAATTTGGGAAGTGTAATTGTCATGATGATTTGTCGTATGAATATGGTATGTATGCGGATAAAATAACCGCTTAGCAAAAGAATAGCCCTAATACGCAATTGCTAACATACGTTATGTATGTTGGAATCACGCACTCTAAGTGTTTGGTGTACATGCTTGTGTGCGTAAAAGCTTGGGTGTTAGTGCCTTAGATAGCGCGATATGGAATTCCGACTCCCTTAGAGACATGTAGGGTCCCCTCCATGCGGTGGTTCGCTATAACCACTCACTTGTGATGCGTATGTAATTGTATCCCTTTGTGTATAGTGCTTTATAACATGCTTTACAACATGCTTTACAACATGCTTTATAACATGCTTTACTTCATGCTTTATAATATGCCTGCTAACATGCTTTACTTCATGCTTTACTTCATGCTTTACAACTGTTTGAGTTTGGGACTATGCCTATAGTCCAAACATTCGGTACCAGACTTGCGGTTGTGGTCGAGATTCATATCGCCACAACGGATGTGTCTGGCGAACCCGAGTCGTACTTCGGTTGGCGATAGTGGTTGGCCACACGGAGTGCTTTTGCGCTCCATATCGCTCAACTTGTGGTGCGCTCGAGCTAGTCAGGCTCGTCAAGCAAACCGATATGTGTATAAGTATGTTCACCATGTTTGGTCGCTACTGCTTGAACCTAGGGTACCAAACTTACCAGTGGCGATCCCGTTAACCATGGTACCTCGATCCGCTAAGACGCATGAGCCGGGCATGGTGGTATGGGACACCGTGGTCGAGCTGTCAGCCTACGCTGGGGTCATGTGCCTCCCCGTAGTGACCATTGCGCAACCAAACTCGTGAGCCGATTATGGTGGTATGGGACACTATATTCGAGCTGTTGATACTTACGGCGAGAGCCGAGTACGGTGAGACCTGTGCTCGTGCTGACGGCGACGAGTCCTCCGTAGTATCTTCGAGTATACTCCAAGTGTCCGTGATTGGCGACGAGTCTTTCACAAGTAACTAGAGTATGAGTTGAGCCGAGTACGGTGAGACCGTACTTGAGCCGACGGCTAGTGATTGAGCCAAGTACGGTGAGATATGTACTTGAGTGACGGCCGACAATTGAGCCGCATATGGTGAGATCTCAGATCCGCGCCGACGGGTGACGAGCCCTTTGCGATGCCTTCACTACGCTTCTCAAACCATAATATCGTATGAGATTAGCTAGGATTGACGACCCTAGAATGGATCATGTTTGGGAATGATATAAGGGAGGTACCTTAGTTTCCCAATACTGCTGGTTGAAATGGACTAATAAAAACTTGGTAATCATGAGCATCATCGCACCGCATGTGCTTTGTAGATGTGGCGCACTGAGGGAGTTAGCATTTGCGAACGTAAGATGATGTCGCTTGAGGGTGGTTTGGCAAGGGCATACAGCATCATGTCATATCATGTTTGCACTTAACAAGAGTAATTAGAAATGTTTGATTTGTACTGCTTTATCATTACTGCTTGATTGATTTGATAGCATGTTAACCTATGCTTTATTGTTCCACTGAGTTAGCTACTCACTCCCACGTTACGGGACGGTGTTGTACACACCACCGATTTGTTAAATTTCAGATGATGGCGATGCTTGTGAAGAGAAAGGTCTTGAGGACTACTTCTATGGTGATGAGGAGGAGTTCTCCTATCATGTAACTCTCGACGGGTCTCAAGACACGTGATTTCTTGTATTGCCTCTTTTGGGCTATGGTATTTGGGATAGGAGACATTACACTTCCTCACATTAGGTATATTTTAGTACTCGTACTTGTAATTATTTAACCTGGTAACATTATCACACTCACGGAGACTCATTATAGTTTATATATTTTATCTATCTATCAGTCTTCCGCTTGCAAATTTAATTGTCTCTCGGAGTATGATATCTTTGTTTTGGCTTAATCTCACTCATGTTCAATGCACTGAGCTAATACGATCAACATTCAATCATCATTCATTTTGTTGCATAAGTGATGTTTGGAACTCGGGAGTTGAGTTTATGCTCGACCCCGATTTTCGTGGCGTTACAAGATGGTATCGAGCATGATTTGGATTAAACCGGACTGGGTTATGGTCACACGACGCACACCGACGCACTCGACTTAGAGGGAGCGACGGAATGTAGAAAAGTCTTAGGTATCCCCGATTGTTCGTCCAAATGGCTAGTTCACTGAAAACGAATGCCGAAGTCGAGTATGTATTCAACCATGGTCACACGGGTCGACCTTAAAACATTCCTAGGCTGTCTATTAATGAGTCTAGATTACGATCCACCTCACCCCAACCGTTGACAATCGGTAGAATACAGGATAGGCGTGATGAGGATAACTACTCCGAATCCTCGAAGCTTCTCTGGACTCCTCGCAGAGACTTCTCGAATCCATGAGGAAAGAAAGCAGAAACTAGAAATAAATTCTAATAAATCCACAATTGATTAATGAATGACTAAAAATGAGTTCATAACCCTTTAAATAGGAATACCAAGCAATGGGAAAGAAATCAGAAACAAACTACAACTAAAACTCCTAGCATTCACGACTTACTAAGGTCATGGTGTCTACTAGTGCGCAAGGTTCTCAGCCAAAAATAGTAAGTGTCCTATTTGACTTCACCAAACTGTCCTCCTAATTATTCCAGGCTCTTTACGCGATGAGCGCAACTCCTAAAGCCCAATAGATGAAGAGTAATCAAACAAAAATTACTATTTTAGTGAAACGAAATTAAAACAGGAAAATAACTGTCAATCGGAGGCTTTTTTCACAATTCCGGGTTGCGCAACCCTGCATAGCAGGGTTGGTTGGCTTCATTAGCTCGTTCTACCCCAAATTCATATATTTTACATCAGATAACTCATTCCGGATTGCAAGATACGTTCGGTTTGACCCGAAACGACTCGAAACAGAGTCGGGGGCCACACGCGTCAATCCGGGGGTGAAACAAGTGGGTCCAGGGTGCATTTGGCACCTTGGGACCATGGGGAACAAGTCCCCACTGCGGCGGCGCGGTTCCAGCCAAGTCCGACCGCGGCGGCACCGCGGCTCGGGAGGCGGACCGCGGTCCGGTCGATTTTCTGGGGTGGGGCCAGGGCTAGGGTTGGTCGGCCTGACCTCCTCTACCCCCTGGCACGTGCCATTTTGGCAATGGATTAGGATTTAAAGGCTGGAGCACCCCACTCTCTCATTTCTTCCTTTTCAACCACTTCCACACCCCATTTTCGATTTTCTCTAAACCCATCCCTCCAAACCTTGCAATCTTCCATTTTCTTCCATAACCCACACACCCCAACCTTCCACAACAGCCCTAGCCTCCTCTTTTCTCCATTTTCTCAAGTTGGAGCTCTCATACCCCCTCACTTGGAGCTCAAATTTGTGCAACCTTTAAACCTATCTCATTTCTCCCTTTTACCTTCTTCATCCCTACCTTTTTGGCCTTTACAATCCCTGTTGAGGCTCAAGTCCATGGAGAACCAAAAACTCCAGCCCCCCCATTTCCCTTATCCTCATTTTCTATGGCTCTATCCGAGCTCATCCATATGTTGCCTTGTAGTTTGCGTGGGCTACTATCTTAGGGTGGTTCTGTTTTCCTGTTGATAGGTGTAGTAGTTGGTAGAATGTTCAAGGTATTTGAGAACGTTTAGGGTCCGTTCGGCCAAATTACATTAGGTAAGTTTACGGTGGATAGAATTGTAAAAGTAATAATAAATGTATATGTAGGGTATGGCCCCTAGATTGGGTGTATCCTATGTCTTCCGACACCATGTTTAGAATGTACGCGATTAAGGGTAAATTCCGAGAATTCCTTTCCAATAACACTTAGAAATTCCCCATCGTGAGTTATGGAAATCCCATCTCACGTTTTTCCAACACCAGGCTCATTTTCCAAGGCCTATAAAATTAATCCCCTCCCACCCTCCTACCAACCATGTCACACCCAATCCCAAGGTAGGATTAGTAATGCGGTCCCATTTAATACAACTTAAGGCCACTGGCCAAATTGTGTTGAAGTGATAAAGTCCCTTGATATACATTAACCCACCACACTCTGATAGCTTAAGCTTTTGGAGTAAATGGTTGTTTGATAGATAGACCCATAGAGTTTGGACCTAGAGCAGTGCTTCGACAGACTTGACAATATAGGAAATCCAACCAATTAAGAACGTGAACTCTAGAACCCCCTTTGCGGTTGGTTTGAGCAGGTGTGACATGCTCGGGCGTAGTTAAATTCAACTTTAGGCAACTCAATTCCAATTAGACAACTTTAACCCTAAGTAATGAAACCCTTCCTTGTCTTGAAAATGATGTGAAGTCAAGTAATGAAGCCCTTCCTTGTCTTGAAAATGATGTGAAGTCATCTAGTGTATAAGCATAGATTTTGGACTCACCTATGGATTCCTGCTACTCCTAGATTAAGACCAGACTACTGGTTAGGCTAAGGAAAGTAAAAGACTAATTAATTATGCTAAGCCAATTGAATAATAGAATTAGTTATTCGGCTTAACCGACCACTCGGACCCACTACACAACATTCCTTCTGTGTTGGCCCAACCACTTGCAACTAAAAGTTTATAATTTTGTCCCTGAAAAGTGATAGGAGTATATAGCTGATAGAGACTTTGTCTTTTAGGCCTAAGGAATTGCCCAAATGGGCAACAGACAGTTAGGAATTAGGTCCCAAATCGCATGCCATGTCGGCATATATATTGTTCTTATGAACGTAAAAAGATAGCCTGCCTATTAAGCTAGACATGACTAAATAGGATAAGTTTGGACCGCGACAACATTCCTTGGTAGAATTAGGTATCTTGCCTCAAACTCACACTCATTCGTGATAGCCCCTTTCTATAATCCTAGGTGCCAATACTGATGTAGTGGGAGACCACATCTCATTTCGTGTCAAGGATAAGGTATAAATTACACCTTGTTCCAATGTACGGAGCAGGACATAAATCTTAAGCCTTGAGGGTGAAAATAAAATTTTAAGGGGGGTAGAACATTATGATCCCAATCTAGTTAGGTCACCTATTGCATCTCTTTGATCTGGGCGGCACAGCGGAAACGCGGTGGACCCTACTCCACTGGCCCAGGATCGAAACGGTGCTCGTTAGCATACGGACATTATAGAAGCCCTAATAAGTTCTACTATGAAAATGTTTTAGGATGATCTAGTAAGATTTGATTCACCCTCCCCTGGGACATAGATAATATCAAGGACTCTCTTAGACTAAGACCTAAAGGGCAACCTTAAAATAAACAATTTGCACCTTTCAATGATGGACATTCCCTACGTTTCTAGAGTGATCGGACTACGGAGTTACTGAAATATACAACTGCGAAGCATTCGCGGCTTGACCCAATTCTCAATCCTGGGAGACTACCAATGGACTCACTGCTGACGAGCAGAAGACCAAGATCCACTAGGATTCGGAAGGGATACGATGAGCTTTCTACCTTAGCTCGGTAGATGATCGATGTATCGGGATCAAGCCCACCATAAACGTCTCTCCGTGTTGGTCAAACATTGAAAACAGCTATTTTACTCTAAATTGTGGGAATTGTCGTCGAGACTTCAAATAGGTAAAGAAATAAATTGTAGCAAACCATTAGGGTATGAGAAATGGGTAAAGAAATAAGTTTTAAGGGGGGTAGACTAAAATGAACCAACTAGTACATACCCTACCACGCGTAGAAACTTGGAACCAATAAGTCTTAGGCAAATGAAATAATAGAAATCTTCCCTTATTACCCTTAGCCAATTTCGGGGACGAAATTTTGTTTTAAGGGGGGTAGATTGTAACGCCCCGGATTTTTGCCAACCTGGGATTAGACGTCCTTAGGCAATGGGTCGATCCTAATACTTCATTAACTTGTCAGAACTGAATCCCAAAGTCTAAAGCCGCCTTTGAACCCATTTCCTTCACAAATCTCACCCTTCACCACCTTGATCTTCCAATTTTTCTAAGAACTTTTACCCTAGACACTATCTTAAACTAGTTAAGTATCATAACTTGGATCACCTCATATACAAACTCCAAAGGCCTGAGTACCACCTCGACCAGAAATCACGTAGGATTAAATTCTTTAGAAATTTAACAAAGTTAACTAAGTACTAAACTCGATTAGCCATGAAATCTGTTAGGATCGCTTTAATACGATCTCCGCAAGACCCAAAAGTTGCGAGAATCATTGACGCTAGGTTACCCTAAAGTTTAGAACCAAACTCATTTCCGTCGCTCTCGGGAATGAAACGAAACTTCAGATTAGGTCTAGATCGCACATCGGGAGTCCGATTAACCCGAAGCTAAGGAACTAGGACCGCCCACTGGGCTTAACAATCATCTCAAAAATCAGCTCCATCCGATGTTCCACGGCCATTCGTTTCGATCGGAGCGAGGAGTGTGAAAACACTATTCCCATGCCAAAATAAATATACGGAATAGTGATCGCATCATTCGTGACGCGTCAAGATTAAGCAACCCGACCGTCGAGAATCGGACCAAATTACACCCTCGGATTAAGAAAAATTTCAGAACATTTACATGTACTTAGAATTTCGATCGTGGCCCACCGACCGTCGAACCGAAAGTGGTCCGCCACGTGCGATCCGGGAATCCGATCGAGTCAAAAACGTAATCCCACGTAGATCCATAGATGGTGAGCTTAAGTCGACGTTTGGTTCAAGGAGGGCCACCGAGAACCTCCCTTTTGAGTGGAAAAGTGGCGAAATCCTATATAAGCAGTAACCCTTGAACCGAGTCTAATTTTCGGAATGTTTTTGGCTATAAAAGGGCTTAGAACACCCTCTCTCACATGCCATACGAATTTTGGAGAAAAACCCTAGAGGGGAGAGAAAAGAGAGAGAAGAGCTTGGGTTTTGTGGGAGATCTTCCTCCTCTGCTTTGGATTGTTACACGGCCTACACCGCTTCATTCCAGGTGTTTTCCCGGCGGTTTCCATCCCATTTGAAGGTAAGAAACCCTAACCCTAGGTCTGATTTGAGGTGGGATCGATGTGGGTTGTGTAACGACTAACCGATTCCGCTCTTTAGGCGAGAAAACTCCCGTATACGGAAGATTTGCTACCCTTGCTGATTCGTCGCGTTTCAAAGGGCAAAGGTGAGGACTTTAAGTGTATAAGTTACGGTTTTCAACGCTTTCAATGTCAGATAATAGTAGATTCATGATCTGCTTGCAATTGCACATGTACAAAGTGCTTTCCGTTTCCTGTTTCGATTAACGTTGTGAAATATGGAATTTCACATAGTCTAGGTATACGTAGAAATACCGTATACGTATTTTTTTTGGATAAATGTTTGACATGTTTATTTAATGTATGATTATATAATATATGAATAAAATACTAGTTTGGCGAAAGGAATCGCCAAAATACATGTTCACTTGTAAATGCGACGTATGTTGAAATTGTGTATGTTAGAAATACCGTATACGTATTTTTTTTTTGGATAAATGTTTGACATGTTTATTTAATGTATGATTATATAATATATGAATAAAATACTAGTTTGGTGAAAGGAATCGCCAAAATACATGTTCACTTGTAAATGCGACGTATGTTGAAATTGTGTATGTTAGAAATACCGTATACGTATTTCTTTTGGAATAATGTTTGACATATTTATTTAATATATGATTATACAATACATGAATAAAATACCAGTTTGGCGAAAGGAATCGCCGAAATCTATGTTCGCTTGAAAACACTATGTATGTTGAAATTGCGTATTCTAGAAATACCGCTTATGTACAAATTTGGGAAGTGTAATTGTCATGATGATTTGTCGTATGAATATGGTATGCGCGGATAAAATAACCGCTTAGCAAAAGAATAGCCCTAATACGCAATTGCTAACATACGTTATGTATGTTGGAATCACGCACTCTAAGTGTTTGGTGTACATGCTTGTGTGCGTAAAAGCTTGGGTGTTAGTGCCTTAGATAGGCGCTGATATGGAATTCCCGACTCCCTTAGAGACATGTAGGGTCCCCTCCATGCGGTGGTTCGCTATAACCACTCACTTGTGATGCGTATGTAATTGTATCCCTTTGTGTATAGTGCTTTATAACATGCTTTACAACATGCTTTACAACATGCTTTATAACATGCTTTACTTCATGCTTTATAATATGCCTGCTAACATGCTTTACTTCATGCTTTACTTCATGCTTTACAACTGTTTGAGTTTGGGACTATGCCTATAGTCCAAACATTCGGTACCAGACTTGCGGTTGTGGCCGAGATTCATATCGCCACAACGGATGTGTCTGGCGAACCCGAGTCGTACTTCGGTTGGCGATAGTGGTTGGCCACACGGAGTGCTTTTGCGCTCCATATCGCTCAACTTGTGGTGCGCTCGAGCTAGTCAGGCTCGTCAAGCAAACCGATATGTGTATATGTATGTTCACCATGTTTGGTCGCACGCTTGAACCTAGGGTACCAAACTTACCAAGTGGCGATCCCGTTAACCATGGTACCTCGATCCGCTAAGACGCATGAGCCGGGCATGGTGGTATGGGACACCATGGTCGAGTGCCACCTACGCTGGGGTCATGTGCCTCCCGTAGTGACCATTGCGCAACCAAACTCGTGAGCCGATTATGGTGGTATGGGACACTATATTCGATTTGTCGATACTTACGGCGAGAGCCGAGTACGGTGAGACCGTGCTCGTCGACGGCGACGAGTCCTCCGTAGTATCTTCGAGTATACTCCAAGTGTCCGTGATTGGCGACGAGTCTTTCCAGTAACTAGAGTATGAGTTGAGCCGAGTACGGTGAGACCGTACTTGAGTGACGGCTAGTGATTGAGCCAAGTACGGTGAGATATGTACTTGAGCTGACGGCCAGCAATTGAGCCGCATATGGTGAGATCTGTATCCGCGCTGACGGGTGACGAGCCCTTTGCGATGCCTTCACTACGCTTCTCAAACCATAATATCGTATGAGATTAGCTAGGATTGACGACCCTAGAATGGATCATGTTTGGGAATGATATAAGGGAGGTACCTTAGTTTCTCAATACCGTCTTTGGTTGAAATGGACTAATAAAAACTTGGTAATCATGAGCATCATCGCACCGCATGTGCTTTGTAGATGTGGCGCACTGAGGGAGTTAGCATTTGCGAACGTAAGATGATGTCGCTTGAGGGTGGTTTGGCAAGGGCATACAACATCATGTCATATCATTTTGCACTTAACAAGAGTAATTAGAAATGTTTGATTTGTCTTGCTTTATCATTCTTGCTTGATTGATTTGATAGCATGTTAACCTATGCTTTATGTTCCACCGAGTTAGCTACTCACTCCCACGTTACGGGACGGTGTTGTACACACCCACCGATTTGTTAAGTTTAGATGATGGCGATGCTTGTGAAGCGGTCTTGGGACTACTTCTATGGTGATGAGGAGGAGTTCTCCTATCATGTAACTCTGACGACGGCTCTCGAAGACCACCGCATCTTGTGATTGACTCTTTTTGAGCTATGGTATTTGGGATAGGAGACATTACACTTCCTCACATTAGGTATATTTTAGAAGGTACTTGTAATTATTTAACTGGTAACATTATCACACTACGGAGACTCATTATAGTTTATATATTTTATCTATCTATCACGGTCTTCCGCTTGCAAATTTAATTGTCTACGGAGTATGATATCTTGTTTTGGCTTAATCTCACTCATGTTTAATGCACGGAACTGATCAACATTCAATCATCATTCATTTTGTTGCATAAGTGATGTTGGAACTCGGGAGTTGAGTTTATACTCGACCCCGATTTTCGGGCGTTACAAGATGGTATCGAGCATGATTTGGATTAAACCGGACTGGGTTATGGTCACACGACGCACACCTAACGCACTCGACTTAGGAGGGAGCGACGGAATGTAGAAACAGTCTTAGGTATCCCTGTTCGTCAATTGGCGGGAAGTTCATTGAAAACGAATGCCGAAGTCGAGTATGTATTCAACCATGGTCACGGGTCGACCTTAAAACATTCTAGGTTGTCTATTAAGAGTCTAGATCACGATCCACCTCACCCCAATCATTGAGAATCGGTAGAATGTGCGATAGGCGTGATGAGGATAACTACTCCGAATCCTCGAAGCTTCTCTGGACTCCTCGCAGAGACTTCTCGAATCCATGAGGAAAGAAAGCAGAAACTAGAAATAAATTCTAATAAATCCACAATTGATTAATGAATGACTAAAAATGAGTTCATAACCCTTTAAATAGGAATACCAAGCAATGGGAAAGAAATCAGAAACAAACTACAACTAAAACTCCTAGCATTCACGACTTACTAAGGTCATGGTGTCTACTAGTGCGCAAGGTTCTCAGCCAAAAATAGTAAGTGTCCTATTTGACTTCACCAAACCATTCTCCTAATTATTCTAGGCTCTTTACGCGATGAGCGCAACTCCTAAAGCCCAATAGATGAAGAGTAATCAAACAAAAATTACTATTTTAGTGAAACGAAATTAAAACAGGAAAATAACTGTCAATCGGAGTTTTTTTCGCAATTCCGGGTTGCGCAACCCTGCGTAGCAGGGTTGGTTGGTTTCATTAGCTCATTCTACCCCAAATTCATATATTTTACATCGATAACTCATTCGGATTGCAAGATACGTTCGGTTTGACCCGAAACGACTGAAAGCGAATCGAGTGGGGGCCTCCCGCGTCAATCCGGGGTGAAACAAGTGGGTCCAGGGTGCATTTGGCACCTTGGGACCATGGAGAACAAGTCCCCACTGCGGCGGCGCGGTTCCAGCCAAGTCCGACCGCGGCGGCACCGCGGCTCGGGAGGCGGACCGCGGTCCGGTCGATTTTCTGGGGTGGGGCCAGGGCTAGGGTTGGTCGGCCTGACCTCCTCTACCCCCTGGCACGTGCCATTTTGGCAATGGATTAGGATTTAAAGGTTGGAGCACCCCCTCTCTCATTTCTTCCTTTTCAACCACTTCCACACCCCATTTTCGATTTTCTCTAAACCCATCCCTCCAAACCTTGCAATCTTCCATTTTCTTCCATAACCCACACACCCCAACCTTCCACAACAGCCCTAGCCTCCTCTTTTCTCCATTTTCTCAAGTTGGAGCTCTCATACCCCCTCACTTGGAGCTCAAATTTGTGCAACCTTAAACCTATCTCATTTCTCCTTTTACCTTCTTCATCCCTACCTTTTGGCCTTTACAATCCCTGTTGAGGCTCAAGTCCATGGAGAACCAAAAACTCCAGCCCCCCCATTTCCCTTATCCTCATTTTCTATGGCTCTATCCGAGCTCATCCATATGTTGCCTTGTAGTTTGCGTGGGCTACTATCTTAGGGTGGTTCTGTTTTCCTGTTGATAGGTGTAGTAGTTGGTAGAATGTTCAAGGTATTTGAGAACGTTTAGGGTCCGTTCGGCCAAATTACATTAGGTAAGTTTACGGTGGATAGAATTGTAAAAGTAATAATAAATGTATATGTAGGGTATGGCCCCTAGATTGGGTGTATCCTATGTCTTCCGACACCATGTTTAGAATGTACGCGATTAAGGGTAAATTCCGAGAATTCCTTTCCAATAACACTTAGAAATTCCCCATCGTGAGTTATGGAAATCCCATCTCACGTTTTTCCAACACCAGGCTCATTTTCCAAGGCCTATAAAATTAATCCCCTCCCACCCTCCTACCAACCATGTCACACCCAATCCCAAGGTAGGATTAGTAATGCGGTCCCATTTAATACAACTTAAGGCCACTGGCCAAATTGTGTTGAAGTGATAAAGTCCCTTGATATACATTAACCCACCACACTCTGATAGCTTAAGCTTTTGGAGTAAATGGTTGTTTGATAGATAGACCCATAGAGTTTGGACCTAGAGCAGTGCTTCGACAGACTTGACAATATAGGAAATCCAACCAATTAAGAACGTGAACTCTAGAACCCCCTTTGCGGTTGGTTTGAGCAGGTGTGACATGCTCGGGCGTAGTTAAATTCAACTTTAGGCAACTCAATTCCAATTAGACAACTTTAACCCTAAGTAATGAAACCCTTCCTTGTCTTGAAAATGATGTGAAGTCAAGTAATGAAGCCCTTCCTTGTCTTGAAAATGATGTGAAGTCATCTAGTGTATAAGCATAGATTTTGGACTCACCTATGGATTCCTGCTACTCCTAGATTAAGACCAGACTACTGGTTAGGCTAAGGAAAGTAAAAGACTAATTAATTATGCTAAGCCAATTGAATAATAGAATTAGTTATTCGGCTTAACCGACTCAGACCCACTACACAACATTCCTTCTGTGTTGGCCCAACCACTTGCAACTAAAAGTTTATAATTTTGTCCCTGAAAAGTGATAGGAGTATATAGCTGATAGAGACTTTGTCTTTTAGGCCTAAGGAATTGCCCAAATGGGCAACATGATGATTAGGAATTAGGTCCCAAATCGCATGCCATGTCGGCATATATATTGTTCTTATGAACGTAAAAAGATAGCCTGCCTATTAAGCTAGACATGACTAAATAGGATAAGTTTGGACCGCGACAACATTCCTTGGTAGAATTAGGTATCTTGCCTCAAACTCACACTCATTCGTGATAGCCCCTTTCTATAATCCTAGGTGCCAATCGATGTAGTGGGAGACCACATCTCATTTCGTGTCAAGGATAAGGTATAAATTACACCTTGTTCCAATGTACGGAGCAGGACATAAATCTTAAGCCTTGAGGGTGAAAATAAAATTTTAAGGGGGGTAGAACATTATGATCCCAATCTAGTTAGGTCACCTATTGCATCTCTTTGATCTGGGCGGCACAGCGGAAACGCGGTGGACCCTACTCCACTGGCCCAGGATCGAAACGGTGCTCGTTAGCATACGGACATTATAGAAGCCCTAATAAGTTCTACTATGAAAATGTTTTAGGATGATCTAGTAAGATTTGATTCACCCTCCCCTGGGACATAGATAATATCAAGGACTCTCTTAGACTAAGACCTAAAGGGCAACCTTAAAATAAACAATTTGCACCTTTCAATGATGGACATTCCCTACGTTTCTAGAGTGATCGGACTACGGAGTTACTGAAATATACAACTGCGAAGCATTCGCGGCTTGACCCAATTCTCAATCCTGGGAGACTACCAATGGACTCACTGCTGACGAGCAGAAGACCAAGATCCACTAGGATTCGGAAGGGATACGATGAGCTTTCTACCTTAGCTCGGTAGATGATCGATGTATCGGGATCAAGCCCACCATAAACGTCTCTCCGTGTTGGTCAAACATTGAAAACAGCTATTTTACTCTAAATTGTGGGAATTGTCGTCGAGACTTCAAATAGGTAAAGAAATAAATTGTAGCAAACCATTAGGGTATGAGAAATGGGTAAAGAAATAAGTTTTAAGGGGGGTAGACTAAAATGAACCAACTAGTACATACCCTACCACGCGTAGAAACTTGGAACCAATAAGTCTTAGGCAAATGAAATAATAGAAATCTTCCCTTATTACCCTTAGCCAATTTCGGGGACGAAATTTTGTTTTAAGGGGGGTAGATTGTAACGCCCCGGATTTTTGCCAACCTGGGATTAGACGTCCTTAGGCAATGGGTCGATCCTAATACTTCATTAACTTGTCAGAACTGAATCCCAAAGTCTAAAGCCGCCTTTGAACCCATTTCCTTCACAAATCTCACCCTTCACCACCTTGATCTTCCAATTTTTCTAAGAACTTTTACCCTAGACACTATCTTAAACTAGTTAAGTATCATAACTTGGATCACCTCATATACAAACTCCAAAGGCCTGAGTACCACCTCGACCAGAAATCACGTAGGATTAAATTCTTTAGAAATTTAACAAAGTTAACTAAGTACTAAACTCGATTAGCCATGAAATCTGTTAGGATCGCTTTCAATACGATCTGCAAGACCCAAAAGTTGCAGAATCATTGATGCTAGGTTACCCTAAAGTTTAGAACCAAACTCATTTCCCGTCTGCTCTCGGGAATGAAACGAAACTTCGTATTAGGTCTAGATCGCACATCGGGAGTCCGATTAACCCGAAGCTAAGGAACTAGGACCGCCCCACTGGGCTTAACAATCATCTCAAAAATCAGCTTCATCCGATGTTCCACGGCCATTCGTTTCGATTCGGAGCGAGGGAGTGTGAAAAACACTATTCCCATGCCAAAATAAATATCTGGAATAGTGATCTGGCATCATTCGTTGACGCGTCGGTATTAAGCAAACGACCGTCGAATCGGACCAAATTACACCCTCGGATTAAGAAAAATTTCAGAACATTTACATGTACTTAGAATTTACGATCGTGGCCCACCGACCGTCGAACCGAAAGTGGTCCGCCACGTGCGATCCGGGAATCCGATCGAGTCAAAAACGTAATCCCACGTAGATCCATAGATGGTGAGCTTAAGTCGACGTTTGGTTCAAGGAGGGCCACCGAACTTCCCCTTTTGAGGTGGAAAAGTGGCGAAATGCCTATATAAGCAAGTACCCCTTGAACCTGAGTCTAATTTCGGAATGTTTTTGGCTATAAAAGGGGCTTAGAACAGCCCCTCTCACAGCCATACGAATTTTGGAGAAAAACCCTAGAGGGAGAGAGAAAAGAGAGAGAAGAGCTTGGGTTTTGTGGGAGATCTTCCCTCCTGCTTTGCTTTGTTACACGGCCTACACCGCTTCATTCAGGTGTTTTCCGGCGGTTTCCATCCCATTTGAAGGTAAGAAACCCTAACCCTAGGTCTGATTTGAGGTGGGATCGATGTGGGTTGTGTAACGACTAACCGATTCCGCTCTTTAGGCGAGAAAACTCCCGTATACGGAAGATTTGCTACCCTTGCTGATTCGTCGCGTTTCAAAGGGCAAAGGTGAGGACTTTAAGTGTATAAGTTACGGTTTTCAACGCTTTCAATGTCAGATAATGGTAGATTCATGATCTGCTTGCAATTGCACATGTACAAAGTGCTTTCCGTTTCCTGTTTCGATTAACGTTGTGAAATATGGAATTTCACATAGTCTAGGTATACGTAGAAATACCGTATACGTATTTTTTTTGGATAAATGTTTGACATGTTTATTTAATGTATGATTATATAATATATGAATAAAATACTAGTTTGGCGAAAGGAATCGCCAAAATACATGTTCACTTGTAAATGCGACGTATGTTGAAATTGTGTATGTTAGAAATACCGTATACGTATTTTTTTTTGGATAAATGTTTGACATGTTTATTTAATGTATGATTATATAATATATGAATAAAATACTAGTTTGGTGAAAGGAATCGCCAAAATACATGTTCACTTGTAAATGCGACGTATGTTGAAATTGTGTATGTTAGAAATACCGTATACGTATTTCTTTTGGAATAATGTTTGACATATTTATTTAATATATGATTATACAATACATGAATAAAATACCAGTTTGGTGAAAGGAATCGCCGAAATCTATGTTCGCTTGAAAACACTATGTATGTTGAAATTGCGTATTCTAGAAATACCGCTTATGTACAAATTTGGGAAGTGTAATTGTCATGATGATTTGTTGTATGAATATGGTATGCGCGGATAAAATAATCGCTTAGCAAAAGAATAGCCCTAATACGCAATTGCTAACATACGTTATGTATGTTGGAATCACGCACTCTAAGTGTTTGGTGTACATGCTTGTGTGCGTAAAAGCTTGGGTGTTAGTGCCTTAGATAGGCGCTGATATGGAATTCCCGACTCCCTTAGAGACATGTAGGGTCCCCTCCATGCGGTGGTTCGCTATAACCACTCACTTGTGATGCGTATGTAATTGTATCCCTTTGTGTATAGTGCTTTATAACATGCTTTACAACATGCTTTACAACATGCTTTATAACATGCTTTACTTCATGCTTTATAATATGCACTAACATGCTTTAACATGCTTTACTTCATGCTTTACAATTGTTTGAGTTTGGGACTATGCCTATAGTCCAAACATTGGTACAGACTTGCGGTTGTGGTCGAGATTCATATCGCCACAACGGATGTGTCTGGCGAACCCGAGTCGTACTTCGGTTGGCGATAGTGGTTGGCCACACGGAGTGCTTTTGCGCTCCATATCGCTCAACTTGTGGTGCGCTCGAGCTAGTCAGGCTCGTCAAGCAAACCGATATGTGTATATGTATGTTCACCATGTTTGGTCGCTACTGCTTGAACCTAGGGTACCAAACTTACCAGTGGCGATCCAGTTAACCATGGTACCTCGATCCGCTAAGACGCATGAGCCGGGCATGGTGGTATGGGACACCGTGGTCGAGTGTCGGCCTCTGGCCGGGGTCATGTGCCTCCCGTAGTGACCATTGCGCAACCAAACTCGTGAGCCGATTATGGTGGTATGGGACACTATATTCGATTTGTCGATACTTACGGCGAGAGCCGAAGTACACAGTGAGACTGTGCTCGTCTTGACGGGGCGACGAGTCCTCCGTAGTATCTTCGAGTATACTCCAAGTGTCCGTGATTGGCGACGAGTCTTTCACAAGTAACTAGAGTATGAGTTGAGCCGAGTACGGTGAGACTGTACTTGCTGACGGCTAGTGATTGAGCCAAGTACGGTGAGATATGTACTTGAGCTGACGGCCAGCAATTGAGCCGCATATGGTGAGATCTGTATCCGCGCTGACGGGTGACGAGCCCTTTGCGATGCCTTCACTACGCTTCTCAAACCATAATATCGTATGAGATTAGCTAGGATTGACGACCCTAGAATGGATCATGTTTGGGAATGATATAAGGGAGGTACCTTAGTTTCTCAATACTGCTGGTTGAAATGGACTAATAAAAACTTGGTAATCATGAGCATCATCGCACCGCATGTGCTTTGTAGATGTGGCGCACTGAGGGAGTTAGCATTTGCGAACGTAAGATGATGTCGCTTGAGGGTGGTTTGGCAAGGGCATACAGCATCATGTCATATCATGTTTGCACTTAACAAGAGTAATTAGAAATGTTTGATTTGTACTGCTTTATCATTACTGCTTGATTGATTTGATAGCATGTTAACCTATGCTTTATTGTTCCACTGAGTTAGCTACTCACTCCCACGTTACGGGACGGTGTTGTACACACCAACCAGATTTGTTAAATTTCAGATGATGGCGATGCTTGTGAAGCGGTCTTGGGACTACTTCTATGGTGATGAGGAGGAGTTCTCCTATCATGTAACTCTCTGACGGGTCTCACGAAGACACAGTGCTTGTATTGACGGGCTATGGTATTTGGGATAGGAGACATTACACTTCCTCACATTAGGTATATTTTAAGCTGTACTTGTAATTATTTAACTGGTAACATTATCACACTACGGAGACTCATTATAGTTTATATATTTTATCTATCTATCACGGTCTTCCGCTTGCAAATTTAATTGTCTCGGAGTATGATATCTTTGTTTTGGCTTAATCTCACTCATGTTCAATGCACGGATACAGTCAACATTCAATCATCATTCATTTTGTTGCATAAGTGATGTTCTGGAACTCGGGAGTTGAGTTTATGCTCGACCCCCGATTTTCAGGGCGTTACAGCTCATATCCTACAATGAGTTGGCAAAACAAATGGACCATATGAATATACATTATATAAATCTAAGTAGGCCCAAGGTCAAGTCTGGCATCCGGTTAGTTGAGGTTACGCCAAAGGAGCTGGGCAACAAAGAGCTCTGTTGGGGCTTGTATGACCTAATAAACAGATTGGATGTCAAATAAACAGTAAAGTGGGCCTTAGGAGGATTTTAATGATGGATATCCAATCACTATTGTTTTCATGTGGTGTGGTCCACCTGAGATTTATATACCTCTCATTTTTGGGCCCCACCATGATGTATGTTTTGTATCCACACCTTTCATCCATTTGGAGAGATCATTTTAGGGCAATGTCCAGAGAACGAGTTAAATCCAGAGTTCAAGAGGACCCCAGCATAGAAAACAGATTGGCTACTCCCCCTACCACCAGCCATCTGTGGGCCCCACCATGATGTATGTATTTCATCCATTTCGTTCATCCATTTTTACTGATAATTTAGGGCTTGATCCAAAAAAATAGAGGGATAGAAATCTCAGGTGGACCACACCATGTGAAAACAATAGTGATTGGATATCCACCATTAAAATCCTCCTAAGGCGCACTGTACTGTTTATTTGACATCCAATCTGTTGATTAGGTCATATAGGCCTAGATTAATGGGAAAAACAAAAATCAGCTTGATCTAAAACTTCTATGGCCCCCAAAATGTTTTTAATGGTCGACGCTCAATAGTGTTTTCTGATTGTGTGGTCCACCCAAGATTTATTTCAGGCTCAATTTTTGTGATCGTACACAAAATGATGTTATGAAATGTATGGATGGCGTGGATGAAACAAATCGATCATGGTGGGGCCCATAGAGCGATACCAAATCCAAAGTTCAAGTTAACGTTTTCAATCTCCCAGTTTTTCATTGTGAGTCTTGCATTTTATGTAAAATGGTGTTGACTCGTCCATAAAAATAGTGGCTAAGATATAGAGTTATCCAGACCATCGAAATAATCGGTCTAGTTGTAAATAGTAAATAGTGATAATTTTATTTTGTAAAACGATCTTAACCATCCAGAAAATGGTCTCATGCATGTACGACCGTTAATAGAGTTGGTGTTATAAATAATGGTAAACTCACAATATACGGATTTGAAATTTTTATCTCCTTTTAAAAACGAAAACCATCAAATGCTCGCTCCTCTTTTCCTATTTTCCCTCTTTTCCTCATCTTCCATCGGCAAGAAACCCTCTCTCTCTCTCTCTCTCTCTCTCTCTCTCTCTCTCTCTCTCTCTCTCTCTCTCTCTCTCTCTCTCTCTGTGAAAAGCCATGGCCATGGCAAGAACAACAACATTGCAGCATGATGAAGCTTCTTCGATGATCTAGCGGTGGAGGAGGATCCGCAGATTCCTACATCGGCAGCGTGATTAGCTTGACATCCAAATGCGAAATCAGATACGAGGTGTCCTCTACAACATCAACACTGATAAATCCAGCATTGGTTTGCAGAACGGTACTCTCTCCCTCCCCATTTTTTCTCCAGATTGGGGTTTTTAGGGTCTGGAAGGGTTTTTGTGGGATTTTGGTATACAGGTTTTGATTTTTGTTGGATTTGGTGGTATGGGTCTTGTTAAATCTGATGTGAGATTTGTTGGGCTTTTACGAATTTGTTTTTTGTTTTTTCTTTTCATTTTATTCGGGTTTTGAGTGTATATTTCAGTTTTTTTTTTCTTTTTATAATTTTATAACCAAGAAGTTTTTATTTATTTATAGAAGATTCTATATGGTCGGTGGAATGAAAATGTTGAATATTTTTTTATGTTTTTTCTCTTAATTTTTAATTGGGTGGTGAATTAGAATAAAAATAAAACTTATTTTCCCATACGAGAATTGAAAAATGTTGCATTTGATGTATGTGGTTAAGGGCATGTTTGGGTGTTTGAACGAACTAAATAAGAGCAATTAGATTCAGGGTTGGAACATTTTGATCTATGTCTTGTACTTTTAATCTATGTCTTCTTATTGATTGCATTTTCTTTGTTATGTTTTGCTTTATTTTACCATTGAAAGTAACTAAATATTTCTTGTACCCTGGTCTTTAGTCCTACACAGAGTATTGGAATGCTATCCAGCACATTTTTTAGGAGTACTCGGAAGGAAGATATGGTAGTTCCTATGGTAAGAATAGTTTTAGGTATTGTTGTTGCATACTTCTTAAATGCTTTTGAATTGTGTTCAAAATTCTTTTCCAGCAGGCTTATTGCTATGTTTATGTAGAATGAAAGTGAATTGATTGGATAATCATTTAGGGGTGGTTATGGGCCAGGTTTGGGCCATGTCAAGGTCAACCAGAATCTAACCTATTTACTAATTGAGCCAAAATCAGACTTCACATACATTATTTTAATGCAAGCCGAGCATAAACATTTTATGCTAGAAGTAAGATTCATTTTAATCAGACTTCACATACTTTATTAAAAGCATGCCACTATTTTTCTCTACAGTCCAATCTGTTGATATGATGGACTCCCTGTAGATGGGAGATGCACCAAAAATTTGCCAAATTGGAGGATCCTAACAATTATTCTTAAGAGCAGTATCAACCCATATTCTGAGATTTGTTTTGGGAGATGAGTGTTTGATGATGCAGGCTGAAGTGTATCATTCGTACATGGAAGTGTTACGTGGATATGAGATTTTCAATCACCATCTGTCAGCATTTCCTACAATTTTCATATTTTTATGCAATCAGGTGGTCTTTTTTTTTCTTTCTTTTTTCTTTTTTCTTTTTTCTTTTTTCTTTTATATGCTGCAGGTTGCATTGTTGGACAAGGGGCTATGATATTGACTTTTTCAAACTTTATATATTGACAAATTCAGTCTTTACATAATCTATATAACACAATTAGCACAATTTGTTAATCTGGAGCAGTTTTGAACTCTCTTTGGTAAGCAATCTGCTATTATGGAATTGAAACTAAATAGCAAAGCCACTGTCCATCAGATGTCCACAAACCTACCATTTTAAGATGTACTTTCACTTTATTTGTTGGTTATTGATTCATCTAAAATGAGACCAACCATTTGGATGGTTCAAGAGTTGATTTTTTCATCAATCTTCAACATCACTGTCACTGTCACCAGTGTTTCATTGTCATCATCATCATCATCACCAACGCCACTACCACCGTCATTACTGGATGTTCACTTTGTGGTTTCTATCTGTAACGCCCTGAAAATCGGGGGTCGAGCATAAACTCAACTCCCGAGTTCCAGAACATCACTTATGCAACAAAATGAATGATGATTGAATGTTGACTGTATTCGTGCATTGAACATGAGTGAGATTAAGCCAAAAAACTTGACATATCATACTCCGAGAGGCAGTTAATTTTGCAAGCGGAAGACTATGATAGATAGATAAAATATATAAACTATGATGAGTCTCCGAGTGTGATAACATTACCGGGTTAAATAAATACAAGTACGGTTCTAAAATATACCAAATGTGTAAGTTTAATGTCTTCTATCCCCCGGTACCACGCCCGACAATACGGTACCGAGGTCTTGAGAGACCCGTCGAGGGTTACATGATAGGAGAACTCCTCTTCATCACCATAGAAGTAGTCGGCTCGCTTCATAAGCATCTCCATCATCGAAATTCAACAAATCTATTTGGTGTGTACAACACCGTCCGTAACGTGGGAGTGAGTAGCTAACTCGGTGGAACAATAAAGCATAGGTTAACATGTTATCGATGCGATCAAGCGATAAATCAAGCGATTCTAGTTACTCGATTAATGCAAGTATGAATGCAGTATGATGGATGCCCTCACCGACATACTCCCTCATGCGACACCATCTCACGTTCACGGCATGCTTACATCCCATAGTGCTCCACATCTTCGGGCACATGCGATGCATGATGAGCATGATTACCGAGTTTTTAATTAGTCCATTTCAAAAACGGGATTGGGAAACTAAGGTACCTCCCTTGTATCATTCCCAAACATGATCCATTCTAGGGTCATCGGTCCTAGTTAATATCGAGACGATGGTGTGTTTTCTAGGTCACTTGCAGAGGTTTGCCTGTGGTACATTACGCACAAAGGTTGCACCACTCCCCCATCACCCCTTAAACGATTCATCACTATACATAAACAGGCCTAGTTCATACTCTATATATCGCGGCGAACCCTAAGGCGCACTGCAACTTCAGAATATGCTCGCGGTCACTACAAAGGGCTGCCATGGCTGTTACGCACAAAGGTTGCACCACTCCCCCATCACCTTATCAATGTAAGCCGACAGCACGAATATAGTGTCCCATACCACCATAATCGGCTCACGAGTTAAGGTGCTCACTGGTCACTACGGGGAGGCACGTAGCTTCCGGCGCCGAGGCCGACAGCTCGACCACGGTGTCCCATACCACCATGCCCGGCTCATGAGTCTTAGCCGATCGAGGTACCATGGTTAAAAGGGTTTTTACTGGTAAGTTTGGTACCCTAGGTTCAAGTAGTAGCGACCAAACATGGTGAACATACATTAGACAAATCGGGTTACATGACGAGCTCGGCTAGCTCGAGCATACAACAAGTCGAACGACATGAAGTGCATAAGCACTTTGCGTGGCCAACCACTATCGCCAACCGAAGTACGACTCGAGTTCGTCGAACACATCTCACGTGGCGACATGAAATTGTAAGTGTTATGGTCTCATGCTTCTTTGGTTGTCAAATTTGTGATGTGTCAAAACATCTATCTGTGTCTTGTGCTTGTATGATGATTTATATGAATTCAAGACACTGCATAAATACTTCAAGAAGCTACAAGTTGAACTTTTCAAGAAGCTATATATTGAAGTTCAAGAAGCTACATGTTGAAGTCTCAAGAAGCTACAATGTTGATGTTCAAGTCTTAAGAAACAACTTATGACTTCAAGACTAATAAGCAATGCATGAAGTAGTTGTTATGCTGATAAAGATCTCAAGTTTAAAGCTATAACAAGTTCAAGATCTCAAGCCTGATATGGTTCAAACATCTACATTCGTTGAATGGTTGAAGTTCAATGTCCATACGACATGATTCAGGTTTGAATGACCTTAGGTTGACCCTTTAAGTAGGTCACTTTGGATACATAAATCAAATATTTATTTTACATAAGTTTGGTCTATTCTACGACCAGTCCTAGCTCTTGTTCGACCAGTCCTGGCATTGGTTCGACTAGTCCAAGAAATTCCACGACCAGTCCTAAGTTGTTGAAGATTTTTCGGAATTTTTGGTACGCCCACGACCAGTCCTGGAGGTCCTTCGACCGGTCGTAGGTGTGGCTTCGACTCGTCCACGACCAGTCGTGGATCTACGACTCAAAGTCCAGCAACTTTATCTATGGTCCTACGACCAGTCGTAGGGATCTACGACCAGTCGTAGGTGACCCACGACCAGTCGTAGGGTACTCACGACCAGTCGTGGAACGACTTTCAAAGATCGCGCTCAATATTTCAAAAATCTGTTAGAGCTACGACCAGTCGAAGGTTTCTAAGACCAGTCGTAGGAACGATTTTTGCTTCTATAAATTGAACACGAAATTCAGAGTTTTCACACTTCAACTCTATTCTATTCAAGAATTTTCAAGTGATCACTCTGAGATAAGTCTGTGTTTATTTTAAGCTACATTGTGCTTATTTAATATTCCTTTTTGCTAGCTTATTTAATTTGATTTTGTTTCTATATTCCAATCTTATTTGAAAAGAGGAATTATCTTATTCCTTCTTCTTGGAATCAAAATCAAATATAGCTACCTTGACGAGTTAAATCTAAAATCTATTAGAATTTAGAACCTTATGAATGTGAGTATTGGATATTGAACTTTGACATTCAATCATCTACTCGATTGGTTCTCTGAAATTTGCTAAGAAAAGGAGAAATCCAGGTATTTTACAATTCTGTAAAATTTATTTACTTTTGGTTTTATTTGAGGTTAAGCCAGAAAAACCTCATTGTACTGGTTTTGTTTGAGGTTAAGCCAGAAAAATCTCATTGTACTGGTTTTGTTTGAGGTTGAGCCAGAAAAATCTCATTGTATTGGTTGTCTGAGGAAACCAGAAAACTCAGAAAAGAGGAGTTTTTGAATTGTGTAAGCCCAAGTGAAAAAGAGACAATTGTAAAGGTTTTTGGTGAACTGTGAAAACCTATTTGATAGTGAACGCTAATATCCCCTGTGTGAGGATATTAGGAGTGGAGTAACTTTTTGTGTGGCTGTTGGAAAGCAGTTGGTGTACACAGCGAACCACTATAACTCTTTGTCTTGTGGATTGAATGCTTGCTTAATTTTCATATCTTTTATCATTCGATTGTGTGGAATGTACAAGTGGATGTGAATGTTGTAATTATTTACATTTCAAGCAAGTGTGGGGATTGTTGTAATAATTTAGATCTATATACGCATTTAATTTCAATTCCTTGCTATTTCATTTACTTATATTAAAATTGAGTCCTTGATCCAAAAGAGGTTCTAGAAATAAGGTTGTCCTACCATAAGCCCTTGTTTATTATGGTGTAAGGTTGTCCTTAGAACTAAATTTGTATCAATCTCTCAATACTTATTTATCAAGGTGATTTAAAATTTAGCATTGTGAATTGATTTATATTGTAAGGCTATTGGTTTAATTTATTTACGCTAATTTTATTTTAAATTTGGCATAGTCCTATTCACCCCCCCCCCTCTAGGACATATAGCTTGGCCTTTTCAAGTGGTATCAGAGCCTAATAGCTCATTTTTGTTGCTTTTTATTTGGATTTATTTCCTGAGCTAACGTTCTAAGCTATATAAAAAGATGTCAAATTTTGATAGCCTTTCAGTTACTAGGCCTCCACCTTTTGATGGTTCCAACTATGCCTATTGGAAAGCCAGAATGAGGATCTTCCTCAAATCAATGGATGAAAGTGTGTGGCAAGCCACAGTGACTGAATGGAATCCTCCTACCATGGAAGTAAGCTGGTGTTGATGGTTCAAAATCTATGAAAATTACACCGTATTACCAATGGACCACACTTCAGAAAAATGAGAGTAGTGCTAATGCTAAAGCACTAAATGCAATCACTTGCGCACTATCATCGGATGAGTTCAAAAGAATCATATCTGTGATACTTTGCAAAGCAAGCACTGGGATATTTTAGAAATGACACACGAAGGTACATCAATTGTCAAGAAATCTAAAGTCCAACTCCTCACAACTAAATTTGAAGAAATTCATATGGAGGAAAATGAAATGTTTATGGACTTTTTCACTAGATTGAATGACATTGTAAACTCAATGTGGGGTCTTGGCGATAAGATCCCGAGAAAGTAAAGTGTGTGCAAAAATACTACGCTCTCTTCTGAACGGTTCAATTCTAAGGTAACCGCAATCCAGGAACTTCGTGATACGGACAATATGAAGGTAGAAGAATTACTTGGTTCTTTACAAACCTATGAATTAAGTTTTAAAGCTCCTAAAGGTAAATCTATTGCTTTAAAGTCATCTAAAAGTATTACTCAAGAAAATTGATTCAGAAAAGTCTGAAGATGATATGGCCCTTTGGCGAAAAAGTTTTATAAGATTTTCAAAAGTAAGAAAAAAGTCGACTTTCAAAAGGTAAATGAAAAGAAACGTTCTAAACCTAAGTCTAAAACTTGGAAATCATTGAAAGATAGTCAATGCTACAAGCTGTCAAGAATATGGGCATTTAGCAAACAAATGTCCTAAAAGGACAGATCAAAAGGAAGGGTATGTTGGCTACTTGGGATGAATCGTCGATTCTGAAGCCTCTTGAATCAGAAAATTCGAAAACCAAGTCGGGCGGTGAACTTAAGGCCCTTATGACTCTAGCCAAGTTTACCTTTTCCGATCACGATGATTCAACAAGTGAAGAAAATTTGGATAGTGATCATGAAAATGATGAAGATCTTCAAGATGCTTACAATGCCTTATATAAGGAAAGTTGTAAATTGCTGTCAAACTTAAACTTCAAAAAGAAAAGTTTTTTAAACTTAAAGAATGTTTTGAAACCCTTGTTTTAGAAAAATCTCAAATTTCAGATTATTTTAAAAAATTAAAGTGTGATCTAGAATTCAAAACCTCTCTAATTGAAAATTTGAAATCTAAAAATGAGAAACTTAAAAATAAAGTATCTTCTCTTCTGAGTTTGAAGGACACATGGAGATATGCCCAAGGTGATCCAAAATTAGAAAAATTATTATCCGGATCAAGAAAATGTGACGATCGATCCGGGTTGGGCTATGATAAAAACACATCTCCTAAACAGAAGAATACTCCTTCCAATTTTGTGAAAGGAGAGACTTCTAACTCAAAAGGAAAAGGTACAGTCAAGTTTTTCTAAAAATACAAAAATTTTTAAAAACACAAAAGCAGCTATATAAATTTCAAAAATCAGATTCGAAACCCACTAGCTGAAAAAATTGTTGATTTACTTAAGGAGCTATTAAAATCTAACTCAGTAGGTCACTCTTATAACTATAAACAAAAGAAGACCAATTATTCTCCTAAACCCAAAACAGTACTGAAATGGGTTCCTAAGGTTGCCTGTTTGGTTGCTCACACTGCTTTCAAAGCTACAAGCCATTCAAAATGGTACCTAGGCAGTGGATGCTCGGACATATGATAGGCGACAAAGCTCTATTCACCGATCTTAAGATATGGTGATGGGTCAGTCACATTTAGTGATGGTAACAAGCTGCAAGATAATTGGCAAAGGTACGGTTCAACTCTATAACCTTCCCTTATTTAAAAATGTTTTATATGTTGAGGGTTTAAAACACAACCTGTTGAGCATATCTCAAATATGCGATAACAACCATAATGTTAAATTTTCTAATCAAGGTTGTGAAATTATAAATGAAAAAGGTTACGTAATATTAGCGGTCGTGAGAACTTAAAAGCTGCTATATAGTAAGCAATGGTAGCTCATCGAACAAACGTGCTACATGGTCCATCAGATGAGACAATTATGGCATAAACGCCTTGGACATGTATACTACCGAAATTTATACAGATTGAGCAAAAGTGAACTAATTAGAGGACTACCTAAGATGCAAAAAGTAGACAAGATTTGTGGTGAATGCCAGTATGGTAAACAAACTAGGAGCTCTCACAAAAAGGTGAACTCCAATATCACCACAAGACCACTCGAGCTTCTCCACATGGATCTTATAGGACCAACAAGAACGGAAAGTCGAGGTGGCAAAAAGTACATCTTAGTTATTGTAGATGATTACACAAGATACACTTGGGTTTCATTCTTGAGAGATAAATCAGAAACCCTTGATGAAGTGAAAAAGATTATAAAACGGATTCAAATCGAAAAATGTTCTCAAGTCAGCAAGATCGTAGTGATCATGGATCAGGAGTTCGAAAATAGCGGTTTTGAGAAATTTTGTAGCGATCAGGGAATATCGCATGAATTCTCTGCACCTAAAACTCCTCAACAAAATGGAATTGTCGAGAGGAAGAATAGAGTGCTTCAAGAAATGGAAAATGTTATGTTAAATAGCATGAAGCTCCCTAGGAATCTCTGGGCTGAAGCAGTGAATACAGCCTGCTACATTATTAACCGTGTTTATATTTGTAAATCTAATAATAAAACGGCTTATGAAATGTGGTTTGAGAAAAAGCCTTACATCAAATACTTTCGAGTTTTTGGCAGGAAGTGCTATATTTTTTGCGTGACCATGAAAATTTGGGAAAGTTCGACACTAAAAGTGATGAAGGGATCTTTTTAGGATATTCTTTAAACAGTCGTGCATATCGGGTTCTGAACAACAGGACCGGTGTGATTCAAGAGTCAATAAATGTTGTGATTGACGATCTTTTGAATACACTGTCCCTAGTTCAGATAATGATGAAGTTCTTATACTTGAAAAACAAGAAATTTCATCAAGTGAAACTAATCGAATTGGAGGTTAAAGATCATCCAACTTCTCAAATACTTGGAAACCCTCTCCTTTGGTGTGCGCACTCGTAGACAATTAGAGGACATATGTAACTACGTATGCTTTACATCCCAGATTGAACCAGGTTAACGTAAAAGAAGCACTTTCGGATGGCGGATTCTTGCGATGCAAGAAGAACTTAATCAATTTGTCGAAATGATGTTTGGCACCTTGTTCCTAGACCTAAAGATAAACATATTATTGGAACAAAATGGATTTTCAAAAACAAATCTGATGAACTTGGAAATATTATTCGAAATAAAGCAAGACTAGTTGTACGAGGGGTATACACAAATTGAAGGTATTGACTATAATGAAACATTTGCTCCTGTAGCTCGTCTTGAATCAATCAGACTTTTTATCTCCATTGCATGTTTTAGGAAGATTAAAATTTACCAAATGGATGTAAAGAGTGCCTTTCGAATGGTGATTTACATGAAGAGGTATATGTTGAACAACCTACGGGGTTTGAAGATCCTAAATTTCTTGATCATGTGTATCGTCTTAAGAAGGCTCTCTATGGTGCGAAACAAGCTCCCAGAGGCATGGTACAAAAAAGCCGACTAAGTTTTTCTTGAGTCATAATTTTCGGATGGGGTGTGTTGATAAGACGCTCTTTGTTAAGAAACATAACGATGATATTCTAATGGTTCAAATATATGTTGTGATATTATTTATGGATCAACCTGTACTAACATGACTGTTGAGTTTGCAGATTTGATGAAGTCTAAATTCAAAATGAGCATGGTTGGAGAATTAAACTATTTTCTAGGGTTGCAAGTAAAACAACAACTTGATGGAATTTTTATCTCTCAAACCAAATATGCTCGAGTTTAATTAAGAAATTTGGATTTGAGAAAGGTAAAAATTTTGATACTCCTATGAGTACAACTTTGAGACTCTCAAAAGACTCTACTGAGGTAATGATGTGGATCTAAATTGTATCGTAGTTTGATTGGTAGTTTGCTTTATCATTTGCTAGTAGACCGGATATTGCTTTGAGTGTTGGTATTTGTGCTCGTTATCAATCAAATCCTAAAGAATCTCACTTAGCTCTTTGTTAAGCGGATTATGCGATATGTCGCAAGTTCTACTAAAGCGGGTCTCTGGTATCCACATGAGACTAATGTTCAATTAATAGATGCCTTGAGATCTTGGTGAAATGGTGGAAACATTGATGATAGGAAATCAACCGGTGGTGGTTGTTTCTACATTGGAAATTGTCTTGTTTCTTGGTTTAGCAAGAAGCAAAGTTCTATATCGCTATCAACGGTGAAATTTGAATACATTCTTCTTGGAAATGCATGTACTCAACTTGTTTGGATGAAAGCGAATGTTAAGCGATTATGGAATTACTCGAGGATTCTATGATTTTATTTTTGATAATTCGGTGCAATAAATATCTCTAAAAATCCAGTTCAGCATTCACGTACTAAGCATATTGACATTAGATTTCATTACATTCATGAATTAGTGGAAGAAAAATTAATATATTTGGATTACATTCCAACCGAGACTCAACTTGCGGACATTTTCACTAAACCTCTCGACAAAAGCAGGTTTAATAAATTAAAGTTTGATCTCGGTATGTGCAATTTAAATTAAATTTGCATGATTTGGTGTATCATAATGAACATAAATTTGATGTTTTATTTACTTAAATTTGAAAATTATTTAAAAAAATTGTAAATTTTAAGTCGTACTCGACCAGTCGTGAGTGTACACGACCGGTCGTGCCACGACCGATCGAGAACTTACACGACCAGTCGTGAAACTCGGGATTTCACTTTAATTTGGGGATTTTGACTCTTCTTCTTCATTTCTTTTTACCCTCCAACGGTTCTAGCTACGACCGGTCGAACCCACCTTCATAGTACTTCAAGGTTAGTGGTTCTTTTGCATTTTCTTTGTAGATTCTTGCTATTAGTGTTTCAAATCTCATTCTTGTGGAATCCATTTGGTCGTTCATTGCAAGTTTGGGGTTTTATCTTGAAAAATCTGTTCTATCTAAACCTCATTTCTTCTATCTTGCATCTTGTTGTTTCCTTGAAATCCTTCTTTGAAAATGGATCTTTAGAGGTAAAAAGAAAACTACTCGAGGTCCCTCTTCATCTAGATCGGCTTCTATTGTACAACGTCATCTTCGCTCTCCGAAAATGATCCTTCGATGCTCGGGATTTGCGTATGCGCAATGTTATTGTTGAGCGTCATGTTAATATTAATCACATTGCTTCTTTTGGTATCCTTCCTCTGTTGGAATCGTGGGATGGGATAACATCTTACATTGGGGTGGAGGCTGCATACCGGTCCATTGCCCAATCCATGTTTGCATGTATCTGTGATTTTTCTCTTGAGAATTTAACTTTTAAAGTTGATACTCAAGAAGGATTGTTTTAGTGGATCGACATTTGATTCTTGACATTATGGAAATACTGTCAATGATGAGAGCATTCCAATTAATATTTTACATGAGTCTCTCGAATCGAACGAAAAATGCTTACTAGAGATTTATGTAATTTGGATGTTCATTGGACTCATAAAGGTCATGTACTTCCCTCAAGGTATTTGTTACCCGGACGAGTACTTCAAAAGATATTCATCTCAAATCTTTATCCACGTTACGGTAATAAAACCGAACTCACTTTGCTTTCATGGTTCGTGTTTTGCATTACGTAGTCTCTGGTGCAAAAATATGTCTACCTAGTCTTTAATTTGTCATTCCATTATTTTGTCTCGTCACCATCCTGGACACGGTGATATACCCTTTGGTTATTTATTGACTATCTTTGGCAAATCATATGCTCGTGGCTATGCCTACTAGAGAAAAACCCATCCATCATCTCCCTTTTAATAATTCCAATCTTAACAAGATGAATTTAGAATTGGTGATGGCCAAGTGGATCTTTGTAGCTTGGTGGTCTTTGAAGCGAGGAAATGCTCAAGCTAGTGATCTTCTGAAGACGTAAATATGGATGATTTATTTGAAGAACTTGAATCGGACTCGGTGATGATCACGATTTTCACCTTCGATTTTGATGAAAGATTGAATTCCCTTCAAGAAGCGGTGGCTCAAATTCGTGTTACCCAAGACACACAATTTTCTTATTTACGCAAATATATGAGGCGGATTTGCTAAGGGTTTACATAAAATTGATCCATCTAATCTGCACCCTCTTACAGTTTGTTGAATTTTTAATGGGTCTGTAATATTTTTTTTACTGAACTTTACATGCTTACTGACTTTTTTTAAAATTATACACTATGTTCTGTTGAATCAACTCCTATTTTCATTATTATTGATGCTCTTCTTCCTTTGTCATTTTGTGTCAAAAAGGGGGAGAAGTTTTGGTTTTGGAGGTTTTTGATTCATTTGAATTTGATCTTTATGATGTGCTCCTAATTACTCAAGGGGAGTTAAGCTTCTCATGGGTAGGCTATTACTCAGGGGGAGTTAAGCTTCTCAGGGGTAGTTATGGGAGAATGATGCTAGTTAGAATGATGCTAGTTATTACTTATCATATCTATATATCTGTGCATGCTTCTCTATTGTGAACCTGTTGTGTTTGTACTTCTCTTATGTTACTTCTCTTATGTCTATTGGAAGTATTATTACTTGGGTGTTTTGTCACAAATTTGACAAAGGGGGAGATTGTAAGTGTTATGGTCTCATGCTTCTTTGGTTGTCAAATTTGTGATGTTTCAAAACATCTATATCGTAATCTGTGCTTGTATGATGATTTATATGAATTCAAGACACTGCATAAACACTTCAAGAAGCTACAAGTTGAACTTTTCAAGAAGCTACATATTGAAGTTCAAGAAGCTACATGTTGAAGTCTCAAGAAGCTACAATGTTGATGTTCAAGTCTTAAGAAACAACTTATGACTTCAAGACTAATAAGCAATGCATGAAGTAGTTGTTATCTTTGATGAAGATCTCAAGTTTGAAGCTATAACAAGTTCAAGATCTCAAGCTTGATATGGTTCAAACATCTACATTCGTTGAATGGTTGAAGTTCAATGTCCATACGACATGATTCAGGTTTGAATGACCTTAGGTTGACCCTTTAAGTAGGTCACTTTGGATACATAAATCAAATATTTATTTTACATAAGTTTGGTCTATTCTACGACAGTCCTAGCTCTTGTTCGACCCGATCTGGCATTGGTTCGACTAGTCAAGAAATTCCATGACCGGTCCTAAGTTGTTGAAGATTTTTCGAAATTTTTGTACGCCCACGACCGATCCTGGAGGTCCTTCGGCCGGTCGTAGGTGTGGCCGACTCGTCCACGACCGGTCGTGGATCTACGACTCAAAGTCCAAAGCAACTTTATCTATGGTCCTACGACCCGGTCGTAGGGATCTACGACCGGTCGTAGGTGACCCACGACGGTCGTAGGGTACTCACGACCGGTCGTGGAGCGACTTTCAAAGATCGCGCTCAATATTTCAAAAATACATTAGAGCTACGACCGGTCAAGGTTTCTAAGACCCGGTCGTAGGAGCGATTTTTGCTTCTATAAATTGAACACGAAATTGAGTTTTCACACTTCAACTCTATTCTATTCAAGAATTTTCAAGTGATCACTCGAGATAAGTCTGTGTTTATTTTAAGCTACATTGTGCTTATTTAATATTCCTTTTTGCTAGCTTATTTAATTTGATTTTGTTTCTATATTCCAATCTTATTTGAAAAGAGGAATTATCTTATTCCTTCTTCTTGGAATCAAAATCAAATATAGCTACCTTAACGAGTTAAATCTAAAATCTATTAGAATTTAGAACCTTATGAATGTGAGTATTGGATATTGAACTTTGACATTCAATCATCTACTCGATTGGTTCTCCAGGAATTTTGCTAAGAAAAGGAGAAATCCAGGTATTTTACAATTGCAGTAAAATTTATTTACTTTTGGTTTTGTTTGAGGTTAAGCGAGAAAAATCTCATTGTCTTGGTTTTGTTTGAGGTTGAGCGAGAAAAATCTCATTGTCTTGGTTTTGTTTGAGGTTGAGCGAGAAAAATCTCATTGTATTGGTTGTCGAGGAAACCGAGAAAACTCGAGAAAAGAGGGGTTTTTGAATTGTGTAAGCCCAAGTGAAAAAGACACAATTGTAAAGGTTTTAGTGAACTGTGAAAACTTATTTGATAGTGAACGCTAATATCCCTGTGTGAGGATATTAGGAGTGGAGTAACTACGTGTGTTTGTTGGAAAGCAGTTGGTGTACACAAAGCGAACCACTATAACTCTTTGTCTTGTGGATTGAATGCTTGCTTAATTTTCATATCTTTTATCATTCGATTGTGTGGAATGTACAAGTGGATGTGAATGTTGTAATTATTTACATTTCAAGCAAGTGTGGGGATTGTTGTAATAATTTAGATCTATATACGCATTTAATTTCAATTCCTTGCTATTTCATTTACTTATATTAAAATTGAGTCCTTGATCCAAAAGAGGTTCTAGAAATAAGGTTGTCCTACCATAAGCCCTTGTTTATTATGGTGTAAGGTTGTCCTTAGAACTAAATTTGTATCAATCTCTCAATACTTATTTATCAAGGTGATTTAAAATTTAGCATTGTGAATTGATTTATATTGTAAGGCTATTGGTTTAATTTATTTCCGCTAATTTTATTTTAAATTTAGCATAGTCCTATTCACCCCCCCCCCCCCCCTCTCTAGGACATATAGCTTGGCCTTTTCAGAAACTCAACCACGATCTCCAATCTAGTACCGATTGTCTGGACTATAATCATAGCCCCAAGCACAATCAATTGTCATCCATAGCATGTGGAGAAAAGCATGATAAACAAGGAAATTCAGGAACGCTAGCAATCATGTTATAAAGCATGTCATAAAGCATGTTAATAAAAGAAGTTACAAAGCATGTTCAAAAGCATGTTGTAAAGCACTATACAAATAGGGATACAAATACATATATTTCATAGATGAGTGGTTAGAGTAAATAACCACATGGAGGGTATCATATGTGACTCTAAGGTAGTTGAGAATCCCATCTCAGCACCTACCTAAGGTTCTAACACTTAAGCACTTACACTCACAAGCAATTTCACCAACACTTGGAATGCACTATTTCAACATACATGACATATGTTAGAGGAAAGTGCACTAGGGTTGTCCCTTTACCAAACTAGTATTTTATACGTATACATCATATTCATACAGCAAATAATCATGACAATTACATCAACAAATTTTATACGTATAGGGTATTTTCTAGGATACCCAATTTCAACATACATAGTGTTTACAAGGGAACTTGTAATACAGCGATTCTTTTCGCCAAGCAATTAATTTATACGCACATAATATATTTATACAACAATTAATCATGACAAACACATCCTAAAATATACACGTATACGGTACTTCTTACAATACCGTATTTCTACATACATGGTGTATATTAGTAAACATGTATTTAGGCGAACCCTTTCGCCAAATGAGTATTTTATCCATACATCATATATCTATACGACAATTAAACATGTCAAACACATTTCCATAAAAAATACGTATACGGTATTTTATACGAATACCTAGAGTATGTGAAATTCTAAATTCTACAATTCTAATCGAAACAGAAAACGGAAAGCACTTTGTACATGTGCAATTGCATGCAGATCATGAATCTACCATTATCTGACATTGAAAGCGTTGAAAACCGCAACCTATACACCTAAAGTCCTCACCTTGTGTCGTAGAATCGTAACAGAGTCGATAGGTTCGCTAAGGTTTCGTATACGAGAGTTTGGCAGCCTAAAGAACGAAACAGGTTAGCTATTTCATAATCTACAACCTATACAATCCTAAAATAGATTAGGGTTAGGGTTTCTTACCTAGAAACGACGTCGGAATCGCTGGGAAAGCGATGAGAATCAGGCGGTGGAGCCCGAATAGCGGCGAGGAAGAAGCGACGGGGAATTCCTCCCACATCTCCCTCACTTTCTCTCTCTTTTCCCTCTCTCAAATCCAAATTCGTATGGCTGGAATGGGAGAGGGTTTAAGGTCCTTTTATAGCCTAAAACCTTCCCAAAATAGACTCAGGTTCAAGGGTTACTGCTAATATAGGTATTTCGTCACTTTTCCAGCTCAAAAGAGTGTTTCTGGTGGCCCCCCTTGAGCCAAACGTCAGACTTAAGCTCTCTACTCACGGATCTACGTGGGACTACGTTTTCAACTCGAACGAATTCCCAGATCGCACGTGGCGGACCAGTTTCAGTTCAATGGTCAGTGGGCCACGATCCGAAATTCCAAGTACATGTAAATGTTCCTGAAATTTTTCCTGATCCGAGGGTGTAATTTGGTCGACTACGGACGGTCTGGTTGCTATATCGATGCGCAAGCGAATGGTGCGAGATCACTATTCCGGATATTTATTTTGTAAAGGGAATAGTATTTTTCACACTCCTCGCTCAGGATCCAAACGAATGGCCGTGGGATATCAATTTGGACGATTTTGAGATGATAGTCAAGCCCAATGAGGCGGTCCTAGTTCCTTAACTTCGTGTTAATCGGACTTCGATGTGCGATCTAGACCTATCTGAAGTTTCGTTTCATTCGAGAGCGGTAGGGAAATGAGTTTGGTTCTAAACTTTAGGGTAACCTAGCGTCAATGATTCTACAAGTTTTGGGTCTTGCATGATTGTATTTAAAGTGATTCAAGCGGATTTCGTAGCTAATCGGTTTAGCACTTAGTTACTTTGTCTCATTCTAAAGGATTTAGTCTATAAGATTTACGTCTCGAGGTGGTACTTAGTCCTTTGTAGTTTGTGTATAAAGTGATCCAAGTTATACTACTTAGCTAGTTTAAGATAGTGTCTAGGGTGAAAGTTCTTAGAAAAATTGAAAGAACAAGGCAGTGAAGGGTGGGATTTGTGAAGGAAATGGGTTAAGGAGCGATTTTAGACTATGAGATTCAGTTCTGACAAGTTAATGAGGTGTTAGGATCGACCCATTGCCTAAGGACGTCTAATCCCAGGTTGGCAAAAATCCGGGGTGTTACACTATCCACCATCAATTCCTAGTTATTAACAGGTGCAAGTGAGAATCTTTCCACTTTAGATTGGAAATTTGCACCAGCTGATGGATTTGTGCTATTCAAAATAACCAATTTAAGAGACAAGTGCACACAAAAAGGGCATGCATTGCAATTTACTGTTAACATGCACTGTATTTGTTGGAAAATTCGGCAACCATTCTGTGTCATATGTGGAATAGAAGCTTGTTGGAGTGAAAGACATGTTTGGGTGAAAGGTGGAATCTTGCAACGTTCTGCCCTTGTTGAATGTTGCAAGTTCACATCTTTGTCATATCGTCGATCAATATGACTATATTAAAATATCTAGTGGACTATTGCAAAATAATGCAATTAGTGGCTTTCCCATTGCTGCTATGTTATGTTCTTGCTTTGATTTCTTCATTTGCATTCTTGTAGTTTCGCTAAGTCAATGGGTTATTTTTTGGTCACTGTCTATTCCCTCTCTTTTGCGGTCTTGCGGTTTGAATTTGCTAGGTGGAGTAGAGGTTATTTTATTGTCCTTCTATGCCCCCTTTTTCTTGACCTTACACTTTCTTATTAGCATGGGTTTTGTGCTCTCTAGGATATAGGCTTATTCATCAATTGTAAGCCTTGGGCACAACAATGTGTCTTCATTGTCAATCTCTTATTAGTATATATGCTTTTCATTTTTGTTATATCATTCTATACATGAGTTGTTTTCTGTTGTGGATGGACTGTGGGATCCATCTCAAGTCTTTACATGCATGCACATACAATCAACAATACATGCTGTGTTCTTTAACAGATCCACAATTGCATCTTTTTATTGGGGGCAGTTCTTGATTGTTTACATCTTTGAACAATGTTGGTTTCATGGTTGACTGGTATTTGCGAGCTTCAGACATCATTTTTGTGCATTCACACCTGCTGTTGTGCATCTATGCATGCTTCTTTTTACGTCTATGCATGTGTGACCTTTTCTTATACAATCCCATGGTAGAAAGAAAAAGCAATGTGATATGAATCCTGAATCAGTTAAATTCTCTTAATGTACATGACAAAAACCAATATCACATGATTTCCTAATGTCTTATACACTCCCATGGTGCTTGATGCAATGTGATATGAATCCTGAATCAGTTAAATTCTCTTAATTTGTCAAGTTTGTGGTCGGTGTGATGTAGGATGATCAAGTATTTAGTTTCATATTGATTAAATGGTGTTGTTGTTTCCTTTATGATGACCTACACTCCACAAGCCAAGTATGATGGCACATGTTGTTCGTGTTCTTAAAGGGGAGAAAACACTTCGCATGCATTATGCTACTTGCAGGTTTTTGTCATATATCTATATTTTTAAAGCTCACTGTTTTGGTAGTATAAGGGTGCAATTATATTTGTATGTAAAAGTTAACTATTTCTCTGTATGCAGCACTTACAATGCTGATTTTGATGGGGATGAAATGAATGTTCACTTCCTGCAAGATGAAATTTCACGTGCTGAAGCAAACGAAATTGCAAATGCTAATAAGCAATATATTGTTCCAACATCTGGTGCACCCATCAGGGGTTTGTTTATTGCAAATGCTAATAAACAAACGAAGGTTGTTTCAAGCATTGCAAGTCAAAGGGCAAAAAACACAAGTTGATAATTTGGAAGAATGAGCTTATGCATGGTGTGATTGACAAGAATCAGTTTGCCAAGTACGGCATGGTTCATATAGTCCAAGAGTTCTATGGCTCTAATATTGTTGGCATTTTGCTTTCAGTATTAAGCCGCTTATTTACAATATTTCTGTAGGTGAGTTTGGTTGTTTTTCATTTTAACTTCAACTGATTGATATCTTCGTTTGTTTGAGTGTTAAGTTATTTTAAATGATATCTATGATCTCAGATGCATGGGTTTACTTGTGGAGTCGATGACCTACTAATTGTGCAGCACCTCGACTTGAAAAGGAAAATGATACTAGAAAAACATGAAAACACTGATGCAAATATCCATTCTAAGTTCATTGGTGCCAAGATTGCAGGTGCGTTTACTTGCAAATTCTAGATATTGTATGTCAATCTATTTGATAACAAATTTGATGTAATCTTTGGATTGAATTTTATCTCTGCTCCTATTCCATCTTTCCATACTGTTAGGACTATTGCATAGGAAGGAAGAATGTCATGGATGCCTTCTATTATGTGTGATTGTCCCATATGATATTTATTAACTTCTAAATTAATGAATTATTTAATATCTCTATTTCTGTGGATAGGATATTTTATTTTATCATGGTCTTGACTACACGTGCACAACATGATTTATTTGTCTACACGATAACACAAACAGTTTAATATATTCATTTTGTTGAAACTTCTTACATGTTGCATTTATGCCCTAACTTTATTTCTAACGTGTCTTTCATTATTTGTGAAGTTTTGGTTTAAAATTGTCGGAATATACCAGGATATGTATTTGTAGTTAGTGGGATGGTAGGATCTATCACTTTGAGGCAGTTTATTCTCCATTGGCTTGCTTCTTTTCTCAACTTTGAAGTGTATCTTGGATATTTCCTTCCCTGAAGTCTTGTTTAGGTTTAGATGAATAATGGCTGTTTGTAACGCCCTGAAAATTGGGGGTCGAGCATAAACTCAACTCCCGAGTTCCAATGCATCACTTATGCAACAAAATAAATGATGATTGAATGTTGACTGTATTAGAGTAGTGAACATGAGTGAGATTAAACCAAAACAGCATATCATTCTCCAGAGACAGTTAAATTTGCAAGCAGAAGACTGTGATAGATAGATAAAATATATAAACTATAGTAAGTCTCCAGAGTGTGATAAGGTTACCAGGTTAAAGAATTACAAGTATAATGTCAAAATATACCAAGTTGTGGAAGTGTAATGTCTTCTATCCCAAATACCATAACCCCGTCAATACAATATCAGGTCTTCATAAACCTGTCAGAGACTTACATGTAGGAGAACTCCTCCTCAACATCATTGTAGTAGTCCGGCTCTGCTTCATAAGAATCGCCATCACCTGAAACTCAAACAAATCTGGTTGGTGTATACAACACCATCCTGTAACGTGAGAGTGAGTGATCAACTCAGTGGAACAATAAAGCATAGATTAACATGTTATCAAAACAGTCAAGCAGTAATGATAAAGCAGTACAATCAACAATTCTAAATACTCTTATTAGTGTAAGATTGAATGCAGTCATGATGGATGCCCTTGCCAAACCACCCTCATGCGACACCATCTTACGTTCGCGGCATGCTTTCATCCCTCAGTGCACCACATCTTCCAGGCACATGTAATGCATGATGAGCATGATTACCGAGTTGTTATTAGTCCATTTCAAACAGCAGTATTGGGAAACTAAGGTACCTCCCTTGTATCATTCTCAAACATGATCCATTCTAGGGTCGTCAATCCTAGTAAATCTCATACGATAATGTGTTTCTAGGTCGCTGCAGAGGCTGCCAGGACTGTTACGCACAATGGTTACACCACTCCCCCATCACCTCTTTAACGGTTCATCACTATACAGATACAGGCCTAGTTCATACTCTATACACCGCGGCAAAACTCGTCGCCTCACCGCAAATTCAGAATATGCTCGAGGTCACTACAAAGGGCTGTCAGGGCTGTTACTCCCCCATCACCTTATCAATGTAGGCCGACAGCACGAATATAGTATCTCATACCACCATAATCAGCTCATGAGTTGGTTGCTCACTGGTCACTACAGGGAGGCACGTAGCCCCAGCATAAGCCGACAGCTCGACCACGGTGTCCCATACCACCATGCCCAACTCATGAGTCTTAGCGGATCGAGGTACCATGGTTAACGGGATTTCACTGGTAAGTTTAATACCCTAGGTTCAAGAAATAGCATCCAAACATGGTGAACATACATAAGACAGATCGCGTTACTTGACGAGCTCGGCTAGCTCGAGCGCACAACAAGTTGAACGATATGAAGCGCATAAGCACTTCGTGTAGCCAGCCACTATCGTCAACCGAAGTACAACTCGGTTTCGACGAATACATCTCTTATGACGACTGAATCTCAACCACGAACTCAGTTTCATTGCCGATTGCTTGGACTATACAATAGCCCCAATCACATTCAATTGCAGATAGTTAAAGCAGTAATGGATCAAGATTCAAATCATATAATCAAAGTCTGATAATATCTCGCTTAGGGCTGTGGGGAGTACATTGCTGCACTCGTTACACCACTCCCCCATCACCCATGACGGATCATACAACGTAAACATGAATTTAAACATACGCATTACATAGAAAAAATCATACAATCAGTTGAGCATGTTATGAAGTACAACACAAGCATGAGTTTGTACATATTCAATTCCTAATCACACAGATATCTAAAGGAAACATACACATAGTTACAGGAGTTGAGAATCATATCTCAAAGCCCTTATACATTACAATTTATTAACTATTACTCATTCAACATTTCAACAAATACTTTAGACTACCTACATCAACATACATGACATATGTTGATCACATAGGTATTAGGCCAAATCCTTTCACTAGGGAGTTGCCCCAATTACAACACGCGTGCACCCACGATGGATAGTCATGGCGGCAGGAATCCAAGTTCCATATTCAT
The DNA here is from genome assembly GCA_030180095.1 of Magnolia changhungtana. Classification (NCBI taxonomy): domain Eukaryota; kingdom Viridiplantae; phylum Streptophyta; class Magnoliopsida; order Magnoliales; family Magnoliaceae; genus Magnolia; species Magnolia changhungtana. The sequence goes on from JASAUF010000554.1 coordinate 5,905,649, forward strand.
TCAGTCGTTTCCACAAACACTTGGGCTACACATTTTAACATATATAGCTTATAGTGGCCGTGGCGTGATTTAAGGCAAATCCTTTCACTAAGGGATTGTCTAGCACACCTCAATCATGTTCCATACATATGGCAGGCACAAATCATGAATCCATATTTACTTAGTCATTTCAACAAACACTTAAACTACACACTTTATAACATACGCAACGTATGTTGAGAAAACATGTATTAGGGCTAATCCGTTCACCCAGAAGTTAATACTAGTAAATTTAGCATGCATATACAACAGTAAATCATGGCCAACATAATTCCAAATTTTATACGTATACGGTATTTTTTAAAATATACTATTTCTACATACATAGTGTATATTAGTAAATCATGTATTATGGCGAGTCCTTTCGCCAACTAAGTATTTTATCCATATATATTATATTCATACAACGAATAATCATGGCAAACACATTTCCAAAATTTATACATATACGGTATTTTCTACGAATACCTAGAATATGTAAAATTCCATATTCTATGTCTTTAATCGAAATGGAAAACAGACAGCACTTTGTACATGTGCAATTGCATGCAGATCATGAATCTATCATTATCTAACATTGAAAGTGTTGAAAACCATAACCTATACACCTAAAGTCCACACCTTAAGCCGTAGAATCGTAACGGAGTCGATAGGTTTGCCAAGCTTCCGTATTCGGTAGTTTAGTAACCTGTAAAATGAAATAGGTTAGCTATTTCATAACCTATAACTATCAACACCCCAAATCAGATTAGGGTTAGGGTTTCTTACCTAGAAACGGAGCTGGAATTGCCAGAAAAGTGATTAGAATGGAGTGATGGGCATGGATAGCAGCAGGGAAGAAGGGCAAGGAGACTCTCCCACATCTCCCACACTTTCTCTCTCTTTTCTCTCTCTCAAATCTCAAATTCGTATGGCTATGAGAGAGAGGGTTCTAAGGTCCTTATATAGCCTAAAAACTCACCAAATTAGACTTAAGGTCAAGGTATACTTGGGTTTTGTCCAAAGGGCATCTGTTTCAGTTCAACGGAGGACTTCTGGCGGCCCCCCTTGAGCCAAAGGTCGGAATTAAGCTCACAGACTATAGATCTAGGTATAACTAAGTTTTCGTTTTAGTCGGGATTCCAGATCACGCGTGGCGGACCAGTTTCAGTTTAACGGTCAGTGGATCTCGATCGGAGATTCCGAGTATATGGATATGTTTATAAAATTTTTCCTAATCCGAGGGTGTATTTGGGTCAGATTTTGACGGTCTGGTTGCCTAAAACTGATCCACAAGTGACAAGTCTCAGATTACTATTTGAGATATTTATTTTTAAAGAAAATCAAGTATTCTCACACTCACACGCTCCGGACTCAAGTGAACAGCCGTAGGACGCTGTCTGGATTTGATTTCTGAGATGGTTGTCAAACCCAGCGTAGCGGTCCTAATTCCTTAACTTCGTGTTAATCAGACTTCCGACGTGCAGTCCAGATCTAATACGGAGTTTCAGGATGCTCCCGAGAGCAGCCGGGTAATGAGATTGATCTTAGATTTTAGGGTAACCTAGCGTCAATGATTCTACAAGTTTTGGGCCTTACAGATCGTATTAAAAGTGGATCAAGCGGATTTCGTAGCTAATCTAGTTTAGCACTTAGTTACTTTGTCTCATTTCTACAGGATTTAGTCCATAAGATTTCTGTCTGAGGTGGTACTTAGTCCTTTGTAGTTTGTATATAAAGTGATCCAAGTTACACTACTTAGCTAGTTTAAGATAGTGTCTAGGGTAAAAGTACTTAGAAAAATTGAAAGATCAAGGTGGTGAAGGGTGGGATTTGTGAAGGAAATGGGTTCAAAAGCGGTTTTAGACTTTGGGATTGAGTTCTGACAGGTTAATAAGGTGTTAGGATCGACCCATTACCTAAGGACGTCTAATTCCAGATTAGCAAAAATTCAGGATGTTACAATCTACCCCCCTTAAAACAAAATTTCATCCCCGAAATTGTCTAAGGGTAATAAGTAAGAATTCTATTAATTCATTTACCTAAGACTTATTGATTTCAAGTTTCTACGTGTGGTAGGGTATATACTAGCCTAGTTCATTTTAGTCTACCCCCCTTAAAACTTATTTCTTTATCCATTTCTCATACCGTGATGGTTTGCTACAATTTATTTCTTTACCTATTTGGTATCTTGACGACAATTCTCAACAATTTAGAGTAAGATAGCTGTTTTCAATGTTTGACCAACACGGAGAGACGGGTATAGTGGGCTTGATCCCGATACATCAATCATCTACCGGGCCAGGGTTGAAAGCTCATCGTATCCCTTCCTAGTCCTGGTAAACCCTGGTCTTCTGCTCAGCCAAGCAGTGAGTCTATTGGTAGTCGCCCAGGATTGAGAATTGGGTCAAGCCGCGAACGTTTCGCAGTTGTATATTTCAGTAACTCCATAGTCTAATCACTCTAAAAACGTAGGGAATGTCCATCATTGAAAGGTTCAAATGTCCTATTTCTAGGATTGCCCTTTGGTCTAAGAGAGTCCTTGTTATTATCTATGTCCAAGGAAATGGCGAATCAAATCTTACTAGATCATCCTAAAACGGTTTCTCATAGTAGAACTTGCTAGGGCTTCTATAATGTTCGTATTCAACGAGCACAGTTTCGATCCTGGGCCAATGGGGTAGGGTCCACCATGCTTTCGCTGCGCCACCCAGATTAAAGAGGTGTATTGATTTGACCTAGCTACATCTATCGGTTTCTGGCATTCTCTAATGTAACCGGTAGTCTAGTCTTAATCTAGGAGTAGTGGAAATCGATAGGTGTAGTCCAAAGTCTATGCTTATACAGTAGATGATTTTATACCCTTTCTAATAAACATTTTGGTGGGCCCCTTGCCACATGGCCTTATCAACAGGTGGAGGGAAAATAAATATTATGGTGGGCCCTCTACTCATGTGACCTTATCAACAGATTGAGTAGTAAAATAAACATTATGGCAGGCTTCACATGTGGCCCACTTGGATGCATATGGGCCCATGTACTTAGGCCCATCTTAATGTATTTTTAGGCCCATTATTAAGGCCCACTTGGATATTTATGGACTCATATATTTATGCCCATCTTGGCATGAGTATAGGTCCAATATTGAGGCCCACTTTGGTATATATATGGGCCCATGTATATAGGCCATCTTGATGTGTTTATGGGCCCGTTGTTGGGGCCTACCATGTTATATATAGACCCACGTTATGAGGCCCATTTAATGTATTTGTGGCCCATTGTTGAGACCCACTTTGATATGTATATGGCCTATGTGATTAGGCCCATTTGATTCACATAAAGCTTATGTGATCGGGCTCATTTTAATGCATTCTTAGGCCCATGGGTGATGACCCATTGCAATGTACCTAAGGACCATTGATGATGCTCATTGAGGTGGCCCACTTGATGAATATAAGGCCTATGAGATACAGCCCATTTGATGTATTTAGGGCCCCATGGGATGTACCTAAGGCACATTGCAATGTGTGATTCCATCAAGATTTATTTAATGGTATTTGAGGCGAGCCGAGCCTTGGGGACAATGTTGGTTTGACGTCCACATTGTACGAGTAATGTTGGTTAGATGTCCACATTATAACTCTCCCTAAGGCCACTGATAGGCCCGTATTTGTTTCATGTAGGCCATCTAGGCCCATCTTCATTGAAATGATAGTTTATTACTTTATAACATGTTTAGCACAGCCCCATGATTCATGATCATACGCATCATATGTATACTTGAGATGAGGAGTGTCTGATCATAGCATGTGCCTTCGGGCAGACTGATTATGGGCTCCCTGATATGCAGAGTTGCCCTACATGAGCGCACGGTATGCATAGGATTGATGCATGTCTGGCAGTATGATTCATGCACTTGCATCTGTATGATTGAGATATGCCCTAGCGACATCAGGGCCATAGCCTCCACAGATATATCGTGGGTGGCTGGTTGGATACCTGAAAATCTTGTTCCAAGTAATTGGGGCGCCATAGATGTCCTTGGGTGAGAGTCCTTGAACCCGATGGTACCAGAGGATGACTCCAACGTCGAGACCGAGTGGATATATGAGCGCACGAGGGCCGAATACCATGAGGCCGCGTCTCCCACTGTGTCGTGGTCGGTTGGAAAGGAGTGGTGACCTTACTCGCCGAGAGCAGGGGGCATTACTAGGCTGAGTTTGACTAGCTCGGAAATGGGTTTGCTATCGACGTGCCGGATAGGTATTGGCTGACTATTGGCTAGGCGGATAGTGAGGTTTTTTACGCTCAATTGGACTGTACTGCTTGGAGAGAGACAGTGCCATTTGGAGTGTACTGAACCCCGGTGATTATCCAGACTGAGAACCGTACTGATTTGATGCTCTAGTGAGGAGTTGCATTGGTATGAGGATTGGCATGCTTGAGTTACATATTGCATCGCATGGCCTTGGTATGGCCGATAGCATTCATATCTTGTACTGCATAGCCTTGGTACGGCTGGTTGCATTTACATACTTATCAGAGTGATTCCGCATTACTCCGGTATTGCATTCTGAGCACGTTCGTACACACTTACACCGCCCTCTAAGCTTTCTATAAGCTTATGCACGATTGATGTGTGCAGGTGACGCCAGGACGCAGCTGTAGTTTCACCACAGTTGGAGCGTGCCGCCGAGCTTTTGGAGTTTTGATATTACCATTATCTTGTATTTCCCTTTATACGCATTGTACTTAAAGTTTTTGTTCATAGTGGATTTTGTGATGGTGTTCTTATGGTTATTGTTCGTGGGTTATGCTGTGGTTATGCTCATTACGAATCAAATTGATATTGGAAATCCTCCTTGTAGTATCACATGATCGGAATCTGGTATATGGGTGCCGGGAGCCGAGAATGGGGTACTACGGAGGCTGTCGGCGCCGGATTTGGCAATCGAAAATTTTGTGAGCCCGGTCTCCGAGTTCGGGGCGTGACAGAAGTTGGTATCAGAGCCGAGGACGGCTCTGCCCTCGGTGGGGGATAATGTGACGCCCCAGTCACTGCTTCATGTGGGCAGGCACAAGTGGGCGGGCACACATGTGGGCGAGCCCCTGTGTGTGGTCGGGGAGCTCTTGTCTTGAGCGAGCCATCTTATTGCTGCAGTTATTTGCTGCAGCGTAACTTGTCCCACATCGGAAGAGTTGTCTGGAGTTGTGGTGGTTATATGTTGGGTTCTTCCCTTAACAGACATGACGCGTTTTAAACCCGTGAGCTTCGGCAAAGCGGACAATATCATGTGCTGTGGGAGTGGGCCTTACAGAACTCCAGAACCTAAAAGAACTAAGTTAGGACCAAGAGCTATCAAGTGCGTCCTTATAGGATATGCACAATATAGTAAGGCTTATAGGCTTTTAGACTTAGACTCCAATATAATCATAGAGTTTAGAGATGTAGAGTTTTTTGAAAATTCTGTATTCACGGAGAAAAAGAATGTTGAGATTTAATCTCCTAAAGTCTTTGTATGTATTAAAGCAAACACCAAAACAATGGCATGATAAATTTGATTCTAAAGTTCTGTCTTATGGTTTTGAACATAATATTGCTGATAAATGCATATATTCAAAAGTATATAATGATTATGTTGTAATCATATGCTTGTATGTAGATGATATGTTAATAATCAGTAATAAAATGGAATGTGTAACTAAAACAAAAAAGTTTCTCTCTTCAGTTTTCAAAATAAAGGATCTTGGACAAGTAGATACCATATTAGGTATCAAAGTTAAAAAACATAGTGGGAGTTTTGCATTATGCCAGTCTCATTATATTGAGAAAATATAAATAAGTTTAATCACTTGAAAATTAAATAGGCAAAGACCCCGTTTGATCCAAGTATCAAGTTAAAAGAAAATAGTGGAAGAGTAGTTGCATAACTAGAGTATGCTAGTGCTATAGCAGTCTTACGTATGCAAGGCAACGGACAAGACCGGATATAACATACGTTGTGAGTAAACTAAGTAGGTTTACGAGTAATCCAAGTGTTGAACACTGGAAAGTAGTAGGTAGAGTTCTAGGTTATCTTAAAGAAACCAAAAATGTAAGACCCGCATCCTAGCTCGTACCATTCCATAGGCCTCCGCGGTCCTTCCAGTCGAATTTCAGTGACCCGCAATCTATTATCGGCGTTTGCGCATGATTTTGAGACGTGTCTCGTATTCCAGAGTCGACTCAACCTGAGACTTGTACCCTTGCGACCGCACCATCGCTGTGGTTCCAATGTCGTGTCTCACACGCCAAGGCGATACCCGTGCTAGGAGATGTGGGCCCGCGTTCAATTCGAGGAAAATACCACACGTTGCAATTTTGAGAGAATCTCTACGAAACGTCACATCAATCCATCAATCAATCAAAGTAAACCCATCACTCTCACCCATCCCAAGTACAACTACCCTCCCCAAAAGTCAACCTTTTCTTACAACAAAGTACTTACTACATCACTCACCATCCCTCTCTCCCATCACTTCTCTCCCATCATCTCTCTCTCTCTCTCTCTCTCTCTCTCTCTCTCTCTCTCTCTCTCTCTCTCTCTCTCTTACACCTCTCTCTCATCTCTCTCCCTCATTTCCTCCCAAGCAACCCACATCCAAAACATTTTCCCTGGGAGAGGAGAAGCTATGTGTGGTCCACCTTCCTACCACCCAATCCAACCCTTCAATACCAATCTCGACTGTTGAATCGCATCATTTTGAGCTCGGGAGATCAAGGAGGCTAGAAGATTTGCGAATGGTGGGTGATTTCTAGGAATTTATTTGTGTGATTTTAATGGTTTGAGGGCCCACTTATGTGGGACCCATCTTAATATATGCATTGTATAGGGAGGGCCCATAGTGGCGGAGTCCCTCCCATAACCGATCGCTCCATCTCTCTCTCTCTTCTTCTATATTTTTATTAAGTGTGGCCCACTTAATGCATGTGTTATGCCCATGCCATCCATCACAGTGAGACCCACCTGATGAACGTGTCTCATCCAGCCGTCCAGCTGGAATGGTGGAGCCCACCTGATGTGATGCATGTACTCCATCCAGCCGTCCAGCTGGGAAGGCGGGGCCCACCTGATGCACCTACTCCATCCACTCTGTCCAGAGGACGAGACAGTGGAAAACCCTCCAGGCATGCATTTTATCCAGGGCCAGACGGTGGGCCTACTTGGCACGTGTGTCTTGTCCACACCGTCCAACATGGACGGTGCTGGACGCACCATGTTATATGTGTTTTCTCCATCCATCTGTCCAAGTATACTGGACATGGGATCCCACCTCTGACGACTTTAATCCCCACCGTCCACCTTTGTGGGGACGTGAACTTTCATGATGTGGGTTTTGCTCCACACCGTCCAGTTGTGGACCCCACCAAAAATATGTGTTTCATCCATGTCGTTCGGGTGATGGACGTAGAACCCACCTTTCCGTATGTGTGAATCCATGTCCTCCACCCGTGATAGCAACACGTGGTGTACGTGTTTAATATCCAGGTTGTCCATGGCCTGGACAGTTGCAACGACCAGTAACTGGAGTGTTATAATATAATATTATATATATTTATATACATATATGTACAATGCCATATGTGGTGGGCCCCACATGGGACCCACCTTGATATATATACTCCACGTCTGCACAGTCCAAATTACAGGACGGTGGGACCCACCTTCCATGCATATGTGCAAGCCGTCCATCCAGCAGCAGATATCTGCTAGACAGACGTCAGCAAGTTCTATGGGTCCGCCTGCTGTCTGACGTCAGTAGCTTTGTAGGTCCCACAAGATGTATGTGTTTCACCTATACCGTTTATGGGACGATGGGACCCACCTTGATGGTGTGTTATATATCCGCTCCGTCCAAGGGACCGTGGATACCACCATGATGTATTTATTCCATCCTCACCATCCACATATCTGGACGGTGTTGTCCAATGTTTGGGCAGTGCTGATTTACATAGACAATGTTTTCTCATGGGCTCCACCGTGATGTACTTGTTATCCACGCCGTCCATCTTATGCGATGCATCCCACCATGATATATGTGTTCTATGTTCACACCGCTCATCGCTGGACGGTGCCATGTGGGACCTACCACTGATGCATGTATTGTATATCTTTGTCGTCCGCCCCTTGGACGTATGGCCTACCTTGAGGTACGTGTTGTATCCAAACCGTCTAGCCATCTGGGTCACCCAGACCATCCAGATCATGGGGCCTACCTTGATGTGTATATGGCCCATTTGATGATGCCCAATAAAATGTATTTAGGGCCATGGGCAAGGCCCATTGTGATGTATTTCCGGCCCATTTGGTAAGGCCCAGTGAGATGTATTTATGACCCGTGTATTACGGCCCAACTCACATATATGGGACCCATGTATTGCGGCCCATTGTGATGTACATGAGGTCCATGAACGAGGCCCAATGTGGTGCATATGCAACCCATGAGTGATGCGGTCCATGTGATGTCTATTAAGCCCATATATTGCGGCCCATTTGATATATATGAGGCCCATTGGCGCAGCCCATTGATACAACCCACTTGATGTTTATGTGGCCCATATGATGCAGCACACCTGATGTATACGAGACCCATGGATGTGACCCATCGCGATGTGTGTTAGGCCCTTATGTGAGGCCGTGGATCCACTATATGTTAGGCTCTATGTGGGCCACTCCTTGGGGGCAATGTTGGTTAAATGACCACATTGATGGGCAATGATGGTTAAATATTCACATTGTGACCTTCCCTTAGGCCTTGTTAGGCTCATTCTTACCGATACCGATTGTCATGGCCGATTGCTGATTAGTGATCGAGGCCGATTATCATGGTCGAGGCCGATTCTGATTGTCGATTATCGATTCTGATTATCGAGGGTCGAGGCCAATTCTGATTGCCGATTACCGATTCTAATTATCAAGGGTCGAGGCCGATTCCGATTGCCAATTATCGATTCTGATTATCGAGGGTCGAGGCTAATTTTGATTGCCGATTGTTGATTCTGATTATCGATCGATTCCGATTGTCGTGACCGATTCTAATTTCGATTAGCGATCGAGGCCAATTATCATGGCCGATTGTCGATTCTGATTGTCATGACCGATTTGCAAAATCTGATTATCGATCGATTTCAATTGACGTGACCAATTTGTTGATTCTGATTATTGATCGATTTCGATTGTTGTGACCGATTTGCGAATTCTGATTATCGATCAATCCCGATTGTTGTGGCCGATTGTCGATCTCGATTGACGTGACTGATTTACCGACTCTAATTATTGATCGATCCCGATCGTCATAACCGATTTGCCGATTCTGATTATCGATCGATCCCGATTGTTGTGGCCGATTATTGATCCTAATTGACGTGACCGATTTGTCGACGCTGATTATCAATCGATCCCAATTGTCGTGACCGATTTGCCAATTTTTATTATCGATAGATCCCAATTGTTGTGGCCGATTACCGATTCCGATTGACGTGACCGATTTGCCTACTCTAATTATCGATCGATCCCGATTATCGTCACCGATTTGCCGATTCTGATTATCGATTGATCCGATTGTCGTGACCAATCTGCCGATTCTGATTATCGATCGATCTCGATTGACGTGGCTAATTACCGACTCTGATTATCGATCGATCCCAATTGTCGTGATCGATTTTTCGATTCTGATTATCGATCGATCCGATTGTCGTGACCGATCTGTCGATTCTAATTATCGATAGATCCCAATTGTCGTGGCCGATTGCCGATTTCGATTGACGTGACCGATTTGCTGATTGCGATTATCGATCAATCCCGATTGTCGAGGCCGACTCCGATTGTCGAGGCCGAGTCCGAGTGTCGATTTCGATTGTCGAGGTTGATTTCAATTGTCGAGGCCAATTGTCGAGACCTATATGGTATATATGCGACTCATAGTTGAAGCCCATTGTGATGTATATTTGGCCCGTGTTTTAAGCCTAATTGATGAATATGAGGTCTATGTGATGAGGCCCATTGTGATGCATTTGAGGATCAGGCGATGGAGTCCATTGTGATGTACGTTAGGCCCATGTGAAAGGTCCATCGTGATGTGTATTAAGCTCTTAAGTGAGGCCTATGGTGTTGTATATTTGGCCTTTATGTGAGGTCATGGGTCCATATATGTTAGGATCTATGAGGGCCATTCCTCGGGAGCAATGTTGGTTAAATGTCCACATTGTTGAGGTCGATTGTCAATGCCGGTTATTGATACCGATTATGAGTATATGACAGCATAACATCATAATACATGCCCATACGCATCATTTGCATGTTTGTTATGAGATGTGGTTGATCATTGCATATGTCATTGAACATGTTGTTATGAGACTCCCTGATAGGAGAAGGTTATCTCACATGAGCGCATGGTATGCGCAGGATTGATGCATGACTGGATTGTATGACTCATGCATTTTGCATTATGATTACTATACGCCTTAGCGATATCAGGGCCGTAGCCTCCACAAGCATATCGTGGATGGCCAGACGGAGCACCGAAAATTTGTTCTAGCATCAGGTTGTCATAGATGGCCTTGGGTGAAAATCCCTAAACTCTCTCAGTACTAAAGGATGCCCTAACGTCGAGACCGATTGGATACATGAGCGCCCGAGTACCGAATATCAGGAGGTCGCGTCTCCCACTATGTCATGGTCGGTTGGGAGAGGGTGTGGCCTTACCTACCCGAGGGTAGGGGGTATAGCTGGGCTGAGTTTGACCAACTCGTAAATGGGTCTGCTATAGACGTGCCGGATAGGTATTGGCAGACTATTGGCCAGACGGATAGTGAGGTTTCTTATGCTCACTTAGACTGTGTTACTGGGAGAGGAGCAGTGCCATTTGGAGTATACTAAACCTCGGTGATATCCCAGAGATGAACAGTACTGATATGTGGACTTATTGAGCAGGAGTGGCATACTCATTCATTCACTATCCACTCAAGCTGGTGGTGTGCAACTATTTGTTACGTGTACCTTTGTAATGGCCAGGATTTCGGTTGGGGTGCGCGACTAACCATAGATTAGGAGTTTACCACATTAAGTCTGACTATCCAAATTTAGGTATGGGACTGGTTTGGATAGAAGTCTCTTGTGATGGACCCATAGCCTGCGATACTACGTACTATCATCTCGACTTCACACTCCAGTATGGTCATTCCATTCACACAGCATATTGTATTACATTTGCGGTATATGACATTTTGGGTTACCTGTGTTTCTACATTTATATGGTTTAGATATGGCATCTGATATTTGACTCTTTATGACTCCTCATTTATATAGTTTATCTGTATCGCGTATTCTGATATTGCTTGACTCATGGACTTATCAATATTTTCACTTACTCTGATAACATATGATTCATGACCTTGCGCCTATTTCGTCATTATATGATTATGACATTGCGTTGAATACTTGATACTTACCTTGTGCACACACTTACACCACCCTCTAAGCTTTCTATAAGCTTATGCATAATAAATGTGTGCAGGTGATGTTAGGTAGCAGCAGTGTTGAGCTTGGAACGTGTAGCGGTCTTCTGGAGCTTGATTTTCCATTTATGTATTCCTTTTCAGCATTGTACTCAAATAATTATATTAGTGGATATATGATGATGATATTGCCCTTGTGAATTGGATAATCTTGTGGTTATGCTTATTACGAGTTAAATGTACAAAAAAAAAAATCCTCCTTGTATGATCCTAGGATCGGAATTTGGCATATGGACGGTAGGAGCCGAGAATGGGGTACTATGGAGGCTGTCGGCACTGGATTCGGTAATCGGGATTCTTGTGAATCCGATCTCCAAGTTCGGCTTGTGACAAAAGAACTAAGGCTATTTTACTCAGAATTTTCAGCAGTATTGGAAGGATATACCGATGCTAGTTGGATATCAAGTGCAGGGGACAATAAGTCCACTACAGGGTGGATATTCACCTTAGGAGGTGCAGCTGTATCTTGGGGATCCAAGAAACAAACTTTCATAACGCACTGAACTATGGAATCTGAGTTCATAGCTTTGGCTTCTACAGACAAAGAGGCTGAGTAGTTAAGGGATCTTCTATTAGAAATCTCATTCTATGCGAAGCATAAACCAGCTGTTTCATTTCATTGTGATAGTGAAGCCACTCTAGCGAGAGCCTATAGTAGTACTATAATGGGAAATCCAGACACATAAGTTTGAGACATGACTATGTAAAGCAATTGATTCAAGATGGAATCATTGCGATCTCATATGTAAAGTCAAGTAAAAACTTGGCTGATCCTTTTACTAAACGTCTAACGAGAGAGGTAGTAGGACAACATCTAGAGGAATGGGTTTGAACTCTTTACTCAAAGTTTCACCAGTGAAAGAAACCCAATCCTAAATTAGAAAATCTCTAAATATTGGGTTTAACGGGTAATAATAATTTACTGATAAGTGAAAAGTTTCAGTACTAAATAAATTAATAACCTCATCGAGTATGATAATGTTGGCCATTATAAAAGAGGGATGAGTATTAAGCTCTTAATGAAGTCCAGTCAAATAGGACAAGTGTTTTAAACAAAAACACTAGAAGGATTTCACCTATGTGAACGTAGAAGTGGTGCCGCTTCTTATGAGAGTTAGAGTTATCTCGGGATCGTTCATAAAACAGGATAAGCACATGGCCATTAAAAGTGCTAAACGAGATTATGAAGGAACACGTAACGCAGGAGCTATACAAATAATTGGCTCAATGCTGCAGCAACCAGAAATTTTGAGATAACTTTGAAATACTTACACTAAGGAAATATTCAAATCACAAGATATCTTTCTTTATGCATAATAACTGTTATTATTCTAGCAGATTTTTCATTGTTTTAAAAAAAAAACCAGTGGAGAATTTTTAAAAATCAATGGTTTTTAAAAATAATAAAAAGAAAAATTAAAATTTTTAAAATTTCAGGAATTTCTCGCCAAAACACTTTTTGAAAATTTTGAATTAAAAAGTGCGATGTGTGTGCTTTGTCCCACATCGGAAATGCAAAAAAGGGTTATGTGGTTTATATGAGATGTTGTGAAGAGTATTCTTACTTGGAGTTTTTGGATGAGGTGATACTCAGGTTGCGTTTCCAGTGCGTAGCACTAGAACACACGCACATGCTCGAGCTCAGGCAATGGCGTGAGCAAGGGTATGGGCGAGGGCGTGGGCAGTGTGGTTGTAGTGGCGCTAGATGGCGCGCTTTGCACTTCGCACGTGCACATCATGTCGCAGAGTGGTCGCTCCCGTGCGACCTCGGTGCGATAGGTCTGGTCTGTGCCTGTGTGCAGTGGGGTCTGAAATGGTCTGAGTTTTATAGAAGACTGAGAATGGTTGGATCATAAATCCGAAACGTTCAGCAATTTTTGAAAATAACTCTCTACCTTAAAAGCCAAACGGTCCGAAAACGGATAGACCATGATGATCTAACAGTCAGATCCTTTGATCCGACGACTAGAAATGGCTGGAGTTAATGATCAACAGTCAGAAACATAATCCAAACATTCTGAACCATTGATAGTAGTCTAGCAACGGTCTACTACCCGATGCCTATATAAACTGGACCATTCCAGTCCGATTTGATCATCTCAACACACCATCTCTCCCATCAAATTAGATACAATCCAAATCTCCCTTTTAAAATACTTCTAAAATATCTACCACCTAAGTCTGCCAGAAGAGATTTGTTGCGTTAAAATTGTTCCACTGTGGACCTATAGCGATTTCTACACGCTGGATCTAGATAAGGCTTGTCTTATCCTAGAAGCAATTCGCCTGTAACCCATCAGCAGTTGATAAGGGGGCGAATCACACTTTAAGGACAGCATATTTTATATGTGATTCAGCCTAGTGAAATATTTTATTTTTGATATTTTCGGTATATCCAAACGTAACTTCTTAACATGGAACATGTGTGCACGTGCACGTGGTGTAAATCAATACAAAGAAAAAAAAAAAAGCGTGACACACAAATCTTTAAAAAGAAAAACTAAAATTTAAAAGAAAACTTACTAACATTAAAACATCACACGTGCTGTTGTGTTCCTTATAAATAAGGAGCAAAGGAGGAGAAGTGGGATGAGCTGTGACGTGAGAAGAGTGAGGAGGGAGAGAAGAGAGAGACAGAGGGAAGAGAGGATAGAGAGAGAGAGAGAGAGAGAGAGAGAGAGAGAGAGAGAGAAAAGAGAGTTGCTAGTTATTTACGTTGAAAAGAGGGAGATAAATAAGAGAGGAAAAAAAAAAAAAAAGAAAGAAAAGGAGGGGGAAAAAGGAAGACAGAGGAACAAAACAAAAGAAAAAGAAAAGAAAAGAAAAGAAAAGGAAAAGAAAAGAAAAGAAAATACTTTTTTAAGAAAAAGTGATTTTTCTCTCACTTGATAATTTTTCTTTATTATTTTTGTGCTTATAATAAATTCCACATGTTTTCCTTTTATTTTTATTATTATGCAAATAATTCAATAAATGTGCATTTTTCTCTTATTGATTTATTCATTTGATTCATAGTTTGTTGTGTTTATTTAACATGATTTTTCCGTAGTTCTCTTTATTTTAATTACCAAGACTTGAATCAACTTTAAATTTAGATTATTGTTTACCCATGCATTAATAATTCTTTTATTAGTATTTTTTGGTAATTTTAAGAAAATTAGAATTTAGAGCATCTTTCTTTTAGAAACTACAAGTTCATTATACTTTTCCAGACTATCGGATAGGATCTGATGGATTACATTGCATAAATATATTTTAAATCATGTACGAGTAGTCTACAATGGTTAAAAATAATTTGTCCTTAAAAATATTTTTCTCACGAAATATTAAATTTATATATATCCTCCGAACAGTTTTTAGAACGCCAGAAAATAGGTGGGGCGATCAAGTCCTCTAAGTTGAAAATCCCTAAAGGGTAAATAGGTGGGGCGATCAAGACCCTTAGGTTGAATGTCCTAGAAACCCAACTGATACCTTTTGGAACCTCTACCGTACCCTTTAAGTGGGTGAGCATGTCAGGATTGGAAAAGGTTCCCACTGTCAAGTTCGATAGGGTAGTAGTCTGACCAGCTAACGTACAAATGGGTCCCTCACCAAGTGCCCTTTAGATGGGTGAGCATGTCATGCAAGAGGTTCCCATTGCCAGGATAGGTGTTGTATTGGCACGGGTGTTGGCCAACCGGTGTAAACTGGCCCTGGTGTTAAAAAGAATAATCCGCACATGTTATTATGGAGTATAGCATATGTTGATTCCATTCATTCATTTTTCTTTAAATTTACATTGAAAAATCTTGTTTATTAAATCTCCTCATTTGTTGTTTTACCTTAATAGGTATTGTATCTTTTAATACGTTTTTATTCATGTTATATGAGGTTATTTTGAAACCTCTGTTGAGATTACTCTCTAGGCTTCGCAGCTTACCCTATTGGGATTTTAAAATTTCAGGATCGGGATCTCATGGAGGAGCTTAAAGACATTTTCTTTTATTTATTTTTGTTTCTTTACCATTTTCTAAATAAGTGTAATGAACATTAAGTATAGTATGATAGTATGACGATGACACGTGTTTGATGATAATCTTGAATGGTCGAAACATGGACATTTTATTCTTCTTTAAATAAATATTTGATTATTTAATTTTTGGATTGTTATATTTTATAAATAAGAATCATTTTGTCAATATATGCGTGGATTATGAATTGTAAATATACAAAATATAAGCCATGCCTTCGGATATGGAATCGGGATTAGATATACCTGGGTACCAGATTTTGGGGCGTGACAGGTCAAATCCACAGGGAATGAGCAACAAGATTTAGAACTAATCTAAGTCTAGCTTGGTTGTCTGGGTTTTTAATCTAGCGATGAAGAAAAATGTTTTAATTAATAAAGATAAAAGACTAAGGATATGGTAATCCACTTATAACAATCTCAATATTAATTTATTTAATTCAATGGTGACTCGATTGGAATCGAAGTCCTATCTTATCCAATCGGATAATGGAGAGGTTAAATCATAATGGAATTCTGAACTTTCATTGGATTAGTTACCACATGAAGCACCAATGTGATGATCACAGGAAATTCAACCATCTACCATGCCCAGGAGATAATGGTAAATCGCGAATTTTATAGATCCCATAAATGCAAAATAGGTAAGAAGATATTAAAAGCTTCCCAAGCATCTACTGTAATTGGAGTCACAATAAACACAGAAAATTGAAAGTATTCCTTTATTCAAACTAGAATTCAATGGAAGTTCAACCATAAACTTGAATCAAAGTAAACTAAACATTAAGAAGAATTACAAGCTTCATCCATTAGACTTAATTAAGAGATTAGCCTAACAAGATTAACATCTTAGAAGAAAACTAAAAAGATCATCTAGAACCCGTGAAGAAATTGAAGTGGAAGAATGTTGTCGGCACTCCATCTTTGCCTTCTCTCCCTTTCCAAGCCTTTGAAGATGCTTTGGAACATTCTAGGGACTCTTATTTATAGTTGTGGAACTCTAACTTTCGCACCGACTTGAAGTTGCATTCGGTCGCACCGAAGTTGCATTAAAAAAATCTGTACAAAATCTGTCAAATTTAGGTCGTACCAAAATTGGCTCAGGTCGGACCAAACCTGGCTTCGATTAGACCGAATTAAGCCTGAAAATCATGATTTCTTGCTGGACTGTTTTGTACAATTTCAGTCGGACCGAACCGACTTAGGTGGGACTGAACAGTATGTTTTCTCTTCTATTTGACTTATGATTTTGTCAGTCTTTTCTCCATCCTTTGCACTTAGTTTTCTTAGATTTTTGGCATGTAAATTCTTCATTAATGATCTCCAAATCTCCAATTTTTCATTATCTTCTTTTAAGCTTTAAATCTATCCTTTTAAGCGCATATTCGTCTTTAGGTCCAAAATCACATCGCATGAAAAAAAAGGCATATATAATTAAATCGAATTAACACTTAAATACCAAAAAAAACTAATGTGATTGAAGGGTTAAATATGCAATATTTGAGTCTTAACACCTACCAAGGGGTGGAGTCCACTATGCTTGTGAGAGGTCCAAACTGGATCAATTTTTGAAGTGGAGGGAGAAACCTGCATTTTGTGGGCTGGTGTAGGTCCCAGTTGGACGTGGGACCCACCCATAATGTGTGGGTGCATGTGTAGCTGCCATGAGGCAGATTTGATGGAGTCCACCAACCGTGGGCCCCACTTGGGATGCATGTGTTCTAAGCATGCCCATCTTTCTCTCCTACTCTTTCTTCTCTTATCCTTCTTCTTCTATCATTCTTCCCTTTTTTTAATATCTAGATCATGGAACCCAATGATGTGGGACCCCTGGTACACATGGCAAGCTAGCCATGATGACCAGCCTTGTGGCCCATGCAATGTGTGGTCCACCTTGACGTATATATCTTCCACGCCATCCATTCCCTTTCCCCCCCTTTTTCTCTTTTCCTTTATTTTTCTTTCTTTTTAGTTGAGTGGGGCCCGCTGGCCATGGGACCCCTGTGCATGTGATCCACTAGTCAAGGTAGCTAGCAGGTGGCCCACAGATAGTAGGGTCCACTATGATGTATGTTTCATATAGGTGTTGTCCATCCGCCTAAGGTGGGGTAGGTGTGGGCACGCCCAAGCTGTCCATCCTTCTTGCTATGGGCCCACCAATCAAGTGATTATATTTTTATGGTAAAAAGGAAAGACATATACATGTAAAGAATATAGATGAAATAGAAAGAAAACTTTTTGAAAATTGTTGTGCCTTGTGTTATCTGTGCATGCATGTGTCTGGATTTTTGTGTCAAGATGTGGGAATCAAAACTGTGGCTTTAGCTTATGCTGTGACATGTGACTTTGAGTTGATCCCTTGGGGGTTTCTGTTCTTCTAAGGAACCATACATCGGTATTATCTGACTTTCCATAATTCTAATAGATCCTGTAGATTTTGTTCCCTTTGATGTATTATCTTGCTTTCTGTCACCTGTGTTTGTGATACCTTGGACTTTTTTTAGTCATCTTGGATTTATTTGAGTTGTCTTCGAGTACTTGCCTTTTTATTTCTTTATTTTTTTTTCTTTTTTGAGCCATTTTTTCCCATTTTCAGGCTTTCACTGCAACCAATTTTTCCCGTTATTTGTTCTCGTGGTGCCCTTTTGAGTTTTCACTACGTCTCGGATGTTTGATCTTTCTTGCCCCTTGGCAACTTATGCTATTTTTACCCTTGGCACCCTTTCAAGTTTTCACCAAGTCCACTATCTGCCCAATATTTTTACTTAGAGAGCCCTTTCGAGTTTTCACTCTGCCCTCTTTGTTTTGGCACATCTTTCTATTTTCATTTTATTTTTCTTCGATGGTTGAGGGGTAAGAATTCCATCGTTGTTGGTTGACTAGGAGCCATTCTGACCTCTTCTTGAGTTAAAATGGTAAAGCTGTTGACCTTAGCCAGGCTCGTCTTAAGGTGAAAGGCGATTGTTTATGCTATGAGGTTGATCTTTTTTTTTTTTTTTTGGACAACATGCTCTTTATTTTGCTCTTATTTCCTTTATTTCTCTGTATTTTCACTCTCTTTATTTTTTTTTTTTTTTACTTTGACCCATTATTTGTGGCTCTTATTGGCAGATGGGAGTGACACTTTTCAGGATAGTTGGCCCTGTTCTTTTGACTTTAGCTTTACTAATGTAACTGTAGATGAGAGAAGACAGGCTTACCTGTGAAATATTTTCATGTTGTCGACGTTGATTAGCTCTGGAAGATCCTCTCCCTTCATGTTGTTGAGTAGAAGGGCATCTCCTGGAAGTACTTCTCTAATTATCAGTGGTCCTTCCTATGAAGGTTTGAACTTTCCTTGGGGATTAGGTAAGTGTGATGGCAAGTCACGCTTCATGACCATGCCACCTACCTTAAAGCTTCTCTTTTGGACTCTCTTGTTGTAAGCTCGACCGATCCTTTTTTTTTTATAGCATTGGAAATGACTTATCGCACGCATGTGCTTTTCATCTGCAAGATACAATTGATTGTATATGTCTTGTTGTCACTTCCCTTCCTCGATTTGTTTTCCAGTAATAGTCGTAGTGACAAAATTTCTATCTCGACTGGTAGAACTGCCTTAATTCCGTATGTAATCCCGAAAGGAGTTGCGCCAATAGCAGACCATAATGACGTTCGATAGGCCCAGAGTGCATATGGAAGCATAGATGACTAGTTCAATATGTCTTGAACATCTTCTCAAGTATTCTGACAAGTGTCTTATTGGCGGCTTCAACCCCTCCATTTATCTGAGGACGATAAGGGCTAGATCAATGTTGTTGAATTTTGAATTTTTTGAGGAAGTCATCCATCTTCTTGTTGACGAAGGGTATCCCATTGTTAGTGATGATGGCTTATGAAACTCTGTAAGTGCTTATATGTTTAACACACATAAGGTTGTCAAATTTCATAAGATAAAAATATACAGTGATACCGGTCAAATTGCGACTACACTACGATCTCATGAAGATCAGCTCAAAATCGGCTTATCATCTTAAGATGTCGCTTAGTTTCAAGTTTATCAAGATTAGAAGATCTCTACATTAACCAACCAACAGGTGATGTAACCCTAAAAGGACCTTAGCTTAGGTGCTTTCGAAAACTATTCAAATTGGGTTAACTTTGGTGTAATTTCATTGAAGTTCAGCCAACCTAACTTCAGGTTCTGCCAGCCTAACTTCTTAGGCTAACCTAACTTCAGGTTCAGGAAAATTTTTAGATTTTTATATATGAAAATTTTGTTGCAAATTCGGCAAGCCTAACTTTGAAAGTGCCATTATTTGTCAATTAGCATGATGGTTGAGTCAATAAGTAAGGTGAGCCTCATATGAAGATAATACAAGATGTTGCCTCAACTAGATTGGTGAATCAAGAACGTCAAAGGTAAATTAAACCTCACATCCCATGTCCAAAACCCCCAGGTATATAATTCCCTTTAAAAAATGTAGAACAACATAGGAATTCTATATTTGAAAGCTTGGTGCAAATAGGTAAATTTTCTAAGCTTTCTACAGATCACTTCGAGCCATCGAGCATGGGTCGATGACATCGAACACCTGTGTTCGATGACATCAAACATGTCTCGATGACATCGAAAAGTGACCCTCATATGTCCAGCAACCACAAATATATTTAGACTAAAAATTCAATGACATCGAACATGTGTATTCGATGTCATCGATGGTGATTCGAGGAATCGAAGAACTTAGAGTTTCTGTCCAGCAAGCTTCTTGGAAAATCCTCTGAAAATTTTGAAGAATAGAAGTAGTTTCGATGTCATCGAGATTCAAACTCCAATGACATCGAACATAGATACAAGAATGTCCAGCGAGCTTCAGAGGAAAATATTCTTGAAAATTCAAGGAATCGAACTAGTTTTGATGACATCGAGATTTAAACTCCGATGACATTGAATAAGGCTCGATGACATTAAAAAAGGTCAAGAAAATATCCAGCGTGCTTCAGCGGAAAATCTTTCTGAAAGATCGAGGAACCGAACCAGGTTTGATGACATCGAATTAGGACACAAAATCATCCAGCGAACTTTGAAGTAAAATCACGGATAAATTCGATGAATCGAACTAGATTCGATGACATCGAAATTCAAATTTTAATGACATCTAATCAAGTTCGATGATATTGAATGCAGATAGGTTCTAACGATTATGTTAGCATTGGACATTTTGTCTTTATAAACAAAAGCTCGGTTCTAGTGTAAGATTGAGAAAAAGAGAGTTCCAAGGGGGTAACTGCTTACCTACCATCATCAAACCTTCTTCTCATGGAAGTTCATTCCCCAACCCTTTCCCATTCATTGAATACTCAATAGATTGGATTGGAGAATGAACTTCAACATTCAAGGTTCCTTCAGCAGCAACTTAATGACAAATGATTATGCTAAATCATCTTGAATGCTTGGATCGCTCTTTCTCTTAATGACTCACATTTAATAGAGTAGATTCCACCAAAAACCTTGACCCAACCCCAGCTACTTACATTGGAGAATCTTCAAGTGTTGCGGTTCAAGTGAGCTGAAGAATCTCCATTATCAAAGGGGATCATCTTCATCATGAAACGGGGCTCACCTACTTATAGGTAAGTAATTAAGAGTCCACAGAATCTAGGGATCCTTCCTTGTGTAGGACCGATCTTCAGGTCGTGTTTCGAAAACACACTAAGTCCTGTTTGAGGCCTCCGACGGGAGAATACATTTGGGTTCTTGTGTAGAACCTTGGCCTATGTGGCCTAAACCTAGGTTATTGTGTAGAACCTTGGCCTGTGTAGCCTAAACCTAGGTTCTTGTGTAGAACCTTGGCCTGTGTGGCCTAAACGTAGGTTCTTGTATAGAACCTTTGCTCTTGTGTAGGGCATAAACTGTTGAGTCCTTATGTAGGATAGTTAGCCTTGTATAGGATTCCTTAGGAACCTTGTATGGGTCCTAGTGTCAAGCTTGTGTAGGTTATAATGGTTTGAGGTGAACCTGATTTAAAACCTCTACTAGTGAAATCCAGTACACTCAAGGGTTGAGTGCATCCGTCGAGAGTGGAGTAGGCACGTAGCCGAACCACTATACATGCTTGTGTTTGGGATTGTCATTCGTGCATTTATTTAATCATGCTTATATATGCTTGAATGATTAAACTCTTATATATGATTGAATGAATGTTATTTGATTGATAGGAAGTACTTCTTACATAAAAGCTCACTATGATAGAGGCTAGTTGCTTTACTGAAATATCTTTAGCTGTGTGATTGGACCCTCTAATTGGGTTGGAAGCCATTAGAGTTACATTGCCTTACAAAGCTTAGTTGTAAATCATTTGAGTTAGGCAACATAAGTTTTTATTTGGTACAATCACTTATAAAGTCCCATTCACCCCTCTCTAGGACACTTTGACTGATTCTATACTTCTACTATAGCGGTCTAAACCACAATTTCAAACTTTAGGTTCGACTAGCCTAAACTTGGAGTTCAGCTAGCTCGAGGAAAGTTTGGGTCAAATTCCAACAAAGGATTCTCAGATTTTTGAGAGAATTCGGTCAGCTAAATTGGAGATTCGGCCTGCTGAATTTTTCCTTGGGCCAGCCGAATTTTGGATAAAACTTATCTCGAGCAATCCAGCCAACCGAACCTATTCTTAGGCTAGCTGAATTTCTAAATCCTTTGGCTATAAATAAGGACCTTCTCTCATTCTATTTCATAACGAAATTTACTCAAAATCTTATGCAAGTAAGAGAGAAGCTCAGGTCCTCGTCAAGCTATTTGTGCGGTATTTATAAATTTATTTAAGCTTATTCAATTCCCTTTTCTCGAGTAGATTTCAAATACATTTTTAGAGAGTAGTCTATACTCTTCAGAATCAAGAGAATTAAATCTGTAGCATTAGGGTTTTCATTTTATTGAACTACTTTAGATCCCAATACTCTTTCTAGTTGAGCGAATAGTACCCCCTTTACATTCAATAAACAAGGTCAGTGCTACAAGCTTCAACTGCATCTTCGAATCATCATTTGGAGATAAGTACATTGTCAATTATTTTATTTTATTTAGAATTTTCTGAGATAGCCCGAAAATCTCTGAAGGTTGATTTGTGATAGCCCGTGAAAATCACAAAAGAGGTTTTTATTGTGGTGAGCCCATGAAAATCGCAAGGCTTATAAGGTTGTTAAGGTGAACCTGTGAAAACCTTAAAATAGTGAAAGCCAAAATTACGAGGGTAGTAATTTTGGGAGTGGAGTAGGTGTGGGTTTAAGCAGCGAACCACTATTACCCATTATGAATTGTGGTGATTACCTATTTATGGTGAATGTTATATTTATTTCATTCTATGTGGTGAATGCTGTATTTATTTTATCTTCTCTTGCTAGTTTGAAAGATTGATTTCGAAGACATTCATGAAATAAGGTTGTCCTGCCTAAAATACCAGGTGAAGGTTGTCCTACAAATTATTTAGAATAAAGGTTTCAATACTTGGATGATTGAGATTATTTATTCCACTTTATTTCGAAATATTTGGTATTGTCCTATTCACCCCCCTCTAGGACATCAATAACTCTTTTTTTCAAGTGGTATCAGAGCGAGGTTGCTCATTTTTTAAGATTTACATCCTGGAGCTAGATCCAGAGCTATAAGATTGTAAATTTTAAAAGTTTATCCATTACCAGGTCACCTTCCTTTGATGGCTCAAACTGTTTATATTGGAAAGCCAGGATGAGGATTTGCCTCAAATCTATTGTTGAAAGTGTGTGGCAAGCCACTGTGACACAATGGATCTCTCCTATGACAGAAGTAGTAGTTGAAAATGGAATCACATCCATGAAATAAATCGCTTATACTTTTTGGATGACTGTTCATAAAAGTGAAAGTAGTGCTAATGCAAAAGCCTTAAATGCAATAACTTACGCTCTATCAGCAGATGAATTAAAAAGAATCATTTCGTGTGATACAACTAAATAAGCATGGGATATTCTTGAAATGACACATGAAGGAACCTGTAAGGCCTGTATCCTGGTACCGTACCATTCTACTAACTCCCGCAATCCTCTCCATCAAATTCCGGTGACCAGCGACCTATAAAAAGTAAATGTACTTGACCCTAAGTTACATCGCAAAGATCAGAGTTGACTTGACTCGAAACTTATACCCTTGCGACCGCACCGTCGTCGCGATTCTAACGTCACATCTTGCGCATCAATGCAATACCTAGGCTACGAGTTATGGGCCTGTGTATATTTCGAGGAAACACTGCATGTTGTGAATCCTGAGAGATTCCATTTGGGAGAGAGGAATCTCTATATATTCTTTCACATCAACTAGTCAAGTACAAACCCATGCCTCTCTTCCTACCAAGTCAAGCAACCCATCCCCCTCTTATCCCAAAGTTAACTTAACACATGTTTTCCATGTCATCTCTCTTACATAACCCATCCCTCCTCTCTCATTTCAATCCATCCCATCCTATTCCCTCTCATTCTCTAATCATTCCCTAGCAACCAAGAGGAGAGAAGATCTAAGGAGAGAAAGGAATGACCCAAGCAAGACCCATTCCCTACCACCCAATCTCACCATCCAACCATCCAATCTTCATCATCCTCCATTAAAGTGGAAGCTTAGGAGCTAAGGATTTCAAGGAACCAAGAAGAAGAACTATAGGTGGGTGTTTATAGGATTAGATTGAAGTTTTTAGTTATGGGCCAAGTGGGGCCTATCGGTTAATGGTATGGATTCCATTTTGGACCCCGGGTGTGGCCAATGGCCCACCATGATACATATGTGTAAATCCATGATGGGGTCATTCTCCATGGACCCCATCATGATGTTTATTTGATGACTAATATGTAGAGGTCACCTAGACCCTTGATTTT
The DNA here is from genome assembly GCA_030180095.1 of Magnolia changhungtana. Classification (NCBI taxonomy): domain Eukaryota; kingdom Viridiplantae; phylum Streptophyta; class Magnoliopsida; order Magnoliales; family Magnoliaceae; genus Magnolia; species Magnolia changhungtana. The sequence continues at coordinate 5,930,119 of JASAUF010000554.1, forward strand.
GTGGTGGGGATGGCATCCTTACCTTGATTTACAAATTTGAGGGCCCACATATTTTAGGGCCCATCTTGTTGTATGTATTGTATGGCAAGGGAACTCATAGTGGCGGAGCTCCCTCCACCACTTGATTTTCTCTCTCTCTCTCTCTCCATCTTTTATGGCCCACCCGATGAGTGCAATAATGATCAGACCATCCAGCAGGTGGGACGATCTTGCTGTCCAGATTTTTAGATGCCTAGCCAGCCCACCTTACTGCCCCAACGAAGGGATAAACACAAATGTCAGCTTAATTTTTAAGCTGGTGGGTCACACACGTGGGCCCCACCCTGATGTATGCATTATATCATCACCGTCCATTTGATTTTTCAGGGCATGGGCATGGGAATGAAGCAGATCCAATACCCAGCTAACCCAGCAGATAGCAGTGGGCTGACGCCTAGCATTTGAAACTTTTTAGGCCCACTGTGATATTTGTGGGAGGCCCAGCGGCCGACCCACCTCCTGGATGGCCCACATCAATGGGACCCACCATGTATGTGTTTTATCCGGACTGTCCATCAGTAGGATGCCCAGCTGGGCTATGGAGCTACTGGACTGACCGTCCAGCAGTTGGTCGTTCACCAGCAACTGGCCCACTCCCTAGGTGGTCCACATCTAATGGGACCCACCATATAAGTGTTTAAGTCCACGTCGTCCCTCTGTCTGGACACCCAGCAGGGTTGGGACGCTTCTAGACTGACCGTCCAGCAACAAGTCCACCCTGTTGTATGTATTATATCCACACTGTCCATCTGGTGGGGCCCATCTGCAATGTGCAAGCCACCATGAAGTGTATGTTGTATCCAGGCCATCCATTCACTGGATGTCCAAAGGCCCAGCTCGTTGGTGGGCTGGACGTCCAGCAAGGGCCCATTGTAATGTGTGAGGCCCATTGTGATGTGAGAGGCCACCATAATGTGTGTGATGCACATTATCCATTAAATTATATGGACCATGGGCTGCCTTATGCAAGCCCACCATGATGTATGAGTTATACGCCCATTATGGGGCTACCTTGTGAGGCCCAACATGTATGAGTGATGTGCACACACAATCCTTCCGCCATTCTAGAGATTTTAAAGGCCGAGGGCCCCATTGTGATTCAGGTTCCAACCCCAAGTGGACTGTGCACTAAGAGACAATGGTGGTAAAATGTCCACCATTGTAAACCTCCCTAGGGCCCATTGTTAAGCCCATTTCCACCCTTACTTGTTGGGCTAACCTAAAACGTTGGGTCCCCATCGATGTTAGTGATACCCATTAGGCTAACCCAAACCATTGGGCCCCCATTGATGATGGTGCTTTCCACCATACCTTGTAGGATTATCCAGACCTTGGAGCCCACCTTGTGTATGGATCGAGCCCCATAGGAAGGCCTAGTTTATTGCATGATAAGAGAGGGTGAGGAAGCCCACTTGTTGTACATAGTTTCACCCTCTCAACTCACCTTGTTGTATAAACATTAGCCTCACCCTGAGGCCCATTCTTGGTGTAAGTATGACACCTAGGCCATCCATTGAGAGTACATCATCACCCCTTGCCGTAGATGGAAGAATATGTGGTATCAGATTTGGTATATCCACTGTTTAGAGCATATCTTGATGTTTGGGCTAGATCTGTTGTCCCTCTGTGGACCCCATTATGTATTTGCGCTGATTATTATTTATATTTGATAATCATGCTAGTGTACGTAGTCTAGTAGGACACACTGAGAACATGCTTAGTATTACATCATAATACATGCCCACACGCATCATTTGTATGACTGTTGTAAGGAATGATTAATCATAGCATTTGTCGTTGGGCTGAGTTATTTAGGGGACTCCTTGTGAGATGAAGTTGCCCCACATGATCGCGCGGTACTTGCAGGTTTGATGCATGACTGGATGGTATGACTCTTGGCGCATTTTGTGTGACATGATCACTTGGCGCCCTAGCCATATCAGGGTTGTGGCCTCCACAGGCATATTGTGGATGGTCAGATTGGACACCAAAAATATTTGGTTCTAAGACTGTGGGTGCTTAGGATGTCCTTAGGTGAAAGTTTCAGAACCCTTTTGGTACCAGGAGATGCTCCAACGTCTAGACCGAGTGGATACATGAGCGCACGAGTACCGAATACCAGTAGGTCGCGTCTCCCACTATGTAGTGGTTGGTTGTGAAGGGGGTGTGGCCTTATCCGCCTGGGTGAGGGGGATATAAGCTAGGCTGAGTCTGACCAGCTCGTAAATGGGTCTGCTATCGATGAGCCGGGTAGGTATTGGCAGACTATTATCCAAGTGGGTAGTGAGGTCTTTTCCACTCGCTGGTTATGCGGCTAGGGAGGCGACAGCCAGTGTGAAGTGTACTAGACCCCGGTAATGTTCTAAAGATAAACTGTATTGACATGTGGACTCGATGAAGACTGGCATGCTTGCCTTGCATCTTGCATATGACATTTGGCTATGTAGGCTTTGCATCGCATGGCCTTGGTATGGTTGATAGCACTCATGGACTTGCCGGTATTTCTGTTTACTCTGATATCGCATGCTTGGTACATGCATTACGCACACACGCACACACCCTCTAAGCTTCGTTGTAAGCTTATGCACGACTGTTGCGTGCAGGTGATGCTAGGATGCAGCAAAGCTGAGGAGGGAGTGTGCGACGATCTTTTTTTTGTTTGGAGTTTCATTATACATGTATGGTTATGCTTGTGGTTATGCTCCTTTACAAAAAAAATCATATTAAAAATCCTCCTTGTAGGATCCCAGGATCGAAATCTGGCATATGGGTGTCGGGAGCCGAGAACGAGGTACTACGGAGGCTGTCGACGCCGGATTCAGCGATCGAGAATTCTGTGAGCCTGGTTTCCTAGTTTGGGGCGTGACGAAACTAGTGTTTAAAATATCGATAATCTCAGTATCACAATCCAATGATACGAAACCCTTTGGAAGAGACTAAAAAATTGCAAATTTTTACGAAATACTTTGTATTAATCGATATATTGATAAATATCACATAATATTGCCAAATATCGTTCGATATCGCTTAATATCATTCTGAATATCATGTGGTATCAACGATACTATCACTTTTATCATGATTTTATTTGTTTTTTCAAGAAATTTGTTGTACAACAACTGCTGGGCTACTATAGCCAACTCTGGGATGTTGGGACAACATCATTATCTTAAAAAAATGAAAAAAAAAGAGAGAAAAAAAACTTTCAACAGGTAGATTTCAATACCTGTAGAGGAGATCCCTGATTGAATTTGTGTTTGATTGGCCATTCGAATTAAAGAGTTAGGTTAGCGCAAACAAAATCTCTGATTTGGGAGAGATTTTGGCAAAATCCGTCAAAATTCAGAGAAATCATGAAATCCGGAGAAATACTCCACAAAATTTAAAGAAATCCTCGGCGAAATCTGAAGAAATCCTCAGCTAAATCATAGATTTGGGAGAGAATTTAGGGTTCCAAAACGCCGGAACCCTCCCTGCTTCGAAAAAAACTACCTCGAGCACTTTTTACGAGAAGCGGATGGGCTGGTGTACTACACACCACTGACCTGGATGGTGTGTTGACATCACCAAGTTCTGTGGGTCCCATCATGAGGTATATGTTATATCCAAACCATTAGTCCATTTGGAGTGCTTGTCGTAAGGCTTGAGCCGAAAAATAAGACAAATCCAAAGATCAAGTAGACCACACTGAAAAGGTAGCAGGAGATTGAACGTCTACCATTAAAACTCTTTTGGGGGTCATAGAAGTTTTGGATCAATAAGATAATTGTTTTTCCTCTTCATCCAACCTCATGAACAGATTGGATGGAAAATAAATGTTATGGTGGGCCTACAAATGTTTTAACGGTGAGAATCATTATCCCTACTATATTTGTGGTGTGGTCCACTTGAGATTTGGATATGACTCATTTTTGAGATCATGATCTAAAATGATTTCTCCAAATGGATGAACGGTGTGGATATAATAAATACATTATTGTGGGGCCCATGTAACTTTGATCTCATTTGAATTGTTTGTACAACTCGAGCTCGAGGAATGTCGGCGCTCATCTTCGCATGACAGGTACCCACACTAGCCAGGTCATTGGTGCGTGGTACACTAGCCAATCCACACCGTTCATCCATTTTCATAGGTCATTTTAGGGCATGAGCTCCAAAAGGAGACAAGTATAAGGCTAAAGAGTAACACACCACAGGAAATCGTGATGGTAATGATGTCCACCATTGAAGCTTCTTAGGGCCCACCGTGATGTTTATTTGACATCCAATCCATTCATAAGGTTTGGCAAACCTATATGGGAAAACATAAATATTAGCTTGATCTAAAAATTTTGTAGCCCCAAAAAATTTTAACGGTTGTCATTTAATGACCACTATTTTATGTGGTGTGGTCCACCTCGAATTTGGATCTTCCTTCTTTTTTCTGCCCATGCCCTAAAATGAATTAACTATTTGATACACCATCTTATGTCAAGGTAGCCCCATGGTCAGGGTCCCATCCAAGTCGTTGGTTGCTTGGATTTGACCAAACATATTTCGTGTGGAGTGGTCCATATCTTTATTTGCCTCATTTTTTAGGTCAACCCCTAAAATCAGGTTGTAAAACAAATGGATGATGCAGATATGCCATGCATGCATCGAGGTGGGCCCTATTGTTTTTTACGGTAACATCAATTCCAACTGTTTTCACTTGCGTAGTCCACATAAGTTTGAATGAAGGAAAGAAACAATTATCAGCTTGATCTAAAACTTTTGTGACCCACTAATGGTAATCACCATTGTTTCTTATTGTATGGTCCCCCTGATTATTGGATCTGCTTCATTTTATGGATAATGTCCTAAAATGATATGGAAAAACAAATGGACATGGTGAAGATTGAATACATACATCATTGATAAGTATGTTTTCTAATTTCTACTATATCTTTTGCTTTTGAATGCATTGGTTATATTTTCATAGATATCTTTATACGTTTATAAATGTTATGCATCATATTTGAATATAGTTAACTTAGTTCAATTAGATAACGCATAATTTAGGACCTTATATAAAGGAAATTTATTATGTGCACTTTTTTTTGTTGAGATTTTATGGTTTAAAAGTGTGTATTAAGTCTTTTTAAATAATTCCTGAAGTTTCATAAAACAATTCAACCATTTTGCCAATGTTTCCCCATGTTTTCCAAAAAGTACGATAAATTATGCGATACAAATGATATATCCCCCGGGATAACCGATACTATCTGTATCCCAAGGTTGGATACATTGCACGATACCGATAATTTGAACAATGGAAGGAACTAACATTGTTAAAAAATCTAAGATTCAAATCCTCACAACTAAATTTGAGGAAATTTGTATCGAAGAAAATGAATCTTTTATGGACTTCTCTACAAAACTAAATGAAATAGTTAATTCCATGTGGAGTCTTAGAGATAGAATCCCTGAAAGCAAGGTTTACGCAAAAATATTTTGATCACTTCTTGATAAGTTTAATTCGAAAGTTACTGCTATATAAGAAGTGAGGGATGCCAATACTATGAAGGTTGAGGAGTTAGTTGATTCTCTTCAAACTTACCAGCTGAATTTCAAAGCTCCTAAGATCAAGTCCATTGCCTTTAAATCTTCTAAATCTAAGGATTTAACTGTAAATTCAGATATTGAAGAAAATGAGGACGATATGGCTATGTTGGCAAAGAAAGTCTATAGAATTTTCAAAAATAAGAAAAGAACTTATTTTCAAAAATCATTTGATAAAAGATAAGGAAATTCAAACTATTGGAAATCTAAAACCGAAGGCACCTAATGCTTCAACTATTTTGAATATGGGCATCTCGCTTCTAAATGTCCTAAAAAGGATAAATTAAGAAGAATATGCATGATGACTACTTGGGATGAAACATTAGAATATGAAACTAATTTAGAAACTGACGAATCAGACCAGGAAACTGCAAATGATTTGAAAGCCTTTATGACAATAGCCAGAATCACTTCCTCAGATGATTGTGAAACATCTGATTATGAAACTCCAGGAAGTGACTCTGAAAATGAAGATGATCTTTAAGTTGCATATGATGCCCTATACAAAGAAAGTTGTAAGATTAAGGCAAAAATGAAATTTCAAAAAAAAAATTATGTGAAATCACAAACAGAACTTGAAAAGGCTATTTTAGAAAAATCTCATTTTCCAATTATTTTTAAAAAAAATAAAGTTAAACTTAAGTTTAAAATTTTATGAATTACATAATCTTAAATATGAAAATGAGATGTTAAAACTGGAAGTTTCCTCCCTTTAGAGTTCAAATGACACTTGGAAATATACTCAAGGTGACCAGAAACTTGAAAAAACTATTAACCACATCTAGGTAATGCGATGACAAATCTAGACTAGGTTTTATTAGAAATAATTCTTTGAAATCTAAGGATTCTGCTCCTACTTTTGTAAAAGGAGTCCTCGAACTCTAAAGAAAAAACTCTAAAAGATTCAAACTATAAAAAGAATGACTTCAAAAATATAAAACCTTCTCAAGTCTCTAATGTAAAAAACAGTGCCAACCACCACAAATATCAAAGAAATAATAATAGAAATCCTCCTTTAGCTGATAAAATAGTGGACTTACTCAAAGATTTGTTGAAATCCAACTCAGGTAAGAATGGACTAAACAGCAATAGGAGAAATCTTAATACCCAAACACAACGAAAGGTAAGAGACCCTCCTAAACCTAGAATAGTAATGAAATAGGTTCCAAAGGTTAAGTGTCTTGTAATTCGCACAACTTTCAAAGTAAATAGTCATTCAAGAAGGTACTTGGATAGTGGATGTTCGAGACATATGATAGGTGATAAAGCTATACTATTGTTTCGAACAAGAAATAAATGCATTTGATTTGGGAGATTATCTTATTCAAACATAACAGAGAAAGAGTATTTAAAACAATCATCACACTTTATTAATACTGAGTTCATTTACATCCTTCTAGCATCCCTTGATTCTAAGATAGATTATTTAGAATAAAGGAAATATTGTAAGTGCAATTGTCATAGTCAAATATAAAATTTGGCAGCATTTCGTTAGTGATTTCAGTCATCTCCTAGGACATAGGAGGAATATGTTCTTCTGCTGATTATTCTACTTTATACTTGAACAGAAGGAACTTGAAGACTTCAACCATTTTGACAGCATAACAGCCCTTTGTCTTCATAGACTGCAGGGCAGTCTGGTTGTGCAGACCCACGCAACGGATATTGGTTGTGCAGTCCCGCGCAACCTACTGGAGCTTCTTCTCCTACTTTCAATCCCCTTCTTTGCTCTGCTTCCTCTCTGAAATCTTCAATCCATCCAAATGAAGGAAGGGAGGGGGTATTTATAGGCCCTTGCACGTGTGACACCTCAATTTCGGTGCCATGGGACCCACTTTGCATCAATCTTAACCATTCAAGGAAATCTTCTCTTGAAACCAACTGCACAGACCTGCACAATTGATCTTTAGTTACGAAGACCCGTGCAACTGATCTTTGGTTGTACGGACCCGTGCAACTGATCTTTGTTTGCGGGGACCTGCGCAACTGATCATTCGTTACGTGGACCCGCGCAACAGATACGTCTGTGCGATCCAGCGTAAACAACTTCAAAGACATTTCTCTTTCTCCTTTTCGTTTTCCTCACTTCCCAGTCTTCTTTTACTTCAATTCTTTTATCATTTTTTATGCCTCAATAGATGCCCCCTTGATCCTTCTTTAATTGATTCCTGAAATTAAATGGAGGATCGATCTTCCTCCATCCAAAGAACTTGAATGAACTGTAACTGAAGGATGACTAGATGATCATGCTTGCATAGAAAACTGGATGATCATTTTGAAAAGATCGAATGATCATGTTCGATCGGAAGATTGGAATGCTCGCGCTCGAACGGAAGATTTGAATGCTCACGTTCGAATGAAAGACTTGAATGATTGCGCTCGAACGGAAGATTTGAATGATTGCGTTCAAACGGAAGACTTGAATAATTGCACTAGAACGAAAGACTTGAATGATTGTACTCGAATAAAAGACTTGAATGATCGCGTTTGCACGGAAGACTTGAATGATTGTGCTTGAACAGAAGACTTGATAATCGCTATCAAACGGAAGACTTGATGATTGCGCTCGAATGGAAGATTTTAATAATTGCGCTCAAACGGAAGATTGGAATGCCCCTAGCCAGTAGTGTCGAGCGGATGTTTCACTAGAGATGATAAAACTCTCCTCTACAACAGCTGTGACGACTTCGTCTTTGAGCAATTTGATCAGAGAACTATCTTTCAACACCGTTGCTGCTGCAACGATCTCTTTGATCAACTCCAGTGACTCTTTCCTACAATTCGGTGTCTAGAGAGTTGTTCTTTAATGCTGCTCATGATCTGCATAACTCAAGCTTTTAAATGATAGTCTTTCCTGCCAAATTAGTCGGAATTAGTATCTCAAGACATTATAATTTTCCAATTTAGCTTCATGAAGCATTGATAATTATTTAAATATATTGAAAGCTTCTTCTCTCTTTTAGGATGATCGTGATATTCGCTCTGTCATCGTGCTTCGCATTACATTCTTTGCTCATTATATCGCACTTTTAGAGATGTCATCTCCAATTCCAAAGGTTCAACCACTGAGTCTTTTGTCGAGTCTTTTCTAGTTTGTGTTCCTTAGCATTTCTTCATAGACTTTTCCTGGGATCTTTGCTGATTCTGAAAAATAGACAAGACTTCTTTCAATTTTCACTTATTAGCTTTTCAAAGGACATAGAAGTTACTGATGATGGTTCTGTTTGTTCTTTGTCTCCATCAGATCTGGTACCTGGAGTCTTGCGATATCATTACTAGATAGTGAGAAGTTACAATATCGGCATATAAATTCTTTTGCCATGCATAAGAGATTATTAGAAAGACCAAGGCATAGATTACTCCGAAGACATATATCCTGTTCCCTTTCCAAGTTAACTTAGCATAATGATTTCTTTTGAAAAATAATATTTCTAAAATAAAGCCTACTAATACCCCTGAAGGATAGATAATCTTTGCTGCTCCTTTAACGAATCCAAAAAATATATTGAATCTTTATATCGTCCAGGAGAGAATGATGATTCTTCACTAGTTTATTCTCTGCCGCCTTTGAGAATCTTGTGCGATAATGTTTCTCTATTCATCAAGAAGGTGAGAGACGAAAAGACTTTATGGTTTTTGTCAATTTATTAATTGACCTTGAAGACTTGAACTTTTGAATAGATAATTGTCAATATCTTGAAGACATTTACTGTTGATGTAATTTGAACCTGATTCAAAATAAACACATTTTTGCATGTTGTTTACTTAATATTTAAAATTTTCATCAGGCAATTGCATATTTGAGCATATCTAAAATGAAATGTGTATCTACATCATTTTGAATACTATGCATAGTTTATGCTTTTTGAGCAGTGGTGCTAGTGTACTTTGACTGACCATACTTTAACTGGGCAAGACTGAACTTGTCCTAATTGACTGGACTTGACTCGACTGGACAAAACTTGACTGAACTGGACTTAACACTGGGCTCAAAGAGCAATTATAGTTTATCGCCAATTTTGAGCTAGGCTTAATGAGCAAGATAGTTTACCGCCGATTTTGGGTTGGCCAATTTCGAGCTTTTTAAATTGTTGAAGCTTTGTAGATCTTATGCATAGTTGGCCATATAGGCTTGGCTAGTGTTAGTGCTATGATTTCATATCCCTTTGGTTGTCAAATTTTGTAGTGCCAAAACCTATATGTCTTGTACTTCTTGTGTTTCTTGTTTGTGACTACACACTGCTTCAAGATAAGATCATGAATGAAGAATGTTTTCAAGACAAGATCATAAATGAAGAATGTTTGCAAGACATGTCATGGATGAAGTCTACAAGAATAGAAGACTTCAAGTTTGCTTCTAACAAGTTCAAGATTAGAAGACTTCATCAAGACAAGTCAAGAAAGTACCAAGCTCTAGAAAGTCGTCAACTCGATTCAAGCTTCTCCTTCAAGATCATCTGAGAATACAGACCTTCAAGACTTCAATGTTCATCTCACTTCAAGGTTTGTTTGACCTTAGATTGACCTTAGGTTGGTCTGTATGATAGGTCATTCTGGATACATAATCCAAATATTTTAATATGCTTGTTATGATTGTTCTAAGACCAGTCCTAGAAATCTTAAGACCAGTCCCTAGCTTTGCTTCGACAGTCTTAGGTTTCTCAGGACCAATCCTAGGTTATTCTGATTTTGGATTTTCCTAGTTGTCCTTCGACCAGTCCTGGACTTGCTTCGACCAGTCCTGGGAAGTTCTACGACTCATCCTTCGACCGGTTGTAGTTCTACGACTCGAACTCCAGCGACCTATCTAGGGTCCTACGACTAGTCGTAGGTGGCCCACGACCAGTTGTAGGTTACCTAAGACTAGTCGTGGGAACAACTAATCTAATCCCGCGGAAATCTTTCAAAATCTTTGAAGCTTCGACCGGTCCTAGGGATTCTAAGACCAGTCGAAGATGGGATTTTTTCAGGCTATAAATAATGCACGAATTTCAGAGTTTTATATATTCCATTCCATTCAATTCAAGCGATTTAAGGCTATACTCTGAGATAAGTTGTGATTATTTTTAAGCTACTGTGCATATTTAATATTCCTTTTGTTAGCATTATTCTATTGTGATTTTGATCCACATTCCAATCTCATTTAGAAAAGAGGAATTTGTGATATTCCTTCTTCTGGGATCAAAATCAAATAGACCTTGCTCTTCTTGATTTAATCTAAAATCAATTAAACATAGAACCATTCTTTAAGTGAGTATTGGACATTGAACGACGTATCATACATCTACTCCAATTGGTTCTGCTGGGCTACTTCAAAAGGAGATCCAGGTATTTTACTTTGTTATTTACTTTCTCTGGTTTTGTTTGAGATTTGCCAGAAAAATCTCATTGTATTGGTTATCGATGAAAGTTTTAAAACTTCAGTTGTGGGAGTTTTTGGATTGTGTAAGCCCGAGATAAAAAGACACAATTGTGAAGGTTTTGGGTGAACTGTGAAAACCTATTTTGAAAGTGCATGCTAATATCCCCTGTGTGAGGATATTAGGAGTGGAGTAGCATTACTGTGTGTGGTTGTTGGCTACAGCTTGGTAAAACACACAAAGCGAACCACTATATATCGTTGTGTTGTGGATGTGCTTAATTTTTTTCATTTTATTCCTTGATGTGTGGATTGCTTTTGTGGATGAATGTTGTAATTTTCATTTCAAGCAAGTGTGGTTGAATGGTGTAATAACTTAGGATTTATTTTTGTAAGTTATTCTTGAATTATTTTCCATATCATTTGTGATTTCTAGATTGTTCTAAAAATAAGGTTGTCCTACCATAAGCCATTGGTTTTTGGTGTAAGGTTATCCTTAGAACTGATTCAGTATCATTCTCATATTTCATGTGCTTTGAGATTGTTATTATTTCAGCATTGTTATTTATATCTTTTATTATTCCGTTGTTTTAAGTTTTATTTGGCATTGCCCTATTCACCCCCCCTCTAGGGCATATAGCTAGGCCCTTTCAAGTGGTATCAAAGCCAAATAGCTCGTGCTTATTGCTTATTTATTGGATTTATTTCCTGAGCTAACGATCTAAGCTATATTAAGATGTCAAATTTTGATAGCCTATCTGTCACTAGGCCACCACCCTTTAATGGCACAAACTATGCCTATTGGAAAGCAAGGATGAGAATCTTTCTCAAATCCATGGATGAAAGTGTGTGGCTGGCCACAGTGAACGGATGGAAACTACCTATCACTGAAGTAACTGATGAAGATGGTTCAAAATCAATGAAAGTAATATCTTATGCCCTTTGGACCACACTTCAGAAAAGTGAGAGTAGTGCCAATGCAAAAGCACTAAATGCAATTACTTGTACATTGTCACCAGATGAATTCAAAAGAATCATCTCGTGTGAAAATGCTAAACAAGCATGGGATCTTTTAGAAATGACACACGAGGGTACATCAATTGTCAAGAAATCTAAAGTCCAACTCCTCACAACTAAATTTGAAGAAATTCATATGGAGGAGAATGAAATGTTTATGAACCTCTACACTAGATTAAATGACATTGTAAACTCAATGTGGGGTCTTGGTGATAGAATCCCAGAAAATAAAGTGTGTGCAAAGATACTACGCTCACTTCCTGAACGATTCAATTCAAAAGTAACCACGATTCAGGAACTTCGTGATACGGATAACATGAGGGTTGAGGAACTAGTTGGTTCTTTACAGACCTATGAATTGAACTTTAAAGCTCCAAAAGGAAAATCAATTACTCTCAAATCATCCAAAAATATTCCATAAGAGAGCACTTTAGACTTTGAAAATTCTGAAGATGATATGGCACTTTTTGTAAAAAGGTTTTATAAAATTTTCAAAAATAAGAAAAAAGTAGATTTTCAAAAATCAAACGATAAGAGACAATCTAAACCTAGAGCTCAAAAATCTTTGAAAGATAGTCAATGTTACAACTGTCAAGAGTATGGGCACTTGGCTAACAAATGTCCTAAAAAGGACAAATCAAAAAGGAAGAGTATGTTGGCTACTTGGGATGAATCATCTGATTCGAAATCCTCTTCAAAATCAGAAGATTCTGAAAACGAGTCGGGAGATGATATTAAAGCCCTTATGACTCTAGCCAAAGTCACTTTTTCATATTATAATGAAGTAACTAGCGAAGAGAATCTGAATAGTGATTGCGACAATGAAGAAGATCTTCAGGATGCATACAATGCCCTTTATAAGGAGAGTTATAAAATTGCTGTCAAGCTTAAATTACAAAAGGAAAAATTTTCTAAACTTAAAGAAGATTATGAGTCTCTTGTTTTAGAAAAATCTCATATTTTCAATTTTTTTGAAAAGACCAAATGTGATTTAAAAATCAAAATCTCCCAAGTTGATGATTTGAAATCCGAGAACGAGAAACTCAAAAATGAAGTAGCTTCTCTTTTGAGTTTGAAAGACACTTGGAGATATGCCCAAGGTGATCCTAAATTAGAAAAATTGTTATCCGGATCAAGAAAATGTGGCGATCGATCCGGGTTGGGCTATGATAAGAATACCACTCCTAAACAAAAGAATATTGCTCCTAAGTTTGTGAAAGGAGAGTCTTCGAACTCAAAAGTAAAGAATACTTATCAAGGTCTTCCAAAAAATTTGAGGACCCTTTAAAAACCTAAAAATAGCCATGCCAACTTCAATCTTCAAAACCAAAATCCTTTGGTTGAAAAGATTATTGATCTTCTCAAGGAGCTATTGAAATTTAACTCTATAGGTCATTCATATAACAACAGACGGAAAAAGTCCAACTACACTCCTAAACCCAAAACAGTACTGAAATGGGTTCCTAAAGTTGGCTGCTTGGTTGCCCACACTGCTTTCAAAGCTACAAGCCATTCAAAGTGGTACCTAGACAGTGGTTGCTCCAAGCATATGACAGGCGACAAAGCTTTATTCACCAATCTAAAAGATAGGACTGATGGGTCAGTCACTTTTGGTGATGGAAGCAATTACAAAAGCATTAGCCAAGGTATGGTTCAGCTTTATAACCTTCCCTTATTTAAAAATGTATTGTATGTTGAGGGCTTGAAACACAACCTATTGAGTATATCTCAGATATGCGACAACAACTATAATGTAAAGTTTTCTAATCAAGATTGTGAGATTGTTAATAAAGAGGGTTCTGTTATATTAACTGGTCGCAGAACTTCTGAAAACTGCTACATCGTTAGTGATGCAAGCTCATCTACTCAATCGTGTTACATGGTCCATACTGATGAGATTGAATTATGGCATAAACGCCTTGGACATGTACACTACCGGAACTTGTTTAGATTGAGCAAAAGAGAACTTATAAGAGGTCTACCCAAATTACAAAAAGTAGACAAAATATGTGGTGAATGCCAGTTGGGCAAACAGATTAGGAGCTCTCACAAGAAAGTGAACTCCAATACCACATCTAGACCTCTCGAGCTTCTCCACATGGATCTCATTGGACCAACCAGAACGAAGAGTCGAGGTGGCAAAAAATACATCTTGGTTATCGTAGATGACTTTACTAGATTCACTTGGGTATCGTTCTTAAAAGACAAATCTGAAACCCTAGAGAAAGTAAAGAAGATCATCAAACGAATCCAAAATGAAAAAGGTTCTCAAGTTTATAAGATCCGTAGTGATCATGGATCTGAATTCAAAAATAGTAGTTTTGAGAAATTCTGTAGCGATCAGGGAATATCACATGAATTCTCTGTGCCCAAAACTCCTCAACAAAATGGTATGGTTGAGAGAAAAAATAGAGTGCTTCAGGATATGGCTAATGTCATGTTAAATAGTATGAAGCTCTCCAGAAATCTTTGGGCTGAAGCAATTAATGCTACCTGCTACACTATTAATCGTGTTTATACTAGTAAATCTGAAAATAAGACTACTTATGAGTTATGGTTTGAAAAGAAACCTACTGTCAAATACTTTCAAATTTTTGGCAGTAAGTGTTACATTTTATGAGATCGTGAAAATTTGGGAAAATTTGATACGAAGAGTGATGAAGGTATTGTCCTTGGATATTCCTTAAACAGTCGAGCTTATAGGGTTCTAAATAAAAGAACAAGTGTGATTCAAGAGTCCATCAATGTGGTCATTGATGATCATTTGAATACACTTGCTCCGAGTTCAGATGATGATGAAATTCTTATAATCGACAATCAAGATACCTCTTCATCTCAATCTGAACCTAGGACTGTCAAAGATATTCAACCAATCAAATCCTTGGAAACCCTCTCACTGGAGTTCGTACACACAAACAACTTGAAAACATATGTAATTATGTTTGTTTTACATCCCAAATAGAACCGATCAATGTAAAAGAAGCTCTTTCTGACGAAAATTGGATAGTAGCTATGCAGGATGAACTTAATCAATTTGTTCGTAATGATGTCTGGTATCTTGTTCCTAGACCTAAAGATAAACACATTATTGGAATAAAATGGATCTTTAAAAATAAGTCTGATGAACTTAAAAATATTATATGAAACAAGGCTAGACTGGTTGTACAAGGGTACACTCAGATTGAAGGCATCGATTACGATGAAACCTTTGCTCCAGTCGCTCGCCTTGAATCTATCAGACTTTTTATTTCTATCGCTTGCTTTAGAAAGTTTAAAATTTATCAGATGGATGTAAAGAGTGTCTTCTTAAATGGCGATCTACATGAAGAAGTTTATGTAGAACAACCCTCAGGGTTTGAAGACCCCAAGCTTTCTGATCATGTATTTCGTCTCAAAAAGGCTCTCTATGGTCTGAAACAAGCGCCCAGGGCATGGTATGAAAAATTGACTAAATTCTTACTTAGTCATAGTTTTCAAGTGGGAAGTGTCGATATGACGCTATTTGTTAAGAAACATACTAATGAGATTTTAATGGTTCAGATCTATGTAGACGATATTATTTATGGATCAACTTGTTCTAACATGTCTATTGAGTTTGCAGAGTTGATGAAATCAAGATTCGAAATGAGCATGGTTGGTGAACTAAATTACTTCCTAGGGTTACAAGTAAAACAACAACCTGATGGAATCTTCATTTCTCAAACCAAGTATGCTACAAACTTGGTTAAAAGGTTTGGATTTGAGAATGGTAAAAAATTTGATACTCCTATGAGTACAACCTTGAGACTCTCAAAAGACTCTACATGTAAAGATGTAGATCCTAAGCTATATCGTAGTATGATTAGTAGTTTATTATATCTAACTGCTAGTAGACCTGATATCGCTTTTAGCGTTGGTATTTGTGCGAGATATCAGTCTAATCCTAAAGATTCACATCTCACTGCTGTCAAACGGATTATTAGATATGTCGCAAGTACAACTAAGTTGGGTCTTTGGTATCCTTTTGATACTAATGTTAAATTAGCTGGGTATTTAGATGCTGATTGGGCTGGTAATATTGATGATAGAAAATCAACCAGTGGTGGTTGTTTTTACATTGGAAACTGTTTGGTTTCTTGGTTTAGCAAGAAGCAAAGCTCAATATCGCTTTCCACTGCTGAGGCTGAGTATATCGCAGCAGGATATGCATGTACTCAACACGTATGGATGAAACACATGTTAAGCGATTATGGAATTAATCAAGATTCAATGATCTTACATTGTGATAATTCCAGTGCTATCAATATTTCCAAAAATCCAATTCAGCATTCGCGTACTAAGCATATTGATATTAGGTATCATTACATTCGTGAATTAGTTGAAGAAAAAGCTATCTCTTTGGAATATATTCCAACCGATGTCCAACTTGCTGATATATTTACTAAACCGCTCGACAAAAGCAGGTTTACTAAAATGAAATTTGATCTTGGTATGTGCATTTTAAATTGAATATACTTGTCAGCATGTATCATAGTGTACTATATTTTGAATTTTTATATGTATAAATTTCAATTTTTGTATAAAAATATTTATTTTTGTCGATGCTCCACCGGTCGTAGACTGCACTCGATCGGTCGTGAAGATCGTAAGCATCTTATAATTTAGGGAAAATCACTTTCTTCTTCATTTCCTCTTCTTCCTTCGACGAGTCGTGGCTCGACCAGTCTTGAGATTTCATGATTTTCTTCAAGATAAGTCGTTTTTCTTCATTTTTATTGAAGATTTATGCTTTCTATGCTTTGATTTGTTTATTCCATAAGCTAAATCTCGTCTTTTGTTGATTTTTTAGGGTTTCCTCTCTAAAATTCTGATCTAGAGAAACCCACCACTACTAGTATTCTTTTTTGCTTGCTCCTTGGTAAATCTTGTTGAAAATGGATGTTAGAGGGAAAAAGAAAACATCTCGTGGTCCATCTTCATCTAGATCTACATCTATAATAAAACGGCACCTTCGGTCACCCGAAGATGATCCCAATGATGTATGGGATTTACGTAGCCGTAAAGTTATCGTTGAGCGTCCTGTAAGTCTCAATCACATTGAACAATTTGGGATTACCCCTCTCCTTGAATCTGTTGGCTAGGCTAACATTTTATTTTGGGGTGGGCTTGCATACCAGTCCATTGCACAATTTATGGTTGCATGTATCTCTGATTTTTCCCTTGATAATTTAACGTTCTCAATTGCTACTAGAGAAGGAAAATTTCTAATAGATCGACATTTGATATCAGGTATTATGGATATACTTGTCAAGGATGAAGGTATTCCGATTCATACATTATATGACAAACCATCAGAATCGAAAAAACAAATGTTGACAAGAGATTTATGCAATATGGAAGTACAATGGACGCATAAAGGAAATGTGCTCCCCTCAAAAATTTTATTACCCAGATACAGAGTTTTGTACCGGATCTTCATTTCAAACTTGTATCCTCGGTCCGGCAATAAAACCGAGTTGACTGCCTTCATGGTTCTGGTATTACACTCTGTTGTGTTCAACCTCGTTGTCTGTTTACCTTCTTTGATATGTCATTTTATCATTCAGTTTTGTCTTCATCCGGGTCATAGTGATATTCCATTTAGTTATCTTATAACTTGTTTAGCCACAAATATGCTTGGTGAAGGTGCTGAAGCGGAAAATGAAGGGGAAGCAGCTGATCTTCTTCCACAGGCTGATATAAATATGGATGATATATTTGAAGAAATTGAAACTGACTCCCAAAATGATTCTGATTACGATCCCTCTTCTAGTTATGATACACGTCTAAGTGCATTGGAGGAGAAGGTTGATAACCTGAGTGTAGCCCATGATATGTAATTTAAATATATGTGAAAATATCTTCGTCGCATTAATAGGGGCTTACTTTAGATTGATCCAACCATCCCTACTCCTTCATTTGGATCTGATTAGGTGGATTATCCTTTTTTTTAATATGATGGATTCTGTATTATTATTACAGTTGATGACTTTGGTTGTATGTTTGGTTTTATTGTATATCCTTTATTTAGATTGATGACATTGAAGTGTTGTACTAATTTGATAATTAATCTTGACTCTTCATATGGTGTTCTCTTTTCTCCTTTGGCCTTCCCTTGTCATTTTGTGACAAAAAGGGGGAGTAGTATGGAACGGGGGAGAAAGGGAGAGAGTAATTGAAGTAATTGGAAGAGGGAGAATATGGTTAATTGTTTCTACTCACTTAGGGGGAGTAGAGTATTTTTGATGGCTCTGATGACTCATGATTCTTTCTTCATTTTACTCTTATATTAATAAATGTGTTTTGTCACAAATTTGACAAAGGGAGAGATAGTTAGTGCTATGATTTCATATCCCTTTGGTTGTCAAATTTTGTAATGCCAAAACCTATGTCTTGTACT
The DNA here is from genome assembly GCA_030180095.1 of Magnolia changhungtana. Taxonomy (NCBI): domain Eukaryota; kingdom Viridiplantae; phylum Streptophyta; class Magnoliopsida; order Magnoliales; family Magnoliaceae; genus Magnolia; species Magnolia changhungtana. The sequence goes on from JASAUF010000554.1 coordinate 5,948,532, forward strand.
TCTTGTGTTTCTTGTTTGTGACTACACACTGCTTCAAGACAAGATCATGAATGAAGAATGTTTTCAAGATAAGATCATAAATGAAGAATGTTTGCAAGACATGTCATGGATGAAGTCTACAAGAATAGAAGACTTCAAGTTTGCTTCTAACAATTTTAAGATTAAAAGACTTCATCAAGACAAGTCAAGAAAGTGCCAAGCTCTAGAAAGTCGTCAACTCGATTCAAACTTCTCTTTCAAGATCATCTGAGAATACAGACCTTCAAGACTTCAATGTTCATCTCACTTCAAAGTTTGTTTGACCTTAGATTGACCTTAGGTTGGTCTGTATGATAGGTCATTCTGGATACATAATCTGAATATTTTAATATGCTTGTTATGACTGTTCTAAGACCAGTCCTAGAAATCTTAAGACCAGTCCCTAGCTTTGCTTCGACCAGTCTTAGGTTTCTCAGGACCAGTCCTAGGTTGTTACAGATTTTTGGATTTTCCTGGTTGTCCTTCGACTAGTCCTGGACGTGCTTCGACCAGTCCTGGGAAGTTCTACGACTCATCCTTCGCCCGGTCGTAGTTCTACGACTTGAACTCCAGCGACCTATCTAGGATCCTACGACCAGTCATAGGTGACACACGACCAGTCGTAGGTAGCCCACGACCGGTCGTAGGTTACCTAAGACCAGTCGTGGGAACAGCTAATCTAATCCCGCGGAAATCTTTCAAAATCTTTGAAGCTTCAACCGATCCTAGGGATCCTAAGATCAGTCAAAGATGAAATTTTTTCAGGCTATAAATAATGCACGAATTTTAGAGTTTTATATATTCCATTCCATTCAATTCAAGCGATTTAAGGCTATACTCTGAGATAAGTTGTGATTATTTTTTAAGCTACTGTGCATATTTAATATTCCTTTTGTTAGCATTATTCTATTGTGATTTTGATCCACATTTCAATCTCATTTAGAAAAGAGGAATTTGTGATATTCCTTCTTCTGGGATCAAAATCAAATAGACCTTGCTCTTCTTAATTTAATCTAAAATCAATTAGACATAGAACCATTCTTTAAGTGAGTATTGGACATTGAACAACGTATCATACATCTACTCCGATTGGTTCTGCTAGGCTACTTCAAAAGGAGATCCAGGTATTTTACTTTGTAATTTACTTTCTCTAGTTTTGTTTGAGATTTGCCAGAAAAATCTCATTGTATTGGTTATCTGAGGAGAGCTAGAAAACTCAGATTGTGGGGGTTTTTGGATTGTGTAAGCCCGAGATAAAAAGACACAATTGTGAAGGTTTTGGGTGAACCTGTGAAAACCTATTTTGAGAGTGCATGCTAATATCCCCTATGTGAGGATATTAGGAATGGAGTAGCATTTTGTGTGGCTGTTGGCTAACAGTTGGTGAACACACAGGCGAACCACTATATATCGTTGTGTTGTGGATGTGCTTGATTTCTTTATTCATTTATTCCTTCAGTATTGTGGATTGCTTTTGTGGATGAATGTTGTATTTTCATTTCAAGCAAGTGTGGTTGAATGGTGTAATAACTTAGGATTTATTTCTTTAAGTTATTCTTAAATTATTTTCCATATCATTTATGATTTCTAGATTGTTCTAAAAATAAGGTTGTCCTACCATAAGCCATTGGTTTTTGGTGTAAGGTTGTCCTTAGAACTGATTCAGTATCATTCTCATATTTCATGTGTTTTGAGATTGTTATTATTTCAGCATTATTATTTATATCTTTTATTATTTCGCTGTTTTAAGTTTTATTTGGCATTGCCCTATTTATCCCCCCTCTAGGGCATATAGCTAGGCCCTTTCAGCTAGGCAGCCTTAAATGATCATTTGTTATCGTTGTCGTAAGATTTGTGTGGTTGGCCATATAGGCTTATTCCATTGCTTATTTCACTGTCATGAATGGTGAATCAATAATTAATACATCGTCATTGCTGATATGTTCTGACAATGCGTATGGTTAAGATATTGTATCAGCTTGGCGATATTAACAATTTTAATAAGGTGGGATAAGATAATTATGTATCTGTAATTGATGACAACAGCGATAGTTACTAATTTTGTTTTGAACAAGAAACATTTAACCAAACCGATGGTGGCTCAGTTACATTTAGAGATGGAAACAACTGCAAGATTATTGGCAAATGTAATATACAACTTCCCAACTTACCACTATTTGAAAATGCTTTATATGTTGAAGGGCTAAAACATAATCTTTTGAGCATATCTCAAATATGTGATAGTAAACATAGTATAAAATTTTCAGATCACAATTGTGAGATAATTAATAATAAAGGATATGTAATATTAAATGGTCGCAGAACGTCTAAAAATTGTTATATCATTGATGAGTTTTGCTCAAGAAATCATTCATGCTACTTGGTCCAAACAAATGAGACTGAACTATGGCATCAATGTCTTCGACATGTAAACTATAGAGATCTATATAAATTGAGTAAAAGAGATCACTTATGTGGCTTACCTAATTTGAAAAAGATGGAAAATAAAACATCTGGTGCCTATTAGATAGGCAAGTAAATTAGGAGTAGTCACAAGAAAGTAAACTCCTTAGCCACTACACGACCTCTTGAACTACTCTATATGGATTTAGTCGGTCCAACTAGAACGGATAGTAGAGGCAAAAAGAAATATTTCCTAGATATAGTTGATGACTACACTAGATATTCATGGGTAGCCTTTTTAAGAGAAAAATCGAATGCTCGTGATGAAGTTAAAAAAGAACTTATAAAACGTATCTAGACTGAAAAAGAATTATTTATGATTAAAATAAGGAGTGATCATGGAACTGAATTTGAAAATAGAAAATTTGATAAATACTGTAATAACCATGGAATACAGCATGAATTTTCTACTCCTAAAACACCTCAGCAAAATGGAGTTGCTGAAAGAAAAAATAGAGTTTTACAGGAAATGGCTAGTGTAATGCTAAATAGCATGAATTTACCTAAATATTTATGAGTTGAAGCTGTTAATACTGCATGTCATATAATTAATTATGTTTACATTTGAACAACTAAGAATAAACCTGCTTTTGAATTATGGTTTAACAAAAAGCCTACTATTAAATATTTCTGAACTTTTAGAAGCAAATGCTTTATTTTACGTGACTGTGAAAATTTAAAAAAATTTAAAGCTAAAAGTGATGAAGGAATATTCCTTGGTTATGCTTTAAACAATCGAGCATACCGGGTTCTAAACAAAAGAACTGGGGTTATACAAGAATCAATAATTGATGATCAACTGATCACACCCAGTCTTGATCAAGATGATGACGATAATGATATCAACTTGGTTAATTAACCAGAATCATCATCTAAATTAGATAATATTGAGTTAAGGTTAGTCAAAGACCATTTGACTAATCAAATACTTGGTGATCCTCACACTGGTGTTCAAACCAGAAGACAGTTTGAAAATATATGCAATTGTAATGCCCCAAAAATCGAGGGTCGAGCAGAAGCTCAACTCCCGAGTTGCAACGCATCAGTTATGCAACATAGATAATGATGTTTAAATGTTGTCCATATTAGTGTATTAAACATGAGTGGGATTATACTAAAACAACATATCATACTCCAGAGATAATTAAACTAAGCAAGCGAAAGACTGAGATAGGTATATAATGTATATAAGTGTTTCTCAATCCCCAGAGTATGAGTATGTTACCAGGCTGAATATATACATGTGTTGATCCAAAATTTACAAAATACAAAAATGTAAATATCCAACTAATCCTTATAGTCCCTATAATCTCATCGATCAGTACATGGTCTATATAGACCCGCCTGATAGCTGAACAATATGCAAATCTCAATCAACAACATAGACATCATCGCCACCTGCATCTACAACAGAGTCTGGTTGGTGTTTTAAAACATCATCCCAGAGTGGGAGTGAGTGATCAACTCAGTGGTACTATAAGGCAAAGGTTAACATGTTATCAATTCAGTAAAGCAGTAATGATAAAGCAATACAACAAACATTCCCTAACTACTCTGGTTAATGTAAGGATGATATATGGTAATGATGCATGCCCTCGCCTGCACTCCCTCAGCGACACCATCTCACGGTCGCACATGCTACTCCCACTGTGCCTTCATCGCCTAAGCACATGTAGTACGGTGCATGATCGTGTTAGCCGAGTACTTGATTAGGCTTATTCATACAACAAATTCGGGAAGCTAAGGTGTAAGTTCTATGATTTGATTCCTCTTTGATTGTCAAATTTTGTGTGTCAAAACTTCTTCGTATGTCGTGTGTTTATATCTTGATAAATTTGTTCGAGACACCTCGTCAACACTTGAAGTCTAGCTCAAAGAATTCTTCAAGCTTCATGATAGTTCAAGATATAATATTAAGAGAGAACTCAGGGTCAAGACTCAACTTCAAGTGCAAGTCGAAGCTCAAGATTCAAATCTAAATGCGGGACTCAAGTACAACTTAAAGTAACATTGAAGCTTCTGAAGTAGTTAAGCTACATCGAGAAGAAATTAAGCTTCGTAAAGATCAAAGTCTAAACAAGTATTCAATGTCCATACTTCATGTTCCACGTTTGATAGACCATTAGATTGACCTTAGGGTAGGTCACTTTGGATACATAATTCAAATGAATATTATTACATAATTTTGATCTACTCTAAGACCAGTCCTAGACCCTGTTCGACCAGTCCTAGCACTTGTCTCAACCAGTCTAAGAAGTTCCAAGACCAGTCCTAAAATGGTTGTAATTTATCAGATTTTTTGGTTCGCCTACGACCAGTCCTGGAGTCTGCTCGACTGGTCGTGAGATGGTCTCGACTTGACCTTCAACCAGTCGTAAGGCTTCGACTCAAACTCCAGCAACTAAATCAATTGTTGCACGACCAGTCGTAGAGGGGTCTCAACCAGTCGTGGACTGCCTACGACCGGTCGTACAACGGTCTGTTGCGATCGCGCTCAAAAATTCAAAAATCAGTTTATTCCAAAACCAATCGTGGTGACCCTAGGACCAGTCAAAGACGAACTACTTCAGCTATAAATAGCACACGAATTTCAGAGTTTTTCATTGAAAAAATTAAGTGAATTCAAGGCTCCACTCTGAGATAAGTCTGCGTTTATTTTTAAGCTATTTTGTGCATGATTTCTTTCTCTTTTTGATAGCTTATTTAATTTGATTTTGTTTCTGTATTCCAATCTGATTTAAAAAGAGGAATTGACTTATTCCTTCTTTTGGAATCAAAATCAAATATAGCTACACCCAACTGATTTAAATCTAAAATCATTTAGAACTTAGAACCGTATTAAAGTGAGTAGTGGACATTGAACTTCTATATTCGAACGTCTACTCCAATTGGTTCTTCCGGGCAGCTACAAGAGGAGAAATCCAGGTATTTTACAATTCTGTAAATTCCATTCTATTTTGGTTTTTTTGTTTGGGATTCACCAGAAAAATCTCAATTTGTGTGGTTATCTGAGGAGAGCCAGAAAACTTAGAAGTGTGGGTTTTTTAATTATGTAAGCCCAAGTTAAAGACACAATTGTAAAGGTTTTGGGTGAACCTGTGAAAACCTATTTGGTAGTGAACGCTAATATCCCCTGTGTGAGGATATTAGGAGTGGAGTAGCATTCTGTGTGACTGTTGAAAGACAGTTGGTGTTCACACAGGCGAACCACTATAACTCTTTGTCTTGTGGATTGAATGCTTGCTTAATTTTCATATCTTTTATCATTCAATTATGTGGAATGTACATGTGGATGTGAATGTTGTAACAATTTACATTTCAAACAAGTGTGGGGATTGTTGTAATAAATTAGATCTATATTTCTGCATTTAATTTCAATTCTTTACTATTCATTTATTTCTATTAAAATTGAGTTCTTGATCCAAAAGATGTTCTAGAAATAAGGTTGTCCTACCATAAGCCCTTGTTTATTATGGTGTAAAGTTATCCTTAGAACTGAATTTGTACCAATCTCTCAATACTTATTTATTAAGGTGATTTGATTTCAGCATTGTGAATTGATTTATAATTGTAAGGCTATTGATTAATCTTATTCCGCTGATTTTATTTTAACTTGGCATAGTCCTAGTCACCCCCCCCCCCTTCTAGGACATATACCTTGGCCTTTTCATAAGTGCCCTCCTTTTATATCACTTACCCAAATGATGATCCATCTAGGGTCGTCAATCCTAGTTAATCACATACGATAGGCAAGTTATAGGGCAACATCACCCCTAATTTAAAACTAGTTGATATATAAGTTCACGAGTTTACACTCGAGGTCACTACGGGAGGCTCGTCACCATCCGCGTAGGCCTATTTTATACTCAAGGTCACTTGATCATAGGTCGACAGCTCGAATACAGTGTCCCATACCACCGCATTCAGCTCACAAGTTTGGGTTACTCACTGGTCACTATGGGGAGGCTCGTCACCCCAGCGTAGGTCGACAGCTCGACCATGGTGTCCCATACCACCACGCCTAGCTCATGAGTCTTAGTAGATCATGGTACCAAGGTTAAACGGGCTTTATATTGGTAAGTGATACCTTAGATTCAAGCAGTAACGTCGATACATGGTAAACACACATTAGGCTAATCGGGTTACTTGACAAGTTCGATTGATACGAGCGCACGCTAACTTAATTGACATGGAGCGCATACGCACTCCTCGTGGCCTAACCACTGCCGATAATCACCGTATGACTTGGATTCATCGAATGTATCCGGTATGGTGAAACTAGTTCGGCCACAATCGGAAACCGTTACTGATTGCCCGGACTACGTATTAGTCCCAATCATACTTAAATATAATAGGCATTCATATGTGATAGTCAAAACAGCATTTAACAACTAATTCAAATATAAATCTCATTTGAGCATTTTAGCAAATACATAATGAACATATTATCATACATATGTATTTCATACATAAATCATGTAGTTGAATTTAAATTACATGAAAGAATCAATTCATATAGCTAAGGTAGTTGAGAATCTTATCTCAACACTCTTATTAAATGCATTTCATCAATAATTACTCATTCAAACATTTTATCAAACACTTGACTACACATTTCAACATACATGAAATAATTTAGTTAAAACATATATTAAGGCAAATCCTTTCACAAAGGGGTTGTCGTATATACAACAGTCATGTATTCTAGATTAATAGTTATGACAAACACAAGTAATGATTTTGAAATAGCGGTGAAGACTGCTTTAGTTGAAGTAAGAATATGTCAATATATCCTAGCTGGGGGTGAATAGGACTTTTAAAGTTTTTATGGTTTATTTAAATTCTTATTATACTAATCCTAATCAGCAAACACATATTAGGATTACTCAAAAATAACTCTACTGGCTTTCAAGCTTGGTAGAGGATCCAATCACAAACTATTTAAGAAGTGAACAATATGCAAACTAGTTTATGATGGATGTGACTGTGTATGTGTGTGAGGTGTGACTCAGATATTCAGATATGGAGGTATTAAAGTAAATCACACAAACAGAAGAATGAAAATTTCAAACACAATCATTTTTATAGTGGTTTGACAATTAGTCTACTCCACTCCCGGTAGACGCACTCAACCCTTGAGTGTGCCGAATTTCACTAAGGAGGTTTCACAGTGGTTCACCTCAAACCTAAGGTTTTAAATCAAGTTCACCTTTAACCTTTATAACCTACACTGAGGCTGACTGTTTATGCTCTCACGAGCAAGGGTCAACACAACGCACCCACTTTTAGGCACACTGGCCAAGGATCTTCCATAAGACCCTACCGGAGGTTTTACACGGTTTACCCCAAACCCGAGGTTTCACACGGTTCACCTCAAACCTAAGGTTTTGACTAGTTCACCTTCAACCAGATGTTTATGCTCTCTACAGAGCAAGGGTCCACACAACGCACCCACCACGTACACTCCCGCTGGAGGCCTCCTACGAGAGCTTGAAGGGGTGAGAAAACCTAAGACCCAATCCTAAAAAGGAATGATCGCAAGTGTCCTCTGGACTCTAGATACTTACAAATAAGTGGATGAGTCCCAGTAAGAATGTTAACGAAGATCTCCTCCTTTGTTGATGAAGAGTCTTCAGTCTCTTTGATTCGTAACTCAAAAGATGTACCAATGCATGGCGACAGGTTGGGTCAGGGTTATGATGAAATCCTACTCTCAAAAGATTTTTCTATAAGGAGGATAGAGCGATTTCAATCATTTATGCATTTAAGGCATCCCAGCTTCATGATTTGCCATTAAGGTAGTAGCTGAAGGATCCTTGAATGTGGAAATTCATTCCCCAATCTACTCTATTGAATATTAATGGTGAGAGTGGATTGGAGGATGAACTCCCTTGAGAGAAAGGGCTTTGGGTATAAGATCTAAGGTTAAAAACTCAAAAGCTCTCTCTACTTTCTCTCACAGCAACACTAGACAAGTCCTCTTTATATAAGCAAAAGGTTCCAACGGATATAAAACGGTCACATTTATGACAAAGTTCGATATCATCGAGCAGGTTCGATATCATCGAGCGTATACTCTCGATAGCATCGATGGTCCCCTCAATGACTCGAACTCAATGTCATATGCTTTTGAAACCTTTGCCCAACTAGTTGATGAATCAAAACGATTGTCAATGTCATCAGATTTCAAACTCCGATTCCATCGATGAGAGGTTCGATTCATCGACACTTGAAAAATGAGAGAGACTTGACTTAAAATATTTCAGGTTTTCATGAATGATCAAGGGACCTTCGAGATCATCGAAATTTGAATGTCGATGATATCGATAATTGTGTTGATGCATCGATAAATCAAAAGGATTTTTCATAAATCTTGCTGGACAGTTTATGTCCATGCTCAATGCAATTGATACAGCATCGATATCATCGATATTTAAATATCGATTCTATTGAGTGACCCCCGATCATAGATAAACCACCCTGAAATATTTTGCTGGAGAACTTGGCGCTCAAGACCGATATCATCGAAGGCCTTCCAATATCATCGAGGTTTGAATTTCGATGGTATCGAGGAGGCTTTGATATATCAATGCATATATGATATTCTTAAGAAAAAACAGGGGCACCGAAAATCTGTCTGTCGATATTATCGAGTCAACTTCGATAGACTCAGGATTTGAATATCGATGATATCGATAGGTGTATTGATACATCGATAATTCCGTCCAGATGTATATAAGGTTGTTGGACATATTTGGTCTTCTTTTCGATGGTATCGATAGAGCATCGAGGACTTGAGAGCACAGGTCGATCATATCGAGATGTGTATCGATAAAATCGACAATGCAAGAAAACTTAGAGAATTTTCTTATTTTGAAAACGTTTTCTTACCCTAAGAACCTTATGATATTCTAACATTTTTTAAGGGTTTTAGTATACCTGGTGATTTGGGACAAAGGAAGTGAGGATCATATTTAGCTGTGGTGAGCTTGCACACATCCAATTGAGGCGGACGCTTGAATTGATCTTCCTACCAGGATCTGTAGTCTAACTGACTCAACACACACTATTTGACAAACCAGGGCACTTTCAATCTCCTCCTTTGTCAATTACATGACAAAATCCTAAAATACCCTAAAGTACTGGACAAACATATCATAAATTGTGTGCACATGCATTTTACACAATTTTACAATTTCTATTGAACCCATGTACACAGCCCGGTATCTGCTCCCCCTAACTGTAAACTCCCCCTCGCTTGATGCAGTTACTCCCCCTCGCTTGATGCAGTTACTCCCCCTAACACCTGCAACATCATCCAAGCAGATATACAATTTTTCGTTCGGGGTGTTTAAACTGTTCTCCCCCTTTTTGTTAGTCATTGACAAAGATATAACAGTTGATATTAACTGAAGAGATAAGTATGTGGGAGAACCATCATTCAGAGAAATATGCATATAACAGATAGATGTATAGTAGTCAAACAGTTGCTTAATCAGACATCATTTGCAGTGAATATATATGCATTAAACCAGAGGATCGTGAAACATAAGTATGGCAGTAAAAATATGAATTATACTCAACCATAAACAAAATTATCCACATATCCAAAACACATACTGCCACAGACAGCGGTAGATTAACAGATATCTCCTAACAGAACCAAACCCCAAAAAAATATGTTCAGTCCAACCATGGACATATACAATTACAAAAAAAAAGGACATACAATTACAAAAAAAAATGTCAAATTCTCCAGATTAGTTAGTTATCACATACACTCACGAAGACGTAGAATATTCAAAAAGATACTAATATTCGTACGCAAAATTAAGAGTGGGGTGTATGTGATAGCACGTAGGGATCAGCATCATGGAGCAGAGTGGGATGGTGTCGTGTCGTCCCATCGGCATGTCATGAGCTCCACCAACTGTTGGACGGTCTGCTGCACACCCTGAACCAGCTGTTCCAGGACAGTAACCTCTCGTTCATCGACTCCCTGAGTTAACAGACATCACGCTGAATAGCGCGAAGCTTGTCTTGATGGAGCTTAAATCTCTTCGCATGCCTAGTTCCTGATGTGGATGGTGCTTGATGTGGCATAGACGGTTCATGCCTAGCCCCCTCGGTCCCTTTCATGGGGGCATCTCTTGCACCACCATCTCCTCCAGTAGCAACTTCGTGAATGTCTTCCTCTGGTTCCTCAGAATACTCATGAAACTTCAAGTCCATCCTTTGTATGTTGTTTTTGGTGAAGGTTTGGAGAGGAAGAACGGGATCACTAGTTGTTGGGAAGCCAATGGTGTCACAAACCATGTGTATGATCCAAGGATAAGGTAGATGAAGATCCCTGGTTGTATGGACAACATTTACCAACTGAGAGACAAGCAGTTTTGGAAGGCAAATCTTTATCCCCCTGGCGATTGAGTACACTAGCATGGTCATAAAATCGGTGAGATTGGACCGGTTAGTACTTCTGGAATATATATTTGTGGTGAAGATACCGTGCAAAATTCGAAATCTTGGTTCCATGTACCTAAATTTTAAGACATTCCCTTGATACCACAGGATGTCCTGACCATTGCATAAAAACTTAGTAACCATGGACCCAACTTCCATATTTTCGAGGTCCATTTCAGGGAGACCTTCTGATGCCATTTTTAGTCCAAGGTTATTTGTCATTGTAGTAGGAGTGATCAGCACATCATCACCATCCATATCAACCATGATCAAAGGAGGGTCAGACACAGGTGAGTGACATGCAGCAAGGAAGTTGCGTGTTCGTTCGAGTTGGCATGGCCCACCGAAATCGAGGACAGGTAACCATTCGATCGCAGCAAATAGGGATTCAAGATTGTACAGCTTTAGACAATCCCTGTCTACTTTTCTCTCATGGATGAGCTTCCTACCCGCGAATTTCTGTGGACGTGATGTTGCTCTAACTGGAGGTGGTACTTGTGCCACAGACTGGGACTCACCACGCCTCGAGCGTTGCCTTGTGGGGGTCCCACGTTCAGGGTCCCTTGCCCTTTCTCTTGAAGTGAGCACCTTTTGTCGAGTGGATCTTGAAGACTCGCCCGGACCTGACACTTTTCCCTTGTCTTTTCCCATGTGGATAAAAGGAGGATTTGAAAACTTTGGGAAAGAGGACAAAATCCTTCTTTTAAGGAGACGAAAAATACCCGACCAAAAGTGAGATAGGCTCTGAAATGGAAGGATAATACCCATTTTTTGAGAAGCTTCTGGGACCCACCAATGGTCTTCCGGTCGAGGATTCGAGCAAAAGAAAAAAACAGACAGCTTTTTCCAGAAAAATAAGATTTTTCAGCTCGACCGCCTTTTATCGGGCGTCAGACTTCAATTTTATCAAACTTACGTTCGATTATATTGATGATCCTCATTCGATGTTATCGACAAGATCTTCGATAGTAGTCTCGATCATGTGACTTACCACATTCTGAAGAGATGTTGATGATATCGACCCATGATCAATTAATCAAGAATGACATATCGACAGACATATCAAAGATGAATATTTTTCATTTTCAGCTTTCAGACAACCCTTCAAGTATACTTTTAGTATTTCTATGGATCAATAGTATACTCAGTAAAAGCATGTACAATTTCTGTACACATCAAAATTATAAACATTTGAATGTTTATATATAAAAGATGGAGGTGAAGACCCTCAGATATTTTATTTGAAGCTCAGTAAAATTACATCATTTCAGCGAGTTTTCAGATCCTGATGCATGATCTGAACTAATTCTTCCTTACCCATTTCATGGCAGAGTTTTTAGTGTTCAGTTCATCCACTTGATTAATTAACTCTTTCGTTTTGTTCATCATTTTAGATGGTGATGGAAGTGTGTTTCTTCTATCCATATCTCTAAGTGGACTCTTGAAATTTTGCATTTCTCTAGTTGGTTTGGATTTCTGGCCAGAGTTGTGTTGAGTTCCTTTAGGTGTCATGCATTCGAACTTATAATTACCAACATCACCACATAAATGACAGGCTGGAGAAGTTCTTGTGTTACTTTCTGAAGTAGCAGATCTTTCAGTTATTAGTGCTGCATTTCCAGATTTAGATTTAAATTTTTCATATCCTAGACCGCTCTTGTCCTTTCCAGGTCTTCCCATCCCTAGGAGTTTTTCTAATTTTTCACCACTCTGGGAAAACTTGTAATTTATCTTGGCAATCTTTCGAGATTCTTCTAAGTCAAACAGGATTGTATGATTTTCATTTTGAAGAAGCACAATTTTTCTTTTAAGATCTCGACCTGTTTGTTCAATTTCTCAGACTCGTTTTCAAGAAAGGTATTAATTCGTTCGAGTCTATCATTATCCGTATGATATTACTGCAGATCATTTATTAATTGTGTATTGATTTTTAATGTTTTATCTAAATCTTTTTGCAGTAACTACTTTTGTTTTCCATTATTCCGAGTCTTTTAAGGATATTTATGCTATGAATGTAGAGTTGATTATAAGCATCTTGTAGTTTATCCTTTTCTTCTTCTTCTTCTTCTTCTCCAGTTTCCTCATTATCAGATGGAAATGATTTAGTGGCTTTGAATGTAGAGTTGATTATTCAGTGTCATGATCGTGTTAGTAAAGTATGAATGCTATGAATGTAGAGTTAATTATAAGCAACTTACTTTGGGTCTTACAGTTCGTACAGATAGTGGTTCAAGCTAATCCATCGATTAAATCAGTTTAGTACTTAAGTAAACTTCGCCTAAATTCTAAAGAATTCGGTCCTTAGTGATTTCCGCCTAAGGTGGTCCTCAGGTCTTTGTACGAATTTTTTCGAGACGTTACAGCAATCATGTTTTCTTCACTTCCCAGATTGAACCAGCTCTTCACTTCCCAGATTGAACCAGCTAATGTAAATGAGGCACTAGCTGATGAAAGTTGGATCTTGGCCGTACACGATGAATTAAATCAATTTGTAAGAAATGATGTATGGTATATTATTTCGATACCAATTGATAAACATGTAATTGGAACAAAATGGATTTTTAAAAATAAATATGATGAAATGAGTAATATTATTATAAATAAGGCACGATTGATTGTGCAAGGTTATACTCAGATTGAAGGTATTGATTACGATGAAACCTTTGCACCAGTTGCGCAACTTGAATCTATCAGATTATTTATTTCTATTACCTATTATAAAAAGTTCAAAATATATCCAATGAATGTAAAATGTGCATTTCTAAATGGTGACTTAAGTGGTGAGGAAGTTTACATTGAATAACCGAAAGGTTTTAAAAATCCCAAATTTCCTGATCATGTATACCGTCTTAAAAAGGCACTATATGGTTTAAAATAAGCCCCTAAGGCATGGTATGAAAAAATGACTAAATTTTTACTTAGTCATAATTTTGTGATGGGTAGTGTTGACAAAACTCTATTTGTTAAGAAATATAATGATGATATCTTGATTGTTCAAATTTATGTTGATGTTATTATCTATGGATCTACTTGTGTTAATCTTTTAACTAAGTTTGCAGATCTCATGAAATCTAAATTTGAAATGAGCATGGTCGGTGAACTAATTTATTTTCTTGGACTACAAGTTAAACAGCTCGAAGATGGTATCTTCATCTCTCAAACCAAATATGCACTAAATTTGGTAAAGAAATTCAATTTTGAGAATGGTAGGAATTATAACACTCCTATGAGTACAACTCTTAAATTATTAAAAGATGAATCAGGTAAGAGTGTTGACTCTTGACTGTATCGAAGCATGATTGGTAGTCTACTTTACTTAACCGCTAACAGACCTGACATTTCCTTCAATGTCGGCATTTGTCTTAGATATCAATCTGAGCCTAAGGAATCTCATTTATCCGATGTTAAATGGATAATCAGATATGTTACAAGCTCTTCTAGCTTAGATTCTTGGTATCCACAGGATACGTCTGTACAAAACGCTGGATATACTGATGCAGACTGGGCATATAATGTGGATGACAGAAAATCTAGAAGTTGTGGATGTTTCTATATTGGAAACTACCTTGTATCATGGATGAGCAAGAAATAGAACTTTATATCATTATCCACTGTAGAAGCAAAATACATCGCTGCAGGGAATGCTTGAACTCAGCTTATGTGGATGAAACAAATGTTAGTAGGTTATGGAATTACACAAAATACAATGAATTTATATTGCGATAATACAAGTGCGATAAATATATTAAAAAATCCAATTCAGCATTCTTGTACAAAATGTATTGACATAAGATCTCATTACATACAAGAATTAGTCGAAGATAAGACTATCATACTGGAATACATTCAAACTGAGAAGTAACTTGTAGATATTTTGACTAAGCCGTTTGACAGTGTCAAATTCTCATATTTAAAGCATGATATTAGATTATATGTTGTTAAATAATTATTCTATTTTTTCTTTTTCTTTTTGCATTTATTCTCTTTGTTTATTTGTAAATAATTCTCTTTTTGGATTTTCGGCCAACCCGTAGCTGACAGAGAAATTCAGCTAGCCGAGCATGTGCTCGAGCTAGCTAAAACGCACGTGGAAGCACAAAAAGGGAAAAAAATCCATTTGCTCTCATTCCACACTTCATCTTCTTCGGTTTGTCAATGTTTCATTCAGCCAACACATCATCCCAAATCTCTTATAAGTCAGTTTTTATCATATTTCTTATAGTTTTAGGCTGTCATTTGCTTGATTATCTACATTATATGGTCTTTCTTTCATCTTGAAACCATTTTCTTGGTGGTTTTCTTCCACAATCTGATCTACATTGTTCTTGCTATATTTTTGTGATTTTTTCTTGTTCTATTACATGGAACCAAGAGTAAAACACTGTGTACTCAAGGTACAAGCTGGTTCCTCTTCCCGATTAGGTCCTCGCGATGTGCGAACCCTAAGCACACCGGAGGATGACTCGGAAAATGTGCGGGATTTTTGAATTAAGAGTATAATCATAGAAAGATCGGTCAATGTTGATCACATTCCTAGATTTAGTCTTGTTAAGCTTCTTTCTGAGGTTGGATGGGAGAAACTTTTGCAATGGGGTGGGACGGCATACCGGTCCATTGTGCAAGGCATATATGTCTCTATTTCAGAAGTCTCTCTGGATGAATTATACTTTAAAATTAAAATTTTAGAAGAGACTATTACCATAACACTTCCACCATATCTTCTTTGATGGAAATTGAAATGGCGGAAGACGGGATACCGATTGACAGAGAAAATGTTTAATACTAAAAAAGAGTCGCTTACCCGTGCGTTATGCGGATTTAATGTAGAATGAGGTCTGGTAACACCTTACCCACGAACAAATTATTTTCTGAATACCATGTCTTGCATCGCATCTTCACTTCAAATGTTTATCCAAGGGCAAGGAATAAGATTGATCTTACTCCCTTTATGTTTAGAGTTGTCCATTCTATTGCCATTGGTGTTCCTATCTATCTGCCTCTTTGATCTGTTATGTGATTATTCAATTTAGACTGCATCCAAAGGATGGTTCAATTCCTTTTAGACACCTTATGTCTTCCCTTGCACTTTAATATCGTGTTGAAATTCTTTCATTTGAAGCACCAGAATCCGAATTCCTATTTAATAATTCTAATCTAAATAAGATGCAGCTAAGACCCCTTCTTGAACAAAGAAAAGATCATGAAGAACCTTAGGAAGTAGATATCAACATGAACGAAGTTTTTGAAGACCTAGAATGTTCAGAAGAGGCGACCGACTTTGACTATCACCCATCTCAATTTCATGAGAGGCTATCTACTATAGAAGAGAAAGTGGGTGCTTTACAAGTATCCTAAGAATCGTTATTAGTCCAAACTCAAAAATTAAATATGAAATACATGAAAAAATACTTTCATCGATTCAATAGGAGTTGGAGGATTAACGATCCTACGATGCCTGCACCATCCTCTTCTGAGTCGGAGTGAGATATTTTTCTACTTATTGTTGGATCTAGAGTTGTACACAAGTCGAACCGAGTCAAGCTTGGCACAGCTAGACTCGACTTGGCCACTAACTGACCCTAGCTCGAACTCGACTTGGATCGGTCCTTGAGCCTGACTAGCCAGCTCGACTCGATCTAGTCAGTAGCTCAGGCCAGTTTGAGTTGAGTTCGAGCCTATGTGGGCATTTTCTCAAACACATGATGTAATGTCTTGTAAAAATCTATACAAAGACCCAAGTACCACCTCAGGCAGAAATCACTAAAGACCGAATCCTGTAGAAATTAAACGAAAGTTAATTAAGTGTTAAACTGAATACTCAGTGGAATTAGCATCGACCACTATCTATATGAATGGCAAGACCCAAAACCATTAGAATCATTAACTCAATATTACCTAAAACCCTCGAAGAAATCCCAAAACCCAGTTGCTCCTGGGAGCACATTGAAACTCTGAATCTGACCTGGACCACACGTCGAAAGTCTGATGACCGCAAAACTATAGGCTTATGACCATCTTATTGGGCTTGACAACCATTGCAGGAATCGAGCCCAAATAGTATCCAAAAATGTACAACTTGAGCCTTGATCGAAGTGTCTGAGAAACGGGAATATGTTTAGAAAATAAG
Organism: Magnolia changhungtana; assembly: GCA_030180095.1. Taxonomy (NCBI): domain Eukaryota; kingdom Viridiplantae; phylum Streptophyta; class Magnoliopsida; order Magnoliales; family Magnoliaceae; genus Magnolia; species Magnolia changhungtana. The sequence continues at coordinate 5,965,600 of JASAUF010000554.1, forward strand.
TCAGAACTTAAGTGAATTGGACCATTCACTTACAGGCAAAATTGAAGGTTTCAGATCGTCATTTTCTGACCAAACTATACCCTTGGATTAGGGAAATTTCCCTGCACATGTCGATATACTTGTGGCCTTGATCGAGTGACAATGACCGTTGAACTAATACAGGTGCTCCACAGTCAATCCACTAATCTGATCGGACCAAAATCATAACCTGGCTTAGATCCATGGTCAAGAAACTTGCTCCATGACGCAGGTGAGTAATGGACCTCCGGATGAGTCCCGTTGGCCCGAAACAGTCGCCCTTTAGCTATAACCCAAGTATACCATAGCCCTAGGGCCATTGACATCAATTTTGAACCTATATAAGACCCTTAAACCACCCCTTCTCTCCCTCATACGAATTTCCTAAAAACCCTAAGAGAGAGAAAGATAAAAGGAGAGAAAAGAGGAAGGAAGAGGGATTTTTGGAGATCGTTGTCGGGATCTTCTCCCACAACTCCATACACCGTTTCGCCTCTCTATTACGCTACTCAACTCATTTCAACTTTGTTTAGGGTAAGAAATCATAACCCTAATCTTGTTTTAGGAATCCAAATAGAGGAATCAATGAAATAGCTAACCTATTTCATGATTTAGGTAGCCATTGTTCTGTAAATGGGGACGTAGTGTTCGAACCGAATTCAAAACGAGCGTACCGATGAAAGGTGCGGACTATAAACATTTAGGTTATAGTTTTCAAGGCTCTCAATGTCAGCTAATGATTATTGTCTGACTTGATTACCGCCATATGATCTTAGTTATGATGTATTCAATAAATTATACATGTGTGTGAACTTGGTGAATATATGATGCATTCCATGTGTTTTTTGAAATGTTTGAATGAAAATTGTAATTATAATTTGTGTTTACCATGACTAATAATCTAGATTACATGTTTTTTACATGTACGACAACTCCTTTGTGAAAGGATTTGCCATAATATATGTTATAACTAATCTAGATCATGTGTGTAGAAATGTGTAGTTTAAGTGTTTGATAAAATGTCTAAATGAGAAATTGATTAACAAATTGTATTTACTGAGGGTGTTGAGATAGGATTCTCAACTACCTTATTAATATCTATAGTTTCCTTCATGTAATCTATATTGCTACTACGTGATTTATGGATGAAATGCATATTTATGATGAAATGTTCAATATGTTTGTTAAAATACTCAAATGAGAATCATATTTGAATTGGTTGTTAAATGATGTTATGACTATCACATGTGATTAACTATTACATTTGAGTGCGAGTAGGACTATTACGTAGTCCAGGCAATCAGTAATAGTTTCAAATTGAGTGGCCGAACGTATCTATAGGATACGTTTGACGAATCTAAGTCGTACGGTGACTATCGACGGTGGTTAGGCCACGTGGAGTGCTTATGCGCTCCATGTCGATTAATTCAGCGTGCGCTCGTACCAATTGAACTTGTCAACTAACCCGATTGGCCTATTATGTGTTTACCATGTATGGACGTTATTGCTTGAATTTAAGGTACCACTTACCAATGCAAATCCCGTTTAAACTATGGTACCAACATCCGCCAAGACTCATGAGCCGGGCATGGTGGTATGGGACACTGTAGTCGAGCTGTCGGTTTATGCTGGGGTGACGAGCCTCCCCGTAGTGTCCAGTGAGGAACCCAAACTCGTGAGCCGAATATGATGGTATGGGACACTGTATTCGAGCTGTCGGCCTACGTCCAGGTGATGAGCCTCCCGTAGTGACCTCGAGTATAAACACATGAACTTACCTATCCACTGCTCTTCATTAGGGGTGATGCCCTACAACTTGCCTATCATATGTGATTAACTAGGACTGAAGACCCTAGATGGATACCTGTTTGGGTTAAATGATATAAAGGGAGTTACCTTAGCTTCCTGAATCTGTTGTATGAATAAGTCTAATCAATTACTTTGCTAACACGATCATGCCTGCATTACATGTGCTTTGGCGAGGGAGCGCACGTTTAGGGAGTTTGCCATGCGCGATCGTGAGATGAAGTCCCTGAGGGAGTGCAGGAGAGAGCATGCATCATTATAGCATACCATTCCTGCATTAATAAGAGTACTTAGGATATGATTATTGTATTGCTTTATCATTACTGCTTGACTGAATTGAAAACATGTTAACCTTTGCCTTATAGCTCCACTGAGTTGATCACTCACTCCCACTCTGGGACGGTGTTTTAAAACACTAACCAGACCCTGTTTTAGTTGCAGATGACGATGTAGCTTACGCGATGGAGCCAGATTTCTTAGACGAGGAGGAGTCCTCCTATGTACAATTCTCAAGTGGGTCTATGTAGACCTAGAGCTGTGTCGTTGGGATTACAGGGTTATGGATTAGTTGGACATTTACACCTTGATATTTTGTAAATATTGGAATAATACATGTATATATTCAGCCTAGTAACATACTCATACTCTGGGGATTGAGAAACACTTATATACTTCATATACCTATCTCGGTCTTCCGCTTGCTTAATTTAATTATCTCTAGAGTATGATATGCTGACTTAGTATAATCCCACTCATGTTTAATGCACTAATATGGACACCATGCAAACATCATTACTTATGTTGCATAAGTGATGCGTTAGATCTCAAGAGTTGAGCTTTGCTCGACCCTCAAAATTCGGGGCGTTACACATGAAGTGCACCTTCAATTTCTCACAAGTTGTAAAATAGCAACAGCAATTTACAAGTACTTCATCAAATACTTAGTAGGCAGCATCAAAATCAAGATCCAAGGTTAGTTTTATCATGTAATGTTTGTTTTTTTTTGTAGTGATTTGTTTCATATCCATACCTTCCTCACCACCAGCCGATCCCACGAAGAATATATCCACCCAAAACAACACTTCATTGAGTCACTTCATCAAACGCTTGGTGAACAACATCAATATCAAAATAACCGAGTTACCGAACTAGTTCGATCCAAGTTGATTAGAGATTGGCCAAGCTCGGACTCGACTAAAAAATTTTCGAGCTCCAAAAATCCACTTAACTTGGCTGGAACTCAGTTTTGAACCGAGTCGAATCGAGCTTTTTTTAGTCGAGTCGAGCAAGTTGACCGTGCTAACTCGGTTCGTGTACATCTCTAGTTGGATCTATATTAACTTACATTATGCTAGTTTGGTTTGATACATTTCCTGATACCTTACTTCATACACTGGTTCATACAGTGTTTTTCCCTTTTATATGATATTATGATTCCTATTTCCCATGATTTTATTATAGTCTTAAATTTCATTGCATCTACATTTTGATTTCTTCCTATGACAAAAGGGATAGAAATAAGATATATATATATATATATATCTTCTGATGTGTTTGTGGAATTTATTTCTGTTATGTGATGAAATTAAAATATCATATATGCTTATGCTTGTGAAATACTTGAGATTATGTTTGGCATAGTGCATGATATATTTCTCAAGGGGAGCTATAGGTGGAGTACAAATGATTGGTGTGGAATACATATGATTATTGAATATTCAGGGCAGCTTTAATCCTTTTTGATAGTTGACATCATGAGTTTTGTATGTAGCATGTTGGTGAATGTGTTGTGTATGATATATATATGTATTTTTTCATGAAATTGACCAAGGGGGAGATTGTAATTACTTATATGTTTAGCACACATAAGGTTATCAGATTTTGTAAGACAAAGATACACAATGATACTGGTCAGATTGCAACTACACTACATCTCATAAAGATCAGCACAAGTTCGGCTTATCATCTTAAGACATCGTTCGGTTTCAAGTTTATCAAGATTAGAAGATCTCTATATTAGCCAAAACAAGTGATATAACCCTAGAAAGACCTTAGTTTAGGTGCTTTTGAAAAATGTTCAAATTGGGTTAGCTTTGGTGTAATTTCACTGAAGTTCAACCAGCCTAACTTTAGGTTCGGCCAGCCTAACTTCTTCGGCCAACCTAACTTCAGATTCAGGCAAAATTTCATATTTAAATATATGAAAAATCTATTACAAATTCGGCTAGCCTGAGGAAAGTTCGGGTCAAATTCCACAAATGATTCTCGAATTTTCGAGAGAATTCGGCAAGCCGAATTTTCCCTTGGGTAAGCCGAATTTTGGATAAAACTTATCCATCGCAATTCGATAGCTATTGAATGGAATTGTTTAGAATCTGGCTAGCCGAACCTATTCTTAGGATAGCCAAATTTCCAAATCCTTTGGCTATAGATAAGAACCTTCTCTCATTCTATTTCATAACGAAATTCACTCAAAATCGTCTGCAGGTAAGAGAGAAGCTCAGGTCCTCGTCAAGTTATTTGTGTGGTATTTATAAATTTATTTAAGCTTATTCAATTCCTTTTCTCAAGCAGATCTCAAATCAGTTTTAGAGAGTAGTCTATACTCCACTTAAGAATCAAGATAATTGAATTTGTAGCATCAGGGTTTTCATTTTATTAAAATACTTTAGATCCATATACTCTTTCTAGTTGAGCAAATATTGTCCCCTCTACACTCAAGAAAGAAGATAATTGCTACAAGCTTCGACTGCATCTTTGAATCATCATTTGGAGATAAGAATATTGTCAATATTTTATTTTATTTGGGTTTTTCTGAGATAGCTCAAAAATCTCTAAGGGTTGATTTGTGATAGACCGTGAAAATCACAAAAGAAGTTTTATTGAAGTGAGCCCTTGAAAATCAGAAGAACTGTATAAGGTTGTTAAGGTAAACCTGTGAAAACCTTGAAATAACGAAAGCCAAAATTACGAGGGTAGTAAGTTTAGGAGTTGATTAGGTGTTGGTTTAAGCATCAAACCACTATAACCCCTTGTACATTGTGGTGATTGTGTATCTGTGGTGAATTTTATATTTATTTCATTCTGTGTGGTGAATGTTATATTTATTTTATCTTCTCTTGCTAGTTTGAAAGATTGATTTCGAAGACATTCATGAAATAAAGTTGTCCTGCCTAAAATACTAGGTGAAGGTTGTCTTACGAATTATTTGGAATCAAGGTTTTAATACTTGGGTGATTGATATTATTTATTTTACTTTATTTGGAAATATTTGGCATTGTCCTATTCACCCCCCTTCTAGGACATCAAGAGCTCGTCTTTTCAAACTCCATATCGACTGATTATATTCTTCTTCATGAACTTGACCATGTGAGATGTTACTATAGTGGTGCAGGATGTTGCTTTTATCCACTTAGTGAAGTAATCGACTGCCATGAGTATATACTCATGGTCGTTTGAAGCTTTTGGGTTCACATTTTTAATGATGTTGAGGCCCCACATAAAGAAGGCCCAATGCATAGTCAGGCTATATAATTCTTATACAAGGACATGAATTTGGTTTGCATGTTCCTGACATGTTGGTAGTAGTTTATTTTCATTGTCTTCTAATAGTAGCCGAGTCATAGGATCTTCTTTGCCATTATATGCCCATTCATGTGCGGGCCGCACACTTCGTCGTAGATTTCTTCCATGATTCTTATAGCTTCGGCTTCATCCACACATCGAAGGACTTGGTTGAAGGATCGCTTGTAGAGAACTTCACCGCTTATCGTGAATTGTCCTGCCAAACGTTGGATGGTTCAACGATTGGTTGATGTAGCTTCTTCTGAGTATTCTCGCATTTCAAGGTATTGCTTGATATTAGTGTACTAGGGTTTGCTGCTTGGGGTGGCTTCAGCTTCTTCTATTTGCAGATAGAAGGCTAGCACTTCTTGGATTTCTACCAAGAGCTCCCATTCTGAGGCTCCTTTTGGGATCTCTAACATTGATGTTAGAATGGCGAGAGCATATATGAACTGATTCTTCACTCTATGCATGTGTGAGAAGGTGACTTCTTTAAATTCTTTGATCAAATTTTTGAGATATATGTGGTATGGTATTAACTTCTCATCTTTGGCTTTCCAGTCGCCATTGGCCTGGTTAATGATAAATTGTGAATCTTCGAATACTTGTAGCCTCTTTACGCCTAAGATTATGACTTCCTTCATACTGACGATGCATGCCTCGTACTCTTCCATGTTATTGGTGCATTCGATTGTGAACTCACCTCGAGATAAGAATAAGGACATCGTCAGGAGAATAAAGGATTGCTCCAATTCCTTTAGAGTTTGTTGCACCATCAAAGAACATCGTCCACTCATCCACCTTCTTATCCTCTTATCCTTCTATTGAGGCACAAAAAAATATCTCATTGCAATGGTCAGAGAACACCATGGTGTTGATCTTCTCAAGGAGTAGTTTAGGTATTTTGGCAAAGTTCCAGCTCAAGGGGTAGTTTAGGTATTTTGGCAAAGTTCCAGCTCAAGGGGTAGTTTAGGTATTTTGGGAAAGTTCCAGCTAAAGGGATAGTTTAGGTATTTTGGTAAAGTTCCAGCTTAAGGGGTAGCTTAGGTATTTTGGTAAAGTTCCAACTCTAGGGATATCTATTGAGGCCATGAAAAAGTGATGAAAGGATTGAAGCAAAAGAAGATTGAAAAGCAAAGTACTAGAAAGAAGAATGTAAGAAGAAGAAGAAATGACTTTGAGGTTGTTTGCGCGGGACCGCACAAACGATATCAGTTGCGCGGGACCGCGCAACTCAAGGATCCATTATGCACGACCGCGCAAACGATATCAGTTGCGCGGGACCGCGCAACCCAAAGATTAGTTGCACGAGTCTGCGCAGATCATTTCAAGGGAAGATTTCCTTGAATGGTAAAGATTGATGTAAGATATATCCCACATCGCTAAGATTAAGGTTCCACACGTACAAGCACCTATAAATACCCCTTCCCTTCCTTCATTCGGGGAGGATCAAATATTTTGGAGAAAAGGCGGAGTAAAGAAGGAGATTGAAGGTAGGAGCACAGGGCTCTGAGATATCCTTTGTGCGGGACCGCGCAACCTATATCCCTTGCTCGGGACTGCACAAACAGACTGACTTACAGTCTATAACAGTAAAGGGCTGTCATGCTGCTGAAATGGTTGAAGTCTTCAAGTTCTTTCTGTTCAAGTGTAAAGGAGAATATTTAGCAGAAGAGGAATTCCTCCTAAGTACTAGGAGATGACCGAAGCAGGCACCGAATGCTGCTTAAATTTCTATCTTCTTGAAGACTGGTTAATCAGATCAACAATTCCTCCTTAGTCCTAGGAGATGACTGAAACAGGCGTTGAAATGCTACCAAAATTTCCATAAGACTATCTTGTCTACTTTGATTGATTATACTTTATTTTCAGAATCAAGGGAATCAGAGGAAGTAAATGAACTCAGATAAATGTGATCAATGTTCTCCTAACGAATTCTTTGTTGTCATTGAATAAATCCCCGAAATCAAATACATTTGTTTTCAAATGGCGACTCCACTGGGGACTTTTATTATTCGATGATAACTTAGAGAATATTCAGAGAACATTTACCAATTTTTGGAGTCTGTATAGACGCCAAAATGGCGACTCTCAGCGGGAACATCCTCCCCTTCATCTTTAAAAAAAAAGTACGATTTTATTTAAATAAATTAACTGACACTTTGTTTTGAATGACAGATCTACCGAAGCGATCTTTCTCCCTACTAGTACAGTTGTTTACTTCACATCCAATAGACTTCCACCAAAAAAGTGTCAGAGAAGATCGAATCAATTTCTATCAAAGACAAATAATGCCAGAACGATGACAGTTTCCGAAGAGAGCTAGCTTCTTATACGGGAGCAATTCAAACATCAGTTAGTCAGTACATGTCTAAGGAAGAGGAATAGGCTGCCTTGATCTAGCAGTTCTTTTGCATGTGGATAAGTTCTCATTCAAATAATAAGTTACTTTGATCTAGAGTGAATATGATGGCAGAGTTCCTTCCATGGCCTTCTTCTATTTCACTTGATGAACATCAAAATATGTTAAAATGCTTGTGCAAGATAGTCGCATATGAAAAGCTTCCTCAGAAGGTCATATTCACCTGGATGGAAAGGAAAAATACTGCCAAGGTCATTAAAAGTTCTGAAAATAATCCTCAACTGCAGTGCTATGTGGATCCCACACATTGCCAATTAATAGATCAAACAAAGAAAGGGTGGTGCACTTGTGAATCTTCCAAGACTGGAAAAAGGAAACATCTGGGGTCAGCTGTTGGTTCAATTATAGCACATCCAATTGATGAAATATTGTATTGGCACAATGTTACAAAAAGAGAATTGAATGATATAGTTAAAGAGGCAAGGAAGATACAACTTTCAGGAGATTTCCCTGATTTATCGACTTTCAATGAGAGGTTACAATTCATTGTCGAAGGATGCATCTTCTACAGCATTGCTGAGGATAAGGTTATATTCCCAGCGACAGATGGGGAATTATCATTTGCTCAGGGGCATGCCGAAGAAGAAAGCCAATTCAATAATTTTAAATACTTGATAGAAAGCCTTCAGAGTTCCGGAGCCAATTCAAATTCAGTTGATTTTTATGTAAAGTGTGCTCATATGCTGACCAAATAATGGGCATCATACAGAAGCACTTTCATGGCAAGGAAGTTGAGGTTCTTCCTCTTGCTCGTGAACATTTCAGTCCTACAAAATAGCGAGAGCTTCTATATGAAAGCTTGTGTGTGATGTCACTGAAATTAGTAGAACGTGTCTTGTCATGGCTGATAGGATCACTTAGTGAAGAAGAAGCGAGGTAATGTCGAAAGTATCAAACAACAATGCCAGAAAGTATCAAGGAAGATCAAATCAGTTGCGATCGAAAAAAAAAAAAAGAAGATAATGTCAGGTAATGTCGAAGCAGTTTCTGCCTCATCAGTAGCGCGGCAAGACAATGAAAAATGGATGATAGCGTGTTGATGCACAAAAATATACGAAGCTTGCAGATGAGAAATTAGTCCGACTGAATTAGACGTTGCTCACCAACAAGTAGATGAATCAATTGATGAATTAATAAATTCATCAGTCAATAGAGAACCCAGGGGGCATCGTCACAACTTCCCAGAGTAGAAGAGCAAGAGTCAAAGTGAAGCTGCTCTACTCTCATATGAATCGGCTATTTCAAGAGTCATAAGGGAACAACAACAAATATTGCCGAAGAAAGAAAAGCAAAATGAAGGATTGTCAAAAAGTAAAAGATTGAATCTTCTGATAAAGAGAACATCGGCGATTTTATAAATAAGAAAGAAGAGAAAGAGTTTGGACAATTTAAGGAATAAGGGAAACATACAGTCAAAGATGAACGATATACTGCTTATAAGGAATCAATCACTAGCTGCAAAGGCAATCAAAATGCCACAGTTACAGTATTCAAACGAAATGAAGCAAAGAAGAAAAGAATAGTCTACAAGAGATGACTGACAATAGTAAAATTGTCATAAAAGAAGATATGAGAAATAAAAGAGAAAGTAATGACATATGATCTTGAAGGAAAATGATCACTTGACTTAGAATAATCACAGCGTTTTGATTCAGAAGATTCACGGCACAATTATTCAGGGGGCAGACAAGGGCAGGCAAAATACGCTATCCTTAAAGATAGGCTATAGTTTCGATGCTTCCAAAATAAAAATAAAAAGAGCGGGGAAGATAAGCAAAGTCTCAGAATAACAAAATCCCAGAATCCCAAATAAGGTAATTGTTGATTCCCCTCGATGATAATTGTTCATAATAATTACCTATGTCAATTTTTGTAGGTCAAAGTTGGAGGCAAAAGCAAGCACTAATGCTAACAAGCATTGACGATTGTTATCAAGCATTAACAATTATCGCCGATAAGTAGAAGAGCAAAAGAATTACAAAAAAAAAAAAAAACAAGGTCATGTACTCTCCCTTATGCGAATGAATTAAATAATAAATTTTTAATTGACTTCGAATTTCAGGAGAAAGGAAAGGAGATAGAATTGAAGAAGAAAAGAAAAGTGAGTGTCTTAAAGAACAAGTTATAAAAGACGGTTGATAAAAGCAAAATTGTAGAGGTGTACGACATGAAAGAAGAAATAAAAGTACACAGGCCTGATCAGTTCGAGACTGGGGGCAAAGCTAATCTTGAGTAAAAGTAGGAAGTAATACGGCATCAGTATATCAAAAGGTCATTGCCATAATTTTGATTACGAAGATTCATAGAGCAATACTTCCTAATCAAAAGGGAGCAAGACAAGCTTTCAAGCATATCAAGTCATTGTCGTCGATGATTATCTCCAAGATTAGCGCTTTCAAGCATATCAAGTCATTGCCAAAGCAAAACAGGCTTTTAAGCATATCAAGTCATCACCAAATACCAAGCATTGATGATCGCTGCCAAGCGTTAATGATCGCTATCAAGTGTTGATGATCGTTACCAAGCGTTGATGACTGCTGTTAAGCATTGACGATTATTGCCGACGCTGAAGAAAATTTCTGCCAAGGCATGAAAAAGCTGTGTCAGAAGTTCAGCATTCGACATTCGTTTTCAACGCCTTACTATCCCCGGCCAATGGACTAGCAGAGGCGTTCAAGAAAATGATCGTCAAAATTCTAAAGAAGACGGTGACAGGTAATAAGCGTGATTGGGATAAAAATTGCAAGAAGCATTTGGGCATATAGAACTACTCATCGCATAGCAACGGGGCAACACTGTATTCACTAATCTATGTCATGGAGGCAGTCCTCCCAATTGAAATGTAAGTGGCATCGCTCAGAGTGGCGGTACATCAGTCCATAACAGATGATGAAAATGTAAAAATGAGGCTGAAAGAGTTAAATTTGCTTGGTGAGAAATGTCTCTAGCAGCTCAACAGCAATTGCAGTCATATCAAGCCAAGGTATCAGCCGCTTTTGATAAACAAGTTAAACACCGCTCTTTCAAAAAAGGGAATATGGTGCTGATGTTGAAAAGACCTATAGTGGTCACGCGCCGAACAGGGGGCAAATCCGAGCCTAAATGGGATGGGCCGTATATAATAAAAAAAAAGTATACTCCAATGGGGCGTACAGAGTCACAAATCAAGATGGGCAAGGTATCAGTATACCGGTTAATGCTCGCTTCATCAAGAGATACTATCCCTAAAGAAGCTACTGATTTTGATCCAGAATATTATCAGCATAATGATTCTATATCAAAAGGGGGCAAGAAGGAATAAGATCATGTCCTTATGTCGTCGAAAGAATCTAAAAGAAGAAATTCATGAGCATATCAACTACATTAGCAAGTATTCTGAAAAGAAAGTGATCATCACCATTCTGAAAAGAAAGTGATCATCATCATCACCAAATGAGTCTTGCAAAGTTTGGTCTTGAAGATTCTCTTGAAGATATTAACAAGATTGATATATTACGAACAACATAGATGGATCCTCTTGAAGATATTATCAGAAGCAAAGATGTATCAATCTCAGTCAGAGATGTCTATCATTCTAGCGATAACGATGATCACAATTATTATTGCTTTACAAGGCATGATAAGGCAGTCTAGTCAAGCCAAATCCTAAAAGGGCCAAAATCCTAAAAAGAGACAATCCTAAAAAGAGCCAAATAAAAAATCAAGCTCTAAAAGGATCAAACTCTAAAAGGATCAAGCTCTAAAAGGATCAAGCCCTAAAAAGGTCAACCAGCTACGCATAAGACCTAAAATCAAGATCGCCATTCGGGCAGCGGCAAGGAGTTAATGGCCCTAAAAAGCCCATGAAGACCATCGTGCGCACCCATGCGGGCAGCTGATGGAGCCAGTGACTAAAAAAAGTCATGAAGGCTAGTCATGCGTAACCCCCATGCCATCTGTATAGCTTTCCGGCAGCGTCACGTGGAACCAAAGAAAGTGTCCTCCCGTGAATGGGCTTAACCTTACAGCTGAAGAAAATTGGGGCCACAGTGTGAGTTGTACATCGGCCAATCGTGCGTAAGACCCTCCAGACCTACGGTTTGATTTCAATACTAACTCATGAGAAATGGCTTAAACCTACTCATTGATAGACTGGCGGCCCTAGGTTTGGTACCCCAAAGGTAGCCTTGCGAGCTCTGCGAACTCTAGAGAGTTACCGTGGCCAACCCTGTGCGTACAACCAAGCGAATTCACCGCCCCGGAAGCTTCACTGGGTCCCTCTGATGGATCGCGGTTTGTGAACTCATAAGGCAGTGAGAAGTTTAGTGAACTCCTACGAGTTACAGAGACCATCACGCGAGACCACGCTCCACTACTCAAGAACTTAAACTATGTGTGTGCTCCACTACTCATGAGCTTAAACTGTGTGTGACTAACTAAATTAAAGCTTAGCACCGCCAATTTAAATACTCACATAGGAAATCACGCACTAACAAAGCATAAAAGGTTTAGTCAAGTCCAGTACAGTCTAGTTCAATCTAGACTAGTCCAGTCCAGTCTAGTTCAATCTAGACTAATCAAGTTAAGTTCAGTCTAGTTCAATCTAGACTAGTCAAGTCTGGTCGAGTCAAGTTCAGTCAGGTTAAGGTCAGTCTTGTCCAAGTCAAAGTATGGTCAGTCAAAAGTGCACTAGCACCATTGCTCAAAAGCATAAAAAATGCTCAAAAGCATCAACTATGTGTAGCATTCAAAATGCTGCAGATGCATATTTCAATTTAGATATGCTCAAATATGCAATTGCATGATGAAATCTTTAAATATTGAATAAGCAAAATATGCAAAAATGTGTTTCCCTTGAATCAGGTTCAAATTACAGCGACAGTAAATGCCTTCAAGATATTGGCAATTATCTATTCAAAAGTTCAAGTCTTCAAGGTCAATTAATACATTGACAAAAGTCGTAAGGGATTCGGATATATTCTTTGAATTCGTTAAAAGAACAGCAAAGATTATTCATCCTTCAAGAGTATCAATAGCCTTCACTTCAGAAATATTATCTTCTAAAGAAATCTTTATGCGACAATGACAGGGAAAGGGGGCAGGATCTATGTCTTCAAAAGTGATTTATGCCTTGGTCTTTCTGATAATCTCTTATACACGGTGGAGGAATTCATATACCAAGAATTATGAAGCATGATTCAGTGTGAACGTTCAAAATGATATCTCCAAAAGTGCGATATAATGAGCAAAGAATGCAATGAGAAGCAAGATGACAGAGCGAATATCACAATCAACTTAAAAGATAGAAGAAGCTTTCAATATATATTTCAAAATTATTAATGCTTCATAAAGCTAAATTGAAAGAGTTATAATGTCTTGAAATACTAATTTCGATTAATTTGACAGGAAAGATTATCATTTACAAGATCAGATTATGCAGATCATGAATAAAGGAAATAATTTTAAAAAAAAGGATGTTGCGAATTAAAGGAAAAAAGTCGCTGATGTTGATCAAAGAGATCATTGCAGAATTAAAGGAAAGAATCGCTGGAGTTGATCAAAGAGACCATTGCAGCCGAAGCGATGTTGAAAGATAGCTCTCTGGTCAAGTTGCTCAAAGACAAAGTCATCACAGCTGTTGTAGAGATGAGTTTCGACGAAATAGAATCTCATCTTCTCTAGTGAAACATCCACTCGATACTACCGGTCGGGCGTAATCGTCAAGTCTTCTAGTCGAGCGCAATCATCAAGTTTTTCGGTCGAGTGCAATCATCAAGTCTTCCGGTCGAACACAATCATCAAGTCTTCCATTCAAGCAGAGATCATTTAAAACTTTTGTTCGAGTGCCATCATTCAAATCTTCTATTCAAGAGCAATCAATCAGGTCTTCCGTTTGAACGTGAGCATTCAAGTCTTCTGTTTGAATGTGATCATTCAAATCTTCCGTTCGAGTGCGAACATTCCAGTATCCCGATCGAACGTGAACATTCAATCTTTTGGTCAAGTATGACCATCCAGTCTTCCATGCAAGCATGATCATCCAATCATCCTGCAGTTGCAATTCATTCAAGATTCTTCGGGCAGAGGAAGATCGATCCTCCATTTGATTTCAGGAATCAATCAAAGAAGGATCGAGGGGCATCTGTTGAGGCACAAAAAAATATCTCATTGCAATGGTCAGAGAACACCATGGTGCTGATCTTCTCAAGGGGTAGTTTAGGTATTTTGGCAAAGTTTCAGCTCAAGAGGTAGTTTATGTATTTTGGCAAAGTTCCAGCTCAAGGGATAGTTTAGGTATTCTGGCAAAGTTCCAGCTCAAGGGGTAGTTTAGGTATTTGGGAAAGTTCCAGCTCAAGGGGTAGTTTAGGTATTTTGGTAAAGTTCCAACTCAAGGGGTAGCTTAGGTATTTTGGTAAAGTTTCAGCTCCAGGGATATCTATTGAGGCCATGAAAAAGTGATGAAAGGATTGAAGTAGAAGAAGATTGGAAAGCAAAGTATTAGAAAGAATGTAAGAAGAAGAAGAAATGACTTTGAGGTTGTTTGTGCGGGACTGTGCAACTCAAGGATCTATTGCGCGGGACCTCGCAACCCAAAGATCAGTTGCGCGGGTCTGCGCAGATCGTTTCAGGGGAAGATTTCCTTGAACGGTAAAGATTGATGCAAGATATATCCCACATCACTAAGATTAAGGTTCCACACGTGCGAGCGCTTATAAATACCCCTTCCCTTCCTTCATTCAAGGAGGATCGAAGATTTTGGAGAAAAGGAGTAAAGAAGGAGATTGAAGGAGGAGCACAGGGCTCTAAGAGGTTGCACGGACCCGTGCAACCTATATCCTTTGCGCGGGACTGCGCAACCTATATCCCTTGCACTGGACCTCGCAAACAGACTGACTTACAGTCTGTAACAGCAAAGGGTTGTCATGCTGCTAAAATGGTTGAAGTCTTCAAGTTCTTTCTGTTCAAGTGTAAAGGAGAATATTTAGCAGAAGAGAAATTCCTCCTAAGTACTAGGAGATGACCGAAGCAGGCACCGAAATGCTGCCGAAATTTCTATCTCCTTGAAGACTAGTTAATCAGATCAACAATTCCTCCTAAGTCCTAGGAGATGACTGAAACAGGCGTTGAAATGCTGCCGAAATTTCCATAAGACTATCTTATCTACTTTGATTGATTTACTATGTTTTCAGAATCAAGGGAATCAGAAGATGTAAATGAACTCAGATAAATGTGATCAATGTTCTCCGAACAAATTCTTTGTTATCATTGAATAAATCCCCAAAATCAAATATATTTGTTTTCTTGTCGAAACACCTTCGATGAAGAGGAGATCCTCATCTAGGAAGGTCTTCAAAGGTTGATAATATGCTAGTGAGTGGGAAACTAGATGATTGGTGAGTGCTTACCCTTTTATTTCCTTCTGAGTGACATGGGTGATGTCAAACTCAGAGAGAAGTAGTTTCCATTTGTTTATCCTTCCTATGAGTAACAATTTTTCAAATAAGTACTTGAGCAAGTCCATATGAGCAATGAGGAGGATATGATACACAATCATGTATTGTCTAAGTCGCTGAGTTTCCTAGACTAGGGCAATACATGTCTTCTCAAGCGCTGAATACCAAGTCTCGTAGTCAGTGTACCTGTGGCTTAAATAATATATTACTTTTTCTTTCCTACTGATTTCGTTATGTTAACCAAGAATGCAGTCGATGGCGTCTGCTGCTACTAAGATGTATAATAGCAGGGGTCGCCCAGGAGTTGGCGGTACTAAAACTAGGGGATTCATCAAGTATTTCTTAATTTTATCGAACTCAACTTGGCAATCTTCATTCCATTCTTTCAGCGAATTCTTCTATAAGAGCTTGAATGTCAGCTCGCAGATGGGAGTGAGTTATGCGATGAAGCAACTAATGTATTGGATCCTACCGAGGAAGCCTTGAATTTCTTTTTCGGTCCCTGGAGCTGGCATTTTGATGATAGCCATTGTCTTTGATTCATCGACCATGATGCCTTCCTCACTGACTATGAAGCCAAGAAGTTTGCCTCTTACTGTGCTGAAGGCACATTTCTAAGGGTTGAGATAGAGCTAGTACTTTTCTAACCTGTCAAAAAACTTCTTCAGGTCTTCAAAGTGCCCTTCAATCATGCAAGATTTGACGATCATGTCATCTATGTATACTTCCATTTCCTTGTTCATTATGTCATGAAACAAGGTTGTCATTGCTAGTTGATACGTGGCTCTTACGTTCTTTAGACTGAATGGCATAACCCCGTAGCAGAATGTCCCCCATGGCATAATAAATGAAGTCTTCTCATGGTCTTCTACAACCATCTTAATCTGCTTGTAGCTTGAGAATCCATCCATGAATGAGAAGATCATGTGCCTTGTAGTGTTATCAACCATCGTGTCGATATGTGGCAGGGGAAGTCATCTTTAAGACTAACTTTGTTGAGGTCTCGGAAGTCAATGCACATCCGAACCTTGTCATCCTTCTTTGGTATTGGCACAATATTGACAAGCCATTCAGGGTAGTTTGAGACTACTATGAATCTCGCATTGTATTATTTGATGAGTTCTTCTCGAACCTTTAAAGCCCATTATTGCTTCATTCTTCTCAACTTCTATTTGACTGGCTTCATTTCAGGCTTAGTTGGCAAGTGATTCGCAAGTTCTTCATCGAGTCCAGGTATGTATTCGCATGAGAACGTGAAGTTGGACAACATTGGAGTCAGGAGGTCTATCATTTTCTACTTGTACTATGGAGACAAGGATTTCCCAATGCGCACTTCCAGAGTCCCTAAGTTTATAATCTCAAAGTCATCTACCACAAAATTAGCCTTGGTTTTGAACTTTTTGAGGAGTCTTCTAGCTCGGAAGTTGTGTCATTATCTTCCCCATCCTGATCTTTGTCCAGGCCCATGAGTTCAAAGTCTAACTTGATGTCAAAATTCTATGTGTCGACATTGAACTCATACGGCTCCACAGATGAACTAAGCACATTATTGCATGCAGGTTTTGAGAAATTTTTTTGATGTTTTGGTGTTTTGTAAAGCTAGAATATCTGATGTTTTTTTTTTACAGTTTTAATTTTATTTTTTTTTAGAACTTTTTGCTCCAAGGGATCCAGAACAGGTTAGTATTGCAAACCATGATTGAGGCTGACCTGTCTTTGGATGTCAAATGCTACTTAAATTGGCATTTATTTTAGGAAAAGGGTGCCCTTGGATGGGTCACCAACCAATTCAATTGTCAAGGGGACCGAAGTCCAACTTAAACTCTCGGCCCTTTCGACTGAAGTTGATGCAATGGGTGGAGGATCATGGGCTGGACCAATGACCATTACCTTGGTTGAGTCGGGATCAGGGTCAAAGTTGTAATATGTTCCTGCTGGGTCACTTACCACACACTGGAGTTCTTCCAACTCTTCGGCTTGTCATGGTACTTCGATATAAGACCAATCTAGGGCCAGCCATTTCCCCTTCATAGTCCAATGAATAGGCTCCTTCTGATTGTGGTTGGCGGTGTGATATTATTGCTTTTGATTGTAGGTTGTTCATGTAGACGTGTTGGTCCCTTGCTGGAAGATTGATCGGGTAAGTTATGCCCTTAGCTAGTTAGAGTGGGAAGGTCGTGCCCCAGGTTAACTATGGCTGAGATGGGGAGGTTGTGCCCTTCACTGGTTGGAATGGGCATGATGTGCCCCTGGCCGACTGTATTGAGATGGGGAGTTTATTCCCTTGACTGGCTGGAGTGGGCAGGTTGTGCCCCTGCTTAACTGTGATCGCGATGGGGAGGTTATCCCCTTGATTGAATGGAGATGCGGTGGGTAGGGTATGCCCCTTGCTGACTGGATTGGGCAGGTTGTGCCCTTGGTTGGCTGGAAAGATGGGGAGGTTGCCCCCTTAATCAACAAGAATGATGGAGAGGGGGAGGTTGTCCCCTTGATTGATTGAAGATGTGGTGAGTAGGATGTGCCCCTAGTTGATTAGATTGGGCAAGTTGTGCCCTTGATTGATCGGTGATGCGATGAGGAAGGGTATTATGGCATCCCATAGTCCTCCAAATGTTGTACTTGGTCTTGCCCATGGTTGGGCACTTCTTCTTTTGTCTACAATTCTCTTCCCACTGGTCTCAAAATGGTTTCCCATTGGATGGGCGGCCACGATGCTTCACTCAGGCATAATGGGAGTCTTTTTCTCAGCGTAGCTGGTCCTCATCCTGACTCCTTGTAAGGAACTCTTGGTCTGACAAAATAGATTGGTGTGCATCGGAATCTTCTTTTTCTCCATTTCTCCTTGAAAGAAGGCCGATATCGCAATCCCCACTTCCTTTGGTTGTATGTTGTCTCTACCGCCCTTGTTTTATAATGATTCTTTGTGCTATACTTGAGACTTAGTCATTCTACGGGTTGGAAGACGTACTCAACATTCATTGGCAATGGATTGGCGATCGCATTCATAGTCTCGAACTCAAAACTGTGGTAGGTGACGTCTTCTTCAGAGTGCTAGATGTTAATAATTGGGATGTCTGGCTCCAGTGCGTTGTAGCTTCCTGGGATGATGAATTCTTGCTCAGCTAAAATGGAGATCACCTTGTTATCCATAATGTATTTCACCCACTAGTGGAGGGTAGATGGGACTGATCCGACCTTGTGAAGCCATGGCTTTCCTAGAAGCATGTTGAATGAGGCAATGATGTCTATGACCAGGAAAGTGATGACGAAAACATCTGGGCCAATTTGCACTTTGATGTCTATATCCCCTTCTATAGTTTTGCGGGAGTTGTCAAAGGCTCTAACACTCATGTTACTTGGCCGGAAAGAGGATGGCTCAATTCATAGGCACACAACAGTCTGGAGCGGGCACACGTTTAGGCTTGAGCCACTGTTGAGGAGGACCAGTGGGACTCGTAAGCCCTTGTAGTGCAAGGCTATGTTCAGTGATCTTTTATGACTTCAGCCTTTGGGAGGCAACTTTTCATCGTTGAATGCGATGGCCCGAGGAGCAAGAAGTTGCCCGATCATGAACACTATCATCTTGAGTAGAGTGTATGAGGCTATGTGTGCGTCATTCAGGGTTTTGACAAGTAACTCAATGTGCATGCGCAATGTGCAGAGTAATTCTCACACAGAGATTTGAGCTGGGATTGTCTTGAGTTGTTTTTCTACATCATATTTCACCTCTCCTTTACTTCTCAGATCGAACAGAGAGCCCTTCGAGTCGCTTCGGCTTGCCCCGTCCCTTCGAATGCACTACCCATTGGGGTTCATGATCCCCACCTCATCATATTTCAGGTAATGTCATAGAATTACCTTGTAGAAAGGAGGTTCTCGCCCTTCCAAGACCACCAATGCTTTTGTAGATGCTGCTGAGGTTTCAAGTTATAGGGGGGAACTATCATGGTGACCCCATGTCTCCAGGATGGATGCTCTTGATGATGGAGTTCCCCACAAAATGACTATCGGTCCCATGAAGCACCTTTGCATTACCTCCCCGCTGTTCTTTTGTAGGTCTTCCACAATGGGCTAGCTGGTGTGGCATGAGAGGCAAGTTTCTAAAAAATCCATCGACTTGTGCTCATGCTGCCCCTTGTAGGACAACTGTCTCGTACGATGATGGTGCCCTTTCCAAGATCACTAATTCTTCTGATAAGATCCTTTGTCTAACTGGTGGGAATGTTGATTGGTGCGGAAAGAAGGCGCCGATCAGGATTACTCGTTGGGGGGCTAGGAGTAGAGCTGGGCATCGGACCAAGTCAGATCGGATTGGGTCCAACTTGTACACGTCCGAAATCTACATGGGCTGAACCAAACTTGGTCCGGTCTGAAATCTACATGGGCTGACCCGAACTCGATCCGATCTAGGATCGAATCTGGGACATCTGACTCGAACCGATCCGATGCATGGTTGGCCTGACCTGAACCGAGTCCTACTCAATTAGGGAAACTTAGTCGGATCGGGTTGGCTACGATTCGAATCGATTTTTTTAACGGTGAAAATCATTATCCTCGCTGCTATTTTCGGTATGGTCCATTTGAGCTTTAGATATGATTCATGTTTTTTTTTCAAATGCTCTAAAATTATCACGAAAAATGGATAAATGGTATGAATATAATAAATACATCATTGTGGGGCCCATGTAATTTTAATCTCATTTGAGTCGTTCCTACAACTCGGAGCTCGAGGCGCGTCTCCCCTCATCTTTGTACAACACATATCTACACCTTAGCTGCCACCTACCAGCTACTACCTGTGTCCCGTCGGATGACAGGTCAAGTGAGTGGGCTACTAAAGTAACGTCACCAAGTTTTGTGGGCCCCACTACGCTGTATGTGTTTTATCCACACTGTTCATCCATTTTGAGATATCGGTTTAGGGCATGAGACAAAGAATGATGCAGAAAAAAAAGATGTAGCGGACCCCACCACAAAAAACAGTGGGGAGAGTGATTCCCACCGTTGAAACTATCTTAAGGCCCACCGTAATGTTTATTTGAAATCCAACTTGTTCAAAAGTTGAAAAAGACAGAAATAAGGGAAAACACAAATATCAGGTTGATCTAAAACTTTTGTGGCCTTTAGAAGTTTTTAATGGTGGACGTCACTGTCCCCACTGCTTTCTTTACTAGGGTCCACTAGAGCTTTGGATTTAATTCATTCTCTGGATATTGCCCTGAAATGATCTCTCCAAATGGATGGAAGGTGTGGATACAAAACATACATCATGGTGGGGACCACGGAACTTGGTTGTCACTTTAATAGGGACTCTCGCTACCTACCTATGTTGATGTGCACAACACGTAACTCAGTGGTACAGTTGTTGCTTGTTGCCTGTTGACGTGCTGTGCACGTAACTCAATGGCGAGTAAACTCTGTTGGGGCCCACGGTGGATGCATGTGGTTTATCCACGCCGTCCATTCTTTTTTCAGATCATTTTAGTAGTTGAACCCAAAATTGATGCATATCCAAAGCTCAAGTGGACCATACTATAGGAAAAAGTAGAAGTATTGATTTTCACTTTGAATCGGGTCAGATCGGATCGGGTTTTAGGATCAGATCAGTCCGGATTAACCACAACCCGATCTGAATCCGTAAAATAGTTGGATCTGAATAGCCCCACTCGATCCACACTAATCCAAGCCATCGGTTCGGTTCAAAACAGGTTGGATCAAGTTTGATTGTTTGATTGGGTCGGATCCTCCGGATCGGGTCAGACATGCCCATCTCTAGCTGGGAGCACCCCTTACAAAATGACCAACTTGAAATGAGAGGGTGCACCCTCCAATATGATGGGATCCCATGGCTCACTATTGTTGGGAGTTGGTGCAGGAAGATTGTAACGCCCTGAAAATCGAGGGTCGAGCATAAACTCAACTCCCGAGTTCCAACGCATCACTTATGCAACATAAATAATGATGATTGAATGTTGTCCGTGTTAGTGCATTAAAGATGAATGAGATTAAGCCAAAACAACATATCATACTCCAGAGACAGTTAAATTATGCCAGCGGAAGACTGTGATAGATATAGAACATATATAAACTGTTGTAAGTCTCCAGAGTATGAACATGTTACCAGGTTAAATATATCAATGTATACTCCAAAAATGGACAAAATGAATATACAAGAGTGTTCCAAAAGATCAAACTAAAGTGTAATGGCATCTAATCAGCAATCCTATAACCCTGCCAATCAGAAGATGGTCTACATAGATCCACCTAATAGCTGCATAAAGGAGAAACCCTCCTCATCATCATAAAGACCGGCTCCGCTTCGCAAGCATCGCCATCATCTGAAACTCAAACAGGGTCTAATTTTGTGTTTAAAACATCGTCCCGTAACATGGGAGTGAGTGATCAACTCAGTGGAACAATAAAGCATAGGTTAGCATGTTATCAATTCAGTCAAGCAGTAATGATAAAGCAGTAAATCATACATTCCTAAGTATTGTTGTTAATGCAAGAATGGTATGGATGTATGATGCATGCCCTTGCCTACGCTCCCTCAGCGACTTTATCTCACATTCGCGGATGACAATACTACCTCAGTGCTTGACCTGCAACCCCTGAACGCACGCGTAATGTGGTGCATGCATATGATTACCAAGTTCTTATTAGTCCTTTTCATACAGCAGGATTGAGAAACTAAGGTACCTCCCTTATATCAATACCCAAACAATGATCCATTCTAGGGTCGTCAATCCTAGTAAATCTCATATGAAGTTGCGGTTCTAGGTTACTACCACTAACGCCCTACTAACTGGCAGTTTATTTTTGAAGGCACGTCACCGACCCAACTGGGGACCATAGCCAGGCTGTGATGGGGTAGGCCTAGCTTATACTCTCTTTGTTATGGAAGGCTCGTCGCCTCAACGTAGACTCAAACCGCGAATACCTTGCTTATATATAATTCTCTACTCCGTGTTCCTGATTGTAATAAGCCCTTAAGAAGACAATCCTAGGGGGTGTGTTGTTTTGATCTAACGTTCAATCAGAGGGATATATAACTTTTCTCTAAGTATGAATAGTTTCTAAGTTAAAACAACTTTTCTAAGAGTTATTAAATAAGCCTATAAGTATTAGGGGGATTCAACGAAGGAATGAGATCTCACTCCAACCTAATCAAGCCAACTAACTAAGCTATCTTTCAATCTGTCTTAGCATAATCAGTGTTTTACATTCCTTAGTATAACCAACCAATAGTTGTAATCCAAGGTCTATGCTTATACGCTAGATGATTTCATACCCTTTCTAATACAAGAAATTGTTTATCACTTAGGGTCAAACGTTGTCTGATTGGAATTGAGCTGCCTAAACTTGAATTTAACTACACTCGAGCACTACGCACATGCTCATACTAGCTAAGAAGGTCCTAGGGTTCACATTATTAATTTGTTGGATTTCCTATACTACCAGATTTGTTTGCAATCTAGGAGTACTAACTCTAGGTCCAAAACTCTAAGGGACTGTTTGGCCAGTGGTCTTAAGTTGTATTAAATGAGACTGCATTACTAATCCCACCTCGGGATTGTGAGTGGCATGTTTGGTAGGAGGGTGGGTTTGGATTAAAATTAATTGTATAGGCTTTGGAAAATGAGCCTTGTGTTGAAAAGTGTGAGAAGGGATTTCCACTTCCCACGATGATGAATTCTAAGTGTAATTGGAAAGAAAATCCTGGGATTTACTTTTAATTGCATACATTCCAAACATGGTGTTGGAAACCATGGGATACACCCAATCTAGGGACAATACCTTACACATACATTTATTGTTACTTTTACAATTTCATCCACCTTAATCTCACCGAATGTAGTTGGCCGAACATGTGGAGGTTGTGAAGGTTACGGAACACGAATCTTCATGCTCAAATGGAAGGAAATGAAGAGGGAAAGTGAGGGAAGAGGATGGGTAGTGGGTGTACATGAATTTGAGCCTCAAATGGGGGATTCAAGAGTTCAAATGAGAGAGAATGGAGAGGTAGGCAGCAATGGAGATGGGTGTACAGCAGGGTGGTGGGCGTGGTGCACGAAAACAAAAGAGGAAGAGGTTGGAGAAGCGATTTTTGTGCAAAATCAGAAGTTTGAGAGAGAAAGGAAAGCTTAGGAGGGTGATTTATGAAGGAGGGGTGTGTTTGGGAGAGTTTTAAACCAAAAACTCTGGATTAGTGGGCCACCCTAACCCACAAAGAGCGTCGGCCCGAGCGGCCCGCCCGGCCTAGCCCATTAGCAGGCGAGGCCTCGTCGAATCGGTGAGCCCCTCACCGACCTCTGGAGGTTTTGGCGAGGGCTCACCCTTTGGGCGAGGTTCTCCCCTCCCCCATGGTCCAAAAATGTATAGGGCCCACCCTAGGTCCCTCTGGAAGTGCCCAGTTTGGGCCCCACTTCCATTTTGAGTCTATTCGGGCTATTACGGATAGTTTCTGATGTACATTCCCAAGTACCAATTTTCAACGGTTGGGATGAGGTAAATGGTGGTCTAAACATGTCAAGTGATGGTCTAGGGGTGATTTGGGATCGACTCATGCGATCATGGTTGAGTACGGACCCGATCTCGGCGATCGATTTCTGTGAACTTCGCCAATTAGCGAAACCGGGACTCCTATGACTGTTTCTACATCCTCTCGCACCCACCTATGTCGAAAGCGTCAGCGTACATCATGAGACCATAACTCAGGTCCGGTTTAATCTAAATCATGCTCTGATACCATCTTACAATGCCTTGAAAATCAGGGGTCAAGCATAAACTCAACTCCCAAGTTCCAACGCATCACTTATGCAACATAAATAATGATAATTGAATGTTGTCCGTGTTAGTGCATTAAAGATGAATGGGATTAAGCCAAAACAACATATCATACTCCAGAGACAATTAAATTATGCCAGCAGAAGACTGTGATAGATATAGAACATATATAAACTGTTGTAAGTCTCCAGAGTGTGAACATGTTACCAGGTTAAATATATCAATGTATACTCTAAAAATGGACAAAATGAATATACAAGGGTGTTCCAAAAGAGCAAACTAAAGTGTAATGGCATCTAATCAGCAACCCTGTAACCCCGTCAATCAGAAGATGGTCTACATAGACCCGCCTGATAGCTGCATAAAGGAGAAACCCTCCTCATCATCATAAAGACCGGCTCCGCTTCGCAAGCATCGCCATCATCTGAAACTCAAACAGGGTCTGGTTTGGTGTTTAAAACATTGTCCTGTAACGTGGGAGTGAGTGATCAACTCAGTGGAACAATAAAGCATAGGTTAGCATGTTATCAATTCAGTCAAGCAGTAATGATAAAGCAGTAAATCATACATTCCTAAGTACCGTTGTTAATGCAAGAATGGTATGGATGTATAATGCATGCCCTCACCTACGCTCCCTCAGCGACTTCATCTCACATTCATGC
Source organism: Magnolia changhungtana (assembly GCA_030180095.1). NCBI lineage: Eukaryota > Viridiplantae > Streptophyta > Magnoliopsida > Magnoliales > Magnoliaceae > Magnolia > Magnolia changhungtana. The sequence goes on from JASAUF010000554.1 coordinate 5,990,292, forward strand.
ATGACAACACTGCCTCAGTGCTTGACCTGCAACACCTGAACGCACGCATAATGCGGTGCATGCATATGATTACCAAGTTCTTATTAGTCCTTTTCATACAGCAGGATTGGGAAACTAAGGTACCTCCTTTATATCAATACCCAAACAATGATCCATTCTAGGGTCGTCAATCCTAGTAAATCTCATACGAAGTTGCGGTCTAGGTCACTACCACCAACACCCTACCAACTGGCAGTCTATTTTCGAAGGCACGTCACCGACCCAACTGGGGACCACAACCAGGCTGCAATTGGGTAGGCCTAGCTTATACTCTCTTTGCTATGGAAGGCTCGTCGCCTCAACGTAGACTCAAAGTATACTCAGGTCACTACAAAGGGCTCGTCACCAATCAGTGTAGGCTGACAGCTCGAATATAATGTCTCATACCACCGTATTTGGCTCACGAGTCTGAGTTACTCACTGGTCACTACGGGGAGGCTCGTCGCCCCAGCGTAGGCCGACAGGTCAACCACGGTGTCCCATACCACCATGTCCAGCTCATGAGTCTTAGCGGATCGAGGTACTAAGGTTAACGGGGTTTTCACTGGTGAGTTTGGTACCTTAGGTTCAAGCAGTAGCGTCTAAACATGGTGAACATACATAGGGTCAATCGGGTTACTTGACGAGCTCGACTAATATGAGCGCACATTGCATCGATCGACATGAAGTGCATAAGCACTTCGTGTGGCCTAACCACTGCCGACGACCAACACATGACTCGGGTTCATCAAACACTTCCTTCGTGGCGAATGAATCTCAGCCATGACTTCAAACCTGTTACCGATTGCCTGGACTATAACATAGCCCCAATCACATTCAAACCTTAACCAGAAAGCATGTATAGTAGTCAAAGCAGAATTAACAAAGTAATTCAAACATGTGAATAAGCATGTTATAAAGCACAATATAAACAGGAAGTATAAACACATACATTTCATAAGTAAGCGATTAAATTAAACAACTTGCATGGAGGAAATCATATACATTGAGAATCCTATCTCAACACCTTCCTAAAGTACTATCATCTAAGTACTCACTCTTACAAGCATTTTTACAAACACTTAGAATATACTCATTTAACATACATAACGTATATTAGCCAAAACATGTATTTAGGCGAATCCTTTCGCCGAGTAAGTATTATACACATATATAGCATATACATACAGTAATTTATCATGGTAAACACACTTTCATATTTTGTACGTATAGGGTATTTTCTACAAATATACAGAATACACTAAACAAAATAATTTGCATACGTAACTAAATCGCAGAACAAACATCGCATTTTGCATGTATAATAACACCCAGATCATGAATCTATCATTATCTGACATTGAAAGCATTGAAAACTATAAACTAAGCGTCTAAAGTCCGCACCTTTTGCCGGTAGACGTGAAACGAAATCAATTTGAACACAACGCCTTTGTCTATGTCACAACGACAGCCTATAACAGGGAATAGGTTAGCTATTTCATCACTTACACTATTTGGGACTCTAGATCAAGTTAGGGTTAGGATTTCTTACCCGAAAATGGAATCAGAATCGTCGGAAGAGCAATACAGATGCGGTGGCTAAGCACGTGGAACGATGGGATTGAATCCCAGGAACTCTCTCCCACTTTCTCTGTCACTTTCCCTCTCTTTCCTCTCTTCTCTCTCCTAGGGTTTCCCAAATTCTTATGGAATGAGAGAGTGAGGGCTTAAGGTCCTTATATAGGCCTAAAACTGATGGAAATGACCCCAGGGCCAAGGTATACTTGGGTTATAGCCAAAGGGAGTCTATTTCAGCTCAAAGGAGCACTTCCGGAGCCCCCCTTGAGCCAAAGGTCGGACTTAAGCTCTCTTATGATGGATGTAGGTCGAGTTAAGTTTTCGTTCCAGTCGGGTTTCCAGATCACACGTGGCAGACCAGTTTCAGTTCAATGGTCACCGAAACTCGATCAGGGTTATAAGTACAAGGACATGTATGGAAAATATTCCCTGATCCGAGGGTGTATTTGAGTCTGTTTTCGACGGTCTGATTGCTTATATCAGGCCCACAAGCGACAAGTCTTAGATTACTTAAATTAGATTTAATTTCTAAAGAAAACCACATTTTCTCACACACTTCACTCCGGGCTAAGCGAATAGCCCCGAGACACAATCTGGATTTGATTTCCGAGATGGTTGTCAAGCCCAGCAAGGCGGTCCTACTTATATAACTTCATATTATTTGAACTTTCGACGTGCGATCCAGATCCGATACGGAGTTTCAATGTGCTCCTAAGAGCAACTGGGTAATGAGATTGATCCGAGATTTTAGGGTAACCTAGCGTCGATGATTCTACAAGTTTTGGGTCTTACAGATCGTATTTAAAGTGATTCAAGCAGATTTCATAGCTAACCTAGTTTAGCACTTATTAAACGTGTCTAATTTCTAAAGGATCTGAGGTTTAAGAGGTTCATAAGGAGTTAGGATCGACCCCTTGCCTAAGGACATCTAACTCCAGGTTGGCAAAAATCTGGGGCGTTACAAAGATGGGGATCGTATCTCCCTTAGAGAATTACCAGCTCAGACTGTGGATGTGGAGCTTGTGGTGTCCCTGACAAGACTAATGGGGTGTGATCTATGATAGTATGGATGAACTGAATGGTGGACAAGAAGAGATCGATGCTCTCCTCCTCAAGGAAGTTGATGGAAGGACTACTTGATATGCTAGGGCTCACTTATTGTTGTGGCAGAGGATTTTGGATGATGTTGGTGGGTGCAGCTGCAGGGGTTGTTACAAGAGTTTAAATCACAAACTTCTTGTTATCAATCAAACTTAGATTGCACGTCTGTAGACACCCCACCCAAGTTAATATCTTGAGAAAGCTAAGACAATCCGGGAACCGTGATCCAAACCCCAAGCAAATCTGAGTCATCACAAGCCATCATTCAAGTCAAAGCATACTCAAACCTTCACCCACAATCAACCCATTTATCGGGCCATTTTCAGGTAACAATCGAGCTAATTTTGAGCCATTTTCAAGCCAAATATCCAAAACGGACTTTGTTCCGCTCTCATGACCTAAAAAAGGACCCACTGGCTAAATTTCAGGAGAAACTATACCCGAGCGGTAGTTTGACTACCTCTGGCGGTAGTCAAACTACCGCTTCCTCTCAAAAAATGTACATAGAGCCAACCACACGAGTTTCAGACCAAACCCAGCCTGGACGGTAGTTGGACTACCGCTGGCGGTAATCTGATTACCTCCGCTTACTGGACGTGTGCGTTCTCTGAGCAACAACTGTCTCTTGGCCCGAAAGTCAACTTTCCTCTAAATTTACCCCTCCAGCATTCACTATTTACCATTTTACCAACCCCAAGAGCCAATGAGAGAGCGTCACGTGGTATTCCACTATCCTCAACCAACCACAAGTTGTCATATCAACTTTTATCCCTTGCCTACCTACCAATTACAGTAAGGCCATTGGAGAAAGCTATAAATAGCCCTCTCCTCCTTTACATTTCACACAATCACTCCTCATTTCCAAGCTTAAGTAAGAGGGAGATGAAGAGAAAGGAAGAGAGTGAGGATGAGGGAGAGCTCCAAAGCCTCTAAGATCAGATTTTTCTAGCCATCTCTTAGCCTCTTCCTAACCTTCTCAATCCCAAGTCTAGCCCGAATTGATCATGGCGAAACCCATGTCTTAGCCTACTCAAGTTCAAGCCAAAGATCCTTTTACCTTATGCAAGCATTCATCATGACATTTATTTCCTTCTCAACCCCCCTGCTCCTCTAGATCTCTAGTGAATATATGCTTTGTGACTTGTTGTACATCGGATCCTGTCACATCAGAAATTTCTAGTGATCTAGTCTACTCTTCTTTACCTTTTTACATAAGCATCATCACATCCGTCTTCTAGACACGCCGTTGGACGTATGCTTTGTGGCTTGCCGAAATCTTTGATCTTGCCGCATCAGAAATTCATGTGTATGTCTAGTCCTATCTCCACCACATCATCCGTCCCTTGAGATTGTTTTACCACATAAAGTAGAGACGCACGTTCATGCGGGTAAAGAGGGTGCTTAACACCTTCCATCTTTGTAACCGAAGTCCCTTACACGGAATCCCAGATCGCAGACCAGGACTTAATCTAAGGTAGGAGAGTCTTTGGATTTCTCCAACCTTACGTATGGGTTCTAGCCGACCGCAAGATTCTGTGATTAATTGGCTAGTGCCGACTCCAACATCCACAAATCAACCTGCTAACCCCACCTTTTCACACCACATCAAAAAATGCCAAATTTGCGTGGGCACCGATTTTTCATTGTCTATAACGTCTTAATGAAAAGCACCAGCCTATGGTGTGACCTCGACCCTGGTGGTATGCACCATACTCGTACTCTTGTTATTGGGTGGCAGAGGATTCAGAGGTGTCCTAGGTTATAAGGGTGACAAGAGTTGCTTTGCTTCTGCACTAACATAATCATGATCTGGCTGTACGTTTGTGTGAGCGAGGTGAACTTTCTAGGTTCCCTCGCCATCTGCCAGTTTTAATAAGGGATTGCTCGTTGCCCCTAAACTGATGTTGTTGTTGCAGTTGTGGCTGCGGTGGTGGTTGCAGAATTTGCTGTGGTAGATGGGGTTGATATCTTTGCTAGTGCTGCTGAGATTGGTATTGACGATGCTGCTAGCATCCTTGTTGGAGAGCATACTGACTGCCTTGAGTAGTGGTGACGATGTTGTTAGCATCTGTTGGACATTGGATCGAATCATTTTTTTCCATATCTTGGGGGTTTGCCCTCAAGCTTGCTCCATTTTTCTGGAGCAGTTTGTTGTGGCTAGGGAGCAATTGTTTTGGCTCTTATTCCGGTCTCGACTTGCCCCCTGCATGGAAGGGTTGAGTGAAGTTTGCATATGGGTATGAGATCAGGTACCCCGAAATACTTGGGTTTGCCAAGTTAACAATCATAAAGATCTACTCCTCATTGTTAATGGGGGTTTGCATTCAGGGGGCCATAGCTTACCACCGTCCGACATATGCTGACAATGTCTCATCACTTCTCTGCCTTAGGGCTGCCTAATTTGCCCTCCTTAGCGCCATGTCTAAATTATATGCGAATCGGTCGACGAAGGCCTGGGAAAATTGCTCCCAGATCTCGATATAGTGATAATCCAATGATGTATACCAATCCAGAGCATCGCCCTTGAAAGATTTTTGGAATAGGCGAACGAGGGCTCCATCATTCTCTACCACGATGTTCAACTATGCACAGAAAGCTTTAAGACAGGTTGTAGGACAGCCGCTGCCATCATATCTTTTAAACTTAGTAACCTCAAAGTTTTGAGGTACCCATGCATCTAGGAAGGGACACATGTCCCTGAACTTTGTCGAGGGGAGGTCAACCCCCTTGTTGCCATTAAAGCTGATTTTGCATGGCTTGGAGCTGCTCCCGCAACCCCATTTTTGCTCGGCTTGTTTGAGAGATTGGCGTCTCTCGCAACTGAGTTCATTCCATTTCTTCAACATAGTGGTCAATTTTTTAACCCTATGGCTCCCGTTAGGGAGAGCTTGTTGTAATGTGAATATGTTCCTTGTTGCAGGAAATTACTAGAATTGAAAGGCACTCCCGGTCGGGGGAGGCTGAGAAGATGGAAAGTACACCCATGGTGGGCATTCGCTACTGCTAGTCCTAGGCTTCTTGTGAGGGAAGTTGTTGCTGCTTGAAATTGAATCCTGGCTACGGGATGTGCTGGAAATTGGCTGGGGATCTTGACTGTAAGATCTACTGAGAATTTATTTGAAACCCCAACTAAGAGGTTAGATGGAAATTGACTGAGAGTCCTGGTTGCGAGATTGTTTTGAATCCCGGTTGCAGGAGGGTATTGAAAGAAGTGTCATACAGTCGAGGGTTATGCCGACTGGTATCGCTAATTCTGTGTGAATTCCAACCATTGTGCCTGGTTTGAAGTGAAAGCTGGAAAGAACCTCAAAGCTAGTTGTTGTGGTTGTTGAGATGGGCCAGCTTGGTTGTTGGTTGTAGTGGCTTGTGTCTACATGAATTGCAGGAGCATCTCCTGCATTGCTTTGACTCATTGCACCAATTCTTCGATGATCGGCGTGACTCCTGTCGGTTGTGGTTGTGCGAGTAGAACTTTTATGAGATCGAGTACATGGAAGGGTTGGATTTTTTTTATTCATGGTTGGTCATGGCTTTCTGTGATTTGGTTCGAATTGATGCTTTGGAAGGTGAGGTTTTTTAGGGAACACTTAGCTCACAAAGGCGCAATGGTTTTGAATTTTTGGTGGTTTCTTTTTTTTTTTTTCTTTTTCCTTTTGATGCAGATGTAAATGTTCGAGAACTGTTAACCCTCAAGGATGGAAAAAATCTTGTTTTTCTAGTTGGGTCTCAACTGATGTGGCTAACACCTCCCCAACAGAGTCGTCATTCTATGAACACTAAGATCCGGGGCCAGAAATAGACTTGAGGCCGTTTTCTCCACGGGTTGCATCTTTCGAGGGCTTTGTGTTGTAATTGATTGATTATGTTTGACCAAAGTCGCCACTGGCCAATTTTTTCGTCTCCGTAACCAGTTAGACCCTATAAAAACGATAGGGTAGGGATCTGAAAATTTCTTGCCCTAAGATGAACCTTCAGTTTTGCGATAAGAGATTCTGAGTAAGGGACCATGGTTACAGAGAGGGAAGGTGTTAGGCACCTACTCTACCCGTACGTATGTACGATATCTACTTCACAAGATCAGACTATTCTTTGAGGGTGAGGATTCACTTCTTGTATATGAATGTATGCAATGCTTGTGACAAAATGTGAATTAATTGCATGTTTTCTATTAGACAAGATCCGATTAAATCGGCAAGCCTCAGAGCATACTTTTGAGCCAATTTGGTGCAAAGTATGTTGGATTATGCAATAAATATTGCGCTATGCAAATGCTATAATTAGATAAAGCTTGATTGAAAAACAGTTGGGTGAATGATAATGTCGGAAGGATTGTATCGAGTGGATTGGATTGAACTTGGATTAACTCAAGATGCTAGTATTATGGTTGGACCTAGGCTAAGCTCTCTTTCTCACCCCCACTTTCCTTGGTGGAATGGATGCTTGATTGTGGATAGGTAGGGATTAGTGTGTATGGATGTGGATTAAGGGATGCTTGAAATGTGAAGGCAATGGAGCATTTATAAACCTCCAACTTGATTTTGTGATTATTCCTGCAAAGCTTAGGGTTAAAAAAGGTTTGGATGGCTGAGATTTGAGATTACCATGTGGCAAGATATGATGTGTTGGTTTTGATGGCATAAGGTATAATTTTGGCCTAGGGAAGGACATCAGAGTAATTTTTAGATTTTGCCCATACATGAAATAGGCAAAGAGGACAACAACACATGAGTGAGCGACTTGCCGAAGTACAGCCAGCGCCTTGCTTTAGCTTCGGAGGGAGGCTCCCCTTGTACACATGGACAAGTTTGGTCATCTAAAGTTGCCTTGCTATCTCTTAAATACCCATGATGCAACTAAAGTTAGCTCATATTAACACCAACAACTATTAAACTAATAGAAGGTTGGCCTATCCTTTTTTTTAAAATCTTGGATAAAAACTCTTTACAACAGCACAATTGGATGCATTTACCTAGCTCATCTCTTACCCAGATCTTGAACTAGCCCGGCCGGAGATCCTATTTATTTAGTTTTGGTTGGCTCAGGCCCAGCCCTTTGACAGCCCTAGTTGAACATAATACCATAACTGTGGCGCTGGGAGGCTCTCCCATCGTACATGTTGCATCCACCCTTTTAGTCTGTTTAAATTGTTTACATGTCCAACATTAAATTATTTTGATGACCCTGGCCTCTTAAGGGGCATTTATTTAAATAATGTCAAACATTTACAACCATGTGTTGTTGTTTTATTTTTATTATTTTTAAGGATATCTATATCAAAAGGACAGTTACGGCCTGATGATATGGATCAATAATCCAAAGGGTCAACCTGCATAATCGACAGTCAAGGTAAAAAAGGAATCAAGATTTTATTGAAGCTGGCTAGCATGCACTAGGAAAGAAATGCAATTTAAATCCCAGAGGCATAACTTTGAGCATAATCCCTGTTTTGAGATCTCTCAAAGGCATCAAGGAGCCCTACAATTGAATATTTCTACCAAACTTACAAGGGTTCAAAACATAGCTCAGGGCCTATGGGAAGTATGACAAGATGGGGAGTAGTTTTTTATTTTAAATCACCTCAATGTTATTTTTTGGGGATGAACTTCACCTCCACCAACATGGCGCATGACAAGCTTTTAAGTTCAACTTCAGATGTATTCGTGAGCAACAATCAACCCAACACGTGAGTGGGGCATGTGTTCGATGCACATGCATGGGCCCACTTTTCACCACTACCATAACAATTCTCTGGCCGGATGCACATGCATGGGCCCCACCTGATGACAAACCGTTGCTTACCCTAAGGTGGTTTTTGGCTCTTTAAGATAGTCACAAAACAATAAATATCCAACACAAATCAACGATATGGAGCTTTAATTGCCAGAGCTGTGTCGCCAAAGGGTCAGTAATACATCACAATTTTAACATGTGATTTTCTCCAGAGACGGGAACAATATTGGAATAGTAGGTTTCTCGTCGAAACATCAAGCATTAGGAGCTGGGTTGATCAACAGGCCCAGCCATCATGGAAAGTGGTTGCATAAGGCACAGGTCCAATCATCAAAAGCCCATCTCCAGACTTCAGCCTCAGAAAAATTTGGCGGGCCAGTGTTATCCAACCATGGCCGAGATCATTATCAGCACAGCTTATAAACCCTCGTTTTTTTTTTTTTTTTAATTATTCGTATCAATTGGGGGTCATCTTCGACCCGGGCCAAGTCTAGGGACATGCCAAAGTCTTCTCTATGATATGAAGTGGGCAAGTTTTCTTAAAGCAAATTTCTAGCAAGAGAAAAAGAAAAAAAAAAAAAAAAAAGCAAAGGCCATATTAGAGAATACCCGAAAGCACCCTATTATATACTTGTAACAGTTGCTAAAAAAAACGCTCCTTTCTAAGCACACCTCATACAAGAGGGCTTCACAATAATTCACTTCTCTGCAGCCACCACCCAGCATGCTTTGCTCTCCTAGTAGTCCACAAAGATGATTCCAATCAGAACCACGCCATCCAATTACATTTCCTGCACAGTAGTGATTCATCTTCTGCACCCATGGCTTAAAGTGTATGCCAATCCAGATCATCCAAATTATGAGGCCCATTATGGATTGATAATATCAGACAAGATTAGTCAATTGACCAAATAGGTGGCCCCATCAAATGGTCTTTTAAAGAGAAATGGTCCCCGCAGTCACATTCAACGTCCGATATTAGACGGTTAAGATCGTAAAATCAGTGACCTCTTAGCACCATGTTCCATCCACAACAGGTCCCACTGTTTAGGTGATTTGGATTTTGACGAATGTGCAAACGATGCAAGAAATAGTTTAACATGCACATAATTGAGACCTACCTTAAAACTACAGAATAGCATATCATTGTAAAAAATTACGAATATGTTGCTGATCATAAAGCTTTAGAAGTATGCTAATGCTAGCTGCATGTATAAGGGGGGCCCTCCATCCACTACTACATGCTGACCCGGCACAAAGATCCAAGCCTTCCATCAAGTGGGTGTAGATGAGCACAAAAGAAACAGGTAGGTCTACTAATCAGGTGTGCCACAGTTTATGAAACAAACAGATGGCAGAAAAAAATTCTAAACTGTCCATTTGTTTCTAAAATTGTGGCCCGCATGACAAGTGAACCATCCTTGACTTTGATCCAGGTCATATAAAGTTGGACTTACCTGATGGAAAGGTTGTATGTTGCAAGCATGAGACATATTGCACATGCAATGGCGTGGGGATGGGTTGCCTTATACAGGTGGGATTTGCAAACCTATAAAGCATTAACTGATACAATAACTCACCTCTAATAACATCTAACACGAATGAAGCCGTGGATCAATCATTGTAAGTGCTTAAAGCAGAAACAATGGATGCAGTCGTGGCGAAAGTTGAAGCAACATCTGGATAGTCTTTCCACGATGTCTTGATCTTGAGAGATGGATACAACCAAGACTTTATCGAGTCCACAAACATGCTGGGATCGGGGGACAGAATGGCTTCCCAGTCCACTTGAACACCTTTCGGGATGCTCTCAGTGACCTCCATATTAGCTGCAAGAAACAACCCAAGCAAAACCACGTATCCAACAGCTGCAGACCCTCTTGAAAGTGGCATAAAATTGTACCTGCAAGTTGTGCAGTTTCATTGCCATGAACGTCTGTGTTGTCTAGAGCTAACTACATTAATCTGATTATGCTAGCATCAGTGTTTTACCAGTAATACGCCATTCTCAGAATTGCATCCCGCACACTCTCAAGCACATTGATATCTGTTGACCCGTATACTTCACCACAATAAGCATTGCATAGGGCCTGCATATGCAGAGTGGAATCATGAGCCACATAGATGGCCAGGAGATCAAAACTCAGTTTCCTTATGCTGCTGGCATGGTAAATAAAACCATTATAACTAGATTCAAAGAAAAATACATGTTTTAGGGTGTTTGATTCCAGATGGTGACCAACAAAACGAGTATAATCAATGAAAGAATAGATTTGATTTTCACTGAGTTTTGAATCTATGGTCAAAACATCAAAAATAAAAATAAAAATAAAAATAAAAATAAAAATAAAATAATAATAATAATAATAAATAATAATAAAAATAATAAAATAAATAAATAAATAAATAAATAAAATAACCAAAGAGATTAGACTAAAACTGAACCAACAACCTGTGATTCTTCACAGCTTTCAACATTAGCCAGGTCTGTATAAAGATTTATCCTCAGCATATTTGACCAAGCGTCAAAAAAATAAAAATAAAAATGTAGCAAGTGAAAAACGCAGAGACAGAAATCGCTAGGACAAGGTCCTTCCCCTGGGTCTTATTGATGGAAGTGGAAATTACTATTTTGATGTCAATGGTCGGTAAGAGTAAAAAGCAGGAAGCTCTCATAAAGATCCTGTATACTTTATCAATGTCTTCTGCTATATCGTGTGGAGCTCCCAATGCGTAAAAAGGGTCTCCACTTTCAAAACCTACAAGAAAGAAATCTTGACATCTCCTTGTGTGTAATACAATTCAAATCACTCTTCCTATGCGTATCTACATCAATAGAAGATTGTTTCGACATGCACTGCCAGAGTTCTAATAGCAATGATTAAATTTCGCAAACATGTTGCAGATACCTATGAAATGAGAATCTAATATAGCAATTTTGTAACATGTCGAAATATCACTCTTGCAAAACAGTAAAAACTTAAAACATTGGTTATTGGAAAATTTGTAGGAAATTTGAATCTGAAACTGTGGAGAGAGTACAGCGCCAGATTGGACCCTGCTAGTCATTTCCTCTAAGGAAATCGAGTTCTGTTTCATATGATTGCCACCCAGAAAGCAAGCAGAATCCAACCTGGTGCTACTGGCCCCACCATATTTGCAAATGTTTTCTTTCAGGTAATTTCGTCCACACTGGTCCTAAGACAAACATAAGCAAGGCAGAGAAGGAGAAAATATTGCTGCAAATGTTCCAAGTACACAGGCACTGCAGTATTAGAGTATAAAGGGAAACTAGTTGTAAGCAAAAGTGACAAGCTTCTTGACCAGATTTATTAAACCAAAAGACCTTTAAAACAAAGATCATTGACATGCCACATGAGTCATCTATAAATGAAAAACAGATTCCTCAAATCCTGGTCTACTCCATACCTCCCATGCAATTGTCATTTCTGCATCATAATCATCCCATCTGGAAGGTGTACAAGGTGTTCTAATTGCAAAATCAAAACCCCTCTCAGCCCTGCAAGTATTTTCCAAAGGTCATACGAATTTATAGTAAAATAAATAAATAAAAAGCTTTCATGCCACTGATAAATGCAGTTTATACAGTACGTTTTCTGGACAGTGATTCGTGTCCCTTCTAGAAGCTTCCTGAAATTACAACCAATACGCATGTTAGACAAAATTAGAAATATGGTGTGTCGAGGACATTATTTTGTTCTGATCAATGCTCCACTGTAGAGGACTATCTTCACAAACACATGGTTAAAAGTAGCAGCAAATTATCAATTTAACCTCAGAATAATTACCCCTCAAATGCTGTACTGTTGCATGTAGTGGCTACCCAGAAGTCCTCACCAACACCACTATGGAGATCAGAGCAGGACTCTGCACGCATTATCTGATGGTGGTTTAAAGATGTTAGCCATTTTACAGAACATACATAAGAGCTCTATGTGGAGAACACATGAAGCCAAAATCAGACACTTGATAGAAAGAGCAAGCAAGCAGCAAACCATAAGCATGATCAGTCCATGTAACTTTAAATAAACAGAAAGCAAATTTACAAATATAAGTGACACTCCAGGGTGAACATCGCGCTGGTTTCTAGTCATGTGCAAGGTGTGTGTTCGTATCTTGTGAAGCAACCAGGATCTACTTTCACAGACATAGACAACCAAGCAAGAGATGGTTTCTTATAAAATGTTTCCAGTATTTTAAGAAAACCTATGTGACCTCTGCTAAAAAAAACACAGATGTGTAACAAACCTTTGCATCAATACCCTCAATGCTGGTAGACCTTCACTTGGGAAAGAAACCTGGCATTATTTTTGTTTCTTTCTCATACTATCATATTTGGATACAGCTAGGCATCGACTCGAGTCGGACTGAGTTAGGGCTAACTCGACTCGATCTGGTTTAGAAATAGGCCTGACCCGAACTCGATCCGACTCGATACTGAGTCCAGCATGCCTGACTCGATCCGAGTCCGGTTTGGCCTGGACTGATCCAGACCAAGTCCGATCTGGTTAGAAGTATCGAGTCAGGTAGAGTTGGCACTGAGTTGGATTGAGAGATGAGGGAGGGAGAGACTGAGAGTGGAGAGGAGAGAGAGGATGAGGAGGAGGGTAATGGTGGTGGGTGGTTGCCGGGCTTGGAAGATGAAGTGGATGAAGGAGGGAGAGAGATTTTGAGATTGGGTCGGGGTAGGGTGTGGCGGGTAGGGTTAGAGATAGGGTTGTACACGAGACAAGCTAGCTCGAAAAGCTCGCTCGACTCGGCTCGACTCAGCTCGGATTGACTCGGCTTGAAAGGCCGACTCAAGGCGAGTCAAGCTTGTTTACTAAAGCTCGAGTTGAGTTCAAGCCAAGTTCAACCATGGTGTATTTCAACTCGAAGCTCGAGCTCGAGCTCGACTCAAGTAAAATATTTTAATAATATATATTATATATAATATATTAATATTAAATATAATATATATATATATATATATTTAAGTTTTTTTTTTTTTTTTTTAAGTTAAAACTTAAAAGTTTTTACTAAAAAACCCTACCCGACCCTACCCGTCCCCATTCCCTCTTTTTCTTTCCCTTACCCTACCGAGGTAAACTCAACTCGACTCGAACCACTAGCTCGACTCGAAAGCTTTGGCAAACAAGTCAAGCTTCAATGTTGAGCTCGAGCTCAAACTCGAGTATAGCATGGACAAGTCAAGCCAAACTTGGCCCAACTCGACTCGACTCGGCTCGATGTACAGCCCTAGTTAGAGATGATAGAAATTAGGTGTGTGTGTGTGTGTGTGTGTAGGGAAATGGTTCTATGCGATCGAGCTCATGGGAACTTCCCATGAGGTTGAGCTGTGTGGGCCCCACCGTGATGCGTGTCGAACATTAACACAATGCATTTGATGGGTCCCCTTTAAATGATGGGATATCCCAAAAATCAGCCGTATAAGGAACTCAGGTGGGTCATACCATCTAAAATAATGTGAAGATATGCCTAAAACATATAAAAGCACTTGGTGGGGCCCACCTAAAATTTGGATGCGTCTGAAACTTGGTTTGACCCCTCGTCCACGTGAGACACACATAATGGATGGGCTGGATTTGTGACCCACACTTCGATGGGCCCAAAAAATGATCATGAATGTTTTAATGGGAGGATAACCACTCTCAACTTTTGTATGTGGTGTGGCCCACACAACTCATAGATTGACTTGATTTTTAAGCGTGAGGCCCACCATGGAATGTTGTATCTGACTGATGGGGTAGATGTTTGGCACACATCACGGTGGGGCCCACACAGCTCGACCTCATGGGAAGTTCCCATGAGCTTGACCGCATAGAACCATTTCCCATATATATATATATATATATATATATATATATATATATATATATATATATATATATATATATATATATATATATATATATATATATATATATATGCCCAAACCCGAGTCGAGTCGGGTTTCGGATTGAGTTGGGTCTAACCGGATCGAGTTTCGGTCGAGTTACTAGGTAACTCGAACTCGACTCGGTTTGAGTTTAGATTGGGCGAAGCCTACTCGGTTTGGACCGACTCACCCACTCGGTTTAGGTCGAGTTGGATCTGAATGAGTCGGACGAGTCGAGTTAGCCATATCGAGTCATCCCATGCCCACCTCTATATTTGGATGTTCAATGAGAAAGTTGCATCTAATAAACAACAACTAGAACTAAAAAAATAATAAAATAATAAAATAATAAAATAAAATAAAAAAATTGCACCCTTTGCACTCTATACAAATACATGTTTGCCTCCCACTTGTTAGATGAGCTGGTAGAGGCAGTGGTGTGTATGAGTGATCTACGTGTGTGTGTGTGTGTGTGTGTGTGTGAAATGGTACTATGAGGTCGAGCACTATGGGCCCTACACACACATATGGGAAATGGTACTATGAGGTCGAGCTCTATGGGCCCTACACACATATGGGAAATGGTACTATGAGGTCGAGCTCTATGGCCCCACCGTATGCCAAAAATCAGCCGTATCTAAAACTCAGGTGGGCCATACCATCTGAAAACATGGAAAATCATGCCTAAAACATCTAAAAGCACTTGGTGGGGCCCACCTGAGTTTTGGAATGGCCTAAAATTCCGTGCAACCCCTCATCCAAGTGGGACACACAATGGATGGGCTAGATGTCAAAACCACATCTCAGTGGGCCCTATGTACAATCAGGAAGGTTTTAATGGGCGAGGATCTGATCTCAACTGTTGTGGCCCACCTTAAGTCATGGTGCGTGTGCGTGTTAGATATATATATATATATATATATATATATATATATATATATATATATATATATAGAGAGAGAGAGAGAGAGAGAGAGAGAGATGTTTTCTTTTTTGAATGATATCTCCATCTTATTTAGAAGATAACAAAAATATAAAGCAGGGGCAAAGGCAAGAAAAGCACAAAAAACGAGAGAGGATGACCATGAGATGTCATCAGACTCTAAACAATGAGATCCAAAATGAAGCATTCTAGTTGTCCACATGGCAATCATCACCTTTTACTATTAGAACTCGAAGCAAGTCTCCTTGTCATCATGGTCCACACATGATTGAGTGAAGCATTAACCTCAATGGATTATCTGGGGACCCTCCCCATCTTAACTTGCTCTTTTGGAGGGTCCATTAATGCCCAATGTGCGCATAATATTGCACACGTTAGATGGGCTTCCGTGTTTACATCTGCAAGTTGAACTCTTGTACAATCATAGAAAACTCCTACATGTCTAGAAGCACAAGCATAGAAAATGGCAAGAAATAAATACTTCTGCAATGAGTAATGCCATCTAATTACTTGTTGTCATCACTGCCGCTAGGCATGCAACTGACATCATAGTTCAAAACCAGAAAACTTGAATCCACATCATGTTTAGCAACATCAGGTCAACTCGAAAACTCAACTGCATATTTATTTGACTCAACCTGGTATTAATAATCAATATCTAAACTAGTTATGTTTAGATAATTAAAATTTAAAAAAATAGCTGAAATGAAAATCCACATCCCATGCTACGCTGGTTATAAATGTTGGCTTGCTTGGGTAAAGTTGACACATAACTTCTATTAAAAAAGGATCAGTAGACCAAACGAGTGACTCGGTTGAGTCACCACAAGTCGTGTCAAGTTACTCAGCAAGCAGAATCAATGTCTTGTCAATTCAGGACATAATCGCACATATGAACAAGTTTCATAGTGACTCAGCCAGAAACTTTGATGTCATGAGTTGACTCCACTGAGTTTTGAATCCAGCCACCGAGTTTTAGAACTATTGACATAAGCAACACACAATTTTGGAGTAGGTCGTAGTGTTGACAATATCGACAAGTATCGCAAGTCAGCAATACAAAACATGGTTTACTTGTGATTCTTCCTTTTCTTTCTTTTTTGCTTTTTTATTTTTTATTTTTCCTTTTTTTAGGTAATATTTTTATTGAAAGAAAAAGAACAACTGAACACAAATCGAACAGAAACAAAACAGGGGAAAGAGAGAGCAACCGAGAGCAGAAAAACACCCAAACAGAGAAAGGGCTACTCCTCAACAGCTTGACACACACACACACACACACACACACACACACACACACACACACACACACAAAATACAGACCACCCAAAACTAGGGACCCCATTATCTAAAAAGGACTAGCACTCTAGAGAACACCCCCGCCGTTGAGCTTGAAATATTCCTAAAGCATCTATTGTTGAGCTTAGCCCAAATGGCCCAGAAAACTGCTAGGAGGATCGTCCTCCATTTTCTTTTACTCAGGGCTCCCCCATAATCTGCATGCCACCTGGAAAGAAGATCATCTATCAAGTTGGGCATAACTCAAGAAACCGCTGCTTGTCTACGGAAGCTCCACTAGATATCGGACAAGGAGTAGTGTAACAGAAGTTGGTCCACCAATTCTTCATCATTGAGACACAGGGCATGCATTCAGAATCTGCATCCCACGCTTCCTAAGGATGTTGATAGTCAGAATTCTTTTTCTTCCCGCAAGCCAACCAAAAGCAGCCACTTTCGGCGGAACCCCGTAGAACCAGATATAGCTGGTGTGACAAGGGGAGGAAAAAGAGATTGCAGACAAGGGCCTGTAGATCCTTGCTGATATCGGCAATAATATCGCAATTTAGCACCGATATCGTGATACATATCGATATCTCGTTGCAACCCCATTATAAAATACCAGGTATCGTCAGTACCATCGACACAACTCGATACTGTGCGATATTGGCGGCCCGTTCCCCAAAAAAAAAAAATTGGAAAAAATCCTAAAAATTATTGTTTTTCTAAATTTTTTCAACTTCTAAACCCTTTCTAACCTAATTCCGACCACTCCCTTGCAAATCCTTGGAGGAAGAACCAAACTACTTGGCTGAAATCAAGATCGTAGTCAGTTTGGAGCCGATTTCAAAATGGTAAGGTGTTTAAAAAATTAAAAAAAAAAAAAAAAAAAAAAATGTAAATCACTTGTAATAAGTGGAAATAAGTTTCAGATCTTTACATGCAAAATCATGGATTTAAAGCTTTGATTTAGGGATCTAGGGAAAACCCAATTAAATTTGAATCTCCCTATGAAAAGGTGAAATTAAATATGTTAGAGGCCAATCTACAGATTCATGATGGTTTGGTGATTTTTTTGGATTTTTTTAATTAAAAGTACTAAAAAAATAAATTAAAATAAAAACATTTTTTTCCATAAATTCCACTTTGATTAGTGGTTAATTAACCCAAATTTGCAAGTGTTTAGGAGTGCTTGCTGATAATATCATTAGATACACTCCAATTGGGGAATTTGGAAAATTTGGGGGAATATGAAATTTCCTCAATTTCACTCATTTAAATTGTAATTATAGACTACGGAAAATGAAATTGAACATGTTGGAGGTTGATCTACATAGTTATTATGGTTTGGAGAATTTTAGAAGAAATTAATTAATTTTTTTATTAATAAATAATAAGAAATCATTTTTTTGAAAGTTCCACTTTGATCAGCGATTAATTAGCCACAATTTGCAAGTGTTTGCGAGTGTTAGCTGATAATATCATCAGATACACGCTAATTTGGGAATTTGGGGAAATTAAAGGAAATTAGGAAAAATAAGAAATTTCTCCAATTTCACCCATTTAAATTGCAATTAGACTATGAAAAAATGAAATTGAACATGCTCAAAACTGATCTACAAATTCATGGTGGTTTGGGGATTTATTGGAAAAGAAATTTATTTTTTATAAAAATAATAAGAAAATATATATTTTTTAAATTTCCAATTTGATCGTCGATTAATTAGCCTTAATATCTATGGATGTAGTACAATTAATGTGCTAACATGATGGCTTGCTTAATATTGGTTTGCATGTAGGAAATGTGAGGAAAAGAGAGACAACCTGATATTGGATGGTAGCACGGGATCCATCTTCAAGTTCTAGATATTCAATTCAAGTCCCAGTGCAATTATTGTGGGCACATATTGAAGACCTGAAGGATATCCCACTTGAAGGAACACTTAGAAGAAGGGTGTCGAAATGTTATCAATTGTTCAAGAGTTCCGAATGAGGTGAGAGCGAAGATGAATGAGGTAATGAAGATTAAAGATATTCGTGTTGCGTGAGGTAGAGGTGGAGTGGCACAGCCGGCTGATGGGAAGAATCCACCCAAATGTAGGCATCTTCAATATAAGCCCGAGAACACAAACAAAGTAGAAGAGAACAATTCTAGAAATTTGATTCAATTCAAAGATGCCTTCATACTACTCATGTTATGCCCTTACATAAGCTTTGAGACATACATATATGGAAGACTAATAATGTCATTGACTACCAACGACTAATTACAAACCTGGAAAAGAAATAAAAAGGATAAGAATGTATTTAAGAATATTTGAAGAATGGATTATTGCATGGCTAGCTAATTGATTTTCCGAGCTAGCTACCTAAATAGGAGGCTTGGGCCTCCTTATTGATGGGCTAGTTATTGGGCTTGGGCTTAATGGGCATGGACCTAGCCTATGGATCATGAGCCCAATTCATCCTACGTCAACGAGTATGAGGATGATCCTAAGCATAGACGCGTTGTTCATGAGTTAATATGGGAGTGGTGGGATAGGGATCAGGTGAGGTGGTGGGAAGCGAGCAGGCCCACTTTTGAGGGATCTACAGGTGTACCTTCAAATTAAACGATGTATAAAAGAGGACGGGGGAAGCGGAAGAGAATGAAGAAACTGCGGAGTTGAGGGTACATGAGTATTAGGGTGAAAAAGTTCATCTCTAAATTTATTTATTTTTATGACCACATCCTAGCGAATGCAGCGGCGAGACCGCACTTTAAAAACATAATCACTAAAGTGCAACATAGAGAGCGAATGCAATGGCGAGCCCGCACTTTAAAAACATAATCGCTAAAGTGCAACATAGAGGCGAGGGTGCAGCGCCACCCATGCCATGTGAGATTCTGGGTATTCTAGAACCATTTCTACAACGCTAAGGATGGTGTATAAGAAGATATCCGTCGATAGGTTCCTTATACGAGTCCATGCTAGTAATGAAAAATGCCATCAAGGCCAATGCCTAGGGTTGAAAGTCGGGCGGGTTGGTGCATCTGCTTGGTGGGGTGATGTCTGACATAGAACATTCTGGGGCCCATAGAGCTCAACCTCACGGAAGCTCCCGTATTCCAAAATAAGGCTTACACTCATCGTTTTCTTAAGAAGTAGAAAAAGAAACTAAGTGGTGCAAAAGACTCCTTAGCAGAAAGCATGGGGACTAAGCTCTAATTCTGTGCTACAAATATGGTATGGATATAGATCATATGGTGACTATGGACCTCATGAATATGTGTTGAGTGACTCCAACAATTACAATACGGTTTTTCAACTACAGGCAGGAGTTTTTTTTTTTTTTGGTTAGCTTGTTAGCACACCCCACTGTCGGTTCACACTTCACTGTTAGCCACCCCCACTAGGGATCGATACCAAGACCTCAGTGTTGAAATGAGGTATCTTTCACTCAATCTACCACTTGAGCTATGGATCAGGGTGTTACAGGCAGGAGTTCGCTTATGCATATGAGCAAATATATTCAGGAGTTTCATATGTACCCACGCCATATCTAGTTCAAGATCTATATCAGTTGCAGGCAGTGACTATTACACAGTATCCACAAATGGGCGTACTGATCTAATTTGGAGAGAATGAGTACCGGCGTTATGTTAGAGAGTATCTTCATCAGTATCATTCTACCATGACTTAGGCATAGTATTTTTGGTTTATAAAGGAGCAGTACTTAAGTGTTTTAAATAGCGAATAGCGTGTAGCATAGCGTTCACTCCTTTGAAGCATGAGGCGTAAGCTACATAGCGTGTAGCATAAGCTACACGCAACAACTAGATTTTTAATCAAGGTGCTTGGTTGCACCAATGTCATGATATTGTACACCAAATTAGACTGGATTAGTAGTGAAATTGAACAAAATTTCATGATTTTTGGTGTAACAAAATGGAACCTAAAGTAATAGGAAAGGGAAATGATTAAGTATAAAGGTAAAGAAAGAGCAACGAAACTGATTTAACAGTTTTTTTTTAATATTATTTTACTAAAAGTATTAAAAAGGTTAATTAATTTTTATTAGATATGGAAAAATGTAACAAATCATTGAAAACATCATGTGAGCTACATAGCATGTTGCGTAGTTACGTACCGTGTGGTGTATGCAAATTATCATGTAGTATAGGCTACATGTGACTTAAGCTATATTCATGAGTTATGTAGCGTTAAGGCCATGATACGCAACGTAGTATAAGCTACCCGTGACATAGCGTAACTATTTAAAACACTGGCGGTACTATAGACAGCCCTGTCATGATGGAGATGATGATTTTGAGCCACAGCGTGATGTCAGAGGGTATCTTACTAGTATCATTCTACCATGAACTAGGCATATTATTGTTGTTTTATGAAGCAATACTATAGCCAGCCCTTTCGTGATGGAGATGATGATTTGAGCCACCGTGTAACTCTGTGGGTCTGATGCACAACCATACACATGATATGTATATTTCTAGGTTTGTACTTCCTATTGCTTTTGAAGACTTTTGCAACTTCAGTAATATGAGCTACTAAAACAATCACCCGACACAAATGAGTCTTGATCAATTATCCAACTAAACTAAGGCTGGGCCAACTACCCAACACAATCATAAGTTCAAATGACTATCCAAAACAATTAAGGATAGACCAACTGCCCAATATAATCAAATGAGTCTGAATCAACTATCCAGCTCAACCAAGGCCGGGACAACTGTCCAACACAATCATAGGTCTGGACAACTATTTGGAAAAATAAGAATGAATCAACTGACCATTACAAACGAGTCTAAGCCAATTGATCGAGAGTAAACAAGCCCGGTACAATCATAAGTCTGAGCCGAGGCTATAAAAACCACCTAATCCAAACAAGCCCAAACCGTCCAGTACATACTCGGGTTCGAGCTAACTACCCGATATAAATAATGGTCACATCACACATCTTGGCAAAGAGAGCCTAAAACGAAGAAGTTGCTTGGTCATTGAAGGAGGTGGTGGAGATGAGGTAAGCACACATCATACAACAAGAGATAATCTAGTCAAATACCTCCAACCTAGACGTCGAGCAATACCTCCAACCATTCAACAAAAAATAGCAAATCCCTTGGGAAAAAAAAAATGAACTAAAAATGAATAGAATAAGAATTTCTAGCAACATCTTCAACCAAACAACAAAAAAATCAACAAGGGCTTCGACCGCATATCAAAGAGAGTTCAAACCTAGCAGCACATTATGCAAAACCCTAAAAAGAATCAACTATAAGCCACCTCCTTCTCATAAATCACAGTGAGTCAGTGAGAAAAAGGCCTCACGACTCTCAAAATAGAAAAAGAATGAAGGGTGAAAGGAAAAGTATTAATAAGAAGCTATTATTATATAGGGAAGGAAGGAAACCACTACTTGTTGAAAAATGAAGGTTGAAGGGAAAAGGGTTGATAAGAAGTTGTTTTTATGTGAGGAAAGAGAGAGAGGAAAGAAAGAAAAGAAGATTATGAAGGGAAGGAAGAAACCACCAAAGATTTGGAAGTGAAGGGAGTCACTACTTGTTGAGAAAGATTAGAAGAATAAAATTCATAGAGTTAAGAGGTAGAATTATAGGAAGAAGAAAAAAAGAGGGGGGGGAGAAGGGAGCCACCAAGGATTAGGAAGGAAAACACAAAAAATACCCAAAAATCTGCCTTATAGGAAAAAATAAATCAACAAAACCTATCCAAAGCAACACAAAAACCTACTTCAACAGGAAAAATCCAAAAGATGTAGCCAAGGCAACACAAAAATCTGCTTCAATGGGAAAAATCCATCAAACCCAGGCCAAGGCAACACAAAAATCAACTAGTCCTCAGAAAAATCTTCAAAAAAGGCATTAAAGAAGAATAAGAAAAAAAAAAAAAAAAAAAAAAAAAATGTGAAGGGTAAAAAAGAAAAGAAAAAAAAAAAAAGAAGAAACCCTAGAAGCACTTGGGCTCGAAACCATGGTGCTAATTTAAGGGTCTACTAGAGAGAGAGAGAGAGAGAGAGAGAGAGAGAGAGAGAGAGAGAGAGAGAGAGAGAGAGAGAGAGAGAGAGAGAGAGAGAGAGAGAGAGAGAGAGAGAGAGAAACAACTACATGGTGCTAATTTAAGGGTCCACAAGAGAGAGAGAGAGAGAGAGAGAGAGAGAGAGAGAGAGATGCCTAGGGTGTATTGACACCCTAACCCTTTACTCTTATTTATAATAGCAACAACGTGAATAGGCCCTATAGGCCTTATTACATGGACTTGTGAATTGGCCCTATGGGCCTTATTCAACTATCAACCTTTCAACATGCACTAATTTCTCCACAAGGTATGACAGCCCGTACTTATTCGGATAACTTGTTTGCTTTGACTTTACAGTTTTGTTATGTGAATTTGCTTTGACTTTACAGTTTTGTGGTTTTTACTACTTTGTATATCAATTAATGCAAGCAACATTGTGTTTTTATGCGTGAAAGTGAACAAAGATAGAACATACACTACAAGTTTACAGAGGCGCAGAGGGGAACCCTTTAAATCCTTTCTGTAAGAGAAAAAAATAGAAACAAGAAAGAGGAAAGAATTTGTCACCCCGTAATATATTTTGCTGGATCAGCTGTGATTTTTGGGTATGACCAGTTCCCTATCATACAATTCCCAGTAAATGACTAATACGCTCTGTATCGGCTAACTTTGAATCATGGAAGCCAAAGTCCTTCAATCACAACAACAATGAGTACAGAACATCCATTCCTAGTTTCCTACAACACTTTTCCCGTTAAGTGCCTATATCATCACAGTGAAGTGCAGCAAGTGCTCCCATTCAAAATCTGTCAAGAAGATTGATACTTGGTGGGAAATAGGAATTAAAACAGCACGAACCGCAAGATGCATGGCATGAAGGAACTGATATTATATTAGATACATTAATGACTCTGAAGGTGTATTTTAAAAACTCACATTTTGCAACTTCCCATCTTCAGATAAAAAAGTAATGCCACCTTTCGCGTTATTGACATACATCCTTTCTCCGATAATGGTCTTCGCAACACTTAAGGTCCTATAGTATTCAACAAATGATGAGCCAATCCTTTCTGCAATTTTTCTGCTCACGTGAAATGTGAAAATGATCTTACCTTTGATAATTCGGGAAGTATCGTACAACATTCGCTTGTCCAAGAACCATTGGTGTGTGAGATCCAAAACCAGAATTGAACTCTTCGCTGGATTTCAGAAAGGGAATGCATTCAAATTCATCCTACCATGGAATGCTTCACATCTAGAATATGCCTATATTAAAGACAAAGCAGTGGACTTTCTTTGATTGTTAGAAGGACAATAGATGAAACAATAGGAAACAAAGATGGCTTACCTCAGCTTGTTAATCCAAACAACTGAATCACAAGGTTCTGAGATCTGCCTCCATTTTACAGCCAAAGAATAAACCTCTTGCCAAGACAACATAAATCGGCTTGAAGCTGATTTATCTTCACTGGAGTTGTATGAAGTTGATGGCTCCGAGGAACTGCTAGTGCTACAACAAGCACCACCCCTATTATGACTTTGCACACTGAGTTTTTCTTTTTTCCTGGCTTTCTTACCAGTTTTCGTTGCATTTTTACTCGAAATTTTCCAATCTAATTGGAGAGCACGCCAAGCCTTTGAAACTTTTTGGGCAATCTCAATAGCAGCTAGTCCTGCCATACGGTGCTGGACAACATATACCCAAATAAGAAGTAAGAAGTGTGGAAGAAACTAAATAGATGCAAACATGAGAAATACAAATAATATGAAATATTGATACAAGAAAACCAAGTTACAGGCATTTTTAGAAGAAACCAGTTGAACAATGTTTTCAGATGCAGTAGCGTGTAGGGAAAATAATAATGATAATAATAACCAATGCATTACATCTGCACTTGTTATAAAGAGTGGTGGGGAATGGTAGCTAAAACATATAAACAGCAGCAAGGACTGCTGAAATCTGTTTTATCAAAACAGTGAGAAATAGTCATATGATTCTACCGTAAATATCTCACGGTTTTGTAGTAGCATGTTTGACTAGAAAGGAGAAAAAAAAAAAAGGGGGGGGGGGGGGGGTATGTTTGACTATAAAGATTGTCCCCTAAATGCATGGAGCAAGAGCATGAGCGAGTAATTCTACCTCCCCTGCATAACTATACCATTTCTCCATGATGTTTTATCAGGGAATCTTCTAGACAATTATTAGTAGAACACAAAAGGGTAAAAATGTCACATTTGCCAATCAAAAAAGCTTTTTTTTTTAAGGTCACATTTGACCAGTGTTTTAAATATCGACGATATCAGCCGATATATCCCACGATATATCTTGTATCCCACCTATGCGATACGAAACACACATGGAGTGGGATATATCCCATATGTTCGATCCAGTGAGGATTTTTTTTATTTTCGATCCTTTTTTTTTTTCCTGTAAATCATGTTAAATCAGTGTCCAATTGTTAGAAATTCATGATTTTTTATGCTTGGATTGGAAGTTTCGCTTTCAAAATTTGGAGGACATGGGCCAAGTTACAGAAAATTGAAGAAAACAAAAACAAAATTTCCCAATTTTGCGCAAATCAGTTGCAATCATTGTGTTCAAACATAAAATCAAACTTGTATGTAACGTGATCTAGTGATTCTTCTTTCGCTTTTGAATGTATTGCTTGTGTTTTCACATGTCGTCTTACATTTATAAATTATATGAATAGGCTTTGAATATACTTACATCAATTCAATTAGACAACACATAGATTAAGACCCCATACAAAGAAAACCTATTATGCGCACTTGTTTTTTGTGATGTTTTGATTTATAAGTGTGTATTGATCTCTTTTTAAACAATCATTGAAGTGTCATTGAAAAATACGACCAATTTCCTAATGTTTCCCCATGTTTCCAACTACAACGATACATTATGCGATACAACCGACATATCCCATGCGATAACCGATACGTATCCGTATCCCAAGGGTGCGATACGTAACGCAATACTGATATTTCGAACACTGCATTTGACAAGGTAGCCATATGTGCAAATAATAAGCTACAAGCCTTAAATTCCAATATGCATATAACCTGCCTAATCACTAGGTCCTATTCTAGGACTCCATCTCAAACCACGGATATTTTGTCAATCATGACCCAATCCTACCATGGTTTAAAATACTGTATGATACAACTTGGACTCATCATTACATGCATGCATGATCCACAACCAGAACCTCACAAGCGCACGTGTCAGCACATGCAAACACACACACAACATGCGCAGACATAGACCAGTGTTTTAAATAGCTGACACTATGTAGCATGTAGCTTATGCTACATAGCGTAGCTTATCCTTAGCGCTATGTAGTTCATGAAAATAGCTTAAGTCGCGTGTAACCTATGTTACACGATAATTTGCATGTGCTAAACGCTACACACTACGTAGCTTACATAACAAGTTATTTTTCATTACAAAATTAAAATCAATTAATGTTTTCGATGATTGGTTACATTTTTCGATTTTCAATAAGTATTAGTACTTTCCAATGCTTTTAGTAAAATAATACAAGTAAGAATATTAAATCAGTTTCATTGCTCTTTTGTTACCTTTATACTTAATCAATGCCCTTTGCTATTACTTTAGGTTGTGTTTGGATGCACCAAATATCATGAAATTTTGTTAAATTTCATTATTAATCGGTCTAATTTGGTGCAAAATATCATGAAATTGGTGCAACCAAGTGCAACCTTGATTAAAAACTGAAAGGAAACATGTAGCTTACGCTTCACGCTTCAGAGGGCTGAACGCTACACTACACGCTATTTAAAACACTGGCACAAACACATGCACACAAATTACACAGTCCATGTATGTATTTATATACATAATGGCCTGTTTGAATGCATGCAAATTCATGAGCTTGGCAAATTATTTAACTGTCAAGTTCATAAATTTGGTAATTAATGGGTTTGAGTTGGGGTTTAACTGATAATTCACTAACTGTCCAATTAGCAAAAGAGGCATAAAACATGAACTTGTAAATAATTTTAAAAAAATAAAAAATAAAAAAAATAAAAATAAACACTAAAACTAAAGCTAAAATTCCCCAGTTTACTAAGATAGGAAATCAAGGGTTGAAGAAGGTTAAGCTTGTTCTCCATCCTCAACAAACATCCATTTTGTAACCATTGGTCCACCGGCTATGATCATTTGATAAAAGTGTCATTTGATATGAATAAGCAATCAAATTAAACTCCACATAATGAAAGGTCCAATCAATGACCCTTATATTATAATCAATGTGAACCTTCAAATTTCCAAGCCACTACTCAGATGGTTAGCTTCACCAAATCAAAGTATTTAGAGAGTGACGGCAATCAGAGGTGGACCCCCCATGACTATTAATAATTAGACCATTGTTTGGTATCATAAATATGGATCATCCATGTCCTAGCTGTTGATCTGATGATGGTTAGGATCATCTAATCAAAAGTGATTTTTGGGAGGGAATGACAATGAAAAGTGGGCCCACATGGAGGGCCCCGAACATGGATAGGACATTTCATAGTATAATAAATATAGTTCATCCATTCACTATTAATTGACAAAATGGATACCATTATATCAATTATGCCCATATCAACAATTTAACCTCCTCTATTATAATCAATATGGATAATCCATCTTTCCAACCATTAATCGAATGAATCTATAGGATAGTTAGGATCATCTGATTAAGATAACTTTTAAAAGGGATGAGCAATGGAAGGTGGGTGATGTAGGACAATTAACCACTTGCTCTAAAAGCTCGAACTGATAGAGCATGGCAAATTAATCCCTTTATCTCATAGCCCAGGCCCCACATCCCATAAGTTAGGACCTCGGCCAAACCCCCCTCGTGGGTCCCACTTCACACGAGCCACCCGCCTCACATAGATGGGGCCCGCCTCACACGGGCTACCTACCCCGAGTGTGCCCCTGCATCCCACAGGCCACCCCACTCGAGACCGGTGTGAAAATGCCCCTGCATTAGTGGAGCCCCCCATGTTGGATAGTCTTGATCAATTATCAGAATTTCTCCATTATATTGATTGAATGGTTAGAAGCATCCGGTCAAAGTGGCTTTTCAGAAGGATGAACAATCAATGTTGGGTTCTATAGACACCTGCATGTGGTTTTGTTAGGCCGTTGGGTTGTGGGCCTTTGGTCCTTAGGTTATTTCTCTTTAAGTTATTTATGTTTTCTTCTTTTGCACTCTTTTCTTTCTTTATGTGCAACAGACATATTTCTAAGATACATATTGTTTCTTTTGCGCTCAAATTCTTTTTCTCTTTAATATGGTATCAGAGCAAGGAAAGTCTCTCTCACATTGGTTTGAAAGTTGTTGTTGCCTATCAACCAATGGGCTCTGATTTATTAGGAAGGGATCTTGCAGCTGCTTCAACTTTTGTGACAAGTTGTTGATTGTTTGGTTGCTGCTTTTTAGGGCTTTTAATCAGATTTTCAGAGCATTTTTCTGACAACTTTCTCAAAAATCTGGTTGCAGCAGATAGGGTTTGTTGGATATACAAGTTTGGACAGATTTTCTTCGAAGGTTTCTTCCACTTTTTCTCAGAAACTGGTTTGCATTGCCTAGGATTTGCTAGAATTTCCTGTTTGGACAGAACTATTGGGTTCATTTCACCCTATCTTTCAGCAACCTGTTTGAGGGCGGCAGCAATCAGGTAATTAAGTTTTGTTTTTGCTTGAAGATTGTTAAGATTTGTGGGGACTATTAAGCTTTGTTAGTCATAAGATCACTTTCTCATCCTTTTTGTGGGCTGGGCTTGGACTTGGAGCTCTTTTGGAATTTTTTTTTAGGGCTTTGATTGTCATACTTCTAGTTATAGCGGATGACAGCAGTGACTTGGTATTGGTTGGTGTGAGGCCTTGACGGTCATTATACTTCTATTTATTTGAGATTTACTATCACTGCATCTTATCTTGCAAAAACAACAAAAAAAAAAAAAAAAAAAAAAAAAAAAAAAAAAAACTATGGCTGCATCATTCACATCTAATATTGTTGATCCCATCAACTCCAAAATGGAAAGATTAGTTATTATGAGAATCTCAGGTTACGGATTACAACACATAAACTCAAGTCTAAAAATTATCTTTAGTGGTCAAAAGTTGTTGAGATGTTTGTAGGGGGGAAACAAAAGTAGAATACATAGATGGTTATAACTTGTATATCAGAACCACCTACAACAGATCCCTCATATGGATGATGGAAATTAAACAATTTACTAGTTATGTCCTGGCTCTTAAATTCTATGGAACTAGAAGTTAATGAAGGTCTTTCTTCGCTATCCACTGCATGTGAGATTTGGTTGATGGCTTATGAATCATATGCTCATCAGAACAATATGGTTGCATTTATAATATTGATTAAGAGATTAGTCATTTAAAACAGAGGGAAAGATCAGTGTCTCATTACTATGCCAAGATACGTGGTTTGTGGCAAGAATTGCCTTTCCTTGATGATCTTTAATTTGTGTGTTCCACAGATGCAAAGGCATATAAGAAATATTTAGAAGAAAAGGATTTTTGAATTATTAGCATGTCTTGATCTTGAGTTTGAACCCATTGCACTCAGATTTTTGGCTCACCCTCTAGTCTAGCCTTGTAGTCTTTATTACCACAGTCAATCGAGTCTAGCAATGTCAAGGACTTGCGGTGTAAGAGTTTTGTTTTAGCCAAACATCATACGTTTATTTATCTACTTATAAAAAAGAAAGTCTAGTAGAAAAATTTTTTTCTTTGGTTTATTCTAATATATGGGGTCCAATTCTTATTGCTTCTAATGAATTGAAATATTTTATCTCGTTTATTGATGATGTTTTTCATATGACATAGATTTATTTAATGAAAAATATAGCTGAGGTTATCTCCATTTTCGAAGTGTTTCATAGTTGGGTTAAAAATCAATTTAATATGAATATTGGTAGTATTCGTACAGATAATGTAAATGAATATCTTTCCCATACTACGATATATTATCTTCAGGAGCATGGTATTAATTCTCAAACCTTTGATGAGGATTACTCTAAGACCTTCACTCTTGTTGCTAAGATGAATTTTGTACATGCGATCATTTATCTTGTTGCCAACTTGCATTAGCCTCTACACTAGTCAAATGTTGAGAATGCTTTTTTGAATGGTGATTTGACTTGGGAGGGAAATGAAGGTATGCTATCCCAAGAAGACTATATACAGATTGAACAAGAGCTTGGTTTGAGAAATTTAGTGGGGCCTTGATTTGTACCGGATTTACTCATATTCACTTGGATCATCCTGTATTTGTTAAGAGGCATGTGCATGGTCTCATTATTACAGATACACCCATTACAGGTGATGATGGTAGTGATATTTCTAAGTTTAAACTATATCTGAACAAGGTGTTTGACATTAAAGATTTGGGGCCACTAAAATATTTTCTTGGAATTGAAGTCACTCGTTATGAGAAAAGCATAGTTTTGTTTCGACAATAATATGACATTGATTTGTTGACTTCAACAAGTAATCTTCATATCAAACCTATTGATTCTCCATTGGAAGTTAATAAGAAGCTTCAGTCAGATGATGGGGAACTCCTTGACAATCACCAATGTACTAACACTTAGTTGGGCGGTTGATACATTTGACTATTACTCGCCTAGATATATCTAATGTAGTGAGTTTGGTTAGTAAGTTCATCTATGATCCCCATTCTAATTACCTTGAAGAAGTTCATCGCATGTTACGCTACATTAAGTCTTCTTTGAGACGTGACATCCTATTTAGCCTTCATTATAATCTTGATGCAGAAAGACACTTTTATGCATATTGGTAGGATCACCTGATGATTGACACATAAAAATAGGCTATTGTACTTTTTTCGGAGGAAATTTAGTTCCTAGAAGACTAAAAAGTAGGCAGTTGTTGCTCGGTCCAATGTTGAGGCAAAGTATCGTGCTATGGCGAATACCATATATGAAATTATGCAGTGAAAATGTTTTGTTACTGAATTGGGAATTCCTATGAAAGACTTTTGCACCGATATATTTGTCAATCAAACTACCATTCATATAGCTTTTAATCCTCTCTTTCACGAGCAAACAAAACATATTTAAGTTCATTATCACTTTATTCCTGAGAAGGTAGTTGCTGGCATTATTTCCACTCCATTTGTTTCGTCTTTTGCTCATTTGGCGGATATCTTCACTATGGCTCTTACTGTGAAAGTTTGAAAATGCATTCTTTGCAAGCTGGGCATGATTGATATCTATGCCTCAGCTTGACAGAGAGTGTAGACATGTGTGGGCCTTTATATGTGCGTCTTTGGTCCTTGCATTATTTCTCTTTAAGTTATTTATGTTTTTCCTCTTTCGCCCTCTTTTCTTTTTTTAAGTGCAAGGGGCATATTTGTAATTATGCATCTCCACATTATAAATAAGGGTTGGATGTCCAGCCCTATATCACTTTTTCTTCTTTCTCAAATTCTTTTCTTCTCTGACAGGTTCCAATTCCACATGCTGGTCTGTCGGGACATGTATAAGAGGGATGGGTGATTCAAAGGTGGGCCACATGATGAACGATGATTAGCCATTTCTATGGTATCATACATACTGGTCATCCATTTTTTAGCCATTAATCAGATTGTTTGAATCATCCAATCAAAGTAATCTTCTAGGAAGGATTGACAATAAAAGGTGGGCCCCACTTCATGGATGATCCAGTTTATGGATAGGACATCTAGTATAAGAAATACAGACCAACCATTTCATATCCATTGATTGGATGGTTAGGATCATCATATTGGAGTGGTTTTATGAGGGGCAACCAGAGGCAACCCCACATGTTGGATGGTTAAGATCATTATCGAACACTTTGCTTTTATAATATGGCCATTATTTCCCTAACCATTGATTGGATGTGTAGAATTATCCCATCAAAGATGAGATGCATGATGGTTGGCAAGGATCCATTATTCGACCATTTTTATTTTATATTATATTTGTTTTCGATCATTAATTTTGATGACCATTGATTGGATGGTTTAAATTGTCCATTCATATGATTTCAAAGGACTTGTTACCTATCTCCTAAAATGTAAATTTGATTAGCCAGACAACAAATATAAAAATCATGAATTTGACAAGAAAAACCCCAAACAACCAATTGGTTTTTTAATAAAATCACAATTTCATGAGGCTTCCAATTAATGAACTTTCAAATTCATGAATTTGACTAATGTCATGCATCGAAATAGGACTTAAAAGCCCTCGATATGTTAGTGGACGAATGAACCAAGTGACTCAACAAATCAAATTTTGAGTTCCGGCAATCACTTTTGTCAACTATAAAAATTTCCAAGCATCATGCAATCACTTTTGGGAAGGATGATTTCTTAGGCCTTTGAATGAGGAGGTGTGGATCTCCTTGAGGTTGAATGAAAGCTTGCATAGAGTTATGCCAGCAGGACCCCTATTCAACGATGTATTGGTGGACTATATTTGTAGGTGGCGAGACAAATCGGAATTTGAGATGGAGGTTCACAAAAGCCCTGGCAGTGGTGGGGTCTTGCATAGGGGAAGTGGTGGTTATAGACCTAGTGGCGAGAAGCAGCATAAGAAAGAAGAAGACTATTGCAGTTAGTGTTCCAGATATCGATTTTGCGCTATATATCGCATCCTTGGGATACAGATACGTATCGGTTATCGCACGGGATATATCGTTTGTATCGGGTAATTGATAGCACTTATTGAGAAATATGGGGAAACATTGGGAAAATGATAGAATTTTTAATGAAACTTCAAGGATTGTTAAAAAGACCTTAATACATACTTTTAAATCATCACATCTCGAAAAATTTATGCACATAATAGGTTTCCTTTGTATAGGGTCGTAAGCTATAAGTTGCCTACCTGAACTAATGCAACTATATTCAAATTGAATGCATAACATTTAGAGTGTATGTGATGATCATTTCATCAAACATTCCTAAATACTTCGAAATTAGTCTCAATTAACAGTTGGTTGAAGGGAAATTTTAAAATAATAATAATAATTTAGTAATTTTTAATTAAAAATGATTTTTATATTCCAAAAATTGACAAGGACTTATCAAATCAGTAGATCAGGCCTCATACATGCTTATTTCATATTTGGAGTGCAACATTTCAAGCAATTTGGGAGAAATTGGGAAATTTTAGAATTTTCTCCAAACCGGACTACCTACACTCAAATTTCAAAATTAGAGTGTATGTAATGATCATTTGATCAAATACTCCTAAATACTCAGAAATTAGTCTCAATTGATATCTGGTTGAAGGAAATTTTCAAGAAATACATGGAGAACATGAAGAATCAATGGATGTCGAAATCAAAGC
The DNA here is from genome assembly GCA_030180095.1 of Magnolia changhungtana. NCBI lineage: Eukaryota > Viridiplantae > Streptophyta > Magnoliopsida > Magnoliales > Magnoliaceae > Magnolia > Magnolia changhungtana. Next base: position 6,023,275 of record JASAUF010000554.1, read on the forward strand.
TCCAACCAGTGTTCGAAATATCGGTATCGCGCAATGTATCGTAACCTTGGGATACAGATACGTACCGGTTATCGCACGGGATATGTCGTTTGTATCACGTAATTTATCGCGCTTTTTGGGAAACATGGGGAAACATTGGCAAAATAGTTGAATTTTTTTATGAAACTTCAGGGATTATTTAAAAAGACCATAACACACACTTTTAAATCATAAAATCTCAAGAAAGAAGTGCACATAATAAATTTCCTTTGTATAAGGTCCTAAGTTATGCGTTATTTAATTAAACTAAGGTAAATATATTCAAATATGATGTATAACATTTATAAATGTATAAAGATGTGTATGAAAACATAACCAATACATTCAAAAGCAAAAGATACATGAAAAATAAAAAAAAAAAAATTTGAAAACATACCTATCAATGATGTGTGTATTCAATATCCATCCCGTCCATCCGTTTTTCCATGTCATTTTAGGACATTATCCAAAAAATGAAGCAGATCCAATAATCAGGGGGACCATACCATAAGCAACAATGGTGATTGACCATTAGTGGCCACAACAGTTTTGGATCAAGCTGATAATTGTTTTTTCCCTTCATTCAAACTTATGTGGACTACACAAGTGAAAATAGTTGGAATTGATGCTACCATCGAAAACAATAGGGCACACCTTGATGCATGCACGGCACATCCGCATGATCCATTGGTTTTGAACCCTGATTTTAGGGGTTGACCTAAAAAATGAGACAATTACAAATTTCGGGTAGATGTGGACCACTCAACATGGAATAGTAGTTATTGACCATTAAAAATTGTGGGCCACAAAATTTTCTGGATCAAGCTGATATTTGTGTTTTCCTTTCATCCAAGTCTGTGTGAACTTATCAACGGGTTGGATGGTCACAATGGACCTTAGGAAGTTGTCAATGGTGGGGACCACCGTGATGTTTGTAAGAAATCTACCCTGTCTATCCGTTTTATGAGCTTATTTTAAGACTTAAGACAAACATTGAGCAGGATCCAAGACTCAAGTGGGCCACACTAACAGAAAAGGTGGGTACTGGGTAGGGAAATTCCTACCGTTGAAACCTCTCTGGGTCGATAGTGATGTTTCCATTCCATCCGTACCGTTCATAACATCATTTTTACAGGGATGAATTGAAAACACAAATATTAGACTGATTCAAAACTTGTGGGCCCACGAATATTTCAACTGTGGACATTCAATCCTCACGTTTTCAATCCACTTGAGTCTTGGATCCGGCTCATTTTTGGCCCCATGGCCTAAAATGAACTCAAAAAATGGATGGACGGGGTGGATTTCTCACAAACATCACGGTGGGCCCCACCTAAGTTTCCAGCGCAGGAACTTCCCGCTCGCAGGAAATCCGCGTCCGTGAAGATGAGCGCTGAAAATCCTCGAGTTGAGTTGTACAAATAGTTCAAAGGAGATCAAAGTTACATGGGCCCCACAATAATGTATTATTATATCCACACCATTCATCCATTTGGAGAGATCATTTTAGATCATGAGCCTAAAAATGAGTCATATCCAAAGCTCAGGTGGACCACACCACAAATAGCAGTGAGGACAATGATTCTCACCATTATAACATTCGTAGGGCCCATCATAAAGTTTATTTTCCATCCAATCTGTTCATGAGGTCACAAAGACCTTGATGAAGAGGAAAAAATATATATATATCAAATCGATCCAAAACTTCTGTGACCCCAAAAGGTTTCAATGGTAGACGTTTAATATCCCGCAACGTTTTTCAGTGTGGTCCACTTGATCTTTGGATCTGTCTTATTTTTTGGCTAAAGACTTAATACGAGCTCGCAAAATGGACGAACGGTTTGGATATAACATATAACTCATGATGGGACCTATAGAACTTGGTAACATCAACACATCATCTAGATCGGTGGTGTGAAGTACACCGGCCCATCCGCTTCCTGTAAATAAGGGCTCGACGCCCTTTTTTTTCGAAGCAGAGAGGGTTCCGGAATGCCGGAACCCTAAAATCTCTCCCAGATGACAGGATTTCGAGGATTTCTCTAGATTTCACGCCCAAATCTCTCCAAATCAGAGACATGGATTCGAATGGCCCATCAAACGCAGCTTCCGATCAAGGCGATCTTCTTTACAGGCACCGAAATCTACTCTTGAAAGTTTTTCTTTTTTCTTTTCTTTTTTTTTCTTTTTTTTTTTCAGATAATGATGCTCTCCCAACATCCTAGAGTTGGCTACAGTAGCCCCGGCAGGTGTTGTATAGCAAATTTCTTGAAAAAATAAATAAAATCCCGATAAAAGTGATAGTATTGTTGATATCGCACGATATTTAGAACAATATTTAGCGATATTGAACGATATTTGGCGCTATTATGCGATATTTATCGATATAAAGAATTATGTAAAAATTTTCAAATTTTTAGTATCTTCCGAAGGGTTTCGTATCGCTGGACTGCGATACCGATAATATCAGCCGATATATAGGCTAATAGTATCGATATTTCGAACACTGGCTCCAACTCCATGATTTTTCATGCAAAACATAGAGGACCAATGGATTTATAACCATTTGACATGGATTTAACATAATTTCAATAAAAAATGGAATCAAAAATTGAAAATGCTTACCGAATCGAACATGTGGGATATCGGCACTACCTGTGCGTTACGTATCGCACAAGTGGGATACAAGATATATCGTGGGACATATCGGTCGTTATCGTCAATATTTAAAGTAGTGATTGCAATATTGAAGAGGATCTCTATTAAAGATGGGGAAGAGAAGTTATGGGTTAAGGTGGTTCGGGAAAAGAAAGGGTGAGAGGTGAGCTTGAAGGGGGCTCGCCAGTGAGGTGATGGAAATGGTCCTATTTAATGATGTCGTCATTAACCTCGATCTCTTCTATGTAGATCACGTACGTAGAAAGGGGTGGCCATGTTCAAGTTGACTATTAGAAGCAATGGCATGAAAGACAAATGCCAGATTAATCACAACACTAAGAAAAAGTTTGATACCAAAAAACCTCTGGCCAGTTTGACTTTTATAGTCCCTCTAGAATTAAGTGCACTTTACCTCAGCATCCAAGATGATATTCTGTGGATAGGAAGCATGGATGCGGCAGAGCATAATGATGGAAAACGTGCCTTGTACTCCAGCAATCTAACATAAAGGAGCCCTACTATGTGCCCTCTCGTTATTGGCAACATAGTAGTAGGTGGAGACGTGGCGGTCAAGATCACGGCGGGTGTCCAAGAAAGGCGAGATTGTAGTGGAGGGGATGGTGCCAAGCTAACTAGTGATGAACCTAACACGTCACTAGGTTTGATCTAGGTTCTGTGAAGAGGGGGAGTAGGTTAGGGAAGCGTGTGGCGTGGTGATTGACACTTAGGAGACAGGTGGAGAAAGGGTAACTTACATGTTCTTGTTCGAAGGCAACTGGCATATGGATGTTCCTTTAGGGGCCACGTGTAGGGATGGGTCCGTGTTGGTGACTGATAGGGACATGTTGTTGTCACTATGGAGCCGACACGTTTCGTAGACAATCACATCGGCATGGTGCCACACATGTTGGTGACGAGAATGTTCCTTTACAGGCCACATGTAGTGATGGGTATGTTTTAGTCAAATTGGCGTGGTGCCACACATGCTCCCACCAAAGTCTGCGGTTTTATAGAGACAAGTCTCATTCAACTCATCACTCACGTGCAAGGAGAATGCTATTAGAGTGCCATTCAACCTCTAGTCTCTCTACTTGGTTGCTAGAGTGGAGGGTGGTGATAGGGATTCTAAAGGCGTTATGGGGTTCATGCCTTCTCTCTCATCCTTTGCTTCCCCTTGGCAGGCTCCATGGGGGGTATGGGCTCCTTCCTGATCCAGCTTGAGGAGAATGTTTCTTGCTTGGGAGGGGCTTTGATCATCAACACAGTGGGTCAGGAGATTTTGGTAGAGCAAGTATTGGCAATGGTGCTTCATGAAGAAAGGTCCCATATGGGCCCAAGTTGTGCGAGAGTGATGGGAAGTGCAAATCAAAATGAGGATGGGAAGTTGCTAAAGGCATTGAACATTTCTCCTCTTAAAAAACCGAGAGGATTCAAAGTGGGGGTGTGAGCAAGGGAAGGTCGTCAAGAAAATAATAAAATTTTGCTTGGTGAGGAAGAAGGGGGTCATATGAATCCCTATGTTTAGGGGTATGAAGTGGATAAAGGATGCAATTAACCATATTAGTAAGATGGTTCGTGTTTGGATGGCAACTATGAAGACGATTTCATAGCTTTGTTTTAGTTTGTGGAAGAAAGAGGTGCTTCGAAGGCTCGGGATGGCAACCTTGGGGAAGACCCAAAAAACTCCCCAAGGGGGAGGAAAGAGCTAGCGAGACTTGTGTCTTCAATCAACTATAACTCAGGTGCCTCATCTAGAGGTTTTAGTAAGGAAAAAAGCTCTAGGCTAGTGCATCAACGAAGCTTCTCTATTGGAATGTGAGGTATTTGGGGTTCTAGAAGAAAAGGATCATATCAAAGATTTGTGCCGCCAATCCAAAGGTTAGTTGATTGTGCTATAAGAGACTAGCATGAATCGGTGGACAAGGCGATCAATACCATATGGAGGAGAAAGACAAGGAATGGGTGGCGCTCGATGTTGTGGGTGTTCCTAGGGGCATCGACATCATTTGAGACTCAAAAGTGTGGAAGGAGGATTGGTTAAGTGGAACTCATTCGGCATCTATGCTCTTAAGGGATGTGGTGTGATGTCAAGGTTTGGGTGGGTTTTCACGGCTGTCTACAGTCCAAACCAGGCAGTTCAACGCCCTACTTTTTCGAAGGAACTAGATTCCATTATGCACAAATGGAAATTCATGTGGTGCTTGGGGGAAGACTTCAACGTGGACAAGTTCTCATTCAAGAGATAGAATTGGGGAGGTATTTCATGGAGCATGCGGGGTTTCTTAGATTGGGTGGATTGGAATGAATTGGTGGACATTCTCCATTGGGAGACGTTAGGTTCACTCGAACAAATGCGCGAGGAAGGGTTGTCATGTACAAGCTCGACAGATTTTTAGTTTCATCAAATTGGGTGGAGCACTATCTACTAGTGAGGTAACGGGGGACTTCCAATGCTGCTATCAAAGCACTACCCAATTGTTTTGAAAGTGGACGAGGAGATTCGGGAACACAAGTTCACATTTGAGCTTCCTTGGCTTCATGTGGAGGTGTTTTTCTTGTCTGATTATAGGATGTCGAAACACCTTTTAGGTGGAGGGCTTTGCGGGTTTCAAACTGCATCAAAAACTCAAAACTGTCAAAGGGAATGATCATAAATAGGAATTGTGAGGTGCAACGGAGAGGAAAGCTGAAGTTGAAAATATCCTATGGGAAATCCATTTCATGGAAGCTATTGCAGATGAGAGAGCCAGGAGGATCAAGCTTTCTAACTTCTATACGAATCATTTAAAGGAAGAAGAGATCAAATGGAGACAAATCTCTAGCAATATGATTAAAGGAATGAGCTAGAAGCACGAAAATTTTCCACAGTATTGCAAGCACAAGGGCAAGGAACAATCAAACTTGTAGCGTGACACTAGAAGGTAAACAGGTAAAGCACAAACAAGTTTGGGAAACCATTGAGCAATATAAGTCACTGGTGGACAAGAGTTGGGAGAGGCCCCAATTAAACCACCTCTCATTCAATCAAATTTCAACAATGGATGCGGAAGATCTTGAAAAACCTCTCCCTAGAAGAGATCAAAACGGCGTCACTGGGGGTTGTGGGGGTAACAAGGCCCTTAACCCATATAGTTTTCCTTTAGCTTTCTTTCAAGTCTTTTGGGAGGTAGTTTAAGGGGACTTGTTCAACTTTTTAACCGAATTTAGCAAGAGAGGTCATCTTTCGTCAGAGTTGGGTGCTTCATTCATAGCCATCATTCTGAAGGTCGAAGGAGCTAAATTCTTTGAGATTTTAGGCATATTAGTCTAATTAGGGGCCCTTAAAAGATTTTAGCAAAAAAATTGGCTACAAGGTCTTGGGCAATTCTAGAAAAGGTGATCTCTAACGCTCAAGGCGTGTTCATAGCAGGAAGACAAGTTATAGATAGCACGCTCATTGCTCATGAGTGCCTTGACTCTTATCATCATAGGAAAAAGAGGGATATTGTCTGCAAGTTGGACATCAAGAAGGCATATGATCGGGTGAGTTTCTCAACCATATGTTGGGAGTGGACTTGAGTGGAGGATCTGGATGTAGGAGTATCCATTTGACTAGGTTCTCAATGCTAATACACGGTTCCACAAAGGGATTCTTTCAGGCGTCGAGAGGCCTAAGCTAGGGGAACCCACTATCCCATATCTCTTTGTAGTGGTTATAGAGGCATTGAGTAAGATATTGGCCAAGGGCCAATCAACAAGTCTAATTAGAGGCTTTAGGGTGGGGTGTGTTGGCTTACAAATTTTGCATCTTCGGTTCGTTGTTGACCATGGTATTCAGAAAACGGTTAATGACCATAATGGTTGTCACAACCCCGTAATGTGCAACAGTTACCATCGTTACCATTATGTAATGGCTATGACAGAAAAATGACCCGTAACAGCCCATTACGGGGCTGAAAAAATTTTCTTTTTCTTTTTTTTTTTTAAGGCGGTGGTTGACGCAACTATTATGAAATACCTTGCCGATGTCACCATCTTTTAGGATGTAAAGGTAGAAATGATGGATAATTTGATGAAACTAGTGAGATGTTTAGAAGTGGTCTCCAACTGAAAAGTGGATGTCTCTAAGAGTGAAATGTTGGTGGTTTCTACTTTTACGGAAGGGGTGGCTAAGCTAGCGGGGGTCTTCGAGTGCCAGATGGGATCGCTCTCATCATCATACCTAAGGCTTCCGCTTTATATTGGCAATCCTGCAAAGCACCTACGGAAGAAAGGGTCAAAAGCAAAATTATCCAAGTGGAAAATTCGACATCTGTCACTGGGTGGTAGACTTAAGTTGATCAAGGCCGCTTGGTCGAATTTACCACTATATTATATGCCTCTTTTCAAACATCCAATGTCAGTTTTGTGTAAGGTGGAAAGGTTGTGATGGGATTTTCTACAGCTAAGGGTTGAAGTGAAGTAAAAACTTCACCTCTTATGATGAGAAGAGGTGTGCAAGACATGCTTGGAAGGGGGAGCAGGAATAAGGAATCTAATGAGGACAACTATGGTACAATGCCCCCGTTTCCAAGATCCATTCCTGGTCTTGGTCACTGACAATACATCACAAAATTAGCTTCCTTCGGTGAATCATCTGACTTCTCATCCTCCCAAGCTTTGGGAAACTGTCAACCTTTTTTAAATGTCTCATCCTCTAACAATTCCAACACTTCAACTTTCCTTTACCTCTTGACTTGGATCTAGATTGCAGTTTTCCCTTCTCTCGCTTAGACAGTCTTCCTCGAGAAAATAACACATCCGTAGAGGTACTTTCACTGCTGCTCTACTGTTGCAAATACTTCGACTAAAGGGTTGCGATAACGGTCTCGATGTCCAAAGTATCCCTACTATGGCAAAGAGTATTAACCAAATATTTGAACGACTTGGGGAGAGATGTCAACAAAATTAGGTCTGTCTTCCTCATCGATCTTCACCTCAACACTCGTCAACTTGCAAACTAGTTTGTCGAACGTTTTAATACGTTCAGATAGATCCAACCCTTCCGCCATTTTCATAGTATAAAACTGCCTCTTTAGAAATTGATGATTGGTAAGAGATTTCGTCATATAAATACTCTCCAACTTCGCCCATAAACCTATAATAGTCATCGCATATATGATATTGTAAAGGACTTCATCAGCCAAACACAATTTAATTGTACTAATTGCCCTTTGATCACGTTCATCCCAATCTTCTTCCTTCACAGATTTCGAACGATGCTCTTTCCCAAGGAGTGCATATTGTGGCCCTTGTTGAACTAGAATGGCTTTCATCTTCAATCTCCATAGTTGAAAGTTGTTTTTACCCATGAATTTGTCTCGAAGTTCACATTCGATCCCCTTGACGTCATATCTCAAATCCAAACTAACAAACCAACCTCACTCCGATACCACTTATTGAAGATCCAGCCCTGCTGAAGCACCTTAATCTGGATTAAAACAAACAAGAGAAAACAAAAATTCAACCAAAAACACACAGAGAGCACACGATTTTTACATGAAAACCCATTGCGGGAAAAAACCACGACACAAAGCAACGATCAATCTATTATTCAAAGAAGATTACAGGAATGGAGAGAACTTACAGCAAAAAACTAGCTCTCTCTCTCTCTCTCTCTCTCTCTCTCTCTCTCTCTCTCTCTCTCTCTCTCTCTCTCTCTCTCTCCCTATTGGAGGATCTCAAAAAACAACCAAAAATCGTAACTCTCTTCGCCCCAACATAACTAACCCTAAAAGCCACCCTTTCACGAGGGAAATGACAAAAATACCCCTCCCAAGGGTCCACTAACACTTGGGCCTTGTTAGCATGTGAAACATGGGTCATTTGGGCGCAGAAAAGTGAATACACCCAATAGTGATTTTGGTGTCACAATTTTAAAAATAGCTACTGCCAACTCTACCTATAGTAATGAAAACCTATATCTAAAGCATAGATCTAAATATCGGTATCGTATCAGCCAATACGATCGTAATGTATCCATATCGACATGAGACGATATGCAATACAAGGCCATATCAACTAGATACTAGAAAAAGAGAGAGAGAGACCCATATCGGTCTATATCGGCCGACGGGGCATATTGGCACTGATATAGGCCAATACAACCAATGTGTTTTATCAAAATTTCACTTACATCTCTCTTTTTTTTCATTTAAACCATGGAGAAAGATTAAAAACTCATTTTAGGCTAGATCTATACCCATTTTGAGGTCAAAACAAATGATTTGAATGGGATTTAGTAAATCAAGGCGAAGTGCGCCATTACAGGAAAGATAAAGAGAGAATGGTAAATCTTCACTTTCTTTTTTGATATTTTCATCTACTTTTTGTTGCATTTCAATGTAATGGGCCCTAATTCACCAAATCATGCTTGATTTGTGTTCAATTAGAGCAAATTTAGTTGACCTTCAACAAGTCAAACCAACATACAATATTCTCATCAAAGAATGGTCTGATACACCATCACATGCATGTCTAAAATTAATAATAATAATAATAATAATAATAATAATAAAAAATAAATAAATAAATAAATAATAATAATAATAATAATAATAATAAACAAGAAGAAGAAGAAGAAGAAGATGATGATGGTGATGATAGATTCTTGAATATCATTTTATTCTCTTTTTTTCCCAAAATATTCAACCGATACGGCTGATATGGTCCAATATGGACTGATATCGATATGCGATGCTTGTGTTGTATAATTTTTTGGCGGAGCCGATGCACCCACCGATACCGAGATTCAAAACCATGATCTAAAGCTACTGCTATCTCTAACTATAGTAATGAGGATCTATATCTAAAACCACTCCTCTTCCCTCTTCCAAGACCAATCCAACATGTATATGATGATCTGAACCCTCCATTCATAAGAAGGCATCTTATAAGGACTCGCAGACCAAATATCACATTAATCAAACAACACTAACCATGTAAAGAATGTGTCCATCAGATCACAACTGTTGGGATTGTCCAATCACAATTAATTTATTTATTTATTTACTTCTTTTTTTCTTTTATCTTTTTTGTGTATATGCCATACAATTTACCCCAATGAATGAACAGTTTCTATCATCCATAAATGCCTGTGACATATGTGAAATAGAAATCCATATGTGCTCCTTAAGATTTAGTATGTTGTTGTCGTGCACCATAACATTTCTCATTGAAATGCATATGTTACCATGTGTATCAAACAGAGGAAAGAAGACCCCTTGTAATTCCTGCATTACAACATTTGCAAATCAAACAGGCTCTTTTTCTTCTTTTTTTCCGAAATCCTCTTATTTCCAATGAATTCAATTGGCAGCAGAAATTAACTTTTCCTTATCTTTTACCATGTTTCACTGCCTATCAAACAGACCCTTTGTATGCATCATCTTTCCTTCCTCCACCAAAGTATTGAATAGAAGAAGTCTAACTCAAACAACAAAGAACAGACTTAATGGAAACTTTAAGGACTAAAATTTTTTCTGTACTAATTATAGAGTAGTCTGAGTCCACATAAGTCAACTTGAAGGAGCCTTAAAACTCTCAAAACAAAAGTCCTGTCTCCAAGCCTAAGTTTCTTTACTTATGGTATTATATAAAGAACCTGAGATGAATCGACATAGTCACAGTGATCCGAAACTAAACCGAAACAAGGCTTGGACTATTGATATCAAAACTAGTCAAGCTTAAAATTTAAATTGGAAACAGTTCTGCTAGGTACATCTGCAAAGGAATTGTAATTATCAGAAAATTTAACGGTAAGAATACCTTGCAAATGTATGAATAGAATGAACTAACCAACAAATTATTAATAGTAAATGCAAATGCACCCAAGAAACAAATTCAAATAAGGATAACTCATACTTCAACAATGGTTCTTGAATAAAAAATAAAAAAATTTACCTGACGCCTATTAGGCATGAAACCTTTGCAATTATATTGAATCTTCTTGCCAATGAGGTCTGCAGCCTGTAGAAGAGTAGCCTTCTGTTTTGTGACAATAACATCTTGCTTTCTGAGCCGACCCTTTTTCAGAGATTCTCTTAGAGGAGGTTGCCTGTAAACCTTTTCACAGACATATTTTGGGTGTAACCGTTTGCACCAGTATTCCTGAAGTGGGAAACAAACAAGAAAACTTTATGCTTAAGGGAAAACAAAAAAGATAACAACATGCATGACTTAAATACTAGAACCTTCTTGGAGATGAAATGCAACTTTTATGTTATGTGAACTAAAATCAGTTCAAAAGTAAACACATTTAATAAGATCTTACAGTAGTGCTGCGATGACATTGTGTACAAATATCTAAAATTCAAGCAGTGGTACTCGCTCTAGGTGAACATTCCAATTTAAATGTAAGCAATTTGTAACCCATCATAGCATATTTGTATAGATTATATTCTCTCTGGTAGTTTCCAAGGAGAGTAGAATTCACCAGCACCTAAAGGTCAACATCCAAGAAGAATTTCTCAGAGATGGAAACCATCAGCAAGTCAGATTAATTAGGGTAACTGCCAATGGAATATCAATCATGGGCCCCCTTTGCAACAGAGTCTCTTTGGTTGACTCTGCTTATAGGTCTGAAAAAATTTATTAAAAAAAAAAAGCTTTTTTTTTAATTCTTATCTTAGTGGTACACATGGGTTTCAAAGGCATTCTTTTATATACGAGGGGCACCTATTCATTTAGGGCGTGTTTGGATTGACGGTGAGGATTGTTTTACACGGTATTAAATGTTTAAATATTGCATTCACTGCGTTTGAGGGCCTGTTTGATTTTTCAAGCCGGGTGTAAATACCCTGTAAATGAATAATTATTATCCTTTCACCCGTTTGAAAATTCATACGAATTCCTGCCTGGGAAACCGGCTCAAAAGAGCTAGTTTAATTTTTGGACCCAACAATGAGGTATATGTTATATCCGTTCCGTCCATCCGTTTTACCACTGTTTTGAAGCATGAGACGAAAAATGAAGCAGATCCAACACTCAAGTGGCCCACACCAAAAGAAAGTGGCCCCAAAAAGTTTTTGACGGTAAGTGTTCGATACCCTTTTTCGTATGGCGTGGTCCACTTGAGTTTTGGATATGCCTCATTTTTTGGCTCATGCTATAAATTCAGCTGGTATAATGGATGAACGGTGTGGATAAGCAAAATGCATCATAGTGGGACCCACAAATATTTTGCAATGTTCTCGGTTTTTGTGTCCAAAAAGTAGGTAGTCAAATCAAGTACGGATGAAAATGTTGTAAATGCACAAGGAAATAATTATTACCCCTTTACAAGGTATTTACCAATGTACTGAAAAATCAAACAAGCCCTAAATGGAAGTTCAAATCCGGCGTCTACTGAGCCCGCAAATACATCATCGAATTAATGCCAGATGGCGGTTCAGTGATGTCAAAGGCCATTGCTTTGAGCAATGCAAAGCACTCATCATACCGCATTGGAGAAGATAAGGTCGAGCATGCCATGCTTCTGTGGTTGAACTTTCGCTTATACTCCCTCGCCCCTCTCCATCGTCTGCATCCCCCATGCATGCTTTCCACCACCTCCGAAACTCTGTCGCCCATTTCGGATTCTTCTCACAGGCCAAACAACTTTCTCAGCTGAGGAAGGGGAAGATTGGGGATTTCATTTATGGCTGGGAGATCTGAAACCAGCTCATTTTCATTCCTTTCCAAGAGTTCATATCCATCCCTTCTCTTTTCTTCCAACAAAAATTGACCTCATCTGTATTTAGGTCACATCGGCCCCTTCCAACTCCGGATGCCTCTGTCCTAATAGGGAGTATACGGTATGCATGTAGTCCTCTGGTTTATTCATACCCTACTAATTTCTGCTCACAGGGTATACTGCCAAATGCAGGAGGCTTACAGGCAAGGTGTTCTGTAACGATAACGGTGGCCGTAACAGCCACCACCATTACCTTTACAATTCGGGTCGTAACAGCTATTACGGCCCCCGTAACGGCCGTTACGGTCTCTTTTTTATTGAAAAAAAAATCCTAAAAAACTCGTATCTGTCCTGTAATGTTGATTAAAAAGTATGGAAAACCTATATATTCCCCATAACAAACAATTACAAGGTTGTTATGGCCTTTATAGGGGATGTAACGTGCCGTTAACGGCAATTATAGGTCATTTTTTTCCATAACAGCTGTTACGGCCGTTTCAACCCCGTAAAATGTAACGGTTGTCACTGTTACCTTTACGTAACAGCCTTTACGGCCCCGTAACTGCCTTTACAGCCCCTTAACGGCCTTTACGGTACACCATGCTTACAGGTGAATCCTAAGGACATCATGTCATATCAATGGGAAAGTCTTCTTCTGCATTCACTGTTGAAGGTAGACATGACCAATGCATGCCTAGCAAATGGTATGTAAGGATCTAGATAGACCTTCATAGAAAGAAGGGGACTTGTTATAAATACACGCACTGCATGGTCATCTTCTACACCATTAGACACAGAGAAGTTGTTTGGGGTAAGATATATAGATCCGGGCTGGTCGTCGTTGGAGGTATTACTCTTATCTTTTTGTTTAATAGCTTCATATTTTATGCAAGAAGCTTTCTGCATATGTGAAGTTTCCATAGTAAAGGACGTGTTTAACATTACCTTCATATCATACTCTGTCTTCTCGTTTACTCACTCTAGATAGCCATACATCGCATTAGCATGTCCGTTGTATGATAACATACAACGGCCTACCATATTTTTCTTCACCACCTTACCATTACAATTCTACTTCTTCAAACTATTTCCTAACAAGCCGCCTGCTAATGCGACGATGTAGACAGCACTCGTCGTTGTGAAATGCAGTAAAATGCAGTACCCTGCATAATTTCTTTCAACTTAACAGGTGCGTGAACGGTTCTATCTGGATTTGCTAGGGATCACTATATTCTGTCACCTATCTGATTTATTGATATATCTAACATGTATTTAACTCTATATTCAGTCTTTATCCCTGTAACGTAATGGCTTGTTCGTAGGTATTGGTTGTGCAAATATGACATTTTATGCAATTATACTTCTTATGATATTCCATGATTTTAGTCCATTTCCCATAGATGAAAGCCATCACTGACTTACAGCACCTCAGATGTGTTCATTTTTTTGGCATCCATTCGTGCTTCTATGGATATTTTATATTTGGCTAAAACTGTAATTGCCATTCAGATATTAGTCTTCCCCAATATTCTCATGGCTTCCGATAGTGGGGATAACAACGAGGAGAAGTCCTCAGGTAGTGATTGGAGTGACAATGAAATTGCAACTGCATTAACAGCAATTGCAGCTTTAGCATGTGTAATGGGAAATACTGAATATTATCAGTGTTACTTTATGAAGGCATTGCCCAAGGGTGGTCACATTGAGAGGAATACATTCATCAATGGAATCATATGGAAGAGTGATGTTAATTGTCTTACACGGTTAAGAAATTGTAGGGATCACTTCTTCGAATTATGTTCGTTGCTGAGAGATTGAAAACTTCTTTCCGATGCAAGGAAGTGAAGTTTAGAAGAGCAAGTTGTAATGTTCCTATATACTATCGGTCACAATGTACGTAACCATGTGATTGGTCATCTCTTTTCACGGTATGGCGAGACCGTGAGCTGTCATTTCAATAGTGTTGGATGCTATAATCAGTCTCTATCCAGAATATGTGAAGTTCCCTGGATTACATATTTCGAAAGAAATATCTGACAATCCAATGTGGAGTCCATTCTTTCAGGTAATATATTATGTATATATGTCTTTCTGTGATTGGTGCCATTTTTCCACTAAGTACCAACTGATCTTAAGCCCACTTTTGCTTGTAGGACTGCATTGGGGCCGTAGATGGCACCCACATTCCGGCTTATTTGCCAAAAGAAGCAAGCTCAACTTTCATAAATAGGAAAGGCTTTCTGTCACAAAATGTTATGGCGGCTTGTACTTTTTATATGAAATTCATATATGTGCTTGCCGGATGGGACGGCTCTGCATCTGATGCTCGTGTTTTACAAAATGCATTAACCCGTCGCCCAAACTGTTTCCTTGTTCCTCATGGTAATCATTATTAATGGTGTGATTGATTCTAATATAGGAGATTATGTGTCGATCATAACTTAATCATATCTTGCAATGTGTAGGAAAACATTATATCGTTGATGCGGGATATGTGCATACTCCAGGGTTTATGGCACCGTATCGAGGGGTTCAATATCATTTGAATGAGTTTCATACTGGAAGGAAGCCTTATAATAAGAAAGAACTCTTCAATTATTGTCACGCCCAGTTGCGAAATGTCAAAGAGCGTTGCTTCGGTCTTTTGAATGGCCGATTTCCTTTTCTACATACAACACCTCGGTTCAAGTTTATAACTCAAGTAAAGATTGTTATAGCTTGTTGTGTTATACACAATTTCATCCGTGTTAGCAGTGAAGATGGATTAACTGAGGTAGTTGAGGACAATAAAGACAGTATTAAAGGACATTTCGTTGTCCCCTGTAGAGTAACTAATGCCGAAGAAGGTCGAGCGTTATCTCAGGTGACAGACCGCGAAAGAGATGAGTGGGCGAGGAAGAGAGATGAGATTGCAAAGAGAATGTGGAATGATACTCTTCCACGCACGCGACAACGCTTTTAATAATTATGTTGGTTTATGTAATGAACTACTTTGACATCAGCAGGAATGTTTAGACAATTATTTCTTATATTACGCTCAAATAATTATTCGAGATTACGAGCTTTATATTGAGCACATTATTATATTTGCATCGTATAATTATAAAGTATTATCTTGAATGTATTCATGACTATATTGCTACCCACTTTTGCCATTGTTGTCCTCTTTCCATTAACTATTACTGATGCATAGGTGTAACGAATTTCCTCCGGAGCTCTTTGAAGGTATCTAGAAATACAAATGAGAGATTGTCGCCTGCAAAGGGTGCAGGTTCATCATATAAGAGTACAGCTTCACCAAGTGATAAAGTTGTTACACCAACTAAGAAAAAGTTCGACTCCCTCACACAAAGCTCCTTCCCCTATGAGTCAAACGAACCTCAATCGAAGGATATCTGCTAGAAAGAAAAATTCTAGGATTCAATGGTCTGATGCAATGGACAATTCTCTGGTTGATGCATTGGTGGAGCAAGTTAATCTTGGCTGTAAGAGTGACATTGGATTTAAACTTGAAGCATACAAGGCTACCATCAAAGAAATCTATGATAGACGTCGAATTCTCTTGGAAAATCGTCATATTTCAAACCGTCTTTGCACTTTGAAGAGGCTTTACTGGGCAATCAAAGATATGCTTAATGCGAGTGATTTTGGATGGGACCCAGATGAGAAGATGGTTCTCGCTTCTGGCGATGTTTAGGAAGGTTACATTGCGGTAAGTATATCCCCAGATTTTTCCGTGGTGGGATTAAAAATATTCTAATCTATCATGACCTGTTGAATATCGTATGGGTAATTCAATTTCTCTTATCCCTGTTTACAGTCTCATCCATACGCTGAAAGAGTTCGCGAGAAGCACATTGAAAGATACAATGATTTGGCCTTCATCTTTTGGCAATGAATGTGCACATGGCTCATTTGCCAATATGGCTTACTCGTCACCCATCTCGAGAAGACGCCGCACCCGACATGAACTAAATTCAGATGAGGGATTGGAAGAAGAGGATTCTGAAACTGTTCGTCTATCATCGAATGAAGACGATGATCAGGAAACTAGTCCTCACATACGCTGTGGCAAGGGATCCACTCATTGGTCAAAGCGTTATAGCAGGAGCCCTATGGAGACGACGACTGGGTCCCAAAACAGCCGCTCAACAACGAGCGACATGAGCCGATAGTGGAAAGGTAAGCCAAGTGATCATATTGGGGACAAGATGGGAGAGATGGCCGAAGTCGCGAAGTTCCTGACAATTACAATGTCACATGGTAAAAGTATGAGCCATCTGCAAAGGTTGTTGGGGATTCTAGAAGAAGTTGAAGGACTCAGCCACGAAGACCAACTTCGGGCTGCAAGTGTTTTACAAACTGACACAGTGCACGTTTTTTTATGAAAATGGGCCACGAGAGGAGGAAGGAGTGGAATGAGAAACAAGTACCCGAACGTAGTGGTCCTAACTAAACGTGGGTTGGCTTCCTGCCTACTGACTTGATGTTGATGACATACATTCTCTTCTTTTTTTTGGATATTTGGGTTCCTATATTCCACATACTTTTTGTGCACCTGAGAGGATGCTCACTATATTGTGTGTGGTGCAATTGCTGTTGGACTTACCATTTTGTGCTTCATATGTTCACAATTTATTTTTGAAGATGGTAGTTGTTTATATCTTAAACTGATGCAAGTGCGTAGCAGGTATCGGTGACTAAAATTGGATGAACAGGTGGACATTCCCCATTACGGTAACAACATGTGTAGGGATAAAATGGCACTCGTTGTGGTTTGGTTTATGGCCGATGCGTTTGTGGCAATGAAATGTGACCAATAAATGATGCCTGTTAGAATTTTGATACAGATCTTGCCTTTTAGTTTGTTATGAGCGTGTATCCATGGCGTAGTGTGTGGGGATGATTACAGTTTTTATTACTGACCAAGTTTGAATAATCCCTGTGGGGAGTCATGTACTACAGACTCCCTCGAACAGGAATGGTATCTAAAGTGTCATTACATATTTTATGCAACATCTAGGTCGATCATAACTTGATAAGCAGCTAAGCTGTCGATATATATATATATATATATATATATATATATATATATATATATATATATATATATATATATGTTTTCCGTATCTCTGTTAACTGCTTCGGATATCGATCAGTGATAGTTTTCTGGAGATTAACTCTATGCTTTAACAATGACCATGGTTTCACTATTTGACAGGGAAGTATGTAAATTAGATTTTGTTCCAAGTGCAAGTAAATGATGGGAAAGTTTTACATAGTCTTCGTAGGTAGAGTCCCAGGGATATATGACAATTGGGAGGACTGCGATGCACAGGTATATTGATTCAGTGGCTATAGACACCAATCCTTCAAGACTTACGATGAGGCTGAGGAGTTGAAGAAGTACAAGGTACAGAAGACAATCTTTGCGATTTTACTTTCATTCTCGTTGTCATATTATTGCTATCATTACTTGTTAAGCTCATTGGATGTGATTTATTTTCGTATCATGTAGGCCACCCTCGAGCAGGGATCAGTTAGGAGGACAGCTGACAATTACAAGACTCGTGAAGCCCGTTTTGTAGGCACAGTAAGGAGCGCGGGTGGCCAAAGTGCTCGGGGATAGGAATGCGTGATTGTTGACTCAAAAGAATGAGGGGGTGGACGAATGTGAACTGGAGAGGGTGGAAGATGTTGATCAAAACGCACAACAAGTGACAATGAATCCCCTGCTCGGTGTTCTGCTTGAAATGTTGATTTTACATGTGGCTATTAGGGGGTTCATTTCATCTTTGACAAACTGATAGAGGAAAGTTTATGATTTTGGATTGAATCCAAAACTTTGTGGGCATGTTTGATCTGTTTTGTAGCACTTGTGGAAATGGAGTGTTTTTTTGGCTGGGAGTTGAACTGCTTCAAATCAGTAGCATATGGAATTGATATTGCTATCCAATGTTCTTCTGTTTGACTACTTGAAAAAAAAAAAAACTTAATTTCTTTTTATTGTCTTTATTTGTCTACACAAGCCTCAACTCAGTCGGTTATTCCGTCTGTACGGATTATAATACTGGAGCATTGGTGATGGGTCCCACAAAATGTACTCACTGGAAGACCCTACCCTCGTTATGGTCTCTACAGGTCGTCCCGTGTATACTTCTGATCCAAACAGTGACAACTTCTTCGCCTTTGTATACTTGGCCAACATGTAGTCTGATGTAAACACTTGCCTGTCCATGATGAAAGAGGAAGTATATCAGATTTTGTCTGTCGTATACTTCAACAGTAGAAGGCCAATGCAACACATCACTGTACGTAAATCCAAACATGCCCTTAGTCATATCAAGGCAAAGACATTGTAAAGTCATCAACCCTCCCAGAGTCATCCAAGTGTGAATAATCCTGACGTATCAGCCTGCCTAAAAGATAAGTAGAGTCAACCGAAACAACAACGACGACGACAACAATAATAATAATAAGGAACTCAGTTCTAGAATTTATTCGTAATATGGCTATTAAAGTCAATGTTCCAAACCAAAACTTGGACTTGTTCATGATTCGTAGTTAAAAAAAGAAATAATTGAAAACTCTAACCTAGTTGCAGTAATTTTTGCAAAAGCTAATTACACTAGCTCGAGTTTTGTTGACTTATCTGATCACTAAGTAAAAAACACTTCAAACATGTAATCTCTGACCAACAATTTATTTGACAGTTAGTTTCCTTATTTTATATCCATAAAAAAAGAAAGAAAGCTTCTTCATTGTATATTATAATTAGCTTTCTCCACAAATTATTACTCTTCATGACAGTAGATTAGATCATTATAGATGCAAGACGGAATAATCTAACCTAATATGTTGCCATGAAATTAAAAGACATATTAACTAGAGTAATGGAACGACAAAATAAAGCTAATTTACCATAAATTCAGAAATTTAAAATTCATGACATGCCTAAATTCAAGCCTATGACAATCCCGCAATGCCAATCTCATAAATTACTAATTTACCAGGACCTATGGGAAATAGAACCCCCATCCTAGCATAGTGTTAAATCGGAATTCAATGGAAATTATGTGTCTTGTACGAGTTTTGACATATAAGGGAGGTTTAAAGGCTAGGGAATGCGGGAAATGGGTTTGGGGTATCTAGGCTAAAAGGAATTAAGGTTGGACCATTAGAGTTGAGGTTTTGGGAGGTTTCAAGTTGGAATTTCAGATTTTGTGTTAAGGGTTTTAGGACTTGGGTGTTTCTAGAATTGGAAATTTGGGTTTTTGGTTGTGGGAATTAGAGATTTATGATTTGGACAATGGATTTTTAGATTTTGGGATTTGGGTTTAGAAAAATTAGGTATTTGGGAAATTAGGGTTTGGGATTCTAGAATCTAAGGTAGGGTTTTAGAGGATTGCAATAAGGAAAAATGAGTAGAGGTGAATGGAGGTGACGAAGCGAGAGGGAAAGGGGAAAGGGGAAAGGGAACTGTCTGTACGAACAGCCCCACACGTGTTTGTACGGCCGTATGGACACCGGTTTGGGTTCGGGGTAGTTTGGGCTGAGGTGGATGGGTTAGGGTTTGGTTGGGTAGGGATTTGGATGGGTTGAGGTTTGATTGGATGTGGGTTATAGGGAGACGAGAAAAACCAAAGAAGAGAGAGATCGAGGAAAGTAGAGAAAGAAAAGCAAAAGATAATAAGGAAGATAATACCTCGTTGAGAGGAGAGAAAAGTAGAAAAGATAACTAGAGAATTGCTTCCCGTGGTAATGCGTGGGCACTTTCACACCGGGTTCGAGTGCGGTGGCTTGTGGGATGCATGGGTACACTCGGGGTGGGTGGCCCGCAAAACCCATGGATTTGGGGGCCGTGTGAGGCGGGTGGCTCGTGTGAGGCGGAAACCATGGATTTGGGACCCACGAAGGGGCGGAACCCATGGATTTGAGGCTCAAGAGGGTTCGACTGAAGACCTAACCAATGGATTTGGAGGCTGGGCTATGAGATAAAGGGATTAATTCGTCATGCTCTATTAGTTCGAGCCTTTTAGAGCAAGTGGTTAATTGCCCTACATCAAATCGGTATCAAAGCAGGAGGTCTCATGTTCGAGACTCCTCACTGGGGGTGATTAATGCGGGGGCATTTTCACACGGGTTCGAGTGGGGTGGCCTATGGAATGCAGGGGTGTGGCCCGCAAAACCCATGGATTTGGGGCCTGTGTCAGGCGGATGGTTCATGTGAGGCGGAAACCATGGATTTGGGGCCCATGAGGGGACGAAACCCATGGATTTGAGGGCCACAATGAGGGTTTCGGCTAAGGACCTAACCCATGGATTTGGGGCCTGGGCTATCAGATAATAGGGATTAATTCGCCATGCTCTATCAGTTCAAGCTTTTAGGGCAAGTGGTTAATTGTCATATCCTGCATCACATGATTTCGCACCACCAATCCAATCACATGATGAAATTTTTTTTCTCAATTTCAAAGCAAAATGAGAGATCTCTTTCATTCGTAACATGCATAATGGCTAGGGTTGGGACGTCCAACCCTTTAGAGTGTCAGAAAAGAACTTTTACAAAAAGGCACTCTCAAATAAGATTCTCGACATAACGATGCTTAATGAATTAAAAGTTGTTTGTAACTCCCTAATCTTAACACAAATATAAGCTATACCAAAAATAATAGAACATGTAAACAATTAAACTATGTCGTGGCCCATGGGATCTATGATCAAGATGTTTGATGATGATGATCCAACCGTTAAAATGGTCCACGATCAAAATACAATGGCCCGATCATCATGTCCACTCAATCCAACGGTTTGATGTGTCCATCAAGCTCATACGTGCAGCCCACGTGCATCTTCCCAGTGAGGGGTCCTCAAAGATTCACGAACATGCACATGGGGTCTTCAATGTGGCTAGGAATGTGAATTGGGCCAAGTGGGTCCCATGTAATGGTCGTCTAGCCATAAGGAGACCAACTCAACCCTCCTCTGGTATGGTGCTCGGATGTCTTCATCAATTATGCTCTCTAGGCTTGCAAATGCTAAAAAACTCTCAGTTAAGGAGAATTAAATTAGAATTTTCAAGCACAACATTGAAAGCAGAACCTACAGACCTCTCCTAGTCTACTTAAGATGTGGGCATAGGCTAGAAAAGTGGTTTTATTTATCAGCTTCTAGGTTTGCATCAAATATCCAACAGTCCTTGTACTTATCAACTGACAACGAAAAGATTCTTGAGTGGTCAGTTCTTCTTCTTCTTCTTCTTCATTTTGTGAATATCAATGATAGTTGCATTGAAAAGAGCAAGGAACTAAGAGACCCTAAAAGCCAAACAAAAGGGTTAAGGTGATGAGAAAGTATCTAAAAAAATAGAGAAAATGGCACCCAAGATGCATCCAGGGACTTGCAATTAGAATTAATGAACACCGAGGTAGGTAGGTCTTCGAAAGTCCTACCTAGATGATTCAACTTTGTTACGAAAGGATCTATTATTTCTTTCCTTGCAGACCAAGAAGAGACCAGCTAAGAGGGATAGACTCCATGGTATGGTTGAAAGACACCGAGGCTAGCATTGACTCATATTGCACTACGTTGAGTCACCACTCGCACGAGTTAGGGCTGAATAGGCCCGACTCACCCGAGTCAGGGGTGACACAGGGGGGTGACTTGAGGTATCAAACTGAATCAGGTAGTACCAAATCCCAGTCGACACAGATGAGTCGTAACAGACTCGTCCGAGTCTTAAAACCATTCTCCATAGAGCTCTATTTTCCCCTACAGCCTCCATGCCAAGCTTGGACGGATGAATATTTGTAACCAGGTATACCCAATCAGTCTCAAAGAGATTGAAAAGTTTTCCACCATAGCTCTGAAGTGAGCCTGCAATACATGAAAAGGTGCTCCACAGTCTCCCCACCACAGATTCGAAGGATGGTGATATTGGGAATTATAAAGCTTTTGCTCTACAAGTGTTTATCTTGAGGACTTTATCCCTTCCCACACCCAACTGAAGTAAGCTAACCCAGGAGGACCAAAAGAACATTGTAGGAGCCACTGAATGCACCCTCACCAACCCTAATAACAAAGGGTAAAAGGAATTGACTAAGAAGATCCCATTTCTCCCTAAGGTCCAACTCCAAAAGTCCCTTTCCCCTTCTCTTAGACTGCAACAATTAAGGAAGGACCAAGAGGCGAATAAAATCCTCAATTCCGTCATCCAGTAATACCCTTTTGAAGCAAAGAGACCGAAAAACTTAACATCCAACCCTATTATAGACTTTGGAAGGCATAACAACTTTGTTTACTGCTAAATGAAAGAGACAAGGAAAAAACATGACAGGGGCGATGAGTAAAACCAGACATCTTCCTAAAACTGAGTACGCAATTCATGAGCAATTACTCTAAATAAGTCACTTCATAACGCAAAAACCCGCTTTCCACCATAGAGACGACAATAAAGAGGGGAATCATCATAAACCATCCTCCTTGATAACCATATTTGCTCAAAATCACATGCCTCCACGAAGAATCACTTTCTGACCCCAACCACCAAAGCCACATCCCAAGTAATGCAAGATTCATGAATTTTAGAGATCTGGTCCGCGCACCTCCTAAGCTTTTTGGTTTGTAAGCTTTTGCCCTAATGTAGCTAACAGATGAAAATCGACAACTACACGCAGTTGTATCAAACCCTAGCCAAGGCTTGTAGGAAAGATAAGAAATTGTCCCAAAAAACCATTGGACAACTTTTGTTATTGAGTTTTATATGAAAGGAAACAAAAGAAAAGCCCTAAAACTAATATGGGCCTTACATCAAAGCATAACTACGGGTTGGATGTTATAATCACAACCCTACATTTTCATTTAAAGGGAAAAGACTAAATTACCCATATCTACTTAAGTGAGACATAAGGAAAGCAAAATAAACTAAAATTCATTTAAAAATAAAGTAAAAATCGTAACTTTAAGAAAAGTGCCACCAAAAGACACTTTTGTTGACCCAAAAGTGTACCACGGGTACCATAATGAGTGGTCCATTGAAGGGTCTACAAGTTTGGCCCATTATGGAAGATATTCGGGCCGCTTTCCATGCTTGAATCCATGCCAAAATTCATCGGCCAGTAAATCAACCCGATCCATCAACATTAGTTATCCATGTCCTCATCATGCCGATTCCAAAGGTGGTACTTATGCGTGTCACTTGTTCATTTCAAAAGGATGTCCATTCAAATTCTTTTCCAACCTTCTAATCCTTATGTTCCAAGTATTTAAACATGGACATTAAGTTGACAAACATATTCGAATGGGCCAAGTTGAGGAGAGCAGTAGACCCTCCAAAAATAGATACCTTTTCCATCCTAACAATCATCTTTCCACCCTCTCCGCCACCGCATTACATGAGTGAATGGGAACCTTAACCATATGGAGAAGGAGACCCAGGTTGATAGCAGCGCACCCACTTAGCAACCGGATCTCCCAGCCAACCTAGCTACATCTTCATCTCCCAACCAAATCCCCAACATTTCAATTTTCCATGAGTAACCACTTGAAATATTAAAATAGTTAAACAATAACATGTTAAGGATTTCACATGAAACATCCAGCAACAACCTCCATCCTTTTGGAGCAATAATGCTTCAAGCTCAGCATCTTTCCAATCTTTTGTCAAAGGAATTAAGGTCTTGACCAAATGAGATCATCTACATTGCAGTTCTCTCCAACAAAAAAAAAAAAAAAAAAAACAAAAATATATAAAAACAACAACAGAGTTATTCTTTTGTTGAAATTTACAAGATGAATAAAATGCTCATGTTACACTCAAGCGTCTACCCAAAAAAGAAACATCTTAGTGCATAATAAAAATAATAATAAAAGAAAAAAAAAAGTATAAAAAGATACAAGAGAGAAGAATCAATATCATCTTGTATGACTAGGAAGAGCACAACCAAAGTACTAAAGCCATGTTTTTATACCTTAAGCCAGAGGTTCATGCAAGACAATAAACTCTATTCAGTGATGCATGCATTTTATGGTAACCATTAAAGTAACATTCTTAATGTATTCTTTTATGATTTCTTTCGGAAGGACATCCTTATTGACGCTATTCTCTAGCAATTTCGTCTAACCATGATAATATCAATATCATACAATGATAATATCAATATCATACATAAGTAAAAATTGTTTTTTTTTAATGTGAAAGTTAACATGGCCATTCTCGTGGTACTCAAATTAAAATGATAGTCAAAAATCATTACAATGCTTGTAAACAGTTTCATTGGCTTTGAAGTATGCTTGTGCAAATTGTAAACCAATTCACTGTATGTTAATTGATTATCCATTCATCTAAATCCAAGACCAATATCTTTAACACCTATGAACCATGGAAGCCACATATAACACTAGCTTGAAAATGCAACCCATATTTTTAATCTATCATTTCTAAGATGCAAGCCATATTTTCCATTTATCATTTCTTAGAGGAGGGGCTGGAATTAGATAGTTGTTTGCTATCAATTCCTCTCCTTGGAAATGGCTTTGGCATTTTCCAAGGAAGAAGGCTCCTGGTGGAGAATAATCTTATCTTCAAAATATGGGCCAAAGGGAGGTTGGTTCTCCAAACCTTCCTCCTTGTATAGAGCTTTTGTTGTCTGGAAAGTTATCTCCAGCCTCAAGCTATCCTTCCTGGAGGGAGTCTCGTTCAGTTTGGGGGACGACTCTAGAATTAGATTCTAGCAAGACCAGTGGATTCATGATAGGCCATTTGCCTCTGCTTTCCCTGGTCTGGCTAGTATCAGCTCAGACCTCTTCTCTTGGGTTGATAATTCCTTCTCTGTCAATGGATCGGGTGTTTGGTGTCGTCCTTGTAGGAGAGCTCTCTCGAATGTCAAAACAGTCGAGCTCCTGGAACTGCTGAAACTCCTCCAAGATATTCGCCCTTCCTCCAACTCACGTCTCCATAGCCTAGATGCTTTCCCCATCCAACTAGTTCTCTTGCAGCTCCTTTCTCCAGATAATAGAGGAACACACCAAACCCCCCCCCCCCCCCCCCCCAAAAAAAAAAAAAAAAAAAAAAAAAAAATCCCAGCCTTCTTTTGGTCCTATAGAGGCCCACCAAAAGTGGTTGCTTTTCTTTGGATCCTTGTCAGGGAAAGAACCCTCACAGTCGATAATCTTCAACATAGAAGCTGATCCTCCCAAATATTTGCATCCTTTGTTTCGATAGTGATGAGTCCATAACCCACCTTTTCTTGCATTGCTCCTTCGCTTGAGACATCTGGTCCTCGATCCTCTCCAAATTCTGAGTCACAACTTGGTGACCAGCAAGCTTCTCACTTGGCATGCTAGCAGCATCAGTGGAGGACAAAGATCCGCTTGGTGTCTGCCGATGATGGCCATTGTTTGGGAAATTTGGAAGGAGAGGAATAATCGTTGCTCATGTGATATTTTGTTTCTTCCTCTGTGGTTGCTAGCCTGATGTCTTGCAAAATCACATATTGGGAGTCTGCTCTTATCCCTGATCATCCCCAACGATCCTTGTTGTTGATTTTGTTGCCCCTGTTGTAGTTGATGTTGTTCCTTGCTAATACCTCACCACCTAGATCAGCTTTGGGTGTTCAGTTTGCTTGTCTTTTTTGGTTTTGGGGTTCAGTCTCAAGTTGTATAACCTCTTTTAGGTGTTCCCCTTTTTATTGTTGTGGTTTAGAGTTGTATGTCTTCTTTAGGTTTACTGGTTTTTGTTCTTTCCAGGTTTTTTATTTCTATTTTGTTGCTTTTTATTTGTCTGTTCATTTCTGTTTCTGGGCTGCTTTGCCCCTTAATAAACATCAATAATAAATTAATAATAACAATCAAAGATGCCCTGGAAACAAAAACCAACATCAAATATCTACAGATATTTGTTTCAGAAAAGAACATGCAAGCAATGAAATACCTTAAACAGGGGATCAATATCGCCATCAAGATCAAACCAACAAAACTCGCTATTAATCTTTGAAGCAGTGTACAAAGCAATTTCCTTCTGCATCATGAGTTTAAAGTAAAAGTGAAGGAGAATTCATAAAGATTGGCAACAATAATCACACTAATAACTTTGCAACCAAAAGGTATAAAATAACATAAACGGAGTTAAAATAAAAGCAAGCATGGAAGAAAAGGTAGTATTAATCGAAAAGCAACCAACCAAGTCAATCTTGATTTTATTAAACCTCTATCTAGGCAAAGAAATCAAGGATTTATATTGTAAGAAAGCAAAAAAAGTGTGTCAGCTTCCTTGAGGCATTCAAAACTACGTGGGTAATGTCAAGGTCAATTGAAGATCTTCTTTGGAACTGGCATGGGGGCAAGGTTGATAAGAAAGGGAGGTTGGTGTAGTGCTTGGTTCTTATGGCAATCTTATGGACTCTTTAGGAGGGCAAGAACAATCATTGTTTTCAAAATTCAAGCAGAATGGTGATAGAGGTGGTGAGAAGGGTGAAGTGGGATGTAGCAGATTGGGCAATTTGGGCCTCTCTTGATGTTTGTAATCTAGTTTCTCTTTTCGGGTTGTAGTTGATGTTAGAACAATCACTATTTCCAAAATTCAAGCAGAACAATGCTAGAGGTGGTAAGAAGGGTGTTTATTGATGTTTGTAATCTAGTTTCTCTTTTCGGGTTGTAGTTGATGTTAGACCAATCATTGTTTCCAAAATTCAAGCGGAACAATGCCAGAGGTCGTAAGAAGGGTGAAGTGCAATTTGGGCTTCCTGTTCAAAGTCCATTTATGTCCATAATCTAGTTTCTCTTTTCAGGTTGTTGTTGGTGTTCTCGTTTAAGGTGTTCTTGGGCAGTGGTTTTTTAATTAAGTCTCATTACCTTGCCCAAAAAAGCAACACGGACATCATAGAAACAAAGATTGACATGCTTCAAAGAATTGTGAGGTCCATATACTACATTAGCATTCCACTAAGAGCTCGATAAGAACTCACATGTTGATATATACATGCATGCATGTAAACATGTATTGCATGTCTGTATCTTGAAGAACAAGTTGGTTCAAGATGTTCCATAACAGAAACAGCAGGTGTAACAGTGGAACCAAAAACCTTTGTGTGCAGTAGTTGTTACAGCAGTTACAAGGGGCATGACCTTGTAATGGTCAATATTTTTTTACTTTTTTATTTTTGAAAAACAAAAAATAAATAAAATAAAAAGAATTAAGTTGCCAAAAAAATTCTAAAATATCGAAAGGATGCCAAATATGTATTCTTTTGTGGTTTTAAGCAATGTTATGATGGTGTAACAGTCCACTCTTTGGTAAGAATGTCGTCTTGCCTGTCTGATGATTTTATTAACCCGGTATGCTTATATTGACCCGAAATTCATGCAAGCTATGGCACTCATCCTACTAATGCACATCCCTATGCATTTGACATCATTCCCCCCAAGTAATTTAAAGAATATATTGAAATTAAATTTGAATAAAAAGTGTCATTGACCCGAAATTCATGCAAGCTATGGCACTCATCCTACTAATGCACATCCCTATGCATTTGACATCATTCCCCCCAAGTAATTTAAAGAATATATTGAAATTAAATTTGAATAAAAAGTGTCACAGATTTGGAGGACTACTCAAATCCTCCCAAACCGGCCCGAAATTCATGTGATCTATAGCACTCATCCCACTAATGCATATTCCTAAGGATAACTAATTATAAGAAAAAACCAAAATCAAATTCAGATGAATAGTGTCGCCGATGTGGGGGACTACTCGAATGCCCCCAAATTCATAATCTATGACACCTATCCCACTAATGCATATCTTTAAACGTTTATACCATTCCTGATAAGAAATTATGAGAAATTTTGAAAGTAAATTTAGAAAAATAGTGTCGTTGATTCGGAGGACCACTCCCTCAAAAAAAAAAAAAAAAAACATGCAATCACACATCCCCCTAATATACATTCCTAACCATTGGCACCATTTCTCCCAAGAAATGTTAAGAAAAAATTGAATTAAATTTAGATGGAAGGTGTCACTGATTTGGGGGACCACTCAAATGCCCCAAATCAGCTCAAAATTCATGTAATGTATGACACTCATCCCACCAATGCATGTCTTTAACCATTTGGCAATATTCCCCTCAAGAAATTTGTGGGGGAAAAAACAAAAAGTAAATTTGGATGACGTTTATGGGACAGTGAAGAATGAAAAATATCCAGTGGCCCTATTTCAACGAACAAGCGTCCAAAAATCAGTGGTTATGCTTGTTCAAACAATCTGATTTTGGGACTGTGACTTGGCAACAGCAGTCCCACAATTTAATCAGTTACTTTGATGTTAATATATTCCATGTGTACAATTAGTGAGTGCAAGTGTATCAAGTGTCATACATCACCAGAGTACCATATCATTCCCTTCTATACAAGGGCCTTTTCTATCACCTTTATTTTGAAAAGACAAGACGAGACAGAGGGAGAGAGAAAAGAAAAAGAAGAAAGAAGAACATGTTGCTGAGGAGGGAGAGGGAGAGAGGAGAAGAGGGAAGAAAGAAATTAGAAGGTAGGTTTTTCTTCCCTCCCATAATTGGTTTTTTTGGAGTTCTTCTGGAAGCCGTTTAAATTCGGCTGTTATGCTGTTATGATGGACCATAACAAACAATTACAGCCATTACAGTGCATTTTTTAAGGGGTACCCGTTACGCCCCCATATCACGTAACAGGTACAGTCAATACCATTACATAACAA
Source organism: Magnolia changhungtana (assembly GCA_030180095.1). NCBI lineage: Eukaryota > Viridiplantae > Streptophyta > Magnoliopsida > Magnoliales > Magnoliaceae > Magnolia > Magnolia changhungtana. Next base: position 6,052,368 of record JASAUF010000554.1, read on the forward strand.
ATGATACAGCCATTACATAACCAATACAGTACACCCTGGGTTGGTTAGACAATTGACAAATGACGTCAGCCTACAAGAATTTGGATCGTGGAAACTTGCTCAATACCATACATAGGCTTAGCCAGGACCCATGCCACTCATGGTTATTTCTGTCCCAAATTGTCAGAAATGAATTATCCTCAACATGATCATTGATCTCATATTCAGCAATAAAGAACAAAAAAAGATTATTTGTTAAATTTGCCGTTTTAACAGTTTCCTCCTCAGGGCATGGAACGCCATGATATATTTTTAGTTTGTTCCAATTGTGGATTTGGCCATTCTTGTATTTGTTTGCTCTCATAACGTATAGACCACAAAACAGAAGTAAAGATATATGTTGCAAGCTGAGACTCGAGGACATTAATTGGTGCCTATACCTGATAAAAGCCCAAGCACTGGAGCACAAACTTTTCCATAGAATCTAGCTCCAAATCCAAAAGAGCATCATAGTCCTTGACCTGTTACCACAGAAAGAAATTATGTAATTGAGAATGGACAGCCCAGGAAAAAAAAATTTGCCAACCATCAATACTAAAAAGAAGATTATCCAGTACCGCCTCTCCATATTCTCCGATTGCATGGTAGCAAGAAGCGCGCAGGTACAAACATTCGATATTTGAGGACTCAACACTCAGCCCAACAGATAAATCCTTGATAGCATCTCTGTAACCATGTTAGATAGTTATTAATTGAGCAGTTTGTGCAGACAGAAAAACAACAATATATAAAGTTCACTTTGTGAATAAGGAATAGTTTGGAAGATAGCTTGGCAGTATTGCTAATGCGAACATAGCTTGGAAGTAATGCTAAAGCATTGTTTTTTAACTGTTCCTAAACATATGCACTAGAATGGCAGGTTATGTTGAAACAATAGGAAGATTTGCAGAATAGAATACACATTAAGATATCCTTTTAAGTCCACCAAGAGTTAACGAGACTATGAGTCTTGCAACCCATTGTAGTCCGGCTGCTAAAATGACATCATCCCTCCAAGGGTTAACAGGACTTTTGTGTCTTGTAACCAGTGCTTTAAATATTCATAGTATCAGCCAATACCATATGTGGGCGATACGATATGCAGGGGGGGAGTGTTTTAAATAGCTATGCTATGTAGCATATAGCTTACACTACACAGCCTAGCTTAGACTTAATGCTACATAGCTCATGAAAATAGCTTTTTTTTTCTTTTTTTTTTTGTTAGCTTGTTAGTACACCCCACTGTCAGTTCACGCTTCACTGTTAGCCACCCCCCACTAGGGAATCGATACCAAGACCTCGGTGTTGAAACGAGGTATCTTTCACTCAGTCTACCACTTGAGCTATGGATCAGGGTGTGCTCATGAAAATAGCTCAAGTTGCATGTACGCTACACGCTAATTTACATATGCTACACGCTACATAGCTTACAACTACAAGCTATTTTTCACTAAAATAAAAATTAATTTACGTTTTAAATGATTTGTCACATTTTTTTATTTTTCAATAAAAAAATAGTCTATCTTCTCAGTAATCTTAGAAAAATCAATAGAAGTAACAATATAAAACCAATTCTGTAGCTCTTTCTTTATCTTCATAGTCAATCTTTGACCTAGTTTTCCTATTATTTTATATTGTGTTTGGTGCAACAGATATCGTGTAATTCCATTACTAGTAGGTCTAATTTGGTGCAAAATATCATGAACTTTCATGATATTTGATGCAACCGAGCACAACCTTAATTAAAAATCTTTCATACTTGTATTGTATTTTTATGAATTGTACAAACTCATTTTGGATATAATTGCATCACTTCTATCCAGTGTTCAAATTATCTCCGATATTATCGAAATATCTCTGATATTATCTTTATCTCCAGCTAGCGGCTAGCGACACCAATAACACTAGTAGTATTAGAAATTCCAGGTATTAGCAATGTATCGCACATTTCTGGTTATCGGCGATATCAATATTGTTTCCGTATCCCTAGCCAGCGAAACTTGTAGGGATACCGATACTTCGAACATTGCTTCTATCAGACAACGCATAGTTTTTCTTTTCATTTTTTAAGATTAACGAGGAAACTTTATGGATAAACTGTTAAGGCAAATGTCAAAACAACAAAAAATACAACCCAAAGAAACATCCTGAAGAACAACCCAAATATAACTAAGATTTCATCAACGACAACACCGTTAACCCCGGATAACCACTCTAAACTCTCTCTTAGATTGCCACAAAACATCTTCCCCATGGACCCTGTTTACTGGGAAAGCATTGGCGATTATGTTCTGACCAAGTGTTCCATAAGATAGCTGGTAGCACGAACTGCCAAGCCACTTGCTGCCTTTTAGGAATGGGATATCTGTGCCAAGCCCAAAATAATTCCGCAATTGAACAAAGCATAACCCAATACACCAAAGTGCGCCAGAAAGGAATACCACACGTGGCTCGTGAAATGGAAATGTATGAAGAGGTGATCGATCGACTCGGCATCGCTCTTGCACATTAAACATGTGTTAGAAACGATCATACCCCTCTTCTAGAGATTATCTATCGTCAAGATATGCTACCGGCCCACTAGCCCAGCAAAAAAGGGTACCTTAGGTGGAGCCCCATGGAACCAAAATACATGAAAATACTCCACCCTTTTTAAGGCCGAGGAGACTCAAAGCATTCTGTCGAAAGACTAGACCAAAAAAGTGTCTGACGGCAATTACTTACCAAACCATAGAGTCTTCATGATCAGGGCAAGGGTGATAGTATTCAATCTTCACCAATAACCTAGCATAGTCCACCTCCTCAGCTGATAAAGCTCTTCTACATAGGGGGCACCACATACCTCTCTCACCAACAAAGGAAAAGCAAGAAGCAATTGAAGTATTCTATAAGGGAGCTAGACTTCCAATATTTAGAAATTTTAGTTCCAAGGATCTTCCTCCACACCAGGGATCCTCCCAAAAGCAGATGTGACGACCATTACCAAGCAAAAAAACCACTCCTAGCTTGAAAAAAGGTCCAACTGAATTGATGGCCTTCCAGATCCCCGAAGCTTGATAGTAAATGGGTATTTCAACCTCCCATCCTCCCTCCTAAAGACCATATTTAGATGCAACAACTTCTCTCCACAGCTTGCCCTCTTTGGTCCCAAATCTCCATTGCAGTTTACCATGAAGAGAGACATTCATAGATTCCAATACTGTAATTCCTACACCCCCTTTGGATGAGGTTTACATACCTCTTCCCACTTGAGAAGTGAAACTTCTACTTTTCTTCTACAACTCTCCAAAGGAAATTTCGCCTTAGCCTTTCCAATTTATCCAACACTAATTTGAGTCATTTAAACAATGACATGAAATATAGAAGAAAATTAGATAGAGCTATTTTAATGAGGGTGATTCAACCTGTTAGAGATAGATGATGCCTTTTCCATCTAGATAACTTCCTTTTGAACCTTTTGATCACTTTACACCATAGATGTTTCGCTGGTTTTCATATGCAAAGCAGAATAACCAGGTAATAAGAAGGAAATGACCCTAAACATGGTTACAATTTGCAATGACCTACAGGGAAGCAGTCTTTTGTCTTCAATGAAATCCACACCTCGCATTTTGGCTAAGCATTTCATTTGCTTGTTTTAGGAGTGATATCGACCCTATGGTGGGCTTGCTAGCTAAAGCAGGAACCCTTCTGTCCTTGATCTGTATCAGAATTTGAAAATTCTTTCGCTTTATCATGATGTATCTTTTAGTTTACTTTTAATCAAATAGTTTACTTCTAAAAAAATAATCAGCAGTCCAAAAATGGTAACAAATTAAGCAATGTATATTATAAATATGAGAAATGCCCTCCTGCGAGCAACACTGCAAGAGAACTACCATGTGAGCAACGTGGTGTGGCCAGCCTTGATTCCCCACTGTGATATGTACGTGAAATCCACTCTGACTATCAAGTGCATCACCCCATTTTAGGACCATGGCATAAAAATTAGGAGGATCCATGATACGGGTGGGCCATACCAAGGGAACAAGTTGGGTGGGGGACACCCACCCTTGATTTTTTTACGGGGAACACCATGTTGTGTGTGGGATATCCACTCCGATTATTAAATGTGCCACACAATTTTAGGCCAAGGGTCCAAAAATAGACAGATCACCGATTCTGGTTGGCCACAACGAGGAAGACAGTTGGGGATGCTTACCCTTGATTATTTACAAGCCTCAACATGATGTGTATGTCACATCCACTCTGACCAACAGATGTGTCATCATGTTAGGCCCAAGGCCCAAAAATAAGGCCTATCCATGATTCAGGTGGGCCACAACAAGGGAAACAATTTAGAGGGTGTGTTCCCCAGTACGACATTTCACTTGGAGTGGGCCACCTAAAACACAGATAGGCCTGATTTTTTAGCACTAGGCCTCACATTTGGTGATGCATCTAATGGTCGGCGTGGATTTCACTTATAAATCACAGGTGGGGCCCACCCAAGCTATCTCCACTTTTCTTGCAAGGAATGTCCCTTGCGGCAGACCGTTTCTCTTTTAAATATAGGCATGCACAAATTAAGTTTTTATTGGCATGCGCTTATTGAAGTTAAATAAATTTTCTCCAAAGACGTTCTAAATCGGGGTCTCTCGTCCCACCAAAAATATGTTCTACATGAGACACTGCAATAAACTTAAAGGCTTGGACAATTTTCTTCTATGAATGCATCACTGCATTTGTTTTCGTCATGTACATGGTTAAGGAAAGAACAGGGTGGATAATTTTTCAATAAGGAAAAGGCACATTAAACGCTAGGCATACCCACAGTTCTCAAACTACACCGCATTGGCATTAAATACAATCATCACCAACATGTAGAACATAAGAGGACAATGGATGTCAGATATCGTGGATAGATAATTCATCGGCACCTGATGATAGAAAACAATTGTTGAACGGAAAACGACCATCAATTGGTCCAATTACATTAATATTAATTGGAAAGGTCATCCATAGCACCCAAGGGGAGAACAAACAGAGGGTTACCTATGCTTTCCCATCCCATGGTGAAGTAGCCCACGCAGGTGATAAGCCTTAGCACACCTGGAGAAATATGTCATGAGAACCATTTTTATTTTTATTTTTTTTTTGAAGGATGAAAGGATGTGGCAATCAGATCCAAGCTTGAAAATAATAAGTCTGAACAAAATATAGAGGACACAAAAGCATTTCTGCAAAATACCTTTCATCAATGAGTAGGACTTGTTGAAGGCACTCCAAGGCCTTCGCTGTATTTGCCAAATCTTGGTAAAACTGCCAAATCATACATGCATCACTACATTATTATCAAGTCATCAGACTCGCAGACTGATTTAAAAACAACATTAGCAAATAAAAACACAGCCCGGGCTATTTCATGAAAGTATAATGGTATGCTCAGTTCTACAAAAGATTTTGCAGTATGAATATCGACTGTAATGGTGTGCAATCTTTGCAGCATTTCTTTATTTCTCATCTTTTAGCAGGCAATCCTTAATATTATAAACTTTTACAATTGCAGAATTATTTTCCTTAGAACTTTTACACATACAACAATAAATGACCAAAGAAACAAAGGGAAACGTACAGTGATTGCACCTCGCATTGCTACCATAATGTAATTTGCATCATCACACCAACCAAATCCCAAAAGCAGCAAATTCGATACTTTCCTAACATTCCCAACATGTTCTCAGAAAACTAGAGAGTAACATAGTTCTGGAAGTATACAGGCAAATGATTTCTCACACATCCATAAACTTCATGAATTGCATGTAATTGAAAACATCAGAACTTTCAATCTTTCCTTTCTATAAGAATTCATTGGCAATAAATAACAAATATGTACCCCGTGCCAATTTTCAATGATATGCTTATTCCTTTTTTTTTCCATTTGGATGAGAATATTGTGATGCAGGACAATTAACTACTTACTCTAAAAGCTCAAACTGATAGAGCATGGCGAATTAATCCCTTTATCTCATATAGCCCAGGCCCCACATCCATGGGTTAGGTCCTCAGCTGAACCCTCCTCGTGGGCCCCAAATCATATGGGTTCCGCCTCACGCGGGCCGCCCATCCCGAGTGTGCCCCTGCATCTCACTAGCCACCCCACTCAAGCCTGGTGTGAAAATGCCCTTGCATTATATTATTTGTTGATCCAAGATCCTTGTTGTTATATATTTTAGGGTGAAACACCTGGTTCCTCTTCCATTTTAATTTCTTTTTTTCTTTAGCCTAAATTTGAAAGTTCTAGTTTCCAAGGGAGACATGATACACTAGCACCAAATTGCTTATCTGGGGCAGAAAGTTGGAAGGTGGAAACATGGTTGATGCAAGTTCTGTTTAACCAGCATATCAAGATGTAGCAACCACCATTCTTGGTGGCTAAAATTCCGGCACCATTATGAAATAAAAAGATCATCTTTCAACAATTTACTACTTGCATATTACTGATTCTCTTTTCTTCCACTTAGGACTGCCACTGAAATCTCTGATTTCTCACAAGGTATTAAAGATGAGATACACCCATTTCACATTGTCCATCCTGGATTTCACCACTTTTCATGGTTCTAGCATATATTTGGTGCCTGACCCATTGGTGGATCATGGCATAACTAAATATGCACTCTTGTATGCAGACATAGTGCTGCCATTTCCAGGTGGGTAGTTAAGCTAGGGGAGCCTCCTCCCTCCCCAACATGGCATCGGATACAAGGATCAGTTTTCATCATTCTAATATATATCTGGATATATATGTATGTGCGCTCATTTCGTTCCAGATCCATTGGCAGACCGGAGCATGACCAATGTTTTCATTGTCGGCGAGAAATCAATAATATTGCCCATAACATCGGTGTCGCCGAACCGGCAACACCGAGACCCCAAATATTCGTATCTCTTCCAAAAGTCGACGAAATATTGGTAATTTCGGCGAAAATTGGTGACAACTCTCCCTACCATTCCAGAAAATCGAAATAAATAAATAAATAAATAATCTCGTACCCTTTTTCACAAAATCTGCCTAAGGGAGTGCATTTTGAGTGTATTTGGCGGGCCACGGTTGACGGCATAGGATTTTTGGAGGTATAAAAAACCTATAATAAAAAATTTAAAATTAAAAAAAAAAAAAAAACCCATTTTTTCCTCGGAGAGAATAGATTTAAAAGGAAATCAGATTTCGGTGAGGATTATAGGGATTTGAGAAAGAAGATGAATTTCCAGAGAGATTCCCAGGATTTCGAATGGACGGGAGTCATCGTTGCCGCTACGAGTTTTTCGGAGAAGACGAGAGGCTTTCGTTTTTACGAAAGCTCTCTCAGTCTTAAAAACTAAGGGAGTGGATTCGGTGCGACTCTGGCTCCATAGAAGACAGTGCGGCCCTTACGGTGGGGCCCCACCTTGATGTATTTGTTGTAAATACTTGCCATCCATACATTTTTTCCAAATCATTCCAAGGCATGAACCCAAAAATGAAGCAGATTTAAATCTCAAGTGGACGTGCACCAGACACTAAGAAAGAGTGGTGGTGGAACCTCCACCATTAAAATTCGTACAGCCCACCCTAATCTTTATGTAATCTTTATTTGTCATCCAACCAGTTGATAAGGTAACATAAACCTAGATAAAGGGGAAAATAACAAATATCAGGTTTATCTAAAACTTTTGTGACCATGATAAGGTTTTAATGGTCAATCACCACTATTTCCTACAATATGGTCCACCTAAGATTTGAATCTACTTCAATTTTGGGATCATGCAGTTTTTAAAAACGGATGTACGGAGTGGATGCAAAATAAATACAGCAAGGTGGTCCCCACCGTAAGTGTTGCACCATCTTGAGGCAAGCCAAGGCTGCACCTAATCTGCTCTCTCTTACGAGTTACGACTGCAAAACCAACCAACTGGGTGGGAGTCCGTAGGGCCCACCTCGATGTATGCACCACATATCCACACCGCCCATCTGTTTTTACAGCTTATTTAAGGGCATGGTTCCAAAAATGAAGCAAATACAACTTTCAAGTGTACCACACCACAAGAAACAGTGGTCAATGAAGACCCACTATTGAAAACCGTAATGTTTATTGACCATCCAACCGTAATGTTTGTGACCCATAAAAGGTTTTTAATGGTTAATAACCATTGTTTCATGTGTACCTGAAATTTGTATTTGCTTCATCTTTGGGACCATCCCCTAAAATAAGGTGGTAAAATAGATGGACAGCGTGGATGTACTATGCATACATCAAGGTGGGCCTTACAGTCAGGGTCCCACCCACATCGTTTTGTTCCGTGCCCAAGTCGCGATAATGCAGGGGCACTTTCACACTGGGCTCAAGTGGGGTCGCCTGTTGGATGCAGGGGCACACTCGGGGTGGGTGACCCATGCGATTTGGGGCCCACGAGGGAGGTCTCGTGTTCGAAACTCCTTACCAGGGGTGATTAATGCGCATTTCACACCAGGCTCGAGTGGGGTAGCTCATGGGATGCGGGGGCACACTCGGGGTAGGCGGCTCATGTGATTTGGGTCCCACGAAGGGGGTTCGGCCGAGGTCCTAACCCATGAGATGTGGGGCCTAGGCTATGAGATAAATGGATTAATTCGCCATACTCTAACAGTTAGAGCTTTTAGAGCAAATAGTTGATTGTCCTGCATCAAATTGGAATCAGAGCGGGAGGTCTCGTGTTCGAGACTCCTCACCGGGGGTGATTAATGCAGGGGCATTTTCACACTAGGCTCGAGTGGGGTCGCCTGTTGGTTGCAAGGGCACACTCGGGGTGGGTGACCCATGCGATTTGGGGCCCACGGGGGAGGTCTCGTGTTTGAGACTCCTTACCAGGGGTGATTAATGCGCATTTCACACCGGGCTCGAGTGGGGTAACTCATGGGATGCAGGGACACACTCGGGGTGGGGCGGCCCATGTGATTTGGGGCCCACGAAGGGGGTTCGGCCGAGGTCCTAACCCATGAGATGTGGGGCCTGGGCTATGAGATAAATGGATTAATTCGCCATACTCTAACAGTTCGAGCTTTTAGAGCAAGTGGTTGATTGTCCTGCATCACGCGATCTCGCGGGCGTTGGTTTTGGGGATCCACCAAGGTGAGTGGGATCCATGATTATGGGTCCCTCCGTGATGTATGTGCCTAATATCTACGTCGTCCATCCATATTGAAAACTCATTTTAGGCCATGATCCAAAAAATGAAGTAGATCCAAATCTCAGGTGGACCACTGTATAGGAAACAGTGGTAAATGACCATTAAAAACTTGTGGGCCACAAAAGTTTTGGACCAAGATTATATTTGCATGGTCTCTTCATCCAAGTCTTTGTGACATTGTCAACAAGATAGATGGCAAATATACATTTCGGTGGACCCAATGAAGTTATTACAGGTGGGGATTCAATCATGACTATTTCTTGTAGTATGGTCCACCTGAGATTTGGATCCGCTTTATTTTTTGGATCATGCCCTACAATGAGTTTTCAATAAGGATGAACGGCATGGATGTATGGCACATATATCACGGTGGGCCTCTGCAATCAGGAATCCCACCCACCTCAGTGGATCCGAGGATCCATCGAAGCCGCACATAGCGGCACTGCAAGTAGCAAGGTGGCTAACAGACAGTGCTTTGTGGGCCCACCATGCCGTATGTGTTTTATCCATGTTGTCCATATATTTTCACAAATAATTTTATGGCATGAGGCAAACAAAGAGACAGATCCAAGTCTCAAGCAGACCACACCACAAGAAAACAGTGGTTATTGAATGTCCACCATTAAAAACATCCTAGGCCCCATTGTAATATTTATTTTCCATCCAACTTGTTGATCAGGTCACACAAACCTAGATGGAGGGAAAACACAGGTATTAGCTTCATCTTGACGATTGTGTTAGCAGGGGGCATATACTACCAAAAAAAAAAAAAAACACTGAAAACCGGAGGAAATTTATGAAATAAAATGGAGAGAGAGAAAGGCCCGGCATGATCAACCATCTTCCATTTGTCAAATTTCTACGCAATAATTATCCCCCCGGAGCACTAACCGCATCGACAACCACTCGGGCTTTATGTTTTAACCCCCAAATAGAATCTAACATACCTCCGTTTGTCGATTGCAACTTGAATTCTTGGATTGTTATTATATCAACCTTCTCCTTCCTACAATCAGTGTTTTGAATAGCGGTAGCGTGTTGTGTAGTGTTCAACCCTCTGTAACGTGTAACATAAGTAGCATAGTGTGTAACGTAAGTAGCATAGCATGTAGCATAAGTTACACGATATTTCTATTTTTTAATTTAAAAATAGAAAAAATATAATCAATATTAAGGAAAATATATATATATATATATATATAAATGTCTAAAAGATCATTCATTTTTTCAAGTATAAACAAGTTAATAATCATCATTTATCAAAAGCTAATTCACATACATAAACCAAATCAAATTATTATCACATGAACAACTTTTTAAGCAAATTATAATTAATAATGTCTAATTGAAACCACAAGTCACAAGTACGAAAAGAAATTAAAATCCCATAGGTTGAGAATATTAAGCAGAAAATACAAAATATAATTACCTTTAAAAAAATACAAAATATAATTACCATTTATTTAATATAAAAAAAGGCATAGCGTAGGTACGCGCACGCTACACACGCTACGCATGCTACGACACTACATACGTTACACTATGCTACATACACTACAACCCATGTAGCATATGCTACGGGGGATTTACACTATTTGTTGACGCTACGTGGCGTCATAGCTACACTACGCTACAGTCGCTATTCAAAACATTGCCTACAACTTCTCCTGATTTGTGCCCTTTTCAACTTGAACCCCAACCCACGCACATTCCAAGAAAGAATAATCATTAAAGACGACCAGCTTTACCCATTCTTGCCCTCTTTCCTCCACTAAACTTGCCTGTTGAATCGTAGTTGATAGAGCATTCGAGGATGAGGAGTTCTCTCCAACCCACCTATTAGGAAAGGCGAGTGCTCATGTCTTTAGATTGTTCACCATCAACAATTTGTCTTTAAAGGCTAACCAAAAGAACACGGAAACTCTGGGAGCAGATCGTGATTTCCATAGCGGGTTTGTGAACTTGACCAGCTTCATTAGAATAGGAGTGAAATAGAGATCTGACTGAGAATTTAACTTCCCATCATGCACCGAAGGAAATAGACAAACCCCTTCCAAAATGTTGAGCCAATTCTAGAAATCATATGTTTCCTCATCATTGAGGTTATGCCTTAGAATAGTGTCCAACGACAAGTTGTCCACAACTTGCTCTGAAACGTCCTTGACCAACACGTGCCATTCATCAATGAGCCCATATAAATCTAGGAAATATAGTAGCAATAGGACATTGTTGGTACATTCATCTTCCCAAAATTGCATTGTTGCATCACTGGAAGCTAAATACTTGAAACCTTCGGTTAGAATTTTGCCCCAATGGCTTAGAACAGTCCCCGTGCTATTAATGTCATCCTTTGGACAATGGAGTGCTTTGAGCAAGACCCAATTCCCATCCTCTCTTTCCGGTGTTGTATTTCTCAGTAATCACCTTTCTCCATAATGCTTCCTACTCTTTGTTGAATCTCCACGACCATTTGCCAAGAAGACTCCGGTTTCTCTCTCTAATTTTACCTATCCCAAGCACCCTGCCTAAACCTCCTCCCATTTAACCAAGTGATGTTTCTTCCTTTCCATATTGCTACCCAAAAGGAACACTCCATATTTTTTCAATCTTTGTTGCTACCACTATTGGAATCCTAGATGAAGAGAAAAGGTACACTAGAAGCATAGGGACCCGTGACATTTTGTCTCTTCACTGCCTCTCATAACTGCATCATTTCCAAGCTTGAGTGACTCTCTTTCTTCTCTTTCTTATTCCTCCAATTGACTAGCCTCCTCTGTCCAAAAGCCAAATCTTATTGATGCAGGACCGATGCATGAACCAAATAACATGTGAGATCAAGTAGTAGAATTAAGACAAATAATAAAAAATAAAAATAAATAAAAAATAAAAGCATAGCCATAATCATCATGAATCCTATGAAAACCAAAAGAACATCATGCATAATCTTAGTTTAAGTCACCAACATCGTCACGCAAAATCATAAAATAAAAAGAAAATAGGATCTAATGGATGTAGGGACATCCAATTAGCATAGGGTATAGTCTATTTCAAGATAGAAAACCTAATACAACCTAGGGTAAAAATTAGGGTTTGGATAATTTGGGAAAGTGGGAAAGTTAAGGGATTTTAGATTTAGGGTTAGGGTTTCGGGAATAGAAGACAGGTAATGGAAATATGGGTTTACGAGAAGACGAAGTATTAGGTTGGAAGAATCGAAGAACTTGAATAAAATACCTTGATGGAGGGGAAAAGACATGATGGTGTGGAGATAGATGCAGATGTCACACCTCCATTGATGAAGATTAGCCTCCCACCAATCTCCTTTCCAAATCGTATGGAAATATCTTCAAATCGCATGAAGAGGGAAGAAGAAGAAAGCAAGAGCCTTTTCTCTCTTTTTTTAATCACAAAACTTAATGAGGGAGAGAGTCACACCCACCCTCTTTTTATAGCTTCACCAAGTTTCACTAATTACAAAAAATACTGTCTTATGAAATTTTAATAAAAATGGCCCTAGTCTAAAGAGAATCTACTAAATCACTCACAAAGGTGTCCAAACATAAATTAACCAAAACTAAATCCTAAAAGATGATTAAATCTAAAAAACTGATGTAGACGATCCACGATCAATGGCCCGATCATGTGATACATGCTATCCAACGGCCTGATCGTCACGTCCCTCCAATCCAGCAATTTGGATCACTCCATAAAGCAGCCAATGTACATCTTCCCAGTGTGGGATCTTCCAGATGCTCGCACATGCACATGGGGCCTTCAGCACGATCACGGGTATTTGCCTGGCCACAAGGAAATCGGTGCGGCCCGCCTCTTCTGATACTTATGCAATGGAGTACGTGACATGATGTCCTCATCACTTATTTAGAAACTCCATAATGCCATCCTTTCCAAATGTAAATTTTCTCCACACTTTCAATTTTACTATGCTGAGACGAAGGTGATGAGGACACCCGAGCACCAAACCGAAGGAGGGTTGAGCCAGTCTCCTTATAGTTATACGACCATTACATGGGGCCCACTTTGCCCAATTCACATTCCTAGCTACGTTAAAGACCCCACGTGCATGTTCGTGCATCTTTGAAGACGCTACACTGGGAAGATGCACGTGGGCTGCATATAGGAGCTTAATGGACACATCAGACCGTCAGATCGGGTGGACACAATGATTGAACCATTGGATCATTATCGGACATCTTCATCGTGGACCCCCATGGGCCACGAAATAGTTTAGTTGTTTAGATTGTTTACATGCTTCGTTATTTTGGTATAACTTATATTTGTGTTCAGATTAGAGAGTTAGCAGGAGTTAGCAACAACTTTTAACTTATTATGCGTCTTTATGTTAAGAATCTTATTTGAGAGCGCCTTTCTATAAAAGATCTTTTCTAAGACTATCAAAGAGAAAAGGGGGTCTGTGAAGTAATGCCATTGTTTTGAAAAAAAAAAAAAAAAAACTCTATGTTTTCTCTTCTTTGTGTGAGGCTTCCATCTATCATCTTCCTTCTCTCTTCTTTTCTATTCAAAAGAGGTATTTTCTCAAAAACTTCATCTCTCTTCTTCACTTCCAATTCAAGACCATCAAAATCATCTTTGTCGTCAACTTTTCATCATCCAACTTCAACCCCAAACGAAATTAACAATTGAGGACCCCAAAATCCCTAACTTCTCTTCATCCAAAACCTTAATTCCCCTCTACCAATACCTAAATCCATCAACCCCCTTAACCAATTCACCCAATTTATTCCTAATTTCATCTTTACCCCAAATTCTAAAAAACCCCAATTCTAGAATTCCCAATTCCCATAAACCCTAATTTTTCAAATTTCAGATTTTTCCCTTCCTAACCCTAATCATAGATCCTACAAGTCAGTCCCTTGAGTGTGGAACGTGCCTATGCTAAATTGGAAGTTCTATCCTTCCATAGGGACTAATTTTAATTGATTTATAAGATTTTTTAGCATGTAGGCATGTGATTTAGGTTAAATCAGATTTTATTTTCTATTATTTACTCTTAATTGCATGGTGGGTTAGCATCTGTTATTAATTGAATTACTTTATGGACTCTTTCATAATCTCCATGTTGCATGCTAGGATTAAATCATGTGTCTTGCATCAAATTGGTATCGGAGAATAGGTTTAGCATAGGATTTTTGTGTTGCACTTAAGTTAGAGTCACATCTAGGGTTAGTAGAGCATACATTGCATATAGGATCTAAGATCATATTGCTGAATTTTGTTCCTAGTTTGGAGTATCCCATTGCTGAATTTTTGGCTAGCGTTTTCCACTTATTATACCATTACTGAATTTTCAAAGTAGTAATCCTAGGTTGTCGCTGATGCAGGACAATTAACCACTTGCTCTAAAAGCTCGAACTGTTAAAGTATGGCGAATTAATCCCTTTTATCTCATAGCCCAAGCCCCACATTGCATGGTTTAGGACCTCGGCCGAACCCCTTCGTGGGCCCCAAATCACATGGGCCACCCACCCCGAGTGTGTCCCCACATCCCACGGGCTACTCCACTCAAGCCCGGTGCGAAATGCGCATTAATCACCCCGAGTATCCTCCCACGGGTTACCCCACTAGAGCCCGGTATGAAAATGCCCCTGCACTAATTACCCCCGGTGAGGAGTCTCGAACACGAGACCTCCCACTCTGATACCAATTTGATGCAGGACAATTAACCACTTGCTCTAAAAGCTCAAACTGTTAAAGTATGGCGAATTAATCCTTTTATCTCATAGCCCAGGTCCCACATCGCATGGGTTAGGACCTTAGCCGAACACCTTCGTGGGCCCCAAATCACATGGGCCGCCCACCCCGAGTGTGTCCCCACATCCCACAGGCTACTCCACTCGAGCCTGGTGTGAAATGCGCATTAATCGCCCCCGGTGAGGAGTCTCGAACATGAGACCTCCCTCGTGGGCCCCAAATCGCATGGGTCACCCACCCCGAGTGTGTTCCCGCATCCCACGGGCTACCCCACTCGAGCTCGGTGTGGAAATGCCCCTGCATTAGTCGCCTTGCTGAATTTTCAGTTTATAGTTTTCATACTACACTCTTACTGAATTTTCATCTTGGTACCCTTAAATTGATATCCTACTGAATTTTCAGCATAGTATTTTAGGTTAACAACTAGCGATTTTTCTCATTCCTATCCGATTCCGATTTTTCAACGTTGTCCCATTCCTATCTAGTTCGGTTCCTATACAGACACGTTGTGGTGTGATGTTTTGCCTATGGATATAGGCCACATCATTTTGGGTAGGCCTTGGTTGTATGATAGGAACGCAACACTATTCGTTCACTCGAATACATGTTCATTTCTGTATGACGACAAAAGGATTGTCTTGAAACCTCTCCCACCCAAAAGCACCACGGAAAAGGAGGACGTCAAGAAACGTGATCCTAAAGATGTGACGAAACTCCAGCTTTAGTCTCTTCCTATAGTTAATGCCAAAGAGTCTGTAAAAGAGACAAACTGATTCGACATTGTATGCCCACATGGCAAGTGGCAAGTGAGGTCACACCTAAGGTTATTATAGAGATGACACCTGAGGTTACACGCGAGGGTAGTGTACAGTTACCATCTGAGGTAAGTCCGGTATTGGAGTCTAGTGTTGTTATTCTGGAGGACATACCAGATGAGCTTACACCCATGCAGTACATTCACATGTTGACTCTACTAAGCCGTCATCACGATCAAATAAGGTCCCGGGGGGGGGGGGGGGGATTTGGTAAGGCGAGTAGATGAACCTATGACCCCTATAGATTACATACTCATGTCAGTGCTCCATACGCCTTCAGAGTCTGCACATGCATCTACATGACATATGCATGACTTGCATGTAGAGATAAGAAAAAGAATCAATATAAGTAATGAAACATACAAAATGATTGCTGACTCACATTATAGGTTTAAAGAGTTTGTTATGGGTGATGGAGTTATGATTAGAATACATCCAAAAAGGATTCCAAAGGGAACCATAAAAAATAAAAATAAATACACACCTGTAGCGTTGGACCGTATAAAATCTTGAAAAAAAATGGGTCTGAATGCTTATTTGATATATCTTCCACCTAACATGGGTATCAGTTCCACATTTAATGTGGAAGATCTTGTACCATTTCATGGACCTTCCCCTAACCCTCACATAAACTTTGATGATGATGCCCCTCACCTGTACCATAACCCATGGCCATTACCTGACCCATCTTCTCAACATTTACCACGTATACCATCCATACCTACGAGAAGAGAGGAGATAGAGGATATCTTAGATGAAGAAGTGGTTTCCACATGACATGGAGGTTACTAGTAATACATGGTTAAGTGGAAGGGCAGACCAAAGTCAGACAGTACGTCGATCACAGAGGCGGAGCTTCAGCAACGAGACCCGAATCTCCTCGAGCATCACCGCAACTTTATTTCGCCAGATGCAAAATCTCCTCAGCTGACGGGAATTGATGAGGACATCTGACCTCCATACCGAAGGAGGGTTGAGCCAATTTCCTTATGACTAAACAACCATTACATGGGGCCCACTTGGCCCAATTCACACTTCTAGCTACGTTAAAGACCCCATGTGCATGTTCGTGCATCTTTGAAAACCCCACATTAGGAAGATGCACATGGGCTGCATATAGGAGCTTGATGGACACATCAGACCGTTGGATCAGTTGGACACGATGAACGGACCATTGGATCATTATCGAACATCTTGATCATGGACCCCATGGGCCACGAAATAGTTTAGTTGTTTAGATTATTTACATGCATCATTATTTTGGTAAAGCTTATATTTGTGTTGAGATTAGGGAGTTAAGAACAACTTTTAATTTATTAAGTGTCTTTATGTTGAGAATCTTATTTGAGAGCGCCTTTTTGCAAAAGGTCTTTCTTAAGACTACAAAAGAGGAAAGGGGGTATGTGAAGCCCTAATGCCATTATTTTGAAAAAAAAAAAAAAAAAAGTTGTGTTTTCTCTTCTTCATGTGATTTGAAGAATACTCCATGTGATCTGGAGCTTGGGTGTGGTGTGATTCCATTCCCCATTTAATGAAGGTGCGAAGCTTCCATCTATCATCTTCCTTTTTATCCAAAAAGAGGTATTTTCCCAAAAATTTCCTCTCTTCTTCCTTTCCTATCCAAAACCATCCAAATTATTAATCCCCTTAACCAGTCCACCCAATTTATTCTTAATTTCAACCAATCCACCCAATTTATTCCTAATTTCATCTTTTTCTCAAATTCTAAAAAATCCCAATTCCAAAATTCCCAATTCCCATGAACCCTGATTTTCCAATTTTCATATTTCCCCCTTCCTAACCCTATAATCATGGATCCTACAAGTCAGTCCCTTGAGTGTGGAACGTGCCTATGCTAAATTAGAAGTTTTATCCTTCCATATGGCTTAATTTTAATTGATTTATATGATTTCTTAGCATACGGGCATGTGATTTAGGTTAAATCATATTTTATTTCTTATTATTTACTCTTAATTACATGGTGGGTTAGCATCTTTTATTAACTGAATTACTTTATGGACCCTTTCATAATCTTCATGTTGCATGCTAAGATTAAATCATGTGTCCTGCATCAAAAGGTTTTCATCAGCGTAAACCCTACCCATCCTTATACTTTATGCTCCTCCCTACATGTTACACTCAACTTCAAGAGACCATCTTCTTGAAACCACCCATTGTGAGACCAGAATAGAGGACCAACTGGATTCCAATAATACTAAGCATATAGGGCATGCCCTAATGCGGGTCTCGGAAATATTAATTGAACTACCCCATATGGTGACTTTCCAAAGCCAGGGATATTCCAAGTACATCATTGCCCTTGCTGATTTGTAGACCATGCACATCATTGGACCTTGTTGATCAGTAGACAACATGAATTGGCCGCAGCAAAGAGGATGACCAATCAAATTTCCTTTTCCAAAGCGGATTTGGACAGGGTCTTCAACAGCAGTATTTTATAAGACCCATTTTTCACCCAACTAATCCCAAAAAGTCCAGCAAGTGATTACAATGGCTCTAGTTAAGTTAGAATGAAGGAACAAATGATCCACCATCTCCTCATCCACACTTAAACATGGGGCGAATCTGCCCAACTTTTCACAACAAGGATCCTAGAGAAGATTGAGTGGAGAATTTACCATCCAACGATCACTTCCAAACTTTCCTATCCTCCAAAGTCGAATCAATTGTAAGTTTGTAACCTCGTTTAGCTCTCCTTTGAAGTTGATATAGCCAATCGCTTCATGTATCAGTAAGATATCTATTGGTCCTTTTTTCGAGTTATTGAACACTACATATACAGTTTCCACGTGCCTGTGTATCAACCATCACTAGAACAAGCCCAAACAGCTGGACTAACGGTTGGACTGGTTCTAACTGAACAGCCACTAAAACGGTTGCACCAGTCCAAGTTTTGATACCTTGGGACCATCCTAACCTCAGACATCTGGTAAAACTCTCCTAGAAATTCCTCTTTTCTGTTAAAAGTCCTGACACTGTGTTTCCTCAAAAACAACCAAAGGCCTGCTAGTAATGACAACCTCCATACAACCTGCCTTTTGAATCCACTACAACCCCTATCCTATGCTTGGTACAACTCTGTCATCAATCATGGCATCATCCATACTATCTCGAATAGGGCTGATAAACATCTCCAAACGTCTGCTGTAAATGTATAGTAAATAAACAAGTGATCCGCCAATTCAGCATTTTCTTAACACATAATGCAAAGATTAACTATGACCAAAAGTTCTTTAGATAATCAATAGTCTGAATTTCATATTTTGCTCGCCGACCACCGAAACACAACAATTCTTTGGGGGCTATGATATTTCTGTATCCTTGTCGACAGTGCCACCCCCTCTTCCATATTCCTCCTTTCAGAGGGATTATAAAATGACTTTGCTGATAATTTCCCCAATCAATCAAAGGTAAGTGCTATACTATGCATCACTACTGTTCCTTGACAAACTTGAAAACTAAAGCAGCTCCTGCAAGCCAATGAACTCATCGATTTCCTTGGGTCGAAACTACTTCAAAAGCAAGGTCCATATAGCACTGGTGATCTTGACCTCCTTTTGAGTTTTGATTATGTAAAGAAGAGCAGTCCTGACATAGGGGACATTCACCAATCATTGAGCCTCCTAGAGTTATCACAATCCAAATTCCCAACACGCTTTGTTGAGAAGATGCCATTTCCACTCACTTCACACACAAATAGCAGCCATGGACTGCTATGTTAGGCATGTGTTGAAGATGATGGACACTAAAGATTTTGTCAAGGCAGGTCACCCAACAAAAAGTCAATGCCAAAGAACCCTTGATCTTCCATATCCTAGCTCTACACGACTCAATTCTGCCAGGAAATTATACAACGATAAAAAGAAAACTCCTCATTTGGTTACAAGGCCAAACTAGGAAACTATGGCTGTCATTGGCTTTGCCTGGAATATAATAAAATTTAAAAATAAAAATAAAACTTTTAGCTATGGCAAGGAGATATCTAAAAGCCATCCATCACATCTTCCCTTAGATCTGTTTTCACAGCAATACTCCAGACAATCTGAACTCCCACCCTAGAAAGACATTATTACACTGAAACCTCGTTTCCAGCACCATCCTGTAATGGGCCAACAAAGTTTGCATCCATCACATCTTCCCTTAGATCTGTGTTCACAGCCATACTCCAGACAATCTGAACTCCCACCCTAGAAAGACATTATTACACTGAAACCTCCTTTCCAGCACCATCCTGTAATGGGCCAACAAAGTTTGCAGTGGACATTGGTGTTAGATTGAAATATCAGGTGTAAACATTGTCTATAGAGCCTTTGTTTAAAAAGGTGATTTTAGTTCCACTCCTTGGAAGTTGTCTTTCATTGTAAATATAATGAAGGCTATGTTCTCATCTTTAGAGGCTTCATTTGAGCATGTTTCGAAGGAAGCCAAGTCTATAGCTTCTCCACCTAACAATACAAGTCAGAATTCCTAGCCATAAAGTGAAGACTGTGATTGACATACCAAGGGATAAAAGAGACAATCAGCGTCGATGCATTGTTTTCTTAAAAGAAAACACAGGTAAAACCACCAGCAAGGCCAACTAAAAAGGCGCCAAAAAAAACACAACATAAATTAATCTTGTGGTCATATTTTCAGGCCAAAAACAACAAAATCTTCCAAAATAGAATAAATAGTCCTCATAGATCTCAGAAAAAACTTTGACGCAAGTGAAAGATTGTGTAAAACACCTGGAACGTGGTCTTGAGTCCCAACAAAATTTGAAGAAATATGACCCCTTTTCTGGCATCATTTTTTACCAACTTCTTGTACAACATTTATGCATTATGTCTTCCATGTTATGGCTCAGAAAGCATATTTTGCATCACCTAAGCTGGCCCCTTGGAGTTGTCTTGATTAATGTATAGATGACCTTTATGGATTGTCTTCTTGTTTTTGTTTCTTAATGACATGACTTTTTTTACCGATAAAAAGAGGTTTAAAAGGCCTTCTCACATAGCTCTCTTGTAAAGATCATCCACCTTGTAAAATAAAGATTTCACACAAAAGATTTAAAAGACACCTAACAGCATCATCAAAACATACAAACATAGAGCAGCTCAATCTGAAGAAACCAAATGAGAGCGAAGCTTCCTAAACCTTCTCCAAGCTTTACAAATCATCAAAATCTCATTCCTCCGATCATTGAAGGGCTTTTACATCTTCTTCCGACCATCTAGGGGTTCAGATCATCTTCTTCATCCAACCATTAAGGGGCCATTCTGGTTCGTCTTCTTCCTCCTACCATTAATGGTTTCTTACCCCATCCCCCTTTTCTATCTTCAACCATTAAGGGGCTGTTTTGGATAGGCTGTCACTAGGTCAGATTCAGGTCGGGTTCAAGTTGGGTCCTGGTGCATCTAGAGATGGACCCACCTAAGTTGTTTGGGTTCAGGTCCTGCCATATCTGTGTTTTGAGGCCCCGGACACAAATCCAACCAGGTTTGGGTAGCTGTCAGATAGGCTGACACTAGGTTTGATTCAGGTCTGGTTCAAGTTGGGTCCTGGTGCATCTAAAGATGGACCCACCCAAGTTGTTTGGGTCCAGGTCGTGTCTTTTTTTTTTTTCTTTTTTTTTGAAGACACAGGGTGTCCCCACCTCTTTTTGAAGCAAGACTAATCCATGCAGAAATACGCAATCACCCAGAACCACATGTATCGGGTAAAGCCAATGAGGGGAATCGAACCCTCACCTATAGGGAGCAAACCTACGGTGGAAGACCATTCACCCAAACCTCGTTGGGTTTTGAGGCCCCGGACACGAATCCAACAAGGTTCAGGTAGCTGTCAGGTACTAAGACCCTATCTACAGGTTAGGTTGTGTTTGGACAGGATCTTACCTAAGATCATACTGATATTTCAAAGATTATAGGTCAACGGATCTTTCTAAAAACAGTACAGCTAAATAGGAAAAACAAAAAAGTGTCAGCGACCACTGTAGTAAATCCTAAACAAGTTTTCATTCATCAAAAAGTTATATACAAGTGCCTAAGGCCATATGTAGAGAATGGCAATGCCTCCAAACCAGTGAAACATGCTTTCAGTCCACACTTACAGATTGCCAAAAAAAAAAAAAAAAAAAAGACTTTGCATTGAAGTTATAGCAAGCAGTTTCACATGGCTACCTGTGCTAGATGGGTCCATCCCTCAAGGAAATTGGGATCAAGTCGTATTGATTTCATATGTGCTTCTTCAGCTCTTTTATACTCACCAATTGATGATAGTGCCAAACCCTACAATGAAACCAAAATTACCTTTCCATCAATGGTAATAATACTTTATTGAAAAGGAAATTAGTGAAATTGCATCTATCTAGAATAATTTGAACTCATGAAGAAGCCACATACAACTTGTAGTACTTACTAAGTATGTGTATGCAGATTTGTTATCCCTATCAAGCATCACACATGATGACAGGTCTTCTACAGCAGCGGTGTAATCTTTAAACTTGAAATTAACAATTCCTGCAATTTTTTCAGCCATCTTGTCACCCGTGTTGTTTTTACTTCTTTTAATGCACTAATCCGAAGTTTCTTGAAGAAAAAAAAAAAAAAAGTGTAGAAGACAAAAGTTAACCATCACTTAAATAGGTGTCTACAATTACTTTTGCAAATACACAAAAATATAATGCTGGTTGAAGTGTAAACTATAGTACTTTTAATGTGCATCTGATGTAGTCTAGTCAATTTACTGTTGGTGACAGGGACATTATCATGCTGGTGTGATAATTATTATGCTACTTAGTCGACGATGTACTTGAAGACCCCTAGGTCAT
The DNA here is from genome assembly GCA_030180095.1 of Magnolia changhungtana. NCBI lineage: Eukaryota > Viridiplantae > Streptophyta > Magnoliopsida > Magnoliales > Magnoliaceae > Magnolia > Magnolia changhungtana. The sequence goes on from JASAUF010000554.1 coordinate 6,074,949, forward strand.
TTGGATTGGGGGCATTCAGATTTCCATGGAATTCCGATCTCCACTTGGAGTACGATTTTTGTGTTTGGAGCTGCTAGAAATTGGAATACCCAGATATTCAAATGCTTGATAGGCAACACGATACCCCAAAATTAGGGAATGACAATGCCCAAATGACCTACGATTTTCCAATTTCCACTAATGATTACCCCCACTCGTGGTATGCCAAAATGGTTACGAAACGGTAACAGTGGTAACCATTACGCGTAACAGGGCCAAAATGGCCATAATGGCTGTTATAGAAAAAATGGCCTGTAACAGCCCCAAAACATTTTTTTTTTTAAATAGCCGTAACGGCATTATGGCCCGTATTGTAACAGTAGTAGCGGTGGTCATTATGGCCACCGTTACCATTATGGAACTCCTTGCCCCCACTTGAGAGGGATGCACAATCAAAGGTGGGAAATGCATGATGGTTGAGACCATCTGACAAAAGTAACCTTTTGAGAGGGATCGACAATCACAAGTGGGACCCACATGGAGGGTCTAAATTGATGATAGCATAGATTGTAGTATGGTCAATTTGGACCATCCATTTCCCTAGCCATTGATTGCACCACCAGGATCACCGAACCAACGCGATTTCAAACGAATGGACAATAAAAGGTGGGGCCCACATGATGGATGGTATAGATTAACAAGCAGATCATTTATAGAATGATCAATATAGACAATCCATTTCCCTAGGCACTTATTGGACAGAGAGAATCATCCGAGCAAAGTGATTCTCGGATAGGGAAAAGCAATCAAGGTGGGACCACATGATTGATGGTTGATATCCATGATAGGATCATTTTTAGTATGATCAATATGTATCGTCCATTTCTACAAGCATTGATTGGAAGATTAGGATCATCTTATCAAGGTATCTTTTTAGAAGGACGAGCAATCAAGGGTGAGACACATATGATAGATGGTCTAGATCAATGATCATGCAGTTTGTAATATGATCAACATGGAGTGTCCATTTCCCTAGGCATTGAATGGCCAATTGTATCATCCAGCAAAAATGATCTTTTAAAGAGATAAGCAATCAAGGGTGGAACCACATGATGGAGGGACTAGATCGATCAGACTGTTTGCAATGTGATTGATATGGAACATCCATTTACCTAACTATTGAATGAATGAACCGGATCGACTAACAAAGGTCACTTTTTTAAATTAATGGGCAATCAAGGATGCCACATGATGGATGGTATAGATCAATGGTCTAACTGTCAGTAGCATGATCAATATGGACCATCCATTTACCTAACACCATTGAATGGATATTTAGGATCATCCAACAAAAATGACTTTTACAATGATGGAAAACTAAGAGTGGGACACAGATGATGGATGGTCTAGATCAAGGATCCAACCCTTTATAGTATGATAAATATGAATCGTTTGTAGCATGATTAATATGAATCATCCATTTCCCAAACTACGGAACGACGGGATCATATGACAAAAGCGAGTTTAATAGTAAAGGGCAATCAAGGGTGGGACCTAAATGATGGATGGTCCATATCAATGATCAGAATGTAAATCAAGTGATTGATGTGAAATGTTCATTTCCATAGCCATTGAGAATCATCACAAAATTAATCTTTCCAGAGGGGTGAACAATTAAGGTGGGATCTACATCATGGATCGACTATATTAGTGATCAGACCACTTTGCAGTCTGTTCAATAACACTTGTGATTAGGTTTAGGTAATTGAGTTCGGATTCACAATCACCTACTCCAAAATGTTACATAGACATAGTTATGATAATTCTCGTTCATTCTGTAATTCCTTTTTTTATAAGTAACAAGTTCTCAAGGCGAACAAGATCCACAATCACAATGCTAGTAACATGCATTTAGGACCTTCCTATGCATATCCTTGTTATTTTGGAACAGTGAAAGAGGGGAAACAAACACTTGATGCAGGTTCCATTCCTTGCGATTCCCAAGACAGATATCACGCTTGTCAGCTCCTATGATGGGCAGACACGAAAATATAAGGATACTCATACGAGAATGGATATGACTCCATTTCTAAAAACTCGAGCATACAAGAACAAATACGTATACATGAATCCCATTTGCAATATGATACCAGTACTTAGTTTTATCATGAAAATGTCTTACCATTCTTAGAAAAAAAATATAATTAATTAAATAACAGACACTGCCTACACATACGTGAACCCCATTTGCAATACGATATCCGTACTTAGTTTTATAATGAAAATATTCGACCATTCTTAAAAAAATTTTAAATAAAAACTAACAGACACACTAACACATGTAGAAAAATATGCATATCGTCTGACACACAAACACACAACGGCATCCATATGGGCCTGCACGCACGCACGCACACACACACACACACACACACACACACACACACACACACACACACACACAAGTAGGTGTTTTGGCGCACCAAGTGCACACACACACACACACACATGACAAGAATGTTGGAAAAGGGTCAGAATACACACACACACACACACAAAAACATGACAAGAATGTTGGAAAAGGGTCAGAATTTCCATAAAAAGAAACAACATACTGCAATAGCATTTAGTCATACACAAGTAGGTGTTTTGGCGCACCAAGTGCACACCTAGGTGTTTTGGCCTAGGTGTGTGCCTCACCTAGCCCTAGGAGAGACATTGGCCTTAGGCATGAATCTAGGAGTGCCAAGGCATGCGCCTAGCACCTAGGTACACCTAGCCACGTCTCCATGACATTTGCCATTTTACACCCTTACGGGTAGTGTATGCAACATCAATAATATCGGAAGACATTTCTGGTATCACACCCCGGGAAATACCCCCACTTATTGGTGTCGACGACAATGTTCAAAATATTGGTATCGCATTGCGTATCGCATCCTTGGGATAAGGATACATATCGGTTATCGCACGGGAATATATCGCTTGTATCGCATGATGTATCGTTGTCATTGGAAACATGGAAAAACAATGGGAAATTGGTCGAATTTTTCAACCAAACTAACATGATTGTTAAAAAAAGACATCAATACACGATTATAAATCAAAACATTACAAAAAACAAGTACACATAATAAGTTTTCTTTGTATGGGGTCTTAATCTATGCGTTGTCTAACTGAATTGATGCAAGAATATTCAAAGTCTATTCATATAATTTATAAATGTAATAAGACGAGAGGAAACACAAGCAATATATTTAAAAGCAAAAGAAGAATCACTAGATCAGGTTGCATACATGTTTGATTTTATGTTTGGACACAGATTGCAACCGATTTACAAGAAATTGGGAAATTTCGATTTTATTTTTTTTTTTGCCGCAACTCGGCTCATCTCCTCCAAATCTCAAAATTGAAGCTCTCAATCTATGATTTTTTATGCAAAACATGAAAAATCTTGGATTTGTAACAATTTGACACTGATTTAACATGATTTACAGAAGGAAAAAAAAAAAAAAAGGATCGAAAATCGAAAATGCTCACCAGATTGAACATGTGGGATACATCCCACTACTAGTGTGTTTCATATCGCACGAGTGGGATACAAGATATATCGTGGGATTATCAGCCGATATCATCAATATTTAAAACACTAAAAATGAAAAATGAAAAATGAGAGAGAAAGGAAGAGAGAAGAGAAACCAACGTCAGTATTGTGTACACGACAAAACTCTATGGGCCCCACGCTGACGATTTATTTTTCCATATCATTTTAGGGCATGAGCCCAAAAAGAAGCGGATCCAAAGCTCAAGTAAGACGCACCATAGGAAGCAGTGGGGATAATGATGCCCCCATTGTTGAAACCTGCCTAGGGCCCACCTTGATGCTTATTTGCCATCCAACCTGTTCATAAGGTGGCACGGACACGGAGGAAGGGAAAACACAAATATCAGATTGATCCAAAACTTTTGTGGCCCCCAAGAAGTTTTCAATGCTAGGCTTTCAATCCCCAATGTTTCATGTGTGGGTGGTCCACTTGAGCTTTGGATCTACCTCCTTTTTGGGCTCATGCCCTAAAATCATTTGGCAAAATGAATGGACAGTGTGGAAGAAGCACATGCATAATGGTGGGACCCACAAAGTTTTGCCACGTGTACACATTACCGACATCGGTGTTGTGTTTTACACGCAATCTGAATCCCTCTCTTCCTACTATCGTAATAACTCATACAACCACAGTGCAGCCTAGTCTTTCAAAATGAAAAGTTGCGAGCAATGATGTATCATTCATCCATGCTATTTAAAAGGTGGGCCCCACCGAGGTGTTTATGCAAAATCCACCTCAACCACCAGGTGCATCACCCCATGTTAGGCTTAGGGCCCAAAAATTAGACCCATCCATGATTCAAGTGGACCGCACGATTGGAATAGTGTACAAGGCAATGCTCATCCTCCAAACTCTTTCCCTTGTGTGGCCCACATGAATCACGAATGGGCCTAATTGTTGGGCCCCATGCCTAAATATTGTTATGGCATCTATAATGGTTGGAGTGGATTTCATATAATTATCACGGGGGGCCCATGTAAATAATCAACAGTGAATGTCTCTCTCCAAACTACTTCCTTTCATGCGGCCCACCAAAATCACAAGGTTAACCAAATTTTTTGGCCTTGGGCCTAACACGAAATTGCATATCTAATGGTCAAAGTGAAATTCACATACCACATAATGGTCAGTCCCTCTCCAAACCGTTCAAAAGTTAATATATCTTAAAATTAAAATAACATAAAGTTTACAGGACCCCTAATTTTTTACAGGGCCCACCTTGATGTGTATGTAAGATCTACACTAATCATTAGATATGCAATCTCACATTAGGCCCAAGGCTAAAAAATCGGGTTGACCCGTGATTCAGGTGGGCCACAACACCAAAGGAAATAGTTTGCAGAGAGACACCAACCCTTGATTTTTACATGGCCCGCCGTGATGTTTATGTGAAATCCACTCCAACCATTAGATACCACAACAAAATTTAGGCATGGGACCCAAAAATCAGGCCCAAACATGATTCAGAGGGGCCACACCAAGGGAATGATTTTAGAGAGTGAGCACTACCCGGTACATTGTTTCTAATCGTGATGTCCACTTGAATTGCGGATGGGGATGATTTTTGGGCCTTGTGAATATGGGGTGATGCACCTAGCGAACAAGGTAGATTTCACACAAAAATCTTAGTGGGTGTCAATTGTCAACTGCCCACCCAAGTCGAGACTTGGGACCCCTTACTAACTTTCCAAATTTGTAATAACACTTGGATGTGCATGTCCAATGAAATTGTACACGTGTCATATATTAACTCAAATTTCATTGTATATGTGTCATATATTAACTCAAATTCGACCAATTAAATTATGGAACCCATTGTGGCCAAGTCATGGTCCCAAAATCAGATTGTTTAAACGATCCCCACCTTCGATTCGTGAGCTCTTATTTATTGAAACAGGACCATTGGATTTATTTTTTTTCTTAAACTGTCCAATAAATGTCCACCAATCTCATTTGGACGAGGAAATAAACCAATTTTTTTAATATGAGACATAATTTAAACAATTTAATTTCAATTATTTGTATACCATGTGTGCAATTTTTAAAATAAATAAATAAATAAATAAAAATTAATGGATTGTGTTTTTCATATATATCTTCTATGATTTACAAATTATATGAATTAATTTGAATATAGTTGCATCACTTTTGTTAGACAACACATAGTTTAGGACCGTATGTAAGGAAACTTATTATGAGCACTTGTTTTTTGTGATTATTTTATTTTTATGTGTGTGGTTTTCAAGTGTGTGATGATGTCGTTTTTAACATCTCCTGAAGTTTCATTGAAAAATTCAACCAATTTCCCAATGTTTCCCAAAAACAATGAAACATTACATGATATTTCCCATGCAATAACCGATATGTTGCCGTATCCCAAGGGTGCGATACATCCGTCGATACCAATACAGAAAACAGTGCTTGTGTATCTCATTTTTATGGTTTTTTGGATATTTCACCACCCTTTAACGATGTAAATGCATAAGAGGCTCTTTTAAACCCCATTTCATCAACTATCCCCAAATTTCTTGTCTCATTTCTTTTCTTGATTTCTTCTTCCAATAGTGAGTTAAGATCATCACCGCACATGAGATTGGTGCTGTCTTGGAGCTTTCATGGTGCCGCAGAAGAGATAGAAAAGTTAAAAAACTATTTGAGCTTGAATGGGTGCCGGATTGGAGCTTTCACGGTGGGTCCGATTAGATTTTGAAGAACATCTTGGGTAAGTTCTACACCATTATTGCTTTATTGGTCAATTTATTTGATTCTAGTGGCGGTTTCTTCTTTCTTTAATGATGACTTTCACATCTACAACCATTCCTTCGAAGGATCCCAAGTGGAAATATTCTCATCTGAAAGACCCAAATGATTAGAATATGGTGACTTGTAGCGTTTGCGGCTAAGTCAAGGGAGGATTTGCTAACAAAAACAACATCTTGTTGACGTTGGATGAAATATGACCACATGCCCGAAGGTCCCCAATGAGGTAAAACACAAAATAAAGGCATACATGATGAATCTAAAAATGAAAAAGGATGATAGGACAAGAATGATAAATGATAGTGTATTCAATTTTCTTAGGATGAAGAGGATGATGATGATGGGGAGCAGTTCAATTTGTTAGAAGTGTTAGTGGTAATCAGGGTGTGACACTTTCTAGTAGTAAACAACCTCACCCAACAAGTCCAATGAATGCCTTTGTAACCCCTGCTGCAGAAGATGTAGCAAGAAAGGTGAAGAGAAAGGGTAAAGGGAGAGTACAAACCAGGATGGAAAACAGATACCAAAAAGAAGATCGAGAGAGAATTAGTCGATACATCTAGATGGTTTTATCTGGACGGAATAGCATTTAACACAGTCTATTTGACTAGTTTCAAAGAAATGGTCGATGTTATAAGGCAATTTGGACATAGGATGAAAGCTCCTACTTTCATGAGCTACGTATACCTTTCTTGAAAAACAAGGTCATGCACACAAAAGATTTTCTGAAGACGCAAAAAGAGGAATGGGCGAAGTATGGGTGTACGACTGCGTAAAATGGGTGGACAAATCAACAACCGAGAACATTAATTAATTATTTTAAATTGCCCAATTGGAACAATGTTTTTGAAAACCATTGACGCATCATCATATGTGAAGTCTAATGAAAAAAAAAAAAAAAATTGAGCTATTGGATGGAGTGGTTGAATGGGTTGGGGAATGTTGAAAGGTTGATAGTTGAATAAGATCCATCGGGTTGAAGTCCATGCAATAAGGCCCATGATCCCTATTGGCGCTATTACTGTTATAAATAAGAGTAGAGGTTTGGGGCTTCAATAGACCTTACGCATCTCTCTCTCTCTCTCTCTCTCTCTCTCTCTCTCTCTCTCTCTCACACACACACACACACACACACATTGTTTCTCTTCCATCTTTCTTCTCCTTCTTTCTTCTTCCTCTCATTGTAGTCATTGGCCCTCGAGATTAGCAAAATGTAGTTGTTTAATAGGTATCAAAGCCTAAATGCTCCTAGGGTTTCTAATTCTTGGATTTCTTTTTCTTCTTCTTTTTCTTTCATTTTTTTCTTCTTCAATTTTTTCCATTTTTTGAAGATTTTTATGAAGGACTTGCTGATTTTTGTGTTGCCTTGGCTAGGGTTTGCTAGATTCTCTCTTGGTTGCTGGATTTTTCCTATGGAAGCAAGTTTTTGTGTAGCCTTGGCTAAGGTTATTGGATTTTTCCTATTGAAGCATATTTTTGTGTTGCATTGGCTAGGGTTGCAGGATTTTTATTTTTTATTTTTTTTTGTGGAAGCATATTTTTATGTTGCCTTGGCTAGGGTTTGCGGGATTTTTTATGTCAAAGCAGATTTTTGTGATGCCTTGCCTAGGGTTTGCTGGATTTTTTATGTTGAAGCAGAATTTTGTATTGCCTTAGCTAGGGTTTGTTGATTTTTTCTATTAGAGCAGTTTTGTGGGTACTTTTTGTATTTCCCTTCCTAATCCTCGGTGGTTCCCCTCTTTATTTTCTTTTTCTTTCCTTCTTTTTCCTCTTCTTCTTCTTCTTCCTCTTAACTCCATAAGTTGTATTCTTCTAATCTTTGTCAACAAGTGGTGTTTCTCAACAACTAATGGAGACCTATAGGATGACTTGGAGAAAGCTTACAACCGAGTCCCTAGTGAGTTAATCTAGTTGGTCTTGGGAAAGAAAGGAGTTCCAATAGGATATATTGACATGATTAAGGATAGGAACGAGAGAGCGGTAACAAATGCGGAGACCACTAGTGGAGAGAAGTGAGTTCCGAATTACAGTAAGCTTGCACCAAGGGTTGGCTTTGAGCTCATACCATTTCACGTTAGCTATGGATGAGTTAACAAGGCATTTGTAGGAAGTGATCCCATAGTGCATGTTGTTTGCAGATGACATTGCTTTGATAACAAAACGAGGGAGGGCATAAACACAAAGGTAGATTTATGGAGGGGTGCATTAGAATCTAAAGGATTTAAAATTAGTCAGACTAAAACAGAGCACATGGAGTGCAATTTTAGTAACAATAGGAGTGGGAACAAGGAATTAATTAAGATTGTTGACCGGGAAATTCCCAAAATGAGCACTTTCAATACCTTGGGTCAATAATTCAAGAGTGGAGAGATTAAGAAGGATGTCACCCATAGAATTCAAGTTGGTGGAAGAAATGAAGATTTGCCTTTGGAGTTTTATGTGATCGTTGTGTACCACTCAAACTAAAAGGGAAATTGTGTAAGATAGCTATAAGACCAGCCATGCTTCATCGGACAGAATGTTGGGCAGTTAAAGAACAACACTTTCATAGGATGAGTGTAGATGAAATGAGGATATTGAGATGGATGAGTGGCAAGACAAGGAAGAATAGGAATTATAAATGAATGCATTTGAGGGAAGTTAGGAGTAGCACCAATAGGTAATAAGACAAGGGAAAGTAGACTTGCATGGTTTGGTCATGTGCATCGAAGACCAAGAACTGTCAGTTAGGAGTGTGCCGGTACAAGTTGAATGCTCTAAAAGGGCAAGGGGAACACCCAAAAGGATGTGGGTGGAGGTAGTAAGAAAGACTTGATGACCTATGGTCTAACTAAAGTTATTGCCCTTGATATAGTCGACTAGCGGGAAAAGATTCATGTAGCCAACCCCAATTAGTTGGAATAACGCTTAGATGATGATGATCTAAACAAGCACTGAGATTTTGAATTAACATACTCATTCCCTAGTGTACTTCATGCACATAAACAAATGCAGGTAACATAATTCTGTAGTATTTCCATGACTATAAGACAAAGGAGTAAGGAAAGCAATGTAGGGCTCAAGTCCATAATAGCACAATGGTGGACAGGTTGCATTTCAACACCGAGGTCTCAGGTCCTACCCCAGCTTACCTATCAAATAATAATAACTAAAAAGAAAGAAAGAAAGAAAGAAAAGAAAAAGGAAAAAAAAAAAAAAAAAGGAATGGCGGCCTTACCCCTTTCATGTAAGATGTCAGATGAATTTGGCTCGAACTCCAATGCCTTTGCCAAGTCCTCAATAGCCTGGAGATCAAAGGATACTAAGACACCAATCAATTCTACATGACAAGGATATATGCATGGAAAGGACTTGCTTTGGTACCGACTGACACAAATTCATAGTTGAGCAGACATAATTGAACCACATATTAGGTGTAGGATAACAAGAATAAACAAAGAAATAAATGGAAATCCCAGAAATAGCAGTTAAAGACTTCAGAAGGAAAACAGCACTAAAACTAGTTCAGAAGCCAAGTCCTTCAACCAAACTAGTTTTCATCAATATTCCGCAAGAAATCAATAATCAGCCCACAGAAATACAGCATATAAATTACTCCATAGATCATAGAACATTCTAACTTAGCCCTTAAATGAAATCACATCCTAAGCATCACTTCAGCAAATAGAACCCTATCTTACAAAATAAACCACAGAGACCCTAAAACAAGCTTATCTCAGACCTTTAGCAAAATAGATCATATCCCTTTAGCTAATGCAACCCACCCTCACAGAAACCTTCAAAACAATAAACTCCCAGCAATAGCTAAGAAATGGAAGTTTCTAGAGAACAATCCAGTAACTGTCAAAAAACTACAGGAACTTTCCCGAACTCAAAACTGAACTTGCACTCTTAAATCAAATAAAAGACCTCCAAAGCTTTCCTAAAAACAACCCAAAGCTATAAAAAATAGGCAAACTAAAAGAAAAATCCAAAAACAGTCACCATCAATTAAAGATTCAAAATATTCCCTGAACAATAAAAGAGAGAAATTATGAAGTCCTGAATCCTGATTCATTAACATAAAGTTTACTGATGCATCTATTTTGTTCAGCAGAGCCCACATACCCCACCATGGATGGATAATACCCCAAAATTTTCGAGATTCTGTGCTTGTATCCGTCCCAGCTACCCCGATCCAAGGGATAGAATTGTACAATCTGGGAGATTCTTTACGCAGTACCCATCCATTGTGAGTGCATAAGATCAATGGTTAGATCATGTCCCTACATGTACAAACTGGTGCATCAGATGAATGAGGACACTACAATTCCTCGTAAACTAGTAGAGAGATTTATGGGGTGTTAAAATCAGCATCGTCATATTTGGTGTTAAAAATCTCATGGTCACATGGAAAATTTGTACAAACGGGTACCCAGCTGACATCAATCCTTCTTTTACCACGCTTCAGACGGACTGGATTGCAGGTACCAGAGAAATGGTGATTTTGAAATTAGCAATCCCACAAAAATTTCTCAAAGAATTTGACTTTGAAAAATATAATCCAATTGCATTGAATTCGTGCAAAGTTACAAGTTTAGAAACAATCAGAGAAATTGTAATTTTGAAACTAGCAATTCTGCAAGCAAATTTTTCAAACGATTTGACTTCGAATCATATAGGAGACGCCATTCAAGTTACTTGGCCATGGAAAAGAAAAAAAAAAAAGATAGAAGGAAAGAAGGAAGGAAAAAATAAAGAAAGAAAAGAAACGAAACATATCTAAATTTGAAATGACAAAAGAACCTTTGTCTTCCATATTTTTAGGTTTGTCTAAATTCCTTCAAAAACTGAGAATTTTGCCAAGTTAAAATAGCCTTCCCAAAAAATCAAAAAGAAAACCAAATTTCCCTTCATTCGCAGGATCCTGTCGAAAACTTTCATAAAATCTCATTGACCACCAAACGCAGAGACAGGCTAGAGAACCCAAAGAGTCCACTCAAGAAACTATGTCCAGTCATTTTTCATTCCCCACAAAGTCAACATAAAATACACAAAAAAACAAAAGGCCTAATGATGCCAAATTTTCGCTCGACTCCTTTTCTTGCATGTGTCACAAATAAAATGACAAGAATCCCTTTTTCTTCTTATAACAACTAAAATCCTAATGCACCAAAATCACGTAACCATGCAACTCAAATGCATCAATTGGGTTGAAAGAACCATCCAACATATGCTTTAAAAGAAGGGATTTTCATTGATGCGATTTGGCCATTAGGTCATTCTTCATTCTAGGATTCCTTGATGTTGTATATGTCCATTTATTTTAGCTTTTGTCAGTATGTAACACCGCGTACCTTTCAGTACTCGGGTGTTACCGCGTAACCTGACTTAGTATAAATACAAACCTAGCTAAAGCGAACATTCACGTTCATTCTAGTCTAAATCCGACTGTTGAAAGAAATCACCATCCGTATATCAAGTTGTCCATCTGTCGATTCCCAAAATGGATCATCACACCACCAGAGAAATCTACTTTTAGGGTTTCAATCTCCTCGATAGACAAATCAAATCGTCCAGTAGTCCATGATGTCTGGTCAGGTGAAATCCCCACTCAAATGTACTAGGTTGGTTATTCGATTCAAGATTAACTATTAGACTCTGTGTGATTAACCTTAGAACCCTAGATCATCCAATAATTCATTTGTGAAACGATCTCGCTGTCAGATCTTCAGAGATCGAAGGATAACCATAAGTTTAGAAAGTGTCACCAATCTGAGAGTTTGATTTGCCTCATCTCTGACCAGGTCTACTATTTAAACCCATATAACCTCCTAGATGGTGTGGATCTTAGAAAACTTCATTTATGAGGCTCGAATTGCCAAGTCCATTGTTCATTAGCTACAAGATTAAGTTGGGAGTAAATGCAACTGAGATTTACAAGAACTCGCGATCTGGGCCTCAAATCTCACTACTAATCACTGTGTGGATGGTCCTTGGGCCTTTAGAGCCCTTTTGATCAATGATGATCAGATCTAAAAGAAATCTGACCATCGGATTAGAGGGAATCAATAGTTGGCCATGAGATCAGTAGTTATGGCACATCTGAGTTTAGGATCTGCCTCACCCTTTGTGTTGGGTCCTAATTCGAGCTGACAAAATGAATGAACGAAGTAGATTTGTCAGATTCATCACGGTGGGCCCCACACAAGTGCGCACGTACACAACCCTTGTATGACTGCAGTATACCGGACACGGTCAAAATGAGTTTGACCGGGATATCCGAAAGAAGGAAAATCCCTTCTTCCTTTCCCATTCCCGCGCTCGATGCGTTTTGAACAGGCAAACAATTGTTCATCTGATCGAGATGGGGCCCACCTCCACTACCCAGCTTGAAAATCCAAACCGTCCATCTGATGGAGCACCCTCGTCCGACCAAAACCATGCCATCCATGCCGGTTCATGCACACGTGCGTGCACGCAACAACGAGTGCAGTGGAGTTGCATGCAGTCGGGAATTTCCATTCGACAGGCTAGTAATCCACGTCTTTTTGCGTCTGTCCATCCCAACCGCCCATTTAATTAGATCTTGGCCCTCTGTTCCACCCCGGTTTAGGGTTTCCAAGCAAAACAGGCGACCGGTTTTGGCTTGACAACTAAAAGCGGCAATTGTGGCATAAAAAATCACATCTCGACCGTTTAGTTTTCATCCAACGGTCTAGGAAGAGCTAGGGTTTTCTATAAGAGAGAGAGAATCGAGCAACAGCGGGATTCTCTTCCATTTCTTGCGGCAGCTCGGGAGATTTCAGCCGAAACTTCCAAGCTCAAAACCACTGAAAAAATCTCATTGGAGCTTCTAAACCCAGCATCCTCTAGCTCTATCCCATCAATTCAAACCGTCCAATGCATTCATTTCCAAGAAAAATGCCCCATATCGAGATCTGCCATTAATGGCGGGTCTTCTTCCTCGTCGGAAAACCGCACTGATTTAACGCAGTTCGAGTCGGGTCGAACCTAGTCGTCCAGTACTGTTGTGCTGAGATTTGGCTGAGTAAAGAGAGAGAGAGAGAGCAAGGAAAGGAAAAAGAAGAAAGAGAGAGAGAGAGAGAGTGCATGTGGTAGATGTTGGCCGCACTAGCACGAGTAGAGCAAGTCATGGACAGAGTTCGGTCCGAGTTGGGTGCGAGTCTGGGCTGCCCAACTTCGGTGTCTATTTAAAAATCACAGCAGGTTCAGGTAGCTTCACTGCACAAAAGAGGTAACTTAGTTTAGAATCATTATAGTCACATGTGACTGAGTTAACTTAGTAAGGACTGGGATGCAGCCGGCCACCGTTAGCTGCTGAGTGAAGTTGGGTGGTTTGCATCCAAACCAATGAACCATATTGTACAACGTTTAGTCAGCAAACTCAGTTTGTAAGCCAACTAATTAGCCGTTTGCATCAAATTCTTCACCGAGTCATTGAGTTACTGACTCGGTGCGCCCCTCTTGTTTTAGGGTCGGATCTAAACTCATTCAACCTGGTTTTGGGTGTGTTTAGTTCAGTCTATCCTATGTTGTTGTTAGTTTGTGGAACTTCAAATCAGTTAGGTATTAACTTAGGGTAACTCAAGTTGCTATCTATTTTTATCAAACTTTCCATCAAGTTAACTCCATGAGTTACTGAATTATGTCTGTGTTAGGCTACCTCGAAATCTGATTTCCATGTATTCTTAACGCAACTACCTAAGTTGAAGGAGAGGTTGTGAGTTTTGATTGAATCGAGTCGATGGGGTGAAACCGAGGGTCATCAAATCAGAATGCATCCTAGGTGGGTTAGCACATTAAAAAAAAAAGAGAGAGAGAGAGAGAGAGAGAGAGAGAGAGAGAGAGAGAGAGAGGAAAAGAAAGAGAACAAGAGAGGGAGGGAGGGAGAGAGAGAGAGAGAGAGAGAGAGAGAGAGAGAGAGAGCAGTTGGATCGGGCCTGAATCTAACAAGCTGACTGGAGATTTTAAGGAGAAGAAGAAAAGTGAGAAGGAAGAGAGAGTGGGGGAGAATCGGGTTCAGCTGGGTTTGGACTCACTAACTCATTCAACCGAGTGAGGAAAGACAGAATGGAAGAAGTAAGAAAAAAGGGAGAAAAGGAGAAGGAGAAGTGGCGGTGGTAGGTTGATTCAGCCAAGTTCATGTTGGGGGTTGAGCTGATTTAAGCCGAAGCAACTAGGTGTCTCTCTCAAACCTTGCATTGGAGTTCTAATTAGAGGTTTGGTTGGTTAATTGATTTCCTAATCTCAATTAAGATATAGTCTAATATCACATTTTCGATTTCACTTTATTCGAGCTTAGGGCGAATCGAGTCAGGTCTATCTCGGGAAGACTCTAAGGGCGCACGCACTTCCTAGAGACAATGTAGACATTTCAAAACATAATGTGATGAATCTTTCCCCTTGAGCTATCCTCTTTCATGTTAGCTTAAGTGATAGTTCAATTTTAATTTCAACTGATAACTGATCTCTAATTCATGATTACTTGTGCTAGTTATTGAATCTGATTATCAAATTATATGCTCAACATTTATCTTGTATGAACATCTATATGTTGTACTTGTATATCTTCTCATGCTTGTGGAACTTAAATAGCTACATTTATCAGTGGAAAACCCCACTTATATATGTACATTCTAACTTGGGATGTAACTTAATTGATTGCGATTATAATGGACCCTCGACCTAGTGGCTATTTTGACTGATGGATTAAATGGAAAATTGTTGTTGGCTTACTATCCATGGATTGTTGTATATTTGCCCTAAGCGGCTTGGTGGATTATTTTTGTGTGACCATACGATCGTAAGTCCCACTTGTTAAACTGTGATTGGCCACTAGTTGAGGACACCATTAAACATCTTAATGTTAAAGTCTCATGAGCCGGGGATGGTGGTATGGAACACTATGGCTGAGCTGTTGGCCTATGCTAAGTGACGAGCCCCCCATAGTGACCTTTGAGCTTTCTTAAATTGGCTGCTTGCAAAATTGGAATAATAATGGCAAGGCTAATCATGCATTCATGGCACTTGGGCGTTATCAGGTGCCTAGTTGACTATTTGAAAGATCATTGCACCGTTCGAACGACCCTTTTTGCATTTTGAATGGATTGACTGTTTGAAAGCTCCATTCTCTTACTTGAGCAGGTCGACAGTTTGAAAGACTCGTTCCTTGGCAACTGAATGAGTCAACTGTTTGAAAGACCGATTATATTGCTTAAATGAGCCAACTGTTTGAAAGGCCCATTCTATTGATAAAATGGACCAACTGTTTGAAAGGTCAATTCTCTTACATGAGCGGGTCGACTGTTTGAAAGACTTGTTCCTTTGCAAGTTGAACGAGTCGACTGTTTGAAAGACTCATTCTCTTGCTTAAATGGACCAACTGTTTAAAAGGTCCATTCTCTTACCTGAGCGGGTCAACTGTTTAAAAGACCCATTCTCTTGCAAATTGAATGACCCAACTGTTTGAAAGGCCCATTCTCTTGCAAATTGAATGAGCCGACTGTTTGAAAGGCCCATTCTCTTGCCTGAATGGATTGACTGTTTGAAAGGTCCATTCTCTTATTAGGAACGGGTTGACTGTTTGAAAGATCCATTCCCATGCATGAATGAGCCGACTGTTTAAAAGGCTCATTCTCTTACATAAATGGACGAACCGTTTAAAAAGTCCATTCATTTGGTCAACTAGATGTGCATCCCCAGTTGATGTCCATTCACGCACCTATGCATTTAAATAAAATCACGTTATAGATTGTTTTGTATGTTTTCTTGTTTAAAACTATACTAATGCAATGGTGTGTAATCTTGAGGGGAATTCACACTGAATTGGCCACTCATTCATCGAATATATAACCATACAGGTAGTGCAGGTGGTTTAAATGATATTCATGTCCAGATTGATGAAGAGCATGGTACGATTATCAGGGATGCATGGCTACATCTGCCAAGAGAAGCTGCGTGATTTTGCAGCTCAAGACTAGCTGCAATTTATTTTGTTTCATATGTTAAATTATTTCATTTTGTAATTATAAGTATTGGGACATTGGTTTGTATAAGCCCTATGGTCAGCCACTCGTACATTCTGAATATATATGTGAATTTCCTTTAAGTTTGATTTGTTTCTCTTTTGCTAAACTGCTAACTCTAAAAAAGAAAAGAAAAGAAAAGAAAAGAAAAAAAAAAAAAAATACCTGAAAATTGGCTATCTTTAAAGGTTAACACTCGAGTTTCGGAAAACGAGTCGTATACTCGGGTTTTGAAAACCAGGGCATTACATAATACTATTTAAAAGAGAATTTAAGTTACAGTTTAGGTGGACTAAAAACAAGGAGTTTCAAGGCAAGGGTTCAATCTGTGATATTTAGTGTGATCATGAGAGGTGAGGAAGCCTTTTAATACAAAGGAAAATCAAGCTACAGGAGATTGTGTGTTCGTGTGCATGTGCGTGTAGATTTATGTGTGGAGTATTTTTATTGAGTATGGGTGTGTGTTTTATGTTTTGGTACTCCCTCAAGACACCATATCATTTTGTTTAGGGTTTTATAACAAAAGATTAGGGTGTGAGAGATTAATATAATCTCTACCCGACCCTATCGCCTCTCGCTCTTCAAAAATAACCCCTCCTCTTCTCCACTTCACACCATGTCATTATTTCATGGTATCGAAGCTAGTGGAAATAAAGAGGAAAAAAAAAAAAAAACTCTTTTCCCCCATCCTTTCCTCTCTTCCCACTTTCTTCTTCCCTTTTTTTGTTCTTTTCCTCTTCCATTTTGCCAACAGCAATAGCCAACAGCAGCAGCTGACACACCAATCAGCAGCAACAGCTAGGGGCCCCGACCAGCGTGCCCAGCCAACACGTCTTGCTGATGTAACCAACGTCGTCTTCAACCCTCGCCTTCTCTAGTTTTCCCTTCTCGGCATTGTTTGTTGCTTTGTCACCGATTCAGCCCATCCACTTGATGATTATCTGATTTGTGGGAGGTATATGGTAAAATCGAATGGATTAATTAATTTTTTTTTTTCAATTTTTCAAGTTTTGGATACAAGACAGCGTAATGGGAGACGGTATGGGTTCAAGCGATCAAAAAATCATCATGTCTATGGGGTCCCAATCAGCGAGACCACCCATCTAGGGTTAACAATCACCACCATCAAGATGTTCTGCAACGGGGCCGTAATGGCCACCACCGTTACCTTTACAATACGGGTCGTAACGGCTGTTACAGCCCCCATAACGGCCGTTACAGTCTTTTTTTTTATTGAAAAAAAAAAATCTCAAAAACCTGTATCTGCCCCGTAATGTTGATTAAAAAGTATCGAAAACCTATATATTCTCCATAACAGACAATTAAGGGATTGCTATGGCCTTTATAAGAGACGTAACGTGTCATTAACGGCAATTACCGGTCATTTTTTTCCACAACGGCTGTTATGGCCGTTACAACCCCGTAACGTGTAACGGTTACCACCGTTACCTTTACATAACAGCCTTTACGGCCCCGTAACAGCCTTTACGGCACACCATGACCACCATCAAACTTGATGGGAAGAACAATTCAGGATGGTCGCAGTCAACCAAAATGTTCATTGGCAATAGGAAGTTCGTAACATCACTAGAAATAAGGAGCTAGCAGCAGCGGATGATTCATCCCATGACGACTGGAAAAGCAAAAATCCGACAGTCATCATGGCTTCTTCACTTTATGTAACCCAGTATCACCTATCGTTTGCTATTTCTGAAAATAGCAAAAGAGAAGTGGATATGGTTGCTACGACATATTCGCAACGGGATGATCTTACCCAGACATCAGTTGCAGTGAGAGATCACCAATATACAACAGGGGGGAGTCTTCTGCAGAAGAGTAATTTACAGCACTCTGATAGAAGCGAGAAGAGCTTGATCACTGCCATCCAGTTGCTACCACTTCCGAAAAGCTTAAGGAGGTAGAACAATGACGGATATTTGAGGTT
Organism: Magnolia changhungtana; assembly: GCA_030180095.1. Classification (NCBI taxonomy): domain Eukaryota; kingdom Viridiplantae; phylum Streptophyta; class Magnoliopsida; order Magnoliales; family Magnoliaceae; genus Magnolia; species Magnolia changhungtana. The sequence goes on from JASAUF010000554.1 coordinate 6,093,266, forward strand.
CAACTTGTTCAAGTCATGGGTAGGGAATCTCTTCCTTCCCTAGAATCATTCGATAACTATGTTAGAGAATAAGCTAGTCAGCGGGAGACTTCCGGAATGCAGAGTTTTGCCCTTCCAAAGAGGTTGCCACTTGTAGCTAGGTCCAAATCTTCTCAAGGACATCCAGAAAAAGGGCAATCTCGTTCCTATAAAACAGCGATAAGGATAAATCCTTCTATACTCATTATATACCACAAACATATTTGTGAGCAGTGTTAGGAATTTTACTCTTATTTATATCCTAAGCGAACAGCTAATGGTGTTGAAGTTGAGGCGGCCCTGTTCTGAGTGCACCAAACTCTGGAGACCGAATTGTCAGTGACCAAAGTCAAGCTGGCAAACCTTCGTGCATCATACTTGACCAATACTGCTAGAGAGTTGTTGAGTATATCTGACAATTATGCACTCTAGTCTCCCTCCAATCCTCCCACCACATCCTGGATTATTGATTCTGGTGATACAAATCTAAGGTATTGCATAATGATATTGGCTCTGTGTGTGTGCGTTTTTTTTTTTTTTTTTTTTTGGCGGGGGGGGGCAGAAATGGTCATGTTCTGAAAACAACAACCATTCCGAACCTTCTAAATGAACCAAAGGATTCCCATCACAGTAAAGAAATAGTCCCACACTCTTCAGAAAAAATGACAATGAATGAATAAGTGATCAATAGACTCCACATCAAACAAAAATTAGGAAGGATGAGGGATCTCCACTGAAGATTATCAATCGTTAATCCTCCCTCTCTTCCCACCAACCAAACGAAAACCACCACTCTAGAAGGAGCTCCATAAAACCAGCGATGGAAAGAATGGGAGGGGTCAGGGAACTCTTATCTAACAGGAGAAAAAAGATCGAATAGATAATTTTCCAAACGGGTGCCCTTCCATACGAGGGAGTCCTCTTCCTAGGAGAGAACAACTTGCTTCAAACCGTCCATAAGGCCAATAAACTCGCAAACCTCGTCATTGGTCAGATTTCTGTGGCAGGGATTCCAAACCATGGCTCCACCAGCAATGGAGAAGCACCTAGTAACTGTGATGAAATGATCTAGAGTGAGGAGGGCATAGTGGGAAGACCTCTTGGAGTGCCAAATTGCCACACCAAATATCCGTTCAAAACTGGATACAAGACCCGCTGCCATGAGCATAAGCAATCTTGCTCCGAACTAAATGCTTTGTCAACTCTATGCCTTTCCAAATACCAAAGGCGCGATAAAGAGATGACCTCTTCACAAACCAACCACCCTCTACTACTCTATACTTACCAGCCACAACCTCCCTCCACAGCCTTCCGAGCTCGGTTCCAAATCTCCAATGCCAGTTAGCAAGAAGAGAGATTCATGAGGCCCAAACTCTTTATCCCCGCACCGTCGTCAACAACTAGCCTGCAGACCTCCCCCTAATGGAGAAGATGAAATTTTCTACCCTCATTTTCTGCTTTCCAAAAGAAGTCTCGTCTCATCTTTTCAAGTCCATCAACCATCAAGTTTGGACATTTGAATAGCGACATAAAATATACAAGCATACTCGAGAAGGCTACTTTAACGAGAGTCAACCCCTCCCCCAAAAGATAAGTAGCAGCATTTCCTGCTAGAAAGCTTCCTCTCGATTCTTTCAATGACCTTATCCTAGAGATGCTTGGCCAGCATCCCGATATAAAGAGGCGGACCAAGATACGTCGAGGGAAAAGCTCTTGTCTTACAACCAAAGACTCTCGCAAGAGTGAGAAGCTACTCATGCGAGACATGGACTCCCAGCATCTCGCTTTTGTCGACATTAATCTTTAGCCCCGACACTGCTTTCAAACAAACTATGATTTTACATAGGTTGTTCATCGAAGTCACGTCCGCATCACAAAATAAAAGGGTGTCATCCGCATACTAAAGATGGCTGATTTGGATCCCATTTTCGGAAACTTTGAAGCCCTCCACCAGGTTGTTAACCTTTGCTCTATGGAACATTTTACTAAACGCCTCACCAACGACCACAAAAAGATAAGGAGATGGGGGATCACCCTGTCTGAGGCCCTGATAAGCCTTTAAAAAAAATAAAAATAAAATAAATAAATAAATAAAAAGGAAAAAACCTTGTGGAGAACCAAAACCATTAACCAATACAAAATAAGAAGCTGCCTAAACGCAAGACCAGATCCAGCCCCTCCACATGTCTCTGCGACCCATCCGAGATAGCATGTAGTCAAGAACCCCTAATCGATGTGGTCATAGGCTTTTTCCATATCCAACTTACACACTGACCACTCATTCACTCTCCGTATCTTGAATTAATACACTCATGAGCGACCAAGTCACTATCAAGAATTTGTCTACCCAACACAAAAGCCCCTTGATTTTCCATGATAACCTTAGATAAAACTCCCCATATCCGCAAGGCAAGGATTTTTGCCAGAATCTTATATGGGCTCCCTTTAAGACTAATAGAACAAAAGTCTCTAAGATGCTCAGCACCTCCGATCTTAAGGATGAAGGCAATAAAAGAAGCTCCCATCTCCACAGACAGCCTACTACGCTCATTGAATTCTACCACAAAGTCATAAAATCAGTTTTGAGAATATTCCAAAACATCTTATAAAAGGCTATTGGAAAGTCATCCGATCCTGGAGCTTTTTCCCCACACGATCTATTGCAGCTTTGACCTCGTCTATACAGAATGGATCTTCGAGGGATGCAGCCTCCACTTGAGAAAGCTTATCAAAGGTCAAATTATCAAGCCGCAACAGCTTGTTCCAAAAATCAGCAGGCAGCAGCCTACTATAATAGATAACAATGAAGTCGTAGATTTTCTTTTTGACCAAAGTCCTTTCTCCATCTACCACCAAACTAACTATACGATTACATCTCCCTAGGCACTTACTATAATATGGAAATAATGAGTGTTTTTATCCCCCTCTCTGAGCCACACCTCTCTTGAACGTTGTCGCCACTTGATTTCCTCTTCTTTTATAAGAATAGCATGGGTCAAATAGAGAGCAGCCCTTTTATCCATGTCCACTTCCGACAAAATTCTTGCCTCTTCTAATAAATTGAGATTGTGAATTGCTTTTGCTATATCATCGAACTCTGCCTCATGGCCTCGAGAGCTTTTTTTCAGGTTTAAAGTTTTTCTTTCAACAACCTAAGCTTCTAGCATAACCGAAAGCTGGCAAAGCTTTCAACATCAAAAGACTTCCACCGACCTACTACAAGCTCGTTGAAGCCATCTATCTCAGGCCACGCCAGCTCAAACCTAAGAGGTTTTGGCCCCCAATTTTTGAGGCATCACCTCCAACATTATGGGGTGATGATCCGAAATAGCTATGGGCAAACCACGTCAACAAACGAGTGGATATCTATCAATCCAATCAGGGGAAACAAGAAATCTATCTAATCGTGACAAAATAGCATTTTGTTGACCATTGGACCACATGAAGTTAGCCCCTTGCAGAGGCAAGTCCACCAAATCATGCCTTGATACCCATCCAACAAAATTCCACATGTTGTTGCTAATGCGACCGCCACTAGATTTCTCATGAAGAAATTGGACAACGTTAAAATCACCACCCACGCACCATGGAGCATCTCATTCTGCCTAATGTTGTCCAGCTCATCCCAAAATTGATTTCTACCTGAACTAGAACGAGGGCCATAAACCACAGTAAAAGTCCACCAACACCCAGATGAAACTTCGCACAACAGAACAGATAGGGAAAAACTCCCTAAAAAAGCATCAATTTTCTTCAAGAGATCAAAATTCCAGGCTACAAGCATTCCCCCCGCAGAGTCTACCACGTCCACCAAATCCCATCCCTTAGAATCTACCATACCTTTATCGATAGCTTGGAGCTTTGTTTCCTACAAAGCAATGATCTTTGCCTTGGCCTTTTTGCAAACTTTCCTCACATGAGCCCACTTGTACTTAAATCCAGGCCTCTAACATTCCATGAGAGAATAATCCTCGGAAACTAGCTTTGCGCAATCTTCCCTTTTCTCCTACACTTGCTTTTCCCACGGATTCATAATTGATAGAACATTCAAAACTAAGGAGTTCTCCCCAACCCCTTGGAGATTTTCTACTCTTCACCATATAAATTTTCTAAAGTCCCTAAACAACTTTGCCCTCGACGAACTAGAAGAAATCAAAAACCAGGATTCCTCCATACTGAAAAAAGAGTGGTCAGACCACCTCTCAACCTCACCATTAGACCACCTCTCCACAATGCTCTTGCAAAGAGAACCCAATCTATGTTCATCCCTAGATGGAGGGAGATCCAAACCTGTTCTATCAGTTTGATGGAGAAATATGTTTCCGCAAAATTGCAAGACTCGGCCAGCCATTTTCTGACATGCAGGATAGAGGCCCCTTCTTCTGTAACAGTTACGATGTACCTCTAAGAGTGCTCCAAGCCCTTTCTACTATCTTTGGCCTTACCTGAACCAACTGCTTATCTCCATCCCCTTCCATCCATATCCATCTCCCCTACCATGCTTGTGGTTCCCCGCATTTTGTCCCCCCCCCCCCCCCCCCCCCCAATTTTCTCCCTCTCCTTCATTAACCCCTACCACAACATCTTTAAAAGAGACGCACCCCCTCCCTCAAGATTGAACTTCCCCCTCCCGCAGCGACGATCCCCCTGTACTGTGCTTCCCGTCAAACTCTATTGCCCTTGTCCCTTCTCTATTCTTGACATCCGGTCCAAAACGAAACCATTGCACCCTCATCTTCTTTCCCTAAAAGCTCTCACCATAAGGGGTCGTTTGGCACCATGGATTTGGGAGGGATTTAAGGGAATTTCAAATCCCCTGTTTGTTTATCAACATAAAAGTAACTAAAGATTTCAAATCCCTTAAAAGAGAGGGTTTGAAATCCAAGGTGGAAGCTAGGATTTCATCTAAAATCCTCCCATGAGTCGCATGTGTGTCACTAGGCTGCTAATCTATTGGGCACATGACCCATTGATGATATCCCAAAACAATCAGATTATCAACTTGCATCACTAAAATTACTTCAATAGGATGATCTACGTAGTCCAAACATTGTCCACGTAAATCAACGGTTAAAACCATTGATTAGTTGCTCAAGATGTGATCCTATGCTTATGGCCCATCCAAGACTTGGAATTTCATCATTTTCAACCAAAGTATATATTTCGGCGGGCTTATTACAATCAGTGTCAAACATTAAATAGTTACACTAATTTAGGATATTAAAGTTGATCTAGTAATTAAATTCAAACCCCTGCAAATATACTATGCATAGCTACTTTTGGATTACAGGGGATTCTGAATCCAGGGTGCCAAACACAACCAGAGGATTCCAAATCCAGGGTATTTCAAATCCAGGGGATTTCTAATCCAGGATATTTCAAATCCACGGTGCCAAACAAGACCTTAAGCAATTTAACCACTTTATCTACCTCTTGAGATTCGCTCATCCGCATGAAAGCAAACCCTCGATAATCTCCCATATAGCAGTCACAAGAAATAACAACCTCCGTGACGATCCCCGCTTGACCAAAAACCAAAGCGAAGTTAACATGGAGCCAACTTTCAAGGAATCCATTGACAAACAAGGTAGGATATTCAATCGGTGTCTTCTACTTCCCATTGATCTTTTCCCTGTCCAGCTCCTTTCTCTTCACTACTATCCAGCCGCCCCTTTCTTCTTCGACGTGACTAATTTCTTCTCCCAAGCTCTCTCCAGCTCTGCCCTCATCAGGACAACCTTCCCCACCCGATCTTCCACTACAGGAGACGACTCCTAGCACCACCACTCCTTTTCTCCGTTGTTCTTTTCTGAATCCTATACTCATTTTCTCCGCCATTCCTTTACTACAAGGATTTTATCAAATCCCAAATTCTTTGAAAATATGGGAGAAAAAACTACAACTAAATGATCGTGTCTCTAATTTTAAGAAAATAAAATAATAAATAAAGAAAATGAAAACATGAGATAATAATCCAAATAACTTGGGAGGGTCACCGTTTCAGCACCCCTTGATCGTGAAACTAATCCATAAAATGGTTCGCACTCAATTTGATATGAAAAGAAGTGCTCAAAGTCAAATTTGATAATGCGAAAGAGTACATTTGTCATGATTTACAGAGTATGTATCGACCAATGCACCAAAAGCTCCAGAGCTACCGAGGAAGCATCAGAATTACCCTTTTTCCAAGCCCTCCCAGGCAGTGTTCGAAATATCGGTATCGCGTTACGTATCGGTTATCGCACAGGACATATCGTCTGTATCGGGTAATTTATCGTACTTTTTTGGGAAACATTGGGAAACATTAGGAAAAAGGTTGAATTTTTTAATGAAACTTCAAGCATTGTTAAAAAAGACCTTAATACACACTTTTAAATCATAACATCTCAAAAAAGAAATGCACGTAATAGGTTTCCTTTGTATAGGGTCCTAAGATATACGCTATCTAACTAAACTAATGCGACTATATTCAAATTAAATGCATAACATTTAGAGTATATGTGATCATCATTTCATCAAACACTCCTAAATACTTCGAAATTAGTCTCAATTGACAATTGGTTGAAGGGAAATTTTGAAGAAAAAAATTGATATTTTAATTTTTAATTAAAATGATTTTTATTTTCCGAAAATTGACAAGGACTTAACAAATCAGTAGACCAGCCCTCATACATGCTTGAATTCATGTTTGGAGTGCAACATTGCAAGCAATTTAGGAGAAATTGGGGAAATTTTGAATTTTCCCTAATTTTTCCCAAATCAAACCAGTGAAACCACCTACACTCAAAATTCAAAATTAGAGTGTATGTGATGCTCATTTCATCAAATATTCCGAAATTAGTCTCAATTGATAGTTGGTTGAAGCAGTGTTCGAAATATCAGTATCGCACCATGTATCGCACCCTTGGGATACAGATACGTATCGGTTATCGCACGGGATATATCGTTTGTATCGCATAATTTATCGCACTTTTTGGGAAACATTGAGAAAATGGTTGAATTTTTTAATGAAACTTTGGGGATTGTTAAAAAAGCCCTTAATACACACTTTTAAATCATAAGATCTCAAAAAAAAAATGCACATAATAAATTTCCTTTGTATAAGGTCTTAAGCTATGCGTTGTTTAACTGAACTAATGCAACTATATTTAAATTGAATGCATGATATTTATAAATATATTCATTGAAAACACAATCAATTCATTAAAAAGCAAAATAAGAAGTAAAAATTGAAAAATATACATATCAATGATGGGACTGGTTGTGGCCTAGACCCACATAGAGTTGCGTGGTGGCTCGTAATCATCGTCTCCATCTTGATGGGGCTGGGAATAGTACTGCTGCTCCACAAATTGACAATATTGTACCCAGGTCATAGTAGAGTGGTACCAGTTAAGATACTCCCTGACATAACGCTGGTACTCATCCTCACCGAACTGAATCAATACGCCCATCCTTGGGTACTGCGTAATCGTCACCGATCTGTAATTGATATGGATCTGGGAAGGGCATATATGAAGCTCCCTGGTATCCATATTGTTGGTCATATCCATCTTCGCCGCTCATATCCTCGCCCATATGCGAAGTGAACTCGACCATAGTTCAAAAATGATGTGCCGAATCGCGGAGTCACTCGCCGCATATCCACTAGGTCCACATCCATGCCCATATTGTGGCACGTGAACTCGAGCTACTCTCTTGTGTTTGTGATCCGGATTCATGTTGTGGCCTCGTAACTCGAGCTCCCCTCCCTCGTCCGTGATCCAAATCTAGAGCCACCTCGCTTGTCACGAACGCTCGTGTCCCTCATGCATTTTGCCCAGCTCCTCTTCAAAATCGAAAGTTTTTGAGTCTTCTTTTTTGCAGTAGCTTTTGACGCGTGTATGTCTTATTGTAAACAAGACGGGGTCGTGGTTCTCTGGACGAGAACCATGGTCGTGGTCTGCGTGGAATGATCGAAATTCTCCTCTCCGGTGAAAGGGCTAAGAGGCCTCTTATCCCGACTCCCACTCACGCCCGCCATCATCCCCGTCGTCATCATCATCATCATCATCATCATCATCATCATCCCTTTGTCATCGAGTCATCTTCACCCTTATCGCCGCCATCACCATCACCAGACCCATTCCCGCATCATTGTCGACTCAGTCTCAGTGTCAGATAATGTCTCCCCGCCACGTGTCCCGCGTGATAGTGACTGACGCGGGCTACCCACCGGACTCCTCGTCAATGGGTCGAATGCCTCATCAGGAGACCTCTGTTGCTCCACATGTTTGTCAACATCAATCCCTTGTGCCTCTGCTTCCGCCGCAACATGTGGCTCTCGTCGCCCATCCGAGGTATCCAAGTCATCTGACCTAACCCACTGGTAAACTGGATCATCATCCTCATCCCCAACATATGCATGCTGTCCAACCCTCGTCAGGTCCAGTGGGTCTTCCTGCGCTTTTCTTCTTCCTTTTGCGCGGAGCAGCCTCTCTCGTAACTTCATATTATAGTGACAATATACTAGCTTTTGAAGCTTTTCATATCCTATTCTATTACGTTTACTTGTGTGGATGAGGGAGAATGTACTCCAATTCATTTCACAGGGTGACGAGGACACCGTTTGTGCAAGCACACGGACAGCCAGTCGCTGTAAAACCTCGTAGTCAGTTCCATACATGGACCACCATTCGCCTGCATATCATAAATTTCTTTCATTATTTTAGATATTCCAAAATAATATGAAATTTATGTTTATCGCATTAACTCACATGCCATCATGGTGTTCCTTGACATCACCGCAGGGTGGCACCCAAACGTTCCAACCGCGTCGCGGAATCTAACAATCTGTTGATGGCATATAACAGCCAGGATAAGTATGAAATGATTAAGATGAAAATATGGAGAATGTAAGTGCCGAACATATTTACCTCAGTACCAAAGGTGCCTTTCCCCGGACAATCGGGGAATAAGTGATCGTACACCTCATGTACAGCCCTCTTTAATGAATTATCTTCGTAGAGTTTCCGGCTGTAATGGTATTTGGGATTCAGGAAATACGCTGAAAATCAACATCTACACATCAGTACAACCGTCGCTTATTATTGCATATAGTAAAAAAATTAAAATTGCAAATTAAGTACTTACCAGCCTGATGTAACGGGTGAGAAAGCGTCTTTTCCCAGCGGTCGTCTATTATTGCATGCACCCACTTATAAGCGTTGGGAGCTTTAACCATGATGGCCTCTTTCATCAGCTGTATGGACTGATACTGAATGACCCCATCGACGGATTTGTCTCATTGTCCACCATCCTCAACACTATATAAATGGGCTCTAGAATACCCAGCACGTTACGCATGCGATCCCAGAATTCATTTCTCAGCACCAGCTCCTCGATTCTCCAAGTTACTTTCGTCAACCTCTTTTTCCATTCTTCGTAATCATGAGATGCGAAAAGCTCCCGTAACCCCTGTCTGTGTTTGAGGAGGCTGCTTAAGGCGATATAATTTGTGGCGAATCGCGTCGCCCCGGGGCGCACTATATCCCCACCACATCTCTCACGGATCGCGGTTAATAACCAGGTGTGGTTGTATATGAAGTTTGTGATGAGCCGTGCATTAGTAATTACGGTCTTCACCGATGGCCTATCCCCGATTGCCTCCAACATGAGATCGATGCAATGGGCTGCGCAGGGGGTCCAATACATATGATAATTCGCCTGAATATCCTTCCCCGCCTTGACAAATGCACTCCCATTGTCTGTAACAAACTGCACAATGTTTCTCCTCCCAACATCTCGCATGACGTTATGCATTAGTTTGTAGATGTAGTCACCATCTTTAATTTTATTACTCGCATCTATAGACTTTAGGAACACCGCTCGTCCCCTACAATAGACCATAAAATTTATAATCGACATCTTCGTCGGTCCGGTCCAACCGTCACACATGACAGTGCAACCGTACGTCTCCCATGACTGCCGATACGAATCAACGTATGTCTTCATTTCTGCATGTTCATCATCCAAGTATTTCCCCATGATCTGTGCGGGTGTGGGCGGCTGCACACCCTCACCCCCACGCTGCACTTCACTTATCATATTTTTGAAGTGCGGGCTTGCTGCGGCATTTGCGGGGATTTGATCGTATATAAAAAATTTTGCTATAAATTTTCCAACTTTTTTCCTCACATCCCCTCCACTAAACATTTCCTTTATTTTCTTTTGTGTTCCTCCTGCCTTTTTGTACATTCTTGGATCTGAAGGTAGATCCGGCACCCGCGTGCTACTACTCCCTGCCCATGCCCCATATTCCTCCCCGCCTACTACCCTCCCTTGATCCACCCCTAACATTCTCCCCCCGCTCCACTACCCCCCGCCATACTCCCCCTACTCCACTACCCCCCGCCATACTCCCCCGCTCCACTCCCCCTACTCCACTCCCCCACCACGCTCATGGATAGACCCCTCAAATCTAGGCCTACTCGTGTCCCACCTCCTATCCTGATCTCTCTCCCACTGATCCCGGATGGACTCTTGAATTGCGTGTCTATAATCGGGATCATCATCGCCATCGAGATCCACGACATCCTCCTCACCTACATATGATGGTCGCCCCAACTCCTCTCTAATCTCCCTGTCTCGAGCATGTCGTTCATTTTTTGTCTTCAAATTTTTTTCAATATGGCCCTTATCTCTTCTCGCACATCCTGTGGGCACTTAGGGCAATCCACAACATTGCGATACCCTCCCGCTAAATGCTCCTTCAAGCGGGTTACCCCCCCACTCCTTGATACATGGCCACATAAATTACATATACTCCCGAATCGATTATCAGGAGTGGGCCGGCCATATTGCCACCCTTTATCTGGTTGTCTCCCTCCTCTGCCTCCTGACATTTTATCTGTAAAAGAATATTATATTGTGTGTCCATCATGACATTTCATGAAAGCTTGTTCACCAAGTTTCCATATTATACAATGGGAATGTGTATAATAGAAAATTGCATGCTGGCATGCATGAGCATGAACAAGAATAATATTATATTTTTCAACTGAAAACTACTTCAAGAATCCATGTGCGGCCCACCTTAAGATTATTTTTTATATCCAGGCCAATCATCTGTCTTACTACCTGCTATTTTTCAAGTTATGGTCCATCTATGGTGGGCCTATGATTTGGATGGTGAGGATTGAATTAAATGCAGGCCAGGTGCAATAATAGTGTGCATGTATGTGGATCGGCCTACTCTGTCACTCAATATACATTTGGCCCAATAGATGATGGTACATGGTGTTACAAACCATTCATGTGGTGGGCTCCAGCTTGGATGGGAAATAGCCTTAAAAATCTCTCCCATTGATCATCCTGGCCATCTGATTTGGTTGCCGTTAAATGTGGACCCTTGGATGCATTGTTTATGGGCTGAATAATAAATCTGCACCACTGTCTTTGGATCTTTTGATCCACATATGCTGATCTTGCACGTGTTCCATATTGACACGAGTGGTGGCATGAGGATGGGCAGGGCTCCCACCCGCATGTGGAATTAGGAAACTTGAGGGAAAGATAGATGGGTCGTAGTGGCTGACTTGGTGGGTCAAGGACTCAATCAATGGTCAGTATTGGAACCTTCAAAATTTCCTTGGGTTTGCCTTTTGACTCAACCTAAAGAGGGGCATGAGGTTCATGACGTCCATAAGGTGGGCCCCACTTGAAGTCATGCCGGTCCAACCATCCGGTTTGCATAAGAAAAATTGGCCCTTTTTTTCATTACCGTCCTGATTTTTTATTTCAGTACTTACGAAAGATGGATAAACTGATGGACGGTTCGGATCTAATGCTGGTTTGCAACATGGGCATGTAGTAGAACATACATGGACTGCCTTATACACGCACGTGGCTTAGCAACGATCAGTCATACATGATGACACACATATACGATCCTCGACCTGAGGACATGAATTGCCTCCTGGGGTTCCTTGTAAATAGAACTGGGACCATGGTTAAGTGATCAGTACCGTCCATCTGATGGGCCCCACACACCATGTCACATGCCAGAAAAACATTCATATGGGAAGGCACTACCATCCAACCTTTTAGTCCTTTTGATCATAAATTTGGAGTGGACCCCACCATAGAAAACAACGGGAAGAGTAACTCCTACCGTTGAAACCTTCCTAAGGTCCACTATGATGATTATTTGAGATCAAACCTGTTCACAGGTTAATAAATACATGAAAGGAGGGAAAACACAAATTTTAATGGTGGGCGTCACTCTCTCCACATTTTTTTTGTGGTGGGGTCCATTTGAGTTTTAGATCTGACTCATTCTTTAGATCCTGCCCTAAATTGATATCTCCAAATGAATGGACGGTGCGGATATAACATATATTTAATGGCGGGTCCCACAGAAATTGGGGTGGTTGAGTAGCTAATTCGCGTCCCACGCGGAAACGGATTGGCTACTCCCCTGACACCAGCCGTGGCCCCACTATGATGTATGTGTTTCATCCATGCCGTCCACCTATTTAAACAGGTGATTTTACCGTATAATTAAAAAAAAAATGAGTTGTATCCCAATCTTAAGTGGACCACATTACAGGAAACAGTGTTGAATTAGCGTCGACCATTAAAATTCATTTTTGTGCCATAGAAGTTTTGGATCAAGCTGATTTTTGTTTTTTCCCTTCATCTGGGGTTGTATGACCTAATCAACCTAGTGGATGTAAAATAAACAGTACAGTGGGCCTTAAAGAGGGTTTTAATGATGGATGTCCTATCACTATTATTTTCATGTGGTGTGGTCCAGCTGAGATTTATATGCCTCTCATTTTTGGGTTCAAGCTATAAAATGATCTGTAAAAATGGATGAACGGAGAGGATGAAACATATACATTATGGTGGGGCCCACAGAGCACCGACTACCAGCGACGGGGTTGGTGTCAGGGATGGCACCGACCCACGCAAGCGCTATACGCTGGTAGTACGTGTCGTGCGAAGACGAGCGCGTACGCGCCTCGAGCTCCGATTGTACGAACAGCTCAAATGAGATCAAAGTTATATGGGCCCCACCATAACGTTAATTTTCCATCTAATCTATTAATCATGATAAAAATATACCAATGAAGTGGAAAAACAAAATTCATTTTGTTACCGTTGCAAAATGGACCACACCACATGAAACGGTGTGAATTGAATGTTACCGTTGAAAAATTCTTGGGGCCCATAAAAGTCTTGGATCAACATTATATTTGTTTTTTCCCTTCATCCATGTTTAACGTGGTCTAATGAACCATTTGGATGAGAAATAAACCTGATATATGGGCCTAGTAATGTTTCAACGGTGGAAATAATTATTTCCACTGTTTCTTGTGGTATGGTCCACTTGAGCTCTGGATACGCTTCATATTTTTTATGAAGCCTTAAACTGATCTGGAAAAACGGATGGACGGTGTGGATAAACCACAAACATTTACGGTGGGGCCCAGCGGAGTTTACTCAGCAAGATAAGAGCGTACGGAGTAACTCAGTACCCCATCCGATTTCTCCTCCACAGTCAAAAGGCTCAAACCCTCGTCCGCATCCCTCTCCCTCTCTTTCGAAATGAAATAGGCCACGACAGTTATGGCAGCAAGATTTCTCGCCGGATTTCTCGCCGGAATCTCAAGATTCCTATTTCGAAGAAAAAAATAGAAGAAAATCGGCAAAAGGAGGGAAATCGAACTTACCTTCGTCAATCGATGGAATGGCCCACCTCCAAATCTCCAATCGCTATGGCCACAGGTGCTATACGATTTTTCTTCTTGTTTCTTCTCTTTTCTTTTTCTTTTTTTTTTTGATTTTTCGATAAACATGCAGCCCCCTTTTATCGTCATTTGCGGGTTGTTGGCTCTGAGGGACTCGTGAGTCCTCTCTCGCAATGACCCCGTGACTCTGTCAAGCTGAGGATATCGTGAAGATATCGATGGTATCGCACGAAATGTGCGATATATTTCGTAATATCGGCCGATATATCGTGCGATAACTGAAATTGCAGAATTTTTTTGGCTTCCGGTCGAAATATTGGCGGTTTCGTATCGCTGGGCTGCGATACCGATATTATCGGCCGATATATCGGCCGATATTATCGATATTGCAAACACTGGGTTGAAGTAAATTTTTGAAAAAAAAAAAAATGGAGAACATGGAAAACCAATGGATATTGAAATCAAAGCTCCGACTCAATGATTTTTCATGCAAAACATGAAGAACCAAAGGATTTATAACCATTTGATACTGATTTAACATAATTTCAAAAAAAATAAAAAACTGGGGGGGGGGGGGGGAGGGTGGTGGGAAGGGGGCGATCAGAAATTGAAAATGCTCATTGGATCGAACATGTGGGATACATTGGCACTACCTGTGCGTTTCGTATCGCATAGGTGGGATACAAGATATATCGTAGGATATATCGGCCGATATCATCGATATTTAAAACATTACTCCCAGGCAACCCGACCGATACCTCCCCGTGGCCATCTTGCATCTCATAGGCCCCACCTCGTGGGCCACCCCACCACGGTGTGGAGATGCACCTACATCATCCACACACACCATCAAGGAGACTTGAACACTGGCCTCCCGCTCTAACGCCACTTGATGTAGAGAGTACCGACCAACGCACCAAAAGCTCCAGAGTTGTTAGGGAAGCACTGGAATATCACTTTATCCAAGCGCTCCCAAGCAACCCAACCAATACCTCCCCATGGGTTACCCCGCATCTCACAAGTCCCATAGTGGACCCCACCCCGTGGCCATCCTACATCTCATAGGCCCCACCTCATGGGCTACCCCACCCTGGTTTAGATCTATCTGCCAAAGCTCCCCTCATCATTCCTACAGCAATTCTTACGTCAATTTTGGAATCGGAGCAAGCGACCAGTGTTCAAGTCTCCTTACCAGTGTGGGTGGATGATGCGGGTGCATCTCTACACTAGGGAGGCCCACGAGGTGGGGCTTGTGAGATGCAAGGTGGCAACAGGGTGGGACCCACTGTGGGACTCGTGAGATGTGGGGTAGCCCAAGGGGAGGTCTCAATCGAGTTGCCTGGGAGGGCCAAGATAAATGGATATTCCAGTGGTTCCTCAACAGCTCTAGAGCTTTTAGTGTGTTGATCGATACTCCTGCATCAATGTGGTATGGCATAGAATTCAAAATTCTCTTGTTCGTATGTGTCAATATGGTATGGCATAGAACAAGGTAGCATATTCAAAATTCCGGTGGTTCCCCATTACTTGAAAATAGTATCATGTCAAACTTTTAAGCCCAATGTGCAGTTCTTAGTATCCCTCCAAAGATTTTTTTACGTTTATTTTGTCCAAGTATTAGGTCATCCAGAGAAAAGTTGGATCCTCAGTCTATACGATATTTTTCCTAGGATACATTAACATACAAAAAGGATAGAAATTATTGCCCTATGACTAGAAGAAAAAAACACTTCTCAAAGGATGTCATTCTTGAGAATGTTACTTATTTCTCCTCATAGGCAACTGCATCTATCTCACCTGGTGATGATTCTCTTCCTCTTCTTGCCATGGTGGATCACGTAAGTCCTAGTCTAGTTTCTTCTGAGTTGGTGAACAACCTACTAAAGCTGTACACTCGGAGGAAATACATGGATCAACACTCAAAGATTTACCAATTGCACTTCAAAAGGTCAAACGTACATGTAACACTCACCTAAGCAACAATTTTGTGTCATACCAATCTATTTCTTCTCTTAAGGTGTTCATTTTTTCCATATTCTCTGTTTCCATTCCTGCTCTAGTTGCAAATGCCTCAGCTGCTCCTAGTTGGAAATCCGTTATGGAGGAGGAAATGGTTGCTCTTGAAAAACATGGAATGTGGGAACTAGCCAAGCTGCCTGAAGGGAAGCAAGCTGTTGGTTACAAATGGGTGTTCACCCTAAAGAACAATCTAAATCAATCAGTTACTACATACAGAGCTCATCTTATAGCAAAAGGGTTTACATAGCAGTGTGATGTCAATTATTAGGAAACATTTACTCCGTAACTAAACTAAACTCAATTTGTGTTCTTTCGTTTGTTGCTGCTCATTGTAATTGGACCCCCTTGTTTTCATCCATCCAGTATGAGATGGAAGATATTCAAGCTGGAGAAAACACTTCATGATCTTAAACAGTCTTCCAGGGCACACTTTGAAAATTTTAGTAGTGCCTTCTCTAATATTGGTTTTTGTAGAAGCTCTTAATCACTAGGTTTTCATAAAGGGCACTGATGCATCCTTCACTCTTCTAGTCATTTATGTCGATGACATTATCATCACTAGTGATAGTGAAATCAAGATTGTTAAGGTGAACATATTTCTAGCAAGGACCTTTAAATTTAAAGATTTGGACTTGCTAAACAACTTCCTTGGGAATGATGTTCATATCTCAGCAAAAACATGCCCTGGATCTTCTGCAAGAACAGGGATGTTGGGCGCACGTCCTGCAGCTATGCCTATTGAGCTGAATCACCATTTTCATCATAATAGCAATCCAGTCATGTATAGGCGCCTTGTCAGGAAATTGATTTATTTGACGGTCAGTCACCCAGATATTGCAAATGCTTTAAGTGTGGCCAATTTGTTCATGCACTCTCCATGCACCCATCATCTCAAGCTGTCTAAAAATTATCTGCTACATGAAATTGGCTCCAGAAAAAAGGACTTCAGCGTGCCAATAAAGGTCATCTTCACATCCAAGTGCATTTTGGTGTGGATTAGGCAGAGTACTCTGATGATAGGAGGTCCACAACTGGTTATTTCACATTGTAGGAGGAAATCTTGTCTCTTCAAAAAGCGAGAGTAGTCTGTCGCTGTGGACTCATTGCTGAAGCTGCATAGCGCTCCATGGCTCATGCTGCATGTGAGGTTATTTGGCTTCAGCCTCTTCTTGAAAACATGGGTAAAGAAGTCTCCACACATTTACATTGTGGCAATCATGTTGCATTCATACAATCTGGTCTTTCATGAAAGGACGAAACACATTGAGGTTGATTGTCGCCTGGATTTCTTTGTACTCTGTTTGTTCAACCTATTGATCAGCTAGCACATATTCTTCCCAAGGGCATCCATCTGTCACATCTCCAAGAGATTGTGTGCAAGCTGAGCATGTGCGATATCTCTCTCATTTGTGGGGGCATATTTTAGTGTGGATGCATATGGACGTAGAGTCCATGTGTGAAGCAAATCACACCATGTGATTTACATCACAATCCAATCCACAAAAGAGTACAGAACATATATACTGAATAAATCATGAAAAAGAAGACAGAAACAAGGGCCGAAGTGGGAGTGTTTCTCCAACTTGGAGCGAAACCATCCATAAAGTCATAAAAAATCCTAAAGTCTTCATCCTCAAAACAGGTATTTACGAGAGAAATGAACGACACTAAAAGCTCTACACAGTCTAGATCATCCACCAAATCTAATCTTTGTCCACATTAAGAAACCCACTTAAGCAAATCAAAGATCCCCAAAAATCCATAATTTCTCCACACGAATAAATATTAGCATGCTGCCCTTAACCTCACAACAGAAGACCATATCAGGTATGCATATAAGGTTGATCAAGGTGGTTGCAAGGTGTTTATGACGGGTCAAATTCTCAAGGCAACCAAAATTAGGCAACAAATTCAACAAAGATATTTCATAAATAAATTTAGCAGGCACATGTTTTTATGTCTGGTGAATGATATCATCCCAATGCAACATAACAGGCTAAACTGCAAACATGAAGGAAAGCAAGTCTTGCCTCTACAGATTCTCCCAAGGCAGCACGGGCTTGACCTCGTCGCTTCCATGCCTCTCCAGCTAATGGGTTTGATTCTATAGCCTATAAGAGAATTAGATGACATGAGCATTCACTTGTAACTGCTGGTGTTAAGGTATAAATAAATCTGAAACAATGGCGCAAGTATAGGGTTTAGAAGGACACATGTACCTTAGTGAAGTCAGCAATAGCAGCATCAAGTTCTCTTTGAAATGCATATGCTGTTCCCCTTCCAATCAATGCCTCAGGAGACGTAGGGTTCTCTCTTAAAATCTGTTTCCAACATAATAATATTAGGTAATGCCAATAACTTGAAAAAGTATTAGTGACTGTGAAGACAATCAGTCAGCTATGTAGAAGATATAACCTGGTCAAAGATTGAGATCGCGTGATCATATCTTCCATCGTTTACCTGCAAAAAAAGTTGATATTATAGCTTACTAGGCCTGTTTTGTAAAACTTATTTTCAGCACTTAACACTGAAATTGGCTGTTTTAAGTGATTTTCCCTGATTCAGACTGTTTGGTAAATCCATAAACTTTAGTGCTGAATTCAAATTTTCACAAAAAGGGGGGGGGATTTTTTTAAGCTTCCTTTCTGACTTAATACTTAACGTGCAATGCAGTAAGTGATTTTGAATTAAACTTTTTATAAATGGAAACTTTGCCCCTCCACGACAAGCTTTGGCAGGGCTGGTTACGTATGGTTGAAGTAGCGTTTACGTGGCAAAGTTCTTTGGCCCCCATCATGATGTATGCATTATATCTACACCGTCCATCCATTTTTCCAGACCATTTTAGGGCATGAGCCAAAAACTGAAGCACACCCAAAGCTCAAGTGGACCACACCATAGAAAGATGTGGGGATGATGACGCCCACCGTTGAAACCTTCCTAGGGCCCACCAAGATGTTTATTTGCCATCAAATCTGTTCACAAGGTCAGACAGACCTGAATGAAAGGAAAACAAAAATATCAGCTTGATCCAAAACTTGTGGCCCCAAGAAGTTTTCAATGTTATGCATTCAATCCCCACTGTTTTCTGTGGTGTGGTCCACTTGAGCTTTGGATCTACCTCACTTTTGGGCTCATTACCTAATATGATCTGAGAAAAGTGGATAGACGGTGTGGATCTAACACACAAATCATGGTGGGGCTGACGGAACGGTGCCACGTGATAGCGAGTACTAACGCATATTATGGAATGGATGTGGATTTCTTGCCAAAAGCCTTTCTATGGAAGTTCTGCATTGGGTACGTGGGGCCCACTGTAATATTTGTGAGAAATCAACCCCCTCCATACATTTTGCGAACTAATTTTAGGCCATGCAACAAAAAATGAGGAGAATCCAAAACTCAAGTGGACCACAAGAGAGGAAACAGTGGGGATTGAATGACCATTGTTTTCCCTCTAGTGTGGCCCACTTGAGTTTTGGATCTGCCTCGTTTTTGTTCGCATGTCCTAAAATTAGCTTGAAAAGCAGATGGACGGCATCCATTTCTCACAAACATCACAGTGGGCCCCACCTAGCTTCCCACAAACTTCTTGCGCCTTTTTGCAGAAAATCCGCGTCCATTGTAGAAGGGGAGCGGATTAGGTGCGGCCCTGGCCTCACCCAAGATAGTGCGACCATTACATGGGGCCCACTTTGATGTGTGTATTCTACATCCGCACCGTCCATCCATTTTTTCAGATTATTTTAGGGCATGATCCCAAAAATGAAGCAAATCAAATTCTCAGGTGGACCATACCATAGGAAATAGTGGTGATTGACCATTAATGGGCCACAAGTTTTGGATCAAACTGATATTTTTTCCTTTATCAAGGTTTTTTTAATCTTATCAACAAGTTAAATAACTATTGCAGAAACATAGCCCTTGGAAGTTTTAATGGTAGGGCGTTCAATCACCAATGTTTCTAATAGTGTGGTCCACTTTAGATTCGGATCTTCATTACTTTTGGGCTCGTGCACTTAAATGGCATGCAAAAATGGATGGACGGCATGGATATAGAATAAACACATCAAGGTGGGCCCCACAGTAGGGTTGCACCACCTTGGGCAAGGCTGGGTTGCACTGCATCCACTCTCTTGCAGACGCAGATTGTCAAGCACGGATTGGGAACCGCCCCACCATGACCTAGAGACAGATGGTCTTGTTAGGGGAACTATGGGGCACACTGTGATTTATATATTTTATTCGTGTCGTCCATCCATTTTGACGGATCGCTTTAGGGCATGAGCCCAAAAAGGAGGCAGATTGAAGGCTCAAGGGGACCACACCACAGGAAGCAATGGGGATTGAATTCCTACCATTGAAAACTTCCTAGGGCACACCGTAATGTTTATTTTCCATCCAACCTGTTCTTCAGGTCACATAGACCCGTGTGAAGGGAAAACATGAATATCAGCTTCATCCAAAAAATTTGTTCCCCCCAAGAAGTTTTCAACGGTAAGCTTTCAATCCCCATTGCTTCTCATGGTATGGTCCACTTGAGCCTTCAATCTGCCTCCTAGGGCCCATTCTAACGTTTATTTCCCATCCAACCTGTTGAGTAGGTCACATAGACATGGATGAAGGGAAAACGCAAACATCAACTTGATCCAAAAACTTTTGTGGACCCAAGTAGTTTTAATTGTGGGCATTCAATTACCATTGTTTCCTATGGTGTCGTCCACCTGATATTTGGATATGCCTCATTTTTTGGGCTCATACACAAAAGTAAGCCGGTAAAATGGTTGGACAGCACGGATTTCACATAAACATCAAGGAGGGCCATCTCTTTTTTTTTTATGGCCGAGGGATGACATGAACACTCATGTTACATAAATTGTACATGATGTTGTTCTGTGGGCCCCACCATGATGTATGTATTTTATCCACGCCGTCCATCCATTTTGTCAGCTTATTTTAGGGTATGAGACAAAAAAAAAAAGGCTGATCCAAATCTTGGGTGGACCACAACATAGGAAAAGTGGTGATTGAATGCCATCGATGGGATGGTTGTGATTGCCTAACCTAACAATTGTTGAATGACAGATGATAAAAATTTGGTGGTGTGGCACACCTATCAAATAAAAATTTGTATGTGTGACCCATTTATTTTACAGGACAAGAATTTCTTTTTTCAAACCAAAACAATTTTTTAAGGTCATCGAACCAAAAGCATGTTATAGGTGGGACCCTAGGGATGAATGACCCAACATCTACTAGTGTACCACGTCATCATGTGTTGTGAGTCATCTCTCGCAAGGGGAGTTATATGATGCTCCACCTGAGTATGGTTCATATCTCAGGTTTTTTTGTACAGGTGCACCCACTGGCTTTCATGATCAACAATGCTATTAACATGGGGCCCACTATGGATGGATCATGGAAAAATAATAATAATAAATAAATATTAGATTATCCTAATCTTCAAATCAGCCTTTATCAGTTAAATATGAGATGTTTAATTGTCCAATTCAAGGACACTAATCAAAGGTTATGATTATTCTATTAAGAAGAATATAGTATATGGTCCATCAATCCAAAGATTATGTTTGAGAGATATATGTGAATTGGGCATAGGTATGCCAAATTTGGTGGCATGGCAATAACATATTGTGTCTCATACTCTGCAAAAGATAGAAATTGAGACAATAGGGGCAAATATGACAAATTGCCAATTTACAGACATTTATGGTTTGTGCTTACCAAACATATTTTTGTGAAAAAAGCACTTAATTTCAGATATCGGGACTTTTTTCAGATAAATTACCAAACAGATTTTTCAGAACTTACAAGAACTAAAATTCAGCACTATTAAGTTTTCAAGTACTTAAATTAATTTTCAGACCTAGTTTTTCAGTTTACCAAACGGCACCTAAGCTGATATCTGAAATAACTCCATCCCAAATCAAATTACCAAAAGATCTAACAACCAAGGTCAACAGGATGAGAAATGTCTAAGTCGCTCAAAGATGAAACTTTCAAATATAGAAAAGATATCGACTCTAAAAATATCCAAAGAATGAAAAAATGGCCAAGTAAAAACGTTGGATGCTAGTGCAGCCATTTCAACCCTCAATATCAATAATAAAAAAGTGTTGTACTTTTTTTTTCCAAAAACAGTAAACCATATGAACAGTACTGAACCGAATTTCTTTGAAAGTTATTAATAGATCTGGCATAGTATCGCCAATGCTAGAGCCCAGGTTAACAGGATTTCCTCTCTTTTGGTTGATGGCGTTCCGAAAAGGAAAAGATTTGCCATGCTATTGTATCTTACTACAGGTCTTTACTTTCAGAAGAGCAATGGGTTAGGCCTCAGTTGGACAACTTAGTCTTCACCAGGATTTCTATAAATGATGCGTCTGATCTAGAGAAGTCGTTCTTGGAAGAAGAGGTGAAAGCAGTCATTGGATCGATGTGTGAAGACAAAGTGCCTGGCCCCAATGGATTCCCAACTCTTTTCCTTCAAAGATTTTGGAACATTCTGAAGGCGGATATTATGGACTTCCTTGCAGAATTTTGGGAAAGGAGTTGCCTTTCCGTTGAGTTAGGAGCCTCCTTTATTGCGCTTATCCCCAAAGTGGAAGGGGCAGACAATTTAAAAGACTTCATGCCAATTAGTTTAATTGGGAGCCCTTACAAGATCCTAGCTAAGATTCTTGCTTCCAGGTTTAGGGCCACTTTGTCTAGTATTATTTCTGAAAATCAAGGGCCTTTTGTGGCAGGTAGGCAAATCCTAAACAGTGCTCTAGTGGCTCATGAATGGATTGACTCTAAATACAAGGAAAAGAAAATAGGTCTAGTTTGCAAATTGGATATCGAAAAAGCTTATGACCATGTGAATTGGGATTTTTTTTAATTACATACTTGATTGGCTGGGTTTTGGAAAGACATAGAGGTGATGTTCCGCTTCATTATCTATTTTAGTTAATGGAGCTCCGAATGGGTTCTTCGAGGCTTCTAGAGGGTTGAGGCAGGCACACCTGCTCTCGCCTTACCTATTTGTGGTGTTGGTGGCGGAGGCTCTTAGTGGGATGCTTGACAAGGGTGTTGCGAATAGTTTGTTTAGAGGATTTGATATCCCAAGGGTCAACAAACAGATTTCTCATCACCGGTACGCGAATGACATGCTTCTGTTTTGTGAAGCTAAGGAGGACTCGGTAGATAATCCTCGAAAAATTCTGGTTTGTTTCGAAGCTATATTAGGGTTGAAAATTAATGTGGCTAAGTCGGAAATGCTTGGGGTGAATGTAGATGAGCCCGACCTTCTTCGTTTCACGACCATCTTCGGCTGCAAGATAGGAGCCTTTCCCTCTACATATTTGGGGTTGCCTTTATGCATTGGGAAACCACACAAGTATCTATAGGATAGGGTGATTTAAAGTATCAAAAGGAAATTGGGAACATGGAAATGCAAATGTATGTCTATGGGGGGTCGTTTAACCTTCTTAAAGACGGGTTACTCTAATATGCCTATTTATTTCCTTTCCTTGTTCAAGTGCCCCAAGTCAGTGCTCGACAAGCTAGACTAGTTGAGAAGATATTTCCTATATGAAGGAAATGGTGCGAAAAGAAAGTTTCATCTTCTAAGGTGGGATGAGGTTTGCAAACCTATTATTCAAGGCGGGGCTGGCATTAAATCTTTGGGGAATATGAATGTGGCCCTACTCGGGAAATGGATTTGGCGGTTTGGGGTGGAGAAAGGTGGATTTTGGAGATAGGTGATAGCAAGAAAATATGGTACGCGAGACGGCGGTTGGTTCATGAAGCATCGTTCACTATATAGAACGTCGGCAATTCGGAAGGCGAGAGCAAATGCCAAGCATTTGGTTGGACAGGGGATTTCCTTCAGGCTTCGTAGAGGCAATCGGATTCGCTTTTGGATGGATCCTTGGTGTAACGAGCAAGTGCTTCAATCTTTGTTCCCAAGGATCGCTCGTCTCGCTCTCGACAGATTTGTCACGGTGGCAAAGTGCCTTTCCATAGTTGAGGATTTAGTTGTTTTGTCTCCACGGCGAAGGAACTTGTTGGATGCTGAGTTAGACGAGTACATCAATCTCTTGAACCTTCTCAACAGTGTTAGGCCGGCGATTACCAAAGAAGACTCCATGTATTGGTTGCAACACCGATCGAGGAAGTTTATGGTGAAGACTATTTCTTGTGGTTTCAGAGATTCCTTCTTAGTCGGGCCGCCCCATCCTCTTCATTTTTGGTTCTATGGCGCTCCTCCTAGGGTGGTTGTCTTCGTTTGGCTCCTTGGTGGGGGTAGAGTTCTCATGGTGGACAACCTATTGAGGAGATCGTTGGGCGTTTCAAATATCTATCTTATGTGCATGGGAGATAGGGAGTCTATTGACCACTTTTTTATCCATTGCCACTTCGCTCGCTCAATTTGGAACCACTTCTTCAACGACATGCAAATCGCTTGGGTTATATGCCCAAGTCTATTAGCAAATTGATATGCACATGGCATGGAGGGGGAGTTGGCAAATCTAGGAAGGCTAAATGGCGTCTGCTTTAAATGGGTGTTTGCTAGGTGATTTGGGGAGCGCAGAATGGGCGATGTTTTAGGAATGAGAATGTGTGTATAGGGGAGGTAGCGTACAAAGTTAAAAATTGAATGCCTAGTTGGGAAGTTTATGTTAAGGTCGCAGCTGGCGGCTCCCTTTCTTGATTTGGTTGGCTGGGGGTTGTATTATTTGCCGGCTTTTGCAACTTATCAATAAAATTGTTGCTCTAAAAAAAATAGATCTGGCATTGAAAATATCAAATTGGGAATACAAGAGTAATTGTGATAAGGACATCCGACCATTTAGAATTATACCAGAGGAGATCGGCCCAACCTTCACTTTGGCTCAATGACTTGTACGTGGGCCTGGGTGGGCCGCACTAAGGACTTGACGACCCCACATGTATGATTGTGCACCTTCGAAGACCCTACACTAAAAATATGCATGCGGGATGCTTATTTGAGGAGTTTTGACCATTGGATCGCGAGGACACGACGATCGGGCTGTTGGATCTTGTGGATTCTTCGATCGGGCGGTTGGATTGTCGTGATCCTTGATCACTTTGATCATTAGTAATTTTATATTTTTTATGGTTATTTATAGTTTAAAACGAGTTATTTTCAGCTTATTGCATCATGGGATGTGAGGTGTGTTTTTATTGAGTGGTATTTTTGTAAAAACACATTCATTGAGACTGTATAAGGGGGACGTCCAGCCCTAGTACATTATTATGGAATGGAAAAAAAAAAAAAAAGACTCTTTTGCTAGAAAAGCCTTTTTTCTCATGTGATTTGAGATTCTCTTGTGAAAAGAGACTGCTTGGTGTGAATCCAAAGCTGTGAAGCCTAGTTATCCTCTTCATCTCTATCTTATTCTTCTCTAAAACGTATTTTTTTTTCACGCCTTTTCTATTTCTCTACTTTATAACCAAAATCTTCCTTACCCTTCAACATGCTCCACAGTCTTACTTCCCATCATTGTATAACCATAACCTAGGCCTAATCAATCAAAACCAAAGAGTGTACAGTCTGCCCCTATCCGTACAGACAGTATGGACGACTGTATGGACAATTGTACACCCTCTTCCCCCTTCCTTCTTTGATTTGGTAAAACCCTAACCCCAATAACCTTCAAAATCCCTAACTTTCTAACCTTAGAATTGCACAAATGTGCCCATTGAATTAGAACCATACCTATGCTAATATGAGAGTTCCAGTCTCTCATTAAGCCTTAGATTTTCGTGCTTATGTGGTTTATGCCTCTATGGGATTGTGATTGAACATAAATCTTAATTTTACTATCTCTTGGGAACTCTTTTGATCATGGTAGAATGGCATATTATATTTAACTTATTTGATTAATCCGTTAATAATCTTCTACATCCAAATGGTTAGATCACACATCTTGCATCAAATTTTGCTATTAGAGCTTAGGGTTTTAGCATAAGTATACGTAGGGTCAGCACATTCATCACACCTAGGGTCTTGTTAGTGAATTCATTGCATATAGAGTCTATGTTTACATATTGCGGCGTCTAGGTTAGTCACTTTTACTTTGTCATAACATTAGTATTTTAGACTAGTCTTAAGTCTTAGGCCCCTTAGTTTGTAATGCATGGGGCATTTTCACACCGGGCTCGAGTGGGGTTGCCTGTGGGATGCAGGGGCACACTCGAGGTGGGCGGCCCGTGTGAAGCGAGTGGCTCGTGTGAGGCGGGCCCCACCCGTGTGAAGCGGTACCCATGTGATTTGGGGCCCACGAGAAGGGTTTGACCGAGGTCCTAACCCATGAGATGTGGGGCCTAAGCTATGAGATAAAGGGATTGATTCGCCATGCTCTAACAGTTTGAGCTTTTAGAGCAAGTGGTTAATTGTCCTACGTCAATTTGTCCCTTGTTTATGCCCACGAGTACTTGGCGAGGTTTTGGTCTTCACCCTACTACCATGAGCCAAAATCAGCTTCTCAAAACTCTTAATGCCATAGCCATTGCACAACACCCAAATAACTCCGCTAACCTCGCCACCTTTATGGATATTGACCATAAAGGCCGACACCATTTCAAAGCATCTCACAATTTTCCTCAAGTTATCCACCATATTCTTCTGCATCACATAATAGGATGATGTCATTGGCAAACTATGGGTGAGAAATCTAAAACTCTGCATTCTCCAACCTAAATTGGCTAATGAGACCAGTAAATTGACTTCTATCTAACATCTTACTGACCACTTCCGCTACCACCATGAACAAGGAGAAAGCAGATCCCCCTACCAGGGACCTCTCAAAGGCTTAAAAAAACCTTTATAGGACCCGTTAACCAACATAGATAACTTGGTTGACATATAATCTTGAATCCACCTCCTTCTCTGCCCACATCCCAAATGCCTCAGTATATAGTCAAGGAAGGCCCAGTCGACATGGTTGTATGCTCTCTTAATCTCTTAATATCCAGCTTGCAGATTGATGGGGACATCGCGCACACACGCCCCCCTACGCACGCACGCAAGGAAAAGGAGGACCCCACCGTCGATCTGGCTCGATGAAGACATCCAAGGAGGGCCTCCTAGCTGGAAGACAAGTTTTGGTTCAGAAAAGTGGGCCCGATAGTCAAGAAAAGCCCATCATGGGATCTCATGATCGTGGCCCACTCGTCGGATGGATTTCATTTTTTAGGTTTTGCTTATTGTTATTATTTAGAACATTGTGAACGCTTTAGATTTCTGTTTTTGGTTTTTATTTTAGTTTACTTCATCGCCAAGTAATAGGTTGCGCACATGGTGCGAGTTTTTGGGTATAGGGTTTTCCTATAAATAGGCACCCCTTGTAGTTCTTTTGATTCATTGAAGTTAATAAAAAAATTTCTGCTTTATTTTTCTGCTCTCTTCGTGAGTTGTGGAAGAATTCAAAAGTGGGTGCGAAGCCCTCCCTTTTCGAAGGGCTAACTACCGTGGTGCGAAGCCACATCGATCCCGACTCACCCCCATCCCCCATCATCTTTTTTTCCCATCTTCCCCCCATCCATCGCCATCTCCACTACCCATCTTCTATCGTCCCTTCTTCTCATCTCACCCCATCATTTACACTTTGAATCAATCATCTATTGCAGCAATTCTCCTCCCTACATCAGAATTTCAGAATCTAGCCCTACGGGAGGGCTGAAACTTCGGCGGAGTACCACGCACAAACCGTACATCGGATCGAGCTGAGATTTGGGAGTTTTGGAGTCCATCCCTGGCCGACTAAGGCCAAGGTGGCCTTTTTTTGAATAGTGGGCCCCACACACGTGCGGCCAGGATCACACGCACGTCCGTCTGGGCCATTGTTGTTGTCCACAGGCGGGATCGTCTTTTGGCTCAGGTTTTTATCCTCTTTTATCCTCTCATAGCTATTTCTCATGAAACCTGGCCCTAGATTACGTTTTCCCTAAGTTATATGCCCATTTTCTTACCCTAGGGTTCCTTGATTTGAAATTGGTGAATCCCTTGGATTAGGGACTGATTACTATGCATGTGTGGATGATTATTTCTTATCATTGAGTATCATTTGGTTCATAATTTTTATTGATCCAGCCCTATCATGTGTAGGCCTGGACCCGCATAGATTCCCCTTTAATTGAATATTTGGATTTTCATGTGGGATGTGGAATTTGTGTAATTGTTTCTGAATTGGTATGATCTAAGCCTGAAATTTTGCATATCATATTTAAATTTCATGTCCTGCATCACAGATGATGCCCTTTTCCTTTCCTATAACACGAACCGATGCATTAGAGAGCAATTTAAGCAATATCCAGGATTTGTCTTCCAACAACAAACATACCTTAGTTAGACATTCAAAATTACGTTCACTAGAACCACTCAAAACTTCACAACCAAAATTTTAGCTAGGATCTTGTACGGGCCCCTAATAAGGCTAATTGGCCTGAAGTCTCACAACCATTCAGCCCCTTTCTTTGGAATAATTACTATAAAGGAAGCACCTCACTCCAACAATAGACGACCTCTTTCAACAAACTCAACTATGAAATTTACCAAAAGCACCCTCCACCGATTCCAAAAAAAAAAAAAAAAATTGGTAGAATGCCTTAGGAAAACCTTCCAAACCCCAGGCTTGTCCCTATCTAAGGCTTCCACCACTAATTTGAGTTCCTCCTCAAAGAATGGCCTTTCTAGAGATTTGGCCTCCACTGCAAAGATTTGGTCAAATGACAAATTATTGAGCGGCAGCTGCTCCCACCTCTCACTCCTTAGCAAGTTCTTACAAAACTAAACTATTGTACCACAAATCTAAGATTTTTCTTTGACCCTTTTACCATCCACCAACACACTAAATCTTCCTAGCATGAGCACTAGCAATGTCATGAAATTTTTTCTTATTCTAATCTCTTTAAGCCACGCTACTCTAGACCATTGTGTCCACTTAATCTCCTCTTGTTGTTGCTAAAGAATATTGCATCTTTTCTTTAAATGGATCCCCTTACCAAGTTATAAAAAGAGTTTTTTTTTTCATATAGCCCCTCTACTTTCTGATATTTGCAAATACACCTAATAGTTTTGCGATTTCCATATTCCTTCACTACAGCTTCCTGGCAAGGCCTGTTAGCCCTTCGTCATGACAGCCATTTAATTATCTGTTAACGGCACATTTTTGCAGATGTGAAATGACCAAAACATCCTCTTGAGTGAAATGACCAAAACAACCCCACAAACATTTGCCCCGAACCCACCACCTATGTCATCGCCACTACCCATCCCACCACCTCAATCGTTGAATCCAACACCACCAAGTTCCCATCCAACGCCAGCGCCACAACCAAAACGACCACCTACACATCCATCGCTACTCCTACCAAACCCACCACCTCCTCCTGCCAAACAACGCATCCTCAATATTCTCTCCTTCCTTCCCGTCCTCTCTCACTCTCCTAACCCACAACAAACCCCACTGCAATCCCACCAACACCACCCTCCATTTCAAGGACCCTACACTCTCCCTTCTTGAACTCTACTCCTTCCATGCAAGAGCTCAAGTAGCTCCATGCCTGCCTGATTTATCTTTTTTTTTTTAGACGTAACAACAATTTATTGAACGTTTAAAAAAAACAACAATTTATTGAAAAGCCCACCAAAAGGTGGGAAAAGAATACAAAGCTACACAAATGCTGCTAAACAGGCAAAGAAAGAACAGCCATAGGAGTAGACTCAAGAGGGATCCAACACCTAATGAGTAGGGTCGTCAATGGGTTGGGCCTGGGGTAGGTCTCGACCTGGATTTTGAGCTGCTTCGGACCGGGCCTTTCAAAATTCTGATTTTTCAAGCCCAAGCGCGGCCCATTAACACCCCTACTAATGAGGCCAATGACAACCCTAATAACACCGTCCCCCGAGGATTTACCACCCCTAAAACACCACTCATTCCTTCTTTCCAAAGGATCCAAAAGATAGCCAAGACAAGGAGCCTCCAAATCTTTTTCCACGCTTTCCCACCATCCCCACCTGTCACACCCACATGAGATTCTCCACCGATTCTAGCATTAACCTCATCATGTTAGCCTCTTGAAGGAAGAAATCCCACACTTTCCGAACAAAGTTGCAATGAATAAAGAGATGGTTAATCGATTCCACGTTCTCCATGAACATCAAGCAAATATTAGGGAGAATGAGAGCCCTATGCTGAAGACTATCCGGATGTTCATTGCCACCGAGTTCCAGACCGTCTCCCCACAACTACCCTCCTTGTATTCAACACTCTCTCCCCCAACGGCAATCTCGACTACACCCGCCTCCTCTTCAACTGCTCTGAAACCCCTCTAAACACCTTCATCTAAAGCACCATGATCAGGGCCTATTCTAAGAGTACCACCCCTCAAATTGGTTTTGAATTGTATAAGTTGGTGTTGTAAAGTGGAGATGAGGAAAAGTAGACTTAGATGGTTTGGTCATGTGCAACGGAGTTTAAGAAATGCGCCAGTTATGAGTGCGCACAGAAAGACATGGGTGGGGGTACTAAGAAAAGACAATCTTGAAAGAGTGGAATGGCAGAAAATGATTCATGTAGCCGACCCAATTAGTTAGGAAAAGGCTTAGATAATGATGACGAAGCCGATGTTGGAGAGTGGCATCATTTTGGAAAAATTAAAGGTTCCTTTTGTACTAAATGCTTACACTGAATTAGGGGGTACTAGGGAAGACGGTCATTCAAGGGCAGGTTATGAAGCTTGGACTAGATTTGAATGTGTTTTTTTGCAAAATTGGCTCGTGAGGTTGTATCTGAGTATTGGGAACTTTTGGTTTGCACACTTGGTGTTTGATCAAATTTCCAAGGAGCAGAGTGAGGTAACTTAAAATATTTAAAAAAATAATAATAATAATAATCATCGCCCACCAAATGGTTGACGGTATTCATTAGTTGGTACTTATTTAGTGAAGCAGGGAGGAGGTGTTTGGCAGGGTGAAAAGGCAAGTGGGAGGTGGTGGGTTCAGTAGGGAAGCAATGGAGGCATGGATGGTGGTGTGGATGCTAGTGGTGGTTTTGGCAATGGTGATGGAGTCAACGGCGAACTCAAATGGTAGTGTTGGTGGGGGATTCAATGATGGAGGTGGAGGTGAGATGGGCAAGGTGGTGATTTCAAGGGGAGTGGCAGTGGGGTCATTTCACCTACGAGGGTGTTCTAGTCATTTCACATCAACAAAAACATGCCATCAACATATAACATGATGGCCATCACAGTCGTCAAGAAATAGTAGTGAGGGAATATGAAAATTGCAAAACTACAAGTGGAAATCTGCAAACGTCGAAGAAAAAAAAAACAGAGGGGGCTATAAAAAATTTAAAAAAAAAAAAAAAAAAACCTTCAAAATTCTAGCCACTCCCTCTTGGAAAGAATTATCAGAAAAAATAGGGTATATATGGAGAAAAAAAAAAAAAAACAGAGGGGCTATAAAAAAATTAAAAACTTAAAAATTCTAGCCACTCCCTCTTGAAAAAATCGATAAATGTCAAGAATTGTCAAAAAAAATAGGGGTTATATGGAAATAAAAAACTCTTTTAAAAATGTTGGCCACTACATCTTGAAGAAACTGACAAACATCCAAGAGGTGAAAACAAAAAACAAAAAGAAATTCCCCTAAAATTCCTAAAGCTACTTTACGCTACAAATATGAATGATCAACTGACTCCTCTGGCTCTTTGCGCATGAAATAGATTCTCGGGAGCTAGTGATGTTAGCTTTTGAGATGATCCATAGTGAAAAATTTTCAGCAATCACGATCTAAGAAGAAGAAGAGGTTGATACCCTTAGGGGAGTAAATTCTAAACTAAAAGGGGGAACATTGTCCCTTAACAACTCAGAAGAAAAAAGGAGTTTGAGAACTCACCCCTCAACATCCACTTCCAAATCCTTTTTACTCCGTATCTACAATGATAAAAACTTCTTCAAGCCTAGCATGAGATTCATAGTTGACACAAACTCCTCTTTTAGATTTTTAACAAAACAAAATATTCCGATCTTCCCCCCAAATCTCCTAGCAATCCTTCACCCGAGCCTCCTTTCGACTTGCCACCCTGTATATTAGAGGAAATGCACACACCGAAGGTTCAATTTGCCAACCATGTTCCTACTAAAAACTAACCATACACCCTCAACTGTTTATTCCGTACTATTAGACACCTCTCTCATCTTGGCAATTTCTTTTCACACCTTCAACCCCCGCCACACCCATCACCTGACACCCAGCCTCTGTCCTTGATGCCATATTTACTATGAATAAGCATACTCCACAATACCTCCTTTTCAAAAGCAAAATGCCACCACAGCTTTGCAAGTAGAGCCCGACGACGCTGTTTAATCCTACCAATACCCAAACTACCTTGTTTCTTTGATTTCTGAACATCGGTTCATATAACCAAATGATGCTAACATCTTACTACCCTCCCGCCATAAGAAATTCCTTTAAATCCATTCTAATCTTCCAGTCACCTAACCCAAAATTCTAAACTCTAAATCCTTTGTAACCTCCCAGTCACCTAACTCAAAATTCTAAACTCTAAATCCTTTCTAAACTTCCAGTCACCTAACTCGGAATCCTAAACATGTAGAGATAAGAAACCAGAAGAATCGCCAGAGATTAGTTGATAACCGTGATTCTTCCCCCAAAAAATATAAAGCTTTGATTTCAAGATGTCAATCTTTACTCAGATTTCCCAACAATAAGATTCCGAAACAAAATAAACTGGGGATGAGCAACAAGCAAAATGCCCAAATACATAATAGGCCACTTATTGATCTTACATCCAAGGATGGAAACGACCTCCAGTACCAGACACCCAGTGCATTACAGCATGCTTACCAGTCAACTGCAAAGATAACCAATTTAAATATTAATTATTTTTGAAGGGTGACCAATTTAAATATTTATTACTCCTTTAATATTTTAAATATAATTAACGAAATACCAAGTCCAGTGAAGAAAAGAAATGGTCCAGTTTTCGAGTTGGCCCGACCTGGCTAGAGGTTTCAAGTTTTTGAATTATGTATATAACCAGCACTTTAACAAGCTCTAATGATTTACATTGAATGAGTGAAAAACATTAAGGGACTGTTTGTTTTGCCCATTTCCCTGGTAATATAAAGTAATTATGTCATCATTACTGTTTTACCGCTGCCAAACCAAACACAAGAATGGTCAGTCAAATGCAGATGTATTCGGCAGACAAGTAATTTGTAATCATTGCACTTTTTCATGTAACTATTGTAAAAATCTCCCTCCAAACAGCAACAACAGTTTATTTTGATAATGATTTGACATTGAAAAAATGTAAAATTGCCATCGTTGCGGTCAAATGAAGTTGGTGTCAAGAGACAGATAAAGTAATTTGTAATCATTGCCCATGTCCTTAACATTATTGTGGTCATGGGCAAAACAAACAGGCCCTGTGAAGCCTAACATGAACCAACAACCTATGGAAAACTTTACCAGCAGCACATTGCAACATAAAAGACTAGCTTTCAAGAACCAGTTCCTTCAGTGAAGTGAATTCTGTCCCAATTACATTTTGATCATCTTTGAAGTAATAGATAAAGAATGTGTAAGCTCTACTCTTGTATCACTCTGAATTTTTTATCTTTAAGCATATCACATATCATTGAGGTAATTCAAGGTACCATTCATAGAAGTACAGTTATACCTGTGCTATTCCTCGTGATAATCGGAAATCCAAGCTTATTGACTTGGTCTTTGAAGTACTTGTAACAAAAACCTTTTTATTTATTATAGCTCCATTACTTGATTTGTTGCGTATTTCAGCTGTATCCCTTGATTTGCTCCGGATTTCACGTCTATCAGTTGATTTCCTGTGAACTTCAGACCCAGAATCAGAAGCAGATGTAGTTATGCTCGAGGACTCCATAGCAAGGTCATCCCTTGATTTGTCATGCCCATTAATTGATTTACTGTGAATTTCAGACCCGGAATCAGAAGCAGATGTAGTTATGCTCGAGGACTCCATGGCATGGTCATCACAAATAATAGTTTTGTTCTGTTTAGCACTTGCCAGTAGCTCTTCCAGCTCCAGCAATTGCTTCAAATCTGCTGATTGATGCACAGCATTTCCATAACCCTGCTCCCATACAAGAAGTGCATCATCTTTCTTCCCCAAAGCTGACAGCGAGCGACCTGGAAGGAGAAGTGGCACACTATATAGATGATTTGATGCAAGAACACGAATAGAAATGTGTTATGAATATTTCACATGAAATTTTCATTTGTACATTGAATAAACTATTCTCCAAGAACAATATCTCTTTTCAGACGGATTTTCGTAAAGCTATGGGATAAAAGTCATAAGAAGAATCAATCAGGAGAGTCACCAAGAACCCCATAAGTGAAATACAGTTACTATTTCTGATTGCATCATTGCTTTATCATTGACTGCAGTAAATCAAAAAACTAAAATATTCGTGTCATTGTACTGGGCTAAGGGAAAACTTTAGAGTTAGGTCGATGAAGTGGAGAAGTGCCATCAGAGTCTAGAGTCTTGTGCCATCACTGAATGCCTATGAAACTTAAGGGATTTTTTTATAAGCCAGCTGTTTAGCTGTGCTATTAGGGGCAGGTGGGCAGTTAGAAAGCAGCATGAGCAGAGATTTGGGTGTTGCTAACAGGAGATTTGAGTGTTGCAAACAGGAGTTTGAGATGGATGTGTGGCAAAGCTAGGAAGGAAAAAAAACTAAGAACAAAGTCATTTGGAGCAGCCAAGGAGCAGCTCTATTGAGAGAGAATGATGGAGAATAGATTGCGATGGTTTTTTTCATGTGTAACATAGACCAGAGACGGCTCTGGTAAGGAGGGAACATTACTTAGGTTTGAATGGCCTGAAAGGAGGAAGAAAGGAAGGCCTAAATGGACTTGGATTAGGTGGTGTGAAGTGAAATGAAGTTTCGCACATTTACTGAGGATAGGGCCTCGGATAGGATTGATTAACCCTACACAGCTGGGCATGGTTAGGATGATGATGATGATGATGATGACGACGACAACGATGACAATGATGTGGTGGCCCCTAAGGGAAAGTTTAGTCTTTTTTAATTTATTCCCAACCTGCATACATTTCATTCTTGAGAATAAACACGAAATTTGGATTTCTACAAAATTGTGTGCATGGGCGTGCAGTGGAGTAAGGATCAGGAACTACATCTTCATATAATGGACATTGACAGTTACTAGGGATGGTTCCATTTTTTGCTTTTTTTTCTTTTCCTGTATCCTCTTTTTTGGTGGGGAGGGGGTGAGGGCATGTGCATGTTGGTTCCTTTTTTATTTGAGATGCCAATGTTTTTAAGTTTTGCACAATTGACAAGCTTAGAGACATATTTGGAGAATGAATTGCATCATTATGATAGAATGTCAAAATTTTCCATATCACTGCATGTTTACATAAATAAGAGAAGCCCAAAGTAGAAGAGAAGTCATTGATGCCACCAAGCACAATTTGCACCAGCAGGCACATTACAGTAGTTGCAATCCAAGGGTAATGGGAACGCATGAACAGAAAACCCAGAAATATCTGATAAATCTAAGGAACGGCAGCATAATCAATGAAGCAAGATAATGCCTTATGCCTAACAAATTGATTTGTAATATGCATAGCATACACAACTACCCAGCCAAGAGATGGTCAAATGGACCAAGCTAACGAGATGCTGCAGCCCAGTTATCAAATACATGAGATCTCAATATTTGAACCACAGGAATGGATGAAGAACACATGCTAGAATATTGGAATAGAGATGGATAAACAACTTTATTGAAATTGAAACTACTTCACTTCTTACAAATACTTAAATAAAACCTCCCAAAACTCCATATATATATGTGTGTGTGTGTGTGTGCGCGCGCTTTCTTCCTCTTAACACAACCACTTTTATAGACCCCAAAAACACACTCTAAAATCCCTATGAATCTTTGATGTAGATTTAGGGACTATTAGATTGTGTCAAACCAATCTAATCTATCTAAGATAGCAACAACTCTACCTACAAAAACTTGGCTAATTTGTAATGGCTTAAAAATAGTAAGAGTAAATCTAGAAAATCATCCCCATAATTGTTACAAAATCCTCAAAACCAGAACTCCTAATCTTCCCAAATTAGTAAATGATAGTATCTAAAACTAGCCGCCAAAACTAGCAGCAAAAAACACAAAATTCAGCATATGTTGAGGCCCATGGTGGGCCTTGGGCCTATGTCATTCCCCCCGAGTTAGAAAGAACTTGACTCTGACGAGTTAAATGCTTCATACAAGCATTAGAAGTTCAGGTTCAATCTTTTCAATTCACTGCCGTGATCCACATGCTTCGTAATAAGAGATTTGTTCTTCCATTTCACCGAGTATCACTTGTATTAGCCTTTTTGAGTGTCAGTAGTCCTCATGCATGACATGTGTTCAACTTCATTCTTTCTTTCTTTTTTTATTCAATTGTTTGCCCATATCAGCAATAATTTCATCTTACATGTCAAGCACCTACTGTGGTACTCAAACAAATCAACCATGTTGAAAGTCGGTGAAATATCCAAGCCATTTGGCAACCCAATCTCACAGGCATTGCCACGAACTTCCTCTTGACTCGGCATGGCCGAATGTTCTTAGACTTGAGTTTCTTATGAGCTCCTCTCGAAACTTTTCTTTACAGAGGTAAACCATAACCAAGTTCCTTTTTTATACATCTTCTCTCAACGATGTTCATTCACAAGTCATAAGTTCTCAGAAATTTGGTTTGCTATCATTGATCTTCTTGTTTTGCTTCCGCTCTTTCATCTTTCATACTTTTGGATGCCTGACAACTTCTACCCCTCTTCCTTGTTAAATTTGGGTATTAAAAGCTAATTCATCGGGTGCAACATGATATTAACATTGTCCTCAATGGAAGAATAGGTGTTAGCCCAAGCCAAAATGCACCATATCTCAGTCCCACAAACATGTTTTGACTAGCAAAATGGGTGCATCCATAATTATTAATTACTACAACACTCCGCACCTCATCCTTGTACTTAGATCAGATGGAGAAGGATACTAAGCACCCCAACTTAATAGAGACTTTAGCCCACTTTCTTGAACCACATAATCTAGTAAGAACATGAATGCACGTGTTCTTTTAGTTTCAACTTGTCTACCATTTCCTGTGAAATTATGTTCTCACTGCTTCCTTCATCTATCAAAATTGAACACATCCTCCCACCAAAAATGCAGGTGGTGCAGAAAGTATTTTGTTCCAACCATCAGCCCTCATTAATCACTCAAAGAATTGATAGCATCACCAGTTGGATAATGGTGTATCCACTATCTCCATATACATCTACTGCATCTTTTACCGAGACAATCAAGAAGAATATGTTCATATCGGTGCTAGTCATATGACCTCCAAAGGTGACGCAGGGATGGACTTGATGAGGTCGATCACCGTCTTCCTCAAGGGGATAACTACTCCGAATCCACAGAGCTTCTCTGGACTCCTCACAGAGATAACTCGAATCCACGAGGGAAATTAAGAAAAATAGAAATAAATTCTAGAAATTCCAAAATTGATTGATTGATGATAAAAACAAATTTACAACCCTTTAAATAGTGATACCAAACCTTGGAAAAAGTTTCGGAATCAAACTCCCTAAAATTCGTAATTACCAAAAATAGTAAAATTCTAACTCTAATAAAAATCCTATTTCTAGTAAAACTCTTCTAAAGCCTAATTTCTAAAAATAAAAAATTTCAAATAAACTTTTGCTAGAAGAGTCCTAGCATGATTACAAGTTGTTTCTAAAAAAGAAGAAAATCTAAAACTCTAAAAATAAGAAAATATTAAAAAATAGGAATTACTAAAAATAGTAATTTTTACTTAAAATTTCGTTTTTGAGCTGAAAGTGCACGTTTTCTGGCGAAACGGATAGACACGACCCACTTTGTGGGACGGTTCACTCGGGTAGCCCATTTCAATAAAGATTGATAGGTTGTACGTCTCGTAACGATACCTGGATCAAAAGTTACGACCAATTTACAGTTCACCTTCTTTTGGTCCAACCATGCTAGGAATGTCTCTGTGCCACATCCTACATCAGACCCCTCCACTTGGAAAAAACTCATCCTCGAGTTACTCAAGGGACTTCGCTCATGATACTCAAATAATTTCTGGTGTCGATGTTTATAAGCCTTTTCCTTGTACTTTGCATTACGCTCTTGAGCTGACACAATACATGTAATCATGCTCTCCTTGACTTGACTAGTATGGATCAGTTCCTTCACTTGCTCCTGGAGTATCTCATACTCTTTCGGACTCATCCGATAGTGAGGGAGGTTGGGCAAGCTAGCCCCAGGGACAAGGTCTATGTGATGTTGGATATCCCGCACGTGGGACAATCCATCGAGTAGCTCTTTGGGCCAGATTTCCTTGAATTCGTTCAGTGATGGCCTTAAACTTGGGGAATGTTTAAAGGCTCCGATTCCTCGCCCTTTACCACTACGGCATACACCTTGTCGGTCTCCTTGGATTCCTCCGTGAAATGGTCAGGAGGGAACTCCCCTCCACTTTAGAAGCTCCAGGGTGGTTCTCTGGTGCCATAGGGACAAGGACTATTTTTCAACCGTCTTTGACAAAGCATAAACATTGTCTCGTCCTCGGTGGGTCGCATCACGGTCTGATTGCCATGGTCGACCGAGTAACATATGGCTTGCTTCCATATTGACCACCTCACAAAGTACTTGATCCTTATAATTTTTACCAATTGAAAACAAGACAATACATTGTTTAGTTACCTTGGTCTCGTTCACCTTTTTTATTTAGCCAATCGAGTAAGAGGAAGGATGCTTTGTCCTAGGCAGTGTTCGCAATATCGATAATATCGGCCGATATTACCGTTATCGCTGGCCAACGAGACGAAACCCATCAAAAGTCCCAGAAATTTTAAATATATATACATATATAATTTTTTTGTATCGTGTGATATATTGCACGATTTTTTGCGAAATCCCCAATATTAACGATATTATCGCACATTACAAAGCCAACAACCATTTGAGGAGAGAATTCCAATGATAAAAGGCCAGGAATGTCGAGTTTGCAATATTCTCAAAAAATTGAAAAAAAATCCAAACAAAAAGAGGGAAATCCATGTAAGAGAGGGGATTTCGGGACCTGCAGAAGATGTGAGCATGAATGGAAACTGAATCTGGTGGGCCACTCGATCGAGAGGTAGTGGTGCGTTGTAAGTGCGAAAAAAAAAAAAAAAACCCCCTATTTTCCTATTTTTTTCATCAAATAGGGGAGAGATTTTATGCGAAATGGAGATTTGGCCAAAATTTTGCCAAAATCGTAGGGATTTGAGATTTGAGATTTAGGGTTCCAGAAGGACGGGAACCCTTTCTTGCCGCGAAAATGGCTTCCGATGTCATTTATGGAAGCGGATCAGGTGGTGCACCGCACACCAGCAACCTAACTAGTGAGTCAACAAGTTATGTGGGCCCTACCATGAAGTAAATGTTATATCCAAACCATT
Source organism: Magnolia changhungtana (assembly GCA_030180095.1). NCBI lineage: Eukaryota > Viridiplantae > Streptophyta > Magnoliopsida > Magnoliales > Magnoliaceae > Magnolia > Magnolia changhungtana. Next base: position 6,132,628 of record JASAUF010000554.1, read on the forward strand.
CGTCCATTTCGTGAGATCGTTCCAAGGGTTGAGCCCAAAAATAAGACAGATCCAAATATCAAGTGGACCACACCACAGAAAGTAGTGGGAGATTAAACATCTACCATTGAAACCTTCTTAGGGTCGCAGAAGTTTCCGATCAATCTGATATTTGTTTTTTCTCTGCATCCATGTTTGTGTGGCCTTATGAATAGATTGGATGGAGAAGAAACATTACGGTGGGCCCTACGAATGTTTTAACGGTGGGAATCATTGTCCCGCTGTTATTTGTGATGTGGTCCACTTGACCTTTGGATATGACTCATTTTTTGTTACATGTCCTAAAATGATCTCGCCAAATGGATGGTCAGTATAGATATAATAAATACATCATGATGGGGCCCATAGAGCTTTAATACTCTTTTCATAGTTAATACGAACATACACATACACCAGTGAGGCCGCTGATGTGCGGTACAACAACTACTTGGCTTACTTTACAAACGGGTTGTGGGGTCCACCTTGATGTATATGTTTCATCCATGCCATCCATCCGATTTTTCATATCATTTAAGGACGTTAGGCCAAAACTTCAGCAGATCCCAATCTCAAGTGAACCACAGCATAAAAAGTAGTGAATAATCATTAAAAGCATTTTATAGGCCACAAAAGTTTTGGGTTAAGCTCATCTTTGTATATTCCCTACATTCACTTCTGCTTGACCTTATCAACGGGTTGGATGACAAATAAACATGACAGATCTACTTAAATTGGGCCTTCATATGTTTTTAATGGTGAACGTTTAATCATCACTGTTTCATGTGGTGTGGTCCACCTAAAATTTGGATGTACTTAATGTTTGGGACAACATCCAAAAATGAGTTAAAAATTGATTGGACGGAGTGGATATACAACATATCATCATGGTGGGCCCTACAGTAGCACTGTTTTCTGTGGTAGGGTCCACTTGAGTATTGGATCAGCCTCAATGGTGGGTGTCATTGTCCCCACTGTTTTCTGTGGTAGGGTCCACTTGAGTATTGGATCGGCCTCATTCTTTGGCTCAGGCACTAAAATGGTCTCTCCAAATGGATGGACGGTGTAGATACAACACATACATAATGGGTAGGGCCATAATCAGGGTTCCACGCACATCGTTCTCTGGCTCATGCTCTCAAATGATCTCTTAAAATGGATGGATGGTATGGATACAATCCATACATCATGGTGGGCCCATAGTCAAGGTTCACCCTTAGTGCGGCCCTTAGAAGTTTTTAATGGTGGTCGTTCAAGAATCATTGTTTCCTGTGGTGTGTTCCACATGAGATTTGAAACTGCCTCATGGTCCTATCAGGCTCGTGGTGGGGCCCACCATGATGTTTGTGAGAAATCCACTGTCCATCCTTTTTTTTCATGGCATATTAGTTGTCCATTATGCATCATATTTGAATATACTTAGTTGTCTTAGTTCAATCATACAACGCATAGCTTAAGACCCTATACAAAGGAAACCTATTATGTGTACTTCTTTTTGAGATTTTATAATTTAAAAGTGTGTATTGAGGTATTTTTTAATAATTCCTAAAGTTTCATTGAAAATTTCAACCAATTTCCCAATGTTTCCCCATGTTTCCCAAAAAGTGCGATAAATTACGCGATACAAACGATATATCCCATGCAACAACCGATATGTATCTGTATCCCAAGGGTGCGATACATTGCGCGATACCGATATTTCAAACACTAGTCGTAAGCAGTGTTCGAAATATCGATTTCGCATTACATATCGCACCCTTGGGATACGGATACGTATTGGTTATCACATGGGATATATCGGTTGTATCACATAATGTATCATTGTTGTTGGAAACATGGGGAAACATTGGAAATTGGTTGAATTGTTAATGAAATTTCAGTGATTGTTAAAAAAGACATCAATACACACTTACAAATCAAAACATTACAAAAAACAAGTGCACATAATAGGCTTTCTTTGTATGTGGTCCTAATCTACGCGTTGTCTAACTAAATTGATGCAAGTATATTCATATAATTTATAAATGTAGGAAGACATGTGGAAACACAACAAATACATTCAAAAGCAAAAGAAGAATCACTAGATTAGGTTACATACATGTTTGATTTTATGTTTGGATAGAGATTGAGACCGATTTGCGAGAAATTGGGAAAATTTTGATTTTTTTTCAATTTTCCACAACTCTGTCATTCTCCTCCAAATCTCGAAATTGAAGCTCCCAATCCATGATTTTTCATGCTTTGTAACAATTTGATATTGATTTAACATGATTTACAGGAATTAAAAAAAAAAGGAATCAAAATTTAAAAAATGCTCACCGGATCGAACATGTGGGATATATTCCGCTACTTGTGTGTTTCGTATCGCACAGGTGGTATACAAGATATATCGTGGGGTATATCCCCCGATATCGTCGATATTTAAAACACTGGTCGTAGGTAGCTGCAATTTTTCCATCATCGCCTTCGAAACGATGTTCTCGCTACTGCCATTGTCTATGATTACATCACAGACCTTGCCGTTGATAGTACACCACGTACGGATTACATTGTGCCGATGCGGATGTAACTCCTTCCATGGAGTGTACAGTAATCGCCTCACGACAAAGGATTCGCCAAGATCCTCAGCCAACCATTTTTCGTCACCAACTCCTTCCTCAGTGATTTGTTCATCTTCATCAAATCCAGGGTCTTCTTCTATTGTATCACCTTCAGTGCATCCTTCATTAATGGTCAAGTGGGCTGTGGGGCGTTAAGGGCAGGTGTTTGATAAGTGGCCCGATTGGCCACAGCGGTAACAAGTGTTCGACCTTGGCCGACCATAAGGATTTGGAATCTTACTCGGGCCCGCTATTCTGGGTGCTACACGTTGAGGCCAAGATGGGTCGCTCCCCGTGTCACGGTCTGCAGTTGCAGGAGGTTGGGGACGTCCTCCTAATGGTTCTTTTTCTCGTGCCAGCATTGAATCCTGTGTAGGACCCGTCATGGGACGCTAAGATGAAGGATAAGGCTAAGTAGGGACTCTTGCAAGCTGTGTTTCCGCACTACCTGCCAACTGAACAACTTCATCCATGATCCCAACCAAGTGTCAATCGTAACCCACCTATGAATCGTGCTACCATCTGCGATTCGGTTTCTGACAAGTCATTCCGCGTTGTCAACCGCTGGAATTCTTCGGTGTAATCTGTGACTGTTCGATTCCCCTGTCGGCAATTTTGGTATTGCTAGAAGCTTGGAACAATATCTGCTCGTAATCACTAGAAAGGAATCGTGATCGAAGAAAGCATCTCATCCGTGGCCAGGATTAGATGGGCGCCTTGTTCTCTCAAGCACGTGAGAACTGTAATTGCTCCCACCATACAGAAGCACCGAATTTTAATTTGAATGCTACTAATTTCATCTTTTTATGCGCTGGCACGTCCGTGTAATCAAAATATTGTTCTACTTTGCCTAGTCAGTCGACAAAATCCTCTATACGTAATAAGCCATTAAAACTAGGAAGTTCAGCCTTACCTCGATGGTCTCTTTCAGCACGATATAGACGATCGGCTCCATAGACTGGTCGTCAGGCAAAGCCATCATCGAGGTCATCGTCGCTAGAGCTCGAATCATCTGGGGTAGCCCTACGATTCACCATTGGTAGTGCTCTACGGAAATCGGGATTGTGTCATACAGCAACTAGCCAACCACGGGCGGTTGAGCATCGCCTTGGGCTAGGGGCAGAATTAGCGTATCCACAAGACAGTCGAGGATTGCCTGCAGCCCTTGCATGGTCAACTGACTCTCCCGATGGAAAGCTTTCATTCTTTCCAAAAGATAATGAATCCATAGATCACCGTCCACAGGATTTTAGTCCATACCTTTGTTATTTGTCATCGGTCCGAGGAGAGTCCTCGCTCTGATACCAATTGACGCAGGGATGGACATGATGAGGTCGATCATTGTCTTCCTCAAGGGGATAACTACTTCGAATCCACGGAGCTTCTCTAGACTCCTCATAGATATACCTTAAATCCACGAGGGAAAATAAAAAAAAAAATAGAAGTAAATTCTAGAAATTCCAAAATTGATTGATCAATGGTAAAAACGAATTTACAACCCTTTAAATAGTGATATCAAACCTTGGAAGAAGTTTTAGAATCAAACTCCCTAAAATTCGTAATTACCAAAAATAGTAAAATTATAACTCTAATAAAAATCCTAATTCTAGTAGAACTCTTCTAAAGCCTAATTTCTAAAAATAAAAAATTCCAAATTAACTTTTGCTAGAAGAGTCCTAGCATGGTTACAAGTTGTTTCTAAAAAAGAAGAAAATCTAAAACTCTAAAAATAAAAATATATATATATTAAAAAATTAGAATTACTAAAAATAGTAATTTTTCCTTAATTTTTCGTTTATGAGCTGAAAGCACGCGTTTTCTAGCAAAACGGACAAATGCGACCCACTTTGTGGGTTGATTCACCTCGGATGGCCCGTTTTAGTAAAGATTGATAGGTTGTGCACCCCGTAACGATACCCGGATAAAAAGTTACGGCCAATTTATAGTTCACCTTCTTTTGGTCCAACCATGCTAGGAATGTCTTTGTGCCACGTCCTACATCAAAAGGGTTTTCCATAGCTGATGTTAACAGAAACTAGAGTAAACCCCACTGCTAGAAAATGGAAGTTCAACTTTATGGCATCTGTATTAGGGATGCAGCCATGCAGACTCCTCTGATGTAGGGGTTCCTGACTGCAGGAAGGTTGTTCTTATTTCTCTGCCCAATCCAGATAGGGACTGCCTACAGGTCCACAGCACATGCCCTCCAAGATATCATAAGGACGATCCACAATCAGTTTTGCAATTTGCAAATCATTGTGGAAAGGAGCTTTTTCTGACGTCATCATTGGGTCAAGAGGGAGGTTCCTATGCCTTGCTCCTTATCTTTTATTTGCTAGGAGGTTAGGCCTTTGGCTGTCAAGTTAAACATTCCATTTACCCTAGCAACTGGAGGTGCTAACTCCACTCTGGTCGGGTTAACTAAGGTGGAGGTCACGCACCCTTATCTTTGGCTTGGGAATTGCATTGTTAATTTTTAATGAATTTTGTTATCCTCTTAAAAAAATTAAGAACAGTGACTTCAAGCGCCTCGTAAGTTGCAACTCCATGTGCTTTTAAGCCGATTTTTTTTTAGTTAGTTTTTGTTGTATTACGTGCATTTTATTGCTTAACATTGTATTACATTTGAATGACATGAACTCATTTTGGATACAATTACATGTGGCTGACTATGTATGGGTTTGTCCATCCTTCAAAAAAAAAAAGTATATGGGTGTCCCCTAAACAATGGAAAACTATTAAGATGGTTTGTTTGCAATGTTTTGAGTTACAAGCGTATAATCATGTTATTTAATATCTCCTAAAGTTTCACTAAAAGATTCCACCATTTTCCTAGCATTTTCCCAATGTTTCCCTCGGACTATGATATACCATGCTATACATGCAATATTTACCAATGTTTCCATATCCCCTAGGTGCAATACCGATACATAAAACAAATCGATAATACATTTAGTATGGATATCTTTTATTCTCTTGAAGATTGCTCTCAATTTAGTTAAGGTTGGATAGGTGGTGCCAAGAAGACCCCTTAAAATTGTCTTTGCTAGTCTTCTTCCACATATCGGTGGGGAAGGTGTTCTCATCTCTCAATATATATCTATATTTGAAGATAGAGTGGTTTGGACTCACCACCTTTGAAGAAACCTCTTAAATGATGAGTTTGATGATTTTAGTCGCCTTATGATTCTCCTTTAAGGCGTCGATTTAGATCCTGATACAGTGGGCCGCTTCTTTGTTAAATATTTTTGCTGGGTTATTTCTTCCCCAATTTCTAGTGATACCAACCCCATTCGTCATGTAAGGAGCCACCTCGTATCCTTGCTTTTGCATGGTGAAAAACAAAAGTTGCTAATGATTGACACCCTGTGGAACAGAAATGGTGGATCACCTATTTATGCATTGTCCCTTTGCCTAAGAAGTGCGGTGGAAATTCCTTGGTCTTCTCAAGGTGGAATGCATCTTGCCCTTCGCATTTGGTAAGCTCTTCGGTGCCTAGCATGGTCACAATGAGAATGTAAGAAAAATCATCCTTCTAGAAAATATCTTCGCTTGCCGTGCTGCAAGAAATCTGGTATGATGTAATAACAGGACTTCCGGGAAAAGTCATGCTCCCCCGATGTGGTGTTTCTCAAAGCAAAATTCTTGGCAATCAAGTGGGCTTGAGCATCAAAGGTTTTTGTAGACACACATGATCAAGGGGAGTTTCTTCTCCTTTGTATCTTGGATTATGCCTTGTCATCCTCTTTGCAAGAGTTGTTTCTTATAACAAAATTCTGGTTATCCTAAAAAAAATGTAGAAAGTATCCTAAAATCCTGCATCAGGTGAAATGGACTTCCATGGGATTGAAGTGACAAGTCCATTTGGTTGAACAGCCATTCCGCGCAGTGGTAATTTACTAACTCTCAAATGCAACCGTAGATCACCCATACCCTAAGTTCCATAACTAAACCGACTCATCTGTCTCAAATATAACAATGCATTTGGATGAGCAAATGAAATGAATTGCGAGCATTCAGTTTAATCACAAGAAAATGAGGGGGGGAAAAAAACAGTTTATTATGTTTCCTACAGTTCATAACAAAGCAGCCTCAAACCAGCCATATTTCTTTCAAGTCCAACTTGGAAGCAATGAAAATGTGATTCCATTATTTCCACTTTACTGGGCTAATAATTGCAATTCAGTTCAATTGCGAATCCAAACAGTCCCAAAGCTTATAATAACACTAAAATAGAAGGAAGTGGTGAACCGATTGGGTTCAACTCAACGGACCTTTGAGGATGTAAGCTTGGAGAAGGGTGGGGTCCATCTGTAGCGCCTTGTCGCAGTCCTTGATCACGTGTTTGTGTAGCTCCAGCTGGCTATAGCAGAAGGCTCGATTGCTGCAAAAATTAAGAAAGAAAGAAAGAAAGAAACGTAGACAGTCAGATTATCGAAGATACAGATCCGATTCACGGACGAGGACGGATCATTTTACCATATATCTTGAATCGAGCAAGATTGAGAAAGGAGAGAGTCGAGGATGCGGATGGCCTTGGACCAGTCCCGAGAAGTGCAGAGCTTGGCGAGCTCTTGCCGCTCGGCGATGGACGCCATGCCGTCGGTCAAAGAACGGACGGATTCGATGTAGCGATCGATTGATGGCTCTGATGTTTCTTCTCCTGAGTTTAATCGAAGAAGGAGGGAGAAGGGACTGTAGAGGCGAAGAGAGGGGAATGCAGAAAGGATTTGCCGTGTCTCGCTTACCCTTTTATGAATGGCTGATGCCGTCTTTTTCTTCTTTTCTTTTTTTTTCTTTTTTTTTTTTTTCTTTTTCCTTTGCTAGGTTTGCGAGCAAGGCTCTCGGTCGGAGGCTCGCCCGAAAAGCTCGCCCATTATGCCCGCCCTGTGATGATCCAGACCGTTCATCTAAAACTCCCAATTCTAAATTATTGATGTGGTGAAAGTGTAAATCATCGTCAGAGATCAGTTAAGCACGGCTGACCCCAGAAACGGCAATGATCTAAGACCGTTGAGATTTTTCTATGTTGACCACACACGTTAAGGGGTTCTGGACGGTCTCTGGATCAGCTGATGGTGTGGGGCGGCGATTAGATTTTGGGAGCATGAGAGCCTTGATGGAGGCTCAAGTGAATCGTGAAGTCCAAATGCAAAAGTGGAATTACACGATGTATACGCGCATGGTAAAGTCGTGTTTTCAATTGCAATAGGTGGGACCCACTGTCTCTTAGCTAAATTCTGGACCATTGATATTCTGCGTCCCACAATGGATGGATGGATCCTCAAAATTACCAAAGACTCTTTGCGCCAATATTGCAACTTTTCCTGGTTGATTCTGGACCGTTATTTTCCTTCTCTTCTTAACCGTTTATTTATGGGCCATAAATTAAGAGGTTACCATTGTCTCTTGAGGATATTTTTTGTGCAAGGTCCATCAACAGTGGGACTCAACAGATAAGTGATCTAGATTACCAAACCCTGGCACCATTTATTGGAATCAAAACCGCGCGTATAAGGCCAATCCTCGCGTCGCAAAATACTGCAATTGCCCCAAGGAGAGAATGGAAAACTAAGCAGTCAGCGGTGGATCTGGCGTTCCCAGATTTTCAAGCGGAAGTTGAAATCATTAGGTCCCTAGAGAGGGACGGTTGAGGATTTGAAATCATCAGGGCGCTAGGGAGGGATGGTTGACGAATCCTCATCGAACTCGCTCGAGTACGTTCTGGCACGTGGAATCGAAGAACATCTGTGCGACATCTTAGCCGTTCATCAGCATCTGGGTATATGCCATATCAAAATGAGCCTAATAGATGGTTGTCGGTTGCCCCACCGTCTTACCAAATAAATGAACAGTTGCGAGCAAAGTACGGTCCAAATTCTAAGTGCAACTGCGGCCCATCTAATTGCTAGAACAGCCCCGTTGGGAGAAACGGTTACACCGCTTCTGTACAGTGGCAGTCGCCTGATGAACATCTGGATCTCCCGACAGCTTTTCACGATGTAACTTGGCACTCGGGCAAAGAATGAATGACCAAAAGTGGTTTGAATAGCCCGTTCCTGGAAGCGTCGTTGCCAAAGATCTGCACTCGTGGATGGACGCGGACTGTGTGGTCACACTGCCAGTAGCCACGTGGATATTGGCCAGTGCCCGTGGCCTACCATGATACATGTGCTTGTCCAGGTTTTATTCATTTTAGCTGCATGAGTGACTGAACGCACATTATTAAAAACTCACTGTGACTACCAAAGTTTTGGATCAAGTGGATATTTATGTTTACCTTTTATTCACTCGGTTTTTGTCAGTTAATTAACAAGTTGGATGGCTAAGCAAACATCATAGTGGGTGCAAGAAAGTTTTAATTCCAATGGATGTTATTATGTCCTAATTCTGCAGGTCCTGACAATAAAAAAAATGACACGTGGGATTATGTAAAAGATAAAAAGTGGATTTTAAAAAAAAGATATTTAAAGATTTTGAGTATTTTTGTAATTTACAATTGCGTGAGTTTATCTTTATAAGTCAAAGGATGGTTGATAGAATGTTTTGGTCAATATATGAAAAGCGTGATCGAGTTATTTAAGGGCATATAGGAGGTTAACCAAGTAGATAACCAAAACAAAACTTTGACCAACATGAAGCATTTGGAAGAAAAAAAGTTGCAAAGGAAAAATATAATAGAAAGAATAATTTACAGATAGGCTTTTCAGTACTATTATAACAGTTGCAGTAATTAAAAAAGGATGTGAAGGTAGCAAAACTCTATAAATAGCAGAGGAATTCAACAAAGACACCAATCCCAATCAAATCAAAACCAACAAAACAATCAAATTTATCTTATCAATTTCCTTTATCTTAACTTATCCAATGAGTAGTGATAATCCAGTAACAGTAATTTTAGTTATAATCCAAGTCTACTCTTATATGTTAGATTTGTGTTGTTTATCCAAATCAAGTAGTTCTTTTAAGAGAAGTATTCTCGCAGTCGTTGTTAGTAATCGATTGTAAGTTTTTTCTTTTGCTTGATTTACACTGTTATTTTGAAAGTCCTTTCTTGTGGAAGGTAAAAAGTGACTCATTTTCGGAAGAAAAATCCCACCATTCGATTACCGCCCAATCATTATCAAATTTTGCAAGTGCCTAAGTAAGCGACCGATTTTCTCAGAATCTAGTCATATACTTTCATATTGGATAAATCTGGTCAAACTTGATTAGTTTAGATTAAGTCGCTTAATCGATTATGGTATACCTGTATAATTAAAAATAAACCGAGCTGTCAAATTTTTTTGGCACGCCCGGTGGCACATCAAATTACTTGGTTGCCTTAACATTTGATTGGCTCAATTATATTTGTCGATGCAGTAATCATTCAAAATCATGACCCAAAGATGTGCTCGTAATTCTTCAACAGTCGTTACTGCTGCTAGCGAGCTTCCTACTCATGAGTAGGTGGTGCAAGTCCAACAAGTTCCTGAGCAAGGAAATCCACCACCAAGTTTAGTGCTCATTCCTCCAAACCCAGACAAATCATCGACATCTTGGGTTGAACCTCTTGAGATTATGTCAACCGAGATGTTGATATGCAAAAGGGGATTCAGCACATTATATAACTATCGCAGGTTCAAATAAAACAATCGCGAGTACAGGCCGAGGCTTTCAATAAGTGGATGGTTGGTCACACTGAGAGCATGAATTGATTAGTAGTTTTGTTTGTCGATGAGCATTTGTTGCACCTCTGTAACAAGCCAATGCAAATTCTATTGGAAATCAAGCACATGTACCACCAGTTCAGTCAATGCCACACACCTCCATTACAACGAAATTTACCACCTAATTTAACTCTGGTCTTATTCATATGTGCGGAATTCACTAATACCGGTAAATTTTAAACGTCCTAAACGTGTTCCTATCTAGTACATACAAAGTTCACCACCACCGGTAAATTTCAGACGTCCTGAATGTAAGAATAAGAATGTCATACATGAGGCTAAGAATCAAGGGATGCATGTTGGTACCAGTTGACTATAAGTCAACCACATAATGAAAAACAATATCAGGATGGCCCTAAAGTATCCCCAGTTGATCTTCAACAAAACCGTGAGCGTAACCAAATTATTCAACTGGTTTAGGAAATAGTAGGCCAAGTTCTTGGCTGAACTACTATTCTTGTTTACTATAAGCCATATCCTGATTGAATCGATCGACAATATCCACTGCCAAGGAACTATCGACCTAAGTTTACGATGTTTACAGGCGATACAAGTCAATCGACTATAGAATATGTAGGTCGATTTACTATACAATGGGAGAATTGGCGAATAATGAGTATTGCAAATTACAGTTATTCAGTCATTCACTCACTGGGGTAACCTTTACTTGGTACTCCAATTTTGCTACTAAACTTAATATAAAACTGGCAAGAAATGGAAGAAAAATGTTATGCTCAGTTCTTTTATAAAGAGAAAATTTTCCATGGCCGATCTTGCTTGTTTCGGCAATTGCCAGGGAAATTGATTAAGAATTACATTACTCGGTTTAAAAGAGCTAAAAGTCAATGCAAAGTAGTTATAATCAAAGAAGAGTTTGTCCAGATGGCTTAAGATGGACTAGAATTTAAACTTTAAAAGAAATTTATTGAAACGAAATTCACAAATCTTTATGATTTGACCACAAAAGTGTCTCGATATGAGGCTTTGCTTCAAGAGTCAACGAGACAAAAAAATTTATCAGTAGGGACATATTACTATGACCCTAATTATGATGTCATAGTAGATGAAATAGTGGCTTAACATCCATTCATATGTTCGGCTTTAATTAAGGCATAAGTAATAGCAGCTTCTAATAAATAAATAAATAAAAATCAAAGATCTTACATTTTTTATATTTTTAATGGTAATGAAATCTTTGATATTATGTTAGTTAGAAAGTTTATCAAAATTCTAGTTAATCATAAGATTTTGACAATCGAAGAACATAAAAAGATTAGTTATTATAAATAGCATGAAACTCGATCACATTCTACTAACAAATGTGTTATTTTCAGGAACGTCATTCAGGATAATATCGATAAAGGGTTGATTAAAATTCCTGAAAATGAAAATGAAGTAATGTTGATCGATACTGATCCGTTCCCATCTAACGTAGGGATAAATCAGTTCAAGAAACAAAATTCCATAGAGGCGTAAAGCCTAAAACAATAGTCAATTTGACCGAACTATATTCGGATAGAGCAATCACAAAATATCAATACCTTTGTGAGAAATGTGCAAAGTCGATTTGGTTAGTTGAAAATCTTATCGACTGAAATATCCATTAAAGTTATTGACCAATCGAAAATATGAGGAAAGAAATGTTTTTCATTCTCAGAAAGGACAAACATGTAAGCAACTACTCTCGGGCCTTTCAGAGGTCAAGGATTATTAAACCTCAGTCATCCGAAATTCCCAATGATACCTGAGGAGATGACTCGTTGTCAAAAGATACGTTGGCAAAGAAAACAAGCAACAAAGAGAAGGCAAGCAGCCATTACTTTCAAACAAACCCATAGTTATTGGTCAACTCTACAAAAGTTGATAATGTCAAAGTCAGAATGAAAGCAATAAATAATGACTCAGTTGAAGATCCAAGTTATGATAAAACAAAAATAAACATATAAGGATTAGCCAAATATCTCAGCGATGAGAAATTTTTGAATGACCTTTTGATTGAAGAATTATTTGTTAAAGCTAATAAGTTAGAATCTTTCTCTAAATAGAAAGAGAAAGTGAACAAACTAACATATGAATTCGACACTCAACCAAATTTATAAATACTTGGGAGGCACTTTTTGAATTCGGTCATTTAGTTTAGCCCGTTGCCATTGATTACATTTGATTCTAATATAACATTAACTATGCCGTTAAGTTTCTATGCTAAACTATTTTAACCAAGCTCAACGAAAGGAGGTGTGGAAGAATTAGGCCTGTTAATAATTATACAACATGGATCTTAACTTCGAAGAGGAAGCCATAAAGGTGTCGACTGTAATGGTCGAACCAGGTCCCATTCTAAAATAGTCATTATTGAAATACTAACCTCACAATAACCCAACATTTGAAGCCATTGTATATTTCCGTTCACTTGAAAGGAGGTTCGATCACTCGGTTCCTAGTTGATAATAAACTTGTTGTTAACATTCTATCATTTATGATGATGGTAAAGCTTGGAAAGACTCAAAATTACCTCATCCCGACTAAGGTTACAATGAGTAATTTTGCTGGAGGAATAACGCAAACATGTCGTTTTACTGGTCAAATTAATGATGGGAACTAAAAGCGTCCTAGTCGCTTTCTTTGTGCTCGACACTTCCTCGAACTATGATGTCTTGCTTGGGCAAGATTGGATATATTCATTTGCATGCATCCCATCATCATTGCATTAATTTATGATTTTCTAGAATCAAGATAGAGTATAACTGGTTTTGATTGACAACAAACCGTTCTTAGCAATGTCTAATGCAGTTAATGCTTATTTTTATGGAGATAGATCAGACCTATATAATTTATTAGAAGACACAATAATAATAAACCAACTGGGATTGATGTTAGACTGCACCCTGATAATATTGTCTAGGATATTGCTACTATGATCCAGAATATGGCAACTCGAAGAAAGTTTACAAAATTATAATAATGGGTGTTTTGTTGATATGGCTGATATAGTCGTATCGGCCGATCAAGAAACTACGGACATAATTAAGATGAAGGATTTGAAGCTGGCTTTAGAAAAATTTGGAGGATTCTCATACTCAAGTTCAGGATCCTCTAATGAAAATAAATTTGGGAATAGAACAACATCCCAAACCTATTTTATTAGTGGGTTGTTAGATTCTCAAACACAGGCTTAACTGCTCAATTTACTTAAATAGTTTGTTGACTGCTTTGCTTGGGATTATCATGAGATGCCCAAACTAGATCGACATCTGGTTGGCATAGGTTACTCATAAAGGAGGGATATCGACCACACAAGCAACTGCCTAGGCAGAAGATAGCTGAGGTAACGTGGAAGATTAAAGACGAGATCAAGCAACTTTTGAAAGCAAGTTTCATTAAACCCATCAAATATGCTGAATGGATTTCAAACATAGTGACAGTTGTTAAGAAAAACAGTAAGCTTAGAATGTGTATTGATTTTCATAATCTAAATCGAGCCACACCAAAAGATGTGAATCCCATGCCTATGGCCAATTAGTTGATCAATCGAGCAACTGGGTATCTGTGGAGTGTCAAATATTACATATTTTCCCCTATTTATATCTTGGTTTTATGAACATGATAAAGCTTAATGGTATATTTTATACATATTTATGTTGTAAGATGAACATGAGAGCTTGGATTAAAAAGAATATTAAAAGCATGGATGTAAGGCCCGTATCCTAGTCCGTACCGTTCCATACAATCCCGCGATCCTTCCCGTCGAATTCCGGCAATTCGCGACCTATAATCGACATTTACGTGACCATAGCTAAGTCGTATCCTGTAGATTTGAGTCGGCTTAATCCGAGACTTGTAATATTGCGACCACACTGTCACCGCGGTTCCAACGCCGCGTCTTGCATACCGATCCGATACCCTGACCAGGAGATATGGACCGACGTTTATTTCAAAGAAACGCCGAGTATTTGCGAACCCAAGAGAATCTCTACAACCCATCCCATCAATCTAGCAATCAATCAAATTACACAACCCATGCTTTCTTTCTCCCCAAGTCAAGCAACCTATGAAGTCAACTCTTAAGTCAAGTACAACTATCAACTCACATCCATCACTCACACCCATCACCTCTCTTACAACCACCCTTTCTCTCTCTCTTTCTCTTCACAAATTCCAAGCAACAAAAAAGTGGACGTCCAAGCTCTTCCATGGAGAGAAAAAGTGAGTTGTGTGTAGCCCACTTCCTCTCCTAAGATCCATCATCCTAACCATTTATTTCTCATCATCTTCCATCAAAGAGAGACAAGGAGATCAGCGTTCCATCGAACCAAGAAGATCGAACAGTGGGTGCTTTATAGGCCTAGATTTAATGCTTTGATGATGGGCCAAGTGAGGCCTATCGATTGATAGTATGGATCTCACTTTGGACTCTAGGTGTGGCCGATGGCCCACCTTGATTCTCATGATCATTACATGATGGGGTCATTCTCCATGGACCCCATCATGATGTTTATTTTTTTTTTTGCATGAATAGGGTCATCTAGACTTTTCATTTTGGTAGAGAAGGAATCTCCACTGCTGATTTGATTTGGTGGGCCCACATGTATTGGGTCCCATTTGATGTATGAGTGAAATGCATGGAAAAGGAGGGCCCGTAGTGCCGGGGTCCCTCCATCGCACGTGTCTCCTTCTTTCTCTCTTCCTCTCTCTTTCACTTTCGTTATGCGTGATGATGTGGCCGTGTAGCCCACCCGGATGGACCCCACCATGAAGCATGTATTTTATCCAAGCCATCTGTAGGTGGGGCCCACTTTACATATGTGTTGAATGCAAACCGTCCAGCGTTTAAGGATGCTGGACGTGGCTAAACAGCGAAGTATGGACTAACAGTGTGGTGTACCGTCCAGCAAACAGAAAACAAAAATATCAATTTGATTCTAAACCTTGGGTGGACCGTTCATGCAGGCCCCACCTTGATGTATGGATTTAATCCACGCCGTCCATCCTATTTCCCAACTCATTTTAAGCGTTGAGCCGAAAAATGAAGCCAATCCAACTTTCTGGCGGGCCATAGCATAAAAAACAATGATTTTTACCGTTCAAATCAATTAGGGGCCACTTTAATTTTTCTATCCACCAAAACACGTTGAATATTGGGCTCATTTGGACTGTCTTGAGCCATAGAATCCAACGACTGGGTTGGATTCTCCTGATGCGGGCCCCACCTGTCAAAAACCGCAGAAAAACATAATTTTTTTTAAAAAATACTAAGCAACCAGCACTGCTGCTGCTGTCATCCAGAGGACGGCGCAACAGCGTCCTGCTGCGCTGTGGATGGTGGGCAGGGACCATGGGTCCCAGCCGTGGGCCCCACCATGATGTGTGTGGAACATCAACGCCGTGCATTTGGTGGCCCCCCTTCTAGCCGTGGGCCACCCCAAAAATCAGTCGCATGCGGAACTCAGGCGGCCCACGTCACAGGAAACAGTGATGATTAAACGTCTGCCATTGAAATCCTTTTGGATTTCACGGAAGTTTTGGATCTTTATGAAATTTGTTTTTCCTCTTCATCAGGGTCTGTGTGACCCTATCAACGTTGGATGGAAAATAAATGTTATGGTAGGCCACACGTGTGGACCCACCTTATGAAGCAAATTGGCTGGAATGCCACACACCAACTATATAGCTGGTGTACGTGACGTCACTGAGTTATGTGGGTCCCAACTATTTCATCCACGTCGTCCATCTATGGGACCCACCATGATGCATGTGTTCATCTAAACAGTCCAACCATTTTGAAATATTATTTTATGGTATGAGATAAAGAATGAGTCAGATCTAAAGTCCAAGTGGACCCTACCATCAATGTGGACAGTGACATACACCGTTCAAAACTTCTTAAGGGCCACGGTAGTTCCGATCAAGCTGACGTTTTTACTTTCACTTCATCTATCTCCATGTTAACTTATGAATAGGTCAGATCTCAAAAATACATAACGTTACGTCCTATAAATGTTTTAATGATGGGTGTGGGTGCTCTAACGGTTTTTTGTGGTGGGCCCTGTAGGATTTTAACGGTGGAAATCATTATCTCCACTGCTAGTTGTTGTATGGTCCAATTGATCTTTTGATATGATTCATTTTTATAATACTCTACATTGATTCTAAAAATAGATGCATTCGACTTGGCCCATTTAAATTGGCCCATTCAACTCAGCCCATTCGACTAGGCCCATTTGATTCGGCCCGTTATTGAGGCCCACCTTGATATATAGGAGACCTGTTGTTGAGGCCCATCTTGATGTATTTGTGGCCGTCTGTTGAGGCCCACCTTGATATACATGAAGCCCATGTGATGCGGCCCATTTAATGTATTTGAGACCCATGGGTCGAGGCCCAATGGGATGTATATAAGGTCCATTGCAATATGTGATTCCACCATGGTTTATGTAATGATAT
This sequence comes from Magnolia changhungtana, assembly GCA_030180095.1. NCBI lineage: Eukaryota > Viridiplantae > Streptophyta > Magnoliopsida > Magnoliales > Magnoliaceae > Magnolia > Magnolia changhungtana. The sequence continues at coordinate 6,149,393 of JASAUF010000554.1, forward strand.
TTATGGTGGGCTATCCTTGGGAGCAATGTTGGTTTGACGTCCACATTGTAAGAATAATGTTGGTTAAATGTCCGCATTGTAACTCTCCTTAGGGCCCATTGATAGGCCCATACTGGTTATGTGTAGGCCGTTTAGGCCCACCTTCATTATGAGGAAAGTTCATTACCATATAACATGCTTAGTATAATTTCATGATTCATACCCATTCGCATCATATGTATGCTTGATATGAGGAGTGACTGATCATAGCATATGTCATTGGACAGATTATTTATAAGACTCACAGATAGGAGTTATCCACATGAGCGCGTGGTACGCACAGGATTACTGCATGACTGGATAGTGTGACTCATGCATCTTGCATGTGTGACATGATCATTAGACGCCCTAGCAACATCAAGGTCTTGGCCTCCATAGGCACATCGTGGATGGCTGGATAGGATACCGGAAATACTTGATTCTAGCATGTGGGCACTTAGGATGTCCTTGGGTGAAAGTCTTAGAACCTTTTTGGTACTAGGAGATGCTCCAACGTCTAAACTGAGTGGATACACGAGTGCCCGAGTACCGAATACCAGTAGGCTGTGTCTCCCACTGTGTCATGGTCAGTTGGAAGGGGGTGTGGCCTTATTCGCCCGAGTGAGGGAGTTGTAAGCTAGGCTGAATTTGACCAGCTCGCAAATGAGTTTGCTATCGACGAGCCGGGTAGGTATTAGCAGACTACTGGTCAGGCAGATAGTGTGGTCTCTTCCACTCGTTGGGTTATGTGGCTAGGAAAGTGGTAGTCAGTGTGGAGTGTACTAGACCCTGGTGATATCCTACAGAGAACTGTACTGATATATGTACTTGATGAGGACTGGTATGCTTGTATTGCATCTGGCATATGACATTTGGCTACGTAGGCCTCGCATCACATGGCCTTGATATGGCCAATAGCATTCATGCCTTGCATCACATAGCCTTGGTACGACTAATTGTATTCATGGACTTACCCGCATATTTTCGCATTATTCTAATATTGTATATTTGACACTTGCCTTGCGCACACACTTACACCACCCTCTAAGCTTTTGTAAGCTTATGCATGACCGTTGCGTGCAGGTGTCATTGGATCGCAGTAGTGCTGAGGCAGGAGTGTGTATCGAATTATTTTGGAGCTTTTTAATCACATTGTATTTCTCTTTTCACCTTGTACTTAAAGTTTTTGATATAGTGGATATGTGGTGATATTGTTTTGTGACTTGGTTATGCTTGTGGTTATTCTTCATTACAAAAAAAAAATCATATTGAAAATCCTCCTTGTAGGATCTCAGGATAGGAATCTGGCGTATGAGCGCCGGGAGCTGAGAATGGGGCATTACGGAGGCTGTCGGCGCCGAATTCAGCGATCGGAAATTTTGTGAACCCATTTTTCGAGTTTAGGGCGTGACAATGGATTTAATTTTTAAGAATAAAAAAGGTAAAGATAGATCTTAGGAGACCAAGAATGAAGAATTCACATGTCAAAGATCCAAGGAAACCAAGTACAAAGGATGAAGAAATGACTTGAAAGAATGCAGAATCTGCAGTAGAAAACAGGATATTTTGGTCCGACCTGAACCAACTTCGATCCAACCGAAATCGTAAAAAATTGTCCAGCAAGAAATCAGGGTTAATTCGGTCCGACCTCAGCCAACTTCAGTTCAATCGAAGCTTCGGTTGGAGTTGGTCCGACCTAAATTTGTTAGATTTTTTGCACAAGATTTTTCAGCATCAACTTCAGTCCGACCGTAGTCGTGCAGAATTTTCCAGCGAGAAAGTGTGATTTTTAACCTTAATTCAGTCCGACCGAACCCAACTTTGGTACGAACGAAGCGTAACGCGGGACTTAAGTGGAGTGCGTAAATTCAAGATGGTTTCCAGAAATTCCAAGGAGTTACATAAGATGGGGCTTCACAGCTATAAATAGGAGTCCCTAGGACATTCTTAGGTATCTTCTAGGGGTTAAGGAGTGAAGCAAAAAAGGTGAAGAGTCGTCGTCAAGATTTTTTCTTCTTATTCCTTAATTATTTTTATGTTTTATTTAAGAGTTCTTAGTTCAATCATGTCTATGGTTGGCTAAACCTCTTAGCTAGGGCTAAGAAGTGAAGCTTGTAACATGATTGGGATGTTTACTTTGCTTTGATTCATATTTTTATTGAATTCCATTGATTTCTAGTTGATTTTAAGGAATACTTTCAGTTTTTAATGAGTTATTGTGACTCAAATTACAGTAGACGCTGTGATAGCTTTAAGTATCTTCTTTTCTTCTTTAAGATTGTTGGATTGGTAAATCCTGTTGTTTGCCATTGTCTCCTAGGCATAGTTGGGTGGCGAAATCCCTTCTAATCTTCTCAATTCTCCTCCATTGAGGCTAGAACAATGAGAAGTTCAAAGATTTGATCATCTCTTTTCTTCAACTGGATAAGATAGGACTCTTATTCCAGTTGGATCTCTTGAATCAAGTAAGGTAACAACTTAATTGGTACAAGTGGATCCTTGGCACCCTAGTTCCCACCTTTAAATATATAAAGTTCAATTACATCCTTCACGATTACTCTTTTCGAATATTCAAATTTAGTTTTAGATCTTCTTATAGTTCTACTTCTAGTTACTTTCAAAAACGTACGAGATTAGTCCCTGTGGATTCGACCTCGGTCTCACCGAGATTATTACTTCATCGCGACCCTACACTTGAGGTTGTGAACGGTATCAAATGGTATCCTTTATAGATGATCATTTAGGATATAATCAGATAAATATTACAATAGAGGATATCCCAAGGACAGCCTTTAGATGTCATGGTCCTTTGGGTATGTTTTGTTGGGTTGTGATGCCTTTTGGACTTAAGAATATTGGGGCTTCTTATCCAAGAGCCATGAATACATCTTTCATGATATGATTGACTGGTTCATTAAAATTTATATCGATAATATAATAGCTAAATCTAGGGCTGAAAGTTAGGCAGGTTGGGTCGGGTTAGTGCTAAACCCTAGCCCAACCCAAGGTTTCTATACCTTAACCCTAACCCAACCCAACCCAACCTCGGGTTGGGAATTCTCAACCCAAGCCCAACCCAAGCGGGCTCCGTCAGGTTGGTCGAGTGGATACATGCTAATATTTTTGTTATTACATTAGTATATTATATTTCAATACATGTTTTATTTTTTGTATTTATAATTTTATTAATAGTATATGTAATTATTTCACATAAAAAACTTCATTTTTTCTAAACAAACAAGCTAAAATATAGGACAACTACTCCTTTAAAAGTCATGTTGTGTAGCACGCAATCTATTTGGGACAAAGAAATCTGATATATCTTGTTAGCTTGAGTCATCGAAAATGACGTGGACCAATGAGACCTAACGACACTGGAATTTCTTGTGCCTTCAACATAGACGATCCACACTTAATTATAATTTATAAGTAACTAATATATCGATCGGGTTCGGGTTGGGTCGGGCAACCCAAGATCTCAACTCGAGCTTGACCCAAGTTTTTATCAGGTTGGTGTTTGTATAACCCAAGCCTAAGATCGAACCCGATACATCCTGGCCGAGCTCAACCTAAAGTCGGGTCGGTCGGGTTGAACCCTCCCGACTTTCAACCCTAGTTAAATCGACCAGTGTGACTAAGCATATCGACCATTTATGATGATCATTTGAGAGGATAAAGATTCATAAATTAAAAATGAACCATCTCAAATGCGCTTTTGGTATATCGGCCAATTTTTTTTAAAGGTTTTTTAGTACATCGGAGAGGAATTGAGATCAATTAGTATAAAGCATGAGCAATAGTAGAAGCTTGGCCGCCACAAACCAAAATTGAATTAGAAAGGTTTCTTGGTAAGGTTAAATTTATGCAGTGATTTATTTCTAACTACATTGGAAAAACTAATATGTTTCCTTCTTTGTTAAAGCTAAAATAAGGAGAGGAGTTCAAATGGGAGATAGAGCATCAATTGGCTTTCGACCTCGTTAAAGTGTATTTGTCCAAGCCACCACTTTGAATGCCACAGGTAAAAGGTTTGCCGCTTAAGTTGTACATTTTAGCTTCAATAGAGTTTATTAGATCTTTATTGGCCAAGATGATGATAACCGGAAAGAGCGAGCAGCTTACTATCTTAGTCAAACATTATTAGATACTAAGAGATGATATTCTGTTATGAGAAAATTATGTTTATTATTACACTTTACGGCTACAAAGTTACGACATTACTTATTAGACAGACAGCGTAATAATAATAACTGATCTAATAAAATATATATTGAATTGACCAATTTTGAATGATCAAATTGGTAAATGGATTATTACATTGTTTGAATATGATTTGATTAATGTACCATAAAAAGCTGTAAAAGGATAGGCTATTGTAGATTTTTTAGTTGATCATCCTTCTGATATATAAAGGCAACTTCTTGTAGAGGCCTTAGATGTGTATGTAGTCTCTTGGCCATCTTGGAAAGTGATATTTGACAGTTTAAGAACCAATATAGGATTAGGATCAAGGATTATTCTGATCGATTCGATTGGCATAAAACAAAAATTTATGTTTCAACTTAAGTTTGATTGTACCAATAATTAAGTGAATACAAGGCTTTGATAATCTATCTAGAATTGTTGATAAATTTAGGAGCAAACATGGTATTGATTATGGGTGATTCCTTATTAGTCATAAACTAACTCATTGAGTTGTTTATTTGCTCAAATATCACTTTACAATCAAATTATCTATTGGTAATAGAATTGTAAAGTAAACTTGACGAGGTCGAGTTAAAACATATATCTCGTGAAGGAAGTATTGATGCCAATAAAATGATACAGTTAGCATTAAGTGATAACGGTTCGAAGAAGATCCTTACCCTCAGTGTTTCAAAGGGAATTGACCGATGAGATTTACCTGATTGAAGCAAACAATGATGATTGGATAGCTCCTGTTCGCTGAGGTTGTGGCGATTCTCTCTCTAGCACGGGTGCTGAGTGTGTGGGCATGCCAGAATTGAGATTGCGGTTCCAATTCAAACTGAATAACAATGACCCCGAGCGCCAAAGTAGGCAGACACTGGGTATGACCGAGATCCAATGAGATCAATAACTTATTCAGTCACTCACTGAAAGTGTAAATGGACTAAGCAATAGTCAGAGGGTGGGGTTCGTTCTCTGATGATGAGTTCCTCCCTGCCTTCCGTACGAAAGGACTTTCTCAACGCAATAGAAGTGGAATGGAGAAAAAAGAAGAAGTTAAGATCGAGCGCTATCGACCGCTAGAAAGTGGTAAAATGACAGCTACAATTACCAACTTATGTACTTACACTATAAATTAAACTAAGGAATGTAAGCAACAGATGCGGAAAGTAAATAGTTACGCTAAAAGAAATGGTTTACTTGATAAAAACTGCTCTTACACGAAATATAAATTTGATAAGATAATTGAAAGATAATTAAAGATAATTGATTTGCAGGTTTATTTGGGTTGGTGTGAGACGATTTCTAAACTTGCTTAATCCTCTATTTATACTGATTCTTTAGTATTTCAAATGCTTCCTACGATTTGATGGCTATTATAACTGTTTCCTCCCTCTCTCTACTTCTAGATTCTTCCCACAATCTTGCATTATCTAACTTCTTGACATTTGTCAGTATCCATACGGACTTAATCATAAGCTAGCTATTTGCTTAGTTGCTTCAACTCGGTCAAACCATTACCAATTACTTACAATGTGCTTGATGTCTTATGACCTTCTTTCGAAATTCGGTTGTATATACTTAAAATAATCTTGCGACTGATAAACACGCACACGCATAATCCACCCAAGTGTGACCCTGAGTGACCAAAAAATAGTAGACCCGATCTGATAGGATACAAGCATTGCCCCCCTCGTCGCTATCCTTTTGAAAAAAAGACTGTGACATTCGAGATGTAATTAATACTGCTTTAAAATGCTCGCACGTGTTGTCCAGCTATGGAATATCTTTGACTGTTATCACCGATGTCAATCGTACCGATTTGAAATGCAGGATGAAACTCGAATAGACACGCATCTCAAAAAGAGTCCTTCTGTTACGAAGAGGCATGATATCCTAATTAATGTCGCCTCTCAGTTTTCTATATATACACGGCTTTGTATTCGCATTTCTCACAAATGCTTATTTTCCTTCTTCCTTATTTTCATAACTCTGCTTCTCTTCTTCGTCTGAAATTTCCTTTGACCAGTAAGATATCATGTATGTGCTGGATCTGTTTGCCGAAAAATCGCCCGTTCCTAGAAGCAGTGATTGCCAAAGTTTTACACTCGTGGATGTACGCGGATTGCGTACTGACACTACCAGTAGCCACATGGCTATTGGACAGCGCCCCGTGGCCTACCATGATACATGTGTTTCTCCCCGTGTTTCATTCATTTTAGCTTAAAATAATTAATTTAAGGCATAAGTGATTGAACGCTCATTATTAAAAACTTCTCATGGCTATGAAAGTTTTGGATCAAGTGGATATTTATGTTTACCTTTTATCCATCCAATTTTTGTCACTTAATTAACAAGTTGGATGGCAAAACAAACAGTACAGTGGGTGTAAGAAAGTTTTAGTTCTAGTGGATATTGTTATGCCCTAATTCTGTTGGTCCTGAGAAAGTCAGTAGAAAAATGACACGTGGGATTATATGAAAAATAGAAAGTGGATTAAAAAAGAAAGATATTTAAAGATTTGGAGTACTTTTGTGATTTACGATTGTATAAGTTTAACTTTACATATTAGAGGATGGTCAATAGAATGTTATGGTCAACATATGAAAAGCGTGATCGAGTTATTTAAGGGCATATAGGAGGTTGATCAAGTAGATAACCAAAACAAAACTTTGACCGACATGAAGCATTTGGAAGAGAAAAGGTTGCAAAGATAAATGTAATAGAAATAATGATCTACAGAGAGGCTTTTTGATACTATTATAATTGTCGCAATAATTGAAGAAGGATGTGGAGGAGTAAGCTACAACATAACTCTATAAATAGTAGAGGAATTCAACAGAGACACCAATACCAATCAAACCAAAACCAACAAAACAATCAAATTATCTTATCGATTTCCTTTATCTCAACTTATATTAGGAGTAGTGATAATCCAGTAGCATTAATTTTAGTTGTAATCTAAGTATACTTTTATACGCTGGATTTGTGTTTTTTTAATCCAAATCAAGCAGTTCTTTCATGAGATGCATTCTCGCAGTCGTTGTTAGTAACCGATTATAAGTTTTTTTTTTCTTTTGTTTAATTTGCACTGTTATTTTGAAACTTCTTTCTTGTGGAATGTAAAAAGTAACCCATTTTCGGAGGAAGAACCCCACCCTTCAATTACCGCCTGATCATTATCAAATTTTGCAAGTAGTTGAGTAAGCGATCGATTTTCTCATAATCTGGTTATATACGTTTATATTGGATGTATTTGCTTATTTGGTGCTTGGAGTCAAAGTTGATCAGTTTAGATTGAGTCGCTTAATCGATTTTGGTATGCCCGTAAAATTTAAAACAAACCGAGCAGCCAACATTTTTTGGCACGCCCGGTGGGACATCAAATTACTCAGTTGCCTTAACATTTGGTTGACTAAAGTATATTTATAGGTACAGTAATCATTCAAAATCATTTTCCAAAGAGGTGCTCGTAATTCTTCAACAGTCGTTACTGCTGCTAGTGAACTTCCTACTCATGAGTAATAGGTGAAAGTCCAACATGTTCCTGAGCAAGAAAATCCACCACCAAGTTTAGCGCCTATTCCTCCAAACCCAAGCAAACCATCGACGTCCCGGGTTAAATATCTTGAGATTATGTCAGTTGAAATGGTTGATGTGCAAAAGGGGATTCAGAATTATCGCAGATTCAGATAGAACAATTACGAGTACAAGCCGAGGCTTTCAATAAGTGGATGGTCGGTCACATCGAGAGCATGAATCAGTTAGTAGTTTTGTTTGTTGATAGAGCATATGTTGCACCTCTGTAACAAGCCAATACAAGTTAGAGTAATTGATAAACCCATAACATATCAATTGCATTAGAGTGATTGACATATGTGCGATTGAGCTAAGATGACTAAGAAACAGATATCCAACGACCAAATTTTCATAACCATGGGACAAGTGGCAAGAAAGAAGATAAGGAGCAAGAGAGTGGGAATCTTCTAAAAGCAACGTAATGGAAGAATGGTTGCTATAACAATTAGAATGTAACTGCTAGATCAAGATTATAAGTAGAGGGAGAATGCAAACAGGAAAGGGGTCTCACACCAACCCAATCAATTAAATACTATCTTTCAATTACCTTTCATTCAGTCAATTTATATTCCATAGTGTAATTTTCTACTTTAGCTTCAGAAGAATTTACATTCCATTCCTTAACTTAAACCCATTTATATTTAGTTCTTAGTGCATTATCATTTACATTCTGCATTTGTCATTTTCTTATTTCGTATCATAATGCCTGATTACTAAATATGATTATGGTAAGATCGATTGTACTAGTTCACTTCTCATCATTGTTTAACCTATATTGAAAAGTCCTTATGGAAAGCAAGGAAGAAATTCATTCTCAGAGGATGAACCCCACCCTCTGAATTTTGCCTAATCTCTTTGAATAAGTGAATGAGTGGCTAAATAAGCGGCCGATTCCCTTAGAACTCAATCATACTCTATGTCTGCTTATTTTGGCGCTCGGGGTCATTGTTGTTTAGTTTGAATTGGAACCACCAATCCAGTTCTGGCACACCTGCATAATATACACCCATGCTTAGGAAAAACAACAGCGAACAATTTTCTAGCATGCCCGGTGGGACACCTTTAACTATCGGTTTGATTAGTGTCGAAAATGAGAAGAGTAACTCATGCTTATGATGTTGAACCCGTAACACCGACCACATTACCATGAGGTGATGATGTGCAGGTCCAAATGCCTCTAAAAACAATTAATTTAAATGCAAATCTAACCGAGAATCAGGTTGGACCATTTGCATCTCGAGCCATACTTCCGGATGAAGTATATGTAGTACTCCGAGATGTTTAAATGAGCATCCAAATGGTATAAGAATACTGAAGGGCTCAAGCTGAACAATTCCGTAATCAATCTGAAGGCGCTAATCATTTCATGGCCAATCAGACTGAGGCTATGCAACAATTAATAAAAGTGATAACAGAGTGGATGCAATCATCGTTCCAGCATAATGGTTGTTTGGTTGGCAATACAGCTCAAGTGCCACCTATAACACCAATGCAGCGTAATCCACCACGGATTCCTGTTCCAAAAACTAGGAAAGCGCCACCTCTTGCAGAGGTTAGGCAACCTGAATGGGAAGTTAGAGATTTCATGCTTGAAAATAAAAATAGAAGGCCGTCAGTTGGATTTAATCCATAGCAAGGACTCAAATTTCAAGATAACATTAATTGATTCGGTCCAAAACTAACCACCTATTGTATAACCTCAACAAATCGATCGAGAACAAACCATTCAACTTGTTCAGGAAGTTGCTGGTCAAGTTTTAGGCCGTAATACTATCCCTATATACCACAAGTCATATTATGACTCAACTCGGTTAGGATTTCGGTTGTACACCAATTTTGGGTCCCGATTCGTTGAACCGAGTTGAAGGATCATTCCAATCGAGTTAGTTAACCCATAATATATTGTTTAATATTTAATTATGAATAAACCACATCATTAATGATAGTCATGCACTTTAATTTAGGTTTGGAGCATTTTTTCCAAATTCTTGACTCTGGGGTCGCATCCGAGTCGATGATTTCAATTCTAAGGTAAAGTTCTACCCTCAGGCTTCTAATTGACATTTTAGAATAAATAAATGTGTATGTTTTTTATTTAGTTGATAACATGCTCGATGAAATGCTTGAATGACATTAAACACTTCATATTATAATGCTTTGATGTTGTATGCTTAGAAATGCTAATATGATTGAATTGTTGTTGTGGTGGATCGAGCTTCGCAAATTATTTAAATGTGCAAATAGCCCACTTTAGGGTCACTATCCCAGTCTTATACGACCGACCGGAGTTGAACACGGACGATCGACAATAGTTGGAATTACATGGGATGCTTTGTACCTAATGCCGGTTTGCTCGGGGTCCTCCGTAGTTGATCGTATCAGTCTAATGCAAGCTTGATCATTTGTATGCTTGATGATTGTATAACATTCAATAGAATTTGGGATACCACCATTACCATTAACTTAGTCTACTCATAACCATTAGTGTATTACGATCTTCCAAGAGTTATGAGCCAAGCATGGTGGTATGGGATACCGTGTTCAAATTATCGGCCTATGCTGGGGTGACAAGCTTTCACATAATGACCATTGTGTACTAATAGAGATGATAGAATGTTGTTCGAACGGCCCCCGTCAAATTACATGGCTAATGGTTATGTACTAGAATACCGTTCGAACGACCGGGCGTGAATGGAATTGGGTGACGAGCCATTTTCCTTGGTATTAATTTAGTTTTGAGTGACAAGCCCGCACATCTAAATTGATGGTTTATACTCAATATTGGGTAACGATCCATACCTTATTGATGCCTTAATCTAGATCAAGGGACAGTGGTGAGGGGCCGCTACGTGCCACAATGAGCCATGTGATCTGGATAATGACTCATGACATAATGGCGGTATCTTGGCTTCACCAACCTGTTGTATGAACTGAAACTAATAATAACTTGGCTAATCATGCATATCATAGGATAAATTGCGATTTGGCGTTGGAGTCGCTTGTAAGGGAGCGTTGGCATTTGCGAAATAGGCGTGAAAGTCACTTGTGAGGGAGTACTGGATTGTAAGGAGCATGCATCATTTCATCATAATATTAATATATTTACCAAATAGATTAGAAATCTATTTGTTTGTTGTGCCATCATTATTTGCGTTTATTTGTGTTGATAACATGTGTAACTTGCTTAGTGATTGTGCGTTAAAGATAACATGCTTGAGTGTATAAATATATATTCATTGTGGACCTAGTAATCACTAAAATGTCTTAAGTAACAATCTTAGAGATATTTCTTCATTATGCTGACGTTTGATGTCTCCTATTTAACATATGCAGAAAACTCATGAATAAGACCAGTCGGTGGTGCACTCGGGTCGCCAAATAGATCTCTAGCTTCTTACCACTTGGTAGTTGTTCTTTTATTCTTATTACAATTATTGTTGTTCGTATAATTCTCATATGGGTGGTTACCACTTTTGGAACTATAATTTTTGGGTGTTAGCCCTATATTTTTGGATTTAATTATTTCTACCTCGCTTTGGTTTCGCTAAGTTAAAATGCGTTATTCTGATTATTTGTGCATGAAATTAATGTAAATATGAATGAGAACACACATACATTTTTGTTAGGTTAAAACCTAGAAACTCAAGATCGGAGTCTCTGTACTCGGGTGCTATTTTTGGAGCGTTACATATGGTAATCTATCTGATTACTTTAACGAAGATTGTTTCCTAACAGAAGAATAGCTAACTACCAAACTCTCATCAACTACTGATGCTGGAGAAAATTCTTTGATGAATGATCTCTCGATCGAACCTATGATCAAAGAACACTATATTCATATTGAGGAAATTGGATCTGAAACACTAGGGGGGCAAGGTTTGAGTAGAGAAATTATGTTTGGTTCGCTAGCTCCAATAACTTTCCACTGTAATATGGTGTTTACGTTACTAGTTGGCTTTCAAGCACGACATACATAACTAAATAAAATGCCTGGAGATGTGGAAGAAGATTCCTATCCAATAATTATTTTGGAGATATTTCTTCACTACGTTGGCATTGGACGCATTTTATTTGACATATACAGATGACCCAGGAATAAGACCAGATGGTGGTGTGCTCGGAGCGCCCCAGTAAACTCATAGCTCCATCACTTTAGGTAGTTGTATTTTTTTAAAATAAATATTACATTTATTATGATTTATATAATTCTCATATGGGCGGATACTACATTTGGAATTGTATCTTTACATGTTAGCCTTTTATTTTTGGAGTTTGTTATTTCTATATTGCTTTGGATCCGGTAAGTTGAAATGTGTTACTGTAATTATTTGTGTATAGAATAAATGTGAATATGAATGAGGACATATGTGCATTTTTATTAAGTTCACACCTGGGAACTTGGGATCGAAGTCTCTGTACTCGGGTGCCGAATTTCAAAGCATGACATTATAGAATGCTCTACATGGTATATGTTGACCCATAAATTTGGGTGATTACAATCCCTAATTTGAGGGATAATGAAGGAGAATAATTATATTCCTAAAATAGAAAACGTAAGTATAGTATATGATTGAATGTGATAATGAAGGAAAATAATTCTATTCCTAAAATAGACAACCTAATTATAGTACATGATTGAATGAGATCCGTGTTTTAAGAGTGTGGTCCCTTGATTGGCATATTTGTCTTTAAATCATCCTCAAAAGCTTTCTTTTAATTTTTTTTTTATATAACTTGTTTTTTTCCTAAGAAACGAGTATCTTTTGAATTATATGGATTTTTAAATGTTTAAGAAGCCCACAAAGACACTAAGTTAAAAATGGAGGTTTGCTAATTATAACATATAACACTAAGGTAAGCCTTATTTGCTACTGTGATTATAACTTTCATGAATAGAGAGTGTTTCAATTAGTTTTTCAACTTTTTCAGTTAATACACAGAATATTCCAGAATCATTAGTATGTTAATATTTCTTTTTCAGTTGGTTCCATTTCTCATTTTGTCAATGCGTGATGCAATGTAACACCCTAAAATTTTAATACTCGAGTATTAAAAGTCCTCTAGTGTTACCATAAAATTTAATTTAGTATATATAGGTGTATATCATCAATTTAGCACATCCTAACCTTACATCTATTCTCTGAATTAAATCTAATGTTGAAAATAACCTTCATCCGTAGATCAATTCATCTGACCATTGAATTTCAAGAGCGGACTATCATATATCCAAGTATTCTCACATGTCCATCATAAATAATCGTTCAGTCAACTATTTATCGTTAGGTAAAGATATCTGACCGTCCACTCTAAGTTTGGACTACCCGATCATAGTAAACTAACTACTTAATCTCTGCATCTGGTCATATATATATAATTGATATTCTGATTTGTTCATTTTGTTTACCATCTATGAATATGTTTAACTCATCATCAAAATTACAATAAGAAGAACTTACATATCTAAACAAGTCACTTGAATCTAATGGTATACATGTCCTACCTCTTGATCACTCCAAAAACCCACTTTATGTTCATTCGTTTAAGAAACTAACCGTACACCCACCTACATACATGATTAGAGTACCAACCATCAAGTTTTCATATTTTTAACATATCATATGACTGTCCATCATATTTAGATCCGTTAAATGGGTCGTTCAAATATCAGAATAAATTGTCGGTCCGAAAATCATAGGGTATATACCACAACTACCGGTTAACTTCTCTATTAGTCCATGAAAAATACATATGGGTCATCTGTAGTCGATCAAGGCCCAAACTTGACCAATGGAAATAACACGAAAAATGAGGAATACCCGCTCAATTTCAAGGCAATCGGCCGGTGCATTCCGGGGTAACGAATGTTGGAAGCCAGTTGTGAGATGGGTGACAAATATGTAAATATCATATGTTAAGCGTATAATACCCAACATAAGCATGAGAGAGAGTTGGTTTCAATGGTGAGCATCGTCCCCATGTTGACTGATCATGTGGCCCACATGGAGCTCAAACCCGCTTCATATTTTGGCTCTTGGGCCAACACATCATGGTAAATTTGATTAAGGGGCTGGATTTTCTAAAAATCCATGTTAATGGACCCCACTGGATTGTACAAATCAACCTGAAAGCGGAAACTCCAGTTGCGAGGGTGGGAGAGATCTCCACCTCAAACCGTCCACTGATCTGAACCGTCCAACCAAATAGAAGGAGAATTCCGACCCTTCTAAAGGATTCCAAAAATCTTAGAGAAGTTCCACCTCACTTAAAATACCCGAATTGTCGAGACGTCTGTGTGAGTTGCGAAAAATCGTCCGCAACACGATTCTTTGAAAACTATCGCCCAAAGCATTTGGGTCCTTTGATTTATAAGACCCACAAGTTCCCTGTGGCCCATCTGAACCCTTCAACAATGGTGATTGGAAGAAATACACCCTTATGACTAATCTGTCATTAAAACTCCAATCTTCTTACCCTTCAAACCATGACAAATGTAGAGTCTGTTTGGCCACTACATCCGTGCTCTGTCCATTTGTGATCTGTCCGACCACAACAAGTCCATTCAATTAACCAATGACCAACGAAATTAAAGAAGAATCCATCATTAAGAGCAACCCACGCGCGCATAACTTGGTGCGAAAGATACCTCTGTCCGTCATGCAAGCTTGAACACAAACTCTCTACAGATACGAAAACTCACTCCAAACTCTATTTAAAACCTTCCCATCAACAGTAATTCCACCTTAAAGAAACAAGAAAGAAAGAGAGAGAGTTGCCATTTGTAAGAGAGAAGAGCTGTAGGAGTTACGTTTAGATTTGGGCTCTTTGGCGGCACCTGATAGGTAAGTACGTTACTCCTTAGCTGCTTACGAAGATCTATTCATGAATTAATCTTAAACAACAACTACAGGTTGAAAAAAAATGAGTCAATTCGAGTTGACTAAGCAGAAGGACTTACTAAACCAGAGTTTGGTTGGATTGAGAATAACTACAAATCAAAAGGTATCTATACCTATTTTGATTAGAAATCGATACCTACCCTAAATCATAGCCTAACTTGAATAATCACATTAATTATGCTAGAGTTGGGGCACGACAATACAAATCTAGCAACATTAAATAGAAATTGACTTTAAAAGATGAGGGTTTTTCCTTTAAAATTTGCGATTGAATTGGTTTGATTATCTTATTCTCACAAACTTTGAGTTTTATTATTTATCTTCACTCTGTGAATCATTGTTACGTAAATTATTGCATTAATAGCTTATAACGCAAGTATCGTGTCGAAAATCCCACCCTAGCGATCGATATATTATCATGGAAGTAATGCATTTCAAGTAGTGGCCCTCTTGGTCGACATGTAATCCCGTGGGTTAGGTAGTGGTGCACAATCGATGTAAGTAAACCACCACACGTGTTACATTATCTCCGGGATTAAATGTTACTAATAGCTGCTTCATGAACAAATTGTGTCATGTAAATCTTTCAATTGCGTATTGTTTTGCCTTAAGATGTTCACATAAATTCACGTTAACATTGGATATGCCCATGAATTTTCGTAGTATGGGATGTGGGGCGAGCCGGATATTTTTAAATTATTTTTCATATTGTGATGATCGCTACATGTAATGGACCTCACATACTTTGTTAGGCATGCATTTTATGTAGAATGTTTGTGCATACTGATACTACTTATATTTGTGGAGTATGAGATATATCAGGTCCCTTCTGTTATTCTTATAAATCACTTGAATCATTGTAGACTTTAAAAGATAATCATCACTACGAGTAGAGTATTGACCTTCTCCAAACATACAAATGTTACAGGTAAATATAGGTTGATGATATTAACGATAATCGTTCTATGGAAGATTTGTTTGAATAAAGAAGAAGAATAACACAACGATTTATTTTTATTTATTTTTCTACTGCTTATTTTAGGACAAGGTAATAAGCTAATATTAAGCGGGCATTAGAAAATTAGTTGAACTCTTTTTACTCTAATAGAATAATAAATACAGTTGATTTTACTCTCGTGAATGTTCCGTACCTTATGCATCTCATTTATTATATTCTTTTGTAGAGATGGAAGATCGCCCCTAGCTTAAGAGGTTGAAGCTCTCCTCCACTGTGGAGTTAGTGTAGAGCTGTTCATGAGTCAAGCTAGTTCGAATAACTCACTTGACTCGGCTCGAGTCAGCTCGGCTTGAATGGCTGAGTCAGGCCGAGTCAAGCTAAAATAATATAGCTCGAGTAGAGTTCGAGCCGAGTTCGGCCTTGGGCCATTTTAACTCGACTCGACTCGAACCCGCCTTGACTCAAAACTCGAGCTCGACTCGGCTTGTTAGAAATAGGTTTTTATATATTTTTAAATATTATATATTTATATAATAATAATAATAATAATATTATTATTATATATAATCATAAAAAATAAAAAGCCTACCCCACCACACCGCACGGTTGCCTCCCTTTTCTTCTCTTTCTCTATCTCTACCCCACCCAGCCCGCTACCCCTGCTCGTCGCACGCCCGCCCGACCAACGTCATCAAGGTGAGTTCTTCTTCTTCTTCTTCTTCTTCTTTTTTCCTCTTTCTTGATTCCATTGGAGAATGGGGTCCACCTGCTGAGTGGCTTGGATCTCGAATCGGGTTCCATGATGGCCCGCCTGATGCCCCACCTGATGAGTGGATGGATTAGACTCTCACGTATCTGCCCGTAGCGTGGGTCCAAGAACAGCTATAATAATGGTAGGATGTAGGAGGTTGGAGGTGGAAAGGATGGAATGGATCTAGGGTTGCAGTTTTTTTTCAGAGAATGGGGATACGGATTAGCTACTCCCCCTGACACCATCCCCGGACCTGGTGGTCGGTGTTCTGTGGGCCCCACCATGATGTATATGTTTCATCCATTCTGTTCATCCATTTTTAAATATAATTTTAGGTCTTTATCCTAAAAATTAGAGGGATATAAATCTCAAGTGGACCATACCACAGGAAAACAACAGTGATTGGATATCTGTCATTTAAATCCTCCCAAGGCCCACTGCACTGTTTATTTGACATCCAATCTGTTGATTAGGTCATAAAGACCCAGATGAAGGGAAAAAACAAAGATCAACTTGATCCAATACTTTTATGGCCCCGAAAAATTTTTAATGGTCGAAGTTCATTCAACACTGTTTCCTGTAATGTGGTCCACTTGAGACCGGGATATATCTCATTTTTTGTGTATTACACATAAATTGATCTAGAAAAATAGATGGACGGAATGGATAAAACACATACATCATGATGGGGCCCACATAGCACCGACCACGAGTACCCAGTCCGTTTCCAGAGAACTATCGAAAGGCTGCTTTGAAACATCATTTCAGGCATGGCTGTGAAGCCCCTCCTTGGAATCTACACTGCAGCAAGGGATTTTTTTAGTCTAGCGCTGGATTTCGTGTGCCTAGTGGTTGGTGCTATGTGGGGCCTACTATGATGTATTTGTTTTATCTTTGTCGTCCATCCATTTTGAAATATAATTTTAGGGCTTGATCACAAAATTGAGGTAGATATAAATCTCAGGTGGACCACACCATGGGAAAACAGTAGTGATTGAATTACACCATTAAAAATCTTCTAGGGCCAAATGTAATGGTTATTTGACAACTAACCCATTGATTAGGTAATAAAGCTACTTAGACGAAGGGAAAAAATAGTTATCAGCTTGATCCAAAACTTTTGTGGCTCCCAAAAAGTGTTTAATGGTGGGCGTTCAATCAACACTGTGTGGTCCACTTGAGATTTGGATCAAACTCGTTTTTGGGCTCATATCATAAAATGATCTAAAAGAATGGATGGACAACATTGATGAAACACATACATCATGGTGGGGCCCATAGTGCTTGGGCTCCACAACTATATATATATATATATATATATATATATATATATATATATATATATATATATATATATAAAGCCTGGATCCCTCATCGAGAAACACCTTTGATACTCTGGCGAAGTATCATAGATGATACGCATGCACTTGAGACTTGCATACATGGCATAAAATTAGTTTAAATTAAACCGTCTGAATTATGGGTATCCGTTTAGATTTAGGAAAAAATTATGCCCACTTGATCATCTAATATCAGATTTATGAAAAACTATTAGACAGTTAGAAATTAATCCTATCATATGGTCTGATTTTAACAAGTGTTTATGACTCAGAGGTCATGATTTTCTAAGATACGATGGGTTACATTAGAGATGGAAAATAAACATTATTACATTTTAAAGAAAGTTTTAACAGTAGAAATCATTACCCCCACTGTTTCCAGTGGCATGGTCCACTTGAGCTTTAGAGATGCTACAATTTTGAGCTCATGCCTTAAAAAATGAAGTATAAAATACACACGTCATCGTGAAGTTATGTGGTATTGGGGATCACCACACAATCAGCTTCTGGTGCCACCGTAGGTGACATCCCAGCTCTGTTATCTTGTGTTAGTTTACATATATTGCTTCATTGTGCGGATTAGAAATCTAGCCATAGAACCAAAAATCTCCTATGGTGATTGCACGGAAAGCACGTCACCTACTGTGGGACCGGAATGCATCATGAACCAATCCAAATCATGCATACCCCTCTAAATTATTTTTTTCCATACAATATAATATAAAATCGTGTTGATCACAAATTTCTTTTAAAGTCCACTTGATTTACTATAATGTAGAGGAAATAAACGATGATAATATATTACTTTATTATCTCCTTATATAGTTGCATTATGCAATGTTGTATGTTAATGATCATATGCATTATCTTCTTATTTGTTCTTAAATATTTTCTTCTTGTAGAGTTGTAGGTATATGGATAAATTGTTTTTTTATATATTTTTTTATAATTGTTCTTTACATATTGTCATATTGATGCTTATGATTATTTGTGATCTGATGTTGTTAATTAATATTTTGGTCACCTAGTGGTTTTGCAATATATCCCCCCGTTTAGGAATTTATATTGAACAAGTACAATCATTCCACTGAAAATACTTGTTCTTTATAAATTTCTAAATTGTCCCATTTTGGACAGTTCAGTACCATACCATGTACTTAGGTTGTCATCATTCAATTTACATGTGGTTGGAATTTTGGCAGTGTTTCCTTATATTTTCTCCGGATATGTGGTTTTTTACTAGTTAGTTTCCACTACATGTATAATGGATTACATGTGACTGTGACAACTAATTAGTATTAAATTTTATATATATATGGAGAATATAGGGAGGTGCTGCTGAAATTTCGACTCGCATGTAAATTGTATGGTGATAGTACATGGTATGTTACTGAAAGGGATAGAGACAATTAACACCTCTAAATAGAGACAAGTAGGAATAAGATATTTAGAAATAATTAGTAAAAAAATTTGAAACAATTATGGACAATTTATAGTTATGTATACGTATGTATCCTGGTAGATTTATTTATTAGGGGACTATTTGAGACACTTGTGTCTTACAGTTTATGGAGGGGCCCGATATTGTTTGTATTATATATTTATATATACATATAAATGTCATTGACTAATTCTTTTAACGTATAAAATCCTTGATCTTACCCTACTCTTGTTAACTTTTGATTTTTAGATGACTACTGAAGAAAACCCAACTACTCCTGGCCCTGATGCGTCAATTAATTCTTCTTTTTCCGTGGATGAAGAAAAATTAGAGAACAAAGTTGAAACAACTTTAGGTTTTGTGAAAGGAAAAAAAAGATCGGTGCTATGAGAAATTTTTTATGAGATCACGCAACCAGATGGTTCTGTCAAGATTAAATGCAAGTTTTGTAAGACTCTTTACAGCAAGCATTCTAGTTCTTCTACAACTCACTATCAGAGGCATCTAGATAAATGTGTGAAGAGACCAAGAACATCGAAGGATGGAGTCCAGCAACTGCTTTCATTTAATATTTCTGAAGATGACGACTCTAAAGCTGCACTCTCAATATATAAGTATGACCCGGATAAACTAAATGAGTGGTTTGCGAGGTTAGTGATAGCCAATGAGAAGCCATTTAATATGGTGAAAAGCAAAGTTTTCATGGAATTTTGTAAATTTCTAAATCCCAGATGTGAGAAGGCCTCTCGATATACTATGAAAAGGGAGTGCATGAAGATGTATGTCGTTGAGAAAGCTAACTTGAAAGCTCTCTTGGAATCCGTATCCAGAATAAGTTTGACATCTGATATGTAGACGGCCTCAAATCAGAGAAAGGGATATATGTCATTGACCACACACTTCGTTGATGTGGATTGGAAACTACAAAAGAGGATTTTAAACTTCTGCCACGTTCCTCCTCCTCATATCGGTGTGATACTGTCTGATTGCATTTACAACTGTCTTGTTGAGTGAGGCATTGAAAAGAAAATTTCTTCAATTACTTTAGATAATGCCTCATCCAATGATATGTTGATTTCTTTCTCACGTACCCAGTTCAAGGCTGCTAGAAATTTATTCTTCGAAGGTAAAATATTCCAAGTTAGATGTTGTGCTCACATACTCAACTTGATTGTGCAAGAAGAGCTGAAAGCAATTGATTCAACGATTGCAAACATATGAGATAGCGTTAAATATATAAGGGGGTCACCTTCAAGAATGAGTACGTGAAACGATATCATCCAATGTTTGGATTTGAAATCTAAACAGCAGTTGAAGTTAGATGTTTGCACTCGCTGGAATTCCACTAATGAAATGTTAGATACGGTTTTACAATTTAAAGTTGCATTCCCTGAACTTGCGGTGCATGATAAAATGTACGCATACGTGCCAAGTGATGAAGACTGGAAGAAAGCTAAAGATGTTCATCGGTTTCTCAAAGTTTTTTACAACCGCAAGAAGATTTTTTCAGGAAATAAGTATCCCACGGCAAATCTATTTCTTCCTGAAATTATTTTCATTATGAATGCGCTAAAAAAATGTGTTGCTGATGGTTCAAAATTTTTAAAAGCATTGGCTCTAGGAATGTAAATGAAATTTGATAAGTATTGAGCTGAATGCCACTTGTTAATGGCCACTGCAGTTGTCTTGGATCCACGATACAAGATGACAATAGTTAGATTTGTTTTCAGATCACTTTATTCCAGTTCCAAAAGAGTTTCTGCAGAGACCGCCGTTATTAATGCTGCAATTGAAGAGCTGTTCGCATCATATGTTGATAATTCGGTGAATCCATCAAGCGTAGTAGGTACTTCTCAAACTGCGGATAGTTCTTCTACTGCGGGTGAGCAACTTTGTGACTTTGTCTTTTTTAGATGAAGAAGAAATGGAGATGTAGAAAACTAAATCCGAAGTGGACAAGTATCTAAAGGAACCAGTCATAATGATAAAATATAACGATTTCGATGTTTTGCAATGGTGGAAGTCTCAAGTTGAATACCCTAGACTTTCGTTGATGGCACGAGACATTTTATCAATTCCAATTTCGACCGTGGCATCAAAATCAGCTTTTAGCACAGGCAGCAGGGTAGTTAGCAAGTATCGAAGCTCGCTTGCCTCGAATACAGTTGAAGCACTGATATGTACGCAACATTGGTTGCATCTAGTTTGGGGTGGTAGCACTTTCAATGCTGAAGAGTATGAAGAGGACAATGAAATTGAAAACCTGGGCCAGAATGCTTGAAGGAATGAAAGGTTAAAAAATTTTCATGAACGGATTTATAATTTTTGATATATTTTAACAATTTTGAATTGATGTTGATGCTGATTGTTGAGGACAAATTATATTTTTGTGGTATAATATTGATAGTATCTAGAGGTTTATCATTTATGTCTTACTAATGTGGCATTTAATTTGTATTTTTTAGTCAAAAATTTAATAACTTAACCTATGATGAATGATATGAACAAGCTTGAGCTCGACTCGAGGTAAACTCGATTCGACTCGAACCACTAGCTCAACTCGACAGCTTTAGCAAACAAGCCAAGCTTCAATGTTGAGCTCGAGGCCGAGCTCGAGTACACCATGGACAAGCCAAGCCAAGCTTGGCCCAGCTCGACTTGACTCAGCTCGATGCCCACCTCTAAGTTAGAGTGGCTAAGGAGTGCTTTAAGAAGGCTGCCCCTTATGCACATACTTGGGGCACACCTGGGGTTGAGGTTGTGGAGATCGCCACAAAGAGGTCAGCGACAGGGCCCGTCCCCAAGGTTCCTTCCTCAACTAAGCAAGCGGAGGTAGCCGCTATCGCGAGCGTCGTCTTGGAGGTTGCAACTGTGGTGCTCCAGGATGCTGCCTTAGATGGTGCAGCCCAGGACACTCCTCCCTCACACGCATCCTCGAGGGAGGTTATAGACCTTGAGTAATCCTCCATCTACGCTGAGGAGGGAAGGGCAGAGACGTTGTAGTTGTGGAGCCATAGATAGCAACTGGGAGTGCCCCAAGTGCCAAGTTCCTGAGGGGAATGGAACATCAAGGACTTCAATTCCTACACTTCTCCCTCGTCACATGGCAGTGCTGGCTCATTGGAACCGCTATCATGTGTCTGAGGAGGAGATTGTTTTGATGTTCTCCCTGTAACCTGAGCCCCTACTAGGTAGGATGGCGCCGATGTTGATCAAGGTACTAATGTTGGCCACCTTTATATATCTTCGTTCTTCTTTATTCTCTTTCATTTATGTTTGCTGACCTTTGCTTGTTTATCGCTTGCAGAGCGCCACCAAGGTTCTCACCACCTGTCATTGTATGACCGAGTCGAGGGGCCGCTTTGAAGAGGAACTTGAAGGCTTGAGTCTGTCAGGGCCGAGCTTCAGGCCTAGGCTGCGAAGTTAGAAGCGGCTGTAGAGGCCCGGGCGGTGGCCCATGCCGAGGTCGAGGCCCTATGTGAGGCCTTGAGGGTCGTTGAGGAGGACAAGGCCACCAACACTACTTTGTTGGCCATAGAATAGTGGGAGAAGGCCAAGTTTGTGGCCCATGTGATTGAGGTGGAGTCCCACCTTGCTGAGGTGGGAGGTCTGGTGGCCAATGTGAAGGCAAGGCTGGCAGAAATCAAGGCCTCAATGCCTAGGAGGGAAGCAATTGCCTTAGAGGCATTTAAGGTTTCTGAGGAGCACACGGCTGAGCTGGAGGAGATTTTCAATGCCAGCTTCTAGCGATGCTGAGAAGACATCTAGCAGAGGTATCCTGACCTGGACTTACATTGCCTTGATGAAGATGCCCCCAAAGGCCTTACTGTTACTGCCTCGAGATTGAGGAGCCTCCTTAGGGATAGACCTCTATTTTTGTATTATAGACCTCCATTTTTGTATTATTCTTATATATTTTCATTAGTGAAATGAATTTATTTTTTTTTGTTCAACTTTGTGCCTTTATGTGTGGATTAGTAGATACGGTCGTCGAGCATGTACATTTTTAGTTGATAGTTGAACATGTAAATTTTTTGTCGCGAAGCTAGTAGACAATGGTAGAAAAGAACCTTTTTTCCTTTTAAGAAATGGAGGTTTCTTACACGTGTAGTAACCAATGCCCATTCTCCCTGCAGCAGGGTAACCAATGCCCAGTGAACTTCGCAGCCTTCATGAAAGCAAAGAGAGTAAGATCTGACCCTCCATCATCAGAGATATAGACCGAGATCTTGTCTGTTGGGTAGCCGAACGCCATCATTAAAAGGGCAGTGTTCACAACGTTCATTGGAGGCTCTTTGTAAGGGTCTGCAGTGCAAATGAACACGTCCAGAGCAGGGAGATCAGCATCATCGATGACCTCAGAGAGCTTTTCGGGGAACTCCTGGTGACGGGCGGGCCGCCATCTGAAGGCCACGGAAGTAGCCCACATGAAGGCCAAGATCATCTCCGAAACCAACATGAAGAGAAGGAGAGAGAAGGAGAGGAAGTCATTTGAATGGATGAGATGAAGAAAAAGATGGTGGAACAGTGCCATAATGACACATGTGTACACAAGTGCATGTACACTGTTGACCTTCGCTCGAGGCTCGACCACTAGCCTATGGAGAGGGTGCGTACTGGGGTCTTTTGGACCACCTTCCATCCTCAAATATCTCTCTTTCTCTCTCTCTCATCTACAAAGTTCAGATCATGTGGATGGACGCGCGATAGGATATATACCACACTCTTATAAAGAAAAGAAATACTTTGATACTCTGGCAGAGTGTGATGGATGATACGCACGCAATCAGAAATTATTTAGAAACTGCATATGTTGGATACAGTTAATTTAAATTACATCGTCCAAATTATGGATATCTGTTTAGATGTAACATGAACCAAAATTCTGTTATTTGATTATTATGGATATCTGTTTAGATGTAACATGAACCAAAATTCTGTTATTTATTATCTAACTATTAGATTGCTGGAAAATTATTGGAGAGTTAATAATAAATAATATCCAATCGTCTTATTTCAGAAAACAGATGTCCACGGATCAGAGGCGCTTGTGGTTTAACCAATCTTAATTTTATGGGTTCCACAATTCAGCAATTTTATTTTTGAGTTAATAATGCCATGTGTAACATTGATAAGTTATTTTGTATCACGGGGGCAGATTAGGTGCGGCCTGGCCTCACCTAACACGGCCCGACAATTAGTGGCTTTGTCCCGAGGTTGACAACCGAGTGTAGTCGAAACACTTGTAGAAAAAATCCTTCATGGATAGTAGATTTTCAGGTACTCAGCATTTCATGGGTAAGGTAAGAGTTAACCCTCCATGTCTTCCAGTTAATAAGTTCCCGAGCGGACCATATTGGCTACCCTATACGGTCCTTCCCAGTTTGGCCCTAGGGCTCCCGAGACAGGTTCCTTAGTGTTGTGGAACCCGAACCTTAAGGCATACTCCACATTAGTCTAGTCAAGTGCAACGAGGATCAGTCCTATCCCACTTCCCCTATTCTTGTGGGCCAACTTCCTATTCGTTCTTTGCTTCTTGTGAGGGAATGGAGTAGGTGAACTCAACAATGAAGTTGCAACATCTTGGCCTTTAATCCCGACTTTGGATTGGTATATGACGTCAAATTCACCGAGCTCAATCGCCCACTTTGTTAGTCACCCGAATGCCTCAGGCTTCTACAACACTTGGCGGAGCAGTCAGTCAGTCGGAACCACAATGGTGTGAGCCTGAAAGTGTGGTCGGAAGCGCTGAGATGATATAATTAAAGCAGTGACAAATTTTCTATGTCAGGGTATCACATCTCGGCTTGGACCATAGCTTAGCTAATGTAATAAATGGGGAGTTGTTTGTTCCTGACTTTGCGTATTAAAGCCGAGCTGACAGTTATAGTCGATACTGCCAAGTACAACAATAATGGCTCTCCTAGCTCAGGCTTGGACAGTAGCAAGGGAGATCCCGATACTCCTTGAGTTGCTAGAACGGTTGTTCGCACTTGCTCGTCTAAGTCGGTGTCATGCGCCCTTTCAGTTGCTTGAAGATTGGTATGCATCTATCCGTAGCCCTAGAGACAGACTTGTTTAAAGCTGTTATCCTGCCCATGAGGCATTAAATCTCCTTTGTGGTTCTTGGAGAGCTCATCTTTGAAGGACTTAGATCTTGTCGGGGTTGGCCTCTATTCCTCTTTGATTGACCAAGAAGCTGATGAATTTTCCCGAGTTGACGCCAAAGGTGCATTTGTTTGGGTTTGATTTCATTCAGTACCTTTTTAAGATTGTGAATATTTCCCTCAGGTTTGCCACGTGGTTTATCGATTCAGTGCTCTTGACAAATATATCATCGACGTAGACTTCCATCGTGTTGCCGATCTGTTTAGCAAACATCTTATTGACGAGGTGTTGGTAGGTTGCAACAGCGTTCTTTAGTTTAAAAGGCATTACTCTGCAACAATGAAGTCCTTTGCTTATAACAAAAGTTGTTTTTTGTTTGTCATGCTTATGCATTGCGATTTGATTGTATCCCGAGTAGGCATCCATAAAGCTAAGGAGCTCATGCCCGACTATGCCATCAACCAATTAGTCGATCCTCGGGAGGGGAAATCTGTCTTTTAGACATGCCTTATTCAAGTTAATATAATTGACACACACTCGCCATTTACCGTTAGCCTTTTTAATAGTACAACATTCACTAGCTAGTTGAAGTAGTAGATCTCCTCGATGAACCCAACCTTGACGAGTTTGTCGACTTCTTCACTGATGGCCGCATACCTTTCGAGGTCGAATGCTCATCGCTTTTGCTTTACTGGCTTGTAGTCAGGGTCTACATTCAATCGATAGACCATCACTTCTTGGTCTATGTGGGGTGTGTGCTGGTGGGACCAAGCAAAGACATCAGCGTGTTGTCTTAGCATATCAACAATTTTCACTTGACGTCCTAGCTCGAGTTGAGATCCTACCTAAACGGTGCAGGTTAAGTCAATCTCAGAAAGTGGTATCGACACGAAGTCTTCCACTGGTGATCCTCTTTCAGTAGATTCTTCTCGTGGGTCCAGGGAGGTAATGTGCATTGCCTGCTGTCGTTGCGCTTTCACTTGGAGCCCTATCCAGTAGCATTGTCGAGCCTCATATTGATCACCACTGACCTAAATAACCCTGCGCTCGATTAAAAATTTCATGGTGAGGTGATAAGTAGATACCATAGCCCTCATGGAATTTAAGGATGGTATGTCGAAAATCATATTGTAAACTGACGGACTGTCTACCACAAGGAAATCGACCATAGTGGTGGTTTGGTTAGCACCTTCGCCGACAGTTAGAGCCAGTAGAATGCTCCCTTCATAAGTCACTTTTTCTCCTTCGAAGCTAAGCAAGGGTGTTTGGACAAGTCGTAATCTGGACCTTCTGACCCCCATTTTGTCGAATGCATTGGTGAACAGAATTTCAGTCAATCTGTTGATGTCTACCAGTATCTATTGTACCTTGTGATTGTCCATGCTCATGGTGACCACCAAGGCGTTGTTGTGTGGGTGGTGAAGCCCTCATACATCTTCTTTTTTGAAGGTCAGGCTGCATGAGTTCAGCCTAGGTTCCTTCACAGATTTGTCGGTGAGGTAGACATGGTGCTTTGTATCATTGTTGGTCACACTTCAAGCATGTGCTCGGCGTGCTCAGTTCAAGTCTCCACCACCAGTTGGTCCTTCGAATATGGTGTGTATCTCACCTATCGCTTCATTATTATTTTGCTCATCGTATCGCTTTGGTTGCCTGGTCGGTCAATCATCCCTTTTTTTGTCGATAAATTCTTGTACATGTCCCTTTCGGATCAGGGATTCAATTTCTTCTTTTATGTCAAAGCAATATGTCGTGTTATGACTGTGATCTCAATGGAAATGACAATATTTCCTCTTATCTCTCTTCTCGGCATCGGCCTTCATCTTGCTTAGGGGTTTACACAAACCAAGATAGCTCTGTTATCTTGCTCGACTCAACTCGAAAAAGTTCAATTCAACTTGGTTTGAAACTGAGTTCGAGCTGATTTTTTGAGCTTGAAAAAATTTTGAGCCGAGTTCGAGCTTGACTCAACTCGGATCAAATCCCAACTTGAATCGAACCAGTTCGGTGACTTGGTTATTTTGATATTGATATTGCTCAGCAAGTGTTTGATGAAATGACTCAACGAAGTGTTGGCTAGTGGCGAGGAAGGTATGAATATGAAACAAATACCTTTGTATCTTGATTTTTATGTTGTCTACTAAGTATTTGATGAAATACCTGTAAATCGATGTCGTTGCTTTACATTCCATGAGAAATTGAAGGTGCATTCCACGTTTTGAGAAAATGTCGCAAAGGCTCGATCTTGGCTCGAACTCAGCTTGAACTGACACCAGTTGCTGACTGAACCAAGTCGAGTTGGCTAGTCGACTCGAGGACCGAGCTGAGCCAAGTTCGAACTAGGGTCAGCTAGTGAGCGAGCCTTGCTCGGCCATTTAGGGTTCTTTTGTCCTGTACTTTCATAAGAAACTACTCTGGCGTGGTGTTCAAAGGAGTGTACATGTGATAACGGCTTTCTGGATGCTGGTTGGGTCATTGGCCTCTACTCTGGTTGTCCTCCTTTTTCTTGGCATTAGCAATGGAAGGCTCCCCTTCTTCCTTTCACTTTATGTCTCTTACCGAGCTAGTTCCGCAATGGGTAGCCCTCCCTGAACTAAAGAGCTCCTTCGCATTCAAATATTTTTATCTCAGTTGAGGAGGTCAGCGAGAGTAGTCAGGGGATTCTTACCGATCGAGAAGAGCAACTTTCTATGTTTAAGGCCATCCACCATGGTGGTAAGAGCTATTTGGTCAGAATAATCATTGACTTGAATTGCTTCAGCATTGAAGCAGATGATGTAGTCTCGTCTTCTCTCTGTGTAATTGTGAGAAGGTGAGTTGTAGGCTTTTACCTGTCTTTTCCGCCAACAAACTGAGTAATAAAGGCCTTGCTGAGCTAGGTGAACGAGCTAATGGACTTGGGCTTCAGGTGCCTATACCATTTACATGCAGCTCCTGACAACGTTAGGGAGAACGTTCTGCACATTATGGGTCCTGAAGAACCATGAAGTTCCATCCACGCTCGGAAGGATTCTGGGTGCTCGACCGGATCCCCCGATCCTATGTAGGGGGTAGGGGTGTACATTGAGTCAAACTGAGTCGAGCTGGCCTCAAGTCGACTCGGCTTGGCCACTAGCTAACCTTAGCTCGGCTTAGTCCTCGAGCCTGACTAGCCAGTTCGGCTCGGTTCGGTCAGCAGCCTGGGCCAGCTCGGGCCGAGTTTGAGCTAAGATCAAGCCGAGTTCGCCATTGAGGCATTTCTACAAACACTTGGGCTGCACCTTCAAAATCCCTCTGTATGTGAAACAAAAGCAATGGTTTTACAGGTATTTTATCAAACACCTTCTAAGCAATAAAAAACCAAGAAAAACCAAGAAAAAAAGGGTATTTATTTCATGTATATACCTTTCTTGCCACTAGCCACACTTCGTTAAGTTATTTTATCAAACACTTGGTGAGCAACATTAATGGAAAAGTAACCGAGTCACCGAACTAGTTTGATCCAAGTTTGATTCGAGTTGGATTCGATCCGAGTCAAGTCGAGCTGGGGCCTACTCGAACTCATTTTCGAGCTTAAAAAATTAGCTCGAACTCAGCTTCAAACCGAGTCGAATCAAGCTTTTTCAAGTCGAGTCGAGCGAGCTAACTGAGCTAGCTCAGTTTGTGTACACCCCTATTAGGGGGTTATCTGGGGCATCCGGAACCTAGACGGTAGTTGGAATTTTATGATGTCATCCGTGAACAGGGGTTCGACTTCTTCAAGTAGAGTGTCAATGGAGGCAGGGGCCTTAGCCCGGCACGCTTGTTGGATGTCTCTGAGTTGATCTTGGATTTCCTTAAGTTCTGACTCCCATGGGACTTCGTTCTCTACTGTGACTTCAGGAGCTTTTCATCGCCTTCTCTTTTCCAGAGTGTGTCATAGATCGGACTCGGCAAGCTCGGTTGTTGCCACGTTCTGCGTGGGGACACACCTGCTTCGCACTAATCGATCGTTTATTACATATGAGTCGGGAGGTGCGAGCAGAGGTCGAGATTGATCGGTTGTCACTCCCAATTCCATGCCTTGATTATCGAGGAGGGGGTGTTGCCTTTCTAATATTCGCATAATATGATCAATGTTACCGATCAGAGCTTCAATTTGGTTTTCTAAAGAGACTAGCTGACTCCCCCTGTTTAGGGATCTTTATGGGACCAGCGGGGAAGGGGGTCAAGATGAGGGCATGACTGCGGAGCCTGAGGGGTTTCAAGTTATTCTTCTGGTGTCGGCTTAGCGATAGCAGCCAAAGCCCTTCTTTTTTCCTTTAGCCATCAAAGGGAGAAGTAGAAAGGCGAATAAATTGGTTGATGTAAGGAGAACTTCTTAATGACTTTGTTGTCGTTCCCACAGATGGCGCCAAACTGTTATCACTTAAATCTAGTCGATTCCGTTCCACCTCCTATAAGCCGCTAGATACCTACACTTTAATGGAGAATAAAAGGATATTGGGGGCGTCGATTGTGGCCGGGGACCCTCCGATGCCTAAGTCAAGTAGATGGACTCAAAGTAGATGTAGTTAAAGTCGGGATAGTGGTGTGTACCTTTCCCTTAAGCAAAGTGATGTATTTATAGGTTTGCTAGGCAACTTGCGTATCTAAGTAGATCTGTAAGATACGCTAGAATGGCCTGTGTTGGAGTTGAAATCCATTCTTGAGTATATCTTCCATTATACATCGATTCGCGTGATCTTCGACTAGGATCTCGATGAGCAGTCTTGCTCATATATGACGCGAGATTCTCTTTGGATATTTCTATTCCGAGCTCGAGGTCGGCATTTGTGGTAGAGGTCTATTAATGAGATTTATCTCCAAGTCGAGTTAACTATTTCAGCTAGGTCATTAAATCTCATTGCTTAGCTCATCTCCTTAGTAGTAAGTGTTTTAGTAGTCTAAAGAGTATATTTTGATAGTTCTTTGCCACATGTCTCATAATTAAGTTATGTCGATTTTACCCACAACACCTACCATTAAAAACTTCTCAAGAATTTGTGAAGTGTTAAACTCATATTTGTATTTACCCTTTTTAGGTCTATAGTGACCATATGAACAAGTTGAACGGTAAATAAACATCGCATCACATAACGACATGGCTTAGGCAGGTTTCAATGGTAGGGGTCTTATTACCGATGCTTGTGTGGTGTGATCAACTTAGCATGACATGCCTTTTTTTTTTTTTACCTCATATTCTAAAATAATTTGGCAAAATGGATGAATGGCATCGATATAGATAAATAAATAGCATGCATTATGGCGGGCCTCACTGAGCTCTGCTATGATCGAGTCAGCCGTCGCAGGAGTAGCAATCCGCATCCGTTCAAGCATCATAGCATTATCATTGTGGGACCCACCAAAGTCATTTGCCCGGATCTTTCGCAGGAATGCCAAGTCCACAATTACAAATGTGACGTGATTCACCTCCTCAAACCTTTCCTCACGAGATTCTCCCCTTCCTTCTTAAATAAGAAAGTAGACTCGCGCAGCTGGCTGGTATACCTTCAACACGGTGTCCACGCAGCTTTCATACTCTCGATTCTTCTAACCCTCCCGCGAAGTTCGGTAAGAAATCCACTACACGTAGAGTCGTACCTATCTACACGTGTAAAAGATTTTTAACTCTGGCAGTCAATGATGGTTGATACTCGGGCACTAAGAAATTGCATGCCTATCACACGGTCAACTATAATAAAACCGTTCAAATTGTTAACCCCAAAAAATTAGATATCTTGTGGATCTAACAACATGCTAATCTTCTTTTTGTATTGGCAACGAACATTTAATGAACGGCCAAGATAAAGTATTCGCTTGTCTGAATTCAAAACAGAACGTCTAATCTGAGAATAGAATTAGTCCATTAATCAAACCTGTAGGAGATGACCTATTTACAATGGGTCCCCAATTAGAAGCAAAAATACTGTTGGAATCCATGAAAAACTGGCAATATGACATAACTTTCAGCTGTGACCCGCTGCACGTTGAATCAGCTATGGCCCACTCCCACTCAATATAGACGGCTTCAAAGAGGGTGGTCTTCGTGGTGGACCTATCCTTTTTCACAGCACTGACTTCAAAGAGCATGTCCATGGAGAAGGTGAAATTGCAAGTGATTAGTTTTTTTTTTTTGGTAGCCCTTCACTTTTGTAAAAGGAGGCCCACATGGTAAAATAAATTTATTTATTTATTTTGATTATTATTATTATTATTATCATTATTATTTTTGAAGGGGGGGGGGGGATGCTTGCCAACCTTGCCAAGGTAGCTACTGTGTAGGGGCTGGCAATGGGTTGGGTCAGAACCAACTTGGGGTTGACCCTTACCTGGCCCTAGTCCCTTAAAGCCCTGGAACTAGCCCTACCCTATCACTATTTATACTAAAAAGGCCTAGGCTCTGGCCATGGCCTTGTGGGGTCGTAAAAATGTCCTTAAACAGTACATGAAGGACTCAGAGCCTCTGAATTGAGTCCTGCATTACTCTTCAGGTAGAGGCTCTGTGGGGCCCATCATAATATATGGGTTTTATCCACATTGTCCATCCATTTTTTGGGATCATTTTATGGTATGAGCACATAAATGAGGTAGATTCAAAGCTCAAGTGAACCATAATTTTTTCCCGATCATTTTATGGTTACCCAAAAATGAGGTAGAATCAAAGCTCAAGTGGACTATTGTCACGCCCCAAACCCGGAAATTGGATTCACAGGAATCTCGATTATCGAATCTGGTGCTGACAGCCTCCGTAGTACCCTATTCTCAGCTCCCAGCGCATATACGCCAGATTCCGATCCTAGGATCCTACAAGTAGGATTTTCCCAACTTACAGTTATCTCGTAATGGGGTAACCATAAAATAGTGATAGGGGGGGGGGGGGATGCTTGCCAACCTTGCCAAGGTAGCTACTGTGTAGGGGCTGGCAATGGGTTGGGTCAGAACCAACTTGGGGTTGACCCTTACCTGGCCCTAGTCCCTTAAAGCCCTGGAACTAGCCCTACCCTATCACTATTTATACTAAAAAGGCCTAGGCTCTGGCCATGGCCTTGTGGAGTCGTAAAAATGTCCTTAAACAGTACATGAAGGACTCAGAGCCTCTGAATTGAGTCCTGCATTACTCTTCAGGTAGAGGCTCTGTGGGGCCCATCATAATATATGGGTTTTATCCACATTGTCCATCCATTTTTTGGGATCATTTTATGGTATGAGCACATAAATGAGGTAGATTCAAAGCTCAAGTGAACCATAATTTTTTCCCGATCATTTTATGGTTACCCAAAAATGAGGTAGAATCAAAGCTCAAGTGGACTATTGTCACGCCCCAAACCCGAAAATTGGATTCACAGGAATCCCGATTGTCGAATCTGGTGCTGACAGCCTCCGTAGTACCCCATTCTCGGCTCCCAGCGCATATACGCCAGATTCCGATCCTAGGATCCTACAAGGAGGATTTTCCCAACTTACAGTTATCTCGTAATAAGCATAACCACAAGATTACCCAAATCATAAAGGCAACATCATCATCACATATCCACTAATATAATCATTTGAGTACAATGCTGAAAGGGAAATACATAAATTGAAAATCAAGCCCCAGAAGACCGCTGCTCGCTCCAAGCTCAACGCTGCCGCAACCTAACGCCACCTGCACGCATCTATCGTGCATAAGCTTATAGAAAGCTTAGGGGGTGGTGAAGGTGTGTGCACAAGGCAAATGCTAAGTAAGCAATATCAGAGTAATCAAAGTAAGCAGAAGTACTGATAAGTCAATGAGTCATACAATATCTGGGTATACAATGTAAATCAGTTATGCAAGTGAGGAATTAAAGCGAACCAAATATTAGATGTCATGGATAGAATGCCATAAATCATACAATACCGAAATAAGCGAAAATATACTGATAAGTCTATGAGTGCCAAAGCTATGCGATGCAAGGCATGAGTACTAACGGCCATATCAATGCATAAACATGGCAACCCAAAATGCTAAGTACTACGGATGCAATGTAATATGCAATGCGAATGAAATGACCAAGCTGGAGTGAAGTCGGGATGATAGTACGTAGTATCGCAGACTATGGGGTCCATCACAAAGGACTTCTATCCAAAACAGTCCCATACTTAAATTTGGATAGTCAGACTCAATGTGGTATGCAAATCCTGCTCAATAAGTCTACGTATCAGTACGGTTCCTCTCTGGAATCATTACCGGGGTTTAGTACACTCCAAATGGCACTGCCGCTCTCCCAGCCGCACAGTCCAAGTGAGCGTAAGAAACCTCACTATCCCCCTGGCCAATAGTCTGCCAATACCTATTCGGCACATCGATAGCGGACTCATTCCTCGAGTTGGTCAGACTCAGCCTAGCAATGCCCCCTACGCTTGGGCGGGTAAGGCCACACCCCCTTCCAACTAACCATCGCACAGTGGGAGACGTGGCCTCCTGGTATTCGGTACTCGGGCGCTCATGTGTATCCACTCGGTCCCGACGTTGGGGCGTCCTCTGGTACCAAGAAGGTTTTAGGGATTTTCACCCAGGGCCAACTATGGCAGCCCGATGCTAGAACAAATTTCCGGTGTCCCGTCCGGCCATCCACGATATGCCTGTGGAGGCTACAGCCCTAATGTCGCTAGGGTATACAGTAATCATAATGTAAGATGCATGAGTCATACAATCCAGTCATGCATCAATCCAACACATACCGTGCGCTCAGGTGAAATAACATCCGCCTATCAGGGAGTCTCATAACAATATGCTCAATGACATATGCAATGATGAACCACATCTCATAATAAACATGCAGATGATGCGTATGGGCATGTATCATGATGCTATGCTGTCACATACTCATAATCGGTATCAATAACACATCAACAACCAGTCTCGACAATGTAGACATTTAACCAACATTGCCCCCAAGGAATGACCCTTATAGAGCCAAACATATCATGGGCCCACGGCCTCACAAAGGACCTAATATACAACACCATAAGCCTCACTCAAGAGTTTAACATACGTCACGATGGGCCCCTCACATGGGCCTAATATACATCACAATGGGCTCCACCGCCTGGCCCTCAAAAGCATCAATATGGGCCTTATCACATAGGTCTCATATACATCACATTGGGCCTTAAATACGAGCAAAATGCACATCACAATAGGCCTCAAATATGAGCCGCATATACATCATATTGGGTCTCGACAATCGGAATCGACAATTGGCCACGATAATAGACTTTGATCTATAATCGGTCAACCGACCATGACAATCATAATCGGTAATCGGCCACGATAATCGACCTCAATCGATAATCGGTCAATCGGCCACGACAATCATAATCGGCCTATACAATTAGCCTCGACAATCGGAATCGGCTTCGATACTCGGCCTCGACAATCGGAATCCATCGATAATCGGAATCGGTAAATCGGTCGCGTTAATCGAAATTGGCAATCAAACACAACAATCGAGATCAATCGATAATCAGAATCAGCAAATCGGTCACCGATCGGAGTCGGTAATCGGTCACAACAATCAGAATCGATCGATAGTCAGAATCGGCAAATCAGTCACGTCAATCGGGATCAGCAATCGGTCATGATAAATGGCCTCGATCACTAATCGGCAATCGGTCAAGTCAATCGGAATCGGTAATCGGTTATGATAAATGGCCTCGATCGCTAATCGGCAATCGATCAAGTCAATCGGAATCGGCAATCGGTCATGATAAATGGCCTCGATCGCTAATCGGCAATCGGTCAAGTCAATCAGAATCGACAATTGGTCATGATAAATGGCCTCGATCTCTAATCGGCAATCGGTCAAGTCAATCGGAATTGGCAATCGATCATGATAAATGGCCTCGATCGCTAATCAATAATCGGTCAAGTTAATTGGAATCGGCAATTGGCCACGACAATCGGCAACGATAATCAGGGTCGATAATCGACGTCGGCCTCGATACTCGGCACGATAATCAGTAGATAAACAAAGCGGGGTCCATAGATGATCAACCGATCAACAATACTATAAAGATCGGCACTCAGCCATGGTTATATCAAATCCGATAGCACGGAGCCCTCCATCCACGACGAATGGGACCCACTTATTTGGGTTAACCCACTAAGGGAATGATGAGAATGGGCCTAACAAGGCCTAAGGGAAGGTCACAATGTGGGCATCCAACCATCATTGCCCATCAATGTGGACATCTAACCAACATTGCTCCCAAGGAATGGCCTACATGGGGCCAAACATAAAATGGGCCCATGGCTTTACATACAGTCTCGATGGGCCTCATTTACGTCACATAGGCCTCGTCATATAGGCCAACATACATTTCATCGGGCCTCGAATACACAACAAGTGGGCCTTACACCTAGGCCTCAAATATATCATAATGGGCCTTGCACCTGGCCTTAAATACATCGCAATGGGCCACAACCCATGGGCCTCAAATACACAATAGGTGGGCCTCACACCTGGGTCTCGTATGCATCAAATGAGCCATGTATTGGTCTCGAATACATCAAATGGGTCACGCGTTATGGGCCCAATACACGTCACAATGGGCCGCACGATAAGGGCCTGATACACATCATAATGGGCCTCGTGCACATCAGGGGGCTACATCAATGGGCCACATCCATCACAATGTGCCGCACCATGCGGGCCTTACACATTGCAATGGGCCGCATCTCATAGGCCTAATTCACATTACATGGGCTTTTATATACATCAGATGGGCCGCGACAACGGGCCTCGTATACATCAAGGTGGGCCTCATGGACTACCACAAATACATCAAGGTGGGCCTCATGGACGGCCACAGATACATCAAGGTGGGCATCATCATATGGGCCGCACCAAAAATCATTTCAATAGTTGTAGGTGTAACATGTGTATCACCGCAGACATGGCACACGCATGCTGATCAACACGGTCCATCAGGTAAATTGGCACCAAACAAATATTGTCCAACAGCGGGTCCCACCATCAGGATGGTTGGGACGTACATGTACATCACGTGGGACCCACAGAACTTGCTGACGTTAGTGGGACAGATGGGTCCCACCATCAAAACGGATGGACGGCAGGATGAAACACGCCAGGGGAAGGGCTGTGCATGGCACCGTCCAGATGGACGGTGCAGATGAAACACATGCATCACGATGGATGCGCGG
The DNA here is from genome assembly GCA_030180095.1 of Magnolia changhungtana. Classification (NCBI taxonomy): domain Eukaryota; kingdom Viridiplantae; phylum Streptophyta; class Magnoliopsida; order Magnoliales; family Magnoliaceae; genus Magnolia; species Magnolia changhungtana. The sequence continues at coordinate 6,185,860 of JASAUF010000554.1, forward strand.
TGTGGATTTAACGTGCATGGAGGTGGGTCCCACCGTCCCAGATAGTGGACGGGTGCGGATGAAAGTATACATCATGGTGGGTTATCCACCGTCCAATCCACTGGACGGTGGATGGGAGAGATAAAATACTTACATCTGGTGGGTTATCCACGTGGGGCCCACCAGCTATATAGATATAATATATTATATTATTATTATTATTATTATTATTTATACACACGCACAGTAGTTATATAGTTGAATCTGCTCCCACCGTAGGAAAGTTCCACGTGTGCAATAGAATGGACTAACGGTGTGGATTTAACAATCCAGTAGCAGCGTTTGCTGCAAGGGGCCCACCGTCTCAGCTTTCTACGGACGTTGTGGATAAGACCCATACATCACATGTGATCCCTACGTCCAAATCAGTGGGACAGCAGGGATACGATACATGTATCATGGTGTCCATGACCGTGTTCATTGAATAGACGGTCTGGATAACATAACCACTGCACCGTCCAGCAATTGGACGGTGCAGATATAGGCATACATCATGGTGCGGTCCACGTAGTGGCCCACTACAACATATATCATGTAATATATTATAATATCAATATAATATATTATAATATCATTATATTATATTATAACATGGCATATAAAGAAAAGCCATCGTCCAGAGACCCTTGGATGCTCTGGACGGTGCTGATCAAATGCACGGGATCATAGCGGGGTGCATGAACCAGATCAAACGGATGGACGGCGTGGGTTAATACATTCATCAAAGGTGGGCCACACATGTCCAGATGGACGGTGTGGATGTAACACATACATCACAGTGGCTACTCAAAGCTCCTGCCCGTCCCAGCTGCAAATGGATGGACGGTTGGCATGTAACACAAATCTCAAGGTGGGCCCCACCCGATGGATGGTACCGGTAAAACCCATACATCATTGTGGTTTCAGATGGGACCCACCAGATTTAACGGTGTGGATAATGACATACCTCATGGTGGGCAGCGTGGATGAAATGCAGACATCATGGTGGCTCCCACATCCACCACGTTTCGACGGTACAGGTGAAACATATACATTACGGTGGCCAGAACGTGCGGCCCATCAGCTGCTTGAATCAAGCCGACATTTGTGTTTACTCCAACGTCCAAACTTGCTGGACGGTGGACAACAACATAAATCAGGGTGGGGTTTCCACTCCATCGTCCATATGATGGACGGAGTAGATAGTATCATGCATCAAGGTGGGCAACTAGATGGGAAAGCAAGGGATAGAGAGAGAGAGAATTCGATGAGATGGAGGGAAAACGGATGGAGGAGGGGCCTGCCACTATGGGCCCCTCAATGCAATGCATACATCAAGATGGGTCCCACCACATGTGGGCCCTAAATCAAAACAACGAGATGATGAGCACCCACCTTAATCTTCTTGGTCCTCCACTTCCATCAACGCATCCTAAAGCTCTGAGGGACGCATTTCAATGGTGGAGATGATCATTGGAGGGTGGAGATGGGAGGTAGGAAGGTGGGCCACACTTGCTCTCCATGGAAGTCATGGACGATTGCTCCATGGGAGTTGCTTGGGAGGAAATGAGAGAGAGAGAGAGAGATGAGAGAGATAGGTGAGTGATGGGTGAGGGATGTGTGAGTGATGGGTGTACCTTGTTGTAAGAGAGTGTTGACTTTGGGGTTGCTTAGGGATGGGGAAAAGGTGATGTGTACTTGACATGTGATGTGGTACTTGATTGATGGGATGTGATGTGATTGATTTGATTAGAGATTCTCTTGGGTTTGCAAATGCACGGCGTTTTCTCCAACTGAATGCGGGCTCACATCTCTTGGCCCGGGTATCGCCTTGGCGCGCGAGTCGCGGCATCGGAACCGCGGCGACGACGCGATCGCTAAGGTACCAGTCTTAGGTTGAGTCAACTCGGGTTGATGGCGTGTGAATCAGAGTCACGCGCAAACACCGGTTAAGGGTCGAAGGTTGCCGAAATTCGACCGGAAAGACCGCGGAAGCCTATGGAACGGTACGGTCTAAGATACGGGTCTTACAACTATAACTCTACACCTCTCAAGAAATTTTTAATTGTGAGAGTTCAATTCTTATTGTGTGGCCCATTCGAGCATTGAATCTACCTCATTTTTAGTTTTATATTCTAAAATAATATGAAAAATGGATGAACGGCATAAATAAAACCCATACATCATAGTAGGCCCCACTGAACGTAATCCACTTCAGTACATGAAAGTGATATTTTCTTGATTACAGAAAAGTCCCATCATATAAATGGCTTCGAAGATATCGTGATCTTGAATTCAAAAGCCTTTAAACTATACATGAAAATTAATACAACCATCATAAGTATTTTAAAATTATCAATTCTCTTTTATTTTATAATAGTGGCCACTGGACCTTGGACCAGGCTAATGAGGTAGGTTAGGTCATTCATCATCAGCCTTAGCCTAGCCTAGATACCAAGCTTAGATATTAAGCCAGCCTAGATACCAAGCTTAGATATTAAGCCCAAGCATGGTCCTCAAGTTAGACGCAAGGGTAAAGCCTCGACCTTAAATTTTGAATTAGTGATGTTATTTTGATTTGCGGAGACAAAAGGCTAACTCATCGCTGTCTTTATAAATCTCAAACGAGTCTTCCACATGGCACGTGTGAAGGATGAAGGAAGCACATTAATCTCTATTTTTTTATGTACCTCTTTCTGCAGCTCAACTTCATCATCTGTTTCACCATTGTCAATTTCAATATCGATCACTATTGATTTTTCTAGGTCATTTGTTCTTCGATATGAAACAAAGATTCCTCATCAAACCTGAAGTCATGGCTAACCATGATATTCTGTGTGACCTGGTCATATAGCATGTATCCCTTCACACAATTACCATAGCCAATAAAGATACACTTCTTCGCCCTTTGATCCAGATTAGTTCTTTCAACAGATGGTATATGAAAGTAAGCATCACAACCAAATACTCGCAACCCTGAGTAATCGACTTCACGATCACTCCACAATTCTTTTGAAATTTTACAACTGATCGGTGTAGACGGAGACTGATTGACTAAGTAACAAGCCGTATTAATGGCCTTTGTCTATAGCTCCTTACATAACCTAGCGTTACTCAACATGCTTCGGGCTATCTCCAAGAGAGTCTGATTTATTTGTTCTTCTACACTATTTTGTTGTTATGTATGTTTGACTATGTTATGTCGTACGATCCTATTATTTTTACAAAATTGGTTATTGTAAGTGCTACAATGATTAAGCACAACACTTTAGTTGTTATGCTTATTTTGCTTGGAATTTGACCAGCCTAAGTTTTAGTTCAACTAGCATAAGTTTTCTCTGCCAGTCCAAGTTCAAATCAACGGAAAAAAAAATCATTTTTAGTTGCAAATTCAACCAATCAAATTTTGATTCAACCAGTTGAAGCTTCTGCTTCGACCAGCCCGATAAACTTCGGCTCTAAGTCCAACAACTACATCTTTTTGGATTTTCAGAAATTCGACCAATCAAAGACCAACTTTGACTAGTCGAACAGAGCTCTTTGACTAGTCGAACTGGTCCTCGAGCCAGTCAAATTTTAGATAGATCTTATACCGCACGATCTGAAGTCTGTTAAATTGAATCTGGTCTGCTCGGGCTAGTCAAAGATTCAGCTTCTTTACCTATAAATTGAGTTCCTCTCTCAATCCAAAATATCCAATTTAATTATCAAAATCCTTCTGTAAGAGAGAGAGAGAGAGAGAGAGAGAGAGAGAAGCTTAAGTTATTAGCAAGTTATTTGAATGGTATTTATAAATTTTATTTATAGTTTTATGTTTAATTCCCTTAATCTCAAGATCTTTCCATTCTGATTTTAAAGAGAGTAAACTATACTCTTCTTTTGAGATTTAAGAGAATTAACTCAAGTAGCCATTGGTTTGAACTTAATTAAAATCAATAGAACCCTGGACCCTTTCTATCTGACTGAACAAGGAACAATTTATATTCGAGAAAAGTAGTTCTTCGGCTATAAGCTTTTGATACGTCTTCTACGGTGAAAATAAGTATACCTTCTATTCTTTATTTGGTTTTTCTAAGATAGTCAGAAAATCTCAGTGTAGGTTTTGTATGAGATAGCATGAAAATCTCAATAAGGGGTTTGATTGTGATAGTCCGGTAAAATCGCAAGAATTGTATCAGGTTTTAAGGTGACCTTGGGAAAACCTTTTTCATAATGAAAGTTAAAATTATGTAGAGAGTAATTTTAGGAGTGGAGTAGGTGTGACTATTTTTAGATAGTTTTTAGAACACCGAACCATTATAATTTTCTGTGTTATATGGTGAATACCTTTACTTTTTATGTGATGGGTTGTATTTAATTTTCAATTAAAGTGATGAATGTTGAAATATTTACTTTTATTTACTCTTGCAAAGTTTGAGGTTTTGATTTCAAAGAAATTTGTGAAATAAGGTTGTCCTACCTAAAACTTTAGGTGAAAGTTGTCCTATGAATTATTTGAAATCAACGTTTCAATACTTAAGCAATTGAGAACTCTGATTTATTTACATATTCAGTACTTATTTCGATTATTTGGCATAGTCCTATTCACCCTCCCCCCTCTAGGACATCTTAAGCACTCATTTTCAGTTTAATTTTTTCGAAGTGAATTCATCTCTATTGTTTGTCCTTAAAACTTTCAACTTTCGCCCTGATTATTTTTTTACCATTTCCTTCCATACTTTGAAGGTGGCGAAGGCATTAGATTTATACTTTATAAAGTATACCTAAATTTTTCTAGATTTGTTATCTATCAATGAAATGAAAAATGATGACCCCTTATCGAAAATAATGGATAACGACCCCCATACATCAGAATGCACATAATTTAGAGTAACGTACTTTCCAGATTTAAAAGACAACCTCGACTATTTACCGTATATACAGTGCTTGCATATATTAAAATCAATACTTTTAAATGCATGAATCAAGGAACGATTAGAAAGTACCTCCATGCCACGCTCGTTCATGTGGCCTAGACGTGCATGCCATAAACGTGCCGACGTGGACTCCACTACAGATGCTACAGCTCCACCCAACATAATATTCCTGATCAACCTATAAAAGTTACTTTTCTGTTGTGCTTTCATCACTATAAGTCCTCTCTTTGAAACCTTTAGGACACGATAAAACCCAATGAATTTACACCCAATTGCCTCGAGAGTTCCGAGAGAGATCATATTCTTCCATAAATCAGCAACTTATCTCACATATGTTGGAATGCGTTACATCCCATCAAATATTCCGATGCATATCGATCTGATTCCAATGACATTACATGCAACATCATTGCCCATAAACACCTGGGTACCATCATGCTCTTTGTATGTAGTGAACCAATCCCGATGTGAAGTCATGTGGTATGATACCCTTATATACAAAATCCACTCATCGCTGAGATAACTGGATTTGGATGTGGTCAGAATATCACTAGCGACCACATCCTCACTTAATTCCATTGCGTTGGCTTCCTTTAGTGCTTCATATACTTTATCTCCCTTTAGTGCTTTAGGATTCTGGTAATCCGTCTTCATATGCCATTGTCTTATACAGTTTCGACACTTCATCTTTCCCCTACCCTTATACTTGGACCATGAACACGACGAGTTTTCCTTCTCCCACTTAAAATTCCTTCATCTAGCTACCAACGCATCTGTAGCTGACCCCACTCCATTATCCTTCTTTCTCAACACCTATGACTAAAGGGTTTAGATGACTATCTCAACATTAATGGTCTCTCTACTGTGGCACATAGCATATATAAAGCTATCTTAAGATTCTGAAAGAGTTCAACAAAATTAGAGCTTAATCTTCTCCGTCAATTTTTACTTCCACACTTATCAAAATTGTAAAGGATATAATTAAACACGCTGATATGATCATTAAGATCTGACACTTTCACCATCTTCAGATTATAGAATTGCGTTTTTAGATGCAGACGATTCGACAACGATTTCGTCATGTACAAGCTATCTAATTTTTTCCAAAGTCCTGCGGTGATCTTTTAATTAAGGACATTATAAATGACATTATCTGCCAAACATAGTTGGATCGAGGTTTTCACTATTTCATCTAACTCTTCTCACTCTTCATCGCTCATAGACATTACACGCTTCTCAACATCAAAGAGCGCATGCATGTTGCAACTTTTGCTGAACTAGAAGGTTGTAACACCCCGGTTCCTGGAACCCAAGTACATTACTCGTTTTCCAAAAACCCGAGCGTTAACCTCTAAAAACACCCAAATTCCACATACATTTTTTTTTCTTTTAACAGAGTTAATAATATAGCGGGACGGGAATAAACCAAATATTAGAGTGAGTCCAAATAGACATAACTAATGTTTCAAGTGGTTACCTAAAAACTCATACAAACCAATGTCTTAACCTTTACAAACATAACAATATAAATTAAATATAAATAAAATCAGGAATGAAGAGTCGTAAGATCATCTGGCTACTCTCATTCCATATGAACACCAACATATGCGTCGTCTACGTTTCCTGCACACTGAGTACAGTTCGATAGCATCAATAGCTATCACAGTGAGGTATACCCCTCAAGATTTATTGTATCATCAAGATAATTAGGCATAGTTAACAAAGGCAGTATATAATTAACAAATATTGCACAAAGATTATAATGAAAATCAGATAAGGTTCATAAGATACGCATTTATTAAATAAACCACTCAAGATAATCTTGTTTAAATGTATGAATGTATGCACATGCTCACAGACCTGGGGATGCACATCCAGCTGGTAAAAAGTCGCCTAAGGAGAACTAGTCACCCGGAAAAGACTATGATGTATAGATCGACCAAGGAGGACTAGTCACCCAGAAAAGTACATAAAGGTACACCTAAGGAGAGCTAACCACACGGAAAAGACCGTAATAATACGTACATAGATCGCCCAAGGAGGATTAGTCACCTTGAAAAATACGCAAAGGTATGCCCAAGGAGAACTAACCACCCAGAAAAGACCATAATAATACATATATTGCCCAAGGAGGATTAGTCACTTGGAAAAATACGCAAGGTACACCCAAGGAGAACTAACTACCCGGAAAAGACCATAGTATATGCCATGAAAATGTATGATTAGCCCAATCGTTATTATTCAAAATTCAAACAATCAATTTAGAAAAGCTCAAAGGTCACTATGGGGGGTTTGTCACCCAGCACAGGCCGACAGCTCAGGCATAGTGTCTCATTCCACCATCCCTGGTTCATGAGACTAACAAATATAATATCTTAAGGGAAACCTCCTCAACTAGTGGCCAACCATTGTCCAAAAGTGGAACTTACCACCGCAAGGTTATATAAAATAATTCATTAATGCCACTTGGGGCAATTATTCCATAAAAGCCGCAAGGGCCGAATATTCAATTTAATGGTACGATAAGAAGAGATTATTCACCAAAAGCCATATAGGCATAAATGATCCACCAGATGATAAGTCCACAATGTAAATTTATTTAATCCACAACACAAGCGGTCACTAGTTCGAGGATTTCCTAAAAACACTATCAAGTAATTAGGGATGATAAACAAAATCATGTATATTAATATCGGGATATCACATGCGCATCTACAGCCTACATTTCACATTAGATTAGAGGCATTTAGTTCATATTGAATTCAATTCACCAATTATCATAAGGAATCAAAATTCATAAAAGTAATACATTAATCAATTAATGATATAAATGCTCAAAGAAAATAGCAGGGCTAATTATCAAGATGTGGAAAAAGCTTGAAGGGTGATCCTCACCTTAAATTTTGGATTGATTTCTTGAGTGGCAAAAATGCAAATGTGAGCCTTAGGAATACATCCTAACCTCTCCTCCTCCTCTAATTTGGCTAGAAAATGGGTGAAATTTTTAATGTGGAAATTTGGTTTTGATCTCCCGTATGAAAATCAAGATTAATTGAATTAATCTAAAATTAGGTAGAATTAATATTGGCAAGGCAACGGAGTTTTAACTCTCTTCGAGTAAACTTGATTTGACCGGCCAGATTCTGAACACGGTCCAATTTAGATCTCTAAAGGTACACGAACAACTTAAATTATTCTAATTAAGTTACTAATAGGATACTTAAAGTAAACTTACCTCAAAGCGATCAATTCCACCTCTCTGACTCGGTTAGGAGCTGAATCAATCTGAACCCAAACCTGACTCGACCTGAGTCAACTCAGCTATCAACTCAGCCTATCTCCTTCTCTTCTTCTGCTTCTCTTTTCATTTATTTTTCTTCCTTCTATTTTTTTTTAATCTGCACCGACCAGCGGCTGATGGACTTGACTCGTCAGTGAGTCAGAGACCTAACTCGGTATTGAACCGAGTCAACTCTGTAACTCGCCCAACTTCTCCTCTTCTTTTCCTTTTCTTTTTCCTTTCTTGGAAACTCTCTTTCCCTGTCTTTACTTTCTTCCTTCTCCTATCTGATAAAAATGTCTAGATGGATTTCTGGACTCAACCGGTCATTGTAACTCACCGAGACTCGACAGTCTCCCCTTCTCTTCTGAACTCTCTTATATATTTCTTCCTTCTACTTTATCTTTCTTCCTCCATTCTTCTTCTTTCCTTCTCACTCTACTCTCTCAAGAGTTTCACCAAGTCCAGATTTGAACCAGATCTAAGACTCGGAATCTCAACTCGCTTGAGCGAACTCAGCAGCAACTCTCCTCCTCACTACTTCTCTGATGACCGAGCAGGGCTGATGGCCCAAATCCAGACTGAACCTGGCTGGAGCTAGGTTGGTGCGGCACTGTGTTGTCAGCAGGAAGACAACGTGTCTCTCTCTCTTCTCCTTCTTCCTCTTTCATTTCATTCAGCAATGGACCGGCGGCTGAGGTGCAGCTCGTTCCTCTCTTAAACTCTCTCTGTTTCTCTTCTTCCATCTGCTTCTTCCCCTTCTTCTTCTCCTTTCTTTTCTGCTTCTTTGCTTCTCTCTCGCTCTCACTGTTCGTCCAAATAGCCTATGGACTCGACCGCGACTCGAACCGACTCGAGTCCTTCTAATGTGGCACCAAACGACGCCTTTCCTCTCTCTGTCTCTCCGTTTTTTAAAAGGAAGCCCTAAAAGGGCGCCTTTAATATGCTTTTCTAATCCGTTCTAGATGGTTCAAAATTTGTAGCTAATCAAGGGATTAGTTACAGTTTTCAACTGTTTAATCCGAGTTGTTTTTGCAACAATATATCTGAATCGTGCTCGTAGGTTGTCATCAGACTATATGGGTGGATTTCTGACAATGGGTCCACCTGATGGACGTCCTTGATCAGACAAATACGGCCTATCCTAGAGGATGGGTTCTTCTGTTAAACGGGGAAGATGACGGCTCTGTTAATCGTGAAACTGAATTGAGTGGCTAACCTTCGGGTTTAAGGCCATTCGATGGTTCAGATGAGTCTCAAAGATCTTATGGGACCCACCATTTGGATGAACAGCCACGAAAACTCGTGGGTTCATCAGTTTTCAGTTGCGGTGGCTCTTGCATTCGCGAGATTTTCGCGAGATTTCTAGTTAACGCGAGATGGCTTAGTTGGTTGCCCTAAAACTAACGTCTTTGATGAATCCAGGAGTGTTTCTGAAAGCAGATGGGCGGTCGAGATGGTGCCAGCGTGAAAGTGGAAAGATTCCTTCTGCTTTTTAGCTACAAAAGAAAACCCTAAAAGGAATGAATGAAGGGTTGAGTTTGCTTACAGTTGGACGGTTGGGATTGGAAGGGGATTCCGTTTATGGATCGTTAGCTTTTGGAGAAAAGGGAACGCCCATTTCCGAAATAACAGCCATACGCGGCATTTCTGCATCGGCTCACACGTGCACACATGCGTTGCAATGTGCGAAATAGGTGTGGTTTTGGTCTTCCCTATGTGTTCTCCAAGATGAATGGTTCAGATCATCCATCGGATCGCAGATGGTGGGCCCCGGCTTCTTGCAAATGGACTTCTCCGTTTAAAACGCAGTTGGGCGGGAAAAGAAGGAAAAGTAGAGGAAATCCCTCCTTTTTTTTGGTTTCCATCGAGTCAGCGCCCAATTGACTGGGTTTTTGATCTAGTGCACTGCCGGTGCATTTCCCCGGATGCACATGCACACAAATGTGGGGTCCACTGTGATGAAATTGATAAATCCGCCCCGTCCATTCATTTCACAGGTTCAAATTTAGGACCCCAACCTTATTTAGAGGTAGGTCCCTCACTAAAGTGGGCCCTATTTCCGTTATCTTTGTGGGTTTAAGAACGTTTTTCAACTCGAATCACCGCATATCTAAAGGATCCCAAGTGTCCTCAGTTCATTTTGTAATACGATTTGAAGGTAGGGGACTGAAGATGAGGCATATCCAAAGCTTGGGTGGGCCATACTAATAGATTTATAACTTTTAGGTGTTGATTACATTGATCCGTCGATCAGATTAGTTACAATTTGGACATTGACAGTTAAAAGTGTCCTAGGGTTCATCTAGATGAAGATCTATGGTTGAATTTGTGGTCTAATGGTTTAAGTGTGATGATTAAGCGGAAGGCCTTTTAGTTGGACCCTAATTAATGGTGGATCTGGTGATCTACGACTCCGATTTGATGCTCAAGGTTTACTTTTTCGAATGAATGCGATTGTCCCTCTCTAGGATCAATAGATGGAATGGACAGATTTTAAATGATTAGTGGGTAGTGAATATCGTAGGTTGCAGGTGTACGTTCATACAAGTTTGCGAACTTAAACTACAATGCATGGTAACACCCGAGTACTGAAAGTACGGGGTGTTACAATCTACCCCCCTTAAAGAGAATTTCGTCCCTGAAATTCAACATCCCTTTCATCACTGTGAACGCGAGCATCTGTTTTACGATATTTCTAATCCTTCACTAATTTCCCTTCGAAGTAGGTTTGTGCGTAAAGATGTATGCAATTATTTATCAAAATTGGGGTCGTTATAATCTACCCCCCTTAAAGAAGAATCTCGCCCTCGAGATTCGCTGGCGCACATCCCAATTAACATTTCAGATAACAAGTTTCTCCTGTTGATGTACTTTATCGCATTTTAATGTCTAATGACCTAACAATTGTCTTTAGTATTCACTGGGCTCTCAAGTTCAGCTATTTTATATTTAGTTGTAACGTAATATTTATATGATATTTAGTTATAACTTCATCTCTAATTAGTTCTAATTATTGGGATTTGTGGAAAATATCATTTCTAACTAATGAGATGTCTTAGGGAATTTAATTTATAACTCCTAGTGTGATTTTATTATTATTATTTTTTTTTTTCAAGGAGGTACCCAGATAAGTCTGATCTTTCCCAGTCTAGAAATGCAGAACTTTAGTTCTCTGAGTAGAAGATGCAAGGTTGTATCTGATTCACATTAAGAAAAAGATTGAAAGACGGACTCCTTGGCAAAATGCAAATGTTACGTTATAAGGTATTTTAAAGTACATATATTTGCGAGTAGTCATTTTTGTGGGGGTCCATCAGATGAACGATTTCAATCACCAAATCATGGCCCTACATATATGGAATCCTAACATCCATGTTGGTGGTGTGAAGCACTCCATGGTTTCCTAATGTTCTACCTGAAAATTTCGGACCTAGAGTTCTACATGAAAATTCGAGTTTGAAATTTGCCAAATTCATGTAGATTCTCAAATCCATGTTTAGTCTACGCTTCAAAATTTATTCAAATTTTATAAATTCACTTCTAACACTTCTAAATACTGTAAATCATGAGAAATATGTCCTCTAACTAGAGGTATACATTAGGGAATTTCAAATTTACAATTCTTGGTGCGATTCCTTAATTTTGGGGAAAGCTTATGTTCGATGTAATGTACAATAGGGATGTTTAAGGAATTTCTTACTATGCTAGTTCTCTTCATTTATTGAAGGTCGAGACGATCGCGTTTCTAACTAAAGGAAAATTTTAGAAAAATTCAAACTCTAGATTTCTTTTAAAAAAACGTTTCTTAGGAGCCATGTCTAGGGTGTTTTTTGTTTGTTTTTTTTTCCCTCTATGTGCATTATAGTGAGTATTTGTTCTCCCACGATATCTAGGTTTAGTTCCTAAGTTCAAACTACTATTCTAGAAGCTTATAAGGGAATCCAAGTTTTTGTTTCTAAGTCCAAATGGCTCATCCTAAAATATGAAAGGAGCCTAAGATTGTAGGTTTCTATGTTCTCAATTCCTTTTAATCCTAAGGGATTTCTATACTAGTTTGAGTGGCTGGCCTAATAAATTTTTGACAGGGACCTAAGTTTGGGTCTCTACATTCTTGAAATTTCTCTAATGTCTAAAGGAATTTACTTAGGTTCAAATCTCTAATTCCAACATATCAACTTAAGACATTAGAGGTTTGTATAAGTTTATTTCCCAAAGGCAAGGTTTGTCTACACTGGCTCTGATACCAACTTGTAACACCCTGGTTCCCGGAACCCAAGTACATTACTCGTTTTCCAAAAACCCGAGCGTTAACCTCTGAAAACACCCAAATTCCACGTACATTTTTTTTTTCTTTTATCAGAGTTAATAATATAGCGGGACGGGAATAAACCAGATATTAGAGTGAGTCCAAATATACATAACTAATGTTTCAAGTGGTTACCCAAAAATTCATACAAACCAATGTCTTAATCTTTACAAACATAACAATATAAATTAAATACAAATAAAATTACGAATGGAGAGTCGCAAGATCATCTGGCTCCTCCCATTCCACATGAACACCAGCATACACATCATCTACGTTTCCTGCACACTGAGTACGGTTCGATAGCATCAATGGCTATCGCAGTGAGGTATACCCCTCAAGATTTATCGTATCACCAAGATAATTAGGCAAAGTTAACAAAGGCAGTATATAATTAACAAATATTGCACAAAGATTACCATGAAAATCAGATAAGGTTCATAAGATATGCATTTATTAAATAAACCACTCAAGATAATCTTGTTTAAATGTATGAATGTATGCACATGCTCACAGACCTGGGGATGCACATCCAGCTGGTAAAAAGTCGCCTAAGGAGAACTAGTCACCCGAAAAAGACTATGATATATAGATCGACCAAGGAGGACTAGTCACCCAGAAAAGTACACAAAGGTACACCTAAGAAGAACTAACCACTCGGAAAAGACCGTAATAATACGTACATAGATCGCCCAAAGAGGATTAGTTACCCGAAAAAATACGCAAAGGTATGCCCAAGGAGAACTAACTACCCAGAAAAGACCATAATAATACATATATTGCCCAAGGAGGATTAGTCACTTGGAAAAATACGCAAGGTACACCCAAGGAGAACTAACTACCCGAAAAAGACCATAATATATGCCATGAAAATGTATGATTAGCCCAATCGTTATTATTCAAAATTTAAACAATTAATTTAGAAAAGCTCAAAGGTCACTATAGGGGGTTTGTCACCCAGCACAAGCCGACAGCTCAGGCATAGTGTCTCATTCCACCATCCCTGGCTCATGAGATTAACAAATATAATGTCTTAAGGGAAACCTCCTCAACTAGTGGCCAACCATTGTCCAAATGTGGAACTTACCACTGCAAGGTTATATAAAATAATTCATTAATGCCACTTGAGGCAATTATTCCATAAAAGCAGCAAGGGCCAAATATTCAATTTAATGGTACGATAAGAAGAGATTATTCACCAAAAGCCATATAGGCATAAATGATCCACCAGGTGATAAGTCCACAATGTAAATTTATTTAATCCACAACACAGGTGGTCACTAGTTCGAGAATTTCCTAAAAACACTATCAAGTAATCAGGGATGATAAACAAAATCATGTATATTAATATCGGGATATCACATGCGCATCTACAGCCTACATTTCACATTAGATTAGAGGTATTTAGTTCATATTGAATTCAATTCACCAGTTATCTTAAGGAATCAAAATTCATAAAAGCAATACATTAATCAATTAATGATATAAATGCTCAAAGAAAATAGCAGGGCTAATTATCAAGATATGGAAAAAGCTTGAAGGGTGATCCTCACCTTAAATTTTGGATTGATTTCTTGAGTGGTTGGAATGCAAATGTGAGCCCTAGGAATACATCCTAACCTCTCCTCCTCTAATTCGGCTAGAAAATGGGTGAAATTTTTAATGTGAAAATTTGGTTTTGATCTCCTATATGAAAATCAAGATTAATTGAATTAATCTAAATTAGGTAGAATTAATATTCGCAAGGCAACAGAGTTTTAACTCTCTTCGAGTAAACTTGATTTGACCAGCCAGATTCTGAACACGGTCCAATTTGGATCTCTAAAGGTACACTAACAACTTAAATTATTCTAATTAAGTTACTAATAGGATACTTAAAGCAAACTTAGCTCAAAGCGATCAATTCCACCTCTCTGACTCGTTTAGGAGCTGAATCAATCTGAACCCAAACCTGACTTGGCCTGAGTCAACTCAGCCTATCTCCTTCTCTTCTTCTGCTTCTCTTTTCATTTATTTTTCTTCCTTCTATTTTTTTTTTTAAACTGCACCGACTAACGGCTGATGGACTTGACTCGTCAGTGAGTCAGAGACCTAACTCGGTATTGAACCGAGTCGACTCAGTAACTCGCCCAACTTCTCCTCTTCTTTTCCTTTTCTTTTTCCTTTCTTGGAAACTCTCTTTCCCTCTCTTTACTTTCTTCCTTCTCCTATCTGATAAAAATGTCTAGATGGATTTTTGGACTCAACCGGTCATTGTAACTCACCGAGACTCGGCAATCTCCCCTTCTCTTCTGAACTCTCTTCTATATTTCTTCCTTTTGCTTTATCTTTCTTCCTCCCTTCTTCTTTTTTCCTTCTCACTCTACTCTCTCAAGAGTTTCACCAAGCCTAGATTTGAACCAGATCCAAGACTTGGAATCTCAACTCGCTTGAGCGAACTTAGCAGCAACTCCCCTCCTCACTACTTCTCTAATGACCGAGCAGGGCTGGTGGCCCAGATCCAGACCGAACTTGGCTGGAGCTAGGCTGGTGCGGCACTGTGTTGTCAGCAGGAAGACAACGTGTGTCTCTCTCTCTCTCTTCTCCTTCTTCCTCTTTCATTCCATTCAGCAATGGACCAGCGGTTGAGGCGCAGCTCGTTCCTCTCTTAAACTCTCTCTGTCTCTCTTCTTCCATCTGCTTCTTCCCCTTCTTCTTCTCCTTTCTTTTCTGCTTCTCTGCTTCTCTCTCGCTCTCACTGTTCATCCAAATAGCCTCTGGACTCGACCGTGACTCGAACCGAGTCGATTCCTTCTAATGCGGCACCAAACGATGCCTTTCCTCTCTCTCTCTCTCTCTCTCTCTTATCTCTTTCCATTTTTTGAAAGGAAGCCCTAAAAGGGCGCCTTTAATAGGCTTTTCTAATCTGTTCTAGATGGTTCGAAATTTGTAGTTAATCAAGGGATTAGTTACAGTTTTCAGCTATTTAATTCGAGTTGTTCTTGCAACAATTATCTAAATCGTGCTCGTAGGTTGTCATCAGACTATATGGGTGGATTTCTGACATATGGGTCCACCTGATGGACGTCCTTGATCAGACAAATACGGCCTATCCTAGAGGATGGGTTCTTTTGTTAAACGGGGAAGATGTCGGCTCTGTTAATGGTGAAACCGAATCGAGTGGCTAACCTTCGGGTCTAAGGCCATTCGATGGTTCAGATGGGTCTCAAAGATCTTGTGGGACCCACCATTTGGATGAACAGCCACGAAAACTCGTGGGTTCATCAGTTTTTAGTTGCGGTGGCTCTTGCATTCGCGATATTTTTGCAAGATTTCCAGTCGGTGCGAGATGGCTTAGTTGGTTGCCCTAAAACTGACGTCTTTGATGAATCCAGGAGTGTTTCTGAAAGTAGATGGACGGTCGAGATGGTGCCAGCGTGAAAGTGGAAAGATTCCTTCTGCTTTTTAGCTACAAAAGAAAACCCTAAAAGGAATGAATAAAGGGTTGAGATTGCTTACAGTTGGACGGTTGGGATTGGAAGGGGATTCTGTTTATGGATCGTTAGCTTTTGGAGAAAACGGAACGTCCATTTCCGAAATAACAGCCATACGCGGCATTTTTGCATCGGCTCACACGTGCACACATGCGTTGCAACGTGCGAAATAGGTGTGGTTTTGGTCTTCCCTACGTGTTCTCCAAGATGAATGGTTCAGATCATCCATCGGATCGTAGATGGTGGGCCTCGACTTGTTGCAAACGGACTTTCTCCGTTTAAACCGCAGCTGGGCAGGAAAAGAAGGAAATGAAGAGGAAATCCCTCTTTTTTTTGGTTTCCATCGAGTCAGCGCCCAATTAACTGGGTTTTTGATCTAGTGCACTACCGGTGCATTTCCCCAGATGCACATATACACAAATGTGGGGTCCACTGTGATGAAATTGATAAATCCGCCCCGTCCATTCATTTCACAGGTTCAAATTTAGGACCCCAACCTGATTTAGAGATAGGTCCCTCACTAAAGTGGGACCTATTTCCATTATCTTTGTGGGTTTAAGAACGTTTTTCAACTCGAATTGCTGCATATCTAAAGGATCCCAAGGGTCCTCAGTTCATTTTGCAATACCATTTTAAGGTAGGAGATTGAAGGTAAGGCATATCCAAAGCTTGGGTGGGCCATACTAATAGATTTATAACTTTTAGGTGTTGATTACATTGATCCGTCGATCAGATTAGTTCCAATTTGGACATTGATGGTTAAAAGTGTCCTAGGGTTCATCTAGATGAAGATCTATGGTTAAATTTGTGGTCTAATGGTTTAAGTGTGATGATTAAGCGAAAGGCCTTTTAGTTGGACCCTGATTAATGGTGGATCTGGTGATCTACGACTCCGATTTGATGCTCAAGGTTTACTTTTTCGAATGAATGCGATTGTCCTTCTCCAGGATCAATAGATGGAATGGGCAGATTTTAAATGATTAGTGGGTAGTGAATATCGTAGGTTACAAGTTTGCAAACTTAAACTACAATGCATGGTAACACCCGAGTACTGAAAAGTACGGGGTGTTACAAAGGTCTCTTATCTTCACCTTCCATAATTTGAAGTTGTTTTTACCAGTAAACTTTTTCGTTTCATACTTCACATTCGAATTTTTCATTAACATGATTCATATATATATATATATATATATATATATATATATATATATATATATATATATATATATATATATATATATATATTCAAATCCCAATCTATCTCTGATACCACTTATTGGGAAAGCCGGGAAAGCAAATCCCTAATTCGGATCAAATAGTCAAAAGATAAATGCAAGTAATGAATTACAAACATAAAGAACACGTGTTTTTATGTGGAAAAAACCTTTACAAGGAAAAACCAGGGTACAAAAGCGACAATGAACCACTATAAAAATGAGTTACAAGAACATAAAATTACTTTCGGATCAGAAAACCCTCGTTTTCACCTCTCCAAACTCTCTCTCTCTCTCTCTCTCTCTCTCTCTCTCTCTATATATATATATATATATATATATGAAAACGCTCACCTGCGAACCAGTTCGTACGTAGGACGTACGAACTTTTTTTGATGACCCATCATACGTGATGAATCTCGCAAATCTGAACGGTTCACATGAAGCAGAACCTCATGAAACACCATAGTATGAATTTTTACTTTGATCCGAAACTTTGGTGGACCGTGAAAAATGTAAAAATTTTCTTCTTTCCTTGATTTGAATTTCTCTTTGCTATGGACGGTATGGATAAAAGTTTTAGATAAAAGTAAAACTTGGTCCTGGGGGTTTTCATTAGGTGCTGCTTCACATGAACAGTTCAGATTTTGGATCAACATCACGTATGATGGGTTCTCAAAAAAGTTCGTACGTAGTACGTACGAACCGGTTCGCAGGTGAGCGTATATATATATATATATATATATATATATATATATATATATATATATATATATATATATATACAGAAATGGTCTCCTACACACAAGGCCGCACGGTGCTTAAATGTGAGCTTATATAAGAGCTCTTGGATTACACTCATCGGCTGGGATTCAATAGCTCTCTCAACGATAGAGTTTGTAAAAGGGTGTCTCACAGGCAAGATTTTCGCAATCTCACGGGAATTGCATGTTGAGTAGCGACACTCCTACTGAAGTGATGTCACCAAGTTTTGTGGGCCACACCATGATGTATGTTTTGTATATACACCATCCATGCATTTGGAGAGATCATATTAGGGCATGATTCAAAAAATGAATCAGATCCAAAGCTCGAGAGGACCCCACCACAAAAAAACAGTGGGGAGAGTGACACCCACTGTTAAAAAGTTCTAAGGGCCATGAAAGTTTTTGATTAAGCTAATATTTGTGTTTTCCCTTCTTTCATGTTTGCTTTAACACATGAACAGGTGGGATCTCAAATAAACATCATGGTGGACCTTTGGAAGGTTTCAACGGTGGGCGTCATCTCATCACTGTTTTCTGTGGTGGGGTCCACCCCATCCTTGGATCTGCCTCGTTCTTTGGGCCATGCTCTAAAATAAACTCTCCAAATGTATGAATGGTGTTGATACAACACATACATCATGGTGGGGCCCACAAAAGTTGGTGACGTCACTTCAGTAGCCAACTTGTCAGTATCCAATCCGCGTCCTCGCGCATGATGCGGATTCCCTACCAAAGCCTTTCGCATGAAGTTCCTGCGCAAGGATTCTAGATGGGGCCCACTATGATATTTGTGAGAAATCCAACCTGTCCATTCGTTTTTCGAGCTCATTTTAAGACATAAGACCTAAAATGATGAGGATCCAAAGCTCAAGTGGGCCATATGAGATGAAACAGTAGGGAAAGGAATTCTTACCTTTGGAACCTTCCCAGGATCCACGTTGATGTTTATATTTCATCCAAACCGTTTATAAGGTCATTTTCACTGACGTGAAGTGAAAAAACTAACAAATTAAACTGATACAAAACTTTTGTGGCCATATAAATGTTTCAACGGTGGTCACTAAATCCCCATTGTTTCCTCTCGTGTGGCCCACTTGAGTGTTTGATCCTCCTCATTTTTGGTCGCATGTCCTAAAATGAACTTGAAAAGCAGATGGACGGTGTGGCTTTCTCAAAAACATAGTAATGGGCCCCACCTAGAATCTTGTGCAAGAACTTCCTGCGAAAGGCTTCTGCAGGAAATCTGCGTCCCCTCGCGCACGATACCTTCCCGAATGCGAATTGCGTCCTACCCCCGCCTAGACGGTAATCCGTCTGGGTGGGGCTCTGTGGGGCCCACCGTGATGTAAGTGTTTTATTCACGCCGTTCATGGCTTTTGTCAGATCATTTTAAGGTATGATCCTTAAAATAAAGCAGGTCCACAATTGCAGTGGACCACAAAGTGGGGATTGAATGTCCACCTTTAAAAACTTCTTGGGAGCAGGAGAAGTTTCAGATCAAGCTGATATTTGTGTTTTCACTTCATCCACGTCTACATGACCTTATGAATGGGTTGGATGGTAAAAAAAACATCACGGTGGCCCTTAGAAAGGTTTCAATGGTGTGTAATTATCACTTTAGCTTCCTTTCATGTGGTCCACTGGAGCTGTGGACATGCCTCATTTTTAGGATAATACCTTAAAATAATCTGATAAAAGCGATGAATGGTGTAACACTTACAACACGGTGGGCCCCACAAATCTCAGCCCGGATAGTAATCCTCCCATGTGGGCATTGTTGTACTGCTTTGCTATCCAGACCATCGAAATTGTGGTTCCTATTACATATGGAGGATAGCTCTGAAATTGCAATGATCAAGCAATCCTAACCATCTAATTAATGTTTATCAAATGGATGGTTAAAAGTAAGATATTGAGTGGTCCAAAATCAAAGGGAAAATCGAATAGTTATCATTGCAAATTCCTGGTTGTGCTCCATCCACGGTTAAATCAGTGATTTAGACCATCTGGATTGCCTTGCAACTATGCCATGTGTACGTTTGACGAATCACAACCATTTTAAATGGTGCAAAACTAGAATAGGATTATGGTACTAACAAGTTTTCAAGATGACCATACTGTGTAATGAGTTAATTTGGCCTTTGTCACGGACTGAGCACCCAACACGTGTTTTCCAGACACTGGGGCCCAAATAACTTGTGGTTGCAATGATCGAAACCATTCATGTTGTGAACTCCATGCTATCTGGGCGACCATAAGAAACTTAGGTTGAATGGATGATCATGACCATCACTATAGGTAGATGTACTTAGACAATGAAAGAAGTTTTCCATTGGCTTGCATTCAACTCTAAATATCAACAGTCATAATCGTCACTGAAGCATGGAACATTGTTCAGTGACAATTGTAAATAGGTGGTGGGGTCGACAGAATCCAGACACCTTATAGATAGGTGGTGTGTCCCAGTGGACCATCTTGATTTTTTCCCCTCGTGATCTTTATGATGTGGCCTACCATTTGCATGAATTGGGTGTCTAGCACGAGTGACAAATTAGCAGGACCTATGAAATACTTGCAATTAGAATATACATATGTATAACGATGGGTATTCAATCACCGTTGCTTTCCTATTCCGTGGGTCCTTGAGATTTGGATCTACCTCATTCTTGGGCTCATGCTCCAAAATGATATGAAAAAAATAGATAAATGACATGGATAAAACACCTATATCATGATCGGCTCACAAAGCACTGTCCAATAGCTACAACTGTAAACACGGTGCCATGTTGTGAGCATGAGGGAATCTCTGCAATTCCCTTGAGATTGCGAAAATCTTGACGTGCGAGTCATCTTTTGCAGACTCTCTCATTGTCATGGCTGCTGAATCTCAGCCGATGAGTATAATCCAACAACTCTTATAAATGCTCGCATTTAAGCATAGTGCGGCCTTGTGTGCAGGAGACCGTGACTTTAGCGCGGCCTTGTGCGCAGCAGACCGGGGCTCTCTCTCTCTCTCTCTCTCTCTATATATATATATATATATATATATATATATATATATATATATATATGGGAAAAGGTACAATGCGCTCGAGCTAACGATAAGCTCCCATGAGGTCGAGCTGTGTGGGCCCCACCGTGATGTGTTTCGACTATCAACACCGTGCATTTGATGGGTACCCTTTAAATTATGGGATATCCCAAAAATCAGCCGTATACGGAACTCAGGTGGGCCATACCATCTAAAATTATGTGAAGACACCGTTAAAACATATAAAAGCACTTGGTGGGGCCCACTTGAGTTTTGTATGCGCCTGAAACTTGGTCTGAACCCTCATGTAAGTGGGACAAACATAATGGATGGGCTGGATTTGCAAACTACATCTTAGTGGGCCCTAAAAAATGGTTATGAATGTTTTAATGGTGCACGACCCCTCCCCACTTCTGTATGTGGTGTGGCCCACACAAGTCACGGATTAACTTGATTTTTGAGACTTAGGCCCACGATGGAATGGTGCATCTGACTGATGGGTAAATGTTTGAAACGCATCACGGTGGGGCCCACACAGCTCGACCTCATGGGGCGTTAAAATCAGCTTGAGCGTATTGTACCTTTTCCATATATATATATATATATATATATATATATATATATATATATATATATATATATATATATATATATATATATATATATATATATTGGAAACGTTCACCTGTGAAGTAGTTCATCATACGAACATTTTTGAGAACTCATCCTATCTGATGAGTCTTGAAAATCTGAACGGTCCACATGAAGCAGAACCTCATGAAACCCCCTGGTACGAAATTTTACTTTGATCCAAAACTTTGGTGGGCCATGAAAATGCAAACAGTTTCTTCCCTTGATTTGAATTTCTCTTTGCTATGACTCACCAGAATCTTAGATCAGGGTGAAAATTCACCCCCCAAGGTTTCATGGGATTCCGCATCTTATGGACCGTTTGGATTCGACACCCATAACATGTGTGCAAAGGTGCTCACTTGCGTAAGTGCGTAGGTGAGCATGCCTCATATATATATATATATATCATAACACCCACGAAAAGAAAAAAGAAATTGATCATACAATTACTCAAAATTATGAGTGCTATTAATCAATTGACACCAATTGAGCAGATTGACCGAAACCCACGTGTTCAATTCAATTGCTAAAAACTATCATGAGAGTTTAGAGTTATTTTCCTAGGTTCACTTGACTGATCGACTAAGGTAGTCCATATATCACATCCCTGTTTCGTGTACAGATTTAAGATATCTTGTAACATACATTTAATTGCTACAATTCCTACGCCGTGGCGTACATGAGATTTGGATCGACCTAAATTTTGGGGTAATGCCCTTAAACGAGTAGGCAAAATAGATGTACAGGATGGATAAAATACACCAACCATTATTGTGGGTCCACTTCAGCGATCAGTACTTACCTCGATACCGGAAGGGTCATTACCGAATCCGAGTCCAAATAAAGAAAACCCTCACCTTTCCTCTCTTCCCAACGTGTATATATATCACATTCGCCCGTCGAAGGACGTGACATTTTACGTGCGGCGAACGAAGATCATACGAAGCAAGCAAACAGAGAGGAAGAGGGAGAGGGAGAGGGAGAGAGAGAGAGGGAGAGATATGCTCCATACGTGTTACAGGCCGATTGGTCGGTGCTTGGGTCGCAGGACTGGAGACTCCCTCCTATGGCACAAGGACCTGAAGCCCCATGCCTCGGGAGATTTCTCGATCGCCGTGGTGCAGGCGAATTCCTCGCTCGAGGACCAGGCTCAGGTCCTCACGTCCCCTTCCACGACCTACATCGGCGTCTACGATGGCCATGGCGGAACAGACGCCTCCCGCTTCATCACCACCCATCTCTTCCCCCACCTCCACGGTAATGCCCTTTTACCAAATTGCCCTTCGGGTATTGTACCGTACAGATGGGGCAATGTTGCGGCGATCATCCAGTCCGTTGATCCGATGGGCCTCATGATGGAT
This sequence comes from Magnolia changhungtana, assembly GCA_030180095.1. Lineage (NCBI taxonomy): Eukaryota > Viridiplantae > Streptophyta > Magnoliopsida > Magnoliales > Magnoliaceae > Magnolia > Magnolia changhungtana. The sequence continues at coordinate 6,208,862 of JASAUF010000554.1, forward strand.
GGGGATGCCGCAAAAAGTCCCGACGGTTGGAGTTTCCTAAGCCCTCCGATAGGTGGTCCAGAAATAGGCGGTTAAAAGAAGAATACAGCAATAGAACTTGAAAAGGAGAAAGATTGGATGGACCGGATTCTCCAATCTGGAATATTCTTTGGGTCATCCCTCATCCACGGTGGGGCACATAAGATCAATGGATCATGACACCCGATTGTACGGACCGCATCCTTCAGGAGGTGAATTTGGACCCTATGATTCGGGCTGTCCGCGGATGTTATAAAGAAGTCGTTTGATGCGACGGAGGAGAAATTCTTGCAGCTGGTGAAGCAATCATGGCCTGCCCGGCCGCAGATTGTGTCGGTGGATTGTGCTGCTTGGTGGGGGCCATCAAGGATGGCATCCTGTACGTCGCAAATCTGGGGAATTCGCGGGCGGTGCTGGGACGGAAGGCGGTTGGCGGGCAGAGTACTAGGGGTATTCAGGTGCAAGCAGAGCGGTTGTCAACAGATCATAATGTGGGGGAGGAGGAGGTGAGGAGGGAGGTGAAAGAACAACATCCGGATGATCCACAGATTGTCGTGCATAGTCGAGGGGTTTGGCGGATTAAGGGCATTATTCAGGTACTGATATTTCTTTGTGTATTTGTTATCTTCTATTTCGATTTCAGATAAAAAATTTTTGGGATCCCGTTTGGATGCACAACTGAATTAAATTGTGAAATCTTCAATTTAATCAATAAGAAAAGAGAAAGATTTAGCATTGATAATGTTCAAGTAGCCTTCAAATTACAAGCACATTTACTCTTTATTTTGATTGCAGTATAGGTATGAATTGGAAAATCGTGTCTGTTGTGGTGAAATACCGGAATTGTAATTTCTTGAGGGTTCATTTCTAGAATTTTGTGGTTCCAAATTGCAATTAGATTACTTTCAATTACAAAATGGGGCTAGCCTTTGGGTGTTTGAGAGTTGAACTAAATTGTGATTATTTGATAGAGACAATCTTCTTTACATGAAAAATAATAATAATTTACTTCTACAAGACTAAAATGCCTTTGTTAAACATGATAAGACTATCCCCATCCCTAAATATTTAGTTAATGAATGGGATCTGGACCTGTGTGCCTGTTGACCGCTGGTTTGTTGCGTCTTCATGAAGATCGACCAAGGTTTTGATCTGAATATTAGTATCAGAGGGCACACCTGTATGGCTGAAAATGATACAATATGGCTTTTATCGGACCATGTGAGTTTTTATTTATTTATCAGTACATGTTGACCAAAAAAAATGTAGAACAATATTAGAAGAAAATAACTTCAAGGCACCATTCCATGACCAACTTCATATTAAAGTGTTGTCATCATCCAACAAGGTTACTAAACTAGACACCATTCTACATGCATGATCATGTAAATCTGTTTCAATACAGTGAGAAGCCGCCATTGAGATTTGAAGTCAGCTCCAAGTACTCATGTAAAAGGATATCAGAACTGTGAATTCCAACACTCTTTTATTAGTTAATTATCATCGTACAGAGCTACTACCAAGTAATTAAGGTCAACATTGCTAGAAACATTGCAAATGGCCAATGATGGACAATGATGATCGTGTGGTCTACCTTGTTGGTAGACAATAATGATATGGTTAGGAGTGGTCCACGTCTCATGTTATCGCCAAAATTTGGTCGAATAAATGTAATCGATCGCAGAGGTGAGTCCACCGGTGGACTTGCACAGAATTAGGAAGATGTAGACAATATTGCTAGAAGTATTGCAAATGGCCAATGATGGACAATGATGATCATGTGGTCTACCTTGTTGGCAGACAATAATGATATGGTTACTTAGGAGTGGTCCACGTCTTATGTTATCGTCAAAATTTGGTTGAATAGATGTGATCGATCGCAGAGGCGAGTCAACTGGTGGACCTACATAGAAATAGAAAGATGTAGACAATAGGGGAATTATTATTGCCAAAATCTGGTCGAACAGATGTGATGGATCGCAGAGGTGAGCCCACCAGTGGATCTGCACAAAAATAAGAAGATATAGACAACGGGGGGAGCCGATGACGACTGTGGACCCTCCGATGCCTAAGTCAAGTAGGTAGACTTGAATGAAAATGCTTGAGCTCAGGTTTTTTGTCTTACCTCCCTTCGATTGCAATGAGGTAACTTATAGGGTCCATTAGGTGGTGTCAAGGTCTGTGTATTCTTATGGGATTCGCTGGATTCACTGGAGGATCCTTATTTGAATACGAATCTACCTCTGAAAGTATTGCCAAGCCCTCCGTTAGGTAGGATCATTCGGAATCTTTCTTTTTCTGGTTCGAGGTGGGATTCTCCCTGAGATTTCTGTCCTGCCTTCGGCCTTAGTCGATCTTGTCAGCTCGGGAGATGATTCTCCCCACCAAGCTCAGCTCGGGGCTCATCTCTTTGTCGGGAAGCTCGTCCTGATATCTTCTAAGTTTTGTGCCCTATTAGTTTGGGAAGCTCGTCCTGATATTTTGGTTGGCTTAACTTTAAGACATTTTTCTTATGGTCAGTTACACTTCTCGTGCAGTGGACCAGTTTAGTTTTGCCCATAACAGTTGTCCCTTACTTCCGAGCTCGTTCTGCACATGTTTGGGAGATAAAAGCCTAAATTGGTCTAAAAGTACAGGAATCGAAATTTAAATTTCAAGCAGCCTAGTCTTTTTTGAATTTTAAATCGAACCCAGGTTTGTCGTTTGCTGGCGAGGGCGGGAGCTGAAAAGTCGACGCCCGATGAGAAAGTCGAAGAGGCATGATTACTGCTGTGAGATACGAGGGGACGTTCATTAATGACAGGCTACTGTTCGGATTCCAGGCGAATCAGGAGTTGACAGCTGTTACTTGGGTCAGTGTGCTTTTGCTCGTATGAGTCCCATGTCGCCACGTGGAGCGGCGCATCTGTCGAAGCGTCACCTCAGGATCTCGCGCTGACACTTGTCATCAGATAGTAATAAATGCGATGTTAGGGGAGCTCTATAAATATTTCGTTCCTCCCTTCCGTTCATTTATTTGATTTTTGAAGCACGAGCTCTGCTGACCAGATATAGCCTTCAGCTCGGTACAATTGCCTTCTCTCTCCGGCATCTGTTTGGAGTTCCCATGGTGAGGCCCTTTCCGGTAAGCCAAAGCTCATTTCCTTCTCTTTTCTTCCTCTTTTAGCTTCCCCCTCATTTTTCTGTCTTCTGAGGAAGATTTTGGGGCTACTACTGTCTCCGGTGCATTGCAATAGGAGTTGGTGGACATTAGCTTCGATTCCTAGTCTGCACCGTCCTTGGAGTCCGAGTCTTGGGAGCCTACCCCTTCACCTAAGGGTGGAACCACCATCAGGGGTGAAACCACGAACTAGGGAGCTACTGCCCACCGATTCCTCTTCCAGTGCACTGGAGACAGTAGCAGCCCTGGAATCTTCCTTTTAAGATGGAAAAAAGAAGGGGAAGGAAGTTGAAAGAGAAAGAAAAGAGAAGGAAATGCTCTTAGAATTTCGAGTCGGGCGCTGATTTGAATTTTCAATTCTTGCCCTCTCTAGCAAATGACAAACCCGGGCTCGATTTAAAATTCGAAAAAGACCAAGTTACTTGAAATTTAAATTTCAGTTCCTTCATTTTTAGACCAGATTAGGATCTTACTTCCCAAGCACATACAGGACGAGCTCGGAAGTGGGGGGCAATAGTTATGGGCAAAACTGAACTGGTCCACTGCACGGGAAGTGTGACCGACTACAATAAAAATGTCTTGAAGATGAGCCGACTGGAGTACTAAGATGAGCTTCCCGAACTGTTAGGGCACAAAGCTTGGAAGATATAGTGAGTGATTCTCTCGATGACGAGCTGAGCCCTGAGTCGACCCCGAGCTGAGTTGCGTTAGTGTAGAGCTTGGTGGGGAGTATCATCTCCCGAGTTGACCAAATCGATCATGACCAGAGGGGGGTGGAAAACTCGGAGAGAATCCCGCCTCGAACCAGGAAAAGAAAGATTCGGTACGATCCCTATCCGAAGATCATGTCGATTGAGGTGGGCTAGAGGTAGATTTGTATTCAAATCAGGATCCTCCAATGAATCCAGTGAATCCCACAAGGATACGTAGGCCTCAACATTGCCTAATGGACCTTATAAGTACCTCCACTGCAATCGAAGGGAGGTAAGACAAAAACCCAAGCTCGAGCTTTTTAATCTGAGTCTACCTACCTGACTTAGGCATCACATGGTCTACAGTTGTCATCGGCTCCCCTCGTTGTTATATCTTCCTATTTCTATGTAGGTCCACTGGTGGGCTCGCTTCCGTGATCAATATTTGGCGATAATAATAATAATAATTATTATTTGGGTTTTTGGTTTTCATAAGAGGGGTATGGTGTCTTATATGGTTGATACATAGTGCACACATCACAGCAGGAAGCCCAAATAAGTCAACGAGAAGTCTCTTGTCTTACACCTGAAGGATCTAGCACAAGGATGGAGGTTATGCCCACTGAATGGATTTCTCTTTTTCTTTTTGAAGTGAAACTCTAATTTGTTTACAGGTTAATCTACGCAAATCTCTTCAATTTGTTGTTCAACCACCATATGATGAATTGAGTAGTTGGTTCTCATGAGCTTGTGTCAATTGGTGCATTATGAATGTGCATAAAGTGTTTGTCGTATCCAATGGTGATCATGGGATATTAGTGTACGGTGATTAGAGGTGTACACGAGTCGAACTGAGTCGAGCTTGGCACAGCTCGACTTGGCTCGACCACTATCTGACCTCAGCTCGAAGTCGGCTCGGCTCGGTCCTTGAGCCTGACTGGCTTGCTTTGCTCGGTTCGGTCAGTAGCTCGGACCAGTTCGAGCGAAGATCGAGCCAAGTTCGCCTGTGCAGCATTTTCACAAACACATGGACCACACCTTCAAATTCTCACTGTATGTAAAACACAAGCAATGGTTTTACAGGTATTTCATCAAACACCTTGTAGGCAACATCAAAATCAAGAAAAAAAGGGTATTTGTTTGATGAAACATACCTTCCTTGCCACTAGCCGACACTTTGAGTAATTTCATCAAACACTTGATGAGCAACATTAATATCAAAGTAACCGAGTCACCGAACTAGTTTGATCTAAGTTGGGTTTGATCCGAGTTGAGTCGAGCTTGAGCAAGCTCAAACTCGGTTCGAAATTTTTTCGAGCTCAAAAAATCAGCTCGACTTGGCGCGAACTTATTTTCGAACTGAGTTGAATCAAGCTTTTTTGAGTTGAGTCGAGCAAGCTAACCGAGCTAATTGGTTCATGTACGGCCCTAATTGTGATTAACAGTGTTATATTCTTATTATTGCTCCCCATTCTCCCCCTCCTGCATTTTTCAAATGGATGGAAAGAGCGATTCTAAGAGCAATTACTTGACTCCTGATGAGTCTATGAACTGCCAATAAATTCAAAAATGAAGTTTAATACTGTAAACTATCTGCAGGGGGCTGTATTTGTAAAAGTTTTTCTTATAAGAAGATGAAATTTTAAGTATTTGAAATCACTTGAACTTACATGAAAAATCGGCATCTATGAACTGCCAATAATTCAACAATCAAGTTTAATAGTGTAAACTATCTGCAATGGGCCATATTTGTAAAAGTTTTTCCTACAAGAAGATGAAAGTTTTGAGTATTTGAAATCACCTGAACTTAATGAAAAATCTATCAATTATGAAGTTTGGTTGGCAAAGGATGTCCAAATACATTCTTTGTTGCGGAATATTATGGATGTTGCCATTGGTGCCAATGTCATGGTCTTTAAAGTGGCAAAAGAAGTTTGGGAAATCGTGAAGGAGATGTACTTAGGCAAGAAAAACTTAATCCATACATATGAGTTGTATAAGAAGATCGTTGCTCTTCAACAAGGCCATAAGAGTGTAGGAGAATATTATTTTCCTTTACGTGATATTTGGGAAGAACTTATCAGATTAGCCCTTCTTAAGTGATTATGAGGTTATGAGCCAACCACGAGAGGAATTTTGTGTTTGTTAAATTTCTGTGTGGTCTATGTCTAGAGTTCCAGCCCATGTGAGATCAGATTCTTGAAGGCAGTGAGGTTCCATCGGTTACTGAGGCATATGCATGCATGCAGTACTCATCTACTGTGTGCACCACTATTCAATTACCTTTGATCAATCCACGATTGTTTCTTCCTTTGATAGAGGGGATAGAGGTCGTGATGGACGTGGTCGTGGAGGTCAATTTGGTCACAGAGATTCAGGGTGATCAATTTGGTGGTAGAGATGCTTAGGGAGATCATGGTAGAGACTCTGGTGGAGGTCGTGGCGAAGGTCTTGAAAATCGATGATGTACTTATTGTAGGCTCCCAATAACACAGTTGATATGTTCTGGAACCTAATTTGCAAACTGGCTTGGGCTAATTAGGCTCACATATTTGATGACATTTTCAAGGGTCATGTAGCTAGCTAGAACTTTATCTTCCCATTCTGAGTAAGGTATTCCGTTAACAGTAATGGAGGCCGTAACGGCCACCATCGTTACCTTTATGATGCGTGGTGTAACGACTGTTACGGGGCTGTTATCACCTCTCTTTTTTATTCGAAAAAAAATGAAAAACTTATATCGGCCTTGTAATGGACCGTTACGGGGTCTGTAACAGCCTTTATGGGTCATTTTTTCTGTAACGGCCGTTACGGTCTTTACAATCTCATAACGTGTAATGGTTGCCAAAGTTACCTTTATGTAATGGCCTTTACAGCCCTGTAACGATCTTTATGGCACACCATGATTCTGAGCTAAGAACAATGGGTGATACAATTATAGTTTATAAGGATGAATACATCCAAGCTATTAAAGGAACGTTCATCTGCAGCATCCTCTTGCACTGCTACTCTTACTCAGTCAGCTATGGCATGTCTTGCTTCCTAAAATCTGGCATTTGGGTTGTTTACTCCAGATCATCAGAGTATATGACTGGTGAGTCTCATATATTGTTTAAGTTAACTACATTTGTTTCCACTCGTCTGTTACTTTGGCTAATGGCACTTCAACCTGTATTTCTGGGTAAAGATACTGCACATCGTACTCTCTCATTGTCACTTGTTTTGTACATTCTGAATTTCCATCTAGTATACTATCTGTTAGTAAATTGACTAGATCCTTTAACTGGTCTGTCACATTTTATTATTCCTATTGTAAATTCCAAGATCTAAAGATGGAGAAGACAATTGGTCAAGTACGTAAAGTTGACAGTCTCTACTATCTAGACAATGGAGTGGTTGGGTTGTGTGGCAAGTAGAACTTTCTCCTCATCAATAGCATTTCAGGCTTGGTTACCCATTATTAAATATTTTAAAGAGTCTTATTCCATCTTTGTGGTAAGTGCCTAACCTAGACTATGAAGCTTGCATATTCAGCAAGCATCATAGGACCGTATTTCCACCTAATGTGGATAAACATAGGGTGTTAGTCCTTTTTCTTTAATCTATGCTGATGTTTGCGAACCCATATGTCTATATTCTCTAGTGTGTCTAATTTTAACAATTTTATTATGTGTATGACTACTCGTGTAACATATGATTAAATTTGATGGAAGATATTGTGAAGTGTTTTCTTACTTTAAAGTGTTTCTGATGCAGGACAATTAACCACTTGCTCTAAAAGCTCGAACTGTTAGAGTATGGCGAATTAATCCCCTTATCTTATAGCCCAGGCCCCACATCCCATGGGTTAGGGCCTCGGCCGAACCCCCTTCGTGGGCCCCAAATCATATAAGCCACCCACCCTGAGTGTGTCCCCGCATCCCACGGGCTACCCCACTTGAGGCCGGTGTGAAATGTGCATTAATCACCCCTGGTAAGGAGTCTCGAATACGAGACCTCCCCCGTGGGCCCCAAATCGCATGGGTCATCCACCCCGAGTGTGCCCCTGCATCCAACAGGCGACCTCACTCGAGGCCAGTGTGAAAATGCCCCTGCATTAATCACCCCCGGTGAGAAGTCTCGAACCTGATACCAATTTGATGCAGAACAATTAACCACTTACTCTAAAAGCTCGAACTGTTAGAGTATGACGAATTAATCCCTTTATCTCATAGCCTAGGCCCCACATCCCATGGGTTAGGGCCTCGGCCGAACCTCCTTCGTGGGCCCTAAATCACATGGGCTGCCCACCCCGAGTGTATCCTCGCATCCCACGGGGTACCCCACTTGAGGTCGGTGTGAAATGCGCATTAATCACCCCTGGTAAGGAGTCTCGAACATGAGACCTCCCCTGTGGGCCCCAAATCGCATGGGTCACCCACCCTGAGTGTGCCCCTGCATCCAATAGGCGACCCCACTCGAGCCCAGTGTGAAAATGCCCCTGCATTAGTTTCATATGAAAGTGAGAGATATATTTGATGCTAAGATTCGTGTTTCATGAATTCAATTCATGTCTATCTATTAATGGATTCATCATCAAGCATCTCGTACATTTGCAAAACAACAAAATGTTATAGCCAGATGTAAGAATTGACATTTGATTGAGGTTGCTCAAGTGTCGTTATTCAATATGAGGGTCCTGATAATGTTTTGGAGTGATGCAGTTTTGACTAGTCACCTAACAAACCAAATGCCCTTCTTTTTATATGGAAAATCTTAATTCTCCATTCCATGCCTTAAAGCCCTCTGTTTGCTGTTCTTCATAGGGCGTTTGGTTATATATGTTTTGTACATCACTTAGATCATTTGTGTGATATGTTTGAACCAAAAGCTATTAAATACTTCTTTCTTGGGTCTTCTCATGCCCAACGAGGCGGCAATTGTTATAATCCTAAGGAAAATTGTTGTTTTTGCTGATGTCACATTTTTTGAGAGTACACCTTATTTTAAAAAAGATGGGAAGTCATTGTATTTTGATGAGATACACTGCTCTTCCAGTTGCCTGAAATCCAAACCACATCAGGGATGCTTCGTTATAGATATCAGCTCCTGGCATGAAATTGAACTCCAACTGTGTCCTCGACTAATCCTTCATTGTTGGCTGAAGATCCAAGTCCTGTCAGTTCTCTTTCTTTAGAATTTGATGAGGTCGGGTTACTGATTGTGCTTTTTGCAAGGATAAACGTTCTTGTACTCAGTGTTCATATTATCGGCGAAAAATCGATAATATCGCCGATATTATCGGTGTCGCCGGAGTTGCGACACCGAAACTCACTTTTTTCGTTTCTCTTCCTAATATCGGCGAATATTCGGCGATTTTATCGATTTTTCTTGTAAAATACCGTTGTCGACTAGAAATCGCGGCCCTGTCAAGGGATAACTGTAGCCAACAACTCCTGGATGATAATATCGGGGACGGCGTAAGTAAAAAAAAAAAATCGGAAAAAAGAGGGAAAAAGAAATTTTTGGAAGTGTACCTTTAGAATAGGATCGTTGATCACGGGCCTGTCAAATGATGATTCCGGCGAAGAATATGCGATATCGTAGGAATTTTTAAAGATTTTCGGGATTTTAGGGTTCCCTCTCTTCTACGGGTGTGTTTTGCGGGAGTTTAGGATTTTGAAACCCTTTTACAGGGAGCGGAAGGGAATCAGATTGCGTACTGAGTTACACAGTACGCTCTTATCGTACTGAGTAAACTCAGTTGGGCCCACCGTGAAAATAAGTAGTTTATCCACACCGTCCATACGTTTTTTCAGCTCATTTAAGTGGTTGAGCCCAAAGTTGAAGCATATCCAACTCTCAAGTGGATCATAAGACAGGAAACAGTGGGAATAATGATTTCCACCGTTGAAACCTTCCTACGCCCTACAGTGATGTCTATTTATCATCCAAGCGGTTAATAATATCACAAAGACATGGATGAAGGGAAAAAAAAACAAATATAAGCTTAATACAAAAATTCTGTGACACTCAAGAATTTTGCAACGATACAAGTTCAATTCACACTGTTTCATGTGGTGCATTTGAGCTTCGGATATCTTTCAATTTTGGACCCATGTCATAAAATTATCTAATAAAATAGATGGACGGAGTGGATAAAATACATAGATCATGGTGAACCTCACAGAGTTTACTCAGTACGCCAAGCGTACTGAGTTACTCAGTACGCAATCCGCTTCTGAGCGGAAGTGATAATGGCCGCGGATTTTTCGCAGGAACTTCCTGCGCTAGGTGGGGCCCACCGTGATGTTTGTGAGAAATCCACTCCATCCATCCGTTTTCTAAGATGTTTTTAGCGCTAGAGCCAAAAAAATGAGCCGTATTTAATACTCAAGTGGGCCTAAAATGTGAGTATTGAACGTGCACAGTTGAAATATTCATGGGGCCACAGAAGTTTTGAATTAGGCTAATATTTGTGTTTTCAGTTCATCCCAGCAGGAATGACGTTATTAACGGTATGGATGACATGTAAACATCACTTTCTACCCTAAAGAGTTTTCAACGGTAGGAATTTTCCTAACCACCTTTTCCTCTAGTGCGGCCCACTTGACTCTTGGATCCTTTGCACTTTTGGTCTCAAGTCCTAAAATGGGCTCAGAAAACAGATTTACGGTGTGGATTTCTCAAAAACATCACGTTGGGTCCCACCCAAGTTTCCAGCGCAGGAACTTCCTGCGAAAGGCTTTTGCAGGAAATCCGGGTCCACGGATTATGTGTTACGCGATTGGTCTGGAGCGTGCGACCTTGGGTGGCGTGGATGTCACCAAGTTCCGTGGACCACACCATGATGTATGTGTTATATCCACACGGTCCATCCATTTCGAGAGATTATTTTAGGTCATGAGCTAAAAAATGAGACAGATCCAAAGCTTGGGTGGACCACACCACAAAAAGCAATGGGGACAATGATTCCTATGGTAGAAAACTTCCTAGGGCCCATAGTGATATTTATTTGTCATCCAAGCTGTCCATAAGATCACATAATCATCGATGAAGGAAAAAAACAAAAATTACAGGGATCCAAAACTTCTATGGCCCCTAAGAAATTTTCAACGATAGACGTTTAATTCACACTATTCACTGCAGTGTGGTCCACTTGATTATTGGATATGCTTCATCTTTGGAATCAAGCGCTATGATTATATGGTAAAATAAATGGACAGAGTGGATAAAGTATATAAATCACAGTGGGCCCCACAGAGTTGACTTGGTCCATTCAACATAATAATTTACATGGTGCGCAGTGGACTTTCACGTCCAACTTGTTTAGGGTCTCGAGGGTAGGTGGCTCGGTGCTCTGTGGGGTCCATTATGATTTGATATATTTTATCAATGCCATCCATATATTTTGCCAGATAATTTTAGGGCATGAGCCCAAAAATGTGGCAGATCCGCATCTCATGTGTACCACACCAAAAGAAGCAGTGGTGATTAAATACCCACCATTATAAACTTCTTAAGGCCATTGTAATTTTTTTTTGCCATCCAACCTCTCAGGTAGTCCATTTGATCATCGGATATGCTTCATCAGAATCGAAAACACAATTATCAGCTTGATCGAAAACTTTCTGTGACACCTTAGAAGTTTTTAATGGTGGGATTAAATTGCTACTGTTTCCTTTGGTGTGGTCCAGTTGAGATTTGGATCTACCTCATTTTTGAGACCATGTACTAAAATGATATGTTGAAATGGATGAATGGGGTGGATTTCTGGCATATATCATGGTGGGCCCATGGAACACTGTCCAGTAGCCACCTCGTAATTGGAAACATGATAAAACAAATGCATTACGGTGTGTACACAAAGTCCTTACGCTAGGACATGATTTGGCTAGTGATGTTAGCCAGATGGCTAGTGGTTGATGCTATGTGGGCCTAATCGTGATGTATTTATTTGATCCATGTTGTCCATCCATTTTTTAAAAGATAATTTTAGATCTTGATCCAAAACATCAAGCATATATAAATATCGAGTGGACCACATCACAGGAAATAGTAGCGATTGAATGTCCACCAATAAAAACCTCCCAGGGTTCGTTGTAATGTTTATTTGACATCCAACCTGTTGATTAGGTCATACGGACCAATTTGTTGCAAAACTTGTGGCCCTTAAGAAGTTTTTAATGGTGGGCATTCAATCAACACTGTTTCCTGTGATGTGGTCCACTTGAGATTTGGATCTACCTATTGTTTGGGCTTATACCATAAAATGATCTGGAAAATTGGATGGATGCGTCAGTATGTCAAACCAGTGCCATATCCAAGCCATCCATCACCAAGTATACCACTATATAGATTCCATGTCTCAAGAAAGGTGTACTTTTTTAGTTTATTAACTTTTGCATGGCTTAATCATTATATGCTATTTGCATTTGTATTATATGAACTCATTTTGGTTACAATTGGAGTGATTTCTTACAACAGAGCATGCTTTTTGGGCCCCATTAAATGAAAACTTATTATTTAATGCATTCTTTTTGTAATTTTTTTATTCATAAATATGCAAATATGTGTATTTAGGCATGTCCTGAAGTTTCACTGAAAAATTCCATCACTTTCCCCATGTTTCGCCATTTTTCTTCACATTTCCGGTTATCGGCGATAACGATATTATATCTTTATCTCCAGTCAGCGAAACTTGTAGCGATACCGACAACTCGAACACTGCTTGTACTGACTATCCCATATCTCATTTTGTTTCTTTTGATGGGTTGTCTTCTTCTCTTCTTACATTCGCTTTGTCCTTGTTTTCTGTATCTATTCCTCATTCTTTCTAGGATGCTTTGGATCATGATGCCTGGAAACAAGCTATGGAAAAGACATGGATGCTCTGCATCATTATCAAACTTGGATTTTAATTGATTTACATCCTGGAAAATGTGTGGTTGAGTGTAGATGGGTGTAAACTATCAAATATAATCCTAATGACTCTGTGAAATGTCTTAATGTTCGGTTGATCGCAAGAAGGACACTCTTAAAACGGATGGATAGTTCTGAGACCTCTCTTATGTGAAGCTTAACTCCGTGAGAGGAATCATTTTTATTGCTGCTAATATGGGTTGGCTCTTAAGTTGGCTTGATTCGAAGAATATGTTTCTTCATGGGGTCCTATTGAAGAAGTGTTTATTAGGCAACCTCCTGGTTTTATTGCTTAAAGTTTGAAAGGTGTGTGACGTGAGTCACTTCAGAAGTTGATTTATGACCTGAAACAATCTTAGAGCTTGGTTTAATAAGTTTAGCAAAACGGTGTCTTAATATGGTATGCATTGTAGTAAGGCTGACCACTATGTTTCCATGAGATAAACTAAGGCGGGTGTTATTGTACTAGCTGTACATGAGGACAATAGTGTTGTCACATGCAGTGATGGTGTGGGGGTTGAAAAATTGAAGGCCTTCCTACAATAACACTTCTATACAAAAAAAACTTGTGTTGTCTTTGATGCTTCCTGGGTATTGAAGTGGCTAGATCCAAAGTTAGAATTAATCCTATTACAATGAAAGTATGTGATGGACTTACTGACCAAGATTGGTTTTTTTTTTATTTTTTAAAATTTATTTATAGCGCCAAACCAGTCGAAATTCTATGGATCAACAGAAGTTGGTTGTGGATCAATGAGATTTGATTAATGATCCAAGAAGATATCCCCACCTCATTTGAAAGTTGATTTATTTAACGATCACTTGACTAGATATTACTTGTGAATGTGGTCAATTAATTTATGTAGGCTTCTTGTGTTCTTCATATGGGAAATCATATTTCGTATACTAAGAAACTTGAAGGGAGTTCCTCGTTGTAGACTTCTATACAAGTGCAATGCTCATCTTTGAGTTGATTGGTATTCAGATGCCGACTGACCGGTTCTCCGTTTGACAGACGTTCTACCATTGGTTACTACATGTTTTTGAGAGTTAATGTGGTTACCTGGTGAAGTAAGAAGCAAAGTGTGGAAGCCCGATCAAGTGTAGAGGCAGAGTATAGGGCAATGGTTCATATCACATATGATCTCACGTGGTTGAAAATGTTGTAGAATGAGCTGTGTTTCTTGGTTGATGGTCCACTAAAACAATATTATGATAATTGGGCTGCTTCACTCATTACCATCAATCTCATTTTCATGGAAAGACTAAGCATATTGAAGTTCATTGTCATTTTATTAGAGAGAGTTGTGGGTAATGAAAATTTCATGCTCTTTTTTGAGTGGACTCATTTGGTTCGTCTCTTCACGAAACTTGGTATTCGTGATGTCAATGCTCTAGTTTGAGGGGACCGTTGCATTGACAGTGATGATTGTGTGTAGCCCACCATGTTGGTGGGTGATGATAATATGGTTAGGAGTGGTCCATGCAGTAGTCCACATCTTACATATGTTCTTGTGGTTTATGGTTAAAATAGTTGTTATATTCTTTGGTTTGAGGCTTAAGTTAGTGGTACCTCTATAATCTCATGCTATGTTATGAGAGCCCCAATGATAATATGGAGGAAAGGTGTGGGTGTCAACCAATGTTTTAAATAGCGAGTAGCATATTGCGTAGAGTTCAGCCCTCTATAGCGTGTAGTGTAAGGTTCACAATACTTCTATTTCTTAATTAAAATAATAGCACAAATATAATTAGTAAAAATAAATTAAAATATGGCAAAAATCATTCATGGTAATGATGGGATGCCACAAAAATCTGGCCTATCCAATCATCAGTTGGGCCACACCATAAAAATCAATGTACAACCACTCAACTATAGTGTAGTTAGCCTATATGATGGTTACCCTACTCGACTAGGCAGTAGGCCATACCGTAGAAAACAATGGCCAACTATGAGCCACCTAGGAAAATCAAGCCTATCCAACCATTACATGGGCCATGCCATAGAAAACAATGCACAACCACCCAAACACTTCCACTGAAGCATGGTGGCCATGTGATGGTTGGATGGTTTGCATGCCATGCCATACATAAACCACAACTGTCCCCGCAGAAAAAAATGTTGTAGAACAATCCTATCTGACAACATTGCATGGGAGCAGGCATCCTAAAAAGGAAAAAAAGAAAGAAAAAGAAATCCCAAAAAGGAACCATAAATGTTTATCCGAAATGAAAGAAAAACTCACTAAGCGATATTGGGGCAAGAACATACATTTATCAAAACCCTATTTCGCTTTTGTTTAAATATGAGTTCTACACCATTTACAATAGTCATAAGTTCTCAGCAGTACACATGGAGGCCCTTTTATAGATGGTTAGGATTGTCTGATATGGGTGCATGTACAGAGATTCACCATCTACAATAGGACCTCTACATCATTGCCAAGTGTGAGAAGGACGGGTCACCACTGTTTTACAACAGCAGCTGAACTATCATCATATAAGACTTTTTTTTAATAGAAACATGAGTATGGTGTAAAGTACACTAGACGTTATGTAGCTTGTAGGCTATACTATAGGGGAAATATGCTATTTTCACATGCTACATGGCAATGCTATTTAAAACACCCCTGTCACCATCCTAAGATCAACACCATATATGAATTCCCATAATTTAGTACTTTGGTGTGCAAATTGGACTGTTTGCTGTTATCTATAATTTAAGATCATGTTACATCTCTGACAATTGCCCTCTTAGGTGTCAAGATCCATTGGAGATGTCTATCTGAAGAAACCCGAGTTCACCAGGGACCCTCTTTACCAGCAGTTTGCTGTCCAGGTTCCTCTGAAGCGATCAGTTATGTCTGCAGAACCATCAATACAGATTCGGAAGCTCAAACAACACGACTTATTCTTGATATTTGCATCTGATGGCCTGTGGGAGCAATTAAGTGATGAAATGGCCGTAGAGATCGTCTTCAAGAGCCCGCGAGCAGTAACTTTCCACTTCACATGGAACTTCCTTTTTGCTATATTGAGGAATTGCACGATCATTGCCCTGAAGACATGTATGGAACCCTTGGGCATTACGGTTCAGTGATTCAGACTGTTGATCTGATGGGCCAAGTCATGGATTGACATTGCCTAAAAAAATCTCCCGGATTGGAAGATCATGTTTCTTAGATCTCTGGCCTCCATGCCATTGATTACTGACTGCTGTAGTATTTTCTTTTCTTAACCATCTACTTTACGGGAAACATTGAAAGTGTTACGATCTGGGTGATTTTTGGATCACAACCATCCATGATAGGGTCCATCTGATCACTGATCTTGATAACTAATCCGTGGGCCCCATTGTTAGAAACTCATGACGTGAGGATACCTATACATCTTAAGGACAAAGGCCGTATAATACCTCTGTTATATGAATGGTTTTATGTGAACATCAACGTTGCTGATAACATGGATTCTTGAAATTTATAGGGCATAGCGAAGCGACTGGTGAGGGCTGCTCTCACTGAGGTTGCCAGGAAGAGGGAAATGAGATACGATGACATCAAAAGGATAGAGAAGGGTATATGGCGCCATTTCCACGATAACATATCTGTGATCGTGATATATCTCGACCACCATCCACAGCCCTCTAGATTCAAGGGCAGTACCGAGTGCACTAGCTCCCCGGTTGACATCTTTTCTCACAATGGCAGTGTTTCAGATGAGGACCCATTTCGGCCCTTGTCATAAAAAGACTGTACAGCGTCCCACCGAGGGGCTGGTATACTGACCATTTCCTCATGAATAACAATTGTGTGTGTGTGTGTGTGTGTGTGTGCGCGCGCGCACACATACATACATACATACACTCATATCAGATGTGTGTGTGTGTGTGTGCGCGCGCGCGCGCTCATACATACACTCATATCAGATGCTTTGTTGATGCTTATGGCTGGATGTATAGCTCCATCTAACACCTGAGGCGGAGAGATTCGAGCTTTGAATGAGTTACACGAGGAAGTCTGCTAACCATAGTGTGGGTAGAGCCCTTCCCATCCACATGCATGCACGTGCCAATCTAGCACAAGGGTGCAAGATCTTAGCTTTCCATCAGGTGGGCGACTCTGTTTTATTCTCGTGGCCTACAAAATGAGCTGCTTCACCTGGGTGGCAGTGTAAAAAGCAATTGGAGAGCTCAAAGATTTGCTTTTGAGCTTTCAGTTTGCATTTTCATTGCTGCTCACCTGGTAACTGAGACCTAATCGGTATGCCCCACCTGATGGTAAGCTTGGATCTTGCGCCCAGGTGGAATATTGGATGTCTACCTGCGTGTAGATGGGCGGGGCTTTACAAGGGTTTGGAGGTAGCAGATACAGCGTACATAGTCGGGGTGTAGAGACGGTTGCTGATCGGAGGAAGCTGGTAATTTTCTTCTATTCAAGAGTAAGACATTTTCTGACCTCAGTTCTTGTGATACTGGTTGGTAATTTCGGTGAAAAATAGTTTCTTTGTTCTGACTGTTTTTTATTTTTTATTTTATTTTTAAAGTTGTTCTGACTAATGTTCGGAGTCAAAAGAGAGAATGGGATGGAAATGACATAGGAATGGATAATGAATTTCAATCACCCTTTTGAAGGGGGTATCATTTTCGTAAAATGCTATTTTGATCCTAGTCTTGTTATTTGTGCTCACTCACGCGGCTTTCATCTTTGATCTTTACTAGCTTCACTGGGAACCTAGTTCAGATGTGGCAAAACGTGACAACTTGGCATGCGCAGAACATCCGAGCTGTCCATCAGGTTGGGGCCTGGCCAGGAATTAGGTAGCCATGCTTGTCAAGGAGGCCAGCTTGTGAAGCAATGGGTGGGTTAAGAAAACTTGGTTCAGCTGTCTATGATTTCTTATATGGGCCCATTGGATGTATAGTGAACTGATTTTTCATGGCAGGGCATTTATGGTGGTCTGACTAATGGACCGTCGTTGGATGCCTCGTGTGGTGGATGTGGAGGCGGTACATGGTCTGGGTGGTGCTGGAGAGGTGGCGCCAAATCTACAGTACAATCTCCCGCATTGAGGTCAACAATTGAATCCAATCTCAATAAGAGCAAGAGAAGGAAAATTTTCCTTCTCACCCTCTCTACTAAGGGAAAATCAATTTTCATTCTATTTATTTATTTATTTATTATTATTATTATTTTTAAAGCATCTTACAATGTTTCCAACATTGGTATTCATAGAACGGTTGTAACTAACCTCTAACAAATATTGGTGATTAGTACTAATCACAATTAACCTTCAACTAATTAAAATAAACTCTAACAACCTTATAAATTCTTGACAGAAAAACTGAATAGGATATGGAAATGACCACAGTAACTTCAAAAAAGTCCCAAATTACCAAAGTCCTCTAAAAATATAGATGACCATGTTGTTGGCATTTGACCCAAGGGATGGATTGCACATGGCATTCCTATTTAGATAAGTTTGGACGTCTTTTATCAACATGATGAGCATCCAATGGGCCCACACGGATGTGGTCCTACATATGTTTTATCGTTCATTTTCTTCTTATTAGGACTTTATTTTTATTATTTTATTATTTATTTATTTATTTATTTTGTTTTCTTTAAGAGAGTTCTGGATATGTAAGTGGGGAGATACTCGCTTACAGGGAGATATCTCTACCTGAAATTCAACACACGCACACATACATAAGAACACATACATAAATATATGTATAGATATGTGGATTGTATGTGTGCATTCTCAGTCCCAAATCTATTGATTTGGCAATCAGCTCCAAAGAGCCTCAATTCATTTTCTTGTGCTTTTTAGTTGTAATGGTAAAACGATTTCCTTTTTTCCCCTATGATCAGTGCACATGCGATCTAGTGTGTAGAAGGTTTATAATTGGTATCAAAGCCAACATATAACGATCATGGAATGGAACGGCGATGCATGTTGGAGAAGGATGTGCAAATCCGTATTTAATGCGGTACTGATACTGCCAGAATACAACGATTGGAATTTGTTATTGGCTTTGTTATCACGTTGCAGTTCTTCATGGAATCCTTATTCGGTGGTTGCCACCATGACATATCTGATAGCTAGGCTTTGATTTTTGTGGATATCAGTCAGCGTGAATGCGCGTCCTGATGCGCATTAGGTCGCGTAATGTATGATAAGACTTGGATGGGTGTTTATAAATAGTAATATTAGTATTGATACATAATTGCTGCAGTCGATTCATGCTTTTTGATAAATGGTCGACTGTTGAGAAAGTTTTCAGTGCTTTGACAAGGAGAAGGGCACTAGGCAATTGAGTTCAATCAGGTATCTTGGGAGTATGAAAACCTATACACATGGGCTGGGAATATGGCCTGCGTGATTCTCCTTAGCCTTGGATATTTTGTGTTAGACAGTAGGGCCAGATCCAATTCAATGTTATTGGTAGAATTTCTACTAGAGACCTATGCTTAGAAGCCCATAGACAACCATGATCATTGATCATTGTTGTACAATCTCCACACATGAACTGGGCCTAAATTTGGACACTAAGTATGTATAGTTGTTGGGCCCCCCGAATTCATTCCATAATATATGTGGACCCCAGGCTGAAGGTAATTATGTGGGTCCATCATGAGTTGCATTTTCAACTCATTATTATTATGTGCATAATTTCACCTAAGCATGCATGCTTATGACTGCCTATATAATGTTTTTTTTTATGTTTTATTTTTTATAACATCATCCCTGGATGCTAACTATGCTAGATTGTATGATGACCAACCATATGATCACTATAAATGGACATCTTGTTTGTGGAATAACTAGTTATATAGACATTACTCATATATGTGTGTACTACTATTATTGGTTATGAATCACGCATGGTACACATATCTGGTCGAGGCACATGGAGTCATGATTTCTATTTTGGTAGTGGACTTATCTCATCTCATATTGTTTATCCACGTGATAAGTGGGTTTCATTTTCAATCCATTAAAGTTTTATCGGGCCCACCATTGGATCATGTGCATTAAAATGGCCATGTATGGATGACTTAGACCTAAACACCCATCCCACTCTAGGGCATTGGATAAAACCAAGGCATTATATCCTCCCCGACAATGAGGGTCCGTAGTCCGGGGAAAATAACTAGATGGATTACAGTGCAGTGACCTGGATGGGTCGGTTACGTATATCTTTATTCAAGGAAATTGAGAATATCCATGAGCGACAGTAGATTGGGTAGGGTCATAGTTTCTAGAGATTAAAGGTTAGAATCGGTTATGTGTTCCACTGAAGTAGCAGTAGTCTATGATGTTCTTGGATTTAAAATGCACCACATCATGCGATATATTGTGTTACAGTTGGCGTGTTTGTCTCAAAGGATGCGTTGTTCAACCTAAAGGAATTTGCCATTTGGTTGGAACCAAATAGGGTGGGATGAATGGTGTTTACAACATGAAATCAAATGGTTTATGTGACCATAAATGTGTTCGATTTTTTGGGCTTATGTAGTTGGCAATCAACCAACTTTACGTTGTGAGAACTGCTAGCTTATCGCGATCTAAGTCCAAAGGAAGAGATCATGGTGATGCACTAGGATTCCACTAGTTTCGATGTTTAAACTCATAATCTTAAATAATATAATCGACTGCATTGTCGATTAAATAAAGGGTCAGCATGATGATGTCTCATTTATGCTTTTAATGATATTCTTTTCTAATGGGAGCTTTTGCACAGTTATATATATTCATTTAATTCCCAAATCAATAATATTTATTCTCTTGTCGGTTCTAACTTTCAAGAATGGAAGGAGGCCATAGAGATTATTTTAGGGTGTATGGATTTGGATTTATCTCTAAGAGAAGACCAACCTCTTAAGCCTACTGAATAAGTCAGTGATCGAAATGTCCAAAGTATGAGAAGTGGGAGTGATCAAATATATTAAGTCCAATGAATATAATGTATTCTATATCTAAGTCTATTCATGGAACTATACCTGAGAAAGAAAACCTGAAAAAAATTCATAACCAAAATAATAAAAAATAATAATTAAATCTCATAAGGTGAAGATGATAATGCATCTTAGCAAACTTATCTCCTGAAAGTACAATGGCGAGGGAGCACGTCATGAAGATGTCTGACCTTGCCTCTAAACTAAGGATGCTCAAGATGGATATGCCCGAGGACATAGTGGTCTATCTTGTACTGATTACTATTCCACTTTACCCTAGCACATTTAAGGTCAATTACGACACATAAAAAGAAATGTGAACTTTGACTGAGCTAATTATATACTGTATGTAGGAAGAGAAAAAATCAAATAAGTGGGAATAACTACAAGAAAAGAAAGAAAGATGCTAGGGATGAAGACAAGCAAAAAGTAGTAAACGATGGTTCGCAAAGAAATGATGAAAGCAAGAATGATGAAATTTTCTATTGTTACAACCAAAAAGGTCACTTCAAGAAATAACATCAATATAGGGCTTAGTTAGCAAAGCGAACACTAAAGCTAAATATCTTGTTTGTTTAAAATTTAGCCAAATTGATGAACTTGAGTATACATAGTGGATCGGTTTAACGACATCGACTCATATTTCAAATTCTACATAAAGATTTTTAAAAAGTTGGAAACCAGTGATGTAGAGTGTTAATTTTCGTAGGGAAGGATGAAATTTTTATATGGAAGAAAAAAATTGAGGCTAAAAAGTTTAACAAGGTAAGGTCATAACCAATTTTACATTTGGACCACACTTTTATATCTTTACTAGGATAGCCTGATTTTGTTACGGTGATGATCATGATTTCATTTGGAAATAAAAAGTTAGTTATCTTTTGGTTTAAATGTTGTAGCTGTTGGCTCATTGATACATAACCCACATCAATTAAATCATTTTATGCATGTAAATAAGAATGTGAATAGTAGTATTACAGACACCCCACCCAGGCTAATATCTTGAAAAGGCAAAGGCAATCCGGACCATGATCATATCCAAACCTTAACCTGCATCCTAAAACCAAACCCTGATCTTGAACCCTAATCTTGAAACCAAATTGTATTCCTAAAACCCTAATCCTGACTCGAGCCATCACCCAGACCTACAACACACCTATTCAAACCCAAAAGCTTGAAAGAAGACTATCGGATGAACCAACGCACTAAACGAGGTCCACCGATCAGAGCCCAGCCCGAGCTCGGCCAACTACTGCTGCTCGCGGGGTGCGTGCGTCTTCTGAGCAACAACTGTCACAGCGCCCGAAAGTCAACTTTCTTTCAGAATTATCTCTCTAGCCGATACTATTTATCTTTTTACCAACCCGAAGAGCCAATTGAAGCACGCTATGTAGCGTTTCCCTCTCCCCAACCACTCACAAGCTACCATGTTAGCTTTTACCCTTCACAGCTCCAAATATTACCACAATACCCTTGGAGAAGGCTATAAATAGCCTTCTCCTCTTCTCATTTTACACAACAACACAAGATACCAACAACTAAGAGAGGGAGAGAGAAAGAGAGAGAGAGAGAGGAAGAGAGTGAAGGAGGGAAGGAGCTCCCAAGCCTTCAAGTTCTGATTTTTTAGCTACCCCCTAGCCTTTCCTCTTGACCTTTTCAACCCGTAAACCTATCCCAAATTGGTCATAGTTCGGTCCATGTCTTAGTCTATTCAAGTTCAAGCCAAAGATCCATTTGTTTCATATACAAGCATTCGTCATGACATTTATTCCCTTCTCAACCCCCCTGCTCCTCTAGATTTCTGGTGAACGTATGTTCTGTGGCTTGCCGTACATCGAACCTTGTCACATCAGAAATTCCTAGTAGTCTAGTCCATTTTTCTTATCTCTTTGCATAAGCATCATCACATCTGCCTTCTAAACACGCTGTTGGACGTATGCTCTGTGGCTTGCTGAAATCTCGGATCTTGCCGCATCAGAAATCCGCGTGTGTGCCTAGTCTTGTCTCAACTACATCATCCATCCTTTGAGATTGTTTTACCATACAAAGTAGAGACCGTACGTTCGTACGGGCAGAGAGGGTGTCTAACACCTTTCCTCTTTGTAACTGAGGTCCCTTACTCGGAATCCCGAATTGCAGACTAGGAGTCAATCTAAGGTAGGAGAGTCTTCAGATTTCTCCAACTTTACGTATTCTGTGAGTTCTATCTGACCCCGAGATTCTGAGATTAATTGGCTAGTGGCGACTCCAACATCTACAAATCAACCTAATCACCCCCCACAAATCAAACCAAAACACGCCAATCAGCGTGGGCGTCGATTCCTAGCGTTCACAGAATGACGACTCCGTTTGGGACGTTTGCTAGCTCGTACTAGCTAAGACCCGACTCGAAAATGTGTGAAATTTCAAACTCAAGAGACACTCATCACTACATTCATACATAAAAAAAATCAATCAGTCTTTGGCTTACACTTGCTTAGGCATCAATTCGAACTATGACCACTCGATCCCGTGCAGCCATGACTTCTCAGGCTACCCATGAAGAAGAGCCGGTGGCTCAGCCAGCTCCTGAAACACCAGCACCAGCACCGGCACCAGTGCTGACACCTCCGGCAGCTCCAACAGATCTATCAGCTAATGTAACCATGTATGAGATGGTCTAAAGTTTCCGTGCATTGCAAGAGATATTGCTTCGCCTAGTGCCAAGTGCCACGCCAAACACGCAGGCAACACAGCCTAGTGTGCAAAATAACTCACTCCCTCAAATTCCTTTTACCTTTTCCCTCATTCCTCCAGCAAACCCTGTTCTCCCTCTCCCAGAAGAGTCAGCACAAGATCAACAACAACCAACAAACGGCAGCAACCCTCCCACACATCATTACTCAACACATCACAACAATCAACTCACAACATGGGTTCCCCTTAACGGAAATCACAGACAAGAACTGGCGGATACCCATGAAGGGGGTCAGTTTCGAGTCCAACTCACTCCCCTTAACGGGAGCAACATTCCGGAATTGGCAGATACCCCAGGCGGGAGCCATTTCCAAACATCACACCCTCTTCCGAAAGGGAGCGGCGTTCAATTCCAGCTACCTACCACCACCGAGAGTCCATCTTTTTTCCAGCAACCTCCCATTCTTGGAAATTAAAGGGTTGAAGAAATTGACCCTTACGAGGAAGAAGCAGCCTAAGCCTTATAACAAGGGGCAAGATATCCGCAACACGGTAAGTCAGAAATTGAAGAACTGCGGAAACAGCTGCAAATGGTACAAAATTAGCTGCAAAGGCAGCAAGGAGTGGATCACTCATCCATCAAATTCAGGGATTTATGTCCCTTTCCATATGCTCGGGTGCCTCCAAACTTCGAGGTACCTAAATTCAAAAGATATGACGGTAGTGGGTGCCCCACAACACATCTGAAAGCATTTTGTGGGGAACTCAATGCGATAGTAGGGAACGATGAAGCTTTGATACGGCTCTTTCAGAAATCTCTTAAGGGCGGTGCTTTGGATTGGTACGCATCGCTGGATAGCCATCAGGTCAGGACCTGGGAGAGACTCTCCCAGGCATTTATCGACAGATTTTCATACAATCTGAATATGGCTCCGAGAAGGGCAGATCTGGCTGCCTTGAGACAAAAAAGTGACGAATCATTGTCAGCATACGTGGGACAATGCTGGACCATGAAAACCCTAATGAGAAACTCCATCGAAGACGAAAAATAGATATCCATGATTGTTTATTCGGCAAACCCAAACATTTCAGGATATCTAATCTTATACCCATATGTGAACTTCTCCCAGCTCATTCGAGCCGGAGAACAAGTGGAAGCTGAGATTAGAGTCGGAACCATTTCCCCATAGCCGCACCAGGCCCCCTCAATCAAAAGAAGCAAAGTTGGGGGGAAACCCGTCAGATATGGAAATGGAAACAACACTGCTCCCGTGCAACACACTACAGAGGTCAACAATATCGTCGCCAATACTCAAGGCAACCAGTACGCTCCACAATTGGAGCCACAATAAGACAGGCAGTACCAACCGCAGCAAGACAGGCAGTACCAACCATAACCAAATAGGCAGTACCAGCCACAGCAAGCCCAACAGGGATATCAAGTACAACCGCCTCAACAACAATAACAACATCGTAGGGAAAATTCGCAAAACCCATACAAATAGGCAATGCTAGGCAGGAAGTTCACCCCTTTAGCACAAACATACAGTCAGGTCTTGACAATGTTGATGTAAAGGCAACTCCTGACGCCACTCCAACCTCGACTTCTGCCAAATCCCCTGCCAGTAGGATACAATGAAAATCAATATTGTGCATATCACCAAGCTCCTGGTCATCTAACAGACTATTGTTTTGCCTTAAAACATGCAGTCCAAGATTTGATCGAAAGCCAGAAAATCGCGATCACCCTGCAGGCTAGTAGTACCACTTAAGCCAGCATTCTCCAGAATCCCCTGCCATCGCATCCAGCAGGACCCAGCACCTTTGGCACCTCTACCATCAACAACATCGAGAAAGAACATCCCACATACTCCTCTCCACATATTCCATATAAGCAATCATGCCCGATACAGCAAATTGGACATATAGATACCGACAGGTGCCACCGCCTGGGCCACAGGTACTCCTTGAAGCAGCACCGACAACACAACCTCTCGTCCTTGAAGCAGCACCAAAAATACAGCCTCTCGTCCTCGAAGCGACACCAATAACACTGCCTCTCATCCTCCAAGGTGCATCAACAACATCCGCCAAGTCACATTGTCATCATCTCGCTCTCCGAGGGGCACATCCAGCTCCATCCCTGACATATCCGAACAGGTCAAATTATGAACCCCTCATCCTTCTGATAGGCCTCCCTGATCTAGCCTCGCTAACCTTGCAAGGGGCACCCCCTGTCCAGCCTCCAAGTTTCCTCTTACCTCACCAACTGGCACATGCCCAGAGGATCCCTCCTTCACAAAGTACACATCAAGCGGAGGAGGAAAATCTCACTGTTAAATCTTACCAGGATTTAGTCATACTTCAGGGGAAATCATAAAGTCCACCACAAACAGTTCCGGTAACAACCCCTCAGCCTCAAGAGCCGATGATATATTTGGAAGGGAGAACAATTCCCTCCTATAACACAAAGGCAGTCCCATGGCACTATCCAAGTGCGCTGAAGTGGGTAACAATGGTAGGTATCTCAGGACCCAAAAGAAACCCGGGGAACTTTGTCGGGAATAACCCACAAAACTGATGCTGCCTATGACATAACAGCTCAACTCAAATCCATTCCTGCACAAATTTTCATTTGAGAACTCTTGTGTATGTCAAGATGGTATCGAGAAATCTTTGTGAAAACTTTGAACGATGCACACATCTCTCCTGACATACCTCCTGAAATGGTGGCGAGCATGATCGGATAACTCCTCTCACTGCGAGCTATCACTTTCTCTGATGATGAGCTGCCGCCTGAAGGTCGCAAACATGGGCGCTCACTAAATATAACTGTCCGTTACAAGAATTTTAAAGTCCCACTCGTACTTATAGATAATGGATTAAGCTTAAACATTTGCCCTTTGAGGACTGCCAAACGTTTGGAGATAAAACCGTCTTCCTACTAGCCCAGTACCATGAGCGTCAGAGCCTTTGATAACTCTCAAAGGTAAGTAGAGGCGAAAATAGACACTGAGTTACAAATCAGACCAGACATAACTCTTGTCACATTTCAGATCATTGACATTCCTGCCTCATTTAACCTTCTGTTGGGACGACCATGGCTCCATGCTGTTGGAGCCATCGCATCCACTCTCCATCAAAGGGTTAAATTCCCTTCGGGAAATTGAATCATCTCAGTGCTGGCGAAGCTAGAAATCATTCTACCGGTAACGGTTAATACCCCAGAAACTGATATTCTGGTGATTGACGTCCAGTACACAGAAGGTGACATATCATATCATAGTTTCGAGTTCGAAATTGTGAACTCCATTGCCAACCCCTACCCACTCGCATTTGAATATGTCATCCCTCCTGATGAACGACTAATCCTGAATTACCATACCGAGTTTCATGAGAAAGGTATGACAGTAAACCCAGCTCGTGCCAACGAGCAAAGACAGGTACTGGGATATCAACCGACACCAGAGGATCAGGTCGTGAGGTCTAAAAAGAGACAACCGTTCAAATGTACACCCATCGAATTTGTTAAAGCCGGAACAGTCTATGGTGACACGATGATCTCTCTCGAGGATCACCTCCAGCGGCTCAAACTAATAGCAGTCAGGAATCCATTTGGCCGCCACTACGGTGGGATAAGATCCTCAGGGCATCATAATCACGCCCAGTGCTAGGGGCAGAATACCTGGATCCATCACATAAAGCCTGGGGAGCGGAAACAATGCCATCCGAGGAGGACCCAGGACCAGGAGTGCCCATTACAAGTCACCCAGGCAAGAGCGGGGAGGCACCCATCCCTACCAACAGTCAAGGGGAAACACCCCCACCAACAACTCAACAACACGAGGGGCAGAAGCAGCTTATCCATTGGATCGACAAATGAAAATGGCCTTCCCTTGACTGGACGGACATCAGGATCTCACCACAATGTGGACCCGAGGAGCTCCAACTTCTGAGTGAAGAGATCGAATCAGACTCCGACTCTGAACCCGGTCTCATCAGACATCATGGTCCTTGGGAAGGATGACCCACAAGTACAAACAGAGCAGAGCAACAAGATCAAAAAGGGGAAAGAACTAAGCTGGACAGCCATCCCTCTGACGATCGAATTGGCCGGTAAACCATCCATGGATGCCGGCCTCCAAAAAAATGATAATGTAAATAGTAGTTGGTACCTCGAATCAAGATAGGATTAATCATGGTTTGTAACACCGTCCTATTCGGGATCCCTTGGTGACATAAAAAAAAACCTTCAAAATACAAAAACAACAGATATTTCAAAAACCACAAAACATCAAATATTTCTCAAAACCACAAAACATCAGAAAATCTTCAAAAATCCAAAACAACAGAAAAGCTTACAAAAATCACTGTGCCAAACACTCCACACACAGCGCCAGAATCCGAGGTCGACTCATATGATTTTTATCTAGAGTTGGACTTCGAGCTCATGGGTTTGGATGAAGCTCAGGATGAGGGAAATGATGATACAACTCTCGAACTTGAGGATTCCCTCGAAAAGTTCAGAACAAAAGCCAACGTTGTGGCAGACGATTTCAAAGTTGTGAACATGGGATCATCGGAACTCCCTAGAGAAGTGTGCATCGGTAGATTACTATCTCTGGAATACAAGCAGAGGATGATGAAATTCTTGAGACCGAGGTTGTTCAACTTTGCCTTCTCTTACGAAGATATGCTAGGGCTCGATGAAGGTTTGGTGTACACCACTTGCCAACAAAGCCAGACATGAAGCCTGTCAAGCAAAAGCTCTGAAGAATGAAGCTAGAATGGGCCCTAAAGGTCCATGATGAAGTCATCAAGCAATACAATGTGAGATTCCTGGTAGTCTCCAACTATCCAAAATGGCTCGCAAATATCGTAACAGTTCCAAAAAAGGACGGTAAAGTCAGGATGTGCATCGACTTTAGGGACCTCAACAAACCTCAACAAAGCAAGTCCTAAAGACGACTTCCCTTTGCCTCACATCGATACACTAGTAGATAACACTGCTGGATACAAGATTTCTCCTTCATAGATGGCTTCTCTAGCTACAATCAGATCAAGATAGCCGTCGAAGATCGTGAGAAGACTTATTTCATCACACCATGGGAGACCTTTTACTATCGGGTTATGCCCTTCGGACTGAAGAATGCA
Organism: Magnolia changhungtana; assembly: GCA_030180095.1. Classification (NCBI taxonomy): domain Eukaryota; kingdom Viridiplantae; phylum Streptophyta; class Magnoliopsida; order Magnoliales; family Magnoliaceae; genus Magnolia; species Magnolia changhungtana. The sequence goes on from JASAUF010000554.1 coordinate 6,237,421, forward strand.
GGAGCTACATATCAGCAAGCCATGACTGCATTGTTCCACGACATGATAAACAAGGAAATGGAAGTCTACATAGACGACATGATTGTCAAATCTTGCACAGTCGAAAAAAATTTTGAAGACCTCAAGAAGCTCTTCGACAGACTGGAAAAGTTCAAGCTCCGCCTCAAGCCGCAAAAATGTGTCTTCAGTGCAACCAGAGGAAAGCTGTTAGGCTTCATTGTCAGTGAAGATGGTATCCAAGTGGACGAGACCAAGACCAAAGCCATCATCGAGATGCCACCACTCAGTACCAAAAAAGAGATTTGGGGTTTCCTCGAAAAGATCCAGTACATCAGCCGATTCATCGCATAGTTCATGCCTATCTACGAGCCCATATTCAAGCTCTTAAGGAAGAACTCGCTAAAGAAATGGAATGACGACTGTCAAGTGGCTTTCGACAAGATCAAGAAGTACCTGCTAAATCCTCTAGTGCTCATGCCACCTACTCCAGGTAAGCCACTACTGCTGTACATTTCCGTCGCAACAGAAGCAATCAGATGCGTCCTCGGCCAATACGATGACACAGGAAGAAAAGAGCAGGCGATCTATTATTTAAGCCGACGGTTCACAAGCTACGAAGCCAAATACTCCAGCTTAGAGAAAATGTGCCTCGCCCTAGTTTGGGCAACGTAACGGTTATGACAATACATGATCGATCACCCAATCCTCCTGCTCGCTCGCATGGACCCATTAAAGTACTTATTCGAGAAACCGGCACTAATGGGCAGGATTGCAAAATGGCAACTGTTGCTTTCTGAGTTTGACATCACTTATGTCACTCAGAAGGCAATCACTGGCCGACCATTTAGTAGCACACTTTCTGCCAGATTACCAACCGCTGAAGACCTTCTTCCCTGATAATGATATCTTCCTAATCAAGGAAGAAGAAGAAAGAAAGGCAGGAGAGTGGGCACTCTTCTTCGACGGAGCCGCGAACTCAAAAGGAAGTGGGGTAGGAGCAATACTCTACTCTCCCGACGACATCCCAATTCCCATCTCCAGGCGGTTGGCGTTCCATTGTACCAACAATGTGGCTGAATATGAAGCAGGTATCGCTGGTCTAAGAGAGGCCATCATCCTCAACGTGAAGAAGTCGCGAGTCTTCGGAGACTCACAACTCATCATCAATCAGACAAATGGTGACTGGAAGACCAAGGATGAAAAGCTGATCCCTTATCACGTTTATCTGGAGAACCTGCCTGAGGAATTTGAAGAGATCACATTCTCCTACATGCCCCGAGCCAAGAACCAATTTGCGGACGCTTTGGCTACCCTTACCTCGATGCTGGAAATCTCAAAAGGAGTTGCTGAATGGGAACTCACCGTCAAACTTTAGGAACAGCCCGCATTCTGCCTGTAGATTGACGAAGCTGAAACCTCTCCAAACAATCAGCCGTGGTACACAGACATCAAAGAATATCTTGAGCATCAGAAGTACCCGGAAGGAGCGACATCAACCGATCGTCGCACCATTCAGCGGCTAGCGGCCCAGTTCACGATCACTGGGGGCATCAGCAATCCTTCAATCAAGTCCTTCTCCGTTGCGTGGATGAAACAGAAACAGCTCAGATCATGTTAGAAATCCACAAAGGACTATGTAGCCCATACATGAATAGACTTATGATGGCAAAGAAAATCCTACGGTTCGGTTACTATTGGCTAACGATGGAGACAGAGTGCTACAAATACGTCAGGAAGTGCTTCAAGTGCTAAGAGTATGCAAACTAGATCCATGCGCCTGCTTCCGAATTATTCAACTTGACGACACCATGACCCTTCTCTATATGGGGACTTAACATCATCAACAAAGTCAACCCCAAAGCTTCAAACGGGCATGAGTACATCTTGATGGCAGTGGATTACTTCACCAAATGGATAGAGGCAGCATCCTACACCACCATTACAACATCTCACGTATCAAGTTTATGAAGAACAATATCATCAGCTGGTACGGGGTTCCTCTTGTCATTATTACAGACAACGGGACTCCATTCGTCAATAAAAGGATGGGCGATTTTCTTGACAAATTCGGAATTCAACGTCATCGATCAAGCCCCTACCGTCCTCAAATAAATGGTGGGGTCGAAGTTGCAAACAAGACTATCATCCTCATATTGGAGAAAATGGTCAAAACATATCACAACTGGTTGAAAATGATCCCAAACGTACTCTGGGCTTATCGGATGTTTGTACGGTCTGCTACAGGCACAACTCCATACGAACTTCCATATGGAATGGAAGCAGTGCTACCAGTCGAAATCGAAATCCCATCACTCTAAGTATTGCTGGAGAGCAAAGTTGAGGAAGGTGAGTGGCAACAAGCAAGATACGATCAACTACATCTGGCAGACGAAAAGCGCATACGTGCGCTAAGTCACTCGCAATGCTTCCAAAGAAGGATCGCAAGGGCCTACAACAAGAGGGTCCGAAAGAGGAACTTCCAAGTCGGCGACATGGTCATGAAGTGCATCTTATCGTCGCACTTGCCAGATCCCAGAGGAAAGTTCAAACTTTTGTGGGATGGACCGCTGATCATTAGGGAAGTACTCCCAGGAGGCGCTCTTCGGCTCACCAGTTTGAGAGGAGAAGATCTTCCCGAGCCCATCAATGCCAACAATGTGGAAAACTATCACAAGTAACCATACCTAACCTTGTCAATGATTACAATCGCAAAGCTGTATCTATCTCCCACAAAAAAAGAAGCTATACCCATCACCTCCCTCAACAAAAAAAAGAAAAGTACCCGTCATTTCTCCTATAAAAAAAAAGAAAACCAAAAAAAAAGAGAAGAAAAAGAAGAAACGATACCACAAAAAAGGGGCAGAAAACCTCAAAAAGAAGACAAAAATGGAGAAGAAAATAAGATCATCATTCCCAAATAATCCAACCAACATAAAACAGCTTACGATTATGATCAAAGACAAGGACATGAGGGTAACCAATTGGTCAGCTATGAAGGAAACCTCTTCGTCTCTTCCGGCACTTCAAAAAAAAAATAAAAACAAAGAAGAGAAAAGCATGCCTAAGCAAAAAGGGCGAGTTGAAAACCCGAAAGGGCACCTCAAGTAAAAACAGCGAGTATGTAGCGAACTTGGTGAAAACTTGAAAAGGCGCCAAGGGTAAAAACCAGCACAGCTGCCAAGGGGCAGGCAAGAATCAAGACACGGGACATAGTGAAAATCTGAAAGGACGTTGCGGGCAAAAATGATGGGAAAGCCAGTCATAGTGAAAACCTGAAAAGGCGTTATGGGCAAAAATGGCTAGCGAAAAAAAATAATAATAAATAAAAGTGCAGGTACTGAAGAAGCCAAGGCAACAAGCGCAACAATGAGATACAAGGAAAGGACCAATTTTGGATCATTATTCTGTTAGACTCTGCTTAAATCCAAAGGACACGATCCTGGACACACTCTTAAGGAACCAAGATCTCTAGTACACAACCCAGACTATTGCACACAACGTGGGCTGAGCCCAACATTTTGATCCTAATCATCCAAAGCACAAATCCAAACATGAGCTAACATTAACAAGTTTGGCACACATAAAAAAATATTTTCTTTTCAAAATTCTTTTACATCATTTGTCTTTTTATTTACAAAAATAAAAACAAAAAACATCCATGCATACAAGACAAGCAGCTGATCAAGTCAGGGATCCCAAGTAAGCTTCTATCCTTCGTACATCGATAATCTCTGCCTAAGTCGCTCCACCTTTATGCGTAGGTAGAAGACCGCGTCCCTCTCCAAGCAATGCGAAGCGAGCATGCTCTCATCATACCACCAACCCACAGCTAGCCGTCGGGCCATATCCTCACAGGAGTGACGAAGAACGGCAAGCTCAGATATAAGATGGCCATGCATCGCAAGCAGAAACGATGGGTCAATAAAAGGCCGCTCCTTGAATGCCTCAAATGAATCATCAACGCCTGAGGAGGATGAAGTAGTATCACCAGCCATATCTCGATCAACGGCCTCATTCGTCAAGTGCCAACCAGGGACTCAACAATAAAGTGACTACTCTGGCAAGCATCACTGGTATGGCACTGTCGCTAAAGGAGGAGCTCAAGACTCGAACTCAAAGGCCGGCGCATCCAAGCAGCCCTGCCAGGAAATCCAGACTCGTCGATACAGAGCAATCAGGCTAGAAGGAAGAGGAGCATGTCCAAATCCAGAAGAGGCGAAGTCGGTAACATCCTGCTAGAAGCCAAACTGCCGAAGAAAATGAGTGGGATGATAAGAGTAGTATCCTCGGAGGCCTAGTAACAACAAAGGAGTGTGAACTGCGCTATAGATCAAAGGCGTATGACAGAGCCATGGAGCTTCCCAGATAATTTCCCATCCTCGGAGCTGAGAGAACATACGACGGTACAATGACTCAATGGCCTCCGCACCAAGAGGATGGCCATCAAGCAATAGAGATAGCACATCGCCACGACGAGAGTCAGGCCACATGAGCAGAGGAGTCATATAAAGGTTCTTCCACAGCCATACCTAGAAAAAGGTACGAGTTGAGCTCAAGTTGCAAGCAAATAATAGAGTAGTGAAAAGGAAAGAGCAATGAAAAGCAAAAAAATAATATCTGAAGAAACGAATAACAGCCCCAGAGGATGTGGGTATGTCCGAGCGAGCACTCAGTCATGCCTAAAAAGAGCTCCTCCAACACCATAGAGATAATGCTCCGGTGGCCCAGAATGCGGCGGAACACATCAAGCAAAACCGTCAGAGACGAATGTTGCCAGCTTGAAAAGAGCAGCTTCGCCAAGACACAAAAGATCAGTGCATTCAAACATTGAAGTTGGCAATCAGATCCTGAACCCCCTCGAGCAGTCGAATAATGATCATACAAAAGCTCGAGTGAAAACTCATCGGCTCCACTCTCTATAGTGGGGAATGCGGTTGAAAATTCGAACCATGGGCCTAGATCAGCAGGACGAACCGGCTCGGATGAAGGAACATAAGGCTCCCGAGCGAGAGGAAGACCAGACAAGCGCATGAACTCCTCTAAAGATGAGCCCAACTCCAAATCATTGAAGGAAAACAGGTTCAATGCTAGAACCCAATTATATGACGTCGCACTCAACAGTCGCCAATCTAGGTGAACTTTGTGGAGATGAAGAACCTCCCAGAAGCCCAAGGAGCCCAGCTCCAAGATCTTGGATTCGGTCAAACTCTCAATCCAAATATGCAACCGCTTAGAACATGTGCCGTATGGCTGCAGCCGACAAGTCTGAACAGGCACGCCCTCTACAATCTGGAACCCAGGATCCATAGGCGAATCGTAAAAAATGGGCATGCCCTCATCCAACAGATCTATCTCATGGTGCCAAAAAAAGCTTGACTCGCCCATCGCATCCCGAAGAGTACCCTGGAAAGCTGTAGTAGGAGGGCTCGAACCTCTAACAATCGCCACATCAGAAGCAGTCTGAAAAGTACATACCCCAGGAGCCACAACACCTAAAGTACCCCAGTAGCTGACTAGACTGGTACCTTAATCCTCGATAATAATAGCCTGTCCCATCATCGCCTCGAAATCTATGCTAAATATCTGACCTAAGCCATCTACAAGAGGTCTATCACCCGCCAAATCCAAGCCCTCAAACCATCGAGGTGAGGACCACCACCCATCCGGATCCAATCCACGCCATCCACACACCAGAATCCATTAAAATGACATCCCCACCATCCAAATATGGCCCACCTAGATCCACACCATCCACACCATCCAAGGGACCAACCATCCAACATGCATAATGCCCGATGGCCCACCAAGCATGGAACCATCAAATCCATCCACATCACCAAGCCCATCAAGCCCATCCAATCCAATCAACCCATCCTCATGGCTACCATTAATGGTGGTAGAAGCCATGTCATAAATGACATTAACCTCTCTAAAAGATCCCATCACACCACCACCAACCCCCATCAACCCACCCATAAATGAGCTCTCACCACCATAAATAAAGGACCCACCACCCAACTCTCCATCATTCATGTTGGACCCACCAACATCTCCATCATGACTAACCATAATAAAGACAATAGAAGAAGAAGACAAATGAGAGAAGAGACAAGAGAAGGGGACAAAAAGGAAGAAGAAAAGAGACAAAACGGAGTGACCAGAGGGTTTGGGTAGGAGAAGAATCACCAAAAAGGTTTGGAAGAATGTACAGAGAAGAAGGGGGCTTGTTGGAAGAAAATACGGATGGAGGTGGTAATCGGATTACCGCTAGCGGTAGTCCGAGTACCGCTGACATCTCTGCATCACTGCCGCGCCTGACAAGACAGAATGGACAGAAAGAAGTCAACAGGCGGTAGTCTGACTACCACTGGCGGTAGTCAAACTACCGCCCGGGCCCACAACATCGCGAAATCAAGGGTGGGATCCACTGAAGGAACTCGAAAACACAGACCACCTCCGAAGGGCTCATTTGGGATCACAACAAAAAAAATGCTCGAAAGTTAACCAAAAGTCAACCCGAAGAATGAAGATAGGTAGTTAAAAGTTTCATATATCCAAAAAAGTTGCGCAACAAGTGATACATGACCACATAAAGCGAATTATCATCGGGTACATATTCATTCGTATCTTTCTGACGGAAATACGGCCCTAGAAGTCCTCCTCCGGTAAAACGAGCATTGCCACCCGGAGCATAAGCGGGTTGCAAGATAGGGCCAATACCATACTGCTCACACCATGATCTGTACTCTCTCGCTGGATCGACGAAGCCACTGGCATCAAAATCTTCCAAAGCAGCATTTAACTCCCGCTTGGGTATCGACATCCAATCAGATGGACCAGACGGTGGACTAAGCAGAACCAGCGGGCTGCCACTCAACTGTTGAAGAGCCTCTCTACAAGATACCACTTCGTTACGTGAGGATCTTCCAAGATGCAGCGCCATTGCGAAGCCTAAAAAGCCTCCTGAGCCGCAGGAGTAAGCGCTGCATTCGAACGAAGGTACGTCCTAGGGAAAAACTGCAGATAACAAAGAAATCAGGGATAAAGGATAAGCAAGAAGCAATAACATAAGGCAACATAAGGCAACATAGGGCAGTTACTCACATCATCAGGGACGAGGGCATCAACATTCGACCTCCAAGTGAGATCAGAAAACATGCATGTACAGCTACGGTTGTCCTTATACCAGAACATCATGCACAGAAAAGGAGGTGAATGGTCGATTAAAGTGGGCACCAGGTGGGGGAAATGGTCAAAAAAGTAAACCTGTATGAGGCCGCAATCAGAAATTGTAATCAATCATCCCAAGGAGAAGAATGTAGGATTTGAAGGATAGCTCAATGATCAGATAGAAACTAGTCAAAGATCTACTGAGACAGTGACTGGCTTTATTCAGCCCTTCATACAAATGGGCAAGGAGAGCCGCATTCCAATTGTATGGTGTGAGAAAAGTAATATCGGTCACAAGCATAATAGACGGGAGCTCACCAACTCGTTCCCATGATAGAAGATCATCTCTCCCATTGTATACAATATCAGGGCATGAACCTTCACAACAGCTGCAACCTCGGTCTCAGGAACACGTTAAGCAAAATTCGAGGACAGCCAAAGCAACTTGAATCGATGGCCAGAAAAATTCGAAGAGTCCGGCATCATCCCTAGTAGACTCATCCAATCGTCATCAGAAGGCACCGGAAGATCTTCCTCAAAAGGAATAGATCCCCCATCATACCTAAGACCCAACTGCATATAGATGTCATACGGAGTGATCCTCCACTCCTCGAAGGGTAAATAGAAAGTATGAGTCTTGGTGTGCCACCGCTCTGTCAATGGAGACAAAAGGGACATGTTCGTCTTGCTCAGACGAACTTGGAACAAGCTAACGAATGGAGTACGCTCCAATGCATTAAAAAATAGAGGCTGAGGATCATGAAACCAGTCTGGCCAATGAGTCCTAACTCCACGCCCCCTCAAGATCGCAGAAGCACCACCTTCCCGAGCCACGTCAGATAGGTGACGGCCTTCTTAGGGTACATAACAGGGATCAACCGATTAGCGAGAAGGGCCGACCTCATTCCTATCATGATGAGGCATGCTACACAAGCATGGTTCAAAGGTAAGTATCCTTCTCACCACAAAGTGAAAAACCCAGGACAAAAGCCTAAGTTAAAGCCCAAGGCCCAAAAAGTCAAAGACCACAGCCCAAGTCAAGGCCTAGAGCCAAAAAGTCAAAAGGCCCAAATGTTCAAAGCCCATCAAAGCCCAAATGTCAAGAGCCTATTAAGGCCTAGAAGCCTAAGCCTAGTATCCAAAGGCCCATCTTCAAAGTCCACATTTCCAAGGTCCAGGCCCATTCTTAAAAGTTCACCTTTTCAAGGCCCATTTGCAAAGCCCACAGGTCTAAGGTCAAGCCCACTTCCATAAGTCCATTTCACATAAGCCCATCTCCTAGACTCACATATCCAAACCAAGGTCCATCCCTACTTGACCAAATCAGGATCATGATTTGAGGCCCACTTGAGAAATTTCATCCATACATGGAACCAAAAATCAAGCTAAGGTTTGCGATCCACTCCACAAGTGGTGGCCTGCCATCAAGATCCATACCATCGAAGTGCTCAAGTGAGTCCAAAATCACCCATCCTATGGTCTAGATAATCACAAAAAAACATAAAAAAAAAGAAAAAAAAGAAAGAAAAAAACCAAATAAATGAGTGGGCCCCCTTTCTTATCACACCCCACTCGACAACAATACACACACACACACACACACACACACACACATAATAACATCAAAAAAAATCTAGCCAACACTTTGGCCCAAAACAAAAAAATCAGCAAGATCCAACGGTTGAGATGTGGCCAAAATGTCTAATGGACCCGATCATGGTCTCCTTAGGCCTGAAAGGGAGATCCAAGGCCACAAATAAACTCCTCCAAACATCTTACAAAGAAGATCTGGCCAAGCTTCGAACAAACACAAGCAAGGATTCCTTATTCACCTGAAATTGAAAGAAGAGCAAAGGGAAATCACAAAAATCAATGGCCAAGGATCTTCTAGAGAGCTACAATGGCGTCCCTGGACATCCCTAGAAAAAAAAGAAATAAGAAAGGGAGGCACATTGCTTGGACCAGCCTCCACACCGAACCAGCGGACAAAACAAGTGATTGGTGGTAATCAGACTGCCACCCCTGACCGGATTCTCTTGGGACAACGAGCCGATCTCTTGTGAAGTGATGGGACGTCTAGACCTCTCTTGGATCCATTGGACAATAGCCCAAAAAAATAAAAAAAAGAAAAAGATTCCTCCCTTAAAAAGTTTCTTCTCATGAGAAAACTTCAAAATCTAGCGAGAAATTCAAGATCTCACGAGAAATTGGGAATCTTGATACAATGCATTGCTGAAAATTAAAAAAAAAGAAAATCTAAAAACAAAATATAAATAAATTATGGTTAATGCCCCATGATTTTATTAATGAAGGCCATTTGACTATTTGATCTGAATCGTACAATAAAAACCGAACGACAACGCCCTCCTGCGAGGTTGGACGGATCTTTCAAAAAAACATAAAAATATTTCAAAACCATCAGCCCCATCAGCTCATCAGTGGAGGCAATGCAACTATTAATTTTTACAATTAAAAGCCGAACGATGATGCTCACCCACGAGATCGAACGAATATTAAAAAAAAAAGAGTATATTTTCAAATAAAATCTCTAAGGAGTCTAGTTTCAAAGAGATTAGTTTTTTTTTTTTTAATTTAGAAAAAAAAATTACATGCAGCACGCAGTACACTGAGGAATCTTCCATATTCTCCAGTTGCCGTCAGTGCAAATAGCAAAATAAGATTCGATCTCTTCCGGTTTCCCCAAAGGATGATCAAATCCGTACATGATACATGTACAATTGGCCCGATCTCTATATCTGGACAGTTGTACGAATGTTAGTAGAAATGAGTGGATCTATCTATGGAAAGAATAATCAAACTCAAAGTGACAGCAATCCATTATAACCAAAGTATCAGAATCAGCAGATTACATGGCAAAAGATTAGCTACACATACCTAGTCTGGGATGTTCGAAAAATTTGATCGAGTCAAAGTCGGCGTAGTGAGTTCCCCATAAGGCCGTTCGAACGCGCAGGGCAGCTAACCACTTTGATGATCAAACAGAACGAATACTCCTAGGTTGTTTACTTAATAAAGGAAACGACAGATCAAATAGTACAGGAATCCTCGTAAATCCGCAGCGAACGTGTAGAGGCCCTACTTTCAGACTTACCAACCAATGCTATTAACAATCTAACGTGAAAGGGTTGTGATTGGTGACCTGTAATGCCGCACAAATGCGTAGGGACAATCACAATGTTTTCCTCAACCCTCATGATATGTATAAGTTATCTCTTTTCTAAATAGTCGACTGACAATGATGACAGGCAACAGATTCGAATCACTACCCTTTCTGACCAGAAGGGTGGGGTGTTCACTCGCTTTGGTGCTCGGTTGCTCGTAACTTCGGCCAAAGAGGGGCATCTGTAAACACCCCACCTAGGCTAATATCTTGAAAAGGCAAAGACAATCCAGACCACGATCATATTCAAACCTTAACGCGCATCCTAAAACCAAACCTTGATCCCGAACCCTAATTGTCACGCCCCAAACCTGAAAATCGGGCTCACAAAATTTCCATTTGCTGAATTCAGTGTCGACAGCCTCCGTAGTACCCCATTCTCGGCTCCTAGCGCCCATATGCCAGATTTTGATCCTGGAATCCTATAAGGAGGATTTTCCAACGTACATTTGTCTCAGAAGAAGCATAACCACAAGTTTACCCAAATCACAAAGGCAACATCATCATCACATATCCACTAATATAAACATTTGAATACAATGTTGAAAGGGAAATACATATGTCAAAATCAAAGCTCCAGAAGACCGCTGCATACTCCAAGCTCAACGCTGCTGTGACCTAATGCCACCTGCACGCATCTATTATGCATAAGCTTATAGAAAGCTTAGAGGGTGGTGAAAGTGTGTACACAAGATAAGTACCAAGTATGCAATATAATGCCATAAACCATACAATAACGGAATAAGTGAAAATATTAACAAGATCTGTCAAAGAAGTATGTAATACAATGCCATAAATTGTACAATATCGGAATAAGCGGAAATACTGATAAGATCATGAATTATCAGAGTAAGCAAAAATACTGACAAAATCATGAATCATATGATATCAGAGTAAACGGAAATATACTAGTAAGTCCATGAGTGCCACAGCCGTACCAAGCTATGCGATGCAAGGCATGAATGTTAACGACCATATCAATGCAGAAACATGGAAACCCAAAATGCTAAATGCTGTGGATGCAATGCAATATGCGGTGCAAATGAAATGACCAAGCTGAAGTGAAGTCAGGATGATAGTACATAGTATCGCAGGCTATGAGGTCCATCACAAGGGACTTCTATCCAAACCAGTCCCATACCTAAATTTGGATAGCCAGACTCAATGTAGTAGACTCCTAATCTCAGGTTAGTCACGCGCCCCAACTGAAATCCTTGCCATTACGAATGTACTCAACAATTAGTTGCGCACCATTAGCCCGAGTGGATAATGAATGAATCAGTATGCAACTCCTACTCAATAAGTCCACATATCAGTACGGTTCCTCTCTGGAAAATCACCGGGGTCCAGTACACTCCAAACAGATTACCGCCACATCATCCGTAACAAGGCGAGTGGAAGAGACCTCACTATCCACTTGCCAATATTGGGCCCAGCTCATCGATAACAGACACATTCCTCGAGCTGGTCAAACTCAACTTAGCTTTCCCCCCTCTTCTTGGGCAGGTAAGGCCGCACCCCCTTCCAATCGACCACGACATAGTGGGAGACACGACCTAACGGTATACGGCCTTCGTGCGCTCATGTATCCACTCGATTTAGACGTTGGAGAAACCTCTGTAACCAAGAGGGTTCTAGGACTTTCACCCAAGGATATCTATATCACCCCATGTAGAACAGATTTTTGGTGTCCTATCTGGCCATCCATTATATGCTTATAGAGGCTACGACCTTGATGTCGCTAGGGCATACGGTAATCATAATCACACAATGTGAGATGCATGAGTCACACGGTTAAATCATGCATCAATCCTGCGCATACTGAGCGCTCATGTGGGATAACTCCGCCTATCAGGGAGTCCCATGAACAATTTGCCCTATGACATATGCAATGGCCAACCACATCTCACAACAAACATGCAGATGATGCGTATGGGTATGTATCATAATGCTATACTGTCACATACTCATAATTGGTATCGATAACCGGCATCGATAATCAGCTTATCAAAGGGCCTAAGGGAAGGCCACAATGAGGACATTTAACCATCATTGCTCATCAATATGGACATTTAACCAACATTGCTACCAAGGAGTGGCCTATATAGAGCCAAACATATAGTGGGCCCATAGCCTCATGCAAGGGCCTAATATACATCACAATGGCCTCACTCAAGGGCCACATATGCATCACATCAGGTCTCATCAATGGCCACAATCACAACGGGCCCCGTACAATCACAATGGGCCGCATACAATCTCAATGGGCTTTACACAAGGGTCTCATACATCAGGTGAGACGCATCACATGGGCCTTATACATCACATCGGGCCTCATCATATGGGCCAGAAATATATCACAATGGGCCATGTCCCACAGGCCTCGAATACATCACAATGGGCCGCAACCCATGGGCTGCAAATACATAATAGGTGGGCCCTACACATGGGCCTAATATACATCATAGGTGGGCCTTGCACATGGGCCTCATACACATCAAGTGGACTCCATCAATGGGCCGTACTAATGGGCCTCATACACATCAAGTGGGCTACATCAATGGGCTGCACTAATGGGCCAAATATATACACTAAGTGGGCCACATCAACGGGCTTTAAATACAAAACAGGTGGGCCCCATCACATGGGCCAAAAATACAAACAAGTGGGCCCCGCACATGGGCTGAAAATACATCATGATGGTCTCATGGATGGGCCGCACCAATGGGCCTCAAATGGGCTTGGACCACACCAAAAATCATTTCAATAGTTGTAGGTGTAACATGTGTATCACTGTACACTATCATTCTATGGGGCACATGACACCGTAATGATGATCAACACTGCCCAAAAATTGTCTATGTAAATCAGCACTGTCTAAACATTGGATAGCACTGTCCAAACACTGTCTATGTAAATCAGTACCATCCAAACATTGGACAGCACCGTCCAAACACTGTCCATGTAAATCAGTACTGTCCAAACATTGGACAACACCGTCCAAATACTATCCATCTAAATCAATATTGTCCAAACATTGGACAGCACCGTCTAAACACTATCCAGCATCGTCCAGTACAATCTGGACGGTGTGGATGAAATAAATACATCAGGGTGGGTCTCACCCGCTGACAAGGAAAAATGGATGGACATGTGAATATACAACACGTCATCAAAGTGGGCCCTGCTTGTCCAGAATATAGATGGACGGTGTGGCTAATAGATACATCACGGTGTGGCCCACATAGCACTGTCCATCAGGTCCAACACCTTCCAGATGATTTGGACGATGTGGATGAAATAAATACATCAGGGTGGGTCCCACTCGCTGACAAGGAAACACGGATGGACGTGTGAATATACAACACGTCATCAAAGTGGGCCCTGCCCGTCCAAAATATAGATAGATGGCGTGGCTAATAGATACATCACTGTGTGGCCCACATAACACCGCTCATCAGGTCCTGCACCGTCTAGATGATTTAAACGGTGTGGATGAAACAAATACATCACGTAGGACCCACAAAACCTGTTGACGTCAGTCCAGTGGTGGGTCCCACCATCTGGATGGCTTGAATGTAACATATACATCCCGTGGGACCCACAGAACCTGCTGACGTCAATTACACCAGCTGTTTGCTGGTGTGATGTACACTAACCAATCCGTTGCCACAATCAAGGTGGGTCCCACGTGGGGCCATCAGCATATGATATACAATATAATATAATATAATATAATATTATTATATACAATATTTAAAATAGTCTAGTGTCTGGATGAACGGTGTGGATTTAAATCCATACATTGGTGGATCCCACCACCTACATGTGTAACACGTGCAGGGTGGGCCTCACATATGGTATGGTCGGTGTGTATACAACACATGCGTCATGTGGGTCCCACATCCAGACCTTGGACGGTGTGGACGCACAACACATACATCACAGTGAAGTCCCATCGTCCAGCCATTTGGTTGGTACGGACGGTGTGGATCAAAGCATACATCATGGCGGGCCATCATACACGAAAAGAAGACATTGAGAAGTAGAGAGAGAGAGAGAGAATGTGAGGAGGGGAGGGACCCCGCCACTATTGCCCTCCCTATACATTGTAAACATCAAGATGGGTCCCACCAAATGTGGGCCCTTAAATCACAAAAAAATAAAGTAAAGATCACCCACCTTAAGATCTCTTCTTCATTCCTCCACCAACGGGTTCTAGAGCTCCAAGGAAACAAGATTCAACGGTTGAGATTGATTTTAGAGGGTGAGATTATGTGGTAGGGAGTGGGCTATACCAAGCTTCTCTCCCATGGATGTCCACCTCTCTCATTGTTGCTTGGGAGATGGAGTTTGAAATGAGAGAGATGAGAGAGAGAGGTGATGTAAGAGGGTGATGGGTGAAAAGGTGAGTGATAGGTGTGTACTTGACATGTAAGAGATGTAAGAGAGAGAGAGAGAGAGAGAGAGAGATGACTTTGGGGAAGGTGGTTGTACTTAGGGACGGGTGTGAGTGATAGGAGTGATGTGATTGATTGATTGATTTGACATATTCACTTGGGTTTTGCAACGTGCGACGTTTTCCTCGAACTGAACTTGAGCCTACATCTCCTGGCTCAAGTATCGCCTTAGAGTGCGAGACACGACGTGGGAACCATGGCGACGGCGCGATCGTAAGGGTACAAGTTTCGAGTCAAGCCGATTCTGATATACGGGACACGATTCAGGATTGCGTGCAAACCCCGATAACAGATCGCGGGTCGCAGGAATTCCACTGGGAGGATGCGAAAACCTATGGAATGGTACGGTCTAGGATATGGGCCTCACACTAATCTTGAAACCAAATCCTATTTCCAAAACCCTAATCCTGACCCAAGCCATCACCTAGGCCTGAAACACACCTATTCGAACCCAAAAGTTTAAAAAAGACTATCGGACGAACCAACGCACTAAACGAGGCCCACCAACCAGAGCCCGACTCGAGCTTGGTCCAGGCGGTAGTCTGACTACCGCCGACAGTAGTCAAACTATCGTCGGCGGTACTCCGATTACCGCCGCTCGTAGGGCGCGTGTGTCTTTTGAGTAATAGCTGTCACAGTGCCCGAAAGTCAACTTTCTTTCAGAATTATCCCTCCAGCAGATACTATTTACCTTTTTACCAACCCCAAGAGCCAATGGAAGCATGCCATGTGGCGTTTTCCTCTCCCCAACCACTGATAAGTTTCCATGTCAGCTTTCACCCTTCACAGCCCTAAATATTACCATAATACCATTAGAGATGGCTATAAATAGCCCTCTCCTCTTCTCATTTTACACAACAACACAAGACACCAACAACCAAGAGAGGGAGAGAGAAAGAGAGAGAGAGGAAGAGAGTGAAGGAGGGAAGGAGCTCCCAAGCCTTCAAGTTCTGATTTTTTAGCTACCCCCTAACCCTTCCTCTTAACTTTCTAACCCATAAACCTAGCCCAAATTGGTCATAGTTCGGTCTATGTCGTAGCCTATTTAATTTCAAGCCAAAGATCCATTCATCTTATACACAAGCATTTATTATGAAATTTATTCCCTTCTCAACTCCCATGCTTCTCTAAGTTTCTAGTGAACGTATGCTCTGTGGCTTGCCGTACATCAGACCCTGTCACATCAGAAATTCCTAGTAGACTAGTCCATTTTTCTTATCTCTTGGCATAAGCATCATAACATCTGCCTTCTTGACACGCCGTTGGATGTATGCTCTATGGCTTACCAAAATCTCGGATCTTGCCTCATCAGAAATCCGCGTGTGTGCATAGTCCTGTCTCGACCACATCATCCATCCCTTGAGATTGTTTTACCACATAAAGTAGAGACCGTATGTTTGTACGGTTAGAGAGGGTGCCTAACACCTTCCCTCTTTGTAACCGAGGTCCCCTACCCGGAATCCCGGATCGCAGATCAGGAGTCAATCTAAGGTAGGAGAGTCTTCGGATTTCCCCAACCTTACGTATTCCGTGGGTTCTAGCCGACCACAGGATTCTGAGATTAATTGGCTAGTGGCGAATGATTTTATTTATCTTTAAGCCTTTGTGGAGAATGATTGTAATATATTTTTTTGCACATGTGGTGAATGTTGTAATAGTAGTAGAAATTTATTTTTGTTTTATTCTTTATTCCTCTGTATTTGTTTGGGAGTTTGATACACAGACCGTTCTAGAAATCAGGTTGTCCTACCATAAGCCATTGGTTTTTGGTGTAAGGTTGTCCTTAGAACAACATCTGTATCAACCTCTCAATACTTGTGCATATAAGGTTATTATTCATTTATGCTATTTGAATTGATAAGTACTATCTTTATTTATTTCTTTCTTATTCCGCAATTGAAATTTTAATTTGACATATCCTATTCACCCCCCCTCTAGGACTCTTAGCTCGGCCTTTTCAAAGAGTTCGTTGATAACTTTGTGTTGAACTATAATGTATTACTTAGATTAGATTGAAATATGATCGAGCATAAGTTACCTATAAACGAAGGCTATCGACTGCATAAATAGCCGCTCAGGCGACTGAAAACCGAAGTGACTCAAAAGATAAATGAAGAATTTAAACAACTTTTGAAAGCAGGTTTTATCAAACCCATCAAATACGTCGAATCGATTTTAAACATAATGCTTGTTATTAAGAAAAACGATGAAATAAGGAGACGAGTTTAGATGGGAGGCAGAGCATCGGTTGGCTTTTGACATTATTAAAAGTATTTGATAAGGCCATTAATGTTGATGCCACCAATGAAGGGTCGACCACTCAAGTTATATGTCGCAGCTTCTATAGAATTAAATGATGCTCTGCTAGCATAAGAAGATGATAATAAAAAAGAACGTGTAGTATATTATCTTAGTCGAATGTTGTTACATATTGAGAAACGATATTCTGGCATAGAAAAGTTATGTTTATCATTGTACTTCATGACTACAAAATTACGACACTATTTATCGGCCAAAATATTTAGCGTAATTGCAGTAACTGATTTAATGAAATATATGATAAATCAACCAATTTTGAATGAGTGAATTGGCAAATAGATTCTTGCATTATTTGGGTTTAACTTAGTATATGTGCCACAAAGGGCTGTGAAAGGCTAGTAAATAAAAAATTTCCTAGTCGATCACCCTTCTAACATAGAAAGTCAACTTTTTGTTTTATATATATATATATATATATATATATATATATATATATATGAAGTATATCGATCACACTAGAAACTGATATTTGACGGTTTAAGGACTAATAAAGGATTAAGAGTAAGGATTGTCCTGATCAATCCAAGTGGAAGAAAATAAGAATTTGCATTCCAGCTTGAGTTTGATTACACCAATAATCAAGATGAATATGAAGCTTTGATAATCAATTTAGAAATGTTGACCAATTTAGGAGTGAAAGATGTATTGGTAATGAGAGATTCCTTATTAGTAATAAACTAATTAATTGGTTTGTTTAACTATACAAATACTACCCTACAGTCATATCATGCTTTGGCTATGCAATTAGTAAGCAAATCGATGAGGTCGGGTTAAACCATATATCTCGAGAAAACAATATTGATGCAAATAAAATAGCATAGTTAGCATCGGGATTTTAGATCATCTAAGGATTTGAAGAAAGAATGATGACTATTCAAAAAAGATCATTGTCTTTAGTCTTTCAATGGAAACAATCGATGAAATTTGTCAGGTCGACACGAGTAATGACTACTGGAGAAATCCAATCATAAGTTACTTATGATCACCATAGACAAAGGTCGACCAAGACACTAGGAGGATAGTTGTAAATTATGTATTGATCGATAATGAACTTTATCAGAAAGGGACCAATGGAGTATTGTTGCGATGCTTGAGTAAAAATAAATCTATGTTTGGTATCAGTGGAGTGCATGAAGGAATTTGTGGAGAACACAGGTCGGAAGGAAAATGAAAAGAAGAACTTACGATGTCCTAGAGGGGGGGGGGGGGGGGTGGGGGGTGAATAGTACATTGCCAAATAATCGAAACAAGTGCTGAATATGTAAATAAAACAAAGATATCAATTGTTAGAGTATTAAAATCTTGATTCCAAATAATTCGTAGGATAACCTTCACCTAAAGTTTTAGGCAGGACAACCTTACTTCACGAATTTCTTTAAAATCAAAACCTCAAACTTGCAAGAGTAAATTAAATAATTGCAATATTCACCACACAAATAAAATTAAATACATTCAATCCACTATAAATAAAAATAAGGCATTCACCACATGACAATGGTTCGGTGCTTTAAAAATAGCCACACCTAATCCACTCCCAAAATTACTTCTCTCATAATTTTTGCTTTCACTATGAAAAGGTTTTCACAGGGTCACCTTAAAAACCTGATATAATTCCTTGTGATTTTCATGGGTTATCACAATAAAAACCCAAACTGAGATTTTACCAGGCTATCCAAGACAAAACCTTAAAACTAAGATTTTCACAGGAGATCTTAGAAAAACCTAAAAAGAAGTTATAGAAGGTATACTTATCTTCGTCGTAGGAGACGTAGCAGAAGCTTGTAGTAGAACGATGTAACACCCCATACTTTCTAGTTCTCGGGTATTACCATATAACTAAATTTAGAAATAAATGCAAGCCTAGCTTAAGCAAATGGTCATGTGCATTTCAGTCTAAATCCAACCATTGAAACTAATCCCTACCCACATATTAAACTAGCCATTTGAATGATTCTCAAAATGGTCCATCACAACCCAGGGGCACCTACTTTGATACTTAAATCACTCGGATAGACTAATCAAACCATCCATCATGCCCATAACATCCCATAGAGCGATCCGCCACTTAATCGACGACCTAAGTGGTAAATCAAGCATCAAATCGTCTTCTTTAGATGACTCGTAGGACTACCAGGACCATTGACCAGTGGTTTTGAATCAATTTGCTCATTGGATTATAGGGCGAACACTGTAGTTGACTATGAAGATACATGTTTGTTTAAAATAGCCTAATCGAATGGTTTGATCAGACGATTGTGAACTGAGTGACTTAAGAATCATGTGGGGTCATTCAGATTAACACCTGAACTAGTTTAGGAACTTTTGGATAAGGGTGGACCCACAAATTATAGCGGAGTGGAAGGAATGACACAAATTAATAATAATAATAATAATAATAATAATAATAATAATAATGATAAATGCTAATAAGGTTATTAATGTATACTAGGACATCTAATCTCTAATCTAACCGTCTAATTAGGATAATAACTGTAAATTTCTCGTAGGATCAACTAAGGACCACTAGGAACCATGAAGGTCAGATTTAAAGATGATCTGACCGTCAGATCTTCTTAGATCGTAGAATAACCTATGTACTTAGAAAGTATGGCTCACATAGGCTTTGAATATGCTTGATCTATGGCCAGGGGTCCCACTTGGGCTCATGGAAGCTGAATGGATCAGATTTTATGAGATCAAATCATCCATATGGACCCCACAATAATAATATTGTAATAATAATATTCAACATTCTAAATGCGTGTTAGGTCACCTATTCCCTAACTTAACTATTGATTCTCAAATAAGTGGTCCCTAGAACCATTTTAACTGCTAATATTCAAATTCAGAATGATCCAACCACTGGGTTGATAGAAATCCACCATTGGAGCTGGAAATAAATTCGTATGGCCCACCTAAGCCTAGGATCTACCTCATCCATGGCCTAATGTCCTAATAGGACCCATAGAACTCGACGAATGGCTCAGATCTGTCAAGATCTACCCTATGGGCCCCAATTAATGGGGTGTATGTGCACCAAAGGGTGTACACCTACTGTGCACCGGACCAACCTGCTCGGTCAAACGCCCTTGACCTGAGCCAAGCCGAGAAAGGCAAGCTTTCTCCCTCCTTTCCCGCCAGCGTCCGTTTCAAACGGACAGACATTTGCAATGCTCGGTGGCCCACCATCGGGACCCACATGCTTGATTTGAACTGTTCATCTTGTGCACAGCAAGGTCCTGACCAAAACCCAACCTCTCCTGCATGCGGAAACACGTGTGCATGCACACGGTTCTTGACACAAATAGGCCCTACAAACACAATGTTTCCAAAAACGAAAACTGTCTCCGTGTGACAGGTTGACAATCCATGTGTGAGGTGTTTGGCATGATATGGATTGTCCAAATAGACGAGATCTATGCTGTCTACTTGCTTAGGGCATTCTAAACAAAACCAGGGTCGGTTTCAGTCCCTACCCACCGTTTTGAGAGGCATTTTCCACCAGATTAAATCTAGAATGCTCGTTGATGATCCAACGACCTAGGAAACCTAGGTTTTCCTACAAGAAGAAGAGAAAACGTCTCTTCTCCTATCCTTCTACAAACCACCATAGAAACCGGCCGTTTTCCTATCCTTTTAAAACCACCAACCAAAACCCCCCACAGCTTCGACCTCTCAATTTCAGAAGCTCCCTATCGTCAATCTAGAGCCTCCACTCGAATCAAATTTGAAGATGACCCTTCTATTTGAAATCTACCATGAACACTGGCCATCTTCCCCACTGCTCCAAACCGAGCCAGACTCGGTTCGGGATGCCGTTTTCGAGTTCTCACCATTTGGTGATGGTGTTGGGAGAGTAGAGTGAAGAATAGAGAAAGAAAGAAAGAAGAAGAAAGAAAGAAGAAGAAAGAAGGAGGGTGGTGTGACTGTTGCACCACCGTGTCCAACTCGTTTAGGAGGAGTTTGGGCTGAGTCAGGCAGGGCCCATTGCTGTTGTCGGTCCTCCAAAGAAGTAGAAAAAAAGTGAGAATAGAGAGCGAGAGAGCGACTGCCATGTGCTACAGCAGCTCAAACCGAGCCAAGTCCGAGTTGGGCCTGTTTCAGTCAGGCCAGACCTGGTTCGAATGTTGCTGGGGTTCCAGCAGAGAATGAGAGGAAGAAAGGAGAAGGGGTGGCTGGTGCGTTGATGCATCAGCCTGAAGTTGCTTCACTGCCCACCTTTGTGCAGTCACTGAGTTGACTCGGCTCGACCGGGGCTGAGTCAGGCCGAGTTTGACGGCCATGGCTGGATACTTCCAGCAGTAGGAAGAGAGGAGAGAGAAGAAGAGAAGTGTAAGGAGAAGAGGAGAAACGAAAAGAGAAGCAAGAAGAAGAAAATCGTCAAACATTGCGGGTTGCTTAGTTTAATACTGAGTTAACTCATCTTAGCTCATCTGAGTCACTGTCTCCTTCGCTCCTTGTTTGTGTCAACCATTGCTGTAAGTCTAGAAAATCGCTGGCCATGTTGGGACACCACACTTTAAAAGGAAGTAGAGAAGAGGTATGGTAAGAAAGAAAAAGAGCGGAAGGTTGTGTTGAGCTGAGTCAACTCGGCTTAAACCGAGTCATCAAGGTGAGAATTTTCAGACTTGTCATCAGTTATTTTGTTATTAATAATATCACTATTATTTTTTATCTGTTGTAACAATCAATGTTATTTTAATGATATTGACTAGAAATAATAATTAACATTATAATGTACTAATTAGTGTTATGGATATTATTATCATCAATTATAATTCTATTGTTAATTTTTATCATAATGATTTTTTTTTAATTACCATGTTAGCTAATATAAATTATAACACTAATGCTAATAGTTATTGAAATTAATAATATACCAACTAGAGTTCAAATCCTAAAAATTATCGTAAACCTAAACTCTAGGGTGAAATCCTTGACCTAAGTAATCTAAACTCTAGGTCAATACCCTAAACATAGATAGTGTGTTAGGTTTGACATAATTGTAGAATTTCATAATTCATGGTAGATCATAATATCTATTATCATAACTAGATTCATTAATGATAGCTATTATTATTATCATTAGAGAATATCATCATTTTCATTACGGGATTAGTATAATTCTTGTTAATATAATTATTAGTATTAGTCCTTATTATACTATCGTTAGTAAAGATTCTAACACTATTACTTGTATTATTTAAGAGGTTATTAGTTATTATAAGAATATTTGATAATGTCGGTACATTTAAATATGAACTTATGAACCATTACTATTAATATGGATGGATTAAAACTCCTATCATGAATAGTATTTGGCCCATGGTACAATAATAATAATAATAATAATAATAATAATGATGATGATCTAGGATTCAAATCCTATGATCTAAGCTTTTAACTAAATCCTAGGATGAAACCCTAAAACTTAGGTAATCCAAACCTTAGGTTAAGACCCTAACCCTAAATAGTGTGTAAGCTTGGATCTAATTGTACAACTTTACGATTGATGGTAGGAATTGATTCAAAGGGAACATACATTTCATGGCGATGGTGCAGGCGATTCAAACATAGGGTAATGACTTGTCCCCTTGAGATTTCCATCTCTAAATTAGATCAAGGATAACTTTTAAATTGATTATGAATGATGTCTTAGAGCTTGATTAATTATTAGATTAACTTACTTGGATATATGTTTAAGAGTTGATCATGAATATTAAATGCACACACTAGACCTTGATTCATTTAATAGTTCTTGAACTGTATTTATACTTGCACTTAAGTTGTACTCTATTAGGGTGACATCTTACTTTGATACTTGATCTCTATGCTAGTTGGATATGTTATTGTACTGTTTACAAGACACACGTGAATCAAAATCTCTCTAGATGTGAGGTGACCTCTATTTAAGAAAGAGAGTCCGTACTCAGGGTGTAATGAGACTGATTGTGCTAGAAATATACCCTCAACATGGAGGTTATCTTAGTGACAATTTATTCATGAGACTTACCATCTATGGGGTGAATCCACTTATTTGATTTTGGGATGAACCGTTTTGACATTTTTTTATCACCGCTGTTTACTCATGTTTAAGGCAGGCCTACCTACTCCCTTTAATCATCGTATTTTAGTATCTTTGACAGTCATTTCCACTCAACATACGATGGTAATTTCCCATACATTGAGAATTGATTGGCCATGTGTTGATAAGTTCTATACACACTCTAAGGCGGTAGACTCATGAGCTCGGGATGGTGGTCATGGGACACTATACTCGAGCTGTCAGCCTACGCTAGTGATGAACCCCCGTAGTGGCAATGAGTCTATTTAAATTGGCTGATTGTAACTGGACTAACAATGATTTGGCTAATCATACATACATGGCACAGACCAGCGTCTATGGCTAATGTACGTGATATACGATAAGTAGTCGTTATGTGGTACGTGATGCGCTATTGACTAGCCTTTGCATGGGTGACGAGCCCAATGTGCACACATCCCCGGCGCAATGATGAATTCACGCATCCATGCATATAATAAGACTATATTTTGTTATGTTTTGATTGCCTTGCTGCTTTCATGCTATACTTGCCTGAGGCAGCGGTGTGTAATCTTGAGGAGAATTCACACCGAGTTGCCTACTCATCCATCAAATATATAACCGTATACGTAGCACAGCCGGCTTAAGTGATATGCAGGTTCAGATTGATGAGGGACTGCTATGATGGTTAAGGATGCGTGGTTGTACCTGTCAAGGAAGCTGTGCGATCTTACGGCTTTCGTTTATATGTTTTATATGCTTTTAAATCTCTCATGTACATAAATCTTGTAATTATTAATTTTAAAGACATTGGTTGTATAAGTCATTATGGGCAGCTTCTTGTATATTTAAATGATAATGTAACTTTCCTTTACGTTTGAATTATCCATACTATGCTAATTACTAACTCTGAATGATAAAGATATATATATATATATATATATATGGAATTTGGATCTTTATAGGTTAACACGCGTTTTTGGGAAACGGGTCATATACTCGGGTCCTGAAAACACGGGGTGTTACAAATGACTTCTTTCTTGAATGTAGATGGTGCCTTGTTTGGTCAAATAGAAAGGGTCTAAGGTTTTATTAATTTTAATTAAGTTAAACCCAAAAGCTACTTAATTAAATTCTCTTAGATCTCAAAGAGGAGTATAGTTTACTCTCTTAAATTTAAACTTGAAAGATTTGAGACTAAAGGGAATTGAAAAAGCTATTTAAATAAATTATAAATACCGTCCAATAGTTTGCTAACAACTTAAGCTTCTCTCTCTCTTGTAGAAGAATTTTGATAATTAACTTGTGTAATTTGGAATGAGAGAAGAACTCAATTTATATGCAAAGAAGTTAGAACTTCGACTAGCCTGAGATAAGCTTCGATTAGCAGATTCTGTTCAACGGATTTCAAATTGTGCGGGATAAGAATTATCAAAAATTCGGCTGGCCCAATGTCAACTTCAGCTTACCAAATTCCTCCAAATTCCAAAAGTTGAAGCTGCTGGAATTTGACTCGAACTTTCTCGAACTGGCCGAATTTCAAGCTTGGACTAGCCGAATTTACAACAAAAGTTGTTATTCACTTCGAGCTTGAAGTTGGGTTGGTCGAGGAAGCTTAGGCTGGCCGAACTAAAAATTAGGCTGGTCGAGTTCTATGCAAAACAAGTGAAAAAACCCATGATTAAACAATTTTGAAAGCACCTGGTCTTAACGTCTTTCTAAGGTTTTATACCACCTGAGATATATCAAATATCTGATTCTCTTCAGCTTGAACTTGGTCTTAGATTACATCTTGAATTTGTGCTTGAACTTTTCTTAAGCATTAGATGATCTTGAGCTTGATCTTTTTTTGAACATAGATCGATCTTGAGCTTGATCTTCTCTTGAACATAAATTGATCTTGAGCTTGATCTTCTCTTGAACATAGACCAATCTTTGAAGATATACTTTAAAGTAATTTTGTCTTACGAAATTTGACAACCTAAGTGTGGTCAACATCCTAGTACTTACAATCTCCCCCTTTATCAATTTCATGACAAAACGCTTAACATTACAAATATGCAATCACACACATCTTTTGAAGTCTTGTAATTTGAAGTATTGTAATCTTCTTGTAATCTTCAACTCACCAATCAGATGATGATCAACTGGCACCCCCCCTGTGAAATAGACATATAACATTCCATACACATAACATCCATAACATTCATACATTCATTTAATACATTCCATACATACTCTCCTACATTCTCTCCCCCTTACTATAGCATTGCATATTATGCATATTACTAGCATTGGTATCATTTCTCTCCCATAAGCATATCGCTCCCCCCTTTTGTCACAAGTTGACAAAGGAAGAATAGAAGAAAGAAGATCAATAAAAGGAGCATGTAGTAAGAGAATAAGACTAAGCATATGAAATTTTCAACTATATGAAATAATAAAGGTGAGCATATGAATTATGTTAAGGTTTAAGGGTATGTAAGTGGCAGTATAAGCATCCAAAGTACCAAGACAAAGAAAATAAGTTTTAAGTACTTAACCAGCATAAGTCTGAAAAATAAAGGTAATCTAGCTCAATTCAACCTAGAGGAAGAAGGACCAGGCAACGAGGGATCATTTTGGCTCAATTCCGGGTGATGCGATGGAAGTACTTCTTCATGTACTTCATTGTAGACTTTTAGGTTTGGGCCAATGAAGCCTGCGATACATGCAAGGACTCCACTTTCTCCTCCAGTGTAGAAAGCCTCTCATCAAACTGACAGGGATGGTAATCGGAATCAGCTGGATCATCTGAATCATCTTAACTCATTAAAAATATCTTTCATCGTAGTGTCTATAGCTGGCTGTACTTCCTCTTCTTCTTCATTTTGACCAGGAAGAGGAGTGAGGTTCATCATATTCAGATTTGAATTGTTAAATGGGAGTTCGGATTCCGGTGCCTCAAATGTTGAAATTTGAATGTTGTAGTGAAATGCAATGCAAGTCATGAGATGAGCAAAGGGAATTGAACCGTGCTTGTGATGTAAGTGAAACTGAATGACGATGTAATAGATTAAGGAAGGCAGGCAAACATGAATACCTAATACAATGGAGTGAAATACTCTGCATGAAGGGAGTAAGATCAGTCTTATTCCCGGCTCGAGGATATACGTTAGACGTGAAAATTCGATGTAATACATGGTGTTTTGGGAGAATTTACGTAGCGGGAAGGGCATTATTCGATCGCCATTCAGCATTAAAGCGCCATAATTTATGAGTGATGGCTTGTTTTTCGGAGTTTGACATCTTCTCTGATAATGAGGCGACTAATATTCCACCATCCGGACAAACTGTATCCATCAATGCAAAAATAACGTGCGGTGTAATTGTGAATGTCTCTTCAACAAATTTAACTGAGAATGTCAGATTCTGAAGTGAAACATCACAAATGGAGGCATATATGCCCTACACCATGGACCGGTAAGCTGTTCCACCCCAAATCAAGATGCGTTCCCATCCAACCTCGGAGAGAATCGAAACAAAACCAAACCTAGAAATGTGGTCTAAGTTGACATATTTTTCTATGATTATGTCCCTCGTGTGAAAGTCCCAGACATATTCCGGATCATCCTCCGGTGACCGTAGGGTCCATACACCAAGAGGAGTTGATTTAGAAGATGAACTGGCACAATTCTTGCGAGCTGTTTTCTTAGTTCTATGTTCCATATCAGATTGCATGAGAAAATATCAAAGAAAAAGAGTAGATTAGATTTGAATCAAAACCCACAACAAAAAGGGTTTTAAATGATGAAAAATCTTCTCAAATATGATTATCTAGCATGAGACCACTAAATACTAGAAGGAATTTGAAAATAAATCACTTATAAGTGAGTTTGGAAGATGGGTTGGTCGAACGGGGCACCAACTAGCAGAAGAAGAAGATGCAGAATGAAATGAATTTGGAGATTTTTCCATTTTTGAGTTAAAATCGCGTGATCTTCGGCTAGCTCGAGTAGGTGCTCGATTGGCCAAAGAATTCGGCTAGCCCGAGCCCGTGCTTGGCTGGTAAAAAAAACTTTAAAAAATTTAAATTTTTGAAATTTAATTTTTAATAAAATATTATTTTCAATTCATGCATTTCATTATTAAAAATAAACATAAACATACATGCATAAAAAGAATAAAATAATTATTTAACGATACATAATCCAATATCATGTTTCAAATTTGAAAATTTAACTTTGCCATGTGGCTTAGTCAATATATCTGCAAGCTGTTTCTCAATTTGAATGTATTCCAGCATGATAAATTTGTCTTCAAATAATTCTTGAATATAATGGTATCATATGTCGACATGTTTTATACAAGAATGTTAAATTGGATATTTATAGATATTTATTGCACTTGAATTATCGCAATATAAAGTCATCATATCTTGCGTAATTCAATAGTCAATTAACATTCTTTTCATCCATATTAACTGAGTGTAAGTATTTCCTACTGCAATATATTCAACTTCAGCAGTAGAGAGAGATACATAATTTTGTTTCTTGCTGAGCCAAGATACTAAGCAATTTCCAACATAGACACATCCACCCCTGGTAGATTTTCTATCATCAACATTTTCTGCCCAGTATACATCTGTCTATCCGATAATTTACACAGACGTATTATGTGGATACCATTGACCTAAGTTCGCAGAACTTGCGACATATCTGATTATCCGTTTAACAATAGTTAAGTGCAATTTTTTAGCATTAAATTGATATCTAGAACATATTCCAACACTAAATGCAATATTAGGTCTACCAGCAGTTAAGTACAGAAGATTACCAATCATACTTCGGTATAGTCAAGAGTTTACGCTTTTACTTGATTTATCTTTTAAGAGTTTAAGAGTTGTACTCATTGGAGTATCAAAATTTTTACCATTCTTAAAGCTAAAACTTTTTACTAGGTTCAATGCATATTTAGTATGTGAGATTAACATTCCATCTTTAAGTTGTTTAACTTGTAATACAGGAAAATAGTTTAGTTCGCCAACCATACTCATTTTAAACTTAGATTTCATTAGATCTGCAAACTCAATAGATAGGTTAGTGCACATAGATATATAAATAATATCTTCAACATAGATTTGAACTATCAGGATATGTTCATTATATTTCTTGACGAATAGAGTTTTATCAACACCACCCATAACAAAATTATGATTAAGTACGAATTTAGTGAATTTCTCATACCATGTTCTAGGAGCTTGTTTCAACCCATAAAGAGCCTTTTTAAGATGGTAAACATGATTTGGAAGTTTGAGATTTTTAAAACCCTTTGGTTTTAACATATAATTGCTCATTTAAATTACCGTTTAAAAACACACTTTTTACATCTATTTGATAAATTTTGAATTTTTTATGACATGTAATCGAAATAAATAATTTGATTGATTTAAGGCACGCAACTGGTGCAAAGGTTTCATCTTAATCAATATCTTCTATTTCAGTATACCATTGTAGAACCAGTCATGCCTTATTTCTGATAATGTTTCTCATTTCGTCAGTTTTATTCTTAGAAATTCATTTGGTTCCAATCCCAAGTTTATCAGTAGGTTTGGAAACCAAATACCATACATCATTTCTAATGAATTGATTTAGTTCTTCTTGCATAGCATTAATCCAACTTTCATCAGCGAGTGCTTCATTTATATTACCCGGTTCAATTTAGGAAGTAAAGAAATGATTACATATATTTTCAAGTTGTCTTCTTGTCTAAACGCCAGTGCGAGGGTTACCAAGTATTTGATTAGTCGGATGGTCTTTGACTAACCTTAACTCAGTATTCTCTGATTTAGATGAAGAGTTAGGTATATTAATAACATTGACATCATCATCATCATCTTGATAAGGACTAGGTGTGATCTGCTGATCATCTATCACAATATTTATAGATTCTTGTATCACCCCAATTATTTTGTTAAGAACACGGTATGCCCGACTTTTTGAGCATAACCTAGAAATATTCCCTCATCGCTTTTGGCTTCAAAATTTCCTAAAGTTTCTCGGTCACGTAAAATAAAGCATTTACTTTCAAACATTCAAAAATATTTAACCGTGCACTTTTTATTAAACCATAATTCATAAGAAGTTTATTTTTTATTTGCTTTTCTAATATAAACATGATTTATTATATAGCAAGCAGTACTAACAGCTTCAGCCCATAAATTTTTTGGTAGGTTCATGCTATTTAGCATTACACTAGCCATCTCTTGAAAAATTCTATTTTTTATTTTAACAATTCCATTTTGCTGACGTGTTTTTGGATTAGAAAATTCATGCGATATACCATGATGATTGCAGTATTTCTCAAAATTGCTATTTTCGAATTCGGTACTATGATCACTTTTAATTTTGACAACTGATAACTCTTTTTCAGTCTGGATATGTTTTAAATTTTTTCTAACTTCATCAAGAGTATCTGATTTTTTCTCTTAGAAAGGCTACCCAAGTATATCTAGTGTAGTCATCAACTACAACTAGAAAGTATTTCTTTCTGCCTCTACTCTCTGTTCTAGTTGGTCTGATTAAATCCAAATGGAGAAGTTTAAGAGGTCTGACTGGGCTAAGGAGTTTACTTTCTTGTGACAACTCCCAATTTTCTTGCCAATTTGACATGCGCCACAAATTTTTTCTATCCTTTTCAGTTCGGGTAAGCCACGTAAGTGATCTCTCTTGCTCAATTTATATAGGTCTCTATAGTTTACATGTCCAAGATGTTTATGCCATAGTTCAGTCTCATTTGTTTGGACCATGTAGCATGAATGGTTTGTTGAGAAAGAGTTATCAATTATGTAGCAAATTTCAAACATTTTGCGACCATTTAGTATTTCACTTCCTTTCTCATTTATAATCTCACATCCGTGATCTGAAAATTCTATACTATGTTTATTATCACAAATCTAAGATATGCTCAAAAGATTATGTTTTAATCCTTCAATATATAAAACATTTTCGAAGAGAGGTAAGTTAGGAAGTTGTACATTACATTGGCCAATTATCTTACAGTTACTTCCATCTCCGAATGTAACTGAGCCACCATTTACTTCATTGATGTTTAAGAATATAGCCTTATCACCTGTCATGTGTCTCGAACATCCACTATCCAGGTACTATCTTGAATGACTAATAGCTTTGAAAGATGTGTGGGCAACAAGACACTTAACCTTTGGAACCCATTTCATTACTGTTCTAGGTTTAGGAGGATCTCTTGTTTTTCGCTGTGTTTGGGAGTTAGGATTTCTCCTTTTTATATATACTCCAGTCTTATTCGAGTTGGATTCCAATAGCTCTTTAAGCAAGTCCACAAGTTTTTCAGCTAAAGGAGGTTTATTATTTCTTTGACGTTTATAGCTGATGGCATTATTAATTATTTTAGGGACTTAAAAAGATTTTAAATTTTTGAATCATTCCTTTTACAATTAGAATCTCTTGGAGTCTTTGCTTTAGAGTTCGAGGATTCTCCTTTTACAAAGATAGAAGCATAATCCTTAGGTTTTAAAGAGATGTTTTTAATATAACCAAGACCAGACTTGTCACCACATCGTCTCGATGAGGTTAACAATTTTTCAAGTTTTTAGTCACAAAGGGCATATTTTCAAGTGTCCTTTGAACTTCAAAGGGAAGAAACTTCAAGTTTTAGTTTCCCATTTTTGGTTTTAAATTTTTGCAATTCAAAAGACTTAAAACTTAAATCTATTTTTGTTTTTTCAAAACAATCGAAAAAATGAGATTTTTCTAAAATAACTTTTTTAAGTTCTAATTTTAGTTTAGCATAATTTTCTTTTGAATTTTCAAGTTGACAGTAATTTTATAACTCAGTCTATATAGGGCATTATAAGCATCTTGAAGATCATCTTCATTTTCAGGGTCACTTTTTAGAGTTTCAAAGTCAGACATATCGCAACTATTTGAAGAAGTGACTCTGGCTATCATCATAAAGGCTTTCAAATCGCTTGCTTTTTCATGGTTTGATTTATCATATTCAGAATTAGTTTCAGACTTTGATGATTCATCCCAAGTAGCTATCATGTATTTTCTTTTAGATTTATCCTTTTTAGGACATTTAGAAGCCAAATGCCCATATTCATAATAGTTGAAACATTGACTATCTTTTGTTTTAGATTTCCAAAAAATTATTTTTCCTTTTCTTTTATTAGATGGATTTTGAAAATTTGTTCTTTTCTTATTTTTAAAAATTTTATAAAATTTCTTTGCTAACATTGCCATATCATCTTCATTTTCTTTAAAATAAGAATTTGCATTAGTTTCCTTTTAATTAGAATTAAAAGATTTAAGAACAATAAACTTGACTTTAGGAGCTTTGAAATTTAACTCATAAGTTTGAAGAGAACCAACTAACGCCTCAACTTTCATGACATTTGTATCCCTTAACTCTATATATTAGTAACCTTTGAATTAAACCTATCAGGAAGTGATTGCAGTATTTTTGTGCATACCTTGCTTTTAGGGATTCTATCTCCAAGACACCACATGGAATTTACTATGTCATTTAATTTTGTATAGAAGTTCATAAAAGACTCATTTTCTTTCATACGAATCTCCTCAAATTTGGTTGTGATGATTTTAATTTTAGATTTTTTTACTATAATAGTTTCTTCATGTGTCATTTCGAGAATATCTCATGCTTGTTTAGCTGTATCGTAAGAAATAATTCTTTTGAATTCATCAGGCGATAGAGCACAAGTTGTAGCATTTAAGGCTTTTATATTTGTACTACTTTCACTTTTCTGAACCATAGTCCAAAAATTCTTTCATTGATATGGTTTCATCATCAGCTACTACTTCCATCATAGGAGGGATCCACTTAGATATAGTGGCTTGCCACACACTTTCATCTAAAGATTTGAGGAAAATCCTCATCTTGATTTTTCAGTATGAATAATTATGACATCAAAGGGAGGTGGCCTGGTAATGGATAAACTTTCAAATTTTGACATAATAAAGCTTTGGATCTAACTCAAGGAGGTAAATCCAAAAAATAAAAAAGATCAGCCTGCTCTGATACCACCTGAAAAGGAGAGCTTATGATGTCTTGGAGGGGGGGGGGTGTTGAGGCATAAAAAAGAGTGAAAGACAGCAGAAAAAACATTATACGCAAGCAAGACGCTCAAAAGAGTATTGTGCGGAAAAAGTAAGCTTTGTGCGAAAGAAACGAAGCTTCATGCAGAAATGATCATTGTGCGCAGGAGATTAGAGTGCACAACGAGTTCCACACAAAGGGTAGCACACAGCGAGTTCTGTACAAAGGATATCGCACAACAGAATCTGCATAAAGGTGGTCAGCGCAAAGCGGATCGTACAATGACGACGTGGCACGTTCGCACGTGTGAGAAGGCTATGTATATCCCTTGACCCTCTAAAGGGGTCATTAGCGACCAATCAAGAAGCAGAGGAAGATTTGAAGAGAGAGAGAGGTACTTCTCCACCGCCGTTGTGCGCAACGACCGTTGTACAGCATGCAACACCAGTGGCACACAAACATCATTCGCGCACCACAAAGTGCGCCAGCGCACAAAGGGCACTAGCGCACAAAAGGCTCCAGCGCACAATTGCTCTAGCACATAATGGCTTTTAATAATACACAATGACTTCTAACACAACATTCAACATTATGTTTTGATGTTTTATACATTTATGCATAATTTGGATGTTAAATATGATTGTATACCATAATTTATAAATATTCTACATGATTATTTAAAAGAATTGTTATTGATCCTACATGATTATTTTGTAGGTATAAAATAAAAAATAAAAATGCAGGATTAAGGGGGCATCTGTTGAGGCATAAAAAAGAGTGGAAAACAACAGAAAAAATATTATGCGCAAGCAAGAAGTTCAAAAAGAGTATTGTGCGAAAAAAGCAAGCTTTGTGTGGAAGAAACGAAGCTTTGTGCAGAAATGATCATTGTGCGTAAGAGATTAGAGCGCATAGTGAGTTCCGCACAAAGGGTAGCACACACCAAGTTCCACATAAAGGATATCGCACAACGGAATCTGCCAAAGGTGGTTAGCGCAAAGCGGATCGCACAACGATGATGTGGCACATTCGCACATGTGAGAAGGCTATATATACCCCTTGACCCCTCTAAAGGGGTCATTAGCGACCAATCAAGACGCAGAGGAAGATTTGAAGAGAGGGAGAGGTATTGCTCCACCGCCGTTGTGCGACGCGCAACACTAGTGGTGCACAAACATCATTCGCGCACCACATAGTGCGCCAGCGCACAAAGGGTACCAACACATAAAAGGCTTCAACGCATAATGGATCCAGCGCACAACACCTTTTGCTAGCGCATAATGGCTTTTAATAACACACAATGACTTCTAGCACAACATTCAACATTATGTTTTGATGTTTTATACATTTATGCATAATTTAGATGTAAAATATTGATTATATATCATAATTTATAAATATTCTGTTTGGAATCAAAGGAGAAAAGGGTGTAAAGAACTTAGAATATACAAAATAAAGTGATTATGTTTCTTATTTTCTTCTGATAATCAATCAAATGAATGAAATCTCCCAAATGAAATACATTTGTTTCTTGTTTGAAACAAAATGGTGACTCCACTGGAGAGGTCGCAATGCACATGGCAGGAACAAATCAGGAAGATACACCAACTATAGAAGACTGTGTAAATGAAATGGTAGAGGCACAGAGAGCACTAATGGAAGAATGCAGAAATCTCAAAGAAGCCCTAGCAACCCTCGCACACAATGTTGCCCAAATGGCAGCACCCCCAGTAACTGAAGATGTGAACGAAGGAGAGAAACACCTCGAAGGGTCTCAACTACCGAGGATCGGATCGCTTGGATCTGTTCCCATGATGAGAATAGTGACACAGGAAGAAGTACAACAAGTCATTGAAGAAGTGGTTAGGTCAGAAAGAGAACATGAAGGAACAAGAAGATTCAGATATCGGACGCCATACCCGAAAGAAGTGGAGGATATCCCTTTCCCGAACAATTTTAAACACCCGGACTTCTAGAAGTTTAACGGGGATGGATTGCCAGAAGAACACCTGATGCACTTCATCACCAGTATGGGAAATTTCTCCACAGTAGCCCAATACTGTCTCCGATTATTTGGGTTTTCTCTAACGAATAAAGAGTTTAGGTGGTACGCTAGCCTAACGCATGGGTCGATAAGAACATGGGAGCAGATGCAAGATGCGTTCATGTCAAATTTCTTCTCATCAGAATATGATGTTAGTATCATGGAATTAGCCTCAGTGCGACAGAGGGAAGGAGAGCCAGTGAAAAATTTTATAAATAGATGGAAGACCTTGGGAGCTTCTTATAGGCAATTTCTAGAAGAGAAAGAACAGGTGAAAATGTGCCTGAACTCCATGGAAACCGGAATAACATTTGGTCTCACCAGCGCAGACATCAGGACCTTCAGTGACTTGGCCACAAAAGCACATGCTCTAGAATTAATGACTCGAAAGATGTCGGCGTTCAATTATGAAATGGTTAGAAGAGGACATCAGAAGTTGATTACAAGCGTGGTTGATCACAATAAAAGGAACCAAGAATCAAGAAAAGTGAAAGGCAAAAGGGCAGAAAGGAGAGAAGAGCGGAGTTGCCCCAGAGGAAGGTTTTACGACAAGAGACCCCGATCATTGAATTCTCATGAGGGTTTCGCGTTTGAAAAAGAGGACGTACTCCCCATTATGAATCAGTTGCTGAAAGCTGGAACAATCGAATTGCTGATATCAAAACGTCTTGAGGAGGCATCTAAAGCAAATGAAAGAGACTTCTGTCATTATCACCGCCGGGTGGGGCATCCGACGGAAAATTGTTATACACTGAAGTGTATTACACAAAGGATGATAAACAAGGATGAAATAATAGTAGGAAAGGAGAAAGGGATAGGAGAGCAATAGCAAATGTACTCACCTTATGAGAAAATTGTCAAGAGAGGACAAGGGTGAATGATAAAAAAACAATAGAGAGAGTCGTCGTAACTACCTTGCGATCAGGGAAGAAGATCGCTAGCCCACCGAGTTTGAAAAATGAAAAAGCAAAGAAGGAAGCAGCCAAGAGTCACGACAGCAATGATAATAGTGGTAAAAGGGAAAAAGGAAAGGAGATAGGGAAAGTGACTTACGACATAATAAGTCACTTGAAAGGCATTCCGGCCCGATTAAGTGTTTATGACGCTCTGAAGTTGTCAGAAGACTCCCGACAAAACCTAATTAAAGCATTATCTGATGAAAGTATAAGGGAACTATTATTGACTGAATTAGAGAATGAGAAACAAGAAGATTGTTTGCCGGTTATCTCCTTCTCCGATGAAGACCTGGCCTTTGATGAGGGACATAATAGGTCGTTGATGATAATGGGTCATACTCGCAGTAAGAAAGTAAAACGGATAATGCTCGGTAATGGGTCTGCTGTAAACTTGTTGCCATTAACAATGCTGAGTAAATTGGGTTATCGACGATCAAATCTACACCCCAGTGGAATGATGATACAGGGCTTTAATCAAGATGGACAGCGTGCGCTTGGGAAGATCACGATAATGCTGGAGATAGAAGAACTAACTACAAATGTCGTCTGCCATGTTATAAATGCGGTGATTACATATAATCTCTTTCTGGGAAAACCATGGATGCATCAGTATGGCATCATACCTTCTACCCTGCACCAGTGTTTCAAATACTGTAAAGATGGGGTACAACATAAAGTGCTAGCCGATACAAAACCATATACAGAAGCTGAAGCTTTCTTCGCAGATGCAAGTTATTATGGCACATTTGCCAGGAAAGAAGAGAAAGAGAACGATGAGAAGAAAAGCTAAGAAAATGCTTGCATTGAAATAATAAACGAAAAAGGAGCGAAGTCACTTGGAACAGAGAAAGCAAAGAAGAAGTTCTATTTTGTCCCGAAGCATTTGCGACAGCCAGGGAAACTGCCGTTAACGTTGCTACGCCTAAATAATTGGAGATCCTGCAATCAAATTATACAGTACCACTCCCGTATGCTGAAAGGAGTAAGCTATTTCCCTTCATCCCAAAAAAGTTTTGTGTTAAACCCAGTGCAAGGTATCCAGAACCGATCGAATTCTATGCTCCCTCAGAAATAAAACAAGATGAAACAGTCAGCAGTGGGGTGGAAAATGGAAGTTTAAAGCCCAAAGAGCTGGAAAGATATAGCTTGGTAAGTCAAAAAATCATGAAGAAAATGGGCTTTGACCACGAAGAACACCCGGTGGTTTAAATTATGGAAAAAGAATGCAGATTCTGGTTGGGGCTAGTTAAAAGAAGCGAGAAAAGTTCCGAGGACTGGGGGCAGAATCTTCCGTGAATATGGTGATAGCCGACCGAATAGTAGAAATGGACCTTGATATAATTAGCAAGCCCGAGACAACTCTAAAGCAAATGGAGGATGGGGGGCAACCAACAATTGACAGCTTGAAAGAGATAAATTTGGGAACAGAGGAAGAACCGCAGAATACTTTCATAAGTGCTAGTTTATTAGATGAAGAAGCTGGTCATTACGCTAGTCTCCTGAGGGAAAATAAAGATGTCTTTGCTTGGACGTATGCAGAAATGCCAGGTCTGGAACCGATAGTAGCGATGCATCGGTTGAATATCTCTAAAGATAAAAGACCCATTAAGCAAACGCAGAGACGGTTTCACACGGATTTGGTTCACAAGATAGAAGAAGAGATAGGCAAACTGATAAGGGTCGGGTTCATCAGAGAAGTTAAATATCCCAAGTGGATACCAAACATCATCCCAGTAAAGAAGAAGAATGGGCAGATCGGGGTTTGCGTTGACTTCAGAGATTTGAATGAAGCATGTCCTAAAGATGATTTTCCATTGCCAATAATTGAAATGTTAATTGATAGTACCACGCAGTATGCTGTCATGTCCTTCATGGACGGCTACGCCGGCTACAATCAAATACGAATGACGCCTGAAGATGAGGAGGCGACAGCTTTCAGAACTCCATTGGGTACATACTGTTATAAGGTCATGCCGTTCGGTCTCAAGAATGCAGGGGCAACGTATCAAAGGGCAATGCAGTACATATTTCAAGACATGATACATAAGCATGTTGAGTGTTACATAGACGACTTGGTGGTCAGGTCAAATCATCATGAGGAGCATCGTGAACATCTGGTGTCAGTTTTTCGCCGAATTAGAAAGAAATAGTTGAAGATGAACCCGACAAAATGTGCGTTTGGAGTATCAACAGGAAAATTCCTGAGTTTCGTGGTGAGACACAGGGGTATCGAAATAGATCTAGAGAAAGTTAGAGCTATTCAAGATATGCTGCCTCCAAAAACGTTAAAAGAGCTAAAAAGCTTGCAGGGCAAATTAGCATATATCCGCCGATTTATCTCAAACCTAGAAGGAAGATGCTAGCCATTTTCTCAGCTGATGAAGAAACGAACAGAATTCATATGGGATAAATCTTGCTAGAATGCCTTCGAGTCGATAAAAGGATTGTTGAAACAGCCTCCAGTATTAACAATCCCCGTGAATGGAAGGCCTCTCATTTTGTATATATCAGCAGCCAAGAATTCACTAGGAACCCTGCTGGCACATGTGAATAAAGATGGGAAAGAAGCAGCACTTTATTATTTAAGTCGAACATTAATCGACACAGAATGCAACTATACGCCTATCGAAAAAATATGCCTGGCACTGGTGTTTACAGTTCATAAATTAAGACATTATTGTTTATCCCATGACATAACTCTGATATCTCAAGCAGATCCCATTAAGTTTTTAATGACAAGGCCGATGTTGTCAGGAAGGTTGGTGAAGTGGATGTTACTGTTATTAGAGTATACAATCACGTATGAGTCGGCAAAAACAATAAAAGGACAAGCAATGACAGATTTTCTAGCAGCTCATCCTGTGACAAGTTGTAAAGCCATTTTCGATGAATTCCCAGACGACCAAGTCATGAGATAGAATTGCCTAAAGCATGGTAAATGTTCTTTGATGGGGCAGATCGGGCGATAGGGGCAGGTGCCAGAGTAGTATTCATTACCCCACAGGGCGATTTATTGCTTTATTCCTTCACGCTAGGTACAACATGTACAACTAACGAAGTTGAATATAATGCCCTTATCATTGGGATGGAGATAGCCAGCGAGCTAAGAATAAAACACCTGCAGATTTATGGGGATTCTAAGCTGATCATAAATCAGGTGGTGACGGAATTTGAAATAAGGAAACCGAAACTTCTGTAGTACTGTCGAAGAGCACAACATTTATTGGAGAAATTTTTGAACGTTGAAGTCAGGCATATACCACGAAATTAGAATGCGAAGGCCGATGCTCTGGCCAATCTAACAGCGGCGTTGTCTTGCCCAGATTGAAGCCTCCTACAAGTAACAATCAAAGAACGGAGATTCTTGCCTTTTGCAGAGGTGATTGGTGAAACAACGGAAGCCCTACCCGTATCATGCTTAGAAGTGACAGTAGATGATTGGCGTCAGCCTTTCGTCGATTATTTGAAATACAACATCCTGTCAGACGATCCAGAAGCAAAATCACAAATTAAGCAGAAAGTAAAAAAAGATTCATTTTGTGCAATGAGGAGTTATACAGAAGATCTTATAA
Source organism: Magnolia changhungtana (assembly GCA_030180095.1). Lineage (NCBI taxonomy): Eukaryota > Viridiplantae > Streptophyta > Magnoliopsida > Magnoliales > Magnoliaceae > Magnolia > Magnolia changhungtana. The sequence goes on from JASAUF010000554.1 coordinate 6,276,241, forward strand.
TGAAATGTTATTGTGATGTCTAAACAAAGAAGAGGCAAGCCAAGTGCTACGTGAAGCACATTCCGGGGAATGCGGGGCACATCAAGTCAGGAGGAATCTATTCCACCGAGTGCATCGGATGGGATATTATTAGTCGACAATGTTTAAAGATGCAATAGACTACGCGAAATGGTGCCACGAGTGTCAAATCCACGGAGACATCATACATGTACCTCCTGAAGACCTTCATCAGTCAGCAACTTCCTAGCCCTTTGCCGCGTGGGGACTTGATGTCATTGGCCCCATAAATTCGCCGTTGTCTAGAGGAAAATGGTATATATTAGCAGTAACAGACTATTTTTCCAAATGGATAGAAGAGGTTGCACTACGAAGCGTTAAAGAGAGAGATGTTGTTAATTTTATTCGGCACGCGATAATATATCGCCACAGTATACCAAAGAGAATCATTACAGATAACAACACTCCTTTCAAGAATAGAGGGATGGAGAAGTTATGTCAGAAGTTCAAGATTCACTAGTCGTTCTCAATGCCCTATTATCCACTAGCCAATGGGCTGGCTGAAGCGTTCAATTAGACAATTGTGAAAATACTGAAAAAAATGGTGAACGAGAATAAGCGTGACTAGAATGAAAAGCTGTAGGAAGCTTTATGGGCCTATAGAACAACGCACCGTACAATGACACAGGCTACTCCATATTCGTTGGTTTATGGTATGGAAGCTGTCGTACCAATCGAGATACAGGTCACTTCACTAAGGGTAGTGGTGCATCAATCAATTACAGATGATGAATATGCAAAGATACGGCTGAAAGAATTGGATTTTCTTGATGAAAATAGGCTAGCAGCTTAGCAGCGCTTACAATTATATCAAGCTAGAGTTTCTGCTGCCTTCGATAAAAAGGTTAAACACCGATCTTTCAGAAAAGGGGATTTGGTTTTGATGTTGAGAAGGCCGATAGTAGTCACTCGAAAAACAAGGGGAAAGTTTGACCCTAAATGGGACAGACCGTATTAATCACTGAAGTTTACTCCAATGGAGTGTATAGAGTAACAGATCAAGATGGATGAGGCATCAGTATATCGGTCAATGCTTGCTTCATCAAGAAATATTACTCCTAACAGTGGGAGAAATTTTGATTTAGAAGATTACCAAGATAATTCTTTTATATCAAAAGGGGGCAATCACGAATGAAGATGAAATGATGAGATAACCTATACAGGCACAACCTTATATTCTATCTTCATGAGCAAAAGAGCTGCGAAGGACAAAGTCATGTACTCTCCCTTACAAGAATGAATAAAAAGCACAAACTTTGCAAGCAAAGCGTCTATGATTATCACTAAGCGCCAATGATTATCGCCAAGCGTCGATGATTATCGCCGAAGTAGCAACTATTGTTGTCATCATCAATTGCTCACATAAGCTCCTTTTATTCAAAATTGCTATCATCGCTAAGCTGATACATTATATTAAACATAATACGAATGTGCTTGAGACATCATCAGCGACGGCAAAATGTCAATTTTAATTTATCAACTTTGGTAGCGGAACAAACTGTGCAGCCAACCACATATAAAGTTGATGACGCCGATGGTAGCTTACTTTTTAAGGTAGCCTAGCCAAGCCTTACATGGCTAACTATGCATAAGACCTATCGTTTTCACCATTTTGGGCAACAATGAGAAGCCAGTGGCCCTGAAAAGCCCACAAAGGCTATCATGTGCATACCATGCAAGCAGCGGGCAGAGCCAGTGACTAAAAGCTCTAAAAGGCTAAAAAGTCATAAAACGGCCAGTCACGGGTTAGACCAATGCCGTTTGTGAGCTCTGTGCAAGCGTCATGGATGAGGACGAAAATACCCTCCCAAGAATGGGTCCGAACTCACAGACGAAGAAAATCCAGATCCCTTGTTTGATTTCGGTATTAACTCATGAGGAAGGGCATAAACCTACTCATCGATGGATCGGCAACCTTGGATTTGGTACCTAAGATAGCCTGGTAAAGCCCCGCGAACTCTAGAGAGTTACTGTGGCCATCCCAGTGCGTAAATCCCACTCATGGCCGTGATTGCTCCAACTACTCAAGAGCTTAAACTATGTGTGAATATCTAACTAAATTGAAATCTAGCGCCGCCTATCAAAGCATAAATCACATAGGGAAATCCCATACTGACAATCATAATCTGTGGTGGTTAATAGTGCTTTGATAAAATATCATGCTAAGATAACTACACAATAAATGAATATACTCAGAATGATGAAAGAAGTAGAATATCTTGAAATATCTCTGACAAAATTTTATAAGTTGTTTATACATCACGATGCAAAAGGAATATCTACATACACTGCCTACAAATCTTCAGTGATGTTCAAAATCTCTAAGTAATGCTCTCTTCTTTTAGTTGAGATTGTGCCACAGCAATTGTGTGCTCAGCTTCGAGGATCATGCTGGCCTAATCAAGTGCACCAACTAGTTTAGATTCCAAAGAAGCAGCAGCCTCCCCATTCCTTTTCCGCTCAGCTTGTATGGTATCAATTAATTGATTGTTTGTTTCAAGTTCCACTCCGATCTGACAAATAGTGGCATCTTCCACTTTCCACTGACTCTTAAGCGATAGAATCTCCCTCTCGAGAAAAGTAATTTGATCACTAATGTTTGCTTTATTTCTGTCAGAAACCTTCAACTTCTCATGGAGAGACTGACTAACAACATTATAGTTAATAAGAGCATCATCCGCCTGAGAGAGCTTCTCTTTAAGAAGCGACAATTCCTTCCGACGATTGAGAATCTCAGGAGCAATGACCATATTCCTTGCTGCTTCCAAATTCTTCGTGGAGTCATGAAATTGTGATAAGGAAGTATAAAGAGGCTGAACATCTATATGTGCTAGGCGAGCTGAGTGAGCAAGAACTGCTAGAGCACTATCCAAAAAGGGCCATTGAGTTGGATCTTTAAAAGCGCCAACAATGATAGAAATCGCATGTTTGAAAAGCCCCAACATAAGCTGTGGCACCTTTTCTAAGGAGAATTTATCAAAAGCCGCCATCACTGAGTTAGATCCTTCAGATCCACTAGGAGTTGGCATGATTGAAACTAAAAGATAAAAGGAGAATGTAAGTTCAAAAGAAAACATATGCGTATTCAATACTAAGGTAAAATAAGAAAAGAAAATATATACCCGGAGTAGGAACAACGGTGGGAACAACTGGAATAGAATGAGTTATGGGTGCTGTAAAACTGGGAACTTTCGTGGCCACAATAGCATTGAAAGAAAGCTCTTGAACTCCTACGGTGCTTGAGTCGAGGGTATTTGGATTGGGGACATCAACTGGATCTGAGAGAAATTCTAGACTCCGAGCTACTGACTGGAGAGGAGAAGGGCATTCGGTAGGGGACTTGATAATCTAAGAGGGGGCATCAGATGTTTTAGGGACTAATGATAAAGCTTCTTTTGGACTGGGAAGAAGAAGTATGTTCCTCATTGTTGCCTGAATGTCAGATGGTTGAGCTTCTGCAGCCCTTGAAGTTGATGTTCCGCGAGCAGCTACTTCAGCAATATCCACGATACATGGGGAATACGAAGCATCAAAAGAGAGAAAGATATTCACACCAAGAGAACTGCCATATTCACCATAATCAAGTTGCTCTTCATGATCCAGAGAAGTCTCTGGAATAGGATGGGAAGTGTCGGGATGGGTAGTGGGAGCATCAGGAAAAGAAGACCTAACTTCAGTATCGCTCTCTTCTCCAATGTTTATCTCAGCATCAGTATCTACATTTAGCAAAGCATCTCCTTCATCAGTGAGACTTGTGGGAGAAGATGTATCTTCACTTGCAGTGTTTGCGGAATATTCTGACGAGCTGTCTTCCTCCGACACAGTTTGTTTGCCCTTATAAGCAGTCTTCACAGGAAGAAGATGTGTACCTTACGAAGGAGAAGGAAATGGTTGGGCCAAAACCTCAAGAGATAGTGACTTGGCGTGAGAACAGGTCATGGGGGAAGTGGTAATAACAATTCGACGTATAGCCGGAGAAGTCGGGGTAGTGGCACGATTGGCTGCAGTTCTTGTAAGATCCACGATAGAGACAAGCGTGGTAGTGGCATGTTCGACAGGCTGAGAAGCTATAGGAGGGACAGGTTCTGTAACTAGAGGAATGATAGGAGCATGATTCGTAGGTTGATTTTCTCTTGCAGGAGTAAGAGAAGGCAGAACACCTTCTATAGGTTCAAGTTCATCGTGAGGACCGGCCGATCTTTCTCTCCGATTTATTAAATCCAGAGGAGAACTAAAAGCAATCCAGCCTTCAAGAGTGTTTGGGGACTTTATCTCTCTAATAGACTCTTTCACAAAAATTTTTAGACGAAGTTGCCCTAGGACGGCGGCTTGATCTTTCTCGTAAAAGTACCCAATCCCTTGTTCTGGCCTGTAATTCCTCAAGCGTGGGGGAGGAATCCAGGTAGGGAGATCCACTGAAAAGTAGTTGCACACTAAATAACAATGATGACTCCACCATCGCATCCAGGTATATGAAGTTGTTACTCTGTGATTATACCCTGGGAGGACGAATCGAGAGCCAAAATTTCTAGTTAGGAGCTGCTTCCATATCAGAGCCCAGTTGTAAGGACCAACTCCATAACTCCTCATGGTTCTAGTAAATTCCTCACCTATTTGGGGCATGGCCTGATCATACCCAAACTATCTAGCTAATCGGCTCGGGTAATATGGCTCTCGCCAGAACTCTAGCCCTTCCTGTAATGGAAGACTGAAAGAACGAATACAGAGAACGAAAGTCCTTTTAATGGGTTCAAAGGCTTGGTTATCCTCTGCATCTCTGTCCTCGACCTGATGTTCTAAATAAAAAGGAAAGAAGTCGATGGATTCTATAGTATCAATTTTATCCACTATCCATTCATACCCCTTCCTTATCATTTTTCGCTTCAGAAAATACCCCAAAGGCAGATGATCAGGATGGACATAGGCCTTCTTCGGATCATTGTATGTCTAGGGGAAATAGATGCTAAGCCACCTAAAGAAGTAATTCCATGGAGTAAATGTAGATGAAACTCCTAGCGCTGGGCTTGAGTAGTGCGCCGCGGCGTGATCGAAAGCTCAGTATAATGAACACAAGATAGGAGTGGCCAAGGAATATCTCTTTTTGCCTTCTACCATCGCACCCACTGCTACAAATAAAGTCGACCGAATAGAGTTCGAACTTTTTAAAATGGGAAGCACGACTAAGCTTAACCAGTAAGCCAGAAAAGCAGCTAGTTCAGTTTCAGCGGTAAATTTGGCCGAGCCCCTTATTTTCTTACGGTTAGCCTCTAGCTCAGCACAGTGACTGCCGTGGAACCTGAAAAAGAGGGAGAAAGAAGGAGAAGGAAAGGTCAATGAGCAATTCACGTTTATAGATAAGCATTATTTGAGAAGGAAAGAGAATGTTAAAATACTTACACCAAGTATCGGGAAAAATGGGCTAACCATTGAAGGGGAAAAATCTTGTGAACATCAACGAAGTAAGATGTTTCCCGAAAGAGCTCAATGGTTGTTGTTATAATCTTGGGCACTCGTTGGGCACGACATAAGTAAACTCTTGGTTTGAAGGAATATATTCATCAAGAAAGGAGCCAGAGATGGGTAGGCTGGCCATCCTATATAAATCCATAAAGTAATGCTCACTTCCCCTACCGGTAGATGGAAAGAATTCGTAGTAGTAGACCAATACCAAAAAACCTTTATAGATCATCATATCTTTCTGAAAGAAGTTTGAAGTGGCTTCTATGGCATGATACAGTCTTGCTGCAATAAGGACGTCTTTGTGTTTCTCCAAAATCGTTGTGGCCCAAGCATTATAATAGGGACGAATAGTCCAAAGACCTCATGTCCGGAATTCATCTTTACCCCACAAAGAATTGCGGTGACGAAAGCGTTGCTGAATTGTCTTAAAGAAATGGGTGTGAAATAAGGTGTGAGGGTCGTGGCACGGTGCGAGAAAGCACATGTATCGGATTTGCTCGGTCTTCTAGGTTAAACCTTTATCTATGACATAACCCTCCAGAATTTGTGGCTCCTTGATTACCCAGTTAGACACATATAAAAGTCTATTCTGTGCTATGTAGTCTGTGGGTTCACTTTGAAGAATGGATCGGTGGCGTTGAAGATGTAAGGGAAGAGCGATGGTTTCATCTTTATATGGATTATGAAATTTGATCACTTTAGTGGCTAGCTTGACTGAGTCCCAAGCGTTTTGAAAATGTCTTCGGTTGTGCTCCCGAATCTTCTCCTGGAAGATTTCGTCTTGACTCTTTTCTCTTACTTGTGTTGGGACTGATGAGGGAGGAGAAGCCTTTGCTATAGAAGGACGATTATCGTCAGTATGAAAGTTGGTTGTGCATTTTAACGAATCTTCCTAATCGGCTTCTTGTCCCGAGAGGGGTGGTCCTTCTATTTCCTTCATGATTATGGCCATGCGGATATATTCAGACAAGCGTTGAATATGAATAGTAAAGCTCACAATGACAAGAGCCGGCTCTTTGAAGAAAGAGATGTAGTTCTCACCGGAGCGAGGTCTTTTCTGAGTACGGGTTTCTACGGATAGTGGGTCAGATGGTCCTACAGTACTTGGGGAAGCTAAGGGTCTCTTTGAGCTGGCCATTGGAGATCTGGATAGGAGTTGATAAAAAATTAAAGTTAGAAGATAAGATTTATTAAGTTAAAAGTATAAGGAAAATGCTCAAGTCCAAACTTTTGCGCACAAAGTGTTGTGCCGGAGGCATCGTGTGCAAATAGTTGTGCGCATAGCTTTGTGCGAAAACTTTTGCACGCAAAGTGCTGTGCGCAAACTTTCGCGTGCAATGTATTGTATGGAAATTATTGTGCGCAAGCGTAAGGACATTGTGCGCTACTTGCAAATGAACAAACTTTTGACTAAGTACAAAAGACTGTTATGCGCAGAAGGCTTTGTGCGGAGCAGTTGTTGTGTGGTGCACAATGAGGTTAGCACACAAAAGGTAGAAACTTGATGTGAAAGCAGTGAAACAGAAGAGAAGGGTGGCGAAAAAGAAAATAAGTCTTGTATTTATAGATGGGGATTGGGCTGTTGTGCGCAACTCGTTATGTGCAAATCGTTGTGAGAAATTCACTGTGAGTTGGTTGGTCAGCGCACAATGAAGACACTATACGCACAATGAAGGAGATCAATACAACAGGTGTTTAAAAGAATTGTTATTGATCCTACATGATTATTTTGTAGGTATAAAATAAAAAATAAAAATGCAGGATCAAGGGGGCATCTGTTGAGGCATAAAAAGAGTGGAAGACAGCAGAAAAAATATTGTGCGCAAGCAAGATGTTCAAAAAGATTATTTTGCGGAAAAGGGAAGCTTTGTGCGAAAATGATCATTGTGCGCAGGAGATTAGAGCGCACAACGAGTTATGCACAAAGGGTAGTGCACACCAAGTTCCGCACAAAGGATATCACACAACGGAATCAGCACAAAGGTGGTTAGCGCAAAGCGGATCGTACAATGATGATGTGGCAGGTTTGCACGTGTGAGAAGGATATATATACCCCTTGACCCCTCTAAAGAGGTCATTAGCGACCAATTAAGAAGCAGAGGAAGATTAGAAGAGAGAGAGAGGTACTGCTACACCGCCATTGTGCGGAACGACCGTTGTGCGGCATGCTACACCAGTGGTGCACAAACATCATTCGCGCACCACAAAGTGCGCCAGCGCACAAAGGGCACTAACACACAAAGGGCACCAGCACACAAAAAGCTCCATCGCATAATGGCTCCAGCACACAACGCCTTTTGCCAGTGCACAATGGCTTTTGATAACACATAATGACTTCTAGCACAACATTCAACATTATGTTTTGATGTTTTATACATTTATGCATAATTTGGATGTTAAATATTGATTGTATATCATAATTTATAAATATTCTATTTGGAATCAAAGGAGAAAAGGATGTAAAGAACTTAGAAAATACAAAATAAAGTTATTATCTTTCCTATTTTCTTCTGATAATCAATCAAATGAATGAAATCTCCCAAATGAAATGCATTTGTTTCTTGTTCGAAATAGGGGGTGAATAGGACAATGCCAAATAATCAAAACAAGTGCTGAATATGTAAATAAAACAAAGATCTCAATTGTTAGAGTATTGAAACCTTGATTCCAAATAAATTTGTAGGACAACCTTCACCTAAAGTTTTAGGTAGGACAACCTTATTTCACGAATTTCTTGAAAATCAAAACCTTAAACTTGTAAGAGTAAATTAAATAATTACAACATTCACCACAAAAATAAAATTAAATACATTCAATCCACGACAAATAAAAATAAGGCATTCACCACAGGCACAAAGAATTATAGTGGTTCGGTGCTTTCAAAACAGCTAATCCTACTCCACTCCCAAAATTACTTCCCTAGTAATTTTGGCTTTCACTATGAAAACGTTTTCACCGGGTCACCTTAAAAACTTGATACAATTCCTTGTGATTTTCCTGAGCTATCACAATAAAAACCCAAACTGAGATTTTACTAGGCTATCTTAGACAAAATCTTAAAAATGAGATTTTCACAGGAGATCTCAGAAAAACCTAAAAAGAAGTTATAAAAGGTATACTTATCTTCACCGTAGAAGATGTAGCAGAACGACCTCTTTCTTAAATGTAGATGGTGCCATGTTTGGTCAAATAGAAAGGGTCCAGGGTTCTATTAATTTTAATTAAGTTAAACCCAAAAGCTACTTAATTCAATTCTCTTAAATCTCAAAGAGGAGTATAGTTTACTCTCTTAGATTTAAACTTGAAAGATCTAAGACTAAATGGAATTGAAAAATCTATTTAAATAAATTATAAATATCATCCAATAACTTGCTAATAGCTTGAGCTTCTCTCTCTCTTGCAGAAGAATTCTGATAATTAACTTGTGTAATTCGGAATAAGAGAAGAACTCGATTTATAGGTAAAGAAGTTAGAATTTCATCTAGCTCGAGATAGGCTTCGACTATTCTAAGTTTAGTGGATTCTATTCAACGGATTTCAGATTATGTGGGATAAGAATTATCCAAAATTTGGCTGGCCTAAGGTCAACTTTGGCTAGTAGAACAACACAATTCAGTTAGCCAAATTTGACCTTCGGCTGGCCAAATTCCTCTAAATTCCAAAAGTTGAAGCTGATGGAATTTGACCCAAATTTTCTCGGCTGGTTGAATTTCAAGATCGGGTTAGTCGAACCAAAACTCGGGCTAGCCGAATTTACAATAAAAGTTGTTATTTGCTTCAAGCTTGAAGTTGGGCTGGCCAAAGAAGCTTAGGCTGACCGAACCAAAAGTTAGGCTGGTCGAATTCAAGGCAGAACAAGGTTAAAAATCCATGGTTAAACAATTTTGAAAGCACATAGTCCTAAGGTCTTTCTAGGGTTTTATACTACCTAAGATATATCAAATATTTGAATCTCTTTGGCTTGAACTTGGTCTCGGACTGCATCTTGAATTTGTGATTGAACTTTTCTTAAGCATTACTCGATCTTGAGCTTGATCTTTTTTTGAACATAGACCGATCTTGAGCTTGATCTTCTCTTGAACATAAACTGATCTTGAGCGTGATCTTCTCTTGAACATAGATTGATCTTTGAAGATCTACTTTAAAGTGATATTGTCTTATGAAATTTGACAACCTAAGTGTGCTCAACATCCTAGTACTTACAGAAAATGAGGCTTACACTTCGATGCTATAGGTATTTCTTGTAAAGCATGTCAGCCGACTGTAACAAATATGCTAAAGGGGATGAAGTATGTCAAAAACATGGGCAGATACAACATGTGTCCATAACTGAATTGCATCTTATTGTCAAACCTTGACCATTTTGAGGATGGGCCCTTGATATGATATGAAAAATTTATCTTCCTTCGACTAAAGGATAGAGCTTCATTATTATGGCCAATGATTACTTCACTAAGTAGGTAGAAGTAAAATCTACATCGGAAACCGGTCATCAAAAGATTATTGAGTTCATCGAGACTCATATAATTCATCAATTTGGGATTCCCGAGTCTATCACAATGGATTGAGGCACAACCTTTTTATCTAAATAAGTTAAAGCGATGGCCGGTCGATATAAAATTAAACTATTATATTCATCGCCTACTATGCTCAGGCCAATGGCCAGGTTGAAGCTAGTAAAAAAAGTTATTAAAAACATTTTACACAAAATGATTGATGAAAACCCAAGAGAGTGGCATATTAAGCTATTTGAAGCTCTTTAGGCTTATTGTAATTCATTTCAAACAAATACATGGATGAGTTCATTTAGACTTGCATATGCAGAAAATGTTGTGTTACTTTTGAAGGTGAATGGCAGCACGCTCATTTACATGAGCATCAAGATTTTTCAAATCCTTTTTGTAGTGTTCTATAAATTTTTGTACAATAGCCCTTCTATGTTCGTGAGCAAAACTGTTAGTGGGTCGTATAAATCCAACTAGGTGCCTTAATCATATTAGGAATAATGTAATTTGGGAAAATTAGAGATAAATATAGATTTTCTCTTATTGCGAATGGATAGGGTCGCAAAGTTAGACAAGTCCAACGCTAGTTGGCAGCCACGAGAAGACCCAGGGGTTAACATATCCCGTAAATGCCCAAGTTAACCAAATTAGGGTGAGACTGTGCATTTTAAGTCTATTGGTCTCAAAATTATAGATTAACGTTAGGCTTGCCGGGCTTGAGGTCCACTGCAGATGTTAAGCCAAGTCGGATCGCTTAGCTTTAACCCGTAAGTCGGATGCATGAGTTGTGCGGTAGCTTAGTTAATAGCCTGAATTTTAAGTGGAATGGTCACCCGACGCATTTTATCGAAGTTGTGACTTTAGGATCGTCAAATCATGGCCAAACTTGGGGCACCAACTTAAAACATTTCCCTACACATTCATATAGCCGTGGCCCCGATCAACCAACGGTAATCGTCGAACTGAGTTTTGGACTTTACCTATTGATCGACACATTCAACCATCGGATGATTGTATCCAAACATAGATCACCTAACTTGGATTGCCTCGTGCACCTTCCTGTGGGTCCCCATGGTTGGGAACAACCCCTATAGGGTTAATATAATGAAAACTTAGCCCTTAGAGTCATTTGTGCACATTCTAGCACTATAAATATCCTTTTTATTCACACCCCATTCTCCTATACTATAAGTGCTATATTGCATAAAGCACATCTTTGTTTGTCAAATTTCGATTGGACAAAACCGCTTATGAAGTAGTTCGTCTAATGTGAATCAAGATGGAAAGTTCAAGACATTACTTTAAGTTAAGATAGTTTACAATCTACTAAGTTCAAGACTCTATTGAAGTTCATGTCATGAAGTAGATCAACATGGAAAGTTCAAGCTTTACTAAATTCAAGTTCTACTACACTTCTAGTAGAAGATCAAGTTGAAATGGCGGTGAAGACTGCTTTAGTTGAAGTAGGAATATGCCAATATGTCCTAGAGGGGGTGAATAGGACGTTTTAAAGGTTTTATGTTTTATTTAAAATCCTATTACACTAATCCTAACAACTAGCACATATTAGGATTACTCAAAAGTAACTCTACTGGCTTCCAAGCCCGGTAGAGGATCCAATCACAAACTATTTAAGAAGTGAACAATATGTGAACTAGTTTATGATGGATATGATTGTGTATGTGTGTGAGGTGTGATCTCAGATATTTAGATATAAAAATATTAAAGTAAATCACACAAATAAAAGAATAACAATCTCAAACACAGTCATTTTTATAGTGGTTTGACTACTTGTCTACTCCACTCCTGGTAACCGCACTCAACCCTCGAGTGTACCGGATTTCACTAAGGAGGTTTTACAGTGGTTCACCTCAAACCTAATGTTTTAAATCAGGTTCACCTTCAACCTTTACAACCTACACTGAGGCTAACTGTTTATGCTCTCATGAGCAAGAGTCAACACAACGCACCCACTTTTAGGCACACTGGCCAAGGATCTTCCATAAGACCCTAACGGAGGTTTCACTCGGATCACCTCGAACCTAAGGTTTTAGACAGGTTCACCTTCAACCAGAAGTTTATGCTCTCCACATAACGAGGGTCAACACTACGTACCCACCACGTACACTTCTGCGAGAGGCCTCCTATAAGGGCTTGTAAGGGTGAGAAACACTTAAGACCCAATCCTAAAAAGGAATGATCACAAGTGTCCTCTAGACTCTAGTAACTTACGAATAAGTGGATGAGTCCCATTTAGCACGTTGATGAAGATCTCCTCCTTGTTGATGAAGAATCTTCGGCTTCCTTGATCCGCAACCAGATGATGTACCTATGTGAGGCTTCGGGTTGGGTCAAGGTTAAGATGAAATCCTTACTCTATAAAATGTTTTCTTACAAGGAAGATAGAGTGATTCCAATTATGCATTCAAGGCATCCCAGCTTAATGATTTTCCATTAAGGTAGTAGCTGGAGGATCCTTGAATGCGGAAGTTCATTCCCCAATCTACTCTATTGAATATTAATGATGAGAGTGGATTGGAGGATGAACTCCCCTGAGAGAAAGGGCTTTGGGTATATGATCTACGGTAAAACACACAAAAGCACTCTCTTCTTTCTCTACCAGCAACAATAGACAAGTCCCCTTTATATAGGCTAAAGGTTTTAACGGATATAAAATGGTCACATTTATGACAGAGTTTGATATCTTCGAGCAGGGTCGATATCATCGAGCGTATACTCTCGATTGCATCGACTTGCCGTTCAATGACACAAACTCAAATGTCATACACTTTTGAAACCTCTTGCTAGCTGGTCAATAGAATCAAAACACAAGTCAATGTTATTGGATTTCGAACTCTGATATCATTGAGACTAGTGTCGATTCATCGACACTTGAAAAATGAGAGAGACTTGCTATAAAATATTTCAGGTTTTCAAGAATGATCGAGGGACCTTCAAGATCATCGGAATTTGAATGTCGATGATATCGATATGGTGTCGATGCATCGATAAATCCAAGGGATTTTCGTTTAAGTTTGCTGGACAGTTTCTATCCTTGTTCGATGCCATCGAAACCATACCGATATCATCGATATTCGAATATCAATTCTATCGAGTGACCCTTGATCATAGATAAATCACCCTGAAATATTTTGTTGGAAGAACTTGGCGCCCATGATGGATATCATCGAGAGCCTTTCGATATCATCGAGATTTGAATTTCGATGGTATCGAGGAGGCTTTGATATATCGATGCATATATGATATCTTTAAGAAAAAATAGGGGCACTAGGGATCTGCCTGTCGATTTTATCGAGTCAACTTCGATGGACTCGAGATTTGAATATCGATGATATCGATAGTATATCGATGTATCGATAATTCCGTCCAGATGAGTATGTGGTTGCTGGACGTATTTTATCCTCATATTAATGATATCGTTTAGGTATCGAGGACATCGACAGAGCAGGTCGATCATATCGAGATGTGTATCGATAAAATCAACAAAGCTAGAAAACTTAGCGAAATTTTCTATTTTAAAAACAGTTTTCTTAACTTAAAACCCTATGATGTTCTAGTTTGTTTTAAGGGTTTTATATACCTGGTGTTTTGGGACAAGGTACGTGAGGCTTAAATTTACCTGTGGCGAGCTTGTACACATCCGGTTGAGACAGACGCTTGAAATGATCTTTCTATGAGGCTCTGTAGTCTGACTGACTCAACACTCACGCTAATTAGCAAACCAGAGCACTTTCAATCTCTCTCTTTGCAAATTACGTGACAAAATACCAAAACACCCTAGAATAGTATCTAGACAAACACATCCTAAATTGTGTGTACATGCATTTTACACAATTTTACAATTTCTAGTGAAGACATGTATACAACCTCGTATCTGCTCCCCTTGACTTCAAACTCCTCTTGTCTTGGTGTAGCTGCTCCCCTTAACACCTCTAACACCATTTAAGCAGATATAAAATTTTCCGTTCAGGGTGTTTGAACTGTTCTCCCCCTTTTTGTTAGTCATTGACAAAGATAAAGCAGTTGATATGGACTGAAGTGAAAATAATGTGGGAGAACCGTCATACAGAGGAATATGCATATAATAGATAGATGTAAAATGTGTAACAGTTGATTAACAGACATCATTTGCAGTAAGTATGCATGCATAACAGATTAGATAGAGCAGTGATATAGTAGATAGGATAATGATTAAAAAACATTACATGCATTCCATATCAGACAAACCAGGGGATCTGAGATTCGAATTATGGCAGTAAGGATGAGAATTTCATTCAGCCATATACAAAAGATATCCAAAAATACATATTGGCCCAGACAGCAGTAAATTAACAGTTATCCCAAAAAAATCACCAAGCCCATTTAAGGGCACCCAGAAATGACCACCAGTATTTAGCCCAACCGTGGGCGTATACAACTAAAAAAAAAATAAAAAATGTCAGCCTTTGCAAGTCAGAGAGCTGTCACATACACCCATGAGAACGTAGAACATCCAAAAAGATACTAATGTTCGTATGTGGAAATAAGAGCGAAGTGTATGTGGTAGCTTTCAGAAACCAGTGCTTATGGAGTCGAGGAAGACGGTGTCGTGTCGTCGCGCCGGCAAGTCATCCGATCTACCAATTGTTGGACCATCTGCTGCACACCTTGGACCAGCCGTTCCAGGACGGTAAGCCTCTCATGCACCGAGTGGATATCCCTCTGAATTACTCCAATCCTGTCCAGCTTGAAACATTTGACACACCTGGGCGTTGACGTTGACGCTGCTGGATCAGGTTCAGGTGGTTCATCTCCAGCCATTTTAGTCAATTCAGTAGGAGCGACGCCTGCACCACTTTCCCTTTCTACATGAATGCCTGCCTTTGGTGGATCCTCAGGATATTTATGAAACTTCGAATCCATCTTTCGAATGTTACTTGTGTTGAAGGTTTGGAGAGGAAGCACAGGATCACTTGTAGTTGGAAAGGCTATGACATCGCATATTGTATGTATGATCCAAGGATATGGTAAGTGGACATCTCTCGCCATATGAAAAGCATAAACCAACTGATGCACAATGAGGGTAGGCAGACAAATCTTGATCCCAGAGGCGATTGAATAGATTATCATAGTCATGAAGCCCGTGAGATTTGCCCTATTGGAACCCCTAGAGTAGATGTTTAAAGTAAGGATACCATGCATGACTCGATAGCGTGGTTCCATAAATCTAGCTTTTAGGGCATTCCCTTGGTGCTGAACATCACGATCATGACATAGGAATTTGGTGACCTCGGACCGAACCTCAATGCTTTCCATGTCCATATCGGGGAGTCCTACAGGTGATAGAGTAAGATTGAAAATTCCTATGATAGACTCAGAAGTGATCTGCAGATCATCACCATCGACTGTCACGGTGATGGACGGAGGGTCGGACACTGGAGAATGACAAGCGCCAAAGAAATTATATGTTCGTTCGAGTTGATATGGTCCCCCAAAGTTGAGAATTGGTAACCAATCTATGGCAGCAAATAGAGGTTCTAGATTATATGGAATAAGACAACTTCTGTTGACTTTTCTCTCGGGAATAACTTTTCTCCTAGTGAACTTTGCCAAGACCGGATTGACCTGTATCGGTGGAGGTTCCTGCGCCTTAGACTGGGACCCACTATTTCTCGTGCGTTGCCTTGTGGGAGTCTCACGTTCCGGGGCCCTTGCACTTCCTCTTGAAGCGACCACTTTTTGTCGAGTGGACCTTGATGACTCACCCGGACCAAATGCCTTGCCTTTGTCCTTACCCATAACGACAGATTTTGGAAGAACGGACAAAGTTCCTCTTTTAAAGAAATTGAAAGTACCCGACCAAAAGATAAAATAGACTCTGGAATGGAAGGGGTGGAAGGATAATACCAGTTCTCGAGGAGCTTTTGGACCCACAATGTACTTTCGGCCGAGGATTTGAGCAAAAAGAAAAATGGAAGGCCTTTTTCAGAAAGAAAATAAAATTTTTCCGCTTGGCCGCCTTTTATCGGGTGGTAGTTTTTGATATCATCGATCAGTGTTCCGATGATATCGATGTATTTCCCCCGATGTTATTGAGACCGTCTTTGATATCATTCTCGATCATATGGCTCTTTATATTTAAAAGAGGTGTCGATGAGCTCGACCCTTGATCGATTAATCGAGAATAACTTATCGAGGGATATATCGAAGATGAATATTTTTCCTTTTCAACATACGGACGAGCCTTCAAGTATACTTTTAGTATTTTTATTAATCAATAGTATACTCAGCAAAATTATGTACAATTTCTGTACACATCAAAATTATAAACATTTGAATGTTTATATACGAAAGATGGAGGAGAGGAACCTTAGATATATCATTTGAAGCTTGACAAAATTTGCATCATTTCAGCAAATATCCAGACCTAGATGCATGACCTGGACTTGTTCATTTCATGTTTTGATATTTTAGGGTATATGGATAGAGTTAGTTATCAGACAATTTAGTTTTTCTTTTACTATCCATTTTGAGACAGAATTCTTTTTAGTTTTTATCTCTCCTACTTGATCCAATGATTTCATTTCAAGTGGTGATGGGTGAGTGTTTCTCCTGGGTGGACTTTTGTCATTTTGTATTTTTCTGGCTAGTGTGAATTTACCATTTTGACCAGAGTTATGTGAAGTCCTTCTAGGTGTCAAGCATTCAAACTTATAATGACCCATATCACCACATAAATGATAAACTGGAGAAGTTCTCATATTGCTACCTGAAGCAGCAGATTTTTCAGTTGTTGGGGTTGCATTTCCAGTTTTCCTTTTAGTTTTATCATACCCTAGGCCACTCTTGTCTCTTCCTTGTCTTCCCATCACCACTCTGGGAGAATTTATAGTTTATTTCAGAAAATTTCTAGATTGTTCTAAGTCAAACCGGAGTGTGTGATTCTCATTCTTGAGTTCCCCATTTTCATCTTTTAATAATTCAACTTGTTTAGTAAGCTTTGATGATTTCGTTTTTAGGGACAGATTGACTCTTTCCAACTCATCATTGTTTGAATGATATTGTTGTAGATCATTAATTTGAAGTGAATTGATTTCCAATGTTTTGTCCAGATCTTTTTGCAGTAGTTCCTTCTTATTTTCAGATAATCCAAGTCTTTTAAGAATGTTGATGCTATGAATATAAAGTTGATTGTAAGCAACTTGTAGTTTGTTTTGATCTTCTTCTTCTTCTTTTTCTGTTTCCTCATTATTTGATGGAAATGATTCAGTGGCTTGCTGTTCTTTCTCGTTCTCAGATTCATTGAGAATAATTGGAGTGGTGGAGACTATAAGAATTTTCAAGGATTTTTGGTCACCATCATTCTCTGAGTCACTTGATTCTGAGTTTGACTCTTCTGTATCATCTCATGTGGCAGCCATTGCCTTGCCCTTAGTTTTTTGGTTTGGGCATTCAGTAGATAGGTGTCCATACTTCTGGCAGGTATAACATTGTGGTTCTTTGTTCTTTTTACCAAATTTGCCTGCAAAAGGTTTGTTGTCCACCTTTCTCTTGTTAAATGGACGGCCACGATTTCTCTGAAAGAACTTCCTGAATCGTTGTGCCAGCAAAGCCACTTCCCCATCTTCATCATCTTTTTCACTTCCACTGTCCTCGTTTATTGTTTTCTTTGAAATTTTTAGGACACTTGTTTTAGATTTTTGGGTTTGTTTGAAGTGTAGTTCAAAAGTTTGTAGGAAACCTACTAGTTCTTCTACTTTCATTTCATCAATATTCCTACACTCTTCAATGGTTGTTACTTTGGGATTAAACCGTTCCGGCAGTGATCTTAGTATTTTCCTATAGATTTTAGGAACCAAAACTTTTTCTCCCAATCCACCCATGGAGTTGCAAATGATATTCAACTTAGTGAAAAACTCCATAAAGGTCTCATGCTCTTCCATTTTGAGACTTTCAAACTGTGAAGTGAGGAGTTGAAGTTTGGATCTCTTCACAGTACTTGTGCCTTCATGGGTTATTTCCAATAGATCCCATGCTTCTTTAGATGTCCCATACATACTTATTTGATTGAAAATATCTTGGGACACGGCTCAGTAGATGACGTTCATAGCTTTAGCTTTAGCAGTTTGTCTTTCTTTATTGAACGTCGTCCACTTCTCTTTGGGTTTGGGTTTTGTGATGGTTATGCCACTGTCAAGTACAATTTATTCAGTTGGTGGCACATATCCACTTTCAACTATATCCCAAACATCGTGATCCAAAGATCTCAGAAAGTAGTGCATCCTGGCCTTCCAATATACATAATTTGATCCATCAAATATTGGAGGTCTAGTGACTGATGAGCCCTCTCCTTTGGCCATATTCCTAACTTCAGTCAAGATCACTCTCTAGGCGGTGAAGCCCTTAAAGAGAGACCCGCTCTGATACCAATTGAAATAGCGGTGAAGACCGCTTTAGTTAAAGTAGGATGCCAATATGTCCTAGAGGGGGGTGAATAGGACTTTTTAAAGGTTTTATGTTTTATTTAAAATCCTATTACACTAATCCTAACAACCAGCACATATTAAGATTACTCAAAAGTAACTCTATTGGCTTCCAAGCCCAATAGAGGATCCAATCACAAACTATTTAAGGAGTGAACAATATGCAAACTAGTTTATGATAGATATGACTGTGTATATGTGTGAGGTGTGATCTCAGATATTCAGATATGAAAATATTAAAGTAAATCACACAAACAAAGGAATAGAAATCTCAAACACAGTCATTTTTATAGTGGTTCGACTACTTGTCTACTCCACTCCCGGTAACCGCACTCAACCCTTGAGTGTACCGGATTTCACTAAGGAGGTTTCACAGCGGTTCACCTCAAACTTAAGGTTTTAAATCAGGTTCACCTTCAACCTTTACAACCTACACTGAGGCTGACTGTTTATGCTCTCACGAGTAAGGGTCAACACAACGCACCCACTTTTAGGCACACTGGCCAAGGATCTTCCATAAGACCCTAACGGAGGTTTCACTCGGATCACCTCGAACCTAAGATTTTAGACAGGTTCACCTTCAACCGGAAGTTTATGCTCTCCACAGAGTGAGGGTCAACACTACGTACCCACCATGTATACTCCTGCCGGAGGCCTCCTACGAGGGCTTGCAAGGGTGAAAAATACCTAAGACCCAATCCTAAAAAAGAATGATCACAAGTGTCCTCTGGACTCTAGTAACTTACAAATAAGTGGATGAGTCCCATTCAGCACATTGATGAAGATCTCCTCCTTGTTGATGGAGAATCTTTGGCTTCCTTGATCCGTAACCAAATGATGTACCAATGTGAGGCTTCGGGTTGGGTCAAGGTTAAGAAAAAATCCTTACTCTATAAAATATTTTCCTAGAAGGAAGATAGAGTGATTCCGATTATGCATTCAAGGCATCCCAGCTTAATGATTTGTCATTAAGGTAGTAGTTGGAGGATCCCTGAATGCGGAAGTTCATTCCTCAATCCACTCTATTGAATATTAATGATGAGGGTGGATTGGAGGATGAACTCCCCTGAGAGAAAGGGCTTTCGGTATATGATCTAAAGTAAAACACACAAAAGCACTCTCTTCTTTCTCTACCAGCAACAATAGACAAATCCTCTTTATATAGGTAAAAGGTTTCAATGGATATAAAATGGTCACATTTATGACAGAGTTCGATATCATCGAGCAGGGTCGATATCATCGAGCATATACTCTTGATTGCATCGACTTGCCACTCGATGACACAAACTCAAATGTCATACGCTTTTGAAACCTCTTGCCAGCTGGTCAATGAAATCGAAACACAAGTCGATGTCATCGAATTTCAAACTCCGATATCATCGAGACCAGTGTCGATTCATCGACACTTGAAAAATGAGAGAGACTTGCTATAAAATATTTCAGGTTTTCAAGAATGATCGAGGGACCTTCGAGATCATCGGAATTTGAATGTCGATGATATTGATACGGTGTCGATGCATCGATAAATCCAAGGGATTTTCTTTTAATTTTGCTGGACAGTTTCTATCCTTGTTCGATGCCATCGAAACCATACCGATATCATCGATATTTGAATATCGATTCTATCGAGTGAACCCCCATCATAGATAAATCACCCTTAAATATTTTGTTGGAAGAATTTGGTGCACATGACCGATATCATCGAGAGCCTTCCGATATCATGGAGATTTGAATTTCGATGGTATCGAGGAGGCTTCGATATATCAATGCATATATGATATCTTTAAGAAAAAATAGGGGCACCGGGGATCTTCCTGTCGATTTTATTGAGTCACCTTCGATGGACTCGAGATTTGAATATCGATGATATCGATAATTCTGTCCACATGAGTATGTGGTTGCTGGACGTATTTTGTCTTCATATCGATGATATCGTTTAGGTATCGAGGACATTGTCAGATCAAGTCGATCATATCGAGATGTGTATCGATAAAATCGACAAAGCAAGAAAACTTAGCGAATTTTCCTATTTTGAAAACAGTTTTCTTAACTTAAAACCCTATGATGTTCTAGTTTGTTTTAAGGGTTTTATATACCTGGTGTTTTGGGACAAGGGATGTGAGGCTTAGATTTACCTGTGGCGAGCTTGTACACATCCGGTTGAGATAAACGCTTGAAATGATCTTCCTATGAGGCTCTGCAGTCTGACTGACTCAACACTCACGCTAATTGGGAAACTAGGGCACTTTCACAAGTTCCATCTTCAACTTCGAGCTCTAATGAAGATTCAAGTAGAAGAACAAGTTTCAAAAAATTCAAGCTACTTCAATGTTCTCTCATTTCAGGTATAACAGACCCTAGAAAGACCTTAGGCTTAACTTCTTTCAAGATACAAACTTATATGAGTCTTTATACTTAATATAGGTTAAACTTCTATTAGTTTAAGCTTAGGTTCGACTAGTCTAAGCTGTGGCTCAATCAATCTAAAGAAATCTTCGACCAGTCTAAGTTTGAATTCAGAAAATGGATTTTTCTGTTGCTTCTTCGACCAGTCGAGCAGACTGCTCGACCAGTCGAAGAGGGGCCTTCGACTAGTCGAGGGTTGGTCAACTCGAAGTCTAGCAATTAAAATGTGGCAACCTCGACCAGTCGAAGCCCATGCTCGACCAGTTGAAGTTCAGTTTTATCTAATCGCGCTCAAAATTTGAAAATTTGTTGATCCTTAGACGAGTCGAAGAAAACCTTAGATGATTTGTAGCAACAACTTTTCAGCCTACATATAGAGGCCTTCTCTTAATCTGATATCACCAATTCAAGCTGTTAAAGCCTACATCAAGAAAGCGAGAAGTCCCCATTGTTGTCAAGTTATTCCATGATATTTTTAATATTTCTTTAATAGCTTTTTATTTCAATTCCTAGATCACTTATTTTATGAATCTTATTCTATAAAGAGAGTAGATACTCTTCTTTGAGATCTTGAGGAATTCAAACAAGTAACCTTTGGTTAGAATCGATTTAAAATTAATCTAGAACCTAAAACCCTTGTTTATGAAACTGGACATTGAACAATCTACTTCAAGAGAAGCGGTTCTAAAGGCTACATCAAGAGATACATCTTCAAGGTGAAGATTACTATATTCTATCTTTTATATTTTGGTTTTATTGAGATAGCCAGAAAATCTCATTTGTTGGTTTGCCTAAGATAGCCAGAAAATCTCAGTGAGGGGTTTTTTGTTTGTGATAGCCTGTTAAAATCACAACTGTATCAGGTTTTAAGGTGACCCTGTGAAAACCTTATTTATAGTGAAAGCTAATATCACATGGATAGTGATTATTAGGAGTGAAGTAGGTGTGGCTGTTTGAGAACAGTTGTTGTACACACCGAACCACTATAATTCGTGTTGTTCTGGTGAATGTTTAATTTTTGCATTTGTGGAGAATGGTTGTAATTTTATTTATGCAAAATTGGTGAATGTTTGTAATAGATAGCTTTATTTTCTCTTGCTTGGTTTGATATCTTGATCCTTACAAACGTTCGTGAAATAAGGTTGTTCTACTTAAAACTTTATTTTTGGTGAAGGTTGTCCTACGAACTAAGTTTGAATCAATTTTCAATATAAATGCTATTGAGTGCTTTCTCTATTTAAGTGGTATCAATCTAGATCAAGGTGAATCAACAGATCAAACAAGGGTTAGGATAATTAGGGGTGGATTCGAAAGTCCTAGTGCTCTCTCTCTGATTGAATGTTCTTCCATGTTCTTAATTATTTTATTTTATTTCTTAGAATTGTGCTTAGTAGTTCATACCATTATTTGTTGGATTAGTAAAGGAGAGTCTTAGATTTGAGTTGTGACGACCAGTCCTCGTGGGATTCGACCTCGATCTTACCGAATTTATTACTACATCACAACCCTATACTTGGGGAGTGAACAAGTTTTTGGAAAAACTTGTTCACTCCCCAAGTATAGGGTTGTGATGTAGTAATAAACTCGGTAAGATCGAGGTCGAATCCCACGAGGACTGGTCGTCACAACTCAAATCTATGATTCTCCTTAACTAATCCAACAAAGAATGAAATAAACTACTAAGCATAATTCTAAGAAAAAATAAAACAATTAAGAACAGGGAAGAAAATTCAATCAGAGAGAGAGCACTAGGACTTTCGAATCCACCCCTAATTATCCTAACCCTTGTTTTGTCTGTTGATTCACCTTGATCTAGATTGATACCACTTAAATAGAGAAAGCACAATCTGTGTCCTAAATCGGGCATACTGGTATGTCTAATTCCTTTAAGCAATGCCATGAACAATACATCCCATGTCCTTGGTCGGGCACATGGTATGTACAATTCATTAAAGCACCCTGTTCCTTCCTCTATAGGAAACCTGTTCTTGATCAGACACAAGCACCTGTAATAAGCATCCAAACAACATCCATATATATACTTTGGTCAAGTTCATAGATGGAGAAGTATGGAATTTAAACCCATAAAGCCCACTCAGAGAAAGAAACAAATTAATTAAAATTCAAAGTAAATCATCCAATACAAGAGCTGATCAAATTAGGGGCTTCATCTCAGCCCTAGCTGAGAGATTAGTTACCCATAAAATCCATAAAAAGATATTAAATAAAATTCATAAACTAAAACACCAAACCGAACAATCTCTCTCTCTTTTTCCTTCTCTTTCTTCTCTTTCTCCTCTCCCCTTGGCTCTGGATCTCCAATTCCCTGGATTGAATCCTCTCCCACGTCCAAAACTTCCCTTTTATAGGCATTTGGATGGTGGAATCGGTGGCAGTAGTCGAGACGGACTCAAAGTACAAATTTTCGCAGCCGTGATCGGTGGGCCCCACAGAGGTGTTTTCTAGAAAATCCACCCCGTCCATTGGATTCAGGACGAAATTTCAGTCAAGAATGGGTGGTTTTGAAGGTCCATTGGCGCGGCCCACAGAAGAAATATCAAAAAGATCAGATTTGAACGTCGCCGGGTAGCCTTTTTTTGGCCTCTGTACCGCACACGTGTGTACGTATGGGAGTGGAAGATTAGCATGGTTTTGTAGTTATCGAACCCATCTACACGATGGACGGCTCAGATTTTCCGTACAAGTGACAAGTGGGGCCCACAATCCGCCGCAAAAGTCGCCAGCGAAGACGCTACGCGGACGCAAACCTTCGTCCGTTGATAATGGGGGGGGCCCATTCCGTTGATCATATGGAAGATCCACTCCGTCCATTGCGTGGAAGACGGAAAACCGGTTAGAAACGCATATTTTTTTCCTCCATTCTGCTGTGGGCCACGGGAGATCTCGTCCACCGTCCACTGCATTGTTGTGCGGCTAGATTCTATTATTGATGATCATCCACGATTCTGTCACCTAGGCATGGGGTATGTCCGCCCCAGGAAGCGGATGGACGGCTTGGATTGTCCATTTGGACAACGCGTGGGGTCCACAACCACAATCGACGATCGGCAGCGGCCGACGCTGCGTTCGAATTTTTTTTTTTTCGAAGACGAGTCGGGTCAGCGCAAGCGCTGACCCTCTCAGCCAACCGGTGTAGCGCCAACAGCACGTATACACTGTGCACACGCGTCGCGTGTGCGGGTCCCATGGTAATGTATATGTGAAATCGGTCCCGTCCATCTACTATGTAATATCATTTTAGATGTTGAGACCAAAATTGGAGTGAATCCAAATATCAGGTGGGCCCGAAATCATTAGTTTGTGGGCTGATTTGTCAGTTGGACCACTTCCCAAGATCTGCAAGGGCTGAAATTTAATATGTACGGTTGATTTACGGCCCTCATCACATGTATAAAGTTTTGAGTTGATCAGATGGCGAAAAACATGTGATCTTGCATTCTGGACCCTTTTCGGGCCCCTTTGTCGTGCTCTCCTCAGATCCCAGGCGTGTAAACTCTTCATTATTGGTTTTCTGGAGTTCATCCCGTGCTCTGGAGACTTTGGAGCATCAAATCCATGCCTTTTAACATCAATTTTCAATTAACGCTCCTGATTTCATCCTGTAATAAAAACACGAGTAAAATTTGGCATTAAACATTATCATGTATGTAAAATCAGGTAATTACTGGGGTCTGGTATGCAACATTCGACACTCATCACAACCCCCAACCAGCATTTTGCTAGTCCCGAGCAAAACATGCGGAAAATAATTTCAGAATAAAAGACAATTCCTATAAAACCCAAGTGACAAGTGAACAGATAGCTGAGATGTGAAAATTCTAAGATTCATGATTGGTGTGTGGAATTTTTCTCTTGGAATCAAGCTCTCGGCAGATTTCATAATCAAGTTTAAAATATTCATCCATTAATTTGAACAATTTTAAACATTGAGTTCCATGAGTGTATAGTGTAATCTCGGCTTACAATCATTAAAAGATCCAATTGTCAATTTCATGATATCTTAGTAAGTTGCGACAACCAAGCTTGAAACTAACACTTATCTCACAGATTCACATTTCATTTTACCATTTTTTTATGAGCAGTAACGCAAATGAGGGGAATCAAATTCTCACCTATAGGGAGCAAACCTAGGGCGAAAACTTGTCGCCTAACACTTTTATTTTATTTTTTTCATATGTCAACTATGGAGAATCAAATCCACACCTATAGGGAGCAAACCTATGATGAAGATTTAGCCCTTTAATTCTTCTTTTTACTAAGTTAATCATTCAGTTATCGAACCAACACTTAATGTGTAAGCGAGATGTGATATGTGGAATCATGGCTCAATCAATGTTTACAACTTCTAATCATGGATTAACAAGTCAAAATTGACTGTGAAATTAAGCAGATGGCCGAATCCAAGAGTCATAAATTACCCATCACGTATCTTATAATGTTAAAATCACAGCTATCCTTCAAAATCACCTTGAATTCAATAGAAATTTCAGAAAATTTTTTTTTAAAATTTTCACAAATTTTGCTCAAGACCAAGAAAATACTGATTAGGTAACCTAATCTCCCACCCCCAACCTAAAATCTACATTGTCCTCAATGTAAAAGAAATAAACATGCAATGCACATGAGACAACGAAAAGAAGAGAGGAGTGAGGGAAAGATAGTACCTGGATGGAGAATCAAGAAGCTTTCTCAAAAAAAAAAAAAAAAAAATAGCATCGTAAAACAGGTTAGCTCAAGAGAGAAATCAACATAAGCAAATATAAAAATAAAATAAAATAAAATAAAAAATAAAAGAAAATCCTACCTATACCACTTTCGCAGGTGCTCTCGATTGCATTTAGTGCATGCAACAAGCCTTTAAACCCCTAGGTTACCCCTAGTGGACGAGTTGTAGTCTCGTGAGGGTTTGCAGTAATGTTACCCACAAACATTGAACTAACTAACTAGAAAAAAACATAAAACAAAAGACTGGGTTGCCTCCCAGGAGCGCTAAGTTTAACGTCTTCAGCCAGACAAAAACGGACCATGAATGACTAATCATTATAACCAGGGTCCGCCAAAGAAATTACCTCATCCTTAATTAACCGATCCCAGACAAGTGATGTGAGTTCCCATGAGCTGTGCTATCTGAAAGGAGGTAACTGACACTGTCGTCAAATAATTTCAGGACTTCTGCTCGAACGACTTCTTCCATGTTAGGATCACGCTTCCTTTGCATTTCACGCGACATTTCCACAGCATGATCCATACATACAGTGGGGCATACTCCCTGTATTTCCGCTATCTTCCGTTCAATTGCTGCCTTATATGCTCTAAGAACATTAAGCAGCCGGCTCTCTTTTGCCTTCTCAAAGTTAGAAAGTGTGTTGTCGGAAGAGTCTCAGAGGGATGAAGAGGTTCCACTTTCGCTCTCCATTTTTCAGTCTCCAATATAGGAGTAGAGTCGAGCAGTGCATTGACTTCGTGAATGGGACTATCGATGTCAAAATCCATGCCCGATTGTGCTAAGGTGTCTCAAGAGGATCTTCAAAAGATGTACGGAAGGAGTCCCGCACAAGGCTCTCGATCATGTCCACTTCAAATATGTCATCCAAATCATGGATTGTTGTCCTGCATTAAAAACATTGAGTTTAATATTCATATTACCAAAGGACAACTTCATAACTCCATTTCGGCAATTTATAATAGCATTAGATGTGGCAAAAATGGACGACCCAAGATGACCGGGATCTGACTATGAGGATTCCGGACAGTGCCGAGTATCTATAACTATGAAATCCTTTGGAAAATAAAATTTATCAACCCGAATTAACACATCTTCAATAACACCCGGGGCACTTTGTGAGATCTATCGGCCGGTTGTAATGTTACCTTAGTCGGTTTCAACTCACCAAGTCCTAGTCAAGCTCATAAACCGAATAAGGTAACAAATTGACGCTCGCCCCTAAATCAAGTAATGCCTTCCCGATCTTATGATCTCCTATGCCGCAAGAAATGGTGGGAGCTCCTGGATCCCTAAATTTAGGAGGAGTATTATGTTGAATCATGGAGCTGAGCTGCTCTGCAATGAAGACTTTCTTATGAACATTCTGCTTACGCTTTTGAGTGCATAAATCTTTTAAAAACTTAGCGTAAGCAGGAACTTGTTTGATAGCGTCAAGAAACGGGATGTTGACTTGCACTTTTTGAAACACATCTAAGATTTCATCAAAGTTGTTTCTTTTCTTTATTGGTGCCAGACGTTGAGGAAAGGGTGCTTTGGGCACGTAGGGTGGCACATCAGTGGCTCTTGGAGAGTCAGAGGGCTTTTGGACTTTGAATGCATTGGTGTGTCCCTCTGCTTCATCTTGATCTTCTGTTGTAGAATTTGAATCATCCCAGTGCATCTCTATTCTGTTATCAATGCTTGCCTGACCTAAGGGTAATGATTGATTTGGCTTGCTCATGATATTGCCTTTGGTTGGAATTAGAGCCAATCTCATATCTTGTCCCTTTGGGTTAGCCTCAGGTTGACTAGGGAACTTGCCCTTCTCTCTCTCACTCAATGTGGCAAACTAGTTGACCCATTTGTATTTCCACTTAGCAATGGATTGTGCATTTGCATGTAAGCTTTGCTGGTTGGCCAGTAAGGTTTGTTGGGTATCTTTTTGGAATTGGAGAGAACTCTGCATAAAAAGATGGAGTGTATCCTCAAGAGATGGGTTCCTTGATTGTGTAGGCAGTTGTTGATATTGTGGAATTTGTTGACTGCCAACTTGGAGGTGCGGTTGCATGGGAGGATTTCCAGATGGTCCTCCTTGATGTGGTCCCTTTGCCCAAGAAAAATTTGGATGCCTAGCCCACCCTGGGTTGTATGTGTTCGAGTAAGGATCATTCCCAGGTTTTTGAAAAGTGTTCATAGCATGAACTTGTTCAGAGAGAAGTTCTGGGGATGCTGCCCCAGATGGACAAGACTGGGCAGGATTAGAACATGTGGCACATGCCTCCACTTGAGCTGTTTGTGGAGGTCCATTATTTAATACCAGAGCATCAACTTTCTTTGTCAGGTTATCAAGTTTGGCGCACAACTCTGGCACGACTCCTATCTCATATATACCACCTCTCTTTTGTGGTTGGGAACTTCTTTCACCTCTATCTGAATAGTCCCATTGCTGGGAGTTTTCACATAAGGTTTCAAAAAATTTCCATGCTTCAGTATCGCTTTTGGTCATGAAGGACCCTCCACTGGTGGCATCAACCATGCGACGGTTCTGGGGTGTCAAACCGTCATAAAAGTATTGCACTTGTTGCCACTTCTCAAAACCATGGTGAGGACATTTAAGAAGCAAGTCCTTCCATCTTTTCCAACATTCATGAAAGTGCTCGCCCTCTTTTTGTGTGAAGTTAGTAATTTCTCTATGGAGGGCATTGGTTTTGTGAACGGGAAAGAACTTATTTAAGAACTTCTTAGACAGTTGGTCCCATGTAGTGATAGTTCCAACTTCTAGAGAATTCAACCATGCTTTCGCCTTATCCTTCAAAGAAAAAGGAAACAGACGTAGGCGAATTGAATCATCTGAGAAGTTTTGGAACTTAAAAGTGGAGCAAATGTCTAAGAATTCTTTCACATGATGATATGGGTCCTCCTTGTCCAATCCATAAAAGGATGGCAGCAATTGTATGACCGCAGTTTAAGTTCAAAGTGTGTTTGCCGTAATGGTTGGCAACACTATGCATGAAGGCGCATTAAATTGGACAGAGTGAATAATCTTTGAGAGCCTTAACTTCGGTCTCGGTCGCCATTTCAAATGAATTATTTCTCAATCTTTCACGCAGTGTTCTTTCTATTTCAGGATCAAACGGTGCTAGTTCTTTATCTAGAGATCTACGTCCTAGCATAAACTAAGTAACATCCTAAGAGAAAGAAAACTAGAACTAGAAATTATGCTATTAAAAAAAAACAAGTTAAAACTATGTAAGTGAGAATGGGAAGAAAGAACCCAAAAAAGGAGATGATTGGTGTTAAGAAGCTTCTCCTCACTTAGTAGCTTTCTTCCTCAATTCCTGTAAACAAAAAAAAACAAATTTAGGTTTCCTAAAATAATGATAGAAAAATCCTAAGTAACGGTTAATTTCTAAAAATAAAATAAAATAAAATTAAAACTTTAACCTAAGTTAGTAAAATCCTAAGCTATGAATTATGATAAGAGAGAATCCTAAATTCAATTTGGAACGAAACAGTCCCCGGCAACGGCGCCAAAAACTTGTTCACTCCCCAAGTATAGGGTTGTGATGTAGTAATAAACTCGGTAAGATCGAGGTCGAATCCCACGAGGACTGGTCGTCACAACTCAAATCTATGATTCTCCTTAACTAATCCAACAAAGAATGAAATAAACTACTAAGCATAATTCTAAGAAAAAATAAAACAATTAAGAACAGGGAAGAAAATTCAATCAGAGAGAGAGCACTAGGACTTTCGAATCCACCCCTAATTATCCTAACCCTTGTTTTGTCTGTTGATTCACCTTGATCTAGATTGATACCACTTAAATAGAGAAAGCACAATCTGTGTCCTAAATCGGGCATACAGACTGTCTAATTCCTTTAAGCAATGCCATGAACAATACATCCCATGTCCTTGGTCGGGCACATGGTATGTACAATTCATTAAAGCACCCTGTTCCTTCCTCTATAGGAAACCTGTTCTTGATCAGACACAAGCACCTGTAATAAGCATCCAAACAACATCCATATATATACTTTGGTCAAGTTCATAGATGGAGAAGTATGGAATTTAAACCCATAAAGCCCACTCAGAGAAAGAAACAAATTAATTAAAATTCAAAGTAAATCATCCAATACAAGAGCTGATCAAATTAGGGGCTTCATCTCAGCCCTAGCTGAGAGATTAGTTACCCATAAAATCCATAAAAAGATATTAAATAAAATTCATAAACTAAAACACCAAACCGAACAATCTCTCTCTCTTTTTCCTTCTCTTTCTTCTCTTTCTCCTCTCCCTGGCTCTGGATCTCCAATTCCCTGGATCTGAATCCTCTCCCACGTCCAAAACTTCCCTTTTATAGCTGTTGGATGGCTGGAATCGGTGGCAGAGTCGTAGACGGACTCGAAGTACAAATTTTCGCAGCCGTGATCGGTGGGCCCCACAGAGGTGTTTTCTAGAAAATCCACCCCGTCCATTGGATTCAGGACGAAATTTTAGTCAAGAATGGGTGGTTTTGAAGGTCCATTGGCGCGACCCACAGAAGAAATCTCGAAAAGATCAGATTTGAACGTCGCCGGGTAGCCTTTTTTTGGCCTCTGTACCGCACACGTGTGTACGCATGGGAGTGGAAGATTAGCATGGTTTTGTAGTTATCGAACCCATCTACACGATGGACGGCTCGGATTTTCCGTACAAGTGACAAGTGGGGCCCACAATCCGCCGTAAAAGTCGCCAGCGAAGACGCTACGCGGACGCAAACCTCCGTCCGTTGATAATGGGGGGGCCCATTCCATTGATCATATGGAAGATCCACTCCGTCCATTGCGTGGAAGACGGAAAACCGGTTAGAAACACATATTTTTTTCCTCCATTCTGCTGTGGGCCACGGGGGATCTCGTCCACCGTCCACTGCATTGTTGTGCGGCTAGATTCTATTATTGATGATCATCCACGATTCTGTCACCTAGGCATGGGGTATGTCCGCCCCAGGAAGCGGATGGACGGCTTGGATTGTCCATTTGGACAACGCGTGGGGTCCACAACCACAATCGACGATCGGCAGCGGCCGACGCTGCGTTCGAATTTTTTTCTTTTTCGAAGAGGAGTCGGGTCAGCGCAAGCGCTGACCCTCTCAGCCAACCGGTGTAGCGCCAGCGCACGTATACACTGTGCACACGCGTCGCGTGTGCGGTTCCCATGGTAATGTATATGTGAAATCGGTCCCGTCCATCTACTATGTAATATCATTTTAGATGTTGAGACCAAAATTGGAGTGAATCCAAATATCAGGTGGGCCCGAAATCATCAGTTTGTGGGCTGATTTGTCAGTTGGACCACTTCCCAAGATCTGCAAGGGCTGAAATTTAATATGTACGGTTGATTTACGGCCCTCATCACATGTATAAAGTTTTGAGTTGATCAGATGGCGAAAAACATGTGATCTTGCATTCTGGACCCTTTTCGGGCCCCTTTGTCGTGCTTTCCTCAGATCCCAGGCGTGTAAACTCTTCATTATTGGTTTTCTGGAGTTCATCCCGTGCTCTGGAGACTTTGGAGCGTCAAATCCATGCCTTTTAACATCAATTTTCAATTAACGCTCCTGATTTCATCCTGTAATAAAAACACGATTAAAATCTGGCATTAAACATTATCATGTATGTAAAATCAGGTAATTACTGGGGTCTGGTATGCAACATTCGACACTCATCATTGAGATTTCTGATTTATTTATTATTTCAGCTCTTTAGTTTTTTATTTTGACATAGTCTTATTCAACCCCTCCCCCCCTCTAAAACTGTTAAGCTTGTATCAGAGCTAAGTTGCTCATTTTTATTAGGATTAATTTCCTTGAGTTAAAAGATCTAGAGCTTTCATTATATCAACTTTTAATAGCTTTTATTACCAGGCCACCACCTTTTGTTGGCTCTAACTATGCATACTAGAAAGCTAGAATGAGAATTTTTCTAAAATCCTTAAATGAAAGCGTGTGGCAAGCCACTGTAACTAAATGGAAACCTCCTATATTTGAAGTATTAGGCAGTGATGGAACTAAGTGTATGAGAGAAACTGCATTCTTTTTACGGACCGTAGCTCAGAAAAGTGAAAGCAATGTTAATGCTAAGGCCTTAAATGCCATAGCTTGTGCTCTATCACCGAATGAATTCAAGAGAATTATTTTATATGATACAGCCAAACAAGCTTGGGATACTCTTGAAATGACACATGAAGGAACTTTTATCGTCAATAAATCAAAAGTTCAAATCCTCACTACTAGATTAGAGGAAATTCATATGGAAGAAACCGAAACTTTCATGGACTTCTATATGAAACTAAATGATATGTAAATTCCATCTAAGGTCTAGGAGATGGAATCCTTGAAAGTAAGGTCTGTGCTAAAATATTGCGATCTCTTCCTGAGAGATTCAATTCTAAAGTAACTGCCATTCAAGAATTAAGAGATACTGATTATATGAAGGTTGAGGAGTTAGTTAACTCTCTCCAAACATATGAGTTAAATTTTAAAGCTCCTAAAGTTAAGTCTATTGCTCTTAAATCTTTTAAATCTGTTTCAAAAGAAAATAGTGCTAATTCTGATTTTGAAGATACGGAAGATGATATGGCTTTACTTGCTAAGAAATTTTATAGAATTTTTAAAAACAAGAAAAGATTATTTCAAAAACCATCTGATAAAAGAAAAAGAAAATCTAAATCTTGAAAATCTATAAAGGACAGTCAATGTTTCAACTTCCATTAATACGGGCACTTGGCGAATAAATGTCTTAAAAGGGAAAGTAAAAAAAGAAAGGGCATGATAGCTACTTGAGATAAATCATCTGGCTCTGAAAGTTCTTCAGAGTTTGATGAATCCGAACAAGAAAATACAAATGATGTAAAAGCCCTAATCACTATAGCCAGAGTCACCTCCTCAGATAGCTGTAACTTATCTTATTATGAAAATCTCAAGAGTGACCCTAAAAATGAGAATGAAAATGATCTTTAAGATGCCTACAATGCCTTATACAGGGAAAATTGTAAAATTATTGTCAAATTAAAAATTCAAAGAGAAAAATATCTTAAATTAAAAGAAGAACATATAAACAATGTTTAAAAAAAAAATCTCATCTTTCTCATTGTTTTGAAAAAATAAAACTAGACTTAAATTTCAAAACCTCAGAGCTAGAAAAACTCAGAATTGAAAATGAGAATCTAAAACTCGAAGTTTCTTCTCCATTGAGTTCTAAGGATACTTGGAGATATGCTTACGGAGACCTAAAATTGGAAAAACTGTTAACCTCATCCAGAAAATATAGTGACGAATCAGGTCTAAGCTATATTAAAGATAATTCTCTAAAAAATAAGATTTCATCTCCTATATTTGTAAAAGGAGAATCCTCAAACTCAAAAGACAAGAATTTAAGAAATTATGGTCGAAATGATTTCAAAAATTCAAAACCTTTTCGAGTTTCTAAGATTAATTCTAATGCCATTAGCTATAGAAATCAAAGATATAACAAACCTCTTTTAGCTGAAAAATAGTGGACTAACTCAAAGTACTTCTAAAATACAACTTAAATGGAATCGGAGTTAATAGAAAATGGAGAAATTTCAACTCCCTGAAATAAAGAAAATCTAATTGAACTCCTAAACCCAGAACCATTATGAAATGTGTTCCAAAGGTTACATGTCTTATTGCCCACACAACATTCGCCACTAGCCATTCAAAATGGTACTTGGATAGTGGATGTTCAAGACATATGACAGGTGACAAAACAATATTCACCAACTTCAAAGAATTGAGTGATGGTTCAGTTACTTTCGGTGATGGAAGCAACTGAGAATCAAAGGCCAAGGTATTGTTCAACTCTCTAATCTTCTTCCTTTTGAGAATGTACTGTATGTTGAAGGTTTGAAACATAACCTCCTAAGTATTTCTCAAATCTTTGATGACAAATATAGAATAAAATTTACAAATCACAGATGTGAAATTTCAAATGAGAAGGGAAGTGTGATATTAAATGGTCGTAGGACTTCTGAGAATTGTTACATTATTAATGACTCATGCTCTTCTAACTTTTCATGTTACATGGTCCAAACGGACAAAATAAAACTATGACATAAACATGTCGAACATGTTAACTTTAGAGATCTTTATAGATTGAGCAAGAGAAATCATATTTGTAAGGCTTGTATCCTAGACAGTACCGTTCCGTAGACTCCCGCGATCTTCCCTGTCGAATTTCGGCAACCCACGACCTGTAATTGTCATTTGTGCATGACCCCGAGTAGCACTTCGTATATCTGAGTCGGGTCGACTCGAAACTTATACCATCGCAACCGGACCGCCGCCGTGGTTCTAACGCCACGTCTTGTGCACCGATGCGATGCCCAGGCCAGAAGATGTGGGCCCGCGTTTATCTCGAAGAAACGCCACGCATTTGCAATCCTAAGAGAATCTCTACAAACCATCCCATCAATCAATCAAACAAGTCAAGTACACATCACATCTCCAACCCATGCTTTCTTTCTCCCAAAGACAAGCTACCTACCCTAAGTCAACCCTCATGTCACTCACACTCATCACTCACATCCATCATCCACCCATCACCTCTCTTACAACCACCCTCTCTCTCTCTCTCTTTCTCTACTCACTTTCCCAAGCAACAAGCGAGGTGGACATCCAAGCATCTCCAAGCTCTAAGAGAGCTAAGTGTGGCCCACTTCCTACCCCTCTCATCTCCCATCTTAACCCTCCAACCTTCATCAACCTCCATCAAAGAGAGAGCCAAGGAGTTTGGCATTTCATCGGACCAAGAAGATCGAACGGTGAGTGTTTTCTAGGCATATATTTTATGTTTTGATGATGGGCCAAGTGGGACCTACCAATTGATGGTATGGTTCTCACTTTGGACCTTAGGTGTGGCCGATGGCTCACCATGATTCATATATCCATGATGGGACCATTCTCCATGGACTCCATCATGAAGTTTATTTCCTTGTCTGAAACAGGTCATCTAGACCTTGCATCTTGGTGGAGAAGGGATCTCCACTATTGATTTTGATTGGTGGGCCCACATGTAATAGGACTCGCTTGATGTATGTTGTATGCATGGAAAGGAGGGCCCATAGTGTCGGGGTCCTTCCATCACCCGCATCTCTCTCTCTCTCTCTCTCTCTCTCTCTCTCCCTCTCTCTCCCTCTCTTTCATTTTTATGGTGATGATGAGGCCTTATGGCCCACCCAGATGGACCCCACCGTGAAGTATGTATTTTATCCATGCCGTCCACTTATATGGACCCCACCTGCTGGACGAGTTCACCTTGACTGTCCAGATGGCGGGCCTGGATAGGAAAGCACAAATATCAGCCTTATCCGAGCTGGTGGGCCACACGTGGGACTAACCATGCTGTTAAGCAGATTGGTTGGAGTACCTACACAGCTATATAGCTATTGTATTTACATCAGCAAGTTTTGTGGGACTCACGCAGCTGGCAGCTGCTGTGAGGTCAGCAAGTTCTGTGGGTCCCATTCCATGCCATCCATCTATTTTTCGCTGGACCGTCCACCCATGTGGACCCTACCATGATGTATGCTTTGTATAGCCACACTGTCCACTGTCTGGGATGGTGGGACCCACCTGACACATGTGGTGTCCACACTATCCAGCAGATGGGATGGCTGGGCTCACATGATGTATGAGTTTTATATCCACACCATCCACCGTCCATCCGTGGACGGTGGGAACCCCCATGACGTAAGTGTGTATTCACACCGTCTGTCCAT
The DNA here is from genome assembly GCA_030180095.1 of Magnolia changhungtana. NCBI lineage: Eukaryota > Viridiplantae > Streptophyta > Magnoliopsida > Magnoliales > Magnoliaceae > Magnolia > Magnolia changhungtana. The sequence continues at coordinate 6,311,661 of JASAUF010000554.1, forward strand.
TTCGCTGAACATGGGATCCCACCTTGATGTATGTTATATCTCCACTGTCCATCCAATTTCCCAGCTCATTTTAGGCATTGATCCAAAAAAGGAAGCCAAACTGAGTCTCTGGCAGGCCACATTGTAGAAAACAATAGTTTTGGGGATATAAACTGTTAGGGCCCGCTGTGATGTTTCTATACACCGAAAAATATTGCATATTGGACTCGTTAGACCTGTTACGAGCTGGAGAGACCAATAGTCGGTGTGGATTGTCCTGATGTGGGCCCCACCTATGAAAAATCGTAGGATTTCAAAAAAAAAATAATAATAAAATAAGTGACGATGTTGCTGCCAACGTCCTGCTCCTTGTAAAACGGGTAGGGACCATGGGTCCCACCGCAAGCCCTAGGCACATTAACACCGTGCATTTGATGGGTCCCCTTTATGAATTGAGATCCCCCAAAAATCAGCTGTTCTTGGAACTCAGGTGGTCCACACTACATGAAGCAACCGAGGGGGGGGGGGGATTGAACGTTTACTATTGAAACCCTTTTTGGGTCCCAGAAGTTTTGGATAAATATGATATTTATTTTTCCTCTTAATTTAGGTCTTTGTGACCTTATCAACAAATGGGATGGAGATAAACGTTATGGAGCCCCACGTGGGACCCACCTGTGAAGAGGATTGGCTGGTGTATGCATACACAAGCTATATAGCTGCTGTATTGACATCCCAAGTTCCGCGGGTCCCACGTATGATATATATGTTATCCACACTGTCCATATGCTGGACAGGTGGGCCCACCTTGATGTGTATATTACATCCACACTGTCCAACTGTGTAAGACCCATATCCTAGACCGTACTATTTCGTAGGTTCCCGCAGTCTTTCCAGTCGAATTTCGGCAACCTTCGACCCTCAACCGGAGTTGCGCGCGACCTTGATTAACACGTCGTTAATCTGATTCGACTCAACCCGAGACTTATGCCATTGCGACCGCACCGTTGCCGCGGTTCCGATGCCATGACTCGCGCGTCGAGGCGATACTCTGGCCAGGAGATGTAGACCAACGTTTAGTGCGAGGAAAACGCCGCGCATGCGAAACCCAAGAGAATCTTAATGAGATGTCACATCAATCAACCATCAATCAATCTCATCAATTCAAGTACACATCACTTCACACTCTTCCCCAAGTAACCCCTAAAGTCAAGAATTTCTTACACCAGCCATGCCTTTCTTACACCTTTTACCCCAAAAGTCAAAAAAGTGGCACTTACACCCATCACCACCACATCAAACAACACCCATCTCTCTCTCCCTTTACAAGTCTCTCTCTCTCTCTCTCTCTCTCTCTCTCTCTCTCTCTCTTCCAAATCTCATTCCAAGCAAACCTCCATACGTATGAGCCACTCCCTCTCTTTTAAAGCTCCAAGTGTGGCCCACCTTTCTATCCTAAGATCTCCTATCCTAGCCATCCATTCATCATCTCCTCCATTGGAATCGAAGCTAAGGAGCTAAGGAACCCATTGGAGCAAGAAGATCGAACGGTGGGTGCTTGATAAGAGTAGTTTTTCATGTTTTTAAGATGGGCCAAGTGAGGCCAACTGATCAATGGTTTGGATCTCACTTAGGACCCTAAGATGTGGCCGATGGCCCACTTTGATCATCATGATCATTCCATGATGGGGCCATTCTCCATGGCCCCCATCATGATGTTTATTTTTTGTGCTTTAGATAGGTCATCTAGACCATCCATATTGGTGGGTGATCTCGGATCTCCACTTATTTTATCATTTGTTGATTTAAGGGCCCACTTGTAGTGGGACCCACCTTGATGTATGCTTATGATCAAGAGGGGCCCATAGTGGCGGGGCCCCTCCGATATTGCCGGTACCTCTATCTTTCTCCCTCCCTCTCTCTTTCACATTTTGTGGTGTGATGAAGTGGTCATGTGGCCCACCCGGTGAACCCCATCTTAATATATGAATTACCCACGCCATCCAACCATTTGGTGGCCCACCCTGATTGCATGTCTGTGGGTGGGGCTCAACTTAAATACATGTGTGATCAACCGTCCAGCTTCCAGGGACGCTGGACGTTGCCGAACAATGAAGTGGGAACTGACAGTGGGTATGGTCACGGCATAAAAAAAATAAAAATAAATTTGGTTTTAGGAAGGGCTGTCTATATAGGCCCCACCCTGATGTAAGGGTTCAATCCATGCCGTTCATCCCTTTTCCCAACTCATTTTAGGCGCTGAGCCGAGAAATGAGGTGAATCCGATAATCAGGCGGGCCATACCATGAAAAAACCCTATTTCCTACTGTACAAAGTTTTTAGGACCCACCTTGCTGTATCTACACCCCAAATACATTGTATATTGGACTCGTTTTCTGTGTTTCGAGCTCCTGAAAGCATTGGACGGAGTGAATTCTCCGGTAGAGGGCCTCACATATGCGATTTTTCGCAGGAAAAAAAAAGAAAAAAAGAAAAGCAGCAGCAGCAGCTGAGCGCTGCCGCTCTCAGAGGGCAGGCGCTGCCTGCGCCTGCTGCTTGCGGACGACGGGCTGCAAGCAGAACCCACGGCCTCAAGCCGTGGGCCCCACCTTGATGTGTATCTGCCATCTAATCCATTCATACGGTGGACCCCCTCCTCAGGTGGGTCCCCTCCAAAAATGAGCCGCATCCAACGCTCAGGTGGCCCACACTGCAGAAAACAGTGAAATTGAACCTCTGCCATTGAAACCCTTCTGTGGGCCATAGAAGTTTTGGATTAAGATGAAATTTGTGTTTTCCTTTCACTCAGGTCCGTGTGACCTTGTCAACGGGTTTGATGGCATGTAAACATTATGGTGGGCCCCACGTGGAGCCCACATGATTTATGTGTTTTATCCCACCGTCTGCTGGACGGTGGAGCCCGCTGTGATGCATGTGTGGGTGTGTGCGTGTGCATGCATGTGTGGGTGCGTGTGGTGTATGTGCATGTGTGATTATATATATTATATTATATTATATTATATTATATTGTATATTATATATATATGTATATATTTATTATATTATGTAATATAATACACATTATGGTGGGCCCTCAAATGGACCCCCACCATGATGCTTATGTTGCATCCAATCCGTCTATCCATTTTGAAAAATCATTTTATGGCATGAGCTAAAGATGAGCCAGATCCATAGTCCAAGTGGACCCAACCTTGGCATATTTTGAGGTCCATCTTAATGTATTTGTGGTAGATCATTGGGGCTCACTTTGATGTGGATGTAAGGCCCATGTCATTAGGCCATTTGATGTATTCTAGGGTCCATGGGTTAAGGCCCATTGAGATGTATTAGGGCCTATGGGTTGAGGCCCATTTGATGTACATATGGGGCCCAATTGGTGTGGCCCATTTGTTACATATAAGACCCATGAGACTAGGCCCATTTGATGTATCTAAGGCTCACGGGTTATGACCCATTGCAATGCGCATAAGGTCCATTGGTGCGGCCCATTAATGTGGCCCACTTGACGAATAAAAGGCCTATATGGTATGGCCCATTTGATGTATCTAAGGCCCAATGGGATGAACTTAAGGCCCATTGCAATGTGTAACCCCAAGCTGGTTCATGTAATGATGTTTACGACGGGCAATGCCTTGGGAGCAATGTCGGTTTGACGTCCACATTGTAGAATAATGTTGGTTAAATGTCCGCATTATGATTCTCCCTAGGGCCCATTGTTAGGCCCATACTTTGTGGTCGTCTAGGCCCATCTCCTTATGAACAACATCTATCCCATATAACATGTTTAGTATAGTCCCATGATTCATGATCATACGCATCATATGTATGCTTGGTATGAGAAGTGACTGATCATAGCATATGCCTTCGGGCAGATGTTTAGGGGCTCCCGGTTAGGCAGTGTTGCCCCACATGAGCGCATGAGACACGTAGGATTGCTGCATGACTGGATAGTGTGATTCATGCATTCACATCGTGTGATATGGTTACTGTATGCCCTAGCGACATCAGGGCCGTAGCCTCCACAAGCATATCGTGGTTGGCAGGATTGGATACCGAAAATCTTGTTCTACATGGGGTGCTATAGATATCCCTGGGTGAAAGTCCCTAAACCTTTATGGTACCAAGAAGTTGCTCCAATGTCTAGACCGAGTGGGTGCAGGAGCGCCGAGTGCCGATTACCAGACGGCTACGCTTTCCACTGTGTCGTGGTCGGTTGGAAGGGGGTACGTCCTTACCCGCCCGAGAGGAGGGGGCAATGCTAGGCTGAGTCTGACCAGCTTGAGGAATGGGTCCGCTATCGATGAGCCAAGCCCGATATTGGCAGGCAGGTAGTGAGGTCTCTTCCGCTTACCTTGTTGTGCGCGATGGGGCGGCAATTTGATTTAGAGTGTACTAGACCCCGGTGATATCCCAGATTTTGAGCTGTACTGATATGTGGACTTAGATGAGGATTTGTATGCTTGAGTTGTATTTCACATCGCATGGCCTTGGTATGACCGACATCATTCATGTCTTGCATTGCATAGCCTTGGTACGGCTAACAATATTCATGGATTCACCAGCATGTTCTGTATTACTCTGATACTGTATATCTGCATTACTACCTTGCGCACACACTTTCACCACCCTCTAAGCTTTCTATAAGCTTATGCATGATCGTTGCGTGCAGGTGACGCGAGGAGCCTTGTGTGAGCGAGGCTTGAGCGCAGATCTTTTGGAGCTTTTTGTCCATTCTTATTGTGTTTCCCTTTATGCTCATTGTACTTGTAAAGTTTTTGATCATAGTGGAAATGTGATGGAGTTTTTGGTTGTTGTTTGTGGGTTATGCCTTTGGTTATGCTTATTACAAATTAAACTGATGTTGAAAATCCTCCTTGTAGCATCCCAGGATCGGAACCTGGCGTATGGGAGCTGGGAGCTGAGAATGGGGTTCTACGGAGGCTGTCAGCGCTGGATTCGGTGATCGGGAATTTTGTGAGCCCGGTTTTCGAGTTTGGGGCGTGACAGAAGTTGATATCAAAGCATAACTCGGGAACAACTAAGAACAACATTACATGTCTGCTATGAGTTTAGGATAATTAAGTCTTAAGTCCGGATAGCTTAACAATCTTTATTACCGACCCTTAACGTTCGTACCTTTGAGAGTTTCTAAGTTGATAGGCGCCTTTGGTCTTCCTGTCGGACATGACGCATCAGAGAGTGACCCGATCGACCCCTGCACCACGACTTGAGACTCCCGCATCACTGCCTGAGACTCCCACACTACCACCTACGATGCCCATTCCACCACCAGGGATTCCTACTGCCCATCCTGAGTATGCTGCTCCTTCACCAGAGACCGGTGCGGACCCGACCGTATCCGTGAGTACCTCTCAGTTACAGCAGATGTTGCAGGCTGTGACGGCCGCACTACTGGGGCAAGGCAGATACCCTGTTATTTCACCGGAGCAGGCTGAGCAGGATTGCCCAAGTGCCCTTCTTCGTGAGTTTCGACGACTTGATCCCCCACGTTTCCACGGTGAGCCAGACCTGACGGTAGTCGAGAGATGGCGCGCCGATGTGGAGAAGATATTCGAAACGATGGGATGCACGACCGAGCTGCGAGTCCGATTAACTGTATTTCTCCTCCATGGTGAGGCTGAGCATTGGTGGGCGTCAGTCTCCCTAGCGGCAGGCGCTGATTTTGTGTTGACATGGGAGGATTTTGTGGATCGGTTCGACTGACAATATTTTCCTGATCATATCCGACGACAGCGAGTATTGGAGTTCGAGGCCTTGGTGCAGGGTGATATGACAGTGGCTCAGTACGCGGCCCATTTTGTAGCGTTGTCTAGATTTGCACCATATCTAGTAGATGATGAGGGGTGGAAAGCCCGTCGATTCAAGGACGGCTTGTGTTACGGTCTTCGAGGCCGTGTCATTGGGCATGAGCTCTTGACATTTGAGGGGGTGGTACGGAAGGCCCAAATATATGAGGCTGAGTGGGCAGGTTCTCAGTCCGATCGTGGTCAGAGGAGAGACCGGAAGAGGCCCGCTCCTTCTGGTGACTCGCAGCAGCATCGTCCGCAACAGTAGAGGCGCACAGGTCGCCCAACCTTCTGAGCGCCAACAGCACCTCCAGCACCACCTCCGAGGCAGTTCACCAGCACCTGTTTTGGGTGTGGTGCGACGGGGCACCATATGTGGGAGTGTCCCCGCCTCGGAAGAAGAACAGAGGCCCCACAAAGAAGATCAACGGTGAGAGGTCCACACCTCAACCACAAGGCAGAGACCCCACAGAAGGCGGCGGCGACAGCGGCCCCCACCGCGATGCCACCTCGGCGGCGGCATCGGCACCGGCCTCCAAGGCTGCCGCGATGAAGCGGCGGTTTCGACCGCCTCGGCGACCCCCCGAAGAAGCGAAGCATGTTCGAGAGGGGGACAAGCACCTCCCCAACCGGCTCAAAGCTGGGTTCTCTACGCGGCTCGACGAGATCCGCATGATCATCTGGAGGGGTTGTCGAGGGTATGCTTTTAGTCTTTGCATGTGCTGCACGTGTGTTGTTTGATTCTGGTGCATCGCATTCTTTTGTGGCTAAGAGTTTCTGCCGATTGACTGGCCTACCGTTGGAATCTACTAATGAGAGTCTGTCAGTATCGACTCCCTTGGGGAAGACTGCAGTGTTGGGCCGATTTTGCTCGTCTTGCCCCGTTCTAGTTGGAGATACCTTTTTGCCTGCCGATCTATTTGCATTACCGATGTTCGAGTTCGATGTCATCCCGGGCATGGATTGGCTTACCGAGTACTATGCTATATTGAACTGCTCCGCGAGGACCTTCACATTTTGTATACCAGGCTTGTCGCAGTTTTAGTTCGTTGCAGAGCCCCGGGGAGAGCCGTTATCTTGTTTGATGTCGTGTACCATTGAGGAGCCTGTTGCCGCTTCTATTGATCAGTTGCCAATCATTTGCCATTTTCCCGATGTGTTTCAGGTGATTCTGGGATTACCGCCTTGCCGACTCACAGAGTTTCAGATTGAACTCATGCCTGGTACCGCGCCTATTTCGAAGGCCCCGTATCGTATGACACCGTTGGAGTTGCGGGAACTGCAGAGGTAGTTGGGCGAGTTGCTTGAGTTGGGCTTTATCCGTCCGAGCAGTTCACCATGGGGAGCGCCGGTACTCTTCGTGAAGAAGAAGGATGGATCATTGGTGCTCTGCATAGATTACCGCGAGCTCAACAAGGTCATGATCAAGAACAAGTACCCGCTCCCAAGGATTGATGATTTGTTTGATCAGTTGCAGGGTGCACAGTTCTTTTCGAAGATTGACTTGCGTTCTGGTTATCATCAGATTCGGGTCCGAGAGGAGGACATTCCGAAGACCGCTTTTAGGATGCGTTACGGTCATTTTGAGTTTCAGGTCATGTCTTTTAGACTGACCAATGCACCCGCGGTCTTCATGCAGTTGATGAACGAGGTCTTTCGGCCTTATCTCGATTAGTTTGTTGTAGTCTTCATCGACGACATTCTAATCTATTCGAGGACCCATGAGGAGCACGAGTAGCATTTAGAGGTTACGTTGCAGACCCTCGGGGCACACCAGCTGTATGCGAAGCTGGAGAAGTGCGAGTTCTGGCAAGAGGAGGTGAAGTTCCTCGGTCACGTGGTGACCAGGGAGGGTGTCGCATGGACCGCTCGAAGGTTGAGGTAGTGTGTCAGTGGGGCCAGCCCACGAACGCGTTCGAGATCCACAGTTTCCTTAGTTTAGCGGGCTATTACCGGCATTTCATTGAGGGCTTCTCTCGTATTGTAGCCCCGCTGACCAAGTTGACTCGGAAGGGCGCAGAGTTTATTTGGAGCGACACCTGCGAGCGAGCATTTATGGAGTTGAAGGACCATCTGACGTCCGCTCCTGTCCTCACTCTTCCCTCTGGGAGTGACGGATTTATTGTATTCACCGATTCCTCGCATATTAGTTTGGGTGCTGTCCTGAAGCAGCACGGGAGACCAGTGGCCTTCGCATCTCGCCAGCTCAAGATCCATGAACTGAACTACCCCACGAATGATTTGGAGCTGGCTGCAGTTGTCTTCGCACTGAAGGTGTGGAGGCACTATCTCTATGGGCTTAGGTTCAAGCTCTTCTCCGACCACAAGAGCTTGAAGTACCTCTTCTCGCAGTCTGAGTTGAACATGAGGCAGAGGCGCTGGATGGAGCTCCTGAAGGACTATGACTTTGATCTTCAGTACCACCCGGGCAAGGCGAACGTGGTGGTGGATGCCCTCAACCGTCAATCACGAGGCCTAGTGGCGCATATGATGATTCAGGAGTGGCGGATACTTGAGGATGTAGCAGAGTATGATTTTGAGTTCGGCCTGCAGTCTTCTATTGTGCAGTTATCGAGCCTGTCGATTCAACCCTCTCTTGTCGCAAGGGTGATCGAGGCTCAGCAGGTTGATGAGTCGTTGCAGAGTTATATGGCAGAGGCGGCATCTGAGAGTCAGGCAGATTGACAGATTGGTACAGACGGTGGACTTCGCTTCAAAGGCCGATTATGTGTCCCGGATATTCCTGAGTTATGCAGAGATCTTATGACCGAGGCACATCGATCGTGGTTTTCTATTCACCCTGGCTCGACGAAGATGTACCATGACATGAGGCGGCAGTATTTTTGGGCGGGGATGAAGTGCCAGATAGCTAGTTTTGTGGCCGAGTGTGACACATGCCAACGTGTCAAGGCTGATCATCAGAGACCCCCTGGTCTATTGCAGCCGTTGAGTATCCCGATATGGAAGTGGGAGCACGTGTCGACAGATTTCATTATGGGCTTGCCGAGGACTCAGCGCAGTCATGATGCCATTTGGGTTATTGTGGATCGTCTAACGAAGTCGGCACATTTTCTCACGATGAGTGCGACTTGGTCTATAGACCGGCTTGCGAGGTTATTTATCGAGGAGATCGTGAGACTGCATGGTGTTCCAGTCTTGATCATTTCCGACCGAGACTCGAGGTTCACGTCTCAGTTTTGGTGGAGCTTCCATAGAGCGATGGGGACTGATTTGCAGCTTAGCACCGCGTACCATCCGCAGACCGATGGCCAGACCGAGAGGGTCAACCAGATCCTTGAGGATATGCTTCGTGCCTGCGCGATTGATTTCGGGGGTAGCTGGGATGAGCATCTGCGATTGGCTGAGTTCGCATACAATAACAGCTATCAGGCGACCATCGGCATGGCTCCTTTTGAGGCACTATATGGCAGACCATGCAGATCACCAAGTTGTTGGACCAAGGTTGGAGAGCGTTGTCTCCTAGGTCCCAAGCTTATGCAGGAGACATCAGAGGCTATCGATATCATCAGGTAGAGGATGCGCACAACTCAGAGCCGACAAAAGAGTTTTGCTGATCGTCGACGTCGTCCCTTGGAGTTTGATGTAGGGGACCATGTGTATCTCAAGGTCTCGCCCATGAAGGGCGTAGTTCATTTTGGAGAGAAGGGCAAGCTTGCCCCGAGATTCATAGGACTTTTTGAGATCACTGGGTGCGTTCGCGCCATGACCTATCGGCTTGCCTTACCATCTCAGTTGTCTGGTGTCCACAATGTTTTTAATGTCTCTATGTTGAGGAAATGTGGGTCAGACATCGTTCCTATTATTGATTGGCTGTAACGCCCTGAAAATCGGGGGTCGAGCATAAACTCAACTCCCGAGTTCCAGAACATCACTTATGGAACAAAATGAATGATGATTGAATGTTGACTGTATTCGTGCATTGAACATGAGTGAGATTAAGCCAAAACAACATATCATACTCCAGAAACAGTTAAATTGCAAGCGGAAGATGATGATAGATAGATAAAATATATAAACTGTGATGAGTCTCCAGAGTGTGATAACATTACTAGGTTAAATAATTACAAGTACAGTTCTAAAATATACCAAATGTGTAAGTGTAATATCTTCTATCCCAAGTACATAGCCCCGTCAATGCAGTACCAGGTCTTCAGAGACCCGTCAAAGAGTTACATGATAGGAGAACTCCTCCTCATCACCATAGAAGTAGTCCGGCTTTGCTTCATAAGCATCGCCATCATCTAAAATTCAACAAATCTGGTTGGTGTGTACAACACCGTCCCGTAACGTGGGAGTGAGTGATCAACTCAGTGGAACAGTAAAGCATAGGTTAACATGTTATCAATTCAATCAAGCAGTAATGATAAAGCAGTACAAATCAAACAATTCTAACTACTCTTATTAAGTGCGAGAATGAAATGACATGATGCTGTATGCCCTTGCCAAACCACTCTCATGCGACATCATCTTACGTTCGCGAATGCTTAACTCCCTCAGTGCGCCACATCTACTAAGCACATGCGGTGCGATGATGATCATGATTACCGAGTTATTATTAGTCCATTTCAAACAGCAGTATTGGGAAACTAAGGTACCTCCCTTGTATCATTCCCAAACATGATCCATTCTAGGGTCGTCAGTACCCTAGTTAATCTCATACGATATTATGGTTTGACAGCGTAACGAAGGCATCACAAGGGCTCGTCACCCATCAGCACGGATACAGATCTCACCGTATGCGGCTCAATTCGACCGTCAGCACGAGTACAGGTCTCACCGTACTCGGCTCAATCACTAGCCGTCAGCTCGAATACAGATATCACCGTACTCGACTCAACTCATACTCCGATTCTTTGTGAAAGACTCGTCGCCAATCACAGACCTTGGAGTATACTCGAAGATACTACAGAGGACTCGTCGCCCGTCAGCAGGAGTACAGGTCTCACCGTACTCGGCTCTCGCCGTAAGTATCGACAGCTCGAATATAGTGTCCCATACCACCATAATCGGCTCACGAGTTTAGTTGCTCACTGGTCACTACGGGGAGGCACGTGGCCCTAGCGTAGGACGACAGCTTGACCACGGTGTCCCATACCACCATGCCCGGCTCATGAGTCTTAGCGGATCGAGGTACCATGGTTAAAAGGGATTTCACTGGTAAGTTTGGTACCCAGGTTCAAGCAAGATGACCAAACATGGTGAACATACATAAGACAGATCGGGTTACTTGACGAGCTCGGCTAGCTCGAGCGCACAACAAGTTGAACGACATGAAGTGCATAAGCACTTCGCGTGGCTAACCACTATCGCTAACCGAAGTACGACTCGGGTTTATCGAACACATCTCACGTGGCAAATGAATCGCAGCCACGAATTCAATTCTGGTACCGATTGTATGGTCTATAATCATAGCCCCAAACATGATAACTTACAGATAGATAAAGTAGTAATGGATCAAGATTCCACTCATACAATAAAGGTATGGTATTATCCGTTTAGGGCTACCAGGGCTGTTGCACGCACTCGTTGCTCCACTCCCCCATCACCCATGACGGATCATACAACGTAAATATAAATTTAAACATATGCATTACATAGTTATAATCATAAAGCAGTTGAACATGTTATGAATCACAACACAAGCATGAGTTTATACATGTTCAATTTCTAATCACACAACAATCCAAGGAGATCATACACATAGTTAAAAGAGGTTGAGAATCATATCTCAACACCCTTATACATTACAATTTGCTAACTACTACTCATTCAGACATTTCAAGAAACACTTAAACAAACATGCATCAACATACATGACATATATCGATCACATAGGCATTAGGCCAAATCCTTTCACTAGGGAGTTGCCCCAATCATAACACGCGTACACCCACGACGGATAGTCATGGCAAGTAGGAAACCAAGTTCCATATTCATTCAGTCATTTCCACACACACTTGGGCCACACATTTTAGCATATATGGTGTCTATTGGCCGTGGCATGATTTAGGGCAAATCCTTTCGTCAAAAGGGTATCGCCAATACAACAATCATGAATCCATGACAATTAGTCATGGCGAGCATGAATGAGGATTCTATACTCATTCAGTCATTTTCACAAACACTTAGAATACACTAATACAACATACATGGTGTATGTTAGCAAAACATGTATTAGGGCTATCCCTTAGCCAAGTGAGTATTTAATCCATGTATAATGTATTACTACAGCAAATAATCATGATAAATTCATCTCCCAATATTTATACGTATACAGTATTTTCTAGAATACGCATTTTCAACATATATAGTGTATACAAGCAACATGTATTACGGCGATTCCCTTCGCCAAGCAAATGTTTTATACGCACATAATATATTTATACGACAATTAATCATGACAAACACATCACTAAAATATACATGTATACGGTACTTCTTACAATACCGTATTTCTACATACATAGTGTTTATTAGTAAACATGTATTTAGGCGAATCCTTTCGCCAAATAAGTATTTAATCCATACGTCATATATCCACACGTCAAATAAACATGCCAAACAAATTTCCAAAAAAATACGTATACGGTATTTTATACGAATACCTAGAGTATGTGAATTTCCAAATTCTACAATTTTAATCGAAACAGAAAACGGAAAGCATTTTGTACATGTGCAATTGCATGCAGATCATGAATCTATCATTATCTGACATTGAAAGTGTTGAAAACCATAACCTATACACCTAAAGTCTGCACCTTGTGTCATAGAATCGTAACGGAGTTGATAGGTTCGCTAAGCTTCCGTATACGGGAGTTTGGCAACCTATGGAACGAAATACGTTAGCTATTTTATAACCTACAACCTAAACAACCCTAAAACAGGTTAGGGTTAGGGTTTCTTACCTAGAAACGACGCCGGAATCGCCGGGAAAGCGATGAGAATTAGGCGGTGGAGCCCGAATAGCGGCGAGGAATGAAGAGGGAGTTCCTCCCACATCTCCCTCACTTTCTCTCTCTTTTCTCTCTCTCAAATCCAAATTCGTATGGCTGGAATGGGAGAGGGTTTAAGGTCCTTTTATAGCCTAAAACCTTCCCAAAATAGACTCAGGTTCAAGGGTTACTGCTATTATAAGCATTTCGGCGATGTTCCAGCTCAAAAGAGTGTTTCTGGTGGCCCCCCTTGAGCCAAACGTCAGACTTAAGCTCTCCACACATGGATCTACGTGGGATTACGCTTTCGACTCGATCGGATTCCCAGATCGCACGTGGCGGACCACTTTCAGTTCAACGGTCAGTGGGCCACGATCCGAAATTCCAAGTACATGTAAATGTTCCTGAAATTTTTCCCGATCCGAGGGTGTAATTTGGTCCGATTTTGACGGCTCCGGTTGCTTATCACCGATGCGCAAGCGAATGGTGCATCACTATTCCGGATATTTATTTTGTAAAGGGAATAGTTTTTTCACACTCCCTCGCTCAGGACTCAAGCGAATGGCCGTGGGACATGGTGGACTTGATTTCGAGGTGGTTGTCAAGCCCAGTGAGGCGGTCCTAGTTCCTTAACTTCGTGTTAATCGAATTTCTGATGTGCGGTCTAGACCTAATACGAAGTTTCGAGATGCTCTCGTGAGCAGCTGGGTAATGAGATTGATCCTAAGTTTTAGGGTAACCTAGCGTCAATTATTCTACAAGTTTTGAGTCTTGCAGAATGTATTTAAAGCGATTGGTGCTAATTTCACAGGCACTCTAGTTTAACACTAGCTAAATCTCACTTAATTTCTAAAGGATTTAGTCCTGTAAGATTTATATCTGAGATGGTACTTAGGCCTTTGTAGTTTGTATATAAAGTGATCCAAGTTTTACTACTTAGCTAGTTTAAGTTAGTGTCTAGGGCTAAAGTGCTTTGAAAAATTGAAAGCACAAGGTAGTGAAGGGTGAGATTTGTGAAGAAAATGATTTAAAAAGGGGTTTGAGGCTTTAATTGAGCGTTTGGGAAGTTAAACCTGTGTTAGGATTGACCCATCGCCTAAGGACGTCTAATTCCAAGTTGGCAAAAATCCGGGATGTTACATTGGCAGCCGTTAGAGGTTTGTGAGGACACTTCCTATATCGAGCAGCCAGTTCGTATCCTTGATCGTAAGGAGCAGGTCCTTCGGACCAAGGTCATTCCTTTGGTGAAGGTTCAGTGGGGTCACCATTCTGTTGAGGAGGCTTCATGGGAGCGCGAGGCCGAGATTCGAGAGCGCTATCCCCATCTCTTTGATGACTGATCATGTGCTGAATTTTGTATGTTATCTCTGATTTTATATAGTGATGTCATGTTTCTTATTCCTCGCGAGTTATGCCTAGTTGCGATGATTGTGTAAATTTCGAGGATGAAATTTTTATTAGGAGGGGAGAGCTGTAAGACCCGTATCCTGGACTGTACCGTTCCGTAAGTTCTTGTAGTCTTTCCGGTCGAATTCCAGTAACCTTCGACCCTTAATCGGCGTTGCGCGCGACCTTGATTAACACGTCGTTAATCTGATTCGACTCAACCCGAGACTTGTGCCATTGCGACCGCACCATCACCGCGGTTCCGATGCCGCGAATCACGCGTCGAGGCGATACTCTGGCCAGGAGATGTAGACCAATGTTTAGTGAGAGGAAAACGTCGCGCATGCGAAACCTAAGAGAATCTCAACGAGATGTCAATCAATCAACCATTAATCAATCCCATCAAGTCAAGTACACATCACTTCACACTCTTCCCCAAGCAACCCCTAAAGTCAAGAATTTCTTATACCACCCATGCCTTTCTTACACCTTTTACCCCAAAAGTAAAAAAAGTGGCTCTTACACCCATCACCACCACATTAAACATCACCCATCTCTCTCTCCCTTTACAAGTCTCTCTCTCTCTCTTTTCCAAATCTCATTCCAAGCAAACCTCCATACGTATGAGCATCTCCCTCTCTTTCAAAGTTCCAAGTGTGGCACACCTTTCCATCCCAAGATCTCCCATCCTAGCCATCCATTCATCATCTCCTTCATTGGAATCGAAGCTAAGGAGCTAAGGAACCCATTGGAGCAGGAAGATCGAACGGTGGGTGCTTGATAAGAGTAGTTTTTCATGTTTTTAAGATAGGCCAAGTGAGGGTAATCGATCAATGGTTTGGATCTCACTTGGGACCCTAAGATGTGGCCGATGGCCCACTTTGATCATCATGATCATTCCATGATGGGGCCATTCTCCATGGCCCCCATCATGATGTTTATTTTCCGTGCTTTAGATAGGTCATCTAGACCGTCCATATTGGTGGGTGATCTCGGATCTCCACTTATTTTATCATTTGTTGATTTAAGGGCCCACTTGTAGTGGGACCCACCTTGATGTATGCTTATGATCAAGAGGGGCCCTTAGTGGCGGGGCCCCTCCGATATTGCTGGTGCCTCTCTCTTTCTCCCTTCCTCTCTCTTTCACATTTTGTGGTGTGATGAAGTGGTCATGTGGCCCACCTGGTGAACCCCATCTTAATATATGAATTACCCATGCCATCCAACCATTTGGTGGCCCACCCTGATTGCATGTCTGTGGGTGGGGCCCACCTTAAATACATGTGTGATCAACCGTCCAGCGTCCAGGGACGCTGGACGTTGCCGAACAATGAAGTGGGAACCGACAGTGGGTGTGCTCACGACATAAAAAAAATAATAAAAATAAATTTGGTTTAAGGAAGGGCTGCCTATATAGGCCTCACCCTGATGTAAGGGTTCGATCCATGCCGTTCATCCCTTTTCCCAACTCATTTTAGGCGTTGAGCTGAGAAATGAGGTGAATCCGATAATTAGGCGGGCCATACGATGAAAAAACCCTGTTTCCTACTGTACAAAGTTTTTAGGACCCACCTTGCTGTATCTACACCCTAAATACGCTGTATATTGGACTCGTTTTGTGTGTTTCGAGCTCCTGAAAGCATTGGACGGAGTGGATTCTCCAGTAGAGGGCCCCACATGCGATTTTTCGTAGGAAAAAAAAAAAAAAGTTAGTATAATGGCCTTCTTGCTGTCGAGGGCAAGCGCCGCACAGACGACAAAGCGGTGCAGCACCCATGGCCTCTAGCCGTGGGCCCCACCTTGATGTGTATCTGCCATCGAATCCATTCATACGGTGGACCCCTTCCTCAGGTGGGTCCCCTCCAAAAATGAGCCGCATCCAACGCTCAAGTGGCCCACACTACAGAAAATAGTGAAATTGAACCTCTGCCATTGAAACCCTTCTGTGGGCCACAGAAGTTTTGGATCAAGATGAAATTTGTGTTTTCCTTTCACTCAGGTCCGTGTGACCTTGTCAACAGGTTGGATGGCATGTAAACATTACGGTGGGCCCCACGTGGAGCCCACATGATTTATGTGCTTTATCCCACCGTCCGTTGGACGGTGGAGCCTGCTGTGATGCATGTGTGGGTGCGTGCGTGTGCATGCATGTGTGGGTGCGTGTGGTGTATGTGCACGTGTGATTATATATATTATATGTATATGTATATTATATATATATGTATATGTTTATTATATTATGTAATATAATACACATTATGGTGGGCCCTCAAATGGACCCCCACCATGATGCTTATGTTGCATCCAATCCGTCTATCCATTTTGAAAGATCATTTTATGGCATGAGTTAAAGATGAGCCAGATCCATAGTCTAAGTGGACCCCACCTTGGCATGTTTTGAGGTCCATCTTAATGTATTTGTGGTAGATCATTGGGGCCCACTTTGATGTGGATGTAAGGTCCATGTCATTAGGCCATTTGATGTATTCTAGGGCCCATGGGTTAAGGCCCATTGAGATGTATTAGGGCCTATGGGTTGAGGCCCATTTGATGTACATATGGGGCCCAATTGGTGTGGCCCATTTGTTACATATAAGACCCATGAGACTAGGCCCATTTGATGTATCTATGACTTATGGGTTATGGCCCATTGCAATGTGCATAAGGCCCATTGGTGTGGCCCATTAATGTGGCCCACTTGACGAATGAAAGGCCCATATGGTATGGCCCATTTGATGTATCTAAGGCCCAATGGGATGAACCTAAGGCCCATTGCAATGTGTAACCCCAAGCTGGTTCATGTAATGATGTTTACGACGAGCAATGCCTTGGGACCAATGTCAGTTTGACGTCCACATTGTAGAATAATGTTGGTTAAATGTCCGCATTATGATTCTCCCTAGGGCCCATTGTTAGGCCCTTACTTTGTAGTCGTCTAGGCCCATCTCCTTATGAACAACATCTATCCCATATAACATGTTTAGTATAGTCCCATGATTCATGATCATACGCGTCATATGTATGCTTGGTATGAGAAGTGACTGATCATAGCATATGCCTTCGGGCAGATGTTTAGGGGCTCCCGGTTAGGCACTGTTGCCCCACATGAGCGCATGAGACGCGTAGGATTGCTGCATGACTGGATAGTGTGATTCATGCATTCACATCGTGTGATATGGTTACTGTATGCCCTAGCGACATCAGGGCCGTAGCCTCCATAGGCATATCGTGGTTGGCAGGATTGGATACCGAAAATCTTGTTCTACATGGGGTGCTATAGATATCCCTGGGTGAAAGTCCCTAAACCCTTATGGTACCAAGAAGTTGCTCCAACGTCTAGACCGAGTGGGTGTAGGAGCGCCGAGTGCCGATTACCAGACGGCTACGCTTTCCACTGTGTCGTGGTCAGTTGGAAGGGGGTACGGCCTTACCCGCCCGAGAGGAGGGGGCAATGCTAGGCTGAGTCTGACTAGCTCGAGGAATGGGTCCGCTATCGACGAGCCAAGCCCGATATTGGCAGGCAGGTAGTGAGGTCTCTTCCGCTTACCTTGTTGTGCGCGATGGGGCAGCAATTTGGTTTAGAGTGTACTAGACCCCGGTGATATCCCAGATTTTGAGCTGTACTGATATGTGGACTTAGATGAGGATTTGTATGCTTGAGTTGTATTTCACATCGCATGGCCTTAGTATGACCGAAATCATTCATGTCTTGCATTGCATAGCCTTGGTACGGCTAACGGTATTCATGGATTCACCAGCATGTTCCGTATTACTCTGATACTGTATATCTGCATTACTACCTTGCGCACACACTTTCACCACCCTCTAAGCTTTCTATAAGCTTATGCACGACCGTTGCGTGTAGGTGATGCGAGGACGCAGCAGCGCTGAGGCAGGAGTGCAGAGCAGATCTTTTGGAGCTTTTTGTCCATTCTTATTGTGTTTCCCTTTATGCTCATTGTACTTGTAAAGTTTTTGATCATAGTGGAAATGTGATGGAGTTTTTGGTTGTTGTTTGTGGGTTATACCTTTGGTTATGCTTATTACAAATTAAACTGATGTTGAAAATCCTTCTTGTAGCATCCCAGGATCCGAACCTGGCGTATGGGTGCTAGGAGCCGAGAATGGGGTTCTACGGATGCTGTCGGTGCCATATTCGGCGATCGGGAATTTTGTGTGCCCGGTTTCTGAGTTTGGGGCGTGACAAACTGTCTGGATGGTGGAATGCCACCATGATGTATGTGTTTTAGCCATGCCGTCCAGCAGCTATGGGGCCCACATGAGGTATGTTTCAACTATCCATCTGTTGGATGAGATCGTCTCAAGGCTTGAGACTAAAAATGAGACAGATCTACCCATCAGATGGACCGCACTGCAAAAATCAGTGGAGGATTGAACACCCGCCATTGAAACTTGTTTGGGGTTCAGAAGTTCTGGATCAATATGATGTTTGTTTTCCTCTTAATTTCGGTCTTTGTGACCTTATGAACAGATTGGAAAATAAACATTAGGGTGGACCCTAGAATTTTTAAATGGTGAAAATCATTATCTCCACTACTAGTTGTAGTATGGTCCAGATGATCTTTCAATATGATTCATTTTTGGGAATGTATGAGGCCCATTGGTGCGGCCCATTTATGCGACCCGCTTGATGTATATAAGGCCCATTGGTGCGGCCCATTGATGCGGTCCACTTAATGTATATAAGGCCAATTGGTGCCATCTGTGGATGCGGCCTACTTGATGTATGTGAGGCCCATGTGATGCGGCCCACTTGATGTGTATGAGGCCCAGATATGAGGCCCGTTGTGATATATTTAAGGCTCATGGGTTCTGGCCCATTGTGATGTATATGAGGCCCATTGTTGAGGCCCATCTTGATGTATATGAGGCCCATTGTTGCGGCCCATCTTAATGTATATAAGGGCTATGAGTGAAGCCCAATGAGATGTTTGTAAGGCCTTTGTGTGAGGCTTGATGTGATGTATATGAGGTCCATTGCGATGTGTGATTCCACCATGATGTATGTAATAATGTTTTGATGGGCCATGCCTTGGGAGTAATGATGGTTTGATGTCTACATTGTAAAAGCAATGATGGTTAAATATCCGAATTGTAACTCTCCCTAGGGCCCATTTTTAGGCCCACTCTCATCTTTTCGTAGTGGGCTAATGTAAACTGCTGGGCCCCCATTGATGATGATACTTTCCACCATCCTTTCAAGTGGACCCCACCTTAGGATATACTATATGCTAGTACCTTGAATAGGTTATGATAGTCTAACATGGACCATTCCATATAGACTTCTATATTTTAGCGGGGCGTATCGTTCAACACTTACTCTTGTAAGTAGCATATCGGTTAAGGCGGATCATCTCTTGCTATATCTGGTAATCATGCTAGTTTACTTAGTCTAGTAGGACACATTGAGAATATGCTTAGTATAACATCATACTACTTGCCCATACTCATCATTTGTAGCTTGTTATGAGGAGTGTTTGATCATAGCATATGCCGTTGGGTTAAGACATTTATGGGACTTCTTATGAGACGAAGTACCCCACATGATCATGTGGTACGCGCAGGATTGATGCATGACTAGATTGTGTGACTCATGCATCTTGCATTGTGTGTTATGATTGCTATACGCCCTAGCGACATAAGGGTTGTAGTCTTCGCAGGTATAGTGCGGATGACAGGGTTGGATACCAGAAATTTTTTCTCTACATGGGGTGCTATAGATGCCCCTAGGTGAAATTTCCTAAACCCTTATGGTACCATGAGGTTGCTGCAACGTTTAGACCGAGTGGATGCATGAGCGCTAAGTAGTAATACCAGGAGACCGCACTTCCCACTGTGTTGTGGTCGGTTGGAAGGGAGTGTGGCCTTACCTGCCCAAGAGGAGGGGGTAAAGCTAGGCTGAGTTTGACCAACTCGAGAAATAGGTTCACTATCGACGAGCCGAGCCCGATATTGGCAGGAGGATAGCGAGGTCTCTTCCACTTACCTTATTGCGTACGATGTGGCAACAATTTGGTTTGAAGTGTACTAGACCCCGGTGATTATCCAGAGAGAACTGTACTAATATATGATGCTCCATAGATGAGTTGGTTTGATATGTGGATTGGTATGCTTGAACCGCATCTTGCACATAACATTGGATATGTAGGCCTTGCATTGATCGCATGGCATTGGTGTGGCCGAGAACATTCATGCCTTACATCACATAGCCTTGGTATGTTTGATAGTATTCATGGACTCGCCAGCATATTCTGCATTACTCTGATATTGCATACTTGCATTATTACCTTACGCACACACTTTCACCACCTTCTAAGCTTTCTATAAACTTATGCATGATTGATGCGTGCAGGTGACGCTAAGTCATAGCTGAGTAGGAACAGAAGCGTGTCGTAGAGCTTCTGGAGTTTCTATCTTTATTATCTTTGTATTTCCCTTTATGCGTATTGTACTTAAAGTTTTGATTATAGTGGATATGTGGTGATGTTTTTGGTTGTTGTTGTTTGTGGGTTATGCTTATGGTTATGCTTCTTGGTAGATAGATGTACGTAAAAAATTCTCATTGTAGGATCCCAGGATCAGAATTTGGCGTATGGGCGCGGGGAGTTGAGAATGGGGTACTACGGAGGCTGTCGGCAGCGGATTCGACAATCGAAAATTTTGTGAGCCCATTTTTCGAGTTTGGGGCGTGACAATATTCGTAGCTTACCCAAATTAAAAAGGTAGAAAAAATTTGTGGTGCATGTCAGATTAGCAAGCAAATCAGGAGTAGTCATAAGAAAGTGAATTCCTTAACCACAACCAAACCTCTTGAACTACTCCATATGGACTTGGTAGGATCAACGAGAACAGGAGTAGAGGCAGAAAGAAGTATTTTTTACTTATTGTTGATGATTTTACCAGATATACTTGGATAGCTTTCTCGAGAGAGAAATCAGAGACTCTCGATGAAGTCAAAAGAATTCTAAAATGAATTCAGACTGAAAAAGAAGTACATGTGATCAAAATTAGAAGTGATCATGGTACTGAGTTTGAAAATAGCAGTTTTTAAAAGTATTATATAAACCATTGTATATCATATGAGTTCTCTTCTCCTAAAACACCTCAACAAAATGGGGTTATTGAAAGAAAGAATAGGGTGTTATAAGAAATGACCAATGTGATGCTAAATAGCATGAACTTACCGAAAACTTATGGGTTGAAGCTGTTAATACTACTTGCTACATTATAAATTGTGTATATATGAGAAAAGCTAAAGATAAAACAACCTATGTGTTATGGTTTAATAAGAAGCCAACAGTTAAATACTTTCAAACTTTTGGAAGTAAATGTTTCATTTTATGTAACTGGCAAATTTTGGGAAAGTTTGAAACCAAAAGTGATGAGGGAATATTCTTGGGTTATGCTCTGAATAGTCGAGCATATCGTGTTCTTAACAAAAGAAAATGAGTGATTCAGGAATCTATTAACGTTATAATTAACGATCACCTGAACACACCCACACCAAGCCAAGATGATGATGAAGTCAACATTATCGATAAGCTTGACTCTTCATCTAAATTAGATAATACTGAATTAAGATCAGTCAAAGACCATCCGACTGATCAGATATTGGGTAACCCTCGTACTGGTATTTAGACAAGAAAATAATTAGAAAATATTTGTAATTACATTTGCTTCACTTCTCAAATTGAACCTACTAATGTAAAAGAAGCATTTGCTGATGAAAGTTGGATATTGGCTATGCAAGATAAGTTAAATTAATTTGTTAAGAATAATGTTTGGTATTTGGTTCCTAGACCTTCTGAAAAACATAAAATTGGAACCAAATGGATTTTTAAGAACAAATTTGATGAAATGAGAAATATCATTAGAAACAAGGCACGACTAGTTCTACAAGGCTACACTCAGATAGAAGGAATTAACTATGATGAAACCTTCGCACTAGTTGCATGCCTTGAACTCATTAGATTATTTATTTCAATTGGTTACTATAAGAAATTCAAAATATACCAAATGGATGTTAAAAGTGCATTTCTAAATGATTATTTACATGAAGAAGTGTATGTTAAGAACCCTAAACTTTCAGATCATGTATATCATCTTAAAAAGGCACTTTATGGTTTAAAACAAGCTCCCAGGGCATGGTATGAAAAGTTGACTAAATTTTTACTTAGTCACAATTTTATCATGGGTAGTGTTGATAAGACGTTATTTGTTAAAAAAATATAATGAACATAAATCTACATTGATGATATTATTTACGGATCTACATGCACTAACTTGTCCATTAAGTTTACAGATATGATGAAATCCAAGTTTGAAATGAGTATGGTTGGAGAACTTATTACTTTCTTGGATTACAAGTAAAACAACAGGAAGTTGGTATATTCATCTCTCAATCCAAATATGCTTTGAATTTGGTAAAGAAATGGTTTGAGGATGGGAAAAAGTTTGATACTCCTATGAGTACAACTTTCAAACTTTCTAAGGATAAAATAGGTAAAAGTATAGACTCCTGTTTATATCGAAGCATGATTAATAGTCTTCTATACTTGACTACTACCAGACCTGATCTGCTTTTAGCGTTGGAATATGTGCTAGATATCAATCTAATCCTAAGGAATCTCATCTAATCACTGTTAAACGGATAATTCGTTATGTCGTAAGTACAACTAATTTTGGTCTATGGTATCCACATGATACAATGTACAACTTGCCGAATATACTGATGCAGATTGGGTAGGAAACATCGACGATAGAAAATCTACCAGCAGTGGATGTTTTTACGTAAGGAATTGTTTAGTTTCCTGGCTCAGCAAGAAGCAGAATTCTGTATCTCTTTCAACTGCTGAAGCCGAATATATTGCAGCTGGAATGCTAGTACCTAGCTGATCTGGATGAAAAGGATGTTAGCAGATTATGGGATTGCTCAAGATACAATGATATTATATTGTGATAACTCAAGCGGAATTAATATTTCAAAAAATCCCATTCAACATTCTCATACGAAACATATTGACATCCAATATCATTATATTTGGGAATTAGTTGAGGATAAGAGTATTTTATTAGAGTATATTCCGACGGAAAAGCAGCTTGCTGACATCATGACCAAACCGCTTGACAAAAATAGATATGCCAAATTAAAACATGATATTGGTTTGTGTAATCTTAATTAATTAAATCATGTTATTTATGCATTTTTATTTATTGTATGTTTATAATTTTTAAAATGTAAAACATATAAATTTTAAAAATGAAAAATGTAAATTTTTGTGGGCTACTTGATAGGTCGAGTACGTCCTCGACCAGTCGACCTTTGATGGGTTGAGGACCATACTCGATCGGTCGAAGTGCACGGGTTTGCCCCTTAAAAAAAAGGGAAAACCACATTTTTTTTCTTCAATTTTATTTTCTTCCTCGACCAGTTGTGGCTCCACTTGTCGAACCCATCTCCATTTTGTCATTATAAGTGGTTTATTTCCAATTTCTTTCCACATTTGGGTTCCTCCTTGCTAGTTAATATTCGTTTTGTGGTTTATTTGAGATTTATATTCTTTCTATAGTGGGTTTTGTGCAAAAATCTGATCCTAACCAAACCCATCTATTCTTTTTAATACTCTTAATTGCAATCTCTAAATGGAACATCGCACTAAGAGGAAGGCTGCTTGTGGCTCCTCCTCCAGGTCAACTCCAGTTAGAGTGAGAACTCTAAGATCTCCCGAAGAAGATTCGAAGCATATTAGGGATTGCAGCTCTAGAGAAATTATCATTGAAAGGACTGTGAATGTAGACCACAATGCTCAATTCCATCTCTTGCTGATTCTTATTACCATTGGTTGGGAAAATATTCTTGGTTGGGGCAGAACGACATATCACTCAATAACACAAGGAATGTATGCTTCAATAGGTGAATTGCCCTTGATAATATGACATTCTCTATTAATTTTAGAGAAGGGATAGTTCCCATTGATCGACACCTGATCTCAGGTTTACTTGATGTTAATGTCAATGATGAAGGCATACCTATTGCCACCCTTGCTAAGAAAATGACTGAATCTAAGCGACGGGTCATTACTCGTAAATTATGTCGATTTAATGTTGAATGGAGTTCTGAAAATGCCCTTCGTGCTAACAAGATGCTTCCTAAATACAAAGTCCTTCATCACATTTTCATATCTAATGCCTATCCACGGTTTGAGAATAAGTCTGAACTTACTCCCTTCATGACTCGTGTCCTTCACGCTGTTGTGTCTGGCATCCCTATCTGTCTTCCCTCTTTGATGTATTATTTGATTATCCAATTTTGTATCCATCCTGGCCATGGGTCGATCCCTTTTGCTTATCTCATGACAAGCCTTGCTATTTATTGCAATATTGTCATTCCATTAACCAAGGCACCAGTGTCAGCCCTCCCATTTGATAATACAAATATCCATAAGATGAACCTGACATTCCTTCCCGGCCAGAGAGATGAGGATGAAGAAGAGGAAGAAGACGCACCTTTACCTGAAGACATATCCATGGAAGACATGTTTACAGAACTAGAATTGGATGATGAAGCTGATCCTGACTATTAACCTTCCTAGGTTGATGATCGGCTCAAGTCTTTGGAAGATAAGGTTGTTGAGTTGAAGGTATCATAGGATACTCTGGCTGAAAGTCACAAAGCTTCTACGAAATATATGAGAAAATGTTTTCATCGCATTACCAAGGGACTTCACCAGATTGATCTATTTATACATCCTCATCCTCTTATAGATCCGATCAGACTGATTTTCATTTAACTTTGGTTTGTATAACTTTATACTTTGTGTGTGCTGGATGATAACTTTCTAGCACTACTCTCTTCTTGATGACATTTTGATAACTCCTTAATTGACATATTTCCTTGCATTTCTTCTTATTATTCTACTAATTCTTGTGGGTTATTGATTATAATCACATGAGTGTTCTTCCCTTTGTCATGTTGTGACAAAAGGGGGAGAGAATTGCTAATTTTATAAGTAGAATGAATGAAGATACACATTATATGGATGTTGATATATAGTTGGAATGGAAATCTCGCATCATATATGTATATGTCATAATACAGGGACAATCTCGCATTGAGAGGGAGTAAAATCGTACATTCATTAAAGCCGCACCTTCTACAACACGGGATTCAAGATATCATTTTAATTATTGTAATGTTAAGTGTTTTGTCATGAATTTGACAAATGGAGAGATTGTAAGTGCTATATTGTAGAAAGCACATCTTTATTTGTCAAATTTCTCTTGGACAAAATAGCTTTTAAAGTAGTCCGTTTAATATGGATCAAGATGGAAAGTTCAAGACGTTACTTCAAGTCAAGATAGTTCACAATCTACTAAGTTCAAGACTCTACTGAAGTTCATATCATGAAGTAGATTAAGATGAAAAGTTAAAGCTTTACTAAATTCAAGTTCTACTATACTTCTAGTAGAAGATCAAGTTTTATCTTCAACTTCAAGCTCTATTGAAAATTCAAGTAGAAGAACAAGTTCTGAAAAATTCAAGCTACTTCAATGTTCAGTCATTTCAGGTATAACAAACCTTAGAAAGACCTTAGGCTTAGGTTCTTTCAAGATACAAACTTGTACGAGTCTTTATACTTAATATTGGTTAAACTTTGACTAGTCTAAGCTTAGGTTTGACTAGTCTAAGCTATAGCTCGACTAGTCTAAAGAAATCTTCGACTAGTTCAAGTTTGAATTAAAAAAATGAATTTTTTTATTGCTTCTTCAACCAATCAAGCAGATTGCTCGACCAATCAAAGAGGGGCCTTCGACTAGTCGAGGGTTGCTCAACTTGAAGTCCAGCAACTAAATTGTGGCACCCTCGACTAGTCGAAGCTCATGCTTGACCAGTCAAATAGGGCCCTCAACCAGTCGAGCAAGGACTTCGACCAGTCGAAGTTTGGTTTTATCCGATCGCGCTTGTAACGCCCCAAACTTTTAGATACTTAAGCATCGAAAGTTCTCGAGCGTTACCATAAGATTTAACATAATATATATGTGTGTACGATACCAATCCAACTATCATAACCTTACATCCTTACCCTGACATAAACCTAACTATTGGAAATGATCTTCATTTGTAGATCAAGCCATCTGACCGTTGATTTTAAAAACAGAGACCATCTATCGCATGGTTTGACATATGAACCTTTCCTTCACTAAATTACCAAATAACTATCTAGCTGTAATGATTTAGAGGTAAGTTCATTTGTAAGAATTGTTGAGAAATATGGCTACAACCATGTAGAACCCTTATATTTCACAAAACTCTTAGATCAACAATAATTATAAAAATACCACTAACCTAGGCCCTTGAATTCTAGATCACATAGTTCCCACAATCCGGTTGGTGTGAAATCTTACACCGTGACTATAAACTCGAAATTAACCATACACGTTGAAATTCAACCCTTAGATCATTGTGGAAATGACCCAATGGATAGATCAACCATTAAATGTCGGTTTTGGGCCACCTGATCTTTGGATATGTTTCCATTTTGGTCTCAACCCTTAAATCTGATTGACAAAACAAATGGATGGTGTGGATTCATTTGAAAACATCACTGTGGACCCCACTTATAGAGCATGTACACCACTCACGTTCACTAGTGGTGCATCGAACCAAGAGTCGGCTCAAACCTAGTTTGACCCGACAGAAATTTAAAAATGGGGAGGAATTATCTCTCGCATTCACAGGAGAAATGGACAGTCGTCAATTGTTAACGTTGCGGCCCTGGATTACCATCTATATGGACGATCTAAACCATCCAGAGCCTTTAGATGAAAAATTCGATGGGACCCATGTGATCCCCACCGTTAAGTAGAACCCAAAGACCACTCCAGGAAGACCAAGATAGGACTGCACTAGACACGTAAACAACTAGCGTCCGCTGGAAGACGCAATGGTGCACTTCGATGATCAGATGGATGATCAACATCCATCATGATCAAGGAAGAAAACCGACTAATCCCTGGCCCTTTTACAATCCATCTAACACACAAGCCGATTCTTTTTTGACTTCCGTCCGTAAGTCAAGGAAAGGAGGCAACAATGAGATTTTGTTCCGTTGCGTAAGAGAACTTGGGACGGACTTCGTGGAATGATTCGGACCTCCCAAAACTAAAGGAAACCATGTCCAATCATAGCCAAGATCTCCAAAGAGAAAGAAATAGGAAACGGAAGGAGATCTCCGCCACTTCTCACGCTGGGAGCAGATTCACGGAACTTTATTTGCGCATCTGATTAGAACGTGACTGGGCCAGGTACTTCAGTGGGGCCAAAGGTGTTCATCTAGAGCCATCTGGGACGTTCATCTGAAAGGCCATGATGCGAAAACCCCAACTGCTGAAATCTCGCGTGAGAAAGAGGAACAACACCGTGATCATATCCTCCCTGTTGCGCGGAGGTTGCTGCGTAAGATGTTAAAAATGACTCCGTGTAAACAGAGTTACGTAGAGGAGATAGGCAGCTTATAAAAGGGCTCACCACCCCACTGTCCTAAGAACGTAACAAAACAAAGAGAGAGAGAGAGAGAGAGAGAGAGAGAGAGAGAGAGAGAGAGAAAGAAATGTGGGAGAATAAGAAACTCCCAGCCGACGGACAACAACAAGAGAGAAAGAAAAGGCGAAAGGAAAAATGAAGGGAAGAGGAGGAAGAAAGGAAAGAAAAGGAAAAGACAGAAAGAAATAAAGAGAAGGAAAATCAAGATCGATAGGGCCTTTCAGAATTTAAGTAAAGCTTATAGTAGTTTAAGTTGATATGTTATTATCGTGTCTTTTACGTACCTTTTATCTAAATTGAGTTAATGTATTTTATCACACCTTATATGTACCTTTTACCTTAATTGAGTTAATGTATTTTATCTTGCCTTTTATGTACCTTTTACCTATTTTCATATTACCATAATTTTTCTGTCTATTTTTAT
Source organism: Magnolia changhungtana (assembly GCA_030180095.1). Classification (NCBI taxonomy): domain Eukaryota; kingdom Viridiplantae; phylum Streptophyta; class Magnoliopsida; order Magnoliales; family Magnoliaceae; genus Magnolia; species Magnolia changhungtana. The sequence goes on from JASAUF010000554.1 coordinate 6,339,795, forward strand.
TTAATTTATCATTAACAACTATTGGCCCTTTTGGGATTATGATATGATGTTAATTATAACTAATTTCTCTGAATTTATGTGGGGCCATGAATACAAGCCTTGCCCTTACCTTATCAAAATTTTTAAGTTGGCTCTGCCACTCATCTCTATATTTGAGTTGGCTTTGCCACTTGTCTCTTTATTTGAGTTGGCTCTCCCACTCGTCTCCTTATTGAGTTGGTCATTGCAACTCTCCTTATTATTGAGTTAGCCATTGCCGCTCTTTTATTTGTTGAGTTAGCCATTGCTACTCTTCTCTTATTGAGTTGACCATTGTCACTCTCTTATTTGTTATATTAGCCATTGTCACTTTTGAGTTGACCATTGTTACTCTTCTCTTTATTATATTGGCCTTGTGCTATCTATCTTTAAGGCTTGGGCATGTGTCTTGCTATTCCAGAACTTCCATGATTCAAATCACATTCTCTATCATTGCAAGCGATGTGTTAAAGGTATCACAACTAGTGACTCAATATTTATCATGGACAATGCGTTACGGGTAGTGGCTCTCTTATTTAACACGTAATTCCATAGGTTAGTTGGTGTGGTGCACAATCGATGAAGGTAAATCGCAATGCATGCTACATCACCTTTTCGGGATTGGATGTTATAAATAGTCGCTCTATGAACACATCATGTTATGTAAATCCCCCAATCGCATTGTGGTGTCACCTTGAGATATTCACGTAAATCCACATTAGTGTTGGCCATGCCGGTGAATATCTATATAGTTTCCTATGAATTATATTCTACATTGTGATGATCATTATGTATGATGAGCCGCACACACTATGCTAGGCATGCATCTCATGTAGGTTGTTTGCGCATACTAATATCTCATGTATTAGTGGAGTACGAGATGTATCAAAACCCTTACTTTACTTGTATGAATCTCTTAAATTATTGTTAATCTTAAAGGATAAATATCGCTATGAGTAGGGAATTAACCCTCTCCCAACCGTACAGATGATACAGGTGATGTACAGATTGAAGACTTAGAGGATTATTTCCCTATAGAAGATTATACTGAAAGAATGAGAAGATAGTTTTATGAATTAGTTTTATACTTTCGTTGCGAACTTTGATATTGTAATAAACTCCCATTGAGAGGGCATTTGATTATTCTTTTATCTTAATGAAATAATCAATACAGTGGATTTTATTCTCGTGAATGTACCTTCATGAATGTATCTGTATATGATCCAAATGAAAAAAAAAGGTGCAATTTTCAAAGCATCCAATTTATACATTATTAACACCTATTTTTCTCGGGCAGGAGTATAACACTGGCCGTGAAAATTTGGGATGTTACAACGTTCAAAATTTAAAAATTTATTGATCCTTAGACGAGTCAAAGAAAACCTTAGACGAGTCAAAGTAATAATTTTTTAGCCTATATATAGAGGCCTTCTCTCAATCCGATATTACCAATTCAAGCTGATAAAAGCCTACATTAAGAGAGAGAGAGAGAGAGAGAGAGAGAGAGAGAGAGAGAGAAGTCCCCATTGTTGTTAAGCTATTGCATGATATTATAATATTTCTTTAATAGCTTTTTGTTTCAATTCCTAGATCTCTTGTTTTATGAATATTATTCTATAAAGGGAGTAGATACTCTTGTAACGCCCCAAAAATCGAGGGTCGAGCAAAGCTCAAACTCCCGAGTTCCAACGCATCACTTATACAACATAGATAATAATGATTAAATATTGTCCATGTTAGTGCATTAAACACGAGTGGGATTAATCCAAAATACCATATCATACTCCAGGTGCAATTAAATTAAGCAAGCAGAAGATTTAAGTACTTGAATTATAACATGAGAGTGTTTCAACATTTGGAGTATGAATCTATTCTAGGTTGAATATATATAAGTGTTTGTTTCAAAATTTACAAAATATCAAAATGTAATGGTCCAACTAGTCCAAGTAACCTTATAATCCCAACGAATCAAAACAAGGTCTACAGAGACCCGCCTGATAGCTGCATATAGGAGAATTCCTCCTCCTCATCCATGAAGTCTGGCTCCGTCATGTAAGCTACATCACTACCTACATCTAAATCGGAGTCTGGTTGGTGTTTTAAAACACTGTCCCAGAGTGGGAGTGAGTGATCAACTCAGTGGTACTATAAGGCAAAGGTTAACATGTTATCAATTTAGTTAAGTAGTAATGATAAAGCAATACAATAATCATATTCTAAGGACTCTTGTTAATGCAAAAATGGTATGCTGTAAAGATGCATGCCCTCACCTCCACTCCCTTAGCGGCATCATCTCACGGTCGCGCATGATAAACTCTCTAAACGTCCGCTTCCTCGCCAAAGCACATGCAATGCGGTGCATGGTCATGTTAGCCAAGTGATTTATTAGGCTTATTCATACAACATATTTGGGAAGCTAAGGTACCTCCCTTTATATCATTTTTCCAAATGATGATCCATCTAGGGTCGTCAATCCTAGTTAATCACATACGATAGGCAAGTAGGGCATCACTCCTAATGAAAGCAGTGGATAGGTAAGTTCACGAGTTTACACTCGAGGTCACTACGGAGAGGCTCGTCACCTCAGGGTAGGCCTAGTTTATACTCGAGGTCACTACAGGAAGGCTCGTCACCTTAACGTAGGCCGACAGATCGAATACAGTGTCCCATACCACCGTATTCGGCTCATGAGTTTGGGTTACTCACTGGTCACTATGGGGAGGCTCGTCACCCCAGCGTAGGCCGACAGCTCAACCTCGGTATCCCATACCACCATGTCTGGCTCATGAGTCTTGGCAGATCTTGATACCATGGTTAAAACGGGCTTTGCATGGGTAAGTGGTACCTTAGATTCAAATAGTAGCGTCCATACATGGTAAACACACATTAGGCCAACCGGGTTACTTGATAAGTTTGATTGGTACGAGCGCATGATGAATTAATCAACATGGCGTGCATAAGCACTCCACGTGACCTAACCACTGTCGACAATCACCATATGGCTTGGATTCATCAAACGTATCCCATGTGGCGAAACTAGTTTGGCCACCCAGTCGAGAACCGTTACCGATTGCCTGGACCACATTGTAGTCCCACACATACACATGCAATAGGGAATCACATATGTTAATCATAACAACATTTTACAAATAATTCAAATACAATAGTCATTTGAGCATATTATCAAACACATAGAACATGTTATTATACCTAGGCATGTTATACATAAATCACATAGTAACAATTCACACTATATGTAGGAAACTTTCATATGACTAAGGAATTTAAGAATCCTATCTTAATACACTCAATGAGTACAATCCATCAACAAAATCTCATTTAGACATTTTAACAAACACTTAGACTACGCATTTTTGAGTATATAGACAAAACTCGCTACGACATGAATCATAGCAATTCATTTAACCACATCAGTTATAAAGTAAATAACATACATGCATCTAAGGTTAAAAATCATAATAAGTACAAATCAGGATTTTTGCATTCATTCAAACATTTCAACAAACACATAGAATATATTTTATATTCACATAACCCATACACACATATATATCATCGAATACATCGTAACTAAGGTAGTATGAGAGCAATCAAGTCAGACATAAATCATTGTCAACATTGAAAGCCTTGAAAACCATAACCTAAACATTTATAGTTCGCACCTTTCGTCGGTATACTTGTTACGAACTTGGTTCGTATACTACTAAAAGTGCCCTGGTTTGTCAATTAGCGTGAGTGTTGAGTCAGTTAGACTACAGAGCCTGATAGGAAGATCAATTCAAGCGTCTGCCTCAACCGGATGTGTGCAAGCTCGCTACAGGTAAATCTGAGCCTCACATCCCTTATCCCAAATCACCAGGTATACTAAAACCCTTAAAAAGTTAGAACATCTTAGGGTTTTTAGGGTAAGAAAATATTTTCAAAATAGGAAAATTCTCTAAGTTTTCTTGCCTTGTTGATTTTATCGATACACATCTCGATATGATTGACCTATGCTGTCGAGTCCTCGATGTTCCATCGATACCATCGAAAAGAGGACCAAATATGTCCAGCAACCTCATACATATCTGGACGGAATTATTGATGTATCAATACACATATCGATATTATCGATATTCAAATCTCGAGTCTATCGGAAGTGACTTGATAATAACGACAGACAGAATTTCGGCACCCCTATTTTTTCTTAAGAATATAATATAAGCATTAATATATCGAAGCCTCCTCGATACCAGCGAAATTCAAACCTCGATGATATCGGAAGGCCTTCGATGATATCGGTCTTAGGTGCCAAGTTCTCCAGCAAAATATTTCAGGGTGGTTTATCTATGATCGGGGGTCACTCGATAGAATCGATATTCAAATATCGATGCCATATCGATTGCATCAAACATGGACATAAACTGTCCAACAAGCTTTATGAAAAGTCCTTTCGATTTATCGATGTATCGACACAGCTATCGATATCATCAACATTCAAATTTCGATGATCTCAAAGGTCCCTCGATCATTCATGAAAACCTGAAATATTTCTAGTCAAGTCTCTCTCATTTTTCAAGTGTCGATGGATCGAACCTCTCATCGATGGAATCGGAGTTCAAAATCTGATGACATCGACAATTATTTCGATTCATCGACCAGCTGGCAAAAGGTTTCAAAAGCGTATGACATTGAGTTTGAGTCATCGAGCGGACCATCGATGCTATTGAGGGTATACGCTCGATGATATCGAACTTGCTCGACGATATCGAACTCTGTAAAAAATGTGACTATTTTATATCCATTGAAACCTTTTACCTATATAAAGAGGACTTGTCTATTATTGTTGTGAGAGAAAGAAGAGAGTGCTTTTGTGTGTTTAACCTTAGATCTTATGCCCAATGCCCTTTCTCTCAAGGGAGTTCATCCTCCAATCTACCCTCACCATTGATATTTAATAGAGTGGATTGGGGAATGAACTTCCGCATTCAAGGATCCTCCAGCTACTACCTTAATGGCAAATTATTAAGTTGGGATGCCTTGAATGCTTAGATGATTGAAATCTCTCTATCTTCCTTATAGGAAAATCTTTTGAGAGTAGGATTTCATCATAACCTTGACCCAACCCATTGCCATGTATTGATATATCTTTTAAGTTGTGGATCAAGGAAGCTGAAGACCCTTCATCAACAAAGGAGGAGATCTTCGTCAACGTGCTTAATGAGACTCATCCACTTATCTGTAAGTATCTAGAGTCCAGAGGACACTTGTGATAATTCCTTTTTAGGATTAGGTCTTAGGTGTTTCTCACCCCTTCAAGCCCTCATAGGAGGCCTCTGGTAGGAGTGTACGTGATGGGTGCGTTGTGTAGACGTTTGCTCTGTGGAAAGCATAAACATCTGGTTAAAGGTGAACCAGTCAAAACCTTAGGTATGATGTGAACCGTGTGAAACCTCAGGTTTGGGGTAAACCGCATAAAACCTCAGATAGGGTCTTATGGAAGATCCTTGGCCAGTGTGCCTAAAACTGGGTGCTATGTGTTGACCCTTGCTCAGGGAGTATAAACAATCAGCCTTAGTGTAGGTTGTAAAGGTTGAAGGTGAACCTGATTTAAAACCTTAGGTTTGAGGTGAACCGATGTGAAACCTCCTTAGTGAAATCCGGCACACTCAAGGGTTGAGTGCGTCTGCAGGGAGTAGAGTAGATTGATCATCGAACCACTATAAAAATGACTATGTTTGAGTTTGCTATTCTTCTGATTGTGTGATTTGCTTTAATATTTTCATATCTGAATATCTGAGATCACACCTCACCCACATACACAGTCATATCCATCATAAACTAGTTTGCATACTGTTCACTCCTTAAATAGTTTGTGATTGGATCCTCTACTAAGCTTGGAAGCGTGTAGAGTTATTTTTTAGTAATCCTAATATGAGCTGTTATTAGGATTAGTGTAATAGGATTTAAAATAAATCATAAAAACTTTAAAAATTCCTATTCACCCCCCTCTAGGACATATTGGCATATTCTTACTTCAACGAAAGCGGTCTTCACCGCTATTTCAATTACGTCTCTGTCTACAGAACGATGGTTACCTGAATCACGAAATAGGTTAGCTATTTTATCGATTCCTCTATTCGTATACTTAAAACAAGTTTAAGGTTAGGATTTCTTACCCAAATCGAAGCTAGAACCGACGGTGTAGCGATGGTGGGGTGGTGATTTGGTATGTGGAGTAGTGGGAATGAATCCCAACAACGACCACTGATCTCACTCTCTTCTCTTCACTCTTTCCTCCTCTTTTCTCTCTTCTCTCTCCTAGGGTTAGAGAAATTGGTATGGAATGAGAGAGGGGTGGGTTAAGGGTCTTATATAGGCTAAAAACTGGTGTAAATGGCCCCAGGGTCATGGTATACTTAGGTTATAGCCAAAGGGCGCCTGTTTAGGGCAAACAGGACTCATCTGGAGGCCCCTTTCTCACCTAAGTCATGGAGTAAATTCCCTGACAATGGATCTACAATAGAACTATGTTTATGTTGTGATCTGACATACAAATCGGCCACGGAGGACCCGAATCAGATCAACGGTTGTCGTTCCTCGATCAGGGCCACAAGTATACAGATATGAGCAGCGAAATTTTCCTGATCCATAGGGGTATTTGGGTCAGAATCTGATGGTCCGAAGTCTCCAATTTCGCCCACAAGTGAATGGCCCAAATCAATTAAGTTTGAGTTCATTTTCCAAAGATATTCGCGTTTCTCACACACTTCGCTCAAGGCTCAAGTTGTGCGTTTCTGGATACCATTTGGGTTTGATTCCCGCGATGCTTGTCAAGCCCAATAAGGTGGTCATAACCTTATAGTTTTGCGGTAATCAAACTTTCGATGCGCGGTCCGGGTCCGATACGGAGTTTCAATATGCTCTCGGGAGAAACTGGGCTTTGAGACTGCTCCTAGGTTTTTGGGTAATGTTGAGTTAGCGATTCTAATGGTTTTGGGCCTTATAGTTTGTATAGAAAGTGGTTCATATAAATCTACCGATTAATTTAGTTTATTACTTAATTAATTTTCGTCTAATTTCTAAAGGATTCGGTCATTAAGGATTTCTGTCTGAGGTGGTACTTGGGTCTTTGTACAGATTTTTCTGAGACGTTACAACTCTTCTTTGAGATCTTGAGGAATTCAAACAATTGGTTTGAATCGATTTAAACTTAATCTAGAACTTAGAACCCTTGTTTATGAAACTAGACATTGAACAATCTACTTCAAGAGAAGTAGTTCTATAGGCTACATCAAGAGATACATCTTAAAGGTGAAGATAAATATTTTCTATCTTTTGTATTTTGATTTTATTACGATAGATAAAAAATCCTATTTGTTGGTTTGCTTGAAATAGCTAGAAAATCTTAGTGAGGGGTTTTTTGTTTGTGATAGTCCATTCAAATCACAACTGTATCATGTTTTAAGGTGATCCTATGAAAACCTTGTTTATAGTGAAAGCCAATATCACATGGATAGTGATTATTGGGAGTGGAGTAGGTGTGGCTGTTTGAGAACAGTTGTTGTACACACCGAACCACTATAATTCGTGGTGTTGTGGTGAATATTTAATTTTTGTATTTGTGGAGAATGGCTGTAATTTTATTTATGCAAAAGTGGTGAATGCTTCTAATAGATAGCTTTATTTTCTCTTGCTTGGTTTGAGATCTTAATCCTTACAAACATTCGTGAAATAAGGTTGTCCTACCTAAAACTTTGTTTTTGGTGAAGGTTGTCCTATGAACTAAGTTTGAATCAATTTTTCAATACTAGTGCTATTGAGATTTCTAATTTATTTATTATTTTAGCTCTTTAGTTTTTTATTTTGGCATAGTCTTATTCACTCCCCCTCTAGGACTATTAAGCTTGCCCTTTTCACATACGAATTTTCATACCCTAGCTTTGGGGAAGAGAGAGAGAGAGAGAGAGAGAGAGAGAGAGAGAGAGAGAGAGAGAGAGAGAGAGAGAGAGAGAGAGAGAGAGAAGAAAAAGGGGAGAGTTGGGAGAGAGGGAAATTGGTTGTAAGTTTACCTCCTTTCTGCCTGATTGGCGATCTAGTTGCGCCCGAATCCTTCGTTGGATCTCCGTTCGCAAGTTTTGAAGGTAAACTCTAAACCCAGATCCACACATCATGATGTTAGGGTTAAGTTTTTCTGATACCTTATATTGGTTGTTTGAATCATTTGGGTTTCAGTGATCCTTCCCAAAACCTTAACCCTAGGAGAAAATCTGAGACGGAAGGGCTAACGCAAAGTGCAAACTATTCTCTTAGGTTTCCGTTTATCAACCCTTGAGGGTGATAATCTGTGGTGACTTTTTAATTTAGTAGAAATCCTTAGTTCAAGTATGCCCTAAATGCTTTAATATAAAGATCCTTGTTTGTGTTATTGTTAGTAGCTCACATGTATGATGAAATGCATGCTCATTTTGTTGGCATTTGATTAGGGTTTGTAAATGAAAATGGTATATTTCAAGGGTATTTGATGCATTTACAACTTCTTGTGTATTGAATGTGGACACATGCAAATTCCTATCTACACTTGCCTTGAGGTACTTTGATTGTTTTATTTAAGTTTTGAAACCCTGTTAATAGCAAATAAATATTATATCACTGATTACATCACATTCTTTGAATTACGCCATGATAGGAAGAGGTCAAGCCTCGCCTAACTTTAGAAATGGGGGATGGCCGACGAGTCTGGCCATTCCGACTCATGTGGTTGAATGAGGTAGAACTTGGATAACCAACAATAGTTGGAGCTACATGGGTTGCTTGCACCCAATGCCGTTCGGTCCAGGGTTTCCCTTAGACAATCGGATTATTCCCTTGCATGGCTGATCGTGTATGTGATAAATGTTTGAGACACATCATAGAATCTAGGATGCCCTATCACCCACAAATGTGGTTATTCATGACCATTAGTGCGATATGATCCATCGAAACTCGAGGGCCAGACATGGTGGTATGGGACACTATGCCTAAGCTGTTGGCTTATGCTGGGGTGACAAGCCTGCCACATTGAAAAAACATTAGGTTACGAGCCCACCATGTCGGTAAAACATTGGGTAACGAGCCTCCCCATAGTGTCTGGCGATCGCATAGGAAGGATATGCCCCTATCATTATTTAATGATACGGGTGGCATGCCTTCTCCGCACTGGGGTCGGGTGACAACCTTTACCCTAGCCATGACTATCCCCAGGAGATTAGACTTACTATAAATCCAATTCAAGTATAAGGACTAAAGGGAATGTAAACCTAAATTAGATCAAGGGATACTGGTGAGGAGTCGCCTAGTGCCGCAACAACCCATGTAATCTCAATAGAGACCCGAGATTTGATGGCAGTATTCCAGCTTCGCCAACCGGCTATTTAAAAGGAACATTAATAAATACTTGAGAAATCATGTATTCCATAACATTTGGTGGGTTGTGGTTCAGGCCAACCATTGCGAATATGTTGCCATCCTCACTAGCAATAGTGTTGATGTGGTATTGTTAAATCTTAGGTCATGCATACATATTTCATGTCATTCATGCATCTAAGAGAACCAGATATGACTTTTTGTGTTTTGATATGCAATCATCGTCTATGCATGTACCTGTTTGATGACATGTAAAACTTCGGTTAATAGTAGAACTGAATTGGTCACTCACTCCCACCTAGGACGGTGTTTTAAAACACCAACCAGACAATTTCATCGATGTTAGTGCCCTAGATGATGATACACCTGTTGAGGAGTATGAGGACCATACTGAGGAGTTTTCATACTTATAGAGCACGGATAGTCAGTTGTAGAGCTGCGTCTTGGGGCCACTGATTTTGGTTTTTTTTAAGGACATGGATGCTCATCAATTTATGTTCATACGTGTATATTGGGTCCCCAGCTGGGTGGACTTTATGACTTAGTTGAACTTATGTATGAATGTATGAAACTTGTTTCTTATTCTCATTACAACGGTAATAATAAAGATATACATTGTTTTGTTTACTTCTTACGCATGATTATGATACGCTTGGTCAACTGCTTAATTAAGATTTCATTTTTTGAAAGGCATAAGTAATACTTGAAATATCGGGGATCAAGTCAATACTCGACCCTTGAAATTTGGGGCATTACAAAGTTGGTATGAGAGCATGAGTTTAGGATAAAATTGGACCGTGGGATGGGGACTTACCATAATGCATTTGCTGATGTATATAGGATTATGAAACTAGTGACATAGAACCTTAAGACAAAAATTCTCGATTGACTTCGAAACACAGACTTGAAATTAAGAAATTGGAACTTAGGAACACCATGATGTAACGCCCTGAAAATCGGAGGTCGAGCATAAACTCAACTCCCGAGTTCCAGAACATCACTTATGCAACAAAATGAATGATGATTGAATGTTGACTGTATTCGTGCATTGAACATGAGTGAGATTAAGCCAAAACAGCATATCATACTCCAGAGACAGTTAATTTTGCAAGTGGAAGACTATGATAGATAGATAAAATATATAAACTATGATGAGTCTCCGAGTGTGATAACATTACCGGAGTTAAATAAATACAAGTACAGTTCTAAAATATACCAAATGTGTAAGTTTAATGTCTTCTATCCCCAAGTACACAAATTTCCCCCAGACAATACGGTGCAGGTCTTTCGAGAGACTCGTCAGAGGGTTACATGATAGGAGAACTCCTCCTCGTCACCATAGAAATAGTCCGGCTCTGCTTCATAAGCATCGCCATCATCTGAAATTCAACAAATCTGTTTGGTGTGTACAACACCGTCCCGTAACGTGGGAGTGAGTAGCTAACTCAGTGGAACAATAAAGCATAAGTTAACATGTTATCGATGCGATCAAGCAAGTAATGATAAAGCAGTAAATCAAGCACTCCTAGTTACTCTGATTAATGCAAGTATGAATGCGGGTATGATGGATGCCCTCACCGACATACTCCCTCATGCGACACCATCTCACGTTCGCGCATGCTTACATCCCACAGTGCTCCACATCTTCCGGGCACATGCGATGCATGATGAGCATGATTACGAGTTTTTAATTAGTCCATTTCAAAAGTTAATTGGGAAACTAAGGTACCTCCCTTATATCATTTCCAAACATGATCCAATCTAGGGTCGTCGATCCTAGTTAATATCGAGACGATGGTGTGTTTTCTAGGTCTTGCTGAGGCTGCCCGAGTGAACATTACGCACAAAGGTTGCACCACTCCCCATCACCCCTTAAACGATTCATCACTATACTGAGAAACAGGCCTAGTTCATACACTATATATCGCGGCGAACCCTAAGGCACGCTGCAACTTGAGAATATGCTCGCGGTCACTACAAAGGCGCTGTGAGGCATTACGCACAAAGTTGCACCACTCCCCATCACCTTATCAATGTAGGCCGACCGGCGCGAATATAGTGTCCCATACCACCATAATCGGCTCACGAGTTAAGTTGCTCTTTGGTCACTACGGGAGGCACGTGGCCCCGGCGTAGGCCGACGGCTCGACCACGGTGTCCCATACCACCATGCCGGCTCATGAGTCTTTGAGGATCGAGGTACCATGGTTAACGGGATTTTCACTGGTAAGTTTGGTACCCTAGGTTCAAGCATTAGCGACCAAACATGGTGAACATACATAAGACACACGGTTTACTTGACGTGTTCGGCTGGCTCGAGCGCACAACAAGTTGGGCGATATGAAGCGCTGAGAAGCACCTCGTGTGGCCAACCACTATCGCCAACCGAAGTACGACACGGGTTCGCCAACACATCATGCGTGGCGGAACGAATCCCAACCACATCTTCAAGTCGATCTGGGATGCCTGGACTATGAACATAGTCCCAAGCTCAGTCAAATCCTAACCATAGCATGTGAAATACGGCATGATAACATGGTAATTCAAGAACACTAGCAATCATATTATAAAGCATATCATGAAGCATGTTAATAAACAAGTCACAAAGCATGTTCAAAAGCATGTTATAAAGCATTATGCAAATAGGGATACAAATACTTATTTTTCATAGGCGAGTGATTAGAGTGAATAACCACATGGAGGATGTCATAGGTGACTCTAAGGTAGCTAAGAATCCCATCTCAGCACCTACCTAAGGTTCTAACACTTAAGCACTTACACTCACAAGTGATTTCACCAACACTTGGAATGCACTATTTCAACATACATGACGTATGCTAGAGAAATGTGTACTAGGGTTGTCCCTTTGCTAAACTAATATTTTATACATATACATCATATTCATACAAGACAAATAAACCGACAATCATGTCCAGCAAAATTTATACGTATAGGGTACTTCCTAGTGTACCCAGTTTCGACATACATAGTGTTTACAAGGGAGCTTGTAATACGGCGATTCCTTTCGCCAAGCTAGTATTTTATTCATATATTGTATAATCATATATTAAATAAGTATGTCAAACATTATTCCAAAAGAAATACGTATACGGTATTTCTAACATACACAATTTCAACATACGTCGCATTTACAAGTGAACATGTATTTTGGCGATTCCTTTCGCCAAACTAGTATTTTATTCATATATTATATAATCATACATTAAATAAACATGTCAAACATTTATCCAAAAAAAAAAAAATACGTATACGGTATTTCTACGTATACCTAGACTATGTGAAATTCCATATTTCACAATGTTAATCGAAACAGGAAACGGAAAGCACTTTGTACATGTGCAATTGCATGCAGATCATGAATCTACCATTATCTGACATTGAAAGCATTGAAAACTGCAACTTATACACTTAAAGTCCTCACCTTTGCCTTTGGAAAGAAACGAATCAGCAAGGGTAGTAGAATCTTAGGTATACGGGAGATTTCTAGCCTAAAGAGCGGAATCGGTTAGTCGTTACACAACCCACATCGATCCCACTTCAAATCAGACCTAGGGTTAGGGTTTCTTACCTTCAAATGGGATGGAAACCGTCGGGAAACCACCTGGAATGAAGCGGTGTAGGCCGTGTAATGTGATCCCAAAGCAATAGGAGGAAGATCTCCCACAAAACCCAAGCTCTTCTCTCTCTTTTCTCTCTCTCCCTCTAGGGTTTTTCTCCAAAATTCGTATGGCTGTGAGAGGGGCTGTTCTAAGCTCCTTTTATAGCCAAAAACATTCGAAATTAGACTCAGGTTCAAGGAAGTGCGCTAATATAGGATATTCGTCGCTTTTCCAGTTCAAAGGGAAGTTCAGTGGCCCTCCTTGAACCAAACGTCAAACTTAAGCTCACCATCTATGGATCTACGTGGGATTATGTTTTTGACTCGATCGGATTCCCAGATCACACGTGGCGGACCACTTTCAGTTCGACGGTCAGTGGGCCACGATCAGAAATTTCAAGTACATGTAAATGTTCCTGAAATTTTTCTTAATCCGAGGGTGTAATTTGGTCTGATTCTGACGGTCAGGTTGCTTAATACTGACGCGTCAACGAATGATGCCAGATCACTATTCCAGATATTTATTTTCGATGGGAATAGTGTTTTTTCACACTCCCTCGCTCCGAATCGAAATGAATGGCCATGAAACATCGGATGGAGCTGATTTTTGAGATGATTGTTAAGCCCAGTGGGGCGGTCCTAGTTCCTTAGCTTCGGGTTAATCGGACTCCCGATGTGCGATCTAGACCTAATATGAAGTTTCGTTTCATTCAGAGAAGCGGACGGGAAATGAGTTTGGTTCTAAACTTTAGGGTAACCTAGCGCCAATGATTCTACAAGTTTTGGGTCTTGCAGAACGTATTTAAAGCGATTCAAACGGATTTCGTAGCTAATCTGGTTTCACACCTAGTTACTTTGTCTCATTTCTAAAGGATTTAGTCCTAAGTGAATTCTGGTCGAGGTGGTACTCAGGCCTTTGGAGTTTGTATATAAAGTGATCCAAGTTATACTACTTAGCTAGTTTAAGATAGTGTCTAGGGTGAAAGTTATTAGAAAAATTGGAAGATCAAGATGATGAAGGGTGAGGTTTGTGAAGGAAATGAGTTCAAAGGCGGCTTTAGACTTTGGGATTCAGTTCTGACAAGTTAATGAGGTATTACGATCGACCCATTGCCTAAGGTCATCTAATCCTAGGTTGGCAATAATCCGGGGCGTTACACATGACCGGATGTTATGAACGAGAAAAGAAATATAGTCTAGGAGATTTCGACTTGGGGTGGGTCGAACCAGTGAGTCGAGACGTCAGAAATGACTTGTCGTATCTTCGTGCAAACTGCCGAATGAGTAACCCTCACTACTCACAGGGTAGCGATAGCTTAGTAGAGGTCAGTAATGGCCTACGATTCATCATAAGTGCTCATATGAACTTGGTTGGGAGGTCAAGTTGGGAAGCGTGTCCAATTTTCACCTTCCTAGTACATGGGAGAGGAGTCATCGGGCGAAGAGGGAGGTATTTTGGTTTAACGGATGCTGACCGTTGCCAAGAGGAAGCCTAAACCAAGGAAAAGAGGGTTTAAAGGCTGCTGGTGGTAGTGCCACCATTGTCGAAAAACTCCAAAAACAGACAGCAAGCTACGGCACCATCACCCCATCGGTGACACACCGTCGAAATCCAACAATCGGCGGCTGTGTCACCGCAGCATCACCGTAAAAAAATAGGCAAGTGATGGCGGTACCACCACTGAATCGGCAGCCTACCATTGAATATAGATAGCGGTTAGTGGCGTCACCACTGACACCCAATTTTTCTCCCCTTCACACATGTATGGGGGTTTAAGTGCCCCAAAAACCCATTCATTTTCTTCACATCCTCCCATTCTCAAGCTCTAAACCCTAACCCCCAAAACCCATCTTCCCTCTTCTAAATCCCCCATTCCCCCATGAAAATTTTCTAGTATTTTACTTACAACCTTAATTTTCAAGCTTCCAAACCCCACTTCATCCATTTTTCACTCATCCTCTTTACTCTAAAACCCCATTCCTCCAAAAAATGAAGTTGTTCTCCACCTTCAAAGCTCTTAAACCCATTCATACTTGAAGGGGCCATTCCTTTCTTCTTCCCAAGCTCATTTTCCCTCTTCCACAACTCCATTTTTCCTTCTTCATTGAAGATATGAAAATCCTAGAAAGAAAAATGGGTTTCATTGCAACCTTTTTTTCATTCTGTGTCATTCCTTTGATTCTTTCCCTCATGGGGAAGAAGAGAGCCGCCCCCAATGAGACGGGGCTGAGATATGAAAAGAGGACGAAGAGGGGCAATGACCGACAAGTGGGCCTTTGTCGCCGGTCTCATCGAGGGCTACATCAAACCAACCGGCTCAGCTTATGGTGGATGCAGGTCGGTATAGCGGCTGAAAAGTTATATGTTGAGTATAGTGTAAGTTAGGTATTTGTTGAAATGATTGAATACGTGCAAAATTAGGATTCATGCTTTCCATTATTATCTGTCATGGATAGGTGATAGTTGCATTTGTAACAACTCCTTGTTGAAAGGATTCGCCCGAATACATGTTATGACCGATGTACGTCATGTATGTTGAACGGTGTAGCCTAAGTGTTTGTTGAAATGATTGAATGAAAATGAAATCATGATTTGTGCCTACCGTGGCTATGGAATGCATGTACATGATGGTTATGTATGTGACAACTCCTTGTTGGAAGGATTTGTCCAAGTATATGTTAAAAAAATCAACATGTCATGTATGTTAATATGTGTAGTATAAGTGTTTGATAAAATGTCTATATGAGTAAGTATTTGGTGAATTGTACTGTCTATTGGCATTGAGATAAGGTTCTTAATACGTATAAATCCTTCTATGTACCTTATATTATATTGTCTGATTACTTATAAAATGCACATGTGTGAATTCATGTTTATATTATATTTCATAAAATGCTCGAATGGTTGTAGGATTTGAATTACTTACTGCTTGATTATCTAACATGAATTCTTATTGGTATTGAGTGTGGTTGGGACTATAAAGTAGTCCAGGCAATCGGTAATATGTTCTGATTAGGTGGTTGATGTTGTTTTTGCCTCATAAGACATGTTCGAGGAATCCGATCGTACGCTGGTTGTCGACAGTGGTTAGGCCACGCGGAGTGCTCATGCGCTTCATGTCGATCAATTCAACGTACGCTTGTACCAGTCGAGCTCGTCAAGTAACCCGATTAACCCAATGTATGTTTACCATGTATGGACACTACTGCTTGAACCTAAGGTACCAAACTCATTAGTGGAAACCCCTTTAACCTTAGTACCTCAATCCGCTATGACTCATGAGCCGGGCATGGTGGTATGGGACACCGTGGTAGAGCTGTTGGCCTACACTGGAGTGACGAGCCTCCCCGTAGTGACCAGTGAGCAACACAGCCTCGTGAACCGAATACGATGGTATGGGACACTGTATTCGAGTTGTCGGCCTACACTGATAAGGTGACGAGCCCTTTATAGTGACCTAGAGAATACTCTGAGACTGCGTTGAGGCGACAAGCCTTTCCATAGTAACTATAGTATAAACTAGGCCTGCATTGATCAGGTGACGAGCCCTTTACAGTGACTTAGAACTGTAACATCATATGAGATTTCCTAGGACTGACGACCCTAGAATAGATCATTGTTTGGGTATTGATATAAGGGAGGTACCTTAGTTTTCCAATCCTGCTATATGAAAAGGCCTAATAGGAACTTGGTAATCACCCTCATACACCACATTATGTGTGCCTTTGGCGTAGCAAGTTAAGGACTGAGGAAGTGTTGCATGCCGCAATTGTGAGATGAAGTCACTGAGGGAGCGTAGGCGAGGGCATGCATCATATCATTCATATCATTCTTGCATTAACAAGAGTACTTATGACCTGATTGTTGTATTGCGTTATCATTATTGCTTGTTTGAATTGATAACATGTTAACCTCTGCTTTATAGTTCCACTGAGTTGATCACTCACTCCCACGTTACGGGACGGTGTTGTACACACCAACCAGACCCTGTCTTAGTTGTAGGTGGAGACGATGCCTACGAGGCGGAACCGGGCTATGAGGATGATGAAGAGGCATTCTCTTTCATGCAGCATTCAGGCGGGTTCATGTGAGCGTGGCCTGATCGACGGGGACTTCTGGGATGTCGACTAGATGCCTTGACACTTGCTATTTTGTCTTTTTGAATCACACGTATATTCATTTTTGGTCCATTGTGAGAAGTATACATGTATATATTTAACCTGGTAACATGTTCACACTCTAGAGACTTACAACAGATTATATACTTTATATATCTATCATAGTTCTTCCGCTTATGTAATTTAACTATCTCTGGAGTATGATATGCTGTTTTGGTCTAATCTCACTCATGTTTAATGCAGTAACACGGACAATATTTAATCATCATTTTCTATGTTGCATAAGTGATGCGTTAGAACTCGGGAGTGGAGCTTATGCTTGACCCCCGATTTTCAGGGTGTTACAAGATGGTATCAAAGCATGATTTAGATTAAACTAGACCTGGGTTATGGTAACACGATGCACTCTAACGCACTCTGATTTAGGAAGGGGGCGATGGAATCTAGAAACCACATTAGTATCCCAAGTTTCCCCGACGGGCGAGATTAACTACAGTAGTATGGACTGTATGTAGCCGAGACCATGTAAAATGATCTCGCATCCCCATTCTATTCACTCAAGCTTCCATCTTCTTCCACATCTTGCACCTATCCACCACCATTACCTTCACTTCCTCCCAATGTTGAGACATTTTTGTGTCCCATAACCTTCGCAACCTCCAATGGTGGGACATGTAGGGCCCGTTCGGCCAACTGCATTAGGTGAGTTTAAGGTGGATGGAATTGTAAAAGTAACAATAAATGCATATGCAAGGTATTGTCTCTAGATTGGCTGTCTCCCATCTTTTCCAATACCATGTTTACAATCTATGCAATTAAAAGTAAATCTCAAAAATTTCTTTCAAATTACACTTGGAAATTCATCATCATGGGATTTGGAAATCACATCTCACACTTTCCAACACAAGGCTCATTTTCCAAAGCCTATGAAATTGATTTTAATCCCATCCCACCCTCCTTCCAAACATGCCATTTCCAAATCCTGAAGTAGGATTAGCAATGTAGTCTCATTTAATACAACTTAAGACCACTGGCTAAATAGGCCCTTAGAGTTTTGGACCTAAAGTTGGTAGTCTTAGATTTTGAAAATTTTGATAATATAAGGAATCCAATAAATTAATAACGTGAACTCTAGGACCTTCTTAGTTGGTATGGGCATATGTGAACTGCTCGAGCGCATTTAAATTCAAGTTCGGGCAACTCAATTCCAATTAGACAACTTTGACCCTAAGCGATAAAACAATTTCTTGTATTAGAAATGGTATGAAATCATCTAGCGTATGAGCGTAGAATTTGGATTACAACTATTAGATTACTGTTACCTATAAGTTAAGATTATGCTACTGGTTATACTAAAGGATGTAAAAGACTAATTATGCTAAGATATTTGAAAGATAGATTTAGTAGTTGACTTGATTAGGTTGGAGTGAGACATCATTCCTTTGTTGAATCTCCTTAATACTTATAGACTTCTTTAATGACTCTTAGGAAGGTTGTTTTGATTAGAAACTATTCATGTATAGGGAAAACTTATATATATATATCCCTTGGATTGAACGTTAGGTCAAATCAATACACTCCTTAGAATTGCCTTCTCAAGAGCTAATTACAATCAGGAACACGGAGTAGAGAAACTATATATAAGAGAAATGTTCACGGTTTGAATCAAATTCTCAATCCTGGTAGCTATCAATGAACTCAATGCTCCGATCAAGCAGAAGATCAGGATCAACTAGGATTAAGAACTGATACGACAAACTTTCTGTCATAGCTAGGCAGAAGGTCCATGTATCCAACTCAGACCCACTACACAACTTTCCTTCCGTGTTGGCCCGACCACTTGCAACTAAAAGTTTATTATTTCATCTTTGAGAAGTGTTAAGAACATATAACCAATAGAGATTTTCTCTTTAGGCCCAAGGAATTTCCCAAATGGACAACAGATAGTTAGGAATTAGGTCCCAAATCACATGCCATGTTGGCATACATATTGTGCATATGAACTTAGAAAGATAGCCTGCCTATTAAGATAGACATGATTAAATAAGGTAAGTCGGGACCATGATAAAAGTCCTCCTATGGTAGGATTAGTCATCTTGCCACCAACTCATACCCGTCCCTGAAATTAACCACAACCTCCATCGTTTTAGCTCCTTTCTATAACCATAGGTACCAATGCTGTAGTACACATCAGCGATGGAAGGAAGACCAATGTATTAAGAGGTTGTTTCCCATTTCATGCCAAGGATAAGTCCTAAATTACACCTTGTTCTGACATACGGATCAGGACATAGATCTTGAGCCTTGAGAGTATTAATAATTTTTAAGGGGGGTAGAACATTATGAGCCCAATCTAGTTAGGTCAGCTAATACATCCATTAGATCAAAGTGGCACAGCTGAAGCGTGGTGGACCCCTGCCCCACTGGCTCAGGATCGAAGGTAACAGATCCATGTTATACCAACGGTTAAGTCCCTCAATAGGAGCTGAACCTTCCTTAGAATGTCAAAAATGAAGTTATTGAAGGAAACCAATTAGGGCTCAAGTATTAAACCAGTTCATATTAAAGAATAGGCCTAATAATGGATATAAGATGAATTACAATAGCCAAAGCTAGTGTATCCACAAATGTGCTCGTTGAATACGAACTCAATAAAAGCCTTAGCCAATTTCGGGGACAAAATTATATTTAAGGGGGGTAGATTGTAACACCCCGGATTTTTTGCCAACTTAGAGTTAGACGTACTTAGGCAATGGGTCAATCCGAACACCTTAATTACTTCTTAAAAACTCAATCCCAAAGTCTCAAATCCCCTTTCTACCCTTTTCCTTCGAAATCTCACCTTTCACCATCCTATCCTTAAAATTTTTCTAAGCACATTCATAATACACACCAATCCTAGGGTATAAATGATGAAGAACAATACCGAAACTAAAACTTATCATAAGTAGTAAATAAATGGATAAAATGGATTTTGACCCTTAACCTTTTGGAATCTAACAAAATAAATAGGTTAGTTGAATAGATGAGCATCTCCTACCCTAAAATCATATATTGCATGTCAAATAAACTCATTCCGGTTTACAAATTGGACCTAAAAATGCCTCACACAGACACGGGGGCCAAACGGCACAAATTTGGGGGACCCGAGGTGGGTTCCGCAAGTATCCGACACCCCCAGGACGGGGAGGACATCGCCTTGGGGTTTAGTGGGCTGTGGGGCCGTAGCAGGCCGACGACCCATTTTTGGCAGAAAAATTCTGCAATATACGTCCGACTTTGAAAAATCATATCTCCCTCATTATAATTAAGATTTAGGTACTTCAAAATCCAGATTGAAGCTTGATGTGTCTAGTTTCATATAAAAATAAGTAAAAAATATAATAAAATTTTTAATATAGTTAAATATAGGTCATTGTGATAATTGTCTAAAAATCATCAGTTTGAACAGCTGCTTCTAGAATTTTTAGAATTTTTCTACAAAACGAAGCCTAATGAAATTTGGTAGAGATGAAGTAGACTTGGTGATGAACTACTAAAAAAATAATTAAAATAATATATTAATTAAAAGTGCAGAAACGGGCGTAGAACTGCCCTAGGACCATATTCTGTTGTAATTAGGACATAATTTAGTTAAGTACTAAACTGGATATTCAGTAGAATTAGTTTGAATCACTTTAAATATGAACTGCAAGATCCAAAATAAGCAGAACCACTAACGCTACATTACCCTATAACATAAGAACAATCTCATTAC
This sequence comes from Magnolia changhungtana, assembly GCA_030180095.1. Taxonomy (NCBI): domain Eukaryota; kingdom Viridiplantae; phylum Streptophyta; class Magnoliopsida; order Magnoliales; family Magnoliaceae; genus Magnolia; species Magnolia changhungtana. The sequence continues at coordinate 6,360,713 of JASAUF010000554.1, forward strand.
CCAGTTGCTCTCAGGAGCATCATGAAACTTCGTATCGGATCTGGACAGCGCGTAGAAAGTCTGATTACCGCAAAACTAAACCGTTATGACCACCTTATTGAGCTTGACAACCACCTCGAAAATCAAGTCCTGACTGTGTCCATAAATGTACAACTTGAGCCCGGAACGAAGTGTGTGAGAAACGTGAATAGTTTTAGAAATAGAATCCAAACTTAAGTAAACTGAGACACGTCGCTTGCGGGCCAAATATAAGGATTCAGACCATCAGAATCTGATCCAAAAATACCCTTGCATCAGGAGAAATTTCCCACACATGTCAATACACTTGTGGCCCTGATCGAGTACCGATGACCGTTGAACTGAAACTGGTCCGCCACGGTCGATCTGTAAATCCGATCGGACCGAAAACTTAGCTCGACATAGATCCAATGTTAGGGAGCTTAAGTCCGACTGCACATAGAAAGGGGGCCTCCAGAAGTGTTCGGTTGAGCCGAAACAGATGAGTTTTGGCTATAACCTAAGTATCCCTTGGCCCTGGGGCCATTTCCATTAGTTCTGGGCCTATATAAGGGCCTTAAACCCTCACTCTCTCATCCCATACGAATTTAGGAAACCCTAGGAGAGAGAAGAGAGAAAAGAGAAGGAAAGAGAGAGAGAGAGTTGGAGATTCATCTTGGAATTTGATCCCGCTACTCCACGCACTTGTTTACGTAAATCCGGCATTTTCGACAACGTACTTGGGTAAAAAATCCTAACCCTAACCTGTTTTAGAGTTTTCAACTAATGTAATAGATGAATTAGCTAACCTATTCCATGTTATAGGTTATTGTGATGCCGTAGACAACGACTTAGCATTTAAACTGATTTCGTTTTGCGTTTACCGGCGAAAGGTGCGGACTATAAACGTATAGGTTATGGTTTTCAAGGCCTTCAATATCGGTTAATGATTTATAACTGACTTGGGTGCCATTTCACATGCAAAATGCGTAGTTTCCGTCGCTTTACAGATATAGATGAAATATGTTGAGTATAGTGTAAGTTAGGTATTTGTTGAAATGATTGAATATGTGCAAAATTAGGATTCGTGCTTGCCATGATTATCTGTCATGGATAGGTGATAGTTGCATTTATAACAACTCCTTGGTGAAAGGATTCGTCCGAATACATGTTATGACCGATGTACGTCATGTATGTTGAACGGTGTAGCCTAAGTGTTTGTTGAAATGACTGAATGAATATGAAATCATGATTTGTGCCTATCATGGTTATAGAATGCATGTACATGATGGTTGTGTACGTGACAACTCCTTGTTGGAAGGATTTGTCCAAGTATATGTTAAAAAAATCAACATATGTCATGTATGTTAATATGTGTAGTATAAGTGTTTGATAAAATGTCTGTATGAGTAAGTATTTGGTGAATTGTACTGTCTATGGGCGTTGAGATAAGGTTCTTAATGCGTATAAATCCTTCTATGTACCTTATATTATATTGTCTGATTACTTATGAAATGCATGTGTGAATTCATGTTTATGTTGTATTTCATAAAATGCTTGAATAGTTGTAGGATTTGAATTACTTGCTACTTGATTATCTAACATGAATTCTTGTTGGTATTGAGTGTGGTTGGGACTATGAAGTAGTCCAGACAATCGGTAATAGGTTCTGATTAGGTGGTTGAGGTTGTTTTTGCCTCATAAGAAATGTTCGAGGAATCCGAGTCATACGTTGGTTGTCGACAGTGGTTAGGCTATATGGAGTGCTCATGCGCTTCATGTCGATCAATTCGACGTACACTCATACTAGTCGAGCTCGTCAAGTAACTCGATTAACCCAATGTATATTCACCATGTATGGACGCTACTGCTTGAACCTAAGGTACTAAACTCACTAGTGGAAACCCCATTAACATTGGTACCTCGATCTGCTAAGACTCATGAGCTGGGCATGGTGGTATGGGGCACCGTGGTCGAGCTGTCGGCCTACGCTGTGGCGACGACCTCCCCGTAGTGACCAGTGAGCAACACAGCATCATGAGCTGAATACGGTGGTATGAGACACTGTATTCGAGCTGTCAGCCTACATTGATAAGGTGACCAGCCCTTTATAGTGACCTTGAGCATAATCTGAGACTGCGTTGAGGCGACGAGCCTTTCCATAGTACCTAGAGTATAAACTAGGCCTGCACTGATCAGGTGACGAGCCCTTTACAGCGACCTAGAACCATAACATCGTATGAGATTTCCTAGGACTGACGACCCTAGAATGGATCATTATTTGGGTATTGATATAAGGGAGGTACCTTAGTTTCCCAATCCTACTATATGAAGAGGCCTAATAAGAACTTGGTAATCACGCTCATGCACCGCATTACGTGTACCTTTGGCATAACAGGTCAAGCACTGAGGAAGTGTTGCATGCCACGATCGTGAGATGAAGTCACTGAGGGAGCGAGGCGAGGGCATGCATTATATCATTTATATCATTCTTGCATTAACAACAGTACTTAGGACCTGATTATTGTATTGCGTTATCATTACTGCTTGTTTGAATTGATAATATGTTAACTTCTGCTTTATAGTTCCACCGAGTTGATCACTCACTCCCACATTACGGGATGGTGTTGTACACACCAACCAGACCCTGTCTTAGTTGCAGGTGGAGGCGATGCCTACGAGGCGGAACTGGACTATGAGGATGACGAAGAGGCAGTCTCTTTCATGCAGCATTCAGGCGGGTTCATGTGAGCAGTGGCCTGATCGACGGGGACTTCTCGGATGTCGACTAGATGCCCTGATGCTTACTATTTTGTCTTTTTGAATCACATGTATATTCATTCTTGGTCCATTGTGAGAAGTATACATGTATATATTTAACTTGGTAACATGTTCACACTTTGGAGACTTACAACAGATTATATACTTTATATATCTATCACAGTTCTTCCGCTTGCATAATTTAACTATCTTTGGAGTATGATATGCTGTTTTGGTCTAATCCCACTCATGTTTAATGCACTAACACGGACAACATTTAATCATCATTTTCTATGTTACATAAGTGATGAGTTGGAACTCGGAAGTGGAACTTATGCTCGACCCCCAATTTTCAGGGCGTTACATAGATGTTCAATGTTCACATTCACATATGAATAGGTTGTAAGTTCTAAATTAATTTTAAGTTAAATCACCTTGGGCTAGCTTGATTTGATTTTGATTCCAAGAATGGGAATACAACAATCCCTCTTTCAAATAAAATTGGAATGCAGAATTCAAAATTAAATGTAAAAAGCTAATTAAAGAGAATATAAAATAAGAACTAAATAGCTTAAGAATATCACTAACTTATCTCTCAGAGTGGTGTATTGATTTTGCTTGAATTGAATATCAAACTCTGAAATTCGTGTTCTATTTATAAGTGCAGAAATTGCATCTTTGACTAGTCCTGATGTCACTACGACTGGTCGTAGGACCAACAGAATTTTAAAATTTTGAGCGCGATAGGATCAGACCGTTCCACGACTGGTCGAAGGACCTGCTCGACCGGTCGAGTGGCCTCCATGACTGGTCGAGTCCTATCCACGATTGGTCATGCGGGACTCAATTTAGTTACTGAACTTTGAGTCGAGCCTGTAGGACTGGTCGAACACGGGTCGAGCACTGTTCACATGACTGGTCGAGCAGTCTTCAGGACTGGTCAAGGCTCTAACAAAAAATTCTGAAAAATATAAACAAACTTAGGACTGGTTGAGGATTTCTTGGACTAGTCGAGCCAGTGCTAGGACTAGTCGAACATAGCCTAGGTGTAACGCCCTGAAAATCGGGGGTCGAGCATAAACTCAACTCCCGAGTTCCAGAACATCACTTATGCAACAAAATGAATGATGATTGAATGTTGACTGTATTCGTGCATTGAACATGAGTGAGATTAAGCCAAAACAGCATATCATACTCCAGAGACAGTTAAATTTGCAAGCGGAAGACTGTGATAGATAGATAAAATATATAACTTATGATGAGTCTCGAGTGTGATAACATTACCGGAGTTAAATAAATACAAGTGCAGTTCTAAAATGTACCAAATGTGAGGAAGTGTAATGCCTCCTATCCCATGTACCATAGCCCCGTCAATACAATATCAGGTCTTCATTGACCTGCCAGAGAGATACAGATAGGAGAATTCCCCTATCATCATAGAAGTAGTCCGGCTCGCTTCACAAGCATCGCCACCACCGAAACTCAACAAACTGGTTGGTGTGTACAACACCGTCCCGTAACGTGGGAGTGAGTGATCAACTCAGTGGAACAGTAAAGCATAGGTTAACATGTTATCAATTCAATCAAGCAGTAATGATAAAGCAGTACAAATCAAACATTTCTAACTACTCTTGTTAAGTGCGAAAATGAAATGACATGATGCTGTATGCCCTTGCCAAACCACCCTCAAGCGACATCATCTTACGTTCGCGAATGCTAACTCCCTCAGTGCGCCACATCTACAAAGCACATGCGGTGCGATGATGCTATGATTACCAAGTTTTTATTAGTCCATTTCAAACAGCAGTATTGGGAAACTAAGGTACCTCCCTTGTATCATTCCCAAACATGATCCATTCTAGGGTCGTCAATCCTAGTTAATCTCATACGATGTTATGGTTTGAGAAGCGTAGTGAAGGCATCGTAAAGGGCTCGTCACCCGTCAGCGTGGATACAGATCTCACCGTATGCGGCTCAATTGCTGGTCGTCAGCTCAAGTACAGGTCTCACCGTACTTGGCCCAATCACTAGCCGTCAGCTCGAGTACAGGTCTCACCGTACTCGGCTCAACTCATACTCCAGTTGCTGTGAAAGACTCGTCGCCAATCACAGACCTTGGAGTATACTCGAAGATACTACGGAGGACTCGTCGCCCATCAGCACGAGCACAGGTCTCACCGTACTCGGCTCTCGCCGTAAGTATCGACAGCTCGAATATAGTGTCCCATACCACCATAATCGGCTCATGAGGTTGGTTGCGCAATGGTCACTACGGGGAGGCACATGACCCCAGCGTAGGCCGACAGCTCGACCACTGTGTCCCATACCACCATGCCCGGCTCATGCGTCTTAGCGGATCGAGGTACCATGGTTAAAAGGGATTTCACTGGTAAGTTTGGTACCCTAGGTTCAAGCAGAGGTGACCAAACATGGTGAACATACATTAGACAAATCGGGTTACTTGACGAGCTCGGCTAGCTCGAGCGTACAACAAGTTGAACGACATGAAGTGCATAAGCACTTCGCGTGGCCGACCACTATCGCCAACCGAAGTACTACTCGGGTTCGTCGAACACATCTCACGTGGCAAATGAATCGCAACCACGAATTCAATTCTTGTACCGATTGTCTGGACCATAATCATAGCCCCAAACACAATCAAGTGCAGATAGATAAAGAAATAGTGAATCAAGATTTCCACTCATGCAATCAAGGTATGGTATTTTCCGTTTAGGGCTGCCAGGGCTGTTGCACGCACTCGTTGCTCCGCTCCCCCATCACCCATGACGGATCATACAACGTAAATATAAATTTAAGCATATGCATTACATAGTTAAAATCATAAAGCAGTTGAGCATGTTATGAATCACAACACAAGCATGAGTTTATACATGTTCAATTCCTAATTACACAACAATTCGAGGAGATCATACACATAATTAAAAGAGGTTGAGAATCATATTTCAACACCCTTATACATTACACTTTGCTAACTACTACTCATTCAGACATTTCAAGAAACACTTAAACAAACATACATCGACATACATGACATATGTCGATCACATAGGCATTAGGCCAAATCCTTTCACTAGGGAGTTGCCCCAATCATAATACGCGTACACCCACGACGGATAGTCATGGCAAGCAGGAATCCAAGTTCCATATTCATTCAGTCATTCCCACAAACACTTGGGCCACACATTTTAGCATATATGGTGTATATTGGCCGTGGCGTGATTTAGGGAAAATCCTTTCGTCAAAAGGGTATCGCCAATACAACAATCATGAATCCATGACAATTAGTCATGGCGAGCACGAATGAGAATTCTATACTCATTCAGTCATTTTCACAAACACTTAGAATACACTATTCCAACATACATGACGTATGTTAGCAAAATACGTATTAGGGTTGTCCCTTCGCCACGTGAGTATTTTACCCATGTATATCATAATCATACAGCAAATAATCATTACAATTGTATTTCCAAAATTCACACATATGCGGTATTTCTAGGATACACAATTTCAACATACTTGACATTTACAAGGGAACATGTATTTTGGCGATTCCTTTCGCCAAACTAGTATTTTATACATATATTGTATAATCATACATTAAATTAACATGTTATACATTTTCCCAAAAAAAAATACATATACGATATTTCTAGAATATACAATTTCAACATACGTAGCATTTACACACGAACATGTATTTCAGCAATTTCTTTCACCAAATTAGTATTTTATCCATATAACACATAATAATACATTAAATAAACATGTCAAACGTTTTTCCAAAAAAAAATACGTATACGGTATTTCTACGTATACCTAGAGTATGTGAAATTCCAATTTCTACAACGTTAATCGAAACAGGAAACGGAAAGCACTTTGTACATGTGCATTTACAAGCAGATCATGAATCTACCATTATCTGACATTGAAAGCGTTGAAAACCGTAACTTATACACTTAAAGTCCTCACCTTTGCCTTTTGAAACGCAACGAATCAGCAAGGGTAGCAAATCTTCCGTATACGGGAGTTTTCTAGCTTAAAGAGCGGAATCGGTTAATTGTTACACAACCCACATCGATCCAATCTTAAATCAGGCCTAGGGTTAGGGTTTCTTACCTAGAAATGACGCCGGAATCGCCGGGAAAGCGGCAAGAATGAGGTGGTTAAGCACCGCTAGCAGCCGGGAACAGCAGCAGGGAGTTTCTCCCAGATCTCCCACACTTTCTCTCTCTTTTCTCTCTCCCAAAACTCAAATTTGTATGGCTGTGAGAGAGGGTGCTCTAAGGCCCTTATATAGCCTAAAACATTCCGAAATTAGACTTAGGTTCATGGGGTACTGCTTATATAGGATATTCGCCGCTTTTCCAGCTCAAAAGGGAGGTTCTGGTGGCCCTCCTTGAACCAAACGTCAGACTTAAGCTCTCCATCTATGGATCTACATGGGATTACGTTTTTGACTCGATCGGATTCCCAGATCGCACGTGGCGGACCACTTTCGATTCCGACGGTCGGTGGGCCACGATCGAAATTCTAAGTACATGTAAATGTTCACGAAATTTTTCTTAATCCGAGGGTGTAATTTGGTCTGATTCTGACAGTCAGGTTGCTTAATACTGACGCGTCAACAAATGATGCCAGATCACTATTCCAGATATTTATTTTGGCATGTGAATAGTGTTTTTCACACTACCTCGCTCCGGATCGAAGCGAATGGCCATGGAACATCGGATGGAGCTGATTTTTGAGATGATTGTTAAGCCCAGTGGGGCAGTCCTAGTTCCTTAGCTTCGTGTTAATCGGACTTCCGATGTGCGATCTAGACCTAATACGAAGTTTCGTTTCATTCCCGAAAGCAGACGGGAAATGAGTTTGGTTCTAAACTTTAGGGTAACCTAGCATCAATGATTCTGCAAGTTTTGGGTCTTGCAGATCGTATTTAAAGCGATTCAAATGGATTTCATGGCTGATCTAGTTTAACACCTAGTTCACTTTGTCAATTTCTAAAGGATTTAATCCTAAGTGATTTTCGTCTGAGGTGAAACTTAGTCCATTGTAGTTTGTATATAAAGTGATCCAAGTTATACTACTTAGCTAGTTTAAGATAGTGTATAGGGTGAAGGTGCTTTGAAAAATTGAAAGCACAAGGTAGTGAAGGGTGGGATTTGTGAAGAAAATGATTTAAGGAACGATTCGAGACTTTAATTGAGCGTTTAAGAACTTAAACCTGTGTTAGGATTGACCCATTGCCTAAGGACGTCTAATCCCAAGTTGGCAAAAAATCTGGGGCGTTACACTAGGACTAGTCGAAAAATAGACTATGTACTTATAAAATGAGCAAATTGAATTATGTATTCAAAATTACCTACCCTAAGGTCAATCTAGGGTCATTCATACCTTTGTTAGTGATGTATGAACATTGAGTCTTCTCTTTCGTTCTTTGAAGTCCATGAAGCTTGAGATCTTGACATATGATGAAGCTTGAGCTTGTGACGTTTGAAGCTTGAATATGACTAACATTGAAGCTTGAGCTTTTGGTTCAAAGTAAAGAACTTTGTCTCGACTTGGACGAAGCTTTGAATACTTGAACTGTTGAAGTTTGAAAGATTGAAATCCACTTGATGTTGAGCTTAAACATGAACATGTAAACTTGTACTTGAAGTTCTTAAGGAAAAGACCTTTGTTCTTGTACATGAGAAGCACAGTCTTGAATAAGTGGATGCGTTACACAAGACATAGATTCTAAGAGGTTTTGTCACTACAAAATTTGACAATAATAGGAGCTACGAAACATAGCACTTACAATCTCCCCCTTTGTCAAATTAGTGACAAAACACACTTCATTAAAAATAAGCATAATACGCACAATAAAGAATCATGCACCAGTTATAGACAAGTCAAAATAATTTGCATCAACAATTAGTAGTAACTCCCCCAACAATACTCCCCCTTACTCTCCCTTACCAAAAAAAATAAAAATGGAAGGCTATCCACATCCACAATCCACAATCCATCCACATCTACATGCCATATCACAAGCATAAGCATGATAAAATTCTTCCCCTTTTTGTCACAATACGACAAAGGAAGAAATCCAATAAATGGAATAGGAAGTAGATCAATAAAGAAGAATAAGAAGAGTAATGAGGAAGAAGAAAATATATGATCTAGATAATCAAGTTAACCAAAGTCATAAGCAAATTGGATTATAACCAAAATACATGTTCAACCAAGTTTAACCAAGTTCAATCAAGTTCAATCCCCAAAATATCCAAACCAAAAACCAAGTATCATAAGAGTTATTACAAACCACATAATTAAAAACTAGTCAGAACCCGACGAAGGAGCAGGTACGGAAGGATCAATCTGATGAAGTCCCTTGTTAATGCGCCTCAGATATTTGCGCATATATTTGAATTGTAAATCATGGGACACATTCATATTTTCTACCTTCTCCTCTAGTGAGCACAAACGCGCATCAAAGTCAGATGGCTGATAATCAGGATCATCTACTAAATCGGATTCGATCTCATAAAAAATGTCATCCATGTTGATGTCATCTGGTTGTAAATCACCTTCTTCTACATCAGCGACATTAACTCCACCGGCACCCACATTAACTTGGCCTGGGGCCAACCTCAAATTCATCTTATTAATATTTGAGTTGTTGAATGGTAGGTGGTGAATTGGAGCTTCCCAACAGGCATTGTCACTAAACTATGGGTGGCTAACACAGTCATAAGATAGGCGAAAGGGAGGTCACTGTGTTCTGGATGGAGACAGAATTGAATGAAGTAATGACAAATCAATGAAGGAAGACATACAGACGTACCAGAGATGATGGAATGGAGAATATGGACCATGAACGTAGTGAGTTCGGTTTTGTTACCAGAACGAGGATATACATTAGAAATAAATATCCTATGAATGACTCTGTATCTAGGTAACAAATACTTTAAAGCAAGAGCATTTCTAGCTGTATTCCATTCCGTATCTGTATGGCTCTAGTAAGTATACGTTTTTCAGTTTCAGATGGTTTAGCTACTAGAGTGCTAATGGGAATACCCTCATCATTGACAGGTAATCCATTAAGCCAGAAATAAGATGCCGATCCACTTCAATTGGACCTTTTCTAATAGAGATAGTGAATGTTAGATTTTCAGTCGAAAAATCAGTAATACATGTATACATAGCTTGCACAATGGATCGGTATGCCAGCCCACTCCAATGCAGTATGTTATCCCATCCTACAAACTGAAGGAGGGGAAGGATATCAAAAGGAGAAAGATGATCAACATTAGCGGTCGCTCAATAATAACATTACGCAACCTATTATCCCGTACATATGAGGGATCATCTTCGGGTGACCAAAGGTGGCGCACTATTATAAGAGCCGAACGTGATGTAGAGGGACCATGAGACTCTTTCTTTTTAGTTCTCCCTACCATTTGTATCAAAGATAACAAGGAACCAAGAGATTATAAAAGAAGTAGAGAGGGTTTTCACTATATCAGATTTTGAAGAAGAAAACCCCAAAAACAATATGAATCATGAAATAAACAACACTAATGATGAAAAGGGAGTGCTAAGAACTTGAATCTATAAGGAAAACGAAAACAAAGCACTAACCTTGAAGAAATAGGAGATGGGTTCGACCGGTCGACCTAGGAGCCATTGGAGAAGATGCGCAAAATGAGGAAAAATGAGGAAAAATTGATTTTTCCTCCAAATAAAGCACCAACCCGCACTACACGACTGGTCGAGTACATGCTCGACCGGTCGTGCCACGACTGGTCAAGTATGCACTCGACTGCTCATGCACAGCCCAAAATATGCATTTTTCATAAAATTTAAAATTCTAATAATTTAAAACAACAGATATATACAATATGATACAAAAATGCATGAATAATCAATTCAAATTGCACATACCAAGATCAAATTTCAATTTAGAAAACCTTCTTTTGTCGAGCGATTTTGTGAATATGTCAGCAAGTTGAGTCTCGGTCAGTATGTATTCCAAAGAAATTGTTTTGTCTTCCACTAATTCACGAATATAGTGATATCTAATGTCAATATGCTTGGTTCGTGAATGCTGGATTGGATTTTTAGAGATATTAATTGTGCTTGAATTATCACAATATAAAACCATAGTATCTTGCACAATTTCGTAATCGTTTAACATTCTTTTCATCCACACAAACTGAGTACATGCATTTCCTGCTGCAATGTATTCAGCCTCAGTAGTTGAGAGTGATACGGAGCTTTGTTTCTTACTTAACCAAGAAACTAAATAGTTCCCTACATAGAAACAACCACCACTGGTTAATTTTCTATCATCAATATTACCAGCCCAATCAGGATCTGTGTAACCAGCTAATTGCACACTAGTATCATGTGGATACAAAAGACCTAGATTTGTTGAACTTGCGACATATAGCATAATCTGCTTAACAACAATTAAATGTGACTCTTTAGGGTCAGATTGATATCTAGTGCAAATTCCTACGCTAAATGCAATATCAGGTCGGCTTGCAATTAAATAAAGTAAACTACCTATCATATTGTGATACAATTTAAGATCCACATTATTACATGTTGAGTCCTTTAAGAGTTTTAAGGAAGTACTCATATGAGTATTAAAATTTTTACCATTCTCAAATCTGAACTTTTTAAATATTTAGTTTGAGAGATAAAAAAACCATCAGGTTGCTGTTTTACTTGCAACCCTAGGAAATAATTTAATTCCCCAACCATGCTCATTTCGAACTTAAACTTCATAAGATTTGTAAACTTAATAGTTATGTTAGCACAGGTAGATCTATAAATAATATCATCAACATAAATTTGTACTATTAAAATGTGATCATTATGTTTCTTTACAAATAATGCCTTATCAACACTTCCCATTATAAAGTTATGACTTAGTAGAAACTTAGTCAACTTTTCGTACCATAGCCTCGGAGCTTGTTTCAAACCATAGAGTGTCTTTTTGAGGCGGTAGACATGATTATCATTCTTAGGGTCTTTAAAACCCATTGGTTGTTCAACATACACTTCTTTATGCAAATCGCTATTTAAGAAAGTACTCTTTACATCCATTTGGTATATTTTGAACTTTCTAAAGCATGCAATGGATATATATAGTCTTATTGATTCAAGACGAGCTACTGGGGCAAAGGTTTCATCATAATCGATGCCTTCAATTTGAGTGTACCCCTGTACAACTAGCCTATCCTTGTTCCTAATAATATTACCAAGCTCATCAGACTTATTTTTGAAAATTCACTTTGTTCCAATTATGTGTTTATCTTTAGGCCTAGGAACTAAGTACCAAACATCATTTCTAACAAATTGATTAAGCTCTTCTTGCATTGCAATAATCCAATTTTCATTAGTAAGAGTTTCTTTTATGTTAGCCGGTTCTATATGAGATGTAAAACACATGTAATTACACATATCTTCTAGTTGTTTACGAGTGCACACAACAGTGAGAGGGTTTCCAAGAATCTAATTAGTTGGATGGTCTTTAACTGTCCTCAGTTTAGTGTTCTATTGATTTGAAGAAGAGTCTGGGTTATCAATTAGAAGAACTTCATCATTTTCTGAACTTGAGATAGGTGTATTCAAGTGATCGTCAATAACTACATTAATGGACTTTTTTTTTCTACACACGCACACACACCCCAACACACTCACGCCACACGCACACACACCCCACACATGCACGCCGTGGGATTTCACCAGTCCTCTTATTAAGAACCCGATATGCTCGACTCTTTAGAGCATACCCTAAAAATATCCCTTCATCACTTTTAGTGTCAAACTTACCCAAATTTTCTCGGTCACATAAAATGTAGCACTTGCTGCTAAAAATTCGAGGTGTAATGTCCCAGATTTTTTCCAAATTGGAGTTAGACGTCTTTAGGCAATGGGTCGATCATAACACCTTATTCACTTCTCAGAACTCAATCCCAAAGTCTCAAAAACCCTTTCCAACTCATCTCCCTCAAAATCTCACCTTTCACCACCTTATTCTTTAAAATTTTTTAAGTTCTTTCATATTAGACACTAATCCTAAAGTTTAAATGATGAATAATAATACTTAAACTAAAATTTACTATAAATAGTAAATATATAAATAAAATGGGTTTTTGACTATTAACCTTATGACATCTCACAAAATAAATAGGTTATTTGGATAGATCAGCTTCTCCTACCCCAAATTCATATATGGCACATCGTATAACTCATTCCATAGTGGAGGATACACCCGTTTCAAAAAAATGAGTGGCAGAACCACCACCAAATGAGCGCGGTGACACCGCCCTAACCGCCGCGCGTCGCTGGTGCACCAAGTTTTGGAGGACCCTCACTACAGTTTTTGACCAACTTCAAAAAGTCATATCTCCCTCAATATAACTCTGATTTAGGTGATTCAAAAGCCAGATTGAAGCTTGATAAGTCTAGTTTCATATATAAATAAGTAAAAAATATAATAAAAATTTTAATATAGTTGAATCTAGGTTGATGTGACAATTATCCAAAAATTATTAGTTCGGACAGCTGCTACTTATAGAATTTTTAGAATTATTTTACAATACGAGATCTAGTGAAATTTGGTAGAGATAAAGTAGACTTGATGATGAACTACTAAAAAATTAATTAAAATAATATACTAACAAAAAGTGCCAAAAAGGGGCGTAAAACTACCCTAGAACCTTATTCTGTCATAATTAGGGTAGAATTTAGTTAAGTACTAAACTAAACACTCGATGGATTTGGCTTGAACTACTTTCTATATAAACTACCAGACCCAAAACTATTAAAATCACTAACTTAACATTACTTAAAAACCTATGAGCAATCTCAAATCACAGTTGCTCTCGGGAGCACATTGAAACTCCGTATCGGACTTGGACCGCGCGTCGAAAGTCCGATTGCCGCGAAACTATAAGGTTATGACCGCCTTATTGGGATTGACAACCATCACAGGAATCCAGCCTAAATAGTATCCAGAAATGTATACTTGAGCCCTGAGCGAAGTGTGTGAGAAACGCGAATATCTTTAGAAAATGAACTTAAACTTGAGTGAATTGGGCCATTCGTTCACGGGCGAAATTGAAGACTATAGACCGTTAGATTTTGACCAACTTCACCCATGGATCAGGGAAATTTTTCTGCTCTTATCCATATACTTGTGGCCCTAATCAAGTAATAACGACTGTTGATCTGATACGTGTCCTCCACGGTCAATCTGCTAATCTGATAGCACCGAAATTGTAACCTGGCTTAGATCCATGGTCAGGGAACTTACCCTGCATCGTAGGTGAGTAATGGATCTCCGGACGAGCCCCGTTTATCCGAAACAGGTGCCCTCTGGCTATAACCCAAGTATACCATGGCCTTGGGGCCATTTACATCACTTCTAAGGCTATATGAGGCCCTTAAACCACCCCTCTCTCATTCCATATGATTTTCTCAAACCCTAGGTGAGAGGAGAGAGAAAAGAGGAGGAAAGAGTGAGGAGAAGAGAGAGAGATAGGGAGATCGTTGCTGGGATTCACTCCTATGACTCCATACGCCGAATCGCCACCCCACCATCGCTACACCGTCGATTCCAACTTCGATTTGGGTAAGAAATCCTAATCCCAATCTTGATTTAGGAATCTAAATAGAGTAATCGATGTAATAGCTAACTTGTTTCGTGATTTACGTAGCATGCGAACCGAGTTCGAAACGAGCAATTTGACGAAAGGTGTAGACTATAAACGTTTAGGTTATGGTTTTCAAGGCTTTCAATGTCAACTAATGATTTATGTCTGACTTGATTGCTACTATATGATCTTAGTTATGATGTATTCGATAATTTATACATGTGTATGAATTATGTGAATATATGATGCATTCCATGTGTTTGTTGAAATGTTCGAATGAATATGAAATCATGATTTGTACTTGCCATGATTATTAACCTAGAATACATGATTGTTGTATGTATGACAACTCCTTTGTGAATGGATTTGCCATAATATATGTTATAACTAATTTAGTTCATATATGTGGTAATGTGTAGTCTAAGTGTTTGATAAAATGTTTGAATGAGAAATTGTCCAATGAATCAAATTTATTAAGGGTGTTGAGATAGGTTCTTAACTACCTTATCTAGATGTATAATCTCCTTCATGTAGTCTTAATTTCAACTACATGATTTATGTATAAAATGCATATGAATAATAACATGTTCTATGTGTTTGATAAAATGTCTGAATGAGAAATTACTTGATGAATTACATTTAATGAGGGTGTTGAGATAGGATTCGCAACTATCTTATCAATATTTATAGTTCCCTTCATGTAATCTAAATTGCTACTATGTGATTTATGGATAAAATGTATATGAATAATGACATGTTCAATGTGTTTGTTAATATAATGCCCTGAAAATCAGGGGTCGAGCATAAGCTCCACTCCCGAGTTTCAACGCATCACTTATGCAACATAGATAATGATGATTAAATGTTGTCCGTGTTAGTGCATTAAACATGAGTGGGATTACACCAAAATAACATATCATACTCTAGAGATAGTTAAATTATGCAAGCGGAAGATTGTGATAGATATATAAAATATATAAACTATTATAAGTCTTCAAAGTGTGAACATGTTACCAGGTTATATATATATATATATATGTATACTCCAAAAATGAACAAAAAGAATATACATGAGAGCTCCAAAAGTATAAAATAACAAGTGTAATGGCGTCTAATCAACATCCTTATAATCCTGTCATTGAAAACATGGTATATATAGACCTGCCTGAAAATTGCATGTAGGAGAATGCCTTCTCGTCGTCCTCGAAGTCCAGCTCCGCCTCAGCAGTCGCGTCATCATCTGCAATCAAGACAGAGTCTGGTTGGTGTTTAAAACACCATCCCGTAACATGGGAGTGAGTGATCAACTCAGTGGAACTATATAGCAAAGGTTAACATGTTATCAATTCAGTTAAGTAGTAATGATAAAGCAGTAAAATCAAACATCCCTGAATACTCTTATTAATGCAAGAATGATATGAAAAATGATGCATGCCCTTGCCTACACTCCCTCGTGCGACACCATCTTATGGTCGGGTCATGCTTTCTTCCCTCTGTGCTTTTCAACCCGGGGCACATGCAGTGTGATGTTATGAGCATGATTACCAAGTTTTTATTAATCCTTTTCATACAACAGGATTGGAAAACTAAGGTACCTCCTTTATATCAATCCCCAAACAATGATCCATCTAGGGTCATCAATCCTAGTTAATCACATACGATAGGCAAGTTCAGGTCACTACCACCAACACCCTACCAACTGACAGTCTATTTTCGAAGGCTCGTTGCCAACCCGACTGGGGACCACAGCCAGGCTGTGTCGGGGTAGGCTTATTTTGTACTCGAGGTCACTCCACCAATGCCCTACCAATTGGCAGTTTATTTTGGAAGGCTCGTCGCCAACTCGACTGGGGACCACAGCCAGGATGCACTAATGGAGGCTGACGGCTCGAATACAATGTCCCATACCATGGTATTCGGCTCACGAGTTTGGGCTGCTCACTGGTCACTACGGGGAGGCTCGTCATCCCAGTGTAGGCCGACAGCTCTACCACGGTGTCCCATACTACCATGTCCAGCTCATAAGTCTTAGCGGATCGAGGTACCAAGGTTAACAGGATTTTCACTGGTAAGTTTGGTACCATAGGTTCAAGCAGTAGCATCCAAACATGGTGAACATACATCGGGTTAATCGAGTTACTTGACGAGCTCGACTAGTAGGAGCGTACATCGAGTTAATCGACATGAAGTGTGTAAACATTCCGTGTGGCCTAACCACTGCCAACAACTCTAGTACGGCTTGGGTTCGTCAAACACGTCCTACGTGGCGAATGAATTTTAGCCACGAACTCAAAGCCTGTTACTGATTGCCTGGACCATAGCATAGCCCCATACATATTCAACCTTAACCAAAAAACATGTGGAGTAGTCAGAATAGAAGTAACCAAGTAGTCTAATCATATTATCAAACATGTTATAAGATGCAACATAAACAAGAATCCATACACATGCCTTTCACAAGTAAAGCGAAGAAACTAAACAACTTGTATAGAGGAAATCATACACATCCCTAAGGTAGTTGAGAATCCTATCTCAACACTCATATACAGTACAATTTACCAAATACTTACTCATACAAACATTTTATCAAACACTTATACTACACCTATCAACCTACATGACATATGTCGATTTTTAACATGTACTTGGACAAATCCTTCTGACAAGGAGTTGTCACATACACAATCATCATGTACTTCCATCTCATAGCCACGGTAGGCACAAATCATGATTTCATATTCATTCAGTCATTTCAACAAACATTTAGACTACACATAATAACATACACAACGTATGTTGATATAACATGTATTAGGGCTAATCCTTTCACCCAGAAGTTATTATACATACATCTAGCATACATAGACGGCAATTAATCATGGCAAACACCCTTTCAAATTTCATACGTATACAATACTTTCTACAAATACAAAGAATACGCTAAACGCCACATATTCGTATATAACTGAAACGCAAAACAGACATCGCATTTTGTATGTGTCATCCACGTCAAGAATAAATCATTAACCGATATTGAAAGCCTTGAAAACTATAACCTATATGTCTATAGTCCGTACCTTACGCCGGTAAACGCGTAACGGAGTCATTTTAGACACTTAGTCTTTGTCAATGGCGGATTGGCGACCTATAGCATGAATTAGGTTAGCTATTTCATCACTTACACTATCCGAAACCCTAAAATAGATTAGGGGTTGATTTCTTACCTAAGAACGAAGTCAGATCCGTCGGAATAGCGGTTTGGTAGTGATGGATAGGCACGTAGAATAGCAGAGATCGAATCCTAAGAGTGACTCTAACTTCTCTCTCACTTTCTTTCTCTTTCCTCTCTTCTCTCTCCTATGGTTTTAACCAAATTCGTAAGGAGTGAATGAGAGAGGGTTTAAGGTCCTTATATAGGCTTAAAACTGATGAAAATGGCCCCACGGCCAAGGTATACTTAGGTTATAGCCAAAGAGCGTTCGTTTCAGCTCAACGGAGCACTTCCAGAGCCCCCCTTTTTTTTTTTTACGTTTGGTCGGACTTAAGCTCACTGACCTTGGATCTAGGTCGAGTTAAGTTTTTGTTCCAATCGGGTTTTCAAATCACATGTGGCGGACCAATTTCAGTTTAACGGTCACCGAAACTCGATCAGGGTTACAAGTACACTGCCATATATGGAAAATTTCTCCTAATCCGAGGGTGTATTTGGGTTAGATTCTAATGGTCTGAATCCTTATATTCGGCCCGCAAGTGACAAGTCTCAGATTACTTAAATTCGGATTTCATTTCTAAATATATTCACGTTTCTCACACACTTCGCTCCGGGCTCAAGCGAATAGCTTCGGGACACTATCTTGACTTGATTTCCGAGGTGGTGGTCAAGTCCAGTGAGGCGGTCTTAATTATATAATCTCATACTAATCAGACTTTTGACGTGCGGTCCAGATCCGATATGGAGTTTCAATGTGCTCCCGAGAGCAACTAGGTAATGAGATTGATCCTAGATTTTAAGGTAACCTAGCGTCAATGATTCTACAAGTTTTGGGTCTTGCAGATCGTATTTAAAGTGATTAGTGCTGATTTTGCATGTAATCTAGTTTAACACTAGTTAATCCTCGTCTAATTCCTAAAGGATTTGATCCTGAGTGATTTCTGCTTGAGGTGGTACTCAGGTCTTTGTACGGATTTTTCTACGACGTTACAGTTAAAATGCTCAAATGAGATTTATATTTGAATTATTTGTTAAATGTTGTTATGTCTATCACATGTGAATACCTATTGTATTTGAGTATGATTGGGACTACTACGTAGTCCAGGCAATCAGTAACAATTCCTATTTGAGTGGTGGAATCAGTCTCGCCACATTGGATATGTTCGATGAATTTGGGTCGCACGACGATTATCGATAGTGGTTAGGCCACGTGGAGTGCTTATGCACTCTATGTCGATTAATTCAGCGTGTGCTCGTACCAATCAAACTTGTCAAAAAACCGGATTGGCCTATTATGTGTTTACCATGTATGGACACTACTGTTTGAATCTAAGGTATCGCTCACCAATGTAAAGCCCATTTCAACCATTGTACCAAAATCCGCTAAGACTCATGGGCTAGGCATGGTGGTATGGGACACCGTGGTCGAGCTGTCAGCCTATGCTGGGGTGACAAGCCTCCCCGTAGTGACCAATGACCAACCTAAATTCGTGAGCCGAATACGGTGGTATGAGACACTGTATTCGAGCTGTTGGCCTACATTTAGGTGACGAGCTTTCTGTAGTGACCTCGAGTATAAAACTAAGCTTACGCTGAGGTGACGAGCCTCTCTATAGTGACCTCGAGTGTAAACTCGTAAACTTGCCTATCCACTACTTTTCAATCAGGGGTGATGTTGCCTTATAACTTGCCTATCCTATGTAATTAACTAGGATTGACGACCCTAGATGGATCATTGCTTGGGTAAATGATATAAAGGGAGGTACCTTAGCTTCTAGAATTTGTTGTACGAATAAGCCTAATTAACTACTGGCTAACACGACCATACACCGCATTGCATGTGTTTTGGCAAGGAAGCGCACGTTTAGAGAGTTTGCCATGCGCGACCGTTAGATGAAGTCGCTAAGGGAGTGCAGGCGAGGGCATGCATCATTTTTGAATATCATCCTTACATTAATAAGAGTAGCTAAGATTATTTAATGTATTGCTTTAATATTACTTCTTGACTGAATTGATAACATGTTAACCTTTGCTTTATAGTTCTACTGAATTAGCTACTCATTCTCACCTGGGATGATGTTTTAAAACACCAACCAGACTCTTTTGTAAATGCAGGTAATGAAGGAGTCTATGCAACTGAAATGGATGTCATGGACGAGGAGGAGGAATTCTCCTATGTTCAATTATTAGGCGGCTCTTCGTAGACCTTGTTCTGATTTGACGGGATTATAGGGTTATATAGATTAGTTGGATAGTTACACTTGGATATTTTGTAAATTTTGGAACAATACATGTATATATTCAGCCTGGTATTATACGCATACTCTGGAGATTGAGAAACACTTTCATATTTTATATACCTATCTCAGTCTTCCGCTTACTTAATTTAATTGTCTCTAGAGTATGATATATTGTTTTAGTATAATCCCACTCATGCTGAACTCTTTAATATGGACAAAAGCTGAACATCATCATCCATACTGCATAAGTGATGTTCTGGATCTTGGGAGTTGAGTTTTGCTCGATCCCCGATTTTCAGGGTGTTACAGTAGGCTTTTTATTAAACCATATTTCATAAGCTGTTTTACCATTTGATTTTCTAATATAAATGCGGTTAATTATATAACAAGTTGTATTTACGCCTTCGGCCCAAAGATTTTTAGGGAGCTTCATACTATTTAACATTACATTAGCCATTTCTTGAAGTACTCTATTTTTTCTTTCTACTATACCATTTTGTTGAGGTGTTTTGGGTGTTGAGAATTCATATGATATTCCTTGATCATTGCAAAATTTCTCAAAACTGCTATTCTCAAATTTTGATCCATGATCACTACGAATCTTACAGACTTGAGAACCTTTTTCTGTTTGAATACGTTTAAGGATCATTTTTACTTTATCGAGAGTTTCAGATTTATCCCTTAAGAAGACTACCCATGTATATCTAGTAAAGTCATCAACCATTACTAGTATGTACTTCTTGCCTTCTCGACTCTTCGTTTTGGTTGGTCCAATAAGGTCTATGTGGAGAAGTTCGAGTAGTTTAGACGTGGCATTGGAGTTCACCTTTTGTGAGTACTCCTGGTTTATTTGCCAATTTGACATTTATCACATATCTTATCTATTTTCTGTATTTTGGGTAAGCCTCTTACTAACTCTCTTTTGTTCAATCTATACAAGTTGCGATAGTGTACATGTCCAAGGCGTTTATGTCATAACTCAGTCCCATTAGTATGGACCATGTAGCACCATAGATTAGATGAGTTAGAATCACTTATGATGTAGCAGTTTTCAGAAGTTCTACGACCAATTAATATTACAGAACCATTTTTATTTAAAATTTCACATCCTTAATAAATTTTACATTATGATTATTATTGCATATTTGAGAGATACTTAATAAGTTGTGTTTTAACCCTTCTACGTATAAAACATTCTCAAATAAAGGGAGGTTAAAGTGTTAAACCGTTAAACCATACCTTGGCCAACAATCCTGCAGTTGCTACCATCACCGAATGTGACTGAGCCATCAGTCATATCTTTAAGATTGGTGAACAAACCTTTGTCACCAGTCATGTGTCTAGAGCATCCACTGTCTAGGTACCATTTTGAATGTCTTGTAGCTTTGAAAGCAGTGTGGGCAACCAAGCAAGTAACCTTGGGAACCCATTTCATTACAATCTTGGGTTTAGAAGTATAGTTGGTCTTCTTATGTTTGTAGTTGTTATAAGACCGACCCAATGAGTTTTTTTTTAAGAGCTCCTTAAGTAAATCAATAATTTTCTCAGCTAAAGGATTGTGATTCTGATTTTTGTAGTTGATATGGTTACTTTTAGGTTTTAGGGTTTGAAAAGACTTAGCATTTTTAGAATGATTTTGATTCAAGCTTTTCCCTTTTGAGTTTGAAGACTCCTCTTTCACAAATCTGGGTGGAGTATTCTTATGTTTAGGAGGAATATTTTTGTCATATCCCAATCTAGATCGATCGCCACATTTTCTGGACCCGGATAAGAGTTTTTTTTAACTTAGGATCACCTTGGGCATACCTCCATGTGTCTTTTAAACTCAAAAGTGAAGAGACTTCAAGTTTTAGTTTTTCATTTTCAGATTTTAAGTTTTCAACTTGGGAGTTTTTGAAATCTAAGTCGCACTTAGTTTTTTCAAAACAATCTGAAATGTGAGATTTTTTGAAAACAAGATTATCAAAATTTTCTTTAAGTTTTGAAAACTTTTTTTTTTTTTTTGAAGTTCTAGTTTTACCGCAATTTTACAACTTTACTTGTATAAGGCATTATAAGCATCTTGAAGGTCTTCTTCATTTTTATTATCACTATTCAGATTTTCTTCACTAGTTGAATCATCATTATCTGAAAAAGTGAACTTGGCTAGAGTTATAAGGGTTTTAACTTCATTACACGACTTGGTTTCAGAATCTTTTGACTCAGAAGAGGCTTCAAAGCAAGAAGATTCATCCAAAGTAGCCAACATACCTTTCTTTTTTTATTTATCCTTTTTAGGACACTTATTTGCTAGATGCCCATATTCATGGCAGTTGTAACATTGACTGTCTTTTACAGATTTTCAAGTTTTAGATTTAGATCTTTTCTTATCATTAGATTTTTGAAAATCAACCTTCTTTTTACTTTTGAAAATCTTATAAAACTTTTTAGCTCAAAGGGCCATATCATCTTCAGAATTTTCTAAATTAGAATTACTACTATTTTTTGAGAAAAATATTTAGAAGATTTAAGGGTGATCGATTTACCTTTAGGAGCTTTAAAAGTTAACTCATAAGTCTATAATGAGCCAACTAATTCTTCTACCCTCATATTGTTCGTATCACAAAGTTCCTGGATCGCAGTCACCTTTGAATTGAACCATTCAGGTAGTGAGCGTAGTATCTTTACACAGACTTTACTTTCTGAGATTTTATCACCGAGACCCTACATAGAGTTGATAATGTCATTTAATCTAGTATAAAAGTTCATGAAAGTTTCACTTTCTTCCATATGTATTTCCTCAAATTTGGTTGTAAGGATTTGGACTTTAGATTTCTTGACAATTGTTGTTCCCTCGTGTGTCATTTCTAAAATATCCTAGGCTTGCTTTGCAGTATCATAGGATATAATTCTTTTGAATTCATCTAATGATAGTGCGCAAGTGATTGCATTTAGTGCTTTTACATTGGCACTACTCTCACTTTTTTGAAGAGTGGTCCAAGAGAAATAAAGTGTGACTCTTATAGTTTTGGATCCATCGATACCAGTCACTTCAGTGGTATGAGGGGTCCAATCAGTCACTGTGGCTTGCCACATGCTCTCATCCATAGATTTTAAGAAAATTCTCATCCTAGCTTTCCAATATGCGTAATGGGAGCCATCAAATAGTGGAGGCCTAGTGACTGAAAGACTATCAAAATTTGACATCTCACAAAGCTCAAATCGATTAGCTCAGGAAATTAATATAAAAGAAATAATAATTAAAACGAGCTATTAGGCTTTGATACCATTTGAAAAGGTCGAGCTAAGAGTCCTAGAGGGAGGGGGGGAGGGGGGGTGAATAGGACTATGCCAAATTAAAAAATTAAATTGCGGAATTAAAGAAATATAGCACTTAAACAAACCACAATGCAGAAATGTAAAACCTAAAAAATCGAGTATTGAAAGGTTAATACAAACTTGGTTCTAAGGACAACCTGACACCAAAAACCAATGGTTTATGGCAGGACAACCTTACTAGAACTTGAGTGAGTATAAAAAACTCAAACTGAAGAGGATATAAAAGAAATAAATAGCAAAGGAAATATCTAAGCCTACACTTGCATAAAAGAAATTACAACATTCTCCATAAATGCAAAAAGGGAAATTGAACATCCACAAAAATAAATATGTAAACAATCACCACAAGACCAAAAATTATAGTGGTTCGCTTGTGTGTACACCAACTGTTTAGAAAAACAGTGTAACAACCTGAAAATCGGGGGTCGAGCAAAGCTCTACTCCCGAGTGCCAACGCATCACTTATACAACATAGATAATGATGATTGAATGTTGTCCATATTAGTGCATTTAAATATGAGTGGGATTATACTAAAACAACATATCATACTCTAGAGTTAATGTAATTTGGCAAGCGGAAGACTAAAATATATGTATTTAATTATGAAAATGTTTCACAAATTTTGGAGTATGAGTATGGAACCGGGCTAAATATATACATGTGTTGTTTCTAACCATATAAAATGCGCGAAGTAAATGTGTTCAACTAAATAAGTATCTCAATAGTCCTTGTGCAGCGGTATGAGATCTACATAGATCCGCCCGATAGTTGAACGTAGGAGAATCCTTCCTCCTCGCCTACGAAGTCTAACTCTACTGTATAGACCTCACCATCACCTGCATCTAAACCAGAGTCTGGGTGGTGTTTTAAAACACCGTCCTAGGTGAGAATGAGTAGCTAATTCAGTGGAACTACAAAGCAAAGGTTACATGTTATCAATTCAGTCAAGCAGTAATGATAAAGCAGTACAACAAGCATCCCTAGGTACTCTGATTAATGCAAGGATGATATGTGTTAATGATGCATGCCCTCGCCTACACTCCCTCTACAACATCATCTCACCATCGCGGCATGCATCCCTTTCACTATGCTCAACTCCTACGCCAAAGGCACATGTAATGCGGTGCATGATTGTGTTAGCCTAGTCCTTTATTAGACCCATTCATACAGCAGGTTTGGGAGACTAAGGTACTTCCCTTTATATCATTTACCCAAATGATGATCCATCTAGGGTCGTCAATCCTAGTTAATCACATACAACAGGCAAGTTATAGAGCAACGTCACCCCTGATTTAAAAGCAGTGGACAGGCAAGTTCAGGTCACTAGGAAGAGGCTCGTCACCTCAGCATAGGCCTTAGTTTATACTCGAGGTCACTACAGGAATGGCTCGTCACCTTAGTGTAGGCCAATAGCTCGAATATAGTGTCTCATACCACCGTATTCGGCTCATGAGTTTGGTTTGCTCACTGGACACTACGGGGAGGCTCGTCACCCCAGCGTATGCTGACAGCTCGACCACAGTGTCCTATACTACCATGCCTGGCTCATGAGTCTTAGCGGATCATAGTACCAAGGTTAAACGAGTTTTTCATTGGTAAGTGGTACCTTAGATTTAAGCAGTAGCATCTATACATGGTAAATATACATTAGGTCAATCGGGTTACTTACAAGCTCGACTGGTATGGGCGCACGTTAAATCAATCGACATGGATCGCGTAAACACCCTGCATGGCCTAACCACTGTTAATGATCAGCGTACGACTCAGATTCATCGAACGTGTCTAATATGACGAAACAACCTCAACCACTAATTCGGGAATCATTACCGATTGCCTGGACTACATAGTAGTCCCAATCATATTCAAACATAATAGGCACTCATGTGTGATAGTCAAACAACATGTGACAATCAATTCAAATATAAATCTCATTTGGGCATTTTAACAAACACATAATACACATGTTATCATACATAAACATTTCATCCATAAAGCATGTAGTTGTAAGATAGGTTACATAAAGGAAATTGTAGCTATAGATAATGTGATTGAGAATCCTAACTCAACACCCTCGTTAAATACATTTAAACAAGCATTTTCTCATTCAGGCATTTTATCAAACACTTAGGCTAAACATGACAACATACATGTGATAAATTAGTTATAACGTATAATATAGCAAATCCTTTCACAAGGGAGTTGTCACACGCACAACAATCATATATTCTCAATCAATAATCATGGCAAACACAAATCATAATTCCATACTCATTCAGACATTTCAATAAACACATGGAATGCATTAAAATCAACATAGTTTATATATATGTGTAATATACGGAAAACATTGTATCTAAGCATATGTGATAGCAATCAAGTTAGACATAAATTATTACTGACATTGAAAGCCTTAAAAACTATAACCTAAACATTTATAGTCCGCACCTTTCTCCGGTAAACCCGTACCGAGCTCAATTTGAACACTACGCCTTTATCTATAGCACAACGGCTACCTGAATCACAAAATATGTTAGCTATTTCATTTATTCATCTACTTGGA
Source organism: Magnolia changhungtana (assembly GCA_030180095.1). Classification (NCBI taxonomy): domain Eukaryota; kingdom Viridiplantae; phylum Streptophyta; class Magnoliopsida; order Magnoliales; family Magnoliaceae; genus Magnolia; species Magnolia changhungtana. The sequence continues at coordinate 6,386,478 of JASAUF010000554.1, forward strand.
TACCTATAACAGATTAGGGTTAGGATTTCTTACCCATAAATGGATTCAGATTCGTCAGTGTAGCGACACGAGAGAAAGGATTCAGCCCGCGGAGTGGTAGGAACGAATCCCGGCATTAAACCATAACTTTTTCTCACTTCTCCTCACTTTCTCCTTCTCTTTTCTCTATTCTCTCTCCTAGGGTTAGGATATTCATATGGAATGAGAAAGGGGTGAGTTAAGGTCCTTATATAGGCCCATAACTAACACAAATAGCCCCAGGGCCAAGGTATACTTAGGTTATAGCCAAAAGGCATCTATTTTGGGCCAACGGAGCTCATCTGGAGGTCCATTACCTGCACACGGTTAGGGAAAAGTTACCTGACATTGGATCTATGCCAAGTTAAGATTTTGGTCCGATCGGTTTTGTGGATCAACCGTGGAGGGCCAGTTTTAGTTCAATGGCTATCGTCACTCAATCAGGGCCACAAGTATACTGACTTGTGTAGGAAAAATTTCCTGATCCAAGGGTGTAGTTGGGTCAGAATCTGACGGTCTGAAACCTTAAATTCGGTCCACAAGCGAACGGCCCAAATCACTTAAATCTGAGTTCATTTTTTAAAGATATTCGCGTTTCCCACACACTTCACTTGGGGCTCAAGTTGTGCATTTCTGGACACTAGTTGGACTCAATTCCCATGATGGTTGTCAAGCCCAATAAGACGGTCATAACCGTCTAGTTTTGCTATCATTGGACTTTCGACGCACTGTCCAAGTCCGATACGGAGCTTCAATGTGCTCCGGAGAGCAACTGGGTTTTGAGATTGCCCCTAGGTTTTTAAGTAATGTTAGGTTAGTGATTTTAATGGGTTTATGTCTTATAGTTTGTATAAAAAGTGGTTCAAGATAAATCCATCGATTGTTTAGTTTAGTACTTAACTAAATTTCGCCCTAATTACGACAGAATAAGGTCCTAAGGTAGTTCTATGTCCATTTTTGGCATTTTTTGTTAGTATATTATTTTAATTATTTTTTTAATAATTTGTCATCAAGTATACTTTATCCCCATCAAATTTCATTAGATTTTGTGTTGTAGAAAAATTCTAAAACTTCTAGAAGCAGCGGTTATCCAAATTAATGAATTCCAGACAGTTGTCACAATGACCTATATTTAACTACATTAAAATTTTTATTATACTTTTTACTTATTTTCATATGAAATCAGACTTATCAAGCTTCAATCTAGCTTTTGAATCACCTAAATCAGAGTTATATCGAGGGAGATATGACTTTTTAAAGTCAGATGAAAAACTGTATAAAACGGGCCACCTGGCCCACTGGACCGCGAGACCTCGCTATCACGGCGATGCCATTGCCCCTCGTTGTCCTATCTGGTGGTGGTTTCGCCACCTGATATTTGAAACGGGTGTATTTTACAAATTGGAATGAGTTATTTAACGTGCAATATATGCTTTTGGGGTAGGAGAAGTTGTTCTATCCAAATAACCAATTTATTTCATGAGATTCAAAAAGGTTAATGGTCAAAAAACCATTTTATTTATTTATTTACTATTTATAGTAAATTTTAGTTTAAGTATTGTTCTTCTCACTTAAACTTTAGGATTCGTGTCTAATATGAAAGTACTTAGAAAACTTTGAAGAATAAGGTGGTGAAAGGTGAGATTTTGAAAGAAATAGGTTAAAAATAGATTTTAAACTTTGAGATTGAGTTCTGAGAAGTTAATAAGGTGTTATGATTGATCCATTGCCTAAGGATGTCCATCACCAAGTTGAGAAAAATTGGGACATTACAAACAACCACACAACTACTCCACTCCTAATATCCTCATACAGTGGATATTAGCGTTCACTATGAAAATAGGTTTTTCAAGGTTCACCTAAAACTCTCACAATTGTGTCTTTTAAGTGGGCTTACACAATTCAAAAAAATCCCACACTCTGAGTTTTCTAGATCACCTCAGACAAACCAAAATAAAGAAATTTTTCTGGCACAATCTCAATGAAACCAAAAGAAAATTTTTTACATAACTGTAAAATACTTATCTGGATATTATCCTTTTGCTGCAGCCCGAAAGAACCAATTCAGAGTAGAAGATCAACGTAGATGTTCAATGTTCACACTCACATACGAATAGGTTCTAAGTTCTAAATTGATTTTAAATTAAATCACCTTAGGCTAGCTTGATTTAATTTTGATTCCAAGAAATGGGAATACAACAATCCCTCTTTCAAATAAAATTGGAATGTAGAATTCAAAATCAAATGCAAAAAGCTAATTAAAGAGAATATAAAATAAGAATTAAATAGCTTAAGAATATCACTAACTTATCTCTCAGAGTGGTGTATAGATTTTACTTGAATTGAATATCAAACTCTGAAATTCGTGTTCTATTTATAAGTGCAGAAATCGCATCTTCGACTGGTCTCGAGGTCGCTACGACTAGTCGTAGGACCAACAAAATTTTAAAATTTTGAGAGCGATAGGATCAGATCGTTCCACGACTGGTCAAAGGACTTGCTTGACCGGTCGAGTGGCTCCACGACTGGTCAAGTCCTGTCCACGACTGGTCGTGCGGGACTCAATTTAGTTTCTGGACTTTGAGTTGAGCCTGTAGGAGTGGTCGAACACGGGTCGAGGACTGTTCACACGACCGGTCGAACAATCTCCAGGACTGGTTGAGGCTCTAACAAAAAATTCTGAAAAATATAAACAAACTTAGTACTAGTCAAAGATTTCTTGGACTGGTCGAGTCAATGCTAGGACTAGTCAAACATAGCCCAGGACTAGTCAAAAAACAGACTATGCACTTATAAAATGAGCCAATTGAATTATGTATTCAAAATGACCTACCCTAAGGTCAATCTAGGGTCATTCATACCTTTGTTAGTGATGTATGAACATTGTCTTCTCTTACTTCAGTTGATAGTCGTTCTTTGAAGTTCACAAAGCTTGAGATCTTGACATATGATGAAGCTTGAACTTGTGATGTTTGAAGCTTGAATATGACTAACATTGAAGCTTGAGCTTGTGGTTCAAAGTAAAGAACTTTGTATCGACTTGGACAAAGCTTTGAATACTTGAACTGTTGAAGCTTGAAAGATTGAAATCCACTTGATGTTGAGCTTAAACATGAACATGTAAACTTGCACTTGAAGTTCTTGAGGAAAAAACCTTTGTTCTTGTACATGAGAAGCGCAATCTTGAATATGTAGATGCGCTACACAAGACAAATTCCAAGAGGTTTTGGACTATAAAATTTGACAATAATAGGAGCTATGAAACATAGCACTTACAACTGCACGACCGATTTAGCACTATTCACACGACTGGTCGAGCAGTTTCCAGGACTGGTTGTAAGCCAATAGAAAAATTCTAAAAATTCATAACAAATCCTGAACTGGGTGAAGAATTTCTAGGACTGGTCGAGCTAGTGCTAGGGCTAGTCGAAAGAACAGAGTTTTACACCTATAAAATGACCAAAATGACCGACCGAAAGTATGAATTGATGTAATCATGATCGAAGGTCAATCTAGGTCAATCATACCTTACTTGTGAGATAGAACATATGAACACTTAATATATCGATCACTTTAGTAGCTTTAATTCTTGTGATCTTCAAAGTTTGAACTCAACATACCAAACATGATCTTCAACTAGGTCTTGAGTTCTTGGACTTTTCTGGTTCCAGATCTTGAACCGCAATATTCTTGAAAACTAAGTCTTTACTCAATATATGAAAGTCTTCACTTTCTTCCATTTTGAAGATCTCGGTGAGTTCATCGTAGATAAGATAAATTCATTCAGCACGAACAGAATGAACATCGAAGATTCAATGTGAACAGATGCACAAGCTTAATACAAATCAAGATACAAACTTGAATTGGTTTGGCTCACCAAAATTTGAAAATACTTAGGGTTTATCAACATAGCATTTTCAATCTCTCCCTTTATCAAATTTGTGACAAAACCAAAATTACAATATGCAATAGATATTCAAACAACACATTGTACAAACATATTATGATATCATGCACAATAATCAACTCTCCCCCTTAATCCACTACTCTCTGCAAAAAAAAATAAAATAAAAAAATAAAATAAAAATATCAGGCACATTTCATTATATCATATCATTATTCTCATATCATTCAACAATGTTCTCCCCCTTTTTGTCACAACATGACAAAGGAAACAAATAAAGATAAAGGAAGATAAAAAGAGAGCAAGTAGAATTAATAACTACTTATCCAAATCAAATAAAATAAAGTATCTGAACTGAATAGATAAGAGTTTAAACAAAATAATCCAAACAGTCATAGGAAAAAGAGTGAGAATAAGGTTATTACAGATACCATCAAATCAAAACGAAACTAGTCACATCCTGAAGGAGTAAGAATAGATGGATCAATTTGATGTAAACCCTAATTAATGTGCCTCATATATTTACGCATATAAGAAAATTAAGAATCCTGGGTTATAGGAATCCGAGCCACCTGTTCTTAAAGAGTATGCAACCTCTCATTGAAATAAGAAAGCTGATAGTCTGGGTCAGCCTCAGAATCTGATTCAATTTCATCAAATAAATCATCCATATTAACGTCTTCTTGAGGTAAAGCATCAGCTTCTTCAGCTTCTTCATCTCCTCCAGCATTCCCATCAACTTGACCAGGTGCCAAGTCCAGGTTCATCTTGTTGATATTAGAGTTGTTAAATGAACGGATATTAATAGAACCTTCGCCAACAGTGTAAGTGTTATGGTCTGATACTCCTTTGGTTGTCAAATTTTGATGTGTCAAAACATCTATTTGTGTCTTGTGCTTGTATGATGATTTATATGACTTCAAGACACTGCATAAACACTTCAAGAAGCTACAAGTTGAACTTTTCAAGAAGTTACATATTGAAGTTCAAGAAGCTACATGTTGAAGTTTCAAGAAGCTACAATGTTGATGTTCAAGTCTTAAGAAACAACTCATGACTTCAAGACTAATAAGCAATGCATGAAGTAGTTGTTATGCTGATGAAGATCTCAAGTTTGAAGCTACAACAAGTTCAAGATCTCAAGCCTGATATGGTTCAAACAATCTACATTCGTTGAATGGTTGAAGTTCAATGTTCATATGACATGATTCAGGTTTGAATGACCTTAGGTTGACCCTTTAAGTAGGTCACTTTGGATACATAAATCAAATATTTATTTTATGTAAGTTTGGTCTATTCCACGACCGGGCCCTAGCTCTTATTCGACCGATGGGCCCCGACATTGGTTCGACTAGTCCAAGAAATTCCACGACCAGTCCTAAGTAGTTGAAGATTTTTGAAATTTTTGAGTACGCCCACAACAGTCCTGGAGGTCCTTCGACCGGTCGTAGGTGTGGCTTCGACTCGTCCACGACCAGTCGTGGATCTACGACTCAAAGTCCAAAGACCGTATTCTTTGTTCCTACGACAGTCGTAAGGATCTACGACCAGTCGTAGGTGACCCACAACCAGTCGTAGGCTACTCACGACCAGTCGTGGAACAACTTTCAAAGATCGCGCTCAATATTTCAAAAATCTTTTAGAGCTATGACCAGTCGAAGGTTTCTAAGACCAGTCGTAGGAACGATTTTTGCTTCTATAAATTGAACACGAAATTCAGAGTTTTCACACTTCAACTCTATTCTATTCAAGAATTTTCAAGTGATCACTCTGAGATAAGTCTGTGTTTATTTTAAGCTACATTGTGCTTATTTAATATTCCTTTTTGCTAGCTTATTTAATTTGATTTTGTTTCTATATTCCAATCTTATTTGAAAAGAGGAATTATCTTATTCCTTCTTCTTGGAATCAAAATCAAATATAGCTACGCCCAACGAGTTAAATCTAAAATCTATTAGAATTTAGAACCTTATGAATGTGAGTATTGGAAATTGAACTTTGACATTCAATCATCTACTCGATTGGTTCTCTACCGGCTACTAAGAAAAGGAGAAATCCAGGTATTTTACAATTCTGTAAAATTTATTTAGTTTTGGTTTTGTTTGAGGTTAAGCCAGAAAAATCTCATTGTACTGGTTTTGTTTGAGGTTGAACCAGAAAACTCTCATTGTATTGGTTGTCTGAGGAAAACTAGAAAACTCAGAAAAGAGGGGTTTTTGAATTGTGTAAGCCCAAGTGAAAAAGACACAATTGTAAAGGTTTTTGGTGAACCTGTGAAAACCTATTTGATAGTGAACGCTAATATCCCCTGTGTGAGGATATTAGGAGTGGAGTAGCTTTTTGTGTGGCTGTTGGAAAACAGTTGGTGTACACACAGGCGAACCACTATAACTCTTTGCCTTGTGGATTGAATGCTTGCTTAATTTTCATATCTTTTATCATTCGATTGTGTGGAATGTACAAGTGGATGTGAATGTTGTAACTATTTACATTTCAAGCAAGTGTGGGAATTGTTGTAATAATTTAGATCTATACTTCTGCATTTAATTTCAATTCCTTGCTATTTCATTTACTTATATTAAAATTGAGTCCTTGATCCAAAAGAGGTTCTAGAAATAAGGTTGTCCTACCATAAGCCCTTGTTTATTATGGTGTAAGGTTGTCCTTAGAACTGAATTTGTATCAATCTCTCAATACTTATTTATCAAGGTGATTTAAAATTTAGTATTGTGAATTGATTTATATTGTAAGGCTATTGGTTTAATTTATTTCCGCTAATTTTATTTTAAATTTGGCATAGTCCTATTCACCCCCCCTCTAGGACATTTAGCTTGGCTTTTTCAAGTGGTATCAGAGCCTAATAGCTCATTTTTGTTGCTTTTTATTTGGATTTATTTCTTGAGCTAACGATCTAAGCTATATAAAAAGATGTCAAATTTTGATAGCCTTTCAGTTACTAGGCCTCCACCTTTTGATGGCTCCAACTATGCCTATTGGAAAGCCAGAATGAGGATCTTCCTCAAATCAATGGATGAAAGTGTGTGGCAAGCCACAGTGACTGAATGGAATCCTCCTATCATGGATGTAACTAGTGTTGATGGTTCAAAATCTATGAAAATTACACCGTATTTTCAATGGACCACACTTTAGAAAAATGAGAGTAGTGCTAATGCTAAAGCACTAAATGCAATCACTTGCGCACTATCACCGGATGAGTTCAAAAGAATCATATCCTGTGATACTGCAAAGCAAGCCTGGGATATTTTAGAAATGACACACGAAGGTACATTAATTGTCAAGAAATCTAAAGTCCAACTCCTCACAACTAAATTTGAAGAAATTCATATGGAGGAAAATGAAATGTTTATGGACTTTTATACTAGATTGAATGACATTGTAAACTCAATGTGGGGTCTTGGTGATAAGATTCCAGAAAGTAAAGTGTGTGCAAAAATACTACGCTCTCTTCCTGAACGGTTCAATTCTAAGGTAACCGCAATCCAGGAACTTCGTGATATGGATAATATGAAGGTAGAAGAATTAGTTGGTTCTTTACAAACCTATGAATTAAGTTTTAAAGCTCCTAAAGGTAAATCTATTGCTTTGAAGTCATCTAAAAGTATTACTCAAGAAAATTGATTCGAGAAAAGTCGAAGATGATATGGCCCTTTGGCGAAAAAGTTTTATAAGATTTTCAAAAGTAAGAAAAGAGTCGACTTTCAAAAGGCAAATGAAAAGAAACGTTCTAAACCTAAGTCTAAAACTTGGAAGTCATTGAAAGATAGTCAATGTTACAACTGTCAAGAATATGGGCATTTAGCAAACAAATGTCCTAAAACGGACAGATCCAAAAGGAAGGGTATGTTGGCTACTTGGGATGAATCGTCGATTTCAAGCCTCTTCGAATCGAAAATTAAACCGAAGTCGGGCAAATGAACTTAAGGCCCTTATGACTCTAGCCAAGTTTACTTTTTCAGATCACGATGATTCAACAAGTGAAGAAAATTTGGATAGTGATCATGAAAATGATGAAGATCTTCAAGATGCTTACAATGCCTTATATAAGGAAAGTTGTAAAAATTGTCAAACTTAAACTTCAAAAAGAAAAGTTATTTAAACTTAAAGAATGTTTTGAAACCCTTGTTTTAGAAAAATCTCAAATTTCAGATTGTTTTGAAAAATCAAAGTGTGATCTAGAATTCAAAACCTCCCTAATTGAAAATTTGAAATCGAAAATGAGAAACTTAAAAATGAAGTATCTTCTCTTCGAGTTTGAAGGACACATGGAGATATGCCCAAGGTGATCCAAAATTAGAAAAATTATTATCCAGGATCAAGAAAATGTGGCGATCGATCCGGGTTGGGCTATGATAAAAACACATCTCCTAAACGGAAGAATACTGCGTTCCAATTTTGTGAAAGGAGAGACTTCTAACTCAAAAGGAAAAGGTACTAATCAAGTTTTTTCTAAAAATACAAAAACTCTTCAAAAACACAAAAGCAGCTATATAAATTTCAAAAATCAGATTCGAAACCCACTAGCTGAAAAAATTGTTGATTTACTTAAGGAGCTATTAAAATCTAACTCAAGAGGTCACTCTTACAACTATAAACAAAAGAAGACCAATTATTCTCCTAAACCCAAAACAAGATCTTGAAATGGGTTCCAAAGGTTACTGTTTGGTTGCTCACACCGCTTTCAAAGCTACAAGCCATTCGAAATGGTACCTAGGACAGTGGATGCTCCGGACATATGAGCGACAAAGCACTATTCACCGATCTTAAAGATATGACTGATGGGTCAGTCACATTTGGTGATGGTAGCAACTGCAAGATAATTGGCAAAGGTACGGTCCAACTCTATAATCTTCCCTTATTTAAAAATGTTTTATATGTTGAGGGTTTAAAACACAACCTGTTGAGCATATCTCAAATATGCGATAACAACCATAATGTTAAATTTTCTAATCAAGGTTGTGAAATTATAAATGAAAAGGGTTCTGTAATATTAACTGGTCGCAGAACTTCTGAAAAGTGCTATATTGTAAGCAATGGTAGCTCATCTAAACAAACGTGCTACATGGTCCATACCGATGAGACAGAATTATGGCATAAACACCTTGGACATGTACACTACCGAAATTTATACAGATTGAGCAAAAGTGAACTAATTAGAGGACTACTTAAGATGCAAAAAGTAGACAAGATTTGTGGTGAATGCCAGTATGGTAAACAAACTAGGAGCTCTCACAAAAAGGCTGCTCCACATGGATCTTATAGGACCAACAAGAACGGAAAGTCGAGGTGGCAAAAAGTACATCTTAGTTATTGTAGATGATTACACAAGATACACTTGGGTTTCATTCTTGAGAGATAAATCAGAAACCCTTGATGAAGTGAAAAAGATTATAAAACGGATTCAAACTGAAAAATGTTCTCAAGTCAACAAGATCCGTAGTGATCATCCGTAGTGATCATGGATCCGAATTCGAAAATAGTGGTTTTGAGAAATTTTGTAGCGATCAGGGAATATCGCATGAATTCTCTGCACCTAAAACTCCTCAACAAAATGGTATTGTCGAGAAGAAGAATAGAATGCTTCAAGAAATGGGAAATGCTATGTTAAATAGCATGAAGCTCCCTAGGAATCTCTGGGCTGAAGCAGTGAATACAGCCTGCTACATTATTAACCGTGTTTATATTTGTAAATCTAATAATAAAACGGCTTATGAAATGTGGTTTGAGAAAAAGCCTTCTGTCAAATACTTTCGAGTTTTTGGCAGCAAGTGCTATATTTTGCGTGACCGTGAAAATTTGGGAAAGTTCGACACTAAAAGTGATGAAGGGATCTTTTTAAGATATTCCTTAAACAATCGTGCATATCGTGTTCGAACAACATGGGACCGGTGTGATTCAAGAGTCAATAAATGTTGTGATTGACGATCTTTTGAATACACCTGTCCCTAGTTCAGATAATGATGAAGTTCTTATACTTGAAAAATAAGAAATTTCATCAAGTGAAACTAATCAATTAAGGATTTGTTAAAGATCATCCAACTTCTCAAATACTTGAAACCCTCTCTTGGTGTGCTTTTCGTAGACAATTAGAGGACATATGTAACTACGTATGCTTTACATCCCAGTTGAACAGGTTAACGTAAAAGAAGCACTTTCGGATGAAAAGCGGATTCTTGCGATGCAAGAAGAACTTAATCGGTTGTCGAAATGATGTCGGCACCTTGTTCCTAGACCTAAAGATAAACATATTATTGGAACAAAATGGATTTTCAAAAATAAATCGATGAACTTGAAAATATTATTCGAAATAAAGCAAGACTAGTTGTACGGGGGTATACACAAATTGAAGGTATTGACTATAATGAAACATTTGCTCTCGTAGCTCGTCTTGAATCAATCGACTTTTATCTCCATTGCATGTTTTAGGAAGATTAAAATTTACCAAATGGATGTAAAGAGTGCCTTTCGAATGGTGATTTACATGAAGAGGTATATGTTGAACAACCTACTGGTGGTTTGAAGATCCTAAATTCTTGATCATGTGTATCATCTTAAGAAGGCTCTCTATGGTCTCGAAACAAGCTCCCAGGCATGGTACGAAAAACTAACTAAGTTTTTCTTGAGTCATAATTTTCGGATGGGGTGTGTTGATAAGACGCTCTTTGTTAAGAAACATAACGATGATATTCTAATGGTTCAAATATATGTTGACGATATTATTTATGGATCAACTGTGTACTAACATGACTATTGAGTTTGATTTGATGAAGTCTAAATTTGAAATGAGCATGGTTGGAGAATTAAACTATTTTCTAGGGTTGCAAGTAAAACAACAACACGATGGAATTTTATCTCTCAAACCAAATATGCTCGAGTTTAATTAAGAAATTTGGATTTGAGAAAGGTAAAAATTTTGATACTCCTATGAGTACAACTTTGAGACTCTCAAAAGACTCTACAGGTAATGATGTGGATCCTAAATTGTATCGTAGTTTGATTGGTAGTTTGCTTTATTTGATTGCTAGTAGACGGATATTGCTTTGAGTGTTGGTATTTGTGCTCGTTATCAATCAAATCCTAAAGAATCTCACTTAAGCTTCATTAGCAGATTATGCGATATGTCGCAAGTTCTACTAAGCTGGGTCTCTGGTATCCACATGAGACTAATGTTCAATTAGCCTGAATGCAGATGTTGATCGGGTGGAAACATTGATGATAGGAAATCAACCAAAGTGGTGGTTGTTTCTACATTGGAAATTGTCTTGTTTCTTGGTTTAGCAAGAAGCAAAGTTCTATATCGCTATCAACACTAAAAATTTGAATACATTCTTCTTTGAAATGCATGTACTCAACTTGTTTGGATGAAACGAATGTTAGCGATTATGGAATCACTCAGGATTCTATGATTTTATTTTGTGATAATTCGGTCAATAAATATCTTTAAAAATCGATCAAAGCATTCACGTACTAAGCATATTGACATTAGATTTCATTACATTCGTGAATTAGTGGAAGAAAAATTAATATATTTGGATTACATTCCAACCGAGACTCAACTTGCGGACATTTTCACTAAACCGCTCGACAAAAGCAGGTTTAATAAATTAAAATTTGATCTCGGTATGTGCAATTTAAATTGAATTTACATGATTTGGTGTATCATAATGTACATAACTATGATGTTTTATTTGCTTGAATTTGAAAATTATTTAAAAATTTTACAAATTTTGAGTCGTACTCGACCAGTCGTGAGTGTACACGACCGGTCGTGCTACGACCGGTCGAACACTTACACGACCAGTCGTGAAACTCGGGATTTCACTTTAATTTGGGGATTTTAACTCTTCTTCTTCATTTCTTTTTACTCTCAACTGATTCTAGCTATGACCGGTCGAACCCACCTTCATAGTACTTCAAGGTTAGTGGTTCTTTTGCATTTTTTTTTGTAGATTCTTGCTATTAGTGTTTCAAATCTCATTCTTGTGGAATCTATTTGGTCGTTCATTGCAAGTTTGGGGTTTTATCTTGAAAAATCTGTTCTATCTAAACCTCATTTCTTCCAACTTGTTGTTTCCTTGAAATCCTTCTGTGAAAATGGATGCTAGAGGTAAAAATAAAACTACTCCAGGTCCATCTTCTTCTAGATCGCTTCTCATTGTACAACGTCATCTTCGCTCTCCGAAAATGATCCTTCGATGCTCGGGATTTGCGTATGCGCAATGTTATTGTTGAGCGTCATGTTAATATTAATCACATTGCTTCATTTGGTATCCCTCCTCTGTTGGAATCTGTGGGATGGGATAACATCTTACATTGGGGTGGAGCTGCATACCAGTCCATTGCCCAATCCATGTTTGCATGTATCTGTGATTTTTCTCTTGAGGATTTAACTTTTAAAGTTGATACTCAAGAAGGATTGTTTTTAGTAGATCGACATTTGATTGCTGACATTATGGAAATACCTGTCAATGATGAGAGCATTCCAATTCATATTTTACATGACAGTCTCTCAGAATCTGAACGAAAAATGCTTACTAGAGATTTATGTAATTTGGATGTTCATTGGACTCATAAAGGTCATGTACTTCTCTCAAGGTATTTGTTACCCAGACACAGAGTACTTCATAGGATATTCATCTCAAATCTTTATCCATGTTCTGGTAATAAAACCGAACTCACTGCTTTCATGGTTCGTGTTTTACATTCTGTAGTCTCTGGTGCATGTCTACCTTCTTTAATTTGTCATTCCATTATTCTGTCTCGTCACCATCCTGGACATAGTGATATACCCTTTGGTTATTTATTGACTATGCTGGCAAATCATATGCTCGTGGCTATGCCTACTAGAGAAAAACCCATCCATCATCTCCCTTTTAATAATTCCAATATTAACAAGATGAATTTAGAATTGGTGATGGCCAAGTGGATCTTTGGTAGTAGTGGTCTTTGAAGCGGGAAATGCTCAAGCTAGTGATCTTCTGAAGACGTGAATATGGATGATTTATTTGAAGAACTTGAATCGGACTCGGTGATGATCCACGATTTTCACCTTCGATTTTGATGAGAGATTGAATTCCCTGAAGCGAGTGGCTCAAATTCGTGTTACCCAAGACACGCAATTTTCATATTTACGCAAATATATGAGGCGGATTGCTAAGGGTTTACATAAAATTGATCCATCTAATCCTGCTCCCTCTTAAGTTCGTTGAATTTTTGATGGGTCTGTAATATTTTTTTTTACTGAACTTTACATGCTTACTGACTTTTTTAATTACGCACTATGTTCTCTTGAATCAACTCCTATTTTCATTATTATTGATGCTCTTCTTCCTTTGTCATTTTGTGTCAAAAAGGGGGAGAAGTTTTGGAGGCTTTTGATTTATTTGAATTTAATCTTTATGATCTTTATGATGTGCTCCTATTACTCAGGGGGAGTTAAGCTTCTCAGGGGTAGGCTATTACTCAGGGGGAGTTAAGCTTCTCAGGGGTAGTTATGGGAGAATGATATCTATATAACTGTGCATGCTTCTCTGTTGTGAACCTGTTGTGTTTGTACTTCTCTTATGTCTATTGGAAGTATTATTACTTGGGTGTTTTGTCACAAATTTGATAAAGGGGGAGATTGTAAGTGTTATGGTCTTATACTCCTTTGGTTGTCAAATTTTGATGTGTCAAAACATCTATCTGTGTCTTGTGCTTGTATGATGATTTATATGAATTCAAGACACTGCATAAACACTTCAAGAAGCTACAAGTTGAACTTTTCAAGAAGTTACATATTGAAGTTCAAGAAGCTACATGTTGAAGTTTCAAGAAGCTACAATGTTGATGTTCAAGTCTTAAGAAACAACTCATGACTTCAAGACTAATAAGCAATGCATGAAGTAGTTGTTATGCTGATGAAGATCTCAAGTTTGAAGCTACAACAAGTTCAAGATCTCAAGCCTTGATATGGTTCAAACAATCTACATTCGTTGAATGGTTGAAGTTCAATGTCCATACGACATGATTCAGGTTTGAATGACCTTAGGTTGACCCTTTAAGTAGGTCACTTTGGATACATAAATCAAATATTTATTTTATGTAAGTTTGGTCTATTCCACGACCAGTCCTAGCTCTTGTTCGACCAGTCCTGGCATTGGTTCGACTAGTCCAAGAAATTCCACGACCAGTCCTAAGTAGTTGAAGATTTTTCAAAATTTTTGGTACGCCCATGACCAGTCCTGGAGGTCCTTCGACCGGTCGTAGGTGTGGCTTCGACTCGTCCACGACTAGTCGTGGATCTACGACTCAAAGTCCAGCAACGTAATCTATGGTCCTACGACCAGTCGTAAGGATCTACGACGGTCGTAGGTGACCCACGACGGTCGTAGGCTACTCCACGACCAGTCGTGGAACAACTTTCAAAGAACGCGCTCAATATTTCAAAAATCTGTTAGAGCTACGACCAGTCGAAGGTTTCTAAGACCAGTCGTAGGAACGATTTTTGCTTCTATAAATTGAACACGAAATTCAGAGTTTTCACACTTCAACTTTATTCTATTCAAGAATTTTCAAGTGATCACTCTGAGATAAGTCTGTGTTTATTTTAAGCTACATTGTGCTTATTTAATATTCCTTTTTTCTAGCTTATTTAATTTGATTTTGTTTCTATATTCCAATCTTATTTGAAAAGAGGAATTATCTTATTCCTTCTTCTTGGAATCAAAATCAAATATAGCTACGCCCAACGAGTTAAATCTTAAATCTATTAGAATTTAGAACCTTATGAATGTGAGTATTGGAAATTGAACTTTGACATTCAATCATCTACTCCGATTGGTTCTACCGGGCTGCTAAGAAAAGGAGAAATCCAGGTATTTTACAATTCTGTAAAATTTATTTAGTTTTGGTTTTGTTTGAGGTTAAGCCAGAAAAATCTCATTGTACTGGTTTTGTTTGAGGTTGAACCACAAAAATCTCATTGTATTGGTTGTCTGAGGAAAACCAGAAAACTCGAAAAAGAGGGTTTTTGAATTGTGTAAGCCCAAGTGAAAAAGACACAATTGTAAAGGTTTTTGGTGAACCTGTGAAAACCTATTTGATAGTGAACGCTAATGTCCCCTGTGTGAGGATATTAAGAGTGGAGTAGCTTTTTGTGTGGCTGTTGGAAAATAGTTGGTGTACACACAGGTGAACCACTATAACTCTTTGCCTTGTGGATTGAATGCTTGCTTAATTTTCATATCTTTTATCATTCGATTGTGTGGAATGTACAAGTGGATGTGAATGTTGTAACTATTTACATTTCAAGCAAGTGTGGGAATTGTTGTAATAATTTAGATCTATACTTCTGCATTTAATTTCAATTCCTTGCTATTTCATTTACTTATATTAAAATTGAGTCCTTGATCCAAAAGAGGTTCTAGAAATAAGGTTGTCCTACCATAAGCCCTTGTTTATTATGGTGTAAGGTTGTCCTTAGAACTGAATTTGTATCAATCTCTCAATACTTATCTATCAAGGTGATTTAAAATTTAGCATTGTGAATTGATTTATATTGTAAGGCTATTGGTTTAATTTATTTTCGCTAATTTTATTTTAAATTTGGCATAGTCCTATTCACCCTCCCTCTAGGACATTTAGCTTGGCCTTTTCAAACAGGCATAGCTGTCAAGGCATGATTAGCTAAGGCAGTCATAAGATAAGCGAAAGGAATATCGCTATGACCAGGGTGAAGTCAAAATTGAATAATATGATGATAAATAAGAGAAGGAAGACAAATATGGATGCCAGTGACAATAGAATGCATAATGCAGGCATAAAAGAGGTTAACTAGTCTTGTTACCTGAGCGTGGATAGACATTCAAAATAAAAATATGATGCCAGACCTTGTATCTGGGCAATTGAGTGCAGTACCGCCATTCCATTTTGCATTTATGTTACAGAGAACTCTCGTAATCAATTGTTTAACATTTATAGAAGGTCCAGCTTGCAAAGTAGATATGGGTACACCATCATCAACAACAGGAATATCCACGATTACTGAAATCAAATGACGGTCTACCTTAATTGGACCTTCTCTAGTTGACACAGTAAATGTCAAATCATCTTGAGAGAACTCAGTAATACAAGCGTACATGCCCTGCGGGATGGATCGGTATGCAGGACCACCCAAAGATAGTATGTTTTCCATCCTACAGCTTGAAGGAGAGGTAGAATGTTGAAGCGTTCAATATGATCAATAAGTACAACACACTCAACAATAACATTTCTAAGACAGAAATCCCGCATACTCTCAGGATCCTCTTCGGGAGGCTGAAGATGACGCACGATATGGGTGCAGAACGGGAAGAAGAAGGCCTGCGAGTGGTTTTCTTCGTAGTTCTTCCTTTCATTATCACAAGAAAATAAGGAAACAAAGGATTGCAAAAAGAAATAAAAGGATTCCAAGAAAATCAGATTTTAAGGAAGAAACACTTTCAAACCATCATAAATCTTGAAACAAGAAGCAAAATCAAGATTAAGGATGATCAAAGAACTTAAATCCAGAAGGAAAACAAAAATGAAGCACTAACCGGAGAGTTATCGGAGATGGGTTCGACCGGTCGTGGAAGGGCATGATGGAGAAGAAAGAAATGAAGAAAAATCACTTTTCCCCAAATAAAAACCCAATTCACATGTTTCACGACTGGTCGTGTACATACTCGACTGGTTGTGCCACAACTGGTCGAGTGTATACTCGACTGGTCGTGTAACACTGAAAATGTGCAATTTTGCATATATTTAAATAAAATAAAAATGTAAAATAATATATACAAACATTATGATACAAATGAGCACAAATCATCAGTTCTTATTGCACATACCAAGATCAAATTTCAATTTTGTAAACTAATTTTTGTCGAGTGGTTTTGTGAATATATCAGCTAGTTAATTATCAGTTTGAATATATTTTAATGAAATTATATTTTCTTCCATCAATTTATGAATATAATGAACCTTATGTCAATGTGCTTGGTTCATGAATGTTGAATCGCCCACCTGCCATGGAGGTGGTCGGTAATCGGCCAATCGTAACTCGCCAGGGTAGTCCTTAGTTAGGAAAAAGATGTTTGGCCGAACCCCTATCTCTTGATTGATTTGATTAGATGCTTGCTTTTTCCCAGTCAAGTAAGTACCCAGTACAGCTGTGTAAGTACAGTCATCAGTACAACACTAGTTCTTACAGCAAGCAGCAATAGCTACCAGTACAACTCTTACAGTACAACAATAGCAATCGTTTGGTCTGGAGGACCTCACTAGCTTTGTTTGTCAGTACAACTCTTACAATCACCAGTACTAGTAAGCTAGCAGTGTCTTGGTTCCATAACATGGATCATTTCAAACCTTAACCAATCGTCAATCTCCAGCCCAAAGTTGACCAGTACAAAATCAAGTGATATGTCCCCGTTTACGTACCCCGCTGGCTTTATAGTACCCTACCTACTTGTGAATTTGCGCTATCTATGTTGATAGAGAATTTACTCTATTTCAAAATCCCTCTTTGATCCAATTTCAAAATATGGGAAGGCCATGCGCTATTTATTGGCTCTTCCACCGTCCGGGCTCCCTTTCCTCCCTATGCTATGCTCCCCCGGCGCAGGCCTACCACGCTTCGCGCCTGCGGCGTTTTCGCCAGACGGTCTTTGCCAGTAGTGCCATCCTCCCCGCTGGCTGTATGGGTGGGTTGTCCCTCGCTGCTGCGTTCTGTTAGGCTATGGATTACAGGAACAAGTGTAGTTGAATGGGACAGTAGGCATAGGATTTTTGGATATATTAATTGCGTTTGTGTTATCACAATATAACATCATAGATCCTTGCACAATTCTGTAATCGCTTAACATTCTCTTCATCCATACTAACTAGTTCATGCATTACCTGCAGCAATATATTCAGCCTCAGCAATAGAGAGCGATACAAAACTTTATTTCTTACTTAGCTAGGAAACTAGACAGTTCTCAAAATAAAAACAACCACCACTGGTTGATTTGCAATCACCAATGTTACCAGCTCAATCAGCATCCATGTAACCAGCTAATTACACACTAGTATCATGTGGATACCAAAGACCAAGATTAACTGAACTAGCGACATATCGCAAAATTTGCTTAACAGTAATCAAGTGGGACTCTTTAGTGTCCGATTGATATCTGACACAAATTCCAATGCTAAAAGCAATAGCCGATCAACTCGCAATTAAATAAAGTATACTTCCTATCATACTGTGATATACCTTAGGATACACACTCTTACCTGTTGAATCCTTAGAAAGTTTCAGAGTGTTACTCATTGGAGTATCGGAACTCTGCCCACTCTCAAATCTGAACCTCTTAACTAAGTTCAGAGCATATTTAGTTTGAGAGATGAAGAATCCATCAGGAAGCTATTTGACTTGCAACCCTAGGAAATAATTTAGTTCTTCAACCATGCTCATTTCGAATTTGGACTTCATAAGATCTGTAAACTCTACAGTCATTTAGCATAGGTAGATCCATAGATAATGTCATCAACATAGATTTGTACAATTAAAATATAATCTTTATGTTTCTTAACAAATAATGTTTTATCTACACTCCCCATAACAAGTTCATGACTTAACAAGAATTTAGTTAATTTCTCGTACCATACCTTGGGAGCCTGTTTCAATCCATAGAGTGCCTTTTTTTGGTAATAAATATGATTAACATGCTTAAGGACTTCAAAACCCTTTGGTTGTTCAATGCATACTTCTTCATGCAAATCACCATTTAAAAATGCACTCTTAACATCCATTTGATATATTTCAAACTTTTTAAAGCATGCAATGGATATAAATAGTCTGATTGATTCAAGACGAGCTACTGGGGTAAAGGTTTCATCATAATCAATACCTTCAATTTGAGTGTACCCTTGTACAACCAGCCTAGCCTTGTTTCTAATTATATTACCAAATTCATCAGACTTATTCTTGAAAATCCATTTTGTTCCGATAATATGTTTATCAGCTGGTCTTGGAACTAAGTAGCAAACATCATTTCTTACAAATTGATTAAACTCTTCTTGCATAGCTACAATCCAGTTTTCATCAGTAAGGGCTTCTTTTATGTTAGCCGGTTCCATCTGAGGTGTAAAGCACACGTAATTACACATATCTTCTAATTGTTTACAAGTGCGTATACCAGTGAGGGGATTTCTAAGGATTTGATCAGTAAGATGATCTTGATTTGTTCGTAGTTCAGTGTTATTTTAATTAGATGCAGAGTCTGATTTATCAATTAGAAGAGCCTCATCATCTTCTGAACTTGAGAGAGGTGTATTCAAATGATCGTCAACAACCACATTAATAGATTCTTGTATTACACTGGTCCTCTTGTTAAGTACCCGATATGCTCGACTATTCAGAGCATACCCAAAAAATATCCCTTCATCACTTTGGTGTCAAATTTACCCAGATGTTCTCAGTCACGCAATATGTAACATTTACTCCCGAAAACATGAAAGTAGTTGACAGAAGGCTTCTTATCAAACCACATATCATAAGCCATTTTATTATTAGATTTTCTAATATAAACACGGTTAAATATATAACAAGTAGTATTTACGGCTTCAGCCCAGAGATTTTTAGGAAGCTTCATACTATTTAACATTATGTTTACCATTTCTTGAAGCACCCTATTTTTCCTTTCTACTACCTCATTTTGTTGTGGTGTTTTGGGAGCAGAATATTCATGTGATATTCCTTGGTCACTACAAAATTTCTCAAAACTACTATTTTCAAACTCAGATCCATGATGACTACAGATCTTAGTGACTTGTATTTCTTTTTTATTTTGGATACATTTAAGTACCCTTTTTACTTTATCGAGAGTTTCAGATTTCTCTCTTAAGAAGACTACCCAAGTATACCTGGTAAAGTCATCTACAATGACCAGAATATACTTCTTACCACCTCGACTCTCCATTCTAGTTGGTCCAATAAGATCCATGTGAAGAAGTTCGAGTGGTTTAGATGTGGTATTGGAGTTTATCTTTTTGTGAACACTACTGGTTTGTTTACCAATTTGGCACTCGCCACATATCTTATCCAGTTTCTTTATTTTGGATACACCTCTTACCAATTCACTTTTACTCAATCTATACAAGTTGCGGTAGTGTACATGTCCTAGGCGCTTATACTATAGTTTGGTCTTATTGGTATGGACCATGTAACACGATAGCTTAGATGAGCTTGAGTCACTAACTATATTGCAGTTTTCAGAAGTTCTGTGACCAGTTAATATTACAGAACCATTCTTATTTAAGATTTCACACTTTTGATTTGAAAATTTTACACTGTTATTATTATCGTAAATTTGAGAAATGCTTAATAAATTATGTTTTAAACCTTCTACATATAAAACATTCTCAAATAGAGAGAGGTTAGGGAGTTGCAATGTACCTTGGCCAACAATCCTGCAGTTGGTACCATCACCGAATGTGACTGAACCATCAGTCATGTCTTTAAGACTGGTAAATAGACTTTTGTCACCTATCATATGTCTGGAGCAACCACTACCCAGGTACCACTTTGAATGGCTTGTGGCTTTGAATGTGGTGTGGGCAACCAAACAAGCAACCTTAGGGACCCATCTCATTACAGTTTTGGGTTTAAGAACATAGTTGGTCTTCATCTGATTATAATTGTTATACGTCCTATCCACTGAGTTAGATTTTAAGAGCTCCTTAAGCAAGTCTACAATTTTCTTGGCTAAACGATTACAGTTCTAATTTTTATATTTGATATGGTTCTTTTTAGGATTTAAGGATTGAAAAATTTTAGTCGTTTTAGAAATATTTTGATTTAGACTTTTCCCTTTTGAGTTAGAAGACTCTCCTTTAACAAATTTAGGAGGAGTATTCTTATATTTTAGAGGAGTATTTTTATCGTAGCCCAATCCAGATCGATCACCACATTTTTTTGGATCCAGATGGAAGTTTTTCTAATTTGGGGTCACCTTGGGCATACCTCCATGTGTCCTTCAAACTCAAAAGTGAAGAGACTTCTAGTTTTATTTTTTCATTTTCAGATTTTAAGTTTTCAACTTGGGATGTTTTAAAATCTAAGTCACACTTAGTTTTTTCAAAGCAATCTGAAAGGTGTGATTTTTCCAAAACCAGATTATCAATATTCTCTTTCAATTTTAAAAACTTTTTTCCTGAAGTTTTAATTTAACAACTATTTTACAACTTTCCCTATATAGGGCATCATAAGCATCCTGAAGATCTTCTTCATTCTCATGATCACTTCCTAGCTTTTCTTCACTGGTTGTATCATTATCTAAGAAAGTAAACTTGGCTAGAGTCATTAGGGTTTTAACATCATTACCTGACTCAGTTTCAGAATCTTCTGCCTCAGAAGAGGCTTTAGAGCAGGAAGATTCATCCCATGTAGCCAACATACCTTTATTTTTAGGTTTGTTCTTTTTATGACATATATTTACTAGATGCCCAAATTCATAGCAGTTGTAACATTGGCTCTCTTTTAAAGATTTCCAATTTTTACTTTTGAAAATCTTTTAAAACTTTTTAGCTAAAAGGGCCATATCATCTTCAGAGGTTTCTAAATCAGAATTGTTATTTACATGAGAAATACTTTTAGAAGATTTAAGGGCAATAGATTTACCTTCTGGAGCTTTAAAGTTTAACTCGTAGGTTTGTAAAGAACCAACCAGTTCTTCAACCTGCATATGGTCTGTATCACGAAGTTCCTGAATGGCCGTGACTTTCGAATTGAACCTTTCAAGTAGTGAGCGTAGTATCTTTGCACAGACTTTGCTTTCTGGTATGCTATCTCAAAGACCCCACATAGAGTTGACTATGTCATTCAACTTAGTATAGAAGTCTATGAATGTTTCACTCTCTTCCATACATATTTTCTCAAACTTAGTGGTGAGGATTTATAGTTTAGATTTCTTGATAGTAGTTGTACCCTCGTGTGTCATTTCTAAGATATCTCAGGCTTGTTTCGTAGTACCATAAGATATAATTCTTTTGAATTCATCTGGTGATAGTGTGCAAATAAATGCATTTAAAGCCTTGGCATTAGCACTACTCCCAGTTCTCTGAAGAGTGGTCCAAGTGCTATAAGGAGCAACTTTTTGAGTTTTTGTTCCATCAAGGCCTAGAACTTCAATAGTAGGTGGAGTCCATTTAGTTACTGTGGTTTGCCACACATTCTCATCAATAGACCTCAAAAGTATTCTCATTTTATCTTTCCAATAAGCATAATTAGAGCGATCAAAAGGTGGAGGCCTAGTGATAAAAAAGCTATCAAAATTTGACATCTTAAAAGCTCAGATCGGTTAGCTCAGGAATTAAATCCAAATCAACAAACTATTAGGCTTTGATACCACTTGAAAAGGCCGAGCTATATGTCCTAGAGGGGGGTGAATAGGATTATGTCAAATAAAAATTAATAAGCAGAATATAAACAATAAGATAACCAAATGAAATAACGACCTAAAAAATCAAGTATTGAGAGGTTGATACAAACTTGGTTCTAAGGACAACCTAACACCAAAAACCAATAGTTTATAGTAGGATAACCTTACTAGAACATGGGTGAGTATCAAAAACTCAAACTGAAGAGGATATGAAAGAAATAGAAATTAATCTTTTACAACATTCACCACACAATGCTGAAATGTAAAGATTACGATATTCACATCCACAAATACATCCCACAATCTTAAATTATAAAAGATAAAGAAATAAACCACACATTCACCAAACACAAAGAATTATAGTGGTTCGCTTGTGTGTACACTAACTGTTAAACAATAGCCACACAACTACTCCACTCATAATATCCACTCCTTCGGAATATTAACATTCACTAATCTAAAATAGGTTTTTCAAGGTTCACCTAAAACCTTCACAATTGTGTCTTTTAAGTGGGCTTACATAATTCAAAAACCCCAAGCTTTGAGTTTTCTCGATCACCTCAAATAAATAAAAATATAGATTTTCTGAAACAATCTCACAAACCAAAAAGGAATTGAATTATAGAAAAAGTAAAAACTTATCTGTATGACTATTTTAAAGCAGCCCGGTAAAACCAACTTGATAATGACGTAGATGTTCAATGTTCAGTCTCACAAGTGTATAAGATTCTAAGTCTAAATGATTTTTAATTAAATTAGCAAGGGCTTTGTATTGATTTTGATCTCAAGAAAGGGTAAATCGGATATCCCTTTTCAATATATGAATGGAATAGAGAATCAAAATCAAATTACAAGAGCTACTTTAAAGAATTTTAAATATGCACAAAATAGCCTAGAATGTTTTCAAAATAAACTCAGAGTGATTGCTTAAGAATGATAAGAATTGAATATAAAACTCTGAAATTCGAGCACTATTTATAGGTAAAAAATCAGTTCGCACGACTGGCCTTTGGTTAGCTACGACTCGCCTTATCCAAATAGATTTTTAAAAATTCTGGCGCGATAAGATTTTTTAGTTGCACGACTAGCCTTGTGGGTCCCACGACTGGTCGAGTGGCCTGCTTGACTGGTCGTGGACACCACACGACTGGTCATGTGAGTCCAGATTACACGCTGGAAAACGAGTCGAGCACTGTACAACCGGCGAGCACCATTCACACGATTGGTCGAGCAGTTTCCAGGACTGGTTGTAGACCAATAGAAAAATTATGAAAATTCATAACAAATCCTGGACTGGTCAAAGAATTTCTAGGACTGGTCGAGCTAGTGCTAGGGCTAGTCGAAAGAATAAAATTTTACACTTATAAAATGACCAAAATGACCAAAATGACTGACCGAAAGTATGAAATAATGTAATCATGATCTAAGGTCAATCTAGGTCAATCATACCTTGTGAGATAGAACATATGAACACTTAATATATCGATCACTTCGGTAGATTTAATTCTTGCGATCTTCAAAGTTTGAACTCAACATACCAAACATGATCTTCAACTAGGTCTTGAGATCTTGGACTTTTCTTGTTCCAGATCTTGAACCGCAATGTTCTTGAAAACTAAGTCTTCACTTTATATATGAAAGTCTTCAATCAATATATGAAAGTCTTCACTTAATATATGAAAGTCTTTACTCAATATACGAAAATCTTCACTTAATATATGAAAGTCTTCACTCAATATATGAAAGTCTTCACTTTCTTCTAGTTTGAAGATCTCGATGAGTTCATCGTAGATAAGATAAATTCATTCAGCACGAACAGAATGAACGTCGAAGATTCAATGTGAACAGATGCACAAGCTTGATATAAATCAAGATACAAACTTGAATTGGTTTGGCTCACCAAAATTTGACAATACTTAGGGTTTATCAACATAGCACTTTCAATTTGTCCCTCAATTTGAATTTTTGGTCGATGAACGTTGATCATAGTCTCTTCTGAATCAGAGACTTCAAGTCTTTCTGTATGAGATTAAGCAACATCGACCAAAGTATCTAGAATAAATGTTTCGATGTGGGGAGGTGGCACATAAACCTGCTTTTCAGAGGTTAAGTGCTCCCTGGATACTACAAAAAGGAAGAGAGAGTATAAAAGTAGTGGATTGTAAAATAATTAAAAATAAAAGAATATAAACAACATCCACTTAAATCTGACCAAACAATGACGGTGGTAAATCAGTCGACCGCTAGTGAAATTTTGGTAGGATCGACAACCAAAGCCAAAGTTTGGTTGAAACAAGAAAAAGGGAGAGGATTATGAAGATATGGCTTGAGAAATAGATCAAGGGAAAGATTGGGATCATTTAATATTTCATTTTCTCTTTACCAGTTATTAAAAGCTCTTTTGAAGTGAGCATATTTGTCTCTTTTATTCTTCTTCCATCTCCCAAGAATATTGTGAAGGAGGAATACCTGGAAAAAAAATTTAGTTTTATAATATTTTTTAAAGGCTGCAACAACCTTCACCGAAAAACAAATGGCTAGAGCAGATCAACTAGAAGTTGCAAGAGAAGTAGGACGAGGAGATAAAAGAGGCCTGAGCTCAAAAATCTTTGAACTAGTTGGAGGAGCCATAGGTGTTGGGATTGAAATAGTTATCGGAACCACTTTAGCTGGACATGCAACTATGGTCTTCTGATGTTTCAGTTTAGGTTGAGTTGGCTCGATCGTTCTTATTGATGTAAAAGAAGAAGACTTGACCCTCTTTATTGGTGTTAAGGACGGGACAATCAATGTTATTAAAGGAATTTTCCTTGATTGTATCTTCCTCTAAACAAGAGGCATAGTCGACGGAGGTGTTGTTGATTTTTTTATCCCTTCTTTAGTTGTCTTCTTCTTTTTGCACATGGTTTCTCCACTTTAGATGAAGGAGAGATTCATCATATGATCAATTCATGGGACTAATTAACTAAAGTCCCATAATAGTTTTTCACCAGGAGTGAAACGAATCTAACCATCGAGGATAATTAGTGAACGGGGAACGCATGGAAGAAGAACTTATAGAATCAAACCCTTTATGAACAGTCTGAAATGTGCTGACCGAATCCATAATTGGTCGATAAATGAGAGGTTGATTGTAAGTTTAGTGAAAAAATGAAAAAGGATTGCCTTAGGCCAAACCAAATTGACAAGCAAAAAGATTAGGGCATGTTGGTGCACAAAAAATATACAAAGTTCTCATTGCGTATTGTTGAGAACTACAAGTGATGAAGAAAGAATTTTAAAAGAAAAGAACATATCAGAGACAAAGAAGAAAGGATTAAAGAAGGGTAAGAAGATGGACATCAAGGCGTAGAAGACAGGACAGTTGCATTGGACCACGCAACTCATGTTAGTTGCGTGGGTCCGCGTAACATGTTTTGAGGGTGAAATCAGTTGCACGTCGTGTAACAGAATATTTGTATAGTGGGGTCCATAGCACGAACATCGAGGTCTCACACGTGTGGAAGCCTATAAATACCCCCTCCCTCTCTCATTTTGGATTGGAAGAAATTTCAGAGAAGTTCCAGAGAAGCAAGGAGAGAAAAGAAATGAAGAAGGAGCACGCAAGAGTTGCGTGTCCCTGCGCAACACAAGGCAAGTTGCGTGACCCCACGCAACTCGAGTGAGTTGCGTGCCTCTATGCAACATGAGCTTGTTATTGTTGCACGGTATAGTTTCGGTGTAGTTTTGTGGATTCTCTCCACACTTCATCTTCCGAAGAATACACTTCTTGTATGGTGGCTTAAAGTAAGGATTTTGGATCTGCACAACTCTTCTTTCAGGAAGATGAATGCAAAATACACCGAAATGTTGCCGAAATTGCCATTGAACTGCTTCTCTTTTCATTCATTGAATTGCTTCTCTATACTTTGTTTCAGAATCAAGGGAGATATGAGGATGTAAACAAATTAAGAATTAATGAAATTTATGATGATAAGTGTTCTTTTATTTTCTTTGTTAATTATTGAATGATAATTCCCCTATCGAAACGCATTCGTTTGTTGTCGAAACAAAATCAGTATTGTTCGATTCTGGCCTTAGCATTAACGCCTATGTCTATTGTGTCGCACATGGAAAGTCTCCGTAGATCAAATGGCTTTTCCAATATACATCTCTAAGGCTTGCCATCTTGATATCAGTCGGCTCATATTCCTTTGTGAACTAGGTCAGGCCGAATTCTTTATTAAAAGAGTGGTTGGACTTATCAAGGTTGAAAGAAATGACTAAACCCATGCATTCAGTGAATGAATCATTAATTTTGGGTCAGAGGATGTTACGGTGTCCAAAAGAAGTGAATTCTACGTCAGTTGGAATAGATTTGACAAAAATTTTCCCAAAATATTCTTAAAACCACATTTGGACAATACTGATAGGTCCGCCAAAGTGGTAAAACCCTTCGTGGTTGCCTCGAACATACTGTGATACAGATGGCCAAGCACATAGGGGGCAAGAGCAAACTGATGTCCTTGAGCGAGTGCCTTAGCTAGATGAATGTATTCCTTGGTAATTTGAAGAGCACTCATACATATAAAAAATCGGTAAATCCATATCATGAGAAAAGTCATGTGCTCTTGTTCATCAACTTCATCTTGAGATTTGTATTAAAAAGACATGAAAGTGGAATGCGCCTTGCTGGTCTTGTCTAGAAGGGTGAAGGAATGATGATTCTTCATAGCAAAGCCCGAATAAATAGGCTTACCAAAGGGAAAAAGATGGGTGAAGGCACATACATCCATGATGGTCGGACTCATGAGGCCACATCCAAAATGGAATGTATTGGTTGATCGACATTGGTACATGGATAGGAAAATTGGGATACTTGCTAGAAAAATAATCTATATTACTCTAGTTGGATCGCTAAACGTAAAATTATTGGTTCATACTTGTGGTGGCAATGTCGGACATATAGTAGGCATATGAAGTACATTTATGTGTCTGTATTGAATTTTGATTATGGGATGCTAATGTGGGCCCATTTCATTAGAGACATTTGAAAATAAAGGCAATTTTGTTGGGCCTACATCAAGCCCATTACATTTACATGTGGGCCATATTGGGCCTACTATCTAAGAAGGGTCAAATGAACTTAAGAAGCCTTATTAGGGCCTACTAGCACACTAACAATTACAAGTAGGATCCTATGCTTGTAATGATTAATATAAAAGTGTGTGCTTTTAGCCTATGGGTTTAGAGTAATGGATTAGGTTTTCAAATGGATTTTCAGGGAAAGAATATTCCAAAAGAAAAGCACTCGAAGAATGGAAATTCATCTAAGGGATCACATGAGATTTGTACAAATATAAAAGAAAAAAAAATTGACCCATAAGAGTGGTGGGCCACTTGGAATAGTAAAACGTATTAAAGGCCCAAAAAATTTTCCTTGATATTAACCCATTGCATGCAACTAATGTTAAATTAGAGCATAGAAACCAGAAACTCTAAAAGTAGACTTGGACCCCAACACCATATGACCTAATTAAGGTGGACCTCAAACATGGACTATCTAGGTGTAAACCAAACTAAAATATAAAACCCTAAGATTACATCCATGAACTGTTGGTGCATTTGGACAAGCCTAGACTAGGCAGAAAGACTGAGAGACAAACTAAGATAGATAGATAAGAAATAACATTTAGAGGAATATTTCAAATTAGGAAAGTCATTTATGAAAAGTTTCCTAAACTAGTATGAAGAAAAAGGAACGAAAGAATAAGGAATGTAAGTTAGCTGTTACACAAAGAAATACAAAAAGCATAGTAGGTGAGAAGTGTGCGAAAAGGACCATGACGGACGTCCTCTATACTGTTAGTGCATTGATTTGTGCATCTTGTTTGCCAATCACGTGAGTCCTTATGTCATGTAGTCAGTTGAGCGTTTATAAGCTAAAGACCAAAGACATAAGAGGATAAGAGCATCAAGAAATAAAAAATAGATAAATGAGGTGCCTTGGTGACCCTAACCCTTGACTCAAAATAACCCTTGAAACTCTATATGATCTTGGCTTAATAGGTAAACTTTGTTGATCATTCCTTAATCTTAGAAACCTAATTGAAACATGATATGTGAGGCTAGAAGAGGTGAGAAGTTGCTGTGAAATCATACACTCAAAACAACATATTTCAAGTGTTATTCAATCCCATCGAGCAAAACTCAAGTAGTCTTCAATGGAATAGAAGACCACTCAATGGAATCGAGTAGGTAACTTGTAAGGCTCGTATCCTAGTCCGTACTGTTCCTTAGACTTTTGCAATCCTCCCTGTCAAATTCCGGCAACCCGCGATCTGTAACCGGTGTTTGCGCACGATCTTGAGTCATGTTCTGTATATCAGAGTCAGCTCGACCCGATACTTATACCAGTGCAACCGCGCTTTCGCTGCGGTTTCGATGCCGCGTCTCGCAAGTCGAGGTGATACCTAGGCCAGGAGATGTGGGCCTGCGTTCAGTTCGAGGAAAAATGTCGCACGTTACAATCCCAAGAGAATGTCCCATCAATCATATCAAAAGTCAAGTATTCCATCCCATCAAGTCAAGTACAAGCAACCATCCCCCTCTTACATCACCCTTACCTAAAGTCAACTCTCTCTCTCTCTCTCTCTCTCTCTCTCTCTCTCTCTCTCTCTCTCCACCCATCCCTCGCTCACCCAAAATTCAACCCAACCCATCCCTTCCTTACACCCATCCCATCTCTTTTCACCCATCACTTCTCTCTCTCTCTCTCTCTCTCTCTCTCTTATTATCTCCCTTCACTCTCAAGCTTCCAAGAGATCAATCATCCATGAACTTCCAAAGGAGAGGAGAGAAGCTAGTGTGGCCCACCTTCCTACCATCCAATCCAATCCTTAGATCATCATCTCAACCGTTGAAATTGTTCCCTTGAATCTCTAGCATGCATTGGTGAAAGGAAGAAGAGATCAAAGGTGGGTGATCTTGTATTTACCTTTAGTGATTTAAGGGCCCACAATGGTAGGACCCATCTTGTATGTATTGTAATCATAGGAGGGCTCATAGTGGTGGAGCCCTCCATCACGCGATTCTCTATTTCTCTCTCTCTCTTTTTATTGTATGATGGCCCACCTGATGTGTGTATTTTCTGGGCTATCCAAACGGCGCTGGACGTACCTTGATGCGGTGATGGATGCACCTTGATGTGCGTGTGTGGTGTCCACTCCATCCAGCAGTGGAAACCCTGCTGTGATGTATGTGTATTATCCATGCTGCCTAGCAGTCGTGACCCCACTTGATGTATATGTATTACATCTACACCGTCCATCTGTGTTGGATATGGATGGACAGTGTTGTATACCACCATGATGCATGAGTTTTAAATCCACCCTGTCCACTTGTTGGAAGAGCAGCGGGTAGTTGCTGTAGGACGCCAGCAAGCTCGGTGGACCCCATCCATGTGGGACGCCACATGATGGATGTGTTTCATCCTACCGTCCGTCACCTGGACGGTAGTAACAAGATCTGTACCGCTGACCAGCTGGTGGGCCACGTGCAGTGGGACCCAACCCTGATGTATCTGTTGTATCCTCACCGTCCATCTGGGACGGTGGGATCCACCATGATTTATGGATTTAAATCCACACCGTTCGCTAGTTGTGGGCCCACCTTTAATGTGTTTTAATCCAAGCCACTCACCTGCTGGGTCCCGTGCATTGCTGTCACCCTACACGCCAGTAGTTGTGGTTCCATGCTTGAGGTATGTATTATATCCTAACCGTTCATCTGTGTGGGACCCACACATGATGCTTATCCACACCGTCAGCAGGGTTTGTGGGTCCCACCTCTATTATATGGGTATCATCCACACCGACCAGTGGTCTGGACGGTGGGGACCACTCAGATTCATGTGTTTGACATCCAGGCTGTCTAGGGCCTGGACGCTGGTTGTCCTGAATAAAAATAAAATAAAATAAAAAATAATAATTATAATAATAATAATAATAACAACAACATATTTTTATATATAATGTTATGGTGGGCCCCACGTGGGACCCACCTGATGGTAGCAGATTGGCTGGTTCATTTCAACACAAGCTACATAGCTACTAGAGATGTCAGCAATTTCCAAGGAGCCCACCTTGATTTTGTGCCTTATCTATTCCATCCAACACCGCCCACCACGATGTATTTATTTCAACCACACCATCCAGATTGTGCTGGATGGTGCTGGACAATGTTTGGGTAGTGCTAATCATCACTGGTGCGCCATGTGCCCAATAGAATAATGGTGTACAGTGATACCCATGTTACACCTACCACTATTGAAATGATTTTAGATGTAATCCAAGCTCTCACCCACATCACAGTGGGACCCACCGTGATATATATATGTTGTATATTCACACCATCCATTCACGTGGCCCTCACATAATGTACATGTTGTATCTACTCCATCCATCCATTTTGACGCGGGCCACACCTTGATGTATTTATTGTATCCACATCGTCCATCCCTAGACGTGGGGCTCACCTTGGTGGTGTATCCGCCATACCGTCCAGCATGGGACAGTGGGCCTACCATGATGTATGTGTTTCATTGATACGGCCCATTAGTGCGGCCCATCGATGCAGCCCACTTGTTGTATTTATAGCCCATGTGCCGAGGCCCATTGTTATATAGTTATAGCCCATTTGGTGAGGCCCATTGGTGCGGCCTGTGGATGCGGCCCATTGTGATATATTTCTGACCCATACGGTTAGGCCCATTGGTGCGGTCCATTGATATAGCACATGGTGATTGTATGAGGCCCTTGTATGAGGTCATGGGTCCACAATACGTTTGGCTCTATGTGGACCACTCTTTGGGAGTAATGTTGGTTAAATCTCAACATTGATGGGCGATGATGGTTAGATGTCCACATTGTGACCTTCCCTTAGGCCTTGTTTAGCCGATTTGTCGAGGCCGATTGTATAGGCCGATTCCAATTGTCGAGGCCGAGTATCAAGGCCAATTCCAATTCGTCGAGGCCGATTGTACAGGCCGATTCTGATTATCGAGGCCAATTGTATAGGCTAATTCTGATTTGTCAAGTCCGATTGTGAAGGCCGATTCCGATTGTCGAGGCCAAGTATCGAGGCCGATTCAGATTTGTTGAGGCCGATTGTATAGGCCGATTCCGATGGTCGAGGCCGAGTATAGACGTCGATTTCGATTTGTCGAGGCCGATTATATAGGCTGATTTTGATTGTCGAGGTCGTGGATAGAGGCCGATTCCGATTTGTCAAGGCCGATTGTATAGGCCAATTCTGATTGTCGAGGCTGAGTATCAAGGCCGATTGTATAGGCCGATTCCAATTGTCGAGGCCGAGTATCGAGGCCTATTCCGAGTGTCGATTCCGATTGTTGAGGTCGATTTCAATTATCGTGGGCGATTTCGATTGCCAAGGCCAATTGTCGAGACCTATATGATGTATATATGACCCGTAGTTAAGGCCCATTGTGATGTATATTCGGCCTCTGTGATGTATATGCAGCCCGTGTTTGAGGCTTAATGTGATGAATAGGAGGTCTATGTGATGCGGCCCATTGTGATGTATATGAGGCCCATGGGCAAGGCCCATTGTGCTGTATTCATAGCCCATGGGTAAGGCCCATTGTGATGTATTCGTGGCCTATGAGTAAGGCCCATTGTGATATGTAATAGGCCCATGATGCATGGCCTATTTGATGTATTCGAGACCCATGTGTAGGGCCCACGTGTCATGTATTTGAAGCCCATGAGCAGGGCCCACCTGTTGTGTATATGTGGCCCTTGAGTAAGGCCCATTGTGTTGTATATTAGGCCTTTATGTGAGGCCGTGGGCTCATTATATGTTTGGTTCTATGTGGACCATTCCTTGGGGACAATGTTGGTTAAATGTCCACATTGTCGAGGCCAATTGTTGATGCCGGTTATTGATACCAATGATGAGTATGTGACAGCATAGCATCATGATACATGCCCATACGCATCATTTGTATGTTTATTGTGAGATGTGATTGACCCTTGCATATGTCATAGTACAGATGGTTTATGTGACTCCCTGATAGGTGGAGCTATCCCACATGAGCGCACGGTATATGCAGGATTGATGCATGATTGGACTACATGACTCATGCATCTTGTATTGTGTGATTGTGATTATTGTACGCCCTAGTAACATCAGGGCTGTGACCTCCACAGGCATGTCGTGGATGGTCAAATGGGACATCGAAAATGTTTGGTTTGAGCATCTGGGCACTTTGGATGTCCGTAGGTTAAAGTCCATAAACCTCCAAGGCCAGGAGATGCCCCAACATCTAGACCGAGTAGATACATGAGCGTCCGAGTGCCTAATACCAGTAGGCCGTGTCTCCCACTATGTCGTGGTCGATTGAGAGGGGGTGTGGCCTTATCCGCTCGAGTGAGGGGCTATAAGCTAGGCTGAGTTTGAACAGCTCCCTAAATGGGTCCGCTATCGACGAGTCGGGTAGGCATTGGTATACTACTGATAGATGGGTAGTGAGGTCTTTTCCACTCGCTGGGCTACTCGGCTGGCTAGGGCGGTAGCCAGCTTGAAGTGTACTAGACCTTGGTGATGATCCTAGAGATGTACAGTACTGATATGTGGACTTACTGAGCAAGAGTTGTATACTCATTCATTCATTCATTCACTATCCACTCAGGCTGGTGGTGCGCAACTATTTGTTAAGTGTAGCTTCGTAATGGCCACGATTTCGGTTGGGGCACGTGACTAACCTGAGATCAAGAGTTTAACACATTGAGTTTGACTATCTAAATTTAGGTATGGGACTGGTTTGGATAGAAGTCTCTTGTGGTGGACCCCGTAGCCTGCGATACTACGTACTACCATCCCAACTTCACACTTCAGCTTGGTCATTTCATTTGCATCGCGTATTACATTACATCTACAGGCATATGGCATTTTGAGTTGATATGTTTCTGCACTTATATGGCCTAGACAGACTTAGCAGGATTTACATATTGCATTGTATCCTCGGTATCTGATATTTGACTCTTTATTACTCCTCATTTGCATAACTGATCTGTATTGCGTATTCTGATATTGTATGATTTATAGACTTGCAATATTTCCGCTTACTCTGATATCATATAATTCATCATCTTGCTAGTAATTCCGATATTGTATGATTAAGGCACTGTATTGAATACTTGACACTTATCTTGTGCACACACTTACACCACCTCTAAGCTTTCTATAAGCTTATGCACGATAGATACGTACATGTGGTATTAGGTTGCAGTAGCGTCGAGCTTGGAGCGTGCAGCTGACTTCTGGAGTTTTGATTTTCGATATATGTATTTCCCTTTCCGTATTGTATTCAAATGTTTATAATAGTGGATATGTGATGATGATGTTAACTTTATGATTTGGGTAAACTTGTAGTTATGCTTCTTATGAGACAAATGTACGTTAGAAAATCTTCCTTGTAGGATCCTAGGATCGAAATCTGGCGTATGCACACTGGGAGCCAAGAATAGGGTACCGTGGAGGCTGTCGGCTCCGGATTCGACAATCGGAAATTTTGTGATCCCGGTTTTCGAGTTTGGGGCGTGACATAACTCAGATATGTCCAGCTAGTTATCTAAGTTTCTTAATGGAATCGAGGGACCTTTAATAACATCAAAGGATATCGTCGATGCCATCAAAAACCACTCGATGACATCAGATAACATTGTTTAAATTGTTCAACAATAATTCAGCTAAAAATCCAATTTCTTTAATGCCATCAAAACACTGCTCGATGCCATCGAAACCTTGTTTGATGCCATCGAACCCTACTTAATCCTATCGAAAGAGTCATTATTTGCCCGTTTTTTACCATTAAAACTCGAACTTCTTATAAAAGGGTATTTAGTTCTTGGGCATTTCAATGAGTTTTTGGTGCAATAAAAGCTTAGGTGATTCCATGATTATATCCCTCATCCCAAGCTTTTAAACCAATGAGCTTTAAGTCATCTTCCTTGAGATTAACACTTTAAATGAGGATTCCAACCTCCACCTTGAAGATGTGCTTGAACTCTACCATTTTCTATAGATTAGACTCAACCTCTATAGGCATACCACTGTCTAAATACTCTAGAATACTCATTTAGATGAATCCCCTAGGAATTACAACTTCCATTAGTTGTAGGATATTCTACCAACCTCCCACCACCTCAACGAAAAATTACATACAAGGTGGTTGATCTTGTGAAAAGCCCGAGCTATATGTCTTAGAGGGGGGGGGGGGGGGGGATAGGACTATGCCAAATTTAAAAATAAATAGTTGAATTTAAATAAATTAAATACATATAGCAATAGACAATCCCACAATGTTGAATTTAAAGGCAACCTCAAATGAACGAGTATTGAGAGGTTGATACAGATGTTGTTCTAAGGACAACCTTATACCATAAAAACTAAGGGTTTATGGCAGGACAACCTTACTAGAACAATCTGTGTATCAAAAACTTAAACTGATATAGAGGAATAAAGAAAAAAATAGCAAGGAAAGAAATCTAAGCTATTACAACATTCCCACACATACATAAAAGATTTCAACATTCTCCACAAGTGCGTAAAGGGAAATTACAAACATCAATGAAATAAACAATCAATCCACAAGACCAGAAATTATAGTGGTTCGCTTGTGTGTACACCAACTGTTAAATAACGGCCACACAACTACTCCACTCCTAGTATCCTCACAGAGTGGATATTAGCATTCACCATGAAACTAGGTTTTTCAAGGTTCACCTAAAACCTTCACAATTGTTTCTTTCAAGTGGGCATACACAATTCAAAAACCCCACACTCTAAGTTTTCTGGATCACCTTAGACAAACTAAAACAGAGAGATTTTTCTGGCACAACCTCAATAAAACCAAAACAAAGGAATTTACAAAAACCGTAAAATACCTAGATATTCTCTTTTTTTATGCAGCCCGAAAGAACCAAATTGGAGTAGAAGTTCAACGTAGAAGTTCAATATCCAAACTCACTTATGAAATGGTTCTAGGTTCTAAATTGATTTTAAATTAAATTCAGTTGGGCTAGCTCTATTTGATTTTGATTCCAAGAAATGGTCAAGTCTCAATCCCTTCTTCAAATATGAATGAAATATAGAATGCAAAATCAAATATAATAAAGCTAAATTAAGAGAATATTAAATGAGTATAATATAGCTTAAAAAGATGACTAACTTATCTCTCAGAGAGGTGTATTGATTTAGCTTGAATTTTATGAAAAACTCTGAAATTCGTGCTCTATTTATAAGTGAAGAAATCGCGTTCACGACTGGTCCTGTGGTCTGCACGACTAGTAGTAGGACTAACAGAATTTTGAAATTTGGGCTCGATAAGATAAAGTTGTCCCACGACTGGTCGTAGGACCTTCACGACCGGTCAAGGGACCTCCACGACTAGTCATGACCTATCCATGACTAGTTGTGTGGAGCCTAATTTAGTTGCTGGACTTTGAGTCGTGGTTGTAAGACTGGTCGAGAACGAGTCAAGCACTGTTCACATGACCGGTCGAGCAGTCTCTAGGACTGGTCGAGGCTTAACAAAAAAGTTTCAAAAATCTGTAACAATCTTAGGAGTGGTCGAGGAATTTCTTGGACTGGTCGAGCTAGTGCTAGGACTAGTCGAACATATCCTAGGACTAGTCGAGAAACAATCTATTCACTTATAAAATAATCTAATTGAATTATGTATTCAAAATGACCTACCCTAAGGTCAATCTAGGGTCATTCATACCTTATACATGATGTAGGAACATTGAAACTTCTTTTCTTTCAGTTGATAGTTGATCTTTAAAGTTCACAAAGCTTGTGATCATTACATGATGAAGCTTGAACTTGAAACCTTTTGAAGCTTCAATTTGAAACTTGAATTTGTAACTTTAAGAAGCTTGAACTTGAAATATCTTAAGTCTTGAGCTTGAGGTTCAAAGTAAAAGACTTTGTCTTGACTTGGAGCTTGAACTATGAATCTTTGAACATTGAATACACACTTGATGTTGTACCCAAACAAGTGTAAACTTGCATTTCTTGAAGTAAAGATCCGAAGTAAAGATCTTTGTTCTTGAGTGATGCACAGTCTTTATTATGTAGATGAGCCGGATATGACACAGATTCAAAAAAAGGTTTTGGCACTACCAAATTTGACAATTATAGGAGCTAGGAACCATAACACTTACAATCTCCTCCTTTGTCAAATTTGTGACAAAACACACTTCATAAAAACAAAAGCATTATACGCACAAAGAATCATGCACCAGTTATCAAAAGAAACCAGTTACAACAAAAAACCAATTACAACCTGGTTAAACCAGTTACAACCTAGTTAAAGAACCATGCACCAGTTATCAATTTGCATCAAATCCAATACTCTCCCTTACTTAACTCACCTTCACAAAATAGAATCATTCACAATCAATTCATCCACATCCACATGCCATATATCACAAGCATTGACAAAATTCTCCCCCTTTTTATCATAATATGACAAAGGAAGGAATCAAGAAATACAAGTGGAAGTAGATAAAAAAAAATAAAATAATAATAATAAGAGTAGTGAGGAGTAAATGATCAAGATAGGCAAAATAGTAAATCTATAAGCAAGTCATGATCAAACATAATTAGCTAAGTTCAACCAAGTACAACCAAGTGAAACTAAGTTAAGTCAAGAATAACCACAAAAGAAATTCAAGTATCATATAAAGTTATTACAAACCAAGATTAGAAAATACTAATCAGATCCTAAAGAGGGAGCAGGAATAGATGGATCAATTTGTTGTAAACCCATATTAATGCGCCTCATATATTTACGCATATAAGCAAATTGAGAATCCTAGGTTACACGAATTTGATCCACCTGTTCCTCAAGAGTATGCAACCTCTCAGCAAAATCAAAAGATTGATAATCAGGGTCAACCTCAAAATTTGATTCGATCTCATCAAAGATATCGTCTATGTTAATGTCATTTGGAGGTAAATCACCTTCTTCTTCATTCACAGCATCAGCTCCACCAACACCCACATTGACCAACCTCATATTCATTTTGTTTATATTGGAGTTGTTGAAAATAAGGTGTTGAATAGGAGCCCTCCAACAGGCATAGCCACTAAAAGATGGGTGGCCAATACAGTCATGCGATATGCGAAAGGGATATCACTGTGTCCAGGATGGAGACGAAATTGTATAATGAAATGAAAAATTAAAGAAGGAAGACATACAGAAGTACCAAAAAGGATGGAATGAAGAATCCGAACCATAAAAGTAGTGAGTTCTGTTTTGTTACCAGAATGGGGATATGAAATGGCAGTGAAGACCGCTTTAGTTGAAGTAAGAATATGCCAATATGTCCTAGATTGAGGTGAATAGGACTTTTAGAGATTTTATGGTTTATTTAAAATCTTATTACACTAATCCTAATTAGCTAGCACATATTAAGATTATTCAAAAATAACTCTACTATCTTCCAAGCCTGGTAGAGGATCCAATCACAAACTATTTAAGAAGTGTACAATATGCAAACTAGTTTATGATGGATATGACTGTGTATGTGTGTGAGGTGTGATCTCAGATATTCAGATATGGAAGTATGAAAGTAAATCACACATTCAGAAAATAGCAATCTCAAACACAGTCATTTTTATAGTAGTTCGACGATCAGTCTACTCCACTCCCAGCAGATGCACTCAACCCTTGAGTGTGCCGGATTTCACTAAGGAGGTTTCACAGCGGTTCACCTCAAACCTAAGGTTTGAAATTATGTTCACCTTCAACCTTTACAACCTACACTGAGGCTGACTGTTTATGCTCTCACGAGCAAGGGTCAACATAACGCACCCACTTTTAGGCACATTGGCCAAGGATCTTCCATAAGACCCTACTGGAGATTTTACGCGATTTACCTCAAACTCGAGGTTTCACACAGTTCACCTCAAACCTAAGGTTTGGACTGGTTCACCTTCAACCAGATGTTTATGCTCTCCACAGAGCAAGGGTCCACACAACGCACCTACCACGTACACTCCCGCCAGAGGCCTTCTACAAGGGCTTGAGGGAGTGAGAAATACCTAAGACCCAATCCTAAAAAGGAATGATCACAAGTATCCTCTAGACTCTAGATACTTACAGATAAGTGGATGAGTCCCATTAAGCACGTTGACAAAGATCTCCTCTTTTGTTGATGAAGAGTCTTCGGTCTCCTTGATTCGTAACTCAAAAGATGTACTAATGCATGACGACAGGTTGGGTCAAGGTTATGATGAAATCCTACTCTTAAAAGATTTTCCTATAAGGAAGATAGAGCGATTTCAATCATTTATGCATTCAAGGCATCCCAGCTTAATGATTTACCATTAAGGTAGTAGATGGAGGATCGTTGAATGCGGAAGTTCATTCCCCAATCCACTCTATTGAATATCAATGGTGAGGGTGGATTGGAGAATGAACTCCCTTGAGAGAAAGGGCTTTGGGTATAAGATCTTAGGTTAAACACTCAAAAGCTCTTTTTGCTTTCTCTCACGGTAACAATAGACAAGTCCTCTATATATAGGCAAAAAGGTTTCAACGGATATAAAACGGTCACATTTATGAAAGAGTTTGATATCATCGAGCGTATACTCTCGATAGCATCGATGGTCCGCTCGATGACTCGAACTCAATGTCATACGCTTTTGAAACCTTTTGCCAGTTGGTCGATGAATCGAAACGATTGTCGATGTCATCGGATTTCGAACTCCGATTCCATCGATGAGAGATTCGATCCATCGACACTTGAAAAATGAGAGAGACTTACCTTGAAATATTTCAGATTTTCATGAGTGATCGAGGGACCATCGAGATCATTGAATTTTGGATATCGATGATATCGATAGCTGTGTCGATGCATCGGTAAATCAAAAGGATTTCATAAAGCTTGTTGGACAGTTTATGTCCATGTTTTGATGCAATCGATACGGCATCGATATCATCAATATTTGAATATCGATTCTATTGAGAGACCCCTGATCATAGATAAAACACACTGAAGTATGTTGCTGGAGAACTTGGCGCCCAAGATCGATATCATCGAGGTTTAAACTTCGATGGTATCGAGGAGGCTTCGATATATCGAAGCTTATATGATATTTTTAAGAAAAACAGGGGCGCCGAAAATCTGTCTGTCGATACTATCGAGTCACTTTCGATAGACTCGAAATTTGAATATTGATGATATCGATAGGTGTATCGATACATCGATAATTCCGTCCATATATGTATATGGTTGCTGGACATATTTGATCCTCTTTTCGATGGTATCGATGAAGCATTGAGGACTCGACAGCGCAGGTCGATCATATCGAGATGTGTATCGATAAAATCGACAAGGCAAGAAAACTTAGAGAATTTTCCTATTTTGAAAACATTTTCTTACCTAAAAAATTCTATGATATTCTAACATTTTTAAGGGTTTTAATATACCTGGTGATTTGGGACAAGGGATGTGAGGCTCAGATTTACCTGTGGCGAGCTTGCACACATCCGGTTGAGGCAGATGCTTGAAATGATCTTCCTATCAGGCTCTCTAGGCTAACTGACTCAACGCTCACGCTAATTGACAAACTAGGGCACTTCCAATCTCCCCTTTTGTCAATTACGTGCCAAAATCCCAAAACACCCTAGAGTACTGGACATACACATCCTAAATTGTGTGTGCATGCATTTTACACAATTTTACAAGTTCTATTTAACCCATGTACACAGCCCAGTAACGAACAGTATCTGCTCCCCCTGATTGTAAACTCCCCCTCGCTTGATGTAACCTGCTCCCCAGAACACCTGCAACATCATTCAAATAGATATATAATTTTTTGTTCTTCCGTTCGGGGTGTTTTGACTGTTCTCCCCCTTTTTGTCAGTCATTGACCAAGATATAACAGTTGATATTGACTGAAAAGATAAGTATTTGGTAGAACCATCATTCAGAGGAATATGCATATAATAGATAGATGTATAATGGTCAATTAGTTGCTGAATCAGATATCATTTGTAGTGAGTATATATGCATGGCAGATCAGATATATGCAGTGATATAGTAGTTAGAATATTCATTACAAGCATCACATGCATTTCACATCAGACAATTGAGAAACTAGAAGATCGTAAAACATGCTCATGGTAGTAAAGATATGAATTATATTCAGCCATATACAAATTTATCCAAAATAAACTGCCCAAGATTGGCAGTTATATTTAAAAAAAAAAAAAACATATACTACCACAAACAGCAGTAACTTAATAATTTATCCTAACGGAAGAAATATTTTCAGCCCAACCATTGGAAAGACCCACCAGTTATCATCATGCATTCCTAAGTTTCTTCAATTTCATCGATATTGAATATCGATATAATTGATTTGTAAATTTTGATGATATTAACATTGTTTAGATATCATCAAAAATGTCATGACCTGTGTGGCTCATGTCTACTAAGATTTAGTGAGTGCAGACCCTAATGGATTTTTTAAGGTCACTAAAGCTATTTACATCAAGAGGTTTGGTGAGGATATCTGCGAGTTGCTTTTCTGTGGAAATATAATCCAATGTAATAATCTTGTTTTCAACAAGTTCTCAGATAAAATGATGGCGAATGTCAATGTGCTTAGTCCGAGAGTGCTGAACAGGATTCTTTAAAATGTTGATTGCGCTTGTGTTATCACAGAAAAGGCTCATCGTGGGTTGTTCAATCCCGTAGTCCAACAATATTTGTTTCATCCAAAGGAGTTGTGCACAGCAACTTCCAGCGACAATGTATTCAGCCTCGGCAGCAGATAATGATATTGAATTTTGCTTCTTACTCTGCCAAGAGACTAGACAGTTTTCAACATAAAAACATCCTCTGCTTGTTGATTTTCGATCATCCAAATTTCCTGCCCAGTCGGCATCAGAGTATCCAGCGATGATGGTGGATGTTTCAAATGGATACCACAGTTTAAAGGAGGTAGTTTCTGCTATTTTTTTTAATGATCCTCTTAACGGCCGTTAGGTGAGATTCCTTAAAATCTGCCTAATATTGAGCACATACCCCCACACTAAAAGATATGTCAGGTCGACTAGTTGTGAGATATAGTAGGCTATGTATCATACTCTGGTAGAGATGTTGATCCACACTCTTGCCATTTGTAACTTTGGAAAGTTTGAGTGTGGTACTCATGGGAGTGTGATAAGAGCGACCAAATTCAAGCCCAAGCCTTTTTACCAGATCGTTTGCATACTTGGTTTGACAGATAAAGATTCCATCACATAGTTGCTTAACCTGTAATCCTAGGAAGAAGTTCAGTGCACCAACCATACTCATTTCAAATTCTGATTTCATGAGGTCGGTAAATTTGTATGCGACATCTTCATAAGTTGAACCAAAGACTATCATTCACATAAATTTGTGCAATAAGAAGTAAGTCTTTTGTTCTTAAGGTAAACAGAGTCTTATCAACACTCCCTCTGCAGAATTTATAGTCCAAAAGAAATCTTGTCAATCGTTCAGACTAAGCACTTGGTGCCTATTTGAGACCATAGAGGGCTTTGGTCAAACGATATATGTAACGAGGATACTTAGGATCTGAAAATCCCTTTGGTTGCTCTACATAAACTTCTTTAGCGAGATCTCCATTAAGAAAAGCACTCTTAACATCCATTTAAAATAATTTAAACTTTAGTGCACATGCAATGGACAAAAGAATTCTGATAGACTCAAGGCGAGCTATAAGGGCAATGTCTCATCAAAAATCAATGCCTTCTATTTGTGAGTACCCTTGAGCTACAAGCCTAGCTTTATTCCTGATTACATTTCCTGATTTATCAGATTTATTCTTGAAGACCCATTTGGTTCCAATTACATTTGTATCGAGTGGTCTGGGAACCAAATTTCATACCTCATTTCTTTGAAATTGTTGAAGTTCTTGCATAGCATTTATCTAATATTCATCTTGAAGAGCTTCCACAATATTCTTGGGTTCAATATTTAAGGTAAAGCAGAAATGGCTATAGATGTTTTCTATCTGTCGTCGAGTTCTTACACCATCATTAGGATCTCCAATAATTTGTTCTCAAGGGTGATCTTTTATGATGGGAATGTCAAATGATAATTGAGGTTCACTGGGTGATGGAGTTTTGTTATCAGATTTTTCTAATATGCATGAGTCTACATCATCTTCTAATTCATTCACAGGTGTACCTTGTTCATGAGGTTGATCATCGATTACCACATTGACGGACTCTTGAACAGTGAGGGTTCTTAAATTGTATACTCTATACGCACGACTATTCATGGCATACCCTAGAAAAATATCTTTATCACTTTTAGACTCAAATTTTCCTAGGTGATCTCTATCTCTAAGGATATAACATTTGCTACCAAAGACTCAAAAATATTTCATACTAGGCAGTTTCCCATACCATAGTCCGTATGGAGTTTTATTCAGACCTGCCCTAAGATATACTCTATTTATGATGTAGCAGGCAGTATTGACAGCTTCTGCCCAAAAAATTTTTGCCATATCTTTCCCATTTAGCATAACTGACCCCATTTCCTGTAAAACTCGATTTTTTCTCTCAACGACTCCATTTTGCTAAGGGGTTTTTAGAGCAGAGAATTCATGACGAATTCCTCTCTCATTGCAATATTTTTTGAATATTTCATTCTCAAATTCTCCACCATGATTACTTCTGATGCGATTGATGTCGTATCCCTTATCATTTTGAAGTCGCTTTGCCAGGATCACAAATTCCTCAAAAGCATCCGATTTTTCTTGAAGAAATGCGACCCAAGTAAATCTGGTGTAGTCATCTACCACCACCAGGAAGTATCTTTTCTTGCTATGGCTTTCCACTTTAGTTGGTCTAACTAGATCCATATGTAGCAGATACAAAGGTTTTGTTATTGCTATGGTGGTTGTCTTTTTGTGTCTGACTTTTATCTGTTTTCCTTTCAGACATTCTCCACAGACTACCTTTTCTTCTTTTCTAATCTTGGGAAGTCCCCTAAACAAATTTTTTGAATTGAGCTTTGCTTGATTTCAGTAGTGGACATGTCCCAACCTTTGGTGCCATAGTTTGGATTCATCCTTTACAACCATATTACAATTTGTGGATAACACATTCTCACTTGTACTTTCAATGACATAA
The DNA here is from genome assembly GCA_030180095.1 of Magnolia changhungtana. Classification (NCBI taxonomy): domain Eukaryota; kingdom Viridiplantae; phylum Streptophyta; class Magnoliopsida; order Magnoliales; family Magnoliaceae; genus Magnolia; species Magnolia changhungtana. The sequence continues at coordinate 6,430,045 of JASAUF010000554.1, forward strand.
CAGTTATCACTAGTACGTACACCTTTTATAAGAGATTTTCCTATATAATCTAAAATTCTACACATATCCTTTGAGAAAGTGACAAGATGTTCTTTGTTGCAGATTTGAGAGATACTCAGGAGATTATATTTCAGACTTTCTACACATAGGACATGTTTGATCTTTGGAAGGCCTGGTATAGCTATTGTTCCTTGTCCAACAATTTTGGCTGAGTACCATCACCAAATGTGACTGATCCTCCATCAAAGTTAGAGTATTCACAAAAGTGAGTTTGATCACCAGTCATGTGTCTGGAGCATCCACTATCAAGGTACCACTTCGAACTATTGCCGACTTTCAGAGCTGTATGAAATACAAGGTAATTATTTTAGTTTGTCACACCCTCTTGGACACTTTTGGACATGATTGCAACTTCAGTCAAGATCACTCTCTAGGCGGTGAAGCCCTTAAAGAGAGACCCTGCTTTGATACCAATTGAAATGGCGGCGAAGACCGCTTTAGTTGAAGTAAGAATATGCCAATATGTCCTAGAGGGGGGTGAATAGGACTTTTAGAGTTTTTATGGTTTATTTAAAATCCTATTACACTAATCCTAATCAGCTAGCACATATTAGGATTATTCAAAAATAACTCTACTGGCTTCCAAGCCCGATAGAGGATCCAATCACAAACTATTTAAGAAGTGTACAATATGCGAACTAATTTATGATGGATATGACTGTGAATGTGTGTAAGGTGTGATATCAAATATTCAGATATGGAAGTATAAAAGTAAATCACACATTCAGAAAATATCAATTTCAAACACAGTTATTTTTATAGTGGTTCGACGATTAGTCTACTCCACTCGCAGCAGATGCACTCAACCCTTGAGTGTGCCGGATTTCACTAAGGAGGTTTCACAGCGGTTCACCTCAAACCTAAGGTTTGAAATTAGGTTCACCTTCAACCTTTACAACCTACACTGAGGCTGACTGTTTATGCTCTCACGAGCAAGGGTCAACATAACGCACCCACTTTTAGGCACATTGGCCAAGGATCTTCCATAAGACCCTACTGGAGATTTTACGCGGTTTACCTCAAACTCGAGGTTTCACACAGTTCACCTCAAACCTAAGGTTTGGACTGGTTCACCTTCAACCAGATGTTTATGCTCTCCACAGAGCAAGGGTCCACACAACGCACCTACCACGTACACTCCCGCCAGAAGCCTCCTACGAGGGCTTGAGGGGGTGAGAAATACCTAAGACCCAATCCTAAAAAGGAATGATCACAAGTATCCTCTAGACTTTAGATACTTACAGATAAGTGGATGAGTCCCATTAAGCACGTTGACAAAGATCTCCTCCTTTGTTGATGAAGAGTCTTCGGTCTCCTTGATCCACAACTCAAAAGATGTACTAATGCATGACGATAGGTTGGGTCAAGGTTATGATGAAATCCTACTCTCAAAAGATTTTCCTATAAGGAAGATAGAGCGATTTCAATCATTTATGCATTCAAGGCATCCCAGCTTAATGATTTACCATTAAGGTAGTAGATGGAGGATCCTTGAATACAGAAGTTCATTCCCCAATCCACTCTATTGAATATCAATGGTGAGGGTGGATTGGAGAATGAACTCCCTTGAGAGAAAGGGCTTTGGGTATAAGATCTTAGGTTAAACACTCAAAAGCTCTCTTTACTTTCTCTCACGGCAACAATAGACAAATCCTCTATATATAGGCAAAAAGGTTTCAACGGATATAAAACGGTCACATTTATGAAAGAGTTTGATATCATTGAGCGTATACTCTCGATAGCATCAATGGTCCGCTCGATGACTGGAACTCAATGTCATACGATTTAAAAACCTTTGCCAGCTGGCCGATGAATCGAAATGATTGTCGATGTCATCGGATTTCGAACTCTGATTCCATTGATGAGGATTCGATCCATCGACACTTGAAAAATGAGAGAGACTTGCCTTGAAATATTTCAGGTTTTCATGAGTGATCGAGGGACCATTGAGATCATCGGAATTTGGATATCGATGATATTGATAGCTGTGTAGATGCATCGGTAAATCAAAAGGATTTTCCATAAAGCTTGTTAGACGGTTTATGTCCATGTTTCGATGCAATCGATATAGCATCAATATCATAGATATTTGAATATCGATTCTATCGAGAGACCCTCGATCATAGATAAAACACCCTAAAATATGTTACTGGAGAACTTGGCGCCAAAGATCGATATCATCGAGGTTTGAACTTCGATGGTATCGAGGAGGTTTCGATATATCAAAGCTTATATGATATTTTTAAGAAAAACAGGGGCGACGGAAATCTACCTGTCGATACTATCGAGTCACTTCCTATATACTCGAAATTTAAACATCGATGATATCGATAGGTGTATCGATACATCGATAATTCCGTCCAGATAGTATAAGGTTGCTGGACATATTTGATCCTCTTTTCGATGGTATCGATGAAGCATCGAGGACTCGACAGCGCAGGTCGATCATATCGAGATGTGTATCGATAAAATCGACAGGGCAAGAAAACTTAGAGAATTTTTCTATTTTGAAAACGTTTTCTTACCCAAAAAACCCTATGATATTCTAACATTTTTATGGGTTTTATTATACCTGGTGATTTGGGATAAGGGATGTGAGGCTTAAATTTACCAGTGGCGAGCTTGCACACATTTGGTTAAGGCAGACGCTTGAAATGATCTTCCTATCAGGCTCTGTAGGCTATCTGACTCAACGCTCACGCTAATTGACAAACCAGGGCACTTTCAGGATAAACATTTAAAATAAAAATCCTATGAAGGACTCTGTATCTGGGTAATAAGTACTTTGAAGCAAGCACATTTCCAGAAGGATTCCATTGTGCACCTATATTGCACAAAGCTCTAGTAAGCATGCATTTTTATAATTCAAATGGTTTATCCACTAGAGTGCTAATGGGAATACCTTCATCATTGACAAGTATGTCCATTAGACTAGAAATTAGATGTCGGTCTACTTCAACTGGACCTTCTCTAGTGTCAATAACAAATGTCAGATTTTCTGTTGAAAAATCAGAAATACATGCATACATAGCTTGTGTAATGGACCGGTATGCCGGCTCACCCCAATGTAGAATGTTATCTCATCCTACAGATTAGAGAAGGGGAAGGATTTCAAATGGATCAAGATGTTCAACGTGAACGGGTCATTCAACTATAACATTGTGCAACCTAATGTCCCGTACATAGGAAGGATCATCTTCGGGTGACCGAAGGTGGCGCCTTATTATAGGTGTCGATTTTGAAGTTGAAGGACCACGAGAACTTTTCTTTTTCCCTCTACTATCCATTTATAACTAAGAAATCAAGAAAACAAGTTGTTGCAAAAAAGGTAGAGTGGATTTCCTCAATATCAGATTTTGGAAAAGAAAACCCCAAAAACCTTAATGGAACAAGAAATAAATCACTCCAAAGATGAAAACGAAGTGAAATGACCTTGAATCTATAAGGAGAACAGAAATAATGGACTAACTTTGAATAACTAGGGAGATGGGTTCGACCCAAATGAAGAAAAAGGGGTCCCCCCCCCCCAAATAAAGCACCAGTCGCGCTACACGACTGGTCGAGTACATGCTCGACCAGTCATGCCACGATTGGTCGAGTATGTACTCGACTGGTCGTGCACAGCCAAAAATATGCATTTTTCTTGAATTTTGATATTTTAAACAAATATATACAATATAATACAGAAATGCATGAATAATCAATTCAAATTGCACATACCAAGATCAAATTTCAATTTAAAAAACTTGCTTTTGTCCAACAGTTTAGTGAAAATGTTAGCAAGTTGAGTCTCGGTCGAAATGTATTCCAAAGAAATTATTTTTTCTTCCACTAATTCACGGATATAGTGATATCTAATGTCAATGTGTTTGGTTCGTGAATGCTAGATTGGATTTTTAGATATATTTATTGCACTAGAATTATCTCAATATAAAACCATTGAGTCCTATACAATTCCGTAATCGCTTAACACTCTTTTCATCCATACAAGCTACGTACATGCATTACCTACTGCTATGTATTTAGCCTCAGCAGTGGAGAGCGATACGGAACTTTGTTTCTTACTTTGCCAAGAAACTGAACAGTTCCCAACATAGAAACAACCACCACTGGTTGATTTCTTATCATCAACGTAATCAGCCCAATCAGCATCAGTGTAACCAGCTAATTGAACACTAGTATCATGAGGATACCAAAGACCTAGATTAGCTGAACTTGCGACATATCGCATAATCCACTTAACAGCAGTTAAATGTGACTCTTTACGGTCAGATTGATATCTAGCACAAATCCCTATGCTAAATGCAATATCAAGTCGACTTGTAGTTAAATACAGCAAACTACCTATCATACTACGATATAATTTAGGATCAACTCTCTTACCTGTAAAGTCCTTTGAGAGTTTTAAGGTCGAACTCATAGGAGTATCAAAAATTTTTCCATTCTCAAATTTAAACTTTTTAACTAAGTTTAGAGCATATTTGGTTTGAGAAATAAAGAAACCATCAGGTTACTGTTTAACTTATAACCCTAGGAAATAATTCAATTCCCCAACCATGCTCATTTCGAACTTAGATTTTATAAGATCTGCAAACTCACCAGTCATGTTAAAATAGGTAGATATATAAATAATATCATCAACATAAATTTATATAATTAAAATGTGATCATTATGTTTATTTACAAATGGAGTCTTATCAACACTTCCCATTATAAAGTTATAACTCAGTAAAAACTTAGTCAATTTTTCATACCATGCCCTAGGAGCTTGTTTTAAACTATAGAGAGCATTTTTTAAGCGATAGACATGATCAATATTCTTAGGGTCTTCAAAACCCGTTGGTTGTTCAACATACACTTCTTCATGCAAGTCGCCATTCAAGAAGGCACTCTTTACATCCATTTGATATATTTTGACTTTCTAAAGCATGTAATGGATATAAATAGTCTGATTGATTCAAGACGAGCTACTGGGGCAAAGGCCTCAACATAATCGATACCTTCAATTTGAGTGTACCCTTGTACAACTAGTCTAGCCTTGTTTCTAACAATATTACCAAGTTCATTAAACTTATTTTTGAAAATTCATTTAGTTCCGATAATGTGTTTTTTTTAGGTCTAGGAACTAAGTTCCAAACATTATTTCCAACAAATTGATTAAGCTCTTCTTGCATCGCAACTATCCAGCTTTCGTCAATAAGAGCTTCTTTTACGTTAGCCGGTTCTATCTGAGATGTAAAGCATACGTAATTACACATATCTTCAAGTTGTCTGCGAGTGCGCACACCAGTGAGAGGGTTTCCAAGAATTTGATTAGTTGGATAATCTTTAACAGTCCTTAATTCAGAGTTATTTTAACTTGATGAAGTATCTGGTTTATCAATTGGAAGTACTTCATCATTATCTGAACTTGAGACAGGTGTATTCAAGTGATCGTTAATAATCACATTAATGGATTCTTGAATTACACTGGTCCTCTTATTAAGAACCCAATATACTCGACTATTCAGAGCATACCATAAAAATATCCCTTCATCACTTTTGGTGTCGAACTTACCCAGATTTTCAAAATCACGTAAAATATAGTACTTGTTGTCAAAAACTCGAAAGTATTTGACAGTAGGCTTTTTATCAAACCACATTCCGTAAGCCATTTTATTATTTGATTTTCTTTAGTGTAGACGCGGTTAATTATATAATACGCAGTACTTACGGCATCGGCCCAAAGATTTTTAGGGAGCTTCATACTATTTAACATTACATTTGTCATTTCTTGAAGCATTCTATTTTTTCTTTCTACTATACCATTTTGTTGTGGTGTTTTGGGTGAAGAGAATTTATATGATATTCCCTGATCACTACAAAACTTCTCAAAAGCACTATTCTTAAATTCTGATCCATGATCACTACGGATCTTACAGACTTGAGACTCTTTTTTCAGTTTGGATACGTCTAAGTACATTTTTTAACTTCATCAAGAGTTTCTGATTTGTCTCTTAAGAAGACTACCCAAGTATATCTGGTCAAGTCATCAACAATTACCAGAATATACTTTTTACCACCTCGACTCTCTGTTCTAGTTGATCCAATAAGATCCATATAGAGGAGTTCGAGCGGTTTAGATGTGGCATTGGAGTCCACCTTTTTGTGAGTACTCCTAGTTTATTTCCCAATCTAGCATTCGCCACATATTTTATCAATTTTCTATATTTTGGGTAAGCCTCTTACTAACTCTCTTTTGCTTAATCTATACAAGTTACGGTAGTGTACATGTCCAAGGCGTTTATGCCATAACTCGGTCTCATTAGTATGGACCATGTAACACAATAGATTAGATGAGCTAGAATAATTTACAATATAACAGTTTTCAGAAGTTCTGCGACCAATTAATATTACTAAACCATTTTTATTTAAAATTTTACACCCTAGGTTAGTAAATTTTATGCTATGATTTTTATCGCATATTTGAGAAATGCTTAATAAGTTGTGTTTTAAACCTGCTACATATAAAACATTCTCAAATAAAGGGAGGTTAAAGAGTTGAACTATACCTTGGCCAATAATCCTGCAGTTACTACCATCACCAAATGTGACTGAACCATCGATCATGTCTTTAAAATTGGTAAATAGTCCTTTATCACCAGTCATCTGCCTGGAGCATCCACTGTCTAGGTATCACTTTGAATGGCTTAAAGCTTTGAAAGCCGTGTGGGCAACCAAGCAAGTAACCTTAGGAACCCATTTCAAAACTATTTTAGGTTTAGGAGTATAGTTGGTCTTCTTGTGTTTGTAGTTGATATAAGATCGACCCATTGAGTTAGATTTTAAGAGCTCCTTTAGTAAATCAACTATTTTCTCAGCTAAAGGATTATGATTCTGACTTTTATAGTTGATATGGTTGCTTTTAGGTTGAAAAGTTTTAACATTTTTAGGATAATTTTGATTTAGATTTTTCCCTTTTGAGTTTGACAACTCTCCTTTCACAAACTTGGGGGGAGTATTCTTTTGTTTAGGAGGAGTATTTTTGTTATAGCCCAGTCCAGATCGATCGCCACATTTTCTGGATTCGGATAAAAGTTTTTCTAACTTAAGATCACCTTGGGCATACCTCCAAGTGTCTTTTAAACTCAAAAGTGAAGAGACTTCAAGTTTTAGTTTTTCATTTTCAGATTTTAGATTTTCAATAAGAGAGGTTTTGAAATCTAAATCGCATTTAGTTTTTTCAAAACAATCTGAAATGTGGGATTTTTCTAAAACAAGAGTATCAAAATGATCTTTAAGTTTTGAAAACTTTTCTTTCTAAAGTTTTAGTTTTACCGCAATTTTACAACTTTCCTTGTATAGGGCATCGTAAGCATCTTGAAGATCTTCTTCATTTTCATGATCGCTATTCAGATTTTCTTCACTAGTTAAATTATCATTATCTTAAAAAGTTAACTTGACTAGAGTCACAAGGGCCTTAACTTAATTGCCCGACTCAGTTTCAGAATATTCTGATTCAGAAGAGGCTTCAGAGCCAGAAGATTCATCCCAAATAGCCAACATACCCTTCTTTTTGGGTTTGTCCTTTCTAGGACACTTGTTTACTAAACGCCCATATTCATGGCAGTTGTAACATTGACTATCGTTTAATGATTTCCAAGTTTTAGATTTAAATCTTTTCTTATCATTAGATTTTTAAAAATTAACCCTCTTTTTACTTTTAAAAATTTTGTAAAACTTTTTAGCTAAAAGGGCCATATCATCTTAAGAATTTTCTAAATCAGAATTACTACAATTTTCTTGAGAAAAATATTTAGAAGATTTAAGGGCGAACGATTTACCTTTAGGAGCTTTAAAAGTTAACTCATAAGTCTATAATGAGCCAACTAATTCTTCTACCCTCATATTATCCATATCACGAAGTTCCTGGATCGCAGTCACCTTTGAATTAAACCGTTCAGGTAGTGAGCGTAGTATCTTTGAACGCACTTTACTTTTTGGGATTTTATCACCGAGACCTGACATAGTTGACAATGTCATTCAATCTAGTATAAAAGTCCATGAAAGTTTCACTTTCTTCCATACGAATTTCCTCAAATTGGTTGTGAGGATTTGGACTTTAGATTTTTTTACGATTGTTGTTTCCTCTTGTGTCATTTCTAAAATGTCTCAAGCTTGCTTTGTAGTATCACAGGATATAATTCTTTTGAATTCATCTGGTGATAGTGCGTAAGTGATTACATTTTGTGCTTTTGCATTGGCACTACTCTCACTTTTCTGAAGAGTGGTCCAAGAGAAAAAAGGTGTGACTCTCATAGTTTTGGATCCATCAATACCAGTTACTTCAATGGTAGGAGGGGTCTAATCAGTCACTGTAGCTTGTCATACGCTCTCATCCATGGATTTTAAGAAAATCCTCATTCTAGCTTTCCAATAAGTATAGTTAGAGCCATCAAATGGTGGAAGCCTAGTGACTGAAAGACTATCAAAATTTGACATCTTACAAAGCTCAGATCGATTAACTCAGAAAATTAATCTAAAAAGTAATAACAATTAAAACGAGTTATTAGGCTTTGATACCACTTGAAAAGGTCGAGCTATATGTCCTAGAGGGGGGGGGGGGGGGGTGAATAGGACTATGCCAAATTTAAAAATAAACAGTGAAATTTAAATAAATTAAATACAGATAGCAATAGATAATCCCACAATGCTGAATTTAAAGACAACCTTAAATGAATGAATATTGAGAGGTTGATACAGATGTTGTTCTAAGGACAACCTTACACCATAAAAACCAACGGTTTATGGCAGGACAACCTTACTAGAACGGTCTGTGTATTAAAAACTTAAACTGATACAGAGGAATAAAGAAATAAATAACAAGGAACAAAATCTAAGCTATTACAACATTCCCACACATACATAAAAGATTACAACATTCTCCACAAGTGCGTAAAGGGAAATTACAAACATCCACAAAATAAAATATACAATCAATCCACAAGACCAGAAATCATAGTGGTTCGCTTGTGTGTACACCAACTGTTAAACAATGGCCACATGACTACTCCACTCCTAATATCCTCACGGAGTGGATATTAGCGTTCACTATGAAAATAGGTTTTTCAAGGTTCACCTAAAACCTTCAAAATTATGTCTTTTAAGTGGGCTTACACAATTAAAAAACCCCACATTCTGAGTTTTCTGGATCACCTCAGACAAACCAAAATAGAGAGATTTTTCTGGCACAATCTCAATAAAACCAAAACAAAGGAATTTATAAAAACTGTAAAATACCTGGATATTCTCTTTTTTTAAGCAGCTCGAAAGAACCAAATCTGAGTAGAAGTTTAATGTCGAAACTCACTTATGAAATGGTTCTAGGTTCTAAATTGATTATAAATTAAATCTAGTTGGGTTAGCTCTATTTTATTTTGATTCTAAGAAAAGGGCAAGTCTCAATCCCTTTTTCAAATATGAATGGAATATAGAATACAAAATTAAATATAATAAAGCTAAATTAAGAGAATGTTAAATAAGCACAATATAGCTTAAAAAGATTACTAACTTATCTCTCAGAGAGGCGTATTGATTTAACTTGAATTTTATGATAAACTCTGAAATTCGTGCTTTATTTATAAGTGAAGAAATTACATTCATGACTGGTCTTGTGGTCTGCACGACTGGTCGTAGGACCAAAAAAAATTTAAAATTTGGGCACGATAAGATAAAGTCATTCCACGACTGGTCATAGAACCTTCACGACTAGAGCTAGGCATCGGACCGAGTTGAATCGGATTGGGTCCAACTCGACCCTGTCCGAGTTTTAAATGTCCTGACCTAAACTCGGTCCGATCCAGGACCGAGTCTTGATCATCTAACCTGATCCGATCCTAACCCATGCTGGGTTGAACCGATCCGAGTCCGACACGGTTAAGAAAATCGAGTCGGATCGGATTTGACTAGGTCCGGATCGGTTGTGGTTCAAATGGTCATCTGTTCCAGCTCACATTCGCAGTCTTAAGGTGCAAATCATTGTACTGGATTTGGTGAGCCGATAGGGCGATCTTAGATTCAAATACCATACAATTCCTAGAGATTTATAATAATAATAAGATATAATACCTTGTCGTAGTCTTTCTTTTCTGCCTTGGATTATTTCAGGGGCTTTATTTTTTCACCTGCACCAGCAAAAGGAAAAGAAGATGATACACCGAGACATACTGAATATGCAAGTCTTTCTTTCGATTGTCGTGAATACATAGCTAAAAAGATCTCAGTTTCGATTTTCAGTATACGAGAGAGAGAGAGTGTGTGACGCCCCGTCACTGTGGTCACATGTGGGCGGGCCCCAAGGTGGTTGACAGGCAGTGAAGGTGAAACTTTATCCTACATCGGAAATGTCGTCTGAAGTTGTGGTGGTTATATATGGAGTTGCCACCCTATATTGTATGAGGCTTTTTAGGGGCGACCCTAAGAACAAAACTGTGCGGGCTGTGCCCAGAGCAGACAATATCATACAGTGTGGGCATGGGTTGTTACAAATGATATCAGAGACGAGGACAGCTCTGCCCTCGGTGGGGGATATTGTGACGCCCCGTCACTGTGGTCACATGTGGGGGGGGGGGCACACGTGGGTGGGCCCCAAGGTGGCTGGCAGGCTACTGTGCACACAATGAAGGTGAAACTTTGTCCCACATGGGAAGTGTCGTCTGAAGTTGTGGTGATTATATGTGGAGTTGCCACCCTATACTGTATGAGGCCTTTTGGGGGTGACCCCAAGAACAAAACCATGTGGGCTGTGCCCAGAGCAGACAATATCATACAGTGTGGGCGTGGGCTGTTACAGAGAGAGATGTACCTTTCTAATGTGATCGTGTTGTATGTGTTGTTACTCTGCTCAAAATCACCATTGGCTTTTGTTTCATGGTCCATGCAAAGATCTTGGTTTCGATTTTCAGTGTACACGAGAGAGAGAGAGAGAGAGAGAGAGAGAGAGAGAGAGAGACCTATCATCCATCCTGCGGGTACTATTGTGGATGGCGATATAGAAACTGCCATACTAATCCTAAAAATGCGGTTGCATTTCCATCTGGAAAATTGAGTTAAAATGGCTGGTTTAAATTTTTGGACTCCACCATGATATATATGATATATTTGTGCCATCCATCAGTTTTAGTGTAACATTTTGAGAGATGGGTCAAAAAAGGAGCCTTATACAACACTCAAGTGGCCCACACTAAAAGAAATAATGACACTGATGTGTTTTTAACGGTAAATGTTCAATTTCATAAATCTTGTGGTGTGGTCCACTAGATCTTTGTATCAGCCTCATTTTTTTTTGTGAAGCCTTATATTCAATTATCATAATAGATGGACGGTGTGGATAACACACAAACATAACGATGGGCCCCACATATATTTCACAATGTCATTTTTTATAAAGCTTGAAAAAGTAAGTGTCAAATCCAGCATTGATAACCACAACATGATTACATAGTGTAATAATTATTACTCATTTCAAATGTGTTTACCAAACCCCTGGAATTTCTTTCAACGTTTTGATTTCTCTAAGAAACAGTAGTGGTAAAATTCGTCCATTTAGCATAATTTTTTTACTGTGTTCTATTATGGATAACACGAGAAAAATCGATGGTTCTGATCATCCAAGACTATAGTATAAGCATATCATTGGTAGAGCACGCATGTTACATACACCTGCATACAGATTACTGTAAGCATATTACTGACAGATCTGGGAAAGCGGAAAGATGATCTGATCCCATGAATATAAGGAAGGATTCTGTATGATTCTACGGTCAATTTCAGGGTGCAATTTCATCTGTGGGGCCCAGATTGTTGACCTATGTCAAATAAAGACCATTGGCTAGAGTGGACCCACACTTTGGATGGATTCTGACTTAAAAAATTACCATGATTGGAAGGTTAAATTCATCTGAATATGGGCATGCAAAACAGACGGCTACAATAAAATGGTCGCAGCGTCCATTTTTTGGGCTCTTAAAGTCTGTAATAATCCGATGGAGATATTTTTAGGGTATATACCTCCAATCTGATGGTCTATGTTGATCGTAGGTGGGCTCACTTGGGGCCCACTATTGAATGTGCACTGTAATAAGGTAAGACGCACTCCCACTGGATCCTCTCTCTCTCTGCACTGAAATCTCTCTTGTGTTATTTCCTAGCTGCCTCGGCACGCTAACGCCGCCTTATCTGTCAAACCAATGAAACCGTCATCATGACAGATTTCAGAGTGAGTTCACCGCCACCTAAAAAAACAAACACACCTAGTTAATGGTAGAAGATATACATGCATGTAAGCAGTAAAATTTATAATTAAGTGTTACTAACTACACCGGTTCTATTCGAATCTGATTGGGTCAGTTCTAAACGGATCGGATTTCGGATCGGTCCGGTTGGATTTGCTATTGACCCGAATCCGATTCAATTAACGGTTAGATTTGCTTGATCGTACTCCAACCTGCCCGATCCAAGCCGTCAGTTCTATTCGAATCGGGTCGGATCGGATAGGATCAGGTCCATTATGCCCACCTCTATTCACGACCGGTCAAGGGACCTCCACGACTGGTCGTGTGGAACCTGATTTAGTTGCTGGACTTTGAGTCATGGCTGCAGGATTGGTCGAGAATGAGTCGAGCACTATTCACACGACCGGTCGAGTAGTCTCCAGGACTGGTCGAGGCTTAACAAAAAAATCTAAAAATCTATAATAATCTTAGGACTGGTCGAGGAATTTCTTGGACTGGTCAAGCCAGTGCTAGGACTAGTCGAAATAGCCTAGGACTAGTCGAGAAACAACCTATTCACTTATAAAATGATCTAATTGAATTATGTATTCAAAATGACCTACCCTAAGGTCAATCTAGTACCTTATACATGATGTAGGAACATTGAAACTTCTTTTCTTTCGGTTGATAGTTGATTTTTGAAGTTCATGAAGCTTATGATCATTTCATGATGAAGCTTGAACTTGAAACCTTTTGAAGCTTCAATTTAAAACTTGAATTTGTAACTTTAAGAAGCTTGAACTTGAAATATCTTGAGTCTTGAGCTTGAGGTTCAAAGTAAAAGACTTTGTCTTGACTTGGAGCTTGAACTATGAATCTTTGAACATTGAATACACACTTGATGTTGTACCCAAACATGTGTAAACTTACATTTCTTGAAGTAAAGATCTTTGGTCTTGAGTGATTCACAGTCTTCATTATGTAGATGAGCTGGATAAGACGGAGATTCAAAAAAAAAAAGGTTTTGGCACTACTAAATTTAACAATTATAGGAGCTAGGAACCATAGCACTTACATCTTGGAGCTGAAGCATTGGAAATGCATCGGCATCATGATTGGAGAAGTAAAGGGGAGCTGATTGAAGCTCGGGAGAGCATCGATCAAGCAACCCGAGAAGGCAGTACAAAAAGGGCTTAATCCAACATGTAAGTTATCATGCGTAAGAGTTCGTATACACTCATTCCTTATGTAGGCTTGAGTGTAAGAGTTTGAATTTCCGAACTCACATAGGTTCTTATATAGGACCTTGGTTCTTGTGTAGGGCCTAAAGCAATACGGGTGCATACGTGTTAGTCTTCGTGGGAGCCTCTGGCGGGATTAAACATATGTCCTTAGATTAAGACTGAAGTTATTGATTAGCCTAAAGAAAACCAACTAAAATCTCTAGTAGGAGTGTACATCAATAACTTCTTGTGTAGGACCGAGGTTCATGACGAGCCTATAGAAAACCATGGGAAGTCTCTTGCGGGAGGCGGTCCTTGTGTAGAACTGTAAAGGTTAGAGACACGTCTAATTTAAAACCTCCGACGGTGAAATTCAGTATACTCATGGGTTAAGTGTGTCCACCGATAGCGGAGTAGGGAAACCAAACCACTATACATGCTTGTGTTTGGGATTGTATTTGAGCACTTATTTAATTATTCTTATATGGTGAATGTTTAATTACATGTATAGATGATTAGATGAATGCTAGGAGTTAATAGTTAGCACATCCCACACACACATGTACACTATCATGTTTATAGACTAGTTGTTTAATTGGCATACCATTTGTAGATTATGTGATTGGACCCTTTATTAGCTTGGAAGCTTTAGAGTTAATTGACTTAGGTTAATTTGCATATTAGCTTAAGTAGGCAATTATATTTAAAAGACATAAATTCCTCCCCCCCTTTAGGACATAGCGTTCATTCCGTAGCTCCTCATAGCTTTCATAGCGCGACCATGGTAATCCCATTATACCACGTGTGAATTTTCATGTACACATGTGGGAACTTGTGAGTAAGTAGCTCTAAATCCCAGACATATAAAATATTCTGTTTTATTTTACTTATGCCATTTGGAAAATCTTTTTCTAAATTATTCTTGCTAAATATTATTTTTTGAAAAGTTTTTATATCTAGATTATCATTTGACATTACACTATTTTAGTAAGATGATATTTTGAAATTTTCCCATTTGTGAATTATTTTTGGAAAGTATTTCATGTATATGGTAACAATGAGAAATTTAGGGAGATAATGAGAGATGGTGAGGATTGATTTTAATTGAGAGATGGTGAGGATTGATTTCGATAAAGAGATGGTTATGATTATAATCGGAGTGAATGATTCCTTGAAATTCAATGTGACTAGTATAAAGGCACATGTCTGACTAATTGTAAATGAGTAGTTTTGCTTAGTGTTTAATTGTGTCATGCATTGGCTATGCTGAGTGTTGAGTGAAATTGAGCAATGAGCGAGAAGTTCATTAAAACGGTTAGGAAGCTGATCCTGGTTTTTTAGATAAGATTTTTACATTATAAAGTTATGAATATTTCTCTATATTTTTCCTGAACTTTTGATAATGCAAAACTAGTGATCTCTTATATTCAAAACTATTTGTTGGGCTATTTTGCTCATATTTTCATTGATGGAAAAACAATAGACTAAAGAATAGGTTGAGATTTTGCGAAATTGGTCGAACGAGGAGGATAGCATGACTTTATGCTCGAGGATAAATAATGAAAATAAATCTTAGGAGTTGATATTTTATTTTATTTTATGTTAAGATTGACAGATGATGATTAAAAACAATGATAAATGGTGAATGTTGGTTATGATTCTAAATAAATTAGATAATTACATGGTGATTGGTATTATATCCGTAATGTGGATGTAGATGTATTTTGTGGAATGAATGTGGATGTATACTGAATGTTTATTTGGTAGCTTAACTTAAGTCACGACTCTAGTACCACTGGGAACAAGCCATGGTATAAGAATCACGCCAATCAGATGGCCCCAACTATTTGAATGGAGCCAATTCATTCAAATAATCCATTATTTAAGAGGCATTGGTCATATGGTTAGAATCATCGAACCAAAGTGTACTTTGGAATCTTAAGTAATACGAAGTGGGATCTATTAAATAGATGTTTTAAAATAATGATTGGACCTATTTTGTTTATTTGTTGAAGCCTGACTATCCAATTTTTCATGCTGTTGATAGGATTTTAGGATCTTCCGATTAACATGATTTTTTCTGGCTTTCCTCTAATTGTATGAAAGAGTGGATGGTTTAGAATGATGATTAGGCATCCTATGTGTCAGTTAAAGGTTTCAGGTACTTTGCTAATATCCTCACCTACATGGACATTAGCAATTGTTGATTTTAACTATACATTCCTTCATACAACTAGAGACAAGACATGATGCAAGAATCATGCCAATCGGATGATATAAGCATTTGATCAATGGCATAGAAAATGGACAATTAAGATTGAGCAGATAAACAAAATATATTTAATCATCATCTTAAACCATTTATCCTATAGATACCACTTTGAATTTCTTATGATTCTAAAGTAGTCTTTATTTTCATAATTCTAACCATGAGATCCATGGCTCCAAAAAAATAGATGGTTGTAAGAAATTGACCTCATTCATGGGGTTAGGTTAATTATATTGGCATAATTCTGACATCATGGCTTAATCTCAATTGCACTATTGCATGAACAATTCCAACTAATGACTAGGGGTCCACATGTTAGATAACACATTGCCAAAGATCCCATAAACCTGGGGAGGAGGTGGGGAATCCTTTCATGGGGATGTTAGGAACGCTTTGGAACCTCTTAAACCACACACCAGGTGACCTATTAATTTTTGATCTAAACCATTCATTCATTCATAAAAACTAGGAACAGGCCATGGTGTAAGAATCATGCGGATTGAATGATCCTAACCGTTTGGATCGGTCCAATTTACTACAATTGTTGATTATGAGCCATAAATCCCGTGGTTAAAATCACCAAATCAAAGTGTTATTTTAAAATCATAAGAAATACAAAGTGAGATCTATCTGTTAAATGTTTCAAAATGATGATGGAATTATTTTGTGACTCAAGTCATTCTTGACTCTTTATTGGAAGCTTAAGCTCACCTAATGGACAAAATTTTTTCAATATGACTAGTTCCTAGCTATATGAATGAATGAATGAATGGTCCGAATCAACAATATGTCACCCAATGTATTATTTAAAAGGTTTGTAGACCTTGCTAAGGTCCCTGTGAAGGTGCACTAGAAAGTATGTGTCAAGGCAACACATGTGCATGTGATCTAATCCATCCATCAGGTGGGCCAGACCATATAAATGCTCTAATTTGACCCAAACCCAAAAAGCCTAGATCCATTGACTTGATGGGCACTCAATGATTAACGGACCCGATTTGATCCAAGTTGGGATCTAGAATAACGAAGCCTAGACTCGGGGAAAATTGCTATCCGGTTAACCTGGTTAGGGTTCTATACTACCCAACCTACTAACTGCCCTAACTACATTGAGGTTTTTCTACAGGCTAGGCTGATATCAGCAAGATCACAGAAGCAATAAGACTGAAATAGCCCATCACAACAAACATGACAAGATGAAAATGTGTGAGGAAAATGGATTGTAACACCCCGGATTTTTGCCAACATGGAGATAGACGTCCTTATGCAATGAGTCGATCCGAACACCTTATGAACTTGTCAGAACTCAATCTCAAAGTCAAAAAAATGCTTTTTAACCCTTTTCCTTCACAAATCTCACCTCGCACTACCTCGTTCTTTAAATTTTTCGAAGTACTTTCACATTAGACACAAATCTTAAAGTTTAGGTGATGAAGAACAACACTCAAACTCAAAATTACTGTAAATAGTACATACATAAACAAAATGGGCTTTTGACCATTAACCTTATGGAATCATCGACGAATAGGTTATTTAAAAACATTAGCCTCTCCTACCCTAGGACCTTCTTCTGTTGTAATTAGGGCATGATTTAGTTAAGTATTAATTACTTGGATCACTTTATATACAAACTACAAAGGCCCAAGTACCACCTCAGACAGAAATCTTACAGGACTAAATCCTTTAGAAATTAGACAAGGTTAGCTAAGTGCTAAACTAAATCACATACGAAATCCACTTGAATCACTTTAAATACGATCTGCAAGACCCAAAACTTACAATCATTGACGTTAGGTTACCCTAAAATCTAGGATCAAACTCATTGCCCGACTGCTCTCAGGAGCACATTAAAACTCCGTATCAGGTCTAGACCGCACATCGAAAGTTCGAATGATACGAGGTTATAGACTTAGGACCACCTTGCTGGGCTTGACAACCATCTCAGAAGTCAAAACTGGATAGTATTCCGGGGCTATTCGCTTGAGCCCGGAGCGAGGAGTGTGAGAAAACCTGGTTTTCTTTAGAAATTTAATTAGATTTAAGTAATCTGAGACTTGATGTTTGCGGGCCAAATATAAGCAATCAGACTGTCGGAATCTGACCCAAATACACCCTCGGATCAGGAAACATTTCCCATATATGTCTGTGTAATTGTAACCCTGATCGAGTTCCTTTGACTGTTAAATTAAAACTGGTCCGCCACGTGCGATCTGGAAACCCGGTTGGAATGAAAACTTAACTCGACCTAGATCCATGGTCAGTGAGCTTAAGTCCGACCTTTGGCTTAAGAGGGGGCTACGGAAGTGCTTTATTGAGACAGAACAGATGCCCTTTAGACATAACCTAAGTAACCTTGACCTTGGGTCTATTTTGGAGAGTTTTAGGCTTATATAAGGACCTTAAACCCTCTCTCATTCTCACCATGCGAATTTGAGAAAACCTAGGAGAGAGAAGAGAGAAAAGAGAGAGAAAGTGTGAGACAAGTGAGGGATTCTTCCTGATACTCTACCCTACTGTTCTCCATGTTTAACCACCCCGATCTAATCGCTTTTTCGGTGATTCCGGATTTGTTTCTAGGTAAGAAACCCTAACCCTAATCCGTTCTAGGGTTATGATTGTTGCAAGTGATGAAACAGCTAACTTATTTCATGTTTCAGGTTATCGTTCCACCAGTGATTAAGACTTGGTGTTTAACTGAGTCCGTTACTCGTTTCTACGGCGTAAGGTGCGGACTTTAGACGTATAGGTTATGGTTTTCAAAGATTTCAACATCAGATAATGATAGATTCATGATCTGGGTGCTATTATACATGCACAATGCGCTGTTTGTTTTTCGATTCGGTTATGTATACAAATTATGGCGTATAGTATATTCTGTATATTTGTAGAAAATACCGTATACGTACAAATTTTGAAGGTGTGTTTGCCATGATAACTTATTGTATGAACATGCTATATATAAGTGTAGTACTTACTCGGCGAAAGAATTCGCCCTAATACATGTTTTGGATAATATATGTTATGTATGTTAATAAGTGTATTCTAAGTGTTTGTGAAAATGCTTGTATGAGTAAGTACTTAGATGATTATGCTTTAGGTAAGTGTTGAGATAGGATTCTCAACTACCTTAGTGATGTGTATGACTTCCTTCATGTAAGTTGTTTAATTTAACCGCTTACTCATGAAATGTATGTGTCTGTATTTTCTGTTTATATTGTGCTTTATAACATACTTGTTAGTATGCTTGAATTACTTTGTTCATTCTGCTTTATTCTACATGCTTTTGGTTAAGGATTGAATGTGATTGGGGCTATGATTATAGTTCAGGCGATCGGTAACAGATTTGAGTTCGTGGTTGAGATTCATTCGCCACGTAGGATGTGTTTGACGAACCCGAGTCGTATGTTAGTCGTCGGCAGTGGTTAGGCCATAGGAGTGTTTATGGACTTCATGTTGATCAATGCAATGTGTGCTCGTGCTAGTCTGGCTCATCAAGTAACCCGATCTGTCTAATGTATGTTCACCATGTTTGGACGTCACTGCTTGAACCTAGGGTACCAAACTTACCAGTGTAACCCCGTTAACCTTGGTACCTCGATCCGCTAAGACTCATGTGTTGTGCATGGTGGTATAGGACGCCGTGGTCGAGCTGTCGGCCTACGCTGGGGTCACGTGCCTCCCCGTAGTGACCAGTGATCAACCCAAACTCGTGAGTCGAATACGGTGGTATGGGACATTGTATTCGAGCTGTCGGCCTACACTGATTGGTGACGAGTCCTTTGTAGTGACCTCGAGCATACTTTGAAGCTGCGGAGAGGCGACGAGCCTTTCCGTAGTAAACAGAGTATAAACTAGGCCTGTATTGATAAGGTGATGGGGGAGCGGTGCAACGAGTGCATGTAACAGCCCTGGTAGCCCTTTACAGTGACCTAGAACTGTATCATTGTATGAGATTATCTAGGACTGACGACCTTAGAATGGATCATTGTTTGGGAATGATATAAGGAAGGTACCTTAGTTTCACAATCCTGCTGTATGAAAAGGGCTAATAACAACTCGGTAATCATGTTCATATTGCACTGCATGTGCCTGGAAGATGTGGAGCACTGAGGGATAAAAGCATGCCGCGGACATAAGATGGTGTCGCACGAGGGAGTATGTTGGCGAGGGCATGCATCATAACTACATTTCATCCTTACATTAATAGTAGTTAGGATTGTTTGACTGTACTGCTTTATCATTATTACTTGACTGAATTGAAAACATGTTAACCTATGCTTTATTGTTCCACTGAGTTAGCTACTCACTCCCACGTTACGGGACGGTATTGTACACACCAATCAGACCCTGTTGTAGCTGCAGGTGATGGTGATGCTTGTGAGGCAGAGCCGGACATTTGTGACGACAAGGATGCTTTCTTGTATATGCTGTTTTTGGCGGCTTCATGTGAGCCGTGTCTTGATCGATGGGGTTACAGGGATGTCGACTAGATGACCTTACACAATTTTGTATATTTTGGAATTGTACTTGTCATTCATTAACCTGGTAACATTATCACACTCTGGAGACTTACCATAGTTTATATATTTTATACATCTATCACAATCTTCCGCTTGCAATTTAACTGTCTCTGGAGTATGATATGCTGTTTTGGTATAATCTCATTCATGTTTCAATGCACTCATCATAATCATCATTATCTTGTTGCATAAGTGATGCGTTGGAACTTGGGAGCTGAGCTTTGCTCGACCCCCGATTTTCAGGGCGTTACATGGATGGTTAGAAAATTACCAATGTTATGTTCTGTATCACTTATGGCCCACCTGATGACTTGAATGACTTGTATTTTCTAGATAGGTTAATGTTAAGTGATGTAGCACAACCCATCATAATTTTATGGCCCAGAACTCTGGCTTAGACTCATGATCTATGCCACCCAACTAATGACATGTATTGATGTCTTAAAATCTAAAAATCTACTAGTCTGTTGATGATAGTTCCATGCCATTAAGTAGATGTCAATGCCATCGAAGGCTACTCGATGCCATCAAAAAAATCTGAAAAATCCATGTTTAGTCGCTAGAACATTTTGGTGTTTAGTTCAATGACATTGAAGATGTTTGATGCCATCAACAGTCTGTCGATGCCATTAAAGTGCCATCGAATGATCGTGTTGAGTTACACATAATTGTGTAAGTGTGGGATTTATTTTCTATTTCAATTGTGATTCTTATAAAGGCTATATTTGTGGGTGTAATTGGGAATATGGTGTATCTGAGGGCTTTCTAATTTGTTCCAAAGGATTTCAAGGGCTTGTAAGGGAGATCTGAGGCTTGGTGGAATTGGGAAATCTCTATCTCTTGCAATTTCTGCTTTCATAATGCATAACTATTGCTTTATGTTGTGGTTTTTTCCCGTAAGGATTTTTTCGCATTAAATTCGGAGTATTTGTGATTGGACTTGGTTGTGCTATTGGAATACTTTGCTTGATTCATCTCTGTGTGTTTCCGCGATCCCCCAACAAGTTGTATCAGAGCGTAACGTTGGGATGCAGTTTGAATATGAAAGTATAGTATCAATAGCTTCTGATCCTAAGTTTGATGTTGAGAAATATTCCGGAAAAAATAATTTTGAACTATCGAAGGTCAAGATGACCGGTCTTCTAGTTTAGCAAGGATTTGGTGATGCATTCTTTGAGAAGCAAACAAAATTTATGACAGATGATGAATGGAACAAGATGGATAAGAAAATGAGAACCTCTATCCAATTGTTCCTAACGGATGAGGTCTTCTATAATTTCATGAGAAAGAAAACTGAAGCAAGTACATAGATGAAATTAGAAGACATCTACATGAAGAAATCTCTTGTGAATTGCCTTTACTCGAAGCTTCAGTTGTTCAATATGAATATGACAAAGGGGGTTGATGTTGAGGCCCACATTAGTAACTTTAACGAGTTAATTTGTAAATTATTGGATGTGGAAAAGGATCAGGCATGCATCCTGTTGAATTATCTACCGGCTTCATATGAGTCATTTGAAGAGTCGTTGTACATCGGTAGATCGACTATTAGTGTTGATACCATTATCTCAACCCTTCAAGGAAAGGCGATGAGAAAGAAAGAGGTGATATGGGTGCTTCTACTGATACATTGGTTATGAGGGGACGATATTCTATGCGGGATAATGGGTCTTCTTGATCGAAGTCCAAATCCAAGGGTAAGGGCAAAGGTAAGTTAAAGTGCTGAAAATGTAAGATATCTAGGCACATAAAGAAGGATTGCACAAATCCTAAGGTTATGAAAGAGAACTCAGAAACTTCTTCCAAGAAGGCCAACACTTTAAAGTTTGATGTAGGTACGAGTGGTTATGATGTGTTGTTAGTGTCCATAGTTGGACACTTATACGATGAACGTTCATAAGGACGAGTGAATTTTGGATACTGGGGCATCATATCACATGACTCCTCATCGGAGTTGGTTCACCAGTTATAGAGAGTGAGATGGTGGCTAAGTATGTATGGGCAATGACAATGCTTGTAATGTTACGGGTGTTGGATAAGTGTGTATCAAGATGTTTGATGGCATGGAGCATTCCTTGACCGAGGTGAGATACATTCCTGAGAAGAGGAAGATCTCGATATCTCTTGGAGTACTTGAGGTGCTTGGGTACAGATTCATCGGGTGCGATTGTGTCCTTAAAGTTTCAAAGGGGGCACTCGTAGTCATGAAGGCATATAGGAACGAAAACCTTTACAACTTGATCGGGAGCACTTCATCGAGTGGAGCAGTAACGTCTGTAGTGGATTCAACGTCTGAACGTATGTGGCATGCACGTTTGGGAGACATGAGTGAGCGGGGCATGAAGGTACTTTCTGATCATTGTTTAGTTCCAGCTTTTAAAAGTTTTGATTTAAGTATATGTGAGGATTGTTTATATGGTAAACATTTAAGGTTATCTTTTAAATATGAAAAACATGTATGTATGGGTGTTCTTAATTATGTGCATTTTGATATATGGGGGTTGTCGCCCATAGTTTCTAGTGGAGGGTCATCATGATTCGTCACGTTCATTGACGATTACTCTAGGAAGGTATGGGTTTATTTTATGAAAAATAAATCCGATGTTTCCACCAACTTCAAGCAATAGAAGGAAATGAAGGACAAAAAGGTTAGGGCGAAATATGAAAATATTGATGACAGATAATTGTGGAGAATTAACTTATGGGGAATTTAATCAATACTACAAGGATGAAGGGATTGTGAGGCACGAAACAGTGCACCACATACCAGAGTAGAACGGCGTGGCTGAGCAGATGAATAAGACTCTTTTAGAGAGGGTCAGATGCATGATCAGTAATGCTTGGTTGGGCAGGGACTTATGGACTGTGGTTGTTAACATGACTTGTTACTTGGTAAATCGGTCCCCTTCTGCGGCCATTAAATGTAAAATTTTAGAAGATGTGTAGAGTGGTTAGCAAGTAGACTACTCGGGATTGCGTATATTTCGTTGGGACACTTACTCTCATGTACCATCAATTAAGAGAGAAAAGCTAGACCAAAGGACCAAGAAATATATCTTTGTTGGCTATAGTGGATGTGTGAAGGGGTACAAGCTATATGACCGAGTCACACCGAAAATCATCCTTAGTCATGACGTCAAATTTGAAGAAGGATCCTTGTTCTGTAAGGATGAGTATGAGGAGCCGAAAAACTTGGTGGTGGACGTTCAGTTAGACAGAGACGAGACACAAACCGAGAAAGAGACACAAATAGAGGTATGAGAGAAGGTAGAGCAGCCACTTGTGAGAAGGAATCTACCGTAGGATCAGGTTACCTGCGAGATACAGGGATGACTGTAATATTGCAATGCCTTTATTATGTATGAGAGGGATCGTCTACTCTTAAGGAGGCTCTTGATGAGACAGATGCTAAAAAGTGAAAAGCTGCGATGGATAATGAGATGGACTCTTTGTATAATAATGAGATGTGGGAGCTGGTGGAACTTTTCATCGATTGAAATACGATCAGGCGTAAGTGGATCTTTAAGAAGAAACATGATAGATATAAGACAATGTTGGTAGCGAAGGGGTATGCTCAGAGGAAGGTGTCGACTTCACTAAGATATTCGTGCCTGTGGTGAAGCAAGTATTTATTAGATTCGTGTTAGTGATGCTTTCTCAATACGATCTCGAGCTAGAGCAAATGGATGAGAAGATTGCCTTCTTACATGGAGAATTAGAAGAGAATATCTACATGAAGAAATTAGAAGGTTTCAAAATAAAAGGGACAAAGAAAAAGGTTTGCATGTTAAAGAGCTCGTTGTACAGCCTAAAATAGTCGCATAGGTAGTGGTTTAAAAAGTTTCATTCTTTTATGGTGAGTCAGAGGTTTACTAGGAATGAATATAATCATTATGTCTATTACAAGATACTAAGTGATGGAAAGTTCATTATCTTGGTGTTGTATATTGATGACATGTTGTTTGCTAATCATAGCATGTCTGAGATCGACTTACTGAAGACTCAGTTATCAGAGACATTCGAGATAAAAGATCTAGGGGCGACAAAGAGGGTTCTTGACATCGATATACACAGAGATAGGAAGAGGAGCAGGCTTTGGTTATCTTATAAGGAATACCTTGAGAAGGTATTGATAAAGTGTGGGATGGATAAGGCAAATCCGATCAACGTTCCCTACATGGCTCACTTCAAGCTATCTTTAGAAGAATGTCCTAAAACAAAGAAGAAAAACATGATATGTCTTGTGTGCCTTATTCGAGCGTAGTTGGCTATGCTATGGTTTGTACTAGACCGGATACTTCATATGTGGTGGGTGTTGTTAGCAGATACATGTTTAACCCTGGCAAGCAACACTGCAAAGTAGTGAAATGACTACTTCGATACATTCGAGGGATGTCATACTACGTCATCACATTTGAGAAATCAGGGGCCAAGTTAGTAGGTTATGCAGATTCTGATTATGCGAGTACTGTGGATAATAGAAGATTGACTTTTGGTTACTCATTTGTGTAAGCGGGTGGAGCGATAAGTTGGATGTCGAGACTTTAGAATGTAGTGGCTCTTTCCACAATCAAAGCTGAGTATATGGTGGTGATAGAAGTGTTCACAGAAGATGTTTGGTTGAGGAGAATGATAAATTAGTTGGGCCCCCAGCAAGAGGCCATGACAGTTAATGTGACAACAAAAGCGTGATCAATTTGGCTAGAAATTATGTTTATCACTCATGTATTATACATATTGATGTGCGTCATCATTTTATTAGACAAGTACTTGAGGAAGGAGATGTGACTCTAGAGAAGATTCACACCAATGTGAATCCTGCGAACATGCTCACTAAGGTGGTTCCCATAGATAAGTTATGTGCAACTTCTCTAGGCTTGGTGAAGGCGTAAATAGAAGATGCAGTGTGCATGAGAAGCAATGGTGGAGCCATAATGCAAGGTAAAATTTAGAGATTAATAAAAAAGGATCTATGAAGATTATAGATTAGAGACATGGTGGAGATTATTATTGATGTCTTAAAATTTAAAAAATCAATAGGTTTTTTGATGCCATCGAGCAGACTTTGATGTTATTGATGGCTGCTTGATGACATCGGAAAAATCAGAAAATTTCATGTTTAGTCGTTAGAACGTTTCGGTGTTTGGTTTGATGACATCGAAGATGTTCGATGCCATTGACAATCTTTCGATGCCATCGAATGATCGCCCAAAGTTACGCAGAGTTGTGTAAGTGAGGAATTTGTTTCCTATTTCGATTGTGATTCTCATAAAGGCTATATATATGTATGTATGTAATCGAGAATATGATGTATCTCAGGGCTTTCTAATTCGTTGCAAAGGATTTCAAGGGATTGTAAGGGAGATTCAAGGTTTGTTCAAATCAGGTAATTATTATCTCTTGTAATTTCTACTTTCATAGTGTATAATTTTCGCTTTGTGTCGTGGTTTTTTCCCCATTAAATTTGGAGTGATTGTGATTGGACTTGGTTGTGCAATTGGAATACTTTACTTGATTCATCTTTATGTGCTTCCGCGGTCCCCCAACATGACCAAGCAAACGTGTTTCAGGACAAGTACATAACAGTTGTGGTCCACCTGATGAAAGTCTAGAATCTCACTTAAATAGACACAATTGCCACATTAAAATATGTTGGGAGAGGATGTCAATTGCCTGATGAAGCCAACACCACATAGCCACATGGTGTAAGGACTCCGTGGGATCTACCATGATATATGTGTTTAATCCATGTCGTTCATATATTTTGTAATGTCATTTTAGTGCATGAGGTCAAAATTGAAAGATATCTAAAGCTCAAGTGGACCAAACCAGAGGAAACAATAGGGATTGAAGGCCTACTGTTGAAAACTTCCTGAACCCACAGAAGTTATGGATTGTTCACGACCCCAAGTGTAGGGTCGCGATGTAGTAATAATCTCGATAAGACCGAGGTCGAATCCATAGGGACTGAAACTTGTACGTTGCCGAAATTAACTAGAAGTAGAACTAGAAGAAGATGTGAAACTAATTATAAAATATTTGAAAGAGTAATTGCGAATAGAGTAATTAAAACTAAAAATTTAAAGGTGGGAACTAGGGTGCGAAGGATCCACTTGTAGTGATCAAGGAACCCTCTAACTTGATTCAAGTAACGCAATTAAAATTGGAGTTATATCCTATCCAATTAGAAAATATATCAATAAAATTAAATCTGAAATTCTATTGACCTAATTCTCAATGAAGGAGAACTATGATAATTGGTAGGGATTCCATCACCAAACCATGCCCAGGAGACAATGGCAAACAACATGATTTACCGATCCCATAATCTCAAAGCAAGAGAATTGTGAAGATTATGATGGATTCCATCACCCTCCCATGGCCAAGGGACAATGGTGAACAACAGGACTTACTAATTTCACTATCTCAAATCCAGAAAAAAAAAAAGATACTCAAAGTTATTGCAGATCTACTGTAATTTGAGTCACAATAAACCATTAAAAACTGAAAGTATTCCTTAAATATCAAATTAGAATCCATGGAGTTCAACATAAACATGAATCAAAGCAATAAAAATATCTCATCATGCTACAAGCTTCACCTCTTAGCCCTAGTTAAGAGATTTAGCCAACCATAATAATGATTAAATCTAAACCTACAAGAAAGCATGAAAACAACTAAGAAAAAAGAATAAAAACTTATGATGATAGCTTATCCACCCTTTTGCTCCACTTAAACCCTGGAAGATGCCTTGGAGCATCCTAGGTAGTCCTGTTTATAGTTGTGGAACTCCAACTTTCGCACCTAGTTGGAAAACTCTAGAAACCGCCTAAAATTTACACTGTTTGCTAAAATAGACTTTACTCTGCGCAATTTTTTAAAATAGACTTCACTCTGCTCAATTTTAGAAAATGATTCAGAATTTCAGTATATGCTTTTTCAAGACGATTTCAGGATTCTCTTTTTTCACTTCAAATCTTTGATTCTCTTCATTCCTCATTTGGTTTTCTTGGATTTTTAGTATATGAATTCTTCAATCTTGGTCTCCTAAGATCCATCCCTTGCCTTGGTGATTCTTGAGCATTAAATTCGTACTTTCAATACATTTTTCAATTCAAACTCTTAAATTCACATTGCAATACAAACATGAGTAAAATAGAACATTAAGCATTATTATGTTCATAAAACCAAGATATAAATGGGGGATAATATGTAATATTTGACCCTCAACATGGATCAAGCTGGTATTTGTGTTTTCCTTTCATCCAAGTCTGTGTGACTTTATGAAATAGGTTGAATGACTAATAAACATCACAGTGGGCCTACGAATGTTTTAAAAGGTGGACATCTTATATATCCCCACTTTTTTCCTTACCGTGTGGTCTACTTTAGCCTTGGATATGCTCCAATTTTGGGCTCATGACGTAATATGATCCGACCAAACGGATAGACTGCATGGATAAAACACATACATCACAGTAAGTCCCCAAGGAGTCCTTACACCGTGTAGCTAGCTGGTACTACGCAGTCCGCGTCCATTGAGAGACTAGCCATTCCTAGCCACAACATTCATCTTCTCTAGGAATCCTTTGTACACTCTGATCACGCTCTACACAAAAGCTTAGCTGCTTAATAAAGTCGTCAGGTGAGCCACACATGTGTCTTACATGTGATTTTCGTTTTTGTGCCCTTGAAAGTCATCCATATGATTCCCTTTGCTTATAAGCATCCCACGTGCCATATTTAGCATCACATAAGTCATTCTCATTCTAGTTATTTCACAAGTCATTCTCATTCTAGTTGTTTATTTTTATTTTTTAAACATATGGATTGTGCTTATCTGCATAGATCATTTCTATTTGATGAACCCCCTAATGATATTTAAGTAAGCCATGTAAGTTGGTTCAACCAATGACATCCGATTGTCATTCTCATTCTAGTTATTTTGTATCATATGGGCCATGATTAATTGGATAGATCAATTAAATTAAATTGGACAAGTTGACCAACGAAATGTAGTAATCTATGTGCATTAATTAGGGCAGTGACATGGAGGGATTTTTCTTAGCAGTTCCTTGTCATTGGAAAAAAGAAAATGTTCACAGCAGGTGTACTTGGGGCTGAGTATCAAGAAGTGTTGTCTAGGGCTTGCCAATTTGGGAGAGGTGCTTCATCGGTACATGAGTGTGAATGCATATGTGATTGTGGCACATGGTATTGGATCACTTCGAAGAATAATGTCTTAAGATTCAATTAGTTAGAAAGCATGCACTTCAGCTGCATTTTTCATGACCTTCTGACACAAAAGATGGCGCATGTGTATGAGTTGCTTTTTTCAGCTGTAACGGTGATCTTTTCTACTCAGTTTTCTACCTTTTTTTATTCACCTACGTTTGTTTGGTAAATATTATGGCAAAAGTAGCT
Organism: Magnolia changhungtana; assembly: GCA_030180095.1. Classification (NCBI taxonomy): domain Eukaryota; kingdom Viridiplantae; phylum Streptophyta; class Magnoliopsida; order Magnoliales; family Magnoliaceae; genus Magnolia; species Magnolia changhungtana. The sequence continues at coordinate 6,458,792 of JASAUF010000554.1, forward strand.
TATGAGCTTAAAGTTACTTGTCACTGTAAATTATTAATTTTTTCTCTCTCTCTCTTTTTTTTTTTTTGCAACCTGTCTCTCTCCATATCAAAAGAGGCCTCCCATGATGAATTGTATACATCAAAGATGGGGCCCACACGATGGAAGGTCCACATTAAAGGTGGGCCCACATGATGGATCACCCATATTAATATGGGTCCACATAATGGATGGTGCACATCAATGATGGGGCCCTAATGATAAATAGCCCACAACCAAAATTAGTAGGTATAATGGACGGCCCACTTTCAAGTTAGTGATCACACAATAAACTATCCACATCAAAGGTTAGCATCGCATGATGGACAATAGATGTGAGGGAGACCAAACAAGCTTGAGAGATAAATACTTATAATGTTATAAACCAAGCATGTTTTTCTGCTTTTTGGTTGATAAGTATGTTTTTTGCAAAACATATATATCTACTAAATAATTGGAAACCAAGATAAGCTACTCATGGCATAAGTAGCTTATCTAAAGTAACTTGTGATCCAAATGCCCGTGAAGAGACTCTCTTGAATCCTTTACAGGTCATCGCTAAAGAGAAACTATATATCCCATGGATGACCCATAGGGGATTCACAAGTCAGTCTCTTAATTGAAAACTAATCAGTAGAAAAGATCATTGTTACAACCAAGTAATGCATATGCACCATCTTTTGTGTCAAAACGCGTTTTCAAGTTACTCGGTATAAAAGAAAAAATTGTTCATTTTTGCTTTATAATTAATAAAAATTTATTTTTGTGTCATGGATTACTGCTATTCAAAATATCTTCAAGTTTCAATAGGTGGAGCTCATTTTGAGGCTTTGGCCGACCTTATGGTACCGTGATGATGAAGTGGAGGAATGAACATAATGTGTGTTTGCATTGGAAGAGCTTCGTGTGCATGAAAATCCTAAGAAACAAGAAACTATTAAGCTCTTGGGAGGAAACCCAAGAGGCCAAGGTGCTCATATCCCTCCTACAACCCAAGTTTTCTAGGGTTATAGGAGAGAGTAGGAAACATCCATCTTCTACAAGGAGAGTTTCCACTGTCTGACTTTGTATTAGAGCATGACAACAGTGCGGCCTATCTGATGAATGGTAGGGGTTGGGTTCAGGTCGAGTTGAGATTAGCTCGAACCCCATACGTCTATTAAATGGCTCAAGAATTCCGTCCAAATTGGAGCGATGACCCATTGAATTATGGCCTGACCACACCCACTTCAACTAACCAACCCATTGTTGGGGGGACCATGGAAGCACACAAAGATGAGTCAAGCAAAGTAATTCAATTAAAACACCCAAGTACAATCATAAAGACTCAGAATTTAAAGTGGAAAAACCCTTTTGGAAAAAAACCATGGCACCAAGCGACAAAAATCACTATGAAAGTAGAAATTACAAGAGATAGAGTGAATACCCGATTCGAACAAGCCTCAAATCTCCCCTTACAAGCCCTTGAAAACCCTAGGAATAAATTAGAAAGCTCCTTGATACACCCTAATCCCGATTACACACACATATATAGCCTTTAGGATAATCACACACTACACCAAAATCGCCAAACTGGTATGGTTGGCATTTTGGTTCAGAAACGGCTTTAAGCCGTTTTTTATTTGAGACGGTATTGAACTATACTCGAATAGTGGCTGTTGTACGTTGTTACTTTCACTTTTTTATTGGTATGTCCTAATTGATTGTTGTATATTCTTATTTCTTATTACTATAGTTTATTGTATTATTTTTAAACAGATGGACGGAATGGATTCTATTAGAACCCTCTAAGTGGATCCCACATGGCCCAAGAGTCATGTTTATGTAAATCTACCGCAAACTACTGGATAATTTGCATCCCCAAGACGCCCTAATCCCTTCAAAACACCTAAAACGCCTCCCTCTCCCGATCTCAACCCTTTGCGATGTTCATGTTTACAGACATTCATACCCACCAGTTTCGAAAGTTTCCCTCACATTTGTAATCTGCGCATCCAAACGCCTTTAAAAAAATGTAGGGTTCCTGATGCCAATCTCTCTCCGATCCTTCAATCAGCCTTACCCAGTATTTGTTGTAGTAAATGTAGGATCTGTAATTAGGGATGCAATCTGCTATAAACTCTTATAATTCACTTCATCTACACTCCAAACATCGGAGATGGGATTTTCGAGATCTCGTTTTCTTCTTTCTCGGACATGGATCGGTTTCAACAGAAGAAGAAATCATCGGTCGGAGAAGGTCGATGGTAATCGCTCTTATGATGATTTTTTCACCTTTGGATTTTGGTGTTTTGATGAGGCTGTATGTTGAATTCTAGGGGTTGTAGGGTTTGATTTTGTTTTCTTGTTAAAGATTGTTCGATTCTACTAGTAGTGTTTGGAAACTAACCTCTGATTGATTTGATTCCATTTGGGAAAAATTCTATCTGTGTTAATGTCTTGTGTTTCTGCAAGTTCTAGGGTTTCTGGTGAGATTTATGTGCTGTGTTTTACTGTTTTAGAGTCCTTGGAGCTAATATGTGGGGGCCAACAGTGGATGGGTGGTGGGCTGGGAATGCCTTTCATGGAATAATCTCTGACGCCTGATTGGTGGACTTGGTATGATTGGATGGATGTTGGTTATCTCTTTTTCAACATCACCTGTCCAGAGTTGGGCTGACCACAGGAAGGACCTGGGTAGCTAGAAGTGGTCTACATGCTGTCTTAGACTCTGAATGGGACCACTTCCAGCAAATGGAACTGTTCATGTGGTGGCCCCAAATGGATATCGGTTGTCTTCTTTTTCAGCATCATCAGTAGATCTTATGCTTTTCAAGTGAATTCGATATTTCCCTGTTATCTAGGACTCTAGCCAAACATGAGTAAGTACATATTTCCCTATAGCTCCGGCCTGACTTTTGGGCCTCTAGGCTCTGGCCAGACATAAGAGGTGCATTTTCTCCTATAGTTTCGAGTCATGGATCGATTGGTCTAATTTTGGGCCTGTTGCCAAATACTAAGGAATTCATCATGCAATGGACGGACTAGATTTCACAGACACATTAATGTGGGGCCTACACAACCTGGGAGCAGAGACTACCATAACGAGAGACACGTTTCAAATTGAATTAGAGAGGCTTTAGAAGTCCCAAACATGAACGATCTTGCACATCCACCCTTGGTAAAGCAATTGTCTCTACCTGGGAAATAGAAGTCTGGGATATCCTATCCCCATCTTTCTTCTTCACCCCTACAATTTGGCATGCCCATTACATAAAGTTTAAAAGTCTGCCTTATCCATGCACCTAAATTGATTAGATTTGTTCACTTGTCGTGGTTCAAACATCAAGATTAATCTACTATGAGTATTCCAAATTACCAAGAGAATCCATAGTCTTTTTCTTTCCTGAGTATATAGTCTTCTTATACTGCATCCCATGTTCGATAATACGCTATGTTCTTATGCTTTTCAAGTGAGTTCGATAATACGTTATGTTCTTATGCTTTGAATATGTCATCAGTAGATCTTGGTTATTTTTTCACTCTAATGTACTTAAATTTTAGCTCTTTATTTATATTTTTAGATACACAATTTTTTGGTTGTTGCCTCTGTGATGCAAATTGGCATTCAGCTTTTACATCCAAGTAAATTTCTATTTTATTGTTTTTGTTGAATCCCTTGGAAATATAAGCAGTGATTCTATTTGTTGTTGTTTCTTAATCTAGCGCGGATAAAATCTTTGGTGAAGCTAACCAAAGACATAATGAAAGTTCGTGGCATTAAATATGCTTGACATGAGTTTTTTCCTGAGGGTACTCATCTTCCTCTTGGTCCATGATATCCTGGCTTTTTGTCATTTCATTCCTATAATTTTTTTGTATTTTATATTTCTGAGAAGTGATACACACACACACACACACACACACCATGATTATTTCATTGTATTTAATCATGTAGATGGTTAGTCTTTGTTTTGACATTGATTGAAATGCTGTCAAAAATCATATTGCTCTGTTATTCTTACTTGGTTGTTGCAATAACTAGTATTTGGTTCTTAAAACTTATCATTTTTCATGTTTTCAACGCACTCTGGGTGGATCCACAAAATATCATTTAAGCTCAAGATGGCTACAAGTATTTAAAAGTGATCGAGATTTATTATTTATTTTGTCGATTGATAGAAAGGAAAAATATATATTTGTTAGTTGTATTCCCATCTCTCTAAGCTGTTGGAGTAACTTCTTGTAGCCATCGCAGGTCCTAGCTCTTTAGAATGTTTACTGGAAGGACCTCAACTTTCTTGTCTTTGTCTGGATTGCATTCCTTTCACTACAGATTGCCAAGGTGAGCTCTCTATCCTCCTTTTCATGTTAGCTTATACAAAGGTAGAAGAGTGTTCGCTGCTTTTGAATGTGTTGACACATTGCTGGATAGCGGCCTTAATCAAGTGAACCCCTCATCTTTCATTGTTCCGTACCTTAAATCCAGTTTGGATGGTGAGTACTCAAATATGCTGTTGTGCATACTTCCACCTATTAAAAAAAAAAAACTTTTATTCTTCCCATGATTGGCATGGGAGTTGCTTATCTACTATTCCCATGTTTAATTAACACGATGCTATTGTTTGTCAGATGTTGTCTTAAAGCCTATCATCCTGAATGGGTGGGCAAGGATTCCACATTCTTGGAGACTGGCGATCAATGGACTTGTAGTAAGCCTCTTCCTACTTCATATGCTTGCTTCCTTTGGATGGATTCATTTTAAGTTTGATTTTGTACATACCTGACACTCATTTTCTTTCACTTGCCTCCTAAAACCCATATTATTTTCACCTCCCTCTTTTTTGAGCATATTCGAACACGGGCTTTTTGAAGGTATATAATCTCTGTTTGTTCAATAGATTCAATTACTTTCAATTTCAATTGTATATTTACATACTCGATTTTCTTATTAATACTCAAACTAATAATACTATCTTGCTGTTGGCTTTCCACAGGGACAGCTGGATGAAAAGGCAAAAATCATTCATGAGGATTTGACCAATCACGTATGTACCTTAATTCCCTTTAAGAAACTATAAAAATTATGTCTCTTCATTTCTCATTAGCTGTAAAATTTTGGTTTCATGGATTGAAGCAAGCCAAGTAGGATTGAATTTTCTCATGTTAAGAGAGTAAATTTTGTTGATCAATCGCCTTACTTCAAATGTTTGATTAGGAAGTAATCTTCTTATGCCATTCAAAAATTAAAAATAGAAATAAAAGACGTAATGGGTTATTCTTTAGTAGGAATGTTCTCTGTCGAGTTGCCTATTTAAGGCTGAGGATTTGTTTTCCTATTGGATTCGATCTATATTCTCAAGTTAACTTATCAATCTCCACAAAAGTGTAGGTATCATCAACAATATTTTTTTCACACACAAAAAAAAAAAAAAAAAAAAAAAAAAAAAACAGCAAAACCACCTTCTAAATTGAGACAAGATTGTTTTGTTTTGTTTTGTTTTGTTTTGTTTTTTTTTTTTTTTTTGTTTTGTTTTGTTTTGTGTTGTTTTTCAGTAACTTCTTTTGATTGGTTTGTTTGCAGCTATTTTGACAGTTATGGGATTATATGGGACATAATGACAACCCTTTTGTGCCTACTCAAGAGGACTGAAGTTAATGGCTTAGAGTACTCGATGCTGCAACTAATGTAACAAGGACATTCTACCTAGTTGCCTATACTTTTTACGCTAGTTAATGCCTAATGCATTTTCATTTATATTAATGCACTACTATATTTTGAGATTTGGGTTACTGGGGGTTCTTTGCCTCAGGGCATTATGAAATTGGCAGCTGACATGTAGCTGAAGCTTCTATGGAAGAACTCAAGGTTAAAAGTAACTATTCTGTCCCACTTATTATTCTTTTAAATGTTGTAGACTTGTTGTTGTTGCTGACCCTGTTTGAAATTGCTTGTTGGGTTATGTTATAAAGATTCTCAATCTCAGATTCTACAAATCTTGAAGTGGGTGTAGCTTGGGGTTTTCCCAACAGTCCATCCATGCAGTGGCCCACAAGATCATGGACAGAAGTTGCATATTAGTACAAATTCGTGTTATCACGTACTATCATCAATCAATCCAGATCGTAAATGTCCAAAGAAACTGCAACGATCAGACAATCGTAACCATCCAATAACAGAAAGTCGTATCTGGTGGCTTACGCTTTTTCTTTTTCAAAAAATGAGGAACGTTGCATGTGAACTTTCACATCCACCACTTTACCGAATCCAGTAAGGTGACCTATGATGGTGATGTTGTTATTAAGGGGGTTGCATATTCTTCTCTCAATAACATGTGAAGGCTAAGGTCCTTTTGAATAAACGAAATACTTTGCTAACAAACAGAGCTTCTTCTCCTCTTTCACTTAAGATTTTGGTACTATTTTTTATTTGTTTGTTTTTTAGCACATATTCTTCATATGTGTAGACTTCTGTAGTTGACTGTTTGATTTCATCAATGCAGAGACGATATCAAAGTTCGGCTCAGGACTGTTTCTTCTTGTACAAGTTATTCTACTGTTGGATTTTGTACATGGATGGAATGAAAATTGGGTTAGCAAAGATGAACAGTTTTGGTTGGTTGAGCTATCTTTTTACTCTCTTTTTTTATTTTCCTCTCTTGATGCTCTAGCTGCATGGCCTTTGGACTTTTTTTTCACATCCTTGATATGGTTCTCTTGTTTCAATTTGTGGATCAGCATGTGTATACTTCTTTCTTTTATGTAAATTTCCTGATGAGTAAGACTTTCTTAAAAATTTCTAATGTTTTTTTATGCTGAATCTAGGTACACGGCGTTGTTTGTTGTCTCGCTTGTTTGTTATGCGGAAACATTTTCCTTCTCGAGGCTGCTCTTCCACTGGTTTGCTCCCTCAGGACATGATTGTGGTCTTAACACCTTTATCGTTATGACTTTGATTATGGTTTTCATTTTTGCTATTGTGGCGCTGCATCCAGCTGTAAGTTGTTACCTGCTTTATCTAAATCATATGGAACATTCTTTTTACCTATTAGAAAGGCATGCACTAGCATTTAGGGTCTCACGCGAACTAGTTTGGGAGTAGTATGGATGAAAATGCATGACGAAACAGTGTGTATATAGTTTGAATTTATCTTCAATCATTCGCTCAAGGCCCGAATATTTATAAGTAAAATGTGATGGATAGCCATATTTGCATGATTTTGCTTTCGAGTGTAATTGGTGTGTTCAAGCTTCTTAATGTGTAGACTATTTATACGCGCATCATCTTCATCTGAAATTGTTTCATTTACATTTATTGAGCTGTTGATTATTTGTTTGTGTGATGGGATTGGGTGAAATTGAGTATCGTTGGTTTAAAAGAACAAATACTGTATTCTTACTGATAGCTGCTGATCTATGAATTACTTTTTGAGTTTGATATTCATAAGGACCTCAATTTGTTCCGAGTGTTATTCAATTGGAGTTTTTCCTACAAAATAGCTTACAACAGATCATCCTACTGAAGTGAACTAAGTATAACACCAATCCTGATCATTTTTTAGTTGTATGTGTACTGTTGTTGTATTCCTCTTCTCAACTATTATGTTGAGACCACAATTTGAATGGTTGGGTTTTCTATTGAGGAGGTTCCTGGGTCACAGTTCATCCACGTTGGGGCCCAACATACCAATGGTCAGGATTATTGAACAATGGATGAGGATCAAGTAATTCCTAATAATATAAATATGTTCACATGTAGTCTCAAAATGCAAACTGTTATAAAATAATGTTTCTGTTACCATTGTTATGTAGTAGGGAAAAACTGCTAATATTTATTTTGTGGGTTCAGGTTGGTCTATTGAAGAGTAAGTTTGGGTTTGATGATGCGTTCAACTACAAGGAAGAACTTGACTTGACTGTAGCTTTAAAAAGGTAAGTATTCGTGTTAGCATATGAGAATCTCAAACACCATTGATTTAATTATCTTCCAAACATCGTTGTTTATTTGTCCACAAGTCCTTACACATAGCTAAACAAACACACCGTCCATGTGTTGACATATAAGCTGCACATCAGCTGGGTCACACAATGTAAATGATGTGACCTCATAATCAAGTTGGCCCACCCAATAGGCAAGCCACACATGTTGAAGTTGCTTTAGAAAGAATTACCAAAATCTCACATTCTACATGTGCGATGTCCACTTGGTGATTGGACAACTTAATTATTTAGACAGGTCATCTACCCAGACCTTTGCATGTGAATATGGGCTTAGCAAAGCTCTGCACTGTGGTTGGCAATTTCAATTTTCAAAACAAAGAAAATGGTATATGGGTGTCTCGTTTCCTAGTTTATACAAATGTTTGGAATTTATTGTTAGGCATTTTCGACATTTACTTTGAGAGCGTGGGCGGCAAAATGCTTGATGCAGAACTAGCGAACATGAAGTACCATGGTCGCATTGTAGTGTGCGGTATGTTCTCTCAATACAACCTCGAGAAACCTGATGGTGTGCACAACTTGATGTATCTCATCAAGATGTGCATCTGAACTTGTGCTTGATTGGGGAGAATCTAGCTCAGCTGCATTGTCCAGGATAATTTCCATGACCATTGATCAGGGACAGGAGACCCACCATACACATGGTCAGCATGTTTCTGATGACCATTGATCTCATGGGCCACCATGTGGCTGGGTCAGAAGCCAAAAGATCAAAAACCACTAGACATTTAAGCTACTCTGCTCAATTCAAATATAGCAACTTCTAAATTCAACCATAGAGAAAATCAACTATAGAAACCACATCTTCTTTCTTCTTTTTCTTTTTCTTTTGCCTTTTTCTTTTTCTATTTGACTCAGCAATGACAAAGGAAGCACCCACATTTCAGTAATCTAAACTGTTCATCTGTTGAGCCCACCATGGGATGGGCCTTGACCATTCATGGTTTGCAAGTGTTACTTCATGGAATGGACTTTTCAAGCCCAGTTCACTTTATTTCTTGTGATCAGATGGGGGAGATTTTCTACATTTCTCCCACTCCCTGTGCAGTTGTGGGGCTGAGCAAATTACTCTGTCAATTTCAGATTATTTACCATTTAAGAAACTGAACTTTCACTATCATCTAATTGAATTAATAGATAATGAATGTAAGAATGCTAACGATGGTAAGTATCTCGTGCACATAGGAAAGCTCTATGCATAGAACCAGATAAAAACAAGCAATGCAATCTGGCCATTTGCTTGATGCAGACAGGAAGAATTTCAGAAGCAAAATCTCTCCTTAAAAGGATCCAACCTTCATCTTCGGACACAGACAAGCGTAGCCCGGATTTGTATATGAAATCCTTTGAACGTGCATGTGAAATGCTAGCATGTCTCAAGTGTCAGTTGGATGAATGGAGCGATAGGAACAAAAATCCAAAGATCTTCTTCTCCTTCCTCTATTACGGGAATCTTGAATTCCCGAAGTTCTGGTGAGGCAAAGAAGAACTGTGGACTGCAAGTCCAGAAGGAACTGACGGAAGCAGAAATGCATGATAGGGCTGTGGATATATGCAAATGGGTGAGGTCCAGTCATTCAGTTGGGCCCCACAAGGGCTAAAAATCAATGGTAGGATCGAGTCATCTGAATGCAGAGTCAAATTTCAGTTGGGAATGAATGGTATGTTTAAGCATGTTTTGTTCTTTTTTTTTTTAAAGGCTGTGTAAGAAACTATTCTTTCTTTGCTCATAATAATTGGCTTGTTCCAATAATGGGGGTGGTCCATTCATCAGGTGTGCCCCCAGCATGTTCTGTTTGATGACATTGCTCCCTGATGCATGGACAGGCAATCCTATTTCAAAGAATGTGGAAACAACTTTAAAATTCAGATGAGATTACGTAGTTCTGTATTCTTTCTTTGTTCATAAAATTCAATCAGAAATTACTTTGTTGTATGCCTAGATCCAATAACGGGGCTGGTCCATTCATTAGGTGGACCACACTCGGATGTTTTTGCCACCTGATGAGTGGAGCTGGTAATGTTTCTCAATGAAGGTGGAAAACAGCTTCAGTTTCTCACTACGCCAAATTGGGCAATTTGCGACGTATTTTTAAAGACGAATTAAATCCGTCGCTAAGCCCCTGTTTGTCAAAAATTCGTAGTCTGAACGTCGCTGAATTTAGCGAAGGAGCAAAATCCATCGCTGAATTTAGCGCGGAGCAAAATCCGTCGCTAAAATCTGATTTACGACTTATTTACGACGGATTTTAGTCCGTCGTTAGTAGGCGACGGACTAAATCTGTCGCAAAATTTGATTTTGTGACAGCTATAAATTCCCGCCCAAAACACCAAATGGCGCGCTTTTCAGTTGCTTTTGCAACAGATCAGGTCCGTCGTAAAAGCACTTTTGCGACGGATTATGGTCCGTCGTAAAAGGACTTTTGCGACGGATTATGGTCCGTCGTAAAAGGACTTTTGCCTTAACATTAATTTTTTTCATTTTTTAAAGAATATGGTGGAAAATTAAGTTTTTTTTATAGTCAATAGTTGTTTTTTAAAAGAATTTCGATGGTTTAATTGTACATATTTGTATCTAAGATTATTTTTAAACAATTGATTGAATGCAAAAAGAAAATTTATTCTGTTTTTATATCAAATGAGTGGAATTCTTATTTTTATTTTTTAATTTAAAATTAATATTTAAATGATTTGTAATATCACATGAAAAAGAATATTGAGAAATTTTAAAAGATTTAACAAAGTTTGAGAAAAAAAATAGATTTTGAAAAAATAAAAATCGTAATTTAATAAAAATCTATTTTGTGGGAACAAAAAAGAATTTTGAATAAAGTTTATAAATTTGAAAGAAAAAAAAAAGCATTTGATTTTGAGAAAAAAATAATATCCTGAAAAAGAAAATTAAAAATATTTTAAAAAATGTGAAATTTTTCACAATGTTGAAAATGAAAATATTTTAAAAAAGAAAATGAGAGTTTGAAATTTGAAAAATAAAATAAAATTTCTTATTTTAAAAAATGTGAAATTTTATTTTATTTTCACTCAAAATAAAATTTGAGTGAAAAATAAAATAAAACGATATTAAAAATCGATACTTTATCAAAAAACAAACATTTTAAAATGAAAAATAAATAAGTTGAATAATTTTGTGATTTTGAAAAATAATTGAAATTGTTCAAAATTCGAAATTAAAAGAAAAAGTTATTTCTAAAAACACTAAGATTTTGAAAAAATATATATATAATTTTTTAAAAAATTTTGAAAAGTTGAACATGATGCTTTTGAAGAAAAAAAAAATTGGCATTTTGGAATTTTTGGGAAAAAAAATTAAAATTTGTGAAAATTTTAGATATTTTGAAAATAAAAATTCAGAATTTGTATTTTAATTTATTTTTTGAAATATTTTATAATAAAAATGATATTTTGTTAAAAGTTTTCAAAGAAAAATTAAGAGTAAAAAAAATATACATTTTGAAAAAAATATTATTTTTAAATGGAAATTGAAATTTATTTGTGAAAAAAAAAAAATTTAATAAATTATTAGGCACATCTACTAATTGAACATTTAACCGTTTTTGGGCAATCGAATTAGTCTAGATTGAAGAGTAAATAACTTCATGTGTTTAAATCAAATTCCACTCAAATTGTTGATCAATCTTGTATGCCCAATATCTTTCTCATATGTAGTTAGCTTGATTGGGGCGAGTAACTAGTTTGATCAGTAAAATAGAGTGAATGGGCTAGACATATAAAATGGGCTAAATATTGTTGTCAAAATTGTGACCCAACTTATTGACCTTGCGAGAACCTAAGAATTGATGTTAATAAATTTTGTGGGCCCCATCATGATGTGTTGAACATTAACACCGTGCATTTAATGTGTCCCCTTTAGGTTATGAGATATCTCAAAAATCATCTGTAAACGAAACTCGGGTGGGCCATACCATTTAAAACCATGTCAAGACATCTTAAAATATATATAAGCACTGGGTGGGGCCCACATGAGTTTTGGATGCGGCTAAAACTGACCCCTCATCCAAGTGGGACACACATAATGAGTGGGTTGGATATGTGAATCACATTAAGGCAAGCCCAATATATGATTATGAATGTTTTAAGGAAACCCCTCTACATTTAGGTGAGTTAGTCATTACCCTTACCAAAGTAAACTTTGTGGGGTCCACCGTTATTTATTTATTTATTTTATCCATTCTGTTTATCCACATTAACAGATAATTTGAGGTCTAAAGAACAAAAAGGAAGCATATCCAAAGCTCAAGTGAACCATACCACAGGAAATAGTGTGATTGAACCTCTACCATTGAAAAATTCTTGTGGTCCATTTGAGATTGGGATATACCTCATTTTTTGTCTTATACCATAAATTTTTTTAGAAAAATAGATGGACGGCGTGGATGAAACATGTACGTCATGTTGGGGCCTACAGAGCACCAACCACCAGCCATTCGTCACTTTTTAATGGGAAGCGGATTTCCTGCTAAAGCCCTTGGCGTCCTAGAATGTTGGGTGGGGCCCAACACCATGTGTTTCGAAAATCTACTCCGTTAATCCATTTTTAGAGATAATTTTAGGACAAGAGACCAAAAATGAGTTGGATCCAAAAATCAAGTGGGTCACACGAGAGGAAACAGTGGGGAAACAAATACCTACAGTTGAAACCTTCTGGACTCTACCTTGAGGTTTATATGCGATCCAAACAGTTTATAAGGTCATTAACACTGGGAATAAGTGAACATACAAAAGAAAAGAAAAAAAAAAAAGCTTGAAACAAGGCTTTTTATAGCCGTAAGAATATTTCAACAGTTCTCGCTGAATCCCCACTGTTTCATCTTGTGTGGCCCACTTGAGTTTTGTATACACTTCGTTTTTGGTATCTTTTTCTAAAATAATCTTGATAAACGGATTAACGGAGTAGATTTCCCACAAACATGGTGGTGGGCCCACCTAGCATCCATGCACAGTAAATTCCTATGAAAGGCTTTAGCACGAAATCCACGTCCCCTAAAATCGACATGGATTTCCTGCAAAAGCCTTTCGCAGGAAGTTCCTGCGCTGGGATCTTAGGTGGGGCCCACCGTGATGTTTCTCAGGAATCCACTCCATCCATCCGTTTTGTGAGCTAATTTTAGGAGATTAGGCCAAAATTGAACCGTATCCAATACTCAAGTGGGTCGTACTAAATGAAAAGATAGTTAAGGAAATTCTTACCGTTGAAACTTCCCTGGGTTCGACAGTGATGTTTATATGCCATCCATATAATTAATAATGCCATTCCTACTGGGATGAACTGAAAACATAAATATTAGCATGATTCAAAACTTCCGTGGCCCCACGAATATTTCAACTGTGGACGTTCAATTATCACGTTTTCGGCCCACTGGAGCATTGTATACGGTTCGTTTTTGGCCTCATGTCCTAAAATGAACTCAAAAAATGGATGGACGGTGAGGATTTCTCACAAACATCCCTGTGGGCCCCACCTGCATTCCCAGCGCAGGAACTTCATGCGAAAGGCTTTTGTAGGAAATCCACGTCCCCCTAAAATGGGGAACGGATTGGCTACTCCCCCTGACACCAGCCCCGTGGCTGGTGGTCAGTGCTCTGTGGGCCCCACAATGATGTATGTGCTTCATCCATTCCGTTCATCCATTTTTACAGATAATTTTAGTGGTTGATACAAAAAATGATAGGGATATAAATCTTAGGTGGCCCACACCACAGGACAAAAATAATCGATGGATATTCACAATTAAGATCCTCTTAAGGCCCACTGTACTGTTTATTTGACATCCAATCTGTTGATTTGGTCATAAAGACCCAGATGAAGGGAAAAAATAAATATCAACTTGATCCAAAACTTTTATAGCCCCTAAAACGTTTTTAATGGTTAAAATTTATTTAACACTATTTCCTATAATGTGGTCCACTTGAGATTGAGATATACTTCATTTTTTAAAACATCATAAAATGATATATAAAAATAGATGGATGGCATGGATGACACACATACATCATGATGAGCCCCACAGAGCACCGACCACCAGCCAATGGCTAGTGTCAGGGGGAGTAGCCAATCCATTCCCCCTAAAACGAGACCTCTCCTCTCTCCCTCTCATCCACTCTCTGTCTACCCCTCTCCCAGCGCCGGCCCTAGAGATCTCTCCCACCTCTCTCTTCCTGTCGATCTCTTCACGAACATCGGTAATAATCTCTCTCTCTCTCACAATCGATTGATAGCGGTGGTTCTCTCAATCGATTGATAGTGGTGGTTTTCCCTCAATCTCTCTCTCAATCTCTCTCTCCCAGCGCCATGATTGGAAACCCCCTGGATTTGGAACCCCCATTATTGGAAACCCCCTTGATTCGAAACCCCCATGATTGGAAACCCCCTGGATTCGAAACCCCCATGATTGGAAACCCCCTGGATTCGAAACCCCCATGATTGGAAACCAGGGCGTGCGACGACCCTAACTCTCCTCTCTCTCTCTGTCTCTCTGTCATACCGTCCTACCTCCTCCCCTTCTTCCATTTTCCTTCCATTCTTCCATTCTTCCATTATCCTTCCATTCTCATACAGATAGAGGGAGAGACGTGGAGAGGAGCTCGACGAGAAGAGGCCAACCCATCCAGCCATCCAACCTTCCACCAGCCGAAGTGAGTCCAAGCCCCTGGTTCCCTTCTTCCTTCTCCCCCACTCTTCTTCTTCTTCTTCTTCTTCTTCTTCTTTTATTTTTATTTTTATTTGATGTAAGGCTTGATATGTGTGGGGCCCCTGTTTATGTGCATTGCTGGCCAACTGGACCAATCTGACTGAGTCTGAGCCTCATGGGATTCTAAATGTTTTTTCTCAAACCAATTAGATGGGCCAATAATCCAAGGGTTATAATAATCTAATCACGCGTCTATTCTGGATTCCTTTAGATCAAGGGTCGGGATTCCTGAATCAGGGCTCCTTCGTGTACATTGCAGAAGCAAACAGAATGGAATGGTAAAAAATGATTGAGCAATTGGGATCATCTGATCTGCTTGATTTTTGGCTATGTCCCACAGACAGTTGAGACATCCAGATATGCATTCCTGATCTTGTAAATGTTTTCCAATTTCTCTCTATCTAATAATTAAAATCTAGCTCGTTTAAAATCAAATGTTCTCTACTAATGTATCAAACATCTGGTGATATTGGTGATTATCTTTTCAAGTGGATACATGGCCCCAAAGTATGCCATGCACAGACAATTCTCTGTTTAAATCAGATGTATTCATCTTCAGTGTTTTACTTTTGGAGATTGTGACCGGTCAGAAGAACCGTGATTTATACCAATCAGACCGCTCCGAGGATCTTCCCAACTATGTAAGTAGAATGTCTTGATGATTTTTTTGTCAACAATTTGAATTGAAATTTGTAAAATGGTTGAGAGAATGTTGTGGCTACTCTCGAATGAGAAGCCAGGGTTTCATTCCCTGTGCACTTGTCAACATGGCACACATGTGCAAGGTGAGTTCCATCCATTGTGAGGGCTATGATAAACATGCTCATCCAAAAATTAGGACCCATGTTTGCTCACTGAATATATACTGTTGGTTATTGATTTTCTTAATTAACATTAGATTCACAGTGGCCCCACCTGATGAATGGCTTGGATCTTGCGCTTTGGGGAGATTAGAATTTGGATGGATCTTGCACATGAGTAGGACAGTATTCCTCTTGTTATGAATCCATCACATCAATACTTCCATTCTAAAAGCATGTTTTCTGTAATGGGGCACTTTTTGTAGGTATGGAAGCATTGGAAAAATAGCACAGTTTTAGAGCTGATTGATCCAACTATAAGTGAATCTTTCTCAAGCAGCGTGATGGATAGGCCCACCATGCCTCTGATTGGTCTGTGCTCCCTGTTGCTAGCATCGTTACAGATCGTGATGGATTGCAGAGTGTGCTACTATTCCTATTTACATACCTATCAATTCTGAAAAATGCTCCCATCAGTTCAAGTATTGGACAAGTTGGTCTTGTTTGTTCATGTTGATCCCTAGCAGTTAGTGCAAGTATCTTATTTGCCTTTGGTGTTAGCAAATCATGTTGATCTTGGGATCTGAGATCTTCCAGATGAGCATCAAATTGCTTGCCTTAGAGCTTTTATTCTAAGTTCCCAAAGACCATTATTATCTGAGTTCATGACCATTTTCTGCTGCAAATTATTTCCTGGGCTTGTTCAATGTGAGTCATCCCTTTTTTTTATTGATCTTTATTATTTCACTTGTACAGGCACTGTTGTAGACAAATGTAGTAGTATTATTGAATGGGCAGCACTTTCTTACACTTTCAGATTAATGCGAATGAGCCTCAATGACATATGATATGTGCATTAGAATAGATTAATCGCACATATGTACATATATTATATTATTATTATAAATTATTGGTAACTTCTCTTTTATATAGATTTTGTATTTTTAAAAGCTCTAATTTTTATTGGTAACTACATTCAAGTGAATGGTCAAACACTTGGAGTTGATGAACTAATGACACATGGAGCTCATGAGACTGCAATTTAAAGGCTACTTCCTCATGAAAGAGTTCCTATAAATTAGTTACAAATTTCTCAATTCTTTTCTACGAAGCTATTGCAATTTAATCTAGGTAGTGCTTCCAAATATTGTCCTAATTAGCATAATTTTGATGGAAGATTTTGAATTTTGTTGGAATTTTTATTTCCTACAGCCTTTATATCCACGGTTCGATTTTCACAGAGGGCCACATGTCCTCATGGAAATTGGTTGCTCCATCACATGTGGACTCTACTGTCCATCCACTTCCAACTCTATTTAAATTTCCTAAGATGAAACCCTTTAGGTCTGATTTCCTTCTTTGTTTCTCCTTTTTTTTTTTTTAATACATATTACCAACCTGATCTTGTTAATGACAATGTAAGACTCCATTTGGACTTTATGGCATTGGGTTTAGATTACAAAACTGATAATTCTGCCTCCATTTTTAAATGCACTAGGCTGACTTCACTTCAAAGGAGCTTCATACTTGGAAGGTTTCGATAAATCTCAAAGTATGTGAGGCCCTTCTCTTTTGTTTAATGAAATTCTAGTGAGCAACAAGCATGTCAAGTGTTTGATGAAATTCCTGAAACAAATGTGTATGGTATTATCAGGTCTATTGAAGATTCCTGAATTGGACTGCAATGCATCGATCTTGTTCATCTCTGTTTCTCTCCATAAATGTATATATGTATGCATGTATGTATGTAGTATATATGTATTCTTCTCCAGATAACTAAAAACAGAGAAGGCAGAAAGAATTTCTATCATTTAGTGTTTAAGAGTCCAATTAAGGGACAACCCATCCACTGAAAATTTTTCTGCATGTTTTTTAATCCTTTAAGGTTTCCTAATGCTGAAGCGGGTGAGGTTCCTATCGCATATGTCATACGCTCACCCAAGAGCTCACTGACTGAAGAACATGTTAAGGAATTTATTACAAAGCAGGTATGGGCTTCTCACCTTTGTTCTAGATCATCACTATTTTATTTACTGCTTGTTTGCCCAATGTCAGGCCTATTGTGCTTCTTCTGGTGCATGATTGTCCAGCATGAGTGTTTGGCATATGGTAATTTTGTAGGAGATGTGAAAGTACCTCTTAGAAAGAGAGTTATGAAAGTTGTTTGGTTGGGTCCTATTTTCTCTTTATATCCATGATAGTATGACCTTATGAACAAATTATATGACAAATAAACATCATGTGGGCCTTAGAAAGGTTTTGGCTTTCAACTGTTGAAGTCTATTAGAACCATTATTTCATTTGGTGTGATCCACTTGAGCTTTAGATCTCTCTCTCTCTCTCTCTCTCTCTCTCTCTCTCTCTCTGTAAGACCCGTATCCTAGTTTGTACTGTTTCGATGAATCCTGTAATCCTTTTCGTCGAAGTCCGGCAATCCGTGACTGATAATCGATGTTGCGCACGATCGTAATTTGTATCCTGTAGATTCGAGTCGGTTTAATCTGAGACTTGTATCATTGCGACCGCACCGTCGCTGCGGTTCCAACGCCGCGACTCACGCATCGATTTGACACCCTGACCAGAAGATGTGAGCCGACGTTTATTTCGAAGAAACGCCGCGCTTTTACGATCCCGAGAGAATCTCTACACAATGTCAAATCAATCCCATCAATCAATCAATCACATTAATCAATCAATCACTTCAATGTCAAGTACATGCAACCCATGCTTTCTCTCTCCAAAGTCAACTCTTTCTCACCCTCTCTCTTACACACCCATACCTAGTCAAGTACACATCACCCTTTCACCTCACATCTCCCATCCCTCTCTCTTTACAACTCTCTCTCTCTCTCTCTCCCTCTTTTCTCACACCATTTCCAAGCAAGAGACAAAGCCCACACGTCCATGGTTTCCATGAGAAAAAAAGTGATTTTGTGGCCCACCTTTCCCATTCCAACCCATCATCCTAGCCATCCATTTCCTATCTCCACCATCAAAGAGGAGCACAAGGAGGGTGGCGTTTCAAGGGACCGAAGAGATCAACCGGTAGGTGCTCCTATAGGCTAGTTTTCATATTTTTATGATGGGTCAAGTGAGGCCTACCGATCAATGG
This sequence comes from Magnolia changhungtana, assembly GCA_030180095.1. Taxonomy (NCBI): domain Eukaryota; kingdom Viridiplantae; phylum Streptophyta; class Magnoliopsida; order Magnoliales; family Magnoliaceae; genus Magnolia; species Magnolia changhungtana. Next base: position 6,477,433 of record JASAUF010000554.1, read on the forward strand.
TGTGGATCTCACTTTGGACCCTAAGATGTGGCCGATGGCCCACCTTGATTATCAATATCATTCCATGATGGGGCCATTCTCCATGGACCCCACCATGATGTTTACTTTCCTTGCTTGAAAAGGGGTCATCGTGACCGTCTATTTTAGTGGAGAAGAAATCTCCACCGTTGGATTTTGATTTAATGGGCCCACATATATTGGGACCCACTTGATGTATGTTGTAGATCATGAAAGGGAGGGCCCATAGTACCGGGGTCCCTCCATCACTCGGTCTTCCATCTCTCTCTTTCTCTCCCTTTCTTTTTCATTATTTTTGGTATGATGATTTGGCCATGTGGCCCACTTGGACGAACCCACTTTGAGGTATGTATTATACCCAAGTCATCCATAGGTGGGGCCCACTTTATGTATGTGTTGTACCCACCCCACCTACCCTTTGGTGGCCCACCTAAACGGGGCCCACCTCCATGCATTTGTCTTCCCAAAAATGTCCAGACGCTGGACGTTTGGTGAAAAACACAAATATTAGCTTACTTTTTGGGTGGACCACGTGTGTAGGCCCCACCTCGATGTATGTATTCAATCTATACCGTCTATTCTATCTACCAACTCATTTTAGGCGTTGAGCCGAAAAATGAGGTTGATCGGAGCATCTGGTGGGCCATACCTTAGCAATTAGTGATCTTCACCGTTTGAAGTCCTTCAGATTTTTTTTACACACTGAAATAGGCCCAATATTGTACTTGATGGATTTGTTATGGGCCATGGAAACCAATGGCTGAGGTGGATTTGGCTGAAGCGGGCCCCACACATGAAAAACTTCAGAAAAAGGGAATTTCAAAAAAAAAAATAAACAAATACAATAGCAGCATTCCTGTTGCTGCTGTCAGACGCTGCCAGCGTCAGCGTGCAACGGGCAGGGTCCCACGGCTCCAGCCGTGGGCCCCACCATGATGTATATTTTGTATCCACACCGTCCATGAGGTGGACCACCCCCTGAGGTGGGTCCCCTCCGAAAATCAGCCTGATCCATGGCTCAGGTAGCCCACATCATAGGAAACAGTGTGAATGAACGTTTACCATTGAAACTCTTTTGGGGTCCACAGAAGTTTTGGATCAAGCTGAAATTTGTTTTTCCCCTTCTTTCAGACCCGTGTGATCTTATGAACGGATTGGATGGAAGATAAACGCTATGGTGGGCCCCACATGGAGCCCTCAATGATGTATGTGTCTTGCTACCACCGTCCGCCTGGACGGTGGTGCCCATGGGGATGTGTCTATTTAAACCCCACCGTCCACAGGACGGGTGGGCGTGTGTGTGTGCATACATGTGTGAGTGTGCACGTGTGTGCATGTGTGTGTGAGTGTGCACATGTGTGTGAGCGTGTGTGAGAGTGTATGTGTGTATATATACATACATATATATATATATATAATATTATACTATTAATATTGTGTATATATTGTATTATATATATATATATATATAGTGGGCCCTTATGAGACCTACCGTGATGCACGTATTACATCCAATCTGTCCATCCTTTTTAAAAGCTCGTTTTATGAATATGAGCTAAAGAATGAGTTAGATCCAATGGACCCCACCTTGGTTTATATAAGGCCCAAGTGTTTTAGGCCCACCTTATCATATTTTTGGCCGTTGTTGAGGCCCACTTCGATGTGTATTTGTGGCCGTTGTTGGGGCCCACCTTGATGTGTAATTGTGGCCGTTATTGAGGCCCACCTTGATGTGTACTTGTGGCTGTTGTTGGGGCCCACCTTGATGTGTAATTGTGGCCGTTATTGAGGCCCACCTTGATGTGTAATTGTGGCCGTTATTGAGGCCCACCTTGATGTGTATTTGTGGCCGTTATTGAGGCCCACCTTGATGTGTATTTGTGGCCATTGTTGAGGCCCACCTTGATGTACATAAGGCCCATGTGATTTGGCCCATTCGAGGTATTCGTGGCCCGTTGTTGAGGCCACCTTGCCATATATGAGAACCACGTTATAAGGCCCATTTTGATGTATCATGGAGCCCATGGGTTAGGGCCCATTGTGATGTTTTCAAAGGCCTATGGGATATGACCCATTGCAATGTACATAAGGCCCACTGATGCGGCCCACTTGATTTATGAAAGGCCCATATGAGGCAGCCCATTTGATGTATTTGAGGACTTTGGGTCGAGGCCCAATGAGATGTATATAGGTCCACTGCAATGTGTGATTTCACATGGTTTATGTAATGATGTTTACGACAGGCTATGCCTTGGGAGCAATGTTGGTTTGACGTCCACATTATAAGTGTAGTGTTGGTTAAATGTCCGCATTATGACTCTCCCTTGGACCCATTGATAGGTCCATACTAGTTATGTGTAGGCCATCTAGGGCCATCTTCGGTGAAAGGATAGTTCATCACTTTATAACATGCTTAGTACACTTCCATGATTCATGCGCATATGCATCATATGTATGCTTGATATGAGGAATGTTTGGTTATAACATGAGCCGTAGGGCTGAGACATTTACGGGACTCCATATGAGGTGAATTGCCCGACATGAGCGCATGGTACGCACAAGATTGCTGCATGTTTGTACGGTGTGATTCATGCATCTCGCATACATGTTACTTGATTATTGTACACCCTAGCAACATCAGGGTCGTGGTCTCCACAGGCATATTGTGGATGGCTAGACGGGACACGAAAAATATTTGGTTCTAGCATACGGGCGCCATAGATGTCCCTGGGTGAAAATCCCTGAACCTCCGTGGCCAGGAGATGACTCCAACGTCGAGACCGAGTGGATATATGAGCGCACAAGAGCCGAATATCAGGAGGCCGCATCTCCCACTGTGTCATGGTCGGTTGAGAAGGGTTGTGACCTTACCCGCCTGAGTGAGGGGACAATATCTAGGTTGAGTTTGACCAGCTTGAGGAATAGGTTCACTATCGACGAGCCGGGCCCGATATTGGCAGGCAGATAGTGAGGTCTCTTTCACTTACCCAGTTGTGCGCTCGGATAGGGGCGGCAAGCTGGTGTAGGGTGCAATAGACCCCGGTGATTTCCCCAGAGAGCAACCGTACTGAGATGTGGACTTATTGAGAAGGAATCGTATATCCATTCATTCATTCATTCACTATCCACTCGGGCTGGTGGTGCATAACTATGTGTTACATGTACCTTCGCATGGCCACGATTTCAGTTGGGCGCGCGACTAACCTGAGATCAGGAGTTTACCACATTGTGTCTGACTATCCAAATTTAGGTATAGGACTGGTTTGGATAGAAGTCCCTTACAATGGACCCCATAGCCTGTGATACTTCGTACTATCATCCTGACTTCACATTCTAGCATAGTCATTTCATTCGCACCGCATATTACGTTGCATCCGCAGTACTTAGCATTTTGGGTTATTATGTTTTTGCACTTATATGGCCTAGATGAGGTTGATGGTGTTCATGGCTCGTCAGCATTTGCATATTGCATTACATCCTCAGTATCTGTTATTGTCTTGTTATGTTTTGCATCTTATAGCCTTGGTACGGCTGATAGCATTCATGGACTTACCAGTACACTTCCGCTTACTCTGATGTCATATGATTCATGATCTTATTAGTATTTCTGCTTATCCCGATGATGTATGATTTATGTGCTTTATTGATACTTAGCACTTACCTTACACACACTTCCACCACCCTCTAAGCTTTCTATAAGCTAATGCACGATAGATGCATGCAGGTGCCGTTAGGTTACAGCAGCGTTGAGCTTGGAGCATGCAGCTGTCCTCTGGAGCTTTGATTTTAATATATATATTTCCCTTTCAGTGTTGTATTCAAATGATTACATTAGTGGATATGTGATGATGATGTTGCCTTTATGATTTGGGTATGTTTATGATTATGCTTCATTACAAAAAAAAAATCATACTGAAAATCCTCCTTGTAGGATCCCAGGATCGGAATCTGGCGTATGGGCGCTAGGAGCTGGGAATGGGGTACTACGGAGGCTGTCAGCACCGGATTCGGCGATCGGGAATTTTGTGAGCCCGGTTTTCGAGTTTAGGGTGTGACACACACACTCTCTCTCTCTCTCTCTCTCTCTCTTCTTATGCACTGAAATGAGCTGGCGGAACAAAATGGATGGCATGGATATGACATACTCATCACTGTGGGCTCAACCTTCAAACTTTTTTTAAGCTGAAAAATTAGCACTTTCAGGTGCATTTTTCAGCCGCTTTCAAACTGAAAAATTAGCCAACACCAGGTGCATTTTTCAACTGTTTTCAAGCTGAAAAGTCAGCCAACATCAGGTGCATAAATCAACTATTTCTAAGCTGAAAATTCTGCTAACATCAGGTGCATTTTCCAGCTGTTTCCAAGCTAAAAAATCAGCCAACATCAGGTGCCTTTTTCAGCTATTTCCAAGCTGAAAAATCAGCCAACATCAGGTGCATTTTTCAGCTATTTCCAAGTTGAAAAATCATCTAACATCAAGTGCATAAATCAGCTAACATCAGGTGCATAAATCAGCCAACACCAGGTGGTTCTATAAATCCCCATGATGAGTGGTGGTCTTCCTGAAAACTGCCATCCACTAAGTATAAAGGGTTAAAAAAAAAAAAAGACTCCATGTTTTAGGAGAATGTAGTCACTACAAACAATGACTTTCTAAAGTAAAGTTGGCATTTATCATGAGTGTTGTATTTCCAACAAAAAACATCGCCACTCCTCATGAGGTTACCTTTCTCAGAGAGTTTTGCTTAACTTTTTTGTCTGTCGAAGACGATGAATTCCTCTCTATTTGTTGTATTCATTTTTCATATGCTTCTTTACTTTAAGATGGCCTTTTCATTTGATCTTTGCCTCCTCTTATCTTGATTATGCTAAGCAATTTCTCTATATTTAATATATTCATTTTTCATATGCTTCTTTACTTTAAGATGGCCTTTTCATTTGATCTTTGCCTCTTCTTGTCTTGATTATACTAAGCAATTTCTCTCTTTTCTAGGCTCACAAAAAAATGTCCAAGCACTTAGCGCAGATGCAAGCTCTATAGGAACAATTTGGTTTTGTGCCTTTAGCTGATTTCTTTTTTATTACTTTTTATTTTGTCAATATGTTACTAGGCTTGAGTTGACAGGTTGTTATGAAGGTTCTTGTACTACATGGAGTAAACAACACAAAATCAACATATTTAAGAGGCATTGCGAGGTTCCTAATGTGCTCAGTATTAATTCCATACAAGTCAGCCCAGGTTTGGTAATGCAGGTTGTTGGCCTCATAGGCCCAACCATACATGCGCTGAAAATCTTCTTGGTTGAATGATCCTAGCTTTTCAGTTGGTGGCCTGCAAATAGTTAAAGAGAAAAATACATCCAATGTCTACAGTGAATGAAAACAATGCAAAAGATTGGATAGTGAGGGCTTCCAAACAGGTAACAATTTTGCAGTGTGGTCCATGTGTGGAGCCTGTCAGATCTATCATCCAGATGCCATGTGCCCACTTGTATGGACTCTGAGTTTAGGACACTACAAACCTTGAGGCCTACGACCCGATAATTCCTACATAATCAGTTCATGTAATGTATTTGAAGTGTTGCCAGCAATAGGAAAAGAATATTAGCAAATGAGAGCCATATATGAAGAGATGCTGCTATGTGATTTTCCTTGCAGCATTGTTGTTGGTTTTTTCTTATTTTTTGATCTGGTAGACAATGGGCCTACAGATGAAGTGGGCACATCCATGTGAGAGGATCCTTATATACTCCATTTGCATGAATTTCCTTAGCCAGATTAGATAATGAAACTATTGAGTATTGGCTTGATCTGTTCATCTATGCTTTATTCCTAAGCTATGATGGTTGCTAAACATTGGTGTGTATCAGGTTAACTCTGCAAAAACCATTGATAAAGATGTTAAAGATCTGAAAGCCAATCTGAGTAATGAGGCAGTGTTTGACATGTCTCTAGAAGCAAAAATAGTCGACCGGTAAGGAAAATGTGAATCCACAACTTTGTTCCCATGAATTTTCAGAGGCTTTCTAAGCCACATGCATCACAACATGGTGCTTGATATGTCCAATTTATGACGACCTGGCTAAAACCAGACCAGGCTGATGAGCTTAATGTGGACCATTGCCATTTTTTAAAACCATCAGTCATTTCCAGAATTGTTGTCACCCTGATGTGTAGGCTAGCCTGTTTTTCTGGGCCAAACCATGCACTCGATAAGGACAAACCTGATGCATGGATTGGATCTTCCTACATGCCAGTTTGCCCATGCTGTTGTGTTTATAGGTGCATGTGGGCATCAGAAAACCCTAGCTTTTTTCAACCGGTATATGTTAAAGTTGCAGTTATTGCGGCCAGTGGACAAACTCGAGGAATCCAGAAAGGCAATGGAGAGAGAGAGAGATCTGAAACATGCAGAGGCTATTAAGGAACTTAATGTTGCGAAGTCAGAAATGGAACTGAAGTCGCATGAGCTTAACCAAAGGGAAAGGAAGGTTGAAGTTATGGTTGCAGAGGTAGCATTTGCTCCCCTCTTGATTCTGATACTGGACCCATTTCACTTTCATATATAACTCTTTTTAAAGAAAACCTTGATTGTTTCTCCCTTATTTTCATACTTAACTTTTCTTTTTTAATTATTTGAACCATTAGTCAAGTATGCCTTTACTTTGAATGGGCCATTTATCAAAATTTACACTGATTGGATAATCTTAGACCTCAGGTTGGAGGTTTTCTTTATGGACAGTGAAAGGAACTTTGGTTGGCCTTTTCGTTAATCATCCTTCTTTTTGCAAAAGTCCTCCAATAGAACAGGCAGGATTGTCCTATGGGTGTACTTTTTTGGGGTGCGGCCCATCTAAGGAAGAGCCTGCCTAGCCAGTTGTTCATATCTGATACACTTTTACCACACCTTTGAAATCAAGGTGCATAAATGGGATTTACTGTTGATGTCAGGGGGATGATATAAATATGAGAATTAGTTCAGTGAAAGAATCTGGAGTGGTGACGCGGCAACAACTGGCTGATAAGTGTGAAGAAATAGTGGTAGAGGTTTGTTCACTTTGATGAGGAATGCTGGTTGGATGTGTACACGATATTGTCCTGTCATCTGGTGAGCCCCACCATACATTGTGGCCCAAAAGCTAGGCCAATTGGGTGTTCACATGTTCTTCTCTCTTGCATGTCACGAAAAAGGGAAAGATAGGAACCAAGGGTATATGTGTGATACACTCACCCCCACATGTGCAGACGTTACTCACAACCTATTTGTTCCATACTTGAGAAATACACCACTCTAACAAAACATGTGAGATTTCACCATAATGGGTACACATGTTGAAACTTCGGTGAGTCTACCACTAAGGCATGAGTAAGAACATGATGTTAAAGAGGTTTAGAAATAAATTGATATTTTTGTTTAATTTCATCTAGGTCCACATGACCTTATAAGTTGGATGGCAAATAAACATTATCATGGGCCTTACAAAAGTTTCAATGGTGATATTTTTGTTTTTCTTCATTTACAAAAACCTTATAAAGAGGTTGGATGGCAAATAAACATCGATAGGCCTTAAGGAAAGTTTCAACAATGTACCTACTTGGGCCTTATACTTGCCCCTTTTGGGCTTATATCTTAACATGATATGGAAAAATGGATGGATGGTGTGGATAAGCCTATACACGGTGATGGTCCCTTCAGAGCTCTGGCTTGTGCCGCGCTTAGGACAAGCAAGGGCAATACCCAAGCACCAAAATTCTAATATTTTATTTTGTTAATTGGTTTCAGTTGATTAAACTATTCGCTTTTCATGGATTTGAGCTAGTTATTTGTAATATATGAAGGGTTGACTAAACTAGTCTTTTCTTGGATTGAATCTAGTTGTTTGTAATATATGCAGGAAGGGCTCAAAAGAAGGTTGAACAAGAGAAGATACTAAGTAGCCGATTCAAGGCAAGGCATAGCCAACAGTTGAAGTTCCGAGTAATTTCTTTTGTATGGTTCCTAGTTTAGGGGGGGAAGTGTTTAATTAGGAGGGTTAAAGTCAATATTTGGAGTGGGCCACTTGGGTCATTTCCTCTTTTATTGAATTGAGTTGTTACCAATTTTGTGAATAGGATTCTTATCAAACAATACTGTGAATTATTTTTTGAATGACTATCGTAAGATTAAAAAAATAATAATAATAATTTATTGATATTTTTTTTCACAGATATTTTAGAGACGGACCAAATCCATCGCTAATTTCTAAAAATAGAAAATCAACGACGGATTCGGGGTCCGTCGCTTACTCATATTAGCGACGGACCTTATTCGTCGCTAATTTCTTACCGTTGAAAATCAACGTCGGATATGGGGTCCATCGCTTACACATATTAGCAACGGATCTTATCCGTCGCTAATATTTTTAGTGACAGACTAATTTTTTAATATTACCGACAGATTTTTTATTTTTTACAACGAATTTTATCCGTCGCTATGATGCGACGGACCTTATCCGTCGCAGATTAAATGACGGATATAATCTGTCGTAAAACCAAAAATGACCCAGTAAACAGCGACGAACGAAGTCCGTCATTTTTTTGGTTTTACGACAGATTTGGTCCATCGCAAAATAGCGATTTTGGCGGTGTTTATTTGTATTAGTAATGGGGCTGAGCATGTGGAGCTGGTCCTGTTTCAATGAAGGTTGAAACAGCTTCAGTTTCTGTTTGTATTAGTAATAGGTTTAAAACTGTTGGTAACATTAATCAGGGTTTAAAACCGTTTTTTAAATTTCGTTCCTAAAATGTGACTGTTGGCACCAGAACGGTTTAAAACCGTTCCTAAAATTCCGTTTCTAAAAATTGAAACGGTACCCAAAACGATTCTGAACCGTTCTTGATTTTCTGCGATGCCTCATTTAGGAACAGTATTAAACCGTTCCTGAAGCATTTAGGAACAGTTTAAAACTGTTCCTAAATGATGATTTTGGTGTAGTGACAATTGAAATCGAAAACAAATCCCGCAGATACTCAACTATGCTAACTTTGCGCAATCGTTTGATGACACTTCGATGAGAATTTGATGGCATCGAATTAGCCTTTAATGTCATCGAACAGTCTTTAATTGCATCGAACTAGCACCAAAACGTTCCAGCGACTAAATATGAAAATTTTAGATTTTCAGGAAGGTATACTTCAATGTCATTGAACAAAGCTCGATGGAATTGAACTTCAATGGCATCGAACAGAACACCCAGAGTGTCCCACAACCAACAGGTGAAACTTTAGATTTTTGTGATGGCATTGAGCAGGACTTCAATGATATCGAACTGTCATTGATGAACATGTTGATTTACATATTTAAGACACTAATCGACACCCATTTTACTGTAATTAGATTGAGGTCGACCAACCCAACTTGGCACGACCAAACTTGGTTTAAGAATGGAATATGAGGCTAAAGTATGCCGGCCCAGCTCAATTTGGATACATACAAGCATATAGACATAATATGTACTTTCTACACTTATCATCTATTAATATGTTTCCATTTTAAAGTCAGGTCCATAGTCCAAAAACTCAAAAACTCAACTTGACTCCATTTGAGTCGAAACTGAGTCAGGCTTGCTAACAAGTTCATAGTGGCTTAGCTTGAAATCTGGTCAAGTCAAGTTGAGTTGGCCAAATCTCTAGTTAAGTCATCAAATTTTAGAACTTCGGTTAATTTTGGTTGCCTAGGCCAATAAATTGACAAGCTACATGAGTTGGTAAGGTTGGGTAGAGTTTAACGTGAGATTAACCGATTGACACCCAAACCACCACCTATTTAGCTTGGACTAAACCCGCCTTAGAAGTAGGTTGGGAGTTGATCAGCAAGTTGACCTAACCATGGTTAAAATTCTTGGATTGACTCAACCCTAAGTCGAGTTAAGACTCGTCGAGTTGGTAGTAGGGGTGGTAATGGGCCAAGTTTGGCTCGGTCCAAGCTAGGCACACTCAGCACTTGAGAGCCGAGGCCTAAGCTTAGCAGTAACTCAGCATATGCCTAGCATAGCATGTCAAAGCCGAAACTTGGAAAAAATGGGTCTACTTATTGTAATGTCTCGGAAAAATATGTACACAGACCCGAGTACCACCTCAGGTAGAAATACCTAAGGACCATACCCTATCGTAATTTAGGCAAAAATTATTTAAGTACTAAACTAAATAATCGATGGATTTAGCTTGAACCACCATTTCCACAAATGAGAAGACCTAAAACCATTAATACCACTGACTCAACACTACATAAAGACCTAAGGAAAATTCCAAGAGCCTGTCGCTCTCGGGAGCACATTGAAACTCCGTATCAGACCTAGACCGTGAGTCGGGAGTCTGATGACTGCGAAATTATAGGGTTATGTCTGTCCTACTGGGCATGACAATCATCGCAGGAATTGAGCCCAAATGGTGTCCAAAAACGTACAACTTGATCCCTAAGTGAAGTGTGTGAGAAACGCGAATATCTTTAAAAAATATGATAAAAGTTATGTGAATTGGGCCATTCGCTCACATGCGAAATTAAGGGTTTCAGACCGTCAGTTTCTGACCAAACTTCACCCATGGGAAAAGGAAATTTTCTTGCACGTATCTGTATACTTGTGGCCCCGATCGAAGAAGTATGACCATCGATCTGACACGGGTCCTCCACGGCCGATCAACCTATCCAATCACGCCGAAACCACATCCTGGCATAGATCCATTGTCAGGGTACTTACCCTACAACGTATGTGAGATGTGGGCTTCCCTATGTGCCCTGTTTGTCAGAAACAACTGCCCAAAGGATATAAACCATGTATATAGTGGCCCTGGGGCCATGTACATCACTATTAGGCCTATAAATAGCCTCCCACACACCCTCTCTCTCCCATATACGAATTTCTCCAAACCCCAGGAGAGAGAAGAGAGAAAAGAAGAGAAAAGAGGAAGGAGAGAGGAGAGATCTTGGGAGATTGTTGCAATGTTTCTCTCCCACTACTCCATGCACTGAATCACTTTCCCGTTTACTACACGATCTGTTTCTGCTACAATTTGGGTAAGAAATCCTAACCCTAATACCGTAGTTGAGATCCAGAATGGTTGTTTACCAACCTAGCTAACCGGTTTCACCATTTTGGTACCCGAAGTTCCGTTTTCAGAAATGTATAGTTGAACTAAGTCTGAATCGAGTATTCCGATGAAAGGTGCAGACTATAAACGTTTAGGTTATTGTTATCAATACTTTTAATGTCAGCTAATGATTTATGTCTAACTTGATTGCTGCCATATTGTCTTAGACACACCCATTTCGATATAATATACATGTGTGAACTATGTTGAACAAAATATGCCTCTCATGTGTTTGTTGAAATATTTGAATGAACATGTAAATATGATTTGTGCTTGCCATGACTACTAATCTAGGATTCATGTTTGTCATATGCATGATGACCACTTTGTGCAAGGAATTACCATAATATATGGCGTAACTAATCTAGTCTATGTATTTTTGGTGAAGTGTAACTTGAGTGTTTAATAAATTGTCTGAATGAGAAAATGTTAACGATTTGTATTCATTAAGAGTATTTGTCACGCCCCAAATCCAGAAATCAAATTCACTGTAATCCTGGTCGCCGAATCCGGTGCCGACAGCCTCCGTAGTACCCTATCTCGGCTCCTGGCATCCATCGCTAGATTCCAATCCTAGGATCCTACAAGGAGGATTTTTCAATGTACATTTAACTCATAATAAGCATAACCACAAGTATACCCAAATCATAAAGGCAACATTATCATCACATATCCACTAATATAATCATTTGAGTACAATGCTGAAAGGAAATACATAAATCGAAAATCAAGCTCCAGAAGACCGCCGCACGCTCCAAGCTCAACACTGCTGCAACCTAACATCACCTGCACGCATCTATCGTGCATAAGCTTATAGAAAGCTTAGAGGGTGGTGTAAGTGTGTGCACAAGGTAAGTGCCAAGTATTCAACGGAATTTCATAATCATACAATGTCGAAATAGGCGCAAAGTCATGAATCATACGTTATCAGAGTAAGTGAAAATACTGACAAGTCCATGAGTCAGGCAATATCAAAATATGCAATACAGATCAACTATACAAATGAGGAATAATATCAGAATACGCGATACAGGTCAACTATACAATTGAGGAATAATATCAGAATACGCGATACAGATCAACTATACAAATGAGTCATAAAGAGTCAAATATCAAATGCTGTATCTAAACCATATAAATGTAGAAACACAGGTAACCCAAAATGTCATATGCCGCCAATGTAATTAATATGTGGTGCGAATGGAATGACCATGCTGGAGTGTGAAGTCGGGATGACAGTATGTAGTATCGCAGGCTATGGGGTCCATCACAAGGGACTTCTATCCAAACCAGTCCTATAATTAAATTTGGATAGTCAGACTCAATGTGGTAATCTCCTGATCTCAGGTTAGTGGCGCGCCCCAACTGAAATCCTGGCCATTGCGAAAGTTCACATAACAAATAGTTGCGCACCACCAGCCCGAGTGAATAGTGAATGAATGAATGAATGAGTATGCAAATCCTGCTCAATAAGTCCACATATCAGTACGGTTCATCTCTGAGATCATCACCGGGGTTTAGTACACTCCAAATGGCACTGCCGCTCTCCCAGCCGCACAGTCCAAGTGAGCGTAAGAAACCTCACTATCTGCCTAGCCAATACCTAATCGGTATGTCGATAGCGGACCCATTCCTAGAGCTGGTCAAACTCAGCCTAGCAATGCCCCCTATGCTCGAGTGGGTAAGGCCACACCCCCTCCCAACCGACCATGACACAGTGGGAGACGCGGCCTCCTGGTATTCGGCACTCGAGCGCTCATGTATCCACTCGGTCTTAATGTTGGGGGCGTCCTCTGGTACCAAGAGGGTTTTAGAGATTTTCACCAAAGGCCATTTATGGCAACCCGATGCTAGAACAAATTTTCAGTGCCCCGTCTGGCCATCCACGATATGCCTGTGGAGCCTACAGCTCTAATGTCACTAGGGCGTACAATAATCATAATGCAAGATGCATGAGTCATACTATCCAGTCATGCATCAATCCTGCGCATACCGTGTGCTCATGTGAGATAACCTCTGCCTATCAGGGAGTCTCATAACAACATGCTCAATGACATATGCAATGATCAACCACATCTCATAACAAATATGCAGATGATGCATATGGGCATTTATCATGATGCTATGCTATTACATACTCATAATCGGTATCAATAACCACCATCAACAATCGACCTCGATAATGTGGACATTTAACCAACATTGCCCCCGAGGAGCAGCCCTCATATATCCTAACATATAGTAGACCCATGACCTCACATAAGGGCCAAATATACAACACCATGGGCCTCACTCAAGAGCTTAATACACATCACGATGGGCCTTTCACATGGGCCTAACATGCATCACAATGGTCTCTATCACCTGGCCCTCAAATGTACCATAATGGGCCTCATCACATAGACTTCATATTCATCACATTAGGCCTTACACATGGGTTAAATACACACCACAATGAGTCTCAAATACGGGCCGCATATACATCACATTGGGCCTCAAACACGGGCTGCATATACATCACACAGGTCTCGACAGTCGAAGTCGACACTCGGAATCAGCCTCCATACTCGGCCTCGACAATCGGAGTCGGCCTCGATACTTGGCCTCAACAATTAGAATTGATTGATAATCGGAATCGGCAAATCGATCACGTCAATCAGAATCGGCAATTGGCCATGACAATTAGGATCGATCAATAATCAGAATCAGAAAATAGGTCACCATAATCGGGATAGATCAATAATCAGAATCGGCAAATCGGTCACGTCGATCAGAATCAGCAATCGGTCACGACAATCGAAATTGATTAATAATCAAAATAGGTAAATCAGTCACACCAATTGGAATCGGCATTCTGCTATGGCGATCGGGATTGATCGATAATCAGAATCAACAAATCGGTCACAACAATCGGGATAGATCAATAATCAAAATCGGCAAATCGGTCAGGTCAATCAGAATCAGCAATCGGTCATGACAATCGAAATTGATCGATAATCAAAATCGACAAATCGGTCACGTCAATCAGAATCGACAATCGGTCATGACAATCAAAATTGATCGATAATCAAAATCGGTAAATCGGTCACGTCAATCGGAATCGATAATCAATCGGAATCGATCGATAATCAAAATCAGCAAATCGGTCACGTCAGTCGAAGTCGAACGATAATCAGAATCGGTAAATCGGTCTCATCAATTGGAATCGACAATCGGTTATGACAATTGTGATCGATCGATAGTCAAAATCGACAAATCGGTCACGTCAATCGGCAATCGACAATCGGCCATGACAATCGGCCTAAGGAAAGGTCACAATGCGGACATTAAACCATCGTTGCCCATCAATGTGGCCATTTAACCAACATTGTTCCCAAGGAGTGGCCCACATAGAGTCAAATATAATATATAGTGGGCCCATGGCCTCACACAATGGCGCAATACACATCACTTATGGCCTCACTTATGGGCCACACATACATCACAATGAGTCTTGGCACATGGACCATAAATACCTCACATCGGGCCTCACATACATCAAGTGGGCCACATCAACGGGTTACACCAATGGGCCTCATAAACATCAAATGGGCCACACTACTTAGGCCGCACCAATGGGCCTTATAAACATCAAATGGGCCGCATCAATGGGCTGCACCAATGGGCCGCATCAATGGGCCGCACTAATGGGCCTTATAAACATCAAATGGGCCACAACGATGGGCCGCACCAATGGGCTTATCAACATCAAATGGGCCGCATTAATGGGCAGCACCAATGGGCCTTATAAACATCAAATGGGCCGCACCAATGGCCGCACAATGGGCCTTATAAACATCAAATGGGCTGCATCAATGGGCCGCACCAATGGGCCGTATAAACATCAAATGGGCGGCATTACTTGGGCTGCACCATTCATCCATTGATAAAGATCATTTTTAAAGTATTATCTAAACAATGAATCGAATCAAAAGATCATCTGGACCATACCACAAATAACGATGGTGATAATGATTTCCACTGTTAAAATTTACAAGGGGCCCACCATAGCGTTTATTGTCCATCCAGTCAGTTCAGAATGTCATAAAAACCTGGACTGAGAGGAAAAAACAAATTTCATATTGGTCTAAAACATCTGTAACCCAAGGGTTACAATGGTAGATGTTCAATCCCACTATTCTGTAGTGTGGTCTAAGTGATAATGGATGTCCTATTTTTATTCCCAAGCCTTGAGACACACTCGCCAGCTAGATGGATGGTTAGGATGCAGCATGTGCATCAGATTGTGGGGCCCACCATCCAACCATATGGACGGTGCAGCTAAGACCCAACATCACAGTGGCACCACATGAATGGATGGACGGTAGGGAGGCAAGCCAATCTGTCCAACAGGTGGGTCTGACATGGGGCCCACCACACGCATGTATATATATATATATGTACATCATATATATATAATATTATAATGATATCTGCACATCATATATATAAAACATATAATATAATATTATATCCTTTAATAGGACCAGTATCTAGGCCCTGGACTAACGGCTTGGATGTAAATCACACATATATCACGTAGGTCCCACGTGGGGCCCACCATAGCATTTATTTTCCACCCAATCAGCTAGTAAGGTCACCCGGACCTGATTGAATAGGAAAAACAAATTTCGTAATGATCCAAAACCTCTGTCAACCCAAAAGAGTTTCAGTGGCAGACGTTTAACGCCACGGTTTCCTGTCGTGTGGGCCACCTGACTGTTGTGTACGACTGATATTTTGGGGCACCCCATATATGAAGGGGACCATTAAATGCACGATGTTGATGTGCAGTACACATCATAGTGTGGCCCACAGCTGGGACCCATGGTCCCTGCCCATCTCGCCTATGCAGCAGGACGCTGCTGCTGCAGCAGCGCCTGCAGCATTATTTATTTTATTTTATTTTATTTTATTTTTAGGTCTCCTTTGGGTTTTTCGTAGGTAGGGCCCACATCAGGGGAATCCGACCCAGCCATTGGTTTTTATGGCCTAAAACAGACCCATCAAGACCAATATTCAATATATTTTGGGGTACAGAAACATCAGGGTGAATTTCAACAGTAAAAAAATATTATCTTATATGCTATAGCCCGCCAGATAGACGGAGTAGCTTCATTTTTCAGCTCAATGCCTAAAATGAGCTGGAAAATGGAATGGACGGTGTGGATTAGACTTATACATCAAGGTGGGGCCTACATAGATAGCCCACCACAAAGCTTGTTGAATCAAGCTAATATTTTTGTTTCTCACAAAGCCCGTCCAGACGGTGGAGTGCATCCCTCTGTCTGTTCACACTCCAGTGACCACCGGTGACCACGTCCAGCGTCCAGGGACGCTGGACAGATGGCGTGGATTATTTCATCAAGGTGGGTCCCACATGGACGTGGCCCACTTGATTGGATAAATCTGTTATGTGTGTTTTCCCATCATCCAGAGGGTAGGGCCCACATGGCTTGGATGGTTTGGATGAGACATAAATCAAGGTGGGGTACGTCTGGGTGGGCCACACAGCCACATCATCACCCAAAAAAAAGATAGAAAAGAGAGGAAGAGAGGGAGAGAAAGATGGATGGTGGAGAGGGGAGGGACCCCGCCACTATGTGCACCTCTTTGATTCAAGGAATACATCGAGATGGGTCCCACCACATGTGGGCCCTTAAATGATTAGATCCACACAACAAAACAAAGAAAAACACCCACCTCGAATTCCTTCATTTCTCCTTCTGCCTATAGGTTCTAGAGCTCCAAGGGGTGTGATTCAAAGGTCGAGATCGGCTTTAAAGGGTTAGATTGAGTGGTAGGGAGTGGTCCACACAATGCTTCTCTCATGGAGGTTGGGATGTTGGAGTTGCTCCCATGGAGCTTGGGAGAGAAATGAAAGAGAGATGAGAGAGAGAGAGAGGTGATGTGAGTGATGGAGTGATGGGGAGAGAGATGGGTGAAGTAATGAAAAGTTGACTTTTGGGGATGGGTAGTTGTACTTGGGGATGGGTGTGAGTGATGGGAGTGATGTGATATGGTACTTGATTGATTGATAAAATTAATTTGACATGTTGTAGAGTTTCCCTTGGTATTTACAACAGGCGACATTTTCTCGAACCGAACGCAAGCCCACATCTCCTAGGCTGGGTATCGCCTCGGCGCGCGAGATGTGGCATCAAAACCGCAGCGACGGCGCGATCGAACTGGTACAAGTCTTAGGTCGAGCCTATTCTGGAATACGGGATACAACTCAGAGTCATACGCAACTGCCGATAAAAGATTGCGGGTAGCCAGAATTTGACCGAGAGGACCGAAGAAGCCTATGGAACGGTACGGGCTAGGATACGGGTCTTACAGTATTAAGATAGGATTCTCAATTACCTTAATCATATGTATGGTTTCTTTCATGTAATCATATTTTTCGCTACGTGATTTATAGATAAAATGCAAGTATTTGGTGACATGTTCAATGTGTCTGATGAAATGCTCAAATGAGGAATTTATTTAGATTGTTTGTTAAATGCTGACATGATTCTCACATGTGTCTACCTATTGCATCTGAGTAAGATTGAGGCTACAATGTAGTCCAGGCAATCGGTAATAGTTCCCGTTCAGGTGATCGAATTAGTCTCGCCACATTGGATATATTCGATGAATCCGAGTCACACAATGATTGTCGAGAGTGGTTAGGCCACAAGGGGTGCTTATGCGCTCCATGTCGATTAAGTCAACATGTACTCGTACCAATCGAACTTGTCAAACAAATCGATTAGCCTATTGTGTGTTTACCATGTATGGACATCACTGCTTGAATCTAAGGTACCACTTACCAAAGTAAAGGCTCATTTCAACCATGGTACCATAATCCACTAAGACTCATGAGCCGAGCATGGTGGTATGGGACACCATGGTCGAGCTGTCGGCCTACGCTGGGGTGACGAGCCTCACCGTAGTAACTAGTGAGCAACCCAGACTCGTGAGCCGGGCATGGTGGTATGGGACACCATGTTCGAGCTGTCGGCCTACGCTGAGGTGACGAGCCTCCCCGTAGTGACTGCGAGTATAAATTTTGAATTTGCCTATCAACTGCTCTTCATTAGGAGTGATGTCATACAACTTGCTTACTAGGATTGACGACCCTAGATGGATCCTTCGGTTTGGGTTAATAATATAAAGGAATGTACCTTAGCTTCCCGAACTTGCTGTATGAATAAGCTTAATTAAGTTCCCAGCTAACACGGCCATGCATCACATTGCATTAGTTAGGATGTGCTTTAGGCGAGGAAGGTGCACTTTAGGGAGTGTTGTCATATGCGAAATTGGTTGTCGGAGTCACTTTTGAGGGAGCTTTGTGCGAGGGTATACATCATTACTTACATACCATTCCTGCATTAACAAGAGTAGTTAGGAAGTGATTATTGTATTGCTTTATCATTACTACATGATTGACTTGATAACATGTTAACCTTTGCCTTATAGTACCATTAAGTTGATCACTCACTCCCACCCTGGGACAGTGTTTTAAAACACTAACCAGACTCTGGTTTAGATGTAAATGATGATGAAGCCTACGCAATGGAGCCGGACATCATGAATGAGGAGGAAGAGCTCTCCTACATTCAGCTCTCGGGCGGGTCTATGTAGATCTCGTACTGATGCGAAGAGACCACAGGGATTTTTGGCTTAGTGGAACGCATTTACTTTCTGCATTTTATAAATTTTGAAACAACACATGTATATATTCAGCCCGGTTACATACTCATACTCCGGAGTTTGTGAAACAGTTTCATATTTAAATACATATGATTTAGACTTCAGCTTGTTTAATTTAATTATATCTGGAGTATGATATGTTGTTTTGGTACAATCCCACTTATGTTTAACTCATCAATATGGATGAAATCTGAACATCATTATCCATGTTGCATAAGTGATGTGCTGGATCTCAGGAGTAGAGCTTTACTCTACCCTTGAAATTCAGGTCAGCGTAAGAGTAGCATAACAGGCACAAGCCTAAGCCCCTAAAGAAAAATGGTTAGGCCTGAAAAGGCTAAGCTATATGTCCTAGAGGGGGGAGGGGGTGAATAGGACTATGCCAAATTAAAATAAAATCAGCGGAATAAATTTAAACAATAGCCTTACAATTATAAATCAATTATCAATGCTGAAATCAAATCACCTTAATATATAGGTATTGAGAGATTGATACAAATTCAATTCTAAGGACAACCTTACACCATAATAAACAAGGGCTTATGGTAGGACAACCTTATTTCTAGAACTTCTTTTGAATCAAGAACTCAATTTTAATAAAGATAAATGAATCAAGAACTCCTAATATCCTCACACAGGGGATATTAACGTTCACTATCAAATAGGTTTTCACAGGTTCACCCAAAACCTTTATAATTGTGTCTTTTTAACTTAGGCTTACACAATCTAAAAACCCACACTTCTGAGTTTTCTGGCTCTCCTCAGATAACCACACAATTTGAGATTTTTCTGGCGAATCCCAAACAAAAACCAAAAAGAAAAGGAATTTACAGAATTGTAAAATACCTGGATTTCTCCTCTTGTAGCTGCCCGGAAGAACCAATTGGAGTAAACGTTTAAATATAGAAGTTTAATGTCCACAACTCACTTTAATATGGTTCTAAGTTCTAATTGATTTTAGATTTAAACCAATTGGGCATAGCAATATTTGATTTTGATTCTAGAAGAAGGAATAAGTCAATTCCTCTTTTCAAATCAGATTGGAATACAGAAACAAAATCAAATTAAATAAGCTATTAAAAAGAGAAAGAAATTATGCACAAAATAGCTTGAAAATAAACACAAACTTATCTCAAAGTGGAGCCTTGAATTCACTAAAATATTCAATGAAAAAATCTGAAATTCGTGTGCTATTTATAACAGAAAAAATTCATCTTCGACTGGTCCTAGGGTCACCACGACTGATCATGAAATAAACTGATTTTTGAATTTTTGAGCCCGATCGCATCAGACCGTTTCACGACCGGTTGTAGGAAGTCCACGACTGGTCGAAAGCAGTCCACGACCGGTCGATACCCCTCTACGACTGGTCGTGCGACCCTTGATTTAGTCGCTGGAGTTTGAGTCGAACCTTTACGACTGGTCGAAGGTCGAGTCAATACCATCTCACGACCGGTCGAGTAGACTCCAGGACAGATCGTAGGTGCAACAAAAAATCTGATAAATTGCAACCATTTTAGGACTGGTCTTAGAATTACTTAGACTGGTCGAGGCAGTACTAGGACTGGTCAAACAGGGTCTAGGACTGGTCTTAGAGTAGACCAAAATCTTGTAATAATATTCATTTGGATTATGTATCCAAAGTGACCTACCCTAAGGTCAATCTAATGGTCTATCAAACCTGGAACATCAAGTATGGACATTGAACACTTCAATTGTTTAGACCTTGATATTTACGAAGCTTGATTTTTTCTTGATGTAGCTTGACTACTTCAGAAGCTTCAATGTAACTTTAAGTTGTACTTGAGTCCCACATTTGAATCTTGAGCTTGCACTTGAACTTGAGTCTTGACCCGGAGTTCTCTCTTCATATTGTAGCTTGAATTATCATGAAGCTTGAAGAATTCTTTGAGCTAGACATCAAGTGTCTCAAACGAATTTATCAAGATACAAACACACATCATACGGAGACGTTTTGACACATAAAATTTGACAATCAAAGAGGAATCAAATCATAGCACTTACAATCTCCCCCTTTGTCAAATTTGTGACAAAACACTTCTCATACTTCAATAAGATAAGCATCACTTATATAATAACGAATCATGCACCTGTTGTTAACGGAGACAACTCATACTCCCCCTGTCAACACAAACTCAACTCCCCCTGAGTTAATACACCTCAACTCCCTCTAAGAAGGTATACATCATATCAATCATACCTCATAAAAAGAATGCACACATTCTCCCCCTTTTTGTCAAAATATGACAAAGGAAGAAACAAAGATAGGTCATGAAAGACAGAAGTAGATTGTAACGCCCCGGATTTTTGCCAACCTGGGATTAGATGTCCTTAGGCAATGGGTCGATCCTAATACCTCATTAACTTGTCAGAACTGAATCCCAAAGTCTAAAGCCGCCTTTGAACTCATTTCCTTCACAAACCTCACCCTTCATCACCTTGATCTTCCAATTTTTCTAATAACTTTCACCCTAGACACTATCTTAAACTAGCTAAGTAGTATAACTTGGATCACTTTATATACCAACTCCAAAGGCCTGAGTACCACCTCGACCAGAATTCACTTAGGACTAAATCCTTTAGAAATGAGACAAAGTAACTAGGTGTGAAACTAGATTAGCTACGAAATCCGTTCGAATCGCTTTAAATACGTTCTGCAAGACCCAAAACTTATAGAATCATTGGCGCTAGGTTACCCTAAAGTTTAGAACCAAACTCATTTCCCGTTTGCTCTCGGGAATGAAACGAAACTTCGTATTAGGTCTAGATCGCACATCGGGAGTCCGATTAACCCGAAGCTAAGGAACTAGGACCGCCCCACTGGGCTTAACAATCATCTCAAAAAGCAGCTCCATCCGATGTTCCATGGCCATTCGTTTCAGTTCGGAGCGAGGGAATGTGAAAAACACTATTCCCATCCAAAAATAAATATCTAGAATAGTGATCTGGCATCATTCGTTGACGCGTCAGTATTAAGCAACCTGACCGTCAGAATCAGACCAAATTACACCCTCGGATTAAGAAAAATTTCAGGAACATTTACATGTACTTGGAATTTCTGATCGTGGCCCACTGACCGTCGAACTGAAAGTGGTCCGCCACGTGCGATCTGGGTATCCGATCGAGTCAAAAACGTAATCCCACGTAGATCCATCGATGGTGAGCTTAAGTCTGACGTTTGGTTCAAGGAGGGCCACCAGAACTTCTCTTTTGAGCTGGAAAAGTGACGAATATCCTATATTAGCAGTAACCCTTGAACCTGAGTCTATTTTCAGAATATTTTAGGCTATAAAAGGACCTTAAACCCTCTCCCATTCCAGCCATACGAATTTGGATTTGAGAGAGAGAAAAGAGAGAGAAAGACTTGGAGATTGTTGCCGATTTCCCTCCTCCTGCTTTGGCTTGTTACACGGCCTACACCGCCCTGTTCTAGGCACTTTCCCGGCGGTATCCATCCCATTTGAAGGTAAGAAACCCTAACCCTAGGTCTGATTTGAGGTGGGATCGATGTGGGTTGTGTAACGACTAACCGATTCCGCTCTTTAGGCTAGAAAACTCCCGTATACGGAAGTTCTACTACCCTTGCTGATTCGTTTCGTTTCCAAAGGCAAAGGTGAGGACTTTAAGTGTATAAGTTACGGTTTTCAACGCTTTCAATGTCAGATAATGATAGATTCATGATCTGCGTGTAAATGCACATGTACAAAGTGCTTTCCGTTTCCTGTTTCGATTAACGTTGTGAAATATGGAATTTCACATATTCTAGGTATACGTAGAAATACCGTATACGTATTTTTTTTGGATAAATGTTTGACATGTTTATTTAATGTATGATTATATAATATATGAATAAAATACTAGTTTGGCGAAAGGAATCGCCAAAATACATGTTCACTTGTAAATGCGACGTATGTTGAAATTGTGTATGTTAGAAATACCGTATACGTATTTTTTTTGGAATAATGTTTGACATATTTATTTAATATATGATTATACAATATATGAATAAAATACTAGCTTGGCGAAAGGAATCGCCGTATTACAAGCTCCCTTGTAAACACTATGTATGTAGAAATACGGTATTGTAAGAAGTACCGTATACATGTATATTTTAGCGATGTGTTTGTCATGATTAATTGTCGTATAAATATATTATGTGCGTATAAAATATTTTCTTGGTGAAGGGAATCGTCGTAATACATGTTTGCTTGTATACACTATGTATGTTGAAAATGCGTATTATAGAAAATATTGTATATGTATAAATTTTAGAGATGTATTTATCATGATTATTTGTTGTAGTAATATATTATACATGGATAAAATACTCACTTGGCTAAAGGATAGCCCTAATACATGTTTTGCTAACATACACCATGTATGTTGTAATAGTGTATTCTAAGTGTTGTGAAAATGACTGAATGAGCATAGAATTCTCATTCGTGCTCGCCATGACTAATTGTCATGGATAATTGATTGTTGTATTGGCAATACCCCTTTGACGAAAGGATTTACCCTAAATCACGCCACGGCCAATACACACTATATATGCTAAAATGTGTGGCCCAAGTGTTTGTGGAAATGATGAATGAATATGGAACTTGGTTTCTGCTTGCCATGACTATCCGTCATGGGTGTATGCGTGTTATGATTGGGGTAACTCCCTAGTGAAAGGATTTGGCCTTATACCTCTGTGATCAACATATGTCATGTATGTTGATTCCTGTATTTTAAAGTGTTTGTTGAAATGTCTGAATGAGTAGTAGTTAGTAAATTGTAATGTTTAAGGGTGTTGAGATTGGATTCTCAACTATCCTAGCGACGTGTATGATTACCTCCATGAGGTTGATCACCTAAACCACTTACTTACAATACATGTGTTTGTATTACCATTAATGTAGTGTTTTACAACATACTTTTTTTATCATGCTTTATAAAATGCTTTTAACATACCTACTAGCATGTTTGAATTACTTTATTTATCATGCTTGAATTACTTTGTTTATCATGCTTTACTCCACATGCTATGGATGACAATTGATTATGCTTGGGGCTATGATTATAGTCCAGACAATCGGTACTAGATTGGAGATCGTGGTTGAGTTTCATGTCGCCACGTGAGATGTGTTCGACGAACTCGAGTCGTACTTCGGTTGGCGATAGTGGTTGGCCACACGAAGTGCTTATGCACTTCATGTCGTTTAACTTGTTGTGCGCTCGGGCTAGCTGAGCTCGTCAGGCAACCCGATCTGTCTTATGTATGTTCACCATGTTTGGTCACTAATGCTTGAACCTAGGGTACCAAACTTACCAGTGAAAACCCTTTTAACCATGGTACCTCGATCCGCTAAGACTCATGAGCCGGGCATGGTGGTATGGGACACCGTGGTCGAGCTGTCGGCCTACGCTGGGGCTACGTGCCTCCCCGTAGTGACCAGTGAGCAACTCAACTCGTGAACCGATTATGGTGGTATGGGACACTATATTCGTATTTGTCGGCCCTACACTGATAAGGTGATGGGGGAGTGGTGCAACTTTGTGCGCAATGTAACGGCCACAGCGCCCTTTGTAGTGACCGCGAGCATATTCGAGAAGTTGCGGCGTGCCTTAGGGTTCGCCGCGATATATAGAGTATGAACTAGGCTGTTTCTTTATATTTGTATAGTGATGAATCGTTTAAGGTGTGATGGGGGAGTGGTGCAACCTTTGTGCGTAACATGCGGCCACAGCGCCTCTGCGGTGACCTAGAAAACACACCATCGTCGATATTAACTAGATGACGACCCTAGATTGGATCATGTTTGGGAATGATACAAGGGAGGTACCTTAGTTTCCCAATCCTACTGTTTGAAACGCACTAATTAAAAACTCGGTAATCATACTCATCATGCATCGCATGTGCCTGGAAGATGTGGAGCACTGTGGGATGTAAGCATGCGCGAACGTGAGATGGTGTCGCTTGAGGGAGTATGTCGGAGAGGGCATCCATCATACCTGTATTCATACTTGCATTAATCAGAGTAACTAGGAGTGTTTGATTTACTGCTTTATCATTACTGCTTGACTGTATTGATAATATGATAACTTATGCTTTATTGTTCCACTGAGTTAGCTACTCACTCCCACGTTACGGGACGGTGTTGTACACACCAAACAGATTTGTTGAATTTCAGATGATGGCGATGCTTATGAAGCAGAGCCGGACTACTTCTATGGTGATGAGGAGAAGATCTCCTATCTGTATCTCTCTGACGGGTCTCTGAAGACCTAGTACTGTATTGTCGGGGCTGTGGTACTGGGGATAGACGACATTAAACTTACACATTTGGTATATTTTATAACTGTACTTGCATTTATTTAACCTGGTAATGTTATCACACTCTAGAGACTCATCATAGTTTATATATTTTATCTATCTAACATAGTCTTCCGCTTGCAAAATTAACTATCTCTGGAGTATGATATGTTGTTTTGGCTTAATCTCACTCATGTTCACTACTCTAATACAGTCAACATTCAATCATCATTCATTTTGTTGCATAAGTGATGTTCTGGAACTCGAGAGTTGAGTTACTACTCGACCCCCGATTTTCAGGGCGTTACATAGATATATCAAATTAGAATAATAAAAAGTGCTGAGTGAATAACAATACAAGAGAAGTTTGCTAGGTGAGTCAGAGTACATATTAAAAGAAGTAGCAAGTAAAGTTTTAAGACAGTAATCCACACTACCAAGGAACGAAACTTAGTAAAATAGCTACAGACCAAAGATTACACATTCTCAATTGGAACCAGATGATGGAGCAGGAATGTTAGGATCACTTTGGTGAAGGCTCTTCTGTAAGTGCCTAAAATATTTGCGCATATTTTTAAATTATTGATTATGGCCAACATTCATCTGTTCTACTTTTTCTTCTAATGCAGTAAGACGTGCATTGAAATCAGATGGTTCAAAGTCTGGATCATTTCTAGAATCAGAATCAATTTTATTAAAAATATCATCCATGTCAATATCATCAGCCGGCAACTCATCACCTTCGACACCCATCTCAGCTTCAGCAGCAGCATCACCCGCATCAACATCAACTTGACCAGGAAAAAGCTCCAACTTCATCTTATTCAGGTTGGAATTGTTAAATATGAGGTGTCGGATAGAAGCCTCACCGACGGGCATAGCGACTAACATGTGAGTGGCTAATACATTTAACAAATATCCAAAAGGAATATCACCATGACCAAGATTAGTACGAATTTGTATGATAGAGGAACAAATCAAGGAGGGCAGACAGATGTTATCACCAGTAATGATCGAGTACAAAATACGAACTATAAACAGAGTCAACTTAGTTTTGTTTCCAGAGCGAGGATACAGATTGGAAGTGAAGATACGATGTAAAACTCTGTATTTGGGTAACAAGTATCTGGTTTTAAGGGCATTTCCATTCACAGTCCATGGAGTATTCATGTTGCACAATGCTCGAGTAAAAATACGTTTTTCAGATTCTGACACTCTCTCAACAAGTGCACGAGGATGAATACTATCATCATTTACTTAAATATCCATAAGGCCGGAAATTAAGTGACGATCAACATGAAACGGCCCTTCTCTAGTATCAATAGTAAAGGTCAGTTGCTCAACAAAGAAGTCAGATATGCAAGCAACCATGGCTTGTGCTATGAACTGATATGTCGGTCCACCCCAACGTAAAATGTTTTCCTAGCCTACAGATTGAAGGAGAGGAAAGAGACCATATGGAGCAATATGATTTAAATCAACTGCTTTTTCAACAATAATATTGCGCATACGCAAGTCACGTACATGCGGAGGATTATCTTTAGAATCCCTAAGATGACGTCTAGTGATTGCATTTGAACGAGAAGACGATGCACCTCTATGAATTTTCTTTTTACCTCTAGATTCCATATTCTTGAAGAAATGAAAGAAATTTCAAGAAAAAAGAAATGAGTTTCTCTAGATTTAACAAAAAGGAAGAAGAACCCAACAAGTTGAAGATTTATACAAAATAGACAACAATAATCAAGAAAATTAAGAGTTAAGATTAAGATTCTTCAAGAAAAATCACTCTAACCTGGAGGAATCGAACACAAGGGTTCGACTAGTCGAAGCTCGGCTCGTCGATGAGGAGGATTAGAATGAAGAAGAAACAAATTTTCCCCAAATTAAAAAGGGCATCGCGCACACGACCGGTCTTGGGATATACTCGACCAGTCGTAGCAAGACTGGTCGAGCACATTCTCGACCGGTCTTAGACCAGAGAAAAAAATATGCAATTTTCACACAATTTTAAAATTTAAACATATTAACATTATATATAATATGATACAAATATACATGATCAATCATTTAAAATTGCACATACTAAGATCAAATTTCAATTTGTTAAACCTGCTTTTGTCGAGCGGTTTAGTGAAAATGTCAGCAAGCTGAGTCTCGGTAGGAATATATTCTAAAGATATTATTTTTTCTTCTACTAATTCACGAATGTAATGAAATCGAATGTCAATGTGCTTAGTACGTGAATGCTGGATTGGGTTTTTTGAAATGTTTATCGCACTGGAATTATCACAGTATAAAACCATAGAGTCTTGTGTGATTCCATAATCACTCAGCATACGTTTCATCCAAACCAACTGAGTACAAGCATTTCCTGCTGCAATATATTCGGCCTCAGTAGTTGAGAGTGATATGGAACTTTGTTTCTTGCTAAACTAAGAAACCAGACAGTTTCCAATGTAGAAACAACCACCACTGGTTGATTTTCTATCATCTATATTCACCTTAATCGACATCGAATACCTTGACCAATTGAACACTAGAATCATAGGGATACCAAAGACCCAGATTAACTGAACTTGCGACATATCGAATAATTCGTTTAACAGCAGTTAAGTGAGATTCTTTAGGATTAGACTGATATCTAGCACAAATTCCAACACTTAAAGCAATATCAGGTCTACTTACAGTTAGGTAAAGTAGGCTACCTATCATACTACGATACAATTTAGAATCTACATCGTTACCTGTAAAGTCTTTTGAGAGTCTTAGAGTTGTACTCATAGGAGTAGCAAAGTTCTTACCATTTTCAAATCCGAATCTTTTAATCAAGTTTAATGCATACTTAGTTTGTGAAATAAAAATTCCATCAGATTGTTGTTTTACTTGCAACCCTAGGAAATAATTTAATTCACCAACCATGCTCATTTCGAATTCAGATTTCATCAGATCTGTAAACTCAACAGTCATGTTAGTACAAGTTGATCCATAAATTATATCATCAACATAGATTTGAACCATTAAGATATCATCGTTATGTTTCTTAACAAAGAGAGTCTTATCGACACTACCCATCTGAAACTTGTGACTTAGTAGGAACTTAGTTAATTTTTCATACCATGCTCTAGGAGCTTGTTTCAGACCATAGAGAGCCTTTTTAAGGCGGTATACATGATTGGTAAGCTTAGGGTCTTCAAACCCAGTCGGTTGTTCAGCATATACCTCTTCATGTAGATCGCCATTCAGAAAGGTGCTCTTTACATCCATTTGAAAAATTCTAAAATTTTCAAAACATGCAATAGATATGAAAAGTCTGATCGATTCAAGCCGAGCAACTGGGGTAAAAGTTTCTTCATAATCAATCCCTTCAATTTAAGTGTATCCTTGCATAACCAGTCTTGCCTTGTTTCGAATGATATTTCCTAATTCATCAGACTTGTTTTTAAAAATCCATTTTGTTCCAATAATATGTTTATCTTTAGGTCTAGGAACAAGGTGCCAGACATCATTTCTGACAAATTGATTAAGTTCTTCCTGCATAGCTACTATCCAGTTTTTATCAGAAAGTGCTTCTTTCACGTTAACCGGTTCTATCTGGGATGTAAAGCATACATAGTTACATATGTCCTCTAATTGTCTACGAGTGGGCACAGCAGTGAGAGGATTTCCAAGTATTTGATCAGTTGGATGATCTTTAACAGTTCTTAATTCAGAATTAGTTTTACTTGATGAAGTATCTGGATTTTCATATATAAGAACTTCATCATTATCTGAACTAAGGACAGGTGTGTTCAAGTGATCGTCAATTACTACATTTATTGACTCTTGAATCATACCGGTCCTGTTATTCAGAACACGATATGCACGACTGTTTAAAGAGTATCCTAAAAAGATCCCTTCATCACTTTTAGTGTCGAACTTTCTCAGATTTTCACGATCACGTAAAATATAGCACTTGCTGCCAAAAATTCAAAAGTATTTGGCAGTAAGCTTTTTCTCAAACCACATTTCATAAGCCGTTTTATTATTAGATTTGCAGATATAAACACGGTTAATAATGTAGTAGGCGGTATTCACTGCTTCAGCCCATAAATTTCTAGGGAGCTTCATGCTATTTAACATAACACTTCCCATTTCTTGAAGCACTCTATTTTTTCTTTCCACAATACCATTTTGTTGTGGTGTTTTGGGCGCAGAGAATTCATGTGATATTCCTTGATCACTACAGAGTTTCTCAAAACCGCTATTTTCAAACTTAGATTCATGATCATTACGGATCTTACTAACTTGAGAACATTTTTCAGTTTGGATCTGTTTTATAATCTTTTTTACTTCATCAAGGGTTTCTAATTTGTCCATCAAGAATGAAACCCAAGTGTATCTTGTATAATCATCTAAATAACCAAGATGTATTTTTTACCGCCTCGACTTTCCGTTCTGGTTGGTCCTATAAGATCCATATGGAGAAGCTCGAGTGGTCTAGATGTGGTATTGGAGTTCACCTTTTTATGAGAGCTCCTCGTTTGTTTACCATACTGGCATTCACCACATATTTTATCTACTTTTTGCACTTTAGGTAGACCTCTAATTAGTTCTCCTTTGCTCAATCTGTACAAATTTCGGTAGTGTACATGTCCAAGGTGTTTATGTCATAATTCTGTCTCATCAGTATAGACCATGTAACACGTTTGATTAAATGAGCTTCCATTGCAAACTATATAGCAGTTTTCAGAAGTTCTGCGACCAGTTAATATTACAGAACCCTTTTTATCTATAATCTCACAACTTTGATTAGAAAATTTAGCACTATGATTGTTGTCACATATTTGGTATATGCTTAACAGGTTGTGTTTTAATCCCTCAACATATAAAACATTCTTAAATAAGGGAAGATTATAAAGTTGAACCGTACCTTGGCCAATAATCTTGCAGTTGCTCCCATCACCAAATGTGACTGATCCATCAGTCATATCTTTTAGATCGGTGAATAAAGCCTTGTCACCTGTCATGTGTCTGGAACATCCACTGTCTAGGTACCATTTTGAATGACTTGTTACTTTAAAAGCAGTGTGGGCAACCAATCAGGCAACTTTAGGAACCCATTTCATAACTGTTTTGGGTTTAGGAACATGGTCTTCTTTTGTCTAATGTTGTAAGAATGACCTACTGAGTTAGATTTTAAGAGCTCCTTAAGTAAATCAATTATTTTTTCAGCAAGAGGAATTCTGTTCTGATTTTTAAAATTTGTATAGCTGCTTTTAGGTTTATGAAAAGTTTTTGTATTTAAAAAAAAAAAAAAAAACTTGACTAATACCTTTTCCTTTTGAGTTAGAAGTTTCTCCTTTCACAAAGTTGGAAGAAGTATACTTCTGTTTAGGAGATGTATTTTTCTCATATCCCAACCCGGATCTATCGCCACATTTTCTTGATCCGAATAATAATTTTTCTAACTTTGGATCACCCTGGGCATATCTCCATGTATCCTTCAAACTCAGAAGAGAAGATATTTCATTTTTAAGTTTCTCATTTTCAGATTTCAAATCATCAATCAACGAGGTTTTGAATTCCAAATCACATTTTGATTTTTTCAAACAATCTGAAATATGCGATTTTTCTAAAACAAGAGTTTCAAAACATTCTTTGAGTTTAGAAAACTTTTCTTTTTGAAGCTTAAGTTTGACAGCAATTTTACAACTTTCCTTATATAAGGCATTATAAGCATCTTGAAGATCTTCTTCATTTTCATAATCACTATTCAAATTTTCTTCACTTGTTGAATCATCATGATCTGAAAAAGTAAACTTGGCTAGAGTCATTAGGGCTTTAACTTCACTGCCCGACTCGGTTTCAGAATTTTCTGATTCAGAAGATGCTTCAGAATCAGACGATTCATCCCAAGTAGCCAACATACCCTTCCTTCTGGGTTTGTCCTTTTTAGGACATTTGTTTGCTAAATGCCCATACTCTTGGCAGTTGTAACACTGAATGTCTTTTAATGACTTCCAAGTTTTGGACTTAGGTTTAGATCGTTTCTTTTCATTTCCCTTTTAAAAGTCGACCCTTTTCTTACTTTTAAAAATTTTGTAAAACTTTTTCGCCAAAAGAGCCATATCATCTTCAGAATTTTCTACATCTGAGTTTTCTTGAGAAATATCTTTAGAAGATTTCAAAGCTATAGATTTACCTTTAGGAGCTTTAAAATTTAATTCATAGGTTTGTAAAGAACCAACTAGTTCTTCTACCCTCATATTATCCGTATCACGAAGTTCCTGGATCGCAGTTACTTTAGAAATGAACCGTTCAGGAAGTGAGCGTAGTATCTTTACACACACTTTATTTTCTGAAATTTTATCACCAAGACCCCACATAGAGTTTACAATGTCATTTAGTCTAGTGTAAAAGTCCATAAACATTTCATTTTCCTCCATATGAATTTCTTCAAATTTGGTTGTGAGGAGTTGGACTTTAGACTTTTTTACAATTGATGTACCCTCGTGTGTCATTTCTAGTATATCTCAGGCTTACTTTGCAATATCACAGGATATAATTCTTTTGAACTCATCCGGTGATAGTGCGCAAGTGATTGCATTTAGTGCTTTAGCATTGGCATTATCACTTTTCTGAAGGGTGGTCCATAAATAATAAGCAGGTACAGATATAGTTTTTGAACCGTCAGATTCAGTTACTTCAATGGTAGGAGAGTTCCATTTGGTCACTGTGGCTTGCCACACACTTTTATCCATTGATTTGAGGAAGATCCTCATTCTGGCTTTCCAATAGGCATAGTTGGAGCCATCAAAGGGTGGAGGCCTAGTGACTGATAGGCTATCAAAATTTGACATCTTATTAATATAGCTTAGATCGTTAGCTCAGGAAATAAATCCAAAACATAAACAATAAGAACGAGCTATTAAGCTCTGATACCACTTAAAAAGGCCAAGTTATATGTCCTAGAGGGGGGTGAATAGGACTATGCCAAATTAAAATAAAATCAGCGGAATAAATTTAAACAATAGCCTTACAATTATAAATCAATTATCAATGCTGAAATCAAATCACCTTAATATATAAGTATTGAGAGATTGATACAAATTCAGTTCTAAGGACAACCTTACACCATAATAAACAAGGGCTTATGGTAGGACAACCTTATTTCTAGAACTTCTTTTGAATCAAGAACTCAATTTTAATAAAGATAAATGAATAGCAGAGAATTGAAATTAAATGCAGAAATGTAAATTTAATTTATTACAACAATCTCCACACTTGCTTAAAATGTAAATTATTACAACATTCACATCCACATGTACATTCCACACAATTGAATGATAAAAGATATGAAAATTAAGCAAGCATTCAATCCACAAGACAAAGAGTTATAGTGGTTCACCTGTGTGTACACCAACTGTTCTTAAACAGCCACACAGAATGCTACTCCACTCCTAATATCCTCACACAGGGGATATTAGCATTCACTATCAAATAGGTTTTCACAGGTTCACCCAAAACCTTTACAATTGTCTTTTTAACTTGGGCTTACACAATCCAAAAACCCACACTTCTGAGTTTTCTGGCTCTCCTCAGATAACCACACAATTTGAGATTTTTCTGGCGAATCCCAAACAAAAACCAAAAAGGAAAGGAATTTTCTAATTGTAAAATACCTGGATTTCTCCTCTTGTAGCTGCCCGGAAGAACCAATTGGAGTAGACGTTTGAATATAGAAGTTTAATGTCCACAACTCACTTTAATATGGTTTTAAGTTCTAATTGATTTTAGATTTAAACCAATTGGGCATAGCAATATTTGATTTTGATTCCAAGAAGAAGGAATAAGTCAATTCCTCTTTTCAAATCAGATTGGAATACAGAAACAAAATCAAATTAAATAAGCTATTAAAAAGAGAAAGAAATTATGCACAAAATAGCTTGAAAATAAACACAAACTTATCTCAGAGTGGAGCCTTGAATTCACTAAAATATTCAATGAAAAAATCTGAAATTCGTGTGCTATTTATAGCAGAAAAAATTCATCTTCGACTGGTCCTAGGGTCACCACGACTGGTCTTGAAATAAACTGATTTTTAAATTTTTGAGCGCGATCGTATCAGACCGTTTCACGACCGGTCGTAGGAAGTCCACGACTGGTCGAAGGCAGTCCACGACCGGTCGAGACCCCTCTACGACTGGTTGTGTGACCCTTGATTTAGTCGCTGGAGTTTGAGTCGAAGCTTTACGACTGGTCGAAGGTTGAGTCGAGACCATCTCACGACCGGTTGAGCAGACTCCAGGACTGGTCGTAGGCGCAATAAAAAATTCAATAAATTACAACCATTTTAGGACTGGTCTTGGAATTACTTAGACTGGTCGAGGTAGTACTAGGACTGGCCGAACAGGGTCTAGGACTGGTCTTAGAGTAGACCAAAATCTTGTAATAATATTCATTTGGATTATGTATCCAAAGTGACCTACCCTAAGGTCAATCTAATGGTCTATCAAACCTGGAACATCAAGTATGGACATTGAACACTTCAATTGCTTAGACCTTCATCTTTACGAAGCTTGATTTCTTTTCGATGTAGCTTGACTACTTCAGAAGCTTCAATGTAACTTTAAGTTGTACTTGAGTCCCGCATTTGAATCTTGATCTTGTACTTGAACTTGAGTCTTGACCCGAAGTTCTCTCTTCATATTATAGCTTGAATTATCATGAAGCTTGAAGAATTCTTTGAGCTAGACATCAAGTATCTCAAATAAATTTATCAAGATACAAACACACATCATACGGAGATGTTTTGACACACAAAATTTGACAATCAAAGAGGAATCAAATCATAGCACTTACAAGGCCACTAAGTCTTGTTGAAAATTTGATAAACCCCTATGTAATGAATAGCAGTTGTTGTGGGGAAAACCGAGTCAGTCCCTCACATAGGAAGAGCTACAATTATCTATAAGTGATATGCCTCCGAGCTAAGGTAGTCCCCGAGTTGGAGTGACTGAAGTCCAGGCAGAAGGGCCATGACATAAGACGAGTAGTTCCTCTAACTCAGAGATGAATCGTTGAGCTGAGTTGTTTAAGGACAAAGCTCGGTGGGAGAGGACTCGCATCATCGGGAATGTCTACAACGCAGGTAAGGGACCAGTGGGGAAGGAGCTCAACCCTCGAGCTCCCTAGCACCCCAGGTGACCAGGTTGACTACCGTCAAAGGCGGTACAAGGAACCCAGAGGGGATCTCGCCCTAGACCTGGGAGAGGAGGACTTGGCTTGATTTTG
This sequence comes from Magnolia changhungtana, assembly GCA_030180095.1. Lineage (NCBI taxonomy): Eukaryota > Viridiplantae > Streptophyta > Magnoliopsida > Magnoliales > Magnoliaceae > Magnolia > Magnolia changhungtana. The sequence goes on from JASAUF010000554.1 coordinate 6,511,907, forward strand.
GCCAAAGATTACTCCAACAAATGCGAGCTCGATGACATCATCGAAGATGGTTTCCTGTCAGAATAAGGACTCTCTGACAATCACATTAATACATGACTATTTCAAAACTTCCTCTAGAATTCTATATATATGACCATCCTAAACTAGGAAAGAAAATAGTGAGATCTAAACCCTAGTCTACACCATCAAGATTACAACTTATAAGCCTAACTTAAGCATTGGAGGGTCCACAGTCGGCCACACCCTATTGTTCATATCTTCCCTATCATGTAACACCCCGAATTTTTCCTAACTTGGCAAGGGATATCTTTGGACGTAGAACTGCCCTAGGACCTTATTCTGTTGTGATTAGGGCATAATTTAATTAAGTATTAATAGCTTGAATCACCTTCTATACAAACTACAAAGGCCCAAGTACCACCTCAGGCAGAAATCATACAGGACTAAATCCTTTAGAAATTAGGCAAGTATTAGATAGTGTTAAACTAATTTACTTGTGAAATTCACACTAATCACTTTAAATATGATCTGTAAGACCCAAAACTTACAGAATCATCGACTCTACATTACCCTATAATCTAAGATCAATCTCTTTACCTAGTTGCTCTTGGGAGCACATTGAAACTTCGTATCGGACCTGGACCGCACGTCGAAAATTCAATTACCGTGAAACTAAACAATTATGACATCCTTGCTGGACTTGACCACTACCTCGAAAATCAGGTCCAGATAGTATCCCGAAGCTATTCGCTTGAACCCGGAGCAAAGTGTGTGAGAAAAGCAAATATCTTTAGAATTAAACTCAAATTTAAGTAATCTGAGACTTGTCGCTTGCGGGCTGAATATAAGGATTCAGACCGTTAGAATCTGACCCAAATACACCCTTGGATCAGGAGAAATTTCATACACAGGTCAGTGTACTTGTGGCCCTGATCAGTGATCGTGAACTGTTAAACTGAAACTGGTCTGCCACAGGCGATCTGTAAACCCGATCGGAACGAAAACTCAGCTTGACTTAGATCCATCATAAGAGAGCTTAAGTCCGACCTTAGGCTCAAGGGGGGCTCCGGAAGTGCTCCATTGAGCTGAAACAGACGCTCTTTGGACATAACCTAAGTATACCTTGGCCCTGGGGTCTTTCCCATCAGTTTTAGGCCTATATAAGGGCTCAAAACCCTCACTCTCTCACTCCATACGAATTCTCTAAACCCTAAGAGAGAGAAGAGGAGAAAGAGCAGGAAAGAGAGAAAGTGTATGAGAGAGTTGGAGTCACTCTTGGGATTCGATCCCCACTACTCCACGTGTCTTACCATCACTTCTGTATCGCTCTACCGGCGATACAAATCCTGTTCTTAGGTAAGAAAACCTAACCATAATCCATTCTAGAGTTTCAAATAGTGAAATGATGAAATAGCTAACCTAGTTCATGCTATAGGTAGTCATTCTGCCGGTGACAAAGACTGCGTGTTTAAAATGACTCCGTTACGCGTTTAACGGCGTAAGGTGCAGACTATAGACGTATAGGTTATGGTTTTCAAGGCTTTCAATGTCAGTTAATAATTTATTCTTGACGTAGGTACTATTTCACATGCATAAAGTGATGTCCGTTTCGTTTTTCAGTTATACGCTAACTAGGTTGAATATACTATATTTCTCGTATTTGTAAAAATACCATATACGTATGAAATTCAAATTTATGCTTGCTATGATTAATTGTTGTCTATGTATCCTAGATGCATGTATATCAACTTCTAGGTGAACGGATTAACCTAATACATGTTATATTAACATACGTCGTGTATATTACAATAAGTGTTTGAGTAAAAGACTAAATGAGTATAAACCTTGCATTAGTGTACGCTATGACTAACTAGCATGGCTATGCAATTGTTGTGTAGGCGGCAATCCTTTAGCGAAAGGACTTACCCTAAATCACGCCACAACCAATATATGCTATATATGTTAAAGTGTGTAGCCCACATGTTTGTGGAAATGATTAAATGAGTATGGAACCCGGATTTTGTGTATGTCATGATTATCTGTCTTAGGTATATGCGTGTGGTATACGGGGCAACTCCCTAGTAAAAGGATTTGGCCTAATACATGTATAACCAACATACAACATGTATGAAGATGTGTGTAGTCTAAGTGATTGTGGAAATGTCTGAGTAAGCTAGTTGTTACTGAGGAATACCTTGTATGAGGATTGAGATATGCTTCTCGGTTACCTTAATTATATGTATGATTTCCTCCATGTATGTTTACATTATGATATCTGTTTTATTTATGGAATGAATGTGGGTGAAATCATGTTTGTGTTGCACTTCACAACATGCTCATATGATTACAAGAATAGAATTATTCGTTCATTACTGCTGTGACTGTCTCCTATGATTACCTGTTGAAATTGGATGAGTTTGGGACTATGATATAGTCCAGGCAATTGGTAACCGACCTTGATTAGGTGGCTGAGGTTGCTTTTGCCACATTGGATGTGTTCGGTGAACCCGAGTCGTACTTCTGTTGTCGGCAGTGGTTAGGCCACATGATGTGCTTACGCACTTCAAGTCGATCGATTTGATGTGCGCTCAGGCTAGTCGAGCTCGTCAAGTAACCCGATTTGCTTATTGTATGTTCACCTTGTATGGATGCTACTGCTTGAACCTAAGGTACCAAACTCACCAGTGAAATCCCGTTAAACTTGGTACCTCGATCCGCTAAGACTCATGAGCCGGACATGGTGGTATGGGATACCGTGGTCGAGCTGTTAGCATACGTTGGGGAGACGAGCCTCCCCGTAGTGACCAGTGAGCAACATCGCCTCGTGAGCCGAATACGGTGGTATGAGACACTGTATTCGAGCTGTCGGCCTACACTGATAAGGTGACGAACCCTTTGTAGTGACCTTGAGCATACTCTGAGTCTACGTGGAGGCGACAACTCTTCCATAGCAACAAGAGTATAAGCTAGGCCTGCACTGATTAGGTGATGAGCCCTTTGCAGCGACCTAGAACAGCAACATCGTATGAGATTTACTAGGGTTGACAACCCTAGAATAGATCATTATTTGGGAAATGAAATAAGGGAGGTACCTTAGGTTTCCCAATCCTGCTATATGAAAAGGATTAATAAAAACTTAGTAATCACTCTCATAACATCGCACTGCATGTGCCCCAGGTTGAAGAGTACAGAGGGAAGAAAGCATGTCACAACTGTAAGATGGTGTCGCACGAGGAAGTGTAGACGAGGGCATGCATCATTATTCATATCATTCTTGCATTAATAAGAGTATTTAGGGATGTTTGATTTTACTGCTTTATCATTACTGCTTGACTGAATTGATAACATATTAACCTTTGTTGTATAGTTCCACTGAGTTGATCACTCACTCCCACATTACGGGACGGTGTTTTAAACATCAACCAGACTCTGTCTTGATTGCAGATGACGATGCAACTCCTGAGGCGGAGCCGGACTTCGAGGACGACGAGGAGGCATTCTCCTACATGCAGTTTTTAGACGGGTCTATGTAGACCATGTTCTGAACGACGGGGTTACAGGGATGTTGATTAGATGCCATTACACTTGTTATTTTGCACTTTTGGAGCACCCATGTATATTCTTTTTGTTCATTTTTGGAGTATACATGTATATATATAACCTGGTAACATGTTCACACTTTAGAGACTTATAATAGTTTATATATTTTATATATCTATCACAGTCTTCCGCTTGGATAATTTAACTGTCTCTAGAGTATGATATGCTGTTTTGGTGTAATCCCACTCATGTTTAATGTACTAACACGGACAACATTTAATCATCATTATCTATGTTGCATAAGTGATGCGTTGGAACTCGGGAGTGGAGCTTATGCTTGACCCTCGATTTTTAGGGCGTTACATATCATTTGCAGGTTCATTGGAGGATACAACTCTACATTGTCGTATCTGTTGGCCAAAATCTGGCAACAATAGATTGGCATCGTCTATGGGAACTCGACAAAGCCGTGTTCTCATTGTTTTCATGTACTAGTGCTCTCAATCTTCCTTCCGATGGAAAAGAGAAAAGGGAAGGCCCCATCCGCAGCCGAGTCTTACCACCAGGTCCCATACGGTGAGGATTAGGCTTCACGATCTCTTCCCCAGTCCCAGCTGCCCTTGCAGGCTATGGTACAAAAATCATGAAATTAGGGAAGCGAACTTGTTTCTCTCGAGAACCAGGTTAGGACCTTGGCCAATATCATGAGGTTGTTGGAGAGGCACCATCTGTCTATGGCTAATCCATGAGAAGCAGTAAAGGTGACGACTGAGCAGTCCCGCCCTATATCTTGTGCCTCAAGCAGCATGAAGGGCAAGTGTGGGTCAAATGAAGCCTTGCCACCTCGGCCCAAATGCGGGCAACTACAGATATTGTTGAATCCAACCTACATCATACCCTCGATGAGAGGAGAAAGGTTCGGGGGAAAGCCTTAGAAGCCATGGAAGAGAACGAGGTCCCCTGGGGGGCAAGAAGCAGAAGATTTAGGACCAGCTTGGTAATATTCAGAAAGTATACCAAGTAGTGGCCCCATTATCTATTAATGCCCTCCTAGAGCAAACCGAGTTGCCATTCACCAACGACATCATGTAGGCTTAGCGGTTGCCTAGGTTAAGAATTCCCCAAATACAACCCTATTCGAGTTCGGGTGACCCCATCGAGACTTGTAGTCATTCAAAGCATGGATGGAGCTTCGTAGCACTTCTGGACCTGTGATGTATGGGGCATTCTCCCTAATACTCACCAGGGTAGCTTAGAAGTGGTACATGAACTTCAATATGAAGTCCATTGGATCTTTCACCCAACTCAGTAGGGCCTTTGCCACCCAATTTATCAGAGGCAAAGATATTCGTAAGTTAGTGACCCACCTTCTTATAGTAACTTACAAGGATGACGAGTCGCTAAAAGATTACATTGTCCAGTTCAACGCACCAGGTTGATGGCTATTTCAACCAGGTAGCCCTCACAACCATGATGGTTGGGCTTAGACAAGGGAGGTTCCTCTTCTTGCTCGACAAGAAACCCCCCAACGACCATGGCTGACCTACTGAACCGAGACTAAAAACCAATGGCAAAGAACTGTTTGACGACAGTAAAGATGTCAGGGGTGAGAGTAACTCAATGAAAGATAGGAAGAGAAAGGAGGCCAATGAGGGACCTAACACCAAACCTAAAAGAAAAAGGTACAATGACCAAGGTGATACTTCCCAAGTTTTAGAGAGTTAGTTTCATCGGTACACTCTATTAAACACCACGCCAGAGAAGGTGCTCATGGAGGTCAAAGAGAAGAGAATCCTTAAGTGGCCGAACAAGATGAGGTTCACTCAAGACGAGAGACAAGTCAAAATATTATCAATTCATTGCGATCACGGGCACAACATGACCAATTGCTTTGACCTCAAGGAGGAGATCGAGTCCCTCATCCAGAGGGGCTATTTGTGTGAGTTTGTCGCTAGGCGCAAAGAAGATCGACCATATCCTTGGCATAAACAGCAAGAGGAACATAATGACAATGAGACGGCAGGGGAAATCTATACTATCTTTAGAGGACCCGCCGGTGGGGGCAACTTGAACCGAGCGCGTCGAGCTCATGCTTGGACCGTAAGACTTACCAACAAGGTTTATCAGGTGAACCTCACCATCCAAATGGGAAGGAGCCCAAGATAAAATCGTGTATAATCACCTTCATTGAGGAGGATGTAAGGAGGATCCAACACCCTTATGATGACACACCGGTGGTCTCCATGACTGTGGCCAACCACAAAGTGCATATGCTGCTGGTCGACATAGGGAGCTCAATAAATATTCTCTTTTTAGCTGCCTTCGACAAGATGGGAATAGGGAGGTCAAGATTACGGCCTGTGCGAACCCCTCTGCTTGGATTCACATGAGATAGTGTGACCTCGGAAGGGAGAATACTTCTACTAATGACAGTGGGAGAGGGCTCTAGCAAGGTCACAACCATGGTAGACTTCCTAGTTGTAGAATGCCCTTCAGTATAAAATGCGATCTTTGGTAGACCATCCATGGATGTCATGCGGGATGTAGTCTTCATCTAAAACCTATCCATGAAGTTCCTGACTGAGCATGGGGTCGGCAGAGTCAGAGGCGACCAGCATGAAGCTTGACAATGCTACTCGACAGCTCTCCAATGAAGATCACAAAAATAATGGGCAATGCATATCACCTGTGCAAGGGGAAGAGTTGTTGTTATTCTTAGTTGTCCTGCCAACCACAGTAAGCTCGACCCTAATCAGGGAGAATAGGGTTGTCAAATGTCCCATTTATTATGTGAGCAGAGTAATGGTTAATGCCAAAATGCACTACCCCGAGATCGAGAAGTTGGCCCCAGCTTTAGTCACGTTATCCTGATGACTCAGGCCCTACTTACGAGCTCACACTATTGTTGTCCCGACCAATCAGCCCCTTTGAAAAGTGATACAGAAGCCAGAAGCCTTAGGTCGACTCGCTAAGTTGGCAATCAAGCTTGGCGAGTTCGACATCAAATATTGACCATGGATATCTATCAAGTGACAGACTGTCGCCGACTTCATCGTTGAATTCACCTACTCTTCGAGTATTCCCCCATGGAGGAGGGGAAAGAGCAAAGCACTGTAACGTCGACATCGATCCTCTACGTAGATGGGTCCTTGAATGCACAAGGAAGTGAGGCAGGGTTGATTCTAACCTCCCCCGACCAGATCAAGATCGAGTCTACATTGCGATTTAGCTTTTGAGCTTCCAACAATGAGGCCGAGTACGAGGCACTCTTAGCAGGCTTGTAAATAGCCAAGAAAATGGGAGCACATATGTAACGCCCTAGATTTTTCCCAGCTGGGAATTTTATGTCCTTGGACATAACCTCTGATTTATTGAATTAAGTACATGTTTGTGTGTGTATGCACACGTGTTTGGGATAAAAAGGAGTGACCTTGGATCCACTAAAACCGCCCGACTGAGTTAAATTTGAGAATTTTGAATAACATGGACAACAAGGTTCGGTTGAACAGGGTGGAACTCGGTTGCACCGAGTAAACTAGGTTGCACTGAGTAAATTTGGACAACAATGCTTGATTACACCAAGTAAACCTTGAGAAACTGAGTAAATCTGGACAGTAGGGTTTGGTTGCACCGAGTGAGACTCTGTTGAACCGAGCAACCACGTTCAGTAATATTTTGCATGTTCGAATTTTGACAGTTTTAGTGCACCAACTTCAGAAATTCATATCTATTTTTATACAACTATGATTGAGGTGATTCAAAAGCTAGATTGAAGCTTGATGAGTCTAGTTTTATATAAAATTAAATAAATAAAACTAAAAGGATATTAATTTAATATATTTTTGGAAACTATACCAAAATCATTAGTTTTAGGCAGCTAGTACTCCGAGAATTTTTAGAATTTTTTTGAAACTTCAAATGAGATAAAATTTAGTAGGGATAAATTAGACTTAATGATAAACTAATATACAAAATTTTTTAAAAAAACAATGGCTAGTAAAATTATAAAACATATTATAAGAAATAGACCTATTGAAACTAAAAAAATTTTGTAACTACTGTTGTCAACGTGCCCCGCATATCTTTTTCATTTTAAAGTTTTTTTATTCAGTATCTTCTTAGAAATTTCTTATGATCATAGTAAAAATTATCCCATATGATTAAATAAATAGTTTATATTTGTAACGTCCGAAACTTTTCAGTACTCAGATGTTACTAGGGAGACCCAACTTGGTGTAACATAGATCTAGCCTAATTAAGCATTCAACTTCATATTAGACTGAATCCAACCGTCAAGTATAATCGTCATCTACAAATTGAACTATTCATCCACTAAATTCTAAGTAGGAGCATCATTTCATCTGGAAAATTTATTTATGAGATCTCGATCTCCTCAATAGGTAGAACATGTCGTCCATTGTTAATATCGAAACCTAGATCATCAAACCTGCCGTTTATCAAACCACGATAATCCATGCTCAATAATCACATAAACACATAAGTAAACCATCTAATCAACTACGAAATCTAACCCAAATTAAACTAAGAAACAATGAGACCACCCTACTGTTGGATCACTTAACATCATTATTTAAAGCCCAAATTCCATGTGATAGGAACCCTTGAATGAATATAGTCAAACATTAGTTGTGAAATTATTGGTATATATCACGAGATCCATCTATTGTTAGGCTCACATCACTCAATATAGATGCGGCCCAACTGATTTACCCCACTCATCATCTAGTACCCTAATAGGACCTAACAAAGCTGATGAATGGATTGGATCTCATTCATATTCATCAGAGTCCAACTTGAAAACCATTTACTTGATCATCACACTTAGACCATGGGACCACTAATCCAACCATGGATCTTCATCCGGATGAACCCTAGGACATTCAGACCATTAATGTTCATATTTGGAATAAGCTAACCGCTAAATTATCAATAAATACTAACTAGATGCGCTCGGTCATTGCGATTGAACCCTAAGATCATCAAATTTACTAAGGGATTTCCTTGCAGGCGGGATTAGAAATCCAAAAAATCACTAATGATCAGATTTGGAATAGATCTGACCATTGGATTATTAAAACTGTCAGTAGACGATCAGATCAGTGAATTTTGATCCACATGAGCTTTGAATCTGCCTGATCTTTAGGCAATGACGCTAATTTGGACGCCCCAAAGTAAATGGATGGAACGGATTTCACCTAAACATCACTGTGGGCCCCACACATAGTGCATGTGTACTCCAACAGGCGCGCACCTGTGACCACAAATCCCTACCAAAACGGGTTTGACCCGCTGACCCATACAAAAGAAGAAAATCCTTCTTTTCTCTCTCCTTCCCGCCAACGATGAACTGAGTTCGTCTGTTCAAATTGAGACCCATCATTTGAGATTGGATTAATGATCCGAACCGTCCATCGGGTCTAGACGGAAATTCTGACTAGAACCCGTCTCTTCACGCCCATTACAATAATCACGTGTGACCACAACTACCTGCACAGCTCGAGTTGTGCGGCTAGAATTTCTAAAAAATGGAAACTGTTCTGCCTTTTGTTGTTAGGCTAGCTAACAGCGTGCGGGATTCCCTCAATCTCAGTCCTTCGTGCGGAAACATCCTAGCCCTCCATTCTATCCATTCTCTAGGGCTTTCTTTTGAAACAAAAGAGTTGCCGCCGCATGCAAACCCCAAACCCATTGGCTAAAAGCTAATGACTGTCCAAATGGTGGGTCCCACAGGGTCCTTATGACCCATCCGGTCCCTCCAAAAGCCATGGATCAAAGGATGGGACCGTACATCAAAAGCCACCATGATCGAACCCATTGTCTTCCTCGTTTGGACGAAGAACCCATCATCTTGTAGTGGGCCTCTCTATTTGATCTGAGTTGTCCATCTAGTGGCCCATAGTCCCTGAAGTACTCTCATGTCATCTGATCATAAACATGCAAGGAGGTAACAGTCGATATCCCATTTAAACTTCTGGCCGAACCATTTTTTTATACCGCACACCTGGCTAATCCCATAAATTAGCAACGTTGTTCGAATCCTCTAGAAGAAGATTAGTGGAGTCTATAAAGCTGCCTTTAGGGCGACTTTTTCTAGAAAGAAAAAGTGAAAATGAGTATGGTGAGGGCACCACACTAGCCACTGCACCCTGTTGAGTCGACTCGGCTCGAATTCGAGCCGAGTTCTCAATTACCTCTAGTTGTAGGGGACCTGTCGCAGTAGAGTGGAGAAAAGAAAGAAATTTGAGAGAGAGAAGTAAGGTTGAGAGTGAGGAAGAAGAAGGAAGAAGGGAATCAGGGAGACGGCCAGCCGCTAGAAAGAGATTCCAGCTGTTGTTGCAGCCCAACTCAGCAACAACTCATTGTCTCACCCCATAACGCCAACCAGAATCAAGTCAGGAACCTGATTTCTGACGAGCTCAGCACAAGACTCGCCGCATTCTAGCCCTTTTAGCGTCTAAACAAGAACTGTCCTTAATCAGGTAACTGCAGCTAGTCTCTCTCAGTCACCAGAGCTTTGTACCTACTCGGTCGACTATATTCTCAATCGCTTCCAACTCGGTCATGTGTTAGCGTGACTCAGAACCGCACATCTGGGTGAAGATACTGATTTAAATTAGCAGCTATAATTGGTTTGACTCAAGCTCCAAACGGCACCTTGAACTGATCTTAGTTGGCTCAGTTGTCTCTGTTATTCCATGCCCATCTAGTTGAAAATCCCGAACGGATTCTCTCTACTGATTTAGCAGCTCGAACTGAGTCTGTGGCTGAGTCTTGAGACCTGGTCGAACCCTGAACGAGTGGTAACTCATCCCACCTCTTCCATCAGCCAAGAACATCCCTTGTTTCAGATCCAGGGACCAATGGCTAGTTACTTCAACAAGTAACCTCTCCCAGCAGAAATCTCAACTCATCCGGTCATTGGGTAGACATCCCAACCGAGTTAACTTGTCTAGTTCTTCCGAACTGGTTTGTCTCGGTTATGACTCACTGATGTCAGAGTCACTTGGAGACAGATTTCGGTCCATCAAACCCAGGGGATTGAGGATCTTACATCTAGACTTTGACCTTCACTCCACTAGTTTAGAGTTGAGGCATCCAACTGAGTCAACTCAGTCATGACTCACCAAAATCAAAAATGCCTTATCTAGGTACTATTTGCAAACTGGTATCCTTGAGAGATATTCTCCTTCAGTCAACCTCAAATCAAGAACTCATAGACTCAACTCACAAGAAGGTTCAAATGAAGAGAATCCACACTTCAAGGTGAGGGATGTCCCACATTGCTTCATTCATTTCATTGAACTCTAAACTAGTTTTGAGCCTAACGTGTAGAAATATTTAAGCTGTGATATCATTCCTTTGTTCATTAATCAACTATGAGTGAATGCCTAGAATTGTTACTCTTGTACATTTAAGGACTTGTATCATACTCCATAAGACATGTTTGAGATTGCATAGTTAATGTACATTCTATCGGTTAATTATGTGGCAAGAGATCTTATTCCTAATCATGTTTTAAATAGTAGAATTTCCCCATTACACCTTAAATGTGCTAGACTCATTCTTAGTTGAATCTAATGTGTTCTAAATCTTGGAATAATATGCATTGGGACTTATTCCTTCTATTTCCATTTTCTGCGATGAACATGAGTCTATACTTCATTTCCTATTTTTCACAACTATAAGATCTAGACTTAGTCTTGTGTTTTATATAGTATTTTAGAAATGGCTTAACTTTGGGGTTTAGTACTACCAGTGCTGATAAGAATCATGGTATTTCATTTCACTAGATGAGATTATGTATGAAGTTATCTTCTATGAGGAATGTAGGATAAGTTCCTTAACTACATTCCATATGTCACATTTATGGGCTTCATTAATCCTAGAAAGGGTATATGGAATTATATTGAACTCACATTAGAATGTTTGACATCCTATTATAAGACCATGAGCTTGGCCATATTTATGAGAGTGATTTAGTTAATCCTAAGGAATGTACATGGGTATCATGGTGCATAACATCCACGCATGACATTTGAGCTTTACTGGGTGCTCGATATAAGTCACGTTCTGTTAAGTTACTAAGAGTTTCATTACTTTAGTTAAACCATCAGATTATGTGCATTCGTACCACTATGGGCCGCCCTCTTTACATGAGGCTTTTCTAGGATTTTAGGACCACCTCAGGCGTATCCTGAGAATTTTTCCAGGAGGTCAGACATCCTTGGGCTCACTCACCTACATGACCTTTTCTAGGTAGTTAATCTACTGCGGGCAGTCTTTTCTTTAACATGGCCTTTTCCAGGTAGTTAATCTACCATGGGCGGTCTTTTATTTTGACAGCTGGATCCCCAGATCTGTGACTTTGCCATACATTCATACATCCATCCAATTACATTTAAATTCATATTACTCTCAATATGATTGATTACGTGTGGTTTAAACTGTTTTGGAATGATATGGTATGCATGAATCTTTGAGGGAAATTCCCACTGAGTTTTCACTCACCCAATTGTGTGGTTGCACCAAATAGATACAGGTATGATGACAGGTGGAGACACCTATGATGGGATCCCAGGGACGGCTGGGGTGGAGTTAGGCAAGGAGGGCCTCTGTGTTATTGCGGTTGAGCTGTTGGAGCTCGACTGATAATTTAGGATTTACTTTCTTTCATATTTCAGATTTTGTATCTTGTTTGAATTGTAATAAAATATTTCCCTGGTTATGGGATTTCATTTTGCTCCCATTTACATATATTAAGCTTCCCTTTGTTATTCTTGATATCCTTAGTTTATGCAATGTTGCCTTACACCATGTTATGGAATTTGCCACTATTTAAATGTATGTTAGTCCACTTCATAACGTAATACTTGGGTTCTCTATGAGGGGTGACTATCCTCGGGTTTTGAGAACCAGGGTGTTACAATATTTTCAGTACATTTTACAAATTCAAGTAGTTTCTAGTATAGTTAAATTAAGGTTGTTAATTAGGGTGATTAGATTTAAATCACTATTTTCGTTAATTACAAATAGGCCATACTATAAATTTAGCTAATCCAAACTCCAATCATCGTGCATGAAAAATCTTGTTGCCTAATTCATCCCGAAAATGCCCAGATTCATCGGATTAGGTACAGATCGCACATTAGTGGTCCACTAGGCTCGAAATTATAGAATAACGACCGTTGTACCAGGCTTGACGTTCATCGCAAATGTCGACCCAGGATAGTGTTTAGAATTGTTGAACTTGGGATGAAGGTCGGGTGCACGAGATGTGCAAATGCCCTAAGCAGAAACTTAAAATTTTACGTGAATTAGGCTCTCTGCTCTTTTATGAAGTTGCGACTTTCTGATCATTGGGTTTTGACCAAACTCGAGATGCGAGTTAAGTATATTTCCCCACACATATCCATGTCATGGCCCCGATCGAGCATCGATGACTGTCAATCATAAGTGGGGCCCCCACAACTAATCGAAGCATCCGATTGCCGCCCAGTTATGATAAAATGTACATCCCATAGCAAGGCACTTACCCCTCCCCTAAGGTAGTTTTATTTGTACACATTACGGCAGTACAAATACCCCCCCCCCCCCCTCACTATCATACGAATTTTGAGCCTAGCTTTGAAGAAAGAAGAGAAAGAGGAGAAAGAGAGAGAGGGAGAGAAAAAAAAGAGGGGAGAGAGAGAGAGCGAGCGTGTGTGTGTGTGTGTGAGAGAGAGAGAGAGTGCGGAAAATCGTGGTGATTGTAGGATTAATATTTCTTCAATCAAACCTTTAGCTACTTCCAAACCTCCATCAAATCCACCTATGCTCAAAATCGGATGTAAGAATTATATCGTATCCTTTAAATAAGCAACAAAGTGCAGATTTCTAGTCATTAATGGTGTTTTCTTGATTTTGATTTAGGAATTGATGATTTTTTTCCAAATCCCTAACCCTAGGAACTCAAAATCGTAGATTCCTTCTTAAAGGTGCGAACCATTATCTCTAGGTTATCTTTTATCGACCCTTGAGGGTCTTAGTCAATGATTAGTTGCTTATAGATGAATTTTTGTATGATAATATGCAAACATTTTGATTTTGCTATAATGTATGATATTAGTTGTATATGGATGCTCACATGTTCGATGAAATGTCTAAGTGGTAGAATGTGTTGCTTTGTCGATGCTCACATGCTTGATGTATAGCCTAAGTGATTGTATTACTTTATGCATACTTACATGTTTGATTTAATGCTTTAGTGAATGTAACAATTTTGATGAAATGCCTAGTGGTTATGTAGTAAAACGTATGTTATAATTGTGTGATGTAGTGTTTAGTCCATAGAAATACCTAGGATTGCTACGATGTTGGGTCAGTCGATAAATCGCCCAAATCAAGGGGTAACCCAAGTTAAGTTGGTCACCCTAGGCTTGTTCAATCAACCCGGGCCTAACAAGGAAGACCGATAGTAGATGGACAACATGAGATTCTTGCACCTAATGCCAGTTGCGTTGGGGTTCTCCCAAGTTAATCATATTAGTCCACTAGCCAACTGATCATATATATTCACAATGTATGACACGAACAAATTGAATCTAAGATACCTCATTTCCAATAGATGAGTTCATTCATAACCGTTAGTGCAATATGATCCCACTAAGACTCATGAGTTGGGTATAGTGGTATGGGATACTGTGCCTAAGCTGTCGGCCTATGCTGAGGTGACGAGCCTCCCCATAGTAACCAGTGAGCACTAATAGAGGTAAGAGATTGTTGTTCAAATGGACCCTATCAAATTACCCAACCCATGGTTCCGTGCTAGAGTACCATTCGAACGACTCAAGCATGAATGGAATTGGGTGACGAGCCCTTTCCTTTATGGTGGTTTGGTTTTATGTGATAAGCCCACATCTCAGAACTGAGTGATCATACTCAGTGTTTGGGTGACGACCCATACCGATTGATCCTCATACATTTAGGTATCATGTCATTACCTTTGAAAAAAAATTATTAGTGATATAAACGGGTGGTACCTAAATTTAGATTAAGGGACACTATTGATGAGCCGTTACGTGCCGCAACAAGCCACGTGATCCAGATAAGGACGCGTGATATAATGTCGGTATCCTAACTTCACTAATCTGCTATATGAATTGGAATTAATAATCACTCTACTAATCATATACATCAATCACATTGCACTAGAATAGGATGTTGCAATTTATCGTTGATGTTGCTTGATGAGGGAGTGTTAGCATTTGCGAAATAGGCATTGAAGTCGCTTATAAGGGAGTGTTAGATTGTAAGGCGCATGCATTATTTCATAATCTCATTCATGCATTTAATAAGAGTATTTAGGAATTGTTTAATTTCTTATTTTATCATTAACTGCTCAGTACACTATACTGAGAGATGTCCTTTACAAGAAGGGGTTCTCGTTACTATACTTGAGGTACTTACGACTTGAAGAAGCTGGAGTATGTCCTGAGGGAAATCCATGGAGTTATGAAAATCACTCAGGACGGAGAGAATTGGCACACAAAGCGGTCCAACAAGGATATTACTAACCCACACATGCACGAGGATGCTAAGAAATTTATGAAAAGATGTGACAGTGCCAACGATTCATGATAGTGTTGCAATAACTGCTCCAACAACTGACCCCAATGAGTAGTCCTTGGCCCTTCGCTTAGTGGGGGTCGATATCATCGAGCCATTGCCCACAAGTAAGGGGCATACCAAGTTCTCCATCGTCATTGTCAACTACTTCACGAAGTGGGCCGAGGTTTAGCCCTTAGCTCGGATCACTGAATAAAAGACGACTGACTTTATTTGGAAGTTCATCATCTGCATATTTGACGAACCCACACCATTGTCACTGATAATGGCAGACAGTTCGACAACGCCGTGTTCTGAGGTTTGTACAAACAACTCGATATTCACAATGTCTTTACCTTACCTTGTCACCCTTAAGCCAATGGTCAAGTACAAGCTATTTAAAAAAATCATTAGGACCACCTCAATACAAAGCTTGAAAGGTTCAAGGTGGCATGGGCAGAAGCACTACCAGATGTCCTATGGGCATATCAGACCACGGCTTGGACAACTATCGGGGAAACATCCTTCTCACTAGCCTTTGGTCCCGAGGCAATGATCATAGTTGAAATTAGAATGCTCACGTGCTGAACTAAGCTATTCTGACCAAAAGAAAATGAAGGCTAAATACTACTAAATTTGACCTTCTCGAAGAACTTACAGATAATGCACAAATAAAGGTCGTCGTCTATCAGCAGAGAGTTACTCGGTACTACAATTCAAGAGTGAAGTAAAGAAGATTCAGAGTAGGAGACTTGGTGCTTTGAGAAGTTTCCCTTAACTCAATAGAACCCAGCTCGGGAACCTTGGGATCAAGTTGGGAAGGAACTTATAAAGTCACCACTATAGTCTAACTAGGGACATACCAGCTAAAAGACTTGGAAAGACGAGCTTTACCCCATCCTTGGAATCCAGAGCACTTGAAGATCTACTATCAGTGAAAACTAATCAGTTCAAGCTTTACAAATGCTTCAGGCATCCCACTTTCAACAAACACCTCAGGTGTTAGCTACTTATAATAATTTTTCGTTAATCAAAGTACATTTTTCCTACATCAACGATTGTTCTACTTTCTTTAAGTGACAAGTACAGTGACTAAAGAGCAGAGGAAGGGGTGAGGCCTGAGCAGGCACCCTTCCAAGTTCGATAAACTCAGTGGCTTCTATCCTGATCGAACAAAAGGGCTGAGGAGAGGGAAAGGCCAAGGAAGGCACCCTCTAGCTAAGCACGTTGCCCTGAATGGGCAACAATCAGAGGAAAATGGCCCAGTAAAGGCACCTTTCATACTAACCTAAGTACTCAGGAATAGTCTAAGAGACGTCCCAAGGAGACTCTACAGGGTCCAACCCCTACCACCCTTTACCGAATAATAAGCCTTGTTCGGTAAAGTGGGTAAGGAAAGAATGACAAATATTGCTACAAGGAATTAGAATCATGGACAAAGCTCTCACTTCGAAGCTTGAGCAAGTCAATCTCGAAAGTGGGAGTGGAAACTAATATACAGACAAGCACATGCCAATTAGAGAAAGATCAAAGATTTAAAATAAATTATTGTTATTATAAATAGAGAATTTTACAAGATACAAAGCATGACTAGAAAGATCCAGAGGCTACAAAAATTATTGCTAGCATGGATGGCTTATTGCTTAGTGGCGACAACACATTCCTTATTAATAGCTTACTATGAGGCGACCTAAGTAACCCCTTCCTCGCTAGCTATTGAGCTAGCCTCGTCATCCTTCCATGACAAATTAAACTCAGGGAGGCATTTCTAGACCTCCTCCCAGTTGTTCTAGACCTCCTCCCAGTTATTCAAGAAGCTAATGTCGAAGAACTCATCTAGCTCAGCCTTGTGGTCCTCGGAGGCCTTGTAAGTTTCCACCACGGCCACCTCTTTTGCTTGGATGTTGGCCTCTACCTTAGTCGCCCGGGCCTCTATCTCAGCCATCCTAGCCTTCAGCTTGGCATTCATTTACTGCTCCACCACTAACTGAGAAGAAGCATCAATCAATCAGGAAATGTTAACCTAGTGCTCCTCCTTGGCTGCCCTTAGGGCATGAATGAGAGACTCGGCCTCTGCACAGGATGCTTCCTGAGCCTCCGCAACCGCCAATAGCTCCTGGGCCTTAGCTTCAAGGCCAGCCTTGAAAGCACCTAACTGGTGATCAACCTCCTTGATTCAACCCTTGGGGAGGGCATATCCAAATCAACCACCTCCTACAGCCGAACAAGAGGGGCAACAGTAGCAATGACAACCCTAGGAGCTGTCAAATCAACTATGAAGGTAACAACAGTGGCAACCTTAACCATAGTCAGATCAATTGTAGGGGCAGTAGCGATGCCCGAAGGGGCATGAGGAAAAGGAGGAGCCATATGAGTAGGTGTTTCCTTCTTCGCAATTGCTCTCAGCCTATCTAACTCAATGACCAGAGACGTCCTCTTCCTTAATTAAGGACGATCAGACATTTCTATAAAAAAAAAAAATTTAAAAGGGGGAATTAAATTAGAAGACTACTGACCAACGACAATAAGCCGTCAAGATGAGAAACCTACTAGCTAGAGTAAGACTGAACTGACACAGAAGCTCGATAGTGACCTACCTCCTATAATCTTGATGCTCAGTAAGTCACAATCGGGCCACCCCGACCTACTGAAGAAGATAGTCAGGGAGGCTGGACTGCGACCTGGGAAAAGCTGTAGACAAAAACAACATGACATTAACACCAAAAGAAAGTAAATAAAACGCAATTACAACAACTGGGTTATGCCATCCAACTCGGCCACCGGAGCCTCACATTCTCTAGATGTAAAAAATCACCTGTCCTTCCAACTCTTGTTGGAGGATGAATTATTGGTAATGATGGCTTGACCCTTTCTCGGCTAAGAGAAAAATAATACCAGCCATAAGAGTTGGGACTGCTCTTGGTCTTGTATAAGTGAAGGAGCTTATCTACTATGAACTCGGAGTTCCCGACCAGCTATTAGAGGACATAGTAACCTTAAATAGCCCCTCATACATTGGGGTTTAGTTGGGCTGAGATGACTCTAAGGCGACAAAGTACCTCTCTCACTAGAGGAGAGAGAGGCAGGCACAATGTCACGCCCCAAACTCGGAAAACGGGCTCACAAAATTCCCGATCACCGGATCCAGCGCCGACAGCCTCCGTAGTGGCCAATTCTCGGATTCCGGCACTCACATGCCAGATTCCGATCCTGAGATCCTACAAGGAGGATTTTCAGTATGAATTTTTTTTGTAATGAAACATAACCACAAGCATAGCCAAGTCACAAAACAACATCACCACATATCCACTATATCAAAAATTGTAAGTACAATGCGGAAAGGGAAATACAAGGTAATCTGAAAGCTCCAAAATGATCCGACACGCGCTCCTGCCTCAGCACTGCTATGATCCAAAGACACCTGCAAGCAACGGTCGTGCATAAGCTTACAAAAGCTTAGAGGGTGGTGTAAGTGTGTGCGCAAGGCAAGCGTCAATTGTACAATATCAGAGTAATGCGAAAATATGCAGTAAGTCTATAAATGCTATCAGTTGTACCAAAGCTATATGATGCAAGACATAAATGCTATCAGCCATACCAAGGCCATGCGATACGAGGCCTATATAGCCAAATGTCATACGCGAGATGCAAAGCAAGTATGTCAGTCCTCACCAAGTACACATATCAGTACAGTTCCTCTCTGGATATCACCGGGGTCTAATACACCTCACACTGACTGCCTCCTCCATAGCTGCACAGTCAAGCAAGTGCAAGAGACCACACTATCCGCCTGACCAGTAGTCTGTTAATACCTACCCAGCTCATCGATAGCGGACTCATTTACAAGCTGGTCAAACTTAACCTAGCTTATAGCCCCCTCACTCTGGCGGTAAGGCCACACCCCCTTCCAACTGACCATGACACAGTGAGAAATGCGGCCTACTAATATTCAGCACTCGGGCACTTGTGTATTCACTCGGTATAGACGTTGGAGCATCTCCTAGTACCAAAAAGGTTCTGGGATTTTCACCCAAGGACATCCTAAGTGTCCACAATGCTAGATCCAAAATTTCTGGTATCCGATATGACCATCCACGATGTGCCTGTGCAGCCACGCCCTGATGTCGCTAGGGTATGCAGTGATCATGACACACAAATGTGAGATGCATGAATCACATCGTCAAATCATGCAGCAATCCAGCGCGTACCGCACGATCATGTGGGGCACTCTGTCTCATAAGGAGTCTAGTAAATGTCTCGGCCTAACTGGCTTATGTTATAATCAAACATTCCTCATATCGAGCATACAAATGATGCATATGGGCATGAGTCATGGAGTTACACTAAGCATGTTATAAGGTGATGAACTATCCTCAAAACGAAGATGGGCTTAGATGGCCGACGCACAACATATGGGCCTATCAATGGGCCCTAGGGAGATTTATAATGCAGACATTAAATCACCATATTCTTACAATGTGGACGTTAAACCAACATTAGTCCCAAGGCATGGCCTGCCATAAAATATCATTACACAAACCATGGAGGCATCACACATTACAATGGACCCTAAGGACATCCCATTGGGCCTCGACCCATGGCCTTAGATACGTCAAATGGGCCGCATCATATGGGCCTTATTTAAATCAAGTGGGCCACATCAATGGGCCTTATGTACATTACAATGGGCCATAACCCCTAGCCTTTGAATACATCACCATGGGCCTCGTAACATGGGCCTCATATATATCAAAGTGGGCCTCAACAACGGGCCACAAATACATCAAGATGGGCCTAATCACATGGGCCTTATGTATATCAGATGGGCCACACCAACGGACCCCATATGTACATCAAATGGGCCACACCCAAATGTAGGTGGTGATAATGATTTCCATCATTAAAATTCCTAAGGCCCACCATAACATATATTTCACATCTAACCTGTTCATAAACTATCATAGGGATAGCTGAAGTGGAAGCAAATATCAGCTTATTAGGAAACTACAATGGCCCCTTAGAAATTTTGAATGGTGGACGTTATTGTCCACTGCCGTAAATGGTGGGGTCCACGTGACTTTAGATCTAACTTATTTTTAGTCTCAAGCCTGTTAAGACAAGCTCGCCAAATGGTGGATGGTTTGGATGCAACACATGCATCATGGTGGGGGTCCACATAAGGATGGACGGTGTGGAGAGAATACGTACATCATTAGGGTCCCCACTGTCCAGTACAGGGGATCATTAGGGTCCCCACTGTCTAGTACAGGGGACAGCGTAGACAAAACACATACACCTTAGTGGGTTCCACCATCCACTGCCGTGGACGGTGAGGATAGAACACATACATCTTGGGGTCCCACGTGGGGCCCACCATAATGTTTACTTGTCGTCCAAACTGTTGATAAGGTCACGCTAACCTGGATGGAAGGAAAAGCAAATTTCATATTGACCCAAAACTTTTGTGATGACCCAAAAGGGTTCCAATGGCAGCCATTCAATCACCGTTGTTTCCTATGATGTGGGCCACCTGAGGGTCAGATCGGCCTAATCTTTGGAGGGGGCCCACTTCAGGGAGGGTCCCACCAAATGAATGGGGTGGATCCATAATATACATCAGGGTGGGGCCCACGGCTGGGACTGTGGGTCCCTGCCATCCACCCGCTACACGCAGCAGCGGTCTGCTACTGCGCCTTATATATATATATTTTTTGGAAAACCTGTTTTTTGGGGGTTTTTCATACGTGGGGCCCGCATCAGGTAGATCCACCCCATCCACTGGCTCCCATGGCCCTAAACAAGCCAAACAAGCCCAATATTAGAGGTGTTTTGGATTATAGAAACATCAGGTGATTTTTCAATGGTGAAAACGTCGTTTGCTATGCTATGGCCCACCCGAAAGCTGGATTGACTTCATTTTTCGGCTCAACACCTAACACGAGTTGAGGAATGGAATAGACGGCATGGATTGAATACATACATCAAGGTGAGGCCTATACAAATGGCCTTCCCAAAGCTTTGAACCCATGCTAATATTTGTGGTTTTAGGTTTACGTCCAGAGACGCTGGACCTTTTTTTTTTGTTTGGGCGTACAAATAACGTTAAGGTGGGCCTTGCTTAAGTGGGCCATCACATGGCTGGGTAGTGTGGAACATACACATATATAAAGTGGGCCCCACCTACAAATGGATTGGATCCAATACATGCTTCATGGTGGGGTCCATTCAAGTGGGCCACACGGCCACCTCATCACACATAAAAAAATAAAAAAATAAAAAGAGAGGGGGAGAGAGAGAGAGAAAGAAAGATAGAGGGACACACGTGATGGAAGGACCCCGGCACTATGGGCCCTCCGTTTTAAGCATCCAATCATACATTAAGTGGGTCCCATTGCACGTGGACCCACCAAATCAAAGATCGACGGTGGAGATCCCTTCTCCACCAAGATGTAAGGTCTAGATGACCCCTTTTTAGACTAAAAGGTAAACATCATGATGGGGTCCATGGAGAATGGCCCCATTATGGAATGATAATAAAATCAAGGTGAGCCATCGACCACATCTAGGGTCCCAAGTGAGATCCATACCATCAATTGGTGGGCCTCACTTGGCCCATCATTAAAACATGGAAGGATCTAGCCTAATAAGCACCCACTATTTGATCTTCATGGTCCATTGGAAAGCCGATCTCCTTGTGTCTCACTTTGATGGTAGAAGATGAGAAATGAATGGCTAAGATGAAGGTTTTTGGGAGATGAAGTGGGCCACACACATCACACTTTTCTCACATGGAATGCTTGGACGTGTATAATTTTTTTATTGCTTAGAATTGCGTTGAGAAATGAGAGAGAGAGAGAGGGTTATAAGGGAGTGAGAGTGATGGATGTGAGTGATGGGTGAGGTGATGGTGTACTTAATATGTATGGGTGGGTAAGAGAGAGGGTGAGAAAGAGTTGACTTGGTGGTTGCTTGACTTGGGGAGAAAGAAAGCATTGATTGATTGATTTGAGTGACTGATTGATGGTACATGTTGTAGAGATTCTCTTGGGATTGCAAATGCATGGTGTTTTTCTTCGAATTGAACGCTGGCCTACATCTCCCTACCAGAGTATCGGATCGTTGCGCAAGTCACGGCGTTGGAACCGCAGCGACGGTGCGGTCACAATGGTATAAGTTTCGGATTAAGCCAACTCAAATTTACAGTATATGACTTAAGGTCGCGCACAAACATCGATTATAGGTCGTGGATTGCCGGACTTCGACAAGAAGGATCGCGGCAGTCGATGAAACAGTACGAACTAGGATATGGGTCTTACAGCTCTCCCCACCTAATAAAATTTCATCCTCAAAATTTATACTACCATCGCAACTAACCATAACTCATAAGGGAGTGAGAAGCATAACATCATATATATAATCAAAATATAATACAACATACAATCAAACATAAAAAAGATAGGGATAGCACTCTCGAATCTCTGCCTCACGCTCCCAAGATGCCTCATCCATACTATGATGGCCCCACTGTACCTTCACCAAGGGAATGACCTTGATCCGCAGGACCTGCTCCTTCCGATCGAGGATACGAACTGGTTGTTCAATGTATGAAGCGTCCTCACGAACCTCCAACGACTGTCAATTAATAACAGGAAAAATGTCTGACCCACACTTCCTCAACATAGAGACGTGGAAAATGTTGTGGACGCCAGACAACTGGGATGACAAGGGAAGCCGATAGTTTACGACGCCAACGCGCCCGATAATCTCAAAGGTCCTATAAATCTTGGGGCAAGCTTGCCCTTCGCTGCAAACCGAACCACACCTTCTTTCAGATAAGTGAAGGAGCTCATCTACTATGAGCTCGGAGTTCCCCACCAGCTACTAGAGGACGTAGTAGCCTTAAATAGCCCCTCATAAATTGGGATTTAGTTGCGCTAAGATGACTCTAAGGCGATAAAGTACCTCTCTCACTAGAGGAGAGAGAGGCAGGCGCAAACCGTATGTAAAGAAGGTGGGATAACATGCAACCTCCCCCTTAGGAGGTCGGCTCGAGACCTCTCCAGCTCGGGGAAGGCAATGACCCACTGAGTTAGGAATGTTGTGAACTGACCTGAGATATTTCAGATAAGCCAGAATCAACTGCGACATAAATGTGTCAGTAGTAAGGACCAGATCACTAGAGGCCGATATTTAGGCCGACTCCTTAGCTTATGTTTGCACCTAAAATGGTGGTAAGGTGACAGGTCCCTAAGATTTGGACTCAATAGATGGTAGGGACCTAGAGTCAAAAGTGTTACCCTCTGACTCATCCAGAAGATGGTCAGCAATGGTGACCACACTAGAATCCTCCTCGGAAGACATCAAGGAGGACAAGACAAGGGAAAAGAAAGCATAAGGAAAAAGAGAGAGGAGACATGGAAGAGTGTACCGAGAATGCTCCAGCACAAGGATTTCAAGAGCAAGAAGATGCTAGAGGCTTAGGAAGCCAATGGAAGGAAGAGCGGCAGCAGATCGGAAGAGCTCGAACACCTCACAAAGAGAATGAGTGGAAATAAAGGCAGATTCATGGTATTTATAAACTCCTAGCCTGCTGCAGCTATCCCTGTACAACGCCATGTGTCAACACAGGATTCCAAAGTGATGCTTCGACTGACACACCTCTCCATGTGGCATCAAGGGATTCACCCGAGTAGAGGCATGACTACCTGTAACGCCCTGAAAATCGGGGGTCGAGCATAAACTCAACTCCCGAGTTCCAACGCATCACTTATGCAACAAAATGAATGATGATTGAATGTTGTCTGCATTAATGTAGTGAACATGAGTTAGATTAAGCCAAAACAGCATATCATACTCCAGAGACAGTTAAATTACAAGCGGAAGACTGTGATAGATATATAAAATATATAAAATATGGTGAGTCTCTAGAGTGTGATAACATTACCAGGTTAAATAATTACAAGTATAGTTCCAAAATATACCAAATGTGTAAGGTCCTCTAGTCAACATCCCTGTAACCCCATCGATCAAGGCACGACTTACATGAAGCCTCTAGAAAATAACATATACAAGAAAGTGTCCTCATCGTCATAGAGGTCTCGCTCCGCCTCACCAACATCACCATCTGTAATCAGACAAAGTTTGGTGGGTGTTCGGAACACCGTCTCGTAACGTGGGAGTGAGTAGCTAACTCAGTGGAATAATAAAGTATAGGTTAACATGTTATCGACTCAGTCAAGCAGTAATGATAAAGCAGTACAATCAAACACTCCTAACTACTCTTATTAATGCAAGTATGAATGCAGTCATGATGGATGCCCTCACCACACCCTCCCTCGTGCGACACTATCTTACGTTCGCGGTATGCTTTCATCCCTCAGTGCTCCACATCTTCCAGGCACATGCAATGCATAATGAGCATGATTACTGAGTTTTTTATTAGTCCATTTCAAAAAGCAGGATTGGGAAACTAAGGTACCTCCCTTGTTCATTCCCAAACATGATCCATTCTAGGGTCGTCAGTCCTAGTTAATCTCAGATGATGGTGTGTTTTCTAGGTCACTGCAAAGGCTGCCGGGGCTGTTACGCACAAAGGTTACACCACTCCCCCATCACCTCTTTAACGATTCATCACTATACAGAAATAGGCCTAGTTCATACTCTCTACACTGCAGCAAAACTCGTCGCCTCACCGCAAATTCAGAGTATGCTCGAGGTCACTACAAAGGGCTGTCAGGGCTGTTGCTCGCATTCGTTGCACCACTCCCCCATCACCTTATCAATGTAGGCTGACAGCACAAATATAGTGTCTCATACCACCATAATCGGCTCACGAGTCTGGTTGCTCATTGGTCACTACGAGGAGGCACGTGGCCCCAGTGTAGGCCGACAGCTCGACCACGGTATCCCTACCACCATGCCTGGCTCATGAGTCTTAGCGGATTGAGGTACTATGGTTAAAAGGGATTTCACTGGTAAGTTTGGTACCCTAGGTTCAAGCAGTAACGACCAAACATGGTAAACATACATTAGACAAATCGGGTTACTTGACGGACCTGACTAGCTCGAGCGCACAATCAACTAAACGGCATGAAGTGCATAAGCACTTCGTGTGGCCTAACCACTGTCGCCAACCGAAGTACGACTCGGGTTCATCAAACACATCCTACATGGAGAAATGAATCTCAACCATGATCTCAAGTCCGGTACCAATTGTCTGGACTATAAACATAGTCACAAACTCAATCAATCCTTATTCATAGCATGTGGAGTAAAGCATAATAAACAAAGTAATTAAAGCATGTTAACAAGTAGTCATAAAGTATGTTATAAAGCATGTTATAAAGCACCACATAAATAGGAATACAAACACATATATTGCACAAGTAAGCGGTTTAAGTAAACAACCTCATGGAAAAAATCATACATGTCTCTAAGGTATTTGAGAATCCCATCTCAACACCCACCTAAGGCATCATCATCCAAACACTTACTCACACAAGCATTTTCACAAACACTTAGCATACACTATTTCAACATACTTAGTGTATGTTAGCCAAACATGTATTAGGGAGAATCCTTTCACCAAATAAGTATTTTATCCAAATATCATATATTCATACAACAAATAATCATGTCAAGCACATTTCCAAAATATATACGTATACGGTATTTTCTACAATACACTATTTCTACATACATAGTGTATATTAGCATAACATGTATTAGGGCGAATCCTTTCGCCAAATAAGTATTTTATCCAAATATCATATATTCATACAACAAATAATCATGTCAAACATATTTCCAAAATATATATGTATACGGTATTTTCTACAAATACATAGAATATGTAAAATTCCATATTCTAATCGAAACAGAAAACAGAAAGCACTTTGAACATGTGTAATTGCATGCAGATCATGAATTTATCATTATCTGACATTGAAAGCATTGAAAACCGTAACCTATACACCTAAAGTCCGCACCTTTTGTCGTAGAATCGTAACGGAGTCGATAGGTTTGCTAAGCTTCCGTATTCGGCAGTTTGGCAACCTATAGAATAAAATAGGTTAGCTATTTCATAACCTACAACTATCAACATGCCAAATCAGATTAGGGTTAGGGTTTCTTACCTACAAACGGAGCTAGGATCGCCGGGAAAGCGATTGGAATAAAGTGGTTGGGCTTGTGTAGCAGCAGGGAAGAACATCAGGGAGATCCTCCCACTTCTCCCACACTTTCTCTCTCTTTTCTCTCTCCTCAAATCCAAAATCGTATGGCTGAAATGGGAGAAGGTTTAAGGTTCTTATATAGCCTAAAAAGTCACCCAAATAGACTTCAGGTCAAGGTATTCTTAGGTTATAGCCAAAGTGACTCTGTTTCAGCTTAACGAAGGACTTCTGGCGTGCCTCCTTGAGCCAAAGGTTGGACTTAAGCTCACTAACACTTGATCTATGTTTAGTCAAGTTTTCGTTTCAGTCGGGATTCCAGATCACGCGTGGTAGACCAGTTTCAATTCAACAGTCAGTGGAAGTCGATTAGAGATTCCGAGTACACTGACACGTGTATGAAATTTTTCCTGATCCGAGGGTGTAATTTGGCCTGATTCTAATGGTCAGGTTGCTTAATACTGACCCACAAGAGACAAATCTCAGATTACTATTCAAGATATTTATTTTGGAAAGAAAACAAGTGTTTTCACACTCCTCATTTCGGACTCAAGCAAATAGCTGTGGGACACTGCCTAGATTTGATTTCTGAGATGGTTGTCAAGCCCAGCGAGGCAGTCCTAATTCCTTAACTTCGTATTTCTCGGACTCTCGATGTGCGGTCTAGATCTGATACGGAGTTTCAATGTGCTCCCGAGAGCAACTGGGTAATGAGATTGATCCTAGATTTTAGGGTAACCTAGCGTCAATGATTCTATAAGTTTTGGGTCTTATAGATCGTATTTAAAGTAGATCAAGCAGATTTCGTAGCTAATCTAGTTTAGCACTTAGTTACTTTGTCTCATTTCTAAAGGATTTAGTCCTATAAGATTTCTGTCTGAGGTGGTACTTAGTCCTTTATAGTTTGTATATAAAGTGATCCAAGTTATACTACTTAGCTAGTTAAAGATAGTGTCTAGGGTGAAAGTACTTAGAAAAATGAAAGATCAAGGTGGTGAAGGGTGAGATTTGTGAAGGAAATGAGTTCAGAAGTGGTTTTAGACTTTGGGATTGAGTTCTGACAATTTAATAAGGTGTTAGGATCGACCCATTGCCTAAGGACGCCTAATTCCAGGTTGGCAAAAATCTAGGCTGTTACACTACCCGATTAACAGATGTCAGCCCCTGATTCACTTAGAATTTAAAGTGACGTTTGCAATAACGGTACACCTTTTCAATTTCCTTACAGAATTAATGCCACCTTTTCGACTTTGTGCCAGCTGCCGACCTTTCAGCTCCCGCCTCTGATAGTTAGCAAAAAATTTAGGCTGAGTTCAAAATTTAGTAAATCCAGGTTGTTTAACAATTGAATATGAAATTCTGCGTATACAGACCAATATAAGATCTCACTTTTGGCCTCATGCAAGCTGAGCTCGGAAGTAGGGGAAAACTTTTGTGGGGAAAACCAAACTGGTCCCTTACACGGGAAGAGCCACAATTATCTACAAGTGATATACCTCCGAGCTGAGGTAGACCCCGAGTTGGGGTGATCGAAGTCTAAGCAGAAGGGCCATCAACACAAGATGAGTAGTTCCTGTGACCCAGAGATGAGCCACCAACTGAGTTGTCTGAGGAAAATCCTCGGTGGCAGAGGACTCACATCACCAGGAATGTCTATAACGCGAGAAAGGGACCAATGGGGAAGGAGCTTAAGCCCCAAGCTCCCTAGCACCTCAAGTTGACCAGGTCAACTACCGCCAGAGGCGGTATAAGGAACCTTGAAGGGAACTTGTAAGTGCTATTGTTGATAGCCCCTTTTTATTGTCAAATTTATGGTGCCAAAAACACTGTTATGAAGCTAGCTTATGTGAAGATCAAAGCGTTACTCAAGATCAACTTTGTTGAACAAGCTCTGCTCACAAGTTAAGACTCGAAGAAGTGAGTCTGTGCAATTTAATTTAAAGATAAGGATAATACAAGAAGTGTTCAAGTTCAATCTCAAGATCTCTAGAAGCTTTCAAGTTTGAGTTACATCAAGACTTCAAGCTTCATCATGTTCAAAGGTCACTCATCTTTTAAGTTTCAATGTCCTTACTTCAGTATTGAGGTATGACTGACTTTAGGTTAACCTTTAGAGTAGACCACTTTGGATACATAACTCATATATTTTATAAGTCAGTTTGGTCTGTTCTAAGACTAGTCCTGGACTTTGTTCGACTAGTCCTAGCACTGCTTCGACCTGTCTAAAGATTTCCTGGATCAGTCGTAAGTTTGTTGCAAAATTCATAAATTTTCTATTAAGCTTCGACTAGTCCTGGGGACTGTTCAACCAGTCGTAGAAACAGTGTCGACTGGTTCTTTGATCAGTCGTAGACCTTCGACTCGAACTACAATGATGATTTGCACTTAGCTTCGACCAGTCGTGTGTGACCTTCGACCAGTCGAAGGAGACCTACGACTAGTCGAAGGTGCCCTACGACCAGTCGTGAAACCGTCTTATCCTAACGCGCCTGAATTTTCAAATATCTGTTGGATCTTCGACCAGTCATAGTGACTTAAGACCAGTCGAAGACATGACTCATTCACACTATAAATAGAGCACGAATCTGAGAATAAAACAGACCATTCAAGCTAATTTAATTCGGCCTTCTAAGAGATAAATCTGTGCTCCATTTAAGCTAAGTGTACTTATTTAATATTCTATTTCTTTAGCTTTGTTAATTGATTTTGTTTCTTGCATTCCAATCTAATCTGTAAAGAGGAAGTTTTATTTTCCTTTTATTGGAATCAAAATCAATTCAAGCTGGCCCATTTGCATTAAGTTAAAATCTATTAGAATCTAGAACCATTATAAAGTGAGTATTGGACATTGATCTTGAACATTCAAATCTCTACTCCAACTCGGTTCTTTTTGGGCTTCTACATCGAAGGAGAAATTCAGGTATTTTACAATTGCTGTAAATTCATTTATTTTGGTTTTATTTGAGGTTAAGCCAGAAAAATCTCAAAACTGTTGGTTGTCTGAGGAGAGCCAGAAAACTCAGAAGTGAGGGTTTTTTTAATTGTGTAAGCCCTTTGAAAAAGACACAATTGTAAAGGTTTTGGGTGAACCTGTGAAAACCTACTTGATAGTGAAAGCTAATATCCCCTATGTGAGGATATTAGGAGTGGAGTAGCATTCTGTGTGGCTGTTGTTGAACAGTTGGTGTACACACAGGCGAACTACTATAACTCCCTGTGTTGTGTGAAAGTATACTTTATTTTCCTATCTTTGCTTCTTCTTTTGTGGAATGTATATAGATGTGAATGTTGTAATCATTTTAATTTCAAGCTCAGTGGGGAATGTTGTAATAGTTTAGATTTAAATTTCTGTAATTTATTTCAAGTTATTCCTTTATTTGTTTGAGCTTTAGATTCTCTAAATTGTTCTAGTAAGGTTGCCCTGCCATTTCTATGGTGTATGGTTGTCCCTAGAATAATCAATTACATTCTATTTCTCTGTTTTATTTCAATTTGATTATTCCTAGAAAGTTTGAGTTCTTGATACAAAGATCTTTCTAGAAATCAGGTTGTCCTACCATAAACTTTGGTTTTTGGTGAAAGGTTGTCCTTAGAACAACTTTTGTATCAATCTCTCAATACTTATTTATTGAGGTTGCTATTCATTTATGCTTTGTGGATTAATTCACTTTATTTAGCTATCTTGTTATTTAAATTCTGCTGTAATTATTTTAAATTTGGCATAGTCCTATTCACCCCCCCTCTAGGACATAAAGCTTGACCTTTTCAGATCTCTCCCTAGACTGGGAGAGGACAAGGCCCGATCTCGGCCGAAGATTACTCTGATAGATATGGGCTCAACAACATCTTCAAAGACAGGTTTCCGTCAGAGCATGGACTCTCCAACAATCACATTAATATACGACTGTTTTAGAACTGCCTTTAAGACTATATATACGATCATCGGAGGGAAATGTGAGATCTAAACCCAAGTCTACACCATCAAAATTACAACTTACAAGCCTAACTTAGGTATTAGAGTGTCCACATCTGGCCACCAACTCCCCCCCACTATTCATATCTTCCTTATCTTTTATAGGTTCATCATAGGGCGCAACTCTACATTGATCGTATCTATTGGCCAAAATCTGGCAACAAAAGTAGTGACCCATAGTATTGAATTAGATCAGGTACTACTAAATTCGAGTTGACTTGGACAAGTTGAATAGAATTGGTTCAAGTCTTGAAACCACGGACCCAACTAGTGTGGCACTAGACCAGGTAACTTAGGCCACCAGTTGAGAAGGCGTTGATGGGTCAAGGCTTGGGCTAGTTAACTCCGCTCGAGGATTAGATTTGTGCTTAAAATCTAGGCCTAGAAGTTGGGTCAAGGCCAATGATGAATAACCGCTCCCACCCCAGCCTCTTGACCTAGTGTAATATTATATAATATATAAGTATTAGTAATGCAAACTACAAAGATGTGCATATATAATGTTAATATGAATAACATCGACACCTTAAAAGAATGTTTTTGATGATACATATTGGGGAAAAATCTACAAGTCCACAAGTCGGCTTATGGAATGGACCAACTCTACTGAATCAGCATGGGCCCATGGGAACCTGAGCCTAATAAGGCCTCTACGTCCCAAAATAGAGCAAACTCTAAGGAAGAGCAATGCAATTGTAAGGACACACAAAGAGCTTCCAAGCTCACACCAATGGTTGAAAGACAGACCTAATTTATAAATCGGCTAAAGGATGATTATGGATCACCTATAAAACAGCCACGTGTCAATTACGGATCGACCATAGCTCGTCACAAATCAATCACAGATCGGTCACAGAGCAGCCATAGCTCGGTCATAGATTGATCACAGATCAGTCCCAGCTCAGTCACAGACCTCCCATAGCTCGGTCATAAATTGTCCATAGATCGACGATACCCCTGGTGAGGTCGAAAGGCCTAGGCACCCAGGTGAGGGACACATGAACCTTCCAGGTCATCTAACGGTCAAAAATGGTGAATGCCGATATGTCAATCAAGATGGTATCATTCATTTTCAACTCAGCACCTGCATTGGGATCCGACCCATAGCCGAGCTACAGATTCATAGAATCCTCGTGAGATCCAAAGATCTCTCCCTAGATCTTCGAGAGATAAGATCAAGTCTCGACAATCTCGGGAAGATTCTGGATCATAGCAACTCTCCAAGATATCAGGAAAGAATCCCTATACTATAGGATCTTTCCCCTCCTATAAATATATGAACATCTCCCACCATTTGAGGTACGTTCACAAAAACCCTAACATTCGACTGATCCCTTTTCTAGAGATCCCGCCCTGTATTACAGACCCCAAGCCTGACTTAAGCATCAGAGAGTCCCCTGAACTAAGTAGGGCCTCCTTTGTCACTCACCTTTGCTTATGCAAGTTCAAAAAGGCGTGTAGCGAGGGATCTGCTGGAAAACTGCATCAATAGTTTAGCGCCATCTGTGGAAAGAACATAGTTAAGCCGTTCTAGTTCTACCTGTGAACGTTTCAAATCCAGTAATGGCGAAAGGAAAGAAGAAAGCCCAATCTCCCCCCATAGCCATTTCGATCACTACTGTTCCTACGCCCGTTTAAGCCCCACAACCCGTAGAACGTCCTGAACGACAGGAGAGCCGCCGGGGCTCTCCATAGCATCAGGCCACCTCGGGTTCAAGCCGGCATGGTCAGCAAAGGCATGGTAGAAATGGTCGACGATACGCTCTCGAGAGGAAGGTTGGAGATATCAGGGCCGACCTAGGCTATTTGAAGCAGATGATGGAAAATATGCAGCCCCAACGTGTTCATGAGCCCAATCATCAGAGAGAAGGACAGTCGAGCTATGTTCGACCATGCACTAATCCTCCTCAACCCTCTATCTTACAAGTCGCCTCGCAACTGAACCTGTCACCTGCTCCTGCTGAACCTGCTCTGACCCATGTCTCAGGGACCGTTCCATTACCTGCCTCTAACCTACGACATGAAATAGATCGGAGAAGGGCAGTAGAGCCCCAGTCGAGGCTACTGCTGACAACGAGGAACCTTGGAGGACCGAGTTGCAAAGCCTACAATGATAAATCATGAACATGAAGCAGACCTACCGAGGCAATGCGACTGTCCCAGAAGAGACTGAGTCCTCATTCATAGTCAACATCATGTAGGCGCAATTGCTGAATAGGTTCCGACTGCCTCAGATCACACCTTACACAGGGAATACCGACCCATCGGAACACATGGAATCTTTTCGAACCTATATGGAACTCCGCAATGCCTCCGACACAGTCATGTGTCGAGCCTTCTCGCTAACGTTAGCCAACGTCGCTTGACTCTGGTTTAAATAGTTAAAGCTGAGGTTCATCAACTCATTCTCTGAACTCAGTGAGACCTTCGTCACTAATTTTATCGGAGGGAAAAAGAGGCTCAAAGCACCAACCCACCTTATGAACATAGTTTAGAAAGATGGCGAGCTCCTAAGGGACTACATCAAACGCTTCAATCTGGAAGCATTACAGGTTTAGAAACACTCGTATGAGACCATATTGAACGCCATCATGACCGAGTGAAGAGATAAGTCATTTCTCTTCTCTCTAGACAAAAGTCCTCCTACTATGTTGGCGGAGTTTCTGAACTGATTACAAAAGTACTTTAATGCAGAAGAATCTCGGATCTTGCAAGATGCCGTCCAAAACAAAAATTTCACGGCCAAAGAGCAAGTGAAGAAAGAACCACACTCGACCAACACAAGCAAAAAGCGGAAGAATGATCATTCTCGGGACGACCATAAGTCAAACAAATAACCTGATAGTAAGTTCACTACTTACACCCCACTCAACAAACCTCAAGAGCAGGTCCTGATGGAGATAAATAATGAACGCTCTATTCAATGGCCGAATAAGTTATGAGGAAATCCCGGCCAAAGAAGTAAGAACAAATATTACTATTTTCATTGGAATCATGGGCATAACATGAGCGACTGTTACCAGCTCAAACAGGAAATTGAAAGGCTCATTCGGGAGGGTCACCTCGGTGAACATATAGATTAGAGAGGAAGTCGAATTATAGCTACCGAAGAGCAACCAATCGACAACCAACCAACCAAGGAGATCCGCACAATTTTTGGGGGCCATAAGGGCGGAGGCGATTCAAACAATGCCTGAAAAATACATGCGAGAACCATTAGTCACCCTGAGGGGGAGATGATGGTCCTTTCCTAACCTTCAAAAGAGAGAAAGCTAGAGAGGTACAATATAACCTTCACCAACGAAGACGCCTAAGGTGTTCATCACCCTCACGATGACGCATTGGTGATCTCTATGACCATAGCTAATCGGAAGGTCTTTCTGATTCCCGTCGATACAGGGTCATCCGCGGACGTCCTTTTCCTCCAGGCCTTTGATAAGATGGGCATTGGACAGGCTTCAGTCCGACCCATGAAGACTCCCCTGATCGGGTTTTCAAGGGGACATGTTATACTTAAAGGAGCTATCACGGCCGGAGATGACCCAAATCAAACCACAATAATGGTCGACTTCCTTGTAGTCAACTAATCATCCGTCTATAACGCCATCCTTGGCCGACCATCGTTATACCTCCTCTGAGCAGCAGTATTGACCTACCACCTCGCCATGAAGTTCCCAACCAAACATAGTGTGGGAATCGTCAAGGGCAATCAGCAAGATTCTCGGCAGTGTTATGCAACAGCATTGAGGGTTCCACACGAAACAATGACGATCAAGTCCTTGGACCCGCAAGAGGAATCTCAGAAACAAGGCCAACCTATGGAGGACCTTATTCCGATCCCTCTAGACGAGTCCGACCCCTCTAAGACAGTGAAGATTGGGTCCTCCCAGACTCCGCCGTTGTGAGATAAATTGGCATCCCTCCTTCGACGCCTTTCCGACATTTTTGCATGGTCCCACGAGGATATGTCAGGCATCGATCTTGTTATCATCATGCATTGACTAAACATCGATCCATCCTACTGGCTAGTTCGATAGAAGTGACGTGACCTCGGCCCAGAAAGATACACTGTGATAGGAGAAGAGGTTGGCAAGCTCCTCGGAGCCAACTTCATCGAAGAAGTCTACTATCTGGACTGGGTGGCCAACGTCGTACTGGTTAAGAAAGCTAATGGGAAGTGGTGTGTTTGTGTAGATTACACAGACCTGAACAAAGCCTGCCCCAAGGACAGCTTCCCGCTTCCCGAAATCGATCAGTTGGTCGACAGTACCGCAGGTCATAAACTGCTTAGTTTTATGGATGCATATTTGGGATATAATCAGATTGTAATACACCCAATGGATAAATCAAAGACTACCTTTATCATTAACAAAGGCCTTTATTGTTACCGCATGATGCCTTTCGGTTTAAAAAATGCAGGAGTGACCTATCAAAGGTTAGTCAATAAGATGTTTGCCCACCAAATAGGGAGAACTATGGAGGTCTACATCAACGACATGCTTGTCAAGAGCATAAAAGCCACAGATCACCTGACTGACCTAGAGGAGATGTTTCTCATTCTCCACAAATACCGAATGAAACTGAACCCAAGCAAATGCGCTTTCGGCGTAAGCTTGGGAAAGTTCCTCAGATTTCTGGTCAGCCAATGAGGGATCGAGGCTAATGTCCAGAAGATAAAGGCCCTCCTCGACATGCAGTCTCTAAAAACGATCAAAGACATAGAGAGGCTAACTGGAAGAATAGTTGCTCTTAATCGCTTCATTTCCAGATCTACTGATAAATGCCTCCCTTTCTTCAAACAGTTAAAGGGGAGACAAATTATTGAATGGACCGAAGAATGTAAGACAGCTTTCTAGCAGCTCAAGGAACACCTGGGATCACCGTCGTTACTCTCCAAACCTGAGCTGGGTAAATCTCTGTTGCTGTATCTGGCCGTATCCAATGCAGCAGTCAGCTTGGAATTGATAAGAGAATATGAGAAAAAGCAATTACTAGTCTATTACGTCAATAAAACATTAGTTTCTGTAAAGACGAGGTATCCAACCTTGGAAAAATTGGCTCTAGCTTTAGTCACATCTTCCCGACGCTTGCGGCCATATTTCCAAGCTCACTCGATCGTCGTTCTGACCGATCACCCACTGTGCCAAGTCCTGTAGAAACCCGAAGCGTCGGGCTGACTGACTAAGCGGGCGATCGAGCTGAGTGAGTTCGACATCAAATACCAGCAACAAGCCACAATCAGAGGCCAGGTGGTGGCCGACTTCATCGTCGAATTGACATAATCTCCATAACAAGAGTTGACCGGTGACCGACCTGCCCGACCTACCCAGGTTAGGGAGGTCAGCAGGACAACATATTGCAGGACCATCCGATGTCCAAGTTCTTCCCGACCCTTCCTAATGGACACTTTACGTTGATAGTTCCTCCAACTCTAAGGCAAGCGGGGCCAGGGTAGTCCTAAAAACTCTTGCCCATACATGCATGCAGTATGCCTTAAAATTTAGATTCCAAGCCTCCAACAATACAATAGAATATGAAGCCTTGATCGTCGGACTCAAACTAGCAACAAACATGGGGGCTTGGCATCTAGAAGTCTTCAGTGACTCACAATTGATCATCAACCAAATATTCGACGTTTACCAAGCCAAGAAAGAACATCTGAAAGCCTATCTCCAAAAAGCCAAGAAATTAATCGGAAGTTTCCAGAAGTGAAACATCACCTTGATTCCACAAGTGGAGATTTTCAAAGCCGACATGTTGGCAAAGCTCGCTACAACAGATGAGGACGAGATCCCAAGATCCATCCTGATCAAGTTATTAGCTAAACTAAGTATCGATGAGGCCGACCCTATGCCCATCCTTCCGGTTAGTTCGAAACCAACATGGATGGATCCGATTATCCAGTACCTCGAGAGTAATGAACTCCCCGAAGACCGAGCAGAAGCAACCGAGCGGAAGCACGATAAATGAAGGTCAAAGCTGCCCGATATACAATACTCAATGGCATGCTCTATAAGAAAGGATTCTACCTCCCTTACTAGAGGTGTATTTGACCAGAGGAAGTGAAATATTTTCTAAGGGAGATCCATGAAGGAATTTGTGAAAATCACTTAGGAGGACGCTCATTAGCACACAAAGTTGTCCGACAAGGATATTACTGGTCGACCATCCAACACAATGCCTGGAAGCTCGTCCAGAGATGTGACAAGTGCCAGAGGTTTGCGAACGTCCCTCGGCAGCCACCGGAGGAGCTCACGCCAATGGTCGGACCTTAACCATTTGCTCAATGGGGGATCGACATCATCGTCCCACTCCCTATAGGTTAAGGTTAGACCAAGCTTACCATAGTGGTGGTCGATTACTTCACCAAGTGGGTAGATGTCGAACCCTTAGGGAAGATAACCGAACAAAAGATAACAGATTTTGTTTAGAAAAATATCGTATGTAGGTTCGGAATACCTCGGACTATCATCTCTGATAATGAAAAATAGTTCGACAACAAGCAATATCAAGAAATGTACAAGAACCTCAGGCTTCGCAGCGTCTATTCGTCACCAGGACATCCACAGGAAAATGGGCAAGTGGAGGCGGTCAACAAAATCATTAAGCATCATCTGCGAACCAAGCTCGAGAATGCTAAAGGAGCATGAGCTGAGGAACTTCCTAAAGTTCTGTGGGCTTATCGACCTACCGCCCGGACAACTACTGGAGAGACCCCGTTCTCCCTGGCATACGGGGCGGAGGCGATTACCCCCATAGAGATCGGATTATCTACATCCCGAACAAGCTCGTTCGAAAAACAGGCCAACAATGAACTGATATCCCTCGGTCTCGACCTCTTGGAAGAGCAAAGGGACCAAGCTCGGCTTCAAACCATTATCCGTCAACAACAAGTATCACGATTTTATAATGCTCGGGTCAAGGTCAGAAGGTTTCGAGTTGGGGATCTGGTTCTCCGAAAGGTATTCCAAAATAGTAAAGAAGCAGGAGCAAGGACCCTGAGCCTGAACTGGGAAGGACCCTACGTGGTTTCAGGCACCATCCGACCGGGCACATACCAAATGGAAGACCTCGGTGGCCAATTGCTCCCGCACCCATGGAATGTCAAACATCTGAAGATCTACTACCCGTAGACAGATTGAAGCAATACTCATCTTTGTACTAGTCGAAGTCACATTAATAAAATCTCCAGTTCTCTGCCCGATCACGATCTGACCTATATCTGATCAATATCTGACCTATATCTGATCAGGATCTAACCAAGATTTGACAAAGATCCGACCAAGAGCTGTCCACGATTTGATCTATCCGGTTGCAAGAACTTCAATAAAATCCAGATCAACGTCGGATTGATGTATGAGTAATAGCTTGGCTACAATCCGACAAACAGCGGTGAAGTGAAAGAGACAATTCTAATTACTCGACTCAAACAAATGAAGATCGACAAAAGAGGAATGTTTCTCATTGATAAGACCTAAAATGGTCGGATTACATCAGTTTTACATCAACTACGAAGTTAAGTTTGTACATCAGACAAAGAACGGAATCATAAAGAAGGAAAGTACAAAAAGAAGACGATGTTGGATTGCCTGAAGTGTTTAAAGCTCAAGCGCCTGGTGTGCTTGAAGTGCCTGAAGTTATAAAAGGAAGGAAATACTTCTCTGCAAAATTAACTTCAAGACTTGAGCGCCGACCCAGGGGCTACATCTGTGGCCGCATCATCACCCGACCCATCAGAGCTTGACTCTGCCTCCTCGAAAGTGAAGAGATCGAGGTCTGGGAAGGAAGCCCTCATGTCCTTCGTACACTTGGCATAACCTTAACGAAAGAGAGTGTCTCTCTCATATCCATGAACGCCTAAGAAGATACGAACTGATGGACGGCCTCCTCCTGAGCCTTGGCAATGACGCCCTTAGTCTCCACCTTTAGCTTGTCGAGCTTTCCCGTGGCCTCGAGCAGCTCAACGTGACATTCATCGTGCACAGGCTTGGCCTCCTCTAGCTACGTCACCATCGTAGCCTTCTCAGCAGAAGATGCCTTAAGAGTCATCTTCGTGATCTCAAGCTCGGCACCCAACTGAGCCACCCTTTGCTTGGCCCCCTCGGCCCGATCGTGCATCCGAGCAAAGTCAGCACGCGACTTCAACACACGGAGCAAACTATACAAGAAAGAGAAAAAGATAAGTAGGGGCAATCTAAAAGACGGTATCTACTTCCGATAAGATGCTTAATCTAAGAAGGGTGGTCATCACGTGCGCGAGGGTCGTCTCGATCGGAGAGTCGAACAAGGCGACATACTCTGTGTCGACCGTATGGCGATCAACCCAAGGGAGGATCTCCTCCACAGTCCGATGAAGGTGGCTCCCTCGCCTCTCCCCGGCCTCCGCCCCTTCAGAAGGATGAACCTCAGCCAAAGGCTCGACAGCCCCCTAAGCCTCCGCAGGGATACTGCAGTCAGGGACAATTGTCCCCACCGCTCCTGAGGAGGTCTCCACCTCCCTGCCCTCTCCCTCTTCCTCAATGACGATCGGGTAAGAAGGACTGACCTTCCCCTTAGCCTTCGAGGAGGTCTTCTACCTCTTCTTCTTCGGGGCTGCCACCTCATCTTTAGGAGGCACACGAACCTTAGAGAGAGGGTGGATGAAGGGTCGAGCCTCAGGCATCTTTGCACAAAAACAAATACTTTAAAAGTCTTCAAACAAGGAAATTTCTCAAAGTTACGAAGCTCGGCTAGAGGTCTTACCCAAGGTTATTCCTGTGAGGGTTGAATCGAAGCCTGCCTAGAGAAGTCGCTCAGGTTGGAGAAGGACTCTCCAAGATCACCTACCCTCGTCGAGGGCCCGCTGGTCCCTAATCTAAGCCAATAGCCCACTATCAAGTAAAGGTTGATGCTTGGGAACAACTGCAACAAAAAATAAGTAAACAAGGTCAGCTAACAATGTAAGCCGATCAACGAGAGACAAGTAACCACTGCAGTATGAACCTGGCTTGGAAAAAGATCAGGGGATGTGAGACTAAATCGATTTTGGGTCGGACGTCTCCCTGCATCCATAGGCCCAGAACAACTTATCCCTTCAGTGCTTATTGGAGGAGGGAGGATCAGTTATCAAGGCCCCACCGGTGTTCTGCCATGTATATAGTAATACCATCCGAGCTTAAGGGTGTTCGATTTTACTTGATACAAGTGGAGGAACTCATCCACTGTGTAACGCCCTGAAAATCGGGGGTCGAGCAAGTTCAGCTCCCTAATTCCAACGCATCACTTATACAACACAGATAATGATGATTATGATGAGAGCATTGAAACATGAATGGGATTATACCAAAACAGCATATCATACTCCAGAGATAGTTAAATTTACAAGCGGAAGACTGTGATAGATAGAAAAATATATAAACTATAGTAAGTCTCCAGAGTGTGATAAGGTTACCAAGTTAATTCATTACAAGTACAATTTCAAAATTTATCCAAAGGTGTAGTGTCATCTAGTCAATATCCCAGAAAGACCCGTCGATCAGGACACGGCTCCCTGGAACCTGCCTGAAACAACATAAAGGAGGAATCCTCCTCATCCTCATAAAAGTCCGGCTCTGCTTCACAGCATCGCCATCATCTGAAACTCAAACAAGTCTGGTTGGTGTGTACAACACCATCCCGTAACGTGGGAGTGAGTGATCAACTCAGTGGAACAATAAAGCATAGGTTAACATGTTACTAAAACAATCAAGCAGTAATGATAAAGCAGTACAATCAACAATTCTAAATACTCTTATTAATGCAAGTATAAATACAGTCATGATGGATGCCCTCATCACACCCTCCCTCGTGCGACACCATCTTACGTTCGCGACATGCTTTCATCCCTCATTGCTCCACATCTTCCAAGCACATGCAATGCGATGATGAGCATGATTACCGAGTTGTTATTAGTCCATTTCAAACAGCAGGATTGGGAAATTAAGGTACCTTCCTTGTATCATTCCCAAACATGATCCATTCTAGGGTCATCAGTCCTAGTTAATCTCAAACGATGGTGTATTTCTAGGTCGCTGCAAAGGCTGCCAGGGCTGTTACACATAATGGTTACACCACTCCCTCATCACCTTTTTAACGGTTCATCACTAAATTGATACAGGCCTAGTTCATACTCTATTCATTGCGGCAAAACTCATCGCCTCACCGCAATTCAGAGTATGCTCGAGGTCACTACAAAGGGCTGTCAGGGCTGTTACACGCATTCGTTGCACCACTCCCCCATCACCTTATCCATGTAGGCCGACAGCACGAATATAGTGTCCCATACCACCATAATCGGCTCAGGAGTCTGGTTGCTCAATAGACACTATGGGGAGGCACATGGCCCCAGCATAGGCCGACAGCTCGACCACGGTGTCCCATACCATCATGCCCGACTCATGAGTCTTAGGGATCGAGGTACCATGGTTAACGGAATTTCACTGGTAAGTTTGGTACCCTAGGTTCAAACAGTGGCGTCCAAACATGATGAACATACATTAGACAGATCGGGTTACTTGACGAGCCAGACTAGCACGAGCGCACAACCAACTGAACGACATGAAGTGCATAAGCACTTCGCGTGGCCTAACCACTGCCGCCAACCGAAGTACGACTCGGGTTCGTCAGACACATCATACGTGGCGAAATGAATCTCAACCACGAACTCAAGTCTGTTACTGATTGTCTGGACTATAATCATAGTCCCAATCCTATTCAATTTTTTTATTCAAAGCATGTGGAGTAAAGCATAATAAACAAAGTAAGTCAAGCATGTTAACAAACAAGTCATAAAGCATGTTATAAAGCATGTTATAAAGTACTAGATAAACAGGAACACAAACACATATGTTTCATAAGTAAACGGTTAAAGTAAACAACCAACATGGAGGAAATCATATACGTTTCTAAGGTAGTTGAGAATCTCATCTCAACACCACTATTAAATTTAGTTCGTCACACAATTTCTTACACAGGCATTTTATCAAACACTTAAACTACACCACTCCAACATACATGACGTATGTTGATTTCAACATAGAATAGGACAAATCCTTATAGCAAGGAGTTATCGCATACACATCAATCATGTTCTTACATTCAATACATATGGCAGGCATAAATCATAAATCCATATTTACTTAGTCATTTCAACAAACACTTAGACTACATACATCAATATACATGATGTATGTTGATCACATAGGTATAAGGTCAAATCCTTTCACTAGGGAGTTGCCCCAATTATAACACGCGTGCACCCACGACGGATAGTCATGGCAAGCAGGAATCCAAGTTCCATGTTCATTTGAACATTTTCACAAACACTTGGGCTACACAATTTAACATGTATAGTGTATATTGGTTGTGGCGTGATTTAGGGTAAATTCTTTTCTTCAAAGGGGTGTCGCCTGTACAACAATCGTGTATCCATGACAATCAGTCATGGCGAGCACGAATGCGAATTCTATATTCATTCGGTCATTTTCACAAACACTTAGAATACACTATTTTAACATACATAGTGTATATTGGCAAAAACATGTATTAGGGCGAGCCCTTTCACCAAACAAGTATTTTACACATATATAATATGTTCATACAGCAAATAAACATGGCAAACACATTTTCAAAATTTATACATATACGGTACTTTCTACAAATACCTAGAATATGTAAAATTCCATATTCTTCGTCTTTAATCAAAACGAAAAACAGACAGCACTTTGTACATGTACAATTGCATGCAGATCATGAATCTATCATTATCTGACATTAAAAGCGTTGAAAACCATAACCTATACACCTAAAGTCTGCACCTTTTGTCGTAGAATCGTAACGAATTCGATAGGTTTACTAGGCTTTCGCATACGGCAATTTGGTAACCTATAGAACGAAATAGTTTAGCTATTTCATAACCTACAACTATCAAAACCCCAAAACAGATTAGGGTTAGGGTTTCTTACCTAGAAATGACGCCATAATCGCCGGGAAAGCGATAAGAATGGTGTGGTTGAGCATGTATAGTGGCAGAGAAGCATGGCAGGGAGATGCTCCCACCTCTCTCTCACTTTCTCTCTCTTTTCCTAGGGTTTTTCTCAAATTTGTATGGCTGAAATGAGAAAGGGTTTAAGGTCCTTATATAGCCCCAAAACTCATCAAAACAGACTTAAGCTTAAGATATACTTAGGTTATAACCAAAGTGAGCTAGTTTCAGCTCAACGGAGGACTTCTAGCGGCCCCCCTTGAGCTAAAGGTCGGACTTAAGCTCACCAACCTTGGATCTAGGTGGAGTTAAGTTTTTGTTCCAGTCGGATTCTCAGATCACGCGTGGTGGACCAGTTTCAGTTCAACGGTCAGTGGATCTCGATCGGAGATTTCAAGTACATAGATATGTTTGAGGAAATATCCCTGATTCGAGGGTGTAATTTGGCCTGATTCTGATGGTCAGGTTGCTTAATACTGACCCGCAAGCGACAAGTCTCAGATTTCATAAATTTATATTTTATTTTTAATTAATTTCACATTTCTCACACTCCCCGCTCCGAACTCAAGCGAATAGCGCTAGGACACTATCTGGATTTGATTTCCGAGATGGTTGTCAAGCCCAGCAAGGCGGTCCTAATTCCTTAACTTCGTGTTAATCGGACTTCCGACGTACAGTCCAAATCTGATACGGAGTTTCGAGATGCTCCCGAGAGCAGCCGTGTAATGAGATTGATCCTGAATTTTAGGGTAACCTAGCGTCAATGATTCTACAAGTTTTGGGTCTTGTAGATCGTATTTAAAGCGATTCTAGTGGATTTCATAGCTAATCTAGTTTAGCACTTAGTTAACTTTGTCAAATTTCTAAAGGAATTAGTCCTTAAGATTTCTGTCTGAGGTGGTACTTGGGCCTTTGTAGTTGGCACATACAGTGATTCAAGTTATCAATACTTACTAAAGCACGCCCTAATTACAACAGAAGGAAATCCTAGGGCAGGAGAGGCGGATGTTCTAAATAACCTATTCGTTTTGTGAAATTCCATAAGGGTATTGGTTAAAAGCCCATTTTATTTATGTGTTTACTAATTACAGTCATTTATAGTTTAAGTATTGTTCTTCATCACCTAAACCCTAAGATTAGTGTCTAATGTAAAAGTACTTAAAAAAATTGAAAGAACAAGGTGGTGAAGGGTGGGATTTGTGAAGGAAATGGGTTCAAAAACAGTTTTAGACTTTGGGATTGAATTTTCACAGGTTAATAAAGTGTTAGGATCGACCCATTGCCTAAGGACGTCTAATTCCAGATTGGCAAAAATCCGGGATGCTACACACTGATAGCTTGGGCTGCTCCAATTCAGCCCACAAGACTATACAACCAAACAAGTCCTTCCGCCCATTTGGAGTTAGTTGTCCCGGGGCCAAGTCAAGACAGGACAGAAGGTGCCGAACAATTCCCTAAAGTGGGAATCACAGGCTGCATTGCAGGGTGACCTAAAAAATCACCACGGCCCCCTTAGGAGGTCGATCCGGGAGTTCGTCTGCCAAAGGGAGCCTGAGAATCAGAGACTTATACCCGAGCCTATTCCGGACTAGCTCCTCCTCGGATAAAGTCGAGGGCACTGGCCCCCTCAGGTCCGCCTCACCCGCTCCATCCTCATTAAGTGGATCACACACTTCAGCGACCTGTTTGGTCGCTGAAGGCGCATTCATTCCTGTAACACCCCAGATTTTTGCCAACCTGGAATTAGACGTCCTTAGGCGATGGGTCAATCCTAACACAGGTTTAACTTCCCAAACGCTCAATTAAAGCCTCAAACCCCTTTTTAAACCATTTTCTTCACAAATCCCACCCTTCACTACCTTGTGCTTTCAATTTTTCAAAGCACTTTAGCCCTAGACACTAACTTAAACTAGCTAAGTAGTAAAACTTGGATCACTTTATATACAAACTACAAAGGCCTAAGTACCATCTCGAGACATAAATCTTATGGGACTAAATCCTTTAGAAATTAAGTGAGATTTAGCTAGTGTTAAACTAGAGTGCCTGTGAAATTAGCACCAATCGCTTTAAATACGTTCTGCAAGACTCAAAACTTGTAGAATCATTGACGCTAGGTTACCCTAAAACTTAGGATCAATCTCATTACCCGGCTGCTCACGGGAGCATCTCGAAACTTCGTATTAGGTCTAGACCACACATCGGAAATCCGATTAACACGAAGTTAAGGAACTAGGACCGCCTCACTGGGCTTGACAACCACCTCAGAAATCAAGTCCAGCCGATGTCCCACGGCCATTCGCTTGAGTCCGGAGCGAGGGAGTGTGAAAAACACTATTCCCTTTACAAAATAAATATCTGGAATAGTGATC
Source organism: Magnolia changhungtana (assembly GCA_030180095.1). Classification (NCBI taxonomy): domain Eukaryota; kingdom Viridiplantae; phylum Streptophyta; class Magnoliopsida; order Magnoliales; family Magnoliaceae; genus Magnolia; species Magnolia changhungtana. The sequence continues at coordinate 6,556,565 of JASAUF010000554.1, forward strand.
TGGCACCATTCGCTTGAGCATCAGTATTAAGCAACCAGACCGTCAGAATCAGACCAAATTACACCCTCGAATCAGGAAAAATTTCAGGAACATTTACATGTACTTGGAATTTCGGATCGTGGCCCACTGACCGTTGAAATGAAAGTGGTCCGCCACGTGCGATCTGGGAATCCGATCGAGTCAAAAGCGTAATCCCACGTAGATCTATGTGTGGAGAGCTTAAGTCTGACGTTTGGCTCAAGGGGGGCCACCAGAAACACTCTTTTGAGCTGGAACATCGCCGAAATGCTTATAATAGCAGTAACCCTTGAACCTGAGTCTATTTTGGAAAGGTTTGAGACTATATAAGGACCTTAAACCCTCTCTCATGGCAGCCATACGAATTTGAGATTTGAGAGAGGGAAAAGAAAGAGAAAGTGTGGGAGTTGTGGGAAGATCTCCTCGCCGCTCTACCCTGCTGCTATCGGTGCGTAACCACCTCATTCTTGCCACTTTTTCGGCGATTCCGGCGTCATTTCTAGGTAATAAACCCTAACCCTAACCTGTTTGGGGGATTAGACAGTTGTAGGTTAGGAAATAGCTAACCTATTTCATTCTCTAGGTTGCCAAACTCCCGTATACGGAAGCTTAGCGAACCTATCGACTCAGTTACAATTCTACGACACAAGGTGCGGACTTTAGGTGTATAGGTTATGGTTTTCAACGCTTTCAATGTCAGATAATGATAGATTCATGATCTGCATGCAATTGCACATGTACAAAGTGCTTTCCGTTTTCAGTTTCGATTAGAATTGTAGAATTTGGAATTTCACATACTCTAGGTATTCGTATAAAGTACCGTATACGTATTTTTTATGAAAATGTGTTTGACATGTTTATTTGACGTATGGATATATGACGTATGGATAAAATACTTATTTGGCGAAAGGATTCGCCTAAATACATGTTTAATAATAAACACTATGTATGTAGAAATACGGTATTGTAAGAAGTACCATATACATGTATATTTTAGCGATGTGTTTGTCACGATTAATCATCGTATAAGTATATTATGTGCGTATAAAATAATTGCTTGGCGAAGGGAATCGCCGTAATACATGTTTGCTTGTATACAGTATGTATGTTGAAAATGTGTATTCTAGAAAATACTGTTACGTATAAATTTTGGAGATGCATTTATCATGATTATTTGCTGTAGTAATATATTATACATGGATAAAATACTCACTTGGCTAAAGGATAGCCCTAATACATGTTTTGCTAACATACACCATGTATGTTGTATTAGTGTATTCTAAGTGTTTGTGAAAATGACTGAATGAGTATAGAATCCTCATTCGTGCTCACCATGACTAATTGTCATGGATTCATGATTGTTGTATTGGCGATACCCTTTTGACGAAAGGATTTGCCCTAAATCACGCCACGGCCAATAGACACCATATATGCTAAAATGTGTGGCCCAAGTGTTTGTGGAAATGACTGAATGAATATGGAACTTGGATTCCTGCTTGCCATGACTATCCGTCGTGGGTGTACGCGTGTTATGATTGGGGCAACTCCCTAGTGAAAGGATTTGGCCTAATGCCTATGTGATCGACATATGTCATGTATGTTGATGCATGTTTGTTTAAGTGTTTCTTGAAATGTCTGAATGAGTAGTAGTTAGCAAATTGTAATGTATAAGGGTGTTGAGATATGATTCTCAACCTCTTTTAACTATGTGCATGATCTCCTTGGATTGTTGTGTGATTAGGAATTGAACATGTATAAACTCATGCTTGTGTTGTGATTCATAACATGCTCAATTGCTTTATGATTATAACTATGTAATCCATATGTTTAAATTTATATTTACGTTGTATGATCCGTCATGGGTGATGGGGAGCGAGCAACGAGTGCGTGCAATGTTCCACAGCGACTCTAAATGATAATACCATACCTTGATTGTATGAGTGGAATCTTGATCCATTCTTGCTTTATCTATCTCGCAAGTTATCATGTTTGGGGCTATGATTATAGTCCAGACAATCGGTACAGAATTGAATTGTGGTGCGATTCATTTGCCACGTGAGATGTGTTCGACGAACCCGAGTCGTACTTCGGTTGGCAATAGTGGTTGGCCACGCGAAGTGCTTATGCACTTCATGTCGTTCAACTTGTTGTGCGCTCGAGCTAAGCCGAGCTCGTCAAGTAACCCGATCTGTCTTATGTATGTTCACTATGTTTGGTCGCTACTGCTTGAACCTAGGGTACCAAACTTACCAGCGAAATCCCTTTTAACCATGGTACCTCGATCCGCTAAGACTTATGAGCGGGCATGGTGGTATGGGACACCGTGGTCGAGCTGTCGGCCTACGCCGGGGCCACGTGCCTCCCGTAGTGACCGGTGAGCAACTAGACTCGTGAGCCGATTATGGTGGTATGGGACACTATATTCGAGTCGTCGATACTTACGGCGAGAGCCGAGTACGGCGGAGACCGTACTCGTCGACGGGCGACGAGTCCTCTGTAGTATCTTCGAGTATACTCCAAGGTCTGTGATTGGCGACGAGTCTTTCACAGCAACTGGAGTATGAGTTGAGCCGAGTACGGTGAGACCTGTATTGAGCTGACGGCTAGTGATTGAGCCGAGTACGGTGAGACCTGTACTCGAGCTGACGGTCAGCAATTGAGCCGCGTACGGTGAGATCTGTATCCATGCTGACGGGTGACGAGCCCTTTGTGATGCCTTCGCTACGCCTCTCAAACCATAATATCGTATGAGATTAACTAGGACTGACGACCCTAGAATGGATCATGTTTGGGAATGATACAAGGGAGGTACCTTAGTTTCCTAATACTGCTATTTGAAATGGACTAATAATAACTCGGTAATCATGATCATCATCGCACCGTATGTGCTTAGTAGATGTGGCGCACTGAGGGAGTTAAGCATTCGCGAATGTAAGATGATGTCGCATGAGGGTGGTTTGGCAAGGGCATACAGCATCATGTCATTTCATTCTCGCACTTAATAAGAGTAGTTAGAATTGTTTGATTTGTACTGCTTTATCATTACTGCTTGATTGAATTGATAACATGTTAACCTATGCTTTACTGTTCCACTGAGTTGATCACTCACTCCCACGTTACGGGACGGTGTTGTACACACCAACCAGATTTGTTGAATTTCAGATGATAGCGATGCTTATGAAGCAGAGCCGGACTACTTCTATGGTGATGAGGAGGAGTTCTCCTATCATGTAACTCTCTGACGGGTCTCGAAGACCTGCACTTGTATTGACGGGGCTATGGTATTTGGGATAGGAGACATTACACTTCCTCACATTATGTATATTTTAGAATCGTATTTGTAATTATTTAACCCCTGGTAACGTTATCACACTCACGGAGACTCATTATAGTTTATATATTTATTATCTATCTATCACGGTCTTCCGCTTGCAAATTTATTATCTACGGAGTATGATATTCTGTTTTGGCTTAATCTCACTCATGTTCAATGCACAAATACAGTCAACATTCAATCATCATTCATTTTGTTGCATAAGTGATGTTCTGGAACTCGGGAGTTGAGTTTATGCTCGACCCCCGATTTTCAGGGCGTTACAATTCCCCTCGCCCCATGTAATGCCCCGGATTTCGAGGGTCGAGCAAAGCTCAACTCCAGAGATCCAATGCATCACTTATACAACATAGATAATGATGTTTAAATGTTGTCCATAATAGTGCATTAAACATGAGTAAGATTATACTAAATCGGCATATCATACTCCAGAGATAATTAAATTAGGCAAGCGGAAGACTGAGATGGATAAATAAAGTATATAAGTGTTTCTCAATCCCCAGAGTATGAGTATGTCACCAGGCTGAATATGTACATGTATTGTTCCAAAATTTATAAAATATCAAGTGTAAATGTTTAATTAATCCATAGTCCTGTAATCCCAGCAATGCAACTCTAGGTCTACGTAGACCCGCCTGAGAGTTGTACGTAGGAGAACTCCTCCTCCTCGTCTAAGAAATTCGGCTCCATCGCGTAAGCCTCGCCATAACCTGCATCTAAATTAGGGTCTGGTTGGTGTTTTAAAACACCATCCCATAGTGGGAGTGAGTGATCAACTCAGTGGTACTATAAGGTAAAGGTTAACATGTTATCAATTCAATCAGGCAGTAATGATAAAGCAGTACAACAATCATTCCTAACTACTCTTACTAATGCAGAGATGATATGCGGCAATGATGCATGCCCTCGCCTGCACTCCCTCAGTAACTTCATCTTACGATCGCGCATGACAAACTCCCTAAACGTGCGCTTCCTCGCCAAAGCACATGTAATGCGGTGCATGGTCGTGTTACCCAAGTTCTTAATTAGGCTTATTCATATAGCAGATTCAGGAAGCTAAGGTACCTCCCTTTATATCATTTATCTCAAACGGAGATGGACGGCCGTTGTCACCCGATCAGGGCCACAAGTACACAGATATGTGCAGGAAAATTTTCTTGATCCATGGGTGAAGTTTGGTCAGAAACTGACAGTCTGAAGTCTTCAATGTTGCCCATAAGAGAACGGTCCAAATTGCTTAAGTTTTGGTTCATTTTCTAAAGATATTCACGTTTCTCACACACTTCGTTCAAGGCTCAAGTTGTGCATTTCTGGATACTATTTGAGCTCGATTCCAGCCATGGTTGTCAAGCCCAATAAGACAGTCATAACCTTATAGTTTCACGGTAATCGGACTTTCGACGCGCGATCCAGGTCCGATACGGAGTTTTAATGTGCTCCCGAGAGCAACTGGGTTTTGAGATTGCTCCTTCATTTTTAAGTAATGTTAAGTTAAGGATTTTAATGGTTTTGGGCCTTGCAGTTCGTATAGATAGTGGTTTGAGCTAATACACCGATTAATTTAGTTTAGTACTTAATTAATTTTCATCTAATTTCTACAGAATTTGTTCCTCAGTGATTTCTGCCTGAGGTAGTACTCATGTCTTTATACAAATTTTTTCGAGACGTTACACCCCAAGCGTCGTCTCACACCTGGGAGATAGATCTAACGCCCTAGCAGCGGGCACCGGTCTCTGCGCTGGGGACCACTCCAGTACTCTCCTCGACGACGAATACCAGAAAACGGCATCCGCCATTACCACCAATGGCGAAGGTGGGTTCGACATTACCCTGAGGCGACTACTCGCCCCACTTTCGCCACCGGAGACCCCCTCCCGAGAGCTCATAGAACCAGACATTAAATGGAAAAATGAAAAGAGGGGGAAAGGAGGCTAACTGGAGTTGGGATCGGTGGAATTTCGACTAAGTTGCGGTGAGAATAATCACCAGAATGCACACAAGAGAACGGAAGAAGAAAGGGGGAAGAAGCAAAATGTGAAGGAGAAGAACCCTAAGCATTAGGGCTCTCCTTATATAGACAAGCCACATGGCAACCATTTAAAGCGCTCATCAATTCTTAGTCGCATGACGCCCCATCAGCTACCCTGACTGGACACGTGTCGTGCCCCGACTCACCACTCGCCCCTGATATCGAGTACGACGCCACGCGTCGCGACCTCGTTGGACTGTCACTGAAGTGACGACTTGACGCCCCACGTGACCTTAAGCCACAAGACAACACATCATAATTACAGACTAACAACGATTCGACTACCGTGCTGGCTGTCATACCTGACATTAATGACAATGTAACTCGACCTAATCCATGCATAACCCGACCTAGTTACGGCCAAGCTTACTTTCCGAACTTCATTCAAAAAGCAAAGGGGGCTCACTGTTGGGGGAAAATCTACAAGTTCATAAGTCGGCTTATGGAATGGACCAACTCTACTAACTAGCATGGGCCCATGAGAACTCGAGCCTAATAAGGTCTCTACATCCGAAAACAAAGCAAACTCTAAGGAAGAGTGATGCAATTGGAAGGACACACAAAGAGTTTCTAAGCTCACACTAGTAGTTGAAAGACTGACCTAATTTATAGGTCGGCTAAAGGACAATTATGGATCGCTTATAAAACAGCCACATATTGATTATGGATCGACAATAGCTTGGTCACAAATCAATCACAGATCGGTCACAGACCGGCCATAGCTCGATAATAGATTGATTATAAATCAATCACAGATCAGTCCCAGATTGGTCACAGACCGCCCGTATCTCGATCATAGATCAGCCATAGATCGACAATACCCCTGACGAGGTCAAAAGGCCTCGGCGCCCAGGTGAGGGACACACGAACCTTCCGGCTCATTTGACAGTAAAAAATGGTGAATACCGATCTATCGATCAAGACAGTATCATTCAATTTCAACTCAACTCCTACATTGGGATCCAACCCATAGCCGAGTTACATATTCATAGAATCCTCGTGAGATCCAAAGATCTCTCCCTAGATCTTCGGGAGATAAGATCAAGTCCCGACAATCTCGAAAACCTACTATCTCGAGAAGATCCCGGATCATAACAGATCTCCAAGATATCAAGAAGGAATCCCTATACTACGAGATCTTTCCCCTCCTATAAATATATGAATATCTCCCACCGTTTAAGATACGTTCACAAAAACCCTGACATTCGACTGATCCCTTTTCTGCAGACCCTGCCCTACATTACCGACCCCAAGCTTGACTTAGGCATCGGAGAGTCCCCTGAACTAAGGGAGGCCTCCTTTGTCTCTCATCTTTACTTGTGTAGGTTCAAAAAGGCGTGTCACGCGGGATCTGTTGGAAAACTACATCAATAATAAGTATGAACTTATAAATTATATAAATTTGCGAAAAAGGTGAATAGTATATTGATACACTTACCTAATTCCATACATATATATTGAGGGTAATTAGTTGGTATAGACCAATGGCCAATAAATGATCTTAATAGACACTAACGTGCCATAGAAAACCTAAATACTTAAAAAGAACATTGTGATTCGTAGACAGCACTAGCCAATTTTAAATCACCTGTACGTATAGCATATATGTCACTAATCAACTTGTGGAGTTAAGCCCAAACCAAGCACTATCGTGATTCGGCTTGGCCTCACCTTGGCCAAACCCTAACCTAGCTAGGTCCTCTCCAATGAGGCTGGGGCTTTTTTAGCACATTAGGGCATGGGCCGGGCCAGGGCTTGGGGCTCTACCCGCCACCCGTACAAGTGAAGCCTTGCCCACGTACAGGCAAAGACTCAAGGGAAGCGGATTGGCTGGTGTACCTCATACCAGCTATATGACTGGTGTATTGACGTCAGCAATTTATGTGGTCTGATAACGAGGTATGTGTTATATCCTAACCGTACATTCATCTGAACGGTGGATGTCACTGTCCCCACTGTTTTCTACGGTGGGGTCCACTTGAACTTTAGATTTATCTCGTTCTTTTTCTCGTGCCATCAAACTATCTCTCCAAATGAGAACACGGCATGGATACAACACATGCATCATGGTAGGGTTAACTAAGCTTGGTAACGTAACTTCAGTAGGGATTTAGCTATTGACTAGTCAGTATCTAATCCGCATCCGTACCTAACCAGGGCAGCGATTGGATAAAGAAGAGTCCGGATGTATGACCCCACGGCTTTAAATCCGTGGGAATTATTAGGAAGTTGATTGCGTATGACACTTGCCTGACAGAGTTACTTTCAGGGCCTGTTTGATTTTTAATTCCCCTGCAAAAGCCTTTTGCAAGAAGTACCTCCGCCCGGAAACTTAGGTGTGGCTCATTGTAATGTTTTTGAGAATTTTTGACAATTTTACCCGTCCATTCATTTCGTGAGCTTATTATAAGACTTCAGACTAAAAGTAGGTAAGATCAAAGACTCAACCTGACCACGCTCAGGGCCTGTTTGGCCGGTCCACTTCCATGGAATTAGGTGGGATGGAATGCGTTTTAAGGTAATGATGGTGGTGTCAGTGTTTGTCCCCTGATCCCATGGGTTTGGGACAGCCCATGGGATACACCGCATAGTGTTTGGACTGTCACTAACGGATGGGTTTGCAACTCCACTGCTTCTCATGGTGTGCCCCACTCACTGATGGATATCTGACTTAAAATAGGCTTATGGCTAAATGTATGCTAGTGAAAATAGTGGACAGACCGGATATCTCATTGATATCTCGGTGAGCCCCACATAGTGATGAAAACATACATCCTGAGATTGGCAGGATCCGGATGGCGTTTATGAGGGAGCTTTTATTACCGTTGAAACCTACCTGGGTAGACAGTAATGTTCAAATGCTATCCATGGTGTTCATAGCGTCATTCATAATGTGGTTAACCAAGGACAAATATTACCTTGATTCAAAACTTATGTGCCCCATGATGTTTAACCATTACATATTCGGCCCGCTTGCCGATTACATTCGGCTCATGTTTTACCCGTCTTAAAAGTTGCTCACAAAAAGGACCGGCGGAGTAGATTTCTCACAAACATTAGGTTTCCGTACACTTGGTAAGATTTCATTGGATGGCAAGTGCAGTGACACATGGGCCTGGACGCGGATTTCTTGAAAACTCCCTGGGTCAACAGTGATGTTTACATGCCATCCATACCGTTCGTAACGTCATTCCTGCTGGGATGAACTAAAAACATAAATATTAGACTGATTCAAAACTTCTGTGGCTCCATGAATATTTTAACCGTAGAAGTTTGATCCTCACGTTTTCAGCCCACTTGAGTATTGGATCCGGATCTTTTTCAGTCCAATGGACTAAAATAATGTCACAAAACTGATAGACCGGGTGGATTTCTCACAAACAACACAGAGGTCCTCACTTAGGTTTCCAGCACAGGAACCACCTGCGAAAGGCTTTCGCAGGAGGCTCCTGCGCTGGAAATCTAAGTGGAACCCACCGTAATGGTCGTGAGAAATCTACACCGTCCATCCGTTTTGTGAGCTCATTTTAGGATTTAAAATAAAAAATTAGAGGGATCCAAGACTCAAGTGCGCCTCACTAAAAAGGAAAAGGTTGGTGTGCGTAAGCGTCCCATGGGGCTGGTTTGTGCGTAAGCGGATTGGCTGGTGTACCGCACAGCAACTATCCAGCAAGTTCTGTGGATTACATCATGAGGTATGTGTTATATCCAAGCCGTCCATACACTTGACGAGCTAGAATTAAGGCTAGAACCTAAAACTAAGAAAGATCTAAAGATCAAATGGACCACACTACAAAAAGAAGTGGGATATTGAACGTCTACCATTGAAACTCATTTGAGAGTTACAGAAGTTTTGGATCAATATGATATTTGTTTTTCTTATTCATACAGTTAGTTTTGACCTTATGAACAGATTGGATGGAAAATAAACGTTATGGCAGGCCCTATGAATGTTTTAACGGTGAAAATCATTAACCCTGCTGCTATGTGGTGTGGATCAGCTGAGCTTTGGATATGATTCGTTTTTTGGTTCATGATCTAAAATGATCTCAAAAATTGGATGAACGGTGTGGATATAATAAATACCTCATTTTCGGGCCCATGTAACTTTGATCCCTTTGAGCTGTTCGTACAACTCGAAGCTCGCCTTCGCAATACGCTAAGTAGATAGCTGCTGTGTGGTACACAATCGGCTTCAGGTTCGTGCTTGACTTAACAACTCTCAAACGGACATGTTTTCTATTGTTCCTGACACAAATTTGCTGTCCAATCAAATTCATTTGTCGGCGCGGATTGCGTCCTAACCCCGCCCGTCTTTGGCCTATAACCGGCGGTTATGTGAGCCGGCCCGCTTTGATTTATTTGTTTATCAAAGCTCTCTATCCCTTCTCTTAAATCATTTTAAGGTATGTGCACAAAAATAAAGTAGATTCAACAATCAACTGGACCACCCCAAATAATAAACTTGGGTTGCTTTAAATGCATAAAGCATTAAATGTCTCTTACATTAAATGTAAGAGTACTATAAGGTGTTGTCCACTTTAGTGTTGGATCTTCCATAATTTTATCTTTATACTTTAAAATAATATAAGAAAAGGAATGAATAGCATAGATAAACGGATACATCACGATGGGCGCACCCAAAGAACTGCCCGTTCATGGCTAAAGATGGGCGGAGGTAGGATGCAATCTTACATCCAGCGAGCTCGTTGCGGAGAAGCACCCAATCCAGATCCAGATAAACAAGGGAAGCTGAAAGCGAATTGCCTCCAATATCCACCATTAGCACCACGTGGTCCAATCTTTGTGGTGATGACTATGATTTTTGTTTTTTATCTATGTTGTTCATTCATTTTTTAAAACTCATTTCAAGGCATGAGCCAAAAATGAAGTAAATTCAAAGCTTGAGTGAACCACACCATAAGTGAAGAGTAGAAAACTTCTTGAAGCCACAAAAGTTTAGAATCACAATAATATTTGTGTTTTCCATTCATGGAAGTCTTTGTAACGTTTTGAATAGTTTATATGACAAATAAATTTCATGGTGAACATCTCAAATTAGTGTATGTGATATTTAATAGGATGATTGCTATAAGTCCATTGAAATATATGTTTTTGTCAAAAATGAAGAAAATTTGAACCTAGGTGAGACACAATTGTAAAGATTATAAATAAGCAATTTCTTCATGTTTATTATTTGTTCATTTAGATAGCCAACCTTTAGATAGTTTGGATCATTCTATTAGTATAATTTTAGTGATGTAAGTGATAATTAAATTGTTTCGAGTATTAGCAATATATCACATTTACAGTGGATGTTGATGCAGAAATCTAGTTAGCCCTCTTTGGACAACCGTACCTGCACAAGGAACGGACAAGGAAGACCCTGGCTAGAGTAGGGGACCGTCCGATGCCCAGGTCATGAAAGGAATTTGGGTCTAATGGAGTATCGAGGTTTTAAGGCTAAAGATTGTCCATACCGTTCACCATTGGGGGATTTCTTATTTATATATGGGGAGAGGTGGTGGCGTAAGAGGCTTCTCCATGTTTTGGCAGAGACGGATTATAATAGGATTTAGACTTTTTACTTGGTGGGAGAGTCTCTCTGGATCTTTAGCTAGAATCTAGAAGAAATCTATATTGGAATCGGTTTCCTGAATCTTTGCTTGAGATTGTGGACAGACCATATAGAGGTCAGGTCAGATTCTTTGGAGGGTGGTTTTGGCCGACCCGATGTAATCTGACCTAGTTCACTCAATCGGGGTTGGGTTGCGTTTGTTAGAGGACGGGTCTTGCCAACCTGAGGTGAGCGGCTTGCTTCTTTCATATCATAGCTGATTAACAATTATTCTGACCTTACATTAAGAGATTGAGCTTGGCCTTTCTCCATACTTGGTTGAGAAAATGATGGTCCGATTGTTGGGTTGGGCCTACTGTAGTCTGAAGCGCTGATCTAGCTTGCAGACCAGTCCATTTTTCTTATAACAGCGGACATATCAGTGGCGGCACATTAGTTCACCTCTAGATCTCTTGAAGGGAGGCCATTTCACCTCCTTTACTTCCAAATCCCATCTTCCCAGGATTTTATTCACCAGCCAAATTACTCTCATTTTACTTCATTTTGCATTTACTTCCATCCAAACGTACTTTGAATGTGTAAGACCCCCTTAAATGAATGGGAAAGACAGTTGAATAGCATGGATAAAACGTAGACATCACGGTGGCCCCACATAGCTTGGCGACGCCGTGCCACCGGGGTAAAACGGCCAATGTCCATGCTCCCGCAATAAAAGCTCGAGCAACTGCCCATGTGCTGGGCACGCCCACTTGCGTGATTGGATCCCAAGTCGGCAAATGCAGAAATGCAAATCGCAGTCGACCAAGCGCTTCCGATTGCAAAACCATTCGCGGCCACACGCGACATAGTGTCATATCGTAGCCGCACATTACGTGGGCCCTATATGTTGATCCCTCGGCAAAAAAATCTGTCCAGACCTCTTACCCTTTGAGCCACACGTTAGCAACAAATGGTTAATTTCTTCCGAATAGATATGGTCTATATGATGATCAGATGGACTGCTTCTTTTATGGATGAGATCTAAACAACATTTCACACCTGATGAATGCCTTTGACCTTCCACTCTCTCACGTCTGTCCAGGAAAACTCGCGCGGGTGCGCCAATCAGGGGGACCCAGCAGATATTTTTAAACCCTCAGCTCTCAAAGTATATATTGCGGGTGTGTGTGCACATCCACATGCAACCATTCACTTCATGCCCATGTGTCATATATGTAGAGCATCTGAACCGTTCAAAACGTGGGCGAGACATTGCTAATAAGTTTTCATGATAATTAGACGGATATATAAATAAATTCAAAGTCATTAGACGAACATTAACATATAACTCATGTATTTATCGTCCACCCAATGCATGGATGGACCTGATTTTCATAAAAAAAAAATTTCATATTGTGATCGATCGTGTTCACGGATCAGATATTCTATATATATGATATTTTGGTAGGAAATAAATGAACGTATGCGAAAGCTCCCGTACACCTGCCGAATGTGAACAGTTGCATATCCTCACTTCCCAAAAAATTATGTGGTGCAAATGGAAGCGGATTGGGTGGTATGACACACATCACCCACCTTGGTGGTGTGTTGACGTCACCAAGTTCTTTGGCCCCACTATGATGTATACGCTATATCTGAACTGTCCATACATTTGTAAATATCATTTCAGGGCCTGAAACAAAAAATGGTGGGGATAAAAGTCTCAAGTGAACCACACCATAGAAAGAAGTGGGGATTGAATGTGTACCATTGAAAATTTCATGCACGCTATAAAAGTTTTGGATCAAGTCGATATTTTGTTTTCCCTTCGTCCAACTTACAGACAAGTTGGATGGAAAATAAACATGGTGGACCCCAGTAATGTTTCAACGGTGGGCGTCACTGTCACCACTGCTTTTTTTGGTGTGGTCCACTTGAGCTTTGGATCTGTTTCATTGTTAGGCTCATGGCATATTCATGATCTCGCTAAATGGATGGACGCTTTGTAAATAACATATACATCATGGTGGGACCCACGTAATTAGGTGACGTCAACACACAATCGAAGTATGTGGTGCGTGGCACACTACGCAATCCGCCTCCAGTGAAAATCCACCTACTTTTCTTCAGACCTCCCTCTCTTTGGAGAAATTTATGACTGTAAACCTTACCTTTTATCTAGTGATTTTTAGGAAGTAATACAAACTTAACATACGCACTTAGACCTCCTTGTACGGAAACCGAATTTGAGGACGAAAATACCCCTGCCTTGCTCTGGCTGGCGTGCAGAGATGAGCGTTGACGGACGGTTTGGCAATGGGAACTCAGGTGGGGCCCACTGTGATGTTTGTGAGAAATCCTCCCTGTCTAAGTTCATTCATAGGGTCACAAAGACTTGAATGAAGAGGAGAAACAAATTTCATAATGATCTAAAACTTTTGTAACCCCTAAAGGGGTTTCAATGGTAGACGTTCAATTCCCCACTGCATTTTACAGTGTGGTCCACTTGATAGTTAGATCTGTCTTATTTTTCGTCTCAAGCCTTAATATGAGCTTGCCAAATAGATAGACGGTTTGGATATAACACAGACCTCATGATGGGACCCACGGAAGCAATGCAGTAAAAATAAATAAATTTACAGACTGCCGCAGTGGCAGTAGCAGATTTTTTTTATTTGTATTTTTACAAGGAGAACTTTTCCCCTTACATTTTTCTCTAATACATAATTATGTAAATATGTATATATAAGTATATAAAAATATTTTTCTATCTTTTAATTAATTTCTTTGTCTATTTACTTAACAAGCATATCTCCTAAACTAGAATAATTTACTTAATGTACCACATATGATTTTGGGGTAGGAGAAGCTAATTTAGCCAACTAACCTAATTATTTTCCAAGATTTCATCGGGTCGATGGTCGAAAATCCATTTCATTCACTTCGTAGTCAATTTCAATTACTTTGCGATCAAACTGGAAATTCAGCGGGGCAAACATGAAATTGAGCGGGGCAAATTAGAAATTGAGCGGGACAAACATGAAATTGAGTGGGGCAAACATTAAATTCAGCGGGGCAAACATGGAATTGAGCGGGGCAAACTAGAAATTCAGTGGGGCAAACATGAAATTCGGCAGGGCAAACATGAAATTGAGCGAGGCAAACTAGAAATTCAGCTGGGAAAGCATGAAATTGAGCGGGAAAAACATGAAATTGAGCGGGGAAAACTAGAAATTGAGTGGGGCAAACATGAAATTAAGTGGGGCAAACTAGAAATTGAGCGGGACAAGCATGAATTTCAGCAGGGCAAACATGAAATTGAGCGGGGCAAACATGAAATTGAGCAGGGCAAACATGAAATTGAGCGGGACAGACTAGAAATTTAGTGGGGCAAACATGAAGTCTGTTTTAGGGACCAAATGCATTTTATATAGGGGAGTGGCTATGGGAGAGAGTCCACCCATTGTAGAACTCTTTCACTTACCTACGTCTTCTCAATCTCTCACATATAAGGAGAGAAGTCATTTTTCAATACAATTCTATCTTGAGTTGTCTATAGTACTTCATGCCTATAAAACCGTATATACCCAATGTGATTAATTTAAACCAATCATTGCATTACCAGATAAAAACTTTTCATACATGGCCAATGATTCCAACATTCTCTAACTTGGGATAATCATGATATTCTTCAATATGCAACGTATTATATGGTAATTCATTAACGATCGAGATTCTACTAGATATTTTAATGGATCCTATAACAGTGTTGTTTGTTTGTTATCAAACCTGTTCATAAGATCGTATAGACATGGATTAATAGAAAACACAATTATAAGCTGGACATGTAATTGGATGGAACTTTCTTAGTGACTCTGATAGTGTTTTTCCTATGTTGTCCCATATCCGAGTACTTGAATCCACTCCAGAGAACAGATCTGCACTTCTAATGGGTCTTGAATATCTAATTGGCATTTTTATGTTGATGACACTGAGGTTTTTAAGGTAGTCACGTTAACTGCATGCCTTTTTTTTCTTTGTAATTGAGTTTGCATAGAGTCTTACCTTGTCTGCGTCAAATGCATGGATATGTATGCTTAGATTACTGGAACTCTTTAGTCCTTGAGCTGTTTGAGGCACATCATAACCTTGACAACCGTGGTGCTACTGCTGCAAGCATGATGGGGCTTCAGGTACTTTAGATATGATGCTTCTTATTGCTATTGTACCTAGAGTTTTATAGTTTCAATACATGGCATGGGTTATTATTAGTGTGATTTCAATCCATGTTTCTTACTGCTATTGTGCCTAGAGTTTGGATACCACCATATGAGCTAATCAACCAAGGACTGAAATTCAATTATCATTTCAATCCTTCCAGATTGTAAATGTAATTATAACTCTCTACTTCCATGCTTTTAAGAAGAGAGTTCTATGCTGGTAGATTGAAGAGTACGAGGATCCTGCCTTAAGTTCCAACCATCTGTGTTGAAGATTTGGACTATCTAGTTGTTCGGACTGGATATCTAGGCCATATCATGGATGTAGATTGATTTGAGGAAAGGTCGGGACCTTCTCAATGCCTGGATCAAAGGTCGGGACTTCTATGAGATTGCTATATCCCGAGATAGGTTCACCGAGTCTGTTTGGTATGCCCGTCATATTCCGGGATTTTACCTTCCAATCCCTTCCAATCCGTCCTACCAGTAAAATAGAGGCATAAGAATTACTAGCAATCATGTATGTAGACTAATAATCAATCATGTATGTAGACTAATAATCAATCATGGATAAGCTGAAATTGATGAGGTGTGATTTGGGTCAATGCACGTATGTAGACTAATTATCAATCATGTTACATCTCTTCCTTCATCAAGAATTACTAGCAAACATGGAATTTTACAGCTGCAGTTGATTAGGTACTTAAAGAAGAGGGGGAAAGTCGATGATGATTTTTTGAGAACTCTGAAAAAGGGGGAATGGATGAAGAGCTCTAAAGGGTATGTAGCCCCATTTGGGTCAGTTTTCCTTCCATCCATTACAGGAGCTCTTTTACAAATAACAAACCTTCCTGTCATCGATGAAACATTCTACGGAAACAAGTTTGGTTGCTATACCGTTGAGTTCAATTTGTTGGGAGTTGTGATGGATATGGAAGAGGTGTACAAATTGCCTGCAGATAATTTCACATTTCCTGAAGCTCTATCTACTGTAACTAGAGAAAGTGTTCTGCTAAATGTAGGGTCGGTTTAAGATCAATTATAAGTAACTTTTTTTTACTTAAAGTTACTTAATCACTTCGGTTTGAGCAGTAAGAACCAAGATAAGCTACTTAACGCACAGGTAGCATATTTCAAGTTACTTACAATCCAAATTCCCCCGTATCGACACTATTTTATCCATTGCATCAGGTCTATGAGGTATTCTATATACACACCAGCTATCTTGATCCATTGCATTCAAATTGAATGTAGGCATCTTTTCCCCTGGTCAATTTTATGTTTGCCCCACTCGATTTCTAGTTTGCCCCGCTGAATTTCCAGTTTGCCCCGCTCAATTTCTAGTTTGCCCCACTGAATTTCAAGTTTGCCTCGCTCAATTTCCAGTTTGCCCCAATCAATTTTCAATTCACCCCGCTGACTTTCTAGTTTCCCCCGCTCAATTTTCAATTTACCCCATTGAATTTCATGCTTGCCCTGCTCAATTTTAAGTTTGCCCTGCTGATTTTCTAGTTTGCCCCGCTCAATTTCATGTTTGCCCTGCTGATTATCTAGTTTGCCTCGCTCAATTTCTTGTTTGCCCCGCTGAAATTCAAGTTCGCCCCACTAAATTTCATGTTTGCCCCGCTGAATTTCAAGTTTGCCTCACTGAATTTCATGTTTGCCCCGCTCAATTTCATGTTTGCCCCGCTGATTTTCTAGTTCGCCCCGCTCAATTTCATTTTGCCCCGCTGATTGTCTAGTTTGCCCCGCTCAATTTCATGTTTGCCTCGCTGAAATTCAAGTTTACCCCACTGAAATTCAAGTTTGCCCTGCTAAATTTCATGTTTGCCCCGCTGATTTTCTAGTTTGCCCCACTAATTTTCTAGTTTTCCCCGCTCAATTTCATGTTTACCTTGCTGATTTTCTAGTTTGCCTCGCTCAATTTCATATTTACCCTGCTGATTTTCTAGTTTGCCCCGTTGATTTTCTAGTTTGCCCCGCTCAATTTCATGTTTGCCCCACTCAAAATTCAGTTTGCCCCGCTCAATTTCATATTTTCCCCGCTGAATTTCATGTTTGTCCCGCTCAATTTCTAGTTTGCCTCGCTCAATTTTCATGTTTGCCTCGCTTAATTTTCGTGCTTCCCTTGCTCCATTTCTAGTTTGCCTCGTTCAATTTCTAGCGGGTCGATAGTCGAAAATCCATTTCATTCTCTTGTTTGCCTCGCTCAATTTCTAGTTTGCCCCACTCAATTTTCGGTTTGTCCCGCTCAATTTCTAGTTTGCCCCGCTTAATTTCTGGTTTGCCCCGCTCAATTTCCAGTTTGACCACGAAGTGAATGAAATGGATTCTCGACTATCGACCCGATGGAATCTTGGAAACTAAATTAGCTTCTCCTACCCCAAAATCATATGTGGTACGTTAAGTAAATCATTCTAGCTTAGGAGATATGCTTGTTAAATAAATAAACAAAGAAATGAATTAAAAGATAGAAAAATATTTTTATATACTTATATATACATATTTATATAATTATGTATTAGAGAAAAATGTAAGGGGGGAAAAGTTCTTGTAAAAAAAATAAAAATAATAATAAAATCTGTCAAACTGCTGCGACACTGCCACCGTACCAGCAGTAGTACTGCGGCAATCTGTAAAATTTTTTTTTTTTTAAATCTATGATTGTGTTGCTTTCGTGCGTCCCATCATGAGGTCTGTGTTATATCCAAACCGTCCATCTATTTGGCGAGCTGATATTAAGGTTTGAGATGAAAAAATAAGACAGATCTAACTATCAAGTGGACCACACTATAAAATGAAGTGAGGAATTGAACGTCTACCATTGAAACCCTTTTAGGGGTTACAGAAGTTTTGGATCATTATGAAATTTGTTTTTCCTCTTCATCCAGGTCTTTGTGATCCTATGAATGAACTTAGAGGGGGAGGATTTCTCACAAACATCACAGTGGGCCCCACCTGAGTTTCTAATGGTTGACGCTCATTCAACACTGTTTCGTGTAATGTGGTACACTTGAGATTTGGATATACCTCATTTTTGGTATCATGCCATAATTAAATGATCTGAGAAAAATATATGGACGGCATAGATGAAAAGTATACATGATGGTGGGCCCACAGACCACCGACGATCTGCCATTGACGGGTGGCAGGGGAGTAGCCAATCTGTTTCCGTGCAAAGGAGGGGTATTTTCGTCCTGGAATTTGTCGTCCGTGCGAGGAGGTCTAAGTGCGTATGTTAAGTTTGTATTATTTCAAGAATATCCAATAGATAAAAGGTGCGGTCCACAGTCGTAAATTTCTCCTCTCTACGTCCCTCTTTTAAAAGCTTCTCCCGCAACCAAAAAGCTCCCCATTCACACCTCTTCCTCAAGATGGGCATCGTAGAAGAAGCTCACAACGTGCGGGTGCTGGGTGCGGGAGAACAGATTATCGTACTCGCGCACGGGTTCGGTACGGACCAATCGGTGTGGAAGCACCTTGTGCCCCATCTGGTGGACAATCACCGTGTAATCCTGTTCGACAACATGGGCGCCGGGCCGACTAATCCCGACTACTTCGACTTCGATCGCTACTCCTCGCTCGACGGCTACGCCTATGATCTCCTCGCCATACTGGAAGAGCTCCACGTGAAGTCGTGCATCTTGGTGGGCCACTCCGTGTCCGCGATCGTCGGTGCCCTGGCATCCATCAGCCGGCCTGATCTTTTTACCAAGATCATCATGATCTCCGCTTCTCCAAGGTATGGTAGTCTGGCGGTCTAACTTAATTGGTGGTCCTATCTGGTTTGCACGTAGGGTGGCAATGGGTCGGGTCGGGTCGGGTCGGGTTCGGGTTAGTAAATATTGCCCAGGGTGAGAATTGATCACCTACATCCGCCTTCACCGTTATTTGTGGTACATGTTTTTTTTTTTTTTTTTTTTTTTTTTTTTTTTTTTTTTTAGCCAAAACATACATTAAAATAATATATTTTTTTTCTCCTTCCTTAATGCATTAGCTAAGAAGTCCTGTACCCCGGATTGTCGTAGACGCATGTAATAGGGCGTGTTTGGGTTGAACCCTA
Source organism: Magnolia changhungtana (assembly GCA_030180095.1). NCBI lineage: Eukaryota > Viridiplantae > Streptophyta > Magnoliopsida > Magnoliales > Magnoliaceae > Magnolia > Magnolia changhungtana. Next base: position 6,575,786 of record JASAUF010000554.1, read on the forward strand.
CCCTACCCGATCCGTTCCCAGAGCTTAGCAGATGATCTGACCCGACCCGTCCCGTCTCAAGCCCAAAACCTTAAACAAATGAAATCGATTAGGATAGATACATGCACATGATGTGGGTTTGTTTTTATGTATTGACTAACACAGCGCCCAGCGTGGCAGGTGCTAGGTCGGGTCGGGTCGGTTGAGACCTACCCGATTGGAAATAAATGGGTCTGATTGTGTTGGGCTTGAGCTTCATGAATTTTTAGTAGGGTTAGGTTGGCTTACAGACTAGGGGTCGGGCTTGGGCTGGAATTCTTACCCGTTTACCAAACGGGTCTGGCTTGGGCTGACCTTGCCTGGAGCTGAACCCGACCAATTGCCACGCCTATAAGGCCCGACGCGGATTGGGTATTACCCCACCACGACATAGCTCGAGACGGACGGTCCTTGTAAGGCCTACGTGGGATATATGTGTTTTATCCACACGGTCCATCCATTATGACAGATCATTTCAAGGCATGAACCCGAAAAAGATGCAGATGGAAGGCTTGAGTAGACTAAATCATAGGAATCGGTGGTGACAATGAAACCCACGGTTGCAATTGGATGTTTATTTGCTTTCAAGTGTTCAAAAGTTCACATAGGCCTCGGTGAAGGGAAAACATAAATATCAACTCGATCCAAAACTTGTGTGACCCTTGAGAGTTTTTCAACGGTAGTTGTTCATCCCCACTGTTTCCGGTGATGTGGTGCACTTCAGCCTTCCATCTGCCTTCTTTTTTAACTCATGCCGTAGAATGATCTTTCAAAATAAAACAGATGTATCAAGGTGGGCCCCCACAAAGCCACTGACAGGACCGTCCGATCTCTTGCTAGGTCCTCCTTGGGGTAGTACCAAATCCGCATCTTCTAAAGCCATGTGAATTTGTTTATCTTGTGGTACACTTCCATTATTTGCAGTGATGGGATTCTTCCAAATTCCAATTCGCTTTCCAATATGTGGGGCCCACCTGAATCGGTGTTCTGTGATAACCATTTGAATTGATATCTACTACCATTTTTGGGCCTCTCCGCGATACTCGGACTAAAGCTGGATTATCCTAACGAAAATCACATCAGTTGGTGCTCAGTCTCATCTCCTTTGAAAATTATTTTGTGGGGCCTACCCTTGAATTGGCCACTGCCCAAAAAATGGCTGTAAATTGTAACCGCATATATTTTATTAAACATTACAACTGGTGTTTTCTGTGGTGTGGTCCACCTGAGATTTGGATATGCTCCAATCTTTTATTATTATTATTATTATTATTATTTTATCATGCACTAAAGTGAGCCGGAAAAACAGATGGACGGCATGGATATACAGAACATGCATCAAGGTGGGTCCCACAGTCAGGGCCACACCATGTTGGTGAGTCCAGGGCGGCACCTAATCCGCAACCTTGTATGTACTATCTTTTTTTTCTTTTGTACCCATCGGGCCACCCAAACGTAGTGACCCTCGCATGTCAGTCTAAGATCGCCTATTCATCTGATCAGTCCATTTGTGGGGTCCAATGTTGGCTATTGTCAGATGGTCCCTGGAAGAATCTCAATTTGGATCTAGATTGATATGAAATCTGCCAGTGGTGATTCAGGACCACGATTGCAGATGGTCCTGCGGATTACTTTACTTTGTTGCATCTCATGTGACCCAAAGAAGTGGTTCATGGTCAGGTATCTGAATGACGTTGATTACTTCGGAGGATTCGAAAAAGAAGATCTTCAGCAGCTCTTCAATGCAATGCAATCCAATTACAAGGCATGGGTCTCAGGGTTTGCGCCATTGGCTGTCGGTGGCGACATGGACTCGGTCGCAGTGCAGGAATTCAGCCGGACCTTGTTCAATATCCGGCCGGACATTGCATTGAGTGTAGCCCAGACCATATTTCAAAGCGATATGCGGCAGTTTTTACCGTTGGTAGTGGTCCCGTGCCACATCCTGCAGAGTAGCAAAGATCTGGCCGTCCCCGTCGTCGTGGCCGAGTATCTCCACGGCAATCTGGGTGGCGATTCGATCGTAGAAGTCATGGCTTCGGATGGACATTTGCCGCAGCTGAGCTCGCCGGACATTGTAATCCCCGTTTTGCTTAGGCACATTCGGCATGACATCATCGTCTGATTATGGAATACTGTAAGTGTGGTAATGATCATGCGGTCTTGATCATGGATGGCTTGATGATTGGTTAGAATTTATTTTCCTAATTTCTGTTGCATTTGATAATCATGTACATGTCTGTTTTCTGTTTTTGGGGACACCAATTGAAGGGCTAGGATTTTGGTTGGCATGGGTGGTGTGGATATATCAATTTCAATTTCAGTTTTTTTTTTTTTTTCCCTTAATTTTATTTTAATTATCAAGTTTTAAGATAAACTATGCCAAACCCTTTTGTGTCCACTAGGCTATATATATATATATATATATATATATATATATATATATATATATATATATATATATATATATATATATATATATATGAAGTTGTTGATGCAAAAATCCGGTCCACTCTTTTTAGACCTTTGAGTACCTGCACAGGGATAAGACAAAAGAGACCTTGTCTAGAGCTGGGGACCCTCTGATGTAAAGTCAGGCTAGGAATCTGCGTCTGGTAGTATTGAGGGGTTTTGGGTGAGAGATTGTGCGTATATTTCACCATCAAAGGTACCTTATTTATAGCTTTAGGAGAGGTGGTGGCGTAAAGGGAATCTCCCTATTTAGTAGGTACATATTGGAGGTGGATTCAGATCCTGGATTAGTAGGAGGATCTTTCGAAATCTTTGATGAAGATCTTGAGGGTCTGAGCGTGTCATAGATCTCGAGACCATCGGAGATGTGCAATGAGAGGCCAAGGTGGCTTTGGCCGACATGGCCTGGCAGTGACATGATGCTTCAAGCCATACTGACTTGGGTCACACCGACTTTAGCCGACATGGCCTGGGGGTGACATGATACACGAGAATGTATATCTAAATTGTTATAGATAGGGAGTTATTCGTCAATTTCCTTTAAGGGAAGCCACGTGCATTAGATCACATGATGGAGAGTTTTACCTTGAAGTTTACGGTTAGATGGCTTGATCTACATATGGAGATCATCCCCAATGGTTAGGTTAGCTAGATTGATACTATACCCATGTACATAGTAGGTTAAATCTTAAGGTAATGCTCGAGAACTTTCAATACTCGGTATTGAAAAGTTCGGGGTGTTACACACCCATTTGGGATAAGCCCTATGTTGTCATCCAAGTCCTTCAAGGTGGAGCTTATATTATGCGCATTAAGGAAGTAAAGGTTGTAAAAACTCTAATTAATGGCTGATTCTTAAAGGCTTATTATCCCTCCCTATGGGAAAACAGTGCAGGGTCAAGCTGAGTAATACAAAGGGAACCGATAAGCTCCTTACCCCTGATTAAAAAAAAAATAAAAATAGAGAGGAGATTTTATTATTGCGGGAAGGTACTTAGGCCATTGGTTGGTAAAAAATACATAAGAATAAAAAATGTGTGCAATAAGGATGCGCAATCGATCAATCAAGAAATTTAGATATAAGTCGCTTAGATCTCTTTAAAGTCCTTGAGTCCTAACGCTTAAGCCTCATTGGCTAGTGCTTGCTTACTCCTCCATGATGGTCTCTTGAATGAAAGTCAGTTGAAGAAGCTTATCACTTCATCGATGCGGCGGCCGATTAGGACAACCTCATTGTTGGCTTCTTCCTTATGAGCACCACTCTCTTGCGATCGATCTCGATAAAGGTTAATTTGAGAGTCGATGAAGGCCAGGAGCTCGTGGGAGTCTAGTCGATCCCTGTTTAGATGGAAATGTGTAGTCTCGAAGAGGTCATTGGCCAGCTCATTGCACTGGGCTTCTTGTGATTACAACATGGCCTCATTAAAATTATGCTAACGGGTCTAATGGAGGTGATTACTCCATGAAGGATCATATCGAGCTGAGAGAGCTTTGGATTCCGCGTGAATGGCAGACCACTTCCTTATCAGACTGTCATGCTTTTGTATCTTCATATCAGCTTTGAAATAAGTATCCCTGAGGTGTTGTAATTTCATCAGAACCTCTAAAATTTCTTAGAGAGGTTCGTCAGATCGTGATGCTTCTATAGCATTTCTAACAAAAGGGTAAATGTTATGAAGGAGAGGGGGATTGGGAGAAATACTCAATCCCCACATTGAGGATTTCCTTAAGAAGGGCCATTGATTGTGAGCGGAAGATTGAAAAAGACATGAAGTCTCGATGTTTGTTAGCAGAAGTAGAGGAGTGTAGGTGGCTAAATGAAGAATGATGATTTTATAAACTTTGTAAGAGACATTTAATGATTGTGAGTAACGAGTTGTGGTGGTTGGGATAACCAAAAGGGTGCGACGCCGATTGTATTCCAAGGAAAGTGGAACGGGTGGTCACAATAATGTCAATTCCTTAGAAAATGACACACAAATCTCCTTACTTTTATGTGCCCCATCAGCCAAGCATTTATTACAAAAAGAAAAAATAATGCCAAGTACTAGTTATAGTAATTGAACTTAGAATGTGACATGGATCGATATGACCAAGGGAGAAGGGCCAGTGCCGCGATCAACAACATTTCTTTGCATATGATCTGCCAACGAGGTAAGTGTCGATAAAGACAATAATTTGGGTCCTTTTTCTTTTCATCTAATGATGCATTCAGCCAAAAAATTCTCATCGGCCAAGTATTATGGGTTGGATACGACCAATCGCAGTACTATTGCCATTATTTGATGCCTTATATTTTGCATGTTGATATCCTAAAGGAAATGATGTCATTCTATAGTAATATGTGAGTGGTACGAGAAGCATAATGAAAAGAGAGTTTATTGAAAGTAAGTACGGACCATCGGCCGATTACATGAAATGAGAAAAGAAGAAAACAAACGACCATTAGCCAAGAAAGACAGTTCAGGCATATGTTGTCTATCTCCTCAAACTCTTGAATGATTTGCAGCTTCTTAGCCTCCACAACTTCCTTTAGTAGTTTTCATTTAGACCATTCCTCCATGAAGGTGGGTAGGAAGTGTAAAAGTTGGTTTATATGAATGTCGGTCAAGGAGACTTTACTTTCAGCCTCTCTCTTGTTAGCGAAGCTCACCTGCAACTGATTCTTGTAATCAACGATATGAGAGTCTATGAAAGTAAGGAGATCGCTTAGAACAGAAGGATTCTACGTACGCAACATAAGAACATTCCTTCTCCTTAATCTCCTCCATGAGCTTAGTGCATTGTTCTTAAAGGACTTGGAGTATGGTGCGGTTGAACTGATGCACACTTGTTCCATTGGAGACAGTTGTTCCATGCTCTCTCATAAACACTGCCCACAGGGCGAGAATCTTCTTGAGCATTGGATTGTTGTCTCAGGTATTTAGCGATTTTATGGGACTTTGTGCAGCATAAGCACATTCCTTCTCCTTGATGTCCTCCATGAGCTCAATGCGTTGTGCTTGAATGACTTGGAGTAAGGTGCGGTTGAACTGATGCACCATGTTCCATTGCAGATGGTCGTTTTATGCCATATCATAAGCATTGCCCATAAGAGGAGACTCTTCTTGATCATTGATTGCTGTGTCCGGTATTCAACAATTCTCTGGGACTCGAATTCGAGTTGAAAATATCGATCCTTGAGGTAGTGGAACTTCTCTAGTTCCAGAATCTCCCCTTAAGGAGCATCAAATTCAGCGCCCTCAAAAGCCCCCTTGATGAAGAAGCTAGTGTTAAATAGGAGGGAGCATTGGCCGTAATCTACAAGGCCACAGTCAAATATCTCCTTCAAGTAGGCCTTAGCTTAACTAAGGAAAGAGGTAGAAGGTTGGTTGAGGGCTATATCAATAAGACCTTTAAGTTTAGGTAAAAATGGGTTTCAGTGAGTTGCAGAAAGAAGCCTATCATTGTTTATATAGGAGACTACACTTCCCCACATTTGGAGTATCCTGGGCAGTTATGACATGCAATGACGCTTCATATTCCTAGAAATATAGGAATGTGTAGCCGTCATGGCAATTATTTCGTCCAAGGTAGCACATGACTCCTTGTTTTCTGTGTGCCACATCATCAATTAGTTATATGCATTGCAAGAAGTAGAAGAAAGACAAAAACACCAAGTGAAAGATGGCCAAGGAAATAAAATGACGCAGTGGCTGATTGGATTGATGAATAAAAAAAGGGGGTACATGAAAAATGCCAAAATTCAAAAGTAGAAAACCCTGCGAATGCAACCTCTACTTCTTCCTGTCTCCCCTTCTACCTATCCAAGACGGTCTGATGTTTCAAGGCCGCCAGTCTAACCTGGTCGAATGCCTCCATTTGTGCTTTGGCAAAAAGAGTCAGGTCTTTAATTGCCTTCTTCTTCTGAATATACTCTCTCATCCCCAAAATTCCTCTTCAACGTCATTAGTTGTGCTTACAGAATGACAATCTGCATGATCATGTCCTCCAACTTTGCCTCAGATTCAACGCTTCATAATTGGCTGAAAGTTTTACAACAACATCGCTAACTATAACTAGTTGGGAAGTGGTGATTGCGCGCTCAGATTCAAGGTGGTCGATTATAATGTAGAGCTCACGATTTTCCTTGATCAGGTCCAAGAAATCCCTAAGTGTTGACAGTTTGGCCTTGAGACTCCTATAAAAGACTTGATACTAGTCGGTCAACTCGGTAAGTTTTTCAATCAGTTTAGTTGATGCAATTTCTGGTACCCTCGAGCGTACGAGTGATTGAATTTCCTCTTGGAGAAGTTGTAACTCGATGGAGGGTGCAGGAGACTCAGCCACAAAAATGTCACTGCTGAAGGCTTATTGGAGTTAAAAAATGATGTCTTCAATTGGAAGCAACTCTTCAGTAGTCGACGTTGGAGCACCATCAGCTGATACTGGCACTGGATCGGGAGTCGATTCTGAGTGAGGAACAAAAACATTGGCTGCTTGAATTTCTACCATTGCATGGTCAAGGATGATGACTTAGCATGATGTGCACGACTGAAGTGGTTCTTCGTCAAGGGAAGCTCCCAAGGCTGGAGATGTTTGTTGCACAAATGATGGAGTAGATTGGGAAGAGGAGGCTTTTGGGAAGCTCTGGGGAGTGGCAGAAGGGATGATCGTCATCGTCCTCTCCATCTTCCTAGCCCATGATAATTTTGGGCGATTAAAGTTGATTGATCATTTGAACAATCTTTGTCTCAACAGCCATTGCCTCTTAAACAGGAGGAAGATGGAGAATTTTGTTGCTAACTGGCCCTTCAGAGTCAGTGGCATGGTGCTCTATTTCTTTCACGGCCATGGCAACTGGTTCAACAGTTTGAAGCATCGGTTCAGGGACAGCTTGCCTTTCCTCGACTGGTAGCTCTCGTGTAACTATAATAAAAATAGAGTTAAAAAGAAAATGATAAGGAAGATGTGAACAAATATGAAAGTGAAAATAACATCCACCTAAATCCAAACGGACCACGACAGTGATGAATCGATTGTCCATAGACTAGAAATTTCTTGTAACACCTCAGATTTTTTGCCAACCTGGGATTAGACGTCCTTAGGCAATGGATCAATCCTAATACAAGTTTAACTTCTTAAACGCTCAATTAAAGCCTCAAATCTCTTTTCAAACCATTTTCTTCACAAATCCCACCCTTCACTACCTTGTGCTTTCAATTTCTCAAAGCACCTTCACCCTAGACACTATCTTAAACTAGCTAAGTAGTATAACTTGGATCACTTTAGATACAAACTGCAAAGGACTAAATACTACCTCAGACGGAAATCACTGAGGATTAAATCCTTTAGAAATTTGACAAAGTTAACTAAGTGCTAAACTAGATTAGCCATGAAATCCATTTGAATCGCTTTAAATACGATCTGCAAGACCCAAAACTTGTAGAATCATTGACGCTAGGTTACCCAAAAATCTAGGATCAAACTCATTACCCATTTGCTCTCTGGGAGCATCTCGAAACTCGTATCGATCTGGACCGCACATCGGAGTCCGAACAATACGAGGTTAAGGACTTAGGACCGCCTCGCTGGGCTTGACAACCATCTTGGAAATCAAATCCAGCCGATGTCCCACGGCTGTTCGCTTGAGTCCGGAGCGAGTGTGTGAAAAACACTATTCCCTTTACAAAATAAATATCTGGAATAGTGATCTGGCACCATTCGCTTGCGCATCAGTATTAAGCAACCAGACCGTCAGAATCAGACTAAATTACACCCTCGGATTAAGAAAAATTTCAGGAACATTTACATGTGCTTGGAATTTCGGATCGTGGCCCACTGACCGTTGAACTGAAAGTGGTCCGCCACGTGCGATCTGGGAATCCGATCAAGTCGAAAACGTAATCCCACATAGATCCATGTGTGGTGAGCTTAAGTCTGACGTTTGGCTCAAGGGGGGCCACCAGAAACACTCTTTTGAGCTGGAACATCGCCGAAATGCTTATAATAGCAATAACCCTTGAACCTGAGTCTATTTTGGGAAGGTTTTAGGCTATAAAAGGACCTTAAACCCTCTGCCATTCCAGCCATACGAATTTGGATTTGAGAGAGAGAAAGGAGAGAAAAAGTGAGGGAGATGTGGGAGGAACTCCCTGCCGCTGTTCCCTGCCGCTATTCGGGCTCCACCGCCTGATTCTCATCGCTTTCCCGGCGATTCCGGCGTCGTTTCTAGGTAAGAAACCCTAACCCTAATCTGTTTTAGGGTTGTATAGGTTGTAGGTTATGAAATAGCTAACCTGTTTCGTTCTTTAGTCGCTAAACTCCCGTATACGGAACCTTAGCGAACCTATCGACTCCGTTACGATTCTACGACACAAGGTGCGGACTTTAGGTGTATAGGTTATGGTTTTCAACGCTTTCAATGTCAGATAATGGTAGATTCATAATCTGCATGCAATTGCACATGTACAAAGTGCTTTCCGTTTTCTATTTCGATTAGAATTGTAGAATCTGGAATTTCACATACTCTAAGTATTCGTATAAAATACCGTATACGTATTTTTTTTGGAAATGTGTTTGACATGTTTATTTGTCGTATGGATATATGACGTATGGATAAAATACTTATTTGGCGAAAGGATTCGCCTAAATACATGTTTTACTAATACACACTATGTATGTAAAAATACTGTATTGTAAGGAGTGCCGTATACATGTATATTTTGGAAATGTATTTGCCATGATTATTTGTCGTATGATTATATAATATATGGATAAATTACTTATTTGGCGAAAAGAATCGCCGTAATACATGTTTGCTTGTATACACTATGTATGTTGAAAATACGTATTCTAGAAAATACTGTATACGTATAAATATTAGGAGATGTACTTATCGTGATTATTTGCTGTAGTAATATATTATACAAGGATAAAATACTCACTTGGCTAAAGGATGGCCCTAATACATGTTTTGCTAACATACACCATGTATGTTGTAATAGTGTATTCTAAGTGTTGTGAAAATGACTGAATGAGTATAGAATTCTCATTCGTGCTCGCCATGACTAATTGTCATGGATTCATGATTGTTGTATTGGCGATACCCTTTTGATGAAAGGATTTTCCCTAAATCACGCCACGGCCAATATACACTATATATGTTAAAATGTGTGGCCCAAGTGTTTGCGGAAATGACTGAATGAATATGGAACTTGGATTCCTGCTTGCCATGACTATCCGTCGTGGGTGTACGCGTGTTATGATTGGGATAACTCCCTAGTGAAAGGATTTGGCCTGATGCCTATGTGATCGACATATGTCATGTATGTTGATGTATGTTTGTTTAAGTGTTTCTTGAAATGTCTGAATGAGTAGTAGTTAGCAAATTGTAATGTATAAGGGTGTTGAGATATGATTCTCAACCTCTTCTAACTATGTGTATGATCTCCTTGGATAGTTGCGTGATTAGGAATTGAACATGTACAAATTCATGCTCGTGTTGTGCTTCATAACATGCTCAACTGCTTTATAATTTTAACTATGTAATGCATATGTTTAAATTTATATTTACATTGTATGATCCGTCATGGGTGATGGGGGAGTGGAGCAACGAGTGCGTGCAACAGCGCTAGCAGCCCTAAACGGATAATACCATACCTTGATTGTATGAGTGGAATCTTGATCCATTACTGCTTTATCTATCTGCAAGTTATCATGTTTGGGGCTATGATTATAGTCCAGACAATCGCACTACCAGAGAATTGAATTCGTGGTCGCGATTCATTTGCCACGTGAGATGTGTTCGACGAACCCGAGTCGTACTTCGGTTGGCGATAGTGGTTGGCCACGCGAAGTGCTTATGCACTTCATGTCGTTCAACTTGTTGTGCGCTCGAGCTAGCCGAGCTCGTCAAGTAACCCGATCTGTCTTATGTATGTTCACCATGTTTGGTCACTACTGCTTGAACCTAGGGTACCAAACTTACCAGTGAAATCCCTTTTAACCATGGTACTTCGATCCGCTAAGACTCATGAGCCGGGCATGGTGGTATGGGACACCGTGGTCGAGTTGTCGGCCCACTGGGCCGGGGCCACGTGCCTCCCCGTAGTGACCAGTGAGCAACCAAACTCGTGAGCCGATTATGGTGGTATGGGACACTATATTTGAGCTGTCGATACTTACGGCGAGAGCCGAGTACGGTGAGACCTATGCTCGTGCTGACGGGCGACGAGTCCTCCGTAGTATCTTCGAGTATACTCCAAGGGTCTGTGATTGGCGACGAGTCTTTCACAGCAACTAGAGTATGAGTTGGGCCGAGTACGGTGAGACCTGTATTCGAGCTGACGGCTAGTGATTGAGCCGAGTACGGTGAGACCTGTACTCGAGCTGACGGTCAACAATTGAGCCGCATACAGTGAGATCTGTATCCGTGCTGACGGGTGACGAGCCCTTTGTGATGCCTTCGCTACACCTCTCAAATCATAATATCGTATGAGATTAACTAGGAATGGCAACCCTAGAATGGATCATGTTTGGGAATGATACAAGGGAGGTACCTTAGTTTCCCAATACTGCTGTTTGAAATGGACTAATAATAACTCGATAATCATGATCATCATCGCACCGCATGTGCTTAGTAGATGTGGCGCACTGAGGGAGTTAAGCATTCGCGAACGTAAGATGATGTCGCATGAGGGTGGTTTGGCAAGGGCATACAGCATCATGTCATTTCATTCTCGCACTTAATAAGAGTAGTTAAAATTGTTTAATTTGTACTGCTTTATCATTACTGCTTGACTGAATTGATAACATGTTAACCTATGCTTTATTGTTCCACTGAGTTGATCACTCACTCCCACGTTACGGGACAGTGTTGTACACACCAACCAGATTTGTTGAATTTCAGATGATGGCGATGCTTATGAAGCAGAGCCGGACTACTTCTATGGTGATGAGGAGGAGTTCTCCTATCATGTAACTCTCTGACGGTCTCTCGAAGACCCGCACAGTGCTTGACGGGCTATGGTACTTGAGATAGAAGATATTACACTTACACATTTGGTATATTTTAGAACTGTACTTGTAATTATTTAACCTAGTAATGTTATCACACTCTGGAGACTCATCACAGTTTATATATTTTATCTATCTATCATCGTCTTCCGCTTGCAATTTAAGCTGTCTCTCGGAGTATGATATGCTGTTTTGGCCTAATCTCACTCATGTTCAATGCACGAATACAGTCAACATTCAATCATCATTCATTTTGTTGCATAAGTGATGTTCTGAAACTCGGGAGTTGAGTTTATGCTCGACCCCCGATTTTCAGGGCGTTACAAGTTGGTATCAGAGCATGATTGGGATTAAACCGGACCTGGGTTATGGTCACACGACGCACACTGACACACTCTGACTTAGGAGAGAGCGACGGAATGTAGAAACAGTCTTAGGCATCCCTGCTCCGTCCAACGGCTAGTTCGCTGAAAGCAAACGCCGAAATCGAGTATGTATTAACCCTTGGTCGCATGGGTTGACCTTATAATATTTATAGGTCGTCTATTAAAGAGTCTAGATTACAATCCACCTCACCCCAACCGTTGAAAATAGATAGAATACGGGATAAACGTGATAAGGATAACTACTCCGAATCCTCGGAGCTTCTCTGGACTCCTCACAGAGACTTCCCAAATCCACGAGAAAAGAAAAGCAGAAAGTAGAAATAAATTCTAATAAATTCGAATTGATTAATGAATGACTACAAAAATTGAGTTCACAACCCTTTAAATAGGAATACCAAGCAATGGTAAAGAAATCAGAAACAAACTACAACTAAAACTCCTAGAATTCGCGACTTACCATAAGGTGGTGATGTCTACTAGTGCGCAAAGTTTTCAGCCAAGAATAATAAGTGTCCTATTTGGCTTCACCAAACCATTCTCCTAATTATTCTAAGCTCTTTACGCGATGAGCGCAACTCCTAAAGCCCAATGGATGAAGAGTAATGAAACTAAAAATTTCTATTTTAGTAAAACGAAATTAAAACGGGGAAATGACTGTCAATCAGAGGCTTTTTTCGTAATTCCGGGCTGCGCAACCCCGCATAGCCGGGTTGGTTGGCTTCATTAGCTCGTTCTACCCCAAATTCATATATTTTACATCAGATAACTCATTCCGGATTGCAAGTTACGTCCGATTATCCCGAAACTACCCGAAATGGAGCGAATCGGATTCGGGGGCCTCCCCACTTAGATCCGATGGGACCCAGGGTCGAACCAGGGTGCATTTGGCACCTTGGGACCACAGAGAACACGACCCCACCGCGGCGGCGGCGCGGTTCCGGCAGCGGCGGGCCGTGTCCGTGGCCCATCTAAGGTGGCTCAAGGGGGGTTGGTCGGCCCGACCTCCCCTACCCCCGGTACGTGCGTTTTGGCAAATGATTGGGATTTTGGGGCTAGAGCACCCCACTCTCTCATTTCACCCTTCCAAGCCCTCCAACTTGTTGTTTCTCTCTCCAATCTCCCTCTTAATCCTACATTCCACCTTTTTCGACTACCATCCATCCTTCCACAATGTTTACAGTAATACCTACCTTTCCCCCCTCTTCATTCTCTCTCAATTGAGCTCCTACACCCCCCATTTGAGGCTCAAATTCCTGTAAACTCTCAAACCAGCCCATCTCTTCACTTCCTTTCTTTAAACCCTGTCTGTTGGGCCTCTACAACGTCTGTTGAGACCCCAATCCGTGGAGAACCAAACCTCCAGCCCTATCTCTCTCTCTCTCTCTCTCTCTCCATCACTTTCCATTCGTTTTTTCATGGCTCTATCCGAGCATGTACGGCCATTCTCTTGGATGTCTAATCATCCATACTGTTGCCTCGTGGTTCGCATGGGTTACTGTCTTAGGGTGCTTATGATTTCATATTGATGGTTGTAGTTATTGGTAGAATATTTTATATATTTGAGGGTGTTTAGGTCTGATTCTACCAATGCATTAGGTGAGTTTAGGGTGGATAGAATTGAAAAGGTAACAATAAAGGTATGTGTAAGGTATGGCCCTAGATTGGTTGTATCCCATGTTTTCTAATACCATGTTTGGATTGTATGCCATTAAACGTAAACTCTGTTGTCCTTTCAAATTACACTTAAGAATTCATTATCTTGGGATTTAGAAATCCCAACTCACACTTTCCAACACAATCCTCATTTTCCAAAGCCTATAAAGTAAATTTTAATCCCCGCCCACCCTCCTGCCAAATATGTCATTCCCAATCCCGAAGTGGGATTAGCAATACAGTTCCATTTTAATACAACTTAAGACCATTGGCCAAGTAGTGATGCAGTGATAAAGTCCCTTGATATACAGTAATCCACCACACTCTGACAGCTTAATTAGGCTGGAGCAAGACTCCATTCCTTCGTTGAATCCCCTTAATACTTTAGGCTTCCTTAGTAACTCTTAGGGAGCTTGTTTGACGTAGAAACTATTCACAATTAGAGAAAACCTATATATCCCTTGGATTCAATGTTAGGTCCAATCAATACATCCCTTAGAATTTCCTTCTCAAGGACTTAGTACAATCGGGAACACGGAGTAGAGAAACTACATATAAGCGAGGTATTCGCGGTTCGAATCGCATTCTCAATCCTGGTAGTGACCAATGAACCCTATGCTCTGATCAAGCAGAAGGTCGGGATCAACTAGGATTAAGGAATGATATGGCAACTTTCTGTTTTAGCTAGGCAGGAGGTCCATGTACTACACAACATTCCTTCCGTGTTGGCCCGACCACTTACAACTAAAAGTTTATAACTTCGTCTTCGAGAAGTGTTAAGAACATATAGCCAATAGAGATTTTCTTTTAGGCCCCAAGGAATTACCCAAATGGGCAACAATTAGTTAGGAATTAGGTCTCAAATCGCATGCCACGTCGGCATACATATTGTGCTTATGAACGTAGAAAGATAGCCTGCCTGTTAAGCCAGACATCATTAAATAGGATAAGTCTGGACCGCGATAAAAATCCCTTGGTAGAATTAGGCATCTTGCCTCAAACTCACACCTGCCCCTGACATCAACCACATTACCCATCATTTTTTTTGCTCCTCTCAATCCTCATAGGTGTCAATGCCATCGTACACATCGTCGATGAAAGGCAGACCAATGTATTTCCCATTTCATGTCAAGGATAGGTTATAAATTACACCTTGTTCCGATATACGGATCAGGGCATAGCTCTTGAGCCTTGAGGGTGAAACTAAAATTTTAAGGGGGGTAGAACATTATGAGCCCAATCTAGTTAGGTCACCTGATACGCCTCTTTGATCTGGGTGGTGCAGCGGAAACGCGGTGGACCCTACCGCACTGGCCCAGGATCGAAACGGTGCTCGTCGAATATGAACATTATAGAAGCCCTAGCCTGCCCTACTATGAGAAAATGTTTTAGGATGATCTAGTAAGATTTGATCCACCATTTCCTTGGACATAGATAATAATGAGGACTCTCTTAGACTAGGACCTAAAGGGCAACCTTAGAATAGACAATTTGAGCCTTTCAATGATGGACATTCCCTACGTTTCTAGAGTGATCGGACCACGGAGTTACTGAAATATACAACTGCGAAACATTCGCGGCTTGACCCAATTCTCAATCCTGGGCGACTACCAATGGACTCACTGCTTGGCCGAGCAGAAGACCAGGATCCACCAGGATTCGGAAGTGATACGATGACCTTCCTACCCTGGCCCGGTAGATGATCGATGTATCGGTATCGAGCCCACTATTACCGTCTCTCCGTGTTGGTCAAATAATGAAAACGACTATCTTACTCTAAATGGTTGGGAGTTGTCGTCAAGACTCCAAATAGGTAAAGAAATAAATTGTAGCAAATCATCAGGGTATAAGCAATGGATAAAGAAATTTTATTTTAAGGGGGGTAGACTAAAATGAATCAGGCTAGTATATACCCTACCATGTGTAGAAACTCGAAATCAAGAAGTCTTAGGCAAATGAAATAATAGAAATCTTTCCTTATTACCCTTAGGCAATTTTGGGGACGAAATTTTGTTTTAAGGGGGGTAGATTGTAACACCCCAGATTTTTTGCCAACCTGGGATTAGACGTCCTTAGGCAATGGATCAATCCTAATACAGGTTTAACTTCTTAAACGCTCAATTAAAGCCTCAAATCTCTTTTCAAACCATTTTCTTCACAAATCCCACCCTTCACTACCTTGTGCTTTCAATTTCTCAAAGCACCTTCACCCTAGACACTATCTTAAACTAGCTAAGTAGTATAACTTAGATCACTTTAGATACAAACTGCAAAGGACTAAATACTACCTCAGACGGAAATCACTTAGGATTAAATCCTTTAAAAATTTGACAAAGTTAACTAAGTGCTAAACTAGATTAGCCATGAAATCCATTTGAATCGCTTTAAATATGATCTGTAAGACCCAAAACTTGTAGAATCATTGACGCTAGGTTACCCAAAAATCTAGGATCAAACTCATTACCCGGCTGCTCTCGGGAGCATCTCAAAACTCCGTATCTGATCTGGACCGCACATCGGGAGTCCGAACAATACGAAGTTAAGGACTTAGGACCGCCTCGCTGGGCTTGACAACCATCTTGGAAATCAAATCCAGCAGATGTCCCACGGCTGTTCGCTTGAGTTCGGAGCGAGAGTGTGTGAAAAACACTATTCCCTTTACAAAATAAATATCTGGAATAGTGATCTGGCACCATTCGCTTGCGCATCAGTATTAAGCAACCAGACCGTCAGAATCAGACTAAATTACACCCTCGGATTAAGAAAAATTTCAGGAACATTTACATGTGCTTGGAATTTCGGATCGTGGCCCACTGACCGTTGAACTGAAAGTGGTCCGCCACGTGCGATCTGGGAATCCGATCAAGTCGAAAACGTAATCCCACATAGATCCATGTGTGGTGAGCTTAAGTCTGACGTTTGGCTCAAGGGGGGCCACCAGAAACACTCTTTTGAGCTGGAACATCGCCGAAATGCTTATAATAGCAATAACCCTTGAACCTGAGTATATTTTGGGAAGGTTTTAGGCTATAAAAGGACCTTAAACCCTCTCGCCATTCCAGCCATACGAATTTGGATTTGAGAGAGAGAAAGGAGAGAGAAAGTGAGGGAGATGTGGGAGGAACTCCCTGCTGCTGTTCCCTGCCGCTATTCGGGCTCCACCGCCTGATTCTCATCGCTTTCCCGGTGATTCCGGCGTCGTTTCTAGGTAAGAAACCCTAACCCTAATCTGTTTTAGGGTTGTATAGGTTGTAGGTTATGAAATAGCTAACTTTGTTTAGTTCTTTAAGTCGCCAAACTCCCGTATACGGAACCTTAGCGAACCTATCGACTCCGTTACGATTCTACGACACAAGGTGCGGACTTTAGGTGTATAGGTTATGGTTTTCAACGCTTTCAATGTCAGATAATGGTAGATTCATGATCTGCATGCAATTGCACATGTACAAAGTGCTTTCCATTTTCTATTTCGATTAGAATTGTAGAATCTGGAATTTCACATACTCTAAGTATTCGTATAAAATACCGTATATGTATTTTTTTTGGAAATGTGTTTGACATGTTTATTTGTCGTATGGATATATGATGTATGGATAAAATACTTATTTGGCGAAAGGATTCGCCTAAATACATGTTTTACTAATACACACTATGTATGTAGAAATACTGTATTGTAAGGAGTGCCGTATACATGTATATTTTGGAAATGTATTTGCCATGATTATTTGTCGTATGATTATATAATATATGGATAAATTACTTATTTGGCGAAAAGAATCGCCGTAATACATGTTTTCTTGTATACACTATGTATGTTGAAAATACGTATTCTAGAAAATACTGTATACGTATAAATATTGGGAGATGTACTTATCGTGATTATTTGCTGTAGTAATATATTATACATAGATAAAATACTCACTTGGCTAAAGGATAGCCCTAATACATGTTTTGCTAACATACACCATGTTGTAATAGTGTATTCTAAGTGTTGTGAAAATGACTGAATGAGTATAGAATTCTCATTCGTGCTCGCCATGACTAATTGTCATGGATTCATGATTGTTGTATTGGCGATACCCTTTTGACGAAAGGATTTTCCCTAAATCACGCCACGGCCAATATACACTATATATGTTAAAATGTGTGGCCCAAGTGTTTGCGAAAATGACTGAATGAATATGGAACTTGGATTCCTGCTTGCCATGACTATCCGTCGTGGGTGTACGCGTGTTATGATTGGGGCAACTCCCTAGTGAAAGGATTTGGCCTGATGCCTATGTGATCGACATATGTCATGTATGTTGATGTATGTTTGTTTAAGTGTTTCTTGAAATGTCTGAATGAGTAGTAGTTAGCAAATTGTAATGTATAAGGGTGTTGAGATATGATTCTCAACCTCTTCTAACTATGTGTATGATCTCCTTGGATAGTTGCGTGATTAGGAATTGAACATGTACAAATTCATGCTCGTGTTGTGCTTCATAACATGCTCAACTGCTTTATGATTTTAACTATGTAATGCATATGTTTAAATTTATATTTACATTGTATGATCCGTCATGGGTGATGGGGAGTGGAGCAACGAAAAGGCAATACCACAGCGACCCTAAACGGATAATACCATACCTTGATTGTATGAGTGGAATCTTGATCCATTCTTGCTTTATCTATCGCAAGTTATCATGTTTGGGGCTATGATTATAGTCCGGACAATCGATACTGGAATTGAATTCGTGGTCGCGATTCATTTGCCACGTGAGATGTGTTCGACGAACCCGAGTCGTACTTCGGTTGGCGATAGTGGTTGGCCACGCGAAGTGCTTATGCACTTCATGTCGTTCAACTTGTTGTGCGCTCGAGCTAGCCGAGCTCGTCAAGTAACCCGATCTGTCTTATGTATGTTCACCATGTTTGGTCGCTACTGCCTGAACCTAGGGTACCAAACTTACCAGTGAAATCCCTTTTAACCATGGTACCTCGATCCGCTAAGACTCATGAGCCGGGCATGGTGGTATGGGACACCGTGGTCGAGCTGTCGGCCTACGCTGGGGCCACGTGCCTCCCCGTAGTGACCAGTGAGCAACCAAACTCGTGAGCCGATTATGGTGGTATGGGACACTATATTCGAGCTGTCGATACTTACGGCGAGAGCCGAGTACGGTGAGACCTGTGCTCGTGCTGACGGGCGACGAGTCCTCTGTAGTATCTTCGAGTATACTCCAAGGGTCTGTGATTGGCGACAAGTCTTTCACAGCAACTAGAGTATGAGTTGGGCCGAGTACGGTGAGACCTGTATTCGAGCTGACGGCTAGTGATTGAGTCGAGTACGGTGAGACCTGTACTCGAGCTGATGGTCAACAATTGAGCAGCATACGGTGAGATCTGTATCCGTGCTGACGGGTGACGAGCCCTTTGTGATGCCTTCGCTACGCCTCTCAAATCATAATATCGTATGAGATTAACTAGGAATGACGACCCTTGAATGGATCATGTTTGGGAATGATACAAGGGAGGTACCTTAGTTTCCCAATACTGCTGTTTGAAATGGACTAATAATAACTCCGTAATCATGATCATCATCGCACCGCATGTGCTTAGTAGATGTGGCGCACTGAGGGAGTTAAGCATTCGCGAACGTAAGATGATGTCGCATGAGGGTGGTTTGGCAAGGGCATACAGCATCATGTCATTTCATTCTCGCACTTAATAAGAGTAGTTAGAATTGTTTGATTTGTATTGCTTTATCATTACTGCTTGACTGAATTGATAACATGTTAACCTATGCTTTATTGTTCCACTGAGTTGATCACTCACTCCCACGTTACGGGACGGTGTTGTACACACCAACCAGATTTGTTGAATTTCAGATGATGGCGATGTTTATGAAGCAAAGCCGGACTACTTCTATGGTGATGTGGAGTAGTTCTCCTATCATGTAACTCTCTGACGGGTCTCTCGAAGACCTGCACGTGTGACGGGGCTATGGTACTTGGGATAGAAGATATTACACTTACACATTTGGTATATTTTAGAACTGTACTTGTAATTATTTAACCTAGTAATGTTATACACTCTGGAGACTCATCACAGTTTATATATTTTATCTATCTATCATCGTCTTCCGCTTGCAATTTAACTGTCTCTGGAGTATGATATGCTGTTTTGGCCTAATCTCACTCATGTTCAATGCACGAATACAGTCAACATTCAATCATCATTCATTTTGTTGCATAAGTGATGTTCTGAAACTCGGGAGTTGAGTTTATGCTCGACCCCCGATTTTCAGGGCGTTACATTTCTTAAGACTTTTGCCATCACTCGAGTAAAAGTTGGGAATAGTGGTGGATTAGGGTGGTATGGAGTGAGATATTTGTCATCAAAAGGGAGATAACGATCATTCAATCTCTCCATATCCTGACACTATTTATTCCAGCAATGATTATAATGAGCGTCTTCATGCGTTTGAGGCCTTCCTCAATTTCTTTGGCGTAGTCTTTAATGGAGAGCCATGGTCAGTATTTGGTTTTGAAATATGTTTCAAAAGAAGATACAATGTTAGCCAAGGAAGTACTTGATTGTTTTCGATCATGTGTTATGGTCGATGTTGGCTGATTCATCGTTGGTTGTGGAGTCGAGTCAATACAGGCGATGACTAGAGTAGGAGGCTATGGAGCCAGACCGAAAGGAGCTCCTAGGTTGAGAATCCTCTTGGGAGCGAGCAGAGATGGTCGAGGCAGAAACTTTTGAAGAATATGTCCTTTCACCATAACTTTTTAGCATTTTGGTTTCAAAGCTGCCTTAGTCACAGGGGCTACCGCAGTAGTGGCATCAGCTGGTTTATTCTTCGGTTTATTTATTTTTTGGCTGGAACTAGTGGCCACTTAGGATGTCGTTCTTTTCTTTCCTCGCAACTCCATTGAGGAATAGAGCTGAGCAATGACGAGTTTGGGAGATTTATTGACCAGTCGTTGGTAATGACTCTCCCACTAGTCAGAAAAAGTATCTATTATTTGAGGTTAGTTTGGGAAGTTGGGAAGCTCGAAGGCCATACTAGTATATTGGAAAGCAGAATGAATGGAACGATAGATATTGATTTTTTCGGCAATCGGCCAAGAGAAAGGAGGGTGATTGCAAATTTGCTGAATGAATGGGTAAGGAATGCATTAGACGAGGCCGAATTGTCGAGCAAGTAAATTCATAAAATACTATGTGATTTCTGCCTTGGCATTTCTAGTATCTATGTTACCACCATAAGGAAGATCCCTATAGATGAGGTAACTTTCCCTGACGAGCAGCATCTAAGATGCTGATTGTCCATCATTATCTTTAAAACATCCTGTGAACCAAGCTTGGCTGAATTCTTTGATTAGAAAATGGGTAAAAGTTTGATTGTGTTTATCTTTATTGAGAGGAAGTAATAAGGAGTCCATATAACTAGAATATGTGAGGATTTTCTAAGGACAATGAATAACACTGTGACCATAAGAAGTATAAATATTATCAGAAGGGATGGGAGAATGTACAAGAGTAGAGTGAAAATATTCATAGATCCACATTTTCAGGAGCCATAGTGGTCCTCCACCGAGATATAGACCTTTGGTGATTACTTCATAAATGCCTCTGTAAAGGTGGTTGAGCAAAAAGGGCGTAAGTGCAAGTTTTCGACCCTGTGCAAGCACCTTGGCCATTTGGATGTACTCAGTGGTGATATGGAGAGCATTTACACAGATCAAATGACAACATATCCAGAGCAGCACGGAGGTTGTGTGTTCTTCATACTTGATCGGACCTTCATATTTGTGCTGCACTTGCTTGAAGTACAAATAGGCTTTGTCAGCCTTATTGGTGAAATGTTTTGGTTCCTTCTAAACGAAGCCTAGGAAGATTGCCTCATAGAAGGGAAGGAGTTGAGTAAGAGCAGAGATGTCCAAAATCGTACAACCCATAAGACTTCATTTGAAGATGAATGTGTTGGTGGATGGGATCTAGAACATTATTGTTACGGTAAGAAGAGAAAGATTCAATGAATGGTCTTATAGTGATAGTTTGATGCATTCATAGATTTCAGACCCTCTCCAAGAAGTTTCATATTGGCCAGTGACGTGATCGAACCAATCTTCTTGGCAGGGATTTCGACTACGATCTTGGATTCTTTAGAGCATTGGAGGGTTCTGGGAGTGATTCAGTTTGAATTAGTATTGTTTCGCTAGGATAGTTTGGGAAGAAGGGGTCCAGTGAGCAAATTTTATTAAGCTTGACTCTGGGAAAGAAAGTTGATCCCAAGCAGTAGTAATCTCCAATGGGTGATTTGAAAATAATTTCATTGGAAAACTTCTCAGAGAGGCAATCCAAGACGTTTATCGGATCATCTTGTAGAAAGACTGAGAGAGCAGAAGATGAGCAAGCCCCCATTGTTAGAATGAGAAGGTTAGCTTGAGCTTTGGAGATGAAGGAATAGGGAAAAAAGCATAGGAAGAAGAAGAATGTTTTTTTATTTATAAATGAGGTATATATCGACAAAAAATCTGGTGTATTAATTAGGGCATCATTATTTTTTTTCTTTGTTATGACGCTGTACACGCGTCGCCAAAGGAATAACTCTCTATTCGAAAAAGGGAAATTAGAACCGACATTTGGAATTATCTCAGTTAGAGATGGTGAATGAGATGTTGCTATGTTGTTCACAACCCTAAGTATAAGGTCACGATGTAGTAATAACTCGATAAGACCGAGGTCGAATCCACAAGGACTATACTTGTACGTATTCTGAAATAATTAGAACTAGAGCTAGAAGAAGATCTAAATGTAAATTTGGAATAAAAGAGAGTAATTGTGAATAATGTTGATTAAAACTATCAATTGAAAGGTGGGAACTAGAGTGACAAGGATCCACTTGTAGCTATCAGGATGTTACCTTACTTTGATTTAAAAGACACAATTGGAATTGGAGTCCCATCCTATTCAATTAGAAGATAAAACAATTAAGTCAAATCTGAACTTTTATTGAACTAATTCTCAATGGAGGAGAATTGTGATGATTGGAAGGGATTTCATCACCCTACCATACCCAAGAGACAATGGTGAACAACAAGATTTACCAATCTCACAATCTCAAAATAGGAAAAGAAGATATCCAAAGCTATCATAGCATCTATTGTAATTTAAGTCGCAATAAATCATAGAAAACTGAAAATATTCCTTTAATATTAAACTAGAAATTAATGAGGTTCATCAAGAATAAGAATCAAGGTAAGAAAATAATCCAAACACGCTACAAGCTTCACCTCTTAGCCCTAGCTAAGAGATTTAGCCAACCATAGACATGATTGGATCTAAAACCTTAAAAGAAAGCATTAAAAATAAATAAAGAAGGAAGAAAAACTCTTGGGAGGCTACTCCACCCTTTGGCTCTACTCCTTGTAACCCTAGATATCCTTAGAAGTCCTTGAGAAACCCATATTTATAGCCTTATCCGTATAATTTCACAAAACCGCCTCAAATTGATGCAGTCCGCATAAAATCTATGTAACGCTTCGATGTCATCGAACAACCTTCGATGTCATCAACGAATGTATCCAATTTCTCCAGCAACTAAACTCAAATTTCATGTAATTCTTCGATGTCATCTACCAATGTTCGATGTCATCGAACACTGGCTTCAATATCATCGACCAGCTTTCAATGTCATTGAGAAATGCATCCAATTTGTCTAGCAATAAAACTTGATTTTCATGTAATTCTTCGATATCATCTATCGGTGGTCGATGTCATCGATGATTGACTTTGATGTCATCTAACAGCCTTCGATGACATAGAAGTTCAAATTCTGTGAATTTCTGTACTTTGTACTTCCGATTTTCTTCTTTCTCCACTTTGTTTTCTTGAATCTTGAGGTCTTGAAATCTTCAATTTTGGTCTTCTAAGATCCATCCATTGCCTTGGTGATTCTTGAGCATCAAATTTATGCTTTTAACATTCTTTTTAATCCAAGCTCTTAGACTCACCTCGCAATACAAACATGTATAAAATATACCCATTAAGCATTTCATGTTCATAAAACTAAGATATAAATAGGGGAAAATATGTAATATTTAACACTCAACACACATGTCCTGCAGAACAGGTGTATTTATGTGGGGTAATACGTCGCTTTCACCTTTTACTCGAGGGGGGGGGGGTAATGTTTGTCCCTATTTCTAACAATTCATATAAGAGTCAATCAAGGAAGGTTGCATGTAACCATCAGGGATTTACATGGTGTATTTAAAGATCTTTAGAGGTATGCGAAGAGAATTTTGCAGCAATATAATTGGTGTTTATCAAGCAGTGCCACATCATCCATTAAGAGAAAGTAGTCTAGCGAAAAAATAGTCACGCTAAAGCAATCATCGGGACAAATGGCAGGATTAGAAGCAATGAAAGGAAGTAGTTCCAAAATTGTTATAGCAGCCATTAGAACGTGGGAAGCATCTAGATGGTCAGGTTAAGGTTATAAAGAATTCAACAGGAAAAATCATATCATACCAACCAAACCAAATCAAACCAAATCTATCTTTCAATTATCTATCATTTACGTTCCTCAGTGTAATTCTTACATGTACCTGCTATTTACATTCCTTAGTGTAACCCATAGCAGGAATCAAGTAATCGTTAACTTTAGCTGTAATCTGAGTCCATGCTCATAGGCTAGATTCAGTTCGAGTATCAAGCAAAGTTCTCTATTTAGAGAGGTGTTTTACAGTTGTTCTCTATGGTCGACTGTAAGAGCTTTCCTTTTATTTTATCTGTATTGAAGAGATACATATATGTTGTTTCCAACATTTCTACCTATCTTGGTGCTTGGGGTCGTAGTTGTTCGGTTTGAATTGAGCCGCAACTCAATTCTAGCACGCCCATATTAATCACGTGATGAAATTTGAAATCGAATCACATAAATAGGATGATACTTCTTACTTGATCCACATTCAACGGGGAAGCCCTTGGATTTGAAAGTGAGGGCCTACTTGGTATTGTTAAAATGATGATCTTTCTCTACGTAAGTGCAGAATTGATTTAAATTATATTAGCATTGCTAAACAAGTCCTGAACCGTGAACTGATACTTCTTACCTGATCCACATTCAACGGGGAAGCCCTTGGATTAGAAAGTGAGGGCCTACTTGGTATTGTTAAAATGATGATCTATTTTTCGGGAATTGTGGAATTGATTCACTTTATATTAGCATTGCCAAACAAGTCCTGACCTATTAACTGAGAATTGCTTTCATAAAAACATGTTGTCTAGTAAACATATATCAAACAGTTTGTAACAATCTTATCATCCATATTTTTCAGGCCATTGATTAAAATAAAGGGTGGATGTTTCTCACCTAATTGTTTAGGTTAGTGTGGCCCACTAGAGTCACAAGTCATTCTATTTTGCCTCTGACCTAATATGAGACTAAATATTTACTGGTTGGAGTGGATCTTTCATCAAAATCATAGTGAGCTCAACAAAATCAAGAGCAAACCTTCCATTCGATTTCATTAAACAATCACTCTTGTATAGTTGAGAGGGATGATGGAACTTGATTTTTGGCGGGGCCCACCATGGTGGTCACGTGAAATCCACTCTAACCACTAGTTGCGTAATTACATTTTAGGCTAGATACAAAAAAATCAGGTTGACTTGTGATTCAGGTAGGCCACACCAAAGAAAATTATTGAGAGGGAGACATCCACCCTTGATTTTTACAGGGCCCATCATGACGAATGTATGAAACTCACTCCAAGCATTAGATGCCACACCAAAATTTTAGCATGGAGTCTAAAAATCAGTTCAAACAGGCCACATACTAAGAGAGAGTTTGGATGGTGATTGTTGCCATGTATATTGTTTCCAATCATTTGGTGCATCTAAATCATGGGTGGGGGTGATTTTAGAGCTCATGGCCTAACATGAAGTGACACACCCTTGGTCAGATGGATTTTATATAAACATCACGGTAGGCTCCAACCCAAGCAAGCAACCCATTTGGTTGCACTCCAGCCAACTGGCATGAAAGAAATGTAATGGATGGTAGCGGAATGATAGTTATACATATTGATGAGGTAACTGTTTGAAATCATTTTGGAAAAAGGTACTGGAATGTAAATTCCATATTAATTATGATTTTTTTCTTTTCCAGACGAACCTATTAAGAGTTCGACTGAATTAAAGAGAATCCACATTCATTTCAAAGATTGTTTACAAGTAGAAATTCAACCATGTGCATGAGAAGGTCCTCATGTCTTAAGTCCACCTTACACATGCACTCACACCACAATGGTTTCACTGCAATGAGTGCTCAAACCCATGACCTTGTGTTGAAACTCTTGTGAGCCAACCACTAACCCCTTAAGAGAAGATGTTGTAGACATGTTAAGGGAATGTCATAGATTCGGTTGGATAGCAAACATGCCAGAACAGATCATTCGTCAGGTAGTTAATTTACACTGAGCATTTCATGGACCAAAATAATGTTGGTCCTTTAATTAAACAGGTACAACCTGTATGGAAAAAAATTGGCAGCCAGAAAAGAAGTCCAATGGCACATATTCAGACATAAGGCCTATTTGAATACATCCTCACATGAATAGTAAAAAATAGAAGAAAAAAAAAGATTTTATGGAAGGTATTTCAAAAAATGGAAAAGAAGAGAGAGGAGAAGATTAACAAAGAGATTTAACAACTACTTGTGTAATATCGAAAACTAAATAAACTTTTTTTAAACTTTTTGACAAACAAGTATATTTTTTAATAAGTAGAAATTAAATAAGCTACTTAAGGCATAAGAAAATTAAGCAAACTAACTTATGATTCAGACGTGCCATGTCAGGCCCGTATCCTAAACCGTACCATTCCGTTGGCTTCTGCGATCCTCCCTGTCGAATTTCGGCAACCTGCGACCTGTAATCAGTATTTGCGTGCGACCCTGAGTCACGTGCCGTAAATTTGAGTCGGTTCAAATCTAAATTTGTACCGTCATGACCACGTCGTCGCCGCGGTTCCAATGTCGTATCTCGTGTGTCAAAGCGATGCTTAGATCAGAAGTTGTGGCCCACATATTATAATGGTTGTGGACCGCACATTGTGGGACCTACCTACCCCTATGACACTATTCCCTAGGTGTCAAGTCCTTACACAAGTAATAATGGCTCCTCCTTTTAAGTCAACACCTCTCCTTAGCTAGGCATTTAAGGTGGCCTTACATCATTTTGAAAAGCCATAACTTTTCTCTCTCTCTCTCTCTCTCTCTCTCATCTCTCTCTCCCTCTCTCTTTCTTCCTCATTCTCCATTTCCAAGAACCATGGACGTCCAACCCATCCCAAAGTTCCAACCATCTTCCACCTTAGATCCTCACCAATCCAACCTTTATATCATCATCTCCACCATTGAGGAAGCTTTGTAAGGGCATTAGAGCATAATGGTAGAAGTTGAAGGGGAAGATCTTGAGGTGGGTGCTTCTCTCTCTCTCTCTCTTTCATTTTTGGTGTGATGTGTGGCCCACTTGGATGGACCCCACTTGATGTATGTCTCATCCACACCATCCATCATTTGGTGGCCCACCTGAGCAAGGCCACCTTTTACACTTGG
Organism: Magnolia changhungtana; assembly: GCA_030180095.1. Lineage (NCBI taxonomy): Eukaryota > Viridiplantae > Streptophyta > Magnoliopsida > Magnoliales > Magnoliaceae > Magnolia > Magnolia changhungtana. The sequence goes on from JASAUF010000554.1 coordinate 6,602,930, forward strand.
AAAGCCCAGACTGTCCAGCATCCCTGGACGCTGGACGTTATTTGAAAAACACATATATTAGCTTGGTTCAAAGCTTCTTGGGTGGACCACTTGTGTAGGCCCCACATTGATGTATGGACTTAATCCATGCCGTCCATTCCTTTCTCCACTTCATTTTAGGCATTGTGCCGAAAAATGAGGTTGATCCGAGTATCTGGTGGGCCTTAGTGTTGAAAACAGTGTCATTACCGTTGAAATCTACCCTGATATTTCTATACATCGAAATATATCTCATATTGGGCTTGTTTGACTTGTCTTGAGCCATGGGACCCATTGGGTGGGGTGGATCATTCTGATGCAGGCCCCACATATGAAAAACCTTTAAAAAATAAATTAAAAAAAAAAAAAAGCAGCGGCGCTCTTCTGCACGTCTTCTTGCATTTGGTGGACGGTAGACCAGGGACCACGGGTCCCAACCGTGGGCCCCACCATGATGTGGGAGGACATCCACACCGTGCATGTGGTAGGCCCCTTAGGGCAATGGGTCCCATCCAAAAATCATCTGCTTGTGGGACTCAAGTGGCCCACACGATAGGAAACAGTGAGGATTGAACAGTCTGCCATTGAAATCCTTTTGGATTTATAGAAGTTCTAAATCTTTATGAAATTTGTTTCTCCTCTTTATCCGGGTCTTTGTGACCTTATTGACAGACTAGATGGGAGATTAACGTTTGTGGTGAGCCCCATGTGGGAGTGGATGGTGTGCCTCACGTTTGCTACATGGCTGACGTCACCAATTTCTGTGGTCCCCACAAGGTATGTGCCTCATCCAGGCCACCCAGACCGTCTATCTGTGGGTCCCACCATATATCTAGCTGTTGCAGAGGCGTTTGCATAATGTCGTGGGACCCACCTTGATCCACAACGTCGTGCAGCGTCCAGAGGGTCTGGAGACGCTGGGTCCTTTCTGATGTAATATATTATTATATTACATTATTATATTATGTTATTATATATATAATATTATATTATATTATATTAGATGCATTTAGGTGGGCCAAACCCACGTGAGGACTCCCCCTTAATGCATCCAGTGTCCGACAATGGACGACTGGATGCTAAGTGATCATATTATTATAATATATAATATTAAGATATAAATAACAATAATAATTATAATATTTTATTTTCTGTAGTTTGTGGTGGGCCCCACGAGGGACCCACCTGTGCCGTTTGAGGGTCATACAACAACTATATAGCTGTTGTATTGATGTCTGTAGGGTTTGTGGGACCTCCTGCTGAGTGGTTTGCACCCACTCTAGCCATCCATGTGGATGGGACCCATCATACATCCTAACCGTCCATTTATCTGGACGGTTCTGGACAATGTTTGGACAGTGCTGATCATCATTAGTGGGCCATGTGCCCCATGGAATGATTGTGTACAATGATACACATGTTGCACCTGCAACTATTGAAATGGTTTTAGATGTAATCCAAGCTCCCATCTGTGAGGCTCACCTTGATGCATTTCACTACACCAAAACAGCGAAAAAAAGACGGTCCAAAACTGTCTCAAATGACCAAAAAGGACGGTCATGGACCGTCGCATAGGCAATCAAATTTTGACGTTTCCTATTACTTAAAAAGGACAGTTGAAAACCGTCATTCTTATTGACAAAAAAAAGACGGTCATGGACCGTCCTTAAAATGGACTATCATAGACCGTCTCTTATGAGCCCAAAAAGGACGACCATGGACCGTCCTTTAAAAGGACTGTCATGGACCGTCCTTAAAAAAGACTGTCATGAACCGTCTCTTATGGGCCTTCAAAGGATGGCAGTAGACCGTCCTTTAAACGGACGGTCATGGACCGTCCTTTAAAAGGACTGTCATGGACCGTCTCGTATGAGCCTTCAAAGGACGGTAATAGACCGTCCTTTAAAAGGACTGCTATGGGCCGTCTCTTATGACCCTTAAAGGACTTTTCAAATTTGACCTATTACAGTCTTCTTCCTGATATACACCTGTTATACAATATATTTCATCACATTCTCATTCACATCCATCTAAACCCAAACTACGTAAATCCATCCAAACACAATCTTCCTGATATACACCTGTTATACAATATATTTCATCACATTCACATTCACATCCATCTAAACCCAAACTACGTAAATCCATCCAAACATACAATTTTCCTGATATACACCTGTTATACAATATATTTAATCACATTCACATTCACATCCATCTAAGCCCAAACTACGTAAATCCATCCAAACACAATCTTATCCACATTACATTCATTCACACATAATACATATAAGTTTTAACTTCATAAGTAAAAAAACAATTTTATCCACATTTCATCACATTCACATCCATCTAAACCCAAACTACGTAAATCCATCCAAACATAAACTACATCCATCCAAACACAAACAATCTTATTCACATTACATTCATCCACATATAATACATATAAATAAGTTTAGGTTTAGGTTAGGTTATAAGCTATATGTTTAGGGAATTGAGAATAGGTTAAGGTTTAGGTTTAGGAAATCGGGTTCGGGTTCGGGATCGGGTTTAGGTTTGGGTTTTCAAGTTTAGGTTTAGGTTTAGGTTAGGGAGTTAAGATTAGGATTAGGTGTAGGTATAGGTTTAGGGATTTGAGAATATATTTAGGTTATAGGTTATAGGTTCAGGTTTAGGTTTACGTTAAGGTTAAGGTTTAGGTTTAGGTTATAAGCTATAGGTTTAGGGAATTGAGAATAGGTTAAGGTTTAGGTTTAGGAAATCGGGTTCGGGTTCGGAATCGGGTTTAGGTTTGGGTTTTCAAGTTTAGGTTTAAGTTTAGGTTAGGGAGTTGAGATTAGGATTAGGTGTAGGTCTAGGTTTAGGTGTAGGGATTTGAAAATAGGTTAAGGTTTAGGTTTAAGAATTTGGGTTTAGGTTCGAGATTGGGTTTAGGTTTGGGTTTTCAAGTTTAGGTTTAGGTTTAGGTTAGGGAGTTTAGATTAGGATTAGGTGTAGGTTTAGGTTTAGGGATTTGAGAATAGGTTAAGGTTTAGGTTTAGGAAATCGGGTTCGGGTTCGGGATAGGGTTTTAGGTTTGGGTTTTCAAGTTTAGGTTTAGGTTTAGGTTAGGGAGTCGAGATTAGGATTAGGTGTAGGTTTAGGTTTAGAGATTTGAGAATACATTTAGGTTTTAGGTCATAGGTTTTGGTTTAGGTTAAGGTTATAGGTTTAGGTTAAGGTTTAGGTTTAGGTTTAGTTTATAAGCTATAGGTTTAGGGAATTGAGAATAGGTTAAGGTTTAGGTTTAGGGAATCGAGTTCGGGTTCGGGATCGGGTTTAGGTTTGGGTTTTCAAGTTTAGTTTAGGTTTAGGTTTAGGAAATCGGGTTCGGGTTCGGGATCGGGTTTAGGTTTGGGTTTTCAAGTTTAGGTTTAGGTTTAGGTTAGGGAGTTTAGATTAGGATTAGGTGTAAGTTTAGGTTTAGGGATTTGAGAATAGGTCAAGGTTTAAGTTTAGGAAATCGTGTTCGGGTACGGGATCGGGTTTGGGTTTGGGTTTAGGTTAGGGAGTTGATATTAAGATTAGGTGTAGGTGTAGGTTTAGGAATTTGGGAATAGGTTAAGGTATAAGTTTAGGTTTAGGTTAAGGTTTAGGTTATAAGCTATAGGTTTTGGGAATTGAGAATAGGTTAAGGTTTAGGTTTAGGAAATCATGTTCGGGTTCGGGATTGGGCTTAAGTTTGGGTTTTTAAGTTTAGGTTTAGGTTTAGGTTAGGGAGTTGAGATTAGGATTAGGTGTAGGTGTAGGTTTAGGGATTTGAGAATACATTTAGGTTTTAGGTCATAGGTTTTGGTTTAGGTTAAGGTTATAGGTTTAGGTTTAGGTTTAGGTTATAAGCTATAGGTTTAGGGAATTGAGAATAGGTTAAGGTATAGGTTTAGGAAATCGGGTTTGGGTTTGTTCACTCCCCAAGTATAGGGTTGTAATGTAGTAATAAAATCGGTAAGACCGAGGTCGAATCCACAGGGATTGAAACCTGTACATAATCTGAAACTAACTAGGACTAGAACTAGAATGAGAAGAAATCTAAAACAAGTGTAATTTGAAGGAATAATGGTGAAAAAAGTAATATAAAATTTAAGGAATTTAGAGGTAGGAAACTAGGGATTCAGAGGATCCACTTGTGGAGATCAGGGAGATCTTATGCTTGCTTCATGGATATTAAACTGAACTTACTTGATGTAGTTTTCAAGAGATGAAAGGTATATTAATTAGAATGGATTCCATCACCAAACCATGTCCAGGAGACAAAGCAAACAACAGAATTAAACTAATTACCAACCAATCAACAATGTATGAAGGTGAGAAAGGGTACCGACATCCAACCATGCCCAGGAGACGATGGTGAACAACAGGGCTTCCTGACATCATAATCATAAGAAGGCAACGGAAATACTCAAAGCCATCGCAGACCCATTGTAATTTCAGTCACAACAGATCATTAAAAATTGAAAATATTCCCATAATAAAATTAAATCAAAATCAAATTCCGTTCACTAATTAAAATTAAAGTGAAGGCATAGAATCTCCAATCATGCTACAAGCTTCACCTCTTGGCCCTAGCCAAGAGGTTTAGCCCAACATGGATGGACTAAAATCCTTTAAACAAAACAAAATAAAAATAAAAATAAAAATAAAAATAAATAAAAAAAAACAAACAAACACTGCTTGTCTCTGTCTATGTCCAAGCCAAACCCGAGCCAAGATTTTTTCTCCCTTTCTTCTCTTCTCTTTTTATAGGCAGCCGGGCGGAGTGGAGTCAGTGCTGGAGTTGGAGAACAAGGAGTTACGCACTCCTCTTTCACAGCAACAGCGAAAACGGATCCAGTTCGCGTAGGCTTGAAAACTACTTGCGTTTGGAATCTGTTTTGGGGACGCTGATAGTCCCAGCTCATGATTTGGCTCCATGGTTGGGGTAAAGACCCCCTATGATTCTTTTGGACGGTCTGGATCACCCTAACGATCAACGATCATGACCCAATACTCCCTGCAAATCCCGGACGCATGCCTGCGTAAAACTTACACAGGGAGTGCGCTGACGTGTTCGGTGAACCTCGTAGTGATGTTTTTGATGAAATCCACCCCGTCCATCAGATTCCTCTTGAAATTTCGGTCAGAATGGACTGGTTTTTGTCGAGTTTTGGTGCGGTCCACTGCTTTTTTTCTTCCGCTGTTCATTCTGCGTTTTCTGACGATTCACGAGCGTACACATGTATATGGCCAAACTTTCACCTAGGAGAGGGTTATGCCCTACATCTGGACGTAATGGATGGTTCAGATCGTCTGAATAGATGATGAGTGGGGCCCACTATCCTGAACCGACGGTGACAGCGTTAACGCTGTTGCATGGAAATCTGTTTTGGAAGAGGACTCGGGTCAACCCCGGTTGACCGGACCAGCTGGTCCGGTGCACGTCCAGTGCACGTATGCACAATGCACACGCATCGTGTGCTGGTCCCACGATGATGTTCGTGAGAAATCCGCTCCGTCCATCCATTTTATCATATCATTTTAGACGTTGAGACAAAAAGTGAAGTAGATCCAGATATCAGGTGGGCCTCACTTTACCATTTTATAGGCCGATCTGTCCATTGGGTCACTTTCAGAGGGATCCAACGGATGATTTTTGACGTGTACGGTTAATTTATGGTCCTCAGGCCATGTATGAAGTTTCGAACTGAACAGATGGTGAGAACCCTGTGATCTTGCATTCTGGACCAATTTCGGGCCACTTGAGCTTCAGTTTCTCGATTTTCGCAGATCTCTGGCATGTAAATTCGTCGATCTTGGTCCCATGGAGTCCATCCCTTGCCTTTGGTGTCATCAGAGCGTTAAATCCATGCTTTCAGCACCATTTTTTCAGTCCCTGCTTGTAGTTACACCCTGCATCACAAATGTGATTAAAACGGCCGTCAAACAGTTATTATGCACGTAAATCCAGGTAATAAATGGGGTCTAATATGCAATATTTGACTCTCAACAGGGTTCAGGATCACGTTTAGGTTTAGGTTTTTAAGTTTAGGTTTAGGTTTAGGTTAGGGAGTTGAGATTAGGATTAGGTGTAGGTTTAGGTTTAGGGATTTGAGAGTACATTTAGGTATTAGGTCATAGGATTTGGTTTAGGTTAAGGTTTTAGGTTTAGGTTTAGGTTACAAGCTATAGGTTTAGGGTATAGGTTTAGGAAATCGGGTTCGGGTTCGGGTTTGGGTTTTCAAGTTTAGGTTTAGGTTTAGGTTAGGGAGTTGAGATTAGGATTAGGTGTAGGTTTAGGTTTAGAGATTTGAGAATACATTTAGGTTTTAGGTCATAGGATTTGGTTTAGGTTAAGGTTATAGGTTTAGGTTAAGGTTTAGGTTTAGATTTAGGTTAAGGTTTAGGTTCAGGTTATAAGCTATAAGTTTAAGGAATTGAGAATAGGTTAAGGTATAGGTTTAGGAAATCGGGTTCGGCTTCGGGATCAGGTTTAGGTTTGGGTTTTCAAGTTTAGGTTTAGGTTTAGGTTAGGGAGTTGAGATTAGGATTAGGTGTAGGTTTAGGTTTAGGGATTTGAGAATACATTTAGGTTTTAGGTCATAGGTTTAGGTTTTAGACTTAGGTTTAGGTTATAGGTTTAGGTTTAGGTTATAATTGTAGGTTATAGGTTTAGGTTTAGGTTTAGGTTAGGTTATAGGTTAAGGTTTAGGAAATTGAGAATAGGTTAAGGTTTAGGTTTAGGAAATTGTGTTCGGGTTTGGGATCAGGTTTAGGTTTAGGTTTTCAAGTTTTGGTTTAGGTTTATGTAACGACCTGAAAATTTCCGTACATTGGGTCGAGTACCACCTCGACCAGAAATCACGTAGGATTAAATCCTTTAGAAATTTAACAAAGTTAACTAAGTACTAAACTCAATTAGCTATGAAATTCGTTAGGATCACTTTAAATACGATGTGCAAGACCCAAAACTTGCATAACAAGTGACGCTTAGGTTACCCTAAAGTTTAGAACCAAACTCATTTCCGTCCGCTTCTGGGAATGAAACGAAACTTCAGACAGTCAGATCGCACATCGGGAGTCCGATTATCACAAAGCTAAGGAACTAGGACCGCCCACCGGGCTTAACAATCATCTCAAAAATCGCCTTTATCCGACGTTCCACGGCCATTCGTTTCGAATCGGAGCGAGGTAGTGTGAAAAACACTATTCATATGCCAAAATAAATATCGGAATAGTGATCGCATCGTTCGTTGACGCGTCAAGATAAGCAACCCGACCGTCGAATCGACCAAATTACACCCTCGGATTAAGAAAAATTTCAGGAACATTTACATGTACTTGGAATTTCTGATCGTGGCCCACTGACCGTCGAACTGAAAGTGGTCCGCCACGTGCGATCTGGGTATCCGATCGAGTTAAAAACGTAATCCCACGTAGATCCATCGATGGTGAGCTTAAGTCTGACGTTTAGTTCAAAGAGGGCCACCAGAACTTCCCTTTTGAGCTGGAAAAGCGGCGAATATCCTATATAAGCAGTACCCCATGAACCTAAGTCTAGTTTCGTAATGTTTGTGGCTATAAAAGGGGCTTAGAACAGCCCCTCTCACAGCCATACGAATTTTGGAGGAAACCCTAGAGGGAGAGAGAGAAAAGAGAGAGAAAGACTTGGAGATCGTTGCCGATCTTCCTCCTCCTGCTTTGGCTTGCTACACGGCCTACACCTCTCTATTCTAGACGTTTTTCCGGCGTATTTCACCTCATTTGAAGGTAAGAAACCCTAACCCTAGGTCTGATTTGAGGTGGAATAAATGTAGGATGTGTACCGACTAACCGATTCCGCTCTTTAGGCTAGAAATCGCCCGTAGACGGAAGTTCCATTACCCTTGCTGATTCGTTCCGTTTCCAAAGGCAAAGGTGAGGATTTTAAGCTTATAAGTTACGGTTTTCAACGCTTTCAATGTCAGATAATGGTAGATTCATGATCTGCTTGCAATTGCACAACAAAGTGCTTTCCGTTTCCTGTTTTGATTAACGGTGTGAAATATGGAATTTCACATATTCTAGGTATACGTAGAAATACCATATACGTATATTTTTTGGATAAATGCTTGACATGTTTATTTAATGTATAATTATATAACATATGAATAAAATACTAGTTTGGCGAAAGGAATCGCCAAAATATATGTTTACTTGTAAATGTGCCGTATGTTGAAATTACGTATTGTAGAAATACCGTATACGTATTTCTTTTGGAATAATGTTTGACATATTTATTTAATGTATGCTTATACAATACATGATTAAAATACTAGCTTGGCGAAAGGAATCGCCGAAGTCTATGTTCCTTTGTAAACACTATGTATGTCGAAATTTGAGTATACGTGGAAGTACCCTATACGTATAAAAGTTGCTAATGTGATTGACATGTTTAATTCTTTGTATGAATATGATATATATGTATAAAATACTAGTTTGGTAAAGGGACAACCCTAGTACACACTTCCCTAGCATACGTCATGTATGTCGAAATATTGCATTCCAAGTGTTGGTGAAATCACTTGTGAGTGTAAGTGCTTAAGTGTTAGAATCTTAGGTAGGTGCTGAGATGGGATTCTCGGTTACCTTAGAGTCGCATATGACACTCTCCATGTGGTTGTTCACTCTAACCACTCGCCTACGAAATATAAGTATTTGTATACTTATTTACATAATGCTTTATAACATGCTTTTGAACATGCTTTGTGACTTGTTATTAACATGCTTCATGTTATGCTTTATATTATGCTTGCTAGTGTTCTTAAATTACCATGTTATCATGCTGTATTTCACATGCTATGGTTAGGATTTGACTGAGCTTGGGACTATGTTCGTAGTCCAGGCATCCGGTACCAGACTTGAAGATGTGGTTGGGATTCGTTCCGCCACGCAGGATGTGTTGGTGAACCCGTGTCGTACTTCGGTTGGCGATAGTGGTTGGCCACACGAGGTGCTTCTGCGCCTCATATCGCCCAACTTGTTGTGCGCTCGAGCTAGCCGAACATGTCAAGTAAACCGTATGCCTTATGTATGTTCACCATGTTTGGTCGCTAATGCTTGAACCTAGGGTACCAAACTTACCAGTGAAAATCCCGTTAACCATGGTACCTCGATCCGCTAAGACTCATGAGCCGGGCATGGTGGTATGGGACACCGTGGTCGAGCCGTCGGCCACGCCGGGGCTACGTGCCTCCCCGTAGTGACCACTGAGCAACTTAACTCGTGAGCCGATTATGGTGGTATGGGACACTATATTCACGCTGTCGGCCTACATTGATAAGGTGATGGGGGAGTGGTGCAACCTTTATGCGTAATAGCCCTGGCAGCCCTTTGTAGTGACCGCGAGCATACTCTGAAGTTGCAGCGTGCCTTAGGGTTCGCCGCGATATATAGAGTATGAACTAGGCCTGTTTCTGTATAGTTGTATCGTGATGAATCATTTAAGGGGTGATGGGGGAGTGGTGCAACCTTTGTGCGTAATAGCCCTGGCAGCCTCTACAGTGACCTAGAAAATATACCATCGTCTGATATTAACTAGGACTGACGACCCTAGATTGGATCATGTTTGGATATGATACAAGGGAGGTACCTTAGTTTCCCAATCCTATTTGTTTGAAACGAACTAATTAAAAACTCGGTAATCATGATCATCATGCATCGCATGTGCCTGGAAGATGTGAGCACTTGTGGGATGTAAGCATGCGCGAACGTGAGATGGTGTCGCTTGAGGGAGTATGTCGGAGAGGGCATCCATCATACCGCATTCATACTTGCATTAATCGAGTAACTAGGAGTGTTTGATTTTGCGCTTTATCATTATTGCTTGATCGTATTGATAACATGATAACTTATGTCTTATCGTTCCACTGAGTTAGCTACTCACTCCCACATTACGGGACGGTGTTGCGCACACCAACAGACTCTGTCTCAGGTTTAGGCGATCCGACTATTCTGGAGGCGGAGCCCGATTATGACGAGGACCAGGAGGAGTTCTCGTATATGCAGTTCGCTGGCGGCTTCGACTAGGCTGCCGGGACTGATGGGATGTACAGGGATTGTACCTAGTTTATTTTAACATTTTGTTTATATAAACAGACATGTATATTGTGACTCAGAAGGATTCATACTCTGGATAATGAATCGTTTATTTTGTTTCTTTGTATACATAAATATACAGTTCAGTCTTCCGCTTGCTTTTATACAACTGATCTGGAGTATGAATTACTGCTTTGGTATAATCTCATTCATGTTTACTACTCTAACACAGACAACATTCAAATATCATTAAACATGTTGCATAAGTGATGCGTTGGAACTCGGGAGTTGAGTTACACTCGACCTCCGATTTTCAGGGCGTTACAGTTTAGGTTAGGGAATTTGGATTAGGATTAGGTGTAGGTTTAGGTTTAGGGATTTGAGAATGCATTTAGGTTTTAGGTTTAGGTTTAGGTTTAGGTGTAAGTTATAGGTTATAGGTTATAGGTTTAGGTTTAGGTTTAGGTTATAAGCTATTGGTTTAGGGAATTGAGAATAGGTTAAGGTTTAGGTTTAGGAAATTGGGTTCGAGTTCGGTTTGGGATCGGGTTTAGGTTTGGGTTTTCAAGTTTAGGTTTAGGTTTAGGTTAGGGAGTTGAGATTATTATTAGGTGTAGGTTTAGGTTTAGGGATTTGAGAGTACATTTAGGTTTTAAGTCATAGGTTTAGGTTTTAGGCTTCGGTTTAGGTTTAGGTTATAAGTGTAGGTTATAAGTTTAGGTTTAGGTTTAGGTTTAGGTTAGGTTATAGGTTAAGGTTTAGGAAATTGAGAATAGGTTAAGGTATAGGTTTAGGAAATCGGGTTCGGTTTCGGGATCGGGTTTAGATTAGGGTTTTCAAATTTAGGTTTAGGTTTAGGTTAGGGAGTTGAGATTAGGATTAGGTGTAGGTTTAGGTTTAGGGATTTGAGAATACATTTAGGTTTTCGGTCATAGGTTTAGGTTTTAGGCTTAGGTTTAGTTTATAGGTTTAGGTTTAGGTTATAAGTGTAGGTTATAGGTTTAGGTTAGGTTATAGGTTAAGGTTTAGGAAAATGAGAATAGGTTAAGGTTTAGGTTTAGGAAATCGGGTTCGGGATCGGGTTTAGGTTTAGGTTTAGGTTGGGAGTTGAGATTAAGATTAGGTGTAGGTTTAGGTTTAGAGATTTGAGAATACATTTAGGTTTTAGGTCATAGGATTTGGTTTAGGTTATGGTTATAGGTTTAGGTTAAGGTTTAGGTTTAGATTTAGGTTAAGGTTATAAGCTATAGGTTTAGGTTTAGGTTTAGGTTAGGTTATAGGTTAAGGTTTAGGAAATTGAGAATAGGTTAAGGTTTAGGTTTAGGAAATCGAGTTCGGGTTCGGGATCAGGTTTAGGTTTGGGTTTTCAAGTTTAGGTTTAGGTTTAGGTTAAGGAATTGAGTTTAGGATTAGGTGTAGGTTTAGGTTTAGGGATTTGAGAATACATTTTGGTTTTAGGTTTAGGTTTAGGTTATAGGTTATAGGTTATAGGTTTAGGTTTAGGTTAAGGTTATAAGCTATAGGTTTAGGGAATTGAGAATAGGTTAAGGTATAGGTTTAGGAAATTGGGTTCGGGTTCGGGATCGGGTTTAGGTTTGGGTTTTCAAGTTTAGGTTTAGGTTTAGGGATTTGAGTTTAGGTTATAGGTTTGGGATTAGGTTATAGGTTTAGCTTTAGGTCTAAGTTATAGGCTTAGGTTATAGGTTATAGGTTATATGTTTTGGTTAAGGTTTAGGAATTCAGGTTCGGGTTCGGGTTTAGGTTATAGGTTTTAGGATTTGAGAATAGTTTTAGGTTATAAGTATAGGTTTAGGTTAGGTTATAGGTTAAGGTTTAACGATTTGAGAATAGTTTTAGGTTATAAGGTTGGTTTTAGGTTTAGGTATAGGCTTAAGTTATAGGTTATAGGTTATATGTTTAGGTTAAGGTTTAGGAATTCGGGTTCAGGTTCTGGTTCGGAATCGGGTTTAGGTTATAGGTTTTGGGATTTGAGAATAGTTTTAGGTTATAAGTATAGGTTTAGGTTAGGTTATAGGTTAAGGTTTAAGGATTTGAGAATAGTTTTAGGTTATAAGTAAGGTTTTAGGTTTAGGTGTAGGCTTAAGTTATAGGTTATAGATTATAGGTTATATGTTTAGGTTATGGTTTAGGAATCGGGTTCGGGTTTGGGTTTGGGTTTGGGTTTAGGTTATAGGTTTTGGTTTAGGTTTAGGTTTTGGTTTAAGTTAAGGTTTAGGTTTAGGTTATAGGTTATGGGATTTGAGAATGGGTTCGAGTTTAGGTTATAGGTTTTGGTTTTGGTTTATGTTTAGGTTACAGGTTTTGGGATTTGAGAATACGTTTAGGTTAAGTCATAAGTTTAGGTTTAGGAAATCGGGATCAGGTTCGGGTTCAGGTTAAGTCATAAGTTTAGGTTTAGGTTTAGGTTAGGGAGTTGAGATTAGGATTAGGTGTAGGTTTAGGTTTAGGGATTTGAGAATACGTTAAGGTTTAGGTATAGGAAATTGGGTTCAGGTTCGAGATCGGGTTTACGTTTGGGTTTTAGGTTTAGGCTAAGCGTTTAGGGATTCAGATTCGGGTTTGGGATCGGGTTTAGGTTTGGGTTTTCAAGTTTAGGTCTAGGTTTAGGTTAGGGAGTTAAGATTAGGATTAGGTGTAGGTTTAAGTTTAGGGATTTGAGAATACGTTAAGGTTTAGGTTTAAGAATTCGGGTTCGGGTTCGGGATTGGGTTTAGGTTTGGGAATAGGTTTAGGGAATTGAGAATAGGTTAAGGTTTAGGTTTAGGAAATTGGGTTCGGGTTCGGGATCGGGTTTAGGTTTAGGTTTAGGTTAGGGAGTTGAGATTAGGATTAAGTGTAGGTTTAGGTTTAGGGATTTGAAAATAGGTTAAGGTTTAGGTTTAAGAAGTCGGGTTCGGGATTGGGTTTAGGTTTGGGTTTTCAAGTTTAGGTTTAGGTTTAGGTTAGAGAGTTTAGATTAGGATTAGGTGTAGGTTTAGGTTTAGGGATTTGAGAATAGGTTAAGGTTTAGGTTTAAGAAATCGGGTTTGGGTTCGGGATCGGGTTTAGTTTTGGGTTTTCAAGTTTAGGTTTAGATTTAGGTTAGGAGTTTAGATTAGGATTAGGTGTAGGTTTAGGCTTAGGGATTTGAGAATAGGTTAAGGTTTAGGTTTAGGAAATCGGGTTCGTGTTCGGGATTGGGTTTTAGGTTTGGGTTTTCAAGTTTAGGTTTAGGTTTAGGAAGGGAGTTGAGATTAGGATTAGGTGTAGGTTTAGGTTTAGAGATTTGAGAAAACATTTAGGTTTTAGGTCATAGGTTTTGGTTTTGGTTAAGGTTTAGGTTTAGGTTATAAGCTATAGGTTTAGGGAATTGAGAATAGGTTAAGGTTTAGGTTTAAGGAATTGGGTTCGGGTTCAGGATCGGGTTTAGGTTTGGGTTTTCAAGTTTAGGTTTAGGTTTAGGTTAGGGAGTTAAGATTAGGATTAGGTGTAGGTGTAGGTTTAGGGATTTGAGAATATATTTAAGTTATAGGTTATAGGTTCAGGTTTAGGTTTAGGTTAAGGTTAAGGTTTAGGTTTAGGTTATAAGCTATAGGTTTAGGGAATTGAGAATAGGTTAAGGTTTAGGTTTAGGAAATCGGGTTCGGGTTCGGAATCGGGTTTAGGTTTGGGTTTTCAAGTTTAGGTTTATGTTTAGGTTAGGGAGTTGAGATTAGGATTAGGTATAGTGATGTTTTATTTAAACCAACATGATTTAAAAGATTTTTAAACTCGCAAGTATATGAATCGGATGTAGATATGGTACGTATTACGAGATCGTTCCCACGAGGACTGATCGTCACAATTCAAATCTATGACTCTCCTTAACTAATCCAACAAATAATGGAGCGAACTACTAAGCACAATTCTATGAAAAACAATTAAGAACAGGGAAGAAAATTCAATCAGAGAAAAAGCACTAGGACTTTCGAATCCACCCCTAATTATCCTAACCCTTGTTTTTGAATGCCTTTCCCACGTCCAAAACTCCTCTTTTATAGCTGCTGGATGGCTGGAGTCGGTGGCAGAGTTGTAGCAGGACATGGATTGCAATTTTTCGCAGCCATGATCGATGGGCCCCACAGAGGTATTTTTTGAAAAATCCACCCCATCCATTGGATTCAGGACGAAATTTCAGTCAAGAATGGGTGATTTTGAACATCCATTAACGCGGCCCAGAGAAGAAATCAAAATAAAATCAATCTTTAACGTCCCGGAGCAGTCCACTTGTGGCCTCTGTATCACACACATGTACACGCATGAGAGTAGAATATCAGTATGGTTTTGAAGCTCTCGAAGCCCTCTACACGATGAACGGTTTATGTTTAGGTTAGGGAGTTGAGATTAGGATTAGGTGTAGGTTTAGGTTTAGGGATTTGAGAATACGTTAAGGTTTAGGTATAGTAAATTGGGTTTGGGTTCGAGATCGGGTTTACGTTTGGGTTTTAGGTTTAAGCTAAGCGTTTAGGGATTCAGATTCGGGTTTGGGATCGGGTTTAGGTTTGGGTTTTCAAGTTTAGGTCTAGGTTTAGGTTAGGAAATTGAGATTAGGATTAGGTGTAGGTTTAAGTTTAGGGATTTTAGAATATGTTAAGGTTTAGGTATAGGAAATCAGGTTCGGGTTCGAGATTGGGTTTACGTTTGGATTTTAGGTTAAGTGTTTAGGGATTCAGATTTGGGTTCGGGATCGGGTTTGGGTTTGGGTTTAGATTTAGGTTTAGGTTTTACGTTTAGGCTAAGGTTACAGGTTTAGGTTATAGGTTTAGGTTTAGGTTATAAGTTACGGTTTAGGGAATTGAGAATAGGTTAAGGTTTAGGTTTAGGAAATCGGGTTTGGGTTCGGGTTTGTGTACGGATTTAGGTTTGGGTTTTCAAGTTTAGGTTTAGGTTAAGGTGTAGATTAGGATTAGGTGTAGGTTTAGGTTTAGGGATTCTTTAGTATTATCTACTATTGAACTTAGTATTATCTACTACATACTAGTAACATACAACCAATATTGGGGCACGATACCATAAGCTATAAGAATTTCATGTCCCCCTAAATAAGGTATCCTCCATTGATAACATATATATATATATATATAGTATAAGTTTTTTATTTTCATTTACATTCCCAAATACAATCATCATCCATCCAAGAAAATTGAAACAAGTACTGTCAATCTATCTTATCTTACCGACCGCCTTATATTTCTTTTCACCTTTGTAGCTCTCATATTTGTTGCAGCTGCTAGTTTACCATCAGTAGTCTTCCTAACCAAATCTTTGTGCAGTCCCTCCATTTGAAGCAGTGGCTGAAGTTACAATAAGTAGGACTGATTAGTCTTTCCATGTTTTGAAAAAAAATCAAATTCTTTATTTTTGGCTACAAGTCTACTTATAATTATCATTGACTCTTAATCTATTTATAATGAAAATCTTAAATATCACCTGATAGTGCTCCTTTGATAAATGTCCTGTTTGGAACAAATAATTTGTTTTATCATAAATGTCCTGTTTGGAACAAATAATTTTTTGGTGGCACATATTAGAAAGCAATGTTACTGTTAGCAATGTAACAAATATCATTTAGATTTTGAAATATTGCAAGAAATACATTTGTGGGCTGAATTTATTTGCGGGCTTGGGAGTTGGATTAGAGTGAATATACCTTTCAAAAAGAGGATCCAAAGGTTTGTGCTGACTCAAATATGTTGACTCATATTCCCATTTTTCTATTTTTCAAAAGAATGAGTTTAGACTCCGAAAACATCGGCTCCAACACTCGTACTTTCAGCCCAAACCCTAACTAAGAAGGACTCCAAAATTCATTCAAGTTTAGGTTTAAGTTTAGGTTAGGGAGTTTAGATTAGATTAGGTGTAGGTTTAGGTTTAGGGATTTGAGAATAGGTCAAGGTTTAGGTTTAGAAAATCGGGTTCGGGTTCGAGATCGAGTTTAGGTTTGGGCTTTCAAGTTTAGGTTTAGGAAATCGGGTTCGGGTTCGGGATCGGGTTTAGGTTTAGGTTTTCAAGTTTAGGTTTAGGTTTAGGTTAGGGAGTTTAGATTAGGATTAGGTATAGGTGTAGGTTGGAATTTGAGAATAGGTTAAGGTTTAGGTTATAGGTTATAGGTTAAGGTTTTAGGTCATAGGTTTTGGTTTTAAGGTTATAGGTTTAGGTTAAGGTTTAGGTTTAGGTTATAAGCTATAGGTTTAGGGAATTGAGAATAGGTTTAGGTTTAGGAAATCGGGTTCGGGTTCGGGATCGGTTTTAGGTTTGGGTTTTCAAGTTTAGGTTTAAGTTTAGGTTAGAGAGTTGATATTAGGATTAGGTGTAGGTTTAGGTTTAGCGATTTGAGAATACATTTAGGTTTAGGTTTAGGTTAGTGAGTTGAGATTAGGATTAGGTGTAGGTTTAGGTTTAGGTTAGTGAGTTGAGATTAGGATTAGGTGTAGGTTTAGGTTTAGGGATTTGAGAATACATTTATGTTTTAGGTTTAGGTTTAGGTTTTAGGTTATAGGTTAAGGTTTAGGTTAAGGTTAGGTTATAGGATATAAGTTTAGGTTATAGGTTATAAGTTAAGGTTTTAGGTCATAGGTTCCGGTTTAGGTTAAGGTTATAGGTTTAGGTTTAGGTTTAGGTTTAAGTTTAGGTTATAAGCTATAGGTTTAGGGAATTGAGAATAAGTTTAGGAAATCGGGTTCGGGTTCGGGATCGGGTTTTCAAGTTTAGGTTTAGGTTTAGGTTAGGGAGTTGAGATTAGGTGTAGGTTTAGGTTTAGGGATTTGAGAATACATTTAGGTTTTAGGTTTAGGTTTAAGATATAGGTTATAGGGTATAGGTTTAGGTTCGGAGTTAAGGTTTAGGTTTAGGTTTAGGGAATTGAGAATAGGTTAAGGTTTAGGTTTAGGAAATCGAGTTCGGGTTTAGGTTTGGGATTTGAGAATAGGTTTAGGTTAAGGTTATAAGTATAGGTTTAGGTTATAGGTTAAGGTTTAGGTTTAGGTTATAAGTATAGGTTTTTGGATTTGAGAATAAGTTTAGGTTAAGGTTGTAAGGATAGGTTATAGGTTTAGGTTTAGGTTTAGGTTATAAGTATAGGTTTTTGGATTTGAGAATAGGTTTAGGTTAAGGTTGTAAGGATAGGTTATAGGTTTAGGTTTAGGTTATAAGTATAGCTTTTGGGATTTGAGAATAGGTTTAGGTTAAGGTTATAAGTTTAGGTTAAAGTTATAAGTATAGGTTTAGGTCATAGGTTAAGGTTTAGGTTTAGGTTATAAGTATAGCTTTTGGAGTTTGAGAATAGGTTTAGGTTATAGGTTATAAGTTTAGGTAATTGAGAATAGGTTTAGGTTGTAGGTTTAGGGTGTGGTTTAGGTTAAGGGTGTGGTCCCTGCAAATACAGATATAAACACGACCTGTCCAAATGGCCAGGCCCTTCCAATGCTGTCCATAAGAAATGGACAGCTTCATCATGGTCATAACAGCGGTTCCCACCTTCCAGGGACCCCCGCTCATCCGGATAGCTCCGACGCATATCCGGGTCTGCTCCATTAATTTCGAGCAAATACATAAATACAGCCTATCCAAATGGCCAGGCCCCTTCAATGTTGTTCATAGTAAATGGACAACTTCATCATGGTCATAATTACGGTTCCCACCTTCCAGGGACCCCCGCTCAACATCTGGATAGCTCCGACGCACATCCAAGTCTGCTCATTTAAATAAAATGATTATCAAGATCATTTAAATAAAATCGGGTCCAATCAACAATCTGACCTGGAGGATTATGTTAGTATTGTTGACGGCACCTCGAACCTTTGTTTAAATCCAGGTTGCAATTTGTGGCCACTGATGCTATTTATCTTTCTGTAAAGTTGGCGACGATTTCTGCATCAAACTCGACGAAAGTAGCCCTAATGATAAAGAACATTTCTTTCCATGAATTCATTATCTCTCTCTTTTAATTCTTTAACTTTCCATTAAATAATAACTACCTGAAATCATGGCGTTTTCTCAAGATAGAAGTCCAATCCATCCCAACTTGTGCACCTGTTAGCACAAGTAATTCAAACAACATCCTACAACACATTTAAATGGCTAATCAGTCTCAAGCCAGTCTTATATATTGAATGCCTAATGTACAGTCTCTTGAATTGGTACAAACCATACCTGAATTGAGTATAATGAATCTACATCTCTTCTGCTATTGAGTGTAATGAATCTACTCGAAGAACCCCATCCAGGAGCTCTGGTCGGTCGATAGAAATCAAGCTTGTGCTCTATTTTCTTTCCAACTGCTGTCATCTGAAGACTTCTCAATAGGGGAAGAACTCCAAACAGGAGATCTTGTTGGTTGATTCAACTCATCTTATCCTCTATCTTCATTCCAACCACCAATATCTGAAGATCTCTCTGTATGGGTACCCTTTGGGTTCTGAGTACCCCAGACAGAATTAGATTGACCATGAATCTTTTCCTTATCCCAAACATGTGGTTTGGCAGATGAATCATTCGGTTGGTTCTAACAATTTACATCTTGGGATTTAGCATCTTGAACCCTCTCATTTTCTGCATCATTTGATTTCCAACTCAATGCAACTCATATCAAGTAAAACATCAAAATCCCAACAACAATCAAATAAAGGAGGAAAAAATACCACAACACATACTAGAAATTCATTAAAGAAACAAAAAAAAAGAAGCCATCACCATCATAGGCTAGGCCAATTGAACCAAACAACTCTTTTGCTACATTATATTTCTTTACAGGCATTGACTCCATATTAAGCACATCCATCTGTTTTAAGAGGTAATCAGAGAGTTGCTCAGCCCCTGCTAATTGTGAATCTGGAGCAGTCTTGAACTCTGAAAGCATTACATTCTTATTTTAAGTTACCAACAACCATTATTCATCTAAACCTAAACAAGACTTCAGGGAAGGAAATATGCACGATACACTTCAAAGTTGAGAAAAGAAGCAAGCCAATGGAGAATAAACTGCCTCAAAGTGATAGATCCTACCATCCCACTAACTACAAATACATATCCTGGTATATTCTGACAATTTTAAACCAAAACTTCACAAATAACAGAAAGACACGTTAGAAATAAAGTTAGGGCATAAATGCAAACATGTAAGAAGTTTCAACAAAACTGAATATATTAAACTGTGTTTGTGTTATCAAGCGGAGATGACTAAATCATGTTGTGCACGTGTAGTCAAGACCATGATAAAATAAAATATCATATCCACAGAAACAGAGATATTAAATAATTCATTAATTTAGAAGTTAATAAATATCACATGGGACAATCACACATAATAGAAGGCATCCATGACATTCTTCCTTCCTATGCAATAGTCCTGATAGTATGAAAAGATGGAATAGGAGCAGAGATAAAATTCAATCCAGCATTACATCAAATTTGTTATCAAATGGATTGACATACAATATCTAGAATTTGCAAGTAAACGCACTTGCAATCTTGGCACCAATGAACTTAGAATGGATATTTGCACTAGTGTTTTCATGTTTTTCTAGTATCATTTTCCTTTTCAAGTCGAGGTGCTGCACAATTAATAGGTCATCAACTCCACAAGTAAACTCATGCATCTGAGATCATAGATATCATTTAAAATAACTTAACACTCAAACAAACGAAGATATCAATCAGTTGAAGTTAAAATGAAAAACAACCAAACTCACCTGCAGAAATACTATAAATAAGTGGTTAATACTGAAAGCAAAATGCCAGCAGTATTAGAGCCATAGAACTCCTGGACTGTATGAACCATGTCGTACTTAGCAAACTGATTCTTGTCAATCACACCATGCACAAGCTCATTCTTCCAAATTATCAACTTGTGTTTTTTTGCCCTTTGACTTGCAATGCTTGAAACAACCTTCTACCATGTTTCCTTCCTTTTAACATCAAAAGGTGAGCAATCATGAGTAATATCATTTAGGATCGTGGTTATGACCTAAAGCAGCCAAAAGAAAAAAAAAAGTAACAGTTCAGCCAAAAATACCTTCCACTCAGAATAGAAACAACCATCTTCAATCTTTCCTTCCTTCTTAACAATAAAAGGTGGGCGACCACGAGTGATATGGTTTAGGATTGTGGTTATGACCTAAAGCAGGACAAATATAAATTGAAAATAATGGTTCAACAAGAAATACCTTCCACTTAAAAAGCACCAAATTTAACAGCTTCTAAGAGAGGAGGAAACAAAAAAGACATTAACAACATAATTCCATCATAACTTCTTTTCTTTCAAAGATAGAGATGCCTAAGAGATATTATCCATTTATATTACGAAGTGTTGTTAATGCTAACCTATTTCCCAGTCCAAAGCGGCTTTGGTTTCCAAATAACAGGGGGACGGGGCTGTATCTCATCATCAGAACTTAATGTGCAAACTTTTTGGCTAAATTTACCAACATAAGAACCTGAAGCAGCAGTAGACACACCAGAAGCATACAGAAGCATATGGTATTCATCCCTGGTTAAAAACGTTGTTCAAAGATGTAAACAATCAAGAATCGCCCCCAATAAAAAGATGTAATTGTGGATCTGTTAAAGAACACTGCCTGTATTGTTGATTGTATGTGCTTGCATGTAAAGACTTGAGATGGATCCCACAGTCCATCCATAACAGAAAACAACTCATGTATAGAATGATATAACAAAAATGAAAAGCATATATACTAATAATAGATTGATAATGAAGACACATTGTTGTGCCCAAGGCTTATAATTGATGAATAAGCCTATATCCTAGAGAGCACAAAACCCATGATAAAAAGAAAGTGCAAGGCTGAAGAAAAAGGGGGCATAGAAGGACAATAGAATAACCTCGGCTCCACCTAGCAAATTCAAACTGCAAGACTGCAAAAGAGAGGGAATAGACAGTGACCAAAAAACAACTCATTGACTTAGCGAAACTGCAAGAATGCAAACGAAGAAATCAAAGCAAGAACATAGCATAGCAGCAATGGGAAAGCCACTAATTGCATTATTTTGCAATAGTCCACTAGATATTTTAATATAGTCATATTGATCGAGACGATATGACAAAGATGTGAACTTGCAACATTCAACAAAGGCGAATGTTGCTATTCCACCTTTCACCCAAACATGTCTTTCACTCCAACAGCTTCTATTGCACATACGACAATGAATGGTTTTTGAATTTTCCAAAGCAAATACGGTGCATGTTAACAAGAATTGCATTGCATTGCATGCCCTTTTTGTGTGCATATATCAATTCCCTTGAAGTTGGGAGCAGGAAAAGGGCATGCTAGTGGTCCGTGTTATCTTTTTTTTTTTTCTTTTTCTTTTTTTTTTTTCTTTCTTAAAAGAAATGCCAAGGGGGCATATGGCCCCACAGGCGACATACATTTGCCTCATCAGGTGAGCCCCACTGCATATGTACCCAACCCCAAAGAAAAGTTTCCTGCTCATTAGGCAGGCCACATAACAGGTGTATTGAATGTGAAATGCTGGCCATATTTTGTACACCTGAGGTCCATCCAACAAGCAGACTAGTCTACTTTTGTGAGCAGGGAAAATACGCAGTGGGGCCTATTTCACAAACAACCCAGATCTCACGCATGCAGGGTGAGTCCCAGAGTACTTGTAGTAGGTCTCCTATTTTATTTCTTTCAGCCATTAATCCATAAAAATAAACCTTTCAGCATTTTCAGAAAATTTTGAGTGGCCTAATTTTTCTAATATACACTCAAAACCCGTATAAAATGAAAAGAAAAAATAAAAAACAAATTCCTAAAAACCCAACAAATCTCATATCAGATTTAACAAGACCCATACCCCCAAATCCAACAAAAATCAAAACCTATATACTAAAATCCCACAAAAACCCTTCCAGACCCTAAAAACCCCAATCTGGAGAAAAAATGGGGAGGGAGAGAGAGTACCGTTCTGCAAACCGATGCTAGATTCATCGGTGTTGATGTTGTAGAGGATGCCTTCGTATCTGATTTCGCATTTGGATGTCAAGCTAATCACGCTGCCGATGTAGGAATCTGCGGATCCTCCTCCATCTCTAGATCCTGAAGAAGCTTCTGTCAGTGGCATTTCTTCTGCTCATCTTCTCTTCGCCATGGCTTTTCACAGCAGAGAGAGAGAGAGGGTTTCTTGTCAATGGAAGATGAGGAAAAGAGGGAAAATAGGAAAAGAGGAGTGGGCATTTGATGGTTTTCATCTTCTAAAGGAGATAAAAATTTGAAATCTGTATTTTTTGAGTTTAACATTATTTATAACACTAACTCTATTAACGGTCGTACATGCATGGGACCATTTTCTGGATGGTTAAGATCGTTTTACAAAATAAAATTATAACTATTTACTATTTACAACTAGACCGATCAGGATAGCTCTATATCTTAGCCACTATTGTTATGGACAAGTCAACACCATTTTACATAAAATGCAAGACTCACAATGAAAAACCTGTAGATTGAAAACGTTAACTTGAACTTTGGACCTGGAATCGCTCTATGGGTCCCACCATGATCGATTTGTTTCATCCACGCCGTCCGTACATTTCATAACATCATTTTGTGTATGATCATAAAAAATGAGCCTGAAATAAATCTTGGGTGGACCACACAATCAGGAAACACTATTGAGCGTCGATTATTAAAAACATTTTGGGATCCATAGAAGTTTTAGATCAAGCTGATTTTTATTTTTCCCCTTAATCTAGGCCTGTATGACCTAATCAACAGATTGGATGTCAAATAAACAGTACAATGCGCCTTAGGAGGATTTTAATGGTGGATATCCAATCACTATTGTTTTCATGTGGTGTGGTCCACCTGAGATTTCTATCCCTCTAATTTTTTAGAACAAGCCCTAAATTATCAGTAAAAATGGATGAACGGAATGGATGAAATACATACATCATGGTGGGGCCCACAGATGGCTAGTGGTAGGGGGAGTAGCCAATCTATTTTCTATGCTAGGGTCCACTGGAACTTTGGATTTAATTCGTTCTCTGGACATTGCCCTAAAATGATCTCTCCAAATGGATGAAAGGTATGGATACAAAACATACATCATGGTGGGGCCCAAAAATGAGAGGTATATAAATCTCAGGTGGACCACACCACATGAAAACAATAGTGATTGGATATCCATCATTAAAATCCTCCTAAGGCCCACTTTATTGTTTATTTGACATCCAATCTGTTTATTAGGTCATACAGGCCCCAATAGAGCTCTTTGTTGCCCAGCTCCTTTGGCTTAACCTCAGCTAACCAGATGCCAAACTTGACCTTGGGCCTACTTTGATTTATATATTGTATATCCATATGGTCCATTTATTTTGCCAACTCATTGTAGGATATGAGCCCAAAAATTAATCATATTCAAATCTTAAGTAGACTACAACATAAAAAATAATGGTAATTGAACACCCACCATTAAAAACTTTATGGGCCCACCTTAGTGCCCACTGTAATATTTATTTTTATTCGACCTGTTGATTAGGTCAGACATAAAGGAAAATAAAAAAAATAATTAAAAAAAACAAATATTAACTTCATCCAAAATGTCGTGTGGTCCTAAATTGAGAGGTATATAACGATCATTTTATGACTTGATCTCAAAATTGAAAAGTATATAAATCGATATCTCAGGTGCACCACACCACATGAAAACAATATGTTGATTAGGTCATACAGGGCCAGATGAAGGGGAAAAATAAAAATTAGTTTGATCCAAAACTTTTATGGCCCCAAAATGTTTTTTAATGGTTGATGCTCATTCAACACTGTTTCCTGGAATGTGGTCCACTTAAGATTTGGATATATCTCATTTTTGGTCTTATATTGTAAAATTATTTGTAAAAATATATGGACGGCATGGATGAAACACATACATCATGGTGGGGGCCACTGAGCACCGACCACCAACCATTGGCTGGTGTCAGGGGAGTAACCAATCCGTTCCTAAGCATACTGAGTAAATCCTGTGGGACTCACCATGATTTATTCATTTTATCCACTCCATCCATCCATTTTAACATATAATTTTATTACGTAAGCTCAAAAATGAAGCCTATAAAAATTTGAAGTGGACCACATCATAGGAAACAGTATAAATTGAACGTCTACCATTGAAAAATTTTGGGAGGCCACTGAAGTTTTAGATCAAGTTGATATTTTAGTTTTCCCTTCATCCATGTATTTGTAATCTATTGAACAGGTTAGATGACAAATAAAACTTACTGTAGGCCATAGGAAGATTTCAATGGTAGAAATCATTATTCCCACTGTTTCCTATGGTATGGTCCACTTGAGTTTTAGATATGCTTTAATTGTGGACTCAACCACTAAAATGATCTGGGAAAATGGATTGACGGTGTGGATAAACCATGACTTTGGGCCACGAGCTTAAAAATAAAGTCAATCCATGACTTGGGTGGGCCACACCACATACTATAGTTGAGAGGGTTACCCTTCCATTAAAACATTCATAATCATTTATTGGGCCCACCTAGATGTGGTTCATAGATCTAGCCCATTCATTATGGGTGTCCCACTTGGATGAGGAGTCAGCCCAAGTTTCATACACATCCAAAACTCTTGTGGGCCCCACCAATTACATGCTTTTATATGTTTTAGGGATGTCTTCACATAGTTTTAGATGCTATGGCCCACTTGAGTTTCGTATACGACTGATTTTTGGACTTAAAGGGGACACATCAAAATGCATGGTGTTGATGTTCTACATACATCATGGTGGAGCGCACACAGATTAACCTCATGGGAAGTTCCCATGAGGTGACCATATAGTACCATTTCACTATTTAGGTAACTCCTTCATGGGTGTTACTCTAACCGTGTAGGGCCCACCTTAATATATTTTATGTATATCAACACCGTCCATATATTTTTTCATCATATTTTAAGATGTGATTTCAAATCATAAGAACTCAATAATCTCAGGTGGGTCATACCAATCAAAACAATGATGAATAACTATTAAAAACCTTTTGTAGGCTACAAAAGTTTTGGATCAATTCGATCTTAATTTGTAGTTTACCTTCATCTAGATCTTCTTTACATTATCAACAAGTTGGATTGCAAATAAACATAACTAAAACCTTATGATGGGTTCTTTATAATTTTTAATGGCCAGGTACTATATTATCATTCTTTCCAGTGGTGGTCCACTTAAGATTTAAATCTACACAATTTTTTATACCCGGCCCAAAAATGGGTGGGAGAAACATAAGGGCTACAAGGATATATAACACATCATCAAAATCTCACTTTTGTTATCTAACTTTTCAATTTTTCTTGTCAAAATACAAAATTAAGTTTTCTTTTTTAAAAAATATATTTTTTTTACAATTTGTCAAAATTTTCACAATATTGTTTAATTTTTCAAATTTTCTTTTTCAAAATATCATTTTTTAAATCTCACTTTTGTTATATAACTTTTTAATTTTTCTTGTCAAAATAAAAAATCTAGTTTTCTTTTTTAAAAAATATATTTTTTTATAATTTGTCAATTTTTTTATTTTTTAAAGTTTTCTTTTTCAAAATATCATTTTTTAGATCTCACTTTTGTTATATAACTTTTTAATTTTTCTTGTCAAAATAAAAAATCTATATATTTTATTTATAAATATATATATATATATATATATATATATATATATATATATATATATATATATATATATATACAATTTGTCAATTTTTTCACAATTTTGTTTAATTTTTTAAAATTTCTTTTTCAAAATATCATTTTTTTAATACCACTTTTGTTATATAACTTTTTAATTTTTCTTATCAAAATACAAAATCTAGTTTTCTTTTTTAAAAAATATATATTTTTCACAATTTGCCAATTTTTTCACAATTTTGTTTAATTTTTTAAATTTTCTTTTTGAAAATATCATTTTTAAATATCACTTTTGTTATAACTTTTTAATTTTCCTATCAAAATACAAAATCTAGTTTTCTTTTTTTAAAAATATATTTTTTTTACAATTTGTCAATTTTTTCACAATTTTGTTTAATTTTTTAAATTTTCTTTTTCAAAACATCATTTTCTTATCAAAATATTTTTTTTTTCAAAATTATTCAAAGTTCTTAATGTTTTTTTGAAAATCTAGATTTTTATAAAATTACATTTTTTCTTTTTGCAAAATCTAAATTTTGTTCTTAAACATTGTTAGTTATTTTTCTAAGCCTTTTAACTTTTTTTTTTTTGTTCGAAATTCATAATTTTTTTGTTCTTAAATTTTGACTTGAGCATTAGAGACGGTTTAGGACCGTCTCTAATATAGACAGTCTTTGACAGTCTTAAATGACCACTATAAGACGGCTAACGACCGTCTCTAATAGAGACGGTCTTTGACAGTCTCAAATGGAGACTGCTAAGGACGGTCCCTAATACAGACTATTTTTAATGGTCTCAGCTCACAGGAAAAGACGGCCAATGACCATCTCTAATTGAGATGGTCCTTGACGGTCTCAAATTACTAGTAAGAGACGGCCAATGACCGTCTCTAATACGGCGGTCTTTGACCGTCTCAAATGGTAGCATATAAGATGGTCAAAGACCGTCTCTTTTTCAGACGGTCGATGGCCGTCTTTTATCCACAGTTGAGGACGGTTTTTAACCGTCTTAAATGATTTGTGGACGTTAAAATTTTTAAGACAATATTAAGGACGGTCAAGGGCCGTCTAAAAGTTTAGGGACGGTTTACGACCATCTCTAAAGCGTCTTTAAACCAAGCAATTTTAGAGACGGTCCAGAACTGTCTCTAAATCAGTCATTTTTTTTTCATTTTTCACGTAGTGTTTTATGGCCCATTGTGAGGCTCACCTTGATGTATTTTATGGCCCATCCGTTAAGCCCACCTTAAGATGTGAGTAGATCCACACCATCCCCATGGGACCCACCTTGACGTATTTATTTTATAACCACTCCGCCCATCTGGACGTGAGACGGTGGGACACCACCATTATGTACGTGTTTCTCCCACACCGTCCAGTGGTGTCATAGGCCACACCTTAATGTATTTAGTGTATTCGCACCGTCCAGTGGTACCGTGGGCCACACCTTGATGTATTTATTATATCCTCATTGTCCATACCAGGATGTGTGGCCCACGTTTGTGATATATCTGTCACACCGTCCAGCATGAGATGGTGGGCCTGCCATGATAAACGTATTTCACTCCATGCTGTCCATCTGTTTGATAGGTGGAAACCATCTTGATGGATGTGTTTCATTCCATGCTGTCTATAGGACGTGGGCCCCACGTGATGTATATGTTTGATCTAAACGGCCCAATCTGATTTATATAAGGCCCATTTGGTAAGGCTTATCATGATGTACTTAAGACCCATATGATGAGGCCCATTGTGATATATCCGAGGCCTATGGGCGCAGCTCATCGAGATGTATCTGAGGCCCCTGGGCGTGGCCTATTGTGATACAGTTGAGGCCCTTGTGGGAAGCCCAACGCGATATATGAGAGGCCCATGAATGAGGCCCAATGTGATGTATGTGTGGCAGTTACATTGTGTATGAATCCCTTATGTAGGCCACTCTTGGGAGCAATATCGGTTAGATGTCCACATTAGTGTGCAATGATGGTTAGATGTCCTCATTGTGACCTTCCCGTAGGCTTTGTTAGGCCCATTCACACCATTCTCTAAGTGGGTTAACCCAAATAAGTGGGCCCCATTCGCCATAGACGGATGACTCCGTTCCATTAGATTTGATATAACCACTGCCATGGGCCGATCTTTATATTACGGTTGATCAGCTGTCCATCTATGGACCTCGCCTTGTTTATATACTGATTGTCGGTGCCGATTATCGATGCTGATTATCGGTACCGATTGTCGAGGCCCATTGTTGAGGCCGATTTCGATTGCCAAGGCCTATTGTGATATATTCGAGGCCTATGGGACATGGCCCATTATGATATCTTTTTGGCCCATATGATGAGTCCCGACTTGACGTTTATTAGGCTCATATGAGCGGCCCGTTGCGATGTATATTAGACCCGTGAGATACGACCCACTTGATGTATATGTGGCCCACGAGTGAGGCCCATCGTGATGTGTATTAAGCTCTTGAGTGAGGCCCATGATGTTATATATTTGACCCTTGTGGGAGGCTATGAGACCACTGTATGTTAGGCTCTATATGGGCCATTCCTTGGGGGCAATGTTGGTTAAATGTCCACATTATCGAGGTTGATTGTCGATGCCGGTTATAGGCGGAGGTTATCTCACATGAGTGCATGGTATGCGCAGGATTGATGCATGACTGAATTGTATGACTCATGCATCTTGCATTGTGTGTTGTGATTACTATACGCCCTAGCGACATTAGGACCGTAGCCTCCATAGGTATATCATGGATGGCAAGATGAGACACCGAAAATGTTTGGTTCGAGCATCGGGCTGCCATAGATGGCCCTGGATGAAAATCTCTAAAACCCTCTTAGTACCAGATGACCCCCTAACGTCAAGACCGAGTGGATACATGAGTGCTTGAGTGCCGAATACCAGGAGGCCGCATCTCCCACTGTGTCGTGGTCGGTTGGGAGGGGGTGTGGCCTTACCCGCCCGAGCGTAGGGGGCATTGTTAGGCTCAGTCTGACCAGCTCGAGGAATGGGTCCGCTATAGACGTGCCAAACAGGCATTGGCAAACTATTAGCCAGGTGGATAATGAGGTTTCTTACGCTCACTTGGACTGTGCAGTTGGGAGAGCGGCAATGCCATTTGGAGTGTACTAAACCCTGGTAATGATCCTAGAGATGAACTGTACTGATATATGGACTTATTGAGCAAGAATTGTATATTCATTCATTTATTCACTATCCACTCGGGCTGGTGGTGCGTAACTATTTGTTACGTGTACCTTCGCATGGCCAGGATTTCGGTTGGGTGCGTGACTAACCTGAGATCAGGAGTTTACCACATTGAGTCTGACTATCCAAATTTAGGTATGAGACTAGTTTGGATAGAAGTCCCTTGTGGTGGACCCCGTAGCCTGCGATACTACGTACTATCATCCCGACTTCATAATCCAGCATGGTCATTTCATTTGCATCGCATATTACATACATCCGAGGCATGTGGCATTTTGGGTTACTGCGTTTCTGCATTTATATGGTCTAGATACGGCTGACACTATTCGTGAACTCATTAGGAATTGTATGTTGCAACGCATCCTCGACATCTGATATTTTGCTTTTTATGACTCCTTATTTGCATAGTTGTTCTACATTGCTTACTCTGTTATCTTATGATTTATGATCTTGTTAGTATTTCTATTTACTCTAATAATTCCTGCTCTTTTCAGTATTTCTGTTTATTCTGATAATTCATGATCTTGTCAGTATTTCTACTTATTTCGATAATGTACAATTTATAGATTATCAGTATTTCCAGTATTGTATGATGATGGCATTATATTGAATACTTGATACTTACCTTGTGCACACACTTACACTACCCTCTAAGCTTTTTATAAGCTTATGCATGATAGATGCGTGCACGTAATGTTAGGTTGCAACAGTGTTGAGCTTGGAGCGTCCAGTGGTCTTCTGGAGCTTGATTTTCGATTTATGTATTTCTCTTTCAGCATTGTACTCAAATGATTATATTAGTGGATATGTGATGATGATGTTGTTTTTGTGATTTGGGTATACTTGTGATTATGTTTATTACGAGTTAAATGTACATTGAAACAACAAAAAAAATCCTCCTTGTAGGATCCCAGGATCAGAATCTGGCGTATGGACGCTAGGAGCTGAGAATGGGGTACTACGGAGGCTGTCGGCACTGGATTCGGCGATTGGGATTCCTGTAAATCCGATTTTCAGGTTTGGGACGTGACATGCCATGTATTCAGATCATTTATTAGGTGAGGTAGAGGGTGGACATTCCATGGACCAGAAATAATTTTGGTCATTAATCAGGGAAATCAAACTCATATGAAAAAAGTAGGTTAAAAAAAAAGAAAAAGAAAAGGTCAAATAGGTGTGCTATCGTATTTTTGGTACATGGCATGTTCATAATGTAGTCTCCCCAATCAAATGGATTTGATCAGTGACATGTGTGGCTCGCATGTGCATAGATCTAACAAGTGTCCCCCACAATGGAAGAAATGCGTTTTAAAAACATCTCCAAGTTAATTACGAGAAAATATTATTTTTAGATAATTTAATTAATGTGGTCTCTAATTAAACCTGTATATGGTTTGCAACGTGTACCAAACAGCCTTGACCTGGTTTAGATGGTTCTGGTTCCTTTTTCAAAAACCCGTTTCAAATTCGGGTCGGGTTTGGATCTTTACTTAGAAAGTGAATTCAGCGGAAGCAGATTGGCTGGTGTACCACACACCAGCGATATAGCTGATGTGGGTACGTGTCGTGCAAAGACGAGCATTGACGATCCTCGAGTTTCAAGTAGTACAAACGGTTCAAAGGAGATCAAAGTTACATGGGTCATAAAATGATGTATTTATTAGATTCACACCGTTCATCCATTTTTCATGATCATTTTAGAGCATTAGCCAAAAATTAAATCATATCCAAAGCTTAAATGGACCACAAAGTAACCACACTGTTTTTTTTTTTTTTTCCTGGTTTAGCTTGTTAGTACACACCCATGTCAGCCCACACACTTCATGTTAGCTACCCCCGCTAGGGATCGATACCAGGACCTCAAGCGTTGAAACGAGGTATCTCCACTCAGTCTGCTAGTTGAGCTATGGACCTGGGTGTCACTGTAACCACACTGTAAACAACAGTGGGTATAATGATTTTCACTGTTAAAATATTTGTAGGGCTACCATAACATTTATTTTCCATCCAATCTATTTGTAAGGTCACGAAGTCATGAATGAAGATGGAAAAAAAATATCATAACGATCCAAAACTTATGTGACCCAAAAGGGTTTCAATGCTAGACGTTCAATCCTCCACTGCTTTTGCAGTGTGGTCCACTTGATCTTTATATCTCTTATTTTTCGGCTCAAACATTAAGACAATTTCTTCAAATGGATGGACGGTTTGGATATAAAGCATACCTCATGATGAGACCCATAGAACTTACTGACGTCACACTGGTGTGCTGGTACACCAGTTAATCCGCTTCCGAATTCAGCTGGGTCAGGTCTCCGGTACTTATTGAATCCAATCAGGTGAAATAAATTAACTCCACCGAGATCTAATTGGCAAAATCTATTGGAGGTACAATGTCGTACATGTCATTGCGGCTACAATCTGAAAAGGCCTAGCTATATGTGCTAGAGGGGGGGGGGGGGGGGGTGAATAGGACTATGCCAAATAAAACTTATAACAGTGGAATTAAAAAGAATATGATAGCCAAAATAAATCACAATGCAGGAAAGTAAAACAACCTCAAAATTCAGATCTTGAGAGGTTGATACAAATGTTGTTCTAAAGACAACCTTACACCAAAAACCAGAGTTTATAGTAGGACAACCTTATTCTAGAAAGATCTTTGTATCAAATCTCAAACCAAAGAGGCATACAGAAATAAACACAAACTGAACTGAAATAAATTGTAATCACAAATGTATTGTTCTAAGGACAGCCATACACCATAAAAATGGCAGGGCAACCTTGCTGGAACAACTTTAAAGGAAATTAAATATCAAGCTGATAAAGGAATAGCAGAAAATAAATTCTAAACTATTACAAAATTCCCGCAATGCTTGAATTAAATGATTACAACATTCACCACCATACATACATCCCACAAATAAATAATTAAAGATTAGAAGTATAAATCATTCAACCACAACACAAGGGATTATAGTGGTTCGCCTGTGTGTTCACCAACTGTTAAACAACAGCCACACAGAATGCTACTCCACTCCTAATATCCTCACACAGGGGATATTAGCGTTCACTACCAAAATAGGTTTTCACAGGTTCACCCAAAACCTTTACAATTATATCTTTGTCTGTGGGCTTACACAATTAAAAAAACTCCACTTCTGAGTTTTCTTGGCTCTCCTTAGATAACCAATATAACAAGATTTTTCTGACAAATCTTGAAAGAAACCAAAACAGAAAGGAATTTACAATTAAATGTAAAATACCTGATTATCTCCTTCGTTGTAGCAGCCCGGTAGAACCAAGTCAGAGTAGATTGAATGTCCAAGTTCAATGTCCAGTACTCAATTACAATGGTTTTAGTTCTAATAGATTTTAAATTAGACCAAATAGGGCTTGCCTTAATTGATTTTGATTCCAAAGAAGGGAATAACAATTCCTCTTATCAAATTAGATTGGAATAGCAGAAACAAAATCAATTAAATAAAGCTAAAGAAAGAGAATATTAAATAAGCACACTTAGCTTAGATGGAGTACAAAATTATCTCTCAGAAGTTTGACGAAGATTAGCTTGAATGGATTAATTAATTCCATAAATTCTTCTGAGATTCATGCTCTATTTATAGGTGAGCAGATCGCGCCTTCGACTGGTCTAGGGAGCTCTTCGACTAGTTGAAGAATTAACAGATATTTGAAAAAATCAGGTGCAATAAGCTTTGACCGTTCTACGACCGGTCGAAGGTCTCCTTCGACTGGTCATAGGTCGAAGGTCTCCTTCGACTGGTCGAAGAACCTGAATTTCATCGCTTGACTTTTAGTCGAAGACTTTCGACTGGTCGAACAGATTCTTATACTAGTCGAAGCCTAACAGAAAATATTTGAATTTTGTAACAAACTTACGACTGATCAAAGAATTTCTTAGACTGGTCGAAGCAAAGCTAAGACTAGTCGAAGAAAGCCTAGGACAAGTCTTAGAACTGCCCAAACTCATGTAACTTAAACATATGACTTATGTATCCAAAATGGCTTACTCCTAAGGTCAACCTAAGGTCAATAAAACCCCAATCGTGAAGTAAAGACATTGAAACATTAGGAACAAGTGACCTTTAAGTTTAAGCCTTAAAGTCTTGATGTAGTTCAATCTTGAAATCTTGATGTAGCTCAACCTTGAAAGTGTTTTGAGTTCTTTACGAATGGCCTTGTACGCTTCTTGAAGTCTTGCATTCTTGAGACTTGTCTTGTGAGCAATACTTGCAGTCAGGGTTGATCTTTGAGTGAATCTTTGTACTTGTGAGCTTTGCTGCTTGTGAGCTTTACTTGTTCATGAATGTTGATCTTTGAGAGAGCTTCACTTATGCAAGTTATATAACAGTGATTTTGACACCACAAATTTGACAACAGACAGGGATATAAACTTATCACTTACAATCTCCCCCTTTGTCAAATTAGTGACAAAACACATAACCAAGATAAACATAAAGTAAAACAACTGGATAAACATAAAGTAAAACAACTGGTTAAAGTATCATGAACCAGTTAATATCAACTGGCTTACCTGCAAATCAATATTCAATATTCAGCATTCAACATTCAACTAGTTCATTCAACTAGTTCAAACATACTCCCCCTAAGTAACATAACCAATGCTACTCCTCTTACAATCACATCGTTAAGAACAAACCATTCTCCCCCTTTTTATCACAATATGACAAAGGAAACAACAATAAAGGAGAACTAAATAAAGGGATATATGAGAGTAAACAAGAGGA
This sequence comes from Magnolia changhungtana, assembly GCA_030180095.1. NCBI lineage: Eukaryota > Viridiplantae > Streptophyta > Magnoliopsida > Magnoliales > Magnoliaceae > Magnolia > Magnolia changhungtana. Next base: position 6,636,705 of record JASAUF010000554.1, read on the forward strand.
GTTATGAGATTATAGCAAAAACTAGAAAAAGAGATACTCAACATAGTTTCACATAGAACAAATACCCAACATAAAACAAAGATAGTATCCAATTCAAAATCAGTCAACCTAGTGCTAAGATATAAAGTTATTACAGACCAGTAATCCCATATAAACTAATCAGAACTAGAACCAGATGACGGAGCAGGAATGGAGGGATCAAGTTGGTGCATGCCTTTGTTCAATTGCCTAAGATATTTGCGCATGTACTTGAATTGTAAATCATGAGCAACAGACATGTTTTCCATCTTTACATTTATATTCTCAACTTTATCCTCCAATGCACTCAGACGTGCATCAACATCAGATGGTTCAAAATCTGGATCATTTGTTGAATCAGAATCCAGTTCCTCAAAAATGTCATCCATATTAATGTCATCACCAGCTTCTTCATGACCACCACCACCACCACCTTGTTCAGGAAGTAATTCCAGCTTCATCTTATTGATATTAGTATTGTTGAAAATCAGATGATGGATAGGTGCCTCATCAACCGGCATATCGACTAACATATGTGTAGCCAATACAGTCATTAAATAGGCAAAATGAATGTCACTATGACCAGGATGGAGTCTAAACTGAAGAATGAAATGACAGATTAAGGATGGTAAACAAATCTGAGTACCACTAGCAATAGCATGGATAACACGAACCATAAACGAGGTCAAGTCAGTTTTATTACTCGAACGAGGATACAGATTAGATACAAAGATTTTGTGGAGAACTTTGTATTTGGGTAACAAATACCTTGTGGGAAGCGCATTCCCCTTTTGTGTCCAGTGAACATCCATGTTGCACAAATCTCTAGTGAGCATGCATTTTTCAGAAATTGAGGGTTTATCAGTTAGGTTATGGATAGGAATACCCTCATCAATCACAGGAATGTCCATAAGGGCTGAAATTAAATAACGATCAATGTCAAAAGGCCCTTCTCTAGTAGATATTTTAAAAGTTAAATCATCTTGTGAGAAAGCACTAATACATGCAAACATGGATTGGGCAATGGATTGGTATGCGGACCCACCCTAATGTAATAAGTTAACCCAACCTACAGCTTCAAGCATAGGAAGGATGTTAAAAGGTGCAATATGATTAACATCGACAGGATGTTCAACAATAACTTTACGTAATCTAATGTCTCTAACATAAGATAGATCGTCATTGGGAACAAGAAGATGACGCTTAGTGATAATGATCGATCTGGAGGAAGAAGAAGGACCACGTGAAGTAGTTTTTCTATCTCTAGAAGCCATTTGTAACAACGATAACAAGGAAATAAGAAGTTGCAAAGGATTGAGAAGTGGGTTTACTCAAAACAGAATTTTCAAAATCCAAACCCCAAATCTCAATGAAATCCAAAATAGAAAGCTTCAAGCTAGAAAAGGAAATAATCTAGGCACAGATCTGCAAGAAAAACGTATATGGAACACTAACCTTGAAGAACAAGAACAGTGGGTTTGACAAGTCAAAGCTCGACTCCTTAGAAGAGAAAAAAAAATGGAATGAGGAAGAAAGCAAAATCCTCAAATTTTAAGTGATTCCTGAGATCTACGACTGGTCATGGATATCTATGACCGGTCAAAGTTCGACTGGTCGAGTATACTCACGACTGGTCAAAGAATGTCCAAAAATTCATATTTCTTGCAAATTATTCAAAAATTGGAATTCAACCTAGCAAATATATACACTATGATACAAGTAGGCATAAATAATCATTTTAAAATGCACATGCTAAGATCAAATTTCATCTTTTTGAACCTGCTTTTATTGAGAGGTTTTGTGAGAATGTCAGCTCGTTGATCTTCGGTAGGAATATATTTCAGAGATATAACTTTTTCTTCTACTAATTCCCGAATATAATGAAATCTAATGTCAATGTGCTTAGTACGAGAATGCTGAATAGGATTTTTAAAAATATTTATAGCACTGAAATTATCACAATGTAATAACATAGAATCCTGTTTAATTTCATAATCACTTAGCATTCGTTGCATCCAAACAAGCTGTGTACATGCATTACCAGCTGCGATATACTCAGCTTCAGCTGTTGAAAGTGATATAAAATTTTGTTTCTTACTAAATCAGGAAACTAAACAATTTCCAATGTAAAAGCAACCACCACTGGTTGATTTTCTTTCATCTAGATTACCAGCCCAGTCAGCATCCGAGTACCCAGCTAATTGGACACTAGTCTCATGAGGATACCAGAGACCGAGATTTACAGTACTTGCGACATATCTGATAATCCGCTTGACAGCAATCAAGTGAGATTCTTTTGGATCAAATTGATATCTTGCGCAAATACCAACACTTAGAGAAATATCAGGTCTACTAGCATTAAATATAACAAACTGCCAATCATACTCCGATAAAGTTTTGAATCAATATTTTTACCATTAGAGTCTTTTGAGAGTTTCAGGGTAGTACTCATAGGAGTATCGAAATTCTTGCCATTCTCAAATCCAAATCTCTTGATTAGATTCAAAGCATACTTAGATTGAGAAATGAATATTCCTTCAGGTTGTTGCTTTACTTATAATCCAAGGAAATAAGTCAATTCCCCAACCATGCTCATTTCGAACTGTGATTCCATCAAATCTACAAACTTAGTAGTCAAGTCAGTACAAGTTGATCCATAAATGATAGCATCAACATAAATCTGTACCATTAAGATATGATCATTATGTTTTTTAACAAACAGAGTTTTATCAACAGATCCTATTTGAAAATTATGACTTAAAAGAAATTTTGTTAGTTTCTCATACCATGCCCTAGGTGCTTGTTTTAATCCATAAAGTGCCTTTTTAAGCCGATACACATAATCAATATTTTTGGGATCTTCAAAACCCATTGGCTGTTCAACATAGACTTCTTCATGTAAATCGCCATTTAGAAAAGCACTTTTCACATCCATTTGATAGATCTTTATCTTTCTAAAACATGCAATAGATATAAATAGTCTGATAGATTCAAGACGTGCTACTGGTGCAAAAGTTTCATCAAAATCAATTCTTTCAATTTGAGTATAACCTTGTACCCCTAGTCTAGCCTTGTTTCTAATTATATTTCCACGCTCGTCAGACTTATTTTTGAAAATCCATTTTGTTCCAATGATGTGTTTATCTATAGGTCTTGGTACGAGATACCAAACATCATTTCTTACGAATTGGTTGAGTTCTTCTTGCATCGCAACAATCCAGTTCTCATCAGCAAGAGCTTCTTTTACGTTAGATGATTCTATTTGAGATGTAAAACATACATAATTACATATATCCTCAAGTTGTCTACGGGTGCGAACACCGGTGAGAGGGTTTTCAAGAATTTATGTGGTTAGATGATCTTTAATAGTCCTCAACTCCGAATTTGTCTGATTCGATGAAGTATCGGGTTTATCAATGATTAAAACTTCATCATTATCTGAATTAGGGATTGGCGTGTTTAAGTGATCATCAATGACAACATTAATGGACTCTTGAATCACACAAGTTCTTTTGTTCAGAACCCAATAAGCTCGACTGTTTAAGGAATATCCTAGAAAAATTCCTTCATCACTCTTCGTATCGAATTTTTCCAAATTTTCACGATCTCGTAAAATATAGCACTTGCTGCCAAAAACTTGAAAGTATTTGACAGTAGGCTTTTTATTGAACCATAATTCATAAGCCGTTTTATTATTATCTTTGCTAGTGTAGACTCAGTTAATAATATAACAAGCTGTGTTGACTGCTTCAGCCTAAAGATTTTAAGAGAGCTTCATGCTATTCAACATAACATTAACCATTTCTTGAAGCACCCTATTCTTTCTTTCCACAATTTTATTTTGTTGTGAAGTTTTGGGTGCTGAGAATTCATGTGTAATATTCCTTGGTCGGTACAGAACTTCTCAAAATTGCTATTCTCAAATTCAGATCCATGATCACTACGAATCTTACTGATTTGAGAAGATTTTTCAGTTTGAATCCTTTTGAGAACTTTTCTTACTTCTTCAAGGGTTTCAGATTTATCCCTTAAGAAGACTACCCATGTAAATCTGGTAAAGTCATCAACTTTTACCAGGATATACTTTTCCCACCTCGACTTTCCGTTCTGGTAGGTCCTATTAGATTCATGTAGAGGAGTTCGAGTAGTCTTGATGTGGTATTTGAATTCACCTTTTTGTGTGAGTTCCTTATTTGTTTGCCTATCTGGCACTCACCACATATTTTATCTAATTTCTGAAGTTTGGGTAAACCTCTTATAAGTTCTTGTTTGCTCAATCTATATAAATTTCGATAATGTACATGTCCAAGACGTTTGTGCCATAAATCAGTCTCGTCTGTATGGACCATGTAACATGTTTGATTAGATGAGCTGGATTCGCTAATAATATAGCAATTTTCAGACGTTCTACGTCCAGTTAATATTACAGAACCCTTATGGTTTAGTATCTCACAGCTTTGATTAGAAAACCGAACACTATGGTTATTATCATATATTTGAGATATGCTAAGCAAGTTATGTTTTAAGCCTTCAACATATAAAATGTTTTTAAACATAGGTAGATTAAAAAGTTGAACTGTACCTTGGCCTATAATCTTGCAGTTGCTGCCATCACTAAATGTGACTGAACCATCAGTCATATCTTTTAGATCTGTGAATAAAGCTTTGTCACCTGTCATATGCCTGGAGCATCCACTGTCTAGGTATCACTTTGAATGACTTGTTGCTTTGAAAGTAGTGTGAGCAACCAAGCAGGCAACTTTAGGAACCCATTTCATAACTGTTTTGGGTTTAGGAATATAGTTAGTCTTCTTTTGTTTATAGTTGTAAGAATGACCTATAGAGTTAGATTTTAAGAGCTCCTTGAGTAAATCAACTATCTTTTCAGCTAGTGGATTTCGTTTCTGATTAATGTTGACATGGCTGCTTCTAGGTTTTTGAAAAGTTTTTAAATTTCTAGAAAAACCTTGATAAGTACTTTTCCCTTTTGAGTTTGAGGACTCTCCTTTCACAAACATAGGAGGAGTATACTTTTATTTAGGAGATAAATTTTTATCATAGCCCAACCTGGATAGATCGCCACATTTTCTTAATCCGGATAAAAGTTTTTCTAACTTTGGATCACCTTGGGTATATTTCCATATGTCCTTTAGACTCAGAAGAGAAGATACCTCATTTTTGAGTTTCTCAATTTTAGATTTCAAATCAACAATTAGGGAGTTTTTGAATTCTAAATCGCATTTTGATTTTTCAAAACAATCTGAAATTTGTGATTTTTCTAAGACAAGTGATTCAAAACATTCTTTGAGTTTAGAAAACTTTTCTTTTTGAAGTTTAAGTTTGACAGCAATTTTACAACTTTCCTTATATAGGCCATTGTAAGCGTCTTGAAGATCATCTTCATTTTCACATTCACTACTCAGATTTTCTTCACTTGTTGAGTCATTATCTGAAAATGTGAATTTGGCTAGAGTCATAAGAGCTTTAACTTCATTGCCCGACTCAGTTTCAGAATCTTATGATTCAGAAGAAGCTTCAGAATCAGATGATTCATCCCATGTAGCCAACATACCCTTCTTCTTAGATTTGTCCTTTTCAGGACATTTATTTGCTAAGTGCCCATATTCTTGACAGTTGTAACATTGACTATCTTTCAAAGATTTTTGAGATTTGGGTCTAAACTTCTTTTTATCATTTGATTTTTAGAAATCAACCCTTTTCTTGCTTTTGAAAATCTTGTAAAATTTCTTAGCTAAAAGAGTCATATCATCTTCTGAATCAAAATTTTCTTCTGAATTACATTTAGAAGATTTTAATGCGATAGATTTACCTTTAAGAGCTTTAAAGTTTAACTCGTAGGTTTGTAGAGAACCAACTAGTTCTTCTACCCTCATATTATCCGTATCATGAAGTTCCTAGATCGCGGTTACTTTAGAATTGAACCGTTCAGGAAGTGAGCGTAATATCTTTGCACACACTTTACTTTCTGGGATTTTATCGCCAAGACCCCACATTGAGTTTACAATGTCATTCAGTCTAGTGTAAAAGTCCATAAACGTTTCATTTTCCTCCATATGAATTTCTTCAAATTTGGTTGTGAGGAGTTGGACTTTAGATTTTTTGACAATTGTAGTACCCTCGTGTGTCATTTCTAATATATCCCAAGCTTGTTTTGCAGTATCACAGGAAATGATTCTTTTGAACTCATCCGATGATAGTGCGCAAGTGATTGCATTTAGTGCTTTAACATTTGCACTACTCTCACTTTTCTGAAGTGTGGTCCATTGGTAATATGGTGTGACTTTCATAGATTTTGAATCGTCAACCCCAGTAACTTCCATGATAGGAGGATTTCATTTAGTCACTGTGGCTTGCCACACACTCTCATCCATTGATTTGAGGAAGATCCTCATTCTGACTTTCCAATAGGCATAGTTGGAGCCATCAAAGGGTGGAGGCCTAGTGACTGAAAGGCTATCAAAATTTGACATCTAAAATAGCTTAAATTGTTAGCTCAGGAATTAAATCCAATAATTAAAAAAGAGCTATCTGGCTCTGATACCACTTGAAAAGGCCTAGCTATATGTCCTAGAGGGGGGTGAATAGGATTATGTCAAATAAAACTTATAACAGCGGAATTAAAAAGAATATGATAGCCAAAATAAATCACAATGCAGGAAAGTAAAACAACCTCAAAATTCAGATCTTGAGAGGTTGATACAAATGTTGTTCTAAGGACAACCTTACACCAAAAACCAGAGTTTATGGTAGGACAACCTTATTTCTAGAAAAATCTTTGTATCAAATCTCAAACCAAAGAGACATACAGAAATAAACACAAACTGAACTGAAATAAATTGTACTCACAAATGTATTGTTCTAGGGACAGCCATACACCATAAAAATGGTAGGGCAACCTTGCTGGAACAACTTTAAAGGAAATTAAATATCAAGCTGATAAAGGAATAGCAGAAAAAAATTCTAAACTATTACAAAATTCCCACAATGCTTGAATTAAATGATTACAACATTCACCACCATACATACATCCCACAAATAAATAATTAAAGATTAGAAGTATAAATCATTCAACCACAACACAAGGGATTATAGTGGTTCGCCTGTGTGTTCACCAATTGTTAAACAACAGCCACACAGAATGCTACTCCACTCCTAATATCCTCACATAGGGGATATTAGCGTTCACTACCAAAATAGGTTTTCACAGGTTCACCCAAAACCTTTACAATTATGTCTTTATCTGTGGGCTTATACAATTAAAAAAACCCCAGTTCTGAGTTTTCCTGGCTCTCCTCAGATAACCAATACAATAAGATTTTTCTGGCAAATCTTGAAAGAAACCAAAACAGAAAGGAATTTACAATTAAATGTAAAATACCTGATTAACTCCTTCGTTGTAGCAGCCCGGTAGATACAAGTCAGAGTAGATGATTGAATGTCCAAGTTCAATGTCCAGTACTCAATTACAATGGTTCTAGTTCTAATAGATTTTAAATTAAACCAAATAGGGCTTGCCTTAATTGATTTTGATTCTAAAGAAGGGAATAACAATTCCTCTTATCAAATTTGATTGGAATAGCAGAAACAAAATTAATTAAATAAAGCTAAAGAAAGAGAATATTAAATAAGCACACTTAGCTTGGAGCACAAAATTATCTCTCAGAAGTTTGACAAAGATTAGCTTGAATGGATTAATTAATTCCGTAAATTCTTCTGAGATTCGTGCTCTATTTATAGGTGAGCAGATTGTGTCTTCGATTGGTCTAGGGAGCTCTTCGACTAGTCGAAGAATTAACAGATATTTGAAAAAATCAATCGCGGTAAGCTTTGACCGTTCTACGACTGGTCGAAGATACAATAGACACTGTTCCTTTGACTGGTCGAACAGATTCCTGGACTAGTCGAAGCCTAACAGAAAATATCTGAATTTTGTAATAAACTCACGACTGATCGAGGAATTTCTTAGACTAGCCGAAGCAAAGCTAAGACTAGTCGAAGAAAGCTTAGGACAAGTCTTAGAACTGCCCAAACTCATGTAACTTAAACATATGACTTATGTATCCAAAATGGCCTACTCCTAAGGTCAACCTAAGGTCAATAAAACCTCAATCGTGAAGTAAGGACATTGAAACATTAGGAACAAATGACCTTGAAGTTTAAGCCTTGAAGTCTTGATGTAGTTCAATCTTGAAATCTTGATGTAGCTCAACCTTGAAAGTGTCTTGAGTTCTCTATGAATGGCCTTGTACGCTTCTTGAAGTCTTGCATTCTTGAGACTTGTCTTGTGAGCAATACTTGAAGTCAAGGTTGATCTTTGAGTGAATCTTTGTACTTGTGAGCTTTGCTTGTTGTGAGCTTTGCTTGTTCATGAATGTTGATCTTTGAGAGAGCTTCACTTATGCAAGTTATACAATAGTGATTTTGGCTCCACAAATTTGACAACAGACAAGGATATAAACTATAGTACTTACACATTCCCATCAGGTCAAAGCAGCTCCGTCAATGTACCATGCACATCCTTCTTCAAGCACACGTAAATAAAAGCTACCCTATAGATTGATGTCAGTGTGGAGGTCAATTCCCCACAAAAGAGGGCAAGGAATAGCAAGAGTAAGGGCTCCTCTTGTTTTACTTTCGCTTATATTAGAGCACATGGTTATTATATAATGCAGGTGTAAGTCGGGCAGGTTGTGTCAAGTTCAGAGTCAACATCATCCCGACCTAACCTCTGAAGGACCCAATTCGTAAGTCAATTTGGCCTCGGTTCCCGATCTGAGTCTCTGTATGCTCGAGAGTGCGTGATGAGGTCGATCACCATCTTCCTCAAGGATAACTACTTCAAATTCATTAAGCTTTTCTCAACTAATGGCAGTGAATTCTTGAATTCACGAGAAAAAAAATAAGAAAATAAAATAATATTCATGAAAATTCATAAATTGATTGATGAATGAAGAAACGAGTTTACACCTGTTTGAGTAGGGATACTAAGCCATGGAAGAAGTTTTGGAATTAAACTATAACTAAAACTCCTAGAATTCACAACTTACTATAAATAGTAAATTTACTATTTATAGACAATTGTGATACCTATTAGTGTGCATGGTTTTTGGCCAAAAACAGTAAGTGTCCTATTTAGCTTAACCATGATATTTCCTTGACTATTCTAAGCATTTTTCATGTTAGGCGTAACTCCTAAAGCACAACGGAAGAAGAGTTATACTCAAAATAAAACTTACTATAAATAATAAAAATGAAATTAAAACAGGGATTCGACTGTCGATCTGATGGTATTTCACAAATTTAGCATGTGTTACCTGACGTAACAGAGTTGGGTGGCTAAAATAGCTTGTCCTACCCTAAAATCATATATGGTACGTCCGATAGCTCATTCTAGTTTGCGAGATACGTCCGTTTTAAGTCTGACGGTCAAGATCACATCCACTTCCGATCGGGCCTTTTCTGATCCATCTTGGCCATGAAATTGTCCGTGACCCGCTCTACATCAATCTCCTCCACTTCAAAAGAACACATCATCTAGTTCTCGTCCTACTTTGGTTCATGATACTCGGTCAAGTCCGCGACGTTGAAAGTCTGTGAGATCACCATGTCATTCGAAAGATCAACAACATAAGCATTGTCATTAATCTTTTGAATGATCGGTACCGGTCCAATCTTCTTATTCTTTAATTTGTTGCAGGTCCCAGTCAGAAATCTCTCTTTGTATAGATGGACCATAACGTAGTCGCCCACCTCGAACACTTTTTGTCACTGATACTTGTTCACTTGCTCCTTATACTTCTCATTCGAGGCATGTAGCTTGGTTTACACCTTTGCATGAATGCCCATGATCTTCTGTCATATATTCTACTGTAATGCTCATGCCTGGGAGCTTAGGCAGAGGGACCAAGTTAAGTGTGTGGTGAGGCACTTGACCGTAAATAATCTGGAATGGGGACTTCTCTGTCGAGCGGTTCACCATATTGTTGAATGCAAACTCCACTTGATAGAAGGTCAAATCTCACTGCTTCTGTTTTTCACCTGAAATACATCGAAGGAGGTTTTCCCAATGTGCAATTCACAACTTCAGTTTGCCTATCAGTCTATGGGTGGTAAGCGCCGCTGAACTGAAGTCGTGTATTGAATCGAGTCCATAAAGTCCGCCAAAGGTTTGCCACAACTGCATACAGTTCAAGCTCATACATTGATCACTTCTTCCGGGATTCTTTGAGCTTCTCGATGTAGAAGGCTACTAGCCTGCCTTCCTGTGATAATACTCATCTAATTCTGACATATGAACCGTCGTACTCAACCTCAAATAGCTTGTCGAAATTAGGAAGAACTAAGATCGGTGTTGTGAATAATTGATGGTTGATCTCATAAAAGCTCTTGTCAGCCTCACCGGTCCATTTTTCATGCAACCTGTAATAGGTGCGACTGTCATGCTAAAATTCAGAATGAATCGACGATAGAAGTTTGCCAACCCGTGAAAACTCCTCACTTCATGAATGTTTATCGGGATCGGTCATTCCCTAATGACTTACACCTTTTCGTTGTCCACACGGATGCCTATGGACGTTACAAAAAATCCTAAGATCAATAGGCCATTTGTTAAAAAACTACACTTCTTCAAGTTGAGGTACAACTTATTAACTTGTAGCACCCGAAGCACCTGCCTTAGATGTTCCCTGTGCTCTGTCTCATCCTGGCTATATATCAGAATGCTATCAAAATATACTACCACAAATCAGCCAGTGAATGGTTTTAACACTTGATTCATCAAATGCATCAAAATGCTTCCGAAGGGCATGACTAGCCATTCATACAACCCTTTATTGTCTCGAATGTCATTTTTTATTCATCACCTGATCGGATACCAATCTAATGGCACCCTCTCCTCAGATATAGCTTAGAGAACACCTTGGCCCATTCTAGCATATCGAGCTTGTCGTCCAATCACGGTATTGGGAAGCGATATTTGATGGTAATTTTGTTGATCGCCCGACTGCCGATGTACATGAGCTAGCTCCCATTTTTTTGGCGTTAATAACACTGGCACGATATATGTGCTCATGCACTCTTTTAAAAGACCCTTATGAATCAATTACTCCACCTACCCCTAACGTATATCACACTCCTTCAGATTGATCTAATAGTGAGGGCAGTCGGGTAGGCTATGTAACGCCCTGAAATTCGAGGGTCGAGTAGCAACTCAACTCTCGAGTTCCAAAACATCACTTATGCAACATAGATAATGATGATTAAATGTTGTCTGTGTTAGTGCAATAAACATGAGTGAGATTATACCAAAACAGTAATTCATACTCCAGATCAATTATATAAAGGCAAGCGGAAGAGTGAAACTATATATAAAAGAAACAAAACCATCTCAATCTCCAGAGTATGAACCCAACTGAGTCACCATATACATGTATCTATTTTATGATCAAAATGTCAAAAGTACAACTAGAGAAGTAAGTCCTGTAAATCCCGTCGATCTAGGCAGTCTAGGCAAAGCCACCAGAATACTGCATATACGAGAACTTGTCCTGGTCCTCGTCGTAGTCTGGCTTAGCCTCCTGAGTCGTCACCTCATCTGCACCTAAGACAGAGTCTGGTTGGTGTGTATAACACCATCCCGTAACGTGGGAGTGAGTAGCTAACTCAGTGGAACAATAAAGCATAGGTTAACATGTTATCAATTCAGTCAAGCAGTAATGATAAAGTAGTACAATCGAACAATCCTAACTACTCTTATTAATGTAAGTATGAAATGCAGTCATGATGCATGCCCTCACCGACATACTCCCTCATGCGACACCATCTTACGTTCGCAGCATGCGTTCATTCCTCAGTGCTCCACATCTTCCAAGCACATGCAGTGCGATGATGAGCATGATTACTGAGTTGTTATTAGTCCATTTCAAATAGTAGGATTGGGAAACTAAGGTACCTCCCTTGTATCATTCCCAAGCATGATCTATTCTAGGGTTGTCAAACCTAGATAATCTCATACGATTGTGTGGTTCTAGGGCGCTGCAAAGGCTGTCAGGGCTGTTATACCCAATTGTTACACCACTCCCCCATCACCTTTTTAATGGTTCATCACTAAATTGATACAGGCCTAGTTCATACTCTATACACCACGGCAAATCTCATCGCCTCACCGCAAATTCAGAGTATGCTCGAGGTCACTACAAAGGGCTCGTCACCAATCAGTGTAAGCCGACAGCTCGAATACAGTGTCCCATACCACCGTATTCGGCTCAAGTGTCAGGGTTGCTCACTGGTCACTACGGGGAGGCACGTGGCCCCAGCGTAGGCCGACATCTCGACCACGGTGTCCCATACCACCATGCCCGGCTCATGAGTCTTAGCGGATCGAGGTACCACGGTTAACGGGATTTCACTGGTAAGGTTAGTACCTCAGGTTTAAGCAGTAGCGTCCAAACATGGTGAACATATATTAGACATATCGGATTACTTGACGAGCCTGACTAGCTCGAGCGCACAATCAACTGAACGACATGAAGTGCATAAGCACATCGCATGGCCTAACCACTGTCACCAACTGAAGTATGACTCAGGTTTGTCAGACACATCCTTCGTGGTGAAATGAATCTCAACCACGAACTCAAGTCTGGTACCGATTGTCTGGACTATAATCATGGTCCCAATCGCAATCAATCCCTATTCAGAGTATATGGAGTAAAGCATAATAAACAAAGTAATTCAAGCATGTTAACAAACATGTCATAAAACATGTTACAAAGTACAATATAAACAAGAAATACAAACACATATATTTCATAGTAAGTGATTAAATTGAACAACCAATCATAGAGGAAATCATATACGTTTCTAAGGTAGTTGAGAATCCTATCTCAACACCCACCTAAAGCATGATTATCTACGCACTTACTCTTACAAGCATTTTCACAAACACTTAGAATACACTATTTAATATACATAGTGTATATTAGCAAAAACATGTATTAGGGCGAACCCTCTCGCCAAGTAAGTGTTATACACATATAATATATTCATATAGCAAATAATCATGGCAAACACATTTCTAAAATTTATACGTATACGGTACTTTCTACAAATACTAAGAATACAGTATATTCAACATAGTTATCATATAACCGAAAAGCGAAACGGACAGCACTTTGTACATGTACAATTACATACAGATCATGAATCTATCATTATCTGACATTGAAAGCATTGAAAACCATAACCTATACACCTAAAGTCCGCACCTTTCGTCGTAGAATTGTAACGAATTCGATAGGTTTGCTAAGCTTTCGTATTCGAAAGTTTGGTAACCTATAGAATGAAATAGGTTAACTATTTCATAACCTACAACTATCAAAACCCCAAAACAGGTTAGGGTTAGGGTTTCTTACCTAGAAATGAGGTTGAAATCGCTGGGAAAGCGATAAGAATGGTGTGGTTGAGCTTATAGAATGGCAGGGAGGTTCTCCCACTTCTCTCACACTTTCTCTCTCTTTTCTCTCTTCTCTCTCCTAGGGTTTTTCTCAAATTCATATGGCTAAATGAGAGAGGGTTTTATATAACCTAAAAAGTCACCAAAATGGACTTAAGGTCAAGGTATACTTAGGTTATAACCAAAGTGAGTCAGTTTCAGCTCAACGGAGGACTTCTGGCGGCCCCCCTTGAACCAAAGGTCAGACTTAAGCTCACAGACTCTGGATCTAGGTGGAGTTAAGTTTCTGTTTCAGTCGGATTCCCAGATCACGCGTGGCGGACCAGTTTTAGTTCAATGGTCAGTGAAACTCGATCAGAGATTTCAAGTACATGGACATGTGTATGAAATTTCCCCTGATCCGAGGGTATATTTGGGTCAGATTCTGATGGTCAGGTTGCTCAATACTGATCCGCAAGCGTCACATGCCAGATTTCATAAATCCTTATTTATTTTAGAATTATTTTCATGTTTCTCACACTCCTCGCTCTGGACTCAAATGAATAGTCGTGGGACACTGTCTGGATTTGATCTCCGAGATAGTTGTCAAGCCTAGCGAGGCGGTCCTAAGTCTATAACTTCGTATCATTCAGACTTTTGATGTGCGGTCCAGATCGGATACGGAGTTTTAATGTGCCCCTGAGAGCAGTCAGGTAATGAGTTTGATCCTAGATTTTAGGGTAACCTAGCGTCAATGATTCTACAAGTTTTAGGTCTTGTAGATCGTATTTAAAGTGATTCAGCGGATTTCATAGCTAATCTAGTTTAGCACTTAGTTAACTTTGTTAAATTTCTAAAAGATTTGATCCTAAGCGATTTCTGCCCGAGGTGGTACTCGGGCTATTGTATGGAATTTTTCGAGTCATTACAGGCTAACCCTAGGGATGAGGTCCATATGATATTGGATGTCCCTCATGGGGGGCAATCCATTGGTTAAATCTTCAGGCCAGACTTCTTTAAATTCATTTAACAATAGACTTAAACTTAGAAGAATGTTTGAGGGCTCCGATTCCTTGCCCTTCACCACTACGGCGTATATCTCACCGGTTTCCTTGAATTCCTCCATGAAATCGCGAATGGTCATGAGTGAACTCCCCTCCACTTTAGAAGATTTAGGGTGGTTCTCTGTTGCCATAGGGGCAAGGATTATCTTTCGACTATCCTTAACGAAGACATAAACATTGTCTCGTCCGCGGTGGGTCACATTACAGTCTGAATACCATGGTTGACCGAGTAACATGTGGCTTGCTTCCATATCAACCATGTCACAAAATATTTGATCCTTATAAGTTTTACTAATTGAAAATGAGACAGCGTATTGTTCAGTTACCTTGGTCTCGTTCACATTTTTTATCCAACTACTTGAGAATGGGGGAATGACATTTTATCGTTGGTAGCTGCAATTTATCCATAATTACTTTTGAGACGATATTCTCGCTACTGCCATTGTCTATGATTACATCGCAGAGCTTGTAGTTAACGGTGCACTGCGTACAAA
This sequence comes from Magnolia changhungtana, assembly GCA_030180095.1. Lineage (NCBI taxonomy): Eukaryota > Viridiplantae > Streptophyta > Magnoliopsida > Magnoliales > Magnoliaceae > Magnolia > Magnolia changhungtana. The sequence continues at coordinate 6,651,731 of JASAUF010000554.1, forward strand.
ATATATTATGTCGCCGTAGATGTAATTCTTTCTGTGGGGTGTACAGTAATCACCTCATGACTAGAGATTCGCCACAATCCTCACCCATCCATTTATCGCCATCTGCTCCTTTCTCAGTGGCTTGTTCATTTTCATCAAAGTCAGGATCTTCTCTTGCCGCCCTACCTTCAATGCCCCATTCATTTATGGTCAAGTGGGTTGCGGGGCATTAAGGACGAGTGTTTGATAAGTGGCCGGGTAACAATTGTTTGACCTTGGCCAAACGTAAGGATTTGGAATCTTACTCGAGCCTGTTGTTGTGGGCGCTACATGTTGAGACCTAGATGAGCCGCTCCCTGTATCACTATTTGTGGTGGTAGTAGGTTGATGACATCCTCTTACTGGTTCTTTTCCTTGTGCCAACACTAGATCCTGTGTGGGACCCGTCATAGGGGTCGAGTTGAAGGATAAGGCCGAGTAGGAATTCTTACAAGTTGCATTTCTACTCTACCTTCCAATTGAACTGCTTCATCCACGATCCCAACTAGATGAATCTGGACTCGGTCTTGAATCGTCGATCGAAATCCACCTATAAATCGTGCTACCTTCTGTGATTTGGTTTCTGACAGATTGTTTCGCATTGCCAACTACTAGAATTCTTTGATGTAGTCTGTGACGGTTCGATTTCCTTGTCAGCAGTTTTGGTATTGTAGGAATGATACATGCTCATAATCACTAAGAAGGAATCATGATCAAAGAAGGCTTCTCATTCGTGGCCATGATGAGATGGGCGCCTTATTCTATCGGGCACGTGAGAGTTGTAATTGCTCCCACCTTGCAAAAGCACCAGATTTTAATTTAAACGCTACTAATTTCACCTTTTTATACTCTGGCACGTCCATGTAATCAAAATATCATTCAACTTTGTATCATGCCCTAAACTCGAAAACCGAGCTCACAGAATTCCCGATCACCGAATCCATCACCTACAGCTTCCGTAGTGCCCCATTCTCGGCTCCTGGCACCCATATGCCAGACTCTGATCCTGAGATCCTACAAGGAGGATTTTTAATATAATTTTTTTTGTAATGGAGCATAACCACAAGCATAACCAAGTCACAAAACAACATCACCACATATCCACTATATCAGAAAATTTGAGTACAATGGGGAAAGGGAAATATAAATATAGATATTGGAACTCCAAAAGCAGAGCTACATGCTCCTACCTCAATGTTGCTGCGATCCAACGTCACCTGCAAGCAACGGTAGTGCATAAGCTTAAGAAAAGCTTAGAGGGTAGTATAAGTGTATGCATAAGGCAAGTGCTAAGTATGCAATATCAGAGTAATACGGAAATATGTAGAAAAGTACATGAATACTATCAGCCGTGCCAAGGTTATGCGATGCAAGGCAAGAATGCTATCGGCCATACCAAGGTCATGCGATGCAAGGCCTACGTAGCTAAATGTCATATACAAGATGCAACGCAAGCATGCCAGTCCTCATCAAGTACATATATCAGTACAGTTCCCCTCTCGGATATTACCAGGGTCTAGTACACTCTACACTGACTGCTGCCTCCCTAGACACACAACCCAGTGAGTGGAAGAGACCACACTATCCGCCTGACCAGTAGTCTACCAATCCTACTTGGCTCGTCAATAGCGGACCCATTTACGAACTGGTGAAACTCATCCTAGCTTACAGCCCCCTCACTCGGGTGGATAAGGCCACACCCCTTCCAACTGACCACGACACAGTGGGAGACGTGGCCTACTAGTATTCGACACTCATGCACTCATGTATCCACTCGGTCCAGACATTGGAGTATCTCCGGGTACCAAAAAGTTTTGAGACTTTCACCTAAGGACATCATATGTACTCACAGTGCTAGAACCAATATTTTCGGTATCCAATTCGGTCATCCATGATGTGCATGTGGAGGCCACGACCTTGATGTCGCTAGGGCATACAGTGATCATGTCACACAAATGTGAGATGCATGAATCACTTTGTCCAATCATGCAGCAATCCTGCTCGTACCGTGTACTCATGTGGGCAACTCCTATCAGTGAGTCCCATAAACAATATGCCCAATGGCATATGCTATGATCAGTCATTCCTCATATTAAACATACATATGATGCGTATGGGCATGAATCATAGAGTTATACTAAGCATGGTATATGGTGCTGAGCTATCTTCATAGTGAAGATGGGCCTAGACGGCCTACACACAACAAGTATGAGCCTAACAATGAACCTTAGGGAGAGTTACAATGCAGACATTTAACCATCATTGCTCTTACAATGTGGACGTCAAACCATCATTGCTTCCAAGGCATGGCCCACCATAAACATCATTACATACGTCAAGGTGGAATCACACATCGCAATGGACCTCATATACATCACATTCGGCCCCCCATAAAGGCCTCACATACGTCTCATTGGGCCTCACTCATGGTCCTTATATACATCACATTGGGCCTCAACCTATGGGCCTCAAATACATCACAATGGGCCTCATATACATCACATGGGCTGCACTAATGGGCCTCATATACATCAAGTGGGCCGCATCCACTGGCCGTGCCAATGGGCCTCGTATACATCAAGTGGGCCGCATCAATGGGCCTCATATACATCAAGTGGGCTGCATCAATGGGCCACACTAATGGGCCTCATATACATCAAGTGGGCTGCATCAATGGGCCGCACCAATGGGCCTCATATACATTAAGTGGGCTGCATCAATGGGCCACACCAATGGGCCTCATATACATCAAGTGGGCCACATCACATGGGCAGCACCATCTACACCATTCATCTAGAGATCTTTTTAGAGCATTACCCAAAAATGAATCACATCGGAAGATCATTTGGGCCATACCACAAATAACAGTGGTGATAATGATTTCCACTGTTAAAACTCCAAAGGGCCCACCATAGCGTTTATTTTCCATCCAATCTGTTCATATGGTCATAAAGACTTGAATAAAGAGGAAAAACAAATATCATATTGATCTAGAACTTCGGTGCTCCCAAAAGGATTTTAATGGTGTACGTTCAGTCTCCACTGATTTTTATGGTGTGGTCCACCTGATAGATGGTTGGAGATAACATATACATCACAATGGTCCACTTGATAGACGGTTAGAATAAAACATATACATCACGCTGTGGATGCACGGTGTGGATGTGAAACAGATGAATGACATGGATAAAATATATACATCATGGCGAGGAACCCACCGTCCAGCCATCTGGACAGTGTGGACAAGACCCATACATCTGGTGGGTCCCACCATCCAAACAGTGGATAGTGTGGATGAAACACATAAATCGTGCAGACCAACAGGGCTTGCTGACGTCGTCAACAGCCATATAGCTGGTGTGTGGTGTCCACATACACATGTGGCCCACCAGTAAAAAAATGGATGGATGGTCTGGATCACGTCTGTGATTAGACCATCTTGCTGACGTCAATACATTAGCTACATAGCTGGTGTAGGCACTCCAGCCAATTCGTTTCCAATATAGGTGGGTCCCACGTGGGGCCCACCATCATATATAATATATCATATTATTATAATATTTATATTATTTTTTTAGTTTTAAAAGCATTCCAGGACGGCCTGGATGTAAAGCATATTCATCAAAGGTGGGTCCCACAAAACTTGTTGATGTTAGTCCAGCAGGCGCTGGCTACTGGCTCACCGTATGGACGGTTTGGATATACACAGACCTCATGATCAGGGCTCACTTGCTGTAACGTCTCAGAAAAATTCGTACACAGACCCGAGTACCTCCTCAGGTAGAAATCAGTATTGCCCAAATCCTTTAGAAATTAGATAAAAATTAATTAACTGCTAAACTAAATAATCAGTGGAATTAGCTTGAACCACTTTCTATATGAACTACAAGACCCAATACCAGTAGAATCACTAACTCTACATTACCTAAAAACTTAGGATCAATCTCAAAACCCAGTTGATGGAGCACATTGAAACTCTGTATCAGACTTGGATCGCGCATCGAAAGTCCGAGAAGCACGAAACTATAAGGTTATGACCACCTTATTGGGTTTGACAACTATCACAGGAATTAAGTCAAAATAGTGTCCAGAAACACACAACTTGAACCTGGAGCGAAGTGTGTGAGAAACGCGAATATCTTTAGAAAATGAACTCAAACTTAAGTGATTTAGGCTGTTCGCTTGCAGGCCAAATTTAAGGTTTTGGACCGTCAAATTCTGACTTAACTACATCCTTGGATCGGGAAAAATTTTCCACATATGTTAGTGTACTTGTGGCCCTGATCGAGTGGCAACGACCATTGAATTGAAACTGGTCCTCCACGGTCAATCCACTAATCTGATCAGACCAAAATCTTAACCAGGCATGGATCCATTGTTAGGGAACTTTTTCCAGACCGTATGCAGGTAATGGACCTCTAGATGAGCTTCATTGGCCTGAAACAGCCACCTTTTGGCTATATCCTAAGTATACCATGGCCTTGTGGCCATTGACATCACTTCTGGGCCTATTTAAAGCCCTAAACCCACCCCTCTCTCATTCCATACGAATTTCCAAAAACCCTAGGAGAGAGAAGAGAGAAAAGAGGAGGAAAGAGTGAGAAGAGAGGGAGAGAGATAGTTGCTGGGATTCATTCCCACCACTCCACGTACCGAATCATCTCTCCTGTGTCGCTACACCGTCGAATACGAATCTGATTTGGGTAAGAAATCCTAACCCTAATCTATTTTAGGAATCCGAATAGAGGAAATGGTAAAATAACTAACTTATTTCATGATTTAGGTAGCCGTTGAGCCGTAGATAAAGGCTTAGTGTACGATCCGAGTTCGTGATCGGCGTATCGACGAAAGGTGCGGACTATAAATGTTTAAGTTGTGGTTTTTAAGGCTCTCAATGTCAGTTAATGATTATGACTGACTCGATTGCTATCACATGTACTTAGATGTGATGGTTTCCGTGTATTGCACATATATATGAACTATGTTGAATATAATGCATTCCATGTGTTTGTTGAAATGTTTGAATGAATATGGAATTAGGATTTGTGCTAGCCATGATTATTGATTGTGAATACATGATTGTTGTATGTGTGGCAACTCCCTTGTGAATGGGTTTGCTATAATATATGTTATAACTAATTTATTACATGTATGTTGATATGTGTAGTCTAAGTGTTTGATAAATTGTCTGAATGAGAAAATGAGTGTTGAAACGTATATAATGAGGGTGTTGAGATAGAGTTTTCAATTACCTTATCTATAGTTATAATTTCCTTCATATAACCTATCTCACTTCTTTGTGCTTTATGGATGAAATGCCTATGTATGACAACATGTACACTGTGTTTGTTAAAATGCTCAAATGAGATTTATATTTGAATTGGTTGTCACATGTTGTTTTGACTATCACATATGAATGCCTATTGCATTTGAGTATGATTGGGACTAATACATAGTCCAAGCAATCGGTAACGGTTTACGATTAGTGCCAGAACTAGTTTCGCCACAACGGATACGTTCGGTGAATCCGAGTCGTATGGTAATTATCGACAATGGTTAGGTCATGAGGAGTATGTATGTGCTCCATATCGATTAATTCAACGTACACTCATACTAGTCGAGCCTGTTAAGTAACCCAATTAGCCTAATGTATGTTCACCATGTATGGACACCACTGCTTGAATCTAAGGTACGACTTACCAGTGAAAAGCCCGTTTAACCTTGGTACCATGATCCGCTAAGACTCATGAGCCGGGCATGGTAGTATGAGACACTGTGGTTGAGCTGTTGGCCTACGCTGGGGAGACGAGGTTCCCTGTAGTGTCCAGTGAGCAATCCAAACTCGTGAACCGAATACGGTGGCATGGGACACTTTATTCGAGCTTTTAGCCTATGCTAAGGTGACGAGCCTTTCCGTAGTGACCTTGAGTATAAACTAGGCCTACGCTGAGGTGACGCGCCTCTCTGTAGCGACCTGAACTTACTTATCCACTTCTTTTCAAATAAGGGGTGATGTTGCCATATAATTTGCCTATTGTATGTGATTAACCAGGATTAGCAACCTTAGATGGATCATTGTTTGGGTAAATGATATAAAGGGAGGTACCCTAGCTTCCCGAATCTACTGTATGAATAAGCCTAATTAAATATTGACTAACATGATCATGCACCACATTGCATGTGCTTTGGCAAGGAAGTGCATGTGTCTGGAGTGGTGCATGCGCGATCGTTAGATGATGTCGCTGAGGGAGTGCAGGCGAGGGCATACATTATTATCGCATACCATTCTTGTATTAACAAGAGTACTTAGGATATGATTACTGTATTGCTTTATCATTACTGCTTGATTGAATTGATAACATGTTAACTTTTACCTTATAGCTCCACTGAGTTAATCACTCACTGCCACTCTGGGACGATGTTTTAAAACACCAACTAGACTCTGTTATAGCTACAGGTGACGGCGAGGCTTACGAGATGGATCCTGACTTTTTTGATGATGAGGAGGAGTTCTCCTATATGCAACTCTCTGGCGGGTCTATGTAGAACTGGAGTTGCGTCACCGGGATTACAGGGATATAAATTAGTTGGCTATCACACTTGTCATTTTGTATATTTTGGAACAAACATGTATATATTCAACTTGGTGACATGATCATACTTGGGGGTTTATAACCACTCATATACTTTATATATCTACCATAGTCTTCCACTTGCTTAATTCAATCACCTCTGGAGTATGATATACTGATTTAGTGTAATCCCATTCATGTTTAATGTGCTAATACGGACAACATTTAATCATCATTATCTATGTTGCATAAGTGATACGTTGGAACTCGGGAGTTGAGCTTTTGCTCGACCCCCAATTTTTAGGGCATTACAAGTTAGCATCAAAGCATGATTTGGATTAAACTGGACCTGAATTATGGACACATGATGCACACTGATGTACTTTGATTTAGGAGGGGGCGATAAAAATGTAGAAATGAACGTATGATTACAAGTTTCGCCGACGGGTGAAACTAACCATTGAAATATGACCCGTATGCATCTGTGATCATGTGAGATGATCCTAGTTCTTTTCTAGACCGTTAATTGACGGGTTTAGATGATAATTCAGCCTATTTCACACTCAAATGACCGAAACGTGTGAATATGCGCGAGATGGATGCCGAAAACATCTTAAACGGACTCGAGGGCCCAAACAACCCAAATTGGGGGGATCCAAAGTGTCCCCCGCACATTTCTAGCACTCGGAGGGGGGAGGGGGGGGATGCCATCACCTTAGGTCCAGTGGATCGCGATGGCATCGTGCCTACCGTGTGGCCTCGAGGTCTAGCTGTGTCGGGCCACAGCGCGCCGAGGCAGGCCGACCATGTACACGCATGTGGGGCCCACGAAACACATATGGGACCACTCTATATGTCCCCTTTTGCTTCATTCTTCCATTTTCAAGCTTCCAAACCCCTCCAAGCTCTCAAAAATATCTAATTTTTTTCTCTCTCAAGTCTCCCTCCATTCTCAAATCTTCTTCTTTTTCATCACTACATACCCACCTCCCACCATTCCTTTCAAACCTATCTCCTATCTCCCTCATTTCCTCCCATTTGAGTACACAAACCCTCCTTTGTGTCTTAAAAATCTTAAAGCCCAGTAATCCATCCTATCCCTCCATCTTGTTTCACTCTCATGGCTCTTTTCGAGCTCGTGGCTGCTATTTTCTCTCTCTCCACCCTTCTTTCCCTCATGGGATAGAAGAGGGCTTCCACATAAGAAGCTGGGCCTATCGGTCCAACCCATTCAAGGAAGAAATCGGGCGCTGAAGCAAGTACAAGCGCCACACAAGAGTAGAGGACAAAGCGGGATCTCGATCCCCAAATTCCTCTTGAAAGAGCCCTATAGCCTGGCATTGCACATCGTAGGTTCCAGGGTCATAGAGTTCTCTTTGAAGCACATGTGAACGAAAAGCTATTTGGGTTATATTTGGCGATGGACATTCTATTGGATACCGGGTGGGGTCCCATATTTGAAGGCAAGTCACGTGCATGTGAGAGCACTGTCCGAGCCTTCTACGCCCACATATGGGACCCATTGCTGGAGCCTCTACAGTTCACTATTCCCTTGGGAATGCGGCAGCCACATTTGATGTTGGTGTGATAGCTCAGATTATGGGAATAGAATGTGGTGAGGTTCATACTAGCGAGAAGAATCTCAAGAGTGCGTGTGAAAGAGATCACCGTACATGATTTCTTTGCGGTCGACTGATCCATTGGAATTGAGGCAACTGCCTCCCACCATCCAAGATGACTCATGACTTCCGCCTACTCCACTAGGTGGAGCAATCGCTCTGAATGCACGCGTTTGATGGTGGACTTCCTATATAGAGCTGGGCAGAGAGATAAACTGTGCCTGCCTACATTTGTCCTATTACAGATAGTTCAGACTGCACACTCTCCTAAGACGAACATTTCACTCCCATTCGGCCGACTTATATGCAAGCTTGCTCGTGAGTTCGGCTATCAACTTGATGCAGAACTTGTACCGATCCACTACATTAATGATGCTACGCTCAACAACATAGGATTTGGCCCTCGACAACGTCAAGCCCGACTCGATGAGAGTGGGGATGAGATAGGAAGTGAAGAGGAAGAAAGTGAGGAAGAAGAGGATGAAAATGAAATAGAAGAAGGAAGCGAGGAAGAGGGAGAGCAGGAAGAGAAAGAAGAGAAGGCCTAAGACTCTGATGAGGGCTCTCCACCTGCTGCACATGAGCACCACCGTGATCGGGCTGCTTTAGAAGCCCGTTTGGCTCAAATTGAGAAGGGCCAACCCGCCCTGCTACAGGAGGTCAAAGAAACCCGGGCCAAGCTTGAAGAGAGTCAGGCCTACGTGAAGCAGAAATTTAAGGTGTCTCGTACCTTGAAGGCTCTCCTGTGCTGTATACAGGACAAGGGCGCTCCTCCACCATCACTAGATTCAAACAACTAGTCCTATGTTGTAGTCGTCATTAGGTCTTTTCTTTCCTTATTTTCTTGCTTTCTATGTTATAACCTTGGTAGGCTTAGTAGTATGGTAGAGTTGTTTGTGTTTTAATGTTTGAAACTTTGTTTAGATTAGCTCACATGCATCTTCTATCATGATCCATGTAAGACTATATTTCATGTATTGTGACGATTTTAGTTAAATGAAATACATGAAGCTCATTTTGTTATGGAATGTGTAGAATGCTTGACAAGTTGAGTATTGCTATGCTAATCTTACATGTATTGCACCCTATGTTGTGCATAGGGAATGCCTCCGGAAGCTACTCGTAACACTACACGTCTAGCACTTGACGGATCATTTGATGGGGCACCTCCCCTAACTGATAGCCACACAGACCCCAGCTTGGGCCCTGACAGTGACACGATGCCGGATTCACAACCGGCCACTGGCCCCACTAATGGGTCAACACCTTTTGCACCACCGGTTCCCGAGCAGAATCGTGCGTCTACTTCGATGCCACACATGCCTCAGGCAGCTTCTCCTCCCGATAGGTTGGAGTAGTTGATACTCCCATGCAGCAGCAGCAGATTTAGACCACCATAGCAGGGGTTCTTGCCCAGAACATGAATGTGGTTCTGCATGCACCACCTGTGCACCCCGCTGGAAACCTAAATGCCAACAGCTTATTCGAGTGATTCTAACGCTTTCGACCTCTCACTTTTGTGGGTACTCACAGACCCGAGGAGGCCGAATATTGGCTTGACCACATCTCTAAGATGCTAAAGCCGTTACACTGCACCGAGGCAGAGTAGGTTGAGCTGGTTACGTACATGTTCGAGAAGGAGGCTAGTCTATTGTGGGATAGTATCATACGAACAGTGGCTGCTGGTTATGTGTGGACATGGGAAGCTTTTGAGACCCACTTCCACAGAAAGTATTCCCCCCTCACCTACCGTAACGAGAAGGAGGGTGAATTCCTTCACCTCCGTCAGGGAGGAATGACTGTGGCTGAGTATGAGAACAAGTTTACGGAGCTGGGCAGATAGCTCCCTTAATCCTAGTAAATGAGTCGATGAAGATGTGGTGATTTTGTGATGGTCTGCGGCCCGATATCTGCACAAAGATGTGTTGTGCTAGCATACTCAACTATGCTAAGCTAGTGAATATGTCTTTGTGAACTGAGTAGGATAGGGATAGACTATCCCGTACACGTGTGCCCATGGGTCCTAGGCCTCAACCAGATTTGCTGAGCAGGCCGTGTCTCGGCAAGAGGCCGTGTGCAAATTCGCCTTCCAGACTTACGGCTTCATCGACCTAGCTAAGGCAATCAGATATGTGGTGCACTTACTACAAGAGGTAGGGCCATGCAGATACTTACTATTTCACCAAGATGAGGGATAACGGCTTCTCGCCGCCTCAGAAGATCAATCGCCAACTTCCTTAGCATATCTCGGCTCCACCTCTATGTTCAGTACTACTAGCACAACCTTTCTATAGGCCTAATGTACCTCGTAGTAGGCCGCCTCAACGACCTATGGTACCGCAGCCAAATCATCCTCAACAAGCTCATGTGTACTCACTTGCAGCTGAGGCATCTGAGATAGCAACTGCAGCACCATTGGCTTTTGAAGTCACGACACATATCCAAGGTATACCAGTCTTCCTATTGGTGGACATCGGGTTGACTATTTCGATCATATCATGGGCGGCAGTCAAGTAACTAGTGTTAGAAACTACTCCTATAGTTGCGGTGAGACTCCTTACCGGCACAGGGACCTTCTCAGACTCCACCAAGACTTGTAGAGGTTGCTCGATAGATTTAAGGAGCAAAACAGTGCTCGTTGACCTGATGGTTGCCCCATTATGTCATTATGACATCATTCTTGGTATGGATTGGCTCGCTGAGATGAAGGCGGAGATTGATTGCAATACTAGAGTGGGGACAACCCATGGATCTAAGGGCATAACCTTTACTTTCCCAGTTCAGGTCAGTTGGTATAACTGTGTTAGTTATTATGCTACCTTACTAGAGCATGTTGACGGTTCGACACTTGGGGGCACACCTGTAATCTGAGATTTCACGGATATGTTCAGGATGATACCTGGACTACCTCCTCGGCGCGAGATCGATTTTACCATTGACCTAGTGCCTGGTGTGACACCTATATCTCTACCAACGATCGCATGCTTCCATGTGAAATGGAGGAACTGAGGAGATAGATTGACGATCTGTTGGAGGAAGGCTTTATACGACTGAGTGTATCTCCTTGGGGAGCACCTGTGTTGTTTGTGAAGAAGAAGGATGTATCACTGCAATTGTGTATTGATTATCGTAGGCTGAATCAAGTGACATTGAAGAACAAGTATCCTTTGCCCAGGATAGATGATCTGTTCAATCAGTTGAAAGGGGCATGGTATTTTTCAAAGATCGACTTACAGTCAAGGTATCACCAGTTGCGCGTTAGGGATGAAGATGTGCAGAAGACAATGTTCAGAACCAGATTTGGGTACTACGAGTTCCTTGTGATGTCATTTAGACTCACAAATGCACCCACCGTGTTCAAGAACCTTATGAACCGAGTGTTTCGTCCATATCTGTACCGATTCGTCATCGTATTCATAGATGACATCCTGATATACTCTAACAGTCGGAAGGATCACGAGGAGCACCTACGGGCAGTCTTTGATACGCTTAGGAAGAACCAATTGTTTGCTTAGTACAAGAAGTATGACTTCTAGAAAGAAGAAGTCAAGTTCCTGGGACATGTGGTGTCCAAGGAAGGAATAGCTGTGGACCTTACTAAGCTGACCGCAGTTCAGGACTGGGAGCAGCCCGATTCAGTTACTGAAGTAAAGAGTTTCCTTGGCCTAGTAGGTTACTATCGTCGTTTCATTAGAGACTTTTCCAAGATAACCAAACCGTTGTCTCAGTTCACACGAAAAGATCTCAAGTTTGCCTGGAATGAGAAGGTAGAAGCAGCCTTTCAGGAACTGAAGGACAAGTTAACATCCGCACTCGTGCTAGTATTGCCAGACCAGGGGGTCAAATATACAATATACACTGACGCGTCTCGTGTTGGTTTGGGTTGTATTCTGATGCAGAAGAACACAGTGATCGCTTTTACCTCACGATAGTTGAGGAAGCATGAGGATAACTACCCTATGCATGACCTGGAGTTGGCAGCCGTCATCTTTCCATTAAAGCTCTGGAGACATTACCTCTATGGAGAGGAGTTTGAGCTCTTTTGCGACCACAAGAGCCTCAGATACATATTCACACAGAGAGACTTGAATATGAGACAACGACGATGGATGGAAACCTTGAAAGACTTTAAGTTTGAGGTCTCCTACCATCCCGACAAGGCTAACCTTGTGGCAGACGTGTTGAGCCGCAAGAAGATGATAGCATTTGCAGCTCCGCTGATGATAGAGGAGTGGAACATGGTAGAGTTTGTGTGAGACTTTGAGCAGAAACTTGCGGTAGATGAGCCGTTCGAGAGCGTTACACATATTCGTGTACAACCACTTATTGATGACCGAATTATTGTGGCTCAGAGAGAAGATGCATGGCTGATGAAAATGAGAGAGCAAGCAACTGACAATGAAGAGTCTGAATGGAGAGTTGGTTCAGATCGGGGTTTACGTTATCGTGGCCACCTATGCATTCCAAACCTTCATGACTTGAGAGGGGAAGTTCTCGAAGCTACTCACAATTCGAAGATGGCATTGCATCCTGGTAGTATAAAGATGTATCAAGATATGAAGCGCTCGTATTGGTGGGATAACATGAAGGCCCGCATAACAGACTATGTATCCCGTCGTCTCACATGCCAGCAGGTCAAGGCCGAACATCATTGACCTCCTAGTTTACTTCAGCCCATGCCCATAGTTGAATGGAAATGATATTTCATTTCTACGGATTTCATCTCAAGGTTACCGAAGACGAGGAAGGGGCATAACTCTATTTTCGTGATTGTGGACCGATTGACGAAATCGACTCATTTCCTCCCGATTAGAGTCTCAAACTCAGCAGACGATTTGGCCAGGCTGTACATCAAGGAGATAGTACATCTACTTGGAGTGCCTATGGAGATCCTGTCGGATCAAGACATGTGATTCACATCTATCTTCTGGACTCGCATCCAGAAAGTGATGGGTGTGAAATTGAAGTTTAGCACCGTGTTCCACCCACAGACGGATGGGTAGACGGAACGGGTGAATCAGGTGTTAGAAGATATGTTGCGGGCATGTGCTTGATTTCAAAGACAGTTGGGATGACTATCTTCCCTATGCTGAGTTCGCTTATAACAATAGCTTTCAGGTGAGCATTGGCATGGCTCCCTACGAAGCATTATATGGGCGCCCATGTAGAGCACCGCATTGCTGGACAGAGGTTGCTGAGAAGAGTTTGATTGATCCAAAGTTAGTACAGGCGACCTTAGAGAAGATCGACATTATCAGGCATTAACTTCTTTCAGCACAGTGCAGACAGAAGAGCTACGCCGATACGAGACAGCGACTGCTAGAGTTTGAGGTTGGGGACCATGTGTTTCTTACAGTTTCCCTCATGAAGGGAGTCTTTCAGTTTGACAAGAAAGGAAAACTCACGCCAAGATTTATTGGCTCATTTCAGATACTAGACCAAGTGGGTGTGGTAGCGTACTGCCTTGCTTTGCCCACACCACTCATAGGCATGCACAACGTATTTCACGTATCGATGCTGAAGAAGTATGTTCTTGATCGTTCCCACATTATCAAATTGGAGCAGGTATAGTTGAGTGAAGATGCTACTTATATACTGCGACCGACGCGTATCCTAGACATGAAGGAACAGGTGCTGCGCAGTAAAGTTATCTCACTTGTGAAGGTACTGTGGACACACCACACTGAGGAAGAGGCTACTTGGGAAATAGAAGCCGACGTCTGTAAGAACTACCCTCAAATTCTCGAGGAGTATGAAAATGTATTAATTTCGAGGACGAAATTTTTCTTTAAGGGGGGTAGATTGTATCGTCTCAGAAAAATCTGTATAAAGACCCAAGTATCGCCTCATGCAAAAATCACTAAGGACCGAATCCTTTAGAAATTAGATGAAAATTAATTAAGTGCTAAACTAAATAATCAATGGAATTAGCTTGAACCACTTTTTATACGAACTGCAAGACCCAAAACTAGTAGAATCGCTAACTCTACATTACCTAAAAATGTAGGATCAATCTCGAAACCCAGTTGCTCATGGGAGCACATTGAAACTCCATATCAGACTTGGACCGCTCGTCGAAAGTCTGAGAAGCGCGAAACTATAAGATTATGACCACCTTACTGGGCTTAACAACCATTGCGGGAATTAAGTCCAAATAGTGTCCAGAAATGCACAACTTGAACCTGGAGCGAAGTGTATGAGAAACGCGAATATCTTTAGAAAATGAACTTAAACTTAAGTGATTTGGACCGTTTGCTTGAAGGCCAAATTTAAGGTTTCGGACCGTCAGATTCTGACCCAATTACACCTTTGGATTAGGAAAATTTCCCTACACATGTTAGTATACTTGTGGCCCTGATCGAGTGACAATGACCGTTGAATTAAAACTGGTCCTCCACGGTCGATTCACTAATCTGATAAGACCGAAATCTTAACTAGGCATGGATCCATTGTCAGAGAATTTTTCCCAGATCGTATGCAGGTAATGGACCTCCACATGAGCTCCGTTGGCCTGAAATAGCCACCTTTTGGCTATATCCTAAGTATACCATGGCCCTGGGGCCGTTGACATCACTTCTGGGCCTATTTAAAGCCCTGTACCCACCCCTCTCATTGCATACAAATTTCCAAACACCTTAGGAGAGAGAAGAGAGAAAAGAGGAGGAAATAGTGAGAAGAGAGAGAGAGAGAGAGAGAGAGAGAGATAGTTGCTGGGATTCATTCCTACCACTCCACATGCCAAATCATCTCTCCCGTGTCACTACACCATCGAATCCAAATCCGATTTGGGTAAGAAATCCTAACCCTAATATGCTTTAGGAATCCGAATAGAGGAAATGGTGAAATAACTAACTTATTTCATGATTTAGGTAGCCATTGTGCCCTAGACAAAGGCTTAGTGTACGAACCAAGTTCGTGATCAGCGTACTGACGAAAGGTACTGACTATAAACATTTAGGTTATGGTTTTCAAGGCTCTTAATGTCAGTTAATGATTTATGATTGACTTGATTGCTGTCACATGTACTTAGATGTGATGGTTTCCATGTATTACACATACATATGAACTATGTTGAATATAATGCATTTCATATGTTTGTTGAAATGTTTGAATGAATATGCAATTAGGATTTGTGCTTGCTATGATTATTGATTGCAAATACATGATTGTTGTATGTGTGATAACTCCCTTGTGAAAGGGTTTGCTATAATATATGTTATAACTAATTTATTACATGTATGTTAATATGTGTAATCTAAGTGTTTGATAAAATGTCTGAATGAGAAAATGCTTGTTGAAACGTATTTAATGAGGGTGTTGAGATAGGATTCTCAATTACCTTATCTATAGTTATAGTTTCCTTCATATAACCTATCTCGCTTCTTCGTGCTTTATGGATGAAATGCCTATGTATGACAACATGTGCACTATGTGTTTGTTAAAATGCTCAAATGAGATTTATATTTGAATTGGTTGTCACATACTATTTTGACTATCACATATGAATGCCTACTGCGTTTGAGTATGATTGGGACTAATACGTAGTCCAGGCAATCGGTAACGGTTTACGATCAGTGACCGAACTAGTTTCACCACAACGGATACGTTCGGTGAATCCGAGTCTTACGGTGATTATCGACAGTGGTTAGGCCACGATGAGTGCGTATGTGCTCCATGTCGATTAATTCAATGTACACTCGTACCAGTTGAGCTGTTAAGTAACCCAATTGGCCTAATGTATGTTTACCATGTATGGACACCATTGCTTGAATATAAGGTACCACTTACAAGTGAAAAGCCTGTTTAACCTTGGTATCACGATCCGCTAAGACTCATGAGCCCGACATGGTGGTATAAGACACCGTGGTCGAGCTGTCGGCCTACGCTGGGGTGACGAATCTCCTCGTAGTATCCAGTGAGCAACCTAAACTCATGAGCCTAATACGGTGGTATGGGACACTGTATTCAAGCTTTCGGCCTACGCTATGGTGATGAGCCTTTCCATAGTGACCTCGAGTATAAACTAGGCCTACGCTGAGGTGATGAGCCTCTCCATAGTGACTTGAACTTACCTATCCATTGCTTTTCAAATAAAGGGTGATGTTACCCTATAACTTGCCTATCGTATGTGATTAACTAGGATTGACGACCCTAGATGGATCATTGTTTGGGTAAATGATATACAGAGAGGTACCCTAGCTTTCCAAATCTGCTGTATGAATAAGCCTAATTAAATATTGACCAACATGATCACGCACCACATTGCATGTGCTTTGGCAAGGAAGTGCATGTGTCTAGAGTGGTGCATGTGCGATCGTGAGATGGTGTCGCTGAGGGAGTGCAGGCGAGGGCATACATCATTATCGCATACCATTCTTGCATTAACAAGAGTACTTAGGATATGATTGCTGTATTGCTTTATCATTACTGCTTGACTGAATTGAAAATATGTTAACCTTTGCCTTATAGCTCCACTGAGTTGATCACTCACTCCCACTCTGGGACGGTGTTTTAAAACACCAACTAGACTCTGTTGTAGCTACAGGTGACAGCGAGGCTTACGAGATAGAGCATGACTTTTATGACGACGACGAGGAGTTCTCCCACATGTAACTCTCTAGCGGGTCTATGTAGACCTGGAGTTACATCGCCGGGATTACAGGAATACGAATTAGTTAGTATCACACTTGTCATTTTGTATATTTTGGAACAAACATGTATATATTCAGCCTGGTGACATGATCATACTCTGGGGGTTTATAACCACTCATATACTTTATATATCTACCACAGTCTTCTGCTTGCTTAATTCAATCAGTTCTGGAGTATGATATATTAATTTAGTGTAATCCCATTCATGTTTAATGTACTAATAAGGACAACGTTTAATCATCATTATCTATGTTGCATAAGTGATGCGTTGGAACTCGGGAGTTGAGCTTTTGCTCGACCCCCGATTTTCGGGGCGTTACAAGTTAGTATTAAATCATGATTTGGATTAAAATGGATCTGAATTATGGACACACAACACACACTGACGTACTTTGACTTAGGAGGGGGCGATAAAAACGTAGAACTGAATGTATGATTCCAAGTTTCGCCGATGGGCGAAACTTGTAAGTGCTATGGTTTGATTCCACTTTGGTTGTCAAATTTTTTGTGTCAAAACCTCTGTATGTATCTTGTGTTTATATCTTCAAGCTACAATATAGAAGATATTAAAGAAGAGTTTAAGCTCAAGACTCAAGCTCAAGTTCACATGTAAGAACTTAAGCTCAAGTTCACGTGTACTTAAGGTCAAGACTCAAGCTAGTTTGGAACTCAAGTACAACTTAAGATGGAATTTGATTTCAAGCCTTCAAACATCTCATGATCAAGCTACATCAAGCTCAAGTTCTCATGCTTGACAAGGTTCAAGGTCTACCTTCACTGAATGAATAAAGTTCAATGTCCATACTTCATGTCTCAGGTATGATAAACCTTAGATTGACCTTAGGGTAGGTCACTTTGGCTACGTAATTCATTTGAATATTAATACACGAATTTGGTCTGTTCTAAGACTAGTCTTAGACCTTATTCGACTAGTCCTAGCATTGGTTCGACCAGTCTAAGAAGTTCCAGGACCAGTCCTAAAATTGTTGTATTTTATCAGATTTTCTGGTTCGGCTTCGACTAGTCCTGGAGTCTACTTGACCGGTCGTGGGATGGTCTTAACTCGACCTTCGACCAGTCGTAAAGCTACAACTCAAACTCCAGCGACTAAATCAAGTGTCGCATGACCAGTCCTAGAGGGGTCTCGACCGATCGTGGACTACCTTCGACCAGTCATGGATTGCCTACGATCGGTCGTACAACGGTTTGATCCGATCACGCTCAAAAATTCAAAAATTTGTTTATCCTTCGACCAGTCGTGGTGTCCCTAGGACCAGTTGAAGATGAATTTCTGCAGCTATAAATAGCACACAATTTTTAGAGTTTTTCATTGAAAATGAAGTGAATTTAAGGCTCCACTCTGAGATAAGTCTGTGTTTGTTTTTAAGCTATATTGTGCATAATTCTATTTCCTTTTGCTAGCTTATTATTATTTGATTTTGATTTGCATTCCAATCTGATTAGATAAAGGGATAATTCTTAATTCCTTCTTCACGGAATCAAAATCAAATACAACTAGCCCTAAGTTGATTAAATCTAAAATCAATTAGAACTTAAAACCATTGTAAAGTGAGTATTGGACTTTGAACTTCCATATTCGAACTTCTACTCCGATTGGTTCTTTCGGGCTCCTACAAGAGGAGAAATCCAAGTATTTTACAATTCTGTAAAATTTCTATTTCTTTGGTTTTTGTTTGGGATTCGCCAGAAAAATTTCATTTGTGTGGTTATCAGAGAAGAGCCAGAAAACTCAGAAAGAAGGGTTTTTGGATTGTGTAAGCCCAAGTTAAAAAGACACAATTGTGAAGTTTTTAGGTGAACCTGTGAAACCTATTTTGAGAGTGAACGCTAATATCCCCTGTGTGAGGATATTAGGAGTGGAGTAGCATTCTGTGTGGCTGTTGTTTAACAGATGGTGAACACACAGGCGAACCACTATAATTCTTTGTCTTGTGAATTGAATGCTTGCTTAATCTTTTACCTTTTATCATTCAAAGCTGTGGAATGTATGTGTGGTTGTGAATGTTGTAAATATTTACATTTCAAGCAAGTGTGGGGAATGTTGTAATAATTTAGATTTAAATTTCAACAATTTATTTCTAGCTATTCCTTTATTAAGTTTGAGCTTCAGTTTCTTTAATTGTTCTTGTAAGGTTGCCCTGCCATTTGTATGGTGCATGATTGTCCCGAGAACAATCAATATTTGAAATTGCTTTTTATTCTTCCGTACAATTTGAATTTTGTTTATTTCTCTACGGTTTAAGTTCTTGATATAAAGACCTTTCTAAAAATCAGGTTGTCCTATCATAAACTTTGGTTTTTGGTATAAGGTTGTCCTTAGAACAACTTTTGTATCAATCTCTCAATACTTATTTATTGAGGTTGCTATTCATTTAAGCATTGTGGATTGATTTACTTTATTTAGCTATCTTGTTATTTAAATTCTGCTGTAATTACTTTAAATTTGACATAGTCCTATTCACCCCCCCTCTAGGACATATAGCTTGGCCATTTCAAGTGGTATCAGAGCCTAATAGCTCGCTCTTATTGCTTTTTATTTGGATTTAATTCCTGAACTAACGATCTATGCTATATATATAAGATGTCAAAATTTGATAGTCTATCAGTCACTAGGCCTCCACCCTTTGATGGCTCTAACTATGCCTATTGGAAAGCCCGAATGAGGATCTTCCTCAAATCAATGGATGAGAGTGTGTGGCAAGCCACAGTGACTGAATGGAGCCCTCCTACCATTGAAGTAACTGGTATCAATGGATCAAAATTAATGAGAATAACACCTTATACTTCTTGGTCCACACTTTAGAAAAGTGAGAGTAGTGCCATTGCAAAAACACTAAATGCAATCACTTGCGCACTATCACCGGATGAGTTTAAAAGACTCATATCCTGTGATACTGCAAAGCAAGCCTGGGATATATTAGAAATGACACACGAGGGTATATCAATTGTAAAAAAATCTAAAGTCCAACTCCTCACAACCAAATTTGAAGAAATTCATATGGAGGAAAATGAAAGGTTTATGAACTTTTATACAAGATTAAATGACATTGTAAACTCAATGTGGGGTCTTGGTGATAAAATCCCAGAAAGTAAAGTGTGTGCAAAGATACTACGCTCACTTCCTGAATGGTTCAACTTTAAAGTAACCGGGATCCAGGAACTTCGTGATACGGACAATATGAGGGTAGAAGAACTAGTTGGTTCTTTACAAACCTATGAATTAAACTTTAAAACTCCTAAAGGTAAATCTATAGCTTTGAAATCTTCTAAAAATATTTCTGAAGAAAACTCTGATTCTGAAGATGATATGGCTCTTTTAGCAAAGAAGTTTTACAAGATTTTCAAAAGTAAGAAAAGAGTTGATTTTCAATCAAATGATAAAAAGAAATTTAGACCTAAAATTTGAAAATCTTTTAAAGACAGTCAGTGTTGCAACTGTCATTAATATGGGCATTTAGCAAACAAATGTCTTAAAAAGGACAAACCAAAAGGAAGGGTATGTTGGCTACTTGGGATGAATCATCTGAGTCTGAAGCTACTTCTGATTCAGAAGATTCTGAAACCGAGTTGGGCAATGAAGTTAAGGCCCTTATGACTTTAGCCAAGTTCACTTTTTCAGATCATGATGATTCAACTAGTGAAGAAAATCTGAATAGTGATTATGAAAATGAAGAAGATCTACAAGATGCTTACAATGCCCTATACAAGGAAAGTTGTAAAATTGCTGTGAAACTTAAACTTAAAAAAAAAAAGTTTTTTAAACTCAAAGAATGCTTCGACTTACTTGTTTTAGAAAAATCCCAAATTTCAGATAGTTTTGAAAATCAAAATGTGATTTGGAATTCAAAACCTCCCTGATTGAAGATTTGAAATCTGAAATTGAGAAACTCAAGAATGAAGTATCTTCTCTTCTGAGTTTGAAGGATACATGGAGGTATGCCCAAGGAGATCCAAAGTTAGATAAACTTTTATTCGGATCTAGAAAATGTGGCGATCGATCCGGGTTGGGTTATGATAAAAATATACCTCATAAACAGAAGAGTACTCCTTCCAACTTTGTGAAAGGAGAAGCCTCTAACTCAAAAGAAAAAGGTACTTGTCAAGGTTTTTCTAAAAATACAAAAAATTTTCAAAAACCTAAACGTAGTTATATCAATTTCAATAATCAGAACGGAAACTCACTGGCTGAAAAAATAGTTGATTTACTCAAGGAGATCTTAAAATCTAACTCAGTAGATCATTCCTACAACTATAAACAGAAGAAGACCAACTATGTTCCTAAACCCAAAACAGTTCTGAAATGGGTTCCTAAAGTCGCCTGCTTGGTTACCCACACTGCTTTCAAAGCAACAAGCCATTCAAAATGGTACCTAGACAGTGAATGTTCCAGACACATGACAGGTGACAAGGCTTTATTCACCGATCTAAAAGATATGACTAATGGGTCAGTCACATTTGGTGATGGTATCAACTGCAAGATTATTGGCCAAGGTACGATTCAACTTTATAATCTTCCCTTATTTAAGAATGTTTTATATGTTGAGGGACTAAAACACAACCTGTTAAGCATATCTCAAATATGTGACAACAACCATAGTGTTAAATTTTCTAATCAAGGTTGTGAGATTATATATAAAAAGGGTTCTGTAATATTAACTGGTTGTAGAACTTCTGAAAACTGCTATATAGTATGCAATGATAGCTCATCTAATCAAACGTTCTACATGGTCCATACCGATGAGACTGAATTATGACATAAACGCCTTGGACATGTACATTACCAGAATTTATACAGATTGAGCAAAGGAGAACTTATTAGAAGTCTACCTAAGATTCAAAAAGTAGACAAGATATGTGGTGAATGTCAGTATGGTAAACAAACTAGGAGCTCTCACAAAAAGGTGAACTCCAATACCACATTAAGACCACTCGAACTTCTCCACATGGATCTTATAGGACCAACTAGAACGGAAAGTCGAGGTGGCAAAAAATACATCTTGGTTATTGTAGATAATTTTACAAGATTCACCTGGGTTTCATTTTTAAGAGACAAATCAAAAACCCTTGATGAAGTGAAAAAGATTATCGAACGGATCCAAACTAAAAAATGTTCTCAAGTCAATAAGATTCGAAGTGATCATGGATCCGAGTTTGAAAATAGCAGTTTTGAGAAATTCTGTAGCGATCAGGGAATATCACATGAATTCTCTGCCACCAAAGATCCACAACAAAATGGTATTGTGGAAAGGAAAAATAGAGTACTCCAATAAATGGGAAATGTTATGTTGAATAGCATGAAACTCTCTAGAAATTTATAGGCTAAAGCAGTGAATACCTCCTGCTACATTATTAACCGTGTTTATACTTGTAAATCTAATAATAAAACGGCTTATAAAATGTGGTTTGATAAGAAGCCAACTGTCAAATACTTTCGAGTTTTTGGCAGCAAATGCTATATTTTGCGTGACCACGAAAATCTGGGAAAGTTTGACATAAAGAGTGATGAAGGAATCTTCTTAAGATATTCTTTAAATAGTCGTCCATATCGTGTACTGAACAATAGGACCGGTGTGATTCAAGAGTCAATTAATGTGGTCATTGATGATCACCTGAATACACCTACACCTAGTTCAGATAATGATGAAGTTCTTGTAATTGAAAAACCAAATACTTCATCAAGTGAAATTAATTCTGAATTAAGGACTGTTAAAGATCATCCAACTGATCAAATTCTTGGAAACCCTCTCACTAGTGTGCGCACTCGTAGACAACTAGAAGACATATGTAATTACGTGTGCTTTACATCTCAGATTGAACCAGTAAACGTAAAAGAAGCACTTTCTAATGAA
The DNA here is from genome assembly GCA_030180095.1 of Magnolia changhungtana. Lineage (NCBI taxonomy): Eukaryota > Viridiplantae > Streptophyta > Magnoliopsida > Magnoliales > Magnoliaceae > Magnolia > Magnolia changhungtana. The sequence goes on from JASAUF010000554.1 coordinate 6,674,462, forward strand.
AATTGGATAGTAGCAATGCAGGAAGAACTTAATCAATTTGTTCGTAATGATGTTTGGTATCTTGTTCCTAGACCTAAAGATAAACACATTATAGGAACTAAGTAGATTTTTAAAAATAAGTCTGATGAACTTGGAAATATAATTCGAAACAAGGCAAGTCTGGTTGTTCAAGGGTACACTCAAATAGAAGGTATTGATTACGATGAAACCTTTGCTCCAGTTACTCACCTTGAATCAATTAGACTTTTTATATTCATTGCATGCTTTAGAAAGTTTAAAATTTATCAAATGGATGTAAAGAGTGCCTTCTTAAATGGTGATTTACATGAAGATGTATATGTTGAACAACCTACAGGGTTTGAAGACCCTAAGTTTACTAATCATGTATACCACCTTAAAAAAGCTCTCTATGGTTTGAAACAAGCTCCCAGGGTATGGTACGAAAAATTGACCAAGTTTTTACTGAGTTATAATTTTTAAATGGGTAGTGTCGATAAGACGCTTTTTGTTAAGAAATATAACGATAATATCTTAATGGTTCAGATCTATGTTGATGATATTATTTATGGATCAACTTGTACTAACATGACTATTGAGTTTGCAGATTTGATGAAATCTAAGTTCGAAATGAGCATGGTTGGGGAATTAAATTATATCTTAGAATTGCAAGTAAAACAGCAATCTGACGGAATTTTTATTTCACAATCTAAATATGCTTTGAACTTGATTAAGAAGTTCGGATTTGAGAATGGTAAGAATTTTGATACTCCTATGAGTGCAACTCTAAGACTCTCAAAAGACTCTACAGGTAAAGATGTAGATTCTAAATTGTATCGTAGCATGATAGGCAGCTTCCTTTACTTAATCGCAAGTAGACCTGATATGCTTTAAGTGTTTGAATCTGTGCTAGATATCAGTCTAATCTTAAAGAATCTCACTTAACTACTGTAAAGCGAATTATTCGATATGTCGCAAGTTCAGTTAATCTGGGTCTTTGGTATCCTTATGATACTAGTGTTCAATTAGCTGGGTATTCAAATGCTAATTGGGCAGGTAATATCGATGACAGGAAATCAACCAGTGGTGGTTATTTTTATATTGGAAATTGCTTGGTTTATTGGTTTAGTAAGAATCAAAGTTCCATATCACTCTCAACTACTGAGGCTGAATACATTGCAGCTGGTAATGCATGTACTCAGCTAGTTTGGATGAAACGTATGTTGAGTGATTATGGAATCGCATAGGACTCTATGGTTTTATACTGTGATAATTCCAGTGCAATAAATATTTTGAAAAACTCAATCTAGCATTCACGTACTAAGCACATTGACATTAGGTTTCATTATATCCGTGAATTAGTGGAAGAAAAAGAAATATCTTTAGAATATATTCCAATCGAGACTTAGCTTGCTGACATTTTCACTAAACCACTTGACAAAAGCAGGTTTAATAAGTTGAAATTCAATCTCAGTATGTGCAATTTAAAATGATTGATCATGCATCTCTGTATCATATTATATATATTTTAAATACTTTATTGGTTTATATTTTAAAATTTTTTAAAAAATGCATGTTTATTTATTTTTCTGGTACACGACCAGTCGAGGACGTGCTCGACTAGTCGTGGCACGACCGGTCGAGGGCGTCCCACGACCAGTCGTGTAGCGCACTGATTGCCTTTATTTGGGGAAAAACCATTTCTTCTTCATTTCATTCCTCTTCTCCAACGAGCTGAGCTACGACTAGTCAAACCCCACTGTTCGATTCACTCAAGTTAGAGTGTTTTCTCTTGATTTCTTGAAGAATCTTAGCCTTTTCTCTTAAATTTCTTGATTGTAGTTGTCTATTTCAACTCATTCTTCAAGTTTTTGGGTTTTTCTTCTCATTTGCTGAATCTAAAGAAACCCATCTTTCTTTTCTTGATATTTCTAGTATTTCTTTAAGAAAATGGATTCTAGAGGTAAAAAGAAAATTCCTAGAATTGCTTCTTCTTCTAGATCGAATGTTATCACTAGAAGTCATCTTAGGGATCCTGAAGATGATCCACCACATGTATGTGATTTGCGTATACGCAATGTGATTGTTGAAAAAGCTGTTGATTTAAATCATATCGCTCCTTTTAGTCTCCTTCCTCTCCTTCAATCTGTAGGATGGGAAAACATTTTAAATTGGGGATGGCCGGCATACCAGTCCATAGCGCAGGCCATGGTTGCATGCATAACTGATTTCTCTTCTGAGCAACTGACTTTCACTATTACTACTAGAGAAGGGCCTTTTCCTATTGATCGACATTTAATTTCAGGCCTTATGGACTGTAACGCCCTGAAAATCGGGGGTCGAGCATAAACTCAACTCCCGAGTTCCAGAACATCACTTATGCAACAAAATGAATGATGATTGAATGTTGACTGTATTCGTGCATTGAACATGAGTGAGATTAAGCCAAAACAGCATATCATACTCCAGAGACAATTAAATTTGCAAGCGGAAGACTGTGATAGATAGATAAAATATATAAACTATAATGAGTCTCCAGAGTGTGATACCATTACCAGGTTAAATAATTACAAGTACAGTTCTAAAATATACCTAATGTGAGGAAGTGTAATGTCTCCTATCCCAAATACCATAGCCCCGTCAATACGCATGCACTGTGTCTTCGGGGACCCGTCGAGAGAGTTTGATGATAGGAGAACTCCTCCTCATCACCATAGAAGTAGTCCCAAACCTTTGCTTCACAAGCATCGCCATCATCTGAAATTTAACAAATCTGGTTGGTGTGTACAACACCGTCCCGTAACGTGGGAGTGAGTAGCTAACTCAGTGGAAGAATAAAGCATAGGTTAACATGCTATCAAATCAATCAAGCAGTAATGATAAAGCAGTACAAATCAAACATTTCTAATTACTCTTGTTAAGTGCAAAAATGATATGACATGATCTTTGTATGCCCCTTGCCAAACAACCCTCAAGCGACATCATCTTACATTCGCGAATGCTTACTCCCTCAGTGCGCCACATCTACAAAGCACATGCGGTGCGATGATGCTCATGATTACCAAGTTATTATTAGTCCATTTCAAACAGCAATATTGGGAAACTAAGGTACCTCCCTTGTATCATTCCCAAACATGATCCATTCTAGGGTCGTCAATCCTAGTTAATCTCATACGATGTTATGGTTTGAGAAGCGTAGTGAAGGCATCGCAAAGGGCTCGTCACCCGTCAGCGCGGATACAGATCTCACCGTATGCGGCTCAATTGCTGGCCGTCAGCTCAAGTACAGGTCTCACCGTACTTGGCCCAATCACTAGCCGTCAGCTCGAGTACAGGTCTCACCGTACTCGGCTCAACTCATACTCTAGTTGCTGTGAAAGACTCGTCGCCAATCACAGACACTTGGAGTATACTCGAAGATACTACGGAGGACTCGTCGCCCGTCAGCACGAGCACAGGTCTCACCGTACTCGGCTCTCACCGTAAGTATCGACAGCTCGAATATAGTGTCCTATACCACCATAATCGGCTCACGAGGTTGGTTGCGCAATGGTCACTACGGGGAGGCACATGACCCCAGCGTAGGCCGACAGCTCGACCACGGTGTCCCATACCACCATGCCCGGCTCATGCGTCTTAGCGGATCGAGGTACCATGGTTAACGGGATCGCCACTGGTAAGTTTGGTACCCTAGGTTCAAGCAGTAGCGACCAAACATGGTGAACATACATATACACATATCGGTTTGCTTGACGAGCCTGACTAGCTCGAGCGCACCACAAGTTGAGCGATATGGAGCGCAAAAGCACTCCGTGTGGCCAACCACTATCGCCAACCGAAGTACGACTCGGGTTCGCCAGACACGTCCGTTGTGGCGATATGAATCTCGGCCACAACCGCAAGTCTGGTACCGAATGTTTGGACTATAGGCATAGTCCCAAACTCAAACAGTTGTAAAGCATGAAGTAAAGCATGAAGTAAAGCATGTTAGCAGGCATATTATAAAGCATGAAGTAAAGCATGAAGTAAAGCATGTTATAAAGCATGTTGTAAAGCATGTTGTAAAGCATGTTATAAAGCACTATACACAAAGGGATACAATTACATACGCATCACAAGTGAGTGGTTATAGCAAACCACCGCATGGAGGGGACCCTACATGTCTCTAAGGGAGTCGGGAATTCCATATCAGCGCCTATCTAAGGCACTAACACCCAAGCTTTTACTCACACAAGCATGTACACCAAACACTTAGAGTGCGCGATTCCAACATACATAACGTATGTTAGCAATTGCGTATTAGGGCTATTCTTTTCCCAAGCGGTTATTTTATCCGCACATACCATATTCATACGACAAATAATCATGACAATTACACTTCCAAAATTTATACATATGCGGTATTTTTTTTTTTAATACACAACTTCAACATACATAGTGTTTACAAGCGAACATAGATTACGGCGATTCCTTTCGCCAATCTGGTATTTTATTCATGCATTGTATAATCATATATTAAATAAACATGTCAACCATTATTCCAAAAAAATTACGTATACAGTATTTATAGAATACACAATTTCAACATACGTAACATTTACAAGTGAACATGTATTTTGGCGATTCCTTTCGCCAAACTAGTATTTTATTCATATATTATATATTCATACATTAAATAAACATGTCAAACATTTTTCCAAAAAAAATACGTATACAGTATTTCTACGTATACCTAGAGTATGTGAAAATCTATATTTTACAACGTTAATCGAAACAGGAAACGGAAAGCACTTTGTACATGTACATTTACACGCAGATCATGAATCTATCATTATCTGACATTGAAAGCGTTGAAAACCGTAACTTATACACTTAAAGTCCTCACCTTTGCCTTTTGAAACGCAACGAATCAGCAAGGGTAGAAGAACTTCCGTATACGGGAGATTTCTAGCCTAAAGAGCGGAATCGGTTAGTCGTTACACATCCCACATCGATTCTACCTTAAATCAGACCTAGGGTTAGGGTTTCTTACCTTCAAATGGGATGGATACCGCCGGGAAAACACCTGGAATGAAGCGGTGTAGGCCGTGTAACAGTCCAAAGCAGTAGGAGGAAGATCTCCCACAAAACCCAAGCTCTTCTCTCTCTTTTCTCTCTCTCTCCTCTAGGGTTTTTCTCCAAAATTCGTATGGCTGTGAGAGGGGTTGTTCTAAGCCCCTTTTATAGCAAAAACATTCCGAAATTAGACTCAGGTTCAAGGGGTATTGCTAATATAGGATATTCGTCACTTTTCCATCTCCAAAAGGGAGGTTCGGTGGCCCTCCTTGAACCAAACGTCAGACTTAAGCTCACCATCTATGGATCTACGTGGGATTACATTTTTGACTCGATCGGATTCCCAGATCGCACGTGGCGGACCACTTTCAGTTCGACGGTCAGTGGGCCACGATCAGAAATTCCAAGTACATGTAAATGTTCCTGAAATTTTTCTTAATCCGAGGGTGTAATTTGGTCTGATTCTGACGGTCAGGTTGCTTAATACTGACGCGTCAACGAATGATGCCAGATCACTATTCCAGATATTTATTTTGGAATGGGAATAGTGTTTTTCACACACCCTCGCTCCGGATCGAAGCGAATGGCCGTGGAACATCGGATGGAGCTGATTTTTGAGATGATTGTTAAGCCCAGTGGGGCGGTCCTAGTTCCTTAGCTTCGGGTTAATTGGACTCCCGATGTGCGATCTAGACCTAATACGAAGTTTCGTTTCATTCCCGAGAGCAGACGGGAAATGAATTTGGTTCTAAACTTTAGGGTAACCTAGCGTCATTGATTCTACAACTTTTGGGTCTTGCAGATCGTATTGAAAGCGATCCTAACAGATTTCATGGCTAATCGAGTTTAGTACTTAGTTAACTTTGTTAAATTTCTAAAGAATTTAATCCTACGTGATTTCTGGTCGAGGTGGTACTCAGGCCTTTGGAGTTTGTATATGAGGTGATCCAAGTTATGATACTTAACTAGTTTAGGATAGTGTCTAGGGTAAAAGTTCTTAGAAAAATTGGAAGATCAAGGTGGTGAAGGGTGAGATTTGTGAAGGAAATGGGTTCAAAGGCGGCTTTAGACTTTGGGATTCAGTTCTGACAAGTTAATGAAGTATTAGGATCGACCCATTGCCTAAGGACGTCTAATCCCAGGTTGGCAAAAATCCGGGGCGTTACAATCTACCCCCCTTAAAACAAAATCTCGTCCCCGAAATTGCCTAAGGGTAATAAGGAAAGATTTCTATTATTTCATTTGCCTAAGACTTCTTGATTTCGAGTTCTTACGCGTGGTATAGTATATACTAGCCTGGTTCATTTTAGTCTACCCCCCTTAAAACTTATTTCTTTACCCATTTCTCATACCCTAATGGTTTGCTACAATTTATTTCCTTACCTATTTGAAGTCTCGACGACAATTCCCACAATTTAGAGTAAAATAGCTATTTTCAATGTTTGACCAATACGGAGAGACAATTTTGGTGGCTCAATCCCGATACATCGATCATCTACCGAGCTAAGGTAGAAAGCTCATCGTATCCCTTCCGAATCCTAGTGGATCCGAGTCTTCTGCTCGTCAGCAGTGAGTCTGTTGGTAGTCGCACAGGATTAAGAATTGGGTCAAGCCGCGAATGTTTCGCAGTTGTATATTTCAGTAACTCCGTAGTACGATCACTCTAGAAACGTAGGGAATGTCCATCATTGAAAGGCTCAAATTGCCTATTCTAAGGTTGCCCTTTAGGTCTCAGTCTAAGAGAGTCCTCATTATTATCTATGTCAAAGGAAATGGGGAATCAGGTCTTACTAGATCATCCTAAAATATTTTCTCATATTAGGGCAGGCTAGGGCTTCTATAATGTTCGTATTCGACGAGCACCGTTTCGATCCTGGGCCAGTGGGGTAGGGTCCACCGCGTTTCCGCTGTGCCGCCCAGATCAAAGAGATGCAATAGGTGACCTAACTAGATTGGGATCATAATGTTCTACCCCCCTTAAAATTTTATTTTCACCCTCAAGGCTTAAGATTTTTGTCCTGCTCCGTACATTGGAACAAGGTGTAATTTATACCCTATCCTTGACACGAAATGAGATGCGGTCTCCCACTACATCAGTATTGGTACCTAGGATTATAGAAAGGGGCTATCACGAATGAGTGTGAGTTTGAGGCAAGATGCCTAATTCTACCAAGGAATGTTGTCGCGGTCCAAACTTATCCTATTTAGTCATGTTTAGCTTAATAGGCAGGCTATCTTTTTACGTTCATAAGCACAATATATATGCCGACATGGCATGCGATTTGGGACCTAATTCCTAACTGTCTGTTGCCCATTTGGGTAATTCCTTAGGCCTAAAAGACAAAGTCTCTATCAGCTATATACTCCTATCACTTTTCAAGGACAAAATTATAAACTTTTAGTTGCAAGTGGTTGGGCCAACACAGAAGGAATGTTATGTAGTGGGTCTGAGTCGGTTAAGCCGAATAACTAATTCTATTATTCAATTGGCTTAGCATAATTAATTAGTCTTTTACTTTCCTTAGCCTAACCAGTAGTCTGGTCTTAATCTAGGAGTAGCGGGAATCCATAGGTGAGTCCAAAATCTATGCTTATATACTAGATGACTTCACATCATTTTCAAGACAAGGAAGGGTTTCATTACTTAGGGTTAAAATTGTCTAATTGGAATTGAGTTGCCTAAAGTTGAATTTAACTACGCCCGAGCATGTCACACCTGCTCAAACCAACCGCAAAGGGGGTTCTAGAGTTCACATTCTTAATTGGTTGGATTTCCTATATTGTCAAGTCTGTCGAAGCACTGCTCTAGGTCCAAACTCTATGGATCTATCTATCAAACAACCATTTACTCCAAACGCTTAAGCTATCAGAGTGTGGTGGGTTAATGTATATCAAGGGACTTTATCACTTCAACACAATTTGGCCAGTGGCCTTAAGTTGTATTAAATGGGACCGCATTACTAATCCTACCTTGGGATTGGGTGTGACATGGTTGGTAGGAGGGTGGGAGGGGATTAATTTTATAGGCCTTGAAAAATGAGCCTGGTGTTGGAAAAACGTGACATGGGATTTCCATAACTCACGATGGGGAATTTCTAAGTGTTATTGGAAAGGAATTCTCGGAATTTATCCTTAATCGCGTACATTCTAAACATGGTGTCGGAAGACATAGGATACACCCAATCTAGGGGCCATACCCTACATATACATTTATTATTACTTTTACAATTCTATCCACCGTAAACTTACCTAATGTAATTTGGCCGAACGGACCCTAAACATTCTCAAATACCTTGAACATTTTACCAACTACTACACCTATCAATAGGAAAATAGAACCACCCTAAGATAGTAGCCCACGCAAACTACAAGGCAACATATGGATGAGCTCGGATAGAGCCATAGAAAATGAGGATAAGGGAAAGGGGGGGCTGGAGTTTTTGGTTCTCCATGGACTTGAGCCTCAACAGGGATTGTAAAGGCCAAAAAGGTAGGGATGAAGAAAGTAAAAGGGAGAAATGAGATGGGTTTAAAGGTTGCACGAATTTGAGCTCCAAGTGAGGGGGTATGAGAGCTCCAACTTGAGAAAATGGAGAAAGGAGGAGGCTAGGGCTGTTGTGGAAGGTTGGGGTGTGTGGGTTATGGAAGAAAATGGAAGATTGCAAGGTTTGGAGGGATGGGTTTAGAGAAAATCGAAAATGGGGTGTGGAAGTGCTTGAAAAGGAAGAAATGAGAGAGTGGGGTGTTCCAGCCCTTAAATCCTAATCCATTGCCAAAATGGCACGTGCCGAGGGGGTAGAGGAGGTCGGCCGACCAACCCTAGCCCCGGCCTTACCCCGTAAAATCGGCCAGGACCGCGGTCGCTGCCGCCGAGCCGAGCGGCGCGCCGCCGGTCGGACTTGGCCGGAACCGCGTCGCCGTAGTGGGGACTTGTTCCCCATAGTCCCAAGGTGCCAAATGCACCCTGGACCCACTTGTTTCACCCCCGGATTGACGCATGTGGCCCCGACTCTGTTTCGAGTCGTTTTGGTCAAAGCGGGACGTATCTTGCAATCCGGAATGAGTTATCGATGTAAAATATATGAATTTGGGGTAGAACGAGCTAATGAAGCCAACCAACCCTGCTATGCTGGGTTGCACAGCCTGGAATTGTGAAAAAAGCCTCCGATTGATAGTCATTTCCCCGTTTTAATTTCGTTTGACTAAAATAGTAATTTTAGTTTGATTTCTCTTCATCCGTTGGGCTTTAGGAGTTGTGCCCAATGAGAAAAGAGTTTAGAATAATTAGGAGAACGGTTGGGTGAAGTCGTGTAGGATACTTACTATTTTATTTTATTTTTTGACCGAAAACTTTACCCACTAGTAGACATCACGACCCATATATAGTAAGTCGCGAATTCTAGAAGTTTTAGTTGTAGTTTGTTCCTGATTTCTTTCTCATTACCTGGTATCCTTATTTAAAGGGTTGCGAACTCATTTTTTTTTTGTCATTCATTAATCAGTTTCGAATTTATTAGAATTTATTTCTATTTTCTGCTTTCTCCTCTTGTAGATTCGAGAAGTCTCTGGGAGGAGTCCAGAGAAGCTCCAAGGATTCGGAGTAGTTATCCTCATCACGTTTATTGCACACATTCTACTGATTCTCAATGATTGGGATGAGATGGATGGTGATCGAGACCCTTCACTAGACAACCTAGAAATGTTTTAAGGTCGACCCGTGCGACCATGGTTGAATACATACTCGATTTCGGCGTTCATTTTCAGTGAACCAGCCGTTGGACGGAACAGGGATGCCTAAGACCGTTTCTATATTCCGTCGCCCCCTCCTAAGTCAGAGTGCGTCAATGTGCGTCGTGTGACCATAACCCAGGTCCAGTTTAATCCAAATCATGCTCTGATACCATCTTGTAACGCCCTGAAAATCGGGGGTCGAGCATAAACTCAACTCCCGAGTTCCAAAACATCACTTATGCAACAAAATGAATGATGATTGAATGTTGACTGTATTCGTGCATTGAACATGAGTGAGATTAAGCCAAAACAGCATATCATACTCCAGAGACAATTAAATTTGCAAGCGGAAGACTGTGATAGATAGATAAAATATATAAACTATAATGAGTCTCCAGAGTGTGATAACGTTACCAGGTTAAATAATTACAAGTACAGTTCTAAAATATACCTAATGTGAGGAAGTGTAATGTCTCCTATCCCAAATACCATAGCCCCGTCAATACAGTACCAGGTCTTCAGGGACCCGTCAGAGAGTTTGATGATAGGAGAACTCCTCCTCATCACCATAGAAGTAGTCCGGCACTGCTTCACAAGCATCGCCATCATCTGAAATTTAACAAATCTGGTTGGTGTGTACAACACCGTCCCGTAACGTGGGAGTGAGTAGTTAACTCAGTGGAAGAATAAAGCATAGGTTAACATGCTATCAAATCAATCAAGCAGTAATGATAAAGCAGTACAAATCAAACATTTCTAATTACTCTTGTTAAGTGCAAAAATGATATGACATGATGCTGTATGCCCTTGCCAAACCACCCTCAAGCGACATCATCTTATGTTCGCGAATGCTTACTCCCTCAGTGCGCCACATCTACAGAGCACATGCGGTGCGATGATGCACATGATTACCAAGTTATTATTAGTCCATTTCAAACAGCAATATTGGGAAACTAAGGTACCTCCCTTGTATCATTCCCAAACATGATCCATTCTAGGGTCGTCAATCCTAGTTAATCTCATACGATGTTATGGTTTGAGAAGCGTAGTGAAGGCATCGCAAAGGGCTCGTCACCCGTCAGCGCGGATACAGATCTCACCGTATGCGGCTCAATTGCTGGCCGTCAGCTCAAGTACAGGTCTCACCGTACTTGGCCCAATCACTAGGCTGTCAGCTCAGTGGGTCTCACCGTACTCGGCTCAACTCATACTCTAGTTGCTGTGGAAAGACTCGTCGCCAATCACAGACACTTGGAGTATACTCGAAGATACTACGGAGGACTCGTCGCCCGTCAGCACGAGCACAGGTCTCACCGTACTCGGCTCTCGCCGTAAGTATCGACAGCTCGAATATAGTGTCCCATACCACCATAATCGGCTCACGAGGTTGGTTGCGCAATGGTCACTACGGGGAGGCACATGACCCCGGCGTAGGCGACAGCTCGACCACGGTGTCCCATACCACCATGCACGGCTCATGCGTCTTAGCAGATCGAGGTACCATGGTTAACGGGATCGCCACTGGTAAGTTTGGTACCCTAGGTTCAAGCAGTAGCGACCAAACATGGTGAACATACATATACACATATCGGTTTGCTTGACGAGCCTGACTAGCTCGAGCGCACCACAAGTTGAGCGATATGGAGCGCAAAAGCACTCCGTGTGGCCAACCACTATCGCCAACCGAAGTACGACTCGGGTTCGCCAGACACGTCCGTTGTGGCGATATGAATCTCGGCCACAACCGCAAGTCTGGTACCGAATGTTTGGACTATAGGCATAGTCCCAAACTCAAACAGTTGTAATGCATGAAGTAAAGCATGAAGTAAAGCATGTTAGCAGGCATATTATAAAGCATGAAGTAAAGCATGAAGTAAAGCATGTTATAAAGCATGTTGTAAAGCATGTTGTAAAGCATGTTATAAAGCACTATACACAAAGGGATACAATTACATACGCATCACAAGTGAGTGGTTATAGCAAACCACCGCATGGAGGGGACCCTACATGTCTCTAAGGGAGTCGGGAATTCCATATCAGCGCCTATCTAAGGCACTAACACCCAAGCTTTTACGCACACAAGCATGTACACCAAACACTTAGAGTGCGCGATTCCAACATACATAACGTATGTTAGCAATTGCGTATTAGGGCTATTCTTTTGCCAAGCGGTTATTTTATCCGCGCATACCATATTCATACGACAAATAATCATGACAATTACACTTCCAAAATTTATACATATGCGGTATTTTTTTTGAATACACAACTTCAACATACATAGTGTTTACAAGCGAACATAGATTACGGCGATTCCTTTCGCCAATCTGGTATTTTATTCATGCATTGTATAATCATATATTAAATAAACATGTCAACCATTATTCCAAAAAAATTACGTATACAGTATTTCTAGAATACACAATTTCAACATACGTAACATTTACAAGTGAACATGTATTTTGGCGATTCCTTTCGCCAAACTAGTATTTTATTCATATATTATATATTCATACATTAAATAAATATGTCAAACATTTTCCCAAAAAAAATACGTATACGGTATTTCTACGTATACCTAGAGTATGTGAAAATCCATATTTTACAACGTTAATCGAAACAGGAAACGGAAAGCACTTTGTACATGTGCATTTACACGCAGATCATGAATCTATCATTATCTGACATTGAAAGCGTTGAAAACCGTAACTTATACACTTAAAGTCCTCACCTTTGCCTTTTGAAACGCAACGAATCAGCAAGGGTAGAAGAACTTAGATATCGGGAGATTTCTAGCCTAAAGAGCGGAATCGGTTAGTCGTTACACATCCCACATCGATTCTACCTTAAATCAGACCTAGGGTTAGGGTTTCTTACCTTCAAATGGGATGGATACCGCCGGGAAAACACCTGGAATGAAGCGGTGTAGGCCGTGTAACAGTCCAAAGCAGTAGGAGGAAGATCTCCCACAAAACCCAAGCTCTTCTCTCTCTTTTCTCTCTCTCCCTCTAGGGTTTTTCTCCAAAATTCGTATGTCTGTGAGAGGGGTTGTTCTAAGCCCCTTTTATAGCCAAAAACATTCTGAAATTAGACTCAGGTTCAAGGGGTATTGCTAATATAGGATATTCGTCACTTTTCCAGCTCAAAAGGGAGGTTCTGGTGGCCCTCCTTGAACCAAACGTCAGACTTAAGCTCACCATCTATGGATCTACGTGGGATTACATTTTTGACTCGATCGGATTCCCAGATCGCACGTGGCGGACCACTTTCAGTTCGACGGTCGGTGGCCACGATCGAAATTCCAAGTACATGTAAATGTTCTGAAATTTTTCTTAATCGAGGGTGTAATTTGGTCCGATTCGACGGTCGGGTTGCTTATACCGACGCGTCACGAATGATGCGGATCACTATTCCGGATATTTATTTTGGAATGGGAATAGTGTTTTCACACACCCTCGCTCAGGATCGACGAATGGCGTGGAACATCGAGATGGAGCTGATTTTTGAGATGATTGTTAAGCCCGGTGGGGCGGTCCTAGTTCCTTAGCTTCGGGTTAATCGGACTCTCGATGTGCGATCTAGACCTATACTGAAGTTTCGTTTCATTCAGAGAAGCGAGACGGGAAATGAGTTTGGTTCTAAACTTTAGGGTAACCTAGCGTCAATGATTCTGCAACTTTTGGGTCTTGCAGATCGTATTGAAAGTGATCCTAACAGATTTCATGGCTAATCGAGTTTAGTATTTAGTTAACTTTGTTAAATTTCTAAAGAATTTAATCCTACGTGATTTCTGGTCGAGGTGGTACTCAGGCCTTTGGAGTTTGTATATGAGGTGATCCAAGTTATGATACTTAACTAGTTTAGGATAGTGTTTAGGGTAAAAGTTCTTCGAAAAATTGGAAGATCAAGGTGGTGAAGGGTGAGATTTGTGAAGGAAATGGGTTCAAAGGTGGCTTTAGACTTTGGGATTCAGTTCTGACAAGTTAATGAAGTATTAGGATCGACCCATTGCCTAAGGACGTCTAATCCCAGGTTGACAAAAGTCCGGGGCGTTACATGGACATACCAGTAAATGATGATGGTATTCATCCTAGTGCACTCGCTGAGAAAGTGTCAGAATCAGAAAAACGTGTTTATACTAGAGCATTGCGTAACATGGATGCACCATGGACTGCAAATGGGAATGCCCTCAAAACCAGATACTTGTTATCCAAATACAGAGTTTTGCATCGTATCTTCACTTCTAATTTGTATCCTCGGTCTGGAAATAAGACTGAGTTGACTCTGTTTATGGTTTGTATTTTGTACTCAATCATTACTGGTACTAATGTCTGTTTGCCCTCTTTGATTTGTTCCTCTATCATTCAAATCCGTAGTCATCCCGGTCATGGTAATATTCCATTTGAGTATCTGTTGAATGTATTAACCACTCACATGTTAGTCACTATGCCCGTCGGAGAGGCTCCTATCCAACACCTATTATTCAACAATTCCAACTTAAACAAAATGAAGTTAAAATTGGCTCCAAGCCAAGTTGATGTTGGTGAAGGTGGAGTTGCTGCTGAGGCTGGGAATGATGAAGATGGTGATGATCTTCCTTCAGATGATATCAATATGGATGATATTTTTAATGAAATGGATTCTGACTCTGGGAATGATCCTGACTTTGAGCCATCTAATTTCAATGCTCGACTAAGTGCATTAGAGGAGAAGGTAGAGAATATGAATGTTGGCCACAATCAGTAATTCAAAAATATGCGCAAGTATTTTAGGCGCTTACAAAAAGGCCTTCATCAAATTGATCCTACTATACCTGGTCCTTCTTTTGGATCAGATTGAGAATTTAATCTTTGGTTTGTAATAACTATAATACTTTTTACTCTAGGTGTGTTAAACTCTATCTGACTTAACTTTATTACTCCTTTTGCTATGTTCCGTACTCTTAACTTTTAATCTTTCTAACTTTGTGACTTGATCATTACTTCCCTGTCTTTTCAATCTTATTTTTGTTTCTTCCTTTGTCATATTTTGACAAAAAGGGGGAGTATTTTGAGGTTATGATTGGATTAATGATGATGTGAATGAAATGGTTGAAGTATACTACTAAGGGGGAGTTACACAAGGAAAGTTCAGTGGTTGTGTATGAGGTTGTATGTTGTATGCTAGTTCATGACAACTGGTGCATGATTTGTTAATATACATGTTTTGCTTTTCTTGTTAAAGTATGTTTTGTCACAAATTTGACAAAGGGGGAGATTGTAAGTGTTATGGTTTGATTCCTCTTTGGTTGTCAAATTTTGTGTGTCAAAACCTCTGTATGTGTCTTGTGTTTATATCTTCAAGCTACAGTATAGAAGATATTAAAGAAGAGTTCAAGCTCAAGACTCAAGCTCAAGTTCACATGTAAGAACTCAAGCTCAAGTTCACGTGTACTCAAGGTCAAGACTCAAGCTAGTTTGGAACTCAAGTACAACTCAAGATGGAATTTGATTTCAAGCCTTCAAACATCTCATGATCAAGCTACATCAAGTTCAAGTTCTCATGCTTGATAAGGTTCAAAGGTCTACCTTCGCTGAATGAATAAAGTTCAATGTCCATGCTTCATGTCCCAGGTATGATAAACCTTAGATTGACCTTAGGGTAGGTTACTTTGGCTACGTAATTCATTTGAATATTAATACATGAAGTTGGTCTATTCTAAGACTAGTCTTAGACATTGTTCGACCAGTATTAGCACTGGTTCGACCAGTCTAAGAAGTTCCAAGACCAGTCCTAAAATTGTTGTATTTTATCGGATTTTCTGATTCGGCTTCGACCAGTCCTGGAGTCTGCTCGACCGGTCGTAAGATGTTCTCGACTCGACCTTCGACCAGTAATAAAGCTACGACTCAAACTCCAGCGACTAAATCAAGTGTCGCACGACTAATTGTAGAGGGGTCTTGACCGGTCGTGGACTGCCTTCGATCAGTCGTGGACTACCTACGACCGCTCGTACAATGGTTTGATTCGATCGCGCTCAAAAATTCAAAAATTTGTTTATCCTTCGACCAGTCATGGTGTCCCTAGGACCAGTTGAAGACGAATTTCTGTAGCTATAAATAGCACACGATTTCAGAGTTTTTCATTGAAAATGAAGTGAATTCAAGGCTCCACTTTGAGATAAGTCTGTGTTTGTTTTTAAGCTATATTGTGGATAATTCTATTTCCTTTTGTTAGCTTATTGTTATTTGATTTTGATTTACATTCCAATCTTATTAGAAAAAGGAGAAATTCTTAATTCCTTTTTCACGAAATCAAAATCAAATATAGCTAGCCCTAAGTTAATTAAATCTAAAATCAATTAGAACTTAGAACCATTGTAAAGTGAGATTGGACTTTGAACTTCCATATTCAAACTTCTACTCCGATTGGTTCTTTCGAGCTGCTACAAGAGGAGAAATCTAGGTATTTTACAATTCTGTAAAATTTTTATTTCTTTGGTTTTTATTTGGGATTCATTAGAAAATTTTCATTTGTGTGGTTATCTGAGGAGAGCCAGAAAACTCAGAAAGAGGGGTTTTTGGATTGTGTAAGAACAAGTTTAAAAGACACAATTGTAAAGGTTTTAGGTGAACCTGTGAAACCTATTTTGATAGTGAACGCTAATATCCCCTGTGTGAGGATATTAGGAGTGGAGTAGCATTCTGTGTGGTTGTTGTTTAACAGTTGGTGAACACACAGGTGAACCACTATAATTCTTTGTCTTGTGGATTGAATGTTTGCTTAATCTTTTACCTTTTATCATTCAAAGCTATGGAATGTATGTGTGGTTGTGAATGTTGTAAATATTTACATTTCAAACAAGTGTGGGGAATGTTGTAGTAGTTTAGATTTAAATTTCAGCAATTTATTTTTAGCTATTCCTTTATTAAGTTTGAGCTTCAGTTTCTTTAATTGTTCTTGTAAGGTTGCCCTGCCATTTGTATGGTGCATGGTTGTCCTGAGAACAATCAATATTTGAAATTGCTTTTTATTCTTTCGTACAATTTGAATTTATTTATTTCTCTACGGTCTGAGTTCTTGATATAAAGACCTTTCTAGAAATCAGGTTGTCCTACCATAAACTTTGGTTTTTGGTGTAAGGTTGTTCTTATAACAACTTTTGTATCAATCTCTCAATACTTGTTTATTGAGGTTTCTATTCGTTTAAGCATTGTGGATTGATTTACTTTATTTGGCTATCTTGTTATTTAAATTCCATTGTAATTACTTTAAATTTAGCATAGTCCTATTCACCCCCCCTCTAGGACATATAGCTTGGCCATTTCAAAACTGACCGTTGAAATATGACCTGTATGCATCTGTGATTATGTGAGAAGATTTCGGTTCTTTTCTAGACTGTCAATCAACATGTTTAGACGATAATTCAGCCTATTCTACACTTAAATGATCGGAACGTGTGAATATACGCGAGATGGACATCTAAAATGTCTCAAAAGGACCTGGGGGCCCCAAACGGCCAAATCGGGGGGAACCAAAGTGGCCCCCGCACATTTTCGACACCCCGGGGGAGGGGTGGATGCCATCGACCTAGGTTAAGTGGACCGTGATGGCATCGCGCTTACCACGAGGCCTCACGGTCCAGCTGCAGCGGGCCGGTCGGTTTGCAGTGGGCCGACCATGTACACCCATATGGGGCCCACGAAACATGTGTGGGAGCACTCTATATGTCCCCTTTTGCTTCATTCTTCCATTTTCAAGCTTCCAAACCCTTCCAAGCTCTAAAAAAAAAATCTGATTTTTCTCTCTCAAGTCTCCCTCCATTCTCAAATCTTCTTCTTCTTCATCACTACATACCCACCTCCCACTATTCCTTTCAAACCCATCTCCTATCTCCCTCATTTCCTCCCATTTGAGTACACAAACCCTCCTTTGTGTCTCAAAAATCTCAAAGCCCACCAATCCATCCTATCCCTCCACCTTATTTCAGTCTCATGGCTCTTTTCGAGCTCGTGACTGCTATCTTCTCTCTCTCCACCCTTCTTTCCCTTATGGGAAAGAAGGGGGCTTCCACAGATGAAGCTGGGCATAGCCGCCCAACCCGTCCAAGGAAGAAATCAGGCGTCAAAGCAAGTACAAGCGCTGCACAGAGCAGAGGTTGAAGCGGAATCTCGATTCCCAAATTCCTCTTGAAAGAGTCCTACAGCCGGCCATCGCACATGGTAGGTTCCAGGGTCGTAGAGTTCTCTATGAAGCACATGTGGACGAAAAGGTATTTTGGTTATATCTAGTGATGGACCTCCTATTGGACGTCGGGTGGGGTCCCATATTTGAAGACAAGTCGCGTGAGTGTGAGAGCACGGTCCAAGCCTTCTACGCCCACATATGGGACCCATTGCTGGAGCCTCTACAGTTCACTATTCCCATGGTAAGGCAGGCAGCCACAGTTGATATTGGTGTGATAGCTCAGATTATGAGGATGGAGCGTGGTGAGGTTCATGCTAGTGAGAAGAATCTCAGGAGTGCTGGTGAAAGTGATCGCCGTACACAATTTTTTTACGGCCAACTGATCCACTGGAATCGAGGCAACTGCCTCCTAGCGTTCAAGATGACTTATGACTTCCACCTCTCCATCACATATTCATACACAATGTGTATCCTAGGTGGAGTAATTGCTCTGAATGCACGCGTTTGATGGTGGACTTCCTATACAGAGCTAGCCAGAGAGACAAGCTGTTCTTGCCTACATTTGTCCTATTACAGATAGTTCAGACCACATGCTCCCCTAGGACGGACATTTCACTCTCATTCAGCCGACTTATATGCAAGCTTGCTCGTGATTTCGACTACCGACTTGACACGGAGCTTATACCGATCACTACATTAATGACATTACGTTCAACAACATGGGATTTGGCCTTCGACAACATCAAGCCCGACTCGATGAGAGTGGGGATGAGACGGGAAGTGAAGAGGAAGAAAGTGAGGAAGAAGAGGACAAAAATGAAATAAATGAAGTGAGGAAGACGGAGAGCAGGAAGAGGAAGAAGAGAATGCCCAAGACTGCCCAAGACTCCGATGAAGGCTCTCCACCTGCTACACATGAGCACCACCGTGATCGGGCTGCTTTAGAAGCCCATTTAGCTCAGATTGAGGAGGGCCAAGTCGCCCTGCGACAGGAGGTCAGAGAGACCCAGGCCAAGCTTGAAGAGAGTCAGGCCTACGTGAAGTAAAAATTTAAGAAGGTGTCTGCTGCACAAGCTTAGGACCTAGGAAACACTGCTCTCCAACCTCGGTCCAACAACTCAGAGATCTGCACAGTTTGCCATAATAATGCCTCAAAAAGAGCCATGCCAATGGCCACCTGATATTTGTTGTTATACGCGAACTCAGCCAATCGCAGGTGCTCGTCCCAGCTACCCGAGAAGTCAATTACGCAAGCTGAAGTATATCCTCAAGGATCTGGTTGACCCTCTCGGTCTGCCCATCTGTCTTCCAATGATAAGCGGTGTTGAGCTACAAAATAGACCCCATCATCTTGTGGAAGCTCCTCCAAAACTAAGACGTGAACCTTGGGTCTCGGTTAGAAACGATCGAAACTAGAACATCGTGTAGTCTCACAATCTCCTTGATGAATAACCTCGTAAGCCGATCTAAGGTCCAGGTCGCACGAATTGTAAGAAAATGAGCCAACTTCGTCAAACGATCGATGACAACCTAGATGGCGTCGTGACCGCGTTGAGTCATCGGTAAATCCATAATAAAATCGGTGGATACGTGCTCCCACTTCCACAATGGGAAGCTAAACGGCTACAACGGACCAGGGGGTCTTTGATGATCGGCCTTGATACACTGTTATGTGTCACTCTCGGTCACAAAACTGCCTATCTGGCACTTCATCCCAGCTCAAAAATACTGACACCTTATATCGTGATACATCTTCGTCGAGCCAGGGTGGATAGAAAACCGCGATCGATGTGACTCAGTCATAAGATCTTTGCACAACTCGAGAATATCCGAGACACATAATCAGCCTCTAAAGCGAAGTCCTCCATCAGAACCAATCTGCCAATCTGACCGACTCTCAAATGTTGCCTCTGCCTGATAACTCTACAATGACTCATCTTCATGTTGAGCCTCGATCACCCTTGCGACAAGAAAGGTTGAATCGACAGGCTCGATAACTGCACAATAGATAACTGTACAATAGATGACACCTCCTCAAGCATCTTCCTCTCCTGAATCATCATGTGTGCCACCAGGCCTCGAGGTTGATGGCTGAGAGCATCCGCTACCACGTTTGCCTTGTCCCAATGGTACTGAAGGTCAAAATCATAGTCCTTCAGGAGCTCCATCTAATGCCTATGCCTCATGTTCAGTTCGGACTAAGAGAATAGATACTTCAAGCTCTTGTGGTCGGAGAAGAACTTGAACCTAACCCCATAGAGATAATGCCTCCACACCTTCAGTGCGAAACAATTGCTGCCAGCTCCAAATCATGCGTGGGGTAGTTCAGCTCATGGACCTTGAGCTGGCGAGATGCATAAGCCACCGGCTTCCCATGCTGCATCAGGACAGCACCCAAGCTAACTCGCGAGGCATCGGTAAATACAACAAATACATCACTTTCAGAGGGAAGAGTGAGGACAGGAGCGAACGTGAGGTGGTCCTTCAGCTCCACAAATGCCTGCTCACAAGCGTCGCTCTAAATGAACTCGGCGCCTTTCCCAATCAACCTGGTCAATGAGGCTACAATACGGGAGAATCCCTCAATGAAAGGTCAGTAGTAGCCCGCCAAACCAAGGAAACTACGGATCTCGAACGCGTTCGTGGGCAGGCCCCACTTACGCATGACATCAATCTTGGAGGGGTCCACTGTGATGCCCTGCCTCGTCACCACATGACTGATGAACTTCACCTCCTCATGCTAGAACTCGCACTTCTCCAGCTTCGTGTAAAGCTGGTGTATGCGGAGGGTCTACAAAGTAATCTCCAGATGCTGCTCATGCTCCTCACGGGTCCTCGAATATATCAGAATGTTATCGATGAACACCACAACAAACTGATCGAGATATGGACGGAAGACCTCGTTCATCAACTACATGAATACGGTGGGCATTGGTCAGTCCGAAGGACATGAGCTGAAACTCAAAATGACCGTAGCGCGTCCTGAATGCTGTCTTCGGGATATCCTCCTCACGGACCCGAATCTAATGATAACTGGAACGTAGATCAATTTTTGAAAAGAACTGTGCACCCTGCAGCTGATCAAACAAATCATCGATCCTCGGGAGAGGATACTTGTTCTTGATTGTGACCTTGTTTAGCTCGCGGTAGTCCACGCAAAGCCTTAACGAGCCATCCTTCTTCTTCACGAAGAGTACCGGAGCTCCCCACATCGAACTGCTCAAACGGATAAAGCCTAACTTGCACAACTCGTCCAACTGCTTCTGCAGTTCCATAACTCCAATGGTACTATACGATACGAGGCCTTCAAAATAGGCGCAGTTCTGGGCACTGGATCAATCTGGAACTCGATATGCCTGCAAGGTGGTAAACCCAAAATCTCCTGGAACACATCAGGAAAACCACAAACAACCGGCAGCTTTTCGATACTCAAAGCAACTGACTTCTCAACAACACATGACAATAGGCAGGAAAGATGCTCTCCTCTGGGCTCTACTACAAACTGGAACCACAGTACACCGGGTATACAAAACATGACTGTTCTCACGGAACAGTTCAATATGGCGTGGTACTTGGCGAGCCAATCCATGCTTAGGATGACATCAAACTCGGACATCGGCAACACAAACTGATCAGTAAGTAAAAAGATATCCCCAACCAGAATGGGGCTAGATGAGCAAAATCGGCCCAACACTGTAGTCTTTCCCAAGGGCATCGATACCGGCAAACCTTCACGAGTAGACTCCAATGGCAAACCAGTCGATTGACAGAAATCCTCAGCTACAAAGGAATACGATGCACCAGAGTCAAACAATACACATGCAATGCATATAGAAACAGAGAGGGTACCCTCGACGACCCCTCCAGATGACTGAGGGTCTTGCTGGGCGGCATAAAATCTGCCTTGAGCCTGCTAGGGAGGTGCACGTCTGCTCTGAGGTCTCTACTGCTGTTGCTGCCACTGTGGCGGCCTGATCTACTGCCTTGACTGATACGGGGGAGGTCTCAAAGGCTGGTGCTGTGGTCACTACTATTGCTGTGGAGACTTTTGCGGTGCCCTCGGTAGCTGTTGCTACAGATGAGGACACTCCTGCTTATGATGTCTTATCCTACCGCATCCAAAACAAGCACCTGAGAAGGGTCCCAGAGGTGGTGCTGGAGGTGCCACTGGTGCTCGGAATGCTAGGTGGGTCATGTGTCGATGCTATGGACAATATTGTTGTTGCTGGGAGCTACCGGAGGGTGCCTTCCTCTTCCGGTCTCCTCTGTGGTCATAAACCCTCTGCAAATCAGCCCAATCTGCCTCTTAAACCTATGCCCTCTGCACAATTTGCTCAAATGTCAGAAGCATGTGTCCGACCACATGGTTCCTTAGGGCAAGACACAAGCCGTTCTTAAAACGGTGGGTCTTCCACCCCTCATCATCGATAAGATACATCGTGAACCTCGATAGATCGACGAAACACACCTCATACCGCGACACAGACATGTCCCCCTGGACCAGAGTGTCGAACTCTAATGCGTGTTGCTGTCGAACATGCTCTGGAAATAACTTTCGGTCGAATCGGTTTACAAAGTCCTCCCAGGTCCACTCGAAATCGACCGCTGCCGCTCTGGCGACTGATGCCCACCAGTGCTGAGCCTTGCCCTGGAGAAGAAATATAACTAACGGGACCCGCTGCTGGATCTTACATCTTATTGTGTCGAATATCTTCTCCCCCTCGGAGCACCATATCTTTATTGCAACAGGGTCTGCCGCACCCCGAAAGCACAGGGGATCGTGATGTTAGAAGTCTCGGAGAAGGGCGCTCGCACGCTCCTACTTTGCTTGGGCTGGTGTTACAGTGGGCCGCCTGCCCTACCGCTGAAGGATAGTGGTCATCACCTGCAGTATCTGTTGAAGCTGATCTACAGTCACGGGTGCTGTCGAGGCTGCGCTAGACTCAAATGGGGGAGTGGGTGTAAGGCCTGTATCTTAGCTCGTACTATTCCGTAAGCTTCTACGGTCCTCACGGTCGAATTCTGACAACTTACGATCTGTAATCGGCATTTGTGCGCGACCCTAAGTCATATTCCTTAGATCTGAGTCGGCTTAATCTGAGACTTGTACCATTGCGACCGCATCATCGCCGCGGTTTTAATGTCGCGTCTCACGCACCAAGGTGATACCCAAGCTAAGATATGTGGGCCCACGTTCAGTTCGAGAAAAAACACCGTGCTTTGCAAAACCTAAGAGAAATATCCCATCAATCAATCCCATCATGTCAAGTACCTATCCCATACATAAGTACAACCACCCTCCCCAAAGTCAACACTCACCTACAACCAAGTACACATCCATCACCCATCACCCATCTCACACCCATCACTTACCTTTTCACCCATCACCTCTCTCTCTCTCATCTCTCTCTCATTTTTTCAAAAAACAACTGCATCTCTCCAAACAACCCACGTCCATGGCTTCCAAGAGGAGAAGTTAGTGTGGCCCACCTTCTTAACTCCCATCTTCACCATCCATGATCCAATCTCGACCATCGAAGTTCGTCCATTGGAGCTCTAGGATGCTTTGGCGGAAGAAGGAGGAGAAGATCATAGGTGGGTGATTTTTGTTTGTATTTGATTATTAGAGGGCCCACATATGTGGGACCCATCTTGATGAATGTAGAGGGAGGGCCCATAGTGGCGGGTCCCTCCCCTCCATCACCGTCAATCTTTCTTTCTCTCTCTCTCTCTATCTCTCTCTCTCTCTCCCCTATCTCTCTTTCCTATTGTGGCCCACCTGATGAATGTGTGGATCCACACCATCCAGCAGATCTGGACGGTGAGACCCACCCGTTACATCCAGGTTGTCCGTTTTGGACAGGCCTAGATGAAGGGGAAATAAATATCAGCTTGATCTAGACCCCCAGTGGCCCACCACCATGTTGTGTGCATTGATCCATCCATCCAAGTGGGCCACGTGCATGATGTACGTGTTCATACCCTGACCGTCCATCTGAGGAAACCCACCTTGACGTATGTGCCTTTCAACCTAATTGTCCATTCATTTGGACTTGCTGGCAGCAGCATAGTTTTATTTTATTATTATTTTTTTTAAATAAAAATTATATGATAATATATATATAGAGTCCCGGTCTCCTGCGAACCGTACCGCACGGAGCTTATATACGAGCTCAACTCAGAGCCGTTAGATCTCCTTCATTGGCTGGGATTCAACAGCCGTTTGTCGGGAGACTCTCCGTATTTGATGACTCGCGACAGTTTTTTCGGCATTTTTTCGGACGCACGCGGGTCCGACTCAACTGACTTCTCGAGTTCCGTGGGCCACGCCGTGATGTAAGTTTTGTATCTATACCGTCATTCCATTTTGGAGACACCATATTACGCCATGATCCAAAAAATGATTCAGATCCAAAGCAAAAGATCCAACCTTGCGTTTGATCTCTTTTTATTCAGACTTCTTGATGACGAACGGCCAGCCCCTGGGAATCTTTTGGATGCTCCAGATGGATGGTCTGATCATCGCCAAGATCGTACAACGGACGGAAGTCCGGCCTTCTCTCCAAAACGGGTATCTTAACGCAGGGAGCTGCGCTGATGCTCGGTTGGGCCCACTTCAGCTGACATTTGAAAAATCCATGCCGCCCACCAAATTAAACTCGAAAAACCATTTGGAATTGACTGGTTTTGGATCAGATTCGGTGTGGCCCACGTGGTTTTCTGCTCTGCCGTCTGTCTTACGTTTGGACGGTTAAAAACCAATCTATGCTGTCATTTGAAATTCTGCCACCTAGGTGATGGTAATATGGGCCATGATGGTCTAATGGACTGTCCGGATTGGAATTTCGAATTGTGATGGTGGCCCACAACGGAGGACCAAGAGTCATGTTCTTTTTTAGTTTTGAATTGTAACAGCGTCTGGTCAGCGTATGTGTTTTATCCACGCCCGGACGGTAGGGCTCTGTGGGGCCCACCATGATGTAAGTGTTTTATCCACGCCGTTCATCATTTTTTTCATATCATTTTAAGGCATGATCGCTAAAATAAAGCAGATCCACAGCTGCAGTGGACCACAAAGTGGGGATTGAACGTCCATCTTTAAAAACTTCTTTTGAGCACATTAGTATACGTAGATAAGTAGTGGGCCCTACCTGGGACCCACCTGTGAAGTGAATAAGCGGTGTGTGGACACCAGAATGTGGAACCAGTGGGCATTTTATGTATACCGTTGAAGGCCCCTGTGAAAGAATACACGTCCGTCCTTACATGTATAACATATGTACGTGCAACATCCACACGGTGCCACCTAGATGGTGCACATCCAGGCCATCCATTCATTCTGACTTTGGATATAGGGCCCACCTTGATTTTTGCATACGTGGAAGGTCCACATGGAAACCACCTGAGAAGAGGTGTTACACCATGCACCTGAACGTTAACTTCGCACTGCAAATCAGTTTACGTGAACTGATTGCCAAAAAAAAAAAAGAGTTAAGATCTCACCATGGCTGGTTAGTGTCATAAATCTGAACGGTCCACCTGAAGCAGTACCCCATAAAACCTTTTGGTTTCAAATTTCACTTTAAACCGAAACTTCGGTGGGCCATGAGGAGTGCAAACAGTTTCTTCTTTTGATTCAAAATCCTCCTTGCCATGGTCCACTGGAATCTTAGATCAAGGTGAAACTTCACCCTCTAAGGTTTCTTGGTATTTCGCATCTTATGGACCGTTCTGATTCGAACACTCATGTTTACATGGGACCCACATGTGAGGTAAATGAACGATGCATGTGGGCAACTTTACACTTGAAACAGTGGGTGTCACCACCTGCAACCGTGAATTGTTTGGAAAAAAAAAATCGAGATCTCATCATACTTGATGAGTCCTGAAAATCTGAATGGTCTATATGGAACAGAACCTCAGAAAAACCCCTGTTTCCAATTTTTACTGTGAACCAAAACTTAGTGTGCCATGTTTAATGCAAACAATTCCTTCCCTTGAATTAACCTTTGCTATGGCCCACCAGAATCTTAGACCAGGGTGAAAATTCACCCCCTAGGGTTTCTTGGGATTCCACATCTTATGGACCGTTCAGATTCAACACCCATGCACATGTGGAACCCACGTTGAGATATTTGTATATCATGTATTAGGTAATGAGGGATCTTTTGCTTTGGATCTGAATCATTTTTTGGATCATGGCGTAACATGGTGTCTCTAAAATGGATGGACGGTATAGATACAAAACTTACATCACAGCGTGGCCCACAGAACTCGAGAAGTCAGTTAGTCGGACCCGCGTGCGTCCGAAAAAAGGCCGAAAAAACTGCCGCGAGTCATCAAATACGGAGAGTCTCCCGACGAACGGCTGTTGAATCCCAACCAATAAAGGAGATCTAACGGCTCTGAGTTGAGCTCGTATATAAGCTCCGTGCAGTACGGTTCGCAGGAGACCGGGACTATATATATATAATATTAATATATATTATTATATGGTGGGTCCCATGTGGGACCCACCTGTTCTGGAGAAGTAGATTGGCTGGGTACCGCATACCAGCTATGAAGCTGCTATAGGTGGGATTAATCCACAAATGTGGACCCCACCATGAGGCATGTGTTTTATCAACACCATCTGCATGCTTTTCCTTGGCAGGACCGTGGGACCCACTTCACACGTGTGACACGTGTGGAGGTGAGGCCCACCTTGATGTATGCATTCTACTTTCACGCCGTCCATCTGGACGGTGTGGTGTAAGGCCCATAGTGATGTATTATATATACATGCCGTCCATCTATTGGCAGGATGCGAGACCCAGCCCACACGTGATGCACGTGTGAGGGTGGGGCCCACCTTAATGATGTATTGTATATCCCCACCGTCCACGTGGACAGTAGGGCGGGCCATGAGGTATGTGTTACAGCCGTCCATCTGTGCTGAGTCCCAGCAGCTGCTGCTGCTGCTGCTGCCTGCTGACGTGAGCATAGTTCTGTGGGCCCACGTGTGGGGCATGTGTTGTATCCGCAACGTCCATCCAATTTAGATATATTATTTTAAGGTATGAGCCTAATATGAGGCAGGTCCAAATCTGGTGGGCCACGTGGACAGTGGTACCCCACCGTTGATGAATGTGTTGTATGTCGATGCCTTCCATCCGCTGGGCCCCACCTTGACGTGTGTGTTGTACACACATGCTGTCTAGCATGTAGAGCCCACGTGTGATGTATTTATTTTATCCAGCCGTCCATCATTTATTTTATCCAGCTAGTGAGGCCAGCTGCAATGCATACGACCATCCAAA
Source organism: Magnolia changhungtana (assembly GCA_030180095.1). Taxonomy (NCBI): domain Eukaryota; kingdom Viridiplantae; phylum Streptophyta; class Magnoliopsida; order Magnoliales; family Magnoliaceae; genus Magnolia; species Magnolia changhungtana. The sequence continues at coordinate 6,701,710 of JASAUF010000554.1, forward strand.
CTCACATGAGCCCACCATGCCGTACGTGATTCATCCACGCTATCAGCATCTGGATGGTGGGACCCACCTTGACTTATCCAGACCGTCCGTCCATTGTGGATCCACCTTTGATGTGTCTTAGACCCAAGCCGGCCACCTGTTTCGCCATGTGGGTCACACCGTGATGTATTTATTTCATCCACACCGTCCACGTGTACTGGACAGTGTTGAACAATGTTCGGACAATGTTGATGTACATGGACAATGTTTGGACAGTGCTGATCACATTAGTAAGCCATGTACCCTATAATAGTGTACAGCCATAATAGTGTACAGCCATACACATGTTGCACCTGCAACTATTGAAATGATTTTAGATGTAGTCCAAGCTCTCACCCACATTATAGTGGGACCCACCGTGATATATATGTTGTATATTCACATCGTCCATTCATGTGGCCCCCACATAATGTACGTGTTGTATCTACTCCGTCCATCCATTTTGACATGGGCCACACCTTGATGTATTATTGTATCCACATTGTCCATCCCTGGACGTGGGGCCCACCTTGGTGATGTATCTGCCACATCGTCCAGCATGGGACAGTGGGCTTATCATGATGTATGTGTTTTATTGATGTGGCGATGTATTTGCCACACCGTCCAGCATGGGACAGTGGGCTTACCATGATGTATGTGTTTTATTGATGTGGCGATGTATCTGCCACACCGTCCAGCATCGTCCATCCCTGGACGTGGGGCCCACCTTGTTGTATTTATGACTTATGTGTCGAGGCCCATTATTATTATTTGTGGCCCGTTTGGTGAGGCTCATTGGTGCGGTCTGCTTGATGTAATGCGGCCTATTGTGATATATTTCTGGCCCATGTGATAAGGCCCATTGAGACGTATTTTCGGCCCATGGTTGTGGCCCATGTGATGTATTCAAGGCCCGTGGTGATATACATTAAGCCCTTGTGAGACCGTCGGCCCACTGTACATTTTGCCTTATGTGGGCCACTCCTTGGGAGCAATGTTGGTTAAATGGCCACATTGATGGGCAATGATGGTTTAATGTCCATGTTGTGACCTTCCCTTAGGCCTTATTCGGCCCATTTTCATCGAGGCCGATTATCGATTCCGATTCCGATCATTGAGGCTGATTATCGATCAATTCCGATTGACATGGCCAATTGCAGATTTCGATTGTCGAGGCTGATTATCGATCGATTTCGATTATTGTGGCCGATTGTCGATTCTAATCATCGAGGACGATTATTGATCGATTCCGATTGTTGTGGTCGATTGCCGATTAGCAATCGAGGCTAATTATCATGACCAATTGTCGATTTCGATTGTTATGGCCGATTGCCGATTTCGATTATCGAGGCTGATTATCGATCGATTCCGATTGTTGTTGCCAATTGCTGATTCCGATCATCGAGACCGATTATCGATCAATTCCGATTGACATGGCCAATTGCTGATTTCGATTATCGAGGCCAATTATCGATTGATTCCGATTGTTGTGGCCGATTGCCGATTCCGATCATCGAGGCCGATTATCGATCAATTCTGATTGACATGGCCGATTGCCGATTTCGATTATTGAGGTCGATTATCGATCGATTTCGATTGTTGTTGCCGATCGCCAATTCTGATCATCGAGGCCGATTATTGATCGATTCTGATTGTCGTGGTCGATTGCCAATTAGCGATCGAGGCTGATTATCATGACCGATTGTTGATTCCGATTGTCATGGCCGATTGTCGATTTCGATAATCGATCGATTCCAATTGTTGTGGCCGATTGCCGATTTCGATCATCGAGGCCGATTCCGATGTTGAGGCCAATTTTATAGGCCGATTGTCGAGGTCAATTATCGAGACTGATTCCGATTGCCAATTTCAATTGTCGAGGCTAGATATAGAGGCCGATTGTCGAGGCCCAATGTGATGTTTATGCAGCCTGTATTTGAGGCCCATTACGATGTACATTCGGCTCGTGTTTGAGGCCTAATGTGATGTATATGCGGCCCGTATTTGAGGCCCATTGTGATGTGTATTCAGCTTGTGTTTAAGGCCCAATGTGATGTATATGAGGCTTATGTGATGAAGCCCATGGTGATGCATTTGAGGGCCAGGCGATGGAGCCGATTGTGATGTATGTTAGACCCATGTAAAAGGCACATCGTGATTTGTATTAAGCTCTTGAGTGAGATCCATGATGTTGTATATTTGGCCCTTGTGTGATGCCATGGGTCTACTATATGTTAGGCTTTATGTGGGCCATTCATTGGGGGTAATGTTGGTTAAATGTCCACATTGTCGAGGTCAATTGTTGATGCCGGTTATTGATACCGATTATGAGTATGTGACAGCATAACATCATGATACATGTCCATATGCATCATCCGTATGTTTGTTTTGAGATATGATTGACCATTACATATGCCATAGTGCCAGTTGTTATGAGACTCCCTGATAGGCGGAGGTTATCTCACATGAGAGCGCAGTATGCGCATGATTGATGCATGACTAGATTGTATGACTCATGCATCCTACATTGTGTGTTGTGATTACTATATGCCTTAGCAACATCAGGGTCATAGCCTCCATAGGCATATCGTGGATGACTAGATGGGACACCAAAAATGTTTGGTTTTAGTATACGGGCGCCATAGATGTCCCTGGGTGAAAATTCCTAAACCTCCATGGCCAAGAGATGCCCCAACGTCGAGACCGAGTGGATATATGATCTCTCGAGTGTTGAATACCAGGAGGCCGTGTCTCCCACTGTGTCGTGGTCGATTGGGAGGGGGTGTGGCTTTACCCACCCGAGGGTAGGGAGCATAGTTAGGCTGAGTTTGACAAGATCGTAAATGGGTCCACTATCAATGCGCTGGGTAGATATTAGCTGACTATTGGACAGGTGGATGGTGAGGTCTCTTCCACTTACATGGTTGCGCGTCAGTGGGCGGCAGTTGCATGTAGAGTGTACTAGACCCTAGTGATGATCCCAGAGAGGAACCATATTGATATGTGGACTTATTAAGCAGGAGTTGCATACTTATTTATTCATTCACTATCCACTCGGGCTGGTGGTGTGCAACTATTTGTTACGTGTACCTTCGCAATGGCTAGGATTTCGGTTGGGGCACGCGACTAACCTGAGATCAGGAGTTTACCACATTGAGTCTGACTATTCAAATTTAGGTATGAGACTGGTTTGGATAGAAGCCCCTTGTGATGGACCCCATAGCCTGTGATACTACGTATTATCATCCTGACTTCACACTCCAGCATAGTCATTCCATTTGCACCGCATATTGCATTACATCCGTTATATATGACATTTTGGGTTACTGTGTTTCCGCATTTATATGGTCTAGATACGGCACCTGATATTTGGTTCTCTGACTCCTCATTCGCATAGCTGATCTACATAGCTTCATCAGTATATGAGATTATTTTTATTATATTTTTCCATCGCATAGCCTGGATAAGTCTGATGGTATTTATGGTCCTATCAGCATATTTTCGCATTACTCTGATATCGTATAATTTATGATCTTGCCAATATTTTGATATTGTATGATTATGGGTTTATCAGTACTTCCGCTTACTCTGATTACTCTGATATTGCTTACTTGGCATTTATCTTGTGCACACACTTTCACCACCCACTAAGCTTTCTATAAGCTAATGCATGATAGATGTGTGCAGGTGGCGTTAGGTTGTAGCAGCGTCGAGCTTGGAGCATGTAGTGGACCTCTGGAGCTTTGATTTTGTCATATGTATTTCCCTTTCAGCACTGTATTCAAATGTTTATATTAGTGGATATGTGATGATGATGTTGCCTTTGTGATTTGGGTAAACTTGTGGTTATGCTTCTTATAAGACAAATGTACATTAGAAAATCCTTCGTGTAGGATCCCAGGATCGGAATCTGGCGAATGAGCTTTAGGAGCCAAGAATGGGATACTACGGAGGCTGTCGGCACCGGATTCGGTAATCGAAAATTTTGTGAGCCCGATTTCCGGGTTTGGGACTTGACAGTGGGAGTCGCTCGAGTCACTCTCCTAGGCAGCATGTCTTACAGGAAGAAACAAGGGCTTATTAGCCTTGAGAACTCTCGAAAGCAAAGAAATTAAGGGTCTATATCGGAAAATTGCTAGGTTATTCAGACTTGGAACCTTTCATTCTAAATTCATAGTAGATATGTGATTTGATCCTTATATATTCTCATGTTATACTTTGATACCAACTTCTGTCACTCCCCAAACTCGAAAACCAAGCTTACAGAATTCCCGATCACCGAATCCGGCGCCGACGGCCTCCTTAGTTCCCCATTCTCAGCTCCTGGCACCCTCATGCCAGATTCCTATCCTGGGATCCTATAAGGAGTATTTCCAATATGATTTTTTTTTTTTTTTTTGTAATGGAGCATAACCACAAGCATAACCAAGTCACAAAATAACATCACCACATATGCATTATATCAAAAATTTTGAGTATAGTGCGGAAAGGGAAATACAAATATAGATATTTATATTTCCAATACGATTTTATTTTTTTTTGTAATGGAGCATAACCACAAGCATAACTAAGTCACAAAATAACATCACCACATATCCATTATATCAGAAATTTTGAGTATAATGCGGAAAGGGAAATACAAATATAGATATTTATATTTCCAATACGATTTTTTTTTTGTTGTAATGGAGCATAACCACAAGCATAACTAAGTCACAAAATAACATCACCACATATCCATTATATCAGAAATTTTGAGTATAATGCGGAAAGGGAAATACAAATATAGATATTGAAACTCCAAAAGCTCAGCTACACGCTCTTGCCTCAGTGCTGCTGCGATCCAACATCACCTGCATGCAACAATCGTGCATAAGCTTACGAAAAGCTTAGAGGGTGGTGTAAGTATATGCGCAAGGCAAGTGCCGAGTATGCAATATCAGATTAATGTGGAAATATGCTGGTAAGTCCATGAATATTATCAGTCATACCAAGGCTATGCGATGCAAGGCATGAATGCTATCGGCCATACCAAGACCATGCGATACAAGGCCTACGTAGCCAAATGTCATATGCAAGATGTAACGCAAGCATACTAGTGCTCGTCAAGTACATATATCAGTACAGTTTCCCTCTGGGATATCACCAGGGTCTAATACACTCTACACTGACTGCCGCCTCCCTAGCCGCACAGCCCAATGAGTGGAAGTGACCACACTATCCGCCTGACCAGTAGTTTGCCAATACCTACCCGACTCATCGATAGCGGACCTATTTACGAGCTGGTCATACTCAGCCTAGCTTACAGCCCATTCGCTCGGGCGTATTAGGCTACACCCCCTTCCAATCGACCACGACATAGTGGGAGATGCAGCCTACTGGTATTCGGAACTCGTGTGCTCATGTATCCACTCGGTCTAGAAGTTGAAGCAACTCATGGTACCCAAAAGGTTCTGGGACTTTCACCCAAGGATATCCTATGTGCCCACAGTGCTAGGACCAATATTTCTGGTATCCAATCCGGCCATTTATGATGTGCCTGTGGAGGCCACGACCCTGATGTCGCTAGGGCATATAGTGATCATGTCACACAAATGCGAGATGCATGAATTATACTATCCATTCATGCAGAAATCCTGCGCGTATCACTCGCTCATGTGGGTAACTCCTATCAGTGAGTCCCATAACTAATCTGCCCAATAGCATATGCTATGATCAATCATTCCTCATATCAAGCATACATATGATGTGTATGGGCATGAATCATGGAGTTATACTAAGCATGTTATGTGAGACCCGTATCCTAGTTCGTACCATTCTGTAGGCTTCTGTGGTCATCCCGGTCGAATTCCGGCAACCTGCGACTGTAATCGGTATTTGTGCACGATCCTAAGTCGTATCTCGTATTCCAGAGTCGGCTCGACCCGAGACTTATACACTTGCGACCTCATCATCGCCGCTGTTTCGACGCCACGTCTCGCACGCCGAGGAGATACCTGGGCCAGGAGATGTGGGCTCCCGTTCAGTTCGAGGAAAACGCAGTGCATTGTAAATCACAAAAGAATATATCCCATCAATTAAGTACATATCACACATCAAATGTCAAGTACAACACCATCCCCAATGTCAACTTTCTATTACAACCTTTACCTATCAAGTACACCTATCACTCACCCATTACTCACACCCATCACTCACCCATCTCTCTCTCTCTTACAACCTCTCTCTCATCTCTCTCATTCTCCCAAGCAACCCAACGTCCAAGCATTCCATGAGAGGAGAGGAAAAGCTAATGTGGCCCACCTTCCTACCACCCAAACCCACCCTCCAAATATTATCTCGACCATTGAATCGCATCCCTTGGAGCTTTAGAACACGTTGGTGGAAAAATGAAGAGGAGATCAAAGGTGGGTGTTCATAGTATTTGATTTTGATGTTGGGTCCACATGATTTGGGACCCACTTGATGTATGCATTGTATAGGGAGGGCCCATAGTGGCGGGGTCCCTCCCCGTCACCGATTTCTCTCTTTTTCTTTATATATATATATATATATATATATATATATCTCTCTCTCTCTCTTGTGATGATTGTGAACCACTTGATCCACGCCGTAAATGTTGTAGGACCCACCTGGCTAAGTGTATCGTGTCCTCACCATCTAAATCCTGGACGTGGGACCCCTATTTGATGTATGTGTTTTATCCACATCGTTCGGATGTTTGGGACGGTGATGGACCACCATGATGTATCTATTTCATCCCACTGTCTAGATGGGACAGTGGGAACCATCTAATTTTTATGTGTTGTGTCCGCACCGTCCAGCAGGCCTGGTCGTGGGACCCACCTTGATGAATGTTCCGTCGATGCCGTCCGAGGAGTGAAACAGATTCAAATCTCAGGTGGACAGGCGTCTATCTGTGGGACCCACATGCAGTAGAAGAGGGTTGGCTGGTCTACCGCACACCGGCTATATGGCTAATGTATTGATGTCAGCAAGTGGGGTTTGATCATCCAGACCGTCCATCTATGTGGACCCCACCTCTTGCTGCTACTATACAGCGCAACAAGTTCTGTAGGTCCATCATGAGGTATGTGTTATTTATCCTACACCATCCATCCATCTGTGAGGACCCCACCGTGATGTATGTTTTGTATTCTAGCCGTCCATCAGGTGGGATGTGCAGACCCCACCTTGATGTGTGTCTCATATCCAGGCCGTCTAGGGCCTGGACGTTGGAGCTGATAAAAATTATATATATAATATAATATATACTATATGGCTGGTGGGTCCCACCCGTGTGGACCCATCTCATGCATTATTCTATATCTGGGCCATCCATCTGTTGGACGTCCAGCAACTTGATGATGCCTATGAAGTCACCAGATACGTGGGTCCCTCATGAAGTATATGTTATATCCCAGCCATCCATCATCTGGATGGTGGGCCAACAACCTCCCAGTTGCTGCATTCGTCAGCAAGTTCTGTAGGTCCCATCTAGACCGTGGACACCACCATGATGTATTTATTTCATCCACACCATCCAGATTATACTGAACAGTGCTGGACAATGTTTGGACAGTGCTAATCATCATTAGTTACCCATGTGCCCCGTAAAATGATAGTGTATAGTGATACACATGTTACACCTACAATTATTGAAATAATTTTTGGTGTAATCCAAGCTCTCACTTGAGGCCCATTGGTGCGGCCCATCCATGAGGCCCATCTTAATGTATTTGTGGCCCATCCGTTAAGGCCCACCTTGATACAATTACGGCCCATGTGATGAGGCCCATTGTGGTGTGTATTAGGCCGTGGGACGTGGCCCATTGTGATGTATTTCTGACCCATTTGGTATGGCCCATCTTGATGTATTTGTGGCCCATCCGTTAAGGCCCACCTTGATGCAATTGCGGCCCATGTGATGAGGCCCATTGTGGTGTGTGTTAGGCCATGGGACGTGGGCCATTGTGATGTATTTCCGGCCCATTTGGTAAGGCCCATTATGATATATTTTTGGCCCATATGCTGAGGCCCATTGTGATGTATTTTCGGCCCATTTGGTAAGGCCCAATGAGATGTATTTTCCGGCCCATATATTGCGGACCATTTGAAATATATGAGGCCCATGTATTGTTGCCCATTGTGATGTACATGCGGTCCATGAGCGAGGCCCAATGTGATGCATATGTAGCCCATAAGTGAGACCCATCATGATGTGTATCAGGCCCTTGAGAGAGGCCCATGGTGATGTATATTGGGCCATTGTGTGAGGCCATGGGCCCACAATATGTTTGGCCCTATGATGGCCACTCCTTGGGAGCAATGCTGGTTGAATGTCCATATTAATGGCAATGATGGTTAAATGTCCACATTATGATCTTCCCTTAGGCCCTTTGTTAGGCCGATTACCGATTTTGATTATCGAGGCCGATTATCGGTGTCGATTGTCGATACCGATTACGAGTATGTGACAACATAACATCATGATACATGCCTATATGCATCATCTACATTTTATTATGAGATGTGGTTGACCATTGGATATGTCATTGGGCAAGTTGTTATGAGACTCCCTGATAGGTGGAGATTGTCTTACATGAGCGCATGGTATGCGTAGGATTGATGCATGACTAGATTGTATGACTCATGCATCTTACATGTGTGTTGTGATTACTGTATACCTTAGCGACATCAGAGCCGTAGCTTCCACAGGCCTGTCATGGATGGCTAGATGGGACACCGAAAATCTATTACTAGCATTAGGGCGCCATAGATGTCCCTAGGTGAAAATCCCTAAACCTCTATGGCCAAGAGACTCCCCAACGTCTACACTGAGTGGATACATGAGCGCCCGAGTGCCAAATACCAGTAAGCCACGTCTCCAACTGTATCGTGGTCAACTGGGAAGGGGTGTAGCCTTACCCGCCCGAGGGTAGTGGGCATAGCTAGGCTAAGTTTGACCAACTTGTAATTGGGTCCATTATCGACGTGTCAAGTAGATATTCGCTGACTACTAGCCAGACAAGTAGTGAGGTCTCTTCCACTTGCATGGTCACTGTCCAGTGGGTGGCGATTGCATGTAGAGTGCACTAGACCCCGATGATGATCCTAGAGATGTACGGTACTGATATATGGACTTATTGAGCAGGAGTTGCATATTCATTCATTCATTTACTATCCACTCATGCTCGTGGTGCGTAACTATTTGTTACATGTACCTTCGCAATGGCTAGGATTTCGGTTGGGCCGCGCAACTAACTTAAGATCAGGAGTTTACCACATTGAGTTTGACTATCCAAATTTAGGTATGGGACTAGTTTGGATAGAAGTTTCTTGTGGTGGACCCCATAGCTTGCGATACTATGTACTATCATCCTAACTTCACACTCTAGCTTGGTTATTCCATTCTCACCGCATATTGCATTACATCCGCAGCATATGTCATTTTGGGTTACTATGTTTCTACATTTATATGGCCTAGATATGACTGACGGTATTCGTGAACTCATCAGGAATTGTATATTGTATTGCACCCTCGGCATCTAATATTTAGCTCTCTATGTATCCGCATTGCATAATCTATCTGCATTGCATATTCTGATATTATATGATTTATAGACTTGCCAGTATTTTCAACATTGTATGATTTATGGACCTGTATTGTATACTTGACACTTACCTTATACATACACTTACACCACCCTCTAAGCTTTCTATAAGCTTATGCACAATGCATGCGTGCAGGTGGCGTTAGGTTGTAGCAGCGTTGAGCTTGGAGCGTACAGTGGTCTTTTGGAGCTTTGATTTTTGATATATTTATTTCCCTTTCAGTATTGTATTCAACTGTTTGTATTAGTGGATATGTGATATTGATGTTGCCTTTGTGATTTGGGTAAACATGTGGTTATGCTTCTTACGAGATAAATGTACACTGAAAAATCCTCCTTGTAGGATCTTAGGATTAGAATCTGGCGTATAGGAGCTGGCGACCGAGAATGGGGTACTACAGAGGCTGTGGGCACGGGATTCGGTGATCGAGAATTTTGTGAGCTCGGTTTCCGAGTTTGGGGCGTGACATGTTATATGGTGATGAGCTATCTTCATAGCGAAGATAAGCCTTGACGGCCTACACAAAATAAGTATGGGCCTAACAATGGACCCTAAGGAGAGTTACAATGCAGACATTTAACTATCATTCCTCTTACAATATGGACATCAAACCATCATTGCTTGCAAGACATGGCCCGCCATAAACATCATTACATATATCATGGTGGAATCACAAATCGCAATGGACCTCATATACATTACATTCGGCCCCACACAAAGGCCTCACTCATGGTCCTTATATACATCACATTGGGCCTCAACCCATGGGCCTCAAATACATCACAATGGGCCTCATATACTTTAAATGGGCCACATCACATGGGCCGCACCAATGGCCTCATATACATCAAGTGGGCCGCATCCACGGGCCGTACCAATGGGCCTCATATACATCAAGTGGGCCGAATTAATGGGCCGCACCAATGGGCCTCATATACATCATGTGGGCCGCATCACATGGGCCACACCGTCTACACCATTCATCTAGAGATCTTTTTAGAGCATTACCCAAAAATGAATCACATCGGAAGATCATCTAGGCCATACCACAAATAACAGTGTTGATAATGATTTCCACTGTTAAAACTCCACAGGGCCAACCATAACGTTTATTTTCCATCCAATTTGTTCATATGGTCACAAAGACCTGAATCAAGAGGAAAAACAAATATCATGTTGATTCAGAACTTCGGTGCTCCCAAAAGGATTTCAATGGTGGACATTCAATCTCCACTGATTTTTGCGGTATGGTTCACCTGATAGATGGTTGGAGATAACATATGCATCGCAGTGGTCCACCTAATAGACAGTTGGAATAAAACACATACATCACGCTGTGGATGCACGGCGTGGACGTGAAATAGATGAACGACATATATAAAATATATACATCATGGTGAGGGACCCACTGTCTAGCCATCTGGACGATGTGGATAAGACCCATACATCTGGTGGGTCCCACCGTCCAGACAGTGGACGGTGTGGATGAAACACATAAATCATGCAAACCAATAGGGCCTGTTGACATCGTCAGCAGCCATATAGTTGGTGTGTGGTGTCCACATACACATGTGGCCCACCAGTTAAAAAAATAGACGGACGGTCTAGATCACGTCTGTGATCAGACCATCTTGTTGATGTCAATACATCAACTACATAGCTGGTGTAGGCACTCCAGCCAATCCGTTTCCAATCTAAGTGGGTCCCACGTGGGGCCCACCATCATATATAATATATTATATTATATTATTTATTTTTTTAAAGCATGCCAGGACAGCCTGGATGCAAAGCATATTCATCAAAGGTGATCATCCCACAGAACTTGCTGATGTTAGTCCGGTAGGCGCTGGCTGCTGGCCCACCATGTGGACGGTCTGGATATACACACACCTCATGATCAGGGCCCACCTGTTGACGTCTTACAGTAGCTATATAGCTGGTGTGCACCAGCCAACCACGTTTAGGCAGGTGGGTCCCACCGGCTGGATGAGCGATGTAGATAAGAATACATACATGAACGTGCAGTCCACGTCCCTAGACAGTGGTGTGGATATAATATATATATCAGGTGGGTTCTACACATGTGGACGGTGGATGAAATACTTACATCAAGTGGTCCCACGTGTGCACAGCATGGATAAAAATACATACATTCATCGGGTGGGCCATCAAACAGGGGATAGAGAGAGATATTGAGAATCGTGTGATGGAGGGACCCTGGCATTATGGGCCCTCCCTTCCATGTATTACAACATACATCAAGTGGGTCCCATTACATGTGGGCTTACCAATCAAAATTAACGGTGGAGATTCCTTCTCTACCAAAATGTAAGGTCTAGATGACCCTTCTCATACAAGGAAATTAAACATCATGATGGGGCCCATGGAGAATGGCCCTATCATGGGATGGATATATGAATAATGGTGGGCCATCATCCACACCTAGGGTCCAAAGCGGGATCCATACCATCAATCGGTAGGCCCCACTTGGCCCATCATCAAAACATAAATTTAAGCCTATAAAAACACCCATCGTTGGATCTTCTTGGTCCGATGGAATGTCAAACTCCTTGACTCTCTCATTGATGGAGGTTGATGGAGGTAGGTGGGCCGCACACAAAGCTCTCTCACTCCTTGGAAGTGCTTGGACGTTTGCTTCTCTTGTTTGGAAGAATGGGTGGAGAATGAGAGAGAGAGAGAGAGGTTGTAAGAGAGGTGATAGGTGTGAGTGATGGATGTGGGTGATAGATGTACTTAACTTGAGAGTTGACTTAGGGTAGGTTACTTGTCTTGGGGAGAAAGAAAGCATAGATTGGAGATGTAATGTGTACTTGACTTGATTTAATTAATCGATGGGATGGGTTGTAGAGATTCTCTTCAGATTGCAAATGCGTGACATTTCTTCGAGATAAACGCGGGCCCATATCTCCAGGCTTGGGTATCGATTTGGTGTGCAAGACGCGGTGTTGGACCACGGCGACGGTGTGGTCGCAATGGTACAAGTCTCGGATCGAGTCGACTCAGATTTACAGGATGTAACTTAGGGTCGCGCATAAACGCTGATTACAGGTCTCGAGTTGCCGGAATTCGATGGAGAGGATCGCTGAAGTCTACAGAACGGTACGAACTAGGATACGGGCCTTACACTTTGGCTAGCCAGTTGGGGAATTCTTCTATGTGTAATAAAGTGTTAAAACTAGGAAGTTCGACCTTATGTCAAAAATCTCTTTTAGTACGATCTAGATGATCAACTCCATGGATTGGTCGTCGGGCAAAGCCTTCATCAAGATCCTCTTCCTTAGAGCTTGAATCATCTGGTGTAGCCCTATGATTCATCACTGGTAGTGCTCTACGGATGTCAGGGTTGTATCGTAGAACAACTACAGGTGGTTAAGCATCGCTTAGGGATTGGGACAGAAGTAACATATCTGCAAGACGGGCGAGGGTTGCTGCAACCCTTGCATAGTCAACTGACTCTCCTGGTAAAAAGCTTCCATTCTTTCCGAAAGATAACGAATCCCTTAATCACCATCCAGAGGATTTTGGTTCATACCTTCATTGTTTACCATCGGCCCGAGGGGAGTCCTCGCTCTGATACCAATTGACGCAAGGATGGGCGTGATGAGATCGATAGCCGTCTTCCTCAAGGATAACTACTCTGAATCCATGAAGCTTCTCTGGACTCCTCATAGTGACTTCTCGAATCCACAAGAAAATAGAAATAATATTCATGAAAATTCGTAAATTGATTGATGAATGATATGAACTGCCTGCTCAATATAAGAAGCGTCCTCATAAACCTCTAACGACTGCCAATCAATAACGGGAATGATGTCTGACCTATGCTTCCGCAACATAGAGAAATGAAAAATGTTGTGGACGCCAGACAACCGAGATGGAAAGGTAAGCTGATAGGCCACGATGCCAATGCGCCTAGTGATCTCAAAAGGTCCAATAAATCTCGGGAGAAGCTTTCCCTTTGCTCCAAAATGAACCACACCCTTCACGGGTGAGACCTTAAGATACACATGGTCCCTAATGACAAACTCTAAGGGACGACGCCGACGATTGAAATAGCGGTGAAGACCGCTTGAGTTGAAGTCAGAATATACCAATATCTCCTAGAGGGGGGGTGAATAGGACTTTTTAAATATTTATGAGTTATATTAAAAATCCTATCACTCTAATCCTATCATGTATGCAATTTTCAGGATTACTTAAATGTAACTTTACTAGCTTCCAAGCCAGGCAGAGGATCCAATCACAAACTAATCAAGATATAGCAATATGCAACTTAGTCTATGTTGGATGTGACTGTGTATGTGTGTGAGATGTGATCAGATATATGAATATAAATGCATTGTCGTGAACCACACATATAGAAAAGCAATCACAAACACAGTCATTTTATAGTAGTTCAACGATAAGTCTACTCCACTCCCGGCTGCTGTACTCAACCCTTGAGTGTACCGGATTTCACTAAGGAGGTTTCCCAGGGTTCACCTCAAACCTAAGGTTTTAAATCAGGTTCACCTTCAACCTTTACATGGAGGTTTCTACTCGGCTCACCTCTAACTTTAGAGTTTTACTGGTTCACTCCTAACCAGATGTTTATGCTCTCCATAGAGCAAGGGTCCACACAATGCACCCAGAGGTTTCTACTTGGTTCACCTCTAACCTTGGAGTTTCACTGGTTCACTCCTAACCAGATGTTTAGGATCTCCACAGAGCAAGGGTCCACAAAACGCACCCACCACGTACTCTCCCACCGGAGGCCTCTTTGAGGACTTCAAAGGATGAGAACCACTTAAGACCCAATCCTAAAAAGGAATGATCGCAAGTGTCCTCTTGGACTCTAGATACTTACAGATAAGTTGATGAGTCCCGTTAAGCACAACACCGAAGATCTCCTCCTCCTTGTTGACTAAGAGTCTTCTGCTTCCTTGATCCGCAACACGAAAGGTATACCAAGACTAGGCTTAGGTTTGGGTTAAGGTTAAGATGGAACCCTACTCTCTAAATGTAACAGCCTGAATTTTTCCCAACCTGGAATTAGACGTCCTTAGGCGATGGGTCGATCCTAACACCTTATTAACCTGTCAGAACTCAATCCCAAAGTCTAAAACTGCTTTTGAACCCATTTCCTTCATAAATCCCACCCTTCACCACCTTATTTTTTCAATTTTCCTAAGTACTTTCACCTTAGACACTATCTTAAACTAGTTAAGTATTATAACTTGGATCACTTTATATACAAACTACAATGGCTTAAGTGCCACCTCAGACAGAAATTACTCAGGACTAAATCCTTTAGAAATGAGACAAAGTAACTAAGTGCGAAACTAGATTAGCTACGAAATCCGCTTGATCCACTTTAAATACGATCTGCAAGACCTAAAACTTGTAGAATCATTGACGCTAGGTTACCCTAAAATCTAGGATCAATCTCATTACCCGACTGCTCTTGGGAGCACAATGAAACTCTGTATCAGATCTAGACCGCACATCGGAAGTCCGATTAACTCGAAGTTAAGGAATTAGGACCGCCTCGCTGGGCTTGACAACCATCTCCCTTATTTTTTTTTTTACAAATAAATATCTCAAATAGTAATCTGAGACTTGTTGCTTGCGGGTCAGTATTAAGCAACCTGATCGTTAGAATCAGGCCAAATTACACCCTCGGATTAGGAAAAATTTCATAAACATATCCACGTATTCGGAATCTCCGATCGAGATCCACTGACCGTTAAACTGAAACTGGTCCGCCACGCATGATCTGGGAATCCGACCGAAACGAAAACTTAACTCCACCTTGATCCGGTGTCTGTGAGCTTAAGTCTGACCTTTGGCTCAAGGAGGCCCGCCAGAAGTCCTCCGTTGAGCTGGAAAAGGCTCGCTTTGGTTATAACCTAAGTATACTTTGACTTGGAGTCTATTTCGGTGAGTTTTTAGGCTATATAAGGACCTTAAACCCTCTCTCATTACAGCCATACGAATTTGAGAGAAACCCTAGAGAGAGAAGAGAGAAAAGAGAGAGTAAGTGTGAGAGAAGTGGGAGAATCTCCCAGCCGCTCTACCCTGCCACTCTACGAGCTCCACCACTGCAATCTAATCGCTTTCCGGCGATTTCAACATCTTTTCTAGGTAAGAAACCCTAACCCTAACCTGTTTAAGGGTTTGATTCGATTCAAGTGATGAAATAGCTAACCTATTTCATTCTCTAGGCTACCTAGTTGCTGTATACGGAAGTTAGACAAATCCATCGAGTTTCTTACGCTCTAACGGCATAAAGGTGAGGACTTTAGGTGTATAGGTTATGGTTTTCAATGCTTTCAATGTCTAATAATGATAGATTCATGATCTGCATGTAATTGCACATGTACAAAGTACCGTCTGTTTTCCATTTCGATTAAAGATGTAGAATATGGAATTTTACATATTCTAGGTATTCATAGAAAATATCGTATACGTATATATTTTGGAAATGTGTTTGCCATGATTATTTGTTATATGAATATACAATATATGGAAAAAAATACTTATTTGGCGAAAGGATTCGCTCTAATACATGTTTTGCTAATATACACTATGTATATAGAAATACTGTATTGTAGAAAGTACCGTATACGTATATATTTTAGAGATGTGTTTGACATGATTATTTGCCATATAAATATACTATATACGCATAAAATACTTGCTTGGCGAAAGGACTCGCCCTAATACATGTTTTGCTAACATACACTAAGTATGTTGAAATAGTGTATGCAAGTGTTTGTGAAAATGCTTATGAGAGTAAGTGTTTGGATGATGATGCCATAGGTATGTGTTGAGATGGGATTCTCAACTATCCTAGAGACGTGTATGATTTCCTCCATGCGGTTATTTACTTTAACCGCTTACTTATGAAATCTGTGTGTTTGTATTCCTGTTTATAACATGCTTTATAACATGCTTTACAACATGCTTCATAATATGCTCAACTGATTGTATGATTTTACCTATGTAATGCGTATATTTAAATTCATGTTCACGTTGTATGATCTGTCATGGGTGATGGGGGAGTGTTGTAACGATTCCGTGCAACAGCCCTGACAGCCCTAAACGAATAACACCAGACTTTGATTGTATGATTTGAATCTTGATCCATTATTGCTTTACCTATATACAATTGAATGTGATTGAGACTATGTCTATAGTCCAGACAATCGGTACTAGACTTGAGATCGTGGTTGAGATTCATCTCACCATGTAGGATGTGTTTGACGAACCCGAGTCATACTTCAGTTGGCGACAGTGGTTAGGCCACGCGAAGTGCTTATGCACTTCATGTCGTTCAATTAATTGTGCACTCGAGCTAGTCAGGCTTGTCAGGTAACCCGATATGTCTAATATTTGTTCACCATGTTTGGTCACTACTACTTGAACCTAGGGTACCAAACTTACCAGTGGAATCCCATTAACCATGGTACCTCGATCCGCTAAGACTCATGAGCCGGGCATGGTGGTATGGAACACCGTGGTCGAGCTGTCGGCCTACGCTGGAGCCACGTGCTTCCCCGTAGTGACCAGTGAGCAACCAGACTCGTGAGCCGATTATGGTTGTATGGGACATTATATTTGTGCTGTCGGCCTACATTAATAAGGTGATGGGGGAGAGGTGTAACCTTTGTGCGTAACAGCCCTGGCAACCCTTTGTAGTAACCTCGAGCATATTCTAAATTTGCGGTGAGGCGATGAGTTTTGCCGCAGTGTAGAGAGTATGAACTAGGCCTGTTTCTGTATAGTGATGAATCGTTAAAGAGGTGATGGGGGAGTGATGTAACCTTTGTGTGTAACAGCCCTGGCAGCCTTTGCAGTGACCTAGAAAACACACCATCGTGTGAGATTAACTAGGACTGATGACCCTAGAATGGATCATGTTTGGGAATGATACAAGGGAGGTACCTTAGTTTTCTAATCCTGCTATTTGAAATGGACTAATAACAACTCGGTAATCATGTTCATCATGCATTGCATATGCCTGGAAGATGTGGAGCACTGAGGGATGAAAACATGCCGCGAACATAAGATGGTGTCGCACGAGGGAGGGTGTGGTGAGGGCGTCCATCATGACTGCATTCATACTGGCATTAATAAGATTAGTTAGGAGTGTTTGATTGTACTGCTTGACTGTATTGATAACATGTTAACCTATGCTTTATTGTTCCACTGAGTTAGCTACTCACTCTCACGTTATGGGACAGTGTTTTAAAACACCACCAGACTCTATATCAGATGCAGGTATCATGGAGCACAGGAGACTGAGCCCGACTTCTATGACGATCAGGAGGAGTTCTCCTATATGCTGTTCGCTGGAGGCTTCGCATAGGCTATCCATTGCTACAGGGCTACAGGGTTGATAATTTTAGTTGTACTATTTTGACATTTTGATTCAGAACCAACATGTATATACGGTGACTCAGTTAGTATTCATACTCTGGAGATCGAGAATGTTTTGTTTTATATATATCTATATACACCTTTCAGTCTTCCGCTTACGTTTTATACATGGATCTGGAGTATGAATTACTGTTTTGGTTTAATCTCACTCATGTTTATTGTACTATCACGGACAACATTTAATCATCATTATCTATGTTGCATAAGTGATGTTCTGGAACTCGAGAGTTGAGTTATGCTCGACCCTCGATTTTTCGGGATGTTACAATTGGTATTAGAGCATGATTTTGATTAAACCGGACCTGGGTTATGGTCAAACGACGCACTCTGACACACTCTGACTTAGGAGGGAGCGACGGAACGTAGAAACCAACATAGGATTTTCCAATTTCGCCGAACGGCGAAACCGACCGAAATCGACCACTGAGATTGGGCTCGTACACACCCATGATCACGCGAAATGATCCCTAATCATTTTTAGGTCATCTATTGATGAGTCTAGATCACAATCCACCTCATCCCAACCATTGAAAATTGGTAGAATACGGGATAAACGTGATGAGGATAACTACTCCGAATCCTCGGAGCTTCTCTGGACTCCTCACAGAGACTTCTCGAATCTACGAGAAAAGAAAGGAGAAAATAGAAATAAATTCTAATAAATTTGAAATTGATTAATAAATGACTAAAAACAAAAAAATGAGTTCACAACCCTTTAAATAGGGATACCAATTAATGGAAAAGAAATCAAAATCAAACTACAACTAAAACTCCTAGAATTCGCGACTTACTATAAGGTTGTGATGTCTACTAGTGCGCAAGGTTTTTGGCCAAAAATAGTAAGTGTCCTATTTGGCTTCACCAAACCGTTCTCCTAATTATTCTAATCACTTTTCACGTTGGGCGCAACTCCTAAAGCCCAATGGATGAAGAGTAATCAAACTAAAACTACTATTTATAGTAAAGACGAAATTGAAACAGGGAAATGACCATTGATCCAAGGTTTTTTTTACAATTCTGGGCTACGCAACCCAGCATAGCTAGGTTGGTTGACTTCATTAGCTCGTTCTACCCTAAAATCATATATTATATATCAGATAACTCATTCCAAATTGCAAGATATGTCCGAAATTGCCCGAAATACCCGAATTTGAGCGAATCGGGGTCGGGGGCCTACCCACATCAATCTAGGGGTACCCAGGGTAAGACCCAGGGTTTTTTGGGGCTTAGGGTACATGAGGATCTCACCCATAGGGCGGGCCCTCAAAAATTAGAAAGTTGGTCGGCGAGGCCCTAGCCCGATCGGCGAGGCCTCGCCAGTTTCTAGGCTGGGCCGGGCCCGCGGCTCGGGCCGATCTCCTTTGGGGGTCTAATACACCCCCTGACCTAGCTCCCGTCCCATTTCACTCTCTCAAAACCCTACTTCCTTCACAAACCTCCCCTCCAAGCCATTTTCTCTCTCCTAACTTGTTGTTTCTCTTCAAAATCACCCTTCCAATCGTCCTCCCTATTGATTTCGACCACAACCTACCCATTCCCAACTTTCACAGTAGTCCTTCTCTCCCTTCCCTCTCCGTTTCTCTGATTTGGACTCCCACACGCCCATTTGGAGCTTAAAAATCGTGTGAGCTTCCTCACCCACCTGATCTCTCCATTTTCTTTCTTAAATCCCTATCTTTTGGGCTCCTACAATGTCTGTTGGGACCTAAGTCCATGGAGAACCAAAAACTCCAGCCCCCGTTTTCCCTTATTCTCATTTTCCATAGCTCTATTTGAGCTCATCCATATGTTGTCTTGTAGTTTGCATGGGCTACTGTCTTAGGGTGGTTATGTTTTCATGTTGAGTGGTGTAGTAGTTGGTAGAATATTTTAGATGCTTGAGAACGTTTAGGGCCCGTTCGGCCAAATTGCATTAGGTGAGTTTATGGTGGATAGAATTATAAAAGTAATAATAAATGTATGTGTAGAGTATGGTCCCTAGATTGGTGTATCCCATGTTTTCCAATGCCATGTTTGGAATGTATGCAATTAGAAGTATATCCTGGGTTTTCCTATTACACTTAGAAATTCCTCATCCTGGGATTTGGAACTCCCACCTCATGCTTTCCCACACAAAGCTCATTTTCTAAAGCCTATGACATTAATTTTAATCCCCACCCACCCTCCTACCAAACATGCCATTCTCAATCCCGAAGTGGGATTAGCAATGCAGTCCCATTTACTACAACTTAAGACCACTGGCCAAATAGTGTTGAAGTGATAACGTCCCTTGATATACATTAACCCACACACTCTAACAGCTTAAGCTTTTAGAGTAAATGGTTGTTTGACAAATAGGCCCTTAGAGTTTTGGACCTAGAGTGGTGTTCCTAGATTTCGACAGACCTGACCGTATAGGAAACCCAACAAGTAATAGTGTGAACCTTAGGACCTTCTTAGTTAGTATGAACATGTGTGTGATGATCGAGCGTAGTTAAATTCAAGTGCAGATAACTCAATTCCAATTAGACAACTTCGACCCTAAGTGATAAAACCTTTCCTGTATTAGAAATGATATGAAATCATCTAGTGTAGAAGCATAGACTTTGGATCACAACTAGTGGAATTACCGCTACTTATATGTTGCGACTAGGCTACTGGTTAGACTAAAGAATGTAAAGATTCATTATGCTAAGATAATTGAAAGATAAATTTTGTTAGTTGGCTTGATTAGGTTGGAGCGAGACCCCATCCCTTGTTGAATCCCCTCGGTACTCATAGACTTCTTTAATAACTCTTAGGAAGGTTGTTTTGATTAGAAACTAATCACGTAGAGAGAAAACTTATATATTCCTTGGATTTAATGTTAGGTCAAATTAATACAACCCTTAGAATTGCCATCTCAAGGACTTAGTACAATCGGGAACACGGAGCAGAGAAACTACATATAAGCGAGGTATTCACGGTTTGAATCGAATTCTCAATCCTGGTAGTTACCAATGAACTCTATGCTCTGATCAAGCAGAAGGTCAGGATCAACTAGGATTAATAACTGATACGACGATTTTCTGTCTTCGCGAGGAAGAAGGTCTATGTATCCGGCTCAAACGCACTACACAACTTTCCTTCCGTATTGGCCGAACCACTTACCACCAAAAGTTTATAACTTCATCTTCAAGGAGTGTAAGAACTTACAGCCAATAGGGATACTTTGTCTTTTAGGGCCTAAGAAATTTCTCAAATGGGCAATAGAGAGAGTTAGGGATTAGGTCTCGAACCACAGACCATTCTAGCATGCGTATTGTGCCTATGGACTTAGAAGAATAGGCTGTCCATTAACCTATTTGTCTAGATTCTTTATGTACTAAGAGTGTGCAAATTATCTTACAGTATTTAACTAGATATGATTAAAGAGGTAAGTCGAGACCGTGGCAAAGGTCCTCCTTTGGTGAAATTAGGCATCTTAGCTCCTTTCTATAACCATAGGTACCAATGCCATAGCACACATCATCGATGAGAGGGAGACCAATGTATTGATAGACTGCTTCCCATTTCATACCAAAGATAGGTTTAAAATTCCACCTCGTTCTGACATACGGAGCGAGACATAGATCCTTGAGCCTTAGGAAATTAAGTTTTTAAGGGGGGTAGAACGTTAAGAACCTAATCTAGTTAAGTCAATCTATACATTCCTTGATCTGGGTGGCGCAGCGGAAGCGTGGTGGACCCTTGCCCACTGGCCTAGGATCGAAAGAAATTACTCCCAGTTATACGCAAGGTTAGGTCATTAAATAGGATCTGACTTTTCCTTAAAATGCTAATGAAGTCATGGAAACTCGAAATGGATATGAGAAATCCATTGTAGCAAACCAGTAGGATATGACAAATGGATAAAGAAATAAGTTTTAAGGGGGGTAGACTAAAATGAACCAGACTAGTATATGCCCTACCACGCGTAGAAACTCGAAATTAATAAAACTAAGGCAAAAGAAATAATTAAATCTTTCTTTATTACTCTTAACCAATTTCGGGGACGAAATTTTATTTTAAGGGGGGTAGATAGTAACAGCCTGGATTTTTTTTCAACCTGGAATTAAACGTCCTTATGCGATGGGTCGATCCTAACACCTTATTAACTTGTCAGAACTCAATGCCAAAGTCTAAAACTGCTTTTGAACCCATTTCCTTCATAAATCCCACCCTTCACCACCTTGTTCTTTCAATTTTCCTAAGTACTTTCACCTTAGACACTATCTTAAACTAGTTAAGTATTATAACTTGGATCATTTTATATACAAACTACAATGGCCTAAGTGCCACCTCAGACAGAAATTACTCAGGACTAAATCCTTTAGAAATGAGACAAAGTAACTAAGTGCGAAACTAAATTAGCTATGAAATTCGCTTGATCCACTTTAAATACGATCTGTAAGACCCAAAACTTGTAGAATCATTGACGCTAGGTTACCCTAAAATCTAGGATCAATCTCATTACCCGACTGCTCTTGGGAGCACAATGAAACTCCGTATCAGATCTAGACCGCACATCGGAAGTCTGATTAACACGAAGTTAAGGAATTAGGACCGCCTCGCTGGGCTTGACAACCATCTCGGAAATCAAATCCAGGCAGTGTCCCACGGCTGTTCGCTTGAGTTCGGAGCGAGGAAAGTGAAAACCCTTATTTTTTTTACAAATAAATATCTCAAATAGTAATCTGAGACTTGTCGCTTGCGGGTCAGTATTAAGCAACCTGACCGTTAGAATCAGGCCAAATTACACCCTCGGATTAGGAAAAATTTCATAAACATATCCATGTATTCGGAATCTCCGATCGAGATCCACTGACCGTTAAACTGAAACTGGTCCGCCACGCGTGATCTGGGAATCCGACCGAAACGAAAACTTAACTCCACCTTGATCCGGTGTTTGTGAGCTTAAGTCCGACCTTTGACTCAAGGAGGCCCACCAGAAGTTCTCCGTTGAGCTGGAAAAGGCTCGCTTTGGTTATAACCTAAGTATACTTTGACTTGGAGTCTATTTCGGTGAGTTTTTAGGCTCTATAAGGACCTTAAACCCTCTCTCATTGCAGCCATACGAATTTGAGAGAAACCCTAGAGAGAGAAGAGAAAAAAGAGAGAGTAAGTGTGAGAGAAGTGGGAGAATCTCCCGGCCGCTCTACCCTGCCACTCTATGAGCTCCACCACTGCAATCTAATCGCTTTCCGGCGATTTCAACATCTTTTCTAGGTAAGAAACCCTAACCCTAACCTGTTTAAGTGTTTGATTCAATTCAAGTGATGAAATAGCTAACCTATTTCATTCTCTAGGCTACCTAGTTGCCATATACGGAAGCTAGACAAATCCATCGAGTTTCTTACTCTCCAACGTCATAAAGGTGAGGACTTTAGGTGTATAGGTTATGGTTTTCAACCTTTTCAATGTCTGATAATGATTGATTCATGATCTGCATGTAATTGCACATGTACAAAGTACCGTCTGTTTTCCATTTCGATTAAAGATATAGAATATGGAATTTTACATATTCTAGGTATTCGTAGAAAATATCATATACGTATATATTTTGGAAATGTGTTTGCCATGATTATTTGTTGTATGAATGTACGATATATGGATAAAATACTTATTTGTCGAAAGGATTCGCCCTAATACATGTTTTGCTAATATACACAATATATGTAGAAATACTATATTGTAGAAAGTACCGTATACGTATATATTTTAGAGATGTGTTTGCCATGATTATTTGCTGTATAAATATACTATATATGTGTAAAATACTTGCTTGGCAAAAGGACTCGCCCTAATGCATGTTTTGCTAACATACACTAAGTATGTTGAAATAGTGTATGCTAAGTGTTCATGAAAATGCTTGTGAGAGTAAGTGTTTGGAGGATGATGCCATAGGTTGGTGTTGAGATGGGATTCTCAACTATCCTAGAGACGTGTATGATTTCCTCCATGCAGTTATTTACTTTAACCGCTTACTTATGAAATCTGTGTGTTTATATTCCCGTTTATAACATGCTTTACAACATGCTTTACAACATGCTTCATAATATGCTCAACTGATTGTATGATTTTACCTATGTAATGCGTATGTTTAAATTCATGTTCACGTTGTATGATCCGTCATGGGTTATGGGGGAGTGTTGTAACGATTCCGTGCAACAGCCCTGGCAGCCCTAAACGGATAACACCAGACTTTAATTGTATGATTTGAATCTTAATCCATTACTGCTTTACCTATCTGCAATTGAATGTGATTGGGACTATGTCTATAGTCCAGACAATCGGTACCAGACTTGAGATCGTGGTTGAGATTCATTTTTCCACGTAGGATGTGTTTGACGAACCCGAGTCGTACTTCAGTTGGCGACAGTGGTTAGGCTATGCGATGTGCTTATGCACTTCATGTCGTTCAATTGATTGTGCACTCGAGCTAGTCGGCTCGTCAAGTAACTCGATATGTCTAATGTATGTTCACCATGTTTGGTCACTACTGCTTGAACCTAGGGTACCAAACTTACCAGTGAAATCCCGTTAACCATGGTACCTCGATCCCCTAAGACTCATAAGCTGGGCATGGTAGTATGGGACACTGTGGTCGAGCTATCGGCCTACGTTGGGGCCACGTGCCTCCCCGCAGTGACCAGTGAGCAACCAGACTCGTGAGCCGATTATGGTGGTATGGGACACTATATTCGTGTTGTCAGCCTACATTGATAAGGTGATGGGGGAGCGGTGTAACCTTTGTGTGTAACAACCCTGACAGCCCTTTGTAGTGACCTCGAGCATACTCTGAATTTGCGGTGAGGTGACGAGTTTTGCTGCAGTGTAGAGAGTATGAACTAGGCCTATTTCTATATAGTGATGAATCGTTAAAGAGGTGATGGGGGAGTGGTGTAACCTTTGTGCGTAACAGCCCTGGTAACCTTTGTAGTGACCTAGAAAACACACCATCGTCTGAGATTAACTAGGACTAACGACCCTAGAATGGATCATGTTTGGGAATGATACAAGGGAGGTACCTTAGTTTCCCAATCCTGCTGTTTGAAATGGACTAATAACAACTCGGTAATCATGCTCACATGCATTGCATGTGCTTAGAAGATGTGGAGCACTGAGGGATGAAAGCATGCCGCGAACATAAGATGGTGTCGCACGAGGGAGGGTGTGGTGAGGGCATCCATCATGACTTCATTCATACTTGCATTAATAAGAGTAGTTATGAGTGTTTGATTGTACTGCTTGACTATATTGATAACATGTTAACCTATGCTTTATTGTTCCACTGAGTTAGCTACTCACTCCCACGTTACGGGATGGTGTTTTAAAACACCACCAGACCCTGTATCAGATGCAAGTATCACTGGAGCACAGGAGACTGAGCCTGACTTCTATGACGATCAGGAGGAGTTCTCCTACATGCTGTTTGCTGGAGGCTTCGCATAGGCTGTCCAGTGCTACGGGGCTACAGGGTTGATAATTTCAGTTGTACTATTTTGACATTTTGATTCAGAACCAACATGTATATACGGTGACTCAGTTAGTGTTCATACTCTGGAGATCGAGAATGTTTTGTTTTATATATATCTATATACACCTTTCAGTCTTCCGCTTACGTTTTATACATGGATCTGGAGTATGAATTACTATTTTGGTTGAATCTCATTCATGTTTATTGTACTAACACAGACAACATTTAATCATCATTATCTAGTTGCATAAGTGATGTTCTGGAACTCGAGAGTTGAGTTATGCTCGACCCTCGATTTTTCGGGATGTTACACTAAAGGTTTACCTATAAGGAAGGTAGAGTAGTTCTAATCTTATGCATTCAAAGCATTCCAGCATAATGATTTGCCAATCAGGTAGTAGCTGAAGGATCCTTGAATGCGGAAGTTCATTCCCCAATCCACTCTATTAAATATCAATGGTGAGGGTGGATTGGAGGATAAACTTCCTTGAGAGAAAGGGCTAAGGGTATAAGATGTAAGTTGAAACACACAAAAGCTCTCTCTTTTCTCTCTCTTACAGCAACAAAAGACAAGTCCTCTATATATTAGCAAAAAGTTCCAACGGATATAAAACGATCAGATTTATGACAGAGTTCGATATCATTGAGCAGGTTCGATATCATCGAGCGTATACTCTCGATAGCATCGATGGTCTGCTCGATGACTCGGACTCAATGTCATACGCTTTTGAAACTTCTTGCCAATAGGTCGATGAATCGAAGCTATTGTCGATGTCATCAGATTTCGAACTCCGATTCCATCGATGACAGGTTCGATTAATCTACACTTAAAAAATGAGAGAGACTTGACTTAAGAGATATTTCAGGTTTTCATGAATGGTCGGGGGAACCGTCGAGATCATCAGAATTTGAATGTCGATGATATCGAGATCAGAGTTGATGCATCGATAAATCCAGCAGATTTGTCTTTAAGCTTGCTGGACGATTTGTGTCCTTGTTCGATGCAATCGACTTGGTGCCGATATCATCAATATTTGAATATCGATTCTATCGAAGGGGCCCCGATCATAGTTAAAAACAACCTGAGATATCTACTGTAAGAAATGTGTGCCCACTATCGATATCATCGATGGACCTTCGATCGTATTGATATTTAAATTCAGATCATATCGAAAGAGCATCGATGCTATCGAAGACTTTTGAGATTTTCTTTAAAAACAAGGGTGCCGGAAATCTGTCTGTCGATCTTATCGAGCCACTCTCGATGGACTCGAAATTTGAATATCGATGATATTGATATGTGTATCGATACATCGATAATTCATCCAGTTATGTTGTGAAGTTGCTGGACATATTTAGTGCTTTTATCGATGATATCGATAGGTGTATCGATACATCGATAAATCCGTCCAGATGAATATTTAGTTGCTGGACATTTTTGGTCCTCTCATCGATAATATCGTTAAGGTATCAAGGACATCGAAAGAGCAGGTCGATCATATCGAGGGTGTTTCGATAAGATCGATAAGGCAAGAAAAACATAGAGATTTTTCTATTTTGAAAAAGTTTTCTCACCACAAAAACCCTAAGATGTCTATCTTGTTTTAAGGGTTTTAATCACCTGGTGTTTGGGACATGGGATGTGAGGCTATGATTTACCTATTGCGAGCTTCCACACATCCGGTTAAGGCAGACGCTGGAAATAATCTTCCTATCAAGTTCTGTAGGTAGTCTGACTTACCATTCACGTAACTTGACAAACCAGGGCTCTAGCAGGTGCACTTTCAATGATCAACAAAACTCTTATGCTGGCTCTGAGCTATGTGCATCCTCTGCATGATGATGTCGATGACCTCTGATGTCTGCTGCATAAGCTCGGGACCTAGGAAACGCCGTTCTCCAACCTCGGTCCAACAACTTAGAGATCTGCACGGTCTGCCATACAATGCCTCAAAATGAGCTATGCCAATGGTCACCTGATAGCTGTAGTTATACGCGAACTCAGCCAATCGTAGGTGCTCATCCCAGCTACCGGAGAAGTCAATCACAGAAGCCTGAAGCATGTCTTCAAGAATCTAGTTGACCCTCTTGGTCTGCCATTGGTCTGCGGATGATACGCGGTGCTGAACTACAAAATAGACCCCATCGTCGTCTAAAATCTCCTCTAAAACTAAGACGTGAACCTTGGGTGTCGGTCAGAAACTATCGAAACTGGAATGCTATGCAGTCTCACAATCTCCTCAGTGAATAATATCGTAAGCTGATCCAAAGTCCAGGTCGCACGAATCGTAAGAAAATGCACCTACTTCATCAGACAATCGACGACAACTTAAATGGCGTCGTGACCATGCAGAGTCCTCGACAAACCCATAATAAAATCGGTGGATACGTGCTCCAACTTCCATAACGGGATGCTCAATGGCTACAAGGGACCAGGGGGTCTCTGATGATCGGCCTTGATAAGCTGGCACGTGTCACTCTCGGCCACAAAACTGGCTATCTGGCGCTTCATCCTCGCCCAAAAATACTGACGCCTATATGCTATACATGTTCTGGATAGAAAACTGCGATCTATGTGCCTCGGTCATAAGATCTCTACGCAACTCGGGAATATCCGGGACACATAATCGACCTTTAAAGCGAAGTCCTCCATCAAAACCAATCATTAACCGACCGACTCTCGATGTCGCCTCGCCCGATAACTCGCAACAACTCATCACCACGAGCCTCGATCACCCTTGCGATAAGAGAGGGTTGAATCGACAGGCTCGATTATTACACAATAGAAGATTGTAAGCCATTCTTGAAGTTGAATGTTAATACCTCCTCAAGCATCTTCCACTCCTGAATCATCATGTGTGCCACCAGGCCTCGTGGCTGACAGTTGAGGGCATTTGCCACCACGTTCGCCTTGCCTGGGTGGTACTGAAGTTTAAAATCATAGTCCTTCAGGAGATCCATCCAATGCATCTACCTCATATTCAGCTTGGACTAAGAGAATAGATGTAACATCCGTATCCTAGTCCGTACCGTTTCGTAGGCTTCCGCGGTCCTCCAAGTCGAATTTCAGCAACCCTCGACCCGTATCTGACATTTGTGCGCGACTCTAAGCCGAGTCCTACATACCAAAGTCGGCTCAAACCGAAACTTGTACCTTGGTGACCATGCCGTCACCGCGATTCCAACGCCGTGACTCGCGCACCGATCCGATACCCAGGCTAGAAGATGTGGGCCCACGTTCATTTCGAGGAAAATGCCACGCATTACGAGTTTTGAGGGAATCTCTACAACATGTCCCATCAATCATTCAATCGATCAAGTCAAGTACACACCTACCTTAAGTACAACAACCCATCCCTTCCCATTCCCAAAGTCAACTCTCTCTCTCTCTCTCCACCCATCCCTTTCTTACATTACCCATCACCCATTACCCATCATCCCATCCATATCATCCCATCATCTCTCTCTCATTTCTCAAACCTCCCAAGCAACCCAAAATACCACACGTCCAAGCTCCTCTCTCCTAAGCCAAGTGTGGCCCACCTTCTCATCTCCCATCTCAACCTTCCATTACCCATCAACCTCCATTATAGTTGAAGGCAATGAGCTAAAGAGTCTAAGGGACTAAGGAGGAGTACAATAGGTGGGTGATCCACCGTTGATTCTTATTTTAGGGCCCACTTGTTGGTGGGACCCATTTTGATGTAGGTGATGTAACCATGAGGGGCCCATAGTGGCGGGGTTCCTCTATTACCGTCTCTCTCCCTCTCTCTCTCTCTCTCTCTCTCTCTCTTTCTTTGAATGGTGATGTTGAGGAAGGGGTGTGTGGCCCATCTGGTGTGTGTGTGTCCCACCATGAAGTACATATTTTATCCATGCCCTTCACCTTCACGGGACCCACCTGCCGGATGTGTTGGATCTACACCGTCCAGCCCATTAGTGGGCCTGGATGGATGGAAAAACATAAATATCAGATTGATCTAAATCAGGTGGGCCACGTCTATGTGGAACCCACCTTGATGAATGGTATATACATGTCATCCGTCCAGCATCCCTGGATGCTGGACGTGGTTGCTGGAATGTGAACAGGCAGTGGGTGTTTAGGTAAAATAAAAATATCAGTTTGATTTTAAACTTTTGGGTGGGACACTCCTACAGGCCCCACCTTAATGTATGGCTTTAATCCACACCATCTATCCCGTTCTCCAACTCATTTTAGGCGTTAAGCCGAAAAATGAAACTAATCCGACTTTCTGGCAGGCCATAGCATAGAGAATAGTATTTTTACCATTAAAATATACCCTGATATTTCTGTACACCAAAACCCATCGAATATTGGGCTTGATGGGTTTGTATTAAGCCATAGAAACTAATGGCTAGATTGGATTTTTCTGAGGTGGGCCCCACCTGGGAAAAACCGTCAGAAAACAAATATATATATATATATATATATACATGAGGCAGCAGCGCCTGCTGCTGCCGCTGACACCAGAGGACGCAGCAGCGTCCTGCTGCTGCGTGGACGCTGGGCGGGCAGGGACCGTGGGTCCCAGCCGTGGGCCCCACCATGTTGTGTGTTGAACATCAACACCGTGCGTTTGATGGGTCCCCTTTACATATGGGACACCCCCGAAAATCAACAGTGTACGTGACTTAGGTGGCCCACGTCATAAGAAACATTGGATTGAACGTCTGCCATTGAAACCCTTTTGGGTGTCCCAGAAGTTTTTGACCATTATGAAATTTGTTTTTCCTCTGCATCCAGGTCTGCGTGACCTTATTAATAGATTGGATGGAAAATTAACGTTATGGTGGGCCCCACGTGGGACCCACTACTGTATGTATGTATACCCACACCATCATCCATTTGGTGAGAACCACCAATGATGTATGTGCTCTATCTGGACCGTCCACAGTTTGGACGGTGGGGCCCACCATGATGCATGTGTTGCATCCAAGCTGTCTAACCATTTTGAAAGCTCATTTTATGGCATGAGCTAAAGAATGAGTCAGATCTATAATTCAAGTAGACCCCACCATTTAAAATAGTGGGAATAGTGACATTCACTGTTCAAACTTCTCAAGGGCCACAGTAGTTCCGATCAAGCTGGTGTTTTTACTTTCACTTCATCTATCTCTATGAAAATTTATGAATAGGTCAGATCCCAAAACCATACATAACGGTGGGCCCTGTATGATTTTTAATGGTGGAAATCATTATCGCCACTGTTATTTAGAGTGTGGTCCAGTTGATCTTTTGATATGACTCATATATATATAAGGTCATATGAGTAGGCCCATCTTGATGTATTTGTGGCTGTCCGTTGTGACCCACCTTGGTATATATATAAGGCCCATGTGATTAGGCCCATCTTGATGTATTTGTGGCCTGTTGTTGAGGCCCACTTTGATATACATGAGGCCCATGTGATGTGGTCCATTTGAGGTATTTGGAGCCCTTGGGTCGAGGCCCAACAAGATGTACATAGGGCCCATTGCAATATGTGATTCCACCATGGTTTATTTAATGATGTTCATGACAGGCCGTGCCTTGGGAGCAATGATGGTTTAATGTCCACATTGTAAGAGCAATGATGGTTAAATGTTCGCATTGTAACTCTCCCTAGGGCCCATTGATAGGCCCATACTTGTAATGTGTAGGCCGTCTAGGCCCATCTTCGTTATGAACGGAGTCCACCACCATATAACATGTTTGGTATAGATCCATGATTCATGCTCATACGCATCATATGTATGCTTGATATGAGGAATGACTGATCATAGCATATGCCTTTGGGCAGATTGTTTATGGGCTCCCTAACAGGTGAAGTTGCCCTACATGAGCGGGCGGTACGCGCAGGATTGCTGCATGACTGGTAGTGTGATTCATGCACTTCGCATTTGTATGACAAGATTTCTATATGCCCTAGAGACATGAGGGCTATGACCTCCACAGGAACATCATGGATGGCAGGATTGGACACCGAAAATATTGTTACTAAGCATCGGGGCGCCGTAGATGTCCCTAGGCGAAAATCCCTAAACCCGATGGTACCAGAGGATGACTCCAACGTCGAAACCAAGTGGATATATGAGCTCACGAGGGCTGAATACCAGAAGGTCGTGTCTCCCACTGTGTCGTGGTTGATTGGAAAAGGGGTGTGGCCTTACTCACCCGAGGGTAGGGGGCATTACTAGGCTGAGTTTGACTAGCTCGTGAATGTGTCCGCTATCGACGTGCCGGATAGATATTGACAGACTATTGGCCAGGCGGATAGTAAGATTTCTTACTCTCACTTGGACTGCGTGCCTAGGAAAGGGGCAGTGTCATTTGGAGGGTATTAAACCCCGGTGATTATCCAAAATGAGAACTGTACTGATATTTGATAAGCTGTGTCGATATGAGGATTGGTATGCTTGAGTTGCATCTCGCATCATATGGTCTTGGTATGGCCGATAACATTTATATCTTGCACCGCATAGCCTTGGTATGGCTGATTGCATTCATGTACCCATCAACATGATTCTGTATTACTTTGGCATTGCATTCTGAGCACATTCGTACAACGCACATACTTACACCATCCTCTAAGCTTTCTATAAGCTTATGCATGATTGACGTGTGCAGGTGACGTCAGGACGCAACTATAACCTCGCCGCAGTTGGAGTGTGCAGTCGAGCTTCTGAGGTTTCTGTTATTATCTTGTATTTCCCTTCATATGCATTGTACTCAAAGTTCTTGATCATAGTGGATTTTGTGATGGTGTTCTTGTGGTTATTGTTCATGGGTTATGCTTATATTGAATCAAAATCATGCTTGAAATCCTCCTTGTAGGATCCCAGGATCGAAATCTGGTGTATGGGTGCTGGAATGGGGTACTACGGAGGTTGTCGGCACCGGATTCGGTGAACCAGAATTTTGTGAGCCCGGTTTCCGAGTTCGGGGCGTGACAATAGATACTTTAAGCTCTTGTGGTCGGAGAAGAGCTCGAAGCTAACCCCATAAAAATAGTGCCTCTACACCTTCAGTGTGAAGACAACTACTGCCAGTTCCAAATCATGCGTGCGGTAGTTTAGCTCATGGACTTGAGCTAGCGAGACGCATAAGCCATCGGTTTCCCGTACTGCATCAGGACAGCACCCAAGCCAACTCGTGAGGCATCGGTAAATACAACAAATCCATCACTTCCTGTAACGCCCTGAAAATCGGGAGTCGAGCATGAACTCAACTCCCGAGTTCCAGAACATCACTTATGCAACAAAATGAATGATGATTGAATGTTGACTGTATTTGTGCATTGAACATGAGTGAGATTAAGCCAAAACAGAATATCATACTCCAGAGACAATAAATTTGCAAGCGGAAGACTGTGATAGATAGATAAAATAAATAAACTGTGATGAGTCTCCAGAGTGTGATAACATTACTAGGTTAAATAATTACAAGTACAGTTCTAAAATATACCAAATGTGTAAGTGTAATATCTTCTATCCCAAGTACCATAGCCCCGTCAATGCAAGACTGTGTCTTCGTGAGGCCTGGCCGTCAGAGAGAGATGATAGGAGAACTCCTCATCACCATAGAAGTAGTCCGGCTCTGCTTCATAAGCATCGCCATCATCTGAAATTCAACAAATCTAGTTGGTGTGTACAACACCATCCCGTAACGTGGGAGTGAGTGATCAACTCAGTGGAACAGTAAAGCATAGGTTAACATGTTATCAATTCAATCAAGCAGTAATGATAAAGCAGTACAAATCGAACAATTCTAACTACTCTTATTAAGTGCGAGAATGAAATGACATGATGCTGTATGCCCTTGCCAAACCACCCTCATGCGACATCATCTTACGTTCGCGAATGCTTAACTCCCTCAGTGCGCCACATCTACTAAGCACATGCGGTGCGATGATGATCATGATTACCGAGTTATTATTAGTCCATTTCAAACAGCAGATTGGGAAACTAAGGTACCTCCCTTGTATCATTCCCAAACATGATCCATTCTAGGGTCGTCAGTCCTAGTTAATCTCATACGATATTATGGTTTGAGAGGCGTAGCGAAGGCATCACAAAGGGCTCGTCACCCGTCAGCACGGATACAGATCTCACCGTATGCGGCTCAATTGCTGACCGTCAGCTCGAGTACAGGTCTCACCGTACTCGGCTCAATCACTAGCCGTCAGCTCGAGTACAGGTCTCACCGTACTCGGCTCAACTCATACTCTAGTTGCTGTGAAAGACTCGTCGCCAATCACAGACCTTGGAGTATACTCGAAGATACTACAGAGGACTCGTCGCCCGTCAGCATGAGTACAGGTCTCACCGTACTCGGCTCTCGCCGTAAGTATCGACTACTCGAATATAGTGTCCCATACCACCATAATCGGCTCACGAGTCTGGTTGCTCACTGGTCACTACGGGGAGGCACGTGGCCCCAGTGTAGGCCAACAGCTCAACCACGGTGTCCCATACCACCATGCCCGGCTCATGAGTCTTAGCGGATCGAGGTACCATGGTTAAAAGGAATTTCACTGGTAAGTTTAGTACCCTAGGTTCAGGCAGTAGCGACCAAACATGGTGAACATACATAAGACAGATCGGGTTACTTGACGAGCTCGACTAGCTCGAGCGCACAACAAGTTGAAGACATGAAGTGCATCAGCACTTCGCGTGGCCAACCACTATCGCCAACCGAAGTACGACTCGAGTTCGTGGAACACATCTCACGTGGCAAATGAATCGCAGCCACGAATTCAATTCTGGTACCGATTGTCTGGACTATAATCATAGCCCCAAACATGATAACTTGCAGATAGATAAAGCAGTAATGGATCAAGATTCCACTCATACAATCAAGGTATGGTATTATCCGTTTAGGTCGCTGTGTCATTGACATTGACGCACTCGTTGCTCCGCTCCCCATCACCCATGACGGATCATACAACGTAAATATAAATTTAAACATATGCATTACATAGTTATAATCATAAAGCAGTTGAGCATGTTATGAATTACAACACAAGCATGAGTTTATACATGTTCAATTCCTAATCACACAACAATCCAAGGAGATCATACACATAGTTAAAAGAGGTTGAGAATCATATCTCAACACCCTTATACATTACAATTTGCTAACTACTACTCATTCAGACATTTCAAGAAACACTTAAACAAACATACATCAACATACATGACATATGTCGATCACATAGGCATCAGGCCAAATCCTTTCACTAGGGAGTTGCCCCAATCATAACACGCGTACACCCACGACGGATAGTCATGGCAAGCAGGAATCCAAGTTCCATATTCATTCAGTCATTTCCGCAAACACTTGGGCCACACATTTTAACATATATAGTGTATATTGGCCGTGGCATGATTTAGGGAAAATCCTTTCGTCAAAAGGGTATCGCCAATACAACAATCATGAATCCATGACAATTAGTCATGGCGAGCACGAATGAGAATTCTATACTCATTCAGTCATTTTCACAACACTTAGAATACACTATTACAACATACATGGTGTATGTCAGTAAAACATGTATTAGGGCTATCCCTTAGCCAAGTGGGTATTTTATCCATGTATAATATATTACTACAACAAATAATCATGATAAATTCATCTCCCAATATTTATACGTATACAGTATTTTATAGAATACGCATTTTCAACATACATAGTGTATACAAGCAAACATGTATTACAGCGATTCCCTTCGCCAAGCAAATGTTTTATATGCACATAATATATTTATACGACAATTAATCATGACAAACACATCACTAAAATATACATGTATACTGTACTTCTTACAATACCGTATTTCTACATACACAGTGTTTATTAGTAAACATGTATTTAGGCGAATCCTTTCGCCAAATAAGTATTTTATCCATACGTCATATATCCATACGTCAAATAAACATGTCAAACAAATTTCCAAAAAAAATACGTATGCGGTATTTTATACGAATACCTAGAGTATGTGAATTTCCAAATTCTACAATTCTAATCGAAACAGAAAACGGAAAGCATTTTGTACATGTGCAATTGCATGCAGATCATGAATCTATCATTATCTGACATTGAAAGCATTGAAAACCATAACCTATACACCTAAAGTCCGCACCTTGTGTCGTAGAATCGTAACGGAGTCGATAGGTTCGCTAAGGTTCCGTATACGGGAGTTTAGCGTACCTAAAGAACGAAACAGGTTAGCTATTTCATAACCTACAACCTATACAACCCTAAAACAGATTAGGGTTAGGTTTTCTTACCTAGAAACGACGCCGGAATCGCCGGGAAAGCGATGAGAATCAGGCGATGGAGCCCGAATAGCGGCAGGGAACAGCAGCAGGGAGTTCCTCCCAATCTCCCTCACTTTCTCTCTCTTTTCTCTCTCTCAAATCCAAATTCGTATGGCTGGAATGAGAGAGGGTTTAAAGTCCTTTTATAGCCTAAAACCTTCCCAAAATAGACTCAGGTTCAAGGGTTACTGCTATTATAAGCATTTCGGCGATGTTCCAGCTCAAAAGAGTGTTTCTGGTGGCCCCCCTTGAACCAAACGTCAGACTTAAGCTCACCACACATGGATCTATGTGGGATTACGTTTTCGACTCGATCGGATTCCCAGATCGTACGTGGCGGACCACTTTCAGTTCAACGGTCAGTGGGCCACGATCGGAAATTCCAAGCACATGTAAATGTTCCTGAAATTTTTCCTGATCCGAGGGTGTAATTTGGTTAGATTCTGACGGTCTGGTTGCTTAAAACTGATCCGCAACCGACGAGTCTCAGATTACTATTCAAGATATTTATTTTTAAAGAAAACAAGTGTTTTCACACTCTCTCGCTCCGAACTCAAGCGAACAGCTGTGGGACATCGGCTGGATTTGCTTTCCGAGATGGTTGTCAAGCCCAGCGAGGCGGTCCTAAGTCCTTAACCTCGTATTGTTCGGACTCCCGATGTGCGGTCCAGATCAGATACGGAATTTCGAGATGCTCCCGAGAGCGGCCGGGTAATGAGATTGATCCTAGATTTCAGGGTAACCTAGCGTCAATGATTTCACAAGTTTTGGGTCTTGCAGATCGTATTTAAAACGATTCAAACGGATTTTGTAGCTAATCTGGTTTCACACCTAGTTACTTTGTCTCATTTCTAAAGGATTTAGTCCTAAGTGATTTCTGGTCGAGGTGGTACTGAGGCCTTTGTAGTTTGTATATAAAGTGATCCAAGTTATACTACTTAGCTAGTTTAAGATAATGTATAGGGTGAAAGTTCTTAGAATAATTGGAAGATCAAGGTGATGAAGGGTGAGATTTGTGAAGGGAATAAATTCAAAGGCAGCTTTAGACTTTGGGATTCAGTTCTGACAAGTTAATGAGGTATTAGGATCGACCCATTGCCTAAGGACGTCTAATCCCAAGTTGGCAAAAATCTGGGGCGTTACACTTCCAGAGGGAAGAGTGAGGATAGGAGCGGATGCGAGGTGGTCCTTCAGCTCCACAAATGCTTACTCACAAGCATCACTCCAAATGAACTCAATGCCATTCCAGGTCAACCTCGTTAACGGGGCTGCAATACGGGAGAATCTCTCAATGAAACATCGGTAGTAGCCCACTAAACTAAGAAAACTGCGGATCTCGGACACGTTCATGGGTAGGCCCCATTTACGCATGACATAATCTTCGAGGAGTCCACTGCAATGCCCTGCCTCATCACCAAATGATCGAGGAACTTCAATTCCTCTGCCAGAACTCGCAATTCTTCAGCTTCGCGTAAAGCTGGTGTGTGCAGAGGGTCTGCAAAGTAATCTCCAGATGCCCCTCATGCTCCTCACGGGTCTCAAATATATTAGAATGTCATCGATGAACACCACAACAAACTGATCGAGATACGGCCGAAAGACCTCGTTCATCAACTGCATGAATACTGCGGGCGCATTGGTCAGTCTGAAGGACACGACCTGGAACTCAAAATGACCGTAGCACATCCTAAATGTTATCCTCGGGATATCCTCCTCACGAACCCGACTTTGATGATAAGCGGAACATAGATCAATCTTTAAAAAGAACTGTGCACCCTGCAGCTGATCAAATAAATCATCGATCCTCGAGTGCGGATACTTGTTCTTAATCATGACCTTGTTGAGCTCGCAGTAGTCCATGTAAAGCCTCAACGAGCCATCCTTCTTCTTCACGAAGAGTATCGACGCTCCCCACGATGAACTGCTTGGACGGATAAAGCCTAACTTGCGCAACTCATCTAACTGCTTATGCAGCTCCCGCAACTCCAATGGTGTCATACGATACGAGGCTTTCGAAATAGGCACGATTCTGGGCACAAGATCAATCTGGAACTTGGTGTGCCTGTGAGGAGGTAAACTCGGAATCTCCTGGAACACATCAGAAAAACCACAAATGACCAGCAGCTGGTCGATACTCAAAGTAACTGACTCCTTAACAACACATGATAATAGGTAGGAAAGTTGCTAACTTCTGGGCTCTGCTACAAACTAAAACTGCGGTATGCCGGGTATACAAAATGTGACTGTCTTCGCGGAGTAGTCCAATATGGTGTGGGAGTCGACAAGCCAATCAATGCCCATGATGACATCAAACTCAGACATTGGCAACGCGAATAGATTAGCAAGCAAAAAGATATCCCCAACCAGAATGGGACAAGATGAGCAAAATTGGCCCAACACTGCAGTCTTCCCCAAGGGGATCGATACCAACAAACCCTCACGAGCAGACTCCAACGACAAACCAGTCGATTGGTAGAAATCCTCGGCCATAAAGGAATGCAATGTACCAGAGTCAAACAATACACATGTAAGGCATGCAGAAACAGGGAGGGTACCCTCGACGACCACTCCGGATGACTGAGAGGCTTACTGGGCGGCATAAAATTTGCCCTGAGCCTACTAGGGAGGTGCATGTCCCCATTGACGTCTCTACTGCTGCTGCTGCCACTTTAGCGGCCT
This sequence comes from Magnolia changhungtana, assembly GCA_030180095.1. Lineage (NCBI taxonomy): Eukaryota > Viridiplantae > Streptophyta > Magnoliopsida > Magnoliales > Magnoliaceae > Magnolia > Magnolia changhungtana. Next base: position 6,740,261 of record JASAUF010000554.1, read on the forward strand.
GATTTACTGCCTTTGTTGTTATGAGGGAGTTCTCGGAGGCTGGTGCTGCGGTTGCTGCTACTCCTGTGGAGGCTGTTGCGGTACCCTCGGCTGCTGTTAGTGCAAATGCGGACACTCGTGCCTACGATGTCCTATCCTATCGCATCCAAAACAAGCACCTGGGAACTATCTCGAAGGTAGTGCTGGAGGTGTCACTAGTGCTCGGAATGCTGGGCGGGTCATGCGTCGATGCTATAGACGATGCTGCTGCTATTGGGAGCTACCGGAGGGCACCTTCCTCTTCCAGTCTCCTCTGCGGTCATGAACCCTCTGCAAATCGATCCAATTTACCTTGTAAACTTGTGCCCTTTACACAATCTACTCAAATGTTGGAAGCATGTGTCTGACCACATGACTCCAGAGGGCAGGACGCAAGCCGTTCTCAAAACAGCTGGCCTTTCGCCCCTGATCATCAACAAAATATGTCACGAACCTTGATAGGTCAATGAAACGCACCTCATACTGCGACATGGACATGTCCCCCTAGACCAAAGTCTCGAACTCTAATACGCGCTGCTATCGAATATGCTCGGGAAAGAACTTCTGGTCGAACAGGTCTATAAAGTCCTCTCAGGTCCACTCGAAATCGGCCGTTGCCGCTCGGGCGACTGATGCCCACCAGTGCTGAGCCTCGCACTGGAGAACAAATACAACTAACGGGACCCACTGCTGGATCGTACATCTTATAGTGTCGAATGTCTTCTACACCTCAAAGTTCCATATCTCTGCTAGAGTAGGGTCTGGCTCGCCCCGAAAATGCAGGGGATGATGATGTCAGAAGTCTCGGAGAAGGGCGCTCACACACTCCTACTCTGCCTGGGCTGGTGTAACAGCGGCCAGCCTGCCCTGCATTTGAAGGATAATGGTCATCGTTTGCAGCATCTACTGAAGCTGATCTGTAGTCACGGGTGCTGTCGGGGCAACGCTAGACTCAGACGGGGGAGCGGGAGTTGCTCGGGTCACTCTCTTAGGCAGCATGTCCTACAGGAAGGAACAAGGGCTTATCAGCCTTGAGAACTCTCGAAGGCAAAGATGTTAAGGGTCTATATCCAAAAATCGCTAGGTTATTCAGACTCGGAACCTTTCATTCTAAGTTCATAGCATATATGTGATGTGATCCTCAAGTATTCCTAAGTTATGCTTTGATACCAACTTCTGTCATGCCCCAAACTCAGAAACTGGGCTAATAGAATTCCTGATTACCGAATCCGGCGCCGATAGCCTCCGTAGTGCCCCATTCTCAGCTCCTGACACCCATATGCCAGATTCCGATCCTGGGATTATAATATCAGGATTTTTAATATGATTTTTTTTGTAATGGAGCATAACCACAAGCATAACCAAGTCACAAAACAACATCACCACATATCCACTATATTAGAAATTTTGATTATAATGCAGAAAGGGAAATATAAATATAGATATCGAAACTCCAAAAGCTCAGCTACACACTCCTACCTCAGTGCTGCTGCGATCCAACGTCACCTGTACACAACAGTCGTGCTTAAGCTTACGAAAAGCTTAGAGGGTGGTGTAAGTGTATGCGCAAGGCAAGTGCCAAGTATGCAATATCAGAGTAATGCGAAAATATGCTGGTAAGTCCATAAATACTATTAGTCGTACCAAGGCTATGCGATGCAAGGCATGAATGCTACTGGCCATACCAAGGTCATGCGATGCAAGGCCTATGTAATCAAATGTCATATGTAAGATGCAACGCAAGCATGCCATTCCTCGTCAAGTACATATATCAGTACAGTTCCCCTTTGGGATATCACCAGGGTCTAGTACACTCCACACTGACTGCTGCCTCCCTAGCCGCACCGCCCAAAGAGTGGAAGAGATCACATTATCGGCTTGACCAGTAGTCTGCCAGTACCTATACGACTCGTCGATGGCGGACCCATTTACAAGCTGGTCAAACTCAGCCTAACTTATGCCATTGGGCCTAACAAGGTGTTCATAGCGAAGATCGGCCTAGACGGCCTACACACAACAAGTATGGGCCTAACAATGGACCCTAGGGAGAGTTACAATGCGGACATTTAACCATCATTGCTCTTACAATGTGGACGTCAAACCATCATTTCTCCCAAGGCATGGCCCGCCATAAACATCATTACATACATCATGGTGGAATCACACATCGCAATGGACCTCATATATATTACATTCAGCCCCACACAAAGGCCTTACATACGTCTCATTGGGCCTCACTCATGGTCCTTATATACATCACCTTGGGCCTCAACCCATGGGCCTCAAATGCATCACAATGGGCCTCATATACATCAAATGGGCCACATCACATGGACCGCACCAATGGGCCTCATATACATCAAGTGGGCAGCATTAATGGGCCACACTAATGGGCCTCATATATATTAAGTAGGCTGCATCAATGGGCCACACCAATGGGCCTCATATACATCAAGTGGGCCATATCACATGGCCCACACCATCTACACCATTCATCTAGAGATCTGTTTAGAGCATTACCCAAAAATGAATCACATTGGAAGATCATCTAGACCATACCACAAATAACAGTGGTGATAATGATTTCCACTGTTAAAACTCTACGAGGCCCACCATAGCGTTTATTTTCCATCCAATCTGTTCATATGGTCACAAAGACCTAAATCAAGAGGAAAAAAAAATCATATTGATCCAGAACTTCAGTGCTCCCAAAAGGATTTCAATGGTGGACGTTCAATCTCCAATGATTTTTGCGGTGTGGTCCACTTAATAGATGGTTGGAGATAACATATACATCACAGTGGTCCACCTGATAGACGGTTGGAATAAAACACATACATCATGCTGTGGATGCACGGTGTGGATGTGAAACAGATGAATGACATGGATAAAATATATACATCATGGCAAGGGACCCACCGTCCAGCCATTTGGACGGTGTGGATAAGACCCATACATCTGGTGGGTCCCACTGTCCAGATAGTGGACGGTGTGGATGAAACACATACATCATGCGGACCCACAGGTCCTGCTGACGTTGTCAGCAGCCATATAGTTGGTGTGTGGTGTCCACATACACATGTGGCCCACTAGTAAAAAAATGGACGGATGGTCCAGATCACATCTATGATCAGACCATCTTGTTGACTTCAATACATCAGCTACATAGCTGGTGTAGGCACTCCAACCAATCCATTTCCAATCTAGGTGGGTCCCAAGTGGGGCCCACCATCATATATAATATATTATATTATTATAATATTGATATTATTTATTTATTTATTTTTAAAAGCATGTCAGGACGACCTAGATGCAAAGCATATTCATCAAAGGTGGGTCCCATAGAACTTGCTGATGTCGGTCCAGCAAGCGTTGGCTACTGGCCCATCGTATGGACGGTCTGGATATACACAAACCTCATGATAGGGCCCACCTACTGACGTCCTACAGAAGCTATATAGTTGGTGTGCACCGGCCAACCACGTCCAGGCAAGTGGGTCCCACCGGCTGGATGAGCGGTGTGGATAAGAATACATATATGAACATGGGGTCCACATCTCTAGACAGTGACGTGGATATAACATATATATCAGGTGGGTCCCACATGTGTGGATGGTGGATGAAACACTTACATCAAGTGGTCCCATGTGTGGACAACATGGATAAAAATACATACATTCTTCGGGTGGGCCATCAAACAGGGGATAGAGAGAGATATTGAGAATCGTGTTATGGTGGGACCCTGACACTATGGGCCCTCCCTTCCATGCATTACAACATACATCAAGTGGGTCCCATTATATGTGGGCTCACTAATCAAAATCAATGGTGGAGATTCATTCTTCTCCAAAATGCAAGGTCTAGATGACCCTTCTCTTACAAGGAAATTAAACATCATGATAGGGTCCATGGAGAATGGCCCTATCATGGGATGAATGTATGAATCATGGTGGCCCATTGGCCACACCAAGGGTCCAAAGTGGGATCCATACCATCAATCGGTAGGCCCCACTTGGCCCATCATCAAAATATAAATATAAGCCTACAAAAATACCCACCGTTGGATCTTCTTGGTCTAATGGAATGCCAAACTCCTTGGCACTCTCTTTGATGGAGGTTGATGAAGGTTGGAGGGTTAAGATGGGAGATGAGAGGGGTAGTGTAACGCCCTGAAAATCGAGGGTCGAGCATAAACTCAACTCCCGAGTTCCAACGCATCACTTATGCAACAAAATGAATGATGATTGAATGTGATCGGTATTAGTGCAATGAACATGAGTGAGATTAAGCCAAAACAGCATATCATACTCCAGAGACAGTTAAATTTGTAAACGGAAGCGTGATAGATAGATAAAATATATAAAGCTGTGGTGGGTCTCCGAGTGTGATAAAGTTACTGGGTTAAATAATTACAAGTATGATTTTAAATTATACCAAGTTGTGTAGTGTGATCTAGTCAACATCCCTGTAGCCCCGACAATCAAGGCACGACTCTCACGAAGCCGCTAGAAAACAGCATAAACGAGGAAGCATTCTCGTCATCATAGAAGTCCGGCTCCGCCTCAGAAGTAGCGTCGCCATCTACAATCAGACAAAGTCTGGTGGGTGTTCGGAACACCATCCCATATCGTGGGAGTGAGTGACCAACTCAGTGGAACAATAAAGCATAGGTTAACATGTTATCAATTCAGTCAAGCAGTAATGATAAAGCAGTACAATCAAATAATTTTAACTACTCTTATTTAATGCAAGTATGAAATGACATGATGTATGCCCTTGCCAAACCACCCTCATGTGACATCATCTTACGTTCGCGAATGCGTCCATCCCTCAGTGCTCCACATTTACCAGGCACATGCAGTGCGATGATGAGCATGATTACCGAGTAATTATTAGTTCATTTTAAACAGCAGTATTGGAAAACTAAGGTACCTCCCTTGTATCATTCCCAAACATGATCCATTCTAGGATCGTCAGTCCTAGTTAATCTCATACGATATTATGGTTTGAGAGGCGTAGCGAAGGTATCACAAAGGGCTCATCACTCGTCAGCACGGATACAGATCTCACTGTATGCGGCTCAATTGCTGATCGTCAGCTCGAGTACAGGTCTCACCGTACTCGGTTCAATCACTAGCCGTCAGCTCGAATACAGATCTCACCGTACTCGGCTCAACTCATGCTCTAGTTGCTGTGAAGGGCTCGTCGCCAATCACAGACCTTAGAGTATACTCGAAGATACTACAGAGGACTCGTCGCCCGTCAACACGAGTACAAGTCTCACCGTACTCGGCTCTCGCCGTAAGTATCGACAGCTCGAATACAGTGTCCCATACCATCGTATCCAGCTCACGAGTTTAGGTTACTCAAAGGTCACTACGGGGAGGCACATGGCCCCAGCATAGGCCGACAGCTCAGCCACGGTGTCCCATACCACCATGTCCGGCTCATGAGTCTTAGCAGATCGAGGTACCATGGTTAACGGGATTGCCACTGGTAAGTTTGGTACCCTAGGTTCAAGCGGTAGCGTCCAAACATGGTGAACATACATAAGACAGATCGGGTTGCTTGATGAGCTCGGCTAGCTCGAGCGCACAACAAGTTGAACGATATGAAGCGCATAAGCACTTCGTGTGGCCAACCACTATCGTCAACCGCAGTACGACTCGGGTTCATCGAACACATCTCTCATGGCAAATGGATCATAGCCACGAATCCAATTCTTGTACCGATTGTCTGGACTATAATCATAGCCCCAAACACAATCAAGTGCAGATAGATAAAGCAGTAGTGGATCAAGATTCAACACATACAATCAAGGTCTGGTATTATCCGTTTAGGGCTGCCAGGGCTGTTGCACGCACTCGTTGCTCTACTCCCCCATCACCCATGACGGATCATACAACGTAAATATAAATTTAAACATATGCATTACATAGTTAAAATCATAAAGCAGTTGAGCATGTTATGAAGCACAACACAAGCATGAATTTGTACATGTTCAATTCCTAATCACACAACTATCCAGGGAGATCATACACATAATTAAAAGAGGTTGAGAATCATATCTCAACACCCTTATACAGTACAATTTGCTAACTACTACTCATTCGAGACATTTCAAGAAACACTTAAACAAACATACATCAACATACATGACATATGTCGATCACATAGGCATTAGGCCAAATCCTTTCACTAGGGAGTTACCCCAATCATAACACGCGTACGCCCACGACGGATAGTCATGGCAAGCAGGAATCCAAGTTCCATATTCATTCAGTCATTTCCACGAACACTTGGGCCACACATTTTTAGCATATATAGTGTATATTGGCCGTGGCGTGATTTAGGGCAAATCCTTTCGTCAAAGGGGTATCGCCAATACAGCAATCATGAATCCATGACAATTAGTCATGGCGAGCACGAATGGGAATTCTATACTCATTCAGTCATTTTTCAGAAACACTTAGAATACACTATTACAACATACATGGTGTATGTTAGCAAAACATGTATTAGGGCTATCCTTTAGCCAAGCGAGTATTTTATCCATGTATAATATATTACTACAACAAATAATCATGATAAATACATCTCCAAAATATACATGTATACGGTACTTCTTACAATACCGTATTTCTACATACATAGTGTTTATTAGTAAACATGTATTTAGGCGAATCCTTTCGCCAAATAAGTATTCTATCCATACGTCATATATCCATACGACAAATAAACATGTCAAACACATTTCCATAAAAAATACGTTTACGGTATTTTATACGAATACCTAGAGTATGTGAAATTCCAAATTCTACAATTTTAATCGAAACAAAAAACGGAAAGAACTTTGTACATGTGCAATTGCATGCAGATCATGAATCTACTATTATCTGACATTGAAAGCGTTGAAAACCGTAACCTATACACCTAAAGTCCTCACCTTTTATCGTAGAATCGTAACAGAGTCGATAGGTTCGCTAAGCTTCCGTATACGGGAGTTTGGCAACCTAGAGAACGAAACAGGTTAGCTATTTCATAACCTACAACCTATACAACCCTAAAACAGGTTATCTTTAGGGTTTCTTACCTAGAAACGATGCCGAAATCACTGGGAAAGCGATAAGAATCAGGCTGTGGAGCCCGAATAGTGGCAGGGAATAGCAGCAGGGAGTTCCTCCCACATCTCCCACACTTTCTCTCTCTTTTCCCTCTCTCAAATCCAAATTCATATGGCTGAAATGGTAGAGGGTTTAAGGTCCTTATATAGTCTAAAATTTCACCAAAATAGACTTCTAGACAAGGTTCACCTAGGTTATAACTAAAGCAGAACTTTTTCAGCTCAACGAAGGACTTCTGGCGGGCCTCCTTGAGCCAAAGGTCGGACTTAAGCTCACCGACACCGGATCTACGTTCTATTAAGTTTTCGTTTCAGTCGGATTTACAGATCACGCGTGGCGGACCAGTTTCAGTTCAACGGTCAGCGGATCTCGATCGGAGATTCCGAATACATGTAAATGTGTATGAAATTTCTCCTGATCCGAGGGTGTAATTTGGTCAGATTCTGACGGTCTGGTTGCTTAAAACTGATCCGCAAGCGACGAGTCTCAGATTACTATTCAAGATATTTATTTTTAAAGAAAACAAGTGTTTTCACACTCTCGCTCCGGACTCAAGCGAACAGCCGTGGGACACTATCTGGATTTGATTTCCGAGATGGTTGTCAAGCCCAGCGAGGCCGTCCTAATTCCTTAACTTCGTATTATTCGGACTCCCGACGTGCGGTCCAGATCCGATACGGAGTTTCGAGATGCTCTCGAGAGAATTGCGGTAGGGTAATGAGATTGATCCTAGATTTCAGGGTAACCTAGCGTCAATGATTTTACAAGTTTTGGGTCTTGCAGATCGTATTTAAAGCGATTCAAATGGATTTCGTAGCTAATCTAGTTTAGCACTTAGTTAACTTTGTCAAATTTCTAAAGGATTTAATCCTAAGTGATTTCCGTCTGAGGTAGTATTTAGTCCTTTGCAGTTTGTATCTAAAGTGATCCAAGTTATACTACTTAACTAGTTTAAGATAGTGTCTAGGGCGAAAGTGCTTTGAAAAATTGAAAGAACAAGGTAGTGAAGGGTGGGATTTGTGAAGGAAATGGGTTAAGGAGCGATTTTAGACTGTAGGATTCAGTTCTGACAAGTTAATAAAGTGTTAGGATCGACCCATTGCCTAAGGTCGTCTAATTCCAAGTTGGCAAAAATCTGGGGTGTTACAATCTACCCCCCTTAAAACAAAATTTCGTCCCCGAAATTGGCTAAGGGTAATAAGGGAAGATTTCTATTATTTTATTTGTCTAAGACTTATTGGTTCCAAGTTTCTACACGTGGTAGGGTATGTACTAGCTGGTTCATTTTAGTCTACCCCCCTTAAAACTTATTTCTTTATCCATTTCTCATACCCTGATGGTTTGCTACAATTTATTTCTTTACCTATTTGGAGTCTTGACGATAATTCCCACCAATTTAGAGTAAGATAGCTGTTTTCATTATTTGACCAACAGGGAGAGACGGTAATAGTGGGCTCGATACCGATACATCGATCATCTACTGGGCCAGGGTAGGAAGCTCATCGTATCACTTCCGAATCCTGGTGGATCCTGGTCTTCTGTTCGGCCAAGCAGTGAGTCCATTGGTAGTCGCCCAGGATTGAGAATTGGGTCAAGCCGCGAATGTTTCGCAGTTGTATATTTCAGTAACTCCTTAGTCCGATCACTCTAGAAACGTAGGGAATGTCCATCATTGAAAAGCTCAAATTGTCTATGTCTAAGGTTACCCTTTAGGTCTTAGTTTAAGAGAAGCAGTGATATTATCTATGTCAAAGGAAATGGTGAATCAAATCTTTCTAGATCATGCTAAATCGGTTTCTCATATTAGAACTTGCTAGGGCTTCTATAATGTGCGTATATTAACGAGCACCGTTTCGATCCTGGGCCAGTGGAGTAGGGTCCACCATGCTTTCGCTGCGCCACCCAGATCAAAGAGATGCAATAGGTGACCTAACCAGATTGGGCTCATAATGTTCTACCCCCCTTAAAATTTTATTTTCACCCTCAAGGCTTAAGATTTATGTCCTGCTCCGTACATCGGAACAAGGTGTAATTTATAACCTATCCTTGACATGAAATGAGATGCGGTCTCCCACTACATCAGTCTTGGTACCTACGATTATAGAAAGGGGCTATCACGGATGGGTGTGAGTTTGAGGCAAAATGCCTAATTCTACCAAGGAATTTTTTTTGTCGTGGTCCAGACTTATCCTATTTAATCATGTCTAGCTTAATAGGCAGGCTATCTTTTTACATTCATAAGCACAATATGTATGCCGACATGGCATGCGATTTGGGACCTAATTCCTAACTGTTTGTTGCCCATTTGGGCAATTCCTTAGGCCTAAAAGACAAAGTCTCTATCAGCTATATACTCCTAACACTTTTCAAGGACAAAATTATAAACTTTTAGTTGTAAATGGTCGGGCCAACACGGAAAGAAAATTGTGTAGTAGGTCTAAGTCGGTTAAGCCGAATAACTAAATCTATTATTCAATTGGCTTAGCATAATATCACATCAACACCATTTGGCCAATGGTCTTAAGTTGTATTAAATGGGACTGTACTGCTAATCCCACTTCGGGATTGGGAATGGCATGGTTGGTAGGAGGGTGGGTGGGATAAAAATAAATTTTATAGGCTTTAGAAAATGAGCCTTGGGTTAGAAAGTGTGAGATGGGATTTCTAAATCCCAGCATGATAAATTTCTAAGTGTAATTGAAAGGAAAACTTGGAATATTCTTTTAATTACATACATTTTAAACATGGTGTTGGAAAACATGGGATACAACCAATCCCCATGAAATCGAGAGAATGGCCGTAACCAATTCGAATAGGGCCATGGAAAGTGAATGAAAAGTGAAGGGGAGAGAAAGTAAGGGATGGAGGTTTGTTCCTCCATGAATTTGAGCCTCAATAGATGTTTGTAGAAGCCCAAATGAAAGGAAAGAAATGTAGGAAATGAAGAAATGGAAGGGGTAGGGAGCTTACACATTTTTGAGCTTCAAGTGGGGGGTGTGAGAGTTCAAATGAGGGAAATGGAAATGGTAGAAGGTAGGTGTGGCTGTAAACGATGGAAGGGAGTGGGTGATGACCGAAAATGGGAAATGAGACGATTAGAGTGGCGATTTGAAGAGAAAACAACAAGAATAGGAGGTAAAGAGAGATTAGAGGGGCGTTTGAGAGAGAGGGGGCAAAAACGACGTGAAAAAGGGATCCCCCAGAAATTCCGCATGTACCACACATGCCTGGGGTCGAGCCGACCATGACCCGGACTCGGCCAGGCCCCGGATCAACGACCGCATGGCGCTCCGCGGTGGCCCGCGGTGCCGCCGGGGTCCGCCTTGCCCGGCGCCGCGCCGCCGCAGTGGGATTGTGTCCACCACCATCCCAAGGTGCCAAATGCACCCTGGGTCCACTTGTTTTCTCCCCGGATTGACGCGTGTGGCCCCGGACTCCGTTTCGAGTCGTTTCGGGTCAAATCGGACGTATCTTGCAATCTAGAATGAGTTATCTGATGTAAAATATATGAATTTGGGGTAGAACGAGCTAATGAAGCCAACTAACCCAGCTTTGCTGGGTTGTGCAGCCCAGAATTATGAAAAAAGCCTTCGATTGACAGTCATTTCCCCATTTTAATTTCGTTTTACTAAAATAGTAATTTTTGTTTGATTACTCTTCATCTGTTGGGCTTTAGGAGTTACGCTCATCGCATAAAGAGCTTAGAATAATTAGGAGGGTAGTTTGGTGAAGTCAAATAGGACACTTACTATTTTTGGCCGAAAACCTTACACACTAGTAGACATCATGACCCTATAGTAAATCGGGAATTCTAGGAGTTTTAGTTGTAGTTTATTTCTGATTTCCTTCCCATGACTTGGTATTCCCATTTAAAGGGTTGTAAATTCTTTTTTTTTTTTTTGTCATTCATTAATCAATTTCGAATTTATTAGAATTTATTTCTATTTTCTGCTTTTCTTTCCTCATGAATTCGAGAAGTCTTTGTGAGGAGTCCAGAGAAGCTCCGGGGATTCGGAGTAGTTATCCTCATCACGTTCATCCCTTATACTACCGATAGTCAACGGTTAGGGTGAAATGGATTGTAATCTAGACTCATTAATAGACGGCCTATGAATGTTTTAAGGTCGACCCGTACGACCAAGGGTTAATACGGACTCGATTTCGGCGTTTGTTGTCAGCGAACTTCACCAATTGGTGAAGTCGGGATACCCATGACTGTTTCTACATTCCGTCGCTCCCTCCTAAGTCAGAGTGCGTCAGAGTGCGTCGTGTGACCATAACCCAGGTCCGGTTTAATCCAAATCATGCTCTGATACCATCTTGTAATGCCCTGAAAATCGGGGGTTGAGCATAAACTCAACTCCCGAGTTCCAACGCATCACTTATGCAACAAAATGAATGATGATTGAATGTGATCAGTATTAGTGTAATGAACATGAGTGAGATTAAGCCGAAACAACATATCATACTCCAGAGACAGTTAAAGTTGCAAGTGAAAGACTATGATAGATAGATAAAATATATAAACTGTGGTGGGTCTCCAGAGTGTGATAAAGTTACCAGGTTAAATAATTACAAGTATGATTTTAAATTATACCAAGTTGTGTAGTGTGATCTAGTCAACATCCCTGTAGCCCCGACAAACAAGGCATGGCTCTCACGAAGCCGCTAGAAAACAGCATATACAAGGAAGCATTCTTGTCGTCATAGAAGTCCGGCTCCGCCTCAGAAGTAGCGTCGCCATCTGCAATCAGACAAAGTCTGGTGGGTGTTCGGAACACCGTCCCGTATCATGGGAGTGAGTGATCAACTCAGTGGAACAATAAAGCATAGGTTAACATGTTATCAATTCAGTCAAGCAGTAATGATAAAGCAATACAATCAAACAATTTTAACTACTCTTATTTAATGCAAGTATGAAATGACATGATGTATGCCCTTACCAAACCACCCTCATGCGACATCATCTTACGTTCGCGAATGCGTCTATCCCTCAGTGCTCCACATCTACCAGGCATATGCAGTGCGATGATGAGCATGATTACCGAGTAATTATTAGTTCATTTCAAACAACAGTATTGAAAAACTAAGGTACCTCCCTTGTATCATTCCCAAACATGATCCATTCTAGGGTCGTCAGTCCTAGTTAATCTCATACGATATTATGGTTTGAGAGGCGTAGCAAAGGCATCACAAAGGGCTCGTCACCCGTCAGCACGGATACAGATCTCACCGTATGTGGTTCAATTACTGATCGTCAGCTCGAGTACAGGTCTCACCGTACTCGGCTCAATCACTAGCCGTCAGCTCGAATACAAATATCACCGTACGCGGCTCAACTCATGCTCTAGTTGCTGTGAAGGGCTCGTCGCCAGACCTTAAAGTATACTCGAAGATACTACAGAGGACTCGTCGCCCATCAGCACGAGTACAGGTCTCACCATACTCGGCTCTCACCATAAGTATCGACAGCACGAATACAGTGTCCCATACCACCGTATCCGGCTCACGAGTTTGGGTTGCTCAAAGGTCACTACGGGGAGGCACATGGCCCCAGCATAGGCCGACAGCTCAGCCACGGTGTCCCATACCACCATGTCCGGCTCATGAGTCTTAGCGGATCGAGGTACCATGGTTAACGGGATTGCCACTGGTAAGTTTGGTACCCTAGGTTCAAGCGGTAGCGTCCAAACATGGTGAACATACATAAGACAGATCGGGTTGCTTGACGAGCTTGGTTAGCTCGAGCGCACAACAAGTTGAACGATATGAAGCGCATAAGCACTTCGTGTGGCCAACCACTATCATCAACCGCAGTACGACTCGGGTTCGTCGAACACATCTCACGTGGCAAATGGATCATAGCCACGAATCCAATTCTGGTACCGATTGTCTGGACTATAATCATAGCCCCAAACACAATCAAGTGCAGATAGATAAAGCAGTAGTGGATCAAGATTCAACACATACAATCAAGGTGTGGTATTATCCGTTTAGGGCGCTGTGGAAGTACATTGCACGCACTCGTTGCTCCACTCCCCCATCACCCATGACGGATCATACAACGTAAATATAAATTTAAACATATGCATTACATAGTTAAAATCATAAAGCAGTTGAGCATGTTATGAAGCACAACACAAGCATGAATTTGTACATGTTCAATTCCTAATCACACAACTATCCAGGGAGATCATACACATAATTAAAAGAGGTTGAGAATCATATCTCAACACCCTTATACATTACAATTTGCTAACTACTACTCATTCAGACATTTCAAGAAACACTTAAACAAACATACATCAACATACATGACATATGTCGATCACATAGGCATTAGGCCAAATCCTTTCACTAGGGAGTTATCCCAATCATAACACGAGTACACCCACGACGGATAGTCATGGCAAGCAGGAATCCAAGTTCCATATTCATTCAGCCATTTCCACGAACACTTGGGCCACACATTTTTAGCATATATAGTGTATATTGGCCGTGGTGTGATTTAGGACAAATCCTTTCGTCAAAGGGGTATCGCCAATACAGCAATCATGAATCCATGACAATTAGTCATGGCGAGCACGAATGAGAATTCTATACTCATTCAGTCATTTTTCAGAAACACTTAGAATACACTATTACAACATACATGGTGTATGTTAGCAAAACACGTATTAGGGCTATCCTTTATCCAAGCGAGTATTTTATCCATGTATAATATATTACTACAACAAATAATCATGATAAATACATCTCCAAAATATACATGTATACGGTACTTCTTACAATACCGTATTTCTACATACATAGTGTTTATTAGTAAACATGTATTTAGGCGAATCCTTTCGCCAAATAAGTATTCTATCCATACGTCATATATCCATACGACAAATAAACATGTCAAACACATTTCCATAAAAAATACGTATACGATATTTTATACGAATACCTAGAGTATGTGAAATTCCAAATTCTACAATTTTAATCGAAACAAAAAATGGAAAGCACTTTGTACATGTGCAATTGCATACAGATCATGAATCTACCATTATTTAACATTAAAAGCGTTAAAAACCGTAACCTATACACCTAAAGTCCTCACCTTTTGTCGTAGAATCGTAACGGAGTCGATAGGTTCGCTAAGCTTCCGTATACGGGAGTTTGGCAACCTAGAGAACGAAACAGGTTAGCTATTTCATAACCTACAACCTATACAACCCTAAACAAGTTAGGTTTAGGGTTTCTTACCTAGAAACGATGCCGGAATCGCCGGGAAAGCGATAAGAATCAGGCGGTGGAGCCCGAATAGCGGCAGGGAATAGCAGCAGGGAGTTCCTCCCACATCTCCACACTTTCTCTCTCTTTTCCCTCTCTCAAATCCAAATTCATATGGCTGAAATGGGAGAGGGTTTAAGGTCCTTATATAGTCTAAAATTTCACCAAAATAGACTTCTAGACAAGGTTCACCTAGGTTATAACTAAAGCAGAACTTTTTCAGCTCAACGAAGGACTTCTGGCAGGCCTCCTTGAGCCAAAGGTCGGACTTAAGCTCACCGACACCGGATCTACGTTCTATTAAGTTTTCGTTTCAGTCGGATTTACAGATCACGCGTGGCGGACCAGTTTCAGTTCAACGGTCAGCGGATCTCGATCGGAGATTCCGAATACATGTAAATGTGTATGAAATTTCTCATGATCCGAGGGTGTAATTTGGTCGGATTCGACGGTGCAGTTGCTTAAAAGCCGATCCTTAAGCGACGAGTCTCGATTACTTATTCAAGATATTTATTTTTAAAGAAAACAAGTGTTTTCACACTCTCTCGCTCAGGACTCAAGCGAGCAGTAGTGGGACACTATCTGGATTTGATTTAGAGATAGTTGTCAAGCCACAGGCGGTCCTAATTCCTTAACCGTATTATTCGGACTCGACGTGCGGTCCAGATCCGATCACGGAGTTTCAAGATGCTCAGGAAGCGTAGGGTAATGAGATTGATCTTAGATTTCAGGGTAACCTAGCGTCAATGATTTTACAAGTTTTGGGTCTTGCAGATCGTATTTAAAGCGATTCAAATGAATTTCGTAGCTAATCTAGTTTAGCACTTAGTTAACTTTGTCAAATTTCTAAAGGATTTAATCCTAAGTGATTTCCGTCTGAGGTAGTATTTAGTCCTTTACAGTTTATATCTAAAGTGATCCAAGTTATACTACTTAACTAGTTTAAGATAGTGTCTAGGGCGAAAGTGCTTTGAAAAATTGAAAGAATAAGGTAGTGAATGGTGGGATTTGTGAAGGAAATGGGTTAAGGAGCAATTTTAGACTGTGGGATTCAGTTCTGACAAGTTAATAAAGTGTTAGGATCGACCCATTGCCTAAGGACGTCTAATCCCAGCTTAGAAAAAATCCAGGGTGTTACAGGTAGGAGGTGGGCCACACACAAAGCTCTCTCACTCTTTGGAAGTGCTTGGACATTTGCTTCTCTTGCTTGGGAGAATGGGTGGAGAATGAGAGAGAGAGAGAGAGAGAGGTTGTAAGAGAGGTGATGGGTGTGAGTGATGGTTGTGGGTGATAGATGTACTTGACTTAAGAGTTGACTTAGGGTAGGTTGCTTGTCTTGGGGGGAAAGAAAGCATGGGTTGGAGATGTGATGTGTACTTGACTTGATTTGATTAATTGATGGGATGGGTTGTAGAGATTCTCTTGGGATTGCAAATACGTGGCATTTCTTCGAGATAAACGCGGGCTCACATCTCCTGGCATTAGTATTGCTTCAGTGTGCAAGACACGACGTTGGAACCGCGGCGACGGTGTGGTCAAATGGTACAAGTCTCCAGTCTAGTCGACTTAGATTTATAGGATGCAACTTAGGGTCACGTGCAAACGCTACTTACAGGTCACGGGTTGCTGGAATTCAACGGGGAGGATCACGAAAGTCTAAGGAATGGTACGAACTAGGATACGGGCCTTGCACTTTGCTAGCCAATTGAGGAAATCCTCTATGCGTAATAAACCGTTAAAATTAGGAAGTTCGACCTTACCTAGAAAGTCTCTTTTAGTACGATCTAGATGATCAACTCCATGGATTGGTCGTCGGGCAAAGCCTTCATCAAGGTCCTCTTCCCTAGAGCTCGAATCATCTGGTGTAGCCCTATGATTCATCACTGGTAGTGCTCTACGGATGTCGGGGTTGTGCCATACAACAACTACAGGTGGTTAAGCATCGCCTAGGGCTTAGGACGGAAGTGACACATCTACAAGACGGGCGAGGGTTGCCTATAGCCCTTGCATAGTTAACTAACTCTCCCGGTAGAAAGCTTCCATTCTTTTCAAAAGATAACGAATCCCTTGATCACCATCTAGAGGATTTTGGTTCATATCTTCATTATTTTCCATCGGCCCGAGGGGAGTCCTCGCTCTGATACCAATTGACGTGGGGATAGGCATAATAAGGTCAATCACCGTCTTCCTCAATGATTACTACTTCGAATCCACGAAGCTTCTCTGGACTCCTAACAGTGACTTCTCGAATCCATAAGAAAATAGAAATAATATTCATGAAAATTCATAAATTGATTGTTGAATGAATAAATGAGATATGCCTCTTTAAATAGGGATACTAAGCCATGGAAGAAGTTTCAAAATTAAACTACAACTAAAAGTCCTTGAATTCACAACTTACTATAAATAGTAAACTTACTATTCATAGACGGTCATGATTCCTACTAGTGCACATGGTTTTTGGCCAAAAATATTAAGTGTCCTATTTGGCCGAACCATGATGTTCCCCTAACTGTTCTAAACACTATTCATCTTGGGCCAACTCCTAAAGCCCAACAGATGAAGAGTTATACTCAAACTAAAACTTACTATAGATAGTATAAAGGAAATTGAAATTGGGATTCGACTGTTGATCTATTGGTATTTCATAAATTTGGCGTGCACAACTCGGTATAGTGGGTTGGGTGGCAAAAGTAGCTTGTCCTACCCCAAAATCATATATGGTAAGTCCGATAGCTCCTGTCGGTTTGGAAGATATATCCGTTTTAAATTTGACGGTCTGGATCACCTCCGCTTTCGATCGGGCCTTTTTTATAATCCATCTTGGCCATGAAATTGTTTGTGACTCGCTCTACATCATATACCCTAAATCAATCCACCCTGACCTGAGTCGAAAGCAAATTACTATTGCTAAGCCAACATAATCAAACCCTTTCTTCAACTCGAACCCAACCTAATTTTAATCAATTGTATACCACCATTGTTACGATGTCGAATACCAAGTGTCAAGATTTGTTTAGCTGTCAATATTAATTACTAAGTATGAGAAATCTTTTAGATAGAGTCCAAGTTATGTTAGGTGGATTGTTAGATAAGAGTCATATAGAGTCATATATAGATCAATATCTCTTTAAATAGAGTCCAAGTTATAAAAGTTGTTAAAAAAATCCTATTTATATTTGTATTTGTTTTATTGGGAAATAAAAAATGTAATCACTTTTCTTTATTATATAGTTAGTTAAGAGATAAAAATAACTTCTAGCTAGCTAAGCTCTATCAGTAACCCTAATACATGCGACTATTCTCAATCCGACCTAACAGGGCCTTTTCCTTAGCCTAAACCCCACCTAATATCAAATCAGGTTGGAGTTTCCAACCTCTACCAGACTTGAGAACCCTAACATCCCGACCCAAGCTGAAGTCCACAAGTTAGAAAAAAAGGTGTGTCTATGTTATAAACAAATTATGTAAATCCTTGTTTGCATCATTTGTTGATGTTTACACAAACACTTCCAAACGATGTGCAATATGATATGTCAGACTTTAACCATTAGAATTGGATTCTTTCCAATGACCCAAACCGTTTATATGACAAGGATACTCTTGAATGGGGGATGCCCAAAAAATCACAAATGTTTTAACCCTTCGATTATATAAAAGTTATGGTTATAGTCCATTTTCAAAGCAAAAGAAGGGTTGGAGTTATCTTATTTGAGAAATTTTATTTGTCGTAAGTGAGATAAATCATGTAACTGATTTAGATCATTAGAAGATGACTCAAATTCAAAAGTTAAAATCACAATGTATCATATCATACGGCCTTATATACTTGTTCATATCATTGCTACCAAAGCCCTTTACGCATTAAGAAATAATGTAAAGCGGGGTTGCAGACACTTTCATGACCAAGATGGATCAAATAAGGCGCACTCAAAGGCGGAAGTGATCAGGACTGTCGAAACCCTAAAATAGGCATACCTCGCAAACTGGAATGAGTTATTCAATGAACCATACTAATTTTGGGGTAGGAGAAGCTACTTTAGCCACCCAACCCCTCTACGCTAGGTTCCCCATGCTGAATTTACAAGATTCCATCAGATCGACAGTCGAAAATCCTTTTTAATTTTGTTTTTACTATTTATAGTAAGTTGTAGTTCGATCATAACTCTTTATCCTTTAAGCTTTAGGAGTTGTGCCCAACATGAAAAGGGCTTAGAAAATTTAGGAGAATAACGTGGTTAGGACAAATAGGACACTTACTATTTTTAGCTGAAAACGATGAAGTCTAGTAGAAATCATGGTCGTCTATAAATAGTAAGTCGCATTTTTTAGGGTGTTTGATTATAAAACTTCTTCCTATGTTTGATATCACTATTTAAAGAGTTCTAAATTCGTTTTTATCATCTATCATTTAATTTTTGAAGTTCTTAAAATTTATTTCTATTTTCTTATTTTCCCTCGTGGATTCGAGGAATCTCTATGAGGAGTCTAAAGAAGCTCCGTGGTTTTGAAGTAATTATTCCCTTGAGGAAGACGGTGATCAACCTCATCACATCCATCCCTGTGTCAATTAGTATTAGAGCGAAGATCCCCTCAGACCGATGACAAATAACAATGGAATGGACCAAAATTCCATTAACAATGATCTAGGGATTCATTATCTTTTGGAAAGAATGGAAACTTTTCACTGGGAGAGTCAGTTAATCATTTAAGGGTTGTAGGCAAATCTCAACCATTTTGCGGATACGCTAATTCTGCCCCGAGCCCAAGGCAGATGCTCAGCCGCCCGTGATTATTATATGGCACAACCTAGATTTCTGTAGGGCACACTACCAGTGGTGAATCATAGGGCTACCATAGATGAGTTGAGCTCTAGTGATGAGGACATCAATGACGACTTTGGCCGACAACCAGTCCATGGAGGTGATCGACTAGATTGTGCTAAAAGAGACTATTGATATAAGGCTAGACTTTCCTGTTTTAATGACTTATTATATATAGAAGATTTCCTCAACTGGTTAGCCGAAGTAGATTGATATTTTGATTAGATGGACATACCAGAATATAAAAAGGTGAAATTAGTATCGTTTAAATTAAAATCTGGTGCTTTATATAATGGGAACAATTACAACTCTCACATGCTCAACAGAATAAGGTGCCCATTCAATCATGACCACGGATGAGACACATTCTTCGATTATGATTCCTCCCTAGTGATTATGAGAAGATATTGTTCCACCAATACCAAAATTGCCGACAGGGGAATCGAACAATCATAGATTACACTGAAGAATTTTAGAGGTTGATAACTCGGAATGACCTGTCAAAAATTGATCACAGAAGGTAGCACGACTTATAGGTAGGCTACGATCAATGATTCAGGATCAAGTTTAGATGCACCCGGTCAGGATCGTGGATGAAGTGGTTCAGTTGGCAGGTAGGGCAGAAATGCAACTTACAAGAGTCCTTACTTAGCATGATCTTTCAACTCTGCCCCTCATGATGGGTCCCACATAGGATTCAGTGCTGGCACAAGGAAAAGAACAAGTAGGAGGACGTCCTCAACCTTCTGTAACCACAAATCGTGACATAAGGAGCGGCCCAACTAGGCCTCAACGTGTAACACCCACAATAGTAGGTCTGAGTAAGATTCTAAATCTTTATGATTGACCAAGGATGAACACTTGCTACTGATGTCGCCAATCGGGCCACATATCAAATACCTGCCCTCAACACCCCATAGCCCACTTAACCATTAACGAAGGGGGCACTAAAGGTGATGCAGGGAAGAAGACCATGGATTTGATGAAGATGAACAAACTACTGAGGAAGGAACTGGTGACGAAGAATGGTTAGCCGAGGATCATGACGAATCCTTAGTCGTGAGGCGATTATTATACATCCCAGGGAAGGAATTGAATCCATAGTGACACAACATATTCCGTACACAGTGTACCGTCAACGGCAAGGTTTGTGATGTAATCACAGATAGTGGTGGTAGCGAGAACATCATCTCGAAGGTGATGGTAGACAAGTTGTGGCTACCTACAATAAATCATCCTTCCCCTTACTCGATTGACTGGATAAAAAAAGGTGAACAACACCAAGGTAATTGAATAATATACAATCTCGTTTTCAATTGGTAAAATTATAAGGATCACGCACGTTATGACGTGGTCAACATGGAAGCATGCCATATGTTACTTGGTCGACTATGACAATTGAATCGTGATGCGACCCACCGAGGATGAGACAATTTTTACATCTTTGTCAAGGACAGTCAAAAAATGGTCCTTGCCCCTATGACACTAGAGAACCACCTTGAAGCTTTTAAAATGGAGGGGAATTCCCTCTTGACCATATGGGATTTCATAAAGGAATCCAAGGAAAGCGTTAAGGTGTATGCCATGGTGGTAAAGGCTGAGGAATCAGAGCCCCAAACATTCATCCATGTTTAAGGCCATTGCTAAATGAATTTAAAGAAATTTGGCCCGATGACCTTCCCAATGGATTGCCTCCCATGCGAAAAATTCAGCATCATATCGACCTTGTCCTCGGGTCTAATTTACTCAGTTGTCTTCACTATCAGATGAGTTTGAAGGAGTGCGATATTCTACAAGGACAGGTGGAGGAATTGATCTGTAAGGGTCTAATCCGAGAAAGCATGAGCCAATGCGACGTGTCGACCCCATTACCTTTAAAGAAATATGAGAGTTGACGCATGTGTGTCGACAACCGGGCGATCAACAAGATTACCATAAAATAAAGATTTCTCATACCACGGATGGACGATATGTTAGACATGATTGAGGGTGTGAAATTATTTTATAAATTAGATTTAAGAAGCGACTACCATTAGATTTGAATATGGCCGGGTGATGAGTGGAAACCAGCTTTTAAGACCAATGAAGGGCTCTATGAATGGTCGGTTATGCCCTTTGGTCTTACGAACGCGCCTTGTATATTCATGAGGTTGATGAACCAAATTATAAAGCCATTCATTAGGCGTTTCGTCATAGTCTACTTCGATGACATTTTGATATACAATCAGGATGAATCAAACCATATGGAACACCTCAAACAAGTCCTTCAAGTTCTCACCGAAAATAAGTTGTATCTCAATCTTAAAAAATGTAGCTTTTTGACCTATAGCCTATTACTTTTGGACTTTGTTGTGACATCCACGGGCATCTGGATGGATGATGAAAAGGTAAAAGCCATAGGGGAATGACCGGTTCCAACAAACATCCACAAAGTACAAAGCTTTCATGGATTGACAACATTCTATTGTTGGTTTGTGAAAAAAATTAGCACCATTGTGTCACCACTTATAGATTACTTGTAGAAGGGGCTCTTTTAGTGGATTGTTGAAGTTGATAGGAGCTTTACTGAGATTAAGCACAGATTGTCTATAACCCCAGTTCTTGTACTTCCTAGCTTTGACAAACTGTTTGAGGTCAAATGTAATGCTTCATATGTTGGAATTGGGGAAGTTTTACCTTAAGAAGGTAGGAAAGTATCCTTTTACAGTAAAACTCTTAGTGATGCACACAAAAAGTGGTCAACCTACGAGCTCGAATTGTAAGCGGTGGTCCATGTACTGTGACATTAATGATATTAGTTAATTTAGAGGGAGTTCATTCTTTACACAGAAAGCTCTCAAATTCATTAATAATCAGGCTAACATGAATCATGTGCATACTAGATGGGTTGCATTTTTGCAGGAATTCATATTCGTTCTGAAGAATAAATTAGGGCAACAGAACAAGGTGGCTGATGCAGTTAGCCGTTGTGTGTCACTACTTGTTACAACGAGGAATGAGGTAGTTGGATTCAGTTGTCTCAATGAGCTATATGTTAAGGATGAAGACTTCAAAGGTGCATGGATGAGATGCCAAGATGGTCATCTTAGTGACCTACATATGCAAAATGGTTTCATCTTCAAATGGAATCAACTTTACATTCCCCAAAGTTTTCTAAGGGAGTAGATTATTTAAGAGTTACATGGAGGTAGCCTTGGTAGACACCTTGGGCGAGATAAGACGCGGGCTCATGTGGAAGAGCGGTATTACTAGCCATAATTGGTACGTGATGTGAGTAAAGCAGTGCAGACTGTCATGTTTGTCAGACCTTCAAGGAGCAGTCTTAGAATTCGAGGTCTATACACCCCATTAATTATGCCTAACAACCCTTAGGAGGACTTATCTATGGACTTCATGCTTAGCCTCCCATGAACACAGTGCAGCATGGATTTAGTATTCATGGTGGTAGATCATTTCTCAAAGATGACACACTTTATCCCATATAAGAAGATACTACCAAAAAATAGGGCAAAGCCGATGGCCTTGTGGAGCTTTTGGCTACGACTAAAATCCGTCGGAAACGCCGACGGATTTTAGCTGTAGCCAAAAGCTATTAATCCATCGTCGAAGCCACTTTTTTAATGGTGGATGTCCAAGCACTAGTGTTTTCTCATCGTGTGGTCCACCCAAGATTTATTTCAGGCTAGTTTTTTAGGTTCGATGACAAAATGATGTATAGAAATGGATGGACGGCGTGGATGAATCAAATCGATCATGGTGGGACCCATAGAGCCATACAAGGTCCAAAGTTGAATTTAACGTTTTTTGTTTCTGGTTTTCATTGTGAGTTTTTTATTTAATGTAAAATAATGGTGACTTGTTTATAATAATATTGGCTAAGATATAGAGTTATCCAGAGCATTTAAATAATCAGTCTAGTTGTAAATGGTAAATATTTATACATTTTTATTATATAATACAATCTTAACCATCTAGAAACTGGTCCCATGCATGTACGACCGTTAATAGATTTTGTGATATTATTTAGTGGAAAACTCACAACATACGAATTTGAAAATGTTATCTTATTTGAAAGAGGATTCCCAAATCCATCGAGTGCCTCTTTTCCCTCCTTTCCCTACTTCATCTTCCATCGACAAATCCTCCATCGAGCATCATTCAAACGGTCCCTTAGATTTCAATCGACAAATCCTCCATCGAGCGTCATAAAAATGGCCCCTTAGATTTCCTCTCTCTCTCTCTCTCTCTTCGGCATCATTGGAGCAATCATCCTGGCTGCCCTGAGTCCTTCCAATCCTTCCACCAATCAGAGCAACGTGAAGGAGGGTAGGGCCAGTGCTAGAGATAGAGATCATCATCAGAAGATCCAGCACTTACGATAGGGCGATGTCATTGCTATCCCTGTTGGTGTGGCCCACTAGACCTACAACGATGGGGAGACCCCGGTCGTCTTTGATAAGAATGATGTCGTTGGGTAGATGTAAGGACTTGTTGTAATTACTATGTGCTGTTTGAGCAGATGTTGGTTTTACTTCATTACTAACAATTGAACTATCATATTCTGCTGATACTAAGATCGTTGTTGCTATGCCAACTGTGGTTAGGGTATCATCTTCCCAACAAACACTAATGAAGCTATGCACCTAAACAATATAGCAGCTCGTAGTTCATCACTGGTATGGTGGTTGATTATTTTGTATTTGTTTTAGATAATATTGATTATGATTCTCAAGAAATTTGTTTCTATGGAGTTAAGAGATATGTTGTTATTTCTGACAATGCATTTTCTAAAATTTGGAAATTTTAATGCCCCTTCTGGAAGTAGATGTTTCCCTGATTTGATAATACTTTATATTTTTTGGTGCTTGGTTTTTCGTGCACAGTTGGTCACTAATTATGGCCTTTTGGTAGAATCTTTAATTCTCAATTTATGTCTAACTGGAAGAACTTCACTGCAATGGAAATTTCATTTTCAACCAACTTCTATTTTGGCAAGCTGTTTGAAAGGCTGCATATCTTGTGCGTATCTAGTCCACATGAGTTTTTGCTCAAGTGCAAGTGGGTTACAGTTACAACGAGCAGTCTTGTTACTGATTCCACTTCTATAGTGTAGGATGGTAGGGTCCATATGGGCATCTCTATGGAAATGGAGTCTGAAGTTGTGCGGAATGCAATTTGAAAGCATGACATCAAGGGTAACATTAAGCAGGTGCTAGAGAGGTCAACTTTGATACTCAGGGATTATGTGACACAGCATTGTGCATACCATTCAACAAGTTTGATTAATTGTTCAATTTTTCCTTTCCCAGGCTCTTGTAAAGTTAGGCTATTGCCTTGTTTTTGCATGCCATGCTATATACTTTATATTTTAACTATGATCTATATATCATGTTACTATTTTCTCAAGATTTTCCAAATCCCTTCTCCACCACATTACTCTGCTTGAAGATGTCTTCCTTGAAAAGCACAAGATTCCAAGTTCGCAACAAGTTCTCAATAGATTAAAACATGTGATTTTTTTTCTATAAATGCAAATGAACTTTCTTGTACCAAATTATGCTTTCAACTATGTTGGTTCACTGGGTCCTTACTCATGCCTTAGTGGTAGACTCACAAGAGTCTCAACATGAGGTCATGGGTTCGAGTACCCATTGTGGTGAAATCCCACTATGGTGTAAGCGCGTGGGTGTGTGTGGGGTGTGAGTGCATGTGTAAAAATTTTTAAAAAAAGAAGAAGAAGAAGAAGAAGAAGCTATTTTGGTTGGCTTTGCTAGGCATCATTCAAACTATAAATTATCTATTATCTACTCGTTGCCATTTTTCAGTCTTTTGCTTACTGCATATGGATATTCCAGGCACGGATTCAGGTTTTGGCCCTTATTGCAAAGCTCTTCTCAATTTCTAGCTCTGTGGCATCAGTAGTTTATCACTCTAATCTCCTTGGGTTATTGGAAGCAGAAGTTAATGACAAAAATGATATGCTTATGACTTTGAGTGCTTTGGAGCTCTTGTATGAGGTAATGAGTTAAATATTCGGTATGTTTACTCACTACAAGAAAATTGACCTTTACCGGCGATCAAAACTGCCGGCAAAGACCAAGAAAACCGTCGGCAAAGACTTTGCTTGCGATTAGCTAACAGCCGGTAAAGCCTCAGTTGGTAAAGGCTTTACCGATGGCCAGGACCTTTACTGACAGTTGTGCTGGATGCCGCTAAATCGTCAGCTTTTTCTACATGACCAGAACAGTGGTCAAAAGCTACAGATAAAATCCGTAGCTAAAGATGAGTACCCCACAGTGCAACTGTAGCCATAGAGCAAATCTTTCTCATTAAGAAAAAAAAGTGAAATTGAAAACAAATTTCTAGCAGAATGTATAAGAAACATAGATTACAAAATAAATTTAATGGATTCACTTATCGAAGGAGTAAAGCCATTAAATGGATTTTTCCCTGCTTTTGAATCTACTAATAGATTCCTAGCATTTTGAATATATGATGCCAAACCACCTAGATAGCTTGAATTAAGCCGAGTTACCTATAGAAAAGAGCTACTTGACATCAATAAGCAGATATGTGAAGAGTATTAACAATCTTCTTACAGGTACAAAGCAATGTAGGTTTCCAGAAACCCATCAAAATCAGTTTGTTCTACCAGAAATTTGTGGTCAGTAAGGCTTCCAAAGATAAATTTCAAAATAATCATAATAATAAGAAAAATAAATGTTTGAGTGAGGAAAATTGAAGGTTAAAAGTTAAAACTGATGTTAAACTTTTGCTGCTTGGACTTGGAAATCAACAGAGACCATTTAATATTTCCAGGATACAACAGCTGAGTTGTAAAAATATACTGAGAATGCATGGAATACAAGGTTCTTGTACTCATAAGAAACAAAATAATAATAACAAAAAAAAGTGCCATGAAAATGAACCTGATCAAAGAAACTTTTCTTTTCTTCATCATCAACACCTTGTTCAGGCCAATGTACAAACAGATGACTTTGTCCCTCCGCCAACAACATTTTTGCAAGCTCAATTTGGCAATCAACAATCAAGATAATGAAGGCAATGAGAATGTTATCAAAGTAGAACTTTTGAGAATGGTGCCTGAATCTTGATGATGGTTTAATGGAAAGCCAACATTGAGGGTTAATCTAATTAGCAAGTCTCTATCATTTGAGAGGATTTCTGCATATTGTTGATGTTCTCAATGAAGTGGTGTTTGGTTTAAAACTAACTTGATTCCATACCTACCTCTATATTTTATAATCCTATTCATTGAAAATCCCATGGAAGAATTGTTCAAGGCTAAAATTGAATGTAACTTGATTTATAAAATAAATAAAAGGAAGCACATATGATCCACTATAAAACAAAAGGCCATAGTATTACTGTATCAAATATGTAAGGCATTGTATCGCCATTCTTCCAAGAAGATACAAGAGCCTGCATTCAAATTCCAGAAGCAATCAACAACTGAAACTGACTATTTTATTAACAAAAGGTCAAGTCATCTATGTTTAGGCCATAGAAACTTTGGCTCTCTAAATGCCAAACAATTTTGAATAATCCCTTCCACAAACAAAAGGCCATAGGGAAAAAAAAAAAAAATAGTTACTTTAGAAGAACACATGGATAATCCCTTTCACAAACAAACTCAAATGCAACTATGCAAACCTTAAGGTCCTTGATAAACCTCTCGAAATTATAAAAGATGTCAGATATGCATGCTCATGCTGGACAAAAAAAAAAACACAATAGCATAAGAACTGCACAACCTCGGCTGCAAAATTTTCTACCCAGGTGCCACTGTCACTTTGAATTGTGTTTTTTTATTTGTGCTTTTGCTCCTACCTCCTAGCAATTCATACTTGCTAACATTTTGAAGAAATAATGTGGGGTGGCGGTACAAAACCAAAACAAAATTCATGCAACTTTGATAAAAAAATTCACCTTGTGTGCACCTTTCTACCCAGGTTTATACACAAACATTATCCAAAAGCAAAGAGCTAGAACATGGTAAGTTGTTGCTCATTCAACATAACATGGTAAGCTGTCGATAGCATGATACTCAAGTGGAACCCACGACTGAAAAGCATTTCAAGCAACCAGTGAGATGTGTTGGGATGCCTTGCACAAACCTTAGGATCTAGCCTCCCGAAACAAACCAGAATTATGGATAAAGCAATGAAATAAATCAAAGCATCAATCACACACCACACAAGAGATTTTTACGTGGAAAACCCTCAAAGAGGTAAAAACCACGGGACCTCGTCCAGATCAACAATCCACTATGAAGTAGAACGTTATAATCTTCTTCACTCATGCAGGAGTGGATAAACAATAAGAGAAATAGAGAAAATGGAGAGATCTAACCGATTACGAGGACATAGAAGCGCTGAGATGTAGATTGCAAAGTAGAGAACCTCCACGAGCAGAACCTCCCTTCTATAAGCTTCCTCTCTCTCTTTCTCCCTCTCTCTCACACCTTTGATAGCCCTAAACCCTTTAGCAAATCCCTTGCAAAGCTTTAGGAAACCCTCTTGCTATTTTGTGATACATAGAAAAACCCTAGGCAACCCCTTTTATAGTTTTGGGAAACTCCTTTCTGCATCCCAGTTGCAAAAGGACTCAAATCCGCAGTTTCGCGCAAAATCGCGGAACAAACTGCGTAACCTTCGACTAGTCCTGGAAATTCCAGGACTGGTCTTAGCCTCCTACGACTGGTCGTAGCTCACCTACGACTGGTCGTAGCTCTCCTACGACCAGTCCTAGCTACAGTAAAAAACAGCACGAACTCGCTGGACTTTGAGTCGTGCCAGGGCTCGAACCTACGACCGGTCGAGCACCTCCCACGACCGGTCGAGAGGGGCTCTGGACCGGTCGAAGACGGGGAAAAAACTCCATCAAATCTCCCCCTTTTTGACCCGGGAGGGATCCACCTTCTTCAAGCCAGCCAGGTTTCTACAAACCTCGAACTTGCCCTTGAGCAAAGCCTTGGTCATCATGTCTGACCCATTATCGTCCGTGTGGACCTTCTCAAGCTGTAACACCTTTTGTTCCAAAGTATCCCTGATCCAGTGATACCGAATCTCTATGTGCTTCGACTTGGAATCGACTTGGATTCTTGCTCAAGTGTATAGCACTCGACTATCGCAATAGACCACATGCTCCTCCGCTTCGGGCTAAGTTCTGTAGGAACCTCTTCATCCAAAGCATCTCTTTACATGCTTCGTGATCGCAATGTATTCGGCCTCTCGTCGTCGACAATGCTACGACCTTCGTAGCTTGCTGCTAAGAAACCGCTCCCCTACAAACGTGAACATGAACCCCGATGTAGACTTCCTGGAATCTATGTCACCCGCCATATCCGCATACGTGTAGCCCTCTAACACGGGTTTACCGTCACCATAGCATAGGCTCAACTGGATGAGCCTCTTAGATACCTTAGTATCCATTTCACCGCCGCCAATGCTCTTTGCCAGATTGGCAAGATACCGGTGACTACACCAACCGCATATGCTATGTCCGGGCATGTACACACCATAGCATACATCAAACTTCCTACCGCCGACACGTAGGGTATTTTCTCGCATCTCTTCCACCTTTGCCTTCGTCTTGGGACACGCACCTGTCGCTCAATCTGAAGTGACCATCTAGTGGAGTCTTGGACCAAGCCTCATTTGCATTCATATTGAACCGCTCTAGGACTTTCTCAATATACCGCTCTTATGCCCAAAGCTTCTGCTGGCGCTTACATTACGGGTTATCTCCATTCCTAGGATCTGTCTGGCGGGCCTAAGTCTTTCATCGCAAAGACTTGCCCAACTCTGTTCGGTTTCACTGTCAATCTTCTTGATATCTTTTCCCATGATGAGCATGTCATCAACGTATAATGTGAGAACTAAGAAATCACCATCGAGAACTTACGCGTGAACACACGGTGGTCCGACTCCGTTCTGTCATACCCATCTTTGTAACATGAACGAATCGAACTTCTTGTACCATTGCCGTGGAGCTTGTTTCGGCCCATACAAGCTCTTCCTCGCCCTACACACCATATGCTCCTTGCCCTTGACTTGAACCCTCGGTTGGTGCATGTAGATCTCTTCTTCCAGTCACCATGGAGAAAGGTAGTTTTAACATCTAACCGCTCTATCTCCGGATCCATGCTAGCCGCCAACCCAAGCAACACCCGTATGGATGTCATCTTCACCACTTGGTGAGAATATCTCCTCGAAGTCTATGCCTTTCCTCGACCAAACCCTTTCATCACAAGTCCGGCCTTGAACCTCGTCGTGAATTCTTACGCTCAACCTTCTTTCGAACACCCACTTGTTGCTCGAGCTTTCTTGCCCTTAGGCGGTTTCACCATATCATAGGTGTGGTTCTTATGCAAGGATTCCATCTCCTCTTGCATAGCTTTCAACCATTCCTCCTTATGCTCGTCGGCTAGGGCCTCGAGAATAATCTTCGGCTCTCCCCATCGGTTAGCATAATGTACTCATGCGGTGAGTACCTCTTGGGACGGTGTCGTCCCTAGATGACCTCCTCACCTGTGGCTCAACAGGTGGATCAAGTGGTGAAATTTGCTCCCCTGGTCCATCTTGAAGGAACTCCCTCGTCCTCGCACCTTCTTTGTACTCCCCCGTCATCGGGCACCACGGGAGGAGTAATCGATCCATGTCCTCTAGCTCACACGAACTAGGGTGGTTCTTCTCTCGGCTTACCAATGTCTTCGATACACCGATCTTCAAAGAAAACCACATCTCTGCTCCTGACGAGCTTCTTCTCGGTCGGATCCCATAACCTATAACCGAATTTTTCATCACCGTACCCTAAGAACACACACCTTGCCGATCTTCATATCGAGCTTGGACCTCTCGTCCTTTGGTACGTGAACGGATGTCCCGCATCCAAACACCCGAGATGACCTGTACGATGGATCTGTCCAGTCCACACCTTCTCAGTACTTCTCCATTCAACGGGGCTGATGGAGACACTGTTTATCAAATACACTTGCCGTGCGCATTGCTTCTCCCCAGAACGTCTTGGGCAACTTCGCATGGGATAACATGCATCTGATTCTCTCAACAATGGTGCGATTCATTCGCTCAGCTACACCATTATGCTGGGGGGTCTTGGGAACAGTTTGTTTATGCCGTATACCACAGGACTTCGAAGACTCATGAAAGTCGCCAATGTATTCACCTCCATTGTCAGTACGGATGCACTTCAATGGTCTACCTGTCTCTCTCTCGACCATAGCATGAAACAATTTAAACACACCAAAGACCTCGTCCTTGGATTTTAAAGCATAAACCCAAACCCTCCTAGATGCATCATCTATAAAAGTGACAAAATACAATGCCCCACCCAAGGTTTTTGTCCTCATAGGACCACAAACATCAGAATAAACCAAATCTAATGCATGCACTTTATTAACATGAGAAGCAGTTTTAATGAATGAAACTCTATGTTGTTTCACGATAAACAATCAAGACAGGTTTTGAGAGGCATACATCACGTCGGAAGGAGCTGCTTCCTCGCTAGTAGTGAAGCCCTTTTCACTCATGTGGCCTAGACGCACTGTGCCACATGTCAATAGCCGAATCTTCCACTGCGTTCGACCCACCCTTGCACATACTGACACTTGCCTTGTACAGGGTGCAACACTTCTTTCCTCTAGCCACGATCAACGAACCCTTGATGAGCTTCCATCGCCCACCAAACAAACCGGCTTTCATAGCCATCATCATCCGACCTTCCCGTCGACATCAAGTTGAGGCGAAGGTGCGGGATATGCCTCACATCCACGAGAACCAATGTGCGACCCACATCGGTCTTCACACAAATATCACCGACTCCCACGATCTTTGATACGCCGAATTTCCCATTTTCACGGTCCATAGTCACGACTTGTAGCTTGTGAAGGAGTCCTGTGTGGAGTCGCATGAAAAGAAGCTCCCGAGTCTATCACCCAGTCGGTGCCCTGACTCGTAGCCGTGAGACATACATCGTGATCTGTAGAAAGAATAACTACCATGTCGCCATCTGAAGCGACCACAGTGGAATCAGATTCTTCTTCCTTCCCTTTTCCTTTCTTGTCGTTTTTCTTACCACGACATTCATGCTTGTAGTGGCCCTTCTTGCCACAATTCCAGCATTCAACCTCTTTTCTGTTACTCGACTTGCCTCTTGATTTATCTCGGGCCTTCCCGCCCTTCCTGTTCTTTCCTCTCCCCCGTTCCTGTGTCACAAGCGCCTCTTGTTGAGTAGACCCCTGAGACTTTCTCCTTGTCTCCTCATTGAAGAGACAACTGGTTACCTGTTCCATGGATATCTTTCCGTCTGGCGCGGAGTTACTTAGAGACACCACCAATGTCTCCCAACTGGCAATGAACTAAGCAATAGTAAAGCCTGCAATTCATCATCCAGGACCATCTTCATAGAGGTGAGTTGGTTCACTATATTGTTGACCTCATTCATATGCTCGGCCAAAGAACCACCATCCTTGAACTTGAGATTTACAAGTCGCCTTATCAGAAATATCTTATTACCTACCATTTGTCTTCCTCTCATGACCCTTGTAATTTCAGCCATAGGCTTGCGGCTGAGGTTTCTGTAGACACATGGTGAAACACGGAATCATCCAACCATTGTCTGATAAACCCCACCGCCTTTCGGTCCATCTTCTTCCAATCATCATCAGTCATATCCTTGGATTTTGCTGATATGCCTGAGATTGGAGAATATAGGTCCTTGCAATAAAGCAAGTCCTCCATCTTAGCCTTCCATATGGTCCAGTTAGAACCATTGAGGCTGATCATCCTTGAGCCACCTTCCATAACTCAAACCGATCCTACCCGTTCAATGAACTTAGCTCTGATACCACTTTGTTGGGATGCCTTGCACAAACCTTAGGATCTAGCCTCCCGAAACAAACCAGAATTATGGATAAAGCAATGAAATAAATCAAAGCAT
Organism: Magnolia changhungtana; assembly: GCA_030180095.1. Lineage (NCBI taxonomy): Eukaryota > Viridiplantae > Streptophyta > Magnoliopsida > Magnoliales > Magnoliaceae > Magnolia > Magnolia changhungtana. The sequence continues at coordinate 6,772,485 of JASAUF010000554.1, forward strand.
CAATCACACACCACACAAGAGATTTTTACGTGGAAAACCCTCAAAGAGGTAAAAACCACGGGACCTCGTCCAGATCAACAATCCACTATGAAGTAGAACGTTACAATCTTCTTCACTCATGCAGGAGTGGATAAACAATAAGAGAAATAGAGAAAATGGAGAGATCTAACCGATTACGAGGACATAGAAGCGCTGAGATGTAGATTACAAAGTAGAGAACCTCCACGAGCAGAACCTCCCTTCTATAAGCTTCCTCTCTCTCTTTCTCCCTCTCTCTCACACCTTTGATAGCCCTAAACCCTTTAGCAAATCCCTTGCAAAGCTTTAGGAAACCCTCTTGCTATTTTGTGATACATAGAAAAACCCTAGACAACCCCTTTTATAGTTTTGGAAAACTCCTTTCCGCATCCCAGTTGCGAAAGGACTCAAATCCGCAGTTTCACGCAAAATCGCGGAACAAACTGCGTAACCTTCGACTAGTCCTGGAAATTCCAGGACTGGTCTTAGCCTCCTACGACTGGTCGTAGCTCACCTACGACTGGTCGTAGCTCTCCTACGACTACCGGTCCTAGCTACGATAAAAAAACAAGACGAACTCATTTGGACTTTGAGTCGTGCCAGGGCTCGAACCTACGACCGGTCGAGCACCTCCCACGACCGGTCGAGAGGGGCTCTGGACCGGTCGAAGACGGGGAAAAAACCCCATCAAGATGGAATCTATATTTTGTAAAGAGATGATAGTTAAAAGAAGAACAAAATTTAGTCACCAACATCTGCTACAAAGAAATCTATGATGTAGAATGCCTTCACTCCTGAAAAGCCCATGAAATGCAAATGTAATCAAGACCCATCTCTCATTTTCTCCAGGTAAGAGATTCAAATGAAGAAAGACTGAATTGGAATGCTTTTGATGTTGAAATCCTAACTTGCATTTTGTGTGAGTAAAAGTTGAACAAGTCAATGCGTGGAATACCAAAAATGTTAAAATTGGAGCTTTCCACATCTAAACTGAAATCAAAAGCGGACTACAAAACTTACAAATTGGCAAATATATTCCCTTTGCATCTTTTAGTTATTATGTATGGCCATATCATTGGTTTTGCAATAGCAGTGGCAATTGGCAGTAAAATTCCATCTTTTCTGGCCTCCAACTGTTTCTTGCTCCATATCTTAATTATCTGATAACACAATATTTAACAAACAAAATCATTCTAATGCCATGAAGGCAAAGTAGTATACTGATTAATTATTCATGTTCAGTAGCATTTGTTATCCATCCTATTTACCATCTCTGCCATGATGGCAAACTATAGTTGGAATTAACTTGCAGATCAGTCAACAAACCACTTTCACAGCAGGAAGCAAAAGGATGCCACACATGCGTTAAATGTAAATGGGCAATACAGATGAACTAAAAAACTTAGAAAAAATCTAAGTAAAGTATGAACACACAGATTGCATTACTGACCAAGAGTACAAGTTAACTCTTCATCACCATCTACACCTTGTACCAATTAATTGTGGTCGGCTACATGAATCTCGTTCCGCCATTCCACTCTATCATTTGGGATGTAAAACTGTTCTGCCATTCCACGAAAAGCATCAGGATGTTTTTGGGGATTTTGGGTTAAGTCTAAAGGTAAATAAATGTAATATAAATTTTTATAAATGTAATATAAAAGGTTCCTCATCTGAAAAACGAATATCAGCAAACTTTAGCTCATGAAGTTCTAGAGCCAACAAACATGGTATATAAAACATCCACAAAATGGAAATTTCACTTATCACATTTCATCCATTACAAAGGCATCACCTAACTTATTGCATTTCGCTTTCAAGCGATCCTCCATCTCGCTTGCCAGTGACTTTTGATACTCTGTTGTGTCCTGCAAGGATATAGTCAAGACTGAGAAACAAACAGGCTCCAAACGCGGCCTTAAGTAATGTTTTAAATTCTTGTGATGGATTATGGCTATATTCATTACCAGTTTTTAAATAGTGCCGAGTTGCTGACTCATCCATCATACAGATAGGAGATAACATACATTGTACCTCGATCCAGGCTATTCAAATGGAAGGGGGACCAATAATGATCCTGACCATCCAATTGGTGGCTATTAAATGGACGGTTAAATAAGTGAATGGACAACTGTTCGATTTCAACAGGTGAAAACAGATGGTTAGAATCATCCAATCAGCATCGTTTCTGCCTATGCTCCATCTACAACCTGGCCCACTAATTAGGTAGTCCAGATTACAGTAGATGCCGGCTACGTTGGTGGATGAGTCAACACCACTTTCAAAATGGTGGTGTATTATCGTCGTAGTCCAGCCCAGAATTCAAAACCAAATTGCAAGAAAATCCACTCGGGGAATTGAAATCGAAAATTTAAAACGTAGAAAGAAGAAAGGAGGAGGAGTTCGAATCCGCCAAAGACGAATCAAGCATCCAAGTAACGGAGTTCGAATCTGCCAAAGACGAATCAAGCATCCAAGTAACAGAAAATACTTGTTAGGATACATAAAAAAAAATTGAGAGAACGGGAATTTAAACCAATCTAAAAAAGACTCTAACTTACGTTGTTAAAAAGAAAAACGATATAGTTTCTTTCTTCATCTTCTCCTCATATTCATCGTCATCGGACGCATAATCATCCTGTCACAAAATTCAATCCTTTCATCAACATCTAACCATCTAACAACCGATCCAACAGCTACAAATTCTCAGACGTTACTCAAGATCAGTGAAAAAAAAAATCAAATTACTAGATCAACGACTTTAAAAATCGCTTCGTCATACCGTGCCCTCGCCTCTTCCACCGGTGCCTGAATTAAAATGAAAAATAAAATCAAGCAACAGAACCGAGGAATCCAGGCTAGACCCAAAGTAAAATGTCTTCTCCACTAGTAACAATAAACAGGCACTTTTCTAAGCCCACATGCAGTCCTACAAGGGGTCATATACACCTTGTCAACTATGAAATCCGAGCTATACATAAGTTGTTTCCACCATGTAGATGGAGGGCATCCTAGTTATATGTTGACCCTTACGACATAAGTTGACCCTGACGACAGCATATAAATGAAGCAATAAAGATATAAATGATTCAAGATTAATTTAAGTTTTTTTACTTTCTTTTTAAAAATATTTTTTTTTAAAGTTTTTCGGGCAATATATTGTCGATATCGTCGATATACTAAAAGCACTTCAACTTAGGTGGGGTTTCATATAGGGCATGTGTGATACCAATAATATTGGCCGATAAAATCGATACTGCATTCATTGACCATAACAGGCCATAACGCATAATAGTATTGGCGGGGACCGTTACACCCACTGATACCATTACGGCACACCTTGCTTTCTAACTGGACAGATCACTTATTGTTTTCTCAAGAAATAATCAATATCTGTGATCTTAATTTACTTGGCAACAAAATTCCAGTAGAAATAAGTTTAGCCATATGAAGAAACCAGCAATTCTTCGAAATAGATTATGAGAACCATGCTTGAAAAATGATCACTATCAAACTGTTAAGGCAAACATGATTTTAAGATGTGTTTCACAAGTGCGGGAAAATTCCCAGGCAAAAAAAGTTTGGCTTCAGGCCAAAAACAAATTATGGAACCATAATAAAGATGACATCCATGTTGTAATGGAGATGAAGACTACCAAATTGATAAGCCAAGCATGATCCTGAGCTATGTTACACAGAAGAAAACAGTGCTCTTAGAAGTAGATTATGAGAACCATACTAAAAGCATCCACATTGTAGCAGATATGAGACCATGAAACTGTTAATAAATCAAACATGACTACAGCTATGTTGCACAACAACACAAACATAGGTATAAAGTACAACATGGATCAGGAGCAAAAAATCTTGTAAATGACAGGTTCTCAGGATACGAGTATGACAAGAATTACTCACAACTCATAAGTTTAACCACATGAAAATATTTAATCATTAGTATTTCACAAGTGATCTTGTAGCCCAATTTGTACAGTTCATGATAAAATATACACAACTAGTAAAGAATCCAGGAAGAATAGATTTCACATCTCAGAGATGGTCAGACTAAGAGGCAACTGGTTCTTTCCAGGAGCTTACCTAAGCAAAACAAATGAATAACTAAGCATAAACTATGGTTGAAATATGGTAGTCACTCAAAAAAATAGATGGACCCTGTGGATAAGACCCGTACATCACATGAGGAATGATCAAATCTTCTTTTACATAAAGCAGGTTCTCCACCGAGGTAGTTCGAATCTCTCAAAACTCGGGCACAAGTTGCTGCTAAACAGCTTGAAGAAATTCTCCAATGGTATCACCTTTGCGAACCTAAGGATCAGAAAGTAGGCCCAGGGAGAACCATTTAAAAGAAAAAGAAAACCTCAAAGCAAATCTCTAAAACAAAATATCTTTTATTTACTAGCCTGAATCACTCTCCTATGGCCCGCTCCATCCCAGTAGCTGTAAGTAATTTCAGTGCTCATCTAAAATATGATAGAGAACGCACTCAGCAAAATGTTAACTTTACAATGGGTATAAATGGGCCTAGAGCATAGACATACTTCTGATTTGCTCCTGTTCACGGAGCCACCGCCGACGCAACCGCTCCCGTTCAGCTTGTTCCTCTGCTTCTCGCTCACTAAAAGATTAGCCTCGACACCCCCAAGCTCAAATGTGAAAAACCAAGCAAAAAGAGACTAATTTGCTTCAATTGAAAATAAACAACACAGTCAAGTCCAGAAACAACACGATCTCCTCCCTAGAAATTTCAAATCTCTCAATTAAAACAAAATTTTAAAAAATAAATTAATTAATATTCAAAAGATCTACATCATCAAAGCACAAATGAAAAACATCAGACAAAATTTTTAAAAAATAAAAATAAAAATCCTAAGAAACGATCTCAACATCAAAATGCAGCTCCAGAAACCCCCAAAAATCGTTGCAAAACACAAATGTGACTCAAAAAACCCTAGAAAACATAATGCAGTTTGATGAAACCCTAACCTTACAATGTGGGAAGACGAGATCGAAACGATTGCATTTGCTCTTACCTTAAATCGATAAAAAGGGAAGCGAGAAAGTAAAAGAAACCCTAGATCCGATGCGAACGCCAAACGGGTCTGCCTTTGAAAACGTGAGCTCGTTGAGATCTGTGAATCCAAAGGAGAGCTCTCTCCTCCAGCATTTAAAGTGAGAGAGAGAGAGATAGAGATGGAAAATCGATAGTAGGGTCTTCTAAGAGAATCGAGGGAGCGGGTCGGAGAAAATTTTCAGAGCTTTTACCTTTATCACTGCTGCCGGATTGGGAAAGGGAGAGGTTGAGTGCGAGAGAGAGAGGGAGGGTGAGGGAGCGTGAGTGATCCAGAGAGGCCGAGGTAAAGGGAGAGGCTTTTGGGTTTTGGGAGATGGGCGCGCGAGAGAGAGGGATTTATGTTTTTTTTTTTTTTAATAGAAAGGGACCCTTTGCTCACAGCCGTTAAAATGGGCTGCGGGCAAAGGGTAAGCCCATCAGTCGGCTAAGCCCTAATTTGTTGTAGTGACTTTTTTTTCTCCAGCACATACTATTGACATGATTGTCTACTAAACTCATTTTGTTACCATTACTGGTTATTATGGACAACAAATTGACATTACTATTATTGTCATTTATTATTAATATAAATATTGCAACTCCTACTATCTTTATTATTGAGCTAAGATGATGATTTACATGTCCCTTTTTTTTGTCTAGTTGTCAATGCTGTGTAGCTTGATTGGTGATGATTTCAAAATTAGTAGAGATGTATCTTATGCTTTATATTTGACCAACTTCCCCTTAGGTTCAAATTCATGTGTATGATTGTCTTAAGAAACCATCCAAGTACCAGGTGCATGGTGCTTTCTATGAGAGGACTAGTAGAATCACTATCTGTTAGCTTATTTCCGTTTCTTCCATACTTGGTTAGCAATATTAGTCAAGAGATGTCCTTAGGCTTCTCTCTAAATGACTGAGGAACAATTCTGTGTCTCACTGTTAACTATGTAACAAGGACATGACACTTGAAGTGTGCCAAGTCAACATGCTTTGATGTCTGCATGTTTGAAGCTGTTGGACACACTTATCTAAAAGAAGAGTTTTGGAAAAAAAAGAATGTGTGCAATTGTGTGCACTGATAGAAATCGTGCCCTTACCATCCACCTTCCAATAATGATGGACAGGTAACTTAGCACAAACTTCAAAATGGGCATTTAAGTATTTGCATTTTGAAATGCTTGCTAGATTATTCTTGTTGTCCATCTTTTAATGGTGGGAGATGATGTCCTCACTAAGTGCATTGATTGTTTCACATTTGGTTGTTATCTTTTTTTTTTTCTTTTTCTTTTTCTTTTTTTTTTTACATGTACCCAAAAGTACTTCTTTACATGTAAGCAATTGATTTTTAGGTTAATTTTCTTTCTTTAACGCATTTTTACAATTCGTACACAAAATTTAATACTAGTTTTCCTTTATTTTATTTTTTACATTATGTCTCTCTTTTGGGGCTATTTCCTTTTGAACTCCACTGTTGTATTTTAGTTCTTTTTCTTTATCTTTTTTATTAATTTTTTTTCAGCCTTTTCGATGAAAAATGTAATACTTGATTACTTTATATGTTTTTAGACATGTTTGTCAATTTGGCTTTTAAAATCAACCATTGGAGACAGTGACACCTCGTAATGCATGGAGTTTCTAATTTTGTTTTATTACTCCACATGATGCATGGCTTATTATTTCAGGTGTTAAACTAAGCAAGGCTTCAAAGAAGCTTGGAAAAAAATTCGCAACAGGAGCATTTGTTATCAAGGTCTTTAAGCATTGCCTTGTTGCTTTTGCAGGGTGATCATGGCTTTTTATCATTTTATACTTTCTTGAAATCATCCCAGTGATCTGTCATGGCCATAAAAAAGTGATGCAATAATGATTTTGTATCCCTTCCCCACCAGTGAAACTTCCATGCCCTGACCATCTGCTATTATGATTAAGCCTGGAACCATGCAATGATATAATGCAGTATTGTTGGTCTCATTAGTTGCTTTGCGTGTTGATGATACTATCTGGACACACTCAGAAAAAGGTTCTTTGCAGGGATAAGGCTACTTTGTGGAACTTTTTATGAGGAGCATCAAACATGCCGGCCATAAAGATGTATTAAAAGTTTTGATGATCATCTCCAACCTACCATATCAACATACAACAGCTTTTCTCTATACTACCACCTTTAAATTTAATTTTTTTTTTATGAGGGCGTCAATTGACCTGCTACATGGCATCTACTATAGGCTTTTTATAGGTGCGCTTCACACACCTTCTCCATTTTCTTTTCTGCCTTTTGTTATGGATTGTGATAATTCACTACAAGAAAAATAGGCATAGCCGACCGATGGGGCTAACCTTTGCCCGTAGCTAGTTCTAACGGCCGCTAGCAAAGAGCATTATTAAAAAAAATTCCATGGCCCTAATTTCATTTCCGCCACTCGATCTCTCTCTGCCTCTCCCTCTCCCTCTCCCTCTCGCTCTCCCTCCCTCACCCTCTTGTGCGCTCTCCCTCTTCATCTCTCTCTCTCTCTCTCTCTCTCTCTCTCTCTCTCTCTCTCTCTCTCTCTCTCTCTCTCTCTCTCCTCTCGCACCTCTCGTCTCTCGATCTCTCTCTCTCTCTCTCTCTCTCTCTCTCTCTCTCTCTCTCTGTCTCTCCCTCTCCACTCTCAAACCCATCGCCGACTCTCTCTCTCTATCTTCCATCCTCCAAAGACAAACCGAAGACCGCAGTTGTTGTTGTACCGCTTGTCCATCCCGCACGATTAGAGCACCAGGTCCGGCCATATCTGGTCCTTTTACTCACTGCAAACAGGTACAGATCTAAACCCCTCCGCGGTTTAGGGCTTTGGATTCTATTCCCTTCCCTTCCCTCTCTCTCTCTCTCTCTCCCTCCTAGGTTTAGGGCTTTTGGTCTGATTCACACTCTTTTCCCATGCTTCTGCTGGAAATTAGGGTTTTAGGATGAGGTTTTCTCCCAATGAAAGTGATTGGGTTTAAATTGAATGATATCTTTCTCAATGATTTTCTCCCAATGAAAGTGATTGAGTTTTTTCTCTCCCTCTCTCTCTCTCTCTCTCTCTCTCTCTCTCTCTCTCTCTCTCTCTTCCTCACTTGCATCATCTCCAGATCTGGTGCGGCCAGTAGCCCCTGCCCTTCATCTCGTCCCCAGCCAGGTACTCATTTCTCTCAAATAGATATTTAGGTTTTTTATTTTTAGATCTGTAAATTATTTTTAGATCTATAAATCCGCTATTATCAGAGGATACAATATTGGAATTAAGGATTTCCTAAACTCTGTAATGGGAAAAGGATTAGGGCTTTCCTAAAAAATCACTTTTATGGTTTATTGTTGTGAATGTTTAAGGTGTGCACAACATGTGTTTGATGAAATGTCTCTGTTCTAACAGTTTTCAATTTATATGTTAGAGTTGGCAATGTATTTCAAATTCAAATGTTGTTTGCTGCTATGATGATCTGGATTTTGTTCTCTTCTATTTTCCTAATCTGGGTGAATTGCAAAGTGGCTTGCCAAACATGGTATTGTTTATTAGTAGGCTCTTGCAGTTACATGATACTCAGACAGCGTGGGATACTTGATACACATGCAAGTAGAAATTGTACACGTGGCATACATTAACTAAATTTCAAAATTTAGATTGATGGAACGACTCTAACCTCAGATGCATGCACTCACTCGACCATTGGATATTTTTCATTTTAACCGTCCAATAAATGTCCACCAATCTGATAGTGGATAATTTAAAAAAAAAAAAAAGAATCATAAATTTTAGTTCATGATACATCCAAATTGGGAAGACATATTTTGGACAGTTAAATTTGAATTACTGGTATCCCATGTATGAAATTTCTAAGTGCTCACAGATCATCTCTCACACTCTGCAAGAGTGTCGAGTATTTTTCCTTTTCTTAATTGTGCAGATGGATGTGGGGCCATGATTGGTTTATTAGAGGATGTGGTTTCAGCTTGTTTACAGAGAGGGTATTAATGTGGTCTACAGATGCAGTTGAAGTGGGCCACGTTATGGAGAGTGACTTGTATGTGACCCAAGCACCACCGATGTGGTGAGACCCTAACCATAAGACCCACCTATATGTATTAATTGTATATCTATGTCATTCATCTGTTTCTCCAGCTTATTTTAATGGCCAATAATCACTGTTTCCTATGATGTGGTCCACCTGAAATTTTTATTTCTTCAGTTGTGGGACCATTGCCTAAAATAAGTTGGAAAACATAATACTGAGGACACCAAGATCGGCTACGAACTCGACATGTTAAGAGCCTAGCTCAATGAAGTTTTTATTGCACAAAAGTGATGGCATTTGTCAACTGGTTTTCTTTCATGTTATTTTGGTTATTGGTTATGTTATGCTCCCTGTGTTCTCAGTTTTTGATTTGTAAATTAGAAAATGGAGTTAACTCAGTAGAAATTATTATCATCATTATTGTTACTATTATTTGGTTGGTAAGTAGGTTTGAACTTTGCCCCCCACTTTACGTACTGGAGTGTTGAAAATGCATCAGTTCATAATGACCTTGAACTGATGGAGTCCCATGATTCTTATGTTTGTTTTGGTATGGTTTCACTTACACTTAAGCTTGTCAAACCGCAGTTGCACTGCTCGGTGAAAAACAGGAAACAGATCACAAAAATTCTCATTTTGCTCTTTCCACAAGTAAGATTTTAGATTGATTCATTTTATTTTTTTTATCATTGATAAGAATTCCTGTTTAGGACATAGTTGGAATTTTTGCTTTCGTTAATAGTGGCAGCAGGGGCTGTGGGCTCTTTAGCATGTTTCAATCTCTTTAATATATTAATATAAGTAAGTCAGCTGCTTTTAAGAAAGAAATTCAGATGTCGTTTATGGGCTCTCATATTCCATTCCTTTTTTCCTTTTAACTCTTGACCATTTGCAAATAAATTGTTCTATTAGTTAATTGGCACAACAGCCAGCTACTATACAAGGAAAATGAACATCTGACTAAATTTATTCCTCGAATCACGAGCCAGATCACCCCCTATTTCCAGCCTCAAACAAGAATGGATGAGTGGGCCACAGTTACATGTTAAAGTCCATGGTGTGGCCCGCCTGATGAGTGAACGAGATTACTATTAGGTGCCAGAAGATCTTCATGGATGGGCCCACCACTTGAATGGCTCAAATTTCCCATACATACGACATGACGGTGGGAAAGATGGCTGCATGCTAGGTTAGCATGTTGTTGGCTTTGAACACTTATGGATGTGCTTGAAAACCTAGGTAAGCTAGTAAGCTAAACTAACAAGCAAGTGGTACATACAGCCATAGAATAAAATGTATCAAGCTCTGAGAGAAAGGCTGCCCAATGTTTCATTTATTAGGACTTGTAAATAAAAATGTATCACAAAATAATAGGAAAGGATCTGGTTTTAAACTATATCTAAGATAGTTACCAGCCCTCTGTATCTATATATGTCACATGCATGTATGAGATACAGAGTTCATCTGCTGGATCGTGTCATGGATGAGCCATAACTGGGAAAAACAATCAGGTGACCTTAGCCACAATTGAAGGATTTTTGAGATATACAAATAATTATTAGAGAAAATATCGTTCAATATATATATATATATATATATATATATATATATATATATATATATATATTAGATAAAATATCTTTCAAAAAAATTATTTGAGAAAATATCCAACCAAAGTTCCTCATACAACAGGAAGAAGTCCTCCGATTGATAGCTAGGATCATATAAGAGTAAAATCTATCATGCACACCTCAGCATGTGAACCATTTGTTTATTGCAGGCATGCGACATATAAAGATACAAAGTGATTATGGCTCAGATCTCATTTATGCATGCCATGTGTACAGAAATAGACTGCTTGAAAACTGCTTTAATTTTGTGCCAATTAGCAGGGGCCACAAGTGTATATCACTAGCAAATCACCTAGTTAACTGTACATAAGCAACTAAGCCAGTGAGTGGTTCCCCTATGTTCATCAATTGGGAATGACAAAAGCTATACATAAGGTAATCCTCACATTTATAGCTACTCAACATCTTTAGCTCTGTATTTTGTGTTCATTGTCTAATATATATTGATATCCAATCTTTCATGCTTACTGAAGTATATATTTTGTGCTCACATTTACTCAGCATTTTATTTAGAACATGAACTCTGTATTTTGTGTTCATTGTCTAATGTGCATTCTTCATCATTTTTTGGGAAGGTATTGTTGGGATTTTTGGCCTGCGGAATCACACAGATCTTGATCTAGGATGGTAATCCAATGGCACCAAGCACACACAAGAAAAGAGAACACACAGATTTAACGTGGAAAACCCTTGCGGGAAAAAACCACGGCACAAAGCGACAGATCACCACTATGAAAGCATCAATTACAAAGAGAAAGGACTTACCCGATTCGAACAACCTCGAATCTCACCCTTGCTACACCCTTTAGAAACCCTGGAACCCTTTTAGAAAGCCTTAGCATTAATCACCCCTTCCTAGAAAGACCCTAGGAATACCTATTTATAGTTTAGGAAACTTCCCTTCCGCATCCCAGTTGCGAAAGGACTCAAATCCGCAGTTTCGCGCAAAATCGCGGAATAAACTGCGTAACCTACGACTAGTCTCGGCTCTCCTACGACCGGGTCGTAGCTCACCTACGACCGGGTCGTAGACCACCTACGACCGATCCCCCTAGCTACGCAAAAAAAAAAACTCATTTGGACTTTGAGTCGTGCCAGGGCTCGAACCTACGACCGGTCGAGCGCCTCCCACGACCAGTCGAAGCTTCCCACGACCGGTCGAACGACCTCAAAACCTTCCGATTTAAGACTTTTCTCAACAGGTATAACATATTATTGATCATTTGAGATTGGCATGCAATGATTGCCAAGGACAGTGGGAAAGGTTGCCACCTACTTGGTCTCCTTCCTTGACAGGTTGTGGGAAGCTTAATTTACAGTGGTTTCTCAGATGGGAACTTGGGCCAGGCAGGAAACAGTGAGTGGTGAGGAGGATGTCAGACATCATTTTCTACAGCACATGGATTGATTGACCAGGCATCATACATAATATCCTCACGTTATATGAATTGAGAAATTGGAGAAGCTCCTTTTTAAGGCAGAGGCATTGGCTCTTGCCCCGTCACTATGATGTATATGGATGTATTCTAGCAATAGCTTGTTACTCTCATACGAGTGTCGCAATTGGTAGGGGTTTTTTTTGAACTGCCTGGTGTTTGCTGGGCCCAACCTATTGCCATTTCCTAACAAATCAGTGTCTGCATTCCCTGTAAACAGTACTGATCTACAGGTGATGGTGATTCATACATGTAGTATGCCCGAGCATGGTTTAAACAGAGTTAAAAAATATAGTTTGTTATTGGTTTTTTGTTAGCTGAAGGCCATTGGTTAAAACTCATGTTTTACATCCACAATCTGGCCACGTCATTTCATCACCAACGTCAGTGGTGAGCTCCTCACCACCCAATCCATGTCTTAGTTAAACTGGATCATTGTCACTTGTTTTCAAAGAGCCACCTGTCTATGTTTGCTATGAGAAGTATCATTTACCTATCTCGTGTCTGTTTGAACAGATTGGCTAACATCGGTGAGATACATTGTTTAGATCTTCTAGATTAAATCAAGCAATCCTACACCTCAGGCTGGCTAAGACATATCAAAACAAATGAATGTCTAGAGAAAAAACAAGTTCAATCATCAATTTACTTTGTATGTTGTGACCCACCTGAAGAGTGAAATTGTCTGATTTTTAGGCAGAAGGTATAAGCATTATTTCCAATCTTATGGAAAGCTATCTCATACCTGTGTTTCATATTTCCATATGTTCCCTTGTGTAGAATTAGCAAACCCTCATAATATATATTGTGAGTATTAATGTTCTCTGTTTGATTTCAGGAATGCCCAACATGTCTTCCTCTATGCTGGCTACAAGGAGATGGTGAGCATACTTCTTTCCTTAGAAGTTGTTTCTTGGGATGGGTTTATCGTAGCTACATCAAAATGCAATAGTAACATGTTCCCATAGGCAACACACAGCGTCTTATTGAAGTAAAACACGCTGAAAATTGAATAATCAGATTACTGACTATTCAAGATTTACCAGTTATGAAGAGTTGTCCACGAACATCCACAGTTTTAGAAACATATTCTGGTGAGTCCTTGCAAAGAAGAGGAAGTCCCCAAATTGCTTGTACTTTATCTGCAGCCATATATGAACTCCAAATGGAGTGTAATCTCAAATGTGTGAGCAAAACTTACTTCTATCATAGCAATGAAATGGAGATAAACTCATGCAATGATTTTCTATAATTATGCTATTTAATTATATTTCATTTCTAAATATCTGTAACTTGCTTTTTTGTCTCATTTACTTTACTGATGGGAGTAGGTACATGTTTTTCTTAACTTGGGTATCAATTGTTTCCCTATGGAGTGTAAATAAATTGAGACAGAAACAATCCTGCTTTATATATATATATATATATATATATATAATTTTTAATTTTTAATTTTCTTTATATAAATAACAGCCTTCTTTGCGATGCTTTTGCATTTATTTACTTTGCAATCTTGATTGTTAAACATGTTTGATTGCGAAAAGTTATTTACCATGATTTAGCCTAATGGAGATAACTTTGTTGTTATTAGTATCAAAAGATGCAAAGTGTAAAGGAGCAATCGTTATTTATCACAACAATATGGTAGAGTTATTTAGGAGAGAGAGAAAATAAAAAATGCAATGTCAAAACTAAGAAAATGAAGAAACAAAATAGGTTATGTAGCATCAAAACCAAAAGAAAGGGAAGAGAGAAAATAGGCGATGTAACGTAATTTCAAGATTTTAGGAGACCCAAAGCACTAAATGTTTAAAGACAATTCGATTGAGTTTGTATTTTTCCACTTCTTTTTCTGAACTTTTTCTTTTTTCAATTTATATGTATATATATGTTTTTTGGAATTGTCTGAGAATTAAGGGTTGATGTTTGATATTCCAATTTTAGAAGACCAAGATTGTTAAATTGATTGTGGATTGATGTTATGGTTAACCTGCTTTTAAATTTTCTTCCTTGACATAGTTATTCATTTCCTGCAAATACAACTACTTAAAGACATTAGGAATTGGTTATTGCTTGCTATATTTCTTCCGATTTAGAGACTGCGGTGGAACCTGAAAGGGTATGAGATTCCAAGGTTGGGGAATTCTCTGTTTTGGGTTCTATTTTGCTTTTTTTTTTTTCTTTTTCTTTTTCGATTTCTTGATGAAATTTTCAAATGGGTGTTTGATTTTCATTCTTTTTAGAATTAGAAGTTTAGTGGATTTGGAATTAGAAGTCCAGTGATTTATTCAAATGGTGACACTTATGATCCAGTTAATTACATTGCTCTTAGACATTGTGAAATCACCGAATCAATTTTCTTCCTTGACACAGTTATTCATTTCCTGCAAATACAACTGCTTAAAGACATTAGGAATTGAATCTTTCCAAAAAAAAAAAAAAGAAGATATAGTGAGTGTCTAAAGTTTCCAATATTTCTACTTTCTGTTATCTTTTTGAAGCATGTAATAGTGCATTTTGCTTGGATGATGCCATTTTATCTTGAATCATTATTTTTCTTTGCCTATATCTCACTTTTGTTGCCACATTTTTCTAATTTGGCATTTACCTTAACTGTTGAATCAAGTCAGACGTTAAGGCTTCTTTGCCTTGACTCTTCTGTGGTTTGATCATAATCCAGCAAATGTTTGAGCTTAGTAATTTGATATATCTATTGCCATTTCGTAATTCTACAAGAATACAATCATTACCCAGGTAATTTGGATTATCAGTCAACAAATGATGTATTGAATATCAAAATCTCTTATACGTAATTTCAGTTAACTAAAATGAGATCAACTCATTTTTAGGTGTTACTGAAATAGCTTTGCATGTGAAGTAAGCCTTTCATGATGTTATTAGAAATTGCAGGGCTAAGGATTATACTGCATTAGAACAACCTGTGGAAGCATTCACGAGTATCCTTTTCTCATCTGGAACTACCGGTAACTTGAAACCTTTTAACTGAAACATCTCAAAGATCTTGATGCTTCATCTTGCATATTTCATTCAAATCACTGGTATTAAAGACCATTACAGGATTTGTCAAAGGTGGTTTCTATGTATGGATGTCTTTTAGAAGAAGCCTCACATGCATGCTATAATTTTATAAAAATTGAGTACAACAGAGTTTTAGGCAAGTTTTAACCAAATGTGTCCATGGATTAGTCTCAAAATTCATGTTAGTGAAGTGACAGCACGTTCTTAGTACATGAATGTCTTGGGTGATATTCAAATCAAGTTAGTATGCAGAAATACAATAGTGAAAAGTGAGAATAGTAGATAAATAGTAAACAGGCAATAAAATAAAATTAAAGATAAATAAAAATTCTTTATTATCAGAAAAAAATGGCAAAACATTATGTTAACATCGAGATAATCTTGTACTATTTTCATTCTAAAAAAGATATTATTACAATATTTTACTGGTATTTGCTACCAAGGGCCTGTTTAATAGATGCAAATAAATGTTCTCTACATAAGTGTGCAGAACATTTAATGTTTTGGAAAAGCCTGCAGTTGTTCCTTGCCTGTTTAATAGATGCAAATAAATGTGCTATGCATAAGTGTGCTCTATTTTCCTTGTTGTGGTCCACTTAAACTTTAAATCTACCTCATTTTTTGGATCAAGCACCTAAAATGATATGGAAAAATGGATGGACGGCATAGATAAAACACATACATCATGGTGGGGCCCACAGAGCATTGACCACTAGCTAGCCAAACCACGTCTAGGTCCTTAGATCAGGGATGTTGGATCCCACTCGCGAGAAATGAAGAACTCGAGTATACACGTGGCGATGTACAAATATTCCTGAAGCCTCTGCTTATCCGCTATTATCCATGCTAAAGAGTTTGGCGCTCCCCCCCAGCAGATAAGATATTCCAGTCTCCTTCGCATTTCCAATCTCATTTCTGGTTCGTTTTCCTATACTTCTGAAAATCTGTAAATTTCTCGACGTATATCCAATTTCGTCTGCATTTTCTTTCAAATAAGGTGGATTTTTTGGTTTTCTTCCCTCTCTTGTTTGTTGCGGTTGATGATGCAGATTTGCAGTCAAATACTCATAGGAAACATGCATTTTGTAATTTTTATCATATTTTTCTATTATTTTAATTAAAAAAATATTAGGCGTCGTGTAGCTTACGCTATACTTTATGTATCTTACGCTACACGCTATAAAGGGCCAAATGCTAGGCCATATGCTATGCGCTATTTAAAACGCTGCTCTCAACACTAAGGATATGTATAACAAGTAAAGTGCAAGCTAATACAAGAGAAATATATCTTGCTTTACTTCTTAGATCCAGTCAATGTTTACAATGCACACACCTACACATGTGTGGAGACAATGTCGGATGGTAGGGACTCACCATACGCATAACAGTTGTGTCATGTATAGTGGTCCATGGATTAAGCTATCCCAACTTATTCGCTGACTATGACAATATTTTAGGTTTATAAAGAGCTGAACAAGTTAGGCCTCACAATGTATTTTACATTGAACTTATCCTACTTCATTCCATGGGGATTCAAAGACTTGATGGAGTCTCCCAACAAATCCATCCCAATCATATCAATTCCATGCATGCACTATAGCAATGAGCAATAAACAAAGTAATACACACACAATTCATTGGACTAAAAGGACATATATTCCAACAGTTTCAAGCATTAGGATTATGCTTATTAAGTTTTTTTTTTCTTTTTCTCTTGAAGGATGACAATTTTATTAAGAAGCGGCAAAGTCGAATGAATATAAAGAAAAGTACAGAAAAAATACCCAAGAGACAGGCCGCAAAAACCACTCGTACAAGCCACCACTAAGGAGAGCCGGTAACCAATTTGAAACCAAGAATTTGGCTACAAGGAGCACCCTTTATTATTATTATTATTATTATTATTATTACTGCTAGAATTGTGAAAGCATGTTAAGTTACTCTTCTTCCAAATGGCCCAAACCCGCTAAGAGAAATAGCCTCCAGTTCTTCGTGCCAAATTCCCTTGACCACCATTGTGCCATTGTCTGAAGAGGTCTTTAATTGAGGAAGGAAAAACCCAAGAGGAACCTAGAAACTGCAGGATATGCTCCCAAACCTCTGAAGAAAAAGGACACCCCAAAAAGAGATGGCAAACAGATTCTGCATCTGCATTAACAATAATCGGGTCCCTCTTTCTCAAGTTATCAATTGTAAGTACCCTATATCGGCCCACTAGCCTAGAGAAGGGGGCTACCTTAAATGGAGCACCCGTCCATAAAAGACTCTCTCCAACTGGGATAAAAGAGCAAGCAACTCCTGAAATTCCTAGTTATTAAGATCTCCACGGCAAAAAGGTGCCCACACTCTATGAAATTCCTCGTCATTGAGGGTTTTTCTATGCAATTTGGGTGTTTTTAGAAGTGGAGTGATTTGGGTTTTATTTTATTCATGCACTGGCTTGAAGTCATTTTATGATTTTTTTTTTTAAAGGATTTACGTGTCGTTGAATTTTGGGTTTCTTGAATTTTTTTATTTAGGTTTTGGTTTTTTGATGATTTTGATTTCTAGTTTAGGTGAATGGTTTGGATAATATCTGAAATTAATGTTCTGATTTTGATTTTGATTTTCTTTACACACACACACACATAATTACACATATATTTTTGTTGTAGTTTCTTTTGATGTTTCAGGCATTGGGTTGAAGTGGGGTTCTGGTTTTTTGAGGGTTTATATGTAATTTGAGTGTCTTTAGAAGTGAAATGATTTGTGTTTTGTTGTATACTCTTATTCATGTACCGTCTTCAAGTAGATTTGTGATTTTTCTGTGGCTTTTTTGTTGTGTAATTTTTGGTTTCTTGAAGTTTAGTGTTTTGGGTTTTGATGTTTTGAGGATTTTAATTTGTAATTTGGGAGAATGGTTTAGATGATGTCCGAACCGATGTTCGATTTTTTATTTTTTATTTTTTATTTTTTAATTTTTGTTCTAGCTTCTTTCTTTGTTTCGTGCATTGAGTTGAAGTGGGTTCTGGTTTTTTTGGGGAGTTGATACGTAATTTGGGTGTTTTTAGGAGTGGAGTGATTCTGGTTTTGTTTTATTCATGCACTGGATTGAGGTGGGGTGGCTTTGTGATTTTTTTTAGGTTCATTCGATGGGTAATAAGGGATTTGTGTTTGATGAGGACATCGTGCACACGCATGGCCGCACACCACCACTCCTATGCACGTATGTACGCAGAAGGAGGATCGCATCATCGATCTGGCTCGATGACGACGTCCAGGGAGGGCCTCCTAACTAGAAGACAAGTTTTGGTTCAGAAAAGTGGGCCCGATAGTCAAGAAAAGCCCATCATGGGATCTCATGATCATGGCCCACTCGTCGGATTGATTTCATTTTTTAGGTTTTGTTTATTGTTATTATTTAGAACATTGTGAACGCTTTAGATTTCTGTGTTTGGTTTTTATTTTAGTTTACTTCATCGTCAAGTAATAGATGTCGAACATGGTGCGAGTTTTTGGGTATAGGGCTCTCCCTATAAATAGGCACCCCTTATAGTTCTTTTGATTCATTCAAGTTTAATAAAAATTTCTGCTTTATTTTTCTACTCTCTTCGTGAGTTGTGGAAGAATTCAAAAGTGGGTGCGAAGCCCTCCCTTTTCGAAGGGCTAACTACCGTGGTGCGAAGCCACATCAACCCCGATTCATCCCCATCCCCCATCATTTTTTTTCCATCTTCTCCCACCATCCATACTTCGAATTCGTCCTTCTATTACATCAGAATTCTTCATTACAGCAGGTTTTCAGATTTCGGCCCATAGGCGAGCTGATACTTCGGCGGAGCACCACGCACAAGCCGTAGCTCGGATCGACCTGAAACTTCGGGGTTTTGGAGCCTCCCCCTGGCCGACCAGGGCCAAGGAGAGCTTTTCTGCAAACGACGCCTATGCCCCAGGCCCGCTGTCCATATGCGGGATCGTCTTTTGGCTCAGGTTTTTTATCTCTTTTATCCTCTCATAGCCTTTTTTTTCATGAAACCTAGCCCTAGATTACATTTTCCCTAACTTATATGCCCCTTTTCTTTCCCTAGGGTTCCTTGATTTGAAACTGGTGAATCCCTTGGATTAGGGACTGATTACTATGTATGTGTGAAGGATTATTTCTTATCTTTGAGTATCATTTGCTTCATAATTTTTATTGATCCAGCCCTATCATGTGTAGGCCTGGACCCGCATAAATTCCCCTTTAATTGAACGTTTGGATTTTCATGTGGGATGTGGAATTTGTGTAATTGTTTCTGAATTGGTATGATCTAAGCCTGAAATCTTGCATATCATATTTACATTTCATGTCCTGCATCAGTGTTTATGTTTTTTTTGAGGATTTTGATTTGTATTTTGGGTGGGTTTAGAAGTGAAATGATCTAGGTTTTGTTTTATTCACCAAGTGGATTGAAGTAGAATTTGTGATGTTTGAGGCTTTTTTGTGTTAACTGCAGTGTTTTTGGAGTTTGCTAAGTTGGGTTTTAGTTTTTGAGGATTTTGATTTCTAATTTGGGTGTTTTCAAGAGTGAAGTGATTTGGGTTTTGTTTTATTCAATTGAAGTGGGCTTGTGATTTTTTGTGTGTAATTTTGAGTTTTTCTTGTAGTTTAGTATTTGGGTTTTGGTTTTTGAGTCTTTTGGGTGTGAGTTTTATTCAGGCAATTGATTGAAGTGGGTTTGTGATTTTTCGAGGCTTCTTTGTTATGTAATTTGGGGAATTCTTGAAGTATATTGATTTTGTTATTTACGAGGCTTGTTTGTTATGTAAATGTGCTCTGCATAAATTCTTCTTGCTTGTCGTGCGTATGTTATAATTGTTTTTTTTTTTTCCTTCTCTTTTCTTTTTCTCGCATCATCTAGTTGGTTCCATGAAATATAAGTGATATTAAGTTGCAATAACTATACATATTCGCCACCACCAAATAAATAATTACAACTTTATGCATAATTAATTGTTTATTCTATCTTCTTTTATGACTTCTTCCTTGTGGAATCCGTGACCCGCCTGACCTTGTTTAGAAAGTCATTTGTATTTCAAGATATTGCACGCACCGGGAAGGTAATTCCCAGATTCTTTGTTAATCACGAGTATATAGCTAGAATTGAGATCCAGTGTTTGTGATGAATGCTCCATATGTGAACCGATTCTTGTGTGTTTCGTGTAGGCGTGTGCTAAGCTAACAAAGAAGTCGACGTTATCCTTCGGCTTCTTACAAATTGTGTGTAATCCATACACAAGGATCGTGTTTCTTGCACCTTTAAGGTCATAAACCCCTAAGCGAAGAATCAGTCTTCAATGCCAATCACCTAGGTTTGTCCATTGTGCGCACGCCATGCGACTCATATGTCAACCCGGTGACTCATTTGCTTTTGTTCTTTAAATTAGACCCTTGAGAATACTTTTTCTTCCAATTTACCTCACTTTTAGCTCATGCCCTAAAATGAGATAGTAACATAGATTATACACATATATTATTGTGAGACTCACAAATTTTAATGGTACTAAATAATTTTTCATTTCATACATTTGGACATTGTTTTCAAGGCCTAATTAGGTAGTTACTTTTCTTTCAAACAAACATCTTTCAAAATTCATTATCACTATTTACCCCCATTTATGACTGCAATTGAAAGAACAAACAACGCCTACATCACCATGCAAATTGGTAATCCAAATAGTCCTTCAATGTAATTTCTTTACACTTACCACCAACCTTGAAAAAAAAAAAAAAAAGAGTCCATTTTGACTCTACTCATTCATGCCACTAATCACAAGCTATGGTGCAAAGAACCCATTTATATTATATAAAAATAAGAAAAAAATACAAATCTACTATAAAAATCTCTACAATCTTGTATGTTGAATCCTTGGCCATGCTTTTATTCCATAGCTCCAAAAACCCAACAAAAGAAATTAGAGAAAAAATATAATTACTGACTTTATGCTATTTTGTTTTTGTGTTTTAGGCATGGATGAATGGGAGCTATAGATCGATTTATTATTTTTTTTTTTGAAACTATTCGATTTATTATTGTAAATATTATTCGCGGCAGTTCGATGCATGTGAAAGGGCCACATAGGCATGTTTTTTTTTTTTTTTCAATTATTATTACAAACTGAATGTTTGCAATCTAATGAGCTTGTACATCCAAAACTGCAGGCAACATGAAGCTGTCATAGGCAATGGAAAAGAAAGCTTAACCATACAATTTTCATATTTGAATTTGGACCGTTAAACTTGCCTTTTAAGCGTTGATTTGATACCATTCAGTTGGACGGACAGATCTTCGATTTTATCTGGTTAGTTTCCGTGGCATGCTCTGTCCTTCATGGGCCCACCATTTGAATGGTCTAGATTACATGCACGCCCGGGTGGGATGGGCTTTCTGATTGTTTGGCAGAAGTTCAACGACTAGCTATTTATCTAAATCAACACTCCTTTATTCAAGTACAGATCCAGTCCACTGTGTCGGGGTTAAGTGTTCAATCATACACATGAAATGTAACACAAAAGTCCAAGTCAATTATTATTATTATTTTTAAAATGAAAACATTTGATTGTTTGAATCAAGTCCAACAATTGTAGATGCAGTTAAAGTAGGCCTACCAGATCTATGATTCAACTGCATGAACAAAAAAAAAGGTACAAAAGAAAATGACACAACCCATGCTGAGATAGAGACATATACACATTCTAATGCAGCTTCATCGTCCCTTCAAAGAGAAAAGACACCTGTGCAAACCGTCAGTGAATACCACATGCAGCGGCGGCTAGGACAACCGCCAATAAATCCCGCATGTCGTGGCGGCTTGCACAATCGCCAGTAAAGGGAGCACGACGGTCGGTAAAGCCTTTACCGACCGAGGCTTCACTGACTGTTAGCAAACCGCGGGAAAAGGCTTTGCCGGCGGTTTTTGGACCTTTTGCCGGCGGTTTTGACCGCCGGTAAAGGCCAATTTTCTTGTAGTGATTGTTGTTCTGTATGCAGATTCTCAAATTCTTTCAAATTTAATGTTGGTTTTTATTTTTCGGTATCTTATTGTAATAGACATATTAGTTTAGAGAATCTATTGGCAAAAGATATAGAAGTCATTCATGGTGCACACAATAGTCAAGTGACAGTGAAAAAGGTAATAATGATATTCAATTAAATAAAATCACCATAGATGACTCAAAAGAGTAGATTCGCATTCATTCGACTTCGCAACATGTAAGAGAAACATTGGTTTCACAATGGTACAACCGCATAACTCTTGTTGCAATTTCAATGGCTACATAACTCTTGAAAGGAGGCTATTGTCTAAAACTTTGCTTCATGTAACATACATCTATAGTTTTGTGTGTATGTTCAACCTTTTTAATTTCATTTTACCATCATTTTAGTTATCTCTTGGATTTTTTTTAATAGGTTATTGTAGTTCAGCCTTAAAGAATTATTATTTTTTTATTGAAGTACCATGGTAGTGAGATTTAGTTTCCTTTCTTAAACAGTTGATCATTTACTCCATGATTAGTGGACCAAAAAATTACTTATAAATTGCCATCATGTCGCTTCCACTAGCTCCTGCTTGAGTATTTGTTGTAGGATCTATTCTATCATGTATGAAACTATCATCATGCTCAATGTTGTCCTTGTCATCTTCTTCATCCTCCGACACTTCTGCATCTGACGATACCCTAAGCAAAAACAACCATAAGTCAGGCCTCCATGAACTAAATACTTATTCTCCCATTTTGATATAGGAACTGCCCACAATCTGGATCTGAACTGGGATTCCCCCCCCCCCCCCCCCCTCTTTTGCCCATGATTCGAAGGAGAGTAAGAGTTCAGCTGGCTTCCATTTTCATTGCAGCCCTTTTGAGGTGCATAAAAATAGAAAAACTAGGGTAATCGACACATACTTATGAGTTTTTATGTATGCCAATTTGATATCTGAACATGGAAAAGTGAACAATTTCTTACTACTATCTATTGTTAATGAAGCTTGTCGTATGACCCCACATTTATTAATTTCTAGATGATGATGATGATGATGATCTATTGTTCATGAAGGGGAAATGATTTTTATCAGATCCTGATGCTTTCCCATGTATGCGCCTAATGGAACATGTTATGCATAGCTAATATTTGTTCTTTAGAAGTTCACATCTGCTAGAACATTTCCCAAATTAGTTTATCAACAGATCTACTTAAAAGCTTGTGAAACTAATTAGAATGCCAATCAATCTCATCTCTTTATAGGGTTCTCATCATTGATGGATACTTTGCTATTGAACATGTTATCTTTGTAGATATTGATTGATCTCTAACTAGTTTTAGGCCTTCTTTCCAACATGTAGATATTGAACCTTGTTGATGTTCAATGTCATTTTAGAAGTCTACATGTTAATTCATGTTATCTCACATAAAAGCTAGTTTTAAGTGACAGTTTTTTTATTGACAGATTGAGAACCCAACTTCAGTACATCAAAAGAAAGAAAACAAAATTAAATAAATAATAAAAGACAAGAAAAAAGAAAGAAAAAGAAGGAAAAGAAAGAAGAGACAGGAAATCATCTGTCCTCGATTCTCATCGAACTTTCAAGGAACACTGAAACAAATTCTCATCATGTACAACTCAACTGCCAACATTTTTGCCAATATGTTTGTTGATCTATGGTTGGGATTTATAATTTCTGAAGTTTCCAGCATGGTTGATTAGCAGAAAGAATGCTTTTGATCCTCTGCTTTCCAGGTTTTGTCTAGTTGGTCCCTAGCTTGCATTTACATCTTGGCTGTTAACATCTGGTGACTATGGTAAAGGTAAAGATAGGCCCATATGCTTATTTATAGGAAAATGACCAAAACTAATCCAGTTGCTCCTGTTGATAGGACAATCTTTCTACCCAGAAAGAATAATTGTACTATGCTCATAAATTGTTAGTGCTATATAGATCAAGATGTATCTGTTGTGTGTGTGTGTATTGTCTTCTCATAGTGTTTGAGTTGAGAATGCATTGCCAGATAGAATGTAATTACTTTTCATGATATCTCTATTGGTCAATACAGAGTAAATACATCACTAAAATGTTGCTACTTAGTGGGAGAGGTTGTCACATGTATGTGGCCATTCTATCCTACATGTCTGTAAGTTGCTACTCATGTTTCACTCTAGGAGAACTTCACGACTGTTGAATTACTCATGCTGTAGCACATTAAGCTTTGCTGATGTAGACTGTTTAAAAAGGTACCGTGAAATGTCTTGAGAAATGCTCCAGTGCTCCCAGAGCATTGTAAAGTTATAGTGCTCTAGTTGCATCGGTTCAGTTAGTCCAATTGATTGATCTCAACTGTTTATCAAGTCCAGAACACATTTAAGGATGCTTGCATGGTTAATTGCTCATGAAATGTGCACTGGACCTAGTGATCAGTCTAGATTGATGGATTGGCTAGTCCAGGTGTCCCATGCAACTAGGAGCAGTATAACTTATAGTGCTTTGAGAGCACTAGAGCATTTCTCGTTTATCTTTTTGGAGTTATTGTTCTCTATAGCATGTTGTATGTTTTCCTAATCACCCTAAATGTTACTGATATTGGATGTGGCATTGATTGAAGATGGACTCCATAGAGTTGAAAGACCACTTGCATTTTACTATTACGAAATTGTAGATGAACAAGGCACATTAAGTTATAAGTCTTTCAAACTTATTGTAGATTACTGATGCTCTTTACTACAATGCAACAATGACACTTGGCATATTGCAAAAGCTTGAGGTGATTTGTTAGACAAGATCTACATTAGTTGACCAAAGTCAATCTACAGCGGGTGATTTGGATGTAGTATGATCATGAACTATGCAGGTTCATTAAAATTGTGGCTTTGAGTGTGGTGGATCATTTCCAGATACAACATATGTGCAGGGTCAAAGATTTGCCAATACCTTCAAACCATGGCTTTTGGATCAAGGGATTGAGGGTGCTTTGCTATACATTATCTACACTGGGCTCTAAACATGATTCATCTGTCATTTGGAGCATTCTTTTTCATCTTAGACTGGATACAAATTGTACATGATATGTTCCAGCCAAATTGATCAGAAACCCATATTCTAGGACAATAGAAACTTGTTTTCAAAGACTTACTAATATTGAGGATGAGTTTGTTCTGTTCTAGTAAGTATTTTCTCTTTGTTCTTTGAGAATGTCATGGGCAACCATTTTTTCTTATGTATTTCTTATTTTATTTTATTTTTTACTTGCACTTCAATTTTTTCTATGCTCATTTTTTTCCAAGAAAATGCAGAAGTTGATATTCAGTCTGTTGTGTAAGATATTTGTTGGTTTATTTTATTTTTTACTTGCTCTTCAATTTTTTTAAGAAAATCGAAGTTGAATTCGTTATTTTTTTTTTTTTTTTTTTTTTTTTTTAGTATTGCCATTTTTGAAATATTTTATGTGATTTGGAACCTTTAAGTATCATCTTGATTTATTGATTTGCAATTAATATATTTCCAATGCTACAACACTAATTTCTTATTAGATTTTTTTATAATTTGTATGATCTTCCCATGATTCTTCTTAACTTATGCAGTTATTTATTTATTTATTTATTTTAAATTTCTAATTGAATATGTTCACAGTTACAAAAGCGTCAACTCTTTCTTACCTGTTATGGTGCTCGCTCCTTAAGAGGAGAAATGAATTGTGGATATGGCCCAAGTACTTTCAGGCTCTTGTAAATGAAAGTAGCTGCTCCTAAGGCATCTTCTTCTAAGAGGAAATCCAAGGATGGAGATGAAGATGGTTCAAAGAAGAGAAAACCAAAGAAGAAAAAGGATCCTAATGCACCAAAGAGAGTTATGTCTGCTTTCATGTTCTTCTCACAAGTTGAAAGAGATGTAAGTTGTTTTTGGTATGCCATGCATGTGCTTTTCTATTGTGTAGACTAACCTTCTCAAATAGTTTGGTTCGTTCAGGGCTTTGAAGAAATGGGAAAATCTAGAAATGGATGTGTTGATCAACGCACACATCCATTTCTAGATATACCCATTTCTCCAAGGCCCTGAACAAACCAATCTATTTGAGAAGGTAAGTCTACACAATAGAAAAAGTAAGAAATATATCATCAATTCAATGGATGATATATTATATATTTCAAAATTTTTTTTATGAGAATCGCTGACTACTAAAAACCGTCAAAAATGCTGACGGTTTTAACCGTTGCTCTTACTGTCGGAAAAGCCCACGGTTTGGCCTTCGAAAACACCAACGGTTTTAATCCATCGGCGAGCAACGCCGACGCACCCTTTGCCGACGGACTTCGCGATAGCTAAAATCTGTTAGTGAAGGTCATTGCCGACAGTTTTTAACCGTCGGCATTGCTCTGTTTTCTAGACTCTCGATGCAACACATGTGATGAACCTATTCTTCAAAGAGGTCGTGCGGCTACACGGGTTTTTCAAGACCATTACTTCTAACCGTAACACGAAATTCATAGCCACTTTTGACAGACTTTATGAAGTCAGTTTGGTACAGAACTTCAGTTTAGCAGTGCCTATCATGCATAGACCGATGGAAACATTGAAATTGTGAATCCCACATTGGAAAACCTCCTTCGATGTATTTCAGGTGAAAAACTGAAGTAGTGAGATTTAGCCTTGTCTCAAATAGCGTTTACATTCAACAACATGGTGAACCGCTTGATAGTGAAGTCTCCGTTCGAGATTGTTTATGGTTGAGTGCCTCTCCACACACTTGACTTGGTCCCTTTGCCCAAGCTTCTAGGCATAAGCATTATAGCAGAAAATATAGCGGATCAAATCGTGGGCATTCATACGGAGGAGCAAGCCATGTTGCATGCTTCAAACAATAAATACAAGGAGCAAGGTGACAAGCATCGGCAACAAAAGGTGTTTGAAATGGGCGACCAATTTATAATCCATCTATGCAAGGAGAGATTTCCGACCGAGACTTACAATAAATTGAAAAACAAGAAGAATGGACCAGTACCGATCCTCCGAAAGATCAATGACAATGCTTACGTTGTTGATCTTTCGGATGATATGGGGATCCTGTGTACTTTCAACGTTGCAGACCTGGAGTACGAGCCGGGCGGGAATTAGATTAACTACTCCCTCATATGCAAAGAACCTCAAGACCAAGTATCATGAACCAAAACGGAACAAGAACTCAAGGGCGAGTTCTTTTGAAGTGGAGGGGACTGATATAGAGCTGGTCATGGATACTTTCATGTCTAAGATGGACGAAAGAAGGCGCAATCGGAGGTGGAAGTGATCAAGACCATCGGAATCCTAAAGTAGGCATATCTTGCAAATCAAAATGAGTTATTCGATGTACCATATGATTTTAGGGTAAGAGAAGCTACTTTAGCCACCCAATTTAGTTACGTCGGGTTGCCCATGCCGAATTTGCGAGAATTTTACTATTTATAGTAAGTTTTAGTTCGATCATATCTCTTTATGCTTTGAGCTTTAGAAGTCGTGCCCAACATGAAAAGGGCTTAGAAAATTTAGGAGAATAATGTGGTTAGGCCAAATGGGACACTTATTATTTTTGGCTAAAAATCATGAAGTCCATTAGAAATCATGACTGTTTATAAATAGTACTATTTATAAATTTGTTTTCATCATCTATCAATTAATTTTCGAATTTCTTAAAATTTATTTCTATTTTCTTAATTTTCCTCATGGATTAGAGGAATCTTTGTGAAGAGTCTAAGAAGATGATTTGTGGATTTAGAGTAATTATCCCCTTAAGGAAGACGGTAATCAACCTCATCACATCCATCCCTGCCGCAAGAAACAAGTGCCTCTTCGGCTGTAGCTGCTTCATACAT
Source organism: Magnolia changhungtana (assembly GCA_030180095.1). Classification (NCBI taxonomy): domain Eukaryota; kingdom Viridiplantae; phylum Streptophyta; class Magnoliopsida; order Magnoliales; family Magnoliaceae; genus Magnolia; species Magnolia changhungtana. The sequence goes on from JASAUF010000554.1 coordinate 6,800,570, forward strand.
GGTAGATGTATGCAATTTGCAAACCTTTCTTCTTATATGTTTCATTGGCATGGATTGAATGGCCAGGACCATTAGACGATTGTGATTTCATGTAGTTCTCACACATGGATCGATAGCTTAAGTGGTAGATTGAGTGTAGATAAACTCGTTTCATAGTGGTCTTGGTATCTATTCCCAAGTGGGGTGTGGCTAACAGTATGGTGTGTACTAACGTGCTAAAAAAAAAAAAAAAAAAAAGAAGAAGAAGAAGAAGAAGAAGAAGAAGATGAAGGAGAAGAATTAAAAGAAAGAAGAGAAGGAAAAAAAAACAGTTGTCCAGTCGTGATGGTGTGAAAGAGCGGGGATAATGAATTGAAACCGTAAGCATTCAATTCCCACTCTTGTTGTATGGTTCACTTGAGCTTTGAATATGTTTCAATAAGACACATCATGGTGAGTCCCACAGAGTTTACTCGCTGCAGTTTGCATCCCAGAGGAAGGATCGTAAGTCCCGATAGATACGCAGACGGATTTCCAAATCCATAAAAGTTTTAAGTTCCGGACCTGGAAAGACCCGTCCTAAGAGGATCCGGGACAAGATGTCCAGATGCAAGAATACAGGGACACCAGCTAAATCCAAATCATTCATGCCCTATACATATATAGTGATTAATTATTTATGTGATTATAAGAATGACAAATGAGCAAAAACAGTTATTAGATAATTATTTATTGTAAATCAATTATCTATGGCCCACTTGGTGAACGGTCACGTCTTATGTGTCCAATTTTAGATAAGTTCATCGTTTCAATAAAGATGCAAAAATGGCCTATTGATATTTCTTTTGTAGGATAACGATCCTATGAAAAAAAAAAAAAAAAAAGTATCTAAAACAACAATCTGGACGGTCCAGATGGTCAAGTGTGCTCTTCATGGGTCACCATTAACCAGTCCCGGTGATGCTGACTATTCTATTTCTAATGATTTCACTTTGCTTTTCGGACTTCTATTGATCTCCAGATTATAGTCATGATGGACGACAAAGTAGCGATCACTGGATGAATGGTTCAAATTTGGTCTGTTCCACAGCAACTTTATAAGGACCGCTCGTTTTGAAAGCCATGGATTGGATGGTTAGGAATCGTTTTGATTCAGTCGTGACTGAAGAGTGGATTGGACCAAACTTATACTAATCAATGTCGGCACTACTCACCTGACCAATGCAGCTAATTTGCACCAAAATAGCAGTACAGTACCGTTCCGAATCATTACTAGGGTTATAGTACTCTAAATCAGTAGGGTCTTTTGAGTGGGGCATGAACTTTACAGTCCAATAGGCAAGTGCATTTTTAGAATAAAGGTGTGTTTGTATACAAAAAATCTATGTGAGAATGAAAATTGCTTTCCATAACAACACAGGCTGTTTGGATCCGTGGCTTCTACACAGTAGTCATTGCTCCTAGGTCAGGGTTTTCTTATACAAGAAATAATGTGATAAGTTAATAATTGTCTAATCAATAGAAGAAATAATGTGATTCCACTTAGGGGGCACACTATTTTTGAAATCCTATTTTTACATTCCTGAGGGCTTGTGGGTGAGACCCCGACCATAGGGCCCCACAATCAAGGTGCACGACATTAGACCATTTCTAAGCTAATATGCATGGTCGAATCCAAGGGCTTGTGGGCTACAAAAGTTTTATATAGTTATATATATATATATATATATATATATATATATATATATATATATATATATATATATAAATTTTTTTACTTTCATCCAATTTTGTGTGACCTTAATGATTAGTGCTCAATGACATTTGTTTCTTGTGGTGTGGTCTACCTGAAATTTGTATCTGCTCCAATTTTGTAACCATCACCAAAAATAAGTTAGAAAAATAAACCAATGGTGTATATATTCAATTCATAAATCGGGTGGGTCCTGAGGTCAGGTTCTCACCCACCTCATTGGTACGGTCATTGTCAAGTTGTGCCCTACCACATTAATGTAAAGAAAATGAATAATGATCTTAAATTACTTTAATTGTTCCAACAATAAATGTTTTTGATATTAACGATGGTAATTTATATTGTTTGATTTATTTACAACAAAAATATAATTATTACAATTTCATGTTGTTTTTATTAAATTATTGTCAAAATAAATTGATGTTATCTTTGCATAAAAAATTTATAATTATTAAATGAAAAGTGTGATAATTATAAATTACTTTGCAAAATAAACTTGTATTTGTCACACTATTTCTCTATTTCTTTGGCAATAAAAAAATAATAATGATGACATAATTAATTTATGATGTCATAATTAATCTACATCATCCATCCCCTCTGGGAAACCATAGTGATTTCACATCCAAATCTGTCGAAATGTCAAGTGAATGTCATTTCCATTTCTATCCCATTAGTCGGGAATCTAATTGTCATGACATGCGCTAGTGCTACTGAAAGTAAGTCTGACATTGATTGGCATGAGGTATGGGTGGAAAAGGGCACGGGTGAAGTGTAAAATTGAATGTGTACATGGCATCTGACCGTGCATAAGGTAGGACTCACCGTACAGATGACTGGGTGCTAAAAAGGAAGACAGTCTACTCATCACGTGGGTCATTCTTGTAAAATAAAAAAGAATGGACGGCTCAGGGAGTTTAGTACACGTTCAACCCACCTGATCATTGGGGCAGACCATCTACATAGTAGGCTCCTCCATTGCATCACCAAGTTCTTACGTGTGACGTTGATAGGTGTGTCCCGAATGTAAAAGTGTGAATAGCCCATCCAACTAAAATTTTATTTTTATATATCCAACCGTACTGAATGGGGGTGGACTTTCGTGAGCGTGTCCCATCAATCATCGGTACAACGTCTTCTCTTTCTCTCGAACCCAGTGGGCATAAAACATCTCATCCATGTTGGGTCGCGGGAAAACAGATGCAAGAGCTAAGCAAATTGTAACGTCATTTTCACATACAACAAGAGGATAAGACAACTTCTATATGAAAAAAATCATTAAAGAAAGAAACTACCACGTAAAGCAAGGAGTAATACATTATAAAAATAAAATTACAAGATATAGCAGATAATAAATATTTATATTGCTTTTGAATCTCCTTTAAAATTCTAACTATGCCCTTGAATTCTTTAAAACACTTTAGAAAGCCATGATCCTCTCTCTAATTCTATATATAAATACTACCTAACCATAATAAGAAATAAATCTCACGCACTTACATAACTCTGCATGTGCGTTCGATGAGACCTTCAATGACATCGACATACATCGAATACCAGTCGATAACATCAAATATCCTTCATTGTCATTGAATAGTAACTTCCAAAATTGTAAAGGAACTAAATAAGATTTTTTTTCTTCGAATTTTTTCAACGGGATCGAGTGGTCTGTCGATGGCATCAACATCATCCACATCTGCTCGATGGGATTGAGTGGTCTGTCGATGGCATCAACAGACCCTGTTACAAATAGATTTAAGACATTAGACATTAATCTCTTCCATGTCTTCAATCTTCAGTTTTCATTACTCGTTTTTCACCACCATCTCCAATTGTCTTCCATCATAGCTGTCACGCCCCAAACCAGGAAATCGGATTCACAGGAATCCCGATCGCCGAATCCGGTGCCGACAGCCTCCGTAGTACCCCATTCTCGGCTCCTAGCGCCCATACGCCAGATTCCGATCCTGGGATCCTACAAGGAGGATTTTCAATATGAATTTTTTTTGTAAGGGAACATAACCACAAGCATAACTAAGTCACAAAACAACATCATCATCACATATTTACTAGAATAAATATTTGAGTACAATGCTGAAAGGGAAATACATATGTTAAAAAAAATCAAAACTCCAGAAGACCGCTGCACGCTCCAAGCTCAACGTTGCTACAACCTAACGCCACCTGCACGCATCTATCGTGCATAAGCTTATAGAAAGCTTAAAGGGTGGTGGAAGTATGTGTAAGGTAAGTGCTAAGTATCAATAAAGTACATAAATCATACATCATCGGGTTAAGCAGAAATACTAATAAGATCATGAATCATATGACATCAGAGTAAGTAGAAGTGTACTGGTAAGTTCATGAATGCTATCAGCCGTACCAAGGCTATGCGATGCAAAACATAACAAGACAATAATGGATGTTGAGGATGCAATGCAATATGCAAATCCTGACGAGCCATGAATACCATCAACCTCATCTAGGCCATATAAGTGCAAAAATATAATAACCCAAAATGCTAAGTATTGCAGATGCAATGTAATATGCGGTGCGAATGAAATGACTATACTGGAATGTGAAGTCGGGATGATAGTACGAAGTATCACAGGCTATGGGGTCCATCATAAGGGACTTCTATCCAAACCAGTCTCATACCTAAATTTAGATAATCAGACATAATGTGGTAAACTCCTAATCTCAGGTTAGTTGCGTGCCCAACCGAAATCGTGGCCATGCGAAGGTACACGTAACAAATAGTTACGCACCACCAGCCCGAGTGGATAGTGAATGAATGAATGAATGGATATGCGATTCCTTCTCAATAAGTCCACATCTCAGTACGGTTGCTCTCTAAGAAAATCACCGGGGTCTATTACACTCTACGCCAGCTTGCCGCCCCTATCCGAGCGCACAACTAGGTAAGTGAAAGAGACCTCACTATCCACCTGCCAATATCGGGCCCGGCTCGTCGATAGCGGACCTATTCCTCAAGCTGGTCAAACTTAACCTAGATATTGCCCCCTCACTCAGGCGGATAAGGTCACACCCCTTCCCAACCGATCACGACACAGTGGGAGACGCGACCTCCTGGTATTCGGCCCTCGTGCGCTCATATATCCACTCGGTCTCGACGTTGGAGTCATCTCCTGGCCATGGAGGTTCAGGGATTTTCACCCAAGGACATCTATGGCGCCTGTATGCTAGAACCAAACATTTTCGGTGTCCCGTCTAGCCATCCACGATATGCCTGTGGAGGCCACGCCCTGATGTCGCTAGGGCGTACAATGATCAAGTAACATGTATGCGAGATGCATGAATCACACCGTACAAACATGCAGCAATCTCACACGTACCATGCGCTCATGTCGGGCACTCCATCTCATATGGAGTCTTGTAAATGTTTTAGCCCAACGGCTCATGTTATAACCAAACATTCCTCATATCAAGCATACATATGATGCGTATGGATATGAATCATGAAGCTACACTAAGCATGTTATAAGGTGATGAATTATCCTTACAACGCAGATGAGCCTAGACGGCCTACACACAACAAGTATGGGCCTACCAATAACCCTAGGGAGAGTCTTAATGCAAACATTTAACCAACATTATACTTATAATGTGGACGTCAAACCAACATTGCTCCCAAGGCATAGCCCACCATATAGGTCAACACATAAACCACGGTGGAATCACCTTCAATGGGCCTTATTTACATCTCATTGGGCCTTGACTCATGGGCCTCTAATACGTCAAATGGGTCTCATAACATGGGCCCTATGCACACCACAGTGGGTCTCAACCCACGGGCCTTTATACATCACAATGGGTTTCGACCCATGGGCCCCAAGATACACCCAAATGGGCCTTATAACATGGGCCTTGCATTCATATCCAGGTGGGCCTCAACAACGGCCTCAAATACATTCAGATGGGCCCTATCGCATGGGCCTTAAATATATAACAGGTGGGCCTCAACAATGGCCACAAGTACTCATCTAGGTGGGCCTCAACAACGGCCATAAATACACATCAAGGTGGGCCTCAACAACGGCCACAAGTACACATCAAAGTGGGCCTCAACAACGGCCATAAATACACATCTAGGTGGGCCTCAACAACGGCCATAAATACACATCCAGGTGGGCCTCAACAATGGCCTCAAATACATTCAGATGGGCCCCATCGCATGGGCCTTAAATACATAACAGGTGGGCCTCAACAACGGCCAAATGGTTGAACGACTTGGATGCAACACATGCATCATGGTGGGGCCCATAAAGGCCCACTAACAGGTATATTATATAAAATATATATATATATAATATACAATGTCTATATATAGGTATATATATATACACACACACAACCTCCCCACACAAGCACACACGCTCACACATGCACTCACACACGCACACACACATGCATACACACGTGCACACTCACACGCATGCACACACATGCATACACACGGGAACACTCACACGCATGCACACACATGTGCACCCCCACCGTCCAGGAGACGGTGGGGATAAAACAAATATATCACAGTGGGCTCCCACCGTCCGCTTGGATGGTGGGATTTAAACACATACATCACTGTGGGCTCCACGTGGGGCCCACCATAACATTTATTTTTCATCCAAACCATTGAAAGGGTCACACAGACCTGGGTGAATAGGAAAAACAAATATCAGATTGGTTCAAAACTTCCGTGGGCCCAAAAAATTATTTCAATGGTAGAGTTCAATCATCAATGTTTCTTATGGTGTGGGCCACCTGAGGTCCGGATCAAGCTAATTTTCGGAGGGGACCCACCTCAGTGAGTGGTCCACCTCATGGACGGTGTGGATTTCAAATAAACATCAAGGTGGGGCCCACGGCTGGAGCCGTGGGACCTGCCGTTCCGTTTCACACCGACGCCGGGTTGGCGGTGTGTCGGCAGCGTCTAAAGAACAGCAGCCACTTGTGTATCTTATTTATTATTATTATTATTATTTTGAAATTTTCTTTTTCAAAGGTTTTTCACGTGTGGGGCTGGCATCAGAAGCATCCACCCCACCCAGTGGGTCCTATACTCCATAAGCAATCCATCAAGCCCAATATTGGGCATTTTTTGAGGTCTAGAAAAGTTTAAGTGCATTTGAACGGTGAAAAATCACTATTCTCTGAGATATGGCCTACCTAAAAGTTGGATTAGCTTCGTTTTTCAGCTCAATGCCTAAAATGGTCTGGGAAAAATGGTGGACGGCTTGGATTGAATACATTCATCAAGGTGGGGCCTACATGAGCACCCACTCCAAAGCTTGGTAAACCAAGCAAATATTTATGTTTTCCCATTGCAGTTTACGTCCAGCGTCTGGACAGCTGGGTATAACACATACATTCAAGGTGGGCCCCACTCAGGTGGGCCACCAAATGATTTGATGGTGTGGGTATACACATATGAAGTGGACCCCACTTATAGATGGCTTGGATAAAAGTTATGCCTTGTGGTGGGGTCCATCCAAGTGGGCCATAAGGCCATAATATCATACAAAATAATAAAATAAAAAGACAGTGGGACACGCGTGATGGAGGGACCCCGACATTATGGGCCCTCTGTTTCAAACATCCAATCATACATCAATGGGTCCCATTGCATATGGGCCCTCCAAATAAAAGATCAACGGTGGAGATCCCTTTCCACCCAAAATGAACGGTCTATGTGACCTCTTTATGCAAGGAAATATAAGCATCATGATGGGATTCATGGAGAATGGCCCCATCATGGAATGATCATGAGGATCAAGGTGGGCCATCGGCCACACCTAGGGTCCCAAGTGAGATCCACACCATTGATCGGTAGGCCTCACTTGGCCCATCATAAAAATATGGAAAAATCTATCCTATAAAGCACCCACCTCTTGATCTTCTTGGTCCGTTGGGAAGCCTATCTCCTTGTGCTCCTCTTTGATGGTGGAGATGGGAAATTGATAGCTAGGATGAAGGGTTTTGGAATGGAAAAGGTGGGCCACAAAATCACTTTTCTCTCATGAAAACCATGGACGTGTGGGCTCTCTCTCTCTCTCTCTTGCTTGGAAATGGTGTGAGAAAAGGGGGAGAGAGAGAGAGTTGTAAGGAGAGAGGGATGGGAGATGTGAGGTGAAAGGGTGAGTGATGTGTGATGTGTACTTGACATGTATGGTGGTGTAAGAGAGAGGGTAAGAAAGAGTTGACTTTAGAGAGAGAAAGCATGGGTTGCTTGTACTTGACATTGAAGTGATTGATTGATTGATGTGATTGACTGATTGATGGGATTGATTTGACATTGTGTAGAGATTCTCTTGGGATCGAGAAAGAGCGGCGTTTCTTCGAAATAAACGTCGATTCACATCTTCTGGTCAGGGTATCAGATCGGTGCGTGAGTCGCGGAGTTGGAACCGCGGCGACGGTGCGGTCGCAATGATACAGGTCTCGGATTAAATCGACTCGAATATAAAGGATACGATTTATAGTCATGCGCAACGTCGATTATCAGTCACGGATTGTCTGACTTCAATGGAAAGGATCGAGGATTCATCGGAACAGTACGAACTAGGATACGGGTCTTACAATAGCTTCATCGTCACTTCTCGTGCACACTCAGTCCTCATTATGGCTTCACCAAGCCCAAAGAAGTTACATAGAACTTCTCTATGAGAATTACCTTCAAAAGCATGTCAGCCGAATTCACGCTTGTGTGTATCTTCTCAAGTGTCAACTCTCATTTCTCAAGCACCTATCAGATAAAATGATAACGCACATTAATATGCTTAGTACATGAGTAATAAACAGAGTTCGTTGCCAAATTAATCATAATTTCACTATCACAATTCACTAGCTTGGCCTCCTCCTGAAGCCCCAACCGATTTATCACCCCCCTAACCAAACACCTTTGAATGCTTCTGTCACTACCATATACTTAGCTTTAGTTGTGGAAAGAGCCACTACAGATTGAAACTTTAACATTTAACTGATCGCTCCACCCACTAACACAAATGAGTAACCGGAAGTCAACTTTCTATTACTCACACTGCCCACGTAATCTGAATCCACATAGCTTACTAACTTGTCCCTTATTTTTTAAATGCTAAGATGTAGTCCTACATACCTCGAATATATAGAAGTAGCCATTTCACTGCCTCCTAGTGTTGCCTACCAGGGTTAGACATATATCTACCAATAACACCCACCGCATGTGAAATATCTGGTCTCGTACAGACCATGGCATACATTAAGCTGTCAACCGCACTAGAATAAGGCATACAAGACATAGCTTTCTTTTCTTCATTTATTTCAAGACACTGTTCGAGAGAAAGGTTAAAATGAGCCGCGTGAGGAATGCCGACTAGCTTTACCATGTACATTTCATACTTCACCAATACCTTCTCAAGGTATTCTGCCTAAGATCACCATAGCCTGCTCCTATTTCCGTCTCTGTGTATATCAATATCGAAAACCTTCTTTGCAGTCCTTAGATCTTTCATCTCAAATGTCCTTGATAGTTGAGTCTTCGGTATGACAATCTTAGGCATGCTATGACTGGCTATGTGCATGTCGTCAACATACAATACCAAGATAATTAATTTCATATCACTCAATGTCTTGTAATAGATACAATGATCATACTCACTTCTATTAAACTTCTAGCTCACCATGAAAGAATTAAATTTCTTATACCACTGCCTAGGCGACTGTATCAAGCTGTATAACGACCTCTTCAACCTGTAAACCTTGTTCTCTACCCGTTGTAATTCGGAACCTTCTGGTTGCTTCATGTAAACCTGTTCTTCTAATTTCCCATATAGGAAAGTAATCTTAACATCCATCTGTTCCAGCTCAAGAATGTATTGGGCAACCAGCGCTAATACGAAACTGATAGATACTTGCTTCACCTCGGGTTCGAATATCTCGGTGAAGCAATACCTTCTCTCTGATTATATCCCTTCGCAACCAGCCTTACCTTGTACTTACCATGTTTCTTCTTAAAGATCCATATGCACCTGATCACTTTATGGCCGATGGGAAGTTTCAACAATTCACAAGTTTCATTCTTGTACAAAGAGTCCATGTCGTCATACATCACTGCCTTCTACTTTTCGGCATCTACATCGTCAAGAGCCTCCTGAAAAGTAAGTGAATTTCCTTCATCTTTAATGATGACAAATGCAACATTTAAGTCATCCTTATATCTTGCCGATAACCTACGATCCCTTGGCAGATTCCTTCTCACTAGTGGTTGCTCCACCTACTCTTGTACCTCTGTCTACGTCTCAATATCAACTTGTGTCTCATATCTATTTATGTGAACATCCACAACTGACTTTTCTTCTTCTTCATTATCATCCTTATGGAACAAGGATCCTTCGTCGAATCTAACGTCACGACTAAGGATGATTATCTATGTGACTCGATCATATAGTGTAACGCCTCGGTTTTCGAAACCTAAATATACTACTCATTTCCAAAAATCCAAGTGTTAAGCTTTAAAGATGACCTATTTTTACACACATTTTTTTCCTTTTTTAGAGTTTGCAATTTAGCGGAAGAGAAACAAATCAATTATAAGGGGAAGTCTGTGTACACATCCAAGATTCACGAGCAGCTTCCCATAGGGCTTATTCAAACCAATGTCTCAATGCTTATAAATATAGGAAATAAACAATTTATCATGTAAAGAGAATAAAATGCAGCAAGACTTGATATGCAAGATCACACAGCTTCTCTTGGGCAGATACAAGCACATATCCCTAATGTGTGTACCGTACTCCTTATTAGTTTGAACATGAGTGTAATTCAAATCACTTGCACCACCTGTACGGTTATATATTCAAAGAATAAGTGGCCAGTTCAGTGTGAATTCCTCTCAAGATTACATACAGTCACATTAGTTAAGTATAGTTAAACAAGAAAACCTTAACCCATAATGAGATTTTATTTAAATGCATGGATGTGTGAATGCATAACAACTGGGGATGCTCATCCAGTTGGATTTTGGGCAAAACCAATGTATATGGTTAGTAACTAGGTAAAATACATCAAGTACATGCGTAGTGACTAGCTCACTAAAAGTGGATCATTTGTCGGTGATCTGGGATCTAACGAAACGATACCACGACAAAGGGCACATGAAAAAACATCTAGAATTAGCCACCTGTCATCCCACGTATGCTATGAATGCATGATTAGCCCAACCGTTATTATTCAAACTGCAAACAACCAATTAAAGAAAGCTCAAACGTCACTATGGGGAGCTCGTCACCCAACATAGGCCAACAACTAGGGCATAGTGTCTCATACTACCATCCTCGGCTCATGAGACTCCAATGTTAGGATGTTTAATGGTAATCTCCTCAACTAGTGGCCAATCATAGTTTAACAGGTAGCACTTACCATCGTATGGTTACACAAAAATAATCCATCAAGCCGCTTAGGGAAAATATGCAATCGAAGGCACATGGGGCAAATATCAAATCAAAGTCACAAGGGTAAATATCAAGTCAGATCCACATAGGGAAAATATCAAATCAAAGCCACAGAGTGAAAATAGTCTATCAAGGAATGCGATAAAAATGGATTATCCCCAAAAGCCGCATAGGCACAACGTTCCACAAGATAGTAAGTCCATAACAAAATTTCATCTAATCCATTAGGCAAAAATGTCCACTAGGTCAAGGGTCTATTATAATCACAATCAATCAAGTTACATCTCAAGTTTGGATGTACATATATAAGTGGAGTTTTCCACTAATAGATGTAGCAACTCAAGTTCTACAAACAGTTCACGAGTATGAGAAAATATTCAAGTGCAACATGTAAATGTTTATACAAGATAAATGTTGAGCATATAATTTGAGGTTCAGTTCCAATAACCAGCATGAGTAATCATGAAATAGAGATCAATTATTAATTGAAATTAAAATAAGAACTATCACTTAAGCTACATGGAAGTGGAAAGCTCAAAGGAGAAGAGTTATCATCTTACGAATCGAATCACCTACCAATGTTGTTAGGGATTGCATGCACCCCTATAGTCAAATCCTATCATGAATTATGAAATTGTATAGTTAGATCAAAGTTCTACAAACTATCTAAAGTTAGGATCAACATTAGGGTCTTAGTTATGTAGTCTAGTGAACTTTGACCTACAATCTCGACTTGGTTGAACTTAGCTGAACAAAGCTAAACTAGGCTAAGCTTGCCTACAATCTATTCTGAATATAACCCGTCAAGCCCACATAATTACAACTACGAACAAAAGGGAGGTGAAAGTTTCTACCTCAACTGAAGTTAGGTGCGGCCCAACTCGATGTCTAGTCAGTTAACTCTAGAGGATGAGCCAAGTCAGTGACCTGATTCAACTGAGTCGACTTAACAACCTCCTCCCTTCCTCTACTTCTTCTTCATAGTTTCTTACCATCCTTTTCTTTATTCTCTTTTTTCTCCTCACCCAATCTAACATCTAACAGGGACAATGAAACCCACATAACTCGGTTGAACTTGCCACAAGTCAGCAAGTCAACGGCTTGACTCGGTTTTGGACCAATTCAACTCAATAACTCGACTCTTTACTTGTTCCTCTTCTTCTTCTTCTTCTTCTTCTTCTTCTTCTTTTCTCTTTGGTTTCCTCTTTATTTCTTCTCTCAATCAGTCGTGTAAGTGCTTATACTCAAGCACATTGTAATTTGTCAAATTTTGTAGTCTTATAAGGATCGCAAGCTCCATCGAAAACAAGTTATCAACTCAATCAAGCATCTGAGAAAAAGACTCAATATCTCAAGTCAAGATAATTCATGGTTCAAAGATCGGAACACTTCGTATGAGTCAACCACATGTGGTATAACCATAGAATGACCATAGGTTATATGTATTTCATACATGCATTATAATGATCATCTTTTATATAAAATACACTCTAGTTAGGCCAGCCTGACATTTGGTTCGGCCAGCCTATCTACATTAGGCCAACCCTATAATATTTGGCAAAAATCAGATCTAAATAAGATTTTTCACGGCATGTTCGTCCAGCCCGAGCTAGGTTAGATCAAGTACACAACAACTGTGATCTGTCAGATTTTAGGCATATTGGGATTTCCTCACTTCATTTATCATGACAATTGGGATTTCCTATGAGGGCCTGATACGAATATAAGGCGGCCCTTGGTAGGATCCACACATCTAGGACTATATAACCCTACAAACGGTCCTGCTCATCATCTAACTGGGCCTCAGTTTTAGGTCATTAAGCTTGGACAAACACATGCATCTAGGTGGGCCACATTCCCTATGGAAGGCTCGGTACGAACACAAGATGGGCTCCAAGGCTTGGGTGGTCTTACAGGGTATGGTGGAAAGCATCATTATCAAATGGGGGGTCTAACGGTTTGGGATAGCCTAATCAAGGGAAAGATGGGTAATATAATCATCAATGGGGGCCAACGGTTTCGGTTAACCCATTAAGGGGAGATGAGGATGGGCCTAACAATGAGCCCTATGAAGAGTTACAATGTGGACATTAAACCATCATTACTCCCAAGGCATGACCCATTTAATATCAACTAGGAACATAGATGGGCATCATAAACATCATTACATACATCCTGGTGGAATCACACATAGCAATGGGCCTCATATACATCACCTTGGGCCTTACACAAGAGCTTTATATACATCGCATTGAGCCTCACTCATGGGCCTCATATAGATCACATTGGGCCTCAAATACATTACAACGGGCCACATCACATGTCCCTAATACACATCACAATGGGCCGCATCACATGGCCCTAATATACATCACAATGGGCCGTATTATATAGACTTAATATACATCACAATGGGCCGCATCACATGGGCCTAATACACATCACAATGGGCCGCATCACATGGGCCTCACTCATGGGCCACATATACATCATAATGGGCCACAACCCATGGGCCTCATGTACATCACAATGGGCCCCAACACATGGGCCAGGTATACATCACATTGGGCCTCAAACATGGGCCTCATGTACATCACAATGGGCTTTAAAGATGGGTTGCATGCTCATTATAATGGGCCTCATACATGGGTCTCATATACATCACAATGGGCCCCAACACATGGGTCTGGTATACATCATATTGGGCCTCAAACATGGGCCTCATGTACCTCACAATGAGCCTTAAAGACGGGCCGCATGCTCATTATAATGGGCCTCATACACAGGCCTCACATACATCACAATGGGCCTTAACATATGGGCCAGGTATACATCATATTGGGTCTCAAACATGGGCCTCATGTACATCAAGTGGGCCGCATCACATGGGCCTAAGGAGTAGCCCATGATCCAGAAAATGGATGAATAGTGTGTACATAACACATACATCATGGTGGGCCTCACGTCCAAGGGACAAACGATGTGAATATACAGAGCATACACTGAGGTGGGTCCCACCGTCCAGGGTGCTGGACGGTGTGCATATAGACATATACATCAATGGTAGGTCCCACCGTCCAACCATCTGGATGGTGTGGATAAGACCCATACATCAACGGTGGCTCCCACAGAACCTGTGACATCATTACAGCAGCTATATAGCTGGTGTGTGGTACACCAGCCAATCGGTTTCCACATAGGTGGGTCCCACGTAGGGCCCACCATAATGTTTATTTTCCATCTGTTTATAAGGTCACAAAGACTTGAATTAAGAGGAAAAAAAACAAATTTCATATTTATCCAAAACTTTTGTGACCCAAAGAAAGGGTTTCAATGGTAGACGTTCAATCCCTTGCTACTTCTTGTAGTGTGGACTACCTGAGTTTCGTGTACGACTGATTTTTGGCGTACCCCATTTTTAAGAGGGGACCCATTAAATGCATGGTGTAGATGGTCGACATGCATCATGATGAGACTTGTGGTAGGGCCCACGGAGCTGACTAATGTCATTGCAGCAGCTATTGCTACTGGACGGTGTGAGGTGTTCCAGCCAATCCATTTCCATCTCCCACATAGATGGACGGCTGAAAATACAATACATAAGGTGGGTTCTCACCGTCCATATTTGGACGATGGACTGCATAGATAAACACATGCATCATGATAGGGCCCACCATCCAGATCATGGTGGGCCATGTCAAAATGGATGGCGGATAAATATAAAACACATAAATCAATGGTAGGTGTCACGCTCCAAACTTAGAAACTGGGCTCACGAAATTCCCGATCGCCGAATCCGGTGCCGACAGCCTCCGTAGTACCCCATTCTCGGCTCCCAGCGCTCATACACCAGATTCCGATCCTAGGATCTTACAAGGAGGATTTTTAACATGAATTTGTCTCATAAGAAGCATAACTACAAGTATAACCAAATCACAAGAACAACATCATCATCATATATCCACTAATATAATCATTTGAGTACAACACTGAAAGGAAAATACATGCATATAATAAAATCTCTAGAAGCTCTACTGCACACTCCTGCCTCAGTTTGACTGTGTCCTATCATCACCTGCATGCATCTATCATGCATAAGCTTATAGAAAGCTTAGAGGGTGGTGTAAGTGTGTGCACAAGGTAAGTGTCAAGCAAGCAAATATCAGAGTAAGCGGAAATATTGACAAGTTCATGAATCATACGATATCAGAGCAAGCGGAAACATACTGGTAAGTCCACGAACTATACAATATTAGAATATGCAATGCGGATCGACTATGCAAATGTGGAATCATAGAAAACCAAATATCAGATGTCGATGATGCAATACAATATGCAAATCTTGAAGAGCCACAAATACCATCAACCTCATCTAGGTCATGTAGAAACATAGCAACCAAAAATGCCATATGCCGAGGATGTAATGCAATATGCAATATGTGGTGCGAATAAAATGACCAAGTTGCAGTGTGAAGTTGGGATGATAATACGTGGTATCGCAGGCTATGGGGCCTATCACAAAGGACTTCTATCCAAACCAGTCCCATACCTAAATTTGGATAGATAGACTCAATGTGGTAAGCTCTTGATCTCAGGTTAGTCGCGTGCCCCAACCGAAATCCTGGCCATTACAAAAGTACACATAACAATTAGTTGCACACCACCAGCCTGAGTGGATAGTGAATGAATGAATAAATGAATATAATACTAAGTATACAACTCCTGCTCTACAAATCATTACTGTATAGTGTTCAGCCATAATCATTTGACTGTAGAGTATGCTATTATGGAAATAATGGACCCAGTGTCCACCAACAGAAGTACAGGTGTACCTTGGATGTGGGTAGTGACTGCAAAAGCTAGTGGTACTGCAACTGCAGATTTAGACGCTTTGGCTGCGAGGGCATGTACTCAAGCTTGTTGAGGAGTATTGGGTTACGTTGCCATAGGTCGTTGAGATGGTCTATATCGAGGTGTGGGAGGTCAGTTGAATGGCTGTGCCGGTGGCGTAGATCGCAAGGGTGGAACTGAAATACTTATGGCGGCTGGCGATTGATCTTCTGAGGTGGTGTAAAGCCGTTGTCCCTCATCTTGGTAAAATAAAAGGATTCTGTATGGCCCACCTTGTTACAATAGATGCACTAAAGATCAGATCGCCTCTGCTGGGTTGGTGGAGCCATTAGTCTAGGTGGCGAATTTGCACACGGCCTCTTACCAAGGAATGGTGGGTTCGGTAATTCAGGCTGAGGCCTCAGGCCCATTGGCACACATGTTCAAGACACTCTTTCACTATCCTTCTCAGCTCGCAAGGACATGCTTACTAGCTCAGCATAGTTAGGAATGCTAGCGCAACACATCTTAGCGCGGATATCAGTCCGCAATCTTTCTGAAAGTTGCCACATTCTCATTGACTCGTTTGCCAAAATCAAAGGAGCATATTTGGCTAGCTCCATGAACCAGTTTTCGTATTCTGCCACAGTCATTCCTCCTTATCAGATCCGGAGAAATTCGCCCTCATTACAGTAAGTGAGGGTTAATAAATATCTTAATATGCCTATGGTCAAAGATCAACTTAAAAAGGTTTCTAATAATATAAAATTTTATATGTATATCACCATTTCGATCTTATGACTAGTGGGTTATAAGCAGACCGCACTTCGGTTTCATTAACTTCGAGAGGGAAGGAAGAATCGAGAGTTCTAAAATATTTCAGAAGTTTGGAATGTTAGCAACATAAGGCCGCGGAAAGGAAAGAAGAGGAACATCTCCTCGAAACAGTATGAACCTTGAATTCACAAGAGAATAAGAAACTTATAATATTTTACTATAGTCCATATCTAACATGAGCTTACGGAGTATTAAACTATGAAACTCAATCATACTCAAGGGTCCTAATTTAATTGCACAAAAACAACTTAAACAAAATTATATGTATATATATGTATAATCAAATTTAATCACAAGATGATTCCTAGTATGATTATAAATAATTCCTAAATAGATACCAAATACTAAACTTTAATATGAAAAGATATGGCTAGTCTATTATAAACTCGAAGTTGTAGAAATTTTTGGTTTCAACCCTTCTAGTTACCATATTATTTTTATAATTTTTATAGTAATCCATTGTTAAGCTTACTTTTATTTCACAAAATTTTGTTTCATTCAAAGTTTCATAAGAATTATAAAAATTCAGGAAGTACTACTTGTCCAAGACCAACGATTTCCTATATGATTCCATAATATCTTTATTCCTTATAATATTTTTAGTTAGTGAAATATTTTTAAAATTTTTATGGTGGTTTATCATTAAGTTTAAAGTCATCCCATAAAACTTCAGTTCATTTAGAGTTCTAGAAAAATTATTAAAATTCTAGAAGTTGGAAAATTGTCAAAGCATCCTATATTTAATTATATTAAAATTTTTATTTTATTTTTTACTTATTTTTATATGAAACTAGACTTATTAAGCTTTAATCTGGCTTTTGAATCACTTATCGGAGTTATATTGAGGGAGATATGACTTTTTGAAGTTGATCGAAAATGTAAAAATTTACAAAAAACCGGCGGTGCGCTGCTGCTACCATGGTGTCGCCATGCCCCACTGTGAAGGCGGGCGGTGTGCCGTTGCGCCCCCCTGGGGTGGTTTTGCTGCTCAAATTTTGAATCGAGTATATCTTGCAACTCGGAATGAGTTATTCGACGTCCAATATATGATTTTTGGGGTAGGAGAAGCTAAGCTACCCAAATAACCTGGTTATTTCCCAAGATTCTACCAGGTTAATGGTCAAAAGTCCATTTTATTTATATTTTTATAATTTATAGTAAATTTTAGTTTAATTATTGTTCTTCATCATTTAGACTTTAGGATTTTTGTCTAATATGAAAGTACCTAGAAAGATTTGAAGAATAAGGTGGTGAAAGGTGAAATTTTCGAAGGAGATGGGTTAAAAAGGGATGGAATGGGTTGGGTCCATTTTTCGTGGTCCAATACATGTGTATTCGCACAACCTAGATCTGATTCAGGTTCGAAATTCATCAACTGACAACTCAGACCCGTCGACTGACGGCCCAAAGGTGACTTGGGTCAATTTACGTGGTCTAAGATACGTTGTGGACTAAATTACAGCGGTTGGTCTCGCCCGTCAGCGAAACCTTAGGATTCTAGTATCGTCTTTAAGTTCCATCGCCCCCTTCCTAAGTCAGAGTGCGTCAGAATGCATCGTGTTACCTATAACCCAGGTCCAGTCACTATAAAAAATCCCACCTTTAGCGACGAAAATTTTCGTCTCTAAAAGCTAAACTTTAGTAGCTAAAAAGTTTTAGCAACGAAAATTTTCGTCACTAAAAGACCAAAGCAAATGGTTTTTAGCGACGAAAAATTTTAATCGTCGCCAAAGGGAAGATTTTTAACGACAAAAATTTTCGTCGCTTAAAAAAATTTTAGCGATGAAAATTTTCATCAATAAAAAACTTTTACAAAACTTTTAGTGACAAATAATTTCGTCACGAAAAAATATTTGCAGAACTTTTAGCTACAAAAATTTTCGTCGCTAAAAATAATTACAAAACTTTTAGAGACGAATATTTTCGTCGCTAAACAATATTTGCAAAACTACTAGCTATGAAAATATTTGTCGCTAAAAATAATTTCAAAACATTTAGCTACGAAACTTTTCATCACTAAAAATATTTTACAAAACTTTTAGCTACGAAAATTTTCGCAGCTAAATAATATTTGCTTCACTTTTAGCTACGAAAATTTTCGTCGCTAAAAATATTTTGCAAGACTTTTAGCTACGAAAATTTTTGTCGCTAAAAATATTTTGCAAGACTTTTAGCTATGAAACTTTTTGTCGCGAAAAAATAATTTTGCAAAACTTTTAGTTACGAAAATTTTCGTCGTTAAAAGTCTCTTTTTAAAAAATATATATATATATTCCAACAAAAAATTCCTAATAAACACCTGTTACAATATATTTCATCATCATCCTGATATACAACTATTATATAATATATTTCATCATATTCACATTCATATCCATCTAAACCCAAACTAGTAAATCCATCCAAACATAAACTACATTCATCTAAACACAAACAATCTTATCCACATCACATTCATTCACGCATAAATACATATAAGCTTAACATCATAAACAAAAATACCATAAACCTAAACCTAAAGCCTATAACTTATAACCTAAACCTTAACTATAACCTATAAGTTTAGGTTTAGGAAATTGGGTTCGGGTTCAGAATCGGGTTTAGGTTTGGGTTTTCAAATTTAGGTTATAGGTTTAAGGTTATAAGTTTAGGTTTAGGAAATCGGATTCGGGTTCGGGATCGGGTTTAGGTTTGGGTTTTCAAGTTTAGGTTTAGGTTTAGGTTAGGGAGTTGAGATAACCCGAATCCGATTTCCTAAACCTAAACTTATAACCTTAAACCTATTCTCAAATCTCAAAACCTATAACCTAAACCTAAACTTGAAAACCCAAACCTAAACCCGATTCCGAACCCGAATCCGATTTCCTAAACCTAAACTTATAGGTTATAGTTTAAGTTTAGGTTTAGGTTTGGGTTTGGGTTTTCAAGTTTAGGTTTAGGTTTAGGTTAGGGAGTTGAGATTAGGATTAGGTGTAGGTTTAGGTTTAGGGATTTAAGAATATGTTAAGGTTTAGGTTTAGGAAATTGGGTTCGGGTTATAGGTTTAGGTTTAGGTTTAGGTTAGGTTATAGGTTAAGGTTTAGGAAATTGAGTTCAGGTTATAAGTTAAGGTTATAGGTTAAGCTTTAGGTTATAGGTTAAGTTTTAGGTTTAGGTTAAGGTTATATAGGTTTAAGTTTAGGTTATAGGTTTTGAGATTTGAGAATAGGTTTAGGTTAAGGTTATATAAGTTTAGGTTTAGGAAATCGGGTTCGGGATCGGGTTTAAGTTTGGGTTTTCAAGTTTAGGTTTAGGTTTAGGTTAGGGAGTTGAGATTAGGATTAGGTATAGGTTTAGGTTTAGGGATTTGAGAATACGTTAAGGTTTAGGTTTAGGAAATCGGGTTGAGTTATAGGTTTAGGTTTAGGTTAGGTTATAGGTTAAGGTTTAGGAAATTGAGTTTAGGTTATAGGTTTAGGTTATAAGTTAAGGTTATAGGTTAAGGTTTAGGTTATAGGTTAAGTTTTGGGTTTAGGTTAAGGTTATAGGTTTAGGTTATAGGTTATAGGTTTTGGGATATGAGAATAGGTTTAGGTTAAGGTTATAAGTTTAGGTTTAGAAAATCGAGTTTGGGTTCAGGATCGGGTTTAGGTTTGGGTTTTAAAGTTTATGTTTAGGTTTAGGTTAGGGAGTTGAGATTAGCATTAGATGTAGGTTTAGGTTTAGGGATTTGAGAATACGTTAAGGTTTAGGTTTATGAGATCGTGTTCGAGTTCGAGATCGGGTTTACATTTGGGTTTTAGGTTTAGGTTTAGGGTATAGGTTATAGGTTTTGGGATTTGAGAATAGGTTTAGGTTAGGGTGTAGGTTAAGGTTTAGGGAATTGAATTTAGGTTATAGGTTTCGGTTATAGGTTATAGGCTTTTGGTTAAGGTTTAGGTTATAGTTATAAGTTTTGGGATTTGGGTATACGTTTAGGTTATAAGTATAGGTTTAAGTTAGGTTATGGGTTACGGTTTAGGGAATTGAGTTTAGGTTATAGGTTATAGGTTTAGGTTTAGGTTATAGGTTTTGGAATTTGAGAATAGGTTTAGGATATAAGTATTGGTTTAGGTTAGGTTGTAGGTTAGAGTTTAGGTTATAAGTTTAGGTTATAAGTTATAGGTTTAGGTTAAGGTTTAGGTTGTATTTATAGGTTTTTAGATTTGAGAATAGGTTTAGGTTTAGGTTATAGGTTAAGGGTGTGGTCCCTACAAATACAGATATAAACCAGCCTATCCCAATGGCCAGGCCACTCCAACGCTGTCCATAGGAAATGGACAGCTTCATCATGGTCATAATAATGGTTCCCACCTTCAAGGGACCCCCACGCAACATCCGGATAGCTTCGACGCACATCTGGGTCTGATCCATCAATTTCGACCAAATACAGATATAAACACGGCCTATCCAAATGGTTAGGCCACTTTAATGCTGTCCATAGTAAATGGACAGCTTCATCATGGTCATAACAATGGTTCCCACCTTCCAGGGACCCCCGTTCAACATCCGGATAGTTTCAACGCACATCCGGGTCTGCTCATTTAAATAAAATGGATTATCACGATCATTTAAATAAAATCAGGTCAAATTAACAATCTGACTTGGAGGATTCTGTTAGCGTTGTTGACGGCACCTCGAACCTTGTTTAAATCTAGGTTGCAATCTGTGGCCACTGATACTATTTGTCTGTCTGTGAAGTTGGCAATGATTTCTACATCAAACCTGGCGAAAGCAGTCCTAATGATAAAGAACATTTCTTTCCATGAATTCATTATCTCTCTCTCTCTCTTTTAATTTTTTAACTTTCCATTATAATAATAACTACTTGAAATCGTGGCATTTTCTCAAGATAGAAGTCCAATCCATCCCAACTTGTGCACCAGTTAGGACAAGCAATTCAAACAACATCCTGCAACACATTTAAATGCCTAATCAGTCTCACTCCAGTCTTAAATATTGAATGCCTAATGTGCAGTCTCTTGAATTGGTGCAAACCATACCTGAATTGAGTGTAATTAATCAAAGAATGAAGAAATTCGACATGTAACTACATACAAGAAAGATAAAAGATATGCATATCTGGGGTGTTGTTATCCTCACATTGTTGTGAGAGAGTAGGGTTTCATCATATATATTCATCAACCTATGGAATTTTATGATCATATGAAGCTGAGGCATGCAAGCAAACCAAAAAAGGCACTCCATAATCTAAAACAAGCATCTAAAGCTTGGTTACAAAGGTTAGAGAATACTTTCTTCAAGTGATTTTATTTTCCCTTTTACTAATACATGTATTTTTGTGAAGAAATATATAAATGAAACTTTATGTTGTTGACATAGATAATTTGATCATCACAAGTGGTGTTGTAGGATATGTGAAATTTTTGAAAAATCTCTCTCAAAATTTTAAGATAAAGGACTTTAAAGACCTTCAATACTTTTTAGGTAAGAGTGCTATCAATTTTGATCCTTTGAAAGAAGCTTATTGTTAGCTTAGTTATAAAGTTTGGTTTATTATGAAACAAAACCAATTGCAACCCCACTGGAAGGGCTCAAAAGCTAAGGATGATAGATAGCTATTGATGGATGCAAGTGCTTTAAGAAATGGTTGATAGGATAGTATATTAATCATTAATCATCCAAATTTGGCATGTCCAATTGAAGTCATCAATTTGTTCATGTAAGACCTGAGGACACCACATATAAATACAATACAGTAGATCTTTAAATATGTGACAACAACCATCAACAAAATCATATATTACAAGTACCTACTGCTGTTTAACAAACAAAGCAGTTTCTCTCAAACAAGCATAATAGGATGCCTCACAACCAAAACATTAATAAATAAATTAATGAATGACAATGGTCATAGCACATACCATGGAGTTCCATCTCTACAAGTTCCAGTAGATCTAGATCATCAACAGCATCAACCTTATTCAGAAAGCACACAAGTGACGGCACCCTTACCTGAATCAATGCAAAAAAAAAGGACAAAGAAGAAGGTGGAGCGCACATGCACACATCCCCCATATGCATGGTGCACATGTGCTCCCATCACAGCCAAATGCAAGAAAACTAGACAGATGTTCATGAATACAAAAGCAACCCCACCACAACAGGGTATCACAACCATTAACCCCAGAAAAAAAAATGAAGAACAAGAACAAGAAGAATATCAAAACCTCCAAATCGGTCCAAAAAATCAAGAAATCTAAAAAAAAAAAAAGTTAAAGAAGTGATTTCTTAGGAAAGCCCTAATCCTTTTCCCATTACAGAGTTTAGGAATTGAGAATAGGTTTGGGTTCGGGTTCGGGTTTAGGTTTGGGTTTTCAAGTTTAGGTTTAGGTTATAGGTTTTGAGATTTGAGAATAGGTTTAGGTTATAAGTATAGTTTTAGGTTAATGTTGTAGGTTATAGGTTTATGTTAATGTTGGGGTAAATTCCTGTGATTGGGATTGGGAAAGCCTAGAAACGATTTCCAGTTAGAAATTCCAGCATTTTGCATAGTTTTTTTTTCCTAGCCACAAGTTCAATTGGAAATTCCAAGCAAATGGATTCCTTCCGAACTGTCACTTCTTTGAATTTTTTTATAAATAGGTACCTGCACCATAGAATTCCTTTCAATTCTTTCCCAGTATCCAAACAAATTTTATGGATTCAACAACATGTCAACATCACATTTTCCATGCCCAAATGTGACAAATAGAATATTTCTCCAAGGATTTGGCTTCCTATAAAAATGAAGTCTTTATGCCCTTTGAAGAAAAAAGTTTTGCATCCATACAAAAATGCCACTGAATAGTATATACAATATCAAATTTCAAGATTTATATTTTCAGTAAGCAAGTGATATTAAGAAGAAATCTTTACCTGAGAATGCATATAGCTCATTCCTTGAGTAAAAGAACCCTGATGAGCAATCTAGCAAATTCATTTACCACCGAAACAATCAGAAGACATTATGATAAGCTCATGCAAATAACACTCAAATCTACTATAACCATGTGATGTGAACATAATAATAATAATAATAATAATAATAATAAGTCATAACGGTCTATTAAATTCCACCTGGTTGCTAGGGCAGGCTGCACTGCAACCACATCCTTTTTGCCAAATCCATCGCCGGCCTTGGCAGGTCCTTTAGTATCACCCTATCAAAAGTTCCACTTAAAGAATTTTATATATATATATATATATATATATATATATATATATATATATATATATATATATATATATATAAAACCTAAAGCATATACTCAAACCTGTGTATAACCAAAAAAGAAGATGTAAATTTTGGTTACCTCCAGCTGTAATGGCAAATCCATCCCCAAAAATCAATACAAAAGAAAACAAAATGGTGTCAGTTTAAACTCCTAAAACCTTAAAATGCATGTAACTTTTACCAATTAAAAAAAATGAAGACCAATATAACTTCTCTTCTCCATTAAAAAATTACATCAGACTTCTTCCCATTGCACACAAGACCATTGGCTATATATTACTTGCAATCGATCATCAATAGGACAATCAACAAAAAGAAAAAATAATAATATAGAGACTAAATGTAAAAGAGTATGGACAAACAACCATTTGTTGTGTCACCAAGAGCATGGACATGGAAGCCATGGAGCCCAGGTTTAAGACCATAGAGGCTTCCGGTCACCGTAGTTGGGCCATGTCCTTCCCAACTGAAGTACACAGTGCCACTAACTCCCTCCTTGCTATTAAGAACAACAACAGCCTTCACCATTGTTATATGTGCTCTCAAAAATCTTAATCCTTGATATTCTTTCCCTAACTGCATATTCTTCATCTGATGACCAAACAAATTCCAATGTTGAACCAAAGGATCTATTTCTCTAGGCCAAAGTTGTATATATAATGTATTCTCCATCCCCACAAACCACAACTACACCTCCCATTTGGGTTGTGTTTTAAGCTTTGGATAAGAAATATATAATGAGAACAATAACACCCAGTCACCCAATCAATATATATTGTCCAGAAACCATAGACGTACTACAATCCAAAAAGTATCAACAAGCATTTAGATCAGTTACAAAACCAAAAAGCAAAGATAAGTTGGCATGTAGCCTTTCTGGTTGCTAGAGTATTTCTGTTCTACCAAATAGGAGTAATTCCAACAGCTTTTATCCTGATGATGGAACAAAAAGACCCCATGCTATGGTTTTAGTTATCTAGGGGTAAGGCTAGTAGCTTGTGTGAGTGCTAACTCTTTCATTGACAACAAATATGATAAAAAAACATATATTAAAAACATTCAAGTTAATGGCACTTTACAAAAATTGTATGTCAAAGTCAATGGACTAGGATCTAGTGTTTCCAACAGACCATCAATGGCATACAAGTCATCAGTCACTCAACAGAAGTATGTTGACGGATTGGAAATGCCACACTTTCATTCCTTGTTAACTTCAGCTATGTCAAATAAAGAAAAAAAAATCCCGGTAATTAATTTGATTCCCGAGTTCTCATCTGAATCCAAATGCACTTAGGTGCATGCTGTGATAGTTCAGCCACAATGATCAACCAGATCTCAGCCCGTGCAATTTAAATGTTAGGTGGGATTGTAAGATGATGGTTAAAAAGATGAGAAAGGCATCAAACAAGACTAGCCAAACATCTTGAAAATCACTCTCAAGCGAAAAATAAAGTTCCCTTTCTTATCAACAGCATTCGTAAGTTACAGTTGACATAGACCTAAAACACATCTCCATCTTCTATGGTTCTAACGCAAATTTCCCAAACCATCTAATCTAATCTCAACTCTTTTTTTTATTAAGGATATCTAATCTCAACTCTTGAAAGGACTGTTAAAACAATCTCTCTTTTCTTACAATAAACCAAGAATAAACTAATTTTCACAGTTAAAAGGACTCCTAACTGATACCTTAGGTTTCCAATAATTTCAGATATCAAGACTATTTAAACTTGTGACTTAAGTTTCACCATTGTTATATGTCCTTCCTAAGTGAAGTACATAGTACCACTGTTTCACCTCTAATGGGGGAAGTACCATTAGAGGTGAAACAGGGCTGAGTCCAGTAAGTCAGTGGACTGATTTTTTAGATCCAAGAGGTTATTCTTTAGACATGGCATCCTTACCTATATTGATGATGATGGGGTCCATGATGAAGAGATGTTTATAATCTAGGTCTGGTTGAAGCATTTCTTCAAACATGTAGGGGGCCATCTTCTGAAAGTGTATGTGACACAATCGAGAATAATGGTTGAAGCATTTCTTCAACCATTAGGAAAACAAACTCATCTAGTTTCCTCTTTGCAAACCTGTAAAAATCAAGCCACATATTCAAATACACCATGTTGTGGACCTACATTCACAGTTGAATACTCTAATGGCCACATAATAGAAATTATGAAAAATAGAGGTATATTTGTTGAATACTCCAATAGCCAGGAGTAGGTTGGCTAGTTGACCTATCTTGGCTCTAGGCTAAGCCCAAACCTGGCCAAGGTGGACTCAGGCTTGCCCCAGGGCAGTCAAGTCCAGTTGCACCTCTAGCTACAGTTTTGGGTTCTAGGAAGTAGCAACAATACTACCTAAGTCTTAGATGGTGATGTTGCCTTCACGAGTTCCAGCTAGTTTTTTACATGCATGCAGTCATGAGAAAATACCAACTTCCAAGTAGGGAAAATGTGAACCCATCATTTCTTCTTCTTCTTCTTCTTTTTCTTTTTGAACAAAGCTGCCATCCAAGTGTCAAGAATTTCCTTAATTTACGTTATCAAGTACTTCACAGTCCCGTTCATTCTATATGCTTTAGTGTTAGCTAGATTAGATTTTCATTAGTCTGGTTCAATCGCATGTGTCACGATCCTCATGAGCTTCTTATGGTTGCACATGAAAAGGACTTAAAAAAATGAAAAGTACAGCAATTTAAAACATTTAAAGCACATGCCTACAACACCATTTGCATCATGCATGCATGAGAGAGAAAGAGAGAGAGAGAGAGAGAGAGAGGAGAGAGAGAGAGAGAAAGAGTCTAAAATCGTTAGGCAATGGGATTAGACATCCCAGATTTTTGCCAACCTGGGATTAGACATCCTTAGGCAATGGGTCACTCCTAACGCCTTATTAACTTGTTAGAACTCTATCCCATAGTCTAAAATCGTTTGTGAACCCATTTCCTTCACAAATCCCACCCTTTACCACCTTGATCTTTCAATTTTTCTAAGTACTTTCACACTAGACACTATCTTAAACTAGCTAAGTAGTATAACTTGGGTCACTTTATATACAAACTATAAAGGACTAAGTACCACCTCAAACAGAAATTTTATAAGACTAAATCCTTTAGAAATGAGACAAAGTAACTAAGTGTTAAACTAGATTAGCTACGAAATCCTCTTGATCCATTTTAAATACGATCTGCAAGACCCAAAACTTGTAGAATCATTGACGCTAGGTTACCCTAAAATGTAGGATCGATCTCATTACCCGGCTGCTCTCGGGAGCATCCTGAAACTCCATATCAAATCTGGACCACACGTCGGAAGTCTGAATAACTCGAAGTTAAGGAATTAGGACCGCCTCGCTGGGCTTGACAACCATCTCAGAAATCAAATACAGACAGTGTCCCACGGCTGTTCGCTTGAGTCCAGAGCGAAGAGTGTGAAAACACTTATTTTCTTTCTAAAATAAATATCTTGAATAGTAATCTGAGACTTATTACTTGTAGTCATTTTGTAAGCAACCAGACCGTCAGAATCTGACCCAAATACACCCTCGGATCAGGAAAAATTTCATAAACATATGTACTTAGAATCTCCGATCGAGATCCACTGACCGTTGAACTGAACTGGTCCGCCACGTGTGATCTGGGAATTCGACTGAAACAAAAACTTAACTCTATGTAGATCCAAGGTTGGTGAGCTTAAATCCAACCTTTGGCTTAAGGAGGCCAGCCAGAAGTCCTCCGTTGAGCTGAAACCAGCTCACTTTGGTTATAACTTAAGTATACCTTGTCCACAAGTCTATTTCGGTGAGTTTTTAGGCTATATAAGGACCTTAAACCCTCTCTCATTTCAGCCATCCGAATTTGAGAAAAACCCTAAGGAAAGAGAGAGAAAGTGAGAGAGATGTGAGAGATTCTTCCCTGCCTTGCTTCCCTGCTGCTATCCATGCTTAACCGCTCTATTCTAATCACATTCCCGGCAATTCTGGGTCCGTTTCTAGGTAAGAAACCCTAATCCTAATATGTTTTGGGATTGTTAAGGTTGTAGATTATGAAATAGCTAACCTATTTCATTCTATAAGTTACCAAACTGTCGTATACAGAAGCTTAGTAATTCTATCGACTCCGTTTCGATTCTACGACAAAAGGTACGGACTTTAGGTATATAGGTTATGGTATTCAACGCTTTCAATGTTAGATAATGATAGATTCATGATCTGTATGCAATTGAACATATACAAAGTGCTTTCTAGTTTCTGTTTCGATTAAAGATGTAGATTATGGAATTTTACATATTCTAGGTATTCGTAGAAAATACCGTATACGTATAAATTTTGGAAATATATTTGACCTGATTATTTGTTGTATGAATGCATGATATATGGATAAAATACTTATTTGGTGAAAGGATTCACCCTAATACATGTTTTGCTAATATACATTATGTATGTAGAAATACTGTATTGTAGAAAGTACCGTATACATATATATTTTAGAGATGTGTTTGCCATGATTATTTGTTGTATAAATATATTACATATGCGTAAAATACTTGCTTGGTGAAAGGACTCGCCCTAATACATGTTTACTTGCATACACTAAGTATGTTGAAATAGTGTATGTTAAGTGTTTGTGAAAATGCTTGAGAGAGTAAGTGTTTGGATGATGATGCCTTAGGTAGGTGTTGAGATGGGATTCTCAACTACCTTAGAGACATGTATGATTTGCTCCATGAGATTGTTTACTTAAACCGCTTACTTGTGAAATATATGTGTTTGCATTCTTGTATATATGGTGCTTTATGATATGCTTTATAACATGCTTTATACATGCTTATGACATGTTTGTTAGCATGCTTGAATTACTTTGTTTATTATGCTTTACTCCACATGCTTTGAATATGGATTAATTGTGTTTGGGACTATGTCTATAGTCCAGACAATCGGTACCAGACTTGAGATCGTGGTTGAGATTCATGTCGCCACATAAGATGTGTTTGACGATCCCGAGTCGTACGTCAGTTGGCGACAGTGGTTAGGCCACGGGAAGTGTGTATGCATTTCATGTCGTCCAATTGATTATGCACTCGAGCTAGTCAGGCTCGTCTAGTAACCCGATACGTCTAATGTATGTTCACCATGTTTGGTCGCTACTGCTTGAACCTAGGGTACCAAACTTACTAGTGGAATCCCATTAACCATGGTACCTCGATCCGCTAAGACTCATGAGCCGGGCATGGTGGTATGGGACACCGTGGTCGAGCTGTTAGCCTACGCTCAGGCCACATGCCTTCCCGTAGTGACCAGTGAGTAACCTACTCGTGAGCCGATTATGGTGGTATGGGACACTATATTCGAGCTGTCGGCCTACACTGGCGTAGCCTGGCTGTGGTCCCCAATCGGGTTGCATTCGGGTCCTATTCTCAATAAGTGAACTGGTCAAGCTTTGAAAATAGATTGCCAGTTGGTAGGACGTTAGTGGAGTGACCTCGAGCATACTCTAAAGCTGCGGTGAGGCGATGAGCCTTCCCGATGTAATAGAGTATAAACTAGGCCTGTATTGATAAGGTGATGGGGGAGTGGTGCAACGATTCCGTATAACAGCCCTAGCAGCCCTTGCAGCGACCTAGAAACACACCATTGTATGAGATTAACTAGGACTGACGACCCTAGAATGGATCATGTTTAGGAATGATACAAGGGAGGTACCTTAGTTTCCCAATCCTGCTGTTTGAAATGGACTAATAACAACTCGGTAATCATGCTCATCATGCATTGCATGTGTCTGGAAGATGTGGAGTACTGAGAAAAGTAAGCATGCCGCGAACGTGAGATAGTGTCACATGAGGGAGTATGTCGGTGAGGGCATACATCATGACTGCATTCATACTTGCATTAATAAGAGTAGTTAGGAGTGTTTGATTTTACTGCTTTATCATTACTGCTTGACTGAGTTGATAACATGTTAACTTATGCTTTACTATTCCACTGAGTTGATCACTCACTCCCACGTTATGGCACAGTGTTGTACACACCAACTAGATTTGTTGAGTTTCAGGTAATGGCGATGCTTATGAAGCTGAGCCGGACTACTTCTATGATGATGAAGAGTTCTCCTATCTGTATCTCTCTGGTAGGTCTATGAAGACCTGGTATTGTATTAACGGGACTATGGTACTTGAGATAGAAGACATTACACTTCCTCACATTAGGTATATTTTAGAATTGTACTCGTAATTAATTAACCTGGTAACATCATCACACTCTGGAGACTCACCATAGTTTATATATTTTATCTATCTATCATAGTCTTCCGCTTCCAATTTAACTGTCTCTAGAGTATGATATGCTGGTTTGGCTTAATCTCACTCATGTTCACTACTCTAATACTGACAACCTTCAATCATCATTCATTTTGTTGAATAAGTGATGCGTTAGAACTCGGGAGTTGAGATTATGCTCGACCCCCAATTTTCGAGGCGTTACAAGATGGTATTAGAGCATGATTTGGATTAAACCGGACCTAGGTTATGGTCACACGACGCACTCTGACACACTCTGACTTAAGAGGGAGCGACGGAACGTAGAAACCGACCTAAGATTTTTCAAATTCACCGAACGGCGAAACTGACCGAAATCGACTGCTGAGATTGGGCCCGTACACACCCATGATCACGCGAAATGATTCCGAATCATTTTTAGGTCGTCTATTGATGTGTCTAGATCACAATCCACCTCATCCCAACTGTTGAAAATCAGTAGAATACAGGATAAATGTGATGATGATAACTACTCCAAATCCTCGGAGCTTCTCTGGACTCCTCACAGAGACTTCTCGAATCCATGAGGAAAGAAAGCAGAAAATAGAAATAAATTCTAATAAATTCAAAATTGATTAATGAATGACTAAAAAATGAGTTCACCACCCTTTAAATAGGGATACCAATGAATGGGAAAGAAATCAGAAACAAACTACAACTAAAACTCTTGGAATTCGCGACTTACCATGAGGTTGTGATGTCTACTAGTGCGCACGGTTTTCGGGTAAAAATAGTAAGTGTCCTATTTGGCTTCACCAAACTGTTCTCCTAATTATTTTAAGATCTTTTTACAATGGGCATAAATCCTAAAGCCCAACGGATGAAGAGTAATCAAACTAAAACTACTATTTTTAGTAAAACGAAATTAAAACAGGAAAATGACCATCGATTGAGGGGTTTTTCATAATTCTGGGCTACGCAACCCTACCTAGCTAGGTTAGTTGGCTTCATTAGCTCGTTCTACCCCAAAATCATATATTATATGTAAGATAACTCTTTCCGGATTGCAAGATACGTCTGATTTAACACGAAATGACTCGAAACGGAGTCGGGGGCCACACACGTCAATCCGGGGGGGAACCAAGTGGACCCAGGGTGCATTTGGTACCTTCGGAGGGTGGAGTACACCACCCTACTGAAGAGGGACCATGGATGGTCCGATGGACCATGGCGGAACCGCGGTCGACCACGATCAGGATGGGCCGGGCTAGTCGGGCCGGTGATGGTCGTGGTCGGCCCGACCCCTGGGCTCGTGTGGTGCATGAGAAATTGCGGGGGGACCCCTATTTCATGTCGTTTTGGCCCCCCCTCTCTCAAACGCCCCTCCAAGCCCACCTTTCTCCTTCGACTTGCTGTTTTCTCTCTCAACCTCCCTTCCATTCGCTCGTTCTGTCATTTTCTGTCACAACCCATTCACCTCCATCGTTTATAACAATACACACCCCCTACCCTCTTTACTCTTTTTCCTTTGAGCTCCTACACCCCTCATTTGAAGCTCAAAACCGTATAAGCTCTCAACCCATCCTATCTCTTCACTTTCTTTCTTCAAGCCCTGCCTCTTGGGCCTTTACAATCCCTGTTGAGGCTCAAGTCCATGGAGAACCAAAAACTCCAGCCCCCATTTCCCCTTATTCTCATTTTCTATGGCTCTATCCGAGCTCATCCATATGTTGTCTTGTAGTTTGCATGGGCTACTATCTTAGGGTGGTTATGTTTTCATGTTGATAGGTATAGTAGTTGGTAGAATTTTTAGGTGTTTGAGAACATTTAGGGCCCGTTCGGCCAAATTGCATTAGGTGAGTTTACGGTGGATAGAATTGTAAAAAAAATAATAAATGTATGTGTAGGGTATGGTCCCTAGATTGGTGTATCCCATGTTTTCCAATGCCATGTTTGGAATGTATGCAATAAGAAGTATATCCCAGGTTTTCCTATTACACTTAGAAGTTCCTCATCTTAAGATTTGGAACTCCCACCTCACACTTTCCCACACAAGACTCATTTTCCAAACCTATGACATTAATTTTAATCCCCACCCACTGGCCCAGGATCGAAGCTGTTCTCGTTGAATACGAACATTATAGAAGCCCTAGCAAGTTCTACTATGAGAAACCGTTTTAGGATGATTTAGTAAATTTTGATTCACCATTTTTTTGGACATAGATAATAACGAAGACTCTCTTAGACCAAAGGGCAACCTTAGAAATAGACAATTTGAATCTTTCTGTGATGGGCATTCCCTAAGTTTTTAGAGTGATCGGTCTACAGAGTTACTGAAATATAAACTGCGAAGCATTCGCGACTTGACCCAATTCTCAATCCTGGGCGACTACCAATGGACTCAATGTTGACGAGCAGAAGACCAGGATCCACCAGGATTCGGAAGGGATACGATGAGCTTTCTACCCTAGCTCGGTAGATGATCGATGTATCGGGATCAAGCCCACTATAACCGTCTCTCCGTGTTGGTCAAAAATTGAAAACAGCTATCTTACTCTAAATAATTGGGGATTGTCGTCAAGACTCCAAATAAGTAAAGATATAAATTGTAGCAAACCATCAGGGTATGAGAAATGGATAAAGAAATATGTTTTAAGGGGGGTAGACTAAAATGAACCAGGCTAGTATATACCCTACCACACGTAGAAACTCGAAATCAATAAACTTAGGCAAAAGAAATAATTAAATCTTTCCTTATTACCCTTAGGCAATTTCGGGGACAAAATTTAGTTTTAAGGGGGGTAGATTGTAACATCCCGGATTTTTGCCAGCCTAAGATTAGACGTCCTTAGGCAATGGGTCGCTCCTAACACCTTATTAACTTGTTAGAACTCTATCCCATAGTCTAAAATCATTTGTGAACCCATTTCCTTCACAAATCCTACTCTTCACCACCTTGATCTTTCAATTTTTCTAAGTACTTTCACCCTAGACACTATCTTAAACTAGCTAAGTAGTATCACTTTATATACAAACTACAAAGGACTAAGTACCACCTCAGACAGAAATCTTATAGGACTAAATCCTTTAGAAATGAGACAAAGTAACTAAGTGCTAAACTAGATTAGCTATAAAATCCGCTCGATCCACTTTCAATACGATCTGTAAGACCCAAAACTTGTAGAATCATTGACGCTAGGTTACCTAAAATGTAGGATCAATCTCATTACCCGGCTGCTCTCGGGAGCATCCCAAAACTCCGTATCGAATCTGGACCGCACGTCGGAAGTCCAAATAACTCAAAGTCAAAGAATTAAGACTACCTCGCTGGGCTTGACAACCATCTCGAAAATCAAATCCAGATAGTGTCCCACGGCTGTTCGCTTGACTCCGGAGCGAAGAGTGTGAAAACACTTATTTTCTTTCCAAAATAAATATCTTGAATAGTAATCTGAGACTTATTACTTGTGGTCATTTTGTAAGCAACCAGACCGTCAGAATCTGACCCAAATACACCCTCAGATCAGGAAAAATTTCATAAATATATCCATGTACTTAAAATCTCCGATCAAGATCCACTGACCGTTGAACTGAAACTGGTCCGTCACATGTGATCTGGGGATCTGACTGAAACGAAAACTTAACTCCATATAGATCCAAGGTTGGTGAGCTTAAGCCGACCTTTGGCTCAAGGAGGCCCACCAGAAGTCCTCCGTTAAGCTGAAACTAGCTCACTTTGGTTATAACCTAAGTATACCTTGTCCACAAGTCTATTTCGGTGAGTTTTTAGGCTATATAAGGACCTTAAACCCTCTCTCATTTCAGCCATCCGAATTTGGGAAAAACCCTAGGGAAAGAGAGAGAAAGTGAGAGAGATGTGAGAGATTCTTCCCTGCCTTGCTTCTCTGCTGCTATCCACGCTTAACCGCTCCATTCTAATCGCATTCCCAGCAATTCTGGCTCCATTTCTAGGTAAGAAACCCTAACCCTAATCTGTTTTGGGGTTGTTAAGGTTGTAGGTTATGAAATAGCTAACCTATTTCATTCTATAGGTTACCAAACTGTCATATACAGAAGCTTAGCAATTCTATCGACTCCATTTCGATTCTACGACAAAAGGAGCGGACTTTAGGTGTATAGGTTACGGTTTTCAATGTTTTCAATGTCAGATAATGATAGATTCATGATCTGCATGTAATTACACATATACAAAGTGCTTTCTGTTTTCTGTTTCGATTAAAGATGTAGATTATGGAATTTTACATATTCTAGGTATTTGTAGAAAATACCGTATACGTATAAATTTTGAAAATGTGTTTGACATGATTATTTGTTATATGAATGCATGATATATGGATAAAATACTTATTTGGCGAAAGGATTCGCACTAATACATGTTTTGCTAATATACATTATGTATGTAGAAATACTATATTGTAGAAAGTACCGTATACATATATATTTTAGAGATGTGTCTATCATGATTATTTGTTGTATAAATATATTACATATGCGTAAAATACTTGCTTGGCGAAAGGACTCGCCCTAATACATGTTTGCTTGCATACACTAAGTATGTTGAAATAGTGTATGCTAAGTGTTTGTGAAAATGCTTGAGAGAGTAAATGTTTGGATGATGATGCCTTGGGTAGGTGTTGAGATGGGATTCTCAACTACCTTAGAGACATGTATGATTTGTTCCATGAGATTGTTTACTTAAACTGCTTACTTTTGAAATATATGGGTTTGCATTCTTGTATATATGGTGCTTTATGATATGCTTTATAACATGCTTTATACATGCTTATGACATGTTTGTTAGCATGCTTGAATTACTTTGTTTATTATGCTTTACTTCACATGCTTTGAATATGGATTAATTGTGTTTGGGACTATGTCTATAGTCCAGACAATCGGTACCAGACTTGAGATCGTGGTTGAGATTCATGTCACCACGTAAGATGTGTTTAAAGATCCCGAGTCGTATGTCAGTTGGCGACAGTGGTTAGGCCACGCGAAGTGCTTATGCACTTCATGTCATCCAATTGATTATGCGCTCAAGCTAGTCAGGCTCGTCAAGTAACCCGATACATTTAATGTATGTTCACCATGTTTGGTCGCTACTGCTTGAACCTAGGGTACCAAACTTACTAGTGGAATCCTGTTATCCTCGATCCGCTAAGACTCATGAGCCGGGCATGGTGGTATGGGACACTGTGGTCGAGCTATTGGCCTACACTGGGGCCACGTGCCTCCCCGTAGTGACCAGTGAGCAACCTACTCGTGAGCCGATTATGGTGGTATGGGACACTATATTCGAGCTGTCGGCTTACACTGGCGTAGCCTGGCTGTGGTCCCCAGTCTGGTTGCATCCGGGTCCCATTCTCAATAAGTGACCTAGTCGGGCTTCGAAAATAGACTGCCAGTTGGTAGGACATTAGTGGAGTGACCTCGGGCATACTCTAAAGCTAAGGTGAGGCGATGACCCTTCCCGTAGTAATAGAGTATAAACTAGGCCTGTATTGATAAGGTGATGGGGGAGTGGTGCAACGATTCCGTGTAATAGCCCTAGCAGCCCATGCAGCGACCTAGAAACACACCATCGTATGAGATTAACTAGGACTGACGACCCTAGAATGGATCATGTTTAGGAATGATACAAGGGAGGTACCTTAGTTTCCCAATCCTGCTATTTGAAATGGACTAATAACAACTCGGTAATCATGCTCATCATGCATTACATGTGCCTGGAAGATGTGGAGCAATGAGGAAAGTAAGCATGCCACGAACGTGAGATGGTGTCACATGAGGGAGTATGTCGGTGAGGGCATACATCATGACTGCATTCATACTTGCATTAATAAGAGTAGTTAGAAGTGTTTGATATTACTGCTTTATCATTACTGCTTGACTGAGTTGATAACATGTTAACTTATGCTTTACTGTTCCACTGAGTTGATCACTCACTCCCACGTTACGGGATGGTGTTGTACACACCAACCAGATTTGTTGAGTTTCAGGTGATGGCGATGCTTATGAAGCTGAGCCGGACTACTTCTATGATGATGAGGAGGTGTTCTCCTATCTGTATCTCTCTGGTAGTTCTATGAAGACCTGGTATTATATTGACGGGGCTATGGTACTTGGGATAGAAGACATTACACTTCCTCACATTAGGTATATTTTAGAATTGTACTCGTAATTAATTAACCTGATAACATCATCACACTCTGGAGACTCACCGTAGTTTATATATTTTATCTATCTATCATAGTCTTCCGCTTCCAATTTAAGTGTCTCTGGAGTATGATATGCTATTTTGGCTTAATCTCACTCATGTTCACTACTCTAATACTGACAACATTCAATCATCATTCATTTTATTGCATAAGTGATGCGTTAGAACTCAAGAGTTGAGATTATGCTCGACCCCCGATTTTCAGGGCGTTATAGAGAGAGAGAGAGAGAATAGGAAAAAGGTTGATCTGATCAAATTCTCCTATACTCTCTCCTCTTTTCCTTTTGAAAATTGAACAACATTAGGGTGATGGTTTGCCACAATTTTCAAAATGGAAGCTGATCCAGTCTCGCTCTCTCCTCTCATGGTTTCTCTGTCTGACAGATTATTACAAGGTAACGGTTGTAGCCAAGGATAGTTGCCAATTCGTGGTACACAAAGGCAACATCCAGACCATTCATAAGGTGGGTCCCAGTGTGAGCATTCCATCGCCAAAAAGACCAGTCTATTCCACTCATCATTGGACTCCATGTCAAATAGCCTAGATCTCTCTCTCTCTCTCTCTCATACACACTTCAATTGACATGTGGGCCACAAACCCCCTCTTCAATCTAATCCTCATGCAAAATAACCTCAGCATTTCTCTTCAGAAATTTCACTCTTTCTTAAACAGGATAAAAACAACAGAATCAACTAAATTTCGACAATTCACGATACAAATTAGAGAGACAGAGAGAAATTCAATGCAATGGCAGCAGAAAATATCATGAAATTTCTCACGATTAATCAGTCTAATTTAGTGAAAATGTCATGATATTTCATGAAATCTGGTGAATCAAAGAAACCCTAAAGCAAGAAAACAGCTCCAGTGAAGTACATTAGTGGAATTTTAGAAAGAAGAAAAGAATAAAAAAGAGGAATGAATGACTCTGAAGACAATGAAAATAGATGTAGAAATCCAATTCCAATCTATTCATAGGGGATAGTAGATCAGCGAAAAATCCATCCCATGCAAGAAACGATTCTTGAAAGAGAAAGAGAAGAACCCTAGGAAGCAGTTACCTGTTGAACGCATGTAGGGGGAAGTAGATATCCATGGCGAGAATCCCGACGTCCTTCTGGGAATCCATTTCCCTCCCTGGAATAGAGAGAGAGAGAGAGAGAGAGAGAGAGAGAGAGAGAGATTTCTCGATGGAAGATGAAAGAGGGAAAAGAGGGAAAAGATGGCGCTCGATGGATTTGGAAATCCTCTTTCAAATAAGATAACCCTTTAAAATCCGTATGTTGTGAGTTTTACATTAAATAATAACACAAACTCTATTAATGGTCGTACACGCATGGGACCAATTTCTGGATGGTTAAGATTGTATTATATAATAAAAATTTATAAATATTTACCATTTACAACTAAATCGATTATTTGGATGGTCTAAATAACTTTATATCTTAGCCACTATTGTTATGAACAAGTCACTTCTATTTTATATTAAATACAAAACTCACAGTGAAAAACAGAAAAATAAAAAAGGTAAATTAAGCTTTAGATCTGGTATGGCTTTGTGGGCCCCACCATGATTGATTTGTTTCATCCATGCCGTCCATCCATATCTTAACATAATTTTATCATTTATCCCAAAAAATGAGCATGAACTAAAGCTTGGGTTGACCACATAATGCGAAAATAATAGTGAATTGGACTTCCACTGTTAAAAAATTGGTTTTGCCGACTGCTTATTTGGGCCTGCCTAAATTCGATTCACATATATAACCCACTCATTATGTGTGTCCCACTTGGATGAGGGGTCAGACCCAGTTTTAGCCGCATTCAAACATGTGGGCCCCACTAAGTGCTTTTATATTTTTTTAGATGTCTTCACATAATTTTAGATGGATGGCCCACCTGAGTTTCATATACGGATGATTTTTGAGATATCTCATAAGCTAAAGGGGACACATCAAATGCACGGTGTTGATGTTCGACACACATCATGATGGGCCCCACAAGACTTACTAACATTAATTCTTAGGTTCTCATGGTGTTAATAAGTTGGGTCACAATTTTGATGATAATATTTGACCCATTTTACATGTCTAATCCATTCACTCTATTTTATTGATCATTACCCTCAATTTGGACTAGTTACTCATCCCGATCATGCTACATATGAGAAAGATATTAGGCAAAAAAAATTGATCAACAATTCGAGTAAATTTTGATTTAAACATCTGAAGTTATTTATTCTTCAATTTGGACTGATCAAATTGTCAAAAAACGGTTAAAGGTTAAGTAGACCCTGCATCTTTGCAAATTATACATGGGTTTTCAATTATTAACAAGTAGAGTTCATGGTTTTGTAATTCAGACCAGTGGTCTGTTGAGTAGACCCCACCTCTGATGGAGCATGCCCAAAAAATCTCCTATCGGTCAATCACTTTGACTAATATTAGGACCTTTTTCAGTTGAACATGGATTGGTGTTGTATTTTCACAACGTAACCTTTTATTTACAAGCCAGAAATTTGTTGAGGGTCAAATATTGCATATTAGACCCTAATTATTACCTGCATTTGCGAACATAATTCGGTTTAACAGCGTATTTTACTCGTGTTTGTGTTGCAAGGTGACTTTAGGAGCTTGAACTGAAAAAGGGTACTAAATGCATGGATTTGACGCTCTGAATTCACCAAAGCATTAGACGGACCCCAGGGGACCAAGATCGACGGATTTACACGCCATAAATCCGAGGAAACCGAGAAATTGAAGCTCAAGTTGCCTGAAAGACGTCCAAAGTGCAAGATCACAGGGTTCTCACCATCTGTTCAGCTCAAAACTCTATATGTGGCCTGAGGACCATAAATGAACCGTACACGTCAAATTTCAGCCGTCGGATCCCCCTAGAAGTGGCCTAACGGATAGATCAGCCCTCAGAATCATGATTCTGGGCCCACCTGATATCTGGATATGCTTCAATTTTGGTCTTAACAGTTAAAATAATCTGAGAAAAGAGATGGATGGAACGGATTCCACATTTACATCGCAGTGGACCTTGCATGTACAGTGCGTGTACACCATGTACACGCACCCTCGCAACCCACGGGATCGGTCAACCACTTTGACTGAGCCCGGCCCGTCTCCTTCAGCCCCTCTCTACGTAAAAACAGCGAACGGACGCTGTCCGTCCGTTTTTGCTTAGTGGGGTCCACCCATCATACATATGTATGATCTGGACCGTCCATTGTGTCCGTAGGGCTGGTACGACCACAATCATGGTTACCTTTCGGTCCTATGCACCCGATCACAAGGAATATGTGTTCAAACTTGAGATGGACGGCGGAGTAGATAGACTTGTGGGCCACACTGAAATCAAACCAATCTCGCCCTTCCTGGACGGTTTTTCGTCCTGAAGCTAATGGACGTCTTGGATTCTCCAACCGACGTCTATCTGGGGCCCACCGATCATCGCAACGTCCCTGCTTAAGCAGGGACGTGCGTTCGCACTGACGGTCGCGATTTTCCTTCGTGGGCCACCATCGTCATTCGACAGACCAATCCGGCCCGTCCATTGGACTCTCACAGTCTCATTAGCCAAGGCCTAGGTGGCGGAATTGCAAAGGACAGCAGTGACTAGTTTTTAACTTTCCAAACGGCAGATAGACGGTCGAAAGATTTGGTAGGTGGTCCGCCATGGTGTTGATCCAAAAACGGTCAGGAATAACCGGTTTTCCATGAGGAAATTAATGGACGGAGCTGATTTTCCAAGAAGACTCTCGTAATGGCCACTAATCATCATGCCTCTGTGGAATCCGAAGCAGAAACAAAAAAAATGGAAATAGGGGGCTTGCGTGGATTGTTACGGCTCACAACCATGATCTGGATGGTTGATCTGGACCGTCCAATAGGTCCGGAGAATGATTTTAGCAGGAACCATGGTGTTCTTGTGCAACCATGCACAAGAACGGGATCAGAAGATGGGCCTGAAAAACGTTACGTTGATTGATATTACAGCCCACCTAAGATTTGTATTCTTTCCAGATTTTGGCTCATGGCCTAAATCGGTCATATAAATCCATTGAACGACCTGGATCTTCAAAAGAACGACTCTAAATCAGCCCCATCAACATCGGCGGCCGATCGATGCACAGAACGGCTCGAATACGTAAAGGCGTAAATTCTCCGCACCGACTCCTTGTGCGTATGCACCATCCGTCCGACCTTCCATCTGTTTAAAAGGGACAAGAAAGAAGAGGAAAGGGAGGAGAGCTTGGCTAGAGACGTGGGCTAGAACGTGAAGCATGGAGGAGAGGGAGTAGAGTTTCTCTTTTAGTTTTTTTTCTTTTGTTTATTTTATTTTTGTTTAAGAGATTAGCTAATCATGTATTTGGTTAGCTAACCTCTTAGCTAGGGTTAAGAGGTGAAGCTTGTAGCGTGACGGGATGAGTCTATGCTTGTGCCTTTTGTTTAAACTGAATGAATTTTTTATTTAATTTTATTAAGGGAATGTTTTCAGTCTTTAATGGTCTGTTGTGACTAAAATTACAATGGGTCTGCAATGGCTTTGAGCATGTTCTTTTCCTCTTTATGTTTATGATGTCAAGAAGCCCTGTTGTTCACCATCGTCTCCTGGGCATGGTCTGATGACGGTACCCTTCCTAGCCTTCATACACCGTTGATTGGTTGGTAATTAGTTTAATTCTGTTGTTTACTTTGTCTCCTGGGCATAGTTTGGTGATGGAATCCATTCTAATTCATATACCTTTCATCTCTTGAAAACTACATCAAAGGAAGTTCAGTTGATTTTCATGAATCAAGTATAGTTCTCCCTGATCTCTACAAGTGGATCCTCTGAATCCCTAGTTCCCTTCCTCTGAATTTCTCTACATCTTAGATAATTATTTCACAATTATTCTCTAAATTTCATTAAGTTTAGATTTCATCTTAGTCTAATTCTAGTTCTATTTAGTTTCAGATTACGTACAGGTTTCAGTCCCTTGGGATTCGACCTCGGTCTTACCGAGTTTATTACTACATCACAACCCTGCACTTGGGGAGTGAACAAGTTTTTGGCAACGTTGCCTGGGACTGACGGCTACGATTTTCTGAAATTAATTGGTTTTAGAATTAGTTTAAGATTAGGTTTTAATTTTAGGTTAAGATTTTCCTGATTTTTAAA
Organism: Magnolia changhungtana; assembly: GCA_030180095.1. NCBI lineage: Eukaryota > Viridiplantae > Streptophyta > Magnoliopsida > Magnoliales > Magnoliaceae > Magnolia > Magnolia changhungtana. The sequence goes on from JASAUF010000554.1 coordinate 6,842,338, forward strand.
AACTAACCTTCCTGTTTTATAGGCTTTTTAAGATAAGAACCTCTAATTCAGTAAGCTCTTTCTAACCTCTACTTTCTATGTGTCAGATCTCTTTTATTAAGTTACTTTCTAGTCTAGGACTTTCCTAATTTATTGTAGAAATTTTCTACTTCCTTCTTTTTAGGAATTCCTTCTTTTTTATTTAAAACTAACTTATTTTGTTTTGTTTTGCAGGTCTTTAGCTTAGGGACTCCAATTTGGTAATCTCCTTCCAACTCTCTCTTTCTTTCTTGATTCTCATTCTCTTTCTTAGGATTAGGTTTAGATTCAGATTGAGGGTTTCACCATGTATATGTACGAGTGGGAACGTCAGTATGCTGAGAAGAATAATCTATACTGGGATGATAATTATGATAAAAATCAACCTATGTCTCAGAATTTTCCTGAAATAATCATCGAGAACCGACCAGAGTATAACGCTTCATCGGTTAAGAAATCGTTACGTGATCATATACGGGAGAACAATTCCACCCCACGAACAGTACGTGAGTGTTGGGGTTATCATAACTATAGGAGTGAGAATTATTATCACCCATCCGAGAAAAAGAAAACAATGCGTGATTATATTATGAGTGATAATAAGTATTACCAACCATCAGATTCTCCCACCTATGATCCGTATGACTATAATCAGTGGAAACATCAATGTTGGAAAGATGAACCAACAACCTATTATAATGATTATTCTTTTGGATCCTCTACCTTTGAATTCAACCAAAATCGATCCAAGAGAATTCATTCCAAAGTAACACAGACTCTTCTGCTGACATGAGGAAATTGCTAGAAGAGCTTGAGTCACGCCTTGATAGGTTAATGGAGGCTAATGCACCTCAGCCTCAACCCAATCCAATTCTCCACACACAACTCCATACCTATGATCAATGAAACCATCAAAATTTGGGAGTTGAATCAATAATGCATCATGATAACGATTCTCTTGGGTCCTATACCTCTGAAATCCAAAACAAAACGATCCAAGAGAATTCACTTCAGAATTCCATACAAAATCTGGAGCTCATTCAACAAAACACGCTCCAAAGATTTCAAGAACTTGTAAAAGATGTACAACAGTGGAGTTCACGTGATGTGACTATGGAAAATAGTGCAATTGAGAATGAAGAGTTGGATTGTATTGATAAGCACATGGTTCAATTTCCCGATGAGTCGATCTCGATGACTGTCCAAAGGAATGATCAAGAGATGTGGGTGTCTTTCAAATATAATGATAGTGACACACTTCACTCACATGACACACATGATTACACTGATGAGGTAGATGTTAGTTTATTCGAACCTCAACCCAATCTAGGAATAGAATGTGAGGAATGTGATCCCATCCCAAGTACACACTGCACGGAACTGGATGATGATGAGTACTGGGATTCAATCTCAGGTGTGGCCCCTACTAATGATCAAGAGGTTCAGGAAGTTGTCAACCATATGGATCAACTCCACCTGTCTGACATGACTGATTTGAATGTGGAGAATGAACCATTTTCAACTAAACCTTCCAACCCTTATGATACATGTTGGGACCACTGCCCTGAATTGAATGATGATATGATTCAGGCGATGGATGATTTGCTTGATATAACTCTGGAATTTGAAACTACCCAGTTAAGGCTACAATCTGAGCTACGCACTTTAGACGATTCAATGCCTCCACTGAGAAGCTTCAATGACCAGAGTCTTCACATCAATTCTCCTCCTATTGATTTTCAATATGTCTGTGCAGGGCAAGAGCAAGACAACATGCGTCCATCCACTTTAAAAGACAATGGAATCCTTGAACAAATCATCACAGACTTTGATGCAGGAGAAGAGCCACTCTCAACTGATTATCCCAACTTGTTGAACACATGCTTGGCACACTTTGTGGATTCTGATGACCCCATTATACATAAAAAAGTGGATGCTTTGCAAGACAGTACCTCGGTAGTTATCACGGACCGAGAGAACCCTTACTCTGAAGCCCCTCCCTCCCCAGATCCTCACTATTTACCATTAAGGGAGGAGGAGCTAAAAATTGAACCGAAGTCTGATACTTCGGAATGTGTTGAGACTACACCACTTCTTGAAAAATTTTCTCAATTTGATCTACTTGTAGTAACTGATTCACCATGGGATACTAACTTCAAAACTTCTTCTGTCGTAGGTGAATCGTATATACTCTGGATACCTCGGGCGAATCAACGACAAATTTTTGATGAGGTACATAAGTTTCTCTGGAATGTCAAGCTCCAGGGCGTCCAAGCCTATTGTAAAAATGGCTTTTGGATGATCCTATTAAGAAACCTACTAAGAAATTTATCACGATACTGGCCAGAAGAGGAACCTTGCGGCATGACTGAGTAGTTTTTCCCTGCTTTCTTAGGACTAGGGTAGTTTTCTTTATGCTGTTTTAGGATAGACAGTAAACTTAGCGCTCCTGGGAGGCAACCCAGCTTTTCAATTCATTTCATTTTCCTATTTAGTTAGTTCAATGTTTGTGGGTAACATTACTGCAAACCCTCACGAGACTACAACTCGTCCACTAGGGGCAACCTAGGGGTTTAAAGGCTTGTTGCATACGCTAAATGCAATCGAGAGCACCTGCGAAAGTGGTATAGGTAGGATTTTATTTCTTGCTATTTTTGTGTTGCTTTCTCTCTCGTGCTCACCCGCTCTCATGTTGAGATCTCTTGGAAAGTCTCTCACGATTCATCATCCAGGTACTATCTTCCCATCACTTTTTCTTTACTGTCGTTGTCTCATGTGCATAGCATGCTCATACCTTTTACATTGAGGATAATGTAGATTTTAGGTTGGGGGTGGGAGATTAGGTTACCTAATCGGTGTTTTCTTGGTCTTGAGCAAAATTTGTGAAAATTTTTAAATTTAATCTGGAATTTCTTATGAATTCGAAGTGATTTTCACAGTCATTTTTGACTTAGAATTACAGGATATGGAATGTTGGTGATTTACTGCTCTTGGATTCAGTATTTGTTAAATTTCACAGTTAAGTTGAATTATTAATCCATGATTAGAAGTTGTAAACATTGATTGTGTCATGATTTCACATATCACATCTTGCTTACACATTAAGGTTCCGGTTTGATAATTGAATGATTAACTTGGTAATCACTAAGCATGAAAGGAACTAGCTTGAAAAAATAAAATTTTAGCATCAGTTTATAAAGAAGAATTGAAAGGGTTGGGCAATCGATCTTTACCACAGGTTTGCTCCCTATAGGTGTAGATTCGATCCCCCATAGTTGACATATGAACAAAAAAAAAAAAAAGTTAGGCGACAAGTTTTCACCATAGGTTTGCTCCCTATAGGTGAGAATTTGATTCTCCTCATTGGCGTTACTGTTCATAAAGAAAATCAATTGCTGGTAGACTGAAAAGTTAATCTGTTGGCATGTTTTGGTTGTCATGAATTCCGTTGTTAATTAGTAATGATATCATGAAATTGACAATTGGATCTTTTAATGATTGTAAGCCGAGATTACACTATACACTCATGGAACTCAATGTTTAGAATTATTCTAATTAAAGGATTAATATTTTGAGCTTGATTATGAAGCCTACTGTGAACTTGATTTCAGGAGAAAATTCTTCTCACCATTCATGAATTTTAGAATTCTCACATCTCAACTATCTTTTCACAAGTTACTCAAGTTTACAGGAATGGTCCTTTATTTCTGAAATTATTTTTTTTCGCATGTTTTGCTCGGGACTAGCAAAATGCTAGTTGGGGGTTGTGTTGAGGGTTAAATATTGCATATTAGACCCTAATTATTACCTGCATTTGCGAACATAATTCGGTTTAACAGCCTATTTTACTCGTGTTTGTGTTGCAAGGTGACTTTAGGAGCTTGAACTGAAAAAGGGTACTAAATGCATGGATTTGACGCTCCGAATTCACCAAAGCATGAGACGGACCCCAGGGGACCAAGATCGACGGATTTACACGCCAGAAATCCGAGGAAACCGAGAAACTGAAGCTCAAGTTGCCTGAAAGACGTCCAAAGTGCAAGATCACAGGGTTCTCACCATCTGTTCAGCTCGAAACTCTATATGTGGCCTGAGGACCATAAATGAACCGTACACGTCAAATTTCAGCCGTCGGATCCCCCTAGAAGTGGCCTAACGGATAGATCAGCCCTCAGAATCATGATTCTGGGCCCACCTGATATCTGGATATGCTTCAATTTTGGTCCTAACAGTTAAAATAATCTGAGAAAAGAGATGGATGGAACAGATTCCACATTTACATCGCAGTGGACCTTGCATGTACAGTGCGTGTACACCATGTACACGCACCCTCGCAACCCACGGGATCGGTCAACCACTTTGACTGAGCCCCGCCCATCTCCTTCAGCCTCTCTCTGCATAAAAACAACGGACGGATGCTGTCCGTCCATTTTTGCTTAGTGGGGTCCACCTATCATACATATGTATGATCTGGACCGTCCATTGTGTCCGTAGGGCTGGTACGACCACAATCATGGTTACCTTTCGGTCCTATGCACCCGATCACAAGGAATATGTGTTCAAACTTGAGATGGACGGCGGAGTAGATAGACTTGTGGGCCACACTGAAATCAAACCAATCTCGCCCTTCCTGGACGGTTTTTCGTCCTGAAGCTAATGGACGTCTTGGATTCTCCAACCAACGTCTATCTGGGGCCCACCGATCATCGCAATGTCCCTGCTTAAGCAGGGACGTGCGTTCGCACTGACGGTCGCGATTTTCCTTCGTGGGCCACCATCGTCATTTGACAGACCAATCCGGCCCGTCCATTGGACTCTCACAGTCTCATTAGCCAAGGCCTAGGTGGCGGAATTGCAAAGGACAGCAGTGACTAGTTTTTAACTTTCCAAACGGCAGATAGACGGTCGAAAGATCTAGTAGGTGGTCCGCCATGGTGTTGATCCAAAAACGGTCAGGAATAACCGGTTTTCCGTGAGGAAATTAATGGACGGAGCTGATTTTCCAAGAAGACCCCCGTAATGGCCCCACTGATCATCATGCCTCTGTGGAATCCGAAGCAGAAACAAAAAAAACGGAAACAGGGGGCTTGCGTGGATTCTTACGGCTCACAACCATGATCTGGATGGTTGATCTAGACTGTCCAGTAAGTCCGAAGAATGATTTTAGCAGGAACCATGGTGTTCTTGTGCAACCATGCACAAGAACGGGATCAGAAGATGGGCCTGAAAAACGTTACGTTGATTGATATTACGGCCCACCTAAGATTTGGATTCTTTCCAGATTTTGGCTCATGGCCTAAATCGGTCATATAAATCCATTAAACGACCTGGATCTTCAAAAGAACGACTCTAAATCAGCCCCATCAACATCAGCGACTGATTGCGTAACGGCTCTGAATACGCAGTGCGTAAATTCTCCGCACTGACTCCTTGTGCGTATGCACCATCCGTCCGACCTTCCATCTGCTTAAAAGGGACAAGAAAGAAGAGGAAAGGGAGGAGAGCTTGGCTAGAGACGTGGGCTAGAACGTGAAGCACGGAGGAGAGGGAGTAGAGTTTCTCTTTTAGTTTTTTTTTCTTTTGTTTATTTTATTTTTGTTTAAGAGATTAGCTAATCATGTCTTTAGTTAGCTAACCTCTTAGCTAGGGTTAAGAGGTGAAGCTTGTAGCGTGACGGGATGAGTCTATGCTTGTGCCTTTTGTTTAAACTGAATGAATTTTTGATTTAATTTTATTAAGGGAATGTTTTCAGTCTTTAATGGTCTGTTATGACTGAAATTACAATGGGTCTGCAATGGCTTTGAGCATGTTCTTTTCCTCTTTATGTTTATGACGTTAGGAAGCCCTGTTGTTCACCATCGTCTCCTGGGCATGGTCGGATGACGGTACCCTTCCTAGCCTTCATACACTGTTGATTGGTTGGTAATTAGTTTAATTCTGTTGTTTACTTTGTCTCCTGGGTATAGTTTGGTGATGGAATCCATTCTAATTCATATACCTTTCATCTCTTGAAAACTACATCAAAGGAAGTTCAGTTGATTTTCATGAATCAAGTATAGTTCTCCCTGATCTTTATAAGTGGATCCTTTGAATCCCTAGTTCCCTTCCTCTGAATTTCTCTACATCTTAGATAATTATTTCACAATTATTCTCTAAATTTCATTAAGTTTAGATTTCGTCTTAGTCTAATTCTAGTTCTATTTAGTTTCAGATTACGTACAGGTTTCACTCCCTTGGGATTCGACCTCGGTCTTACCGAGTTAATTACTACACCACAACCCTGCACTTGGGGAGTGAACAAAATTGAAAGGTTAAGATTATCCTATCGAGGAGATTCTTAGGCATAGTCCATCTGCTGTTGGGACAAACAAACATGGGTTTGGATTATTGGACCATGGACCCCACCTATCATTGAAAACTGAGGATTAAAATTAGTGTATTAGGTATCATATCATTCACTACTGATAAGGTGGCCAATACTTCAAACCCTGTTCAAAACTGTTGTATTCTGTGCAAAGATGTAACATTGCTACATGAGGCTCATACAAACATGCCCATCATGATGTATGTGTTTCATCCCAGCCGTCCATCTATTTTTCCATATCATTTTATGGTATGAGACCAAAAATGAGGTATATCCAAATCTCAACTGGACCACATTATAGGAAATATGTTGAATGAGCGTTGACCATTAAAAATCTTTTGGGGGCCATAAAAGTTTTGGATCAATCTGATATTTGTTTTTTACTTTCATTTGGGCCTATTTTTACTCTCATCTGGGCCTACATGAGCTAATCAACAGATTAGATGTTTTAAAAAAAACTACAGTGGGCCTTAGGAGGGTTTTAATCGTGGATATCCAATCACTATTGTTTTCATGTGGTGTGGTCCACCTGAGATTTATATCCCTCTCATTTTTTGTATCAAGCCCTAATGTGATATGTAAAAATGGATAGACGGCATGTATGAAACACATACATCATGGTGGGACCTACAAAGCATCGACCACCAGCCACAGGGCTAGTGTCAGGAGGAGTAACTAATTTGTTTCCCTCTTGGACGGCCTACGGTGTCGACACCAAGTTTTGTGGGCCCCACTATGATGTATTTATTATATCCACACCATCCATCCATTTTAAGATATCATTTTAAGTCATGAGCCAAAGAATGAGGTAGATAAAAACTCTATAGTGGACCCCACCACAGAAAACAGCGAGGAGAGTGATTGCCATCGTTAAAACTATCTTAAGGCCCATCGCATTGTTTATTTGAAATCCAGCCTATCCAAAAGTTAAAAAAGACATGAAATAAGGGATTTATTCCAAAAATGAGAGGTATATAAATCTTGATGGGCCTGTTTGGATGCCCGTAAGTTCTTTTAAGTTGTAAGTCACTTACAAGTGAAAGTTACAGGTATGGAGTAATAACTCAATTTATGTTATTTTGGTAAGCCCATCAAGATGAATATTTGAGATATTTATTAAGCTAAACCATCATCAAGTGGGCTATAAAAGTGGGCCCACAAATTCAAAATATCTATAATATGGAGTAATAACTCAATTTAAACATTGAGAATAAACTTCATCAGTGAAAAACTCGGCAACACAAATAAGGTGGGCCTAAAATTCCTGATGAAAAAATGGTTAGACAGAGTGGATATATAACACATCATCAAGGTGGGCCCATGGCAGGGGTAACACCCACTACTGTGTTACCGTGATGGTGTCAAACATCTACCTAATCAGTCAGACGCACCATTCCATGTTAGGCCTGGGGCTTAAAAATCAAGTCAATTAGTGACTTTTTTGGGCCACACCACATACAAAAGTTGAGAGGGGTTACCCTCCATTAAAATATTCATAATCATTTGTTGGGCTCACTGTGATGTCGTTCACAAATCTAGCCCATCCGTTATGTGTGTCCCACTTGGATGAGGAGTCAGACCAAGTTTCATATGCATCAAAATTTCAAGTGGGCCCCACCAAGTTATTTTATATGTTTTAGGCATTTCTTCACATGATTTTAGATGGTATGGCCCACCTAAGTTCCGTATATGGCTGCTTTTTGGGATATCCCATAATTTAAAAGAGGCCCATCAAATGCACGGTGTTGATGGTTGACACGCATCATAGTGGGGCCCATACAGCTCGACCACGTGGGAAGTTCCCATGAGCTCGACCGTACAGAACCCTTTCCTAACCCCACCCGACCCCACCCAACCCTAGCCCCCTTTCCCTTTCTTCTCTCTCTCCCCGCCGCACGCCCGCCCACCCACCGGACCCTCTCTCTCTCTCTCTCTCTCTCTCTCTCTCTCTCTCTCTCTCTTTCTCTCTCCAATGGCGAAAGATCTGAAACCTCTCTCTGCTGAAAGACCCAAAAAACCTCTCTTACTCCCACTCACGAAAAATAAAAAAACCCCTTTCCGCTGTTAGATCTAAAAGTAGAGCTTTCTCTACTACTTGTTGCAAAAGTCATAGGCATAGCACCAAACAATCTCTTTAAGGAAAGGTTAGTTTATGTAGAAACGATTTTCAATCAATTTTTTGTTATTTATTTCCAAATTTTGGATGTTTGGATTTAGGAGTTTCTGATTTTTTTTTCACGATTTATGCTTTAAAAAATTAAAATTAAAATCGAATGTTGAGATTAGAGTTTCTGAAACTTAAATGTAAATTTTTTGTATGCTGATGTAGAGGGGAATTACCCTTGGAAAATGCAGTTGTGTCCATCTTCCATGGACAACATATTCTATCAGCAACTGGCATTCTCAAGGGAAAGAAATGCATGGCATACCCTACTATGAAGCTTAATGTGGTGTTGTCGGGTGCAGCATGGTTCGATCCCGAGCCAATTCATCATCGCTTCACTGATGACAGTTTAGTGTTTAGAGACACCAACATGTGGAGGAAGGGACACCAACTGTTTGATGAAATTGTCAAAGCCCATGTTACACAGGCATGCACCTCTTATGTATTTATTGCAACTTCTTTCCATTAATATTTCAAATACATATTATTGAAAATTTGTCTTATACAAGACGAAATGATTAAGATTGGTTGGTTAACCATAAGAAGCTGAGCATTTGATCATTTCCATAGAAGGAAAATGGAAGAACAGAAAAAAGCCAAAGTCATTTAAAATATCATGATATTAATTAAAGTTAAATAGGCTAGTTGCAAGTTTCTTCATTTGCTCATTTGGGTTTTAAATAGCGACCAGTGCAATGGCCTATTGGAATGTCAAAGTCTCTCGAGATGTGATGTTATGGTTAGAACCACTGGGACCAATGGCTCAATGGGTCAATTGAATGCACTTAATTAGTTTAGGCGTGGAGTTCTCTCTATGGTCCCAGAAAATACTAGCTCATTAGAAAAAATGTTAAAGTTGCATTTGGTTGCTCAAGTCAAATGAATTGCAATATGCTCTGGTAAAAGCTTAATAACCCAAGTGATCCAAACCTATGCTTCAAGACAAGGGGTTAGTAGCAGAATCAGGGAATTGGAAGGTCAATTTCGAGTTTCAAGAAGAGATCCATTGAGCAATACTAGCAGAATTTGGTTATTATTATCAAAAATCAAGTGATTAGTATATTGATTTTTCACATAACTAGAACCTGTTGAGCTTTTCTCTTCAGAAATTTTGAGTCATGGCTATTGTAACAAGCTTGTTTATTTTAGTGTAATTTGGTTATAGTAACAAGAAGATCAAAGCTCAAGACGTTTCAGTTACGAAAAATTTGTATACCAATCGCCTCTTTTCGATCGATAATCACTAGATTCTGCGAACTTCGCTTGATGGGTGTTTCCTTAAACTTGTATTTTCCTCATGAATCCATCATTTTTATCTCATGGTGCATGTTAGAGGCTTTTTTCCTTTGTGGACTTTGGTTACAGCAGCCAAATAAAAGCTTCAATGGATTTCAGCTATGTGAAAGACCATTAACCAATCCCCTGTTTCTAATCCAAAATCAACAAATTCTACAGTTTTGCACGATGGATCTGTTCCTGAATCTTGTGATTTGCTTTTAAAAGCCATTATTTTGGCTCATGGGTCTTGTGAGATGCCAGTTTCATTAGCTGAAATTTCATTACAATAGCAAGCACAAAAACAGGTTTCAGCCCATCTTTTGCAGGTTTTGTTTTAGAAATCCATGATTTCGGCTCATGGGTGTTGTTAGTTGGCTTGTTTATTTAGTGTCTTTTGATTACAATTAGCATTTTTCAATCCATAATCTATAAATTCTACAATTTTTTGCCTTGATGAGCCCAGCAATTTTCAATCCATGTATGTGGAGCTAATGAATCTTTTGCATGGCTTGTTTCATTGGCTAAAGAGAAAAGTTCAACAGGTTCTAGTTATGTGAAAAATCAATATACTAATCACTTGATTTCTGATAATAATAACCAAATTCTATTAGTATTGCTCGATAGATCTCTTCCTGAAACTCGAAATTCACCTTCCTGAACCTATTGTTATTACCATTCATTCAGGAGGCCTACCTGTGATATGTTAAGTGGAACCCAAATGGTGTATTTTCATTTCATCAAACCTCATGTAGGAAATCATGCTCCAAAGCATTGGTTTTGAGTTTGTTATACAGTGATTTGAGTTGTAATTTGTAAATGATGCTAGTGAGGTTAAGTTGAAGCATTTAATATTCTCACATGTTTATTTCACAATGACTTGGCTCTATTTTGATATTGTTGCAGGTAATCGTTTGTCAAAGGATGAATTCTTGAAATTTCAACACGGATAAGAAAAGCCCAAGGTATTGCTTGAAGCTCTACCTGTGAAATGAGAACTATCACTTTTGTATGGATGCTTTCCAATTTTATATGTCTAGCCTACACTCTAGTCCTCAGTCTCCTTATAGGGTGTCAATGGCTTGGCTTTTAATGGACACCATTTTAAATAAAGGAAATATACAATGTTCAGTCAACTAATTTTACTAGGGCCAACATATTGTACATGTGTTGGCCTGCCATTTGGTGATCCATAACTGTCCAAGTGATCGCTTTGAAGGAATATAGATACACTAGTAATGCAACACCACATGAAAACAATAGTGATTGGATATGCTCATCTTTTATATAATTGTTTGCATGCGTTCCTTTTAGTGGCAGTACCCTAATTTTTGTTGTTGACAGAGAACATTGATGAACCAAGAAGTTTGAATTTTATGGTCAGTCCAAACTTTCCAGCTGATACTAAATGACAATGGTGATAAGCTAACTGAGACGAAAATTAATTTGCATCTGTAATATGTCTACAATAACTAGTTCTCATTCTATTGAAATCTAACCCAAGCGAAAGTAACTAACCTCCCCATCTTTAGCCTTTTCTGCAGGCATATTTCTATATTTGTTTTTCCTTAAGCGTTTACTGTTAGGACACTAATCGAAGGATTAGGAACTTCCAAATTGAGGGAAGCATGACAGTTTTCACATTTATGTACTCTGTTTTGCTGAGGAGTGGCTATAGTATGTCTTTTATTTGGAGCTGTAAAAAGGAGCCATACGATAGGTGAGGCCCAGTTATTTTGTGGTGCCCACCTGAAATATATACAGCCAAATTTTTTTGTCAAGAGAAAAAAAGATTTTGATTCCATCATGTATGTTAAATGTTGATTGTCAATTTTGTTCATATACGATTGGCTCACCTAAATTGTGTCTGACCTGATTCTTGGACCAAGCATAAGTTGTGGGTGAGGTTTCAAAAGCCCACATGTGTGTGAAGCATTGCCCAACCAAATACCACCACATGCACCAATGTAGCATAAGTGTTACATAAGACGTAATTACCATCTAGTAGGTCACTTTTTTTAGTACCACTATGTATGAAACAAATGGATGTTCAGAAAGAGCTGTATTATCCATTCATTTCTTTGTATATTGTGTCCAACTTCAGTGCTGAAAAGCTTGATTCTTGCATGTGGCATGTCTAATTAAAAGCTGGGATCTCACACATGTTCCATATTGGCATGTGTGGCCGCATGTGGATGGTCATGATTCCACATGCATTTAAATTGTAATTAAGCATTCCATTTATGTTGATTAAATGTAATGGTAATTGTTTTCAATAACATTTTTTCAGATTTCACCATGAAGATCATCTAGTGCTAAAATTGGCTGCATTCACTCATTAGGTGTGCCACAACATAGAAAACAATTAGTGGCTAATACAATTAAAGAAGCAGGCGTGGCCCACTTGATGAGGGATCAAACTATTTTTTTTTTTTTTTTGGTCAAGGTGATCCTCATGGTGGGGTAAACTTTTTTGGATGGGTTGGATGTTATACACATATGATAGGATGGGAATTATCTGCTAGTTGGATGTGAGCTTCTCTCTATTTATTTATGTGGGATTATCCTGTGTGTCATGTGCTTCATGCTAAGCTGGAGATCACTTGTATTATATAAAAGACAATCTTTGCATTGGACTATTCCCCTTTATTTGTATACTAATTTATACCCATGATGTTAGGCTTAGTATTTCATATTCGGAGCTGACTGAAATGCAAGCATGTGCTGTCTTTGAGGCTGCAATTGCTATGACCAATCAGGGTGTTAAAGTTCTCCCAGAGATAATGGTCCCTCTTGTTGGAACACCACAGGCATGTTCTTCTTTCCTTTATTTTTCGTGATCAATGGTTTTTAATATAACTTTGAATTTTACTTTATTTACTCTAAAAATTGGATAAATTACATCATCAATTTAGATGCTCTTTACACTTTGTAAATTGGATAAAAACATATATACCTTCTCTGATTTTCCCATGGTGCACATCCATCTGGATTATTCATTCTATTTGCCACCTCATGGATGTTCCATAGTTTAAAATTGTACCACTCTGACTTTCACAAAGTATTAGAAGTTTGTGTTTGGAACGTCAGTACAAGTTTTATGCAACAATCCACAGAGTAAGGAAGCCTTAGTGATTGAATGGTTTGGGTTGCTTGATCATGGTCTATGGCCATTTGGACAGGCCATGTTTATGTATTTGCTCGAAATTGATGGAGCAGACCCGGATGTGCGTCGGAGCTATCCGAACGAGCGGGGGTCCCTGGAAGGTGGGAACCACTGTTATGACCATGATGAAGTTGTCTATTTTCTATGGATAGCATTGGAGGGGCCTGGCCATTTGGACAGGCCATGTTTGTATATTTGCTCAAAATGAATGGAGCAGACTCGGATGTGCGTCGGACCTAGCCGGATGAGCGAGGGTCCTTGGAAGGTGGGAACCACTGTTATGACCATGATGAAGCTATCCATTTCTTCTTGACAGCATTAGAGGGGCTTGCCCATTTGGACAGGCCGTGTTTATATCTGTATTTGCAGACCACACCCTTAACCTAAACCAAACCCTAAACCTAAAACCTAAACCTATTCTCAATTCCCTAAAGCTATAACCTATAACCATTGTTATCAAATGCAATCGCATATGTGCATATGCGATTGCATATGCACATACTATTGATCAAATCGCATATGCCATGATGGCATATGCGATCCTGGCAAGTATGCCATGGCATTCTTTTATATGCGATAAATATGCGATCGCATATGCGAGTATGCAATCGTATACTGCATATGTGATCGCATATTTCCCAATAGCCAAGAGCGGAAGATTTTTATTTTTTCAAATTGGAGAACTTTTGCCTATAATTAGGCACTCATATCCCCTCCATTTTTACTATTCTTTACTCCAAAGCTCTAAATCTCTTACTCTTTCTCTTTTACACCTCTTTCTTTCTTACTCTAATCTCTCTACAATTATTTCAATTATGTTTATTTTTTGTATTTTATAAGTTGTGCTTACGGTTTGTAAATTAAGTTGTAAGTTGTTTCAAGTTATCTATTTATCATTAAAATTTCTTTGTTCAAAGTTTATAATAATTAGTTATCTTTTAATGTAGCTTGTTGATTGTTTTGTTAAAATTTATATAATATAATATAATAAATTAAATATATCACTTAATGAAACACTCAAACTATAATGAAATAAGTAAAATAACCCAATCCAATCATGTGTACTAATTAGACGAGTTTTTCCCTCTTTTTTTTAACGAATTTTTAGAATTTTTTTTTTTTTTGAAAAAAAAATATGTCATGGCATATGCGATTGTGCGATCGCATGCAATCGCATATGCGATTTGACAACATTGCCTATAACCTATAACCTAAACCTAACCCTAAACTAAAACCTATAACCTAAACCTTAACCTATAACCGATAACCTATAACCTATAACCTAAACTTATAACCGATAACCTAACCTTAACCTAAACCTAAACCTTAACCTATAACCTATAACCTAAACTTATAACCTATAACCTAACCTTAACCTAAACCTAAACCTAAAGCCTAAACCTAAACCTATAAACTAAAACCCTAAACCTAAACCTAAAACCTAAATGTATTCTCAAATCCCTAAACCTAAACCTACACCTAATCCTAATCTCAACTCCCTAACCTAAACATAAACCTAAACTTGAAAACCCAAACCTAAACCCGATCTCGAACCCGAACGATTTCCTAAACCTAAACCTTAACCTATTCTCAGTTCCTAAAGCTATAACCTATAACCTATAACCTAAACCTAAACCTAAACCTAACCTAAACCTAAACCTAAACCTAACCTAAACCTAAAACCTAAACCTAAACCTAAATGTATTCTAACAAATCCTTAAACCTAAACTTACACCTAATCCTAATCTCAACTACTTAACCTAAACCTAAACTTGAAAACCCAAGCCTAAACACGATCTCGAACACTGAACCCGATTTCCTAAACCTAAACCTTAACCTATTCTCAAATCCCTAAACCTAAACCTACACCTAATCCTAATCTCAACTCCCTAACCTAAACCTAAACCTAAACTTGAAAACCCAAACCTAAACCCGATCCGAACCCGATTTCCTAAACCTAAACCTTAACCTATTCTAAATTCCCAAAGCTATAACCTATAACCTATAACCTAAACCTAAAACCTAAACCGAAACCTAAAACCTAAATGTATTCTCAAATCCTTAAACCTAAACTTACACCTAATCCTAATCTCAACTACTTAACCTAAACCTAAACTTGAAAACCTAAGCCTAAACCCGATCCCGAACCCGAACCCGATTTCCTAAACCTAAACCTTAACCTATTCTCAAATCCCTAAACCTAAACCTACCCCTAATCCTAATCTCAACTCCCTAACCTAAACCTAAACCTAAACTTGAAAACCCAAACCTAAACCCGATCCTAAACCCGAACCCAATTTCCTAAACCTAAACCTTAACCTATTCTCAATTCCCAAAGCTATAACCTAAACCTAAACCTAACCTAAACCTATAACCTTAACTTTAACCTTAACCTAAAACCTAAACCTTAACCTAAACCAAAACCTATAACCTAAACCTTAACCTATAACCTATAAACTAAAACCTAAACCTATAAACTAAAACCTAAACCTATAACCTAAACCAAAACCTATAACCTTAACCTAAACAAAAACCTATAACCTAAACCTTAACCTATAACCTATAACCTAAACCTATAAACCTAAACCTAAACCTATAACCTAAACCTATAAACCTAAACCTAAACCTATAACCTAAACCAAAACCTATAACCTTAACCTAAACCAAAACCTATAACCTAAACCTTAGGCTATAACCTATAACCTAAAACCAAAACATAAACCTATAACCTAAACCTATAAGCTAAAACCTAAACCTAAACCTAAAACCTAAATGTATTCTCAAATCCCTAAACCTAAACCTACACCCAATCCCAATCTTAACTCCCTAACCTAAACCTAAACCTAAACTTGAAAACCCAAACCTAAACCCGATCCCGAACCCGAACCCTAAAGCTATAACCTATAACCTAAATCTAAACCTAAACCTTAACCTATTCTCAATTCCCTAAAGATATAACCTATAACCTATAACCTAAACCTAAACCTAAAACCTAAAACCTATACCTATACCTATACCTAAAACCTAAATGTATTCTCAAATCCCTAAACCTGAACCTACACTTAATCCTAATCTCAACTCCCTAACCTAAACCTAAACCTAAACTTGAGAACCCAAACCTAAACCCTATCCCGAACCTGAAGCCGATTTCCTAAACCTAAACCTTAACCTATTCTCAATTCCCTAAAGCTATAACCTATGACCTAAACTTAAACCTAAACCTAAACCTATAACCTTAACCTAAACCTAAAACCTAAACATAAACCTAAAACCTAGATGTATTCTCAAATCCCTAAACCTAAACCTTAACCTATTCTCAATTCCCTAAACCTTAACCGATAACCTAACTTAAACCTAAACCTATATCGTACACTTATAACCTAAGACCTAAATGTATTCTCAAATCCCTAAACCTAAACCTACACCTACACCTAATCCAAATATCAACTCCTTAACCTAAACCTAAACTTGAAGACCCAAACCTAAACTTGGTCCCGAACCCGATTTCCTAAACCTAAACCTTAACCTATTCTCAATTCCCTAAACCTTAGCCAACTTAAACCTAAACCTATAACCGACACTTATAACCTATAACTGACCCTTATAACCTAAACCTAAACCTAAAACCTAAATGTATTCTCAAATCCCTAAACCTAAACCTACACCTACACCTAATCCTAATCTCAACTCCTTAACCTACACCTAAACTTGAAACCCTAAACCTAAACCCAAACTTGAACCCGATTTCCTAAACCTAAACCTTAACCTATTCTCAATTCCTTAAACCTTAACCTATAACCTAACTTAAACCTAAACCTATAACCTACACTTATAACCTAAACATAAACCTATAACCTAAACCTAAAACTAAAACCTAAATGTATTCTCAAATCCCTAAACCTAAACTTACACCTAATCCTAATCTCAACTCCTAACCTAAACCTAAACCTAAACTTGAAAACCCAAACCTAAACCAGATACCGAACACCGAACGTAACCCGATTTCTTAAACCTAAACCTTAACCTATTCTCAATTCTCTAAAGCTATAACCCATAACCTAAACCTAAACCAAAACCTATAACCTAAACCTTAACCTATAACCTATAACCCATAGCCTATAACCCATAATCCATAACCTATAACCTAAACTCATAACCTATAACCTAAACCTAAAACCTAAACCTAAACCTATAACCTAAACCTATAAGTGTAGGTTATAGGTTTAGGCTAAAGTTGTTTTTCTTTTCATTTGTCTGGATCACCTCTCATATGTTCTCTCTCTTTTCATTTGTTTTTTTCCATAGGATCGTTTGTGTTTGGATGGATGCAGTTTATGTTTGGATGAATGTAGTTTATGTCTGGATGGATTTATGTAGTATGGGTTTAGATGGATGGGAATATAAATATGATGAAATATATTATATAACAGGTGTATATCAGGAAGAATATGATGAATTATATTCTAACAGGTGTATATCAAGAAATTTTAGATGGAATATTTTTTTTTTAAAAAAAAGAGACTTTTACCTATGAAATATTTTTTAAAAGCCTTTAGTGACGACACTTTTTGTTGCTAAAAGTCTCAACCACGTTTTTTAGCTAAGAAAAGTTTCATAGCTAAAAGTAAACCTTCTGATTTTTTACAAAAACTGTTCACAGCCTTTATAGTGACAAAACTTTTCGTTGCTAAAAGTCTCATCCACATTTTAGTTACAAAAATGTTCGTAGCTAAAAGTAAACCTTCCGATCTGTTATCACAGCCTTTAGCCATGAAACGTTTCGTTCTTAAACGTCTCATCCACATTTTTTAGCTATGAAAAGTTTCGTAGCTAAAAGTAAACCTCCCAATGTTGAAACCATTTTTTCAAGAACTGTTCACAGCCTTTAGCGATGAAATTTTTGGTCGCTACAAGTCTCATCCTCGTTTTTTAGCTACGAAAATTTTTGTAGCTAAAGGTAAACCTTTCGATTTTTTTTTAAAAACCGTTCACAGTCTGTCGTCGCTAAAAGTCTCATCCACGTTTTTTAGCTATGAAAAGATTCGTAGCTAAAAGCAAACCTTTCGATTTTTGTGAAAAAACTGTTTAAGGCCTTTAACAACGAAAGTTTTCATCTCTAAAAAGTCTCATCCACGTTTTTAAGCTACGAAAGTTTCGTAGCTAAAAGTAAACCTTTTGATTTTTTTCAAAAACTGTTCACAGTCTTTAGCGACGAAAATTTTCGTCGCTAAAAGTCTCGTAAACCTTTTGTTTTTTTCACAGCCTTTAGCGACGAAAATTTTCATCGCTAAAAGTGACTTTTAGCTACGAAAATAAATTTCATTGCTAAAAACTCTCTTTCTTGTAGTGAGTTTAATCCAAATCATGCTTTGATACCAACTTATAATGTCCCGAATTTCAAGGGTCGAGCAAAGCTCAACTCCCGAGATCCAACGCATCACTTATGCAACATAGATAATGATGTTTAAATTTTGTTCATTTCAATGTATTAGTCATGAGTGAGATTACACTAAAACAACATATCATACTCCAGAGATAAGTAAAACTTAGCAAGCGGAAGGCTGAAATATGTATATATAAGTATGTAAGGGTGTCTCAACCTCCAGAGTATGAGTATGATACCGGGTTGAATATAAACATGTATTGTTTCAAATTTTACAAAATATCAAAATGTACATGTCCAACTAATCCATGTTCTCTATAATCCCGTCAAATCAGCACGAGGTCTACATAGACCCGCCTGATAGCTGAATATAGGAGAATTCCTCCTCCTCATCAACGAAGTCCAGATCAGCTGTATAGACTCCGGCATCACCTGCATCTAAACCAGAGTCTGGTTGGTGTTTTAAAACACCGTTCCAGAGTGGGAGTGAGTGATCAACTCAGTGGTACTATAAGGAAAATATTAACATATTATCAATTCAATCAAGCAGTAATGATAAAGCAAGACAACAATCACTTCCTAGCTGCTCTTGTTAATGTAGGGATGGTGTGCAGTAATGATGCATGCCCTCGCACAAAGCTCCCTCAAAAGTAACTCCGTTAACTGTTTGCATATGACAAACTCCCTAAACGTGCAACTTCCTTACCAAAGCACATGCAATGCATTTCATGGTTGTGTTAGCCAAGTAATTAATTAGGCTTATTCATACAGCAGATTCGGGAAGCTAAGGTACCTCTCTTTATATCATTAACCCAAACCGAAGGATCCATCTAAGGCCGTCAATCCTAGTTGATCACATATGGTAGCCAAATTATAGGGCACCACCCCTAATGAAAAGCAGTGGATAGGCAAATTTAAGAGTTTATACTCGAGGTCACTACGAGGAGTCTCGTCACCTCAATGTAGGCCGACAGCTCGAATACAATGTCTCATACCACCGTATTCAGCTCACGAGTTTGGATTGCTCACTGGTCACTATAGGGAGGCTCGTCGCCCCAGCGTAGGCCGACGACCATGGTGTCCCATACCACTATGCCCGACTCATGAGTCTTAGCGGATCGTGGTACCATGGTTGAAACGAGTCTTTACATTTGTAAGTGATACATTAGATTCAAGCAGTGATGTCCATATATGGTAAACACACGATAGGCCAATCAATTTATTAGACAAGTTCGATTGGTACGACCGCACGCCGAATTAATCGACATGGAGCACATAAACACCTCACGTGGCCTAAGCACTGCCGACAATCATCATACGACCCAGATTCACCGAACTCATCAAATGTGGCGAGACTAATTCGGCCACTCAAATGGGAACTGTTACCAATTGCCTGGACCACGTAGTAGTCCTAGTCTTACTCAGATGCAATAAATAGATACATGTGATAAGCATATCAGCATTTAACAAATATTCTAATAAAGATTCTCATTTGAGCATTTAATCGAACACATTGAACATGTTACCAAATATTGCATTTCATCCATAAATTGTGTAGTCGAAATTAAGATGCATGAAGGAAACCCTACATATAGATAAGGTAATTGAGAATCCTATCTTAATACCCTTATTAAATACAATTCATCTACAATTTCTCATCCAGATATTTTATTAAACACTTATACTACACATTACTAGATACATAGACTAGATTAGTTATGATATGAATTATCACAATTTATTACACAAATATATCGTGGTAAGCACGACAAACATGTATCCTAGATTTCTAGTCATCTTAAGCACAAATCACAATTTCATATTCATTCAAGCATTCAACAAACATATGGAATGCATCTTATATTCAACATAGTTTACATATGTATGATTTATCGAAAACGTCATAACTAAGATCATATGGCAGCAATCAAGTCAGACTTAAATCATTACTGACATTGAAAGCCTTAAAAACCATAACCTAAACGTTTATAGTCTACACCTTTCGTCGGAGTACTCGCTTCGAACTCGGTTTGAATCCTACGTTCCCAAACACAGAACAACGAGTACCTAAATCATGAAATAGGTTAGTTATTTCGTCGATTACTCTATCTGAATCTCTACATCAAGATTAGGGCTAGGATTTCTTACCCAAATCGTAGTTGGAATGGATCGGTTAGTTAGATGTAAAGGCGATTCAGTGCGTGGAGTAGCAGGAAAGAATCACTACAGCAAACTCCAAGGATTTCCCCTCACTCCCTACTCCTTTCTCTTCCTTTCTCTCTTCTCTCTCCTAGGGTTAGAGAAAATTCGTATGGGATAGGAATGGAGTGGTTTAAGGGCTTTATATAGGCCCAGAACTGGTGCAAATGGCCCCAGAGCCATGGTATACCTGATTTACATCCAAAGGGCAACTGTTTTTGACAAATGAGGTTCATCTGGAGGTCCACTACTCACTTACAGCACAGGGTAAGTTCCCTAACGATGGATCTATGCTAGGATGTGGTTTCAACGTGATTGGATAGGCCGATTGACCGTGAAGAACCTGTATCAGATTAACGGTCATTGTCACTCAATCAGGGCCACAAATATACCGATATGTGCATGAAAATTTTCCTGATCTATAGGTGAAGTTTGGTCATAAACTGATGGTCTAAAATCTTCAATTTTACCCGCAAGCAAATGGCCAAATGTACTTAAGTTTCATTACATTTTTCAAAGGTATTCGAGTTTCTCACACACTTTGCTCAGGGCTCAAGTTGTACATTTCTAGACATTATTTGGGATCGATTTCTGCAATAGATGTCAAGCCCAATAAGACAGTAGTTTCGCAATCATCATCCTATAGTTTTGCAATCATCGGACTTTCAACGTGTGGTCCAGGTCCGATACGGAGTTTCAATGTGCTTCCGAGAGCAACCGGCTTTTGGAATTTTTCCTAGGTTTTTAAGTAATGTTGAGTTAGCGATTTTGAAGGTTTTAGGTCCCGCCGTTTATATAAATAGCGGTTCCAACTAATCCACCGATTAATTTAATTTAGTACTTAATTTTTGTCTAATTTCTACAGAATACGGTCCTTAGGGATTTCTGGCTGAGGCGGTACTCGAGTCTTTGTACGAATTTTTTCGAAACAGTACACCAGGAAAGGAGAACAAAGTGTGTAGACTGGAGAAGAGTCTATATCACCTGAAGCAAGTCTCGAGGCAGTGGTACAAGAAGTTCGATAGTTTCATGTCGGGAAACAGTTTTAGGAAATGTCATGTAGACCACTGTTGTTATTTGAAGAAGTTTAATACATCATATATCATCCTTCATCTGTACATTGATGATATGCTTACAGCTAGATCAAGCATGAAGGACATCTCAGATCTCAAAAGGCAACTGTCTAGAGAATTTGCCATCAAGGATTTAGGAGATGTAAAACAAATCCTAGGCATGAGGATAAAGCATGGCAGAGAAAATAAAAAACTAGTTTTATCATAGGCAGAGTACATAGCCAAGGTACTTGATCAATTCAATATGGGAGGTGCTAAGCAGGTTAGCACTCCATTATCCAACCACTTCAAGTTTTCTAAGGAGCAAGGTGTAAAGACGTGGGAGGAACCGACTACATGGCTAAAGTCTTATACCCGTCAGCTATTGAGAGTCTCATGTATGCTATGGTGAGCACGAGGCCAGACATTGCTCAAGCAGTGAGAGTTGTTAGCAGATTCCTGAACAACCCCGGGAAGAAACATTGGAAAGCTGTGAAGTGGATTCTTAAATACCTGGTAGGTACTAAGGATGTAGGGTTGTACTATAGTGGATCGAAAATCAAGCTATAAGCCTACGTAGATTCATATTTGACAGGAGATATTGACAGCAAAAGAAGCACTATAGGTTATGTCTTTACTCTGGGTAGTGTTGCAGTCAGTTGGGTCTCTCAGTTACAGAAGATAGTATCTATCAGTATGACAGAAGCAAAATATGTTGTAGCTACAGAAGCGTGCAAGGAGATGGTGTAGATGCAAGGTTTCATAGAAGAGTTGGGTAAGAAGCAAGTAGATTGCAAGCTGTATAGTGACAGTCAGAGTGCAATAGACATGGCAAAGAATTCAGCCTTTCATTCAAGGACCAAGCATATTGACATCAGATATCACTTCATACATTCGTTACTGGAAGATGGATCGATTGCTCTGGAGAAGATTCATACAAGTGAGAATCCTGCTGATATGCTGACTAAGGCGGTCACACGGGAGAAGCTGAAGCTCTTTTCATCTTTGATTGGTCTTCAGGCTTGAAGATGGGGAGGTGGTGCACTCCGGATGTAGAAGACGAAGATTTATGGCGATGTGTCTCCAAGTGGGAGATTGTTGAGATGTGGAGCCACATCTGGATGACACTCGACCAGTCGAGTGCCCTGCTCAATCGGTCGAGTGGCCCACTCGACTAGTCATGGACTAGATCAACTCAAAGTCTAGCGAGCATCGGGTTTTTTGTTCCATGGTACTCGACCGGTCGAGGCACATGATCGACCAGTCGAGGGGTCCGCTCAACCAGTCGAGCACCCTGATCGACCAGTCGAGGTTACGCAGATTTATTTTCGAATTTTGCACGGACTGTGGATTTTTGAGTCAATTTTCACAGAGGTGCGAAAGGGAAGTTGCCTACACTATAAATAGAGGTCCCTAGGGCTTTTCTAGGTATAATGAGAGTTATTCCAAGGTGTGGGCAAAGGGTTTTCTCTGCACTTCCAAGAGAAAGGTTAGTATATTGCCTTGCAATCTTCATTTTTCTTCATAGTGGAAGTTTGCATCGGTGGTTTTTTACTCTGTTGGGGTTTTTCCACATATATCTTGTCTTATGGTTTATTTGGAATGCTTTGATTCTTTTCTAGTTTATATTTCTTCTTGTTTATCATTTGTGGGCGAGACCAGAGATTGGATCTTGGTTCACTGCATTGTTGGCGTGCTACGCAACATGAATTTAATTCAAATCGAGCATACCCAAGATCATAACAAGTAAATCTCAGGAATACAACCACAGGAGACATATTACAAAATCCACTAGGAATTAAAACTTTACAGGTACATAAGGCTCAAAAGGAAATACATAAGGTGAGAAAGGAAGAGAAAAGTCTGCAAAGGGACCTCATCACCCTCCAATCCAATGCTCTACCGCTACTGCGCCAACCTAGGATCACCTGCACGCATCAATCGTGCATAAGCTTATAAAAAGCTTAGAGCGCGGTGTAAGGTGTGTGACAATGATGCTCAAAAGAAGATAGGGGAGAATGCAAAAGGAAACATGAATGATACCAATGTTTTTAGTTGTACTGAGGTTAAGCTATGAATGCAGTAAGCCGTACCAAGGCTATGCAATGCAACACATGAGTACTAGGTGCCATACCGAGGCGATGCAACAGAAGGCTTATACAGCTGATGCCAATGCGATGCGAAGTAATGTCAGTCCTCATGTCCAATCCACATATCAAGTACAGTTCCATCATAAGGAATCCACCGGGGTCAAGTACACTAAAGGATGACTGTCACTCTACAAGACCCACACAGTCAAACGAGCTTAGGAGACCTCACTACCCGCATGTGGACAGGCGGACCCATTTATGAGCTGGTCAGACTCAACCTAACAATTGCCCTCTCTCTTAGGCGGGTAAGGTGTAACGCCCCATACTTTTTAATACTCGGGTGTTACCATCTAAGTGCGTATGTATGTATGGCACACTGTCTAATCATTTAAAATCTACCTATTTCAACCGCACACTACTAGAGCTTAGGACTAAACCCACGAGCTCCACCATTAAATCAATATATACCATGCCTACTTAAAATTCACATTAATACAACCGTTGGGTTTTGGATCAAGTAGATCGAATTCATTTAGACCTTCCTAAGAAGCCCTAAGCCCATAAATCGATTTCTTATATGCTTGTGATTTATTTATATGAATTTCAATCATAAAAATCTATATTACGTAAATTAATAAAATTTATAACAAATAACATATTTCAAACAATTTAAGATTTTATATAAAATCTAAAATTTAAAACATATATAGCTATATAAATAATATGCGAATGACATATTAATCCTTGTTTCTTTTCACTAATATTCATATAATTAACAATCTGTAATAGTATAAATTATATATATATAACAAACTACATTATTACTTTTTATTAATATAAGTTTATATAATAAGTAATGATAATAATAATAATAATAATAATAGTAATGGTAATAATAAATAATATTTAGTGTGAGCAATGTAACATGATACTTACTGTTATAAAGGCACCAAGGGCTATACATTCATAATCTAACCATTTACTCTAGTTAAAATG
Source organism: Magnolia changhungtana (assembly GCA_030180095.1). NCBI lineage: Eukaryota > Viridiplantae > Streptophyta > Magnoliopsida > Magnoliales > Magnoliaceae > Magnolia > Magnolia changhungtana. Next base: position 6,867,045 of record JASAUF010000554.1, read on the forward strand.
GTTCCTTGGACCTTTCTAACCGTAAATGTTTAGTTCCAGGGTGATTCGACCGCTAAATCAACGTAGTCAACACTTAAAGGACGTGGATGAACCCATATAGCCCACCTAAAGCTTAGATCTTCCTGATTTTTGGTAAGAGGCCCTACTTGGGACCCAGAAATAGAATGAACGGTGTGGATTTCATCCAAACATCATGGTGGATCCCACATGTGCGTTGCATGTGCACCAGGGGCATGCACACATAGTGCACTAAGCTGAGAAGCTCGGTCAGACTGCGCTGACCCGAGTCTTCCCACAAATGGGAAAATCTCCCTCTCTCTTGTTTCTCTGCCAGTGGACGGGCAACCATCCGTGTTCATGATCGAGGCCCTTGAGGGAGGGCCCACCTTCATGATCCGATTCATCCATCAGATGCAGACACCTCCCCTAACCAAAACCCAGTGGGTCCCTCGTGAAGATGCGATCACCCATGCACACAAACATTGACAAAAAGGAGCTGTGTGCAACCGAACCTTCCAAAAAAGGGAACTGCTCTTGCAGACTAGCTGACGCGATCCATGTGAGGATCTCTCTTCAAATCACAGCCATCCAGGCGTGTAATCTTATCCATCCAACAACTTTCACACGGATTAGGGATCCCATAGCAAGCTAACACCAAAGAAAATATCTCAGGCTGTCTACTTTTAGAAATGGGACAACTATTAAAATCCAAACCGTTCGTCCTCATCCAACGGTCTGTAGGAGCTAGGGTAAACCGTAAAAGTGAGACGAGCAAGCAATAGTGGGATTTTATCCCGGTCCTTACGGCTGCTCGTGGAGTCTCGGCTAAAGCTTTCAAACCTGAAACCACTAGCCAAAAACCCTCCAATCTTCAATCCCTCCATTCGAGGAGCTCCCCATGACTAAACTGAAGCATCCACAATAATTAGATCTTGAGGATGCCCCTCCGTTTACAACTTTCCTTGTATAAGGCATTGTAAGCATCTTGAAGATCTTCTTCATTTTCATGATCACTATTCAGATTTTCTTCACTAGTTGAATCATCATGATCTGAAAAAGTGAACTTAGCTAGAGTCATAAAGGCCATAACTTCATTGCCCGACTTGATTTCAGAATCTTCTGAATCAGAAGTAGCTTCAGACTCAGATGATTCATCCCAAGTAGCCAACATACCCTTCCTTTTAGGTTTGTCTTTTATAGGACATTTGTTTACTAAATGCCCATATTCTTGACAGTTGTAACATTGGCTATCTTTCAAAGACTTCCAAGTTTTAGATCTTTTTTGAAAATTGACCATTCTCTTACTTTTGAAAATTTTATAAAACCTTTTTGCTAAAAGAGCCATATCATCTTCAAAATCAGAGTTTTCTTGAGAAACACCTTTAGAAGATTTCAAAGCGATGGATTTTCCTTTAGGAGCTTTAAAATTTAATTCACAGGTTTGTAAACAACCAACTAGTTCTTCTACCCTCATATTATCTGTATCACGAAGTTCGAGTTGAACTGTTCAGGAAGAGAGCGTAGTATTTTTGCACACACTTTACTTTCTGGGATTTATCGCCAAGACCCCACATTGAGTTTACATTGTCATTTAATCTTGTGTAAAAGTCCATAAACATTTCATTTTCCTTCATATGAATTTCTTCAAATTTGGTTGTGAGGAGTTAGACTTTAGATTTTTTGACAATTGATGTACCCTCGTGTATCATTTCTAATATATCCTAGGCTTGCTTTGCAGTATCACGGGATATGATTCTTTTGAACTCATCCGGTGATAGTGCGTAAGTGATTGCATTTAGTGCTTTTGCATTGGCACTACTCTCACTTTCCTGAAGTGTGGACCAAGAAGTATAAGGTGTTATTCTCATTGATTTTGATCCATTGATACCAGTTACTTCAATGGTAGGAGGGCTACATTCAGTCATTGTGGCTTACCACACACTCTCATCCATTGATTTGAGGAAGATCCTCATTCTGTCTTTCTAATAGACATAGTTGGAGCCATCAAAGGGTGGAGGCCTAGTGACTGATAGGCTATCAAAATTTGACATCTTATATATATAGCTTAGATCGTTAGCTCAGAAAATAAATCTAAATAAAAAGCAATAAAAGCGAGTTATTAGGCTTTGATACCACTTGAAATGGCCAAGCTATATGTCCTAGGAGGGGGAGGGGGGTGAATAGGACTATGCCAAATTAAAATTAAAATAGTGGAATAAACAATAAAGAGATAGCCTTACAAAAATAAATAAATTCACAATGCTTAAATAAATTTAACCTCAATTAACAAGTATTGAGAGGTTGATACGAATTCAGTTCTAAGGACAACCTTACGTCATAAAAACCAAAGGTTTATGGCAGGACAACCTTACTTCTGGAACATCCTTTGTATCAAGAACTCAATAAAAATAAATAGCAAGGAATTGAAATAGATTACAAAAATTTAAATCTAACTAATTACAACATTCCCCACACTTGCTTGAAATGTAAAATTTACAACATTCACATTCATACATACATTCCACAGCTTTGAATGATAAAAGATAAAAGATTAAGCAAGCATTCAATCCACAAGACAAAGAATTATAGTAGTTCGCCTGTCACGCCCCGAACTCGGAGACCGGGCTTACAAAATTCTCGATTGCCGAATCCAGCGCCGACAGCCTCCATAGTACCCCATTCTTGGCTCCCGGCACCCATATACTAGGTTCCAATCCTGGGATGCTACAAGGAGGATTTCTAATGATCAATTTGATTCGTAATGAGCATAACCACAAGCATAACCCACGAACAATAACCACAAGAACACCATCACAATATCCACTATGATCATAAACTTTTAAGTACAAGTCGTATGAAAGGGAAATACAATATAGTGAAAATAACAAAATCTCCAGAAGCTCGGCTGCATGCTCCAACTGCAACGAGACTACAGTTGCGTCCTGGCGTCACCTGCACGCATCAATCGTGCATAAACTTATAGAAAGCTTAAAGGGTGGTGTAAGTGTGTGCGCAATATGAGGGTGCTTAGAATGCAATGTCAGAGTAGTGCGGAAACATGCTGATGAGTACATGAATGCAGTCAGCGATACTAAGGCTATGCGGTGCAAGACATGAATACTATCGGCCATGTCAAGGCCATGCATGCATAATGCAAGTCAAGCATGCCAATCCCCCTCCACATATCAATGCAGCTCCTCACTAGAGCATCAAATCAGTACGGTTCTCAGTCTGGATAATCACCGAGGTCTAGTACACTCTACGCCAGCTTACCGTCCCTATCCGAACGCATAATTGGGAGAGCAGAAGAGACATCACTATCCGCCTGCCAATATCGGGCCCGGCTCGTCGATAGTGGACCGATTCCTCAAGCTGGTCAAACTGAACCTAGAAATTGCCCCCTCACTCAGGTGGGTAAGGTCACACCCCTTTTCAACCTACCACGATACAGTAGGAGACGCGGCCTACTAGTATACGACCCTCGCGCGCTCGTGTATCCACTCGGTCTCGACGTTGGAGTCATCCACTGGTACCATCGGGTTTAAGGATTTTCACCTAGGGACATCTATGGCACCCGTATGCTAGAACTAAACATTTTCGGTATCCAATCCAGCCAACCACGATGTGTCTGTGAAGGCTTTGGCCCTGATGTCTCTAGGGCATATAATAATCATGATCACACATGCAAGTGCATAAATCACCCTACCAAACATGCAACAATCCTGCGTGGGTCGCACGCTCATGTAGGGCAACTCCGCCTATCAGGGAGCCCATAAACAATCTGCCCGAAGGCATATGCTATGATCAGTCACTCGTCATATCAGACATACATATGATGCGTATGATCGTGAATTATGAATCTATACTATACATGTTATGTGGTGATGGACCCTAATCAAAACGAAGATGGGCCTGGACGGCCTACACATGACAAGTATGGGCTAACAATGGGCCCTAGGGAGAGTGTAATGCGAACATTTAACCAACATTATTTGCACAATGTGGACGTCAAACCAACATTTGCTCCCAAGGCATAGCCCGCTATAAAGGTCAATGTATAAACCATGGTGGGATTACACTACGATGGGCCTTATGTACATTCCGTTGGGCCTCAACCCGTGGACCTTCAATAAATCATTTGAGCCTCATAACAAGGGGCTTATGTATATTAAAGTGGGCCTAAACAACGGGCCACACGTACAACAAGATAGGCCTAGTTACATGAGCTTCATATATATATCAAAGTGGGCCTCAACATCGGGCCACAAATACATCAAAATGGGTCTAATCACATGGGCTTTGCATACATCACAATGGGCCTTATACAAATCAAAGTGGGCCTCAATGGACGGCCCACCAATACACCAAGATGAGCCTTATCACATGGCCTTAAAATATTCTCCAAAATGGTTGGACGGTTTGGATGAAACTCATGCATCATGGTAGGTCCCATAGGGACTGAAGGCATAGATAAATCATATACTTCATAGTGGAGGTCCATGTGGACATAACACATAAATAAATGGGTCCCATGTGGACATAAACATACATAAATGGGTCCCATGTGGGGCCCACCATAATGTTTATTTCCCATCCAAACTAGGCCCGACACGATGTTTATTTTCCACCCAAACTGTTCATAGGTCACATGGGCCTAGGGCCCACTGTAATGTTTATTTGATATCCAACTGTTCATAAGGTCACGTGGACCTTGGGCCCACTGGAATGTTTATTTGCCACCCAACCTATTAATTGGGTCACACCGTCAGGGAGGGGGCCCACCGTAATATTTATTTTCCATTCTAACCTGTTTATAAGGTCACATGGACCTGGGAGTGGGCCTGGGGCCCACCGTGAACGTGGTTCACAGATCCAGTCCACCCATTATGGGAGTCCCACTTGGCTAAGGGTTCAGATCAAGTTTCAGCCGCACTCAACTCCCAAGTAGGCCCCACCAAGTGATCTTATATGTTTTAGGCATGTCTTCACATGATTTTAGATGATATGGCCCACCTAAGTTCCGTATACGGCTGATTTTTGGGTGGGTCGTAGCCAGCAGGGTGGCCCACCAAATGCACGGTGTTGATGATCGAAACACATCATGTGGGGTCCACGGCTGGGGCCATGAGGCCCAGTCAGTCCGTCTACCCATGTAGCGCAGGCGCTGCCTGCGGCTTCTGACAGTGGGAGCAGCAGACGCTGCTGCTACTGTTTTTTTTTTTTTTGAAAAATAGAGTTTTTTCAGGGTTTTTCTTGGGTGGGGCCCGCATATGAAAAATCTAACTTGGCCATTGTAATCTACGTCCCCTGTTTGACCAAATGAGACCAATATGAGATGTGTTTTTGGCGAATAGGAGGGTCAAGATGGGTTTCAATGGTAATACCGTTATTTCCTATAGTATGGCCCGCTAGAAAATGGAATCAGCTTCATTTTTTGGCTCAGCGCCTAAAATGAGCTGGAGAACGGAATGGACTGCGTGGATCAGCCCCATACATCAAGGTGGGGCCTGCAAGAGCAGCCCACCCCAAATGCAATTTTTTTTGTTAGCTTGAAAGTACACACCCATGCAGTACACGCACTTCATGTTGGCCACGCCCGTCCAGCGTCCAAAGACGCTGGACAGCATTGGATATAAAACAAGCATCATGGTGGGCTCTGCACACTGCCATGGTGAGGTCCACATGGCGGCCCACCAAGGTTTGGATCAGCCGATGTTTGTATTTTTCTTCATCCAAGTTTGGACGGCAAGGTGGGCTCCACCAATGGATTGTAGTGTGGTCCACTAAATGGACAACATGGATGCAATATATTATATCATCGAGTGGGCCATCAACAATGAAAGAGTAAGAGAGAGAGAGAGTAATAGAGAGAGAGAGATCGGTGGAATGGAGGGTCCCCGCCACTATGGGCCCCTCTTTAATCACAAATACATACATTAAGTGGGTCCCATCATACGTGGGTCCCTTAAAAAGAGAAGTAACGGTGGATCACCCACCTCTAGGCCTCCTTCTTGCTTCCCTAGCCTCCTTAGCTCCTTACTTACACTTTTAACGATGGTTGATGGGGTTTTGATGGTGGAGATGAGAGATGAGAGGGGTGGGGAAAGTGGGCCACACTTGTTGTTGTGGTTTGGGGAAAGAAGAGGGCTTGGCCGTGGGATGCTTGGGAGAGTGTTTGAGAAATGAGAGAGAGTGAGATGATATGGATGGGATGATGGGTGATGGATGGAGTGATGGGTTGAGTGATGGGTTGTAAGAAAGTGATGGGTGAAGGGATGTAAGAGTTAACTTTGGGTAGTTTGTGTAAGAAAAGGGTAAGGATAGGTATGAGTTATTGTACTTGACTTGATGTGTGATGTGAACTTGATTGATGGGACATCTCGTAGAGATTCCCTCATAATTTGCAATGCATGGTGTTTTCTTCAAATAGAAAGCGGGCCTACATCTTCTACCCTGGGTATCGGTTCGGTACGTGAGTCGCGACGTTGGAACCGTGGTGACGACGCAGTCGCCAAGGTACGAGTTTTGGATCGAGCCGCCTTCGGTAAGCAGGACTCGGCTTAAGATCGCGCGCAACGTCGGATACGAGTCCAGAATTACCGGAATTCAACCGGAAGGACCGTGGAAGCCTACATAACGGTACAGACTAGGGTACAGGTCTTACATCGCCTGTGTGTTCACCAACTGTTAAACAACAGCCACACAGAATGCTACTCCACTCCTAATATCCTCACACAGCGGATATTAACGTTCACTATCAAAATAGGTTTCACAGGTTCACCTAAAACCTTCATAATTATGTCTTTAGGCTTACACAATCTAAAAACCCCTCTTTCTGAGTTTTCTGACTCTCCTCAGATAACCACACAAATGGATTTTTCTAGCGAATTTCAAACAAAAACTAAAAGAATAGAAGTTTTACAGAATTGTAAAATACCTAGATTTCTCCTCTTGTAGCAACCCGGAGGAACCAATCGGAGTAGAAGTTTGAATATGGAAGTTCAATGTCCAATACTCACTTTAAAATGGTTCTAAGTTCTCATTGATTTTAAGTTTAATCAACTTAAGGGCTAGCTGTATTTGATTTTGATTCCAAGAGGAAGGAATTAAAAATTTCCCCTTTTTCTAATCAGATTGGAATGCAAATCAAAATCAAATAAGAATAAGCTAACAAAAGAAAATAGAATTATGCACAATGTAGCTTAAAAATAAACACAAACTTATCTCAGAGTGAAGCGTTGAATTCACTTAATTTTTAATGAATAACTCTGAAATTCGTGTGCTATTTATAGCTGTAGAAATTTGTCTTCGACTGGTCTTAGGGATACCACGACTAGTCGAAGGAGAGACAAATTTTTTGAATTTTTTAGTGCGATCGCCTAAAACTATGGTACGACCAGTCCTAGGCAATCCACGACTGGTCGAAGGTAGTCCACAACCAGTCGAGACCCCTCTACAACTGGTCGTGCGACACTTGATTTAGTCGCTAGAGTTTGAGTCGTAGCTTTACGACCAATCGAAGGTCGAGTCGAGACCATCCCATGACCGGTCGAGCAGACCCTAGGACTGGTCATAGCCGGATGAAAAAAAAAACCGATAAATTGCAACAACTCTAGGACTAGTCCTGGAATTTCTTAGACTGGTCGAACCAGTTCTAGGACTGGTCGAACAAGGTCTAGGACTAGTCTTAGAATAGACCAAATTCATGTATTAATATTCAAATGAATTATGCAGCCAAAGTGACCTACCCTAAAGTCAATCTAAGGTTTATCATACCTGGGACATGAAGTATGGACATTGAAAACTTCATTTGCTTAGACTTTGATCATTATGAAGCTTGAGTTCTTCTTGATGCAGCTTGACTACTTCACAAGCTTTAAAATCAATGTCATGTTGAGTTGCACTTGAGTCCTAAACTATGCTTGAGTCTTGATCTTGAATACACGTGAACTTGAGCTTGAGTCTTGAACTTGAACTCTTCTTTAATATCTTCTATATTGTAGCTTGAACTAGCTTGAAGAATTCATCTGTTTGACTTCAATTGATGACATGGTGTCTCGAACAAATTTATCAAGATATAAACACAAGAGACATATAGAGGTTTTGACACACAAAATTTGACAATCAAAGAGGAATCAAACCATAGCACTTACAATCTCCCCCTTTGTCAAATTTGTGACAAAACATACTTCAACATGAGAAGCACAACATGTATATTAACGAGCACCAGTTGTCATGAACTAACATATAGCATATAACCTCATGCACAACCATTTAACTTCTCTTGTGTATAACTCTCCCTTAGTAGTACACTTCAACCATCCCATCACCCCATCAATCCAATCATAATCCATAGAATAGAATTCTCAAATTTTCTCCCCCTTTTTGTCAAAATATGACAAAGGAAGAAACACAAATAGGATTTGAAAGACAGTAAAGTAATGATCAAGTCATAAAGATTGAAAGATTGAAAGTTAAGAGCATAGAACATAGCATAAGGAGTTAAAAAGTCAAGTCAGATAGAGTCTAACATAACCAGAGAAAGTAAAAAGTATTATAGTTATTACAGACCAAAGAGTAAAATCTCAATCTGATCCAGAAGGAGCGGGGATGGTAGGATCAATTTGATGAAGGCCTTTTTGTAAGTGTCTAAAATACTTGCGCATATTTTTAAATTGTTGATTGTGACCAACATTCATATTCTCTACCTTCTCCTCTAATGCACTCAGATGAGCATTGAAATCAGATGGCACAAAGTCAGGATCATTCCCAGAGTCAAAATCAACTTCATTGAAAATATCGTCCATATTGATATCATCTGGAGGAAAATCATCACCTTTTTCATCATTTCCAGCCTCAGCAGCAACTCCACCTTCACCAACATCAACTTGGCCTAGAACCAATTTCAACTTCATTTTGTTTAAGTTGGAGTTGTTGAATATTAGGTGTTGGATAGGAGCCTCTCCGACGGGCATAACGACTAACATATTAGTGGCTAACACATTCATTAGATACCTAAATGGAATATCACTATGACCAGGATGAATACAGAATTGAATGATAGAGGAACAAATCAAAGAGGGCAAATAAACATTAGCACCAGTAACGATTGAGTATAAAATATGAACCATAAGCAGAGTCAACTCAGCCTTGTTTCCAGAGCGGGGATACAGATTAGATGTAAAGATACGATGTAAAACTCTATATCTTGGTAACAAGTATCTGGACGCGAGGGCATTCCCATTTTCAGTCCATGGTACATTCATGTTACACAACACTCTAGTATAAACATGTTTTTCAGATTCTGACACTTTCTCAGCAAGTGTGCTAGGATGAATACCATCATCATTTACTGGAATGTCCATAAGGCCTGAAATTAAATGCCGATCAACAAGAAAAGGCCCTTCTCTAGTAGCAATAGTAAAAGTCAGTTGCTCAGTAGAGAATTCAGTGATGCATACAACCATGGCCTGCGCTATGAACTAGTATGCCGGCCCGCCCCAGCGTAAATATTTTCCCATCCTAAGATTGAAGGAGAGGAAGGAGACTAAAAGGAGCGATATGGTTTAAATCAACGACTTTTTCAATAATCACGTTGTGCATACACAAATCATGTACATATGGTGGATCATCTATAGGATCCCTAAGATGACGTCTAGTGATAACATTCAATCTAGAAGAAGAAGAACCTCTAGGATTTTTCTTTTTACCTCTAGGGTCCATTTTCTTGAAGAAATATAAGAAATATCAAGAAAATAGAGATAGGTTTCTCTAGATTCAGCAAATGAAAAGAAAAACCCAAAAACTTAAAGAACAAGTTGAAATAGACAACTACAATCAAGAAATTGAAGAGAAAAGACTAAGATTCTTCAAGAAATCAAGAAAACATTCTAACCTGAGCAAATCGAACAGTGAGGTTCGACTAGTCGAGTCACGGCTTGTTGGAGAGAAAGGTTAGAATGAAGAAGATGAGATTTTTTCCCAAATAAAATCAATCAGCGTGCTACACGACTGGTCGTGGGACGTCCTCGACCGGTCATGCCACGACTGATCAAGCACGTCCTCGACTGGTTGTGTACCAGAAAAATAAATAAACATGCATTTTTTAAGAAATTTTGAAATATAAACTATTAAAGTATTTACAATATGATATAGAGATGCATGCTCAATCATTTTACATTGCACATACCAAGATCGAATTTTAACTTATTAAATCTGCTTTTGTCAAGCGGTTTAGTAAAAATGTTAGCAAGATGAGTCTCGGTAGGAATATATTCTAAAGATATTACTTTTTCTTCCACTAATTCACGAATATAATGAAATCTAATGTCAATGTGCTTAGTACGTGAATGTTGGATTGGGTTTTTCGAAATATTTATCACACTAGAATTATTACAGTATAAAACCATTGAGCCCTGTGCGATTCCATAATCACTCAACATACGTTTCATCCAAACCAGCTGAGTACATGCATTTCCAGCTGCAATATATTAAGCCTCAGCAGTTGAAAGTGATATGGAACTTTGCTTCTTACTAAACTAGGAAACCAAGCAATTTCCAATGTAAAAACAACCACCACTGGTTGATTTTCTGTCATCGATATTATCTGCCCAATCAGCATCTGAATACCCAGCTAATTAAACACTAGTATCATAAGGATACCAAAGACCCAAATTAACTGAACTTGCGATATATCAAATAATTAGCTTAACAACAGTTAAGTGAGATTCTTTAGGATTAGACTGATATCTAGCACAAATTCCAACACTTAAAGCAATATCAGGTCTACTTGCAGTTAAGTAAAGCAAACTGCCTATCATGCTACGATACAATTTAGGATCTACATCTTTACCTGTAGAGTCTTTTGAGAGTCTTAGAGTTGTACTCATAGGAGTATCAAAATTCTTACCATTCTCAAATCTGAACTTCTTAATCAAGTTCAAAGCATATTTAGATTGTGAAATAAAAATTCCATCAGATTGTTGTTTTACTTGCAATCCTAAGAAATAATTTAATTCCCCAGCCAAGCTCATTTCAAACTTAGATTTCATCAAATCTGCAAACTCAACAGTCATGTTAGTATAAGTTGATCCATAAATAATATCATCAACATAGATCTGAACCATAAAGATATCATCGTTATATTTCTTAACAAAAACCGTCTTATCGACACTACCCATTTGAAAATTATGACTTAGTAAAAACTTAGTCAATTTTTTGTACCATGCCCTGTGAGCTTGTTTCAAAACATAGAAAGCCTTTTTAAGGCGGTATACATGATTAGTAAACTTAGGGTCTTCAAACCCTGTTGGTTGTTCAACATATACCTCTTCATGTAAATCACCATTTAAAAAGGCACTCTTTACATCCATTTGATAAATTTTAAACTTTCCAAAGCATGCAATAGATATAAAAAGTCTAATTGATTCAAGGCGAGCAACTGGAGCAAAGATTTCATCGTAATCAATATCTTCTGTTTGAGTGTACCCTTGTACAACCAGTTTTGCCTTGTTTCGAATTATATTTCCAAGTTTATCAGACTTATTTTTGAAAATCCACTTAGTTCTTATAATGTGTTTATCTTTAGGTCTAGGAAAAAGATATCAAACATCATTATGAACAAATTGATTAAGTTTTTCCTGCATCACTACTATCCAGTTTTCATCAGAAAGTGCTTCTTTTACGTTTACCAGTTCAATCTGGGATGTAAAGCATACGTAATTACATATGTCTTCTAATTGTCTACGAGTACGTACACCAGTGAGAGGGTTACCAAGAATTTGAGCAGTTTAATGATCTTTAACAATCCTTAATTCAGAATTAATTTCACTTGATGAAGTATCTGGTTTTTCAATTAGAAGAACTTCATCATTATCTGAACTTGGGGCAGGTGTATTCAAATGATCGTCTATGATTAATTGATTCTTGAATAATACCGGTCCTCTTGTTCAGTACACGATATGTACGACTGTTTAAAGAGTATCCTTAAAAGATTCCTTCGTCACTCTTTGTGTCAAACTTTCCCAGATTTTCACGGTCACGCAAAATATAGCACTTGCTGCCAAAAACTCAAAAGTATTTGACATCGGCTTCTTATCAAACTACATTTAATAAGCCGTTTTATTATTAGATTTACAAGTATAGACACGGTTAATAATGTAGTAGGCGATATTCACTGCTTCAGCCCATAAATTTCTAAGGAGCTTCATACTATTCAACATAACATTTCTCATTTCTTGGAGCACTCCATTTTTCCTTTCCACAATACCATTTTGTTGTGGAGTTTTGGATGCAGAGAATTCATGTGATATTCCCTGATCGCTACAGAATTTCTCAAAACCGCTATTTTCAAACTCGGATCCATGATCACTTCAGATCTTACTGACTTGAGAACATTTTTCAGTTTGGATCCGTTTGATAATCTTTTTCACTTCATCAAGGGTTTCTGATTTGTCCCTTAAAAATGAAACCCAGGTGAATCTTGTAAAATCATCTACAATAACCAAGATGTATTTTTTGCCACCTCGACTTTCCATTCTAGTTGGTCCTATAAGATCCATGTGGAGAAGTTCGAGTGGTCTGAATGTGGTATTGGAGTTCACCTTTTTGTGAGAGCTCCTAGTTTGTTTACCATACTGACATTCACCACATATCTTATCTACTTTTTGAATCTTATGTAGACCTCTAATAAGTTCTCCTTTGCTCAATTTATATAAATTTTAGTAGTGTACATGTCCAAGGCGTTTATGCCATAATTCTGTCTCATCGGTATGGACCATGTAGCACGTTTGATTAGATGAACTACCATTGCTTACTATATAGAAATTTTTAGAAGTTCTGCGACCAGTTAATATTACAGAACCCTTTTTATCTATAATCTCACAACCTTGATTAGAAAATTTAACACTATAGTTGTTGTCGCATATTTGAGATATGCTTAATAGGTTGTGTTTTAATCCCCCAACATATAAAACATTCTTAAATAAGGGAAGATTATAGAGTTGAACCGTACCTTTGCCAATAATCTTGTAGTTGCTACCATCACCAAAAGTGACTGACCCATCAGTCATATCTTTTAGATCGGTGAATAAAGCCTTGTCACCTGTCATGTGCCTGGAACATCCACTGTCTAGGTACCATTTTGAATGGCTTGTTACTTTGAAAGCAGTGTGGGCAACCAAGCAGGCAACTTTAGGAACCCATTTCAGAACTATTTTGGGTTTAGGAACATAGTTGGTCTTCTTTTGTTTATAGTTATGGGAATGACCTACTGAGTTAGATTTTAAGAGCTCCTTGAGTAAATCAACTATTTTTTCAGCTAGTGGGTTTCTGTTCTGATTTTTGAAATTGATATAGCTACGTTTAGGTTTTTGAAAAGTTTTTATATTTTTAGAAAAACTGTGACAAGTACCTTTTTCTTTTGAGTTTGAGGCTTCTCCTTTCACAAAGTTGGGAGGAGTATTCTTCTGTTTATGAGGTATGTTCTTATCATAACCTAACTTGGATCGATCACCACATTTTCTAGATCCAGATAAAAGTTTTTCTAACTTTGGATCTCCTTGGGCATACCTCCAAGTATCCTTCAAACACAGAAGAAAAGATACTTCATTCTTAAGTTTGTCATTTTCATATTTAAGATTTTCAATCAGGGAGGTTTTGAATTTTAAATCACATTTAGTCTTTTTAAAACAATCTAAAATATGGGATTTTTCTAAAACAAATGACTCAAAATTTTCTTTAAGTTTTAAAAACTTTTCTTTTTGAAGTTTTAGTTTTACGGCAATTTTACAACTTTCCTTATATAGGGCATTGTAAGCATCTTGAAGATCTTCTTCATTTTCATGATCACTATTTAGATTTTCTTCACTAGTTGAATCATCATGATCTAAAAAAGTGAACTTGGTTAGAGTCATAAGGGCCTTAACTTCATTGTCCGACTTAATTTCAGAATCTTCTGAATCAGAAGTAGCTTCAGACTCAGATGATTCATCCCAAGTAGCCAACATACCCTTCCTTTTGGGTTTGTCCTTTATAGGACATTTGTTTACTAAATGCCCATATTCTTGACAGTTGTAACATTGGCTATCTTTCAAAGACTTCCAAGTTTTAGATCTAGGTTTAGATCTTTTCTGAAAATCGACCATTTTCTTACTTTTAAAAATTTTATAAAACCTTTTTTGTTAAAAGAGTCATATCATCTTCAGAATCAGAGTTTTCTTGAGAAACACCTTTAGAAGATTTCAAAGTGATGGATTTTCCTTTAGGAGCTTTAAAATTTAATTCATAGGTTTGTAAACAACCAACTAGTTCTTCTACCCTCATATTGTCTGTATCACAAAGTTCTTGGATCGCGGTTACTTTAGAGTTGAACCGTTCAGGAAGAGAGCGTAGTATTTTTGCACACACTTTACTTTCTGGAATTTTATCGCTAAGACCCCACATTGAGTTTACAATGTCATTTAATCTTGTATAAAAGTCCATAAACATTTCATTTTCCTCCATATGAATTTCTTCAAATTTGGTTGTGAGGAGTTGGACTTTAGATTTTTTTATAAATGATGTACCCTCGTGTGTCATTTCTAATATATCCCAGGCTTGCTTTGCAGTATCACGGGATATGATTCTTTTGAACTCATCCGGTGATAGTGCGCAAGTGATTGCATTTAGTGCTTTTGCATTGGCACTACTCTCACTTTCCTGAAGTGTGGACCAAGAAGTATAAGGTGTTATTCTCATTGATTTTGATCCATTGATATCAGTTACTTCAATGGTAAGAGGGCTACATTCAGTCACTGTGGCTTGCCACACACTCTCATCCATTGATTTGAGGAAGATCCTCATTCTGGCTTTCTAATAGGCATAGTTGGAGCCATCAAAGGGTGGAGGCGTAGTGACTGATAGGCTATCAAAATTTGACATCTTATATATATAACTTAGATCGTTAGCTCAGAAAATAAATCCAAATAAAAAGCAATAAAAGCGAGCTAGTAGGCTTTGATAACACTTGAAATGGCCAAGCTATATGTCCTAGGAGGAGGGGTGAATAGGACTATGCCAAATTAAAATTAAAATAGCGGAATAAACAATAAAGAGATAGCCTTACAAAAATAAATCAATTCACAATGCTGAAATAAATTCAACCTCAATTAACAAGTATTGAGAGGTTGATACGAATTCAGTTCTAAGGACAACCTTACACCATAAAAACCAAAGGTTTATGTCAGGACAACCTTATTTCTAGAACGTCCTTTGTATCAAGAACTCAATAAAAATAAATAGCAAGGAATTGAAATAGATTGCAGAAATTTAAATCTAACTAATTACAACATTCCCCACACTTGCTTGAAATGTAAATATTTATAACATTCACATCCACACATACATTCCACTACTTTGAATGATAAAAGATAAAAGATAAAGCAAGCATTTAATCCACAAGACAAAGAATTATAGTGATTCGCCTGTGTGTTCACCAACAGTTAAACAACAGCCACACAGAATGCTACCCACTCCTAATATCCTCACACAGGGGATATTAGCGTTCACTATTAAAATAGGTTTCACAAGTTCACCTAAAACCTTCACAATTATATCTTTTTAACTTGGGCTTATACAATCCAAAGACCCCTCTTTCTGAATTTTCTACCTCTCCTCAGATAACCACACAAATGGAATTTTTCTAGCGAATTCCAAACAAAAACCAAAAGAATAGAAGTTTTATAGAATTGTAAAATACCTAGATTTCTCCTCTTGTAGCAGCCCGGAAGAACCAATCGAAGTAGAAGTTTGAATATGGAAGTTCAATGTCCAATACTCACTTTTAAATGGTTCTTAGTTTTAATTGATTTTAAGTTTAATCAACTTAGGGCTAACTGTATTTGATTTTGATTCTGAGAAGAAGGAATTAAGAATTTTCCCTTTTTCTAATCAGATTGGAATGCAAATCAAAATCAAATAAAAATAAGCTAACAAAAGGAAATAGAATTATGCACAATGTAGCTTAAAAACAAACACAAACTTATCTCAGAGTGGAGCCTTGAATTCACTTAATTTTCAATGAATAACTCTGAAATTCGTGTGCTATTTATAGCTGTAGAAATTTATCTTTGACTGGTCCTAGGGACACCACAACTGATCGAAGGAGTAATAGATTTTTGAATTTTTTAGCGCGATCGCCTAAAACCGTGGCATGACCGATCGTAGGCAGTCCACGACTGGTCGAAGGCAGTCCATGACCGGTCGAGACCCCTCTACGACTGGTCTTACGACACTTGATTTAGTCGCTAAAGTTTGAGTCGTAGCTTTACGACTGGTCGAAGGTCGAGTCGAGATCATCCCATGACCAGTCGAGCAGACCCTAGGACTAGTCGTAGCCGGACGAAAAAAAAAAAATTGATAAATTGCAACAACTCCATGACTAGTCTTGGAATTTCTTAGACTGGTCGAACCAGTGCTAGGACTGGTCAAACAAGGTCTAGGACTAGTCTTAGAATAGACCAAATTCATGTATTAATATTCAAATGAATTATGTAGCCAAAGTGACCTACCCTAAGGTCAATCTAAGGTTTATCATACCTAGGACATGAAATATGGACATTGAAAACTTCATTTGCTTAGACTTTGATCATTATGAAGCTTGAGTTCTTCTTGATGCAGCTTGACTACTTCACAAGCTTTAAAATCAGTGTCATTTTGAGTTGCACTTGAGTCCTAAACTATGCTTGAGTCTTGATCTTGAATACACGTGAACTTGAGCTTGAGTCTTGAACTTGAACTCTTCTTTAATATCTTCTATATTGTAACTTGAACTAGCTTGAAGAATTCATCTTCTTGAATTCAGTTGATGACATACAGAGGTTTTGACACACAAAATTTGACAATCAAAGAGGAATCAAACCATAGCACTTACACGTTGTTGCACCAGCTCGAGCCAATCCGAGCTAAGTCGGGATCGAGTCAAGCCGAGTTTTGAGCCTGGTCGAGCCACTGCCAGGCGCCTCAAGCCTCTTTATAGATTCAATATATATATATATATATATATATATATTAAGAAGAAGAAGTATAAAGGAAGGAAATAAAGGAAAGGAGAAAAGATAGTCGAAGAAGAAGATAAGGCAGAGGAAGAGAGTTAGGGGCTGAGTTGTTGGCTAACTCACTGAGTCCGTTGGGTCAAGTTAGACGTCGTCCTAGCTTAGGTCTAGCTAGTGGGGTAGAGAAGAAGAGAGAAAGAAGGGAAGAAGTAGGAGAGAGAGAGAGAGAGAGAGAGAGAGAGAGAGAGAGCCTTTGAGTGGGTCGACTCAGGGCCGAGTTGACTCGTCTGAGTCATTGGTTGAAGTTGTGGGTCATTTTAGTCTAGCAACCTCGCTGGATAGGGCAAGGGTTAAGAAGGTAAAAAGAATAGATGATAAAAGAAGAAAGAAAGAAGAGGGTGAAGGAGAGAAGAAACATGACTGCTGAGTTAACTTGGTTCAAAACCGAGCCAGACCGCTAGCTTATTGGTTAGGCTGCATCCAACTTCCCTTGAGGTATAAACTCTCTAACCTCTTATGTTGAAATTTTAATTTGATTATTAATTAGATATTGCGCATATGAATCTTGTCTTTTTTTTCCAAATCCTAACCTTAGGATAAATTGTAGGTCATTTATGTTAAACTAGTTATTATGGACAAATTCCAACTATTAAATCGTAGTACTTTACGATCATAGTAGTAGATCATAATACTAATTATCATCATAATGATTACTACAAACATGTTATGCAAATGTTAGTTACTATATATGAAATTACCGTTAATGATATTAGCATGGTATCCATCACTTGAAGATATTATCTTTAATAATAGATTATACTATTACAATTCTAATACTGATTATTACCATGGTCACAAATACTAGTTATATCATTAACGTTGAATTATAACTAACCATATTATTATTGTATTTAAGTTGTACATACATTATAGTTATACTCCTGGAACTAAACTCTAGGATAAAACCCTAAGTTCTACATCCAAACCCTAAAAACAAGTAATTCATACCCTAGGTAGTGTGTAGAGCTTGGATCTAATTGTACAAGTTCCTGATTTATGGTAGGGATTGATTCTAAGAAAACACGCATTCTCTAGTAACACTGGTAGGCGGTTCAAAGTATAAGGTGATGATTCTTCCCCTTTAGCTTTCCATTTTTCCCATTAGCTTAAGTTATAGTTTTTATTTTAATTTACATTTGATATCTCCCTTCTATAATCACATATGTTAACTGTTGAAATTGAATTGTTATATTACATGTTTAATATTTATCCTGCATATTTATTTCATGCCTACGGACTATTTGTGGATTGCTTATGGATTTTAAACTGGTACATTAGTGGGAAACCCCCACTTATAAATGTACACCCATACTTGGGATATAACTCGATCGACGGTGATTGTAATGGACCTTCGATCTAGTGGTTATTGAGTAGTGGTTTAAATAAATCATTGATGTGAGCCTACCATCAAGGGTTGTTATGTCCATTGGTTTTCAAGGATGGTCTTTTATCGTAAGGTTTTGATACTCGCCCTATGTGGTTTATCTTGATAATTGCCTTAGGTGGCTTGTTTGATATTGCCCTATGTGGCTTTGTTCTAGTAATTTCCCTATATGGGTTTGATATTTTTTACTGTGCAACCATGCGATGGTAAGCCCCATATATTATAATATGATTGGCCACTAGTCGATGGGTTTCCATTAAACATCCTAAGGTGGTAGTCTCATGGGCCGGGAATGGTGGTAATGGGACACTATGCCCCGGCCATCGGCCTACACTGGGCTATATGCTCCCCATAGTGACCGTGAACTTATTTAAATTGGCTGGTTGTAATTGGATTAATAATGGATTGGCTAATCATGCATACATGGCACAAACCAGCATCTATTGTTATCGTACGTGATATACGTATTGTTCAGACTGGATGACGTTTCCTAGGTTCGATGATTCTAACTGGATGATCTTTCCCAGGTTCGATGATTGCATGGGTGACGGCCCACTGTCCGCACGGATGAGCACCTCAGGGTGATGATTTCATTCACGCATCCATGCATCTAATAAGACCTGCATCATATATTATTTTGTATGCTTTGTTTTATAACTATGCTTACCTAATGCGGTGGTGTGTAATCCTGAGGAGAATTCACACTGAGTTGGCCACTCATCCATCAAATAAATATAACTGTATAAGTAGCACAGGTGGCTTAAGTGAATTTCAGGTTCAGGCTTATGAGGAGCCGGGTACAAGTGCCAGGATTGCATGACTGTATCTACCTTAAGGAGCTGAGGAGTCTTACGGCTCAAATTTACTTGCATTCTACTATTTCTCGTGTATTGAATTATGTAATTCTTGTACTTGTTAATTTGGAGATATTGGTTTGTATAAGTCATTATGGGCAACCTTTGTATATTCTAAATTTAAATGCAAATTCTCCTTTATGCTGACTTATCATTCTATGTTCATCTGCTTACTCTGATAGATGAAAGAAAAAAAATGTACTTGAATTTGACCATCCTTTAAGGTTAACACTTGAGTTTTTGGAAAACGGGTCATGTACTCGAGTCCTGAAAAGTCGGGGTGTTACATAAGGCCACACCCCCTCCCAACCGACCTTGTAACAGTGGGAGTCGCGGCCTAACGGTATAAGGCACTAGGGAGCTTATGGTTTCCACTCGGTCTTGGCGTTGAGGCGGCTCCTCAGTACTGTTGAAGTTTATGGGCTTTCACCCAGGTACATCCTATACACCCCAAATGCTCAAGAATCATTTACGGTGTCCACACATGGCCATCTACGATATATCTATAGAGGCTACGGCCCTGATGAAGCAAAGACGAATATCCACATGCTATGCAATGCCAGATGTATGAATCACATAATCATCTATGCATCAATCCCAAGCATCCATCGTGCTCAAGAGGGTAAACTCCATCCCTCTGGGAGATTCCAACATGTCCAATGGCACAACCATGGTCAATCATACCTCAATCAAGCATGCATATGATGCGTATGGGAGTGGGCCATAAATATGAATAAGGGTGCCGATGAGGTGAATGAGAAGATGACTCTCTATCTACCCAAGAAGGGTCGAGGTACTTAACCAATCCTTCATGAGGAGTATGACCGCAAGTGGGGACCCATTTAATTGGGGTATCCCACGAGACAAAATGCACAAAAACTACGGGACTAGGTAATAAAGAAGTGGGTCTAGCAAGAGACTAAGGTGGGCATTCAACCACACTTAGATACAATGGGCATAGAGGGGTCCAAATGGGGACTTTCAACCACCATTTCCCTAAGGCATCTAACAACAGACCATAAGGTTCAAAGCCCAAGGCCCAACATCCAAACCACATGTACATAAGTCCCAAAAAGCCATAGAAGATGGGTCCAATACAAACTCTAACCACATGGGCCCAAAGAGGGAAAATCAGGCCCAAAGCCTAAGTCCCAAGGGCCATAAAATCCAAGCATTTAGATGGACTCAATGGGCAGCCTGTGTACACGATTACATGGCCCAAAAACACATTTAAGTTGGGTGAAATGGGCCCCACTACATCAGCCTAATAATTAGCAATTTAAGTGGGTATTCAAGGGCCCAAATTCACCTTTTTCCTCAGCCCATAAGTCCAGCAATTGGTGGAAGGTCAGCCCAACATATGGTTGGCCAAGGTGGGACATTCCAACCCAATCTGGGCCCACTAGAAAGTCCCAAAATCTGGTATAAGTTTGGGTCCCACAAGTGGTCATCAATAGGTGGCCCAATCATGCATCAATTGAGCCCAAAAATTTTCTAAGAAATAGGTGAGCAATAAGTACCCAAATCCCTCAATGCAGTAGACCCCCAATTCCAATAAAAATTCAGCCATACATTGTATACTTAATGCCCAATGGATAGACTATCAGTCCACTTAATATTTTAGGCCTGCTGAAGCCCAAAAACTAGTAAAAATAGGTGAGAATCAATCCCAAAGGGGCTGGTAATGATCAAAAGGGGCCCCACCAAATGGAAGAAGGGCATTTACTACTCAATACCAAGTAGGCCTGCTGCTAGAATGCAGCCCAGCAGCAGCCCAAGCGTGGGCATCCCAAGGGTGGGACGACAAAAGCCATGGACGGCCTGGCCACATACATCACAGGTGAGCCCACACGTCCAAGGTGGGCCCCACATGGGACGTCCACTCAGAGTGGACCCAACCTCCACGTGGGCCACAACCAAAGGGGAGGACAGTGTGGATGAAAATATAAACCATGGTAGGCCTGGCTAAGGACGGCCAGCCATGATGGACGTCCACTTGCTAGACGTCCAGTATGGTTCACTGGTCCAGCTGGTTGGCCCCACCACCATGGCCTCTATGGCCCTTTGAAACATTATAAGGTGGGCCCCACAAACATGCATAGACGCCCCAATGGGGTGGGCCTAATAAGTTCCACAATTATAAAGAAGACAGCAAAGTAGAAACAAAAATTCTGCAACATACATGTTGCTCTCCTGATTTTGGGCACTCTAATGGAGTGGATCCATGGCCTCCAAAATTCCTGAAATAGAGGGCTAAGGTCCCTTATCGTGTCTACAACAAGGTGGGAACCAGAAACCTGGCCCAACATTAGAAAAAATATTTTTAAATTAATGTTTACAACAGTCTGTATTGTTGGACTGTACAGCAGAAATCCGGTTGATCATCCATGTTGGCCCACACTTTTAGAGGCTCAAAAGGGGTCAGTTAGGGCTGAAATTTGGTAGGCTTATAGATGAAATATACACCTTCAAGAATCATGTATTGGATGGTATCAATCTCCCCAGCAAATGACCAAAAATCAGGCCCCAAGATGGCCAAAAAATCTGTCCAGACAGTTCTGGACAGCAACATATGTCTGATAAAATTAAATTATAAACATTATTTAAATGGGGATTTAACCCCAGAAAATCATGGCGTGGTCCACCCAAGTCAGCCCCCCAAACATCCAAGCCATCCTACCATCTAAAACATCCTTGCATGCACCCCTTTTTGGTGCATTAAGGGGCCACACGTCTAAGGGATGGACTGTCCAAAAACGTCCTCCCACTTGGGACGGTTTGGATCTTGTTGGTCCACAAGGTGGGCTACACACTCATGATCAAAGACTTATTAGCAAGAAAAGAAGAAGATCGGCCACAAGGGAAGGGTCTCCGCCTCATTGAGGCCCTTCCCCTCATCACACAAGCAACACAATCCACTATTACATGATATATACAAAATCTACATGATCAAAGGCTATTAACATGGGATCTATGGTGGAGATCCAGTCTCCACCAAGGATTAAGGGTCTAGATGACCCAAGGATCCCTGATCTAAGGAGGGAAAGAACATGAAGGGATCTATGGAGAACGGTCCCTTGCATGCACATACATGCAATGTAGGATAGGCTACAAGCTATATCCATGGAGTCTTGGGGCCACCATCATTACTTGATGGGTCCCATAATCTCCATCAATGGAAGAAGAATGAAGAACAAGAAGGAATGAAAGAAAATCTGAAATTTAGACATACAAGCACACCCACCTAGCAAATCAACTCCAAAGCTATATCACAATGCTCTAGAACCTCCAAGGATCAAGGATCTAAGGTTGAGATTGGTTGAAAAAGGGTGGATTAGGAGGTGTTTGGGAGATGAGAGGGCTGGAAATGGAGGGGAGGTGGGACGTTTGGAGGGTTGTAAGAAGGAGAGGAGAGGGAGAGGGAGAGGTAGAGAGAAATGAGAAGAAAGAGAGAGGGAGAGAGAGTTGTAGAGAGGTCATGATGACTCTCTCTCTCTCTCCTTAGTTAGAGAAAACTATGATAGCCTATGGTGATAATAACAAAGTGGCTAGGCTGGGTAGGTCTTAGGGTGGTAGGTTAATAGGTCTTCTAGCAACCCTATATTAGGGGTGACATCATCACCCACATGCACCTAGGAAAATGTGTGGGGTGGGGTCCACCACCACACATCAAAGGCCCAAATAGAACGTTGCCCATAACTCATGATGTACACGTTAAATTCATGCACGGGTCACGGCACTGGAACTGCGGGTCGATCAGAGTCGGGTTAACGTGACTGAACTCAAGGACAACCGTAAACACTTGTAACGCCCTGAAATTCGGGGGTCGAGTATGAACTCAACTCCCGAGTTCCAACGCATCACTTATGCAACATACACAATGATGGTTAAATGTTATCTGAGTTAGAGCAATAAACATGAATGAGATTATACCAAAACAGTAAATCATACTCCAGTTCAATTGTATAAAGGCAAGCGGAAGACTGAAATTTTATATTCAAAGTATATAAAGTATCAAAATTTTATGAACTGCAGAGTATGAGTACTAACTGAGTACCAATATACATGTATTGTTTCTAAGTCAAAAATTAAAATACAATCCTCAAGAGAGGCCCTGAAAATCCCGCGATGCAGCCGGCCTAAGCAAAGCCGTCAGAATACTGCATAAAGGAGAACTCCTCCTGATCCTCATCAAAGTCGGGCTCCGGCTCCTGAACCAAGGCGCCATCTACACCTGTGACAGAGTCTGGTGGGTGTTGCAAACACCGTCCCGTAATGTGGGAGTGAGTAGCTAACTCAGTGGAACAATAAAGCATAGGTTAACATGTTATCAAATCAATCAAGCAGTAATGATAAAGCAGTACAAATCAAACATTTATAACTACTCTTGTTAAGTGCAAAAATGATATGACATGATGCTGTATGCCCTTGCCAAACCACCCTCAAGCGACATCATCTTACGTTCGAGAATGCTTACTCCCTCAGTGCGCCACATCTACAAAGCACATGCAGTGCGATGATGCTCATGATTACCAAGTTTTTATTAGTCCATTTCAACCAGCAGTATTGGGAAACTAAGGTACCTCCCTTGTATCATTCCCAAACATGATCCATTCTAGGGTCGTCAATCCTAGTTAATCTCATACGATATTATGGTTTGAGAAGCGTAGTGAAGGCATCGCAAAGGGCTCGTCACCCGTCAGCGCGGATATAGATCTCACTGTATGTGGCTCAATTGCTGGCCGTCAGCTCGAGTACAGGTCTCACCGTACTCGGCTCAATCACTAGCCGTCAGCTCGAGTACAGGTCTCACCGTACTCGGCTCAACTCATACTCTAGTTGCTGTGAAAGACTCGTCGCCAATCACAGACACTTGGAGTACACTCGATGATACTACGGAGGACTCGTCGCCCGTCAGCACGAGCACAGGTCTCACCGTACTCGGCTCTCGCCGTAAGTATCGACAGCTCGAATACAGTGTCCCATACTACCGTATTCGGCTCACGAGTTTTGGTTGCGCAATGGTCACTATGGGGAGGCACATGGCCCCAGCGTAGGTCGACAGCTCGACCACGGTGTCCCATACCACCATGCCCGGTTCATGTGACTTAGCGGATCGAGGTACCATGGTTAAACGGGATCGCCACTGGTAAGTTTGGTACCCTAGGTTCAAGCAGTAGTGACCAAACATGGTGAACACACAATACATTTCGGTTTACTTGACGAGCCTGACTAGCTCGAGCGCACCACAAGTTGAGCGATATGGAGCGCAAAAGCACTCCGTGTGGCCAACCACTATCGCCAACCGAAGTACGACTCGGGTTCGCCAGACACGTCCGTTGTGGCGATATGAATCTCAGCCACAACCGCAAGTCTGGTACTGAATGTTTGGACTACAGACATAGTCCCAAACTCAAACAGTTTTCATCAATAGCATGTGGAGTAAAGCATGATAAACAAGCAATACAAGCATGTTAGCAGGCATGTTATAAAGCATGAAGTAAAACATGATGTAAAGCATGTTGTAAAGCATGTTGTGAAGCATGTAGTAAAGCACTATCCACATAGGGATACAATTACGTACACATTACAAGGGAGTGGTTCTATCGAACCGCCGCATGGAGGAGATCCTACATGTCTCTAAGGGAGTCAGGAATTCCATATCAACACCTTTCTAAGGCACTAATACACAAGCCTTTACACACACAAGCACTTACACAACACTTAGAGTACGCCATTCCAACATACATGACGTATGTTAGCAAATCGCGTGTTAGGGCTATTCTCTCACCAATCGGTTATTTTACCCGCGTATACCATATTCATACAACAAATAATCATGACAATTACACTTCCAAATTTTACACATATGCGGTATTTCTAGAATACACAATTTCAACATACTAGGCATTTACAAGCGAACATGTAATTTAGCGATTCCTTTCACCAAACTAGTATTTTATACATATATTGTATAATCATACATTAAATAAACATGTCATACATTTTCCCAAAAAAATACATATACGGTATTTCTAGAATACACAATTTCAACATACGTAGCATTTACACATGAACATGTATTTCAGCGATTCCTTTTGCCAAATTAGTATTTTATCCATATATTATATAATCATACATTAAATAAACATGTCAAACATTTTTCCAAAAAAAATACGTATACGGTATTTCTACGTATACCTAGAGTATGTGAAATTCCAATTTCTACAACGTTAATCAAAACAGGAAACGGAAAGCACTTTGTACATGTGCAATTGCATGCAGATCATGAATCTACCATTATCTGACATTGAAAGTGTTGAAAACCATAACTTATACACTTAAAGTCCTCACCTTTGCCCTTGAAATTCCAACGAATCAGCAAGGGTAGTAGAGCTTCCGTATACGGGAGTTTTCTAGCCTAAAGAGCGGAATCGGTTAGCCTTTTCATAACCCACAACGATCCTACCTTAAATCAGACCTAGGGTTAGGGTTTCTTACCTTCAAATGGGATGGATACCGCTGGAAAAACACCTAGAACGGGGCGGTGTAGGCCGTGCGACAACCCAAAGCAGTAGGAGGAAGATCAGCAACAAATTCCAAGCTTTTCTCTCTCTTTTCTTTCTCTCTCTCTAGGGTTTTTCTCCCAAATTCGTATGGCTGTGAGAGGGGCTGTTCTAAGCCCCTTTTATAGCCAAAAACATTCCCAAAATAGACTCAGGTTCAAGGGTGACTGCTTATATAGGCATTTTGCCACTTTTCCAGCTCAAAAGGGAGGTCTGGTGGCCCTCCTTGAGCCAAACGTCAGACTTAAGCTCACCATCTATGGATCTACGTGGGATTACATTTTTGTCTTGATCAGATTCCCAGATCGCACGTGGCAGACCACTTTCAGTTCAACGGTCAGTGGGCCACGATCAGAAATTCTAAGTACATGTAAATGTTCCTGAAATTTTTCTTAATCCAAGGGTGTAATTTAGTCTGATTCTGACGGTCAGGTTGCTTAATACTGACGTGCAACCGAACGATGCCAGATCACTATTCCTGATATTTTTATTAGGATGGGAATAGTGTTTTTCACACTCCCTCGCTCCGGATCGAAACGAATGGCCGTGGGACATCGGATGGACCTGATTTTTGAGATAATTGTCAAGTCCAGTGAGGCGGTCCTAGTTCCTTAGCTTCGTATTAATCGGACTTCCGATGTGCGATCTAGACCTAATACGAAGTTTCGTTTCATTCCCGAGAGCAGCCGGGAAATGAGTTTGGTTCTAAACTTTAGGGTAACCTAGTGTCACTTGTTTTGCAAGTTTTGGGTCTTGCAGATCGTATTTAAAGCAATCCCAACAGATTTCATGGCTAATTGAGTTTAGTACTTAGTTAACTTTGTTAATTTTCTAAAGGATTTAATCCTAATTGATTTCTGGTCGAGGTGGTACTCGAACCAACGTACGGAAATTTACGGGTCGTTACAATCTACCCCCCTTAAACAAAAAAATTTCGTCCTCGAAATTTATACCTTTTCATATTCCTCGAGAATCTGAGGGTAGTTCTTCCTGACCTCGGCCTCAGTCTCCCAAGTAGCTTCCTCCTCGGAATGATGTGTCCAAAGTACCTTCACAAGTGGGATGACCTTGCTACGTGCAAGCACTGCTCCTTCCTGTCAAGGATGCGCGTCGGGCGCAACTCATATGTAGCATCCTCGCTCAACTGTACCTGCTCCCATCTGATGATATGCGAAGGATCAGGAACGTATTTCTTCAGTATAGATACATGAAATACGTTGTGTACAGACGCAAGTGATGTGGGCAAAGCGAGACGATACGCCACATCACCCACTCGATCCAGTATCTGAAATAGACCGATAAACCTCGGTGTGAGCTTCCCCTTCTTCCCGAACCGAAGGACTCCCTTCATAGGGGAAACCCGAAGGAACACATGATCCCCGACCTCGAACTCCAGCGGTCGCCGCCTCGTATTGGCGTAACTCTTCTGCCTGCTCTGCGCTGTGAGTAATCGACGCCTGATAATGTCTACCTTCTCTGTAGTCGCCTGTACCAACTCTGGGCCAATCAGACTACCCTCGCCAACCTCTGCCCAACAGTGCGGTGCCCTACAAGGTCGACCATATAGAGCCTCATATGGGGCCATGCCAATAGTCACCTGGAAGCTGTTGTTGTAGGCGAACTCTGCGTACGGAAGACAGTCATCCCAGTTGTCCTTGAAGTCCAACACACATGCTCGCAACATATCCTCCAGAATCTAATTCACCTGCTCTGTCTGCCCATCAGTCTGAGGATGAAACGCTGTACTGAACTTCAACTTCACACCCATCGCCTCCTGGATACGAGTCCAGAAGATAGATGTGAACCGTGTGTCTCTGTCCGACACGATCTCCAAAGGAACCCCGTGTAGACGGACGATCTCCCTGCTGTACAATCTAGCCAGCTCGTCTGCAGAGTTCGTAACTCTGATAGGGAGGAAATGGGCCGATTTGGTCAACCGGTCCACAATCACCCAAATGGAATCGTGCCCCTTCCTCGTCTTCGGCAACCCTGATATGAAGTCCATGGAGATGAAGTCCCACTTTCACTCCGCTATAGGCATGGGCTGAAGTAGTCCAGGAGGTCGGCGATGTTCTGCCTTGACCTGCTGGCACGTCAGACATCGAGACACATACTCAGCAATGTGGGCCTTCATGTTATCCCACCAATACGTCCGTCTCATATCCTGGTACATCTTCGTGCTACCAGGATGCATCGCAAACTTCGAGTTATGGGCGGACTCGAGAAGCTCGCGTCTCAAGTCAGCCACATCAGGAACACATAGGCGGCCACGAAATCGTAAACCCCCATCAGAACCAACTCTCCACTCGGAGTCCACGGCGTCGCTAGCCTGCTCTCGAAGCTCAGACAGCCATATATCGCCCTCTTGGGCCTCAACAATCCTGTCGTCAATAAGTGGTCGCACCCGAACGTGCGCAACACACTTAAAAGGCACCTCGACAGTGAGTCTCTGCTCGAAGTCCCGCACAAACTCCATCATGTCCCACTCGGCTATCATCAGCGGTGCCGCAAATGCAATCGCCTTCTTGCAGCTCAGCGCATCTGCCACAAGGTTCGCCTTGCCAGGATGGTAGGAAACCTCGAACTTGAAGTCCTTCAAGGTCTCCATCCATCGGCGCTGTCTCATATTCAAATCCATTTGTGTGAATATGTATTTAAGGCTCTTGTGGTCGCAGAAAAGCTCGAACTCCTCACCGTAGAGGTAATGTCTCCGAGCTTCAATGCAAAGATGACATACCGCCAACCTGTGTCATGTGTAGGGTAATTCTCCTCGTGCTTCCTTAATTGTCTCGAGGCATACGAAATCACCCTATCATCGCATCGACACACAACCCAAACCAACGCGAGACGCGTCAAGTATACACGTGTATTTCACCCCTTGCTGCGGCAATACTAGCACGGGGCGGACGTCAACTTGTCCTTCAACTCCTTAAAAGCGCCTCCGCCTTCTCATTCCAGCGAACTTCAGTCCTTCCGAGTCAGGCGAGACAATGGCACGGCGATCTTCGAGAAATCCCGAATGAAACGTCGTAATACCCGGCCCGGACCAAGGAAACTCCTCACCTCATTAACCGACTCAGCTGCGCAATCTGAACCGCGGCTACCTTAGCAAGGTCCACAGCTATCCCATCCTTGGACACTACATGTCCCAGGAACTTGACTTCCTCCTGCCAGAAGTCGCACTTCTTGTATTGCGCAAATAACTGGTTCTTCTCCAACGTACCCAATACTGCTCGCAGGTGCTCCTCGTGCTCCTCCCGACTCGTGGAGTATATCAAGATGTCATCGATAAAGACGATGACGAATCGGTAAAGGAAGGGCCGAAATACCCGGTTCATCAGATCCATGAACACGGCTGGTGAGTTCGTCAGACCGAACGACATCACCAAAAACTCTTAGTGCCCGAAGCACGTCCTGAAGGCTGTCTTCTGCACGTCCTCCTCTCTCACGCGCAACTGGTAGTACCCTGACTGAAGGTCAATCTTCGAGAAATACTTCGCCCCCCTCAACTGATCGAACAGATCATCAATCCTGGGCAAAGGATACTTGTTCTTCACCGTGACCTGGTTCAACCTACGGTAATCAATACACAACCGTAGTGACCCGTCCTTCTTCTTCACGAACAACACAGGTGCTCCCAAGGAGACACACTAGGTCGAATAAAACCTTTCTCTACAAGTTCGTCAATCTGTTTCCGCAGCTCCTCCATCTCACATGGAGGCATACGATAAGTCGGCAATGAGATGGGCGTCGCACTGGGCGTAAGGTCAATCGTAAAATCAATCTCACGCCGAGGAGGTAAACCAGGGATAGTCTTAAAGACTCCAACAAACTCCCGAACCACTGGCGTACCCTCCAGTGTCGGACCATCAATCGGCACAAGTAAAGCAGTATAACAATCAACTCGATAGGGCCAACTGACCTGCACTGGGAATGTGAAAGCTGTGCCGTCAGGTCCATAGGCAGTCACGATCCGAGCATCGCAATCTATCTCCGCCCTCATCTTGGCGAGCCAATCCATGCCAAGTATAACGTCGTAGTGCCATAGCGGAGCAACAATAAGGTCGACGAGCACTGTGCTGCTACCCAAAACTATCGAGCAACCCTCACAGAACCGTGTGACATCTGAACAGGTCCCGGTAGCCGTAGTGAGTCTCAATCCCCTAGTGGGAATCGTATGCAAAGATAGACGTTTCACCGCCCCACAAGAAATAATAGAAGTAGTGGACCCAGTGTCCACCATAAAGAGACGGGAGTACCATGAACATGAGCCGTACCCTCAAAAGCCGTCGGTGCCGAAATTGACATCCCTGGTGCCTCAGCAACAAGCATGTGCACGCGAGCCTGCTGCTGGCGGTTCGGCTGAGGAGCCAAGGGTCGCTGTGGCGGCCTGAAGCGCGACACAGGAGGTCGGAAGGAAGGATGTGCAGGAGCAGTCTGTAGCGATGGAGCTGATATGGCCTGTGGATAAGGGCGATCCAATCTCTGCAGTGGCGCAAATCCGCTAGCCCTCATGCGCGAGAAACAGCTCTCAGCAAGGTGTCTTGGTTTCCCGCAATACGTGCCGGTCACCAACGGGCGTCTCACAGGAACAACAGGTGCTGCGGCCCTGGGGGGCGAATCAGCACGTGGTCTCTTGCCTAAGATAGGCCTGCTCTGCAAATCCTGGCGTGGCCTCGCAACCATAGCACCACGCGATCTGGCCAATCGGTCCACATCCTGCTCGGCCGTCATAGACATGTGGACCAATGCCGCGTAGGTGGGGATACTGAGGTAGCAAATCCTCGACCGTATCTCCGGTCACAAACCCAAGGAAAAACGACGCATCCGCATCTGCTTATCCACCAGTATAGTCGGGACAAAGCGGCCCAACTCTGTGAAGCGGTGCTCGTACTCCGTGATCGTCATGCCTCCCTGCCTGAGGTGCAGAAACTCATCCTCCCGCTCATGCCGATACGTCTGCGGGTAGTACTTCTCGTGGAACCGAGACTCGAAAGCCTCCCAGGTCCACACGAAATCTACTGCGACCGTGCGCAGCACGCTGTCCCACCATAAACTGGCCTCCCTCTCAAACATGAAAGCGGCACAGCTCCACCTGCTCTGCCTCGAGTAATGTAGCATTCGAAGCATCTGAGAGATGCGGCCAAGCCAGAACTCTGCCTCCTCGGGTCTGTGAGAACCCATAAATGAGGGAGGCCTCAAGCGCTGAAATCGCTCGAGTAAACCACGAGTACTGACCTCTCCAGTAGGAGGTGCGACGGATGGGGACAGAGGCACATCCTCAACCTGAGCAGGAGGCTCAGAATGCTCATCAGGATGTGCAGATGTCGTAGGTGGAGTCGCACTACCACCACAGGACGAGGCCTCAGCGATAGTGGCCATAAGCTCAGGCCGCTTCTTTCAGATCTCGCCGCTCGCCGCTTCGCATCGCCGCCGATGCATCATAATCATCAGCTGCTCAAACCTATCAGTCGACGGAGCACGAGAGTCATCGCGCGAGAAGAAGACGGCCGATACTGCTCACGGACCGGGGGCGTATAAGGTGGCTGTCCACCGATAGGACCAGCAGGAGGCTGATCAGATCCCAACCCTCGGTCAGTAGGACCGCTACTACCAGAAAGAGTCTGGTCCATAGAGCCGGTCAGAAGAAGATGTGCCGTGCTCTGCGTATACTGTCGCGGCATGCCCTATACAACATAGGGTAGAATCATTTGTGAGATAAGGCACAATACACTCCATAAAGCACTTAAGCATTCCACACATCATCAAAACAAAAGAGGCTATATGCTTTTCATTTACCCAAAATTATCATAATACATGGAATACAGAGTTACATGAATCACGACAAAATTCACATCATAGCCAATACATCCACTACATCAAACACCTAAAACATGTTACTATCTACTACTTCATCTACATGAAAACATAAACCGCCTATCGCGGTAACCAAAGCAAACACAACATACAACAACATGGATGACTAAGCATCCGAAGTAGGCGGTGGAGGAGCGTTCTTGTCCTGCGCACAGCACAGGATGGCCTTCAACATACGGGACATCTTCTTGAAACTCTTCTTCATGTAGGCTTCATTCTCTTCAAGCTTGGCTCGAACTTGACCAATCTCTTGCTGCAGGGCGGCTTGCCCCTCCTCAAGACGGGCCAATCGGGCATCAAAAGCATCTCGATCCACACCCTGCTCCTGAGCCGCAGGGGGTGAACTCTCCTCGGTGTCCTGAGCCTCAGATTCTTCTTCCTGTATGTCATCACCGTGCTCCTCATCACTCTCAGCCTGGAGGTCAACACTCCTCATCGGCGCTATCCGACTCATCTCCAGACTCGTCGAGTCGTGCTTGCCGCTGTTGAGGGCCGATCTTCATATTCTTGAGTGTCGCCTCACTTATGACTCGGACTGGTGCAAGGTCTTCCATGTTGAGTTTATAGCCGACATCACGAGCCATCCTGCAGATCAGACGGCCAAATGGGAGCGAAAGATCGTTCCTGGCAGAACGAACAACATGAACTATCTGGGATAGGATGAATGTGGGTAGGCATATGTTGTCCCCGCGTCTCATCTTGTATAGAAAGTCCACCATCACCCGAGTACACTCCGTGCGGTTACCCCACCGTGGGTATACATTGTATGTGAAAATGTGATGGAGTAAACGAAAGTCTTCGGTCATCTTTGTCGCCGCAATACAATTTCCTCGCTTCCAAGTAACCTGGCGACCACAGAGATATCGCGTGCGACGATCCCTTTCAAGCGCACTTCTAGAGAAGTCATCACTAGGCTGCACTTGACCAAGCGGGATCTTCGTGATTCGAACCACCTCATCCACAGTGATTGTGCACCTTATGCCCCTCACAGAGACAGTAAACTGAAGAGGCTCCAACGATGAATCCATGATATGAGCGTAGAAGGCGCGAACCGTGTTCTCACATGCAGGAGACTCACCTTCAAATATAGAATTCCATCCGATATCCACCAAGTGGTCCATCATCGGGTGTAGCCCGAACATCCTTTCATCCACATGAGCTTCAAACATAACCTTGCGGCCCGCGAAGCGCACATATTTGATGCCTATCGGATAAGCATTTCTGGCGGGATGGTCAGGATCCAGGTCTCGCTTCGACCTAAACTCCCACACGGTGCTTGTTCCGGCCCCAACATTGGATCTTCTTCGGGAATGGGCTGGCCTACTTGGGCCGGCGTCATCGGCCGTGGTTTTCCTCTTTCCCATGAGAGATAGGATGGAGGAAATGAAAAAAATGGTAGCCACCACACCAAGGAGGGCCATGGAAAATTGCCAAAATGGGGGAACAAGGGGCTGATCTCTTTGATCCTCCACAAACAACAATCCAATGGGTGTGGAAGGAGCACTAGAGGTAGGAAATGAAGGAGAAACAAGAAGAGAATGGAATGGGTTAGTAGATTACCCGATTTTTTAGCTCCAAGGAGGGGTATGAGAGCTCCAACTTGAGAAAATGGGGAAAGGAGGAAGCTAGGGCTGTTGTGGAAGGTTGGAGTGTGTGACTTATGGAAGAAAATGGAAGATTTGAAGGTTTGGAGGGATGGGTTTTTGAGAAAAATCGAAAATGGGTTTGGAGGTACTTGAAAATGGGTGAAATGAGGAAGAAGGGTGCTCCAGCCCCTTAAATCCCAACCCATTGCAAAAATGGCACGTGCTAGGGGGTGTAGGAGGCTGGGCCAACCAACCTCATGCTTGGACCCACCTCAGAAAGTCAACCGGACCGCGGTCCGCCGCGGTCGGACTTGGCCGTAACCGCGCCGCCGCGGTGGGGCCCTGTTTACCATGTGTCCAGGGTGCCAAATGCACCCTGGTTTGATCGGGAACCTTAATGGATTAACGTGGGGGGCCCCCAAACTCAGTTCAGCTCCAGAACGGTTAGTTCCGAAAATTTTCTGAACTAATCTGATTTTTCCTGATTTTTGAAGACTGATTTTGGGTGGATAGTGACTTGGACACGTCAATAGACGGTCTAGGAGTGATTTAGAGTACGTATGTGCAGTCAGGATCGAGTACAAACTCGATCAACGCGTCCGTTTTTAGTGAATTTCGTCGAACGGCGAAATCGGGAGACCCTAAGACTGTTTCTATATTTTTGCGCACCCTCCTAAGTTGTAACGTGTCAGCGTATGTAGTGGGGACATAACTCAGGTCCGGTTTAATCAAAATCATGCTCTGATACCAACTTGTAACGCCCTGAAATTCGGGGGTCGAGTATGAACTCAACTCTCGAGTTCCAACGCATCACTTATGCAACATGAGAACCTTCTCCTTCCGATCAAGAATATGAATCGGCTGATCAATATAAGAAGCATCCTGACGGACCGCAAGGGGCTGCCAATCAACCACTGGAATGATGTTCGACCCATACTTCCTCAACATATATACATGGAACACATTGTGGATCCCAGATAACTTTGAAGGTAAGGCAAGCCTGTAGGCCACAGCGCCCACGCACTCGATATTCTTGAAAGGTCCAATGAATCTTAGGGCAAGCTTACCCTTTGGTCCAAATCGAACCATGCCCTTCATAGGCGAGACCTTAAGAAATACCATGTCCCCAACTGTAAACTCGAGGGGTCAACGTCAACGATCAGTAAAACTCATCTGCCAGCTCTGAGCTGTGCGCATCCTCTGCCTGATAATATCCACAACCTTTGACGTCTGCTGCACAAGATCAGAGCTTAGGAGATGACGCTCTCCAACCTCGGTCCAACAGCTAGGAGATCAATGATCAGGGTCGAATATTGCATATCAGACCCAGTAATTACCTGATTTTACATACATGATAATGTTTAATACCAGATTTTACTCGTATTTTTATTACAGGATGAAATCAAGAGTGTGTATTGAAAGATGATGTTAAAAACATGGATTTGGCACTCCAAAATTACCAGAGCACGGGGTGGACTCCAGAAAACCAATAGTGAAGATTTTACATGCCTGAGATTTGAGGAAAGCAAGCCAAAGGGGCCTGAAAAGGGTCCAAAATGCAAGATCACATGGTTCCCGCCATCCAATCAGTTCGAAACCTTATACATGGGATTAGGGACATAAATTAACCGTACGTTTCAAATTTCAGCCGTCGGATCACAATGGAAGTGTCCCAATTGACAAATCAGCCCATAAACCGTTGATTTCAGGCCCACCTAATATCTGGAACCTCTCCAAAATTTACCTGGACGGGTTAAATAATATGGGAAAAAGGATGGACGGTGCAGATTTCTCAAAAACATTACAATGGACCCCGTATATGATGCAGGTACACCATGCGTACACGGCTCCTGCCGTGCACCGGACCAGCTAAGGCGGTCAGCGAACCGCTGACCGTACCTTCTTCCTCAAAAACGCAAATAGCGTTCCAGCGTCCCGCTGCCGACCGCCGGTTCGCAGCTGTGGACCCCACCTAGTGTCCAAATGGACAATCCAAGCCGTCCATCCGCTTCCTGGGGCAGCCATTACCATTGCCTAGGTGGCAAAAATTCAATTGAAAGCATAGATCAGATCCCAGCTGTTCAAACCCAGGTTGGACGGCAAGACAGAAAGCCGCGTGTGCTGCACCGAATCCACCCCAAAACCAGTCAATTCCTACTGATTTTTCGAGCTGAAACCAATGGATGGCGTGGATTCCTGTGAAAAGTCCAATAATGGACCCCACCATCATCGCAGCGTCGGTTTGGCGTCCGTAAAATGCACGGATGCTGCCAGTTTTTGCAGAAATTAGTGGGCCTCGTACGTCGTCTGTCCGGTTGATCTGATCCGTTCATCGTGTAGAGGGCTTCCAGAGCTTCAAAACCATGCTGATATTCCACTCCCATGCGTACACACGTGTGCGGTACAGAGGCCACAAACGGACTGCTCTGAAATGTTCAAAACTGATCTTTTCGTGATTTCTTCTCTGGGCCACGTTAATGGATGTTCAAAACCACCCATTCTTGACTGAAATTTCGTCATGAATCCAATGGACGGGGTGGATTTTCCAGAAAACACCTTTGTGGGGCCCACCGATCACGACTGCAAAAAATTACACTTCGTGTCCTTCTACGACTCTGCCACCAACCCCAGCCATACAGCAGCTATAAAAGGGGAGTTTTGGATGTGGGAAAGGCATTCAGAACTAGGGAATTCCAGATCTGGAGCAAGGGAGAGAAGAAAGAGAAGGAAGAGAAGAAAGAAGAGAGAGAGATTGTTTGGTTTGACGTTCTTTTCTGAATTTTATTTAATCTTTTTTATAGATTTTATGGGTCAATAATCTCTCAGCTAGGGCTGAGATGAAGCCCCTAATTTGATTAATTCTTGTATTGGTTGATTTACTTTGAACATTAATTAATTTGTTTCTTTCTCTAAGTGGGCTTGATTGGTTAAATTCTATACTTCTCCATCTATGAACTTGATCAAAGTATATATATGGATGTTGTTTGGATGCTTATTATAGGTGCTTGTGTCTGATCAAGAACAGGTTTCCTATAGAGGAAGAAACAGGATGCTTTAATGAACTATACATCCCATATGCCCGACCAAGGATATGGAATGTATTATTCATGGCATTGCTTAAAGGAATTAGACAGTCTGTATGCCCGATTAAGGACACAGATTGTGCTTTCTCTATATAAGTGGTATCAATCTAGATCAAGGTGAATCAACAGACAAAACAAGGGTTAGGATAATTAGGGGTGGATTCGAAAGTCCTAGTGCTCTCTCTCTGATTGAATTTTCTTTCCTGTTCTTAATTATTTTATTTATTATTTTTTTTTTTCTAGAATTGTGCTTAGTAGTTCAGTCCATTATTTGTTGGATTAGTTAAGGAGAGTCATAGATTTGAATTGTGACAACCAGTCCTCGTGGGAACGATCTCATAATACGTACCATATCTGCATCTAATTCGTATACTTGCGAGTTTAAATATCATTTAAATCATTTTGGTTTAAATAAAACATCAATCAACACGGTCTACTATATAGTGTATCAAAAGGAGTCATGTCGATAATCGCTTGATAACTGTTGTTGTACGCAAACCCAATAAGGCGCAAATGCTCATCCCAACTACCCGCAAAGTCAATCACACAGGGTCTGAGCATATCTTTAAGGATCTACTTAACCCTTTCGGTCTGCCCATCCATCTGCAAATAATAAGCGGTATTGAGATGCAAAATAGACCTCATCGCCTGCTGGAAAGTCCTCCAAAACTAAGATGTAAATCTAGGGTCTTGGTCAAATATGATCGAAATCAGAATTCCATGCAGTCGCACTATCTCCTCGATGAATACCTTCGCAAGCCGATCCATAGTCCAGGAAGCACGCATCGGAATAAAATGTGCCAACTTCGTTAGACGATCAACGACAACTCGGATGGCATCATGACCACACCGAGTCCTCTCCAAACCTATGATAAAATCCGTCGACACATGCTCCCACTTCCAAACTGGAATGCTTAACGGCTGCAAGGGACCAAGGGGTCTCTGGTGATCGGCCTTGATACACTGGCAAGTGTCACACTCGGCCATGAAGCTAGCAATCTGACGTTTCATTCCTGACCAAAAATACTGCCTCCTCATATCTTTGTACATCTTCATGGACCTAGGGTGGATGGTAAGTCTCGATCGGTGTGCCTAGGTCATTAAATCACAATGCAAGTCTGGCACATCCGGGACACACAATGGACCTCTGAAGCGTAATCCACCATTAGAACCAATCTACCAGTCTGACTGCTCCACGGATGCTGCCTTTGCTCGGTACTCCTGAAGTGACTCGTCCATCTACTGAGCCTCGATCACCCTAACAACCAAAGATGGTTGAATCGACAAGCTCGAAAGCTTAACCATGAAAGAATGCAAACCAAACTCAAAGTCGAACTCCGAAAGATCCTTGAGCATCTGCCACTCTCGAACCATCATCTGTGCCACCAAGCCTCGTGGCTGACAACTAAGCACGTCCGCCACCACGTTTGCCTTACCCAGGTGGTACTGAAGGTTGAAGTCATAATCCTTCAACAATTCCATCCATCACCTCTGTCGCATGTTCAACTCAGACTATGAAAATAAATACTTCAAGCTCTTATGGTCCGAGAAGAGCTCAAACCTAACCTCGTAAAGATAACGCCTCCACACCATCAGCACGAAGACAACTGCTGCTAGCTCCAGATCATGGGTGGTGTAGTTCAGCTCGTGGACCTTGAGCTAGTGTAAGGCATATGCCACAGGCTTCCCGTACTGCATAAGAACAGCACCCAAGCCAACTCTATAGGCATCGGTACACACAACAAAACCATCACTCCCATCAGGAAGAGTGAGGACAGGAGCAGATGTGAGGCAGTCCTTCAACTCCATAAATGCTCCTCGCATGCGTCACTTGAGACAAACTCAGCACCCTTTCGCATCAACCGGGTAAGCGGTGTTGCAATACGGGAGAAACCCTCGATGAATCGTCAATAATATCCCGCTAGACCAAGGAAGCTACGGATCTCGGACATGTTGGTGGGCTGGCCCCACTAACGCACTGCATCAACCTTCGAGGGGTCCACAGCGACACCTCCCTCGTCACCCGTGATCGAGGAACTTCACCTCCTCCTGCCAGAACTCGTACTTCTCCAGCTTCGCATACAGCTGGTGGGCACGGAGGGTCTCAAGCATAACCTGCAAATGCATCACATGGTCCTCTCGGGTCCTCGAATACACCAGAATATCATCAATAAACACAACTATGAACTGATCAAGGAAGGGCCGAAAGACCTTGTTCATCAGCTGCATAAACACGGTGGGCGCATTGTCAGCCCGAACGACCTGACCAGAAACTCAAAGTGACCGTAGCGCATTCGAAATGTTGTCTTCGGTATGTCCTCCTCTTGGACCCGAATCTGATGGTAACTGGAGCGTAAGTCTATCTTGGAAAAAAACTGTGCACCCTACAGCTGGTCGAACAAATCATCTATCTTGGGAAGCGGGTATCTATTCTTAATAATGACCCTGTTGAGCTTGCAGTAATCAACACAGAGCCTCAACGAGCCATCCTTCTTCTTCACGAACAATACCGGGGCTTCCCACGGTGAACTACTGGGACGAATAAAACCCAACTCCTGAAGCTCATCCAACTGCTCTTGCAGTTCCTGCAACTCCATCAGTGTCATCCAGTAGGGGGCCTTCGAGATAGGCGTGGTACCGGGCACCAAATCAATCTGAAACTCAATCTACCGACATGGTGGCAAACCTGGGATATTCTGGAACACATCCGAGTAATCATAGACTACTGGCAGCTGCTCAATAAACCCTACCACAGACTCCTCGACAATACAAGCCAACAAACTGGACAACGGCTCTCCTCTGGGCTCGGCAATGAACTGGAACACTGGCTAGCTGGGAATATGAAACGTGACTGTCCTTGCGGCATAGTCCAAGATAGCATGGTGCTCAATAAGCCATTCCATAACCAGGATAACATTAAACTCCACCATCGGCAACACTGACAAATCGGCGAGCAAGAACATATCACCAACTAAAACCGGACAAGAAGGGCAACGCCAGTTCAAAACAATAGACTTTCCCAAGGGAGTCAAAACGGCCCAAGCCTTAGATGGGACTCCGACGGAATACCGGTCGATCGGCAAAACTCCTCGGCCATTAAGGAATGGGAAGCGCTAGAATCAAACAGAACATGAGCAATACAAGTAGAAACAAGGAGAATAACCTTAACAACTCCACCGGCAGAAGACTACGGGTCTTGGCCTTACGCCTGCTATACGGAATAGAATCTCCATGAGCTGGCAAAGGAAGCAAGCCTAAAGACTGTGGGTCCTGACTCTGCATCTGCTGTGTGGTAATATATACTTGACTCAGGGACTAGGGAGGTGCATGTCTCCTCTGTTACTGCTGTTGTGGCCGCTGTGGAGGCCTGCCTGCCTGCCTCTGCTACTGAGGAGGAAGCCTAGGAGCAAGAGCCTAATGTAGCACTAGCTGCTGATGTTGTTGCTGCTAAGGAGGATGGGGAGGAGGCAACTGCGTTGGACTCTGCTGCTGTAAGGGGAGAGGGCAATCACGCCTCTGATGCCCTGTCTTCCCACATCCATAACAAACACTGAAAAAACGGCATGGAGGAAGGAGCGGCTGGCCGCATTGATGATGA
This sequence comes from Magnolia changhungtana, assembly GCA_030180095.1. Classification (NCBI taxonomy): domain Eukaryota; kingdom Viridiplantae; phylum Streptophyta; class Magnoliopsida; order Magnoliales; family Magnoliaceae; genus Magnolia; species Magnolia changhungtana. The sequence goes on from JASAUF010000554.1 coordinate 6,907,083, forward strand.
AGCTACCAACTGCATTGTGGGCTGCTTAAACTCAGATCTACCTCTCTGCCTCTGTTAATGGTGTTGTCGGGGACTGTCGGATGGTGCCCTCCTCTTTCGGTCTTCACCAGAACTCTGATCTCGGGTCCTCTAGGGCATAGCCCAGTCCTCCTCATATACCAACGCTCTGTGAATGACCTGATCAAACATTGTCAAGCAATGTCCCATTACACAGTTGCGAAGAGCGAGACGTAAGCCGCTCACAAAACGGCGAGCCTTCTACTTCTCATCGTCGACGAGGTAGGAAGCAAATCGGGAAAGTGCTACAAAACGGGCCTTATACTGGGACACCGTCATATCACCCTGAACTAGGGTCTCAAACTCAATCGTCCTCTGCTCCTGAACATGGTCGGGAAAGAACTTCTGGTCAAAACTATCCACGAAGTCCTTCCAAGTCCAAACAACACCTGGCCTGGCCATCCTCGATACAGATGACCACCAATGTCGGGCCTCGCCCTGTAGAAGGAAGTGGATAACGAGACTCTCTGCTCTCTCGGACATGGCATGGTGTCAAATATCCTCTCCACCTTAGTGTGCCACAACTTGGAGACAGAAGGGTCGGGCTCACCCCTGAACCTTGAGGAATCATGCTGTCGGAACTCTCAAAATATCGCGCTTATATGAGGTAAGTCAGACTGCACAGGAACCTCAGCAGCAGTCTGATGGGTCTATGGGGTAGTAGTGACGGCTTGCATCATCTACTAAAAATGCTCAATCCCTACAAGAACCATCGGGAAAATAGGGGCGGCACTAGCCTCAGGCGAAGGTACAGAAGCGGCAAGAGCCTCAGGAATTGGAATAGCAAGCTCAAGTGGGGGAACAGGTGCCATTAGGGGTGGAATCGGGACCTCAGGTATAAGATTCACAACAGGTGGAGCAAGATGTGCTCGGGTCGATTGGGTAATGGAGCAAAATGAGAACCACGTCCACGGGCACCACGGCCACGGGTGCCTCGCTTAGGCTGCATTGCCTACAAAACAGCAAGGACAATGGGTGCAAAGGGATCAGAATCTTACAGGCTCAACGGAATGAAGGGAATGCTCTCGGGACACCACTTGTCCTAAGCTCGCAGCAGATATGAAATGTTATCCCAAGTTATGTCCAAGATTACTTGTTATGCACTGATACCAACTCCTGTCACGCCCCAGACTCGGTGACTGGACTCGCAAAGAACAAGATAGCCTATTCCGGCTGCAACAACCTCTGTAGTATCCCATTCTCGGTTCCTGGCTCAGGTTTCGATCCTGAGATCCTACAAGGAGGATTTCCATAGTATGAATCTAATCCATATCGAGCATACCCAAGAAAATAGTAAGTAAATCTCAAGAATATAACCACAGGAGACAAATTACAAAATTCACTAGGAATTAAAACTTTACAAGTACATAAAGCTCAAAAATAAATACATAAGGTGAGAAAGGAAGAGAAAAGTCTGCAAAGGGTCCTCAGCATGCTCCAATCCAATGCTCTATCACTACTACGCCAACCTAGGATCACCTGCATGCATCAATCGTGCATAAGCTTATAGAAAGCTTAGAGGGCGAGGTAAGGTGTGTGATAATGGTGCTCAGAAGAAGATAGGGGAGAATGCAAAAGGAAACATGAATGATACTAATGTTACTAGTCGTGTCAAGGCTAAGCTATGAATGTAGTAAGCCGTACTAAGGCTATGCAATGCAATACATGAGTAGTGGGTGTCATACCGAGGCGATACAACAGAAGACTTTACAGCCAATGCCAATGCGATGCGAAGTAATGTCAGTCCTCATATACAATCCATATATCAAGTACAGTTCCATCATAAGGAATCCACCAGGGTCAAGTATACTGCATGATGATTGTCGCTATGTAAGACACGCACAGTCAAACGAGCTTAGGAGACCTCACTACCCGCTTGAGGAAAGCTAATCGCCAACGAGGCTCGATGGTAGCGGACCCATTTATGAGCTGGTCAGACTCAGCCTGGTTATTGCCCTCTCTCTCATGCGGGTAAGGTCACACCCCCTCCCAACCGACCTCGCAACAGTGGGAGTCACGGCCTACATATAAGGCACTAGGGCGCTCATGGTTTCCACTTGGTCTCGGCGTTGAGGTATCCCCTCGGTACCGTGGAAGTTTAGGGGCTTTCACCCAGGTACATCCTATGCACCCCAGATGCTCAAGAATCATTTCCAGTGTCCACACATAACCATCCATGATATATCTATGGAGGCTACGACCCTGATGAAGCAAGGGAGAATATCCACATTCTATGCAATGTCAGATGCATGAATCACACAATCATCCATGCATCAATCCCAAGCATCTATCGAGCTAAAGAGGGTAAACTCCATCCCTCAGGGAGATACCAACATATCCTACACAATGGCACAACCATGGCCAATCATACCTCAACCAAGCATGTATATTATCACGCCCCAAACCCAGAAATCGGGATCACAAAATTCTCGATTGTCGAATCCAGTGCCGACAACCTCCATAGTACCCCATTCTCGGCTCCCAGCATCTATACGCCAGGTTCCGATCCTGGGTTCCTACAAGAAGGATTTCTAACGTACATTTGTCTTATAAGAAGCATAACCACAAGTATACCCAAATTATAAAGGCAACATCATCATCACATATCTACTAATATAAACATTTGAATACAGTACTAAAAGGAATATATATATATATATATATCAAAAATCAAAGCTCCAGAAGACGGCTGCACGCTCTAAGCTCAACGCTATTACAACCCTATGCCACCTACACGCATCTATCGTGCATAAGCTTATAAAAAGCTTAGAGTGTGGTGAAAGTGTGTGCACAAGGTAAGTGCCAAGTAAGCAATATCAGAGTAATCAGAGTAAGCGAAAATACTGATAAGCTCATCATCATACAATATCAGAAATACTGGTAAGATCATAAATCATACGATATCAGAGTAATGCAAAAACATGCTGAAAGGCCCATAAATATCATCAACCTTATCCAGGCTATGCGATGTAAAATATAATCAAAATAATATCATATACTAATGCAGCAATGTAGATCAGCTATGCAATGCGGGGACAATAAGCCAAAAATCAAATGTTGATGATACAATGCAATATGCTGTGGGAATGAAATGACCAAGCTGGAGTGAAGTCGGGATGATAGTACGTAGTATCACAGGTTATGGGGTCCATCACAAGAGACTTCTATCCAAACCAGGTCATACCTAAATTTAGTAGCCAGACTCAATGTAGTAGACTCCTGATCTCAGGTTAGTCCGCACCCAACCGAAATCATTGCCATTACGAAGATATACAACAATTAGTTGCGCACCACCAACCCGAGTGGATAATGAATGAATGAATGAGTATGCAACTCATACTCGATAAGTCCACATATCAGTACGGTTTCTCTCTAGGATCATCACTAGAGTTTATTACACTCTACATGCAAATCGCCGTTCACTGACGTGCAACCATGCAAGTGGAAGAGACCTCACCATCTGCCTCTCCACTAGTCAGCCAATATCTACCCGGCACGTCGATAGAGGACCCATTTACGAGCTGGTCAAACTCAGGCTAGTAATGCCCCCTACCCTCGAGTAGGTAAGGCTACACCCCCTCCCAACCAACCACTACATAATGGGAGATGCGGTCTCCTAGTATTCTGCACTCGGGTGCTCATGTATCCACTCGGTCTCGACATTGGGGCATCTTGTGGCTACGGAGGTTTAGGGATTTTCACCCAGGGACATTTATGGCACCCATATGCTAGAAAATATTTCTGGTGTCCCATCTAGCCATCCACGATATGGTTGTGGAGGCTATGGCCCTGATGTATAGTAGTCACAATACATAATGCAAGATGCATGAGTCATACAATCCAGTCATGCATCAATCATGCACATACCGTACACTCATGTGAGATAACCTCCGCCTATCAGGGAGTCTCATAACAACCTGCCCAATGACATATGCAATGGTCAACTACATCTCATAACAAACATGTAGATGATGCGTATAGGCATGTATCATGATGTTATGCTGTCGCATACTCATAATCAGAATCAATAACTGGCATCGACAATCAACCTCGATAATGTGGACATTTAACCAACATTACCCCCAAGGAATGGCCCACATAGAGCCTAACATATGGTGGACCTATGGCCTCACATAAGGGCCTAATATACAACACCATGGGTCTCACATGGGCCTCATGTACATCATAATGGACTCCATCGCCTGGCCCTCAAATGCATCACAATGGGCCTCAACTATGGGTCGCATATACATCATATAGGTCTCAACAATTGGCCTTGGCAATCGAAATCAGCCTCAACAATCGGAATCGACACTCAGAATCGGCCTCGATAATCGGCCTTGACAATCAAAATCAGCCTCAATACTCGGCCTCGACAATTGCCCTCAATAAATTGGGATTGACCTATACAATCGGCCTCGACAAATAGAAATCGGCCTCAATACTCAGCCTCGATAATCGAAATCGGCTTATGCAATCAGCCTCGACAATCGGAATTGGCCTCGATACTCAACCTCAACAATTGTAATCGGCCTATACAATCAGCCTCGACAAATCGAAATCGACCTCGATACTCGGCCTCGACAAATCGGAATCAGCCTCGACAATCGAAATCGGCCTCGATACTCGGCCTTGACAAATCAGAATCGGCCTCGACAATCAGAATGATAATCAACATCGACAATTGGCACCGATAATCAACATCGATAATCGGCACCGATAATTAGCATATAAACAAGGTGGGACCCATAAATGAACAGCCGATCAACCATAATATAAAGATCGGCCCTTGGCCATGGTTATATCAAATCGAATAACACGAAACCATCCATCTATGGCGAATGGGGCCTACTTAGCTGGGTTAACCCACAAGAGAATTATGAGAATAGGCCTAACAAGGCCTAAGGGAAGGTCACAATGTGGACATCCAACCATCATTGCCCATCAATGTGGACATCTAACCAACATTGCTCCCAAGGAGTGGCCTACATATAGAGCCAAAACATATAATGAGCTCGTGGCCTCATGTAAGGGCCATATACACATCAAGTGGGCCACATCGCATGATCCTCCAATACATCACAATGGGCCTCGCTCATGGGCCTCGAATACATCACATTAGGCCTCATCCATGGGCCTCAAATACATCACATTGGGTCTCGCCCACGGGCCTCGAATACATCACATTGGGCCTCGGCCACGGGCCTCGAATACATCACATTGGGCCTCGCCCACGAGCCTTGAATACATCACATTGGGCCTCGCCCACGGGCCTCGAATACATCACATTGTGCTGCATCACATGGGCCTATATACATCGGATGGGCCACGTCCCATGGGCCCCGAATACATCACAATGGGCCACAACTCATGGGCTTCAAACACATAATAGGTGGGCCCTACACGTGGGCCTAATACAATCTAGTGGGCCTCATACCTAGGCCTCCAATATATCTCAATAGGTCTCAACCCATGAGCCCCAAATACATCACAATGAGCCTCGACCCATGGGCCCCAAATATACACAATGGGCCTCAACCCATGAGCCCCGAATACATCATATTGGGCCTTAACGAATGGGCTGCAAATACATCATATTGGGCCTTATACAAGGGCCTCATATACATCACATCGGGCCCTTCCAAGTGGGCCCCAAATACATTCAACGGGCCATATCAAAGGGCCACAACAACTACATCATTCATCCATCTATGGAGATCATTTTAGAGCATTATCCAAACAATGAATCATATCAAAAGATCATCTGGACCATACCACAAATAACAGTGGTGATAATGATCAAAAGGTCAGTTGGACCACATCACAAATAGTAGTGGAGACAGTGATTTCCACTGTACAAAATTTCACAAGGGCCATCATATCATGTATTAAGTCACAAGGACCTGAACCAACCTGAGAAACAAATATCATATTGGTCCAAAAATTTTGTGACCCAAAGGGGTTTCGATGGTAGACGTCCATTCTCCACTGTTTTTGGCAGTGTGGTCCACTTGATACTAAACCTATCTTATTTTTCTTCTCAAGCCCAATGACGAGCTCACCAAATTTATGGACAATTTGCATGAATCACATATATCAAAGTGGGGACCACATACGTGGCTGCCCACCAATGAATAAACGGTTTGGATGGAAAGCATCCATCATGGATGGGGCGCTAACCGTCCAGCAGATGGACGGTCCAAATCCCACTAAGTGGATGGACAGTTTGGATGGAACATACCCATCAGAGTGGGGCCCATAGCTATGTCAAATGGATGGACGGTAGGGATACAGCACGTGCATCATGGTGGGGCCATACTTTGCACTCCAGGAAGATGGACGGTAGGGATGTAGCACATGCATCATGGTGAGGCTGTACTCTACACGCCAGGTAGATGGACGGTAGGGATGCAGCACATGCATCATGGTGAGGCCAATCGCCAATGGATGGACGGCATGGGACACAAATATACATCACGTGGACTCCACCCGTCTAGATGATGAATGGACGGCATGGATACAAATATACATCACGTGGACTCCACCCATCCAGATGATGAATGGACGGCGTGGATACAAATATACATCACATGGACTCCACCCATCCAAATGATGAATGGACGGTGTGGATACAAACATATATTACGGTGGGCTCCACCCGTCCAGGTTGCTGGATGGTGTGGATGGGACCCACACATCTGGTGCGGCCCTTCCAGCACTGTTCAGAAATGGACGGCTGATAAAAACATCACTGGTGGGATCCACAGATGTTGCAGACGTCAGCTGCAATATATGAAAATATATATATTATAATATAATATAATATATATATATATATATATATATTAAGATATATTGTTATACCATATATATATTTAGAATGTCCATACTCACCGTCCAGATGCATTTGGACAGTGCAAATATCATGTTTAAAGGTGGGTCCCACGTAGGAGTGGCCCACCACAGCATATATTAATACATTATATTATAATATATAATATCCAATACATATATGTATGTGTAGGTGTGTGAAACTGTACAAGTGGCAGCGTTTGGATAAAAGGGGGGCATACCCCACTAGTAGGCCCCACATGGATGGTTTAGATGGTCCTACGTAATATGGCGGCCCCACGTCAGGTGGACCACACTTGGATCAAGCTAATATTTGTGTTTTTCCTTCGTTTGGGCCCGTCCAAACGGACTGCCATGTGGGCCACTCGGTGGATGCATGGATAAAATACATACTTCATGGTGGGCCACACACAGACACCATCCATACAAGAGAGAGAGAGAGAGAGAGAGAGAGAGAGAGAGAAAGAGGGAGAAACGGTGAGATAGAGGGACCCCGCCACTATGGGCCCCTCTCTACATTGCGTACATCAAAGTGGGTCCCACAACAAGTGGGTCCTAAAATTAAAATCAATTGTGGATCACCTACCTATTACACTCCTCATTGATCCCTTGGACACCTATGCTCCTTACCTTCAATTTTGATGGAGGTAAATGATGAATTAATGGTTGAGATGGGAGATGAGAGAGTGGGAAAGTGGGCCACATTTGGCTTTGGGAGAGAGAGCTTGGACGTTTGGAATTTTGTTGCTTAGGAGACTGTTTGAGAAAATGAGGGAGAGAGAGAAGTGATAGGATGATAAGAGATGGAGTGATGGGTTATGGGTGATGGGTGATGGATGAAGTGATGTAAGGGTTGACTTTGGGGTAGCTTATGTAAGAGAGAGGTAAGGGTAGGGTATGGGTTGCTTGTACTTGACATGAGGTGTGATGTGTACTTGATTGATGGAATTAATTGATTGATTGATGGGACATGTTGTAGAGATTCTCTCGGAATTCACAACATGCGGCGTTTCTTCGGAATGAACGTGGGCCCACATCTTCTAGCCTGGGTATCGGATCAGTGCACGAGTCGCGACATTGGAACCGCGGTGACGGCGCAGTCGCAGGGATACAAGCTTCGAGCCGAGTTGACTCCGATATGCAGGACTCGGCTTAGGATCGCGTGTAAATGTCAGATACAGATCGAGGGTTGCCGAAATTCGACCGGAAGGGCCGCAGAAGCCTACGGAACAGTATAGACACATGTGATATGTATAGGAGTAGGCCATGAATATGAATAAGGGTGCCGATGAGGTGAATGAGAAGATGACTCTCTTTCTACCCAAGAAGGGTCTAGGTACTTAACCAATCCTTCATGAGGAGTATGACCTCAAGTGGGGGCCCATTTAATTGGGATATCCCACGAGACAAAATGCACAAAAACTACAGGCCTATGTAATAAAGAAGTGGGTCTAGCAAGAGACTAAGGTGGGCATTCAACCACACTTAGATACAATAGGCTTAGAGGGGTCCAAATGCGGACGATCAACCACTATTTCCCCAAGGCATCTAACCACAAATCATAAGCTACAAAGCCCAAGGCCCAACATCCAAACCACAAGTACATAAGTCCCAAAAAGGCATAAAAGGTGGGCCCAATACAAACTCCAACCACATGAGCCCAAAGAGGAAAAATCAGGCCCAAAGACCAAGTCCCAGGGACCATAAAATTCAAGCATTTAGATGGACTTAATAGGCAGCCCATGTACACAATTACATGGCCCAAAAACACATTTAAGTTGGGTGAAATGGGCCCCACTACATCGGCCCAATAATTAGCAATTTAAGTGGGTATTCAAGAGCCCAAATTCACCTTTTTCCTCAACCCATAAGTCCAGCAATTGGTGGAAGGTCAGCCCAACATATGGTTGGCCAAGGTGGGACATTCCAACCCAATCTAGGCCCACTAGAAAGTCCCAAAAATCTGGTATAAGTTTGGGTCCCACAAGTGGTCATCAATGGGTGGCCCAATCATGTATCAATTAAGCCCAAAAAATTTTGAAAGAAATAGGTGAGCAATAAGTACCCAAATCCCTCAATGTGGTGGGCCCCCAATTCTAATAAAAATTCAACCATACATTGTATACTTAATGCCCAATGGTTGGACTTTTAGTCCACTTAATATTTTGGGCCTACTGAAGGCCAAAAACTAGTCAAAATAGGTAGGAATCAATCCCATAGGGGTTGGTAATGATCAAAAGGGGCCCCACCAAATGGAAGGGCAATTACCACTCAATACAAAGTAGGCCTGCTGCTGGAATGCAGGCCCAGTGGCAGCCCAAGCGTGGGTGTCCCAAGGGTGGGACGACCTAAGGTCATGGACGGCCTGGCCACATACATCAAAGGTGGGCTCCACACGTCCAAGGTGGGCCCCACATGGGACTTCCACTCAGGGTGGACCCAACCTCCACATGGGCCACACCCAAAGGGGAGGACGGTGTCAATGAAAACATACACCATGGTGGGCCTGGCTAAGGACGGCCAACCATGCTGGACGTCCAGTATGGTTCACTGGTCCAGCTAGTTGGCCCCACCACCATGGCTTCTATGGCCCTCTGAAACATTATAAGGCGGGCCTCACAAACATGCACAGAAGCCCCAATGGGCTGGGCCCAATAAGTTCCACAATTACAAAGAAGGCAGCAAAGAAGAAACAAAAATTCTACAACATACATGATGTTGTCCTAATTTTGGGCCCTCCAATGGAGTGGGTCCAAGGCCTCTAAAATTCTTGAAATTGAGGGCCAAGGTCCCTCATCGTGTCTACAACAAGGTGGGACCCAGAAAGGTAGTCCACCATCAGAGAAAATATTTTTAAATTAATGTTTACAACAGTCTGTATTGCTGGACTATACAGCAGAAATCTGGTTGATCACCCATGTTGGCCCACTCTTTTGGAGGCTCAAAAGGGATCAGTTGGGGCTGAAATTTGGTAGGCTTATATGTGGGATATACACCTTCAAGAATCATATATTGGATGATATTAATCTCCCCAGTAAATGACCAAAAATCAGGCCCCAAGATGGCCCAAAAATCTGTCCAGACAGTTCTGGACAACAACATATGTCTGATAAAAATAAATTGTAAACATTACTTAAATGGGGATTTAACCCCAGAAAATCATGGTGTGGTCCACCCAAGTGGGCCCCACAAACATCCAAGCCATCTCACCATCCAAAAAATCCTTGCATGCACCCCTTTTTAGTACATTTAGGGGCCACACGTCCAAGGTATGGACTGTCCAAAAACGTCCTCCCACTTGGGATGGTTTGGATCTTGTTGGTCCACAAGGTGGGCCACACACTCATGATCAGAAACTAATTAGCAAGAAAAGAAGAATATCAGCCACAAGGGCAGGGTCTTCGCCTCATTGAGGCCCTTCCCCTCATCACACAAGCAACACTATCCACTATTACATGATATATATAAAATCTACATGATCAAAGGCTATTAACTTGGGATCTATGGTGAAGATCCATTCTCCACCAAGGATCAAGGGTCTAGATGACCCAAGGATCCCTGATCTAAGGAAGGAAAGAGCATGAAGGGATCCATGGAGAATAGTCTCTTGCATGCACATGCATGCAATGTAGGATAAGCTATAAGCCATATCCATGGAGTCTTGGGACCACCATCATCACTTGATGGGTCCCATAAGCTCCATCAATGGAAGAAGAATGAAGAACAAGAAGGGATGAAAGAAAATCTAAAATTTAGACATATAAGCACACCTACCTAGCAAATCAACTCCAAAGCTGCACCACAATGCTCTATAAGCTCCAAGGATCAAGGATCTAAGGTTGAGATTGGTTAAAGAATGGTGAATTAAGAGGTGTTTGGGAGATGAGAGGGCTATAAATGGAGGGGGGTGGGACGTTTGGAGTGTTGCAAGAGGGAGAGAAGAGGGAGAGGTAGAGAGAAATGAGAAGAAAGAGAGAAGGAGCGAGAGTTGTAAAGAGGTCATGATGACTCTCTCTCCTTGGTTAGAGAAAACTATGATAGCCTATGGTGATAATAACAAAGTGGTTAGGCTAGGTAGGTCTTAGGGTGGTAAGTTAATAGGTCTTCTAGCAACCTTATAATAGGGGTGACATCATCACCCACATGCAACTTGGAAAACGTGTAGGGTGGGGTCCACCACCACACATCAAAGGCCCAAATCGAATGTTGCCCATAACTCATGATGTACACGTCGGATTCATGCACGAAATGCGATGTTAGAACCGCAGCACCGATACAGACAAGATGACATAGGTTTTGGGTCGATTTGAGTAGGGTTAACGTGATCGAACTCAAGGACGACTGCAAACACTACCCAAAGGTCCAGGCTGCTGGGATTTCGACTGGTAGGACCGCGTGACCTAAAGAAACGGCGTGGACACTTGGGTTAGGGTCTTACATAACGTGGTTTGGGAGTGTCTAAATGCTAGAAATTCAAATTTCAGATGTCTTATGTCACCATATGCATGGCAAACTAGAGATAATTGTGGTTTACTACCTAAAGCCACGAATTTTCTAATCACAGGGGAATATGAGTCGGACTTGTTTTGTTACTTTCCTATTCTTATACTTTCATATCCCTTAAACTCTTACCAATTCCTAGAAGTCTTTCTAGTTTTTTCCTCACTCTAGGAAAACCTATGACTTATGTTAGCATGAGATTTGGATTTTTCTAATTTTAATTTTAGACATTGGTTGATTATTTTCATCTTGATAAGTTCTATTTATAGGTCTTCATTCTTCTTTATTAAGTCAGCTAAGTCACTCTCATATGAGGCAATTTCCATGGCATAGTTGGCATTCTCTCTTATGTACTCATTAATCCCATTAGCCAATCATTCATTTTTGGCCTTGGCTTCTTCAAATTTCGTACTCAACTGCTTATTTTCGGCCTTAGCCTAACCAAGATTTTTAAGAACTTTAAAGTTTTTGGTGTAAAGTTGGTCATAGGCTTATTGCAGACCAACATTGTCAACTTCCTCTTCTTCTTTAGAGGACAACTTTTCTTCCAGGTGTTCATCTTTGTTTCCAATGTCCCTTGATTCAAGGATGTCTGTGGTGGTGGGGACCATGAGTAGCCTTGGTCTCCATCACTCTAAGATTCATCTTAGTCTAATTTTGAATCCTCGGAGTCATCTCATGTGGCATCCATTGCCTTCCCCTTTGATTTGTTTTTTTTTATGGGACGTTCAGAAGAAAGATGACCATACCCTCTATAATTATAAATTTTGGGATATTTTAACCATTTGGGTGATTTACCTATTTGGCGTTTTGTGTCATACTTCTTTCCCTTTTTGTAGAAAATCTTTCATTAGTTCTTATTAAAGAACTTCTTAAACCTTTAGTCCAACAAGGCCATTTCTTCATCATCTTCATTGTCATTGTTGTCATCCTTATATTCATGTCTTTTCTGTGTGGCTTGTAGGACAGTGATTTTGGATTTTGTAGGAGTTTGAAATGTAGTTCATACTTTTGTAGGGAACCTAGCAATTCTTCTACTTTCATGTCATCTATGTTCCTACATTCCTCTATTGTAGTGACTTTGAAATAGAATCATTCCGGTAGAGATCTTAAGATTTTCCTATAAATTTATGGAACTGAAACTCTTTCTCCTAATCCCTACATGGAGTTACATATGTTACTCAGCTTGGTGTAAAACTCCATAATGTTTCATACTCCTTCATTTTTATGTTTTCAAGTTGTGTCGTTAGAAGATGGAGTTTAGAATGTTTTATTGTGCTTGTTCCTTCATGAGTGGTTTCCAGTAAATCCCATGCTTGTTTGGTTGTTTCGCATATACATATTCTTTTAAATTCTTCTTGAGAAACAGTGTAGTAAATGACATTCAATGCTTTTGCATCGCAGCTAGACCCAGTTTTGTTATAGTCGGTCCACAACACTTGAGGTTTAGGTCTTGAAGAGGTAGTAGTGTCGTTCGATATGATTTGATCCATTAGTGCTTGCCACCCATTTTCTACTATGTCCCAAATTCCATGATCTAAGGATCTAAGGAAGATATGCATCCTAGCTTTCTAATAAGTATAGTTAGATCCGTAAAAAAGAGGTGGTTTGAGACTGACGATCCCTTAGTTTAGACATATTTCCAACTTCAATAAGGATCTCCCTCTAGGCTTTTAAGCCCTTCAAGCGGAAACCGCTCTAATACCAATTAAAATTGTGGTTTTACCGCTACAAGCAAAGCTTGAATACATGACTAATGTCCTAGACGAGGGTGAATAAGACTTTAAATTTTAATTGAATAAGTTACATGCACTTACTTCTAAACACCTATGTAAAGTAGTACAAACAAGAAGAAGTGAAACTATTCAGTCTACTCAAGTAAAAACATCATTCAGGCATTTTGTCAAACATGTTTGCTGTTGCAAAGTAAATCATGTATATTGTTCAGCAAAATATAATAAATAAGAGATAAAACATTCAACCCATTGCACACGATGTATAGTGGTTTGACTATGTGCCCACTCCACTCCCGGAAGACGCACTCTCTCCTAGAGTGTGCCAGATTTCACTATTAAGATAGTTTTAAATCAAGTTCACCAAACCTTCACAACCTACAAAGGTCTACATGATTTTCATCCGTCGATGGCCTACACAATGTCTTAGGGAGTTTGGATCTCAAACCCCAACACGAAGTCCTACACGAGGATGACAAATGTACTCTCCTGTCGGAGGCCTATACAAGGACTTGTCGAGTTTGGTATTTCAAACTCTTAAACCCAATCCTACACAAGGAATGGTTTCCAGACATAATAGAATCAAATATACTTTCTTACCTTAAGTGGATGAGCCCCATTAAAGCACCTTGTTAAAATCTTCTTGAATTGAGAAGCATCTTCAGCACCCTTGTACCACAACCGTAATGATGACGTGCCTTTGGCGATGCTGAGGTTTCAATTAAGGGTTTAGTTAATCCTAACTTAAGAATGATGGGTCTTTATAATTAAGATTAGGATTCATTCAATGCTATCTAGCATAAAGGATTTGTCAATAAATATGGTTGTTATAGCAATAATGAATGTTGGAGTTCATTCTTCAATCCAAGCTTTGAATGCTCAATGAATGTCTTTAAGACATGGATTGAATGATGAACTCCATGAGGAAGGAGAGCATGGGAAGAATGGCTTTAATTAGGATTATACACACACACACACACACACATAAAACACTCTCTATTTCTCACCCTCTTGCAAAGAAAGCCCTCTTTCTTAAAAATAAAGAAGTTTTACAACAGTCAAAAAATATGTAGAAAGTTGTCAAAATTGATGTCATCGATTGGTCTTCGATGCCATCGAAGTGTCCCTTCGATGTCATCAAGAAAATCAAGATTTTACTCAATAAGTTACTGGATAGTTTAGAATATCCTGTCGATGTCATCGAGGGGCCTTTGATGCCATCGAAGTGTCCCTTCGATGTGATCAAGAAAATCTAGATTTTTGAGCTGAAGTTGTTGGACATTTTGAGCCACTTTCTCAAAGTCATCGAATGGTCTTCGATGCCATCGAAGAGACCCTTTGATGCAACTGAAAAAATTCAAATTTTTTCGTTGAAGTTGTACATTTTTGTCTGCATGTTCGATGCCATCAAGCTATCTTCGATGCCATCAAGCTGTCATCAATGCCATCGAAGACCATTCGATGGGAGTTCTATCGGATAGAAATTGAATTATTTTTGTGATTTCCTTTTGGAATAGATTTCTTCCCACAACCACTTACTAGCACTTCTTGAATAGGATTTTCTTATGAGCTTTGGCTAGATAAAATGTCAAGTTTTATAAGATGTGTATAAGTTTTTGAAGAGGTCCTAATACTTTACCATTTCAATGCTTTGGACACCTTCGATCTTCGAGTCTTTTGTCTTGAATCTTCCTTGGGGCTCTTCGGACTCTATGTCATGCCCCGAACTCGGAGACCAGGCTTACAAAATTCCTAATCGCCAAATCCGGCACCGACAGCCTCCGTAGTACCCCATTCTCGGCTCCCAGCACCCATATACCAGGTTCTGATCCTGGGATGTTACAAGGAGGATTTCTAATAACCAATTTGATTTGTAATGAGCATAACCACAAGCATAACCCACGAACAATAATCATAAGAACACCATCACAAAATCCACTATGATTAAAAACTTTGAGTACAGTGCGTACAAAGGGAAATACAAGATAGTGCTAATAACAAAACTCTAAAAGCTCGACTGCACGCTCCAACTGCGGCGAAGCTACGACTGCGTCTTGGCGTCATCTGCACGCATCAATCATGCATAAGCTTATAGAAAGCTTAGAGGGTGGTGTAAGTGGGTGCGAATGTGCTTAGAATGTAAGGTCAGAGTAATGTGAAAACCTGCTGATAAGTGCATGAATGCAAACAGCCGTACCAAGGCTATGCAGTGCAGGGTATGAATGCTATCGGTCATATCAAGAGCATGCGATGCGAGATGCAACTCAAGCATGCCAATCTAAATCCACATATTAGTATAGTTCATCAATATTAGTACAATTCTCATTATGGATAATCACCGGGGTCTAGTACACTCTACGCCGGCTTGTCGTCTCTATCCGAACGCACAATTGGGAGAGTGGAAGAGACCTCACTATCCGCTTGCCAATATCGGCCCCAGCTCGTCGATAGCGGACTTATTCCTCAAGCTGGTCAAACTCAACTTAGAAGTTGCCCCCTCACTTAGGTGGGCAAGGTCACACCCCTTTCCAACCGACCACGTACAGTGGGAGACGTAGCCTACTGGTATACGGCCCTCGTGCACTCGTGTATCCACTCGGTCTCGACGTTGAAGTCATCCTCTGATACCATCGGGTTTAGGAATTTTCACCCAGGGACATCTATGGTGCCCGTATGCTAGAACCAAACATTTTCGGTATCCAATCTAGCTACCCACAATGTGTCTATGGAGGTTATGGCCCTGATGTCGCTAGGGCATATAATAATCACAACCACACAAATACAAAGTGCATGAATCATATTGCTAAACATGCAACAATCTTGCGCATACTGCGCTCTCATGTAGGGCAACTCTGCCTATCAAGGAGCCCATAAACGATCTGCCCGAAGGCATATGCTATGATCAATCACTTCTCATATCAAGCATATATATGATGCATATGATCATGAATCATGGATCTATACTAAACATGTCATAAGGTGATGGGCTTATGCATAACGAATATGGGCCTAGACGGCCTACTCACTAGAAGTATGGGCCTATCAGTGGGCCTTAGGGAGAGTGACAATGCAGACATTTAACCAACATTGTCCCTCCAATGTGGACGTCAAACCATTATTGCTCCCAAGGCATAGCCCACTATAATGATCATTATACATAAACCATGGTGGAATCACATTATAATGGGCCTTATGTATGTCCTATTGGGCCTCGACCCATAGGCCTCCAATACATCAAACGAGCCTCATAACATGGGTCTCTAATATGTCAAAGTGGGCCTCAACAACGGGCCACAAGTACATCAAGATAGGCCTACTTACATAGGTCTTGCATACATCATAATGGGCCTAACATCAATCAAGGTGGGCCTCAACGGATGGCCCACAAACACACCAAGATGGGCCTTATAGCCTTAAAATAACCTCCAAAATGGTTGGACGGTTTGGATGAAACTCATGCATCATGGTAGGTCCCATCGGGATGGAAGACAGATAAATCACATACTCCATGGTGGAGGTCCACACTGATGAAAGGTGTGGACACCATACATACATAAGTGGGTCCTAAGTAGGACCCACCCTAATGTTTATTTTCCACCCAAACTAGGGCCCAACATAATGTTTATTTTCCACTCAAACGGGGGCCCAACATGATGTTTATTTCCATCCAACGGGGGCCCAACGTGATGTTTATTTCCCATCCAAACTGTTCGTAGGGTCACATGGGCCTAGGGCCCATTGTAATGTTTATTTGCAATCCAACCTGTTCATAAGGTCACATGGACCTTGGGTAGGGCCCCTTGCAATATTTATTTTCCATACAACCTGTTGATAGGGCCACACGGCCATGGGGCCCACTATATTGTTTACCTGCCATCCACACTATTCATGAGATCACGTGGACCTTGGGCTCACCACAAGGTCACACGGTCAAGAGGGCCCACCGTAATATTTATTTGTCACCCAACCTCTTCACAAGGTCACGTGGGCAGGGAGCCCACGGTGATGTTTAAATGCCACCCAAACTGTTCATTTGGTCACATGGCCATGGGGCCCACTGGAATGTGGTTCACCAATCCAGCCCACTCATTATGTGTGTCCCACTTGGCTGAGGGTTCAAACCAAGTTTCAACCACATCCAAATTCCAGGTAGGCCCCACCAAGTGAGTTTATATGTTTTAGGCATGTCTTCACATGATTTTAGATGGTATGGCCCACCTAAGTTCCGTATATGGATGATTTTTGAAGTGGGTCTGCCTCAAGGAGTGGCCCACCTGATGAACGGTGTGGATATCAAATATACATCATGGTGGGGTTCACAACTAGGGCCAATGGGACCCACCCTTTTTCGTACGTCATGGCAACAAGGTGCTTACTACCTTTTTATAACATGTATTTTTTTTGTTACCCTAGGTGGGACCCACATTAACTAGATCTACCCCGTCCATTGTATGTGTCCTACAAAATTAGGGGTTCAAACCAAATTTCAGGTGGGTCCAAGCTTCATGTGGACCCCAGCAATCATTTTTCAAAGTTTTAACGGTAAACACCACTGTTTCCTATGGTAAGGCCCGTTGGATTATCGGATCGAACTCATTTTCCGGCTCAACGCCTAAACTGAGCTGAGAAATGGGATGGACGGCATGGATTAAGTGTGTGCATCAATGTGGGGCCTCCAAGGGTGGCTTATCCCAAAACCCCCTTTTTCTTTTTCTTTTTGTTAGCTTGTAAGTACACGACTCCATGTTAGCCAACCTCACATGGACGGTATACACACAGGCCTCATGGTGGGTCCCACATGCACGTGGCCCACCATGCATATATATACATATATAGTATAATATTAATATAAAATAAATATCATATGTTATATTGCCTGTGGACTTTCCACCGGATGGTGGATTTCGCCTAAAATGTGGTGGGCCACACCATTTGATGAATGGAGTGAATTTAACATGATTTGGTGGGGCCCACTTTATTCTAGAGAGAGAGAGAGAGAGAGAGAGAGACGGTGATAGAGGGACCCCACCACTATGGGCCCCTCATGGATACATCATATACATCAAAATGGGTCCCACCAACAAGTGGGCCCTCAAATCATGAAATCAACGGTAGAACTCAAGATCACCCACCTCTAGGCCTTGTTCTTACTTCCTTGCACTCCTATGCTCATTTGCTTAACTTTTAATGGTGGATGATGAACTTTTGATGGTGTGGATGAGAGATGAGAGTGTAGGAAGGTGGGCCACACTTGGCTTACTCTCTTCTCACATGGAAGAGCTCCAACGTGGGATTTTTTGGTGTTTGGAATTGTGGGTTTGAGAAATGAGAGAGAGTGTGTGTAGTAAAGAGAGGGAGAGAGTAGCTTATGTAGGAAATGATGGCTTGTAAGAGAGGGTGGCTAGCAATAAATGGTTGCTAGAGGGCTAGGGGTAGGGTGGCTAGCCATAAGTGCTTGTAAGAAGGGCTAGGGGTAGGGTGGCTATAGCTAGGCTAGGGTGGCTATAGCTAGGCTAGGGTGACTATAGTTAGGGTAGGGTGACCATAGCTAGGATGATGCCATCCATCACCCTCATAATTACCTAGGGATTAGTGCCACATAGGATAGGTGGGTCCTGCAATACGTGGTCCACAGTCATTATAATGCATGGTCCACAACTTATGATCTAAGCATCGGATTGACGCACGAGACGCGGTGTTGGAACCGCAGCGACGGTGCGGTCGCACTAGTACAAGCCTTGGATTAAATTGACTCAAATCTACAGAATATGACGTAGGATCATACGCAGACATCGGTTATACGTCGCAGGTTGCCGGAATTCGTCAAGAAGGATCGTGGACATCGACGGAACAGTACAGTCTAGGATACGGGTCTTACACTCTATGACTCACAACTCATGCTAATTGACAAAATAGGGCACTTACAGATGTTTGAATGGATTAAACTTCAAAAATTCAATTTAGTAAAGTCTAAATAATATAAGTAGGGCTAGCTCCACTCTGTTCATATTAAGAGTTATGCTCCAAATTGAAATGTATGGAATTTCAGTGAGATTATAGTTGTTATCATGAATAAAAACGTCACCACTCCATTTCACCATAAAAAATAATAAAAAATAAAAAATAAAAAATAAATTTAAAAAAAAAACTTATTAAGGAAGAGTAAAGTTCTAGACACTCTTCAAATAAAAGAAGCAAAAATAGAGTGAGAGAACTAAGAGGCATTAAATTAAAGATTTGATGATTCTCTCTCCTCCCTTTCAGTTTAACAAGAAAGCCGGCAACCTTAATTGCTCCCTTTTGTGCATGAGCAATAGATAAATCTGTAAATCTGACACTAGATTTGGTAACGAAAGAAGAAAGAAACACAAGAGGTTAGATTTCTTACAAAATTTCAGTGAAAATGAGCAAGCCAAAGGACTGGAAACTCCAGAGATCCAATATTCCATGTTGATTGAGCTCTGATCCAAAGGAAAAAAAAAAAAAAAAAAAAAAAAAAAAAAAAAAGAAAGAAAGAAAGAAAGAAGTGGATGTCTCCAAAGAAGAGAGGTAAAACTGAAATTTTAGTCTCAATGAAGCCAGCAATCGAAAAACCTCTCGATTCTTCTACATAAATATCTAAAGTGACAAACACAAAGCGCCTTGGAGATCTCTAATGGTCAAATCCACCTCTATAAACAGGAAAACAGAACAAATGTCTAGCAATTTCAAGAAAAACATGAGATGTAAGAGGTTGTTCTTCCATAGCTATAAACCCTAGAAATCCCTTGTTTCCTCTTCAGAAAATCCATGTAATGCAGATCAAGGAGCACATGGAAGAAATCTAGTTAGGGTTTTTGCAACCCTTGAATGTGGATTGAGGTGTGCATAGAAGAAATCCCCCATTTCCTCTTTAGTTTTCCTTCTCTCCTTCTTTGCATTTTCTATTTTTTGGCTTTTGGACCAATGAAAGAGGTGGGGATGGAGGGTTTTATAAGGTGCATAGATTAGATACTACCCCCACCAGCACCAAGACATAGTTAGAGACAGACAATCATGTCAGGGGTATGTGGGGCCCACAATGATCTATATGTTTTATCCATGATGTCCATCTATTTTGATAAAATATTTTAGGGCATGAGCCCAAAAAGGAAGTCGATCGAAGACTTAAGTGGACCACACTACATGAAGCAGTGTGGATTTAAAGCCTACCGTTGAAAATTCCTCGGGCCATTAAAGTTTTAAGATCAAACTGATATTTATGTTTTCATCCTTGATTTGGCCTTATTTTTTGTCACCTTCCATTTTCCAACGTGTGGAATGGTTCGGATTGCCTTACAAAAGTACTTCAGAATTATGTGCAATCCATGGTGGTCCTCATCATCAAATAAATGGTTCAAATTGTTGATAGGAACATTTGTTTGGACAAATGATCTTGACTGTTCATGTTAAAAGTAGTTGATTATACAGGATTTGTGGGCTTCAATGATCAAACATGGTCTCTTATAGGAAAACAAATCATAACCTTCATTTCTGTAGAACATCTAGGCCATACAAGTGGTGGACCCGACTATAAAGATCACATGATACAAGTGTTAGGCAAGTTGGTGTGTCAGGTGGGCTACCTCATTAAAATAATTGGATGGATGATGTCTAGCTCAATGTCCAGGTGTGGCCACCTCGGTTTCCTAAGATGGACTTTTAGCCTTAGTTTATAATTAACTGAGGTGAAATAATAAACTTTTAGTCTTGGTTCCTCACCAAACGACGTGAAATAGATAACTTTTAGCCTTAATTTCTTACTAATTTATATATTAAAAACATATATTTTTAGTCTTTGTTCCCTAGTAACTAATGCAAAAAAGTGGACTTTTAGCCTTTGTTTCTTAGTAACTGAGACAAAATAGTGAACTTTTAGCCTCAGTTTCTCACCAACTAAGGTGAAATAATATACTTTTATCATCAGTTTCTCACTAATTGAGGTACAATGGGAGACCTTTAACTTCGGTTTCTCACAAACTGAGGCGAAAAAGTGAACTTTTAGCCTCATTTCCCTAACAACTGTGGCTAAAAAGTGAACGTTTAATCTCAGTTTCTTACTAACTGAGGAAAAATAGTAGACTTTTAGTCTCAGTTTCTTACCAACTGAGGCAAAATAGTAAATTTTTAACTTTAGTTTCTCACCAACTAAGACAAAATGGTAGACTTTTAGCCTCGATTTCTCATCAACCAAAGTAAAATCGTAGACTTTTAGCCTCAATTCCCTAGTAATTGAGGCGAAAAAGCAAACTTTTAGTATCGGTTTATTAACAATTGAGGTTAAAAAGTGAACTTTTAACCCTATTTCATAACTGAAGCAAAATAGTGAACTTTTAGCCTCGATTTCTTACCAACCGAGGTAAAATAGTAGACTTTTAGTCTCGGTTTCTCACCAATTGAAGCAAAATCATAGACTTTTAACATCAGTTTTTCACTGATCAAGACAGAATAACATACTTTTAACCTAGGCTCCTTAGCAATTGATGTGAAAAAGCTGACTTTTAACCTTTGTTCCTTGGTAGCCGATGCAAAAAAATGATCATTTAGCCTTAGTTTCTTAGCAACCGAAGTTAAAAAGTATATTTATCATCAAATTTCTAAACCAGGGCTAAAAATATTGTGACTAAAGACTCATTTCCAGGTAATGTATTAAGGTGGAGCCCACGCAACCCATATTTCTAGATATCATAGGAAGATATTTCCTCCCGCACCAACGGCAGCATGTGTGGTGTGTACGAATTAAGTCTCCTTTAGATGCACACCATTATTTTTAGGGGACCAATTCTGATGTTTATAGAAGATACACTCCGACCATTAGATATGTAGTCTTATGTCACGCTCATACCTAAAAAATCAGGATGATTTTAATTTCAAGTGGGGCACACAAAGAAAATTATTTTGGAGGGTGAGTGTTTCCTTGTGCACTGTTTACAACTGTGTAGTTCACCTGAAATATAGACTCTGCTTATTTTTATCTATTGGCTTAACAAGAGGTGACACATCTATTGATCACGGTGGATTTAACATAAACACCATGGTGGGGCCACTTAAGCGGCCATCCCTATTTTTACAGAAACATAACCTCTCCCTTTCCCTCTTCTGCCACCGCTCATTGAAATTTCAAAGTACCTTTTGAAACCTTAACGAGAAGGCTGGGATGATGGTATTTGAGAATGTCTAAGCCTGTGCCCGGTCTGATTTAAAAACGCGCTTATGATATAAGCCTGAGCCCGGCCCTCGGGCCTGATATTTTAGCCAACTAAACTGCCGGTGCACTTCTGTTATATTCAGACCAACTGAAAAGACAAGGGATTTATTGGATGGGCCACTAAGGTTAGTGGTTGGTAGGGGAGATGAGGGTGATCGAATCTCACGTGATGTGATAGCCTTATCTTCATGCCACGTGTCATGTTCGTGTTGGTTCGCTGTGGCAGGGCATCCACGGGTAAAAGGCAATTTAGAAAATGACACGTGGGTTAAGAAGGCCTGGTTTTTAAGTTGCTGAGGGCTATCTTGTAAACCCAGGACACCGTTTGGTACACGGATTACCTCCTGCCCCCTGCCAGGAACGGGTCTGTGGAGCCGACGGTAATGTACGCGTTTTATTCATACGGTTCATCTATTTTGACAGATCATTCTATGGTATGAGACGAAAAAGAGCAGATCCGAGTCTTAAGTGTACGATACTACAGGAAGCACAGATGATAATGAGGCCCACCTTTGAAACCTTCCAATGGCCCACCAAGATATTTATTCGGTCAAATGGACGTAGATGAAAGGAAAACAGAAATATCAGCCTGATCAAAATTTCTGCGGTTCCCAAGGAGACTTTTAATGGTGGGCATTCAATCCCACTGCGAATAAAACACACGTCACTGTTGTCCCTACAGAGGATGCAATCCACGTCCCACTCGGGAACGCACCACAGCCACGAAGCAAGTGAAACAGCCCCTTGAACTGTTCATGACCTCTGATCAAGTGCTTAGCCCAATAATGATCGATAAGCCAGGTCGATCTGGACCGCACGTTCTTTTGGACTTTTGGCAGTCTTTGCTGTAGGCCTAAACAGATTAGCTATTATTGGTCCGAAGAAGCCAAGCCTTATCCTATTCTCCATCTTTTGGTGTGGCCATGGTTCAATCATCCTTACCATCGATCCCATTATGGGCTATGCTCCAAAAACCATACTGGAATATCTCAGGCCGCATCTGGTCTTTGGCCTTCAGCTGAATCGGTTTGTCCTCCTTGTATTTATTTTCCTTATCCGTCTATTTTTAAGCCGTCAATGAAAGGTTAGAACTCAACATGCTAATGTGGCCCACGTGTCTGATTTTTGCTCTACGTGATTTCTGTTGTTCCACACGTGGCATGTCGGCTAGAAAGATGGAAAACTACCACAAGTTGTCGTACCGGCCAAGCTATGGTCCATCCACCATGGAGCCCTATCATATCAACATTAAGATCACAAGAAATGGACCCTACGAAGAGAGCTTCCCATCGTGGCCTGTGACTCATTTTAGCTCACCCATCGAAATTTAATTTAGCAGGGCCCACTGAAAGTTCAGTTGAAGAATGATTGTAGTAATTCAGTTAGTTAGATTTGGCATGTGTATGATGATCCAAACCATGAATTGAGCCAGGTCCACCACCGTTGGTCACTAATAAAAGTTACCTAGATCAAATGACATAACCATCTAACTAACGAACCTTTTCTCAATGTACGTGAGCCCTTGTCGATTTTGTCTTTTAAAGGTCCATTTGTGAGTGTGAGTTTTGGTTCCATAGTCCATGCATTATTGGACCTACTTAATGAGCAGTACTTACGATCTTAGCCATGTATGCCATGTGTACAACAATTACACGGTGGCAAAAGTATTTGCCGTGCCGCCAAAGGCGCCAGAGATGGCAACAGGGCAGGAAGCGGATCGCGTGCTGTGCCACATACCACACCTCCGTGGTGTGTTGACGTCATCAAGATCCGATGTATGTGTTATATCCGTACCATCCATCCTTTTGTCGATATCATTTTTAGGGTATAAAAACTTAGCTAGATCCAAGTCTCAAGTGGGAAAAATGATTCCCATGGTTGAAACCTTCCTATGGCCCACCATTAGGGGTGCACATTTAACCGGTAGAACCGTGGAACCGGACCGGAACCGTTGGATCGGTCCGGTTTGGTCCGGTTCTAGACAGCACCAGTTCCAGTTCCGGTTCCAAAATTTCAAGAACCGTTGTATACGGTTCGGTTCCGGTTTAGGGACAGGTAGAACCGACCCGAACCGTGGAACCGTGGTTCCCACCTCTTCTTACACGTTAGTCATTACTACGAAGAGGATGAGTGAAGTAGATCTCCAAGAATGCCATCAGAAGTGGGCCTCACTTATTTTTTTTTCAAAATATCCAAACCATGCAAATACGTCTACGTGCATGGGTTTTGACAGTGGGCCCTACCCATCATCCATTTTCGCGATCTAAACCATCCATCATGTAGGGTGCTCAAAAACATCCCAAGGGACGTTCCCCTTTTCAACAGAAAGCGAGAAAAGATGAGGGTATCTGCCTGTCCATATTTGGGAAACCCAGAACCGTGGAACCGAACCGGTTTTCACGGTCTAGTTCTGGTTCGGTTCTAATGTGCTAACAGTTCAGTTCTGGTTCCGAAAATCCTAGAACCGTTAGGAACGGTTCGGTTCCGATTTTATCCCAAAATCGGACCAAACCGACCCGTGTGCACCCCTACCCACCATGATTTATTTGTCATCCAACCTGTTCATAAGGTCACACAAACATGGATGAAGGGAAATATATGGTCACACAAACATGGATGAAGGGAAATATATATATATATATATATATATATATATATATATATATATATATATATATATATATATATATATATATATATATATATTTTAGCATGATCCCACAAACTTCCATAGCTCCTAAGAAATTTATTTATTTTTATGGTGCGGTACACTTGCTTTGAATCTTCTTTATTTTTGAGTTAGCAACGTAAAATAATCTTGCCAAAAGGATGAACGGTTTGAATATAACACATATATCATGGTGTAACCTAAGAAATTTGATGACGTCAATAGGCGGAGTGGCATGCGTCACACCACGCCAACCGCTTTCAGGCGACAGGTGGGGTTTGCTCCTAGGAAGCAGATTGCGTACTCGTAGTAAGTAAACTTTGTTGGGCCCACGTTAGATGCATGTGACTTATCCACGCCGTCCATCCAATATTTCATCTCATTTTAGGTGTTGACCCCCAATTTGAAGCATGAACAAAGCTTAAGTGGACTACACCACAGGAAACAGTGGTGATAATAACGTCCACCATTGAAACCTTCCTAGGGCCAACGGTAATGTTTATTGAGAAATTTTCAACTGTACGTCCCATTTATGCCCATTTACATTTGTAAGCCCACCTCTTTTTACCTTTCAAGAATAAGCCCCACACGTACGGACGGCTTGCCAAAGGTCGAAAATGCCCCTGCTTTTCCTTCCGCGAGAGGATCGGCCGCTGACGGTCCTCAAACTCCGGGTTGTACGAACGGTTCAAAAGATATCAAAGTTACATGGGCCCCACAGTTATTTATTTATTATATCCACAACGTTCATCCATATTTCGAGATCATTTCGAAGCATTATCAAAAAAAAAATCATATCCAAAGATCAACTGGACCACACCACAAAGAGCAGCGGGAAAATTGATTTTCACCATTAAAAATTTTGCAGGGCCCACCATAACATTTATTTCCCATCCAATCTATTAATAAGGTAACAAAGACCTGGATGAAGAGGAAAAACAAATTTCGTAATGATCCAAAACTTCTGTTACCCCTAAAAGGGTTTCAATGGTAGACGTTCAATCCTCCACAGCCTTTTACAGTGTGGTCCACTTGATAGCTAGATCTGTCTTATTTTTCGTCTCAATCCTTAATACGAGTTTGCCAAATCAATGGACAGTTTGGATATAATACATACCTCATGATAGGACCCACAAAAAGCGTGGGAATTACAGCAGCAAAAAATAAAATAATAATAATAATAATAATAAATAAATAAATCAACCAGGAACTTATGGCTACAGTATTTTATATAGCTACCGATTATAGCTGTAGCCGTAGCCCCTGCCATTTCGATATATGCTTTTATATGTATCGAGGGTCCTTCAATATGTCTTTCGATTATTCGAAAAAGGTCCAGAACTGTCTAGCGAGTTTGCCTCAAAAATCCTGCAATTTTCGATACAAGGTGATTTGACCAATAGCTACGGATTATAACCGTAGCCATAACTGTCTTCTGTGTCAGTCTATGAAATTTTTTTTTTTTTATTTTTTTTACATGGAAAAATTTATTCTACCTTCAATTTTCTCTAACATATATTTATATAAATATGTGTATATAAGCATATAAAAAAAAATATTCTCTCTTTTTTCATTAAATTCTTTATTCATTTAACAAGAATATCTTCTAAACCAAAATTAGTTACTTGACTTACCCTATATGATTTTGGGGTAGGAGAAGCTACTTTAGCCAACCAAATTGGTTATTTTTCAAGATTCCATCAGGTCTATGGTCAAAAATCCATTTCATTCACTTCGCGATCAATTGCAATCAGTTCGCGGTCAATTTCATTCATTTCATTTACTTCGCGATCAATTCCATGCATTTCATGGTCATTTCCATGCACTTCATGGTCAATTCCATGCATGGAAATGACTATGAAATGAAATAGAATCGCCGGGATTGACCGTGAGATGCATGGAAATGACCATGAAGTGAAGCGAATTGACCGTGAGATGCATGGAAATGACCGTGAAGTGAAGCGAATTGACCGTGAATTGCATGGAAATGACCATGAAGTGAAGCGAATTGACCGTGAATTGCATGGAAATGACCGTGAAGTGAAGGAAAAATGACCATGAAATGCATGGAAATGACCTTGAAGTGAAGGGAATTGACCGTGAAATTCATGGAAATGACCGTGAATCGAAACGGAATCGCTGGGATTGACCGTGAAGTGCATGAAAATGACCCACCATCAAAAGTGACGGCAAGGAGCATACGAGTCCAAGGGATCAGGGAGGAGTGCAATAGGTGGGAGATCCACCGTTAAATTGTTTTTTTGTGACCACATGTGATGGGACCCGTTTGAAGCATACAATGTAAGAAATGGAGGGCCCATAGTGGCAGGGTCCCTCCTCTCTCTCTCTCCCTCTCTCTCTATCCATTTTGATGAAGTGGGCCCCACTAATTTATGTTCTATCCACATCGTCCATCATGGACGGTGGGACTCCACCGTGGAGTGCTCACCAAATCCATAGCTTAACTGGCAGACCGAGTGGAGATACCTCGTTTCAGCACTTGAGGTCTTGGTGTCGATCCCTAGCAAGTGCGGCTAGCATGGAGTGTGTACTGACGTTACCCAGCTGGTGAATGTGGGCCCCACCACATGATGCATGTGTTGCATCAAACCGTCCATGCATGTGAGGCCCACCATCAGTCGTCCGTCCACCGTCCAAAGACACTGGACGTGAACTGGAAACAAATATATATATATATATATGTGTGTGTGTGTCGCTCCTACAGGCCCCACCTTAATGTGTGTACTTAATCCAAGCCGTCCATTCTTTTCCTCAGATCATTTTAGCCATTGAGCCAAAAAATTAACTCAATCTGATTTCCTGGTGGGCCATAGCATAAAGAATAGTATTTTTGCCGTTGAAATACACCATGATGTTTCTGTACACCAAAACCCATCGAATATTGGGCTTGGTGGGTTTGTATTGAGCCATAGAAACCAATGGCTGAGTCGGATTTCCCTGATGCAGGCCCCACCGGTGAAAAACCACAGGAAAAATAAATAAATAAATAAATAATAAATATGCAGCAGGACGCTGCTGCTGCTAGAGGGCGCGCCTGCTACGTTGGTGGGCGGACGGACGGGTAGGATCCACGGTCCCAGCCGTGTTTGACCGTGAAATGCATGGAAATGACCGTGAAGTGAAGCGAATTGATCGTGAAATGCATGGAAATGACCGTGAATCAAAACGGAATCACCGAGATTGACCGTGAAATGCATGGAAATGACCGTGAAGTGTAGGGAAATGCCCGTGAAATGCATGGAAATGACCGTGAAGTGAAGGGAATTGACCTTGAAATGCATGGAAATGACCGTGAATCAAAACGGAATCGTCGGGATTGACCGTGAAATGCATGGAATTGATCGTGAAGTAAATGAAATTGACCGCGAACTGATTGAAATTGGCCACGAAGTGAATGAAATGGATTTTCGACCATAGACCTGATGGAATCTTGAAAAATAACCAGGTTGGTTGGCTAAAGTAGCTTCTCCTACCCCAAAATCATATAGGGTATGTCAAGTAACTAATTTTGGTTTAGAAGATATTCTTGTTAAATGAATATAGAATTTAATGAAAAAAAAAACAGAGAGAAATTTTTTTTTTATATGCATATATATACATATTTATATAAATATGTATTAGAGAAAATTGTAGGTAGAATAAAGTTCTTCATATAAAATAAATAAATAATCATAGACTTGCACAGACTACAGTTATGGCTACGGTTATAATCCGTAGCTATTGGCCAAATCACCTTCGGTACATATCGAATACTGTTCGATATGTATCGAAAATTGTAGGATGAAAATTGTAGGATTTTTTAGGCATACTCGTTGGACAGTTTTCGATTAATCGAAAGACCTTCGATACATATCGAAAGACATCGAAAGACCTTCGATACATATAAAAGGACATATCGAAATGGCAGGGGCTACGGTTATAATCCGTAGCTAAAGAAAACACCATAGCCACAAGTTCCTGGTTTGTTTATTTATTTATTATTATTTTTTTTAGTTTTTTTTATTTTAATCTCCACCGCTTTTTGTGGGTCTTATTATGAGGTATGCATTATATCCAAACCATCCATCTATTTGGCAAACTCGTATTAAGGCTTGAGACAAAAAATAAGACAGATCTAGCTATCAAGTGGACCACACTGTAAAAGGCTGTGGAGAATTGAACGTCTACCATTGAAACCCTTTTAGGGGTCACAGAAGTTTTAGATCATTATGAAATTTGTTTTTCCTCTTCATCTAGGTCTTTATGACCTTATGAATAGATTGGATGGAAAATAAATGTTATGGTGGGCCCTACAAAAGTTTTAACGGTGAAAATCAATTTTCCTGCTGCTCTTTGTGGTGTGGTCCAGTTAATCTTTGGATATGATTTTTTTTTTTTTGATAATGCTCCAAAATGGTCTCGAAATATGGATGAACGTTGTGGATATAATAAATACATAACTGTGGGGCCCATGTAACTTTGATATCTTTTGAACCGTTCGTACAACTCGGAGTTCGAAGAGCGTCAGCGCTCGTCTTCGAGCACCACTGATCCACTTGGAGGAAAAAGCAGGGGCATTTTCAACCTTTGGCAAGCCGTCCGTACATCTGGGGCTTATTCTTGAGAGGTAAAAAGAAGTGGGCTTTAAAATGTAAATGGGCCATATATGGGTCGTACAGTTGTAAATTTCTCAATGTTTATTTGTCATCCAACCTGTTCAGAAGGTTAGAAAGACAGGGATGGAGGGAGAAAAAACTAATATCATCTTCATCCAAAACTTTGTAAGCTCTAAAATGTTTTCAACAGTGTATGTCCGGTTTACAATGTTTCCCGTACCATAGTCCACTTGATCTTTGAATGTTCCTGTAATTTGGGACCATCCTAAAAGATTTGAAAAAACAAATCAATGGCTTGGATATGACATATACATCTCGGTGGGCAGAGTTTACTCAGTACGCGGTTCATTTTCTTGTTCCTATCAAAATCAGCCTTAGCCAAATCCATTAATAACATGGGCCTAGACTTTCATCTGGACACCACAATAGTTCAAAAATCTAAGAACTTAATAATCAGCTTGATTCCCACCTATGTGGGGTTGACTCAAAGACTTGACTAAGTCTTTACTTAACTTTTATTAACATTTGCATTAATATTTTAATAACTAAATTAGAATTATATAAGTTTATTTTAATTAAGCAATTAAGACCTGAAACTTGCCGGCTTCTTTTTTTTTTTTTTTTTTCTTTTCTTTTAATTGAAAAACAGTTAACTAGGCCAGTGGCTCAATTCAAGTTAGGCCTGAGC
This sequence comes from Magnolia changhungtana, assembly GCA_030180095.1. Lineage (NCBI taxonomy): Eukaryota > Viridiplantae > Streptophyta > Magnoliopsida > Magnoliales > Magnoliaceae > Magnolia > Magnolia changhungtana. Next base: position 6,937,423 of record JASAUF010000554.1, read on the forward strand.
CCTGTCAAGTTGATGTAGCAAAGTTGTGGACACTCTAATGGACCAAATCAATGGCAAAAAAGGGCATAAAGAAGCGTTATAGCTTTCGATGGGTGAGGACAATCTGATGGACCAATCAAGGGTAGATTTTGAGAGAATTTTACAATATGTGTATCCTATTTTTAGCTATTATGATAAAGCCAATAGGAATGTGACGTGTGACGTAGTATGAGGAATAGGAAGTGTATAAAAACATCTTCAAATATTTAGAGCACTTTTTTGCAGATTATAACTGGCGTAAAGCTATTAGTACATGTCAGTGGTTGGTCGACAAAGTATTGTGCTCAACATAGTGAATTAAATGACCGAGGGGAAAGACAAAAAGCATGGTCGAGCTATTTAAGATATACGGGTTGCCGAGGGGAAAGAAAAAAAAACTTGGCCAACATAAGTGAATTAAGCGGCCGAAAGGCATTCAGAAATGAAATGCACAGAGAGATGTGTCAAAGAAAAAGGATTTAGAAAATAATGTAGAAATGGTACAAATGTCATATTAAAGAGAGAAATATCTAAAAGAATTAATACTACACATCATCAGATGACTGATGGAAGTTATGTGGCGATGTGTGGTTGATGAAAATGAGCAACCAAAGCAAGGCTTGGTAGAAAGAGAAGGAACGGCCAAGAAGAAGAACTCACTAAAAGAATAATCAGAGAGGCTTTTGGACTACTATAACCATTTCGATAATGGAAGAAATATCTGAAAGAATAAGCTACAACAAAATTCTATAACTAGTAGAGGAAATCAACAGAGCAAGATAGCTCACACCAATCAAACCAACAACAATCAATCAAACTTATCAATTTATCTTTTATCTTAGCTTATCCTCGGAGTAGTGGTAATTCATAGCCATAATCTTCACTTGTAATCTAAGTCTACGCTCACACGCTGTATTTGTTCTTTATCCAATATCAAGCAATTTTTTTCAAAAGATGCATTCTTACAGTTGTTCCTAGTGACTAATTGTGAGTTTTTCATTTTGTTTGATTTGGACTAGTATTCTGAAAGTCCTTTATTTTGGAAGGCACAAAGTAACTCATCTTCAGAGGAAGAATCACACCCTCCAATTATCACCTGATCATTATCAAATTCTACAAGTGGCTATGTAAGCAACCGATCCTCTTAGAATCTGGTCATATACATTTATGTTAGACGTATCTACTTATTTTGGCACGTACGGTCAAAGGTGATCAGTTTAGATCAAGCCGCTGTATCGATTATGGTAGCCAGCATAACAGAAAACAAACCGATTGTTAAACATTTTTTTGGCACGCCCAGTGAGACTACAATTACTTGGTTGACACAAGTATATTTGTCGGTGCAGTAATCATTCAAAAATATGAGCTGAAGGGGTGGTCGTAATACTTCATCAGTTGTTGTTATGGCTAATGAGCCTCTTACTAATGAGGAAAAGTTACAAGTCCAACAAGTTCTTGAGTAAGGAAATCTATCACCTATTCTGATGCATGTTCCTCCAAATCTAGATAGATCATCGACATATCAGGTTGAACCTCTTGAAATTATGTTAGTCATAATGGTTGATATATAAAGGGGGATTTAGTACATTGCAAAACTATTGCAAGTTCAGAAAGAGCACTCGCGAGTTTGGACCAAGGCTTTCTATAGGTGGATGGTCGGCCACACCGAGAGCATAAATTGGTGGGTGGCTTTATTTACTGATAAAGCACTTATTGCACCTTTTTACGAATTATAATTGGCATAAAGCTAGTACTACACATTAGTGGTTGGTTAACTAAGCATTGTGGTCGACATCAAGTTATATAAAAAGCGAGGTCGAGCTTTTTAAGATATAAAAGGCGACTGAGGGCAACCAAAATAAAACTTTGGCCGATAAAAGTGAAGTAAGCAGCCGGAAGACATTCAAAATTGGAACAGATAAAGAGACATGTCAAAAGAGAAGGATTTGGAAAACTATGTGGCAATGGTTCAAATGCCATATTAAAGAGAGAAACATCTAGAAGAATTAATACTACATGTCATCAAACAACTGGAAAAAGCAATGCGGCCATTGTCTGGCCGATGAACGATTAGCAACCAATGCAAGGCTTAGTCGAAAGAAGAGGAACGGTCATGAAGAAGAAACGTACTAGAAAAATAATCTAAAGAGGCTTTTGGACAATTATAACCATTATAGTAATGGAAGAAGGATCTGAAAGAATAAGGTACAACAGAATTCTATAAATAACAAAGGAAATCAACAAAATAATGCATATCACACCAATCAAACAACAACAATCAATCAAATCTATCAATTTATCTTTTATATTAGCTTATCCTAGGAGTAGTGGAAATTCTTAGTCATAATCTTTAGTTATAATCCAAGTCTATGCACATACAATAGATTTGTTCTTTATCCAATATCAAGCACTCCTTTTGAGAGATGCATTCTTGTAGCTACTCCTAGTGACCAATTATTAGTTTTTCCTCTTTTTTTTTATTTACACTGGTATTTTGAATGTCTTTTCTTATGGAGGGCACGTAGTAACCCATCTTCGGAGGAACAATCCCACCATTCGATTATCGCCCAATCATTATCAAATTTTGCAAGTGATTAAGCAATCGATCTTCTTTGAATCTGGTCATATACATATATATTAGACATATAGGCTTATTTTGGCGCTTGGGGTCAAAGTTAATCAGTTTGGATCGAGCTGCTATATTGATTCTGGCACGCCCGCATAACAGAAAACAAATCGAGTGTCAAACATTTTTTGGCACACTTAGTGGGACTATAAATTCCTTTTACAACATAATTATATTTGCTAAAACAGTGCCCGTTCCTTCAAATCCAGATAGAGTATCGACATCTCGAGTTGAACCTCTTGAGATTAAGTGACCTGGGATGGTTTATATGCAAGGGGGGATTCAACACATCGTAAAACTAACATGAGTTCAGGAAGAGGACTCGCGAGTTCGGACTGAGGCTTTCAATAAGTGGATGGTCGGTCACACCGAGAGCATAAATCTGTGGGTGGCTTTGTTCATTGATATAGCACTTGTTGCACTTTTTAACTGATTACAACTGGCGTAAAGCTAGTACTACACGTCAGTGCTTGGTCGATGAAGCATTATGGTCGACATGGAGTTATACAAGAAGTGAAGTCAAGCTTTTTAAGATATAAATGGAGACTGATGGCAACCAAAACAAAACCTTCGCCAACAGAAATGAAGCAGTCAAGAGGCGTTTAGAAGTGGAACAAATAGAGAGACATGTCAAATATAAAGGGATTTGAAAAACTACGTGGCAGTGGTTCAGATGCCATATTAAAGAGAGAAACATCCGTTATGACAACCCCAAGTGCAGAGCTGCGATGTAGTAATAACTCGATGAGATCGAGGTCATACCAATAGGGACTCGCTATTGTGAAATTTTTAGAATACGTTAGAATTAGAAATAAAATCTAAACTAACTACTAAAATCTTGGTTTAAAGAGTAATTTTGGAAGAAACTATCAGAAATAGAATACTAGAGTGACAAAGATGTTAATTTACTTGATTCAATTGGATCACTCAACTGGAATCGAAGTCCTATCCTATCATGCCGAATAATAAGTCAATTAAATCATCATTTATATGCTTCAAAACATAATTGAACTTTCTTTGAATTGGTTCCCTCACAAAGCATCAGTGACTTGATTGTAGTATATTCAAAGCATCCATCATGGTCGGAATCAAAGATATATCAATGGAATCTACAGATCAATCTATTTACAAAATAGATAAGAAAATATGTATAGTCTTCATAGGAATCCAATGTGCCTAAAGTTGATAATGGATCAAAATAAACTAGAATTAACTAAATATCAATGAATTGTTCAACATTAAAAACTAAATAACTTGAATCAAAATAAACTAAACTTTAAGAAGAACTACAAGCTTCACCTCTTAGCTCTGACTAAAGAGATTAACCAACCATAGACATAATTGAACTAAATTTAAAACAAAAAAATATATATATTAAAAAAAAACATAAAAACTAACTAGAACTGAAGGATTGAAGAGGAGGGAGGACTCCTTGAAGCTCCACAACTCCTTTCTCTACTCCTACCTTAATTCGTGTTTAAGAAAGCATAAAACATCCCTTTCTATAGCTTTGATTTGCACTGATTTTAAACAGACCTTAAATTTACATAGCTTTCACATCTTCAATTGCATCGAACTCCCATCAAAGAAACCGGGTGAAATCAGGAAATTTTCCAGCAATGAACTCTCAAATTTTGGTATTTTCTCAATGGCATCGAAGCTCCTTCTATGGGATCGAATTTGGCTTCGATGGAATCAAACATGGCTTCGATGGCATCGAATGGTACACAAATTTGTCTAACAAAGAAATGAAGAATTTCATGATTTTTGCAATGAGATCGTAGATGGCTTCAATGGCATCGAAGGTCTCATCAATGGCATCAAAATGTTGATTTATGTACTTTCCGATTTCTTCACTTTGAGTCTTCAATTTTCTTCCTTCCTCACTTAGTTTCTTTATATTTTTGGTACTTGAATTCTTCAATCTTGACCTCCATAGATCCAATCCTTCACTAAGTTATTCTTTGAGATTAAATCATCACTTTAAGAATCATTTTCTTATTAACTTTTAAAATCACATTGCAAGAAAAATATGCGTAATTAGATCAATTAAGCACATCCATGTTTATAAAACCAATGTATAACAAGTGAAAAATATACAATATTTCACACTCGACACACCCACAAACCAGCATTTTGCTAGTCCCAATCAAAACATGCGGAAATTAATCTTTCAAAAATCTAAATTTCAAACCTCTTTAGAAAATAACATTCTATGCAATCCTATACATATGAGTAAAATTTAAAGATATAAGAGTTAAATATTGACAATATAGAACCTAATATCACTTGTAAACATTTAAACTGAGTTCTCTTTAAATAATTAATCAATCAAATGCATCCAAGCATTAAGTTTCTAGTGTACTTAGTGGCTTCCAACTTATAATCTATAGGAGTTAACCTTCTTTTTGTAATATTATATAATGCGCTGGTTTTCAAAACCCGATATAGTACTCCTTTTTGAAAACCCAAGGTGTTTACCTAGAATGCAATTATATGTATGATGCAAACTTGTAGAAATCAAAGTGCGAGATAAAAAACTAAGCATGGTACACCATCAAATATCACATATCATTAAATCATAGTTTGCTCAACTGAGGACTTAGTACAAAACCTATGTTCGTAAAATATTTTAACCAAAAACTAAAAAGGAAATAAACTATGATCTACTGGTTGAGCCCATAGAGTTCAGCCACATCCTGACAGGGCTCCTTCCCAAAGAATTCCTCTCCCATCCTAGTGGGGTCAGCATTAGGGTCTACTTTATAAGCACCATCATCCAGAGTTATGCATGCATTATCTATATGGTTGTAAATTCAAAGGAAGAGTGGCCCGTTCAGTATGAATTACCCTCAAGATTACACACCACCACATTAGTTAGGCATAGTTTAAACAATAAAACATACAAAACATTCCATAATATAATCTTATTTAAATATATGAATGCGTGAATGCACATCAACTAGGGATGCTCATCCATTTGGACAAGTGAATAGACCTTTCAAACAGTCAGTCCATTTATGCAAAAAAATGGGTCTTTCAAACAATTGACTCATTCAGATTACAAAAAGGGTCGTTCTAACAGTACACTGGTCTTTCAAACAGTCAATCAGGCACCCGATAACGCCCACATGCCAAATGAATGGACCTTTCAAACAACTAGTGTAAGGCCTGTATCTTAGACCGTACCGTTCCGTAGGCTTCCGAGGTCCTCCCAGTCGAATTTAGTTGACCCGCGATCTATTACCGGCATTTACACAAGATCTTGAGTCGTGTCCCGTATATCTGAGTCGACTCAACCCGAGACTTGTACCAGTGCGACCGCGTCGTCGTCGCGGTTTCGATGCCGCGTCTCGCGTGCCGAGGCAATACCCTTACTAGAAGATGTGGGCCCGCGTTTAGTTTGAGAAAAAATACCGCACGTTGCAAAACCCAAGAGAACATCACATTAAATCCCATTAATCCCATCAATCAAGTACACATTACCTAGCATGTCAAGTACAACCCCATCCCCAAGCAACCCCAAAGTTAACTCTCTCTCTTACACCCAAGTACACATCACCATCACTCACCTTTCACCCATCACTCACACCTCTCTCTCTCATTTCCTCCCAACCCACGTCCATGGCTCTCCATGGGAGAAGCTTTATGTGGCCCACTTCCTATCTCTCATCCCCACCCTCCAAAACTAATCTCAACCATTGAAGTTCGTCCATTGAAGCTCTAGGATGCTTTGGCAGAAGAAGTCCAAGAAGATCAAAGGTGAGTGTTTTCTTTTGTGTCACTACACCAAAATATCAGTTCTGGAACGAAATATTATTTTGATTATAGAACGGCTTAACGTTTTAAGCCATTCTAGATTTCGAATCGTACCGGAATTAAAAATAAATAAAAATGAAGGCAACCCTAATCCCTCTCTCTCCCGTTCCCTCACCCCCTCTCTCTCTCTCTCTCTCTCTCTCCCAATCTCTCCCCCGCTCCATCACTCCCGATCTCTCTCATGCTCCCTCACTCCCTCCCTCTCAATCTCTATCCTTCTCTCTCTCCCGCTCCCTCACACCTGATTTCCCTCTCTCTCTCTCTCTCTCTCTCTCTCTCTCTCTCTCTCTCCCGTTCACTCCAGATTTTCCTCCCTCTCGATCTTTCTCCCTCACTACAAGACAACATAGCATAGCTGACACAGATCCATATAAATTCAAAACAAAAGACCCTGCCCGTGGCATTGGATGTTGGATATGGCGTGGCGTCGACACTGAGAAGTGAAGCATCTCTCTCTCTCTCTCTCTCTCTATCTTTGTAGTAGATCTAAAAAGGTTATTTTTGTTTTCTCTTTCATTATTCTATCTTTTCCGACCCTAATTTCTTCGATCTCTGTTTGCAATGATTTGAGGAGAGGATTTCGTTCTAATTTGGGAAATCTAACATGGATCTTGTTTATTTTCTGATGATTTTGTTTCTTGCTCGGGATTTCTGAGTGTTTTTATTGGAGGTTCTTTTCAAATCAGTAGATTTGGATGTGCTACTGTCTATATTTTTTGCTTAAGTTCTTTTCAAATCTCCATGGGCTTGACTTACGCCCGTTTGTGTAGACCAGGCTGTTGAATTTCTATGTGAAATACAAAGAGATTGCATGTGCACGTGGGGTGTTTGATGAAATTCCTGAGAGAATATTTATTGTAAATTTATATATTTTATCTTATTATAAATATTTATTTTAGAGTGGATAACTATTGCCAGTGGTCAAAGATAATAGATTACCTCATAGAAAAGATTTCAAAATCATCACAAACCTCTCTGTTTTATTATTATTATAAATTACAAACCTTTAGTATGAAGTGTCATCGATGATTTGTTTTATGGTTATGGTGGGAGGGATATGATCCTTCACTTCTTCAGCAGTTTTATGGACCATTAAATAGAGGCGAGTTTTCGAAAGACATCCTTCAAAAAAAATAAAAAATAAAAAAATAAAAAATCTCCCATTTGGTGATACTTTTGGGTGTCCATAGATGATCTTTCAGTTCTGTCACATGAATGAGATGGTACCATACTGTGTCAGTTTCCATACTGGTAGTGGATACCATATGGACGCTCATTGGATATACTTTAATAGGATGCAATTGTACAATTCAATTATTGTATAAACTTCAAGCAATCACATTGAGGTATTAAATTATCAGATGGGGTGCCCAAATCTTTCATACATTTTATTTTTTTTAAATGCAGAGTTGTTTTTACTTCCTCCATATTCGTGTTTGTATTTGTCTATTTGGGCATCATGGATGATAAGGTGGATGTAGGTCACCTTCCGTTGTTAGAATTTGAAGTTAACTCATTATTTTGCTAGAGATTCTTGCAAATAAATTTTTATTGCAGAGCAGATCATGAGCATAACCTGTACAACTGTGAATGAAGACTGCAACTAGTTGGAACAATCAAAATCCTAAATATTGCATCATTAAGAAGGGTTTGGTGAGTTTGGGAAAGTGTTTTTTGGCTTGGTTGGGAATTGCCTCCCAAATGAGGTGGTGTACAGAATAAGGTGGGTATTCATGGGGGGTGGCATCCCATGGTGACTACCAAAATGGTTGGCAGATATCCGAAAAATTTGGCAAGTGTGTTCATTCCTTTTCTAGCATGTAACCTGGGAAGGCAATGGTGAGATCAATCAGTTTATTAATTATTTGAGAGAGAATGGGGAGACTGTTTCGTTAGCGAAAAAGGATGTGGATAGATTGGAGTTGGTTTGGTGAGAGCTTTTCCTGATTCTGTAATGTGTTCTGTATTTTTTCTTCCTTATGGGATCTCATGTTATGGATTAAAGAAAAAAGCATGATGCCTGGTATAGTGCTAGAAAAATAGTTTGTCTATCTGAACTGCTCTTGTTGTCACCAACCAATTCTATGCTAGTATTTTGTATATTCCATCTGATTGGAAAATTTTGCCCTTGAATTTATGTGGCTTGTTGGAATTTGACATGGATTTTTGCAAATGGTTTGAAATCCTCTTCCCTCAAGTTTATTGGTGCACGCTCGCTAAGTGATTTTATGTAAAGCCTAATCTGATCATGTGGAACATGTGTGTGTGTGTGTGTGTGCGTGCGCGTTCCCAAGTATTGAATGTTGTGCAAGAGAACGACTTGTTCAGTTAGGCTTCATTACTTTTTTTTGAGGTGATGTATGTACTAATTTCTAGTTAAACAAATTCTTTACAGCCATGGGGAAATCCAAATTGGGTTCGCCATCAAGGTTGGGAATATCCAGGTTTGTTATAATTCTTAACTCTATGAAAATGACTCATTGTATTGCTTTCAGCTAAATGAGATGACATCAATTTTACCTTTTCATCATCATCATTATCGAAGCCTTATCCCAATTAATTGGGGATCTATTTTACCTTTTCATACTTTGATAATTTGTTAATATTAGATGTCCTGCAACTTTTATCATTCTTAATCAGTTTTTTTTCCTGTCCAATTAGAACATTAACGGTTTTTTTTTTTTTTTTTTTGGTGGTAAAGAGAATCCTAAGTTCTTGACTAATCAGTCTAAAAGATAAACTTGTCTTTTTATGTACCTGCAATTCTTTTCCATCTCTCTTTAATTCATAAGATAAAACTAATTGTAGAGCATTTTGTAGAGGTTCCGTAGTCACACGAGTGTGTGGAGCCACATGGTCAGCTAGTGTGGGTGTGGTGAACATCCATTCTTCCATCAAGTGGGTCCACTATGTAGATTGCCTGCCAAAAAGAGGGTGGGCCGAGGTGGATAAAACTGATAGACAATTGCTTTGGCTATCCATTTGTTTTGTCCACGCCTGTTGTAGCAATATTTTAGGTAATGATATAGCACATGATATCACACCTTAAAGAAGGGGAAATATCAGGAAACAGATTATCTACTCCCAGTGGTCAATTGTTCGATCCATTAATGAGGACAAGATTGACAACATGTTTTTCTGCTTGCTAATATGGGGTTTCATTGCAGAGTTTCAATTCTTTAATTCTGATTGTGGTTTATGTCGTCAGTTGTTCGATCCATTATGATATTTATTCATGAATTGTTTCATGCTTTTTAGGGAAAAATATGGTCATGATCTATCATTTTTTGTTCTTTCATGGTTCCAGATAGATATAACTGCAAGATGCAGTTTCTTAGACCAGTGTTTAGCATTGACGCCATCGTGAGGCCACTTCCTCCCGCAATGGCGTACAATGTTTCATGCAATTTGAGCTTTTTCACTCGCATTTTCACATAGTTCTTTGGTAAGTTTTTTTTTTTTCTCCTTGCATTAACTTTGCTGACCCCATAGTTGGCACAAGCCTCTGATGATGCTGAGGAAAATTAAAGTACTCTATTTCAAATTCGGTTATTCACACGATAAGTGGACTATTTGGGAAATAATAGGATGGTTTGGGAGTTGTTTAGTACCATTTTCAGTTCACATGATTTGTTAATTTTGTTTCATTTCAATCAGTTAAATCGAATGTGATGGTTAGACAATGATATATTTACTGTAACCATTGGGTGCTCCTTGATATTCTTTAAATCTTCCTAGGATTGCATAAACTCAGTGAATTTGGTTGTCTGAGAGATTGACTATTTACTACCCACTTTCAGTTTGCCATCTTATTGTATATCAGCTGTCTTTGCATAATTCTGTCTGCCATCCCTGTAATTGATATACCTCTGAGCACATATTCCAATGGTTTTGTTTTCCATCTTTTTTTCCTGAATGAGATCAACATTCAAGCATGCATAAGTTTTCAGTGCAAGAAATAGATATATTCTTTAGTATTATTTGTTGTGTGACTTGGAAGAGTAGAAATGCATCTCAATTCATGACTATATAGTCTATAAACTTTAATTTTTTGCAGGCTATAGAGTCTAAGATGGATCGCAAGAGTTGGCCATGGAAGAAGAAATCATCTGAGAAAGCAGTGCATTTGCAACATGATTACATTCTTGTCTTCTTTGGCTATCTCAGCTGGAAATCAAGGGGATCAGGTGCTGTATTTAAAATTATGATCTTGGGTTTTTAGTAAACAGCAATTACATTTCAATTATTCGATCAAATTGATAACTTAGTAATAGGTTGCATCTGTCCTGACCTGCTAGTTTGATTGAAATTCTGAATTTTCTGCTCCTTTGTAATCAAGGCGATCTTGTGAATATCCAAATAACATAAGATCTAACGTAGGAAATCGGCTCCCAAAATTCACCAAAAAGCAATCTAAGATGGTGAAAGCATCGTTCAATTTCATTGGATTGAATTACTATACAACGAATTACTCACATTATATTCCTCAATCAAATAACATTCCCACCAGCTACAATACGGACACTCATTGTAATCTCACAAGTAAATTCCGACAAACGCCATTTCATCTCAGTCTCTCTCTTTTTTTCCTTTTTTTTTAAAAGGCACTCATTCAGTTCATTTTTATTTTTGTACGTTCTTAAATATATATTTTATGTAAAGGCCTTCTTGGATCAAGGGCAATTGATTATTCTGACTGATGAACAAATTCTATCTGATGAATGCAGGGCTTGGCTACAATTTCTACCATCCTTGATTTTTCCTTGTTTGACACTTCATGCCATCTCAACCGATGCCTCTTCCCCCACATTATTAGTTCAATCCTCTTTTCCTGAATTCTACAAGGAGTTGATGTTGTTTACTCTGTTAAACCTGTTTTTACATTACCCACTTGCTGCCAGGGAGCTTCCTTAAGTTATTGATTTCTGTGAAATGATGTCTGGATTGATCTCTTGAGTTACATCCAAGGATCGATCCTAGGAGCACTACACCAAAATCGTCAATCTGGTACGGTCCCTAGTTTGGTTCAGAAACGGCTCTAAGCCGTTCCCGAGTTGAAACGGTATTGAACCGTACTCGAGTAGTTTCTTTTATACGCTGTTATTTCCATTTTTTTGTTGATGTGTCCTAATTGAGTGTTTGATGTTCTTATTTATTATTATTATACTTTATTGTTTTATTTCGAAACAAATGGACGGAATGGATTTTATTAGTAACCTCTAAGTGGACCCCACATGGTCTGAGAGCCACATTACTGTACATTACTGTACATTACCACATTATTGGTTTCATCTCATTTTAGCTAATAGTAATTATGTATTCAATTTCTTGATCTCTAAATAGAATGAGTTCTTATTAACATTAATCATGTATTGCTGTTAAGTAAAATGAGATCTCAGTTTTAGGCATCTTACTGAACAGGACCTAAGTTGTTACTTCAGTTTGGGCAGACTTTTAATTTAATGTATTTATTTATTTTTGTGTCAGTCCAAATGCCTGTTATTTAGACCTCTACCATCTTGTGTGTTCACTGCAGCTTTATTTCTCTCTGGGTTTAGTAAATTGGTTTCTTTTCCTCTATTGCCTTGTTTCGTGATTGTTTGGAAAGTGATGGGATCAGTCTCTGAACTCTTCCGTTCAAACTATGCAGCCTCTTGCAACATGCATGCATAAGTTACAGACTGCGAAAATGGTAATTGGTTTACAAATTTCTGAACCATGGCTACGTGAATATCAGGTTGTACCAAATTCTTATACAATCTTTCACAGATTTGAAGCTTTCCTATTGCACTACTTTCAGTTATACTTGTCTGTTCTTAGAGATTCATTTACTTTTGCTGCTTCATACAGGTGATGGTAAAACTAGCTAGCACATCTGGTTAAAAATCTGCATGTTTCCTGAACACATGCAGAATTTAAATACATAGGAACCTGTCTTGTTTAAATTGATACCCATAAATGCATGTCAAGCTGGGTTCTCTTCATGTCATTTCGGAGAATACGATTGTGTCTGATGTTAGGGCCTTTCAGGACTCATATCGTCCTGCTGCAGAGTCTGCTCTGTATTTGGTAACCCAAGTAGATGTAGGTCAGCCGACCCTAGATTCCTGGGACATGGATGATGATGATGATGATGTATGTTTCATTGATTTTGGGTTGGCAGAGAATCCAAGTTGACACAGGAAGAAAAGCCAGAAGTACACAAAAGAACCTGCAAAATGAAAATCTTTGTATTCTAGATCTGAAATTGAGTTATGCATGATAAGCTAGTCAACTACTTATAATTTCACCCCAAGAAAAAATAAATCTCACTGTAGTTCTAAAGGAAGTTTCTAAGCTAGCCATAGAAACACTCCCAAATTGTTCATGAAGCTCTATAAACAATCCATACCATCAGCAAAGTGGTCATCATCATAAATGGGGCATCACCCCAGAATCAGACTATCAGACAATGATAATCTCTGATCATTGAAAATGTTCTTTTCCTGATTGTCGTTTGGTTTGTTAGTATCGTCGTGGATGTCAGTGGATCTTACGATTGGACGGGTTAGATTGAGTTATTTAAATTCAATGTTTACAGTGGATGTATGTGTGAGCACGGATGCCCAAGCTCTATCAGGGCAAATATGCTTTTTATCTGATTTTAAATATTGGGAGGGAGATCGCGTGTGAGGATAGGATTAGGAGGGAGGGCGAGGTCACATGTGGCCCCCTCCTTGGATGGAGGGTAGTAAGAGTTTCTGATTTTCTTTTTAGCGGACCATCTCTCACCATCAACCTCTGGTTTCTTCGTTTCTTTCCGTTGTTTACGCTTTTGCCGGCACTTACCCAAAATGCCCTCATCTCGGGCTTATACCTGCCCTAGTTGGGCATGCGACGTTTGAATTTTTTGTGCAAGTGGGTAGTAATACGTGGGGTTCGGCCCATAGTTTAAAAACCGGGTATTAATCCAGATCGGTTTTACTCTAAGACAACTCAACATGATAGTTAATAAAATAAAATAAAATTATTTATAATACTCAAAAGATTTGAAACGTACATATGAGTAAAACCATGGCATGAGTCATTTTCTAAATTGAGTTTCCTAAGGACTTGAAGTAAGCAAGTTTTAGAATTATAGGTTGGACCATCTATGTCTTAAATGGACCAACAGTTCGGCTTGAACCCCACCTGTGACCCATTAACTAATACCTCAATTCACCCACTTAAAATTCATCAATCCCAAGCCTTGGTTGTCCGGTTATATGGGTGGCTAGAGGTGTGTAAATTCAATCCGAGTTTGATCCATTTACTTAAACCGGCCGGCCATCTTTTCTAATTACTTGAGCTAGAGCAACCACTCATTAGCTTGGCCAAGCAAGCTGGTTGAGCCAATTGTCCAGTGGGCTGAGTCCTGTCCTCTAAGTTAGGCCATGGTTAATTCATTCTGATCGATCATTGCTTTATTGGGCACATAGTTGATCGAGACTGCTGCATGAAAATCTCCTTGATAGGTTAGTCCTAACCTTTTAACATGAGGCCTACTGAGGGAGAGTACTGTTGATGAAAGAAATGTTTCGCTGGTCTACAGCACCCAGACTGGCTGCTAGAAACATGGACCCACGTTATATATTGGTAGGCATTGATGGGGAGATGTGGAACTCTTTGTTGAGTGGTGGAATGACGTCTTCTAATAGGAAACGTCTTCCCTTCTCCATTGGTTCCTGCCTACTAATATCTAAGTACGTAGGTGTAGCCTAGCTTTCTTAGGTAATTCGCTATTCTCTCTACTCTTGGTGTTTGTCACATATGAAGACTACTTGGATAAGGTTATTGCATGTGCTTTCTTTTAACATGCTTGGTTAATGAAAAGAGACCACTTCATGCCCCACTTACATGCACTACACCAAAATGTAACAACTTTTGATATGGTGGGCTCCATTGTGGATGGGGATGCCCTAAGTTCTTACAGATTGAAAGAAATGCAACAACTGTTTGGGAAAAAAGGCTATAAAAGGCTAAAGATTGGAAGGCTAGGATCTTCTGATGTGAAGATTTTGAGGCCTCTTCCTTGCACTGTATGGCGTATGGCCCATCAAGTCAGTGGTCTGGATCATAGAAACATGGATCCAACTTGTACAGACAGTCGCATCAAGACATTATGGATGTCATCATGCATCAGGATCTGGTACTTCTCTCTTGTAAAAAAATCCATCTGTCAATACTCTCAGATGTCTATTTAACAAATTACTTATTATCTGATTGGTTATATTGTTCTTGTAGCTTGGTTTTGATTCTCTATACTTTGCAAGGATTGATTACCAGGACAGGGCAAAGCCTAAGGTGGATAAATCACTTGAAGTTATATGGCGTGGGTCAAAGACTTTTTGTTCTTCTTCTCAGGTATGAGACTTCAAGTTCTTGTTCTGTTATTTATTTATTATTTTAAATTTCTATAGTTTGCTGACATATCATGTTGTCCAACCACCAGATTTTCACAAGTGCCTTGTACATGCATTTGGGATTAGCTAAACTCTATGAGCACAAACATTCAACTTGTCCTATGTTGATTTATACTTTTGGTTGATTTTGTGGTGTTTAAGTTGCTACATGTAGCCTTTTCCATCACTCTATTTCATGGGATCTGCTGACTGCTCTGGATCATGATCATTCTGTTGTCAATTTGATCATGGCTGGTTTTGAAATGTATGGGTTGCTTTGCGTAGGTTGTATTGATATCTGCAACTCTGCCTCATGAAATTTTGGAGATAACAAACAAGTTTATGATAGATCCTGTTAGAATACTTGTGAAGCGTGATGAGTTGACCTTGGAGGTAAAATAACTTGTTTCCTTTCTCCTTTTTCTTTTCTTTTTCTTTTTCTTTCTTTTCTTTCTTTTCTTTTGGTTAAAAATGCTTCTTTGAAATGTGTCTTTGGCGCTCTTGGTTTTGTTTTGGCTTGAGCTTTCCATCCCTTCTTCTTTGGAAGTATCTCTCTCATCATCTTGACCCATTCTTGTTTTCTTGCACTTGTTTTATGAAGAATAAGATATCACCCACGAAGAAAATGAACCTCTGATTGTTTGGCAGGACTAATGGGCCTCGTCATTTGTCCTAGAGTACCATTGCGTTGTTTCTTGCAATAACTGGCTCCAAAGTTCAAATGTTTGTCTTGGATGGCGCCGCCTAGCCTTTAGATGTTTTGATCACAACAGATGTTTGGGCCTGAGGTCTTGATGTTCAGCAGGCAAGTATTGGTCTGTCAGGTTGTTGTTTGCCTAGATGGGAAAGATTGGTGAAATAGCATTGGATAACCCTCTTTGGAATGTTGCAGTTTAAATATATTGCTACAATTATTCTTATTCATAATTCTCTAGGGATTATACAGAATCAGCAAAAGCTCATCACAGGCAAGATTCTATATTCAGCAGGGTGACCTCTGACAAGGCTCGTATCTGGTCTCGTTATGGATTCATGTGTTTTTGATGTATTAGATGGTGACCAGGGATACCGTATGGGATGAATTGATTTCCTAGGAGTGTAGTTACAAGTAGTTCTAAACTGGCCGACTCAAATAAAAACTCAAAGCAGTTATCAACCCTCTGCTTTTCCACCATGAAAAGCACTCTGTTCATTTCAGTACTGCTCGAAAAAATGAAATATTAATTCAACATATAAGCTTTGCATGTTTTTAGCCTGTTGAGACTTGAATTGATTGACGTCTTTGTTAACATACATTTCATTGTTTTGGTGGTGTGGCCCACATGAGTTTTGGATTGAGCTGATCTTTGTCATCTACGGTGACAATGAGGTGAACAACTAATGGATAGCACACGTATTGTGGCTCCACAAATCTCGGTGTTGCACATTTCTTCCCACAACATGTGCAAATCTAGTAGATTTTGATGAGCACTAGAAAGACACATCGTGTGAGGGAACCCATTTTCTTTGAAATTACAAGAGTTGCTTTCACCGTAATTGCAGGAACCTTCTCTTAGAGTGGATTTGAAGCTGCTACTTTGAAGGATCCCGGCCTCAATGCCGTGCGAGGAGGTGCGAAGATGGTCAATCTTCTTGACAATTTGGACACCTCCATGAAGGTAATCTGCATTTCTTTACGAAACTCGAAGTCGTATCCAATGTAAATTTAATTTTCTTTTCTGACTTCTATAATTTTTTTGCCCACTACCTTCAGATGCATTCATTTTGATCAGATTGGTAGAATGCCCAACATTCCCGAAACTTTTACTTGTATAGTATGCTTTCAGTTTTTTTTTTTAAAAAAAACTTTCTGACCACTTTCTCGTACTTGTATAAGCCAGTTAAGACATTTCATGGTTTTCCGTCAATTAATTTGGAAGTCGGGGGTTGAATAAAATTTTTCCCTAGTTATTAGTGATTTGGTCAACTACCAGTAATTCAATTCCATCCCTTGACAGATAGATTGTAGAGATCCTCAATTATAGACCAGTTGAATCTCAAATTTCATAAGATTTGAGCTTCCTTAAAATTCCAAATGTTCATAGGGAAGTAGTTTAAAAATGAAAAGATATTGATGTATGGTTGGATGTTGTGGTTTCATCCGTATTCTGCATGAACAATCTAGGAGGCAAGATTATGGTGTTCTAGGCATCTATTAAGGTTATTTATCAGATTGAATTTTGTACAGGTGGCATGTGTGCCAGATCCAAGCTTATCACCTGATGGAGCACGCCTTAAGATTAGTTGGAACCTGGAATTCATGCTGGTTGGACGGTTCTAACCCTTCATTTAGAGGAGCTAAGGAAGGTACATATGGGTCAAGAAACAGGTCAACCAAAGTTCTCTTGATTATACATGTTTTGTTCCAAAGAATCCTCCAGTTGGCGCAGTTATATCTTCTTTCATATACTTTTTTTTTCCTTTCTTTTCGGATTTCAGCGTTGTGGATCCTCTAATGACGGATTCTGATAACATGATCGCGAGTGAAAGACAAACCCCACCCAATGGTATGAGATTTGAATTAGAAACAAATTTGGAAATAAAACTATTTGGGAGTGATCTTATCTGTATGATTTCATATGGGTTTTTGAAATGAAATGAAAATAACACTGTTTTGTTTTTGAATTCTGTTTCCCACAAAATCAATTGCCAAATTTTTTTTTTCTTTTTCTTTTCTTGTTTTCTCTTCTTTGGGTCATCTAATTTGGATTTTATTGAAATGCATTTGGAAATAGAACTGTTTCTTGGTGATCTTAATTGGGTTTCTTTTTCTTTCTTACAGGGAATCAGTTATGCAAAGTCATTCTTTTTTGAATTGGGTTTGTGTGGATTCAAGTTTTTCAAGCTGGGCCACTCCATCCATAGCCCAGTGTGAGCGATTTTCTATTGTTTATATATTTTGAGCGTTACAATATCTGTTGATTCTGCCCTCTTCCGCTTTCAGGCATGTTTGGATGTGCTATGGAATTGGACTTCAATTTTAGTTTGATAAATTGAGATAACCAAATTAGTCTCTTGTCAACATTCATGTTGAGGATCTGGATAGGTGACTTTGAAAATTTCTCGTCCAAATACATTAAATCTGTGGAGACGAGTTTGTTGGTGAATAATCCACGGTAATTTTTATTAAAAAAAAAAAAAAAAAACATATTGACATGCCATTCATAGCTTATTGCTTAGTCAATGGATTTCTTTTTCACTGCCCACAACTATGAACATTTTTGGGGTTGTTGAATGTATACTCCATTATTTATGGCTTTAAATGTACAGTTGAATGGATAACCATAGGCAACATAAGCAAGCACCATTTTCAAACTCCAATGATGGAACTTTACTTTTTCCATCTGTTTCTTTCCTCTCTTTTTTATCTTCTTCAGGTCACACCGATGAATTTGCATAGCAAATTCCATATTGTTATATAATCAACAATAACTTTTTGTTAATGTACGAGCTGTGTAGCATATTCGGATTACGGAACTCCAAAATAACAAATTAACCATCTCCTCAAGAAGCATTGATCTTAATTTATGGAAAGGCCCCTTGATCAGATTTTTGTTGAAGATATACGGTTGTGGTTGTTCATGAATTCTACTGCTTCTATATCATCAGGAAATCTCTAATGCTTTTATTTCATTAGGAAATCTCAAATGATTTCCATGGTAGCAATGTTATATTCATCCTTGGAGTAATGACTCCAACAGAAGTAAGGTTGGATTTTTTTCCTTCACTTCTTTTTAAGCTTTTGCAATGTAAATTGGGTATTTGAGCTGAGTCCATTCTTTTAATGCTTATACAGGTTTTGAATGCATATAATGCTGGTACAAGAATAGTCAAGGTCAAGTTCATCACTATAATGTAAAATACATGTTTGAGCTGATCCCTGACATTGTGGAGCTCTCATCTGCTCGACGACTTTCATTGAATTATGTCTTTTTATTTTAAAGTCTCCCATTGCAGATTTTAGTTTTTCCTGTCGGGTTTAAAAGTCAGATAAATATTGTTTTAGATTACATCATGGTTGTTTTTACTATCTTTTGATTCTTAAATGAATATGGCTTCAAATATATTTGTTTCTTTATTTATTTATTTTATTTTATTTTTTACAGTTTTTTTTTTTTTTTTTTTTTTTTTTTAAATCGTTCCCAAATATGACCATTGGCACCAGAACGATTTAAAACCGTTCCTAAAATTCTGCTTCTAAAAATTAAAACGGTACCGAAAATGGTTCTGAACCGTTCCTGTTTTTCTGCAATGCCTCATTTAAGAACGGTTTGAAACCATTCCTGAAGAATTTAGGAACGGTTTTAAACCGTTCCTAAATGACGATTTTGGTGTAGTGTGTTGTTTGTGTGGATTTGATCATTTGAGGGCCCACTTATGATCGGACCCACTTGAATGTATGTGTTGTGATCTGTGAGGGGCCCATAGTGGCGGGGTCCCTCAACTACACCGCCTCCCTCTCTCTCTTTCTTCCTTTTTTTGGTGATGATGAGGCCAGCTTGATCAGTCAATCCAGACCGTTCGATCATGAGGCCCACTTTGCTACCGCCTTTTGGTAGGCCTTGGATGAAGGGAATCACAAATATCAGCTTGAATTGTGGATCCCATGTGTTGTGCGTGTGCCATCCACGCTATCCAGTACCTGGACGTGGGCCACCTCGATGTGCGTGGCTGATGGGCCACGTATACATGGACCCCTCCCCCACGTTGATGCAGGTGTTTCATTCACACCGTCCAGTCATTGGGCATCCAGCAGTAGAGGCTGCTGGACTGCATGATAAGGAAAAACACCAATATCAGCTTTATGACAAAGCTGGTGGGTCCCACACGTATGGACCCATTTTGATTTATACGTTTCATCCACGTGGGACCCATGTAATATATGGGTATTATCCAGTCGTCCGTCCAGCAGAGCTGGGACGGTGGGTCCCACTGCATGGACATCAGCCAGTTCGTGGCCCCACCTGATGTATCTGTTTCTTCCACCGTCCAGTCCCTGGACGGTGGAACCTATCGTGTTGTATGTGCCTTATCTACACTGTCCGTTTGTAGGGCCCACTTGTGATGTATGTACTCCATCCGCACTGTCCAACAGGGACGGTGGGACCCACTGCTATGTATGTATTAACAGCCGCATTGTCCGTCTTTTTGGATGGGTGGGGCCCACCTTTATGTTATATATATTTCACATCGTCCAGCTGTCTAGACGGTGGGCCTTACTACGATGTATGTGTTTTATTTTCCACCCCGTACAGCCTATTGGACGGTGGGCCCCAGCTTTTTAGCTGCTTTAGGACATCAGCAGTGCTTTGTGGGGCCTGATCTCAAGGTATGTGTTTTATCCTAACCGTCCATTTGACGGTGGGCCAGCATGATGTCAGTGTTTTATTCACGCTGTCCGCCCATTGCATGGACAGTGGGACCCCACATGATGTAGGTGTGGTATCCACACCGTCTACCCTACCTTGTTGGCACGTGGGACTCCCTGGTGTATGTGTCTTTCCATGTTGTCCATGGGCTGGAACATGGCCCATGTGATGTATATCCTTCCCGTCCATCCCTGACAAATAGGACCCACCTTTGATGTATGTTTTATTTATACCGTTCAGTGAGACGTGAGACCCACCATATTTAAGTATTTCATCTATGCAGCCCACCTGTTTACTGTCCAGCAGGGGCTTGGGTGCTACTAGACTGACCGTCTAACCGCTGGCCCACCTAAGCTGTATATGTTGTATACCTCCGCTGGCCTTCCATTGTGGACCTGTTGGTGGCGTGTGGGGCCCACCTTGCATATGTGTATGTCCAGATCGCCCATCCAATTTTCCATATCACTTAGGCCAAGGGCTAGGCAGCTCCAAATTCAATGGTCCACACCGCGGGAAATAGTGGGCTGGCACCAACCGTTGAAACCCTTTGAGGCCCACCTGTTGTATGTGTAGAGCCCACCATGTTGTATATACACGCCACCCATCCATTTTATCAAAACATGGGCTGACTTGTGAGGCCCACTATGATGTATGAATGGGTTGTCCATCCATTTTTTGGGCCATGGGCTGCCGTATGAGGGCCTGTTATGATGTACAGGTTACACATATTGACCCACCATGATATAGATGTTTTATCCCTGCCACCCATCTGTTAGGCCCACCTTGATGTATCATGTGGCCCATCTGTTAACCCTACCTTAATATATTTTGTGGCCCATTCGAGAGGCCCACTTTGATATACTTGTGGCCCATTTGTCAGGCCCACCTTGATGTATTTTATGGCCCATGTACCAATGCCCATTGTGATGTATATGAGGCCCCTGAGTGAGGCCCAATTGTGATTTATGATTCCACCATGATGTACGTGTTTCATTTATGAGGCCCATGTGATGTGGTCCACTTGATGTTTATGAGGCCCATTAGTGCGGCCCATTGATGCAACCCACTTGATGTTTATGAGGCCCATTAGTGCGGCCCATTGATGCGGCCCACTTGGCGTATATGAGGCCCATATGATGAGGCTCGACTTGATGTACATGAGGCCCATTGTGACGTGTATTAGGCCCATGACACGTGGTCCATTTAATGCATACGAGACCTATGTGTAAGGCCCACCTATTGTGTATTCGAGGCCCATGGGTTGTGGCCCATTGTGATGTATTTAAGGCCCATGGGCGAGGCCCAATGTGATGTATGTGTGGCCGTTACGTTGTGTATGAATCCCTTATGTGGGCCACTCCTTGGGAGCAATGTTGGTTAGATGTCCACATTGATGGGAAATGATGGTTAGATGTCCTCATTGTGACCTTCCCTTAGGCCTTGTTAAGCCCATTCTTATCGATTTCGATTGTCATGACCAATTGCCGATTCCGAGTGACGTGACCAATTTGTCGATTCTGATTATCGATCGATTCTGAATGTCATGACCAATTGCCAATTTCGATTGACGTGACCGATTTGTTGATTCTGATTATCGATCAATTATGATTGTCATGACCGATTGTCGATTCTGATTGACGGACCGATTTGCCAATTCTAATTATCAATCAATTTCGATTGTCATGACCGATTGCTAATTCCGATTGACGTGACCGATTCACCTATTCTGATTATCGATCGATTCTGATTATCATGACCGATTGTCGATTTCGATTGCCGTGACCGATTTGCCGATTCTGGTTATCGATCGATTCTGATTGTCATGACCGATTGCCGATTCCGATTGACGGACCGATTTACCGATTCTGATTATCGATCGATTCTGATTGTCATGACCGTTTGTCGATTCTGATTGACGGACTGATTTGCCGATTCTGATTAGCGATAGATTCCGATCGTCATAACCGATTGCCAACTCTGATTAACGTGACCGATTTGCCGATTCCGATTATCGAACGATTTCGATTGTCATGACCGATTGCCGATTTTGATTGATGTGACCGATTTACCGATTCTGATTGATTCCGATTGTCGTGACCGGTTACCGGTTCTGATTGACGTAACCAATTTGCCGATTCCGATTATCAATCGATTCCGATAATCGAGGCCAATTCTGATTGTTGAAGCCGATTCTGATTGTCGATACAAATTCCGATTGTCAAGGTCGAGTATCGAGGCTGATTCCGACTGTCGAGGCCGAGTATCGAAGACGATTCCAAATGTTGATACCGATTCTGATTGTCAAGGCCAATTGTCAAGGCTGATTCCGATTATTGAGGCCGATTCTGATTGTCGAGGCCGATTCCGATTGTTGAAGCCGATTGCCAAGGCCGATTTTGATTGCCGAGGCCAATTGTCGAGACCCATATAATGTATATGCGACCCGTATTTAAGGCCCATTGTAATGTGTATTCGACTCATGTTTAAGGCCTAGTGTGATGTATATTAGGCCCATGTGAGAGGCCCATTGTGATGTGAAAAGCTCTTGGGTGAGGCCCATGGTGTTGTATATTTGGACCTTGTGTGAGGCCATGGGTCCACTATATATTAGGCTTTATGTGGGTCATTCCTTGGGGGCAATGTTGGTTAAATGTCCATATTATCGAGGTCGATTGTCGATGCCGGTTATTGATACCGATTATGAGTATGTGATAGCATAGCATCATGATACATGCTCATACGCATCATCTGCATGTTTGTTATGAGATATGATTGACCATTGCATATGCCATAGTGCCGGTTGTAATAAGACTTCCTGATAGGCAGAGATTGTTTTACATGAGTGCACGGTATGCGCAGGATTGATACATGATTGAACTGTGTGACTCATGCATATCGCATTATATGATTATGATTACCGTACGCCCTAGTGACATCAGGGCTGTAGCCTCCACAGGTATATCGTGGATGGCCAGACGGGACACCGAAAATCTTTCTACATGGGGTGTTATAGATATCCTTGGGTGAAAGTCCTAGAACCCTCTTGGTTTCAGAGGTTGCTCCAATGTCTAGACTGAGTGGATACATGAGCGCATGAGGGCCGTATACCATTAGGCCACGTCTCCCACTATGTCATGGTCAGTTGAAAGGGGGTACGGCGTTACCTGCCCGAGAGGAGGGGGCAATGCTAGGCTGAGTTTGACCAGCTCGAGGAATGGGTCCACTATCGACGAGCCAGGCCTGATATTGGTAGGCGGATAGTGAGGTCTCTTCCACTCACCTTGTTACGCGTGATAAGACGGCAATCTGGTTTGGAGTGTAATAGACCTCGATAATTTCTCATAAGAACCATACTGATATGTGGACTTATTGAGTAGGAGTTGCATACTCATGCATTCATTTCATTCACTATCCACTCGAGCTGGTGATGCGCAACTAATTGTTGAGTACCTTCACATGGCCAGGATTTCGATTGGGCACGCGACTAACCTGAGATCAGGAGTTCACCACATTGAGTCTGACTATCCAAATTTAGGTATGGGACTGGTTTGGATAGAAGTCCCTTGTGGTAGACCCCGTATCCTGCGATACTACGTACTATCATTCTGACTTCCCACTCCAGCTTGGTCATTTCATTTGCATTGCATATTGCATTGCATCCTCAGCACATAGTATTTGGCTTACTATCTCCGCATTGCATAGCTGATCTACATTGCTTCCTCAATATATGATATTGGCTTATTAAAATGGCCAAGCTATATGTCCTAGAGGGGGAGGTGAATAGGACTATGCCAAATTAAAATTAAAACAGCAGAATAAAAAATAAAGAGATAGCCTTACAAAAATAAATCAATTCACATTGCTAAAATAAACTCAACCTCAATTAACAAGTATTGAGAGGTTGATACGAAGTTCTAAGGACAACCTTACACCATAAAAACCAAAGGTTTATGGCAGGACAACCTTATTTCTAAAACGTCCTTTGTATCAAGAACTCAATAAAAATAAATAGCAAGGAATTGAAATAGATTGTGGAAATTTAAATCTAACTTATTACAACATTCCCCACACATGCTTAAAATGTAAATATTTATAACATTCACATCCACACATACATTCCACAGCTTTGAATAATAAAAGATAAAAGATTAAAGATTAAGCAAGCATTCAATCCACAAGACAAAGAATTATAGTGGTTCGCCTGTGTGTTCACCAACTATTAAACAACAGCCACACAGAATGCTACTCCACTCCTAATATCCTCACATAGGGGATATTAGCGTTCACTATCAAAATAGGTTTCACAGGTTCACCTAAAACCTTCACAATTGTGTCTTTTTAACTTGGGCTTACACAATCCAAAAACCCTTCTTTCTAAGTTTTCTGGCTCTCCTCAGATAACCACATAAATGAAATTTTTCTGGCGAATTCCAAACAAAAACTAAAAGAATGGAAGTTTTACAGAATTGTAAGATACCTGGATTTCTCCTCTTATAGCAGCCCGGAAGAACCAATCGGAGTAGAAGTTCGAATATGGAAGTTCAATGTCCAATACTCACTTTACAATGGTTCTAAGTTCTAATTGATTTTAAGTTTAATCAAATTAGGGCTAGCTGTATTTGATTTTGATTCCGTGAAGAAAGAATTTAGAATTTTCCCTTTTTCTAATCAGATTGGAATACAAATCAAAATCAAATAACAATAAGCTAACAAAAGGAAATAGAATTATGCACAATGTAGCTTAAAAACAAACACAAGCTTATCTCAGAGTGGAGCCTTGAATTCACTTAATTTTTTATTGAAAAACTCTGAAATTCGTGTGCTATTTATAGCTGCAAAAATTCATCTTCGACTGGTCTTAAGGACACCATGACTGGTTGAAGAAGAAACAAATTTTCAAATTTTTTAGTGCGATCGGATAAAACCCTTGTACGACCGGTGATAGGCAGTCCACGATCGGTCGAGACCCCTCTACGGCTGGTCGTGCGACACTTGATTTTGTCGCTGAAGTTTGAGTCGTAGCATTACGACTGGTCGAAGGTCGAGTCGAGACCATCCCACGACCTGTCGAGCAGACTCCAGGACTGGTCGTAACCGAATGAAAAAAATCTGATAAATAGCAACAACTCTAGGACTGGTCCTGAAATTTCTTAGACTGGTCGAACCAGTGCTAGGACTGGTCGAACAAGGTCTAGGACTAGTCTTAGAATAGACCAAAATCATATATTAATATTCTAATGAATTATGTAGTCAAAGTGACCTACCCTAAGGTCAATCTAAGGTTTATCATACCCGGGACATGCAGTATGGACATTGAAAACTTCATTTGCTTAGATTTTGAACATTACAAAGCTTGAGTTCTTCTTGATGTAGCTTGACTACTTCACAAGCTTTGAAATCAATGTCATTTTGAGTTGCACTTGAGTCCCAAACTATGCTTGAGTCTTGATCTTGAATACACGTGAACTTGAGCTTGAGTCTTGAACTTAAACTCTTCTTTAATATCTTCTATATTGTAGCTTGAACTAGCTTGAAGAATTCATCTTCTTGACTTCAATTGTTGACATGGTGTCTCGAACAAATTTATCAAGATATAAACATAAGAGACATACAGAGGTTTTGACACAAAATTTGACAATCAAAGAGGAATCAAACCATAGCACTTACACTTATTATTTTCTTGCATCGCATAGCCTTGGTATGGCTGATAGCATTCATGGACTTACTAGTATGTTTTCGTTTACTCTGATATCGTATGATTCATGAACTTGCCAGTATTTCTGATATTGTATGATTTATGGGCTTGTCAGTATTTCCGCTTACTTTGATTACTCTAATATTGTTTACTTGGCACTTACCTTGTGCATGCACTTTCACCACATACTAAGCTTTCTATAAGCTTATGCACGATAGATGTGCGCAGGTGACATTAAGTTGTAGCAGCGTTGAGCTTGGAGCATGTAGTGGATCTCTGGAGCTTTGATTTTCGATATATGTATTTCCCTTTCAGCATTGTACTCAAACGATTATATTAGTGGATATGTGATGATAATGTTGCCTTTGTGATTTGGGTAATCATGTGGTTATGCTCATTACAAGATAAATGTACATTGGAAAATCCTCCTTATATGATCCCAGGATTGGAATCTGGCATATGTATGCTGGGAGCCGAGAATGGGGTACTACGGAGGCTGTCGGCACTGGATTTAGCGATCAGAAATTTTATGAGCCTGGTTTTCGAGTTTGGGGCATGACAACTAGCCCATTCGTGCACAAGAATGGGTTTTTCAAACATCGACTCATTCAAAATATAAAAAGGGTCGTTCAAATAGTATATTGGTCTTTCAAATAGTCAACCAGGCATCGGATAACGCACACATGTCATAGATGCATGATTAGCCCAACCCTTATTATTCCAATTACAAACAGCCAATTTAAGAAAGCTCAATGATAACTAAGGGGGGCTCATCCCCTAGCATAGGCCAACAACTTGGGCATAATGTCCCATACCACCATCCCCGGCTCATGACACTCTAACATTAGGATGTTTAATGGTAACCTCCTCAAGCAGTGGTTAATCATAATTTAAAAAGTGTGACTTGCCATTGCGTGGTTACACAAAAATAATCCATCAAGCTACTTAGAAAAAATATCTAATCAGAGCTACATAAGGTAATTATCAAATCAAAGCCACGGATGGTAAATAGTCTGTCAAGAAGTGCAATAAAAAGGAATTATCCAAAAGCCACATAGGCATGACGATCCTTAGATGGGAAGCTCATATTAACATTTCATTTAATCTATCAATCAAATTGGCCACTAGGTCGAGGGTCCATTATAATCACAATCAATCAAGTTACATCCCTAGTCCAGATGAACATATATATAAGTGAAATTTCCACTAATAAGTATAACAATGCAAGTTCCACAAACATTTCACAAGTAAGAGGAGATATTCATGTTTAATATATAAGTGATCATATCAGATAAACGTAGATCATATGAGTCGAAAATCAATAACTAACACAAGTGATCATGCAATAAAGATATCAGTTATCAGTTGACATTGAAATAATAACTATTACTTAAGCTAACATGAAGGCAGAAAGCTCAAGGGAAAAAATAATCACCTCAGGGTGAAGCTTTTCGGGTTCAATAGCTAATGCGGCGATAAAGGGGAGCCCAATTCTCCAAAGTTGGGTGTAATTGTTCAAGGGAGTGTAACTGGGTGGATTCAAACTCGAGTTAACATGGCAGTTATATAGTTGTAAAAATTGAGTTGACTCAACTAATTTAAACTCAATTGGGATCATTATCAAGCAAAATGTGGTTGTATAAGGGGCTCTTGGTTGGTTTCCTGTTTGAAGGAACAAGTTAATTAGACTTCCAACCTACCGAGTTTCTGAACGAGTCAAATCACCTCACACCAACTCGTCCTTAAACTAGGAGTTGGATTAGGTGGAAATGCACTCCTAACAGCCCTAGCTATTGTGCACGTGTGTATGGCCTTAGATGGTTAGAATTCATCACAACAACCACTGAGGTAAACCGAAACCAAGTTGACTCTGCAGTCTTAGGCCCATACATGAAGGCGACGAGTTTTGGCCCTCCTGTTTGTGTCAAGACCCGAGAAAGATGGTGGTGGTCTAGGTAGACCACAACTGAGTCCAGCACCCACCATAGTCAGGGACCCAACTTGTTGTCAGGTCATCACCACTCAATGTTGGAACGAGTTAACTCGACTCACCCATGACAGGTTTAACTCAGCCCCAACTGGTCGAGTGCAACAAGCTGGGAGCAGCAACCCCTTACTCGATGTGCATTGAGTCGCTAACCAGCTCCGAGCGGGGCTGGGTCTTGGCAACTAAACCGTTGCATGGGTGAGCTCGAGCTTGACACACAGCCGAGCTAAGTGGAATTGTCTGAGCAAACTCAGTAATGACCCAGTGTTGCTGCCTCTCCCTTTCTTTCCCCTCTGTTATCTTTCCCTTCTCTTCTATTTTCTTCCTTTATGCCATCCTTCACCATGCAACTAGAGGTGGTCATCAAATCTAATCTGATAAAGAGCTGGGATGGACTTCCACCATCAGGGACCATCGAATGAACATTTTGGATCTCGCAATGGGGTCCACATCAGGAGGATGGGTTTTTTCAGTTGGATGGAGAAGATCTGTCCATGGTGATTTTGAATCTATGGCCCCATCCAACGATCCATTGCTCTAGATGACCGGATAAGACCACTGACCACAGTGGGCCCCACTAATCCCATCGGCAATCACAAAGATGCAGCTTCTCACAAGAATTTCCACCGCAGCCTTTTTCTTGTGCGAAAGGGGAGCTTCTCACGAAGATGCTCACCCTAACGGTTAGGCCCGTTGTTGCCCTAGGATGGGTTTTTCGGTTAGTTGGAGAAGATAATGCACCCGTCCATAGTGATTTTGAATCTATGGCCCCATCCAATGATCTGTTGCTTTTGGATGGACCGGATAGGTCCACTGACCATTGTAGGGCCCACTAATCCCATCGGCAATCACAAAGATGCAGCTTTTCACGAGAATTTTTGTCGCAGCCTTTTTTCTTGTGCGAAAGGGGAGCTTCTCGTGAAGATGCTCACCGTAACGGTTAGGCCCATTGTTGCCCTAGTGTGGACACTCGGGATGACCAAACGAGGCTCCGACAGTGGCTCAGATCATGCCATCTCACACCATCGTAATGGATTCTGAGATTTCAAATCGATGGATAATATTATTATCAACGAATTCAATGATTCTCAACGACTGACTCCTTTTATGGGAATTGCCTTTACCCATTTAGTGAAGTAATCGGTCACAACAATTATAAACAAATCAATCTGCGATGAATGTGAGTGGATTTGTCTTATTAAGTCAATCGCCCAACCTCGAAATGGCCAATGCTTTATAATATAATGTATCTTTGTGGCGGGTACATGCTGGATCTGCCCATTTCTTTGACAAGCCTCACAGCCTTAGCATACTGAATACAATCAGCCATCATCATCAGCTAGAAGTATCTGTAGCATATGAGCATGAGCCATATTTTTCTTCCTGCTTGATGAGCCCCACGTATTCCTTCATGGACCTCTCCAATTGCTAGCAGAGCTTATTTCTTTGATAGGCATCGGAGCAAAACTCCACCGCCCCACTAACGATACAAATCACTATCGATCATGACATAATTGACAATCGATCTCTTAGTTTTCATGTAGGTCTTGGTACGCGGGCTATGCAGATAACCCACACTACGTGAAAAAGGGGAAAGTAAGATGAATTTTGAGATGGTTGTAGACCGTCTGCAAAATCCCTTGGTTTAAAGACAGCTATGAACCGTCTCTAAAATTATAGACGGCTCTTAACCGTCTTTAATATGAAGAAAAATCGTCTTATAAATGTTGAACGTCCACAAATCATTTAAGATGGTTAAAATTCATTGGTAACTACAAAGAAAAGATGGTTATCGACCGTCTGGAATAAAAGACGGTCCTTAGCTATCTTATAGGCAGTCATCTGAGACTGTCAAAGACTGTCTACATTAGAGACTATCCTTAGTTGTCTTATAGTGGTCATTTGAGATGGTCAATGACCGTCTGCATTAGAGATGGTCTTTAGCTGTCTTATAGTAGTCATTTGAGACAGACAGAGACCATCTGCATTAGAGACGGTCCTTGGCTGTCTTATGGCCAAAAACCACCTTACCCTTCAACTGCCATGACTCACTCACACAAGGTGGAGCATGCCTTAATGTGGGGTTAGTATGGGGGCCACCTTGATGTATGTATTACATATCCAAGCCGTCCATTAGTTTCTAACTCTATATCCTTCTTATTTTATTAAAAATCTAGATTTTAGGAAATGAATTTTGAAAATTTTGAAACTAAAAAAAAAAATAAAAAAAAATATATTTGAGATTTTGATATCTAATTGATATTCCGAAAAAGAAATTTGAGAAGTTTAAAAAAACTTATGAATTAAAAAAAAAAATAGTAAAGAAGCTTAGAAAAACAATTAACAAAGTTTGAGAAATTTTGAGATTTTGATATAATAATTTTTATATAAAAAAAAAAACTGTGATTCATAAAAATCTAGATTTTGAAAAAAAAATCAAGAACTTTAAATAAAGTTGTTAATTTGTATAATAAAAAATAGATTTTTTTTTAAAAAAATGATATTTTGAAAAAGAAAATTGAAAAGATTAAAAAAATGTGAAAATTTTGACAAACTTTGAAAAAAATATTTATTTGAAAAAAAATTGAGATTTGTATTTTGAAAAAAAAAAAAATTTGAAAAGTTCGATAACAAAAGTGAGACTTTGATGATGTGTCCATATGTTTCTCCAGCCCTTTTTTGGGCGGGGTATAAAAAAAAGTGTATATTTAAATCTTAGGTGGACCACACCACCGAAAAGAGTGGTAATATAGTGCCTTGCCATTAAAAATTATAAAGAGCCCATTGTAAGGTTTTAATAATGTTTATTTACAATCCAACCTGTTGATAATGTAAAGAAGAACTGGATGAAGGGAAACTACAAAGATCAAATTGATCCAAAACTTTTGTGGCCTTCAAAAGGTTTTAAATGGTTATTCATCATTGTTTTGATTAGTATAGCCCACCTAAGATTACTGAGTTCTTATGATTCGGAATCACATCCTAAAATATGATGGAAACATATATGGACGGTATCGATATACATAAAATATATTAAGGCAGGCTCTACACAGTTAGGATAACACCCATGAAGGAGTTACCTAATATAGTGAAATGGTACTATAAGGTCGACCTGTGTGGGCCCCACCATGATGTGTGTAGACTATCAAGTTTTAATGGAAAAACACAAATATCAGCCTGATGGAAAACTTGTGGCCCTTACAAGTTTTTAATGGTGGGCGTCACTCTCCCCACTATTTTCCGTGGCGGGGTCCACTCGAGCTTTGGATCTGACTCATTCTTTGTCTCATTCCACAAAATGAGCTCTCCAAATGGATGGATAGTATGGATACAAAACATACATCATGGTGGGGTCCACAGAACTTAGTGACATCACTTCAGTAGCGAGTCTCATACTCAACCTGTTAATAACTAAACTGCATCTAGCCGCACCAAAGGAAAAGGTGAGAAATCTACCCTGTCAATCCCCTCATTGTCCCCCCTCGAGCCCTAAGAGAGTCTCTCTCTCTCTCTCTCTCTCTCTCTCTATCCCTCTCCTCATTCGCCCTTGCTCCGTCCCTGCTCAGCCATGAGATTCCAGCCCTCATTAACATCATCAATCTCGACAACCGCAAACCCACCAGCTTCAAGTGATTTATTGCTCTTCTTCTTCATTCTTTTCTGAAATCTCTTCAATTCGAATCCCCCATTTTAGAGTTTGGGGTCACAAGCAATCCATTCCCATTTCAGAGAAGGCTGCTTCTGTCTCTGACTACTGAACATATTATGGTTTGTGCTTTCTTTCTCATTATCTCATCTTTCTCTTGATCTCATTTTTCTTCTCTTTTTCCTTATTTCTATGTTTGT
The DNA here is from genome assembly GCA_030180095.1 of Magnolia changhungtana. Taxonomy (NCBI): domain Eukaryota; kingdom Viridiplantae; phylum Streptophyta; class Magnoliopsida; order Magnoliales; family Magnoliaceae; genus Magnolia; species Magnolia changhungtana. Next base: position 6,969,242 of record JASAUF010000554.1, read on the forward strand.
TGTTGTGGGATGATCACACACATCTTGGCAGTCAGTGTGCTCTTAAAAGGGTGCCAGCTATTTGGCACACATCCAAGATCAAAGTTGTTCAGAGTGTGGGTTCTCCCCTGGTGCAATACCCAGCAGGCCACAAAACAATGGACGGTTTAGAGCAGGTATTGAGCGTGGGATGGAAAACAGCCCTAAAAATCAGCTTTAGAGATGGGTTTCTGATTGAGATTGTAGGAGTGGTTGAAGAACGGTGATCGTAAGCTGCTTGAATGGAAATAATTACAGGAGAAGTAGATTTAATTCAAGATATGGAAATTCGAAGGATTGTTGGAATAGGATCTGATCTCAGATCTGAGCCATTGTTGGGCCATGATCTCGAAAGTACCCTAGTTTTTAAATTAGCATGAGTGTTGAGTCAGTTAGACTACAAAGCCTGATAGGAAGATCAATTCAAGCGTCTACCTCAACCAGATGTGTGTAAGCTCGTCACAGGTAAATCTGAGCCTCACATCCCTTGTCCCAAATCACCAGGTATACTAAAACCCTTTAAAATGTTAGAATATCATGGGGTTTTTCGGGTAAGAAAACGTTTTTAAAATAGGAAAATTCTGTAAGTTTTCTTACCTTGTCGATTTTATCGATACACATCTCGATATGATCGACCTGCGCTGTCGAGTACTCGATGCTCCATCGATACCATCGAAAAGAGGACCAAATATGTCCAGCAACCTTATACACTTCCGAACGGAATTATCGATGTATCAATACACCTATCGATATCATCGATATTCAAATCTCAAGTCTATCGAAGTTGACTCGATAATATTGACAGGCAGATTTTCGGCGCCCCTGTTTTTTCTTAAAAATATCATATAAGCATCGATATATCGAAGCCTCCTCGATACCATCGAAATTCAAACCTCGATGATATCGGAAGGCGTTCGATGATATCGGTCTTGGGCGCCAAGTTCTCCAGCAAAATATTTCAGGTTAGTTTATCTATGATCGGGAGTCACTCTATAGAATCGATATTTAAATATCGATGATATCGATGCCGTATTGATTGTATCGAGCATGGACATAAACTGTCCAGCAAGCTTTATGAAAAATCCTTTTGATTTATCGATGCATCGACACAGCTATCGATATCATCGACATTCAAATTTCGATGATCTCGAAGGTCCCTCGATCATTCATGAAAACCTGAAATATCTCAAGTCAAGTCTCTCTCATTTTTCAAGTGTTAATGGATTAAACCTCTCATCGATGAAATTGAAGTTCGAAATCTGATGACATCGACAATCGTTTCAATTCATTGACCAGTTGGCAAAAGGTTTCAAAAGCGTATGACATTGAGTTCGAGTCATCGAGCAGACCATCGAGCTATCGAGAGTATACGCTCGATGATATCGAACCTGCTCGATGATATCGAACTCTGTCATAAATGTGACCGTTTTATATCCATTGGAACCTTTTATCTATATAAAGAGGACTTGTCTATTATTGTTGTGAGAGAAAGAAGAGAGTGCTTTTGAGTGTTTAACCTTAGATCTTATACCCAAAGCCCTTTCTCTCTAGGGAGTTCATCCTCCAATCCACCCTCACCATTGATATTCAATAGAGTGTATTGGGGAATGAACTTCCGCATTCAAGGATCCTTCAGTTACTACCTTAATGGCAAATCATGAAGCTGGGATGCCTTGAATACATAGATGATTGAAATCGTTTTATCCTCCTTATAGGAAAATCTTTTGAGAGTAGGATTTCATCATAACCTTGACCCAATCCGTCGCCATGTATCGGTACATCTTTTAAGTTGCGGATCAAGGAAGCCGAAGACTCTTCATCAACAAAGGAGGAGATCTTCGTCAACGTGCTTAATGGGACTCATCCACTTATCTGTAAGTATCTAGAGTCCAGAGGATACTTGTGATCATTCCTTTTTAGGATTGGGTTTTAGGTGTTTCTCACCCCTTCAAGTCCTCGTAGGAGGCCTCTGGTGGGAGTGTACATGGTGGGTGCGTTGTGTGGACCCTTGCTCTGTGGAGAGCATAAACATCTGGTTGAAGGTGAACCAGTCAAAACCTTAGGTTTGAGGTGAACCGTGTGAAACCTCGAGTTTGGGGTAAATCGCGTAAAACCTCAGATAGGGTCCTATGGAAGATCCTTGGCCAGTGTGCCTAAAACTGGGTGTTATGTGTTGACCCTTGCTCAGAGAGCATAAACAGTCAGCCTCAGTGTAGATTATAAAGGTTGAAGGTGAACCTGATTTAAAACCTTAAGTTTGAGGTGAACCGCTGTGAAACCTCCTTAGTGAAATCCGACACACTCAAGGGTTGGGTGCGTCTGCCGAGAGTGGAGTAGACTGATCGTCGAACCACTATAAAAATGATTGTGTTTGAGATTACTATTTTTTTGATTATGTGATTTACTTTAATATTTTTATATCTGAATATCTGAGATCACACCTCACACACCTACACAGTCATATCCATCATAAACTAGTCTGCATACTGTTCTCTTATTAAATAGTTTGTGATTGGATCATCTACCAGGCTTGGAGCCAGTAGAGTTATTTTTGAGTAATCCTAATATGAGCTTGTTGTTAGGATTAGTGCAATAGGATTTTAAATAAATCATAAAAACTTTAAAAGTCCTATTCACCCCCCTCTAGGACATATTGGCATATCCCTACTTAAACTAAAGCGGTCTTCACCGCTATTTCAGCTCTGTCTTGATCTGCTGCAGAAATTGTTGATTTTGTAATGTGTTTAATTGCTTTTTTATATAGAAATATGCACATTGACTGTTTGAAGAAATGTTTCAACCAAGACCCTTTTTGGATGGAACCACACTAGCCGTCCTCCAGTTTGATACGTGCAACTTGTTGTATGGTTGGATGAAACCAATGGATTCTAGGAAGTAACACTTTGTCTTTGCAAGTGGTTGATTGGTGAGACTTCTTTCCCCACTTTGTTTTTATTTACCTCTTAATCCATACTTTAAGTTACTATAATCATATCATTTTTTTAACTCGAAAAAAAAAGTCCTATGAATATTAAATTCTAGTTATATTCTTTTAAGTATTTTTTTTAATGCTTTAAATTCATGCTATGAAAATCTATTGTTAGCTTCTCCATTCCTTTTATCCATACATAGTAAAGAAGACAAGTATTTTATAGTTTTGTAGAGGGCTTAATTACTTTTTTCTATATAGATATTTGTATGTTAATTGTTTGAAGAAATGCTTCAACTAAGAACCATTTTGATTTGTCTCCTTCCAGTACTGAAACAAATCAATCAGGAGAAGAGAATTGACCTGGAAATAGAGGGAAAGATATATGGTAAGTGCATGATGTTGCTGCCTTTTTTTTTTTATTTATTATTGCTTTTTTAATAAATTGCCTTTAAACCGTCTCTTCTCTGATGCATTGCCCAACCTCTAGTGATCTTTGCCAAAGGTTGATTCCACTTAAAAATGAGTTCATCTCATTTCATTTTATAACGATCTCATTTTATTTAATAGATATCATGATTGTTGGCTATTGAAATTATAGAAACATACATGATCTCTAATACATAGTTATGGTTAATAAAAACAAGATGAACTCATTTATAAGTGACACCCTAACAAGCCTTAATGAATAGCATTAGTACCCAAAATTTCTCATTTCACTATTAAATTAGCAATTTCTTCTATGTCATATATGTGTAAGTTGATTTCATAGTAATTAGAGCATAACAGAAGCTATTGTCTTTGTTTCTACAAGAAACTTCTAATATCGAAATGAGCTCTATATATGAGAATCATGAGATTATTCAACAAACTGTTGTGCATCTGCCTAGGACTAATATCATTTTCTTTTTGCAGCTCCCATAAAAAAAAATATCATAAATTCCATGGTAGTTAATGAAGATGGTGTGATGGCAACGGGAGGTAAGCTGAGTCTCGTTTATGCTGTTGAGTTGGAATCAACAGAAGTGGTTTGATCAACTGGGTTATGATATCATGTCTCACTGAATCTTAAGTCTAATGATTGGATTATGCATTTGGAACTCAATCTCAGATCTAGAATACAAAGATTTTCATTTTACAGGTTCTTTCATATACTTCTGGCTTTTCCTGTGTCAACTTGGATTCTCTGTGAGATGATATGAGGCTTAAAAGCCCCTAACATTAGACACAATTTTATTCTCTGAAATGACATGAAGAGAACCCAGCTTGACATGCATTAATATCCATCGAATTAAATGACATAGATTCCTATGTATTTAAATTCTTCATGTGTTCAAGAAACAAGCAGATTTTTAACCAGATGTGCTAGTTATTTTTACCATCACCTGTATGAAGCAGCAAAAGTAAATGAATCTTAAGATGAGACAAGTACAACTGAAAGTAATGTAAATATTTGGCAAAAGTAAATGAATCTCAAGATGAGACAAATTCAGAGATATAATATCACCTCCTCATAAGGAAACATTTAATGATGTGTACATTGCTTATGAGCCCATGGACACTGATCTTCACCAAATTATTCTTTCCAATCAAGCTTTATCAGAGGAGCAGTGTCAGGTTATATTTAAGATTTTCATAGTAAATAGATTAAGAACCAATGATAATTGTAAGTAGACTTATAGAAATTATAGATAGAATTGAGCAAGATGATGATGATGATAAATCTCTACGATCCTGAGAAATGTTTCTGATTTTCAGGTTTCTGGTGGGGAAATATTGGATTTGCTCATATGAGTTTCAATTTGTGGTGAAAATCTGAACATACATATTTGGCTTTGTTAAATGCATCTTTATTAGCATTAAACAAAGGTGAGTTGACTTGCACCAAGTTGAGAAGCTTGTATATGCATTTTATTCTTGCACTAAATGCAGCATTATAAATAGGAGATTATTTTGTGGAAGGTTGTTAAGCAAACAACTTTATTGGAGAACCTTGCTTGTACCAAAGGCGTTGTGTGCTGGTCTTGATACATGAGGTTGGGAGTAAGACAAATGTGGCTAGTAATTTAGAGGTCTATAATGGGTTATGGAAGCTACTATGATTTTGACTTTCGGCTATGGAAATGCTAAAAGTTTATTTGGCTAAACACTTGCCAGTAAAAATAGTTTGTAAATATCATGATGAATTTGACTTTCGGCTATGGAAATGCTAAAAGTTTATTTGGCTAAACACTTGCCAGTAAAAATAGTTTGTAAATATCATGAAACTAAATTTCCAAAATTTTGTAAATGCTTCATGGTTGCAAATTCACATAGACCATAAAACCCATGAATTTAATAGCCTTTTGTTTTATGCTACTAGATTTATAATGTCATTATACCAGAAGTTTGTAGATCGTGAAGACCATTTCATTAAATGAATACCCTTGTTTCTAATTTTTTCAAACCCTCTTTTAATTCATTGATTAGTTTTCATAAGATTATACATATTCTGTTGCAAAGGAAAAGAAAAGGGCTTGATTAGTTTTTGAGCTCTTCTAAGCTTCCTTATCATTCATGTATGGCAATGCAAACCTTTGCTAAAATGTAACTCTAATCCGAACTTTGTGTGCAATCTGATCAAGTAGATTAATGGTTCAATTTGATCAAGTGCATTAACGTCTAATACTATAGTTAACATCTAATAGTATCCTATTTCTTTGCATGATAACATTGTCATATTTATGGACCCTTGTGCTGCAATTCTTGTTCTCATCATCATTGGACTCTTATGCATGAGAATCAAGGAGGTATCCCTTTAACACATGCCCCTTTTTACAAAGCTTTAATTTTTGTTGTTTCTAGTAACTTGAATTAGAATGCTTTGTGTTATTTCCTTGTCCATTTAAATGAAGTTTCTATTTAAGCTTAACAATTCTTCTTAATTCTGAATTATAACCATGTTTTGTTGGTTGAATATTTTTTATTAAATGAAAGAAACACAGAAAATTGTTGCTGATTTTTTTTAATGCAAGAACATTCCGATGGCTTTAGGCTATCAATATTTTTCTAAAATATTGAAATTATAGAAGGTCAATAACCGTCTCAAAATGTCTCGTTGAGGCGTTAAATGCATATTAACGATGGTCACAGACCGTCAATTTTTTAGACGGTTTATAACCATCTAAAATCAAAGATGGTCCATAACCGTCGTTTTTTCAAGATGGTCCATAACCGTCCATTAACTAATACGACACAGCAAAATATGACGGCCCATGCGATGGTTCAAAACCGTCTTTAATTGAGACTTGAGATGGTTTTCAGTTGTCCTTTTTTCATTATTTTGGCGTTGTGCCATGAGGGGAGTTCATCAATCTTCTTCCCTAAATTCTATATGGCATATCTACATAATATCTCCTCTTTCAAAGATAGATGATAAGGGTCTTCTTTGGACAACAATCATTTGCTCGGCTGGCCCTCGCAGGGCATTAAGCCCTGCAGCTAGCTAGGCAATTTCACTGGCATCCATGTAATGCTCCCTAGTCATGGGTACCAACTCCAATTATTCGAAATAGTCCAACATTTGAGTTGTCAAGGCATAATATGGCAATAAGGTTGTACTAGTGCATTTAAACAACCCTACCATTTGATTGATCACTAATTGTGAATTGTCAATTACCGTCACAATCCTTGCACCCAATTCTACCAATAATTCTAGGCCAATTATCATGGCTTCGTACTAGCCTGGTTATTGGTGCAGTCAAACTCCAATTGGAATGAAAATTCCTGCCTATTTTCATTATGAGCAATCAGGATTATACCAACCCCTGATGAATTATGTGTTCTTAACCCATCAAAGATCAATTTCCATGGTGTTAATTGCACACAATATAGATCTAAGATCTCTGGGGGAATTTGATCTTCCAGATCGGACGGGTGGTCGGCCAAAAAAAAATTTATGGCTCGACCCTCACTGTTTTCTGTGGAATGTAACAAAGTTCAAATTCAGATAAGGATAAAATCCATTTGCCAATTTGGATGTTCAAAATTATCCAATTCAACATGTATTTCGCCAAATCGATTACCACTATTACATTTACCCTCTCGATCAATAAATAACGTCTTAATTTTGTTGCGTAAAATATAATGATAAGCATAGCTTTTTTATAGCAGAGTATTGTCTCTCGGTATCAAGTAATGTCCAGCTTAAATGATAGATCGCACGCTTCTTCCGCATATCGTCATCTTGGGCTATAAGTGCTCCCACTGATGCTGCTGTTCTGAGTGCAGATAGATCTCGTACTTCTTCGAGGAGGTCGAGGTGTGCTATCATGTGCTCAAAATTTTGATCGTCATCGAATGATCACACTCGTGCCATAGCGAACCTAATTTCGACCGAGACCATTGCCTCGACCATAAAGGATAAAGAGAATTGAGTCTCACCGGTCAAGGACCGAGCCATGGTCCTATAAGTCCATAACACGAATGGGAGTTCGTTTGCCCAGGCACTTTTGCTTTCTCGAGCCTGGTCTTGAGATGATTCTTTGTTATCTTATGTACTACCTCGACCTGTCCGTTTGACTAAGGATGTCGAGGTGACGAATAAGCATTCTGGATGCCTAGCCTTTGGCACATTCCTCGGAACCTTTCATTGTCAAACTGTTTCCCATTATCGGATACAACGGTATGTGGGATTTCGAATCTGTAGATTATGTTCTTGCATACGAAGTCTATCACTTTCTGCTCGGTGATTTGAGCTACGGGCTCAGCCTCTGCCCATTTAGTGAAGTACTCGACTGCCATAATCACATACTTTGTCTGTCCTTTGCCTAGGGGTAATGGCCTAATGATGTTGATCCCCCACTGAGTGAATGGCCAGGGGCCACTCATGGGGGTTAGCTCCTCTGCAGGTTGCATGGGGACGGTTGCGGACCTCCAACATTTGTCATATTTCCGAGAGAAGCTCTTTGAATCCTCCTGCAGCATTGGCAAGAAGTACCCTTGCCGGATAATCTTTTGAGCTAGGGCTTGGCTACCTGAATGATTGTCGCAGATGCCCTCATGAATTTCTCGCAGGACATAGTCAGCTTCTTCAGGCTAGAGGCATCTTAAGTAAGGCTAGAGAACCCCTTTTTATATAGAATGCCGCCGAGGATCACGTACCGAGATGATCTAAGCCTTAGTCATCACGCTTCTAGTCTATCTTCAGGGAGCTTCCCTTCTCGGATGTAATCGATGATCGGATCCATCCAACTTAAGGCTACACGGACAAGCTGGACAACCTCGTGGTTTATGTGGTCAATGCTTGGCTCAGCAAGGAGTTCTATTGGGATGACCTTAGGAACGTCCCCATCTGTTATGGAGGCTAGCTTCGCGAGGGCGTCCACCCACAAATTGTCTACCCTCGGGATTTGGCTGATTTTGCAGTTCTAGAACTTATCGATCAGCTTCTGAGCTTCACCTAAATAAGCAATCATCTGAGCCTCCTTCGCCTAGTATTTTATTGATATCTAGTTAATGATGAGCTATGAATCACATCAAACTTCGAGTATTCGGACCCCCATGGAGGCTGCTAGCTTGAGCCAAGCTAGCAGTGCTTCATACTCGGCCACATTGTTTGAGGCGCGAAAGCCGAGCCTTATGGCATACTAGATGGTTGTCTGGTCGAGGGCTAGAAGGACAACCCCTACCCCTCCGCATCTCGCGTTAGACGACCCGTCTACATAGAGTGTCCAAATGTTTGGGTCAACCTTTTCCACACTAAGATCCTCAGCCGGACGAAGGGGCTAGAGAGTTTCATCATCTTGCTCAGATGTCTCCGCTAGATCATATGATCCTCCCGAACCGCTTGCAGTGGCCTTATCACCTTGAATGGAAAGCTCTGTGATGAAATTGGCCACCGCCTGACCTTTAATGGCAGTCCTGGGTTGATATTAGATGTCGAATTCACCTTGTTCGATCGCCCATTTGGCCAATCGCCACGACACCTCAGGTTTTTGGAGAACTTGACGAAGAGGTTGGTCGGTGAGGACCACTATGGTATGTGCTTGGAAGTAAGGACGAAGTCGTCTGGACAAAATTACTAAGGCCAGAGCGAGCTTCTCTATGCTCAGATAACGTGTTTCGGTAGGGACCAGCGCTTTGCTGACATAGTACATAGGGTACTTCTTTCCTTCGGATTCTCGGACAAGGGCCGAGGTGGAGCTGGCCAAGTAGAGTATCAATGGCTCTCCTTCTACCAGTTTTGATAGTAATGGGGGTGACCCCAAGTACTGCTTTAACTATTGGAATGTTCGTTCGTAGTCTGAGGTCCACTCCGCTTTTTTGTTGCCTTTTAGCTGTTAAAAAAATGTGAGGCACTGATCTATTACTCTGGAAACAAATCGGCTAAGGGCTGCTACTCTTCCGGTAACGTATTAAATCTCTTTCAGTATTCGAGGAGACCCCATGTCCAGTAGATCTTTAATCTTATCCGGATTTGTTTCGATGCCCCTCTAGCTGACCTAGAATCCAAGGAATTTACCCGAGCTGACCCCAAACGCACATTTGGTCGGATTCAGTTTCATTCAGTATTTTCTCATAATAGAGAATGTCTTGCCGAGGTCAGTTAGATGGTCAGCCACCTTAACCCTTTTTACTAGTATATCATCAATGTATACCTCCATTGTATGACAGATCTGCTAAGCAAACATCATGCTCACTAGCTGCTGATACGTCGCTCCTGCGTTCATTAGGCCGAATGGCATGACCTTATAACTGTAGAGACCTTTATCAGTGACGAAGGTGGTCTTCTACTTGTCCGAGGAATGCATCGTTATTTGATTGTAACCTGAATACGATTCCATAAATATCAGGAGCTCATGCCCAGCTATGTTGTCGACCAGTTGGTCGATTCTAGGAAGAGGAAAGCTGTCCTTGGAGCATGCTTTGTTTAGGTCGGAATAGTCAACGCAAACTCACCATTTCTCATTAGATTTCTTAACCAACACCACGTTGGCGATCCATTCGGGATAATAGACTTCCTCGATGAAGCTCGCATCTAGCAGTTTATTGACCTCCTTGACGATCATTGCCTATCGTTCTGGCTTAAACATTCTTCTCTTTTGCTTAACTAGCTTGAAGGTCGGATCCACGTTTAATTTGTGAACCATCACCTCGGGGTCGATGCCCGGCATATCCTGATGAGACCAAGTGAACATGTCTCTGTTTTCCCGGAGGAAGCTCATCATCTGAGCATGATGGTCAGGGGCCAAAGATGACCCGACCTATACTGTTTTGTCGGGGTCATCCTCATTAAGTGAGATGGTAATAAGCTCCTCCATTGGGGAGCCTTTCTTTGGCGACTCTTCTCTAGGGTCGAGTGAGTTTATCATTAGGGCTTGCTTGGGCACGCCTTTCCTCACCGCAATGGAATAGCAGCGCCGAGCTTCACGTTGATCTCCTCAGAGAAAATTGACCCCCCGATAGGGGGAATTTCATCATTAAGCGATATGTAGATACCACTGCCCTCATGAAATTGAGCGAGGGTCATCCGAGGATGACATTATAAACCGATGGGCAGTTCACCACCAGAAAATCTACCATCAAGGTGACTTAATTCTACCGCTCACTACAAGAAAAGCCACTTTTACCAACGAAAATTTTTGTAGGCAAAAGTCTTAAATTCGTAGGCAAAAGGTTTTACCCGCGAAAATTTTCGTTGGCAAATTTCTTGCTAAAAGTCCGAGGGGAAAACCTTTTACCCACGAAAAAAAATTTCGTTGGCAAAGGTAAGACTTTTGCCAACGAAATTTTTCATAGACAAAACATTTTACCAACGCTAATATTCGTTGGTAAAAATATTGACAAAACTTTTTACCTACGAATATTTTTGTAGGGAAAATTATTTACAACACTTTTTAGCAACCAACAATTTCGTAGCAAAAAATATTTAAAGACTTTTTACCTACGAATATTTTGGTAGCTAAAAATAATTAAAACACTTTTTACCTACCAAAAACTTCGTAGCTAAAAATATTTACAAGACTTTTTACCTACCAACAATTTCGTAGCTAAAAATATTTAAAACACTTTTTACTTACCAATAATTTTGTAGCTAAAAACATTTACAAGACTTTTTACCTACGAATATTTTCGTAACTAAAAATATTGAATCACGTTTTACCTACCAATATTTTCGTAGCTAAAAGGTATTTACAAGACTTTTACCGTAAATATAATCGTAGGTAAAAATACTTACAAAACCTTTACCTACCACTAATTTCGTAGCTAAAAATTCTTTTGCCTACGCATATTTTCGTAGGTAAAAATATTTACCAAACATTTAGCTACAAATATTTTCGTAGGTAAAAACATGAATAAGAATTTTAACAATGAAAAGTTTCGTAGGCAAAAACTTGGATGAGACTTTTACCTACGAAAATTTTCGTAGGTAAAAAATTTGATGGGGCTTTTACCTACAAAAATTTTCATAGGTAAAACTTTTTTTTTTTTTTTTTTTTTTTCAAAATTCCAGTACAAAATTCTTGATATACACCTGTTACAATATATTTCCTGATATAGACCTGTTATGTAATATATTTCATCATATTTACTTTCACATCCATTTAACTCCAAAGTACATAAATAAATCCATCCAAACATAAATTACATCATGCATAAATACATATAAGTTTAACATCATAAATAAAATATAAAAAATCACAAAGATGGAGGTGGAGGTGGTGGGTCATCGATGGGTAAGCGTGCGGCGAGAGCCTGAAACATATCCGCTATCCATCACTCATGCTCCACCCGCATCTCCTCCATCCTCCTCTCCTGCTCCTCTCTCAGCCTCGCATGCTCCTCTATCCTCATTCTCTCCTGCTCCTTCCTCTGCCTCGTCAGCTCCTCCATCCTCCTCTCCTGCTCGTCCCTCAGCCTTGCCTGCTCCTCCATCCTCCTCCTCTCTTGCTCCTCCCTCTCCCTCGTCAGCTCCTCCATCCTCCTCTACTGCTCCTCCATCTGCCTCTCCAGCTGATCACTCTTCCTCTCCAGCTGCTCTCTGATGTCATTGACGATGACCTGTAGTTGTTGAACCTCTCTCTTTGCAATATCAGCTCGGCGGGTGGCACTCTCGCCAACGACGCTGGATCGGGTGGAGGCAGCTCTAGTGGGTGCCATGAGCTTGGCACCATGGCCAAGCCCACGCACATATCCAAAACGGGTGCCAAGCACCTCACTCAGGATCTCTGGCTCACTCTGCTGAGTACCATCGGGAGTGAGCTGACTGCGTAAGGTGTCCATCGCCGCCTGTAATGAAAATATATGAATTTTCTCAAAAATATGACATTATTATAATTTAAAGCAATTAAATTTGACAATGTAAGGATTTTTACCCAAATCTCGCCGGCACTAGGATGTACCCAAGATCCCGTCGCCTGCCGACAGTGAGTCCCTTTGTAGAGGTCTATTGGTTCGGGCTCCTGACCAGTGACGGAATCTCGCTGCGCAATCGAAAGGACAATAGAGTTAATATAAAATGCATTGAAAGAATATATCAACTTAATAATTACTAGTAATTTCTTACCATGTCATGACGAATTTGTACAAATGATTTTAAACCAGCTACGTGGTTCACTGCTAACTTCCCCTGTTGTTAGAATTTATTTTGCTCCTCTTCTGAATACATTATTCATAATACATTGTTATTAATTACAAATTTAATTGTTACCTTAAAGATATCGTAAATATGTAAATATTACCTAAAAAGAATTAGATAAAAATCTATCGCAGAGTATCTTCCAGTCATCACGGGTCACGTGCGGCGATGTGGACAATGCGCCCTCCTCATTGCTCATGCACTGCTTGTACCGCTTGTGTAACAAGGAGCGGTACTCCTTGAACTGCTCCTTGATCATGTCGTCGACGGCAAAGGAAACGTGCGGAACACTCAAATTCAATTCAAATTTATCCTGCAATTTCGTAAATAATAGATTAAGGCAATAAACTTATAAAGAAAATAACTTAACTGTAAATGAACTTTTATCAAATAAATTAGGATTTATAAGTATAGGTTTAGGTTTAGGTTAAGGTTAAGGTTAAGGTTAAGGTTAAAAGGTTAAGGTTTAGGTTTAGGTTAAGGTTTAGGTTAAGGTTATAGGTTTTGGATAAGGTTTAGGTATAGGTTATAGGTTATATAGCTTTAGGGAATTGAGAATAGGTTAAGGTTTAGGTTAACGAAATCAGGTTCGGGTTCAAGATCGAGTTTAGGTTTGGGTTTTCATGTTTAGGTTTAGGTTTAGGTTAGGGAGTTGAGATCAGGATTAGGTGTAAGTTTAGGTTTAGAGATTTGAGAATACATTTAGGTTTTAAGTTTAGGTTTAGGTTTAATTTTTAGTTTATAGGTTTAGGTTTATGTTATAGGTTATAAGTTTAGGTTATAGCTTTTAGGTTATAGGTTAAGGTTTAGGATATAGGTTTTGGTTTAGGTATATTATAGGTTTTGGTTTAGGTTTAGGTTTAAGTTTTTAGGGATAGGTTGAGGTTATAGGTTTAGGTTAGGAGGATTTTTCGTTAGGTTTAGGTTAAGGTTATAGGTTATAGCTTTAGGGAAGTGCGAATAGGTTAATGTTTATGTTTAGGAAATCAGGTTTGGGTTCGGGATCAGGTTAAGGTTTGGATTTTCAAGTTTAGGCTTAGGTTTAGGTTGGGAGTTGAGATTAGGATTAGGTGTAGGTTTAGGTTTAGGGATTTGAGAACACATTTAGGTTTTAGGTTTAGGTTTAGGTTTAGGTTTTAGGTCTAGGTTATAGGTTATACTGTAGGGAAGTGAGAATAGGTTAAGGTTTAGGTTTAGGAAATTGGGTTCGGGTTCGTGTTCTGGATCGGGTTTAGGTTTGGGTTTTCAAGTTAGGTTTAGGTTTAGGTTAGGGAGTTGAGAATAGGATTAGTTGTGGGTTTAGGTTAGGGAGTTGAGAATAGGATTAGGTGTGGGTTTAGGTTTAGGGATTTGAGAACATATTTAGGTCTTAGGTTTAGGAAATGGTTTAGGTTATAGGTAGGTTATAGGTTATAGCTATAGGGAATTGAGAATCGGTTATGGTTTAGGTTTAAGAAATTGGGTTCGGGTTCGGGATCGGGTTTTGCTTTAGGTTTTCAAGTTTAGGTTTAGGTTTAGGTTAGGGAATTGAGATTAGCATTAGGTGTAGGTTTATGATTAGGGATTAGAGAACACATTTAGGTTTTAGGTTTACGTTTAGGTTTAGGTTATAGGTTTAGGTTATAGTTAGGTTATAGGTTAAAGGTTATGGTTTAAGTTTTAGGTTTAGGTTAAGGTTTAGGAAATCGGGTTCGGGTTCTAGATCGGGTTTTGCTTTTGGGTTTTCAAGTTTAGGTTTAGGTTTAGGTTTAGGTTAGGGAGTTGAGAATAGGATTAGGTGTGGGTTTAGGTTTAGGATTTGAGAACACATTTAGGTCTTAGGTTTAGGTTTTAGGTTTAGGTTATAGGTAGCATATAGGTTATAGCTATAGGGAATTAAGAATCGGTTATGGTTTAGGTTTAGGAAAGTGGGTTCGGGTTCGGGATCGGGTTTTGCTTTGGGTTTTCAAGTTTAGGTTTAGGATTAGGTTAGGGAGTTGAGATTAGCATTAGGTGTAGGTTTAGGATTAGGGATTGGAGAACACATTTAGGTTTTAGGTTTACGTTTAGGTTTAGGTTATAGGTTTAGGTTATAGGTAGGTTATAGGTTATAGCTGTAGGGAATTGAGAATAGGTTAAGGTTTAGGTTTAGGAAATCGGGTTTGGGTTCGGGATCGGGTTTTACTTTGGGTTTTCAAGTTTAGGTTTAGGTTTAGGTTAGGGAGTTGAGATTAGCATTAAGTGTAGGTCTAGGATTAGGGATTGGAGAACACATTTAGGTTTTAGGTTTAAGTTTAGTTTTAGGTTATAGGTAGGTTATAGGTTATAGCTGTAAGGAATTGAGAATAGGTTAAGGTTTAGGTTTAGGAAATCGGGTTCGGGTTCGAGATCAGGTTTTGCTTTGGGTTTTCAAGTTTAGGTTAGGGAGTTGAGATTAGCATTAGGTGTAGGTTTAGGTTTAGGGATTGGAGAACACATTTAGGTTTTAGGTTTACGTTTAGGTTTAGGTTATAAGTTTAGGTTCTAGGTAGGTTGTAGGTTATAGCTGTAAGGAATTAAGGATAGGTTAAGGTTTAGGTTTAGGAAATCGGGTTCGGGTTCAAGATCGGGTTTTGCTTTGGGTTTTCAAGTTTAGGTTAGGGAGTTGAGATTAGCATTAGGTGTAGGTTTAGGTTTAGGGATTGGAGAACACATTTAGGTTTTAGATTTACGTTTAGGTTTAGGTTATAGGTAGGTTATAGGTTATAGCTGTAGGGAATGGAGGATAGGTTAAGGTTTAGGTTTAGGAAATCGGGTTCCGGTTCGGGTCGGGTTTTGCTTTGGGTTTTCAAGTTTAGGTTTAGGTTTAGGTTTAGGTTAGGGAGTTGAGAATAGGATTAGGTGTGGGTTTAATTTTAGGGATTTGAAAACACATTTAGGTCTTAGGTTTAGGTTTTAGGTTTAGGTTTTAGGTTTAGGTTATAGGTAGGTTATAGGTGCTAGCTATAGGGAATTGAGAATCGGTTATGATTTAGGTTTAGGAAATCGGGTTCGGGTTCTGGATCGGGTTTTGCTTTGGGTTTTCAAGTTTAGGTTTAGGTTTAGGTTTAGGTTAGGGAGTTGAGAATAGGATTAGGTGTGGGTTTAATTTTAGGGATTTGAAAACACATTTAGGTCTTAGGTTTAGGTTATAAGTTTAGGTTATAAGTTATAGCTATAGGGAATTGAGAATCAGTTATAGTTTAGGTTTAGGAAATCGGGTTCAGGTTCGAGATTGGGTTTTGCTTTGGGTTTTCAAGTTTAGGTTTAGGTTTAGGTTAGGGAGTTGAGATTAGCATTAGGAGTAGGTTTAGGTTTAGGGATTGGAGAACACATTTAGGTTTTAGGTTTACGTTTAGGTTTAGGTTATAGGTTTAGGTTATAGGTAGGTTATAGGCTATAGCTGTAAGGAATTGAGGATAGGTTAAGGTTTAGGTTTAGGAAATCGGGTTTGGGTTCGGGATCGGGTTTTTCTTTGGATTTTCAAGTTTAGGTTTAGGTTTAGGTTTAGGTAAGGGAGTTGAGAATAGGATTAGGTGTGGGTTTATATTTAGGGATTTGAGAACACATTTAGGTCTTAGGTTTAGGTTTTAGGTTTAGGTTATAGGTAGGTTATAGGTTATAGCTATAGGGAATTGAGAATCGGTTATGGTTTAGGTTTAGGAAATTGGGTTCGGGTTCGGGATCGGGTTTTGCTTTGGGTTTTCAAGTATAGGTTTAGGATTAGGTTAGGGAGTTGAGATTAGCATTAGGTGTAGGTTTAGGTTTAGGGATTGGAGAACACATTTAGGTTTTAGGTTTACGTTTAGGTTTAGGTTATAGGTAGGTTATAGGTTATAGCTGTAGGGAATTGAGAATAGGTTAAGGTTTAGGTTTAGAAAATTGGGTTCAGGTTCGTGATCGGGTTTTGCTTTGGGTTTTCAAGTTTAGGTTTAGGTTTATGTTAGGGAGTTGAGATTAGCATTAGGAGTAGGTCTAGGATTAGGGATTGGAGAACACATTTAGGTTTCAAGTTTATGTTATGTTTAGGTTATAGGTTTAGGTTATAGGTAGGTTATAGGTTATAACTGTAGGGAATTGAGAATAGGTTAAGGTTTAGGTTTAGGAAATCGGGTTCGGGTTCGAGATCGGGTTTTGCTTTGGGTTTTCAAGTTTAGGTTTAGGTTTAGGTTAGGGAGTTGATATTAGCATTAGGTGTAGGTCTAGGATTAGGGATTAGAGAACACATTTAGGTTTTAGGTTTACGTTTAGGTTTAGGTTATAGGTAGGTTATAGGTTATAGCTGTAGGGAATTGAGGATAGGTTAAGGTTTAGGTTTAGGAAATCGGGTTCGGGTTTTAGATCGGGTTTTGATTTTGGGTTTTCAAGTTTTGGTTTAGGTTTAGGTTAGGGAGTTGAGAATAGGATTAGGTGTGGGTTTAGGTTTAGGGATTTAAGAACACATTTAGGTCTTAGGTTTAGGTTTTAGGTTTAGGTTATAGGTAGGTTATAGGTTATACCTATAGGGAATTGAGAATCGGTTATGGTTTAGGTTTAGGAAATTGGGTTCGGGTTCGGGATTGGGTTTTGCTTTGGGTTTTCAAGTTTCGGTTAGGGAGTTGAGGTTAGCATTAGGTGTAGGTTTAGGATTAGGGATTGGAGAACACATTTAGGTTTTAGGTTTATGTTTAGGTTTAGGTTATAGGTTTAGGTTATAGGTAGGTTATAGGTTATAGTTGTAGGGAATTGAGAATATGTTAAGGTTTAGGTTTTGGAAATCAAGTTCCGGTTCGGGTTCGGGATTGGGTTTTTCTATGGGTTTTCATGTTTAGGCTTAGGTTTAGGTTAAGGAGTTGAGATTAGTATTAGGTGTTGGTCTAAGATTAGGGATTGAAGAACACATTTAGGTTTTAGGTTTACGTTTAGGTTTAGGTTATAGGTAGGTTATAGGTTATAGCTGTAGGGAATTGAGAATAGGTTAAGGTTTAGGTTTAGGAAATCGGGTTTGGGTTCAGGATCGGGTTTTGCTTTGGGTTTTCAAGTTTAGGTTAGGGAGTTGAGATTAGCATTAGGTGTTGGTTTCGGTTTAGAGATTGGAGAACACATTTAGGTTTTAGGTTTACGTTTAGGTTTAGGTTATAGGTTTAGGTTATAGGTAGGTTATAGGTTTTAGTTGTAGGGAATTGAGGATAGGTTAAGGTTTAGGTTTAGGAAATCGAGTTCGGGTTTGGGATCAGGTTTTGCTTTAGGTTTTCATGTTTAGGTTTAGGTTTAGGTTAGGGAGTTGAGAATAGGATTAGGTGTGGGTGTAGGTTTAGGGATTTGAGAACACATTTAGGTCTTAGGTTTAGGTTATAGGTTATAACTATAGGGAATTGAGAATCGGTTATGGTTTAAGTTTAGGAAATCGGGTTCGGGATCGGGTTTTGCTTTGGGTTTTCAAGTTTAGGTTTAGGTTTAGGTTAGGGAGTTGAGATTAGCATTAGGTGTAGGTTTAGGTTTAGGGATTGGAGAACACATTTAGGTTTTAGGTTTACGTTTAGGTTTAGGTTATAGGTTTAGGTTCTAGGTAGGTTGTAGGTTATAGTTGTAAGGAATTAAGGATAGGTTAAGGTTTAGGTTTAGGAAATCTGTTTCGGGTTCGGGATCGGGTTTTTCTTTGGGTTTTCATGTTTAGGTTTAGGTTTAGGTTTAGGTTAGGGAGTTGAGAATAGGATTAGGTGTGGGTTTAGGTTTAGGGATTTGAGAACACATTTAGGTCTTAGGTTTAGGTTATAGGTAGGTTATAGGTTATAGCTATAAGGAATTGAGAATCGATTATGGTTTAGGTTTAGGAAATTGGGTTCGGGTTCGGGATCGGGTTTTGCTTTGGGTTTTCAAGTTTAGGTTTAGGATTAGGTTAGGGAGTTGAGATTAGCATTAGGTGTAGTTTTCGCTTTAGGGATTGAAGAACACATTTAGGTTTTAGGTTTACGTTTAGGTTTAGGTTATAGGTTTAGGTTATAGGTAGGTTATAGGTTATAGCTGTAGGGAATTGTGAATAGGTTAAGGTTTCGGTTTAGGAAATCGGGTTCGGGTTTGGGATCGGGTTTTGCTTTAGGTTTTCAAGTTTAGGTTTAGGTTTAGGTTAGGGAGTTGATATTAGCATTAGGTGTAGGTCTAGGATTAGGGATTAGAGAACACATTTAGGTTTTAGGTTTACGTTTAGGTTTAGGTTATAGGTTTAGGTTATAGGTAGGTTATAGGTTATAGCTGTAGGGAATTGAGGATAGGTTAAGGTTTAGGTTTAAGAAATAGGGTTCGGGTTCTAGATCGTGTTTTGCTTTTCGGTTTTCAAGTTTAGGTTTAGGTTTAGGTTAGGGAGTTGACAATAGGATTAGGTGTGGGTTTAGGTTTAGGGATTTGTGAACACATTTGGGTCTTAGGTTTAGGTTTTAGGTTTAGGTTATAGGTAGGTTATAGGTTATGGCTATAGGGAATTGAGAATCAGTTATGATTTAGGTTTAGGAAATTGGGTTCGGGTTCTGGATTGGGTTTTGCTTTGGGTTTTCAAGTTTCGGTTAGGGAGTTGAGATTAGCATTAGGTGTAGGTTTAGGATTAGGGATTGGAGAACACATTTAGGTTTTAGGTTTATGTTTAGGTTTAGGTTATAGGTTTAGGTTATAGGTAGGTTATAGGTTATAGCACTTTTGTATGGAATTGAGAATATGTTAAGGTTTAGGTTTAGGAAATCGGGTTCGGGTTCGGGTTCGGGATCGGGTTTTGCTTTGGGTTTTCATGTTTAGGTTTAGGTTTAGGTTAGGGAGTTGAGATTAGTATTAGGTGTAGGTCTAGGATTAGGGATTGGAGAACACATTTAGGTTTTAGGTTTACGTTTAGGTTTAGGTTATAGGTAGGTTATAGGTTTTAGTTTGTAGGGAATTGAGAATAGGTTAAGGTTTAGGTTTAGGAAATCGGGTTCGGGTTCGGGTTCGGGATCGGGTTTTACTTTGGGTTTTCAAGTTTAGGTTAGGGAGTTGAGATTAGCATTAGGTGTAGGTTTCGGTTTAGGGATTGGAGAACACATTTAGGTTTTAGGTTTACGTTTAGGTTTAGGTGATAGGTTTAGGTTATAGGTAGGTTATAGGTTTTAGCTGTAGGGAATTGAGGATAGGTTAAGGTTTAGGTTTAGGAAATCGGGTTCGGGTTTGGGATCGGGTTTTGCTTTAGGTTTTCATGTTTAGGTTTTGGTTTAGGTTTAGGTTAGGGAGTTGAGAATAGGATTAGGTGTGGGTGTAGGTTTAGGGATTTGAGAACACATTTAGGTCTTAGGTTTAATTTATAGGTTTAGGTTATAGGTTATAGCTATAGGGAATTGAGAATCGGTTATAGTTTAGGTTTAGGAAATCGGGTTCGAGATCGGGTTTTGCTTTCGGTTTTCAAGTTTAGGTTTAGGTTTAGGTTAGGGAGTTGAGATTAGCATTAGGTGTAGGTTTAGGTTTAGGGATTGGAGAACACATTTAGGTTTTAGGTTTACGTTTAGGTTTAGGTTATAGGTTTAGGTTCTAGTTAGGTTGTAGGTTATAGCTGTAAGGAATTAAGGATAGGTTAAGGTTTAGGTTTAGGAAATCTGGTTCGGGTTCGGGATCGGGTTTTTCTTTGGGTTTTCAAGTTTAGGTTTAGGTTTAGGTTTAGGTTAGGGAGTTGAGAATAGGCTTAGGTGTGGGTTTAGGTTTAGGGATTTTAGAACACATTTAGGTCTTAGGTTTAGGTTATAGGTAGGTTATATGTTATAGGTATAGGGAATTGAGAATCGGTTATAGTTTAGGTTTAAGAAATTGGGTTCGCGTTCGGGATCGGGTTTTGCTTTGGGTTTTCAAGTTTAGGTTTAGGATTAGGTTAGGGAGTTGAGATTACCATTAGGTGTAGTTTTCGCTTTAGGGATCTGAGAACACATTTAGGTTTTAGGTTTACGTTTAGGCTTAGGTTATATGTTTAGGTTATAGGTAGGTTATAGGTTATAGCTGTAGGTAATTGAGAATCAGTTATGGTTTAGGTTTAGGAAATCGAGTTCGGGTTCTAGATCGGGTTTTGCTTTGGGTTTTCAAGTTTAGGTTTAGGTTTAGGTAAGGGAGTTGAGATTAGCATTAGGAGTAGGTTTAGGATTAGGGATTGGAGAACACATTTAGGTTTTAGGTTTACGTTTAGATTTAGGTTATAGGTTGAGGTTATAGGTAGGTTATAGGTTATAGTTGTAGGAAATTGAGAATAGGTTAAGGTTTAGGTTTAGAAATCGGGTTCCGGTTCAGGATCGGGTTTTACTTTGGGTTTTCAAGTTTAGGTTAGGGAGTTGAGATTAGCATTAGGTGTAGGTTTAGGTTTAGGGATTGGAGAATACATTTAGGTTTTAGGTTTACGTTTAGGTTTAGGTTATAGGTTTAGGTTCCAGGTAGGTTATAGATTATAGTTGTAAGGAATTGAGGATAGGTTAAGGTTTAGGTTTAGGAAATTGGGTTCGGGTTCGGGATCGGGTTTTTCTTTGGGTTTTCAAGTTTAGGTTTAGGTTTAGGTTTAGGGTAAGGAGTTGAGAATAGGATTAGGTGTGGGCTTAGGTTTAAGGATTTTAGAACACATTAAGGTCTTAGGTTTAGGTTTTAGGTTTAGGTTATAGGTAGGTTATAGGTTATAACTATAGGGAATTGAGAATCGATTATGGTTTATGTTTAGGAAATTGGGTTCGGGTTCGGGATCGGGTTTTGCTTTGGGTTTTCAAGTTTAGGTTTAGGATTAGGTTAGAGAGTTGAGATTAGCATTAGGTGTAGGTTTACGTTATAGGTAGGTTATAGGTTATAGCTATAGGGAATTGAGAATCGGTTATGGTTTAGGTTTAGGAAATTGAGTTCGGGTTCGGGATCGGATTTTGCTTTGGCTTTTCAAGTTTAGGTTTAGGATTAGGTTAGGGAGTTGAGATTAGCATTAGGTGTAGGTTTAGGTTTAGGTATTGGAGAACACGTTTAGGTTTTAGGTTTACGTTTAGGTTTACGTTATAGGTTTAGGTTATAGGTAGGTTATAGGTTATAGCTGTAGGGAATTGAGAATAGGTTAAGGTTTAGGTTTGGGAAATCGGGTTCGGGTTCGGGTTTGGGATCGGGTTTTGCTTTGGGTTTTCAAGTTTAGGTTTAGGTTTAGGTTAGGGAGTTGAGATTAGCATTAGGTGTAGGTCTAGGATTAGGGATTGGAGAACACATTTTGGTTTTAAGTTTACGTTTAGGTTTCGGTTATAGATTTAGGTTATAGGTAGGTTATAGGTTATAGCTGTAGGGAATTGAGAATAGGTTAAGGTTTAGGTTTAGGAAATCGGGTTCAAGTTCGGGATCGGGTTTTGCTTTGGGTTTTCAAGTTTAGGTTTAAGTTTAGTTTAGGGAGTTGAGATTAGCATTAGGTGTAGGTCTAGGATTAGGGATTGGAGAACACATTTAGGTTTTAAGTTTACGTTTAGGTTTAGGTTTTAGGTAGCTTATAAGTTATAGCTGTAGGGAATTGAGAATTGGTTAAGGTTTAGGTTTAGGAAATCTAGTTCGGGTTCTGGATCGGGTTTTGCTTTATGTTTTGAAGTTTAGGTTTAGGTTTAGGTTAGGGAGTTGAGATTAGCATTAGGTGTAGGTCTAGGATTAGGGATTGGAGAACACATTTAGGTTTTAGGGTTACGTTTAGGTTTAGGTTATAGGTTTAGGTTATAGGTAGGTCATAGGTTATAGCTGTAGGGAGTTGAGGATAGGTTAAGGTTTAGGTTTAGGAAATCGGGTTCGGGTTCTGGATCGGGTTTTGCTTTTGGGTTTTCAAGTTTAGGATTAGGTTTAGGTTAGGGAGTTGAGAATAGGATTAGGTGTGGGTTTAGGGTTTAGGTATTTGAGAACACATTTAGGTCTTAGGTTTAGGTTTTAGGTTTAGGTTATAGGTAGGTTATAGGTTCTAGCTATAGGGAATTGAGAATCGGTTATGGTTTAGGTTTAGGAAATCGGGTTCGGGTTCTGGATCGGGTTTTGCTCTGGGTTTTCAAGTTTAGGTTTAGGTTTAGGTTAGGGAGTTGAGATTAACATTAGGTGTAGGTCTAGGATTAGGGATTGGAAAACACATTTTGGTTTTAGGTTTACGTTTAGGTTTAGGTTATAGGTTTAGGTTCTAGGTAGGTTGTAGGTTATAGCTGTAAGGAATTAAGGATAGGTTAAGGTTTAGGTTTAGGAAATCTGTTTCGGGTTCGGGATCGGGTTTTCTTTGGGTTTTCAAGTTTAGGTTTAGGTTTAGGTTTAGGTTAGGGAGTTGAGAATAGGATTAGGTGTGGGTTTAGGTTTAGGGATTTGAGAACACATTTAGGTCTTAGGTTTAGGTTATATGTAGGTTATAGGTTATAGCTATAGGGAATTGAGAATTGGTTATGGTTTAGGTTTAGGAAATTGGGTTCGGGTTCGTGATCGGGTTTTGCTTTGGGTTTTCAAGTTTAGGTTTAGGATTAGGTTAGGGAGTTGAGATTAACATTAGTTGTAGTTTCCGCTTTAGGGATTGGAGAACACATTTAGGTTTTAGGTTTACGTTTAGGTTTAGGTTATTGGTTTAGGTTATAGGTAGGTTATAGGTTATAGCTGTAGGGAATTGTGAATAGGTTAAGGTTTAGGTTTAGGAAATCATGTTCGGGTTCGGGATCGGGTTTTGCTTTGGGTTTTCAAGTTTAGGTTTAGGTTTAGGTTAGGGAGTTGATATTAGCATTAGGTGTAGGTCTAGGATTAGGGATTAGAGAACACATTTAGGTTATAGGTTTACGTTTATGTTTAGGTTATAGGTTTAGGTTATAGGTAGGTTATAGGTTATAGCTGTAGGGAATTGAGGATAGGTTATGGTTTAGGTTTAAGAAATCGGGTTCGGGTTCTAGATCGGGTTTTGCTTTTGGGTTATCAAGTTTAGGTTTAGGTTTAGGTTTAGGTTTAGGTTAGGGAGTTGAGAATAGGATTAGGTGTGGGTTTAGGTTTAGGGTTTGTGAACACATTAGGGTCTTAGGTTTAGGTTATAGGTAGGTTATAGGTTATAGCTATAGGGAATTGAGAATCGGTTATGGTTTAGGTTTAGGAAATTGGGTTCGGGTTCGGGATTGGGTTTTGCTTTAGGTTTTCAAGTTTCGGTTAGGGAGTTGAGATTAGCATTAGGTGTAGGTTTAGGATTAGGGATTGGAGAACACATTTAGGTTTTAGGTTTATGTTTAGGTTTAGGTTATAGGTTTAGGTTATAGGTAGGTTATAGGTTATAGCTGTAGGGAATTGAGAATATGTTAAGGTTTAGATTTAGGAAATCGGGTTCGGGTTCGGGTTCGAGATCGGGTTTTGGTTTGGGTTTTCATGTTTAGGTTTAGGTTTAGGTTAGGGAGTTGAGATTAGTATTAGGTGTAGGTCTAGGATTAGGTATTGGAGAACACATTTAGGTTTTAGGTTTACGTTAAGGTTTAGGTTATAGGTAGGTTATAGGTTATAGCTGTAGGGAATTGAGAATAGGTTAAGGTTTAGGTTTAGGAAATCGGGTTCGGGTTCGGGATCGGGTTTTGCTTTGGGTTTTCAAGTTTAGGTTAGGGAGTTGAGATTAGCATTAGGTGTAGGTTTCGGTTTAGGGATTGGAGAACACATTTAGGTTTTAGGTTTACGTTTAGGTTTAGGTTATAGGTTTAGGTTATAGGTTATAGGTTTAGGTTTTGTAGGGAATTGAGGATAGGTTAAGGTTTAGGTTTAGGAAATCGGGTTCGGGTTTGGGATCGGGTTTTGCTTTAGGTTTTCATGTTTAAGTTTTGGTTTAGGTTTAGGTTAGGGAGTTGAGAATAGGATTAGGTGTGGGTGTAGGTTTAGGGATTTGAGAACACATTTAGGTCTTAGGTTTAGGTTATAGGTTTAGGTTATAGGTTATAGCTATCGGGAATTGAGAATCGGTTATAGTTTAGGTTTAGGAAATCGGGTTCAGGATCGGTTTTTGCTTTCGGTTTTCAAGCTTAGGTTTAGGTATAGGTTAGGGAGTTGAGATTAGCATTAGGTGTAGGTTTAGGTTTAGGGATTGGAGAACACATTTAGGTTTTAGGTTTACGTTTAGGTTTAGGTTATAGGTTTAGGTTCTAGTTAGGTTGTAGGTTATAGCTGTAAGGAATTAAGGATAGGTTAAGGTTTAGGTTTGGGAAATCTGGTTCGGGTTCGGGATCGGGTTTTTCTTTGGGTTTTCAAGTTTAGTTTAGGTTTAGGTTTAGGTTAGGGAGTTGAGAATAGGATTAGGTGTGGGTTTAGGTTTAGGATTTGAGAACACATTTAGGTCTTAGGTTTAGGTTATAGGTAGGTTATAGGTTATAGCTATAGGGAATTGAGAATCGGTTATGGTTGAGGTTTAGGAAATTGGGTTCGGGTTCGGGTTCGGGTTTTGCTTTGGGTTTTCAAGATTAGGTTTAGGATTAGGTTAGGGAGTTGAGATTAGCACTAGGTGTAGTTTTCGCTTTAGGGATTGGAGAACACATTTAGGTTTTAGGTTTACGTTTAGGCTTTGGTTATAGGTTTAGGTTATAGGTAGGTTATAGGTTATAGCTGTAGGGAATTGAGAATCGATTATGGTTTAGGTTTAGGAAATCGAGTTCGGGTTCTAGATCGGGTTTTGCTTTGGGTTTTCAAGTTTAGGTTTAGGTTTAGGTTAGGGAGTTGAGATTAGCATTAGGTGTAGGTTTAGGATTAGGGATTGGAGAACACATTTAGGTTTTAGGTTTACGTTTAGATTTAGGTTATAGGTTGAGGTTATAGGTAGGTTATAGGTTATAGTTGTAGGAAATTGAGAATAGGTTAAGGTTTAGGTTTAGGAAATCGGGTTCCGGTTCGGGATCGGGTTTTACTTTGGGTTTTCAAGTTTAGGTTAGGGAGTTGAGATTAGCATTAGGTGTAGGTTTAGGTTTAGGGATTGGAGAATACATTTAGGTTTTAGGTTTACGTTTAGGTTTAGGTTATTGGTTTAGGTTCCAGGCAGGTTATAGATTATAGCTGTAAGGAATTGAGGATAGGTTAAGGTTTAGGTTTAGGAAATCGGGTTCGGGTTTGGGATCGGGTTCTGCTTTGGGTTTTCAAGTTTAGGTTTAGGTTTAGGTTTAGGTTAAGGAGTTGAGAATAGGATTAGGTGTGGGCTTAGGTTTAGGGATTTTAGAACACATTTAGGTCTTAAGTTTAGGTTTTAGGTTTAGGTTATAGCTTATAGCTATAGGGAATTGAGAATCGGTTATGGTTTAGGTTTAGGAAATTGGGTTCGGGTTCGGGATCGGGTTTTGCTTTGGGTTTTCAAGTTTAGGTTTAGGATTAGGTTAGGGAGTTGAGATTAGCATTAGGTGTAGGTTTAGGTTTAGGTATTGGAGAACACGTTTAGGTTTTAGGTTTACGTTTAGGTTTACGTTATAGGTTTAGGTTATAGGTAGGTTATAGGTTATAGCTGTAGGGAATTGAGAATAGGTTAAGGTTTAGGTTTGAGAAATCGGGTTCGGGTTCGGGTTCGGGTTCGGGATCGGGTTTTGCTTTGGGTTTTCAAGTTTAGGTTTAGGTTTAGGTTAGGGAGTTGATATTAGCATTAGGTGTAGGTCTAGGATTAGGGATTGGAGAACACATTTTGGTTTTAAGTTTACGTTTAGGTTTAGGTTATAGATTTAGGTTATAGGTAGGTTATAGGTTATAGCTGTAGGGAATTGAGAATAGGTTAAGGTTTAGGTTTAGGAAATCGGGTTCGAGTTCGGGATCGGGTTTTGCTTTGGGTTTTCAATTTTAGGTTTAAGTTTAGGTTAGGGAGTTGAGATTAGCATTAGGAATAGGTCTAGGATTAGGGATTGGAGAACACATTTAGGTTTTAAGTTTATGTTTATGTTTAGGTTATAGGTAGCTTATAGGTTGTAGCTGTAGGGAATTGGGAATTGGTTAAGGTTTAGGTTTAGGAAATCTAGTTCGGGTTCAGGATCGGGTTTTGCTTTATGTTTTCAAGTTTAGGTTTAGGTTTAGGTTAGGGAGTTGAGATTAGCATTAGGTGTAGGTCTAGGATTAGGGATTGGAGAACACATTTAGGTTTTAGGTTTACGTTTAGTTTTAGGTTATAGGTTTAGGTTATAGGTAGGTTATAGATTATAGCTGTAGGGAATTGAGAATAGGTTAAGGTTTAGGTTTAGGAAATCGGGTTCGGGTTCTGGATCGGGTTTTGCTTTTGGGTTTTCAAGTTTAGGTTTAGGTTTAGGTTAGGGAGTTGAGAATAGGATTAGGTGTGGGTTGGGGTTTAGGTATTTGAGAACACATTTAGGTCTTAGGTTTAGGTTTTAGGTTTAGGTTATAGGTTCTAGCTATAGGGAATTTGAGAATCGGTTATGGTTTAGGTTTAGGAAATCGGGTTCGGGTTCTGGATCGGGTTTTGCTTTGGGTTTTCAAGTTTAGGTTTAGGTTTAGGTTAGGGAGTTGAGATTAGCATTAGGTGTAGGTCTAGGATTAGGGATTGGAAAACACATTTAGGTTTTAGGTTTACGTTTAGGTTTAGGTTATTGGTTTAGGTTATAAGTAGGTTATAGGTTATTGCTGTAGGGAATTGAGAATAGGTTGAGGTTTAGGTTTAGGAAATCAGGTTCGGGTTCTGGATCGGGTTTTCCTTTGGGTTTTCAAGTTTAGGTTTAGGTTAGGGAGTTGAGATTAGCATTAGGTGTAATTTTAGGTTTAGGGATTGGAGAACACATTTAGGTTTTAGGTTTATGTTTAGCATTAGGTTATAGGTTTAGGTTATAGGTTATAGTTGTAAGGAATTGAGGATAGGTTAGGGGTGTGGTACCTACAAATACACGTATAAACACGGCCTGTCCAATTGACCAGGCCCTTCCAATGCTGTCCATAGGAAATGGACAGCTTCATCTGTAACGCCCTGAAATTCGAGGGTCGAGTAGCAACTCAACTCTTGAGTTCCAAAGCATCACTTATGTAACATAGATAATGATGATTATATGTTGTCTGTGTTAGTGCAATAAACATGAGTGAGATTATACCAAAATAGTAATTCATACTCCAGATCAATTGTATAAAGGTAAGCGGAAGACTGAAACTGTATATAATTGTATGTAAAAGAAACAAAACCATCACAATCTACAGAGTATGAACCCAACTGAGTCACCATATACATGTATCTGTTTTACAATCAAAATGTCAAAAGTACAACTAGAGAAGTAAGCCCTGCAAGTCCCGTCGATCCAGGCAGTTTAGTCAAAGCCACCAGAATACTGCATATACGAGAACTCGTCCTGGTTCTCATCGTAGTTCAGCTCAGCCTCCTGAGTCGTCACCTCATTTGCACCTAAGACAGAGTCTGGTTGGTGTGTACAACACCGTCCCATAACATGGGAGTGAGTAGCTAACTCAGTGGAACAATAAAGCATAGGTTAACATGTTATCAATTAAGTCAAGTAGTAATGATAAAGCAATACAATCAAACACTCCTAACTACTCTTATTAATGCAAGTATGAATGCATTCATGATGCATGCCCTCACCGACATACTCCCTCCTGCGACACCATCTTACGTTCGCGGCATGCATTCATTCCTCAGTGCTCCACATCTTCCAGGCACATGCAGTGCGATGATAAGCATGATTACCGAGTTGTTATTAGTCCATTTCAAACAGCAGGATTGGAAAACTAAGGTACCTCCCTTGTCTCATTCCCAAACATGATCCATTCTAGGGTCGTCAAACCTAGATAATCTCATACGATAGTGTGGTTCTAGGGCACTACAAAGGCTGCTAGGGCTGTTAGACATAATGGTTACACCACTTCCCCATCACTTTTTTAACAGTTCATCACTAAATTGATACAGGCCTAATTCATACTCTATACACCGCGGCAAAACTCGTTGCCTCACCGCAAACTCAGAGTATGCTCGAGGTCACTACAAAAGTCTCGTCACCAATCAGTGTAGGCCGACAGCTCGAATACAGTGTCCCATACCACCGTATTCGACTCACGAGTCAAGGTTGCTCACTGGTCATACGGGGAGGCACGTGGCCCCAGCGTAGGCCGACAGCTCGACCATGTGTCCCATACCACTATGCTCGGCTCATGAGTCTTAGCGGATCGAGGTACCATGGTTAACGGGATTTCACTAGTAAGTTTGGTACCCTAGGTTCAAGTAGTAGCGTCCAAACATGGTGAACATACATTAGACAGATCAGGTTACTTGACAAGCCTGACTAGCTCGAGCGCACAATCAACTGAACGACATGAAGTGCATAAGCACTTCGCGTGGCCTAACCACTACTGCCAACCGAAGTACTACTCGGGTTCGTCAGACACGTCCTTCATGGTGAAATGAATCTCAACCATGAACTCAAGTCTGGTACCGATTGTCTGGATTATAATCATAGTCCCAAACGTAATTAATCCTTATTCAAAGCATGTGGAGCAAATCATAATAAACAAAGTAATTAAAGCATGTTAACAAACATGCCATAGATCATGTTACAAAGCACAATGTAAACAAGAAATACAAACAAATATATTTCATAGTAAGCGATTAAATTAAACACCCAATCATAGAGGAAATCATATACGTTTCTAAGGTAGTTGAGAATCCCATCTCAACACCCACCTAAAGCACCATCAACCAAGCACTTACTCTCACAAGCATTTTCACAAACACTTAGAATACACTATTTCAACATACATAGTGTATGTTAGCAAAACATGTTTTAGGGCGAGCCCTTTCGCCAAGCAAGTATTTTACACATATATAATATGTTCATACAGCAAATAATCATGGCAAACACATTTCTAAAATTTATACGTATACGGTATTTTCTATAAATACTAGGAATACAGTATATTCAACATATTTATCGTATAACCGAAAAGCGAAATGGACAGGACTTTGTACATGTGCAATTACATATATATCATGAATCTATCATTATCTGACATTGAAAGCGTTGAAAACCATAACCTATACACCTAAAGTGCTCACCTTTTATCGTAGAATCGTAACAAATTTGATAGGTTTGCTAAGCTTTCGTATTCGGCAGTTTGGTAACCTATAGAATAAAATAAGTTAGATATTTCATAACCTACAACTATCACAACCCCAAAATAGATTAGGGTTAGGGTTTCTTACCTAGAAATGAGGTTGGAATCGTCGGGAAAGCGATGAGAATGGAGTGGTGAAGCTTGTGTAGCGGCGGGAAAAAAGGGTAGGAAGAATCCTCCCACAACTCTCTAACTTTCTCTCTCTTTTCTCTCATCTCTCCTAGGGTTTTCTCAAATTCGTATGGCTGAATGAGAGAGGGTTCTAAGGTCCTTATATAGCTTAAAATCACACCAAAACAGACTTAAGGTCAAGGTATACTTAGGTTATAACCAAAGTGAGCCTGTTCCAGCTCAACAGAGCACTTCTGGCGGCCCCCCTTGAGCCAAAGGTCGGACTTAAGCTCACAGACTCTGAATCTAGGTAGAGTTAAGTTTTCATTTCAGTCGAATTCCCAGATCACGCGTGGCGGACCAGTTTCAGTTTAACGGTCAGTGAAACTCGATCAGAGATTTCAAGTACACTACCATGTATATGAAATTTTGCCTGATCCGAGGGTATATTTGGGTCAAATTCTGACGGTCTGGTTGCTTACAAATTGTCCGCAAGTAATAAGTCTCAGATTACTATTTGAGATATTTATTTATAAAGAAAACTAAGTGTTCTCACACTCCTCGCTCTGTACTCAAGCGAACAGCCGTGGTACATAATCTGGATTTGATCTCCGAGATGATTATCAAGCCCAGCGAGGCGGTCCTAAGTCTATAACTTCGTATTATTTAGAGTCCCGATACCCGGTCCAGATCTGATACGGAGTTTCAATGTGCTCCCGAGAGCAGTCGGGTAATGAGTTTGATCCTAGATTTTAGGGTAACCTAGCGACAATGATTCTATAAGTTTTGGGTCTTGCAGATCATATTTAAAGTGATTCAAACGGATTTCATGGCTAATCTAGTTTAGCACTTAGTTAACTTTGTCAAATTTCTAAAGGATTTGATCCTAAGCGATTTCTGCCTGAGGTGTTACTCGGGCCATTGTACGGAATTTTTCGAGTCGTTACATCATCATGGTCATTATAGCGGTTCCTACCTTCCAGAGACCCCCTCTCATCCGAATAGCTCCGACGCACATCCGGGTCTGCTCCATTACTTTCGAGCAAATACATAAACATAGCTTGTCCAAATGGTCAGGCCCTTCCAATGTTGTCCATAAGAAATGGACAGCTTCATCATGGTCATAACAGCGGTTCCCACCTTCCCGGGACCCCCGCTCATCCGAATAGCTCCGACGCACATCCATGTCTGTTCCATTAATTTCGAGTAAATACATAAACACGGTCTGTCCAAATGGCCAGACCCCTCCAATGTTGTCCATAGGAAATGGACAGCTTCATCATGGTCATAACAGCGGTTCCCACCTTACAGAGACCCCCGCTCAACATCCGGATAGCTCCGACGCACATCCAGGTCTGCTCTATTAATTACGAGCAAATATATAAACATGGCCTGTCCAAATGGCTAGGCCCCTCCAATGTTGTCCATATAAAATAACTTAATCGTAAATGAACTTTTATAAAATTAATTTTAATTTACTAAAATTTACCTGAAGGCGCTGACGAATGAGCTGCTGCACGTCATCTGTCACGTCTACCCAATGGGGGGTGGTGGTGGGGATCATAGATCGGCATAAGACACCGACCTCTGACGTAAACAAGCTGGCATTGTTCCTAACAGGTCTAATACAGTCCTGTGGGAACTCTACCTTCACCTTACCCTCACGCGTAAGTCGCTCTAAAAGCAACCCACGCGTGGGTCCACGTCCTCGTCGACTGGTCGATGACACTGCTGCAAAAGAAATATGTAAGTTTAAACATAAACAAAAGTCATTAAAAAATATGTGTCTAGACTTACATGCTGTGCCCGGTGTATGCGCGACTGAGGGATCAGACGCCTGCGATGCAATATGTGACGGCGATGCTGGCTCCGTCGCATCACGAGTAGAAGGGTTAGATCCCATGTGCGAATGACGTGGTCTCCCACCTGGTGTCATCACTGAATATGTGCAAGCTACGAACTTATAAATTTAAACAATGTCAATACAAGTGGAATATACTAAAATATTATACAATGCATTTGTGCTTCTGCTTGGAGAGATGATTAAAATATGATTAGAACATTACACTATAATGCAAGCAGAATATAATAAAACCATAAACTTTAATTTATAACCCTTCAAAATTTCATTACACATTGTCATTGTATATTAAATACACATATTTCGTTGTAATACGAAACAACTTTGAGGTAAACTATCTGAAGTACTCCCTACGTAAGTTATCGTATGCTTCAGAAGTATATGTCATCATGTGTGAAGCATTGGACATTTTTATAGCCAACATGACAGTCACAATAGGAGAAAGCTGATCTCTCGAGACTCCATTCAGATGTGCAAGTGACAGAGTCGCATCTCAATATCTCGTTTCCCACGATTATATATCTCCACCAGCTCCAAAATTTCTTTGAGATCGTATAATCTTTCGTCTGAGTCGTCGTCGATATATTCCACTCTACACTCATCGACCAGACCGGGTATCTCTATGGCCCTACCAGAAGAAGATAGTATTGGAAAGTCCATCCGCAACAGCTGATGAAGTATGTTGTGTACTTCTGATACGCTCCGGTTTGAGGAGGACATTATCAGAAATTGACTCAACTACAAATATCGATTATAAATAAGTTAATAAGAGGAATAAATCATGACTTGTAATTTTCATGTATACATGGAATACATAAATTATTCGAATTGAAAAATGAAATGTAAATCATGTATACATTAATAATCGTCGTCTGTATCACTATCGTTTAGGACTATTTCTTCTTCACCATTACTATCGCTGATCAGTATTTCCTCTTCATTGTCTGCAATGTTATCATCAATGAAACCGCTATCATCTCTAACAATGTCATATATTATTGAGGCATCAACATGATCAGGTGACACATCATCTCTGTCCAATTGCACCACATCAATATCAACACTTGAATCAATCCCTATATCAACATGTGATGGCATGTCTTCTTGATATGCGTATTCAACCCTAGTTGTGTCATTTTTCTCGTCCTCCCTATCTTCAACTTCTGGTACGGGAACGTCAAATACATTCCTAGGCTTTATTTTCTGCACCACGTGCTAAGATCCGCCTAACTTGGTGTCAGCGAGGTAAAATACTTGTTCGGCTTGGCTGGCGAAGACAAATGGGTCGTCCTTAAACCACTTCCGAGATAAATTTATGCTCGTAAAGTAGTTGTCAGTCTGTATTCCTAACTTCTTATTTCCAATGTCCCACCAATCACATCTAAATAAGTACACAATCTTTCTCATATAATAATTCAGCTCAATAATATCCATCAAAATGCCATAAAAGTCAATTTCATCATCGTCATTCGTTCCCTTCACAACCACCCCGCTATTTTGTGTGGTCTTGTACTTGTCATGTTCTTCGGTGTGGAACCGAATCCCGTTTACAATACAACCTGTATATCTAGATACACGTCTATCAGGGCCACACGCCAACGAGTATAGTGCATCAAACGCATCTGCAGGGTTTCTTGTGCGCAACGTCCTCATCTATTATCATGTACAGAATGTAATTGTTTAGAGATTTTCTTAGGTTCAAATAATGTGCATTACAACGAAAATTCTAAGTGTGGTGAGATATAGTGTGAAATCTTACACGTTTTTTGAACCATTGTGGAAACTGATCCTGATGCATTCGATCATAACTTGTGGGGAATTTGGACTTCATCTCGTCTCTGTGTTCGCTACACATAAATGGCACGTCAGCAGCAAGAAACATTAAGATTATCGTATGTAGAGAAAATAATAATCAAGGGAAGACTTACTCCAAGTTTGACTCTATTTCTTCACAATTATGCAACACATACCACCTCACCTTTGCTAGATCCCTAAGGTCCATATCCTAAAATGTCGAGGATCCTAAAGGACGAACGTTATGTGCAAACACAGATATGAGTCCTTGTTCATGCTCCTGCCCTTCATCGGCATTCCGATCTTCTCGATTGAATCTAGTCTCTATGCCACGAAGATACATGGAGCAAAATGTAAGGCACTCATTATCAATGTATGCCTCAGTTATGAATCCCTCCGGACGCGCCTTGTTCCTCACAAATCATTTGAGTGTGTGAAGGTATCTGTACACAAAATCACTATGTTAAGAGTATGAAAACATGGATATATGTAGTTTACAGAATGAATAAAAATTTTAATAGGTTCTACCACCTTTCAATCGGATACATCCAACAATATTATACTGGGCCTGCAAGCTTTGCCTCGTGCAATAAGTGAATCGCTAGGTGTACCATGACATCAAAAAACGCAGGTGGAAATATTCTTTCAAGTTTGCAAAGGATTACGGCAATATCCCTCTCCAGTCGTTTAATAACATCTACATTCAACGATTTCGAACACAAATCCTTAAAGAATATCCCCAACTCAATCAGCGCCGCACTAATATCCTTGCTTAGGAATCTACGAATCGCAACCGACAGTAGGTATTGCAGAAGGACGTGATAATCATGACTTTTCATTCCTGTTACCTTACAGTCCGTAACGTTTACGCACCGAGATATGTTTGACGCATACCCATCAGGAAACTTCACCGATCTCAACCATTCACATAAACACTTTCTCTCTAGTTTTGTTAACGTGTAGTAGGCTACTGGTATAGTATACGAATTTCCATGTGGTTGTAAGTGCAACTCTTTCCTTAAACCCATTTCTTGTAGATCCAATCGAACCTTAAAACTGTCTTTTGTTTTCTTCTTTGTGTTCATCAATATTCCGAAGACATTATCACATATATTTTTCTCAATATGCATGATATCCAAGTTATGTCACAATTTCAAATCACTCCAATAGGGCAACTCAAAAAAGATACTCTTCTTCCTCCAGTTATAGTCCAATACTGTACGTTTCCTCTTTTTCAAGTGTGATGCCTTACCAAATCTAACTTCTCCAATGTATTTTAATTATTGTATCACATCTTCTCCAGATAGCTCTTTCAGGGGTGGCCTATGATCTTGTTTGCCATCAAAGATCATCGTCTTCCTGTGCCAACTATGATCGCTCGGAAGGAAGCGACGATGGCTCATATAACACGTTTTTCTACCATGCTTCAATGACAATGAACAAGTCTCAATACCATATGTAGGACACGCCAACTTGCCCTTTGTACTCCACCCAGATAAATTTCCATACGTGGGAAAGTCATTTATTATCCAAAAGACCGCTGCATGCAATCGAAATGACTGTCCTGCAAATGTGTCATACGTTTCTACACCTTCACTCCACAACTCGTTTAACTCATCTACTAACGGTCACAAATACACATCAATGTCATTCCCAGGTGACCTGGGTCCAGAAATAAGCAATGACATCATGAAAAATGACTCCTTCATGCATAACTAATGAGGTAAATTATAGGGTATAAGTATCACTGGCCACATACTATACGAGCTACTCATATTACCAAATGGATTAAAACCATCACTTACAAGACCTAGTCGAACATTGCGAGAATCCTCTGCAAACCAGTCATGTTGCTTGTCAAAATTTTGCCAGGCTTCAGAGTCCACAGGGTGCCTCAATGTACTATCATCATGAACACGTTTCTCCTTATGCCACCTCATATCTTCAGCCATCGTACGAGACATAAACAATCTTTGCAATCTGAGTTTCAATGGGAAGTACCTTAACACCTTTCGCGGGATTTTCTTACTCGTGGCTTTGTCATTCTTCCACCTAGACTCTCCACATTCTTTACACTGATCAGCCTTATCATACTCTTCCCGATACAATAAACAATCATTTATACATGCATGTATGACGGTGTAACCAAGGCCCAACCTCGCATCAAGGATTTTGTCTCATAATGAGACTTAGGTAATGTCTCACCGTCCGGTAATGCTTCTTTCAACAACTCAAGCAACATGTCGAACGATTTATTATTCCAACAATTTATTGTCTTCAAATGAAGTAACTTTATAAGAAAATTCAACTTGGAGAAGTTCTCACACCCCGGATAAAGTGGACGTTGCGCATCCCTCAACAACCTACTCAACTTTTCTGATTCGACATCACCCATTGGAGGAATATCTTGGCTACTGCTTGTCGCTGCAAAATCAGTATCCGTAGCTGTTCCCCTGAACACATCACCTATAATATCTTGCATTTCATCAACTTCTTCATCCTCGTCATCCGGCACAATTGGGTCTTCGTTGACTTTAGTAGCTTCAACTCTATGGGTCATATCTTCACCATGAAGATCCACCAAGTGTAACCCTAGTCAATCCCAACTATGAACAAATCATCCTCTACTTTGTCTAAAGCCTTATATATGATGTTCTTGCATTTTCGACATGGACACCTAATCTTATTCTCTGAATCTGCCAGATTTCGTGCAAATTCCATGAACTCTTGAACCCCTTGTTTATACTCTGGGCTAAACCTGTTCTTAGCTCGCATCCAACTCTTATCCATCTCTAAAATGAAAAAACTAGAGTCAGTTTATGGAAATAGCTTTAAGATTAGGCTAGGTTATAGGTTAGGTTATATGTTTAGGTTTAGGTTATAAGTATAGGTTTAGGGATTTGAGAATAGGTTATAGGTTATGGGATAAGGTTTAGGTTATAGGTTATAGGTTAAGGTTCGGGTTCGGGATCGGGTTTAGGTTATAGGTTTAGGTTTAGGTTATAAGTATAGGTTTTGGAATTTGACAGTAGGTTTAGGTTCAAGTTATAGGTTTAGGTTTAGGTTTTTAAGTTTAGGTTTAGGTTTAGGTTTAGGTTAAAAGTATTGGTTTTGAGATTTGAGAATAGGTTTAGATTATAAGTTAGGTTTAGGTTTAGGTTAAGGTTATAAGTATAGGTTTAGGGATTTGAGAATAGGTTTAGGTTTAGGTTATAAGTTTAGGTTTACATTTAGTTTATAAGTTTTGGGATTTGAGAATAGGTTTAGGTTAAGGATATAAGTTTAGGTTTAGGTTTAGGTTTAGGTTTAGGTTATAGGTTATAGCTTTAGGGAATTAAGAATAAGTTATAGGTTATAGGATAAGGTTTAGGTTATAGGTTACAGGTTAAGGTTCGGGTTCGGGATTGGGTTTAGGTTATAGGTTTATGTTTAGGTTTAGGTTAAGGTTATAAGTATAGGTTTTGGGATTTGAGAATAAGTTTAGGTTAAGGTTATAAGTTTAGGTTTAGGTTTAGTTTATAAGTTGTTTATTTTCATTTACATTCGCAAATACATTCATCATCCATCCAAGAAAATTGAAACAAGTTCTGTCACTCTATGACTAACAGTTGAAAAGGAAAATCATGCATCTGGGTTTGCTACAACATTTTCTAAGCTCAACTTCCAGATAACTCCGACACAAGTCCAGGTCTGCTCCAACATTTTCTGAGCTAATACAATTAAATCCTAAATTAGTTACTCATCCAAGGTTGGATAGATTGTAATACTTTCATATTCTCATTTAAACATCCACGTCAAAAATCCGGCAGCATCTCCCCATCCCTCTCCAAATAAGTTAATCTTACGTTACATTCCGATGTCAAATATCTAAAGCAATGTAAAGATATTTGGCATTGGATACGGAACGGAAGAAACATATTCAGAGAGAAACGAGAAGATGGACCACGGATCAGGCATGAACATTTAAATAGATTATATGAAAGCATACTTTTCATCTAACCTTGAACTGTCCAAAATGGGACAATTTGAGCGATTTCTATGCCACCAAAAACACACTATATCTATGTATGGCCCCATAGAAATCCTCAAACGAGTAACTAATTATCTAACTTACAAATCTATAAATTACATGTCACAACTATAAACTAACTAATCACAATAATAATTTAAGATAAAAAAATGTAATATACAAGCTCATGAAAGTTTGCAAGGACAATTTTAGGGAATAGAAGGCAATGGATGTAATATCTTAAAGTCAAATAAAAGACTTCAATTTGGGGTAGTGCATAGATCACTACAGATCATTATTTTAGTCAAACACATCATTTCTAGCAAGCTATGATGATGATGATACAACTATATTTGGAGGAGTGCATAGATCACTATAGTTTTGTCTAATCTCCACTTGTTGGCCGTAACAACGATTTTTCTAGACCCTAGCCCAAAAATGAGGCCATCCACTCATTAGGTGAGCTACAATGTGTGAAACTAATGGATGGTTTCCATCTACTTGTCTCATACTATATGCCCTGCTCATGAGTTTTTACTGTATTTACTTTTATGCCAAGGAATCTATATGGTGGGTATTGGGATCTCTCACATGTATATTGGCATGTGTGCGAGTGTAGAGAGGAACTAGGCTATGCATGGATGTTGAAATGGCCTTATTTCTACATGCAATTGTATGCCCTACTTTAGATGTGTGATAAACCATAAGCTATATGGAACTTATGTCTAATTTCCTAAGCGGCTGGTTGGTGGATATCTAATACACAATGCTAAGTTAGCTATTAAGCATTCAATATCACACATCCGAGTTGATTGATTTAAGCATCATAAACACATGTTGATTTTAATTAGGGAGTGGGCTGATCTTAGCATCATTACCACACATCCGACTTGATTGATTTAAGCATCATCAACACATGTTCTAGTGGACTGATTTAATCATCTAGATACACATTTTCAAGTGGACTGATTCAAGCATTCTAAACACATGTCCAAGTGGACTGATTTAAGGTTTTTAAACAAAAACATGTTCTAGTGTGCTGATCATTGCATCATTACCACACATCCAAGTGGATTGATTTAAGCATCATAAACACATGTCCAAGTAGAGTAGACTGATTTAAGCATTGTAAACACATGTCCAAGTGGACTAATTTAAGCATAAAAAATGCATGTCCAAGTGGAACTGATTTAAACATCATCAACACATGTTCTCGTGGGCTGATCTTAGCATCATTATGTGCTTGTGTGGCATGACAGCCTCAATATGTTTCAGGATACCACTGACCGCTGCAAGTGCCATCCATCAAACCAACATCTTGGATCACCAAAACAAGCACCCACCCAAGACACAATGCATACACTCGCTCAACAGATCATCAAACCATCACTTGTATGAATGCATTGTGCAGACTCATGCACACATTCTGTTTGGTTCTGAAAGAGCCTTCTTAAACTCTTTTAGGGTATGGGAAGATGTCGGAATATGATGCCATATTTACAAACTTCCTCCTAAGTATAAAAGACATCCTATGAATAACAACTTTGACTGTTTCTACATTGACTATTTTAAATGGGAGGGATTGGACTGTTCTCATAACCAAAGGTGATTTCTACTTGGATTGTTGTCCTTAGACAGTGCTCAGATCAAAATCAAATGCAAATAGAGAATGGTTGGCACAAATGGAAGTTGTCTAAAGTGGTGAAATTATGTGAAGAGTGAGTTTCTCACAATAATAAGAGTACCAGTTGTGTCCAACTTGTTAGATGAGTGGGATGAGACAATGTAGTGAGTGTAAGTGATCTAGGGTTCAATCCCCCTGGTTCCGTTAGCTTTCCATAAATAAAGATGATGCCTATTTAACAAACCTAATTAGCGATACCAATAGTCTTGGATTCAACCAAACCCCTTCATCCAGTGGGCTCACATGTAGGTTGAATATGGAGCATTTTGCCATCTAAAGGGTTGTCAGAAAGGCAAAACTCTTTCATGACAGCAAGAAGTCAATATGGGTGTGGAAAATAACATTTTTTAGCCTTTGATATATATATATATATATATATATATATATATATATATATATATATAACTATCCACTTCTTCATACATATGCAGCCTACCAAATGAATGGACCGGCCTATCCCTGTGTGGCCGGGCACATTGACTCTAATGCCCACCAGATGAATGGCTTGGATCTCATGCGTGTCCCACTTGGAAACGTGATTAAAAAATAATGTGATTAAATGAAAATTGTAGACCCCAAGGATCGACTCCTTTACAATAACAAGAATAACAATAGTATGCCTTTCTACAATAATCTACTTGGATTGCTTTGGCTTCTCTTTATGTCGTAATTTATTTTTTAAATATCTTGTTTGAATAGCAAATGAAAATTTCATCTTATTTCCCTTCTTGCACAACAATTTTAAATTTCGTGTGTGAGAATTTGACTATAAAAATATCCACTCACTATTTTCAATCTTATTATCTTTTTATTATCAAAACAATTTAAAAGAATTAAATGGACCTTTCTTTTTATTCCACCACCCAAGCAAGCCATGTTCAAGTCTAGGCTTCACCTTTTATTTTTCATGTCAGAAATTACACCCAAGTCAGGCCCAAAGCATCTACTGAACATGATGCAGCAGGCTTCTAACATCATTCTGATAATGGTATCCAACCCTATATAAACATAGTTAACATCTTCATAGGAATTGGCACTATATCTATAACAAATATCCAACCATTTTATTTGAGTTTTGAGATGGATGGCCAACCACCTCCAACTGCCACTCACATCATCGTAAATATAAGCATCACTATTTTCGCCACCCTAGCACAACCTCGAAATCATCATCATTGTAATCCACAAAATATGATCCAATACGCAACCATGGCATTATCATCAATGAATGAGACAAAACACAACCACACCTTTCTACAACATATTCGTCGGCTTTCAATTCTGAGAAGTGGGGCCTAAGTTCCTAAATCTACACCACTGGTGGGTTACACCCCACCTTGCATGGACCATGCATTCAAAACCTAAAATCTGCTCGATAGGACAACTACACCTTTTCAATTTCACCGGCTACAAAAATAGCTAGGAACAGATACAGTAACAGTCCACATTCTACCCAAAAACAAACAAAACAAACAAAACCCCCTTCAAATTGGTGGCTAGGATCTTCCCATCGAGATCATTGGGGCATGAACCATCTATGGCTGGGCGAAGCAGACCAGTTTTCTGGATTACCAAACCATGGTCCCATTTAATTTGCCCATGGAACCCCTATAAACTGTTTAAAATGTGGGTGGTGAATCATATCATTACTCCATGATCATTATATTCGAAAGAAGATTAGCATCAGATATCATTTCTCCATGATCATTGTATTTGTAGAGAAGATTAACATGGCCCCTGCACAATGACAAACACACACAAATCAACGAATGGTCCAAATATCATTCCTCCATGATCATCATATTCTAAGAATGGCAAGTGCTGACTACAGGTACTACAAGATCATGGAAGCAGACCACATTTTCTTCATCGTGAATCGTGAGAGGGCTGGAGTGCAGTTTGATATTGTATATGATACATCTTCCAACGGTGCCGAAAGCATGCGTTTCGGACCACTCCAACATTACCCAACCAAAGCAAACAGTAGCAGTTCACACACATGTTTCATCATACAAGCCATCACAACAAGAGAGAATGATAGAAAGCTACCTATGTAAATCGGGTTGTTGTAAAACCCAATTTCTTCTAGTAGACCACAAAAAAAATCCCAAATTTTCAACCAAAAGGAATAGAAAGCCCCCAAAAATCCCTAAATCCCCAAATCGTTTCAATCAGTATTGAGATTGAGAGAGATTGAGAGAGAGAGAGAGAGAGAGAGAGATACCTGTTTGAGTTGGAGCCCCGATCACGGTCAACGGCGAGGTGGAGAGAGGGCGTTAGAGAGAGGGCGCGGTGGAGAGAGGGCGTTGGAGAGAGGGTGGTGGAGTGAGAGCACGGTGGAGAAAGAGAGAGCACCGAGAGAGACAGAGAGACAGAGAGAGAGGGCGCGGTGGAGAGACGTGAGAGAGAGAGAGAGAGAGAGAGAGAGAGAGAGAGAGAGAGAGAGAGAGAGAGAGAGGATAGAGAGCGAGAGAGTGAGAGAGGCGCGAGAGTGAGAGTGAGGGTGAGAGAGGAGAGAGAGCGAGAGAGAGAGAGAGAGAGAGAGAGAGAGAGAGAGAGAGAGAGAGAGAGAGAGAGAGAGAGAGCGAGAGAGAGAGCACCGAGAGAGAGAGGGCGTGGTGGAGGTCGAACCAGAGAGAGAGAGAGAGAGAGAGAGAGAGAGAGAGAGAGAGGACAAAGAGCGAGAGAGAGTGAGAGAGGACAGAGAGCGAGAGAGACTTCAAGTCTCTCTCGCGAGCGGCCCCCAGTCACGTGGTCGGTGCTCTGTGGGCCCCACCATGATGTATGTGTTTCATCACTGCCGTCCATCTATTTTTTTCATTTCATTTTATGGTATAAGACAAAAAATGATGTATATCCCAATCTCAACTGGACCACATTATAGGAAACAGTGTTGAATGAGCATCGACCATTAAAAACCTTTTAGGGTCCATATAAAGTTTTGGATCAATCTGATATTTTTTTCCCTTCATCTAGGCTTGTATGACCTAATCAACAGATTGGATGTCAAATAAAAAGTACAGTGGGCCTTCGGAGGGTTTTAATGGTCTGAACAATTAGTATTGATAGTCTAGATGGTCTAGATTATAATATCAATGGTCTAGTTGGTCTGGATCATAGTATCGATGATCTAGATGGTATAAATCATCAAAACCAATGGTCTGGATGTTTTTTATTATAATTTCAGCAGCTCGAATGGTTTAGATCATAATATTAACAGTCAAAATAGTATAGGTCATGATATCAATAGTATGAATAGTTTGTATCATAATGTTGATGGTCTAGATTGTCTAGATCAAAATTTCAATGGTTCGGATGGTCTACATCATAATATCAACAGCTTGGATTATCTGGATCATAATAGCAATGGTTTGGATGGTATAGATCATAATTTCAATGCACCATTAATGTAGGTGACCACCAATTGGGCTGGGTCCCACAAAGGCCCACCTGTGATGGGTCGATCACCAATTGTGAATCCACCGCCGAATTCTCCATGGATTTCGAGATCAACTGTCGCATCCTCGCCACGAGCCAGTACATAAGCTACGAAGCGCTCAAACGCGACAGTGTGCCATGTTCACAGGCTGGTGTGTCTTACTACAATTGTCGACCAGGGGCTCAGGCAAACCCATATACCCGTGGTTGCAGCCAAATCACACAGTGTCGGAGCTAGCTATGTGGTTTTTGATACAAATGAACAGCTCTGATACCATGATAACTACTCAAATATGGAGCGAATACGCCTTTTATATTCAAATACCGGTATATCGACACATGGGTATAGTACCGATACGTTACGTATTTTGAAGTGTCATGGTATCATGTCATGGATATTACTAGTTTCTTGTTTTGAACAAATATTGGATGTGTATGTTGTTTATAAGTATATGTTTATGTAAAACATTGAATTTTTATATGTTTGATTTTATTTTTTTGAGGTGTCATTGATTGTTGACAGTTGTTTTTTCTAATGTTGGTATGAGAATTTGGGGATTTAGAGACAATAGATATTGAAATCCTTCGTATTCTCATTCTTAATATTTTACAGGGTTTAGCCAACTATGGGAATGAAGTAATTAGCAAGTGGCAAATTTTGTAAAGTATAAAACCCTCTCCGCCATCACATTTCAATGTCACTCAACCCCTGTGACATTGATCTGCCCGTGATCCAGTGTCCATAAGATGATCGAGATCATGCGGTGGTGGTGTTCGGTGGAGAAGATGGTGGCCCGTTAATGGCATATGTGAAGATTATCGAAATCATACGGTGGTGGTGGTCGGTGGAGAAAATGGTGCCCCGTTAATCACAAATTCTGACTTCAAGGGTTTTTCTTCGTAATGATCTCCATGGTGTGGATTAGTCTAGAGGAGCTTGTAGAATCCTAAAATTGAAGCTTGGATGTGATTATCCCGAGGGGTTCAAGAGCGAAACGTTTCTGACAGTAGTCACATGCTACTATGAATGGAGGAGTTCAAACACTGTTCTTTAGGGTTTGGGGCCTTCTCAGGTACCATCCGAAGTTCTCATATCCGTTTTAGATGATCTTGATGTATTTTTGTAGTGGTGGGTGCTTTTGGAGTTGATGGAATGGAAGAAACGGAAGTGTTGTAGCTAGAGAAGGATTCGGCTGAGAGTCGATTTGTGGCTGATTAGTTCCCTGCAGAGGTTGAGCCTTACGGTGGGCACCAGGTGGGGTTCCCCATGATGTTTGAGAGAAAATCTACTCCGTCCAAATGGTTCACTGGGTTGTGTTGAGACATGAGTCCAAAATGAGGTAGATTTAACACTTAAGTGGGCCGCATAATGGGAACAGTGAGGATGGACACTAACCGTTTAAGGCCTCTAACGGCTACCAATAAAATTATCTGTTAACATGGATGAATGGAGTGGATAAAATAAATAAATATGGTGGACCCCACAGAGTTTACTCTGGTAAAGGTAGCAAGTAACTTAAATGTAGTGGAGAATGGTTTCCTTACAACATTTGTAATCATATATTGGGCCTGCCTAAATGTGATTCACATATCCAACCCACTCATTATGTGTGTCCCACTTTGATGAGGGGCCAGACCAAGTTTCAACCGCATCCAAAACTCATGTAGGCCTCATCAAGTGCTT
Organism: Magnolia changhungtana; assembly: GCA_030180095.1. Classification (NCBI taxonomy): domain Eukaryota; kingdom Viridiplantae; phylum Streptophyta; class Magnoliopsida; order Magnoliales; family Magnoliaceae; genus Magnolia; species Magnolia changhungtana. The sequence goes on from JASAUF010000554.1 coordinate 7,013,432, forward strand.
TTTATATTTTTTAGGACGTCTTCACATAGTTTTAAATGGTATGGCCCACTTGAGTTTCGTTTACCGATGATTTTTGAGATATCTCATAACCTAAAGGGGACACATCAATTCTACGGTGTTGATGTTCGACAGACATCATGATGGGGCCCACAAAACTTACTAACATCAATTCTTAGGTTCTCACGAGGTCAGTAAGTTGGGTCATAATTTTAACCAAAATATTTGGCCCCATTTTACATGTCTGATGCATTCACTCTATTTTACTGATCAATACTCTCAATTTGACAAGTTACTCGCCTCAATCAAGCTACATATGAGAAAGATATTAGGCATACAAGATTGATCAACAATTTCAATGAAATTTGATTTAAACATCTGAAGTTATTTACTCTTTAATTTAAACTAATTAGATTGTCCAAAAACGATTAAAGATTCAATTAGTGGGTGTGCCTAATAATTTAGTAATTTTATTTTTCACAAATAAATTTAACATTTTTTTAAAGGTATATTTTTTTTTACTCTTTTAAATAAATAGCATTTTTATTATAAAATATTTCAAAAATATTTTTAAAAAAAACAAATTTTGAGTTTTTATTTGCAAAATCTCAAAAAATTTCTCATATTTTAATTTTTTCTCAAAAATTTCAAAATGCCAATTTTTCTCTTCAAAAGCATTATTTTGTTCTCAAAATATTACTTAAACATATTTAAAATTTTGTAACTTTTCAATATTCTTTTTCATGTGATATTACAAATTATTTAAATACTACCTTTTAATTATATACACACACACACACACACACACACACACACACACATTTAGGTTATAGACAAAAATTTTAAAAATTAAAACAATTTTCATTATTACCAACGGTTTTTAGCCATCGGAAAAAAATATTTAGGAAAAACTTTTCCCGGTCTTACCACCAACATTTTCAACACCCCGCGAAAAATTGCAAAGAATATTAACAGACCCTTTAGCTACGAATATTTTCGTAGCCAAAGGTGAGTTTTACCTACGACTTTCAATTTCGTAGGTAAATGTAAAGTTTTTGAATTTTTGTTTTGTGGAAGGTGCAAAAGATGCTTTCGATTTTAACAGACCCTTTAGCTACGAATATTTTCGTAGGCAAAGACAGGTTTTGCCTACAAAATTCAATTTCGTAGGTAAATGTAAAGTTTTTGATTTTTTTGTCCTTTGGAAAAGTCCAAGAGGGAAATTCAAATGACCCTTTAGCTACGAATATTTTCGTAGGTGAATATGTGTTTTACCTACGTAATTTGATTTCGTAGGTAAAAAGTCAATTCAAAATTGAAAAGACCCTTTAGCTACGCATATTTTCATAGGTAAATATTGGTTTTACCTACGAAATTAGATTTCGTAGGTAAAAAGTAAATTCAAAATTGAAAAGACCCTTTAGCTACGCATATTTTCGTAGGTAAATATTGGTTTTACCTACGAAATTTCATTTCATAGGTAAAAAGTAAATTCAAAATTTAAAAGACCCTTTAGCTACGAATATTTTCATTTCTAAAGAACGGTTTTACCTATGAAATTCGATTTCGTAGGTAATAGTAAAGTTTTTGATTTTTGAAATTCAAATAACCCTTTAGCTACAAATATTGTCGTAGGTAAAGATCGGTTTTACCTACGAAATCAGATTTCGTAGATAAAAGTAAGGTTTTCGATTTTTTTAAATTCAAATGACCCTTTAGCTGCGAATATTCTCGTAGGTAAAAATGGATTTAGGTAAAAGTAAAGTTTTCCATTTTTTGTTTTTTTTTTTAAATTAAAAACACCCTTTAGCTATGAATATATTCATAGGTAAAGATGGCTTTTAGATACGAAATTTTATTCCATAGGTAAAAGTAAATTCAAAACACAGATGACTTTTAGCTACGAAATTTGATTTCGTAGGTAAAAGTAAATTCAAAACAAGGTCAATATGGCTTTTAGCTATGAAATGAAATTAGATTTCGTAGGTAAAAGTAAATTTTTCCATTTTTTATTTTTTTTAAATTAAAAACACCCTTTAGCTATGAATATATTCATAGGTAAAGATGGCTTTTAGCTACGAAATTTGATTTCGTAGGTAAAAGTAATTTCAAAACACCTTTTCGGTTTGTTAGTGCGGGTGAAAAATTCAAATGACCCTTTAGCTACGAATATTTTCATAGGTAAAACTGGCTTTTAGCTACAAAATTTTATTTTCGTAGGTAAAAGTAAAATTCAAATGACCCTTTAACTACGAATAATTTCGTAGGTAAAGGTGGCTTTTGGAAGACCCTTTTACTACGAATATTGTCGTAGGTAAAGATGGGTTTTACCTACGAAATTAAATTACGTAGGCAAAAGGAAAGTTTTCGATTTTTGGTTTAGTTGAAAAATTCAAAAGACCCTTTCACTACGAATAGTTTCGTAGGTAAATAAGGGTTTTACCTACGAAATTTAATTTCGTACGTAAAAGTAAACTTTTGGATTTTTTGTTTTTTTGAAAAATTCAAAACACCATTTAGCTATGAATATTTTCGTAGGTAAATATGGGTTTTACCTACAAAATTAGATTTCGTAGGTAAAAGTTGGGTTTTCAATCTTTTGAAAGTTGAAAAAGTCAAAAGACCCTTTACCTACGAAAATTTTCGTAGGTAAAGATGGCTTTTACCTACGAAATTAAATTTCATCGGTAAAAGTAGGCTTTTACCTACGAAAAGAATTTTCATCGGTAAAAGTCATCTTTACCTACGAAAAAAATTTTCGTAGGTAAAAACCATATTTCTTGCAGTGCCTCCCCAGCCGTGACAGGGAGGAGGATAGCGCCCTCAGAGATGACCTTATCCCCCACAAAGCTATGCAGTGGGGTTTGGATGGGTCGAAGACACAATCTGTTGATACCCATCTTGTCGAAGGCCTTAGAATACGGTATGTTGTCCGAGCTACCTGTGTCGACCAAAATGCAGTACACCTTCTGATTGGCTATAGTCATAACCACTACCAAAGCATTATCATGGGGGTGTTGAATACCCCGTGCGTCATCCTCAGTGAATGTTAGATTGCATGGACTCATCCGTGGCTCCTTACTCAGTCTATCTGCTGGGTGGACATAATGTTCAGGATCTGTGCTTCGGCGTGAGCCTTCCGAGCCCAGTTCGAGTCTCCGCCTCCAGATGATCCTTTACAAATAGTTCAAATTTCAATGCTGTCGTCAGTTGTTTTTCTCGGCTACTCGTCCTTCTGATCTTACTTGTCCGCCTTGATGTACTCACGCAAGTGTCCCTTGCGAATAAGGGTTTCAATCTCTTCCTTGAGATCAACGTAATCGTTGATGTTGTGGTCGTGGTCACGATGAAAGCTGCAATATTTATGCTTATCCTGCTGATTGGCGTCGGTCTTCATGCAGCTCGGCCATCTTAAGAGCTTCTTGTCTTGGATCTCTAGGAAAACTTGTTCCGGAGAAGTGTTAAGGGAAGTGTATGAGCTGAATCGGCTTTTAGGATGTCTGCTCGTCCTTTGGCCAAGCGAAACATCCTCATCTGACCTCTTCTTGCTTGAGGTTGATTGGGGTGGGGCCTCATCCTTACGTTTCTTATCCCTCGTGGAGTTTTCCATGCTTCAGGCTCCTTTCCAAGAGCTGAAAAAATCTTCAGCATTTGAGTATTTCTGAGCTCGGTTCATAAGCTCTCTTAGCGTGGTTGGAGGGTTCTTCCCTATCGAGAAGAGAAACTTTCCTTCTCTGAGTCAAGAAATCATTGCAACCCAAGCGATCTTGTCGAAGTAGTCATCGACTTACATCGCATCCCCATTAAACCGGAGAATGTAATCATTCAATGCTTCTCCCTCCTTTTACTTGATAGTCAGCAGATGAGCAGAAGGCTTTCGGCATTGTTTCCCGGCGATGAACTATGTCAAGAATACTTTGCTAAGCTCGGCAAATGAGCCGATTGACTTCGGCTTCAGTTGTCGGTACCACCCTCGTGCGACTCTCGTGAGAGTCAGAGAGAAGGCAAGGTACATGATCGGTCCGGAGGCCGACTGGAGTTCCATCCAAGACTAATAGGACGGAGGCATGACTGTGTTCATTATCTCGCTTATGAATGGGGGCTCCATCGCCTCCATCATTGCCTCTATTGTACTTGGAGCCTATGCTTGATAAGCTCGGTGCATAGTGTCGTTCTAACCTCGCAACTCGTCGAGCTGAGCTTCCCAGGGTTTTTATTTTCAACGACAGTTTCATGAGGCAGTCTGCCTCGGGAGTTTTCTCACGTCTCCTCTTTTCCAATTCATGATGGAGGTGGATAGGAGCTAATGCCGAGGTTCCCAAGTCGTGGGTCGACACCTGTGTCGGCATGCTTCGAGATGCCCCTCTTTGGGAACCAACAGGGGTAGAGTTTTCTACAGCCACAGGAGAAACTACCTCCTGGGTAGGAGGAGGGAGTTGTCTCGCCATCTGCTACCTCATGAGACCGAGCTCATAAGCTAATGTCTCAACCTAATTTTATAATGAATGATATCGGCTTCCCCGATTCCAAGACCGTAGCGTTGGTCCCGTTGGAGCCGACTCTGCTTATAATTGAGAAGACGAGTTCCGTTGCCCAACCGGCTCGAGATTAACAGTGGTAGTTAGTGGGAGTGCTTTTTTCCTCCCTTTCGTCATTTTAGTCTTTGGTAGAATAAGAACGGTTTTTACTTCCCCGTCCCACAGACAGCGCCAAAATGTTGATGCAAAAATCTAGTTCACCCTCGTCGAGCTCCTAAATTCGAGCACCTACACAGATGAACGACAATGGAGACCCTGGCTAGAGCAAAAGACCCTCCGATGCCAAAGTCAGGATTGGAATCTAGGTCTAAGTTGTGGATAAGGTTTTGGGTGAGAGATCTTGCGTACCTATTATGTTCGACGAGAACCTTGTTTATATTGTTTGGTTGGAGTGGGCATCCATTAATCTCGGCACGATCTCAGCCATTTAGTGAGAACAGCGTACGTGATGATGTTGTCAGTTATCCCATGATCGTGGTTAAGCAGTTAATGTTATTGTGCGTTACTGGACTAAGCTCAGCTCAGGCGTCTTAACTAAGCTAGTCAACTGAAGTCGGGCCGAGCAGATGAGATGAGCAAAGCTTTCTTCAACCGAGCTCAAGCTACGTCGGGTCGGCTGTGGGTGGCCCAAGACTTGGGTCATCAGGGTATGACTTGATCACTTACCTGAGAACGCTTTGGACAGATTCATCCGAGAAGAATTGTTGGGGATTGAATCCTCCTAGCAATCCCTAATTCTGATTCTCAGGTATAAAGTTCCTAACCTCTCGCTTAGGTCGCCTAGCTTCCACAGGATGTAGAACATTTCTTATGTCCTAGATTGGAACCAGTAGTGGATTCCATTGCAGAGGCGACATGGATGGCAGTGAAGCTGCATTACCAATAGAACTTCCATCGACATTGTATTGCATTACCAATGGTATTCGTTCAACCATCATAGCCATCAATCAATGCATGGCCTCAATTTGTCTGGCCATATATCGATTAGTATTTTCAACTTGAATATAGAATTGTTCTTCCTGGGCCCTTCCATATTCTTGTACAAGCTGAATGATCAAATGCACATCTCGAAGCACGACTGAAATCTCATTTGGATGAACAATCCAAGAAGTCGATGCTCCTCCCTGATCTCAAGTACCAGGAATTGGACTATTGATTAAATTCAACGCCTCAGGGGTAGTTGGAACCAGTAGTCCTCAACTAGACTTGGTGCAGTTGGCAAAGAGGAATTAATCATAGAAATACTAGCACTTCTTATTCATGATTGACAATATTATGCTGGTAAGTTAGAGACATGGTCCCACCGGGCGTGCCAAAATTGTTCGTGCTTGGTACGATCGGTGCATAGTGAATATTTTTTACCACCTAATAGTTAGTTTCCCACTAGGCATGCCAAAAACATCCGCATTCGTTTTGTTTTCGGTTTTACGTTTACGGGCATTCTAGAATTGAAATTGCAGCTTCAATCCAAACCGAACGACTACGACCCCAAGCACTAAGATATGAAGACACTTAGTGTATGATCGATATCTAATGAGATCGGTCGCCTATTCAGCCATTCGCTAAATGTGTAAACATGATCAGGCGATATTCAAAGGGTGGAGTTCATCCTCTTATGATGGGTTATACATTTGCCTTCCGTACGAAAGGGACTTTTACGATACAAATAAATGAAAATGAGAAAAGGATTCTTACAATCGGTCATGAAAAACCGCTGCGAAACACCTTTCTAAATGAAAAACTGAATCCAACGTGCAAGCATAGACTCAAATTATAGTTAAAATTACCACTTACTTGATTTAACGCTACAGATTACCTTACGGAATGTATACAGTATGTTGAAAATAAAGAATTACACTAAGAAATGTAATTTACTTGACAGGAAAAGTAGAAGATTACATTATGAAATGTAAATTGACTGATAATTGAAGGGATAATTAAAAGATAATGTTTGATTTAATTGGGTTGGTATGAGACCAATCTTGCATTCTTCTTTTATTTATAGTGTTAATCTAGCCATTTGGATCCTTCTCATGTCCTGACGTTTGCCATTACTTTGACTTTCTCTGTTTCTCTCATTTTATCATCTGTCCTGTGACGGTTTCTTTATAACTACCCTTTTATCAGTTACTTAAATATTGATGTGGGATTGTTTGATATGTTTCAACTATTGTTTGCTAAGAAATCTTTTCAAATCCCTATAATTTTGTATAAATCTATAAAATCTTTAATTGGTTTCGACAGAGGACTTACGATAACCTAGTTTGAACACCATGGGACATATTGCTCTACCATTTTCCGATTACTCTTTATCTACTGTATTAATCTCCTTTGAGGGATAATTTGGTTTAAGCTATCACTTCAAAAGTCAATGTCTAGTGGAGCCCAATGTACACACGTGCCAACAAGTTCTAGATCGGAGTACTCTACGAAACCTTCTCTATATAGAGAAAAACACCCTAACACCATGGGACACACCGTGTTGTGATTGTGACATCCACTCCATCCTGTTGGGATGCCTTGCACAAACCTTAGGATCTAGCCTCCCGAAACAAACCAGAATTATGGATAATAAAGTAATGAAATAAATCAAAGCATCAATCACACACCACACAAGGGATTTTTATGTGGAAAACTCTCAAAGAGGTAAAAAACTACGGGACCTCGTCCAGATCAACAATCCACTATGAAGTAGAACGTTACAATCTTCTTCACTCACGCAGGAGTAGATAAACAATAAGAGAAATAGAGAAATGGAGAGATCTAACCGATTATGAGGACATAGAAGCGCTGAGATATAGATAGCACAGTAGAAAACCTCCACGAGCAAAACCTCCCTTCTATAAGCATCCTCTCTCTCTTTCTCCCTCTCTCTCACATTTGATAGCCCTAAACCCTTTAGCAAATCCCTTGTAAAGCTTTAGGAAACCCTCTTGCTATGTCTAGAAAAACCCTAGGCAACCCCTTTTATAGTTTTGGAAAACTCCTTTCCGCATCCTTGTTGCGAAAGGACTCAAATCTGCAGTTTCGCGCAAAATCGCGGAACAAACTGCGTAACCTTCGACTAGTCGAACCTAGTCTTCGACTAGTCATAGGTCCCCTTCGACCAGTCGAACATTCCTTCGACCAGTCCTAGCTACAGTAAAAAACAGCAAAATTACTCGCTGGACTTTGAATCGAAGTTACGACTCGAACCTTCGACCGGTCGACCACCAGCCTTCGACCAGTCGAGCAGGGCTCTCGACCGGTCAAAGATGGGTCAAAAAAACCCATCAAATCTCCCCCTTTTTGACCCAGGAGAGATCCACCTTCTTCAAGCCAGCCAGGTTTCTACAAACCTCAAACTTGCCCTTGAGCAAAGCCTTGGTCATCATGTCTGACCCATTATCGTCTGTGTGGACTTTCTCAAGCTATAACATCTTCTGTTCCAAAGTATCCCTGATCCAGTGATACCATATCTCAATGTGTTTCAACTTGGAATGCTGACTTGGATTCTTGCTCAAGTTTATAGCACTCTGACTATCGCAATAGACCACGTGCTCCTCCTGCTTTAGGCTAAGTTCCTATAGGAACCTTTTCATCCAAAGCATCTCTTTACATGCTTCTATGACTGCAATGTATTCGGCCTCTGTCGTCGACAATGCTACCACCTTCTGTAGCTTGCTCTGACAAGAAACCGCTCCCCCTGCAAACGTGAACATGAACCCCGATGTAGACTTCCTGGAGTCTATGTCACCTGTCATATCTGCATCTGTGTAGCCCTCTAACACAGGTTTTCCGTCACCATGGCATAGGCTCAACCTGGATGAGCCTCTTAGATACCGTAGTATCCATTTCACCGCTGCCCAATGCTCTTTGCCAGGATTGGCAAGGTACCGGCTGACAACACCAACCGCATATGCTATGTCTGGGCGTGTACACACCACAGCATACATCAAACTTCCTACGGTGACGCGTAGGGTATTTTCTGCATCTCTCTACCTACCGCCTTCGTCTTGGGACACCGCCTGTCGCTCAATCTGAAGTGACCATCCAGCTGGAGATCTTGGCCAAACCGGCCGCATTCATATTGAACCGCTTTAGGACTTTCTCAATATACCGCTCTTGTGTGATGCCCAAAGCTTTCTCGCCGCATACATCACGGGTTATCTCCATTCCTAGGATCTGTCTAGCTTGGCCCAAGTCTTTCATCGCAAAAGACTTGCCCAACTCCTTTTTCAACCTGTCAATATTCTTGATGTCTTTTCCCATGATGAGCATGTCATCAACATATAACAGCAGAACTAAGAAATCACCATTTGAGAACTTGCGCGTGAACACACAGTGGTCCGACTTCATTCTGTCATACCCATGTTTCAACATAAACGAGTTGAACTTCTTGTACCATTGCCGTGGAGCTTGTTTCAGCCCATATAAGCTCTTCCTCAGCCTAGACACTATATGCTCCTTGCCCTTGACTTCGAACCCCTCTGGTTGGTGCATGTAGATCTCTTCTTCCAGGTCACCATGGAAAAAGGCAGTTTTAATATCTAACTGCTCTATCTCCAGATCCATGCTAGCCGCCAACCCAAGCAACACCCGTATGGATGTCATCTTCACCACTGGTGAGAATATCTCTTCGAAGTCTATACCTTTCCTCTGACCAAACCCTTTCACCACAAGTCTAGCCTTGAACCCTGTCTGTGAATTCTTCTGCTCAATTTTCTTTCTTAACACCCACTTGTTGCTCAAAGCTTTCTTGCCTTTAGGCAATTTCACCATATCATAGGTGTGGTTCTTATGCAAGGATTCCATCTCCTCTTGCATAGCTTTCAACCACTCCCCTTTATGCTCATCAACTAGGGCCTCAGAATAATCTTCTGTCTCTCCCCCATCGGTTAGCATAATGTACTCATGCGGCGAGTACCTCTTGGATGGCTGTCTGTCCCTAGATGACCTCCTCACCTGTGGCTCAACAGGTGGATCAAGTGAGGGATGCTCCCCTGGTCCATCTTCTGAAGGAACTCTCTCGTCCTCTGCACCTTGCTGTACTCCCCCGTCATCAGGCACCACGGGAGGAGTAATCGGATCCATGTCCTCTAGCTCACCTGAACTAGGCTGGTTCTTCTCTGGCTTACCAATATCTTCTATACACTGATCTTCAAAGAAAACCACATCTCTGCTCCTGACGAGCTTCTTCTCGGTCGGATCCCATAACCTGTAACTGAATTTTTCATCACCGTACCCTAAGAACACACACTGCCTGATCTTCATATCAAGCTTGGACCTCTCGTCCTTTGGTACGTGAATGGATGCCCTGCATCCAAACACCCTAAGATGACTGTACGATGGATCATGTCCAGTCCACACCTTCTCAGGTACTTCTCCACTCAATGGGGCTGATGGAGACCTGTTTATCAAATACACCGCCGTGCGCATTGCTTCTCCCCAGAACGTCTTGGGAAACTTCGCATGGGATAACATGCATCTGATTCTCTCAACAATTGTGCGATTCATTCACTCAGCTACACCATTATGCTGGGGGGTCTTGGGAACCGTCTATTCATGCCGTATACCCAGGGACTTGTAATACTCGTGAAAGTCGCCAATGTATTCACCACCATTATCAGTGCGGATGCACTTAATGATCTACCTGTCTCTCTCTCGACCATAGCATGAAACAATTTAAACACACCAAAGACCTCGTCCTTGGATTTCAAAGCATAAACCCAAACCCTCCTAGATGCATCATCTATAAAAGTGACAAAATACAATGCCCCACCCAAGGTTTTTGTCCTCATAGGACCACAAACATCAGAATAAACCAAATTTAATGCATGTACTTTATTAACATGAGAAGCAGTTTTAATAAATGAAACTCTATGTTGTTTCCCTGATAAACAATCAAGACTGGTTTTGAGAGGTATACCTGTCACGTCTGGAAGGAGCTGCTTCCTTGCTAGTAGCTGAAGCCCTTTTTTCACTCATGTGGCCTGGACGCCTGTGTCACATGTCAATAGCTGAATCTTTCACTGCATTCAACCTACCCTTGCACATACTGACACTTGTCTTGTATAGGGTGCAACACTTCTTTCCTCTAGCCACGATCAACGAACCCTTGATGAGCTTCCATCGCCCACCAGCAAACTGTCTTTCATAGCAATCATCATCCAACCTTCCCGTCGACATCAAGTTGAGGCGAAGGTCTGTGATATGCCTCACATCCCTGAGAACCAATATGCAGCCCACATCAGTTTTCACACAAATATCACCAACTCCCACAATTTTTGATACGCCAGAATTTCCCATCTTCACAGTCCCATAGTCACCTGACTTGTAGCTTGTGAAGAAGTCTCTGCGTGGAGTCGCATGAAAAGAAGCTCCCGAGTCAACCACCCAGTCGGTGTCCTGACTTGTAGCCGTGAGACATACATCATGATCTGTAAAAAGAATAACTACCATGTCACCATCTGAATCCTTCCCTTTTCCTTTCTTGTCGTTCTTTTTACCACGACATTCATGCTTGTAGTGGCCCTTCTTGCCACAATTCCAGCATTAAACATCTTTTCTGTTACTCGACTTACCTCTTGATTTATCTCAGGCCTTCCCGCCCTTCTTGTTCTTTCCTCTCCCCCGTTCCTGCGTCACAAGAGCCTCTTGCTGAGTAGACCCCTGAGACTTCCTCCTTGTCTCCTCATTGAAGAGACAACTGGTTACCTGTTCCATGGATATCTTTTCGTCTGGCGCAGAGTTACTTAAAGACACCACCAATGTCTCCCAACTGTCAGGCAATGAACTAAGCAATAGTAAAGCCTGCAATTCATCATCCAGGACCATCTTCATAGAGGTGAGTTAGTTCACTATATTGCTGACCTCATTCATGTGCTCGACCACAGAACCACCATCCTTGAATTTGAGATTCACAAGTCGCCTTATCAGAAATATCTTATTACCGGCCGTCTTCCTCTCATACAGCCCTTATAATTTTAGCCATAGGCTTGCGGCTGAGGTTTCCGTAGACACATGGTGGAACACAGAATCATCCAACCATTGTCTAATAAACCCCACCGCCTTTCGGTCCATCTTCTTCCAATCATCATCAGTCATATCCTTGGATTTTGCTGATATGCCTAAGATTGGAGAATATAGGTCCTTGCAATAAAGCAAGTCCTCCATCTTAGCCTTCCATATAGTCCAGTTAGAACCATTGAGGCTGATCATCCTTGAGCCACCTTCCATAATTCAAAACCGATCCTACCCGTTCAATGAACTTAGCTCTGATACCACTTTGTTGGGATGCCTTGCACAAACCTTAGGATCTAGCCTCCCAAAACAAACTAGAATTATGGATAATAAAGCAATGAAATAAATCAAAGCATCAATCACACACCACACAAGAGATTTTTACGTGAAAAACCCTCAAAGAGGTAAAAAACCACGGGACCTCGTCTAGATCAACAATCCACTATGAAGTATAACGTTACAATCTTCTTTACTCATGCAGGAGTGGATAAACAATAAGAGAAATAGAGAAACGGAGAGATCTAACCGATTATGAGGACATAAAAGCGCTGAGATATAGATAGCACAGTAGAAAACCTCCATGAGCAGAACCTCCCTTCTATAAGCTTCCTCTCTCTCTTTCTCCCTCTCTCTCACCTTTGATAGCCCTAAACCCTTTAGCAAATTCCTTGTAAAGCTTTAGGAAATCCTCTTGCTATGTATAGAAAAACCCTAGGCAACCCCTTTTATAGTTTTGGGAAACTCCTTTCCGCATCCTTGTTGCGAAAGGACTTAAATCCACAGTTTCGCGCAAAATCGCGGAACAAATTGCGTAACCTTCGACTAGTCGAACCTAGCCTTCGACTAGTCGTAGGTCCCCTTCGACCAGTCGAACATTCTTTCGACCAGTCCTAGCTATAGTAAAAAACAGCAAAATTACTCGCTGGACTTTGAGTCGAAGTTACGACTCGAACCTTCGACCGGTCGACCACTAGCCTTCGACCAGTCGAGCAGGGCTCTCGACCGGTCGAAGATGGGTCAAAAAAACCCATCACATCCATCAGGTGATATTATTATTTTCACCATACATCCCGAACATCGTACTAATCGAAAGCACATGTGGGCCACACCAAAGGAAACAACGAAAAACCACACATAAAACCTCTAATTCCCGCACACCCCCACAATAAGCTCGAAAATGAATGGAAAGAATGGATTTCTTACATACATTGCAGTGGGCCCCACCCATAATCCTTTCCCAGGAACTTCGTGCAAAACGTGTAATTTCTCGGGCCCACCATGACTTTTGTGATAGATCCATCAATTTGCATAGGCTCAAAAATGAGGTGTATCTAAATCTCAGGTGAACCACACCACAAAAGGCAGTGGGGATTGAACAAACTGCATTGAAATATTCTTAGGGCCAACACTGAGGCTTATTTACTATTTAATTGTTCATAAGATCAGGCATGGATGAAGGTTAAACACAAATATGAGATTGATTAATTCAGTAGCGTAAATTCTTACCATCTCATATAAGTGTGGTTCATTTGAGATTTGGATCCATCTAGTTTCTAAGGTTATTCATTAGAATGATATGAAAACATGTGGGAAGGGTGTGATGTAAGAAATAAATCATTACGAGGCCCCACATAAAAGTCCACGCATCAAAAAATTCTGCCACTTTGGGAGAGAGAAGAAAACCCAAACGGTTGAAATGTGAAATTTCCATGGCCTATCATGATGTATGTTTTTTTTTCTTTTTTACACGCACACACACCACACACTCACGCTAGTGGAATTCACCACACTTATAGTTACTCGAACCCTTGACCGGGTGTTGAAACTCCTGAGAGTCTACCACCCGAGCAAGAGTAAGGATCCATCGTGATGTATGTTTTAGATCCACACCATTCATCTATTTTTTCATACCCTTTTAGGGAATAGGACTGAAAACAAGTCAGATCCAAGGCCCACACCACCCGAAACGGTGGGAATTGGACGCTGACCGTTGAAAACTTCTTGGGGTCACAGATGGCTATGATCAAGTTGATGTTTGTGTTTTCCTGAGATATAAACTTACAGTAGACTTTAGAAACGTTTTAACGTTAGTCGTTCAATCCACTCTCCTTTTGTGGTGTGGTACAGTTGAGCTTTGGATATGACTTATTTTCTGGCTGATGCTCGTGAACAATATGACAAAATTTATGGACGTTGCGGATATAACACATAAATCATGGTGTACCAGAGGTAAAAGTGGAGCGGTGAGCTGGCGTAATCGGCGCCGATGACGTGGACCAATAAGAAGAAACGGCACCATAAATCACGGTATGCCAGAGGTAAACGTGACTTCAACACAGACGATCACAACGGACTCTTGTTTTCCCGCCAAACTACCGGCTTCTTGGAGCCACAAGGCGGTAACGAACCCCACTCCATCAACAAGTCACCCGTAAAAACCTCACACGCCGGTTGCCGTCCATCAAGGTCAACCGTACGAAGGAGAGGAAGAGGACGGGCTGATACGGTGGAGAGAGTTATAAAAGAGAGAGGAGATGGCAAACATAGATTTCGTCATCTGCCGGACCGAACGACGTGTCTTGGAGGAGGCATGGGATTGTAAGAGAAGCCATGGGCTTGTAAGTTATATAAAATAAATAAATAAAAAGAGCTCTGCCTTAGTTTTCTCTCTTTCTTTTTTTTTCTTTCTTTCTTTCTTCTGAGAAAGAGAGACAGATAAAGAGAGAGAATGGGTGGCAACAGCAACGCCATCAGCTTGGAAGAGATAAAGAACGAGAATGTCGATCTAGTAAGCGGGATTCTTCTTATCTCTCTCTTATTTCTCCCTTTTTCTATATTTAGGAACCACGTGCGGTGCTGCTGATGCACAGGAAGAAAGATATTTAATACGTGTATGAAAGTTTGTGCAATATTCAAGTCGTACAACAGTTGCTCCCACGGAAGCGGATTGCGTCTTGCCCCGCTTCGGATGGAAATCGGTTCAAGCAGGAGCTATGTGGGACCCGACGTGATTTATGGGTTTTATCTAAGCCGTGCATCCATTTTTACATATTATTTAAGATTATGAGCCTAAACATGAGGCAGATCGAATCGGGCCACACCACATAAAGAAAGTCAGTGGTGATGATGAGGCAGGAAAACACAAATGTCAGCTTGATTCAAAACTTCTGTGGCCTCTAAGAAGTTTTTAATGTTGGAAGTCCAATCCCCCTTGTCTGGTCCACTTGAACCTTGTATCTGCCTCATTTTTGAGCTCATACCCTAAAATGATACTAAAAAATGGATGAACGGCGTGGATAAAAGCCATTCATCATGATGGCCACCACGGGCATGGACCGAAGTTCCATCCCACCATGTACGTATCTAAGATAGAGTGCGTACCTGTGTACATTCAACTGAGAGGAGACTTTAGAAGGGAGAGAAAAAAGAATAGAAAATGGAAGGAAATGATGTGCTACATATATGGAGAGAGAGAAGGCCGGTAGGTCACCCATCCACAATTATTCTGGTTTTGGGGCCCCTTGAGTTTAATTTAGATCTGGCTCTTGTTACATCCTAATATAACCTTTGTTGGATGGGCATGTCGTCCTGTTATACGTTAATGTAAAGAGAGGTGCGAGCTACCTGCTTTCACACAAAAATGGAACTGTGAGGAGGGTGTAAAATCCAAGCTGTCCATTGAGTCAAAGCGAAAACCCAAGTTATCACATTAATTAATTTAGCTAAAACCTGAAGTTGTTTGTTTATAGGCACAAAGATTTTCAAATTTTCATAAACATTACCTGTCTATATTGAAATTTTCATTTAATTTAGTGTAGAATCTTAAAGTTTCATTTTCATGAACGAATAGCTCGCTCCCACCTCTCTTCGTATTCCCATGTAGCCTACATTACAAGCCCATCTAACAAAGGCTATGTGGGGCCTGCCTTCATAACTATGTAACATCGGTTCATTAACTTGGCTAAAACCCAAGCTTTTTGTTTATAAACACGCAAGTTTTTAAATTTCAGAAATACCACTAATTAATATTGAAAATCTCACTTAATGTGGTATAGAACCTAAAAGTTGCATTTTTCATGAAGAAGTAGCTCACTCCCACTTCTTTTTTGCATTCCCGTGTAGCTTGCATGGTGAGCCCATTTAAGGAAAGGCTATGTGGGGCATGCTGTTATGATGGTGTAACATTGGTCCATTGACTTGGCTAAAACACAACCTTTTTGTTTATAGATATGCAAATTTTCAAATTTTCAGAAATGACACTGGAGCTCATCTATATAGCCCATTTGACAAAGGTTGTATGGGACCCGCCGTGATGACTGTCTAACATGGCCCATTGTCTTAGCTAAAACCTAGCTTTTCATTTATAAACACATAGGTTTCAATTTTTCAAAAAATACCACTTATTTATATTGAAAATTTCGTTTAATGGCGCGTAGATCGAGCCTCAAAGTTTCCTTTTCATGAACCACTATTTCCCTCCCACCTCTTTTTGCATCTGCGCGCATGTAATCTGCATGACGAGACCATTGAACAAAGGCTATATGTGGGGCATGTTCATTGACTTGGCTAAAACTCAAGCTTTTCATTTATAAACACAAATTTTTAAATTTTCATAAATATCATTCATCTATATTGAAAATCTCATTTAATATCTTATAAGTATATGAAAGGATTCCATGTTCCGATAGGCTCAAACCTAGCTATTTAAGGTTGTTGATGGGCTAAGCCTTCCCTAAGCTCAACAACTTGGAAGAATTACATGATAAATGGCCCAACATCTTTACACCGTATGGATAGATTTCATTTCTAACAAGTGAGGCCAGACTGCTGAGTCTCACATGTTGGATCCATTTGCGAGTTGGACCTTAAAGTAGGCCCGCACCGGACGGATGGGCTATATATCACCATTCTTTCTGTAACAGTCTATTTGCATATTGGGCCTAAATTTAGCCCCGCTCCCAACTTATAAGTTATAGGAGGATCGGCTCATTTCAACCGTTGGATTGGACCTGGGCCTAGACATTGTTTATGTAGTAGGATGGCTCCATGGAGACTGCCTGATAAGCAGTTCTGATCTCGCACTCGTGGATCTTATCTAATTATTGCATCTCTACCGTTGATGTATATTGTATAGGAGCGGATCCCCGTAGAGGAAGTCTTCGAGCTGCTGAAATGTACAAGAGAGGGTTTGACGTCGGAACAAGGGGCCCAGAGGCTCCAGATCTTTGGCCCAAACAAGCTAGAGGAGAAAAAGGTAATTTGCTTTTACACTTACAAGGGTAATTTGGTCACTGCAAAAATTGGCAAGTGATATTTCCACCCCCAAATTCGACAGTTAATGGTCCTACCCGTTAGAAAAAAAAGAAACCTGTGACCAAACTGCCCCTATGGAAGCAGAAAATTTATTTCTTTAGGGCCGTGGAAGTAACACTGCTTATGTGCTTTTATCTGATTCTTTATCTTCTCTTTTTTTTAAGAGGTCACAAGTCACAAATTACTATCAACCTAATAGATAACTTCCAACCGTTAACGTACGTCCAACATCCAACCCATTCAATACGCTGCGCCCAACATGCTGATCATCTTATGCAAAAACCAATCACATCCACTCATTGAGTGGACCACACTTGTATTTTTTCTATTTATCAATGACTAGACATTTGTTTCTATGTTATGGCTCTCCTGATGAGTAGATGGAGCTGGCTGTTCCACTAGGTGATGACTCATGACAAGAACAACCTATTGGAGGGTTGGATGTCACATGCATTTGGGGGGAAGTTATTTGCTTGATGGACCCTAACTTGTCGTCCAACCCGTTGGACTTGATACCTTCTTTTTAAACCCTCTTAATAAATTGTTTTTTTTTTTCTTTTTTATTTAATGGAAACAGGAGTGCAAGGTTCTCAAGTTCTTGGGCTTTATGTGGAATCCTCTATCATGGGTCATGGAAATCGCTGCCTTAATGGCCATTGGATTGGCTAATGGAGGGGTAATTTCAGTTATACAGAATTTTTTATAAATTAATTTTTCATTTTCACAAATATATATATATATAGCATAATATTATTATTCTTTACGTTGTGAATCACTAATCATTTTTGCTCAACGATTGAAACCATCTATTTAGTTCATGTAATCTATGAATAAATTAGCCAACTAGATCAACGGTCCTGATCATCTTATGTATTATCCACATGTTCGGTGGAGATGCTAGAAATGGTACTTTCTTGAGTTATATGGCAAAGCCGGTTTAGTTGTCCAACCGAGTCAGCTCAGCTGATTCTCGACTCCACTCACCCAGTTTTCAAACTATAGTACTATTATTGTTATTGTTGCTGTTGTTATTAGTGTTATTATCGTTGTTGTTGTGATGACGCAGGGAAAGCCTCCAGATTGGCAAGATTTCGTTGGCATTGTGGTGTTACTGATCATCAATTCCACCATCAGCTTCATCGAAGAGAACAATGCCGGAAACGCAGCCGCCGCTCTTATGGCCGGTCTCGCTCCAAAAACGAAGGTAATCGTTGGAATATTGATTATTTAAAAAGAAAATGTGGTAAAATTAGACAATGTCGCACATCCGACGGCATATGTGACAACTGCTATATGGCCAGTTAGATGGGGCCGCCCACATTTAAAAGGCCGCATTCCATGATTCATATGATGGGTGCATGTCCGAGTCCCGAACATGGTTTCAACACGGGGACTAGACCAGTGCCACTCGACCGAGTTGACTCAGACTCAGACCGGTACGGTTCGATACCAAGAATCAACTGGACAATTCACCCCCGACATGGACGAGTTGGAATGATTCACCCCGACTCAACTCAAGAATAAGCGAGTCGGTCCGAGTGGTGTAGAATAAGTACCCGTGGTACATGTTAGCGAAGCCTCATAGAGTCACCTTAACATGAGCCATGGTACAAGTTAGTCGTGAGATGGCTAATATAGAGTAGTCCGGTTCCAGTAATGCATGTGGCATGTTAGCAAAATGTTGCATGTAAATGCTAACTTACAACGGTGGTGCATGATATGGACATGAATGAAGGTGCTTAGAGATGGTAAATGGGGCGAGCAAGACGCAGCTATTCTTGTACCGGGCGATGTGATAAGTATCAAGCTAGGCGACATCGTCCCAGCTGATGCACGGCTCCTCCAGGGCGACCCACTGAAAATCGATCAATCTGCTCTCACCGGTGAATCTCTCCCAGTCACCAAGTACCCCGGCAATGAGATCTTCTCCGGCTCCACTTGCAAGCAAGGTGAGATCGAGGCCATCGTCATTGCCACCGGCGTCCACACCTTCTTCGGTAAGGCGGCCCACCTCGTCGACAGCACAAACCAAGTGGGGCATTTCCAGAAGGTTTGAACAATACATGCACATATGATCAATGATATTTACATGGTGAGCCATCAACAGATGGATGGTCAGATGATCGGGCCATCCTAGTGCATGCCAGTACATCCTAGTACATCCACACCGTAGGATATCCTTGTGCTAATAAGTGCCCGGTAATGTTCAGGTCCTCACTGCCATTGGTAACTTCTGTATCTGCTCGATCGCTGCTGGCATGCTCGTGGAAGTCATCGTGATGTACCCGATCCAGGAGCGTAGATACAGGGAAGGGATAGAAAATCTATTGGTGTTGCTCATCGGCGGCATCCCTATCGCAATGCCTACAGTGCTGTCCGTCACGATGGCAATTGGTTCTCACCGTCTATCCGAGCAGGGGGCCATCACGAAGAGAATGACAGCCATTGAGGAGATGGCAGGGATGGATGTGCTATGCAGTGACAAGACTGGGACCTTGACTCTCAACAAGCTGACTGTTGATAAGGCCTTGATCGAGGTGGGATCAAGATCAAACAACTCGGATTCACATTAATGGGTATGATCAACGGTCAAGATTGATTCATTGATTGGACTGGTTGCAGGTGTTTGTGAAGGACGTGGACCGGGAAACTGCCGTACTTCTCTCTGCTAGGGCATCAAGGGTCGAAAACCAGGATGCCATTGATGCTTCCATCGTGGGAATGCTGGCCGATCCCAAGGAGGTAAGGGGCCCACTACTGTTATTGAAAGGGGTTTCCCTATCAAGATTGGAAAGTGATGGGAATTTGGCCTGTTAGCCGGTGCAATTATCAAGTGGGCACCTTTATCCACAAAAGATGGACGGTTTAAAGGCACCTGTGAGTAGGGGAGCACGCATGGAACTGGTAAACAGGACCGGAACCGACCAAACCCAGTTCTAAAGTGCACCATTTGATTCTGGTTCCGAAAATCAAAGAACTGATTAGTTTACCGGCTCGGTTTTCAATTTAGGGTTCCGTAGAACTGAACCGGACTGTGAACCAAACAGTAGAACTGAAATTGGAACCGAACCTGAAACCGGACCGGACCAGACCATAAAACTGAACCAAGTTTACTATGTATTTTAATTGTCTATTTGACTCGTGATTTATAGTTTACAAGAGGCCCTTTGATTGTTTTTGTAAATATCTTTTTACACACCTTACACAATATCTAAACCATTCATCAAATAGATCACAACATGAATGGACATGAGCTAAATTATTTATAAATAAAATAAAATAAAATAAAATAAAATAAAAAACATGCGATGGTGCAGGATTATAAAAAGCCCGTAACCATAGAACTGAATCGGAACTAAGTTGGTTTTTACGGTCTGGCTCCGATTCGATTCTAGGGTGCAAATGGCCCGGTTCCGGTTCCGGTTCCGGTTCCGATTCGATTCTAGGGTGCAAATGGTCCGGTTCCGGTTTCAATTTTCCTGAAACAGTTAGGAATGGCTCGGTTCGGATTTCACCCCAAAACCGGACCAAACCGAACCGTGTGCGACCCTACCTGTGAGCAGTTCTAGGACTGGGCCATGATCCCGTCCCCGGCCTTTGCTGGGGCCATTCCCATTCTACTTCCAACACCTAACTCTTGTGGAGGGGAGGAATGGAAATGGCCAAGCTGGTCCCGGCCGAAGTTATCCAAAAGCTTAGCCCATGGACCAACTCGACCCAAATCCAACCACTAGCATGCTGGGCCTAGACCAACGCTGCCATTTCCACCCAACTGGACGGTGTTAGCTGTTTATGGAATGGTGCCATTTACATGGTTAAGATGATAACAACACCCCAAAAGAAATCATATGCCCCCATCGCCTTCCGTCTTCACAACACGGTGCACGTTAGCCTTCACCTTGGTAGTTAAACCAGGGAGCGCAATATCAATGTGTGCAGGCACGAGCAGGGATCACAGAGGTCCATTTCCTTCCATTCAACCCCGTCGAGAAGCGCACGGCTATTACCTACATCGACTCAAACGGCAAATGGCACCGTGCTAGCAAGGGCGCACCCGAGCAGGCAATAATCTCTTATACACCACAAATATCGTGTATCATCTCATTCTGGGTATGTATATGTGCTAATATATCTAATTGTATGGATGTATGTATCAGATCATTGAGCTTTGCAGCCTCGACGATGATGCTCAGAGTAAGGTTCATGATATCATCGCCAAGTTCGCGGATCGTGGCCTTCGGTCACTAGGCCTTGCCAAACAGGTCAGTTTCTTCTGCAATGATAATGCTAAAATCAGTTTTTTGAGGTTGTGTTTGGATGCACAAGTGAATTCAATTGAGATCACTTGAGTTCAACCACAATTCGAATATCATAAATGCGTTTATTGCTGTTTGTATCAAGCTGGAAGCGGTTTTCTTCACTTCCCAAACAAAACCCAATTTCAATTACAAGTCTTAGGATATCAAACCATGCCAAATGAGTGAAGTTACGATTTGGCGAACAAATTATTGCCATTCGATTCAGTAGTTCATCCAAACATGGCCTTTCATCTGCAGCCCACGTGTACAAGACACGTGTGTGACATCTGAGCTGCTGATCTGAAGGGCTGGTCATGACGGTATGATATCCAGAAAGAGGCTGGATCCTACACAACCTTTGTACCTTCAGCTAGACATGTAGACACACTTAGATGCATTTTGTATGATAAGCTAATGGACAAAGCCGTGAACAGTTTCAAAACGTTGCCAAGATTTTTCTTCCTGCCCATCTTCTCCTTAAATCAAGTGGTTAGGATTGCCCCACTGGTCAAGCTTTCAGATATGCTCATTCCATGGTGTGGCTTTCGTGATGAGTGACTAGATCTGTTGGGGAACTATGGAAGCACACAGACACAAATCAAGCGAAGTACTTGCAATCACACAATCAAGTCCACATATAAACAATCTGACTTTTACATGGAAAATTACTTGAGAGAAAAAACCACCGCACAAAGCAACAAGTATACACTAGAGTGCAGATCCTTTGCCTCTAGCGTTTTCATTGGTCAACGTCATTGTAAGTGCCACGTCATTAATTTTTTAAATATATTAAAAAAAGTACATTTAATAAAAACTATAACGGACATTAAACGGAAGCGGTTTGCGCACTGAGTACCTCAGTACAGTAAGCATAATGAGTAAAGTCTATAGAGCCCACCATTATTGTCATTCGTGCATTGTATCAACTCCATCCATCTCTTTTATCATCTAATTTTAGGGTTTTACAATAAAAATTAATCATATTCAAAGATCAAGTGGACCACACCACCTGAAACAGTGTGAATTGAATTCTACCGTTGAAAAGTTTTTGGGGCCCACGGAAGTTTTATATCAAGATGATATTTGTTTTTTCCATTCATCCATGTCTTTCTGATCTTATGAACAGTTTGGATGAAAAATAAAAATCATTGGGGGCTTAGAAACACTTCAATGGTGAAAATCAATACTTCTACTGTTTCCTTTGGTATGGTCTACTCGAGCTTTTGATATACTTCAATTTTGGGCTCAACTCCTAAAATGATTTGAAAAAACGGATGGACGGCGTGGATAAACCACATGAATTCACAGTGGGCCCAATAGAGTTTACTCAGTATAATAAGACTCGGTAAGCAATCTGATTTCATGTTTTAGACGTGGATTTCCTGCCAAAGCCTTTTGGAGTAAGATCCTGCACAAGGATTCCAGATGAGCCCACTGCGACGTTTGTCATAAATCCAACCCGTTCATCCATTTTTAGATATCATTTTAGGACATCATACCAAAACTAATGAATATACAAAACTCAAATGGGCCACACGAGAGGAAACAGTGGGGATTTAGTGTCCACCGTTGAAATATTTATATGGCCAGAAAAGTTTTGCATCGGTCTAATATTTTGATGTTTTCACTTCATCCTAGTAAAAATGACCTTATAAACAGTTTGGATGGCATATAAACATCAAGAGGCCCAGGAAGGTTTCAGCGGTAAGAATTTCTTTTTCCACTGTTTCATCTTGTATGGCCTAGTTGAGTTTTAGATCATCCTAATTTTTGGTTACATGTCTTAAAATGAGTTCTAAAAATGGATGAATGGATTGGAATTCTTATAAACATCACAGCGGACACCACCATACATACAGCGCTGGAACTTCATATAAAACGCTTTCCCCAGTGAATCTGCGTCCATGGTTTCCATTGGAAATGTATTGGCTTCTCCCCTACCACTTAGTGCTATGTGGGCCCACCATGATGTGTGTGTTTCATCCATGCCGTCCATCTATTTTTCTAGATCATTTTATGGTTTGAGACAAAAAATGAGGTATAACCCAATCTCAAGTAAACCACATTACATGAAACAGTGTTGAATGAACGTTGACCATTAAAAACTTTTTGGGGACCATAAAAGTTTTGGATCAAGCTGATCTTTGATTTTTCTCTTCACCTGGGTCTTTATGACCAAACCAACAGATTAGATGTCAAATAAACAGTACGGTGGGCCTTAGGCGACTTTAATGATGGGTATCCAATCACCATTGTTTTCCAGTGGTGTGGTCCATATGAGATTTATGTCCCTCTCATTTTTGGGATCAACCCCTAAAATTATATGTAAAAATAGATTAACGGAATGGATGAAACACATACATCATGGTGGGGAAGTGATGTCACCCATTTATACGGGTCCCACTATGATGTATGTTTTGTATCCACACCGTCCATCCATTTGGAGAGCCCGTTTTAGGGCATGAGCCAAAGAATGAATCAGATCCAAAACTTGAGTGGACCCCACCACAGAAAATAGTGGAGAAAGTCACGCCCACCATTTATTACGACTGAATCCAATCCAAACTTCGTCACTTTGTACTGCTACCCCGTCACTTTGTCTACTGAACCCCGTTACTTTGTACTACAACATCATCACTTTGTCTAGTGAACTTCGTCACTTTGTACTGCAACCCCCTCACTTTGTCTATTGAACCCCGTCACTTTGTACTGCAACCCCGTCACTTTGTCTACTGAACCCCATCACTTTATATTGCAACCTCGTCACTTTGTCTAGTGAACCCCGTCACTTTGTACTGCAACCCCATCACTTTGTCTACTGAACTCCGTCATTTTGTACTGCAACATCATCACTTTGTCTATTGTACCCCGTCACTTTATGCTACAACTTCGTCACTTTGTCTACTGTACCCCATCACTTTGTGCTATAATCTCGTCACTTTGTCCAGTGAACCCCATCACTTTTACTGCAACCTCGTCACTTTGTCTACTGAACTCCGTTATTTTATACTGCAACCTCGTCACTTTGTCTACTATACCCCGTCACTTTGTACTGCAACCCCGTCACTTTGTCTACTGAACCCCATTACTTTGTCTAGTAAACCCTATCACTTTATACTGTAACCTCGTCATTGTCTAGTGAACCTCATCACTGTCTAGTGAACCTTGTCACTTTGTCTACTGAACCCCATCACTTTGTACTGCAACATCATCACTTTGTTTACTGTACCCAGTCACTTTGTGTTGCAACCTTGTCACTTTATCTACTATACCTCGTCGCTTTGTCCAGTAACCATACTTAACCCCATCACTTTGTCCAGTAACCCTACTTAACCCCATCACTTTATCTAGTAAAACCCAATCACAAAGTTACGGGGTACTTTACAAAGTGACGAGGTAAAGTAGACAAAGTGACAAGGTTGCAACACAAAGTAACTGGGTACAGTAGACAAAGTGACGATGTTGCAATACAAAGTGATGGGGTTCAGTAAACAAAGTGACGGGTACAGTAGACAAAGTAACGATGTTGCAGTACAAAGTGATGGGGTTCAGTAGACAAAGTGACAGGGTTACAGTACAAAGTGACGGGGTTCACTACACAAAGTAACGAGATTGCAGCACAAAGTGACGAGGTACAGTAGACAAAGTGACGAGGTTGTAGCATAAAGTGACGGGGTACATTAGACAAAGTGACAATGTTGCAGTACAAAGTGACAGAGTTCAGTAGACAAAGTGACGGGGTTGTAATACAAAGTGACAGGGTTCAGTAGACAAAGTGACGGGGTTTCAGTACAAATTAAAGTGACGAAATTCACTAGACAAAGTGACAAAGTTTGGATTGGATTCAGTCGTAATAAATGATGGGCGTGACTCTCTCCACTATTTTCTGTGGTGAGGTTCACTCGAGTTTTAGATCTGGCTCATGCCCTAAAATGATCTCTCCAATGGATGGACGGTGTGGATACAAAACATACATCATAGTGGGACCCATATAAATGGGCGACATCACTTCCCCACCATGACGTATGTGTTTCATCCATTCCGTTAATCTATTTTTTTCATATAATTTTAGGGGTTGATCCCAAAAATGAGAGGGATGTAAATCTCATATGGACCACGCCACAAGAAAGCAATGGTGATTGGATGTCCATTATTAAAGTCCTCCTAAGGCCCACTGTACTGTTTATTTGACATCCAATCTGTTAGTTTGCTCATAAAGACCCAGGTGAAGGGAAAAAATAAAGATCAGCTTGATCCAAAACTTTTATGGTCCCCAAAAAGTTTTTAATGGTCAACGTTCATTCAACACTGTTTCATATAATGTGGTCCACTTGAGATTGGGTTATACCTCATTTTTTGTCTCAGACCATAAAATGATCTAGAAAAATAGATGGATGGCATGGATGAAACACATACATCATGGTGGGCCCACATAACACCAAGTGGCAGAGGAATAGCCAATACATTTCCAATGGAAACCATGGACGCGGATTCAATGGGGAAAGCCTTTTGCATGAAGTTCCAGCGTTGGGATGTATGGTAGGGTCCACCATAATGTTTATAAGAATTCCAATCCATTCATCTATTTTTAGAGCTCATTTTAAGACATGTAACCAAAAATTAGGATGATCAAAAACTCAACTAGGCCATACAAGATGAAACAATGGAGAAAGAAATTCCTACCGTTGAAACCTTCTTGGGCCTCTTGATGTTTATATGCCATCCAAACTATTTATAAGGTCGATCATTTTTACTAGGATGAAGCGAAAACACCAAAATATTAGACCGATGCAAAACATTTGTGGCCATATAAATATTTCAACGATGGACACTAAATCCCCACTGTTTCCTCTCGTGTGGCCCATTTGAGTTTTGTATATTCATTAGTTTTTGTATGATGTCCTAAAATGATATCTAAAAATGAATGAACGGGTTGGATTTATCACAAACGTCGTAGTGGGCCCATTTAGAATCCTTGCGCAGGATCTTACCGCAAAAGGCTTTGGCAGGAAATCCGCGTGAAATCGAATTGCTTACCAAGTGTTATTGTACTGAGTAAACTCTATTGGGCCCACTGTGAATTCATGTGGTTTATCCATGCCGTCCATCCGTTTTTTCAGATCATTTTAGGAGTTGAGCCCAAAACTGAAGTATATCAAAAGCTCGAGTAGGCCATACTAAAGGAAACAGTGGAAGTATTGATTTTCACCATTGAAGTGTTTCTAAGCCCCCCAATGATTTTTATTTTTCATCCAAACTGTTCATACAATCACAAAGACATGGATGAATGGAAAAAACAAATATCATCTTGACATAAAACTTCCATGGGCCCCAAAAACTTTTCAACCATAGAATTCAATTCACACTGTGGTCCACTTGATCTTTCGATATGATTAATTTGTTTTGTAAAACCCTAAAATTAGATGATAAAAGAGATGGATGGAGTTGATACAATGTACGAATGAGAATAATGGTGGGCTCCATAGACTTTACTCATTATGCTTGCCGTCTGAGTTACTCAGCCCGCAAACTGCTTCCATGTGCTGGGCTGCATGCGTGCGATGGTTCCTTTGATGGGACTTCGATGGCATTGACGATATGTCAATGTATCGAACACCTTTGATGACATTTGATATCATCGAATAACGACACCAAGACGTTCCAGCTGTTGAAGTCGTGAAATCCCTTGATATACATTGATACACCACACTCTAAAAGCTTAATCTTTTAGAGTAAATGTTTGTTTGACACCAGCAACCAGCATGGTTTTTTTTTTTTTTTTTTTTCGATGCCATTGAACTTCTATCAATGGCATTGACCTCTGCTCCATTGCATCAAGTGGTTCTTCGATGGCATAAAAAAAAAAAAAAAAAAAAAAAAACCCTGTTACTCATGTATTTAAGACATCAACAACAAAATCTCGTAGACAGGATAGGCAGGCCCGATAATCAGATATTTTGTACTTGAGATGTTATAGAGTTGTTGAATCTGACTGGGGTTGTATTAATCAGATGGTGCCGGAAGCCAACAAGGAGAGCGCGGGTGAGCCGTGGGAATTTGTGGCGCTGTTGCCCCTGTTTGACCCTCCGAGGCATGATAGTGCAGAGACCATCCGTCGGGCCCTGAACCTTGGCGTCAACGTGAAGATGATCACAGGCGACCAGCTCGCCATTGCCAAGGAGACAGGCCGTAGACTGGGCATGGGCACTAACATGTACCCTTCCTCCTCCCTTTTAGGCCAGAGCAAAGAAGAGTCGATCGCCTCTGTTCCTGTTGATGAGCTCATCGAGAAGGCCGACGGCTTCGCCGGTGTCTTCCCAGGTAAATAATCTCCTCCTTCAGACAATCCTACAAACCTTCAAATGGCCCATTTATGTAGGGACCACTTGCTGTGACTGCCAATTAGATAGCCTCCAATCTGAATGGCTGGGAATATCCTATTAGCGGCCTATCGTATGATGTGGTCTTAGATTGGTAGAAGGGCTGGTCAGTCTGTGTTGTTGCTTGGCCATAAACATCTCCCTTTGATCGAGCATTGTCTGAAGTGTTGGAAAAATGCAGAGCACAAGTACGAGATCGTGAAGAAGCTGCAAGAGAAGAAACACATCTGCGGAATGACCGGAGATGGTGTGAACGATGCGCCAGCCCTGAAAAGAGCAGACATTGGAATTGCGGTGGATGACGCAACGGACGCAGCCCGCAGCGCGTCTGATATAGTATTGACAGAACCAGGCCTGAGCGTCATAGTGAGTGCAGTTCTGACAAGCCGTGCCATCTTCCAGAGGATGAAGAACTACACCATCTATGCAGTGTCCATAACAATCAGGATCGTACTTGGGTTTATGCTCATTGCACTCATCTGGAAGTTTGATTTCTCGCCCTTCATGGTCTTGATCATTGCAATCCTCAATGATGGCACCATCATGACCATCTCTAAAGACAGGGTGAAGCCGTCGCCAATGCCAGACTCATGGAAACTCAAGGAGATCTTTGCCACTGGTGTCGTCCTCGGCGCCTACTTAGCCATCATGACCGTCATCTTCTTTTGGGCCATCCATGACTCGGACTTCTTCACTGTAAGTACACTGTGTCGACATTCAATGAGGGATGGCTACATTTTAGTGACTTTCCAGTCTAGCAGTAACTTCGGATTGAATTTGTGCAGGAGACGTTTGGCGTACACTCGATCCGGGGCAACACCGATGAGCTGACAGCCGCTCTCTATCTCCAAGTCAGTATCATAAGCCAGGCGCTCATCTTCGTGACACGATCTCAGGGCTGGTCATTTATTGAACGGCCCGGCATCTTGCTCGTCACCGCCTTCCTCCTAGCCCAGCTGGTGAGTCTCCATCACTTATATATAATCGCCCTCTAGCACTTGCTTTTTGCTCTGTGACATTTTAAAATCATCGCTACGAAAACACGAAGGCTAATGAGCATGATTAGTTCTGCTAATTATTGATCATATCTGCACATATGGCCCATATTTTTGTCTTTTTTTTTAAGTAGAGAGAGAGAGAGAGAGAGAGAGAGAGAGAGAGAGAGAGAGACTTTTGATCGATTATATTGTTATCAGGTGGCTACACTTATCGCTGTGTATGTGAACTGGGGCTTTGCTCGGATCAAAGGCATCGGATGGGGATGGGCCGGCATCATCTGGCTATACAGTATCGTCTTCTACTTCCCTCTGGACATCCTGAAATTCATGATCCGCTTCGGGTTGAGTGGAAAGGCCTGGGATGGAATGCTCCAGAGCAAGGTATACTCTTTCAGAAAAACAAGTTAAGACAATCTGGTTCATGAACATGTATGTAACTTAAAACTATTTTAAATGTGGTCAGACCGCCTTCACGACTAAGAATGATTTTGGAAGAGGAGAGAGGGAGGCCCAATGGGCCCTAGCCCAGCGCACTTTGCACGGTCTCCAGTCCGCCGAGACTTCCGAATTGTTGAATGAGAAGAGCTATAGGGAGCTGTCCGAGATTGCCGATCAAGCGAAGAGGCGTGCTGAGGTTGCAAGGTATGATGCATCATGAAATGTAGGGAGGATGTGACCATCGATTGAAACCAGCGTATCACACACACACAAATTTTATATATATATATATATATATATATATATATATATATATATATATATATATATATATATATATATGCATGATGAAATGTAGGGAGGATGTGACCATCGATTGAAACCGGTGTATCACACACACACAGTTTAATCGTCCAACATGGAAATGACCAAATTGGAATTACCTTCATTCAAATTCACATTGAGGATTCTTTTGCTTGAGTTGACGTGGAAAGAATCCAACTGCAATTTGGTCAATTCCTCATGTTTGAACGGTATGTTCTTGCCATTCAATTCAAGTGGTTTAAGAGCCTATCTTAACGTGTTCCATTAGTCCTAGGAGAGCTTTTGGCTTAGTAGTTAGGTTCTTAACAATAATTGGAATCAAATGCAACACCACACCCTACAATCAAGTTATGGAAGGGCCAACTAGACCAGCTTGAACGGACAACCTGAGTGCAAAGGGCTACTCAAAAAAAAAAACCAGTGCCCGCTGATGTCTGTTGTGGAGCGTAGTGGTATGTTACGATGCCAATGGTTTAAAAGCGTAGCTAAACAAGTTCCATCAGTCCTGAGGATTTGGATGTATTGGTTAGGTTCTCAACACCAAAGTAATCTTGAATATGGGTGTTACAATACATGATTTTTGCAGGCTTAGGGAGCTTCACACGCTTAAGGGGCACGTTGAATCAGTGGTGAAGTTGAAGGGATTGGACATCGAGACCATCCAACAGAGCTACACTGTTTGAAGCCAGAGGAAAGAGGGACTCGGGTGATAGGTAAAGAAAAATCAGGATGGCAGAAGGGAGGAAAGAAGAGAAACATTGTTTTTACTTGCCATTTTTATATTTTCTTTTCTTTTCTTTTCTTTCTTCCCATGTAACTGAGAATAACCAAGATTTCATAAGCAGGCTAAGGTGAAAAAAGGGGCATCAATTAACCGAAAATCAAAATTGACAAAATGTGTTGGTGATGGTGACTATTATTCATTTTTTTTATGATATATCTTTTATGTTCGCCTATATTTCTGTCCTTCATGCAGTGGGAAAATGGATTCTCTTTAAAGGGGCACGATCACATATGATGCTTATGGGATCATCCTAATATAATGTTTAAGTGATCTCAACTGCCCACATGAACAATGTGTAGGGTGATGATTCAGACCTTTCTTCTTGTGGGCCCACAACGTACAGGTTACAGCCCCAAAGAGTGCATTGATCAGATGATCCTTTTTTTATCTTTTTTTTTTTTTATAGGATGGTTAGGATTGTTCATGTGATTAAATGCCATTTTTGGCTACAGCCCATCCATGATCAGGCCCACTAAATGAAAGGAGAGATCAGACCCTCCATGTGTGCCGTGTGGACAGTTGAGATTGTTTGAATATTATATATGAATGATCCCTTGAACAATGGTGAAGGGAATCCCCAATCTGCTTCTTGGAGAGCCCTTTTAGAATGGATTTTTTAGGCCTTATAATCTAACTACATTTTACTGAAATTATTCGTATGAGTGTTGATTCTTTAACTAACATAATATTGGATGGATGTAAATTGCTTGTAAGAAATTCATAATAGAGTCCGCCTGCGACCGAATTTATTATTTTCATGCGTAAGGATAATACCTAGTAGAAAAAGATTTCAAAATCATTACAAACCATTTTTTTTTCTATTGCACCAAGGGTTATATAGAAATCTCCTCTAACCCTTACGTGGCCCAAGGAAAAAATGTCACGGGAATGTGTCAGAAGTGGAACCCAAAATAAGAATGACAAAACACCAATATTTGCTTTTCACTGCAGGCCCCACCCTCTGATACACTAATGTAGAACATGTTACGGATACATTCCTAGCATGGTTAGGTCAAAAAAAGGCAGACCGTAAATTGATGGTAACTTTTGATCCGAATATCGCTACAGGGCGCACAACCTATCAATTTTTGCTGAAACGGGCCATCCGAGATGAACCAACCCACAAAGTGAGTTATATCTATCCATTTTGTCAGAAAACACACACTTTCAGCTCTAAAAATGAATTTTTAAGGAAAGTTACAATTTTTAGTAATTTCAATTTTTAATATATATTTTTAAAAATTTTAGAGTTTTAGTTTTCTTCTTTTTTAGAAATAACTTGTAATCATGATAAGACTCTGCTGGCAAAAGTTTATTTGAAAATTTTATTTTTAGAAATTAGGCTTTATAAGAGTTTTATTAGAATTAGGATTTTTATTAAGATTAGAATTTTGTTATTTTTGGTAATTATGAATTTTAGTTTTTTTACTATATTAATGGTGTAACAGAGACACATAGAGATTAGACAATTATCAATAAAATTATTTTGAATATTTTAGAATTTTTTTATTTTCTTTTCCTCGTGGATTTGAGGTTTTCTGTGAGGAGTCCAGAGAAGTTCCATGGATTCAGAACAATTATCCCCCTAAGGAAAACAGTGCTCACTCTCACGTCTTTCCCTGCGTTACAC
Organism: Magnolia changhungtana; assembly: GCA_030180095.1. NCBI lineage: Eukaryota > Viridiplantae > Streptophyta > Magnoliopsida > Magnoliales > Magnoliaceae > Magnolia > Magnolia changhungtana. The sequence continues at coordinate 7,045,134 of JASAUF010000554.1, forward strand.
ACACATGTAATACTTTTTCATTGGGCCATGTCAGGATTACAGAGAATCCTTATAACCTGATGTAGAGTGAGTCCCAAACACTTTCATGGCCAAGATGGACCAAAGAAGGCTCGATCAGAGGCAGAAGTGATCAAAACTATCAGAACCTTAAAACATTCGTATCTCGCAAACCAAAATGAGTTTTTCAACGAATCATATATGATTTTGGGTAGGAGAAGCTACTTTAGCCAACCAACCCTGCTATGCCAGGTTGCCCACATCAGATTTGCGAGATTCCATCAGATCGACGGTCGAAAGTCTATTTTATTTTCGCTTTTACTATTTATTATAAGTTTTAGTTCGATCAAACTCTTGATCCCTTGAGTTTTAGGAGTCGTGCCCAACATGAAAGGGGCTTAGAAAAATTAGGAGAATAACGTGGTTAGGTCAAATTGGACACTTACTATTTTTGGCCGAAAACCATAAAGTCTAGTAGAAATGATGACAGTTAACTATTTATAGTAAGTCACGTTTTTAGGGAGTTTGAGTTGGAGTTTGATTCTGAAACTTCTTCCTAGGTTTGATATCACTATTTAAAGGATTGTAAATTCATTTTTAAGATGAATCAATTTATTTTCAAATTTATTAGAATTTATTTTATTTTTCTATTTTCCCTCGTGGATTCAAGGAATCTCTGTGAGGAGTCCAGAGAAGCTCCGTGAATTCGAATTAATTATACCATGAGGAAGATGGTAATCAACATCATCATGTCTATCCTTGAGTCAATTGATATTAAAGCGAGGACTCCCCTCGGGCCAATGACAAATAACGAAGGAATGAACCAAAATTGGATGGTGATCCAGGGATTTGTTATCTTTTGGAAAGAATGGAAGCTTTCCATCGAGAGAGTCAGTTGACCATGCAAGGGCTGCAAGCAACCCTCGACCATCTTGCGGACACGCTAATTCTGCCCTGAACCCAAGGCAATGCTCAGCCGCCCGTGGTTGCTATACGACACAACCCTAATTTCCATAGGGCACTTCCAAAGGTGAATCATAGGGCTATCTCGAATGAGTTGAGCTCATGCGACAAGGATATCAATAACAGCTTTGCCCGACAACCATTCCGTGGAGGTGATTAACAAAATCGTACTGAAAGAGACTATCGAGGTAAGGCCGAACTTCCCTGTTTTAATGGCTTATTACGTATATAAGATTTCCTCGACTGATTAGCCGAAGTAAAAAATATATTTTTTTTGATTACATGGACATGCCAGAACATAAAAAAGGTGAAATTATTAACATTCAAATTAAATTTTGGTGTTTCTACATGGTGGGAGAAATTACAACTTTCACGTGCCAAACAGAACAAGGCGTCCATCCGATCATGGCCACGGATGAGATGCCTTCTTCGATCACGATTCCTCCATAATGATTACGAGCAAGTATTGTTAAAGTAATACCAAAATTACTGATAGGGGAATCGAACCGTCATAAATTACACCGAAGAATTCCAGTGATTGACAATGCGAAATGACCTGTCGAAAACTGAATCCATGAGGTAGCACGGTTTATAGGTGGGTTACGATCAACGATTCAGGACTGAGTTCAGATGCACCCAGTCAGGACCGTAGATGAAGCGGTTCAGTTGGAAAGTAGGGCAAAAACGTAACTTGCAAAAGTCCTTACTCAGCCTTATCCTTCGATTCGACCCCTCATGACGGGTCCGACACAGGATTCAGTGTTGCCACGAGGAAAAGAACTAGTAAGAGGACATCTTCAACCTCCTCCAACAACAAATTGTGACACAGGAAGCGGTCCATCTATGCCTTAACGCGTGGCACACACAACGGCAAGTCTGAGTAGGATTCCAAATCCTTATGGTCAGTCAAGGCCAAACACTTGTTACCATTATGGCCAACCAGGCCACTTATCAAACACCTGCCATCATCGCCCTATAGCCCACTTGACCACTAACGAAGGGGGTACTGAAGGTGATGCAGTGGAAGAAAACCCTAGATTTGATGTAGATGAACAAACCATTGAGGAAGGAGCTGGTGTTGAAGAATGGTTGCCCTAGGATCATAGTGAATCTTGGCGTGAGGCGATTATTGTACACTCCATAAAACGAGTTGCATCCACAATGACACAATATATTCCGTTCGTGGTATACCGTCAACAGCAAGGTCTGTGATGTAATCATAGATAGTGGCAGTAGTGAGAACATCATCTCGAAAGTGATAGTGAATAAGTTGCCGAGCATCCTTCCCCTTACTTGATTGGCTGGATAAAAAGGGTGAACGAGACAAAGGTAACCGAACAATGCACTGTCTCATTTTCAATTGGTAAACATTATAAAAATCAAGTACTTTGCGACATGGTTGACATGGAAGAATGTCTTATGTTACTCGATCAACCATGGTAGTCAGATCGTGATGCGACCCACCAAGGATGAGACAATGTTTACGTCTTCGTCAAAAACGGTCGAAAGATGGTCCTTACCCCTATGGCACCAGAGAACCACCCTGAAGCTTCTAAAGTGAAAGGGAGTTCCCTCCTAACCATTCAGGATTTCATGAAAGAATCCAAAGAAATCGTTAAGGTATAGGCCTTAATGGTAAACAATGAGGAATTGGAGCCCTTAAATATTCTCCAAAGTTTAAGGTCGTTGCTGAACGAATTCAAGAAAATTTTACTTGAAGAGTTACCCGATGGATTGCCCCACATGTGAGATATCCAACATCACATAGACCTCATCCCTGGAGCTAGCTTGCCCAACAGCCCTCACTATCTAATGAGTCTGAAAGAGTGTGAGATACTTTAAGGGCAGGTGGAGGAATTAATCCGTAAGGGTCTTTTGAGAAAGAGCATGAGCTCATGTGTTGTACCAGTGTTGTTAATGCTTAAGAAAGATAGGAATTGGTGCATGTGTTTCGACAATCGGGCAATTAACAAGATTACCATTAAATATCAGTTCTCAATATTGTGGTTGGATAACATGCTTGATATGTTAGAAGGTGCTAAGGTGTTCTCTAAAATAGATCTAAGAAGCTGGTACTATCACATTCGTATTCGACCCCTTTGTAAGTGAAAAACGACATTCAAGACGAATGAATAGTTGTATGAGTGGCTGGTCTTGTCATTCGGTCTATCGAACACCCCAAGCACTTTTATATGTCTAATGAATCAAGTGTTGAAGTGTTCATTAGCCGGTTTGTGGTAGTATATTTTGATGGCATCCTGATATATAGCCAGGATGAGACGAAGCACATGGAACATCTCAGGTAGGTGTTATAGGTCCTGCAAGTGTTCACTCCCCAAGTGCAGGGTTGTGATGTAGTAATAAACTCGGTAAGACCGAGGTCGAATCCCAAGGGACTGATACTTGTACGCTTTCTGAAAATAACCAGATCTAGAACTAGGCTAAGATGAAGCGTAAACCAATTATGATTTGAGGAATAATGGTGAAATAATTAAACTAAAATTTAAGAGAATTCAGAAGTGGGAAACTGGGGATTCAGAGGATCCACTTGTAGAGATCAGGGAGATCTTATGCCTGCTTCACAAATCATGGAAATTAACTGAACTGACATTGATATAATTTTCAAGAAATGAAAGGTATATGAATTAGAATGGATTCTATCACCAAACCATGTCCAGGAGACAAAGCAAACAACAAAATTAAACTAATTACCAACCAATCAACATGCCATGATGGTTAGGAAGGGTACCGACATCCAACCATGCCCAAGAGACGATGGTGAACAACAGGGCTTCCTGACGTCATAGAACATAAAAGGAGAAAGAAATACTCAAAGCCATCGCAAACCCATTGTAATTTCAGTCACAACAGACCATTAAAGACTAAAAACATTCCCTTAATTAAACCCAAATCAACATCAGATCAATCTAAACAAAAGGCAAGCAAAGAGTTCCCATCACACTACAAGCTTCACCTCTTAGCCCTAGCTAAGAGGTTTAGCCACACATGAATGGGCTAGATCTCATAATAAAATAGAGAAAAGAAAGAAGAAGAAAACAATAAAAAAAACCAAACTCTACTCCCTGTCTCTCTCTCTCTTGACGTTTCCTTCTCAGCCGTGGATCCTCCTCTCTGTCTCTCTGTCTCCCTTTTATAGCAGGAACGTAGGTCGGTGGGAATTTTCGGAACCAGCTACGTACGCAGTGAAAACGCCTAACCTACTGCGTTTGGATTGATTTTCAGGACGGAAGATCATCCAAACTTCCATTCTGACTTCACGGCTGGGGTTAGAACCCTCTTTTGCAATGTGTGGACGGTCTGGATCATAGATCCGACCGTGATTGTGCTCGTACAACTGCCGGAGAAGCCGGGCAGTGTCCGGACGTCATACCTGCGAAAATCCGGATCTGCATAACCCGTGGGGCCCATTACTGAGGTTGGTTGGGAAATCCACGCCGTCTAATAGAATCACAACGAAAATCCGTTCAGAGAAGGCTGGTTTTGGATCAGGTTAAGTGTGGCCCATTGAGTTTTAACCCAGCCGTCCATCCTGCGTTTTCCATCGATCTACGTTCGTACACATGCATGGGACCAAACGGACATCTAGGCGAGGGTCACGCCCACCCTAGAGATGCAATGGATGGTACAGATCAGAGTTTCAATCCATGATGGTGGCCCACAACGATCACCGCAGCTTCCCCATGTGATCGCTGAAGAATCTTGCGAAGAAAGCTCGGTCAATCCGAGTTTTGACCGGTTTAAGCGGTCCAATGCACAGCTGGTATACTTGTGCTTGTGTACACATCAGCCGATTTGGGGTCCACATTGATGTAGTGTAACAAATCTGCTCCGTCCATCCGTTTTCTCAGCTCATTTAACGAGTTGAGTCCAAAATTGAAGAGTATTCAGAGATCAAATGGGCCCCACTTAAGGATTTAAGGGGCTGATCTGTCCGTTGGCCCACTTACAGAGATCTTCAATGACTGAAATTTAATAGGTACGGTTAATTTATGGCTTACATCCCATGTATGAAGTTTCATGTCAATCCGATGGCGGGAACCCCGTGATCTTGCATTCTAGACCAATTTCAGGCCTCTTTAACTTGAATGGCTTGATCTTCCCGGATCCATGGCTTATAAATCTATTGATTTTGGTCCCATGGAGTCCGTTTCTTGCCTTGGTGAATCTTGAGCGCTAAAACCATGCTTCTAATACCCATTTTCAGTTCAAGCTTCTAAATACATCCTGCATCACAAACACGATTAAATATGTCCATTAAACAGTATAAGTTCATAAATCCAGACAATAAATGGGGTCTGATATGCAATATTTGACCCTCAACAGCAAGTTAACAAGTTGTACCTCAACTTGAAGAAGTGTGATTTTTTTATGAATAAACGGTTGTTATTAGGATTTGTCGTGATGTCTATGGGCATCCATGTGGACAATGAAATATGTGAGCCATCAGGAAATGGTCGATCCCGACAAACATTCATGAAGTAAGGAGTTTCCATGGGTTGGCGACCTTCTATCATCGATTCGTGCCAAATTTCAACATATAGTCGCACCCATTATAGATTGCATGAAAAAAGCCCGTTTTAGTGGACCAATGAGGCTAACAAGAGCTTTACTGAAATCAAGCATCGATTGTCTATAACACCGATCTTAATTCTTCCCAATTTTGACAAGTTGTTTGAGGTTGAGTGTATGTCAGAATTAGAGGAGTCTTATCACAGGAAGGCAGACCAGTAGCCTTTTACAACGAGAAGCTCAGCGAAACCCAGAAGAAGTGGTTGATATATGAGCTTGAGCAGTGCACAGTTGTTCAACCGTTGCGACGTTGGCGACATTATCTGATTTAGAGAGAGTTTGTTCTCTACACTAACTATCAAGACTTAAAGTTTATTAATAATCAGGCAAACATGAATCGTGTGCATGTTAGATAGGTTACGTTTTTGCAGGAATTCACGTTCGTTCTAAAGCACAAGTCAGGGCAGCAGAATAAGGTGGTTGATGCATTTAGACTTCGTGCATCACTACATGTTACAATGAACAATGAGGTGGTTGGATTCGACTATCTCAAGGAGCTATATGCCAAGGACGAGGACTTCGAGAATGCATTGATGAGGTATCAAAAAGGTTATCTCAGTGACCAACATATGCAAGATGGTTTTATCTTCAAAGAGAATCAACTGTGCATCCCCCAAAGTTCCCTGAGGGAGCAGATTATTTAAGAGCTACATGATGGTGGCCTTGGTGAACACCTTGGGCAGGACAAGCAGGGAGCTCTTTTGGATTAGCGGTATTAGTGGCCACAATTAGTACGTGTGGTGGGTAAAGCAATGAAGTGTTGTCATGTTTGTTAGACCTCTAAGAGACAATCTTATAATACAGGCCTTTACACCTTGTTACTTGTGCCTAATGGCCCTTGGAAGAGCTTATCTATGGAATTTGTGCTTAATCTCCCACGAACACGGCATGGCATGGATTCGATATTTGTGGTGGTAGATTGTTTTTCAAAAATGGTGTACTTTATTCCATATAAGAAGACCCTCGATGCAACACACATGGTGAATCGTCATGCGGTCATTACTTCTGATCGTGACACGAAGTTCATTAGCCACTTCTAGCGGACTTTGTGGAATCAATTTGGTAAACAACTTCAACTCAACAGTGCCTACCACTCACTAACCGATGGGTATACTGAAGTTATGAATCACACATTGGGAAACTTCGTTCAGTGTGTTTTAGGTGACAAATCGAAGTAGTAGGATTTGGTCATGTCCTAAGTGGAGTTTGCATTTAACAACATGGCGAACCACCCAACAGGAAAGTCCCCATTCTAGATTATTTATAATCGAGTGCCTCGCCACACACTTAACTTGGTGCCTTTTGTAACGCCCCGAATCTTTACAACTCGAGTACATACTTGTGCCCGAGAATTTTAGGTGTTAATAATGTAATAATTGGATGCTTCAAAATCGTACCTTTTTTTCTTTTTCATTTAGATCCATTCACTTACATTCATGAAGGCAACCATTCACGAGAATAAACTCAATTATACTTCTTATTCATTCAAAGTATAAAATCAACTAACTGTCTAACGCCCTTTCAGGTGGGAGCTTGTTACATTATTCAAATTTTTGCAGCGAACAATAAATAAAGTTAAATGTGATGTTATCCTTCTTTATTCAGAATAATCTTCCATAGAGTGATCATTACCCGCATCTTCGGTCTGTGCTTCACCAGCAATGTCTGTATGGTTGGAGATGGTCAATGCCCTACTCATAGTAATAGTTATTGTTGAGTGTCAAATATTGCATATTTCTCCATATTTATATCTTGGTTTTATGAACATGATAATGTTTAATGGGTATATTTTATACATATTTGTATTGCGAGGTGAATCGGAGAGCTTGGATTAAAAAGAATGTTAAAAGCATGGATATAATGCTTAAGAATCACCAAGGCAAGGGATGGATCTTAGGAGACCAAGATTGAAGATTTCAAGACCTCAAGATTCAAGGAAACCAAGTGGAGAATGATGGAAGTCGAAAGTGCAAAGTGCAGAAATTCACAGAATCTGAACTTCATCATCTATGTCATCGACCACCATTCGATGACATCGATAATTACATGAAAATCGCTGAACAAATTGGATACATTTCTCAATGACATCGAAGCCATATTCGATTGCTTAAAGACCTGTTCGATGACATTAAGAGTTTTGTAGATTTTTAGAGTAACTCGCTGGAACACTCTAGACACATTCTCGATTACTCAAACACCCTTCGATGACATCGAAGGTATGTTCGATGACACGAAAAGTTACGCAGTGCGAAAGGCGTTATGCAGTGCGAAAAGGCACGACTTCCTAATTCAAGTTACGCTCAATGACATCGAAGGTTGTTCAATGACATTGAAGGCGTTACACAGAGTGCGTAAATTTATTGCGGTTTTCAAAGACGGTCAGACAAAGGCTATAAATATGGGTTCTTTGAGGAGTTCTAAACATGAATTAGGTTTCAAGGAGCAGAGCCAAAAGGTAAAGCAGCCTCCCAAGATTTTTTTCTTCTTTCCGTATTTATTTTTAATGTTTTCTTTAAGGGTTTTAGTTTTAATCATGTCTATGGTTAACTAAACCTCTTAGCTAGGGCTAAGAGGTGAAGCTTGTAATGTGTTAGGATGATTTTCTTGTTTTGATTCTTATTTTTCTTGAATCTCATTGATTTCTAGTTTGAATTTAAGGATTAATATTTTTATTTTTCTATGATTTATTGTGACTCTAATTACAATAGATGATATGATAGCTTTGAATATCTTCTTTTCCTGTTTTGAGATTATGAGATTAGTAAAACTCATGATTCACCATTGTCTCCTGGGCATGGTGGATGCATGAATTCTCTTCCAATCATCACAATACTCATTCATTGAGGACTAAGTCAATGAAAAGTTCAGAGATTTGATTTTTCAATTAGATAGGATAGGACTCCAATTCCAATTGTGTTTCTTGAATCAAGTGAGGTAGCATCTTGATAGCTACAAGTGGATCCTTAGCACCCTAGTTCCCACCTTTCAATTGATAGTTTTAATCAACATCATTCACAATTACTCTATTTTATTCTAGATTTAGGTTTAGATCTTTTCTAATTCTAGTTCTAGTTATTTTCAGAATACGTATAAGTTTAGTCCCTATGGATTCGACCTCGATTTCACCAAGTTATTACTACATCGCGACCCTACACTTGGGCTTGTGAACAGTTATCCTTTAATATTAACAATAATTCAAGAGATTTATAAAAATAATATGAGGGTTCCGATACATCTCGTACTCCACCACTACTAGTGGTATTGGTATGCGCAACCAATCTACATGAATGCATGCCTAGCATAGTTTGTGTGGTCCACCATATATAGTGATCATTACAGTGTGGAATATAATTCATAAAAAAAAAAACCCTGCTCACCCTACATCTCATACTACGGAGATTCGTTAGCATGTCCAACGCTACCGTGAATTTATATGAATACCTCAAGACAGCACCACACATGAATCAAATTAATTACGTGACTTGATTTGTTCATGGAGCGACTATTTACGACATTCAATCTTATAAGTGATATAACACGCCTTGCAGATTACCTACATCGATTTGTGTGTCACTACCCAAAATTCATAGAATTATGCGTAGACCAATAGAGTCACTACCTAGAGCACATTACGTACATGTAAAATATATGAATCACTAGATTTGGGACATCCAACACATCACTTACATAAATAGGGAAATAAATCGAACCATGAGAGTTTTAAAATTCTAAAACATATGCCCAAGCCATAAAGAGAGGTAGCACAAGGCTAACCTAATAAAGGAGAATAGTAGCACTAGACTTAACTCAACAAATTTAAGGGGAGATGAGCAAAAGCCAACTCAATATAGAGTGGAAACATATGTCACTCTCAAATTTGGCAAAAGACAAAGCTTGTATCCATCACCTTATAAAAATTCATAAAAATCACACATAATTAAAATCATACCTTAACCATAATTCGCACGAGGATAAATATTCATAACGGTCCATCAATCAATGGAATGAAAATCATAGTAATATAAAGGTATGAAAAAATAAGACAAATCATGTACATATTAACCCGAATTAGTGTAAGCTTAAAGGAATCCATCACCTTAGCTTTAAATGTAAACCATAGGAAGATGTCGACGTATGAGGGCTTCTACATAAACCACGATGTTGCTCGATGAAAAGGGAAACAACACACATGTGGGGATGGAAGAAAAAAGACGGGCGTCTAGGCTTGAAGGTCTCTCTCTCTCTTTCTCTTTCTTTTCCTTTCTCTCTCTCTCTCTTCCTTGGACGTGAGAAGGTGGTGGGCATGGGATTTTGAGTGGAGAAGGGACACACACACTCTTTTATAACAGGTTTCTTAAATTGTGTTTCTCATCCCACTTGAATTGGGTTTCTCCAATTTATCTCTTCTAACGATCTTTCTTTAAATCCAATTCATTCATGCTGATAAGGACATTGAATAGGGCCAGTGTACATAATTTTCTTGGTGATTCAAATTTTAGATTGGCCTATCTTGAAAATTCTTGTAGCAAGTGCCAAAACAAACTTAATCTTAATTAACGATCCACGCTTAATGATCGTGGCCCAATTTTGCTTTTGGAGAAATGTGTAGTCATGATAGGCAAATGGTTAGACAAAAGTCGGTGGTTGATTGATGGTGAAAAAGGCTTAAATCTGAAATTTTACTTTTTATACTAAAATGAAGGAATTTGAGTCAAGGCGGTCGGTCATCATTCAACGGTGTAGGATCATAGATCGGTCTAAATTTTGTATGATCCCATAGTCATATGAAGCCAAAGTATGGTCCAAATTTGAATTGCGATTGACAGTGTAAAGCAGGTTAATCAAAAGGTCCATATTTAGGAAGAGTTGGTAAGCCTAAAACAATTACCCAAGAAAAGCCTACCAAGGTTGGGTTCTCACATTTCACACTCGGTCTATATGATAGGCAATCTAAGTCGTTCATATGAAGGGAAATATCCTACTACGACTACCCACGAGCTTTCCTTACTTGATGGACACCAAAATTAATGATTAAGGGGTTATTTATCAATTGGGCTACTTCTACAATGATCTAAGGGCTGAAATTCAACATGTACAGTTAATTTAAGTTATATAGGCATGGGACAAAATTTCACGTCAAACATATCTTAAAAACCATGTGATCTAAAATTCAATAGAGGTTAATGGCATTAAGTATTTATGATTTTGCCATCTTTTATCTATCTAACTTCCGTCGTCCGTAACATTGGACTACACCATCCGAATGCATTAAAATTTGATGGGCATTATTTATTTTTTATGCTCCTTCCATCACCCCAGTTTGGGCCTTGATCGCTTATAGATGACTAATATGTTTTTTTTAATGGCATATGCCACTCCAATATCTAAATGAACGCTTTCATACATCTAATAGAGAATTTAGCCTGTAGTTATAGCATATACCTTACGATCTTCAAACTAAGCAGTTTATTCCGATTTTTGGGCAGCTTGTTTGATGAATCCAAATATGATAAATAGTTAGATGATATGTTAAAAATAAGAAAAATTGATGGTTAGTACTTTGATCATGTACGTAAGTAGGTGTACGGTCATTTTTGTAAACGGATGAACGTAGGTGGGTTTTTGGAGTGATCAAGAGGTAGAACATGTATACCGTTAGATTAAGTGACTTGTTCACATGTGTAAGTTCCTCATATTATAGTTTTGATAGCTGGTTAAACATATTCATAGGTGGGGAACAAGATGAACAGATCAGCATCTTGATTCGATACGTGTACGAGCGGATATAGAGATCAAATAGTTTGTTTACTATGATAGGGTGGTCCAAACTCAAAGTGGACAGTCGGATATCTTTACCTAACGGTGAATAGTTAATTGGACGGTTGGTTATGATGAACAAGTGAGAATAGTTGGATATACAATGATCATGTCTTGAAAATCAACAGTCGGATGACTTGATATATGGATGAAGACTTCCCAAGAGTCTGATTTAAGTTAGTGAATAGATATATGGTTAAGATAAGCTAAATTGGTGACATACACATGTATATACCAAATTAAATTTCAAGGCAACACTTAAGAACTTTCAATACTCGAGTATTGAAAAGTTGATGGTGTTACACCTTTTCCCAAACTCCTAGGCATGAGCATTGCAACAGAACATATGGTGGACAGAATCGTGAGCATTCATGCAGATGTGCAAGCCAAGTTGCATGCCTCGAATGACAACTACAAGGAAAAAGCCGACAAGCATCAGTGATAAAAGGTGTTCGAGGTGAGCGACTATGTTATGGTCCATTTAGGCAAGGAAAGATTTCCACCGGGACCTACAACAAGTTAAAGGATAAGAAGATTGGAGCGATGCCGATCCTCCGAAGGATCAATGACAACGCTTATATTGTTAATCTTCTGGATGACATGGAGATCTCACAAACTTTCAACGTTGCGGACCTGATCGAGTATCACGAACCGAAGTAGGACGAGAACCCAAGGATGAGTTCTTTTAAAGTAGATGGGACTGATGTAGAGCGAGTCATAGACACTTTCATGGCCGAGATGGACTAGATAAGGGCCAATTGGAGGCGGAGGTGATCAGGACCATCAAAACCTTAAAAAAGTCATATCTCGCAAACCGAAATGAGTTTTTCGACATATCATATATGAGTGGTTCGGCTATGTGCCTACTCCACTTCTGGTTGACGCACTCTCCCTTGGAGTGTGCCGAATTTCACTACAAATATTTTTAAATCAGGTTAACCATTAACCTTCATAACTTAGACAAGGTTACCTAATGAGTCTACACAAGACAACCTTAAAAGCCTACATAAGGCAAACAAGTTCTACACAAGGACATAACCAGTAACCTACACAAGGCTATCAGTGCCTACACAAGGCGAAGCCTACTTAAGGCTAATAAGTCGTATACAAGGACTTGATGTATTCTCCCACTGGAGGCCTATGAAGGTCTTAATATGTTAACCACTGAATATCAGTCCTACACAAGGAAGGATTTTTAGGGTCAATGGACTCTAATGACTTACTAGTAAGAAGATGGGCCCCGTTGATAGCACATGCTGAATGTAACCTTCCTTGTTGATGAAGTGTCTTCAGCTCCCCTAATCCGCAACTGTTGTAGATGCTTCAATACAAGTCTCAGGTGTTGGGTCAGGGTATTCTAAGGAATCTTCTCTATTAAATGTTGGTCATTAAGTAAGGGAGAGATTTCAGAATATTATCCATTCAAAGGATTTTAGCTTAATAATTTACCATTAAGAGTGCTACTGAAAGATCCTCAAATGGTGGAGTTTATACTTAAATCCAATCTATTTATTTCACAATGATTGCATTTAAGAGGGGATTGAAGGATGAACTCCCATGAAATATGGGATTTAAGATTGAGGGTAGATCAACTATAGCAATATCTCTCTTAAATCTCTCTTTTTCTATCTTTCGAACCTAAAAAGCAAGCCTCTTTAAATAGGCAATAAAGTTCAAACGGTAAGAAAACGGGCAAAAATCTGTCCCTGTTCAATGTCATCGAAGTTTCCTTCGATGACTCGAACAGAATCCGATGTCATCAAGTTTATCTTACCAAGAGAACTTTGTGGTTTGCTTAGAGAGTTAAGTAATTCAAACATCGATGTCATCGAGACTACATCGATGTCATCAAAGTTTGAATTTTGATGACATCGAATAATTCCTAATTTTTCTTTATAAACTCTTTGGACAGATTGGTCCCAATTTCGATGTCATTAATTCTTCCTCAATGTCATCAAAGTTTGAAATTCGATGTCATCGAATAAATCATGATTTTCCTTTATACCTCGCTGGACATTTAGTGCTTATGTTTCGATGTCATTGAAGTTTGAATTTCAATGACATCAAATGGAGCTCAATTGCATGAAATAATTCCAATGATATGTTAAAGGTCGCTAGACATATTTGGGCACAATTTCAATGTCATCAAAACATGAGTTTCGATGTCATCGATAGTTGTAGAAAAACTTTGTATATTTTCATATTGTAACTATGTTATCCATTATCTAATCTACGAAAAATGTTTTCCTTGATGGTTTTGGTGTAGATCAGAGCTTTTTAAATGGAAATTTTACCTGAGGTGTTTTGGTCATGGGATGTGAGGTTTTCATTTACCTTTGGAGATCTTTTGAACACATCCACTTTGTTAAGTCTTCAGCTTGTAGTCTTCGTGTGGGGCACACTAGACTCTATGACACACTTGTTATGTTAATTGACAATCCAGGGCACTTTCAATCTCCCCCTTTATCAATTACGTGACAAAACACCTAGAGCAACTAACTAAATTGTGTGTACAACAGACATTACACAATTTACAATATTTCATCCTAAAATGAAAATAACTCAAAACTTTGTTGCTCCCCCTTTTATCCTGCATCACCATTATTGCAAACATACAACATACAACATAGAAACATAATGGTGGGATATATTTCTCCCCCCTTTTGTTAGTCATTGGCAAATGGTCAATTTGTAAAGATCGATGCTGGATACATAACTGAAGTTGGAGAATATAGGATATTGAAATCATATCTGAAAAAATATAGGAATGAAAAGCAATCATGATATGAACACAAAAGAAACTCTAAGGCTTCTAAGCCATTAGAGGGTCCAATAGATCTGGGTTTAGCAGTTTTTACCTTTTTAACCTCCCATATCTTCTAGTCATGCAAACATATACATTTAATCATTTAACATACTAGCATATTCAAACTGATGTAACACTTGTAATCCCTAGCAACCTGTTTATGAATTTACACAACACATATGCTATATAGAGATATCATCATTCAAACCACAAAGGAAGCTACCCCAAGCATGAGTAGCAATATAAGCCAAAAGCCCTTATGGACTCAATCATCCACAAGTATGTGCCCCAAACATGGGAAATAACATCCAAAAACAAAATAGTATCATGAATCCCACACAGATATGTGTATATGCCCTTGCTATCTTATCAACATAAGTAAATGATGAATGCCTGACTCATGGTGCCGGTGCAGCATTATCGTGGCGACTCAGAAGCAACTCCAGGATGTGTTCCGAGGTGTGTTGTAGAAAGTTGATCTTAAGCTCAATACTGCAAAGTCGGCTTTAACATTGGCTAACACGCTCTTCAATATTTGATTGGCTATTTAGGACATGCTTGAGATCATTTTGGTGAATAGGTTTCCGAGTACTTACTAAGTCCGGACTTGTTGAAGGTATAAGAGTGCGACAGGAATCCCTGACAGGCGGTATGAGAGGATTCTGAGTATTATTTTTGAGTAGGGTCTCATTATGCTCCACATTTTCAGTCACATTTAGACTCAATAGAGTGTCTTGATCAAACCAAACAGTGGGACGTATGAGGTCATATGTTAGAGGCATACCTATAAATTGTGACAACTTGCAAATAAGACTTGGGAAGGGAAGTGTCGCAAGATGATTTCCGTTAACCCCAAGGATTAACTGACGCAAGATGAGAGTGGGTAGGCATACTCGTATTCGTTGATGAACATCATATAGAATGTTTAGTACATATGGGGAGAGTTCATGTCCATTAATCTCACATGGATAGACATTTGTACTGAGGATGTTGTGGAGTACTTTGAACCTTGAATCCAGATACCCAGAGTGAAGGAGGTTGTTGTCATTTCTGGGAATTGTTTTTCCATTGCACAGAGCTCGTGTTACTTCTCCCCATACTCCCAGACAGTTTAGATTCCTTTTTGTTATGGGGATTTTGTGACCTTTAATCCAAGACAACGACCCGACACGACAGGAGTGATTTTCTTAGTCATGTTCATAAATGTGACACTTATGGATCGGGGATTATTATGAACAGTGTGACAAGATTTCAGAAATTGATGGATGAGGTCCAATTGAAAATCACTTCCCATATTGATCAGGTTATACCACCCAATCTTCCTTAGTAGTGAATCAACCTTATAAGGTTCTATGCATGAAATCTTGATAGTCCGATCAACTATGATTTCTTTTCCCTGAGATTCTTCTTTGGAGGAAGAAGAAATGGAGATATGCTTGCATCGTTTGGTTTTCTTTCCTCTGATAGCCATCTTCTCGTGCAGGGATCTTTCCCTTGCCTTTTACCGTGATGTACGTTTGCTAATGAAGACATGAACTGAGGAGAATTGATTTTCCAAGTTAATAAAAAATAACTTCTCAAATTTAACGAAATTTCTACCCCAAAATTCAAAAAGGAAAATACATGGAAAGGAGTAGATTTACTAGGATTTCGAATGAATTTGATATCAAAGTCTACCGGAGAGAGGGAAGGAAGACAAGAGGTGGCCGAGAAAAAACAGAGCAAAAGATGGGTTTTCTGCGTGTGCCCGATATTTATACTGTCAGGATTTTTCAATGTCATAGAGGTTCAAAATTCGATGATATCGAATATACGTTCGATGTCATTGATGTTCCTCTGACGATTCATCTCCTTAATGTACTTCGATATCATTGAAGTATTGTTCGATGTCATCGAAGATAACTTTGATGCCATCGATTGTCTAATTGAACCCTGATGTTCTAGCATTATATATATTCTGATTCGAGGATGTGTACAAATATATTTGTTTACTTAGCAAGAAAGATTTGTACATACACTATAGGATGAGCTGGAAACACAAATCCACATACACACTAAAAAACACACACATGTATATTCAACAATTTTGTTAGTCTCAAATCAAAACATAGTATGATTTTCAACAATTGAGACCTTAATGAAGGGATAAGGTAGTTTACTAGATTTTCCTATACCGCATGATTTACATTATCCTCCATGTTAGTGTGGTTGATTGTATATCTATGGACAATTATTTGTGCGGATATCACATATGTAGTTCAAAATTCTCCACAAATAATAGATTTTCAAATCTTTGACCATTGTCATTAGTTACTCCAGACTCCAAGATTATTCCTTAATTACTTGTTAGAGATACCTTTTTTGTTAGAGATACCTTTTTTTAAAGTGACTGACCCATTAACAAATACAAGAGTTTATAGCTAAAAATGGGTCATGATCACTAGTTGGTTTATTTGGACCAATCTTCTTCAAGTGCCGGAGATAGGTTTACCATTACTCGCAAGGCAATTGTCTTTTATCACCCACTTGGTAACCACTTTCTTTGAGCATGAGTTTTTTTTATTTCTTTCTTAGAGTGGTGAACCATGGGTGTTTTGAGTTCATCAGGCCACTGATCCAAATTTCATTGTTTGAAGAAATGCCATGATTTATGCATAATTTCTCTAGTTGGTTTGATTTTACTTTCATCCCGAAAGTGAAATGAGGTTGTCTAAATGTAGGACATTCAAATTTGTAGTGTCCCATTTTTTTGCATAGATGGCATGATGAGTGAGTCAGATTTTTCTTGTTTGAGAAAATTGAATCGATCATCACAGATGAAGTAGAGAAAAAGTCAGATATATCTGTTTCATATCATAAGCCTCAATAATCTTCACATTTGTAACATTTAATCATTCTTAAATGGTTTAGTGGATTTTCCTTTGGGTTTGGCCACTTTCTGATCCTTCTTCCCCTTTAGTAAATTTTGAGGAAATTCTTAAGTGTATTTGCTAATCCCTCTTTATCCACATCATCACTATCATTTTTTATTTAATTTCTTTATGTTTTTGTGAATGCCTATATGATGATTTGAGGAAAGCTAGTTTCTTGCCTTTAGAGGGGTTCTTAAAGTGTAGTTCAATTGTTTTTAGAGATATTTTAAGTTCTTTTACTTTCATTTCATTTATGTTCCTACACTCTTTTATTAAGGTTATTTTAGGAGAAAACATATCCAGTAAGGATCTAAGAAATTTTCTACATACGCGACCATCCAAAATCCTTTCTCCTAAACCCCACATGGAATTACAAATGTCTTTTAGTTTATGATAGAATTTCATGAAAGTTTCAGACTCTTCCATTTTAATGTTTTCAAATTTGGTGGCTAAGAGCCGAAGCTTTGATCTTTTTACCATGCTAGTTCCCTCGTGGGTGATTTCTAAGATATCCCATGCATCTTTCCTTGTTGTATAGATGCATATGCGTTTAAATTCATTGGGGGATACTGCACAATAGATAACATTGAGAGCTCTGGCATTATAGGTATACCTAGTTCTCTGAGTGGCACTCTATTTGGATTTTACTTTGGGAATGCTCATAGTGCTACCATCAACCATGACTTGCTCTATGGGAATCATCCATCCATACACAATATCATAAACTGAATGATCTAAGGATGTTAGAAATATCCTTATTTTAACCTTCCAATAGGCATAGTTAGATCCGTCAAAGTACGGAGGACGTGAAATGTCATAACCCTCTTATTTGTATAACATTCTTTAAGCTCCTATGATCAACTATAGGTGGTTAAGCCTTTCAGGATGAACCCGCTCTGATACCAAATGAAATTGCAGTAATGAGCCACAATGCTTCTAAGTATAGAATATGGTAGAGTTATAAAATGTAGACTAAGTCCTGGGAAGGAGGGGGTGAATAGGACTTTTTAAATTTTATCCCAATTTAAAATCCTAATTGCTTAACTTCAAACTAATTTACAATTAAACTAAGGAAATTTAGCTTTAAGGCTTCCAAGCCAATATAGAGGATCCAATTCATAAGTTATATTAATTATACAAGTACAACTATTAGCCTATGAAGATAGTGTATATGAGTGTGTGGGATGTGATTCCTATCAATCCTAGACATTCATCTAATCATGCGACACAATTTAACATTCAAGGTATATATGCATAATTAAATAAATGCACAAAGATATTTTTCAACACAATCATATACAATGGTTCGGCTATGTGCTTATTCCACTTCCGGCTGACTATCAAATCGTTTTAAATCAAGTTAACCATTAACATTCACAACCTACACAAGACAACCTTAGAAGCCTAAACAAGGCAAACAAGTCCTACACAAGGACATAACCAGGAGCCTACACAAGGCTACCTATGCCTGCACAAGGCGAAGCCTACACAAGGATATCAGTGCCTACACAAGGCTATCAATGCGTACACAAGGCTAACAAGTCATACACAAGGACTTGACGTTTTCTCCCGCCGGATGCTATGGTCTTATTATGTTAACCACTGAATATTAGTCCTACACAAGGAAAGATCTTCAGGGTCACTAGACTCTAATGACTTACTTGTAAGCAGATGAGCCTCGTTGATAGCACATGCTGAATCTGACCTTCCTTGTTGATGAAGTGTCTTCAGCTCCCTTGATCCACAACTATTGTAGATGCTCCAATATGAGTCTCAGGTGTTGGGTCAGGGTATTCTAAGGAATCTTCTCTATTAAATTTTGGTCATTAAGTAAGGGAAATATTCTAGAATATTATCCATTTTAAGGATTTCAGCTTAATAATTTACCACTAAGAGTGTTGCTGAAAGATCCTCGAATGGTAGAGTTCATACTTTAATCTAATCTATTAATTTCACAATGATTACATTTAAGAGGGGAATGAAGAATGAACTCCTATGAAAAAAGGGATTTAAGATTGAGGGTAGCTCAACTATAGCAATAACTTTCTTAAATCTCTCTCTTTTTCTATCTTTGGAACCTAAGAAGAAAGCCTCTTTAAATAGGCAATAAAGTTTAAACGGTAAGAAAACGGACATAAATCTATTTCGTTGACTCGAACCGACTCCGATGTCATCGAGTTTATCTTACTAAGAGAACTTTGAGGTTTGCTTAGAGTTAAGGAATTCAAACATTGATGTCATTGAGACTACATCGATGTCATCAAAGTTTGAATTTCGATGACATCAAATAGAGTTCGATGACATTGAATAATTCCTGATTTTTCTTTATAAACTCTCTGGATAGATTGGTCCTAATTTTGATGTCATCAATTCTTCCTCAATGTCATCGAAGTTTGAAATTTGATGTCATCGAATAAATCATGATTTTCCTTTATAGCTCATTGGACATTTTGTGCCTATGTTTCGATGTCATCGAAGTTTGAATTTCGATGACATCGAATGGAGCTCAATTACATCGAATAATTCCAATGATATGTCAAATGGTTGCTGGACATATTTGGGCATAATCTTGATGTCATCGAATACATCTCAATGTCATCGAAACATGAGTTTCGATGTCATTGAATCCGTGTTCAATGTCATCAATAGATGCAGAAAAACTTTGTATATTTTCATATATTCTTGCAACTATGTTATCCATTATCTAATCTACCAAAGATGTTTTCCTAGATGGTTTTGGGATAGATTAGAGCTTTTTAAATGGAGATTTAACCTGAGGTGCTTTGGTCATGGGATGTGAGGTTTTCATTTACCTTTGGAGATCTTTTGAACACATCCACTTTATTAAGTCTTCAGCTTGTAGTCTTCATGTAGGGCTCACCAAACTCTATGACACACTTGTCATGTTAATTAACAAACCAATGCACTTTCAGCAACATGGGGAAAACAGAAGTAGGTTAAGAAGGAGGAGCATAGAAGAACACGTACCAGAAAAGGGCTAAGTGACCGGACGATCCACACAGAACGGAGAAGAACTAAGAAAAAATAGAGAGAAAGTAGGTCGACACAACTCGGATTTCATAAAGCCTATGAGTGAAAGAATGAGGGGGAAACCCCTATCTATAAGAATCCCAGAAGCAGAGCATTTAATGCTAGCAATAGTTGCGAGGACATGAAAGGACATCTTGACTCACGATCTCCTCCACATGATGATAAGGGGTTCGCTTAGGTCCCACATTAGTAAAGCAGGGAAAAATGTTTGCTTAGGAGTCGTTCGGAAGGCGAAACGGCACTCGCCACTCTGTGCATAATTTATTTTACGGAACCACTGTCATAATATCTTCCTTGATCACCGCAGTATGCAGTGTTCTTTTCCACTTCTGGCCTTAATCACTGGGCAATAAAATCGAGGAGCACAGATGAAATGAGCCGACCTCCCACAATTAGAAGTTCAAAATCCCTCGCTCATATATAAGTTCAAATCTGTTTGCTCCCCGAATTGATGAACATAAAAGTCAGAAGTAGGGGACAATTATTATAGGTAAAATCGAGTTAACTTAATGTATGAGACACGTGGTAAAGAACCATCAAAATAGACTCTCCAGACTACCAAAGTACTTACTACTAAGGAAGATGAGCTGAGCAAGGAGACTCAATGACCGAGCTAAAACAGTTAACCTGGCATAGAGATAAGGCTCATCAATAGACATCGACCACAAATGCTGACCTTGATCACCTCAACTACGGATGCCGACCTCAACCTTGGAATAAAAACAATTATAAAGAATCTTGTGCCATATATTAGTAGGACTACCCAACAAGATCCTAACCGAAGATCACTTCAATCGAGGCATGATCAGAGAAATACTCGAGAATGGATTCCAACTCCAACATGGGCTCTTCTAACATATCTTGTAGATTTACTTAGATATGCAAGTTGCCTAACAAACTTATAAATACATCATCCTGCTTAAGGGAAAGGTATACACCACTATCCCGACTCCAACTACAACTACTTTGAGTCCATCTACTTGACTTAGGCATCATAGGGTCTTTGACCACAAACGGTGTCCTCAGTGTCCTCTTATTATATATTAAAGTGTAGGTATCCAATGACTCACAAGAGGTGGAATGAAATCGACCAGATTTAAGCAATAACAGAAAGCATTCAATCTCCCACGTGTGGTCCACTTTAGTCTTAAATGTGTCTATTTTTGGGTCTATATCCAAAAAATGATCTAGCAAAAGAATAGACCACGTGCATAAAAGACATACATTATGGTGGGTCCCATGGAACCCCCGTGAGGACAGAGTTGGTCCAATGGTAGGATGCGGAATGTGTTCTGAGTAAACTGTGGGGCTTATATATTTTTTATCCATGTCATGTATTCGTTCTTATTTTAGACTGATCCCAAAATTGAAGCATATCCAAATCTCAAGTGGACCACACCATAGGAAACAATGAAGATAAGACCACAACATGGGAAATAATAAAGATAACGACATAGACCGTTGAAACTTTCTTAGGCCCATGGTGATATTTGTTATCCAACTTGTTTACAAAGTCAATTCCGGACACGCGGATGCCCTGCATGAACTTCCTACCGTGAGAAGTTAAGTGGGACCAATCATGATGTTTATGGGAAATCACGACGTTCATCGGTTTTGCAAGATCATTTTAGGTAATGGGTTCAAAAATGATTTAAATCCAAAACTCAAGTGAGCCCTACATTAAGAAAAATGTGTAAGTAAATTCTTATCATTGAAACTCTCGTGGGTCCGCCATGGTATTTATATATCAACCACACTGTTTATAAGATCATTTCTAATAGGATGAATTGAAAACATAAAAATTAGCC
This sequence comes from Magnolia changhungtana, assembly GCA_030180095.1. Classification (NCBI taxonomy): domain Eukaryota; kingdom Viridiplantae; phylum Streptophyta; class Magnoliopsida; order Magnoliales; family Magnoliaceae; genus Magnolia; species Magnolia changhungtana. The sequence continues at coordinate 7,067,078 of JASAUF010000554.1, forward strand.
TTGTTCAAAACTTATGTGGCTAGGCACATGTTTCAACGATGGACGTTAAATCCTCCGTGGTGTGGCCCATATGACTTTTAAATTTCCTTTAGTCTTAGGCCCATGTCCTATTATGATCTTGTAAAACTGATGGACGTAGTGGATTTCCCATAAACATCATGGATTTCCCATAAACATTACGGTGGGCCCACCTTACTTTCTGTTGCAAGAATTTGCTGCTAAATTCTTTTGCAGGAATTCCTCATCTTTCAATTCCCATGGTTTCCTGTGGTGTGTTTCACTTGAGCTTTGAATATACTTCAAGTTTGGGCTCATGCCTTCAAATGAGCTGATAAAACGGATGCACGGCGTGGATAAGAACATACACATAATCTCTCTGAGCTCCATGGAGTTTACTCGATACCCTATTGCCTACCGAGTTACTCGGTATGCAATCCGCGTCCCATCCACATTCGCTTGAATAGGATCAATTCACTGATTATTGATTAGATACTACGCCGTACTTATATGAAGAAATGGACGGTTGGAAAGAAAACCAACCATGACCTTCATTGCAAGGGCATGCTAGGTTTATCTTTCAATCAGGATTGTCCATCTAGTGCAACCCTTTATGGATGGAAACTGATTCACGATACACATTCACTTGATGATCCTTGCTGGGTGAACAGTGGCCTCCAGACCTACGGTGTTAAGTAAAAACAGTTGATAACAGTCAACATGAAGTGCTGGGAAGTAAAGATAAGTGATGGGTCATCGTCCATCCATAATGAGTCCCAGTAGTTGAACCGTTGAGATTAATGGATAACTTAGTTACATATAATGAGATAGATAGGTCTACGATATTCCTGCTTTCTCATATCGTTTCCATTCATCGCGACTAGATCAGCTTAAATTTCGGTAGCAACGTTTAAAAATGGCTGTGACTCATTGCACGGTTGGATGATAATCCAGTTTGGGCATCTCTGACCTAATTTCGGATGGGGACATTACCAAAATGTTACTGGAAGAATATAATGCTGGCCATCTATTTTTTCACTTTGAATTTGGACCGTTCACTATTTCACTTCTAACCACCCATTTGATAGACATTAATTGGGTGGTTAGGATTGATTAATCAGGGTTATTTTAAAATTTATGCTCCATCCGCAACAGGACCCACGATTTGGATTGTCCGGATAGCTATATGTTAGTGTTGCATGAAGACAAGTAAGGACAACTTTTAAAAAATGATGCTCTTCCACTGGTTGATTGGACAAGATAAATTACCATCCATCCAATGAAAAGAGATCGGATTAGGTGAGACCCCGGGTCCTCCGATGTTGGTGGGACCTTGATTGTGGGGCCCACTGTGATGCACGTGACTTAAATCCTCTCTGTCCGATCATTTTGAGACACTCATCATGTTTGTGAGAAGAAACCATCAGGATCATCTCAGCCCCAAACGCTCATCATGTGGGCTACAGTTGTATTTTTATTTATAGTGGCTATACGTTATTTTTTATTTCTTTCTTAGAGTGGTAAACCATGGGTGTTTTGAGTTCATCAGGCGACTGATCCAAATTTCATTGTTTGAAGAAATGCCATGATTTATGCATCATTTCTCTGGTTGGTTTGATTTTACTTTCATCCCGAAAGTGAAATAACGCTGTCTAAACGTAGGATATTCAAATTTGTAGTGTCCCATTTTTTTTGAATAGACGGCATGATGAGTGAGCCAAATTTTTCCTGTTTGAGACAGTTGAATTGATCATCACAGATAAAGTAGAGAAAAAGTCAAATATATCTGTTTCATATCATAAGCCTTAATAATCTTCACATTTGTACCATTTAATCCTTCTTAAATGGTTTAGTGGATTTTCCTATGGGTTTGTCCACTTTCTGATCCTTCTTCCCCTTCAGTAAAATTTGAGGAAATTCTTAAGTGTATTTGCTAATCCCTCTTTTTACATATCATCACTATAATTTTTTATTTAATTTCTTTATGTTTTTATGAATGTCTAGATGATGATCTGAGGAAAGCTAGTTTCTTGCCTTTAAAGGGGTTCTTAAAGAGTAGTTCAATTGTTTTTAGAGATATTATAAGTTCTTCTACTTTCATTTCATTTATGTTCCTACACTCTTTTATTGAGGTTATTTTGGGAGAAAACTTATCCGATAAGGATCTAAGAAATTTTCTACATATGCGACCATCCGGAATTCTCTCCTAAACCTCACATGGAATTACAAATGTCTTTTAGTTTATGATAGAATTTCATGAAAGTTTCAGACTCTTCCATTTTAATGTTTTCAAATTTGGTGGCTAAGAGCCGAAGCTTTGATCTTTTTACCATGCTACTTCCCTCGTGGGTGATTTCTAAGATATCCCGTGCATCCTTCCTTGTTGTATAGATGCATATGCATTTAAATTCATTAGGGGATACTGCATAGTAGATAGCATTAAGAGCTCTGGCATTATAGGTATACCTAGTTCTCTTAGTGGCACTCTATTTAGATTTTGCTTTGGGAGTGCTCACGGTGCTACCATCAACCATGACTTGCTCTATGGGAATCATCCATCCATACACAATATCATAAACTGAATGATCTAAGGATGTTAGAAATATCCTTATTTTAACCTTCCAATAGGCATAGTTAGATCCGTCAAAGTACAGAGGACGTGAAATGTCATTACCCTCTTGTCTGTATAACATTCTTTAAGCTTCTATGATCAACTCTGGGTAGTTAAGCCTTTCAGGATGAACCCGCTCTGATACCAAATGAAATTGCAGTAATGAGCCACAATACGTCTAAGTACAAAATATGGTAGAGTTATAAAATGTAGACTAAGTCCTAGGAGGGAGGGGGTGAATAGGACTTTTTAAATTTTATCCCAATTTAAAATCCTAATTGCTTAACTTCAAACTAATTTACAATTAAACTAAGGAAATTTAGCTCTAAGGCTTCCAAGCCAATAGAGGATCCAATTCATAGGTTATATTAGCTATACAAGTACAACAATTAGCCTATGAAGATAGTGTATATGAGTGTGTGGGATGTGATTCCTATCAATCCTAGACATTCATCTAATCATGTGACACAATTTAACATTCAAGGTACATATGCATAGTTAAATAAATGCGTAAAGATATTTCCCAACACAATCATATATAGTGGTTCGGCTATGTGCTTATTCCACTTCCGGCTGATGCACTCCCCCTTAGAGTGTACTGACTTTCACTATCAAATGGTTTTAAATCAGGTTAACCATTAACCTTCACAACCTACACAAGGTTACCTAAGGAGTCTACACAAGACAATCTTAGAAGCCTACACAAGGCAAACGAGTCTTACACAAGGACATAACCAGGAGCCTACATAAGGTTACCTATGCTTACACAAGGCGATGCCTACACAAGCTATCAATGCCTACACAAGGCTATCAATGCCTAAACAAGGCTAACAAGTCATACACAAGGACTTGACATATTCTCCCGACGGATGCCTATGAAGTTCTTATTATGTTAACCACTGAATATCAGTCTTACACTAGGAAAGATCTTCAAGGTCACTGGACTCTAATGACTTGCTTGTAAGCAGATGAGCCCCGTTGATAGCACATGCTGAATGTGACCTTCCTTGTTGATGAAGTGTCTTCAGCTCCCTTGATCCGCAACTATTGTAGATGCTCCAATACAAGTCTCAGCTATTGGGTTAAGGTATTCTATGAAATCTTCTCTATTAAATTTTGGTCATTAAGTAAGGGAGATATTTTAGAATATTATCCATTTTAAGGATTTCAGCTTAATAATTTACTACTAAGAGTGTTGTTGAAAGATCCTTAAATGGTAGAGTTCATACTTCAATCCAATCTATTAATTTCACAATGATTGCATTTAAGAGGTGAATGAAGGATGTACTCCCATGAAAAAAGGGATTTAAGATTGAGGGTAGATCAATTATAACAATAACTCTCTTAAATCTCTCTCATCAAGTTTATCTTACCAAGAGAACTTTGAAGTTTGCTTAGAGAGTTAAGGAATACAAACATCGATGTCATCGAGACTACATCGATGTCATCAAAGTTTGAATTTTGATGACATCAAATAGAGTTCGATGACATTGAATAATTCTCGATTTTTCTTTAAAAACTCTCTGGACAGATTGGTCCCAATTTCGATGTAATTAATTCTTCCTCAATGTCATCGAAGTTTGAAATTCGATGTCATCGAATAAATCATGATTTTCCTTTATAGCTCGTTGGATATTTTGTGCTTATGTTTCGATGTCATCGAGCCTTCCTCGATATCATCAAAGTTTGAATTTCGATGACATTAAATGGAGCTTAATTACATCGAATAATTCTAATGATATGTCAAATGGTTGCTGGACATATTTGGGCATAATCTTGATGTCATCGAAACACGAGTTTCGATGTCATTGAATCAGTGTTCAATGTCATCGATAGTTACAGAAAAACTTTGTATATTTTCATCTATTCTTGTAACTATGTTATCCATTATCTAATCTACCAAAGATGTTTTCTAGATGGTTTTGGGATAGATTAGAGCTTTTTAAACAGAGATTTTACCTGCGGTGTTTTGGTCATGGGATGTGAGGTTTTCATTTACCTTTAGAGATCTTTTGAACACATCCACTTTGTTAAGTCTTCAGCTTGTAGTCTTCATGTAGGGCTCACCAGACTCTATGACACACTTGTCACGTTAATTGACAAACCAGTGCACTTTCAGTAACATAGGGAAAACAGATGTTAGTTAAGAAGGAGGAGCGTAGAAGAACACGTACCAGAAAAGGGCTATGTGACTGGACGATCCACACAGAACAAAGAAGAAATAAGAAAAAATAGAGAGAAAGTAGGTCAACACAGCTTGGACTTCATAAAACCTGTGAGTGAAAGAATAAGGGGAAAACCCCTATTTATAAGAATCCCGAAAGCAGAGCATTTAATGCTTGCACTAGTTGCAAGGACATGAAAGGATGTCTTGACTCACGATCTCCTCCACGTGACGATAAGGGGTTCGCTCAGGTCCCACATTAATAAAGAAGGGAAAAATGTCTACTTAGGAGTCGTCCAGAAGGTAAAACAGCACTCACCACTTTGTGCACAAGTTATTATACAGAACCATTTTCATAATAACTTCCTCGATCACCGCAGTATGTGCTATTCTTTTCCAATTCCGGCCTTAATCACTGGGCAATAAAATTGAGGAGCACAGATGAAACGAGCTAACCTCCCACAATTAGAAGTTCAAAATCCCTCGCTCATACATAAGTTCAAATCTATTTACTTCCCAAAATGATGAACATAAATGTCGGAAGTAGGAGACAACTGTTATAGGTAAAATTGAGTTAACTTAATGTATGAGACACGTGACAAAGAACTATCGATATAGACTCTCCAGACTACCAAAGTACTTACTACTAAGGAAGATGAGCTGAGCAAGGAGACTCAATGACCGAGCTGAAACAGTTAACCTGGCTTGGAGATAAGGCTCATCAACAGACATCGACCACAAAAATCTGACCTCTATCACCTCAACTACGGATGCCGACCTCGACCTTGGAATAAAAACATTTATAGAGAATCTCGTGCCATATGTTAGTAGGACTACCCAACAAGATCTTAACCGAAGATCACGTCAATCGAGGCATGATCAGAGAAATACTCGAGAATGGATTCCAACTCCAACACGGGATCTTCTAGCACATCTTGTAGATATACTTAGATATGCAAGTTGCTTAACAAACTTATAAATACATCATCCTGCTTACGGGAAAGGTATACACCAATATCCCGATTCCAACTACAACTACTTTGAGTCCATCTACATGACTTAGGCATCGGAGGGTCTTTGACCACAACCGGTGTCCTCAGTGTCCTCTTATTATATATTAAAATGCAGCTATCTAACAACTCACAGGAGGTGGAATGAAGTCAACCAGATTTAAGCGATAGCAGTAAGCATTCAATCTCCCATGTGTGGTCCACTTTAGTCTTATGTGTCTATTTTTGGGTCTATATCCAAAAAACTGATCTAGCAAAAGAATAGACCACATGCATAAAAGACATACATTATAGCGGGCCCCATGGAACCCCCGTGAGGATAGAGTTGGTCCAATGGTAGGATGCGGAATGCGTTTTGAGTAAACTGTGGGGCTTATATATTTCTTATCCATGTCGTGTATTCGTTCTTATTTTAGATTGATCCCAAAATTGAAGCATATCCAAATCTCAAGTGGACCACACCATAGGAAACAATGAAGATAAGACCGCGACATGGGAAACAATAAAGATAATGACATGGACCGTTGAAACTTTCTTAGGCCCATGGTGATATTTGTTATCCAACTTGGTTACAAAGTCAATTCCGGACACGCGGATGCCCTACATGAAATTCCTACAGTGAGAAGTTAAGTGGGACTAATCGTGATGTTTATGTGAAATCACAGCGTTCATCAGTTTTGCAAGATCATTTTAGGTAATGGGTCCAAAATTGATTTAAATCCAAAACTCAAGTGAGCCCTACATTAAGAAAAATGTGTAAGTAAATTCTTATCATTAAAACTCTCGTGGGTCCGCCATGGTATTTATATATCATCCACACTATTTATAAGGTCATTTCTAATAGGATGAACTAAAAACATAAAAATTAGCCTGATTCAAAACTTCTGTGGCCAGGCGCATGTTTCAACGGTGGATGTTAAATCCTCTATCGTGTGGCCCATATGACTTTTAAATTTCCTTTAGTCTTAGGCCCATGTCCTATTATGATCTTGCAAAACTGATGGACGTAGTGGATTTCCCATAAACATCGCAGATTTCCCATAAACATTACGATGGGCCCACCTTACTTTCTATTGCAAGAATTTGTTGCTAAAGTCCTTTGCAGGAATTCCTCATCTTTCAATTCCCACAGTTTCCTGTGGTGTGTTTCACTTGAGCTTTGAATATACTTCAAGTTTGGGCTCATGCCCTCAAATGAGCTGATAAATCGGATGCACGGAGTGGATAAGAACATACACATAATCTCTTTGGGCTCCATGGAGTTTACTCGATACCCTATTGACTATCGAGTTACTCGGTATGCAATCCGCGTCCCATCCGCGTCCACTTGAACGGGAGCAGTTCACTGATTATTGATTAGATACTACGCTGCACTTATATTAAGAAATGGATGGTTGGAAAGAAAACCAACCATGTCCTTCATCACAAGGGCGTGCTAGGTTTATCTTTCAATTAGGATTGTCCATCTAGTGCGACCCTTATGGATGGAAACTGATTCACGATACACATTCACTTGATAATCCTAGCTGGGTGAACAGTGGCCTCCAGACTTACAGTGGTAAGGAAAAATAGTTGATAACGGTCAACATGAAGTGCTGGGAAGTAAAGATAAGTGATGGGTCATCGTCCATCCATAATGAGGCCCAGTAGTTGAACCGTTCAGATTAATGGATAACCTTGTTACATATAATGAGATAGATCGGTCTACGATATTCCTGCTCTCCCGTATCGTTTCCATTCATCGCGACTAGATCAGCTTAAATTTCGGTAGTAACATTTAAAAATGGTTGTGACTCATTGCACGGTTTGATGATAATCCAGTTCGGGCATCTCTGACCTAATTTCGGATGGGGACATTACCAAAATGTTACTAGAAGAATATAATGCTCGCCATCTGTTTCTTCACTTTGAATTTGGACCGTTCACTATTTCACTTCTAACCACCCATTTGATAGACATTAATTGGGTGGTTAGGATTGATTGATCAGGGTTATTTTAAAATTTATGCTCCATCCGCAACGGGACCCACGATTTGGATTGTCTGGATAGCTATATGTTAGTATTGCGTGAAGACAAGTAAGGACAACTTTTAAAAATTGATGCTCATCCACTGGTTGATTGGACAAGATAAATTACCATCCATCTAACGAGAAGAGAGCGGATTAGGTGAGACCTCCGATGTGGGTGGGACCCTGACTGTGGGGCCCACTGTGATGCATGTGACTTAAATCTGCTTTGTCCGATCATTTTGAGACGCTCATCATGTTTGTGAGAAGAAACCATCGGGATCATCTCAGCCCCAAACGCTCATCATGTGGGCTACAGTTGTATTTTTATTTATAGTGTCTATACATTATTTTTTATATGAAGTGGCTTGTCTGATGAGTGAATGTGGTTGATTTTTTTTCACAAGATGATCCCGAGGGTAGGACCAACCTATTGGACAGGGTGGATGTTAAACGTGATGGGGTTGTTTTTAAAATTTGACAACGTGATTAGGGCGGGAGTGCTTAAGATCAAATTTGATTGGCTACCTATTAAGTCACTCGTTTAGTATGTAAATTGAAATAGGCGATATTCAGGGGGTATGGTTCATCCTCTGAAGATGGGTTACACATTTGCCTTCCATATGAAAGATAAAACATTGATAAATGAATTCTTACAGTCAATCACGTAGAGCAGTCGCAGAACACCTTCCTGTATGGAGAACTAAATCCAACATATGAGCATAGACCCAAATTACAATTATTAGCTACTTGAACAACGCTATAGATTACACTATGGAATGTAAACATCAGGCAAAAAGTAAAGAATTATACTAAGAAATGTAATTGACTAGTAGAAAAGTAAATGATTACACTAAGGAACATAAATGATGGGTAATTTGAAAGGATAATTAAAATATATATTAAATTTGATTGGGTAAGTATAAGATAAATCTTTCTACTGAATTCATCAGTTATATATAGCTTTAATTCGGCCACCTAGATGCTTCCCACGTCTTGACAGTTACTATAATCATATCACATGTTTTGACTCTTCTTGCCTATAATCTTGCCATCTATCCTATAACCGCTTTTACACGATCATTCTTCAATTGACCACTTAATGACATGTCTGCTCGATGCGCTCTACCTATATTGTTGTAGAATTCTTTTCATATATCCCCACATATCTCCAAATACACCACTCAAATCTATTTAAATCACACATAACTCACTCTGATTGGCTTCCGCAGGAATTGGCGACAATGGGGATGAATATTGCCCCCCACACTGCTTCGCCTTTGGAAAAAGGTGAAAGCGATGTGTGACCCCTCATTAATGCAGCAATTATTTGGTACATGTGGCAACATCGTAGTAATCATCTTTAATTGATACACCTCTATATGTCAACTCTAACCACCCTTTTTCAAAATAAAGACTAATCTCGTTGTGATGCGTGTACTTATATTGTACAAAGTAAACTTTTAATGATGCCCTAATAAATTCAGTCTTCTCAGCCAATATAAGGGCCGTCTTAATATTCTTTTCACTCCATGTTTCTTTCTTCATCATTCTTCCCCTTCAAACCTTAACAATGGTTGCCTCATCGTATTCGTCCCCATATTTCCATCAGGATGACTTAGTCATTGTTGAAAAGGGTGAGCTCTTAGTCTTGGGGGGGGGGTTGGGGGGGACTATGCCAAATAAAAATTAAAAACGAAATATAAAGGCAGATAACATAAATAAATTGCAACCTTTAATGCACTAGTCTTGAGAGGTTGATACAAACTTTGTTCAAATGACAACCTTACACCAAAAACCAAGGTTTATGGTAGGACAACCTGATGTCTTGAACTTAGTAAGGATAAAAAACTCAAACTAATACCAAAGGCAAATAAAATAAATCTAGTTATTACAACATTCACCACATGTACATGAAAATAAATACAACATTCAGCACATCATATACATCACCATCATCATCATCATCCAAACTCTGAGAATTATAGTGGTTCAGTTGTATACCAACTGTTCTCAAACAGCCACCCTATTCCTCTCCCAATATCCACAACCCACGGGATATCGTCTTTCACTAAGAAAGAAGGTTTTTCAAGGTTCACCTTAAAACCTTTACAATTATGTTTTCAATGGGCTACCACAATTAAAACCCCCATACACTGAGATTTTCTAGCTATCTCAATCAAAACCAAAATGAAAGATTTTCTGGCAATCTTACAAATCACAATATAACAAATGAAATCTACTTATCGAAAGATTCTTCTTCGATGTAGCCCAGTAGATCCAATTCTTTGTAGACGTAGATGTTTAATGTTCAATCTCACAAATGAAAGGGTTCTAAGTCTAAATGAATTTTAATTTAAAATTAATCTTAGGCTAACTTGATTTGATTTCTTAAATCTCAGAAGGGTAAAGCAAAATTCCCTTTTTAATAAGTAGAATTAAATAACAAGAGATCAATAAAATCAAAATCAAAAGAGCTATAAAAGAATCTAAATTATGAGCAATAGCTTCACAATAGCTTCAACCTTGGGAAAAACGTTTATTAACCAGAAATTTATGCAACATGAACTCGGAATGGAGTTCTGGGAATGCGCTCCGGGCCAACCAGAGAATTAAGTCAGCATCCGTATAACCAGCTAATTGAACATTAGTATCATGTGGATACCATAGGCCTAGATTGGCCGAACTTGCGACATATCTTATAATTCGCTTGACAGCAATAAGGTGTGATTCCTTAGGACCTGATTGATATCTAACACAAATGCCTACATTAAATACTATATCAGGTCAGCTCGCAGTTAAATATAATAAACTACCACTCATACTGCGATATAAACGAGGATCCACACTTTTACCTGTTGCATCCTTAGAAAGCTTAAGCGTCGTACTCATAGGAGTATCGAAGTTTTTACAATTTTCAAATCCAAATTTCTTCACTAGATTTAGAGCATACTTAGTTTGAGAAACGAAAATACCATCATCAAGTTATTTAACTTGTAAACCTAGAAACTAATTCAATTCTCCCATCATGCTCATTTTGAACTTGGATTTCATCAACTCTCAAACTCAATAGACATTAGAACATGTAGAACCATAGATAATGTCATCAACGTAGATTTATACTATAAGTATGTGTTCATTATGCTTCTTAATAAAAAGGGTTTTATCAACACTCCCCATAACAAAATCATGACTTAGCAAAAACTTTGTCAATTTCTCATACCATGCCCTGGGAGTTTGTTTCAAATCATAAAGTGCCTTTTTAAGGCAATACAGATGATCAAAATATTTAGGGTTTTCAAAACCCTTAGGTTATTCAACGTATACTTCTTCATGTAGATCACCATTCAAGAAAGCACTTTTCACATCCATATGATAGATTTTAATCTTTTTAAAACAAGCAATGGATATGAACAATCTGATAGATTCAAGATGAACTATTGGGGCAAAGGTTTCATCATAGTCGATTCATTCGATCTGAGTGTACCCTTGTATAACCAGTCTAGCCTTGTTTCTTATAATGTTTCCTAATTCATCAGATTTGTTTTTGAAAATCCACTTGGTTCCTATAATATGTCTATCAGATGGTCTTGGAACCAAATACCATACATCATTTTTAACAAATTGATTCAGTTCATCTTGCATGGTAGCTATCCAGTTTTTATCAGTAAGTGCCTCTTTTACATTGGTTGGTTCAATTTGGGAAGTAAAACATGCATAATTGCATATGTTTTCTAATTGTCTACGAGTACATACACTAGTGAGAGGGTTTCCTAGGATTTGATCAGTAGGATGATCTTTGACTGATCGTAGTTCAAAGTTGGTTTGATAAGATGAGGAGTCAGGTTTATCAAATACAGTGACTTCATCATCTTTTGAACTAGATATTGGTGCGTTCAGGTGATCATCAATAACCACATTTATAAATTCTTGAATAACACATGTTCTCTTGTTTAGAACATGATATGCCCAAATATTCAAGGCATAACCTAGGAAAATCCCTTCGTCACTCTTAGTGTCGAACTTCCCTAAATTTTTTCAGTCTCGTAAAATATAACACTTACTACCAAAAATTTGAAAGTATTTTATAGTGGGTTTCTTATTAAACCATAATTCATAAGTCATTTTATCTTTTGATTTTCTAATATAAACACGGTTTATTATATAGCATGTAATATTAACAGCTTCAGCCCATAGATTTTTAAGTAACTTCATGCTATTCAACATAACATTAGCCATTTCTTGAAGCACTTAGTTTTTCCTTTCAACAAACCCATTTTGTTGATGTGTCTTAGGTGCGGAAAACTTATGCGATATTCCGTGATCGCTACAGAACTTCTCAAAATTGTTATTTTCAAACTCCGGTCCATGGTTACTTCGGATTTTAAAGATATTCATTTCTTTTTCAGTTTGGATACGCTTAAGTATCTTTTTCATTTCATCGAGAGTTTCAGACTTTTCTCTCATGAAAGCTACCCATGTGAATCTGGTAAAGTCATCGACAATTACCAAGAAGTACTTTTTACCTCATCTACTCTCCATTCTGGTTGGTCCTACTAGATCCATGTGGAGGAGTTCAAGAGGTTTAGATGTGGCGATGGAGTTCACTTTCTTGTGACTACTCCATGTTTGTTTTCTAATTTGACATGCGCCACATATATTATCCATTTTCTTCAATTTGGGTAGACCTCTCTCAATCTATATAGATTCTGGTAGTTTACATGTCCAAGGCGTTTGTGTCATAACTCACTATCATTGGTTTGGACCATGTAACAAGATAATTTAAATGAGCACGATTCATTTACGATATAACAATTCTCAGACGTTCTACGGCCATTTAATATCATACAACCTTTCTCATTTGATATCTCGCATCCTTGATTAGTAAATTTAATGCTATGCTTGTTATCGTAGATTTGAATATGTTTAAAAGATTGTGCTTAAGACCTTCTACAAATAAAACATTCTAAAAAAGAGAAAGGTTAGAGATATGAACCATACCTTGGCCAATAATTTTGCAGTTCCTTCCATCACCAAATTTGACTGAACCATCAGTCATATCTTTGAAGGTGGTGAACAAATCTCTGTCACCTGTCATGTGCCTTGAGCAACCACTGTCTAGGTACCACTTTGATTTACTCGAAGCCTTGAAGGCAGTGTGCACAACCAAGCAAGTAACCTTAGGAACCCATTTCATAGTTGTTTTGGGTTTTGGAGCACTGTTGGTTTTTCTTCTCTTATAATTACTATTAACCCTAACATTAGAGTTAGATTTGAGAAACTTTTTAAGTAAATCCACAATTTTTTCAGTTAAAGGATTATAAGATTATTATCTAAAGCTGATATTATTAGAATTGACTTTAAGTGCTTGAAAAGTTTTTAAATTTCTAAAGTTGTTATAATTTTTTTGTTTCAAGTCCTTTCCTTTTGAGTTAGAGGATTCTCCTTTGACAAACATTGGAGAAGTGCTCTTATTTTTAAGAGGCATGAATTTATCATAACCCAGACCCGATCTATCTCCACATGTTCTAAATGTGGTTAATAACTTTTCAAGTTTAGGGTCTCCTTGGGCATACCTTCATGTATCCTTTGAACTCAAGTGGAAAGATACTTCATTTTTTAATTTCTCATTCTCTAATCTTAAATTTTCAAGTTCTGATGTTTTGAAATTCAAATAACATTTTGCTTTTTTTTTTAACAATTAGAAATATGAGACTTTTCTAAAATAACATTTTCAAAATCCTCTTTTAACTTCAGAAATTTCTCTTTCTGAAGCTTAAGTTTGACAACAATCTTACAACTCTCCCTATATAGGGCATTATAGGCATCTTGAAGATCATCTTTATTATCATTTTTAGGGTCACTCCTCAGATTTTCATCATCGGTTGAATCACAACTATCTGGAGAAGTGACTCTGGCTAGAGTCATTAAAGCCTTAACTTCATTTGAAGTTTTGGGTTCTAATTCATCCGACTTAGAAGAGGCTTCAGAGATGGATGATTCATCCCATGTGGCTAACATGCTTTTTCGCTTTGGCTTGTCCCTCTTTGGACACTTGTTTGCCAAATGCCCATATTCACGGCAGTTAAAACATTGGCTATCTTTTAAAGATTTCCAAGTTTTAATTTTTCCCTTTTTCTTCTCAGAGGGTTTTTGAAAATCAACTCTTTTTTACTCTTAAAAATTTTGTAAAACTTTTTCACAAGTAAAGCCTTATCATCTTCTGAGTTTTCATAATCAGAATTATTATCATGAGAAAGAGACTTGGATGATTCAAGAGCGATAGACTTACCTTTTGGAGCTTTGAAATTTAACTCGTAGGTTTGAAGTGAACCAACAAGTTCTTCTACCCTCATATTATCAGTGTCTCTAAGTTCCTGAATGGCAGTCACCTTGGAATTGAATCTCTCAGGAAGTGATCGCGGTATTTTTGCACAAACTTTACTTTTTAGGATATTGTCTCCAAGACCCCACATTGAGTTGACTATGTCATTCAATTTTGTATAGAAGTCCATGAATGATTCATTTTCTTTCATACGTATTTCTTCAAACCTAGTAGTGAGGATCTGAAGTTTTGACTTTTTTACAATAGTAGTACCCTCGTGTGTCATTTCTAGGATATCTTAAGCTTATTTTGCAGTATCACAAGATATAATTCTTTTGAACTCATCAGGTGATAGTACACAAGTGATTGCATTTAAAGCTTTGGCATTAGCACTGTTTTCATTTTTCTGAGGTGTGGTCCATAAATAATAAGGCGATACTTGCATGGACTTGGTTCCATCACTGCCTAGAACTTCAGTCATTGGTGGTTTCCATTTGGTAACCGTTGCTTGCCACATGCTTTCATCAATGGACCTTAAAAAGATTCTCATCCTGGCTTTCCAATAAGCATAGTTGGAGCCATCCAATGGTGGTGGCACAGTAGTAGAAAGGCTATCAAAAATTGACATATTGAAAGCTCAAGATCGATTAGCTCAGGAAATAAATCCAATGGAATGGGCTATTAGGCTTTGATACCACTTGAAAAGGGTGAGCTCTCAGTCCTAGAGGGGGGAGGGGAGGGGGGGTGAATAGGACTATGCCAAATAAAAATTAAATGCGGAATAGAAAGGCAGATAACATAAATAAATTGCAACCTCTAATGCACTAGTCTTGAGAGGTTGATACAAACTTTGTTCAAAGGACAACCTTATACTAAAAACCAAGGTTTATGGTAGGACAACCTGATGTCTTGAACTTAGGAAGGATAAAAAAAACTCAAACTAATACCAAAGACAAATAAAATAAATCTAGCTAATACAACATTCACCACATGTACATGAAAATAAATACAATATTCAGCACATCACATACATCACCATCATCATCATCATCATCCGAACTCCAAGAATTATACTAGTTCGGGTGTACACCAACTGTTCTTAAATAGCCACCCTACTCCACTCCCAATATCCATAACCCACAGGATATCAGCTTTCACTAAGAAAGAAGGTTTTCCAAGGTTCACCTTAAAACTTTTACAATTGTGTTTTCAATGGGCTACCACAATTAAAAACCCCATACACTGAGATTTTCTAGCTATCTCAGTCAAAATCAAAATGAAAGATTTTCTAGTAATCTTACAAACCATAATATAATAAATGAAATATACTTATCGGAATATTCTTCTTCAATGTATCCCAGTAGAACCAATTCTTTATAGACGTAGATGTTCATTGTTCAATCTCACAAATGAAAGGGTTCTAGGTCTAAATGAATTTTAATTTAAAATCAACCTTGGGCTAGTTTGATTTGATTTCTTAGATCTCAAAAGGGTAAATCAAAATTCCCTTTTTAATAAGTAGAATTGAATAACAAGAGATCAATAAAATCAAAATCAAAAGAGCTATAAAAGAATCTAAAATTACGAGCAATAGCTTCACAATAGCGGGTACTTAATTCTCAGAGAGGAGGCTTGATATAGCTTGGAATGAATGAATAAAGCCGAGAAATGTCCTCTATTTGTAGGGTGAAATTCGGTTCCCTCGACTGTTCTAAGGTCTGCTTCGACTGGTCCAAGGAGCAACCAATTTTTAAAAATTCTGGCGCGATCAGATAAACCTGACACTCAACTGGTCGAGTGGCTTGCTCGACTGGTCGAGCATAGTACTTGACTGATCGAGTAGGCTCAAAATAACTTGCTGGACTTCTAGTCAAGCCCTGCTTGACTGGTCGAGCCAATCTCCATGACTAGTCGAGAAGGGTGCTCGACTGGTCAAGTCCTCAATAGAAAATTTGAAATTTTCAAATAATTCCTTGACTAGTCGAGAAAAACCCTAGACTGGTCGAGCCAATGCTTGGACTAGTCGAACCAAGACTAAGACTAGTTGATATAAGGTCCAAATTAAGTACCATGACCCAAATTCTATATGTAATAAGTATGACCTATTCCTAAGGTCTTCCTATGGTCATGTGTACCTGAAATGTGAGCATTGAACTTGTCAATTTGGTCACTTCGGTAGATAAAATATTCGAAGTACTTTGAAGCTTGAAACTTGTACACTTTGAAGCTTGAGCTTGAATGCTTGAACATTTGAGCTTGAGCTTAGGATTGAGCTTGTGTACTTGTACTTGAGCTTAGACTTGAGCTTGTGTATGAAGTTATACTTGCACTCTGACTTGTGTATGATCTTTGGCAGTTGAACATGCTCTTCAACTTGAAGATGTAGAAGCTTTAGATTGTTGATGTAGATGACACAAAAACTCATCTTTGAATGAAGGTGAACTTTCCATCTATTGAACTTGAAGGTGAACTTTCCATCTATCAAACAAGTCAATCACTCTCAAGTGGTTTGTCACTACAAAATTTGACAACACAGGATGCTAGATCTAAAATATAACACTTACAACTGTGATGGACATCATTTCTGAAAATACTAACGAAATAGTCTTTAAATCACCGATTGGAGACTAATATTGTATGAGACCGACATTCTTATCTAGGATTGATGATAATGAAGTTAGTATGATGGACTCTCTGTTACCTATCTTCCTGGGTGAGACTTTACCTATTCAATCCTAATTCATCCCAAAACCAACCAATGCCCTAAAGAATCCTTGATCTTAGCCAAAACCATTACCAGAAGAGGATGTTTGGTTTACTCGTGTTTCTTCCCAATATGAGACAACCTAGAGGAACTCTGGCATTTACGAGTGCATCGAACTCTTCATATATGATTATCCATCAAACCCTTCCCTTCTTATAGTACCATCAGCATTCTAGAGCCCATCCACCAACACTTTCTTCTTCGGATCTGGCCCTATGAGTTTAACAATTTTAGACATTGCAACTTTAACTCAACTTCTTCCTTTCGATGAGGCAGGCTTCCCAAGCTTACCTCAAAAGGAAATAAGACGTTTTGCAAATAAGGTCAACAAGGCCTATTCACACTTCATGTAAGTGTACCACAAATGTGAAGGTCCAATCAATTACGAAGAATATACGACCTTCCTACTACTTTGGATCTGCCGACATTTACTCTGTGTGAATGTTCTTTAGATCACGAATGAGTATTTTCAATTGGGTGAGGTGCTGGCACAGGGTCGAAAACTTGCTCTAGCACCTTTTGTACTTTACTATTGTACATAAGTATTTTTGAAATCATAACCAAAGGTTTGTATCTTGGAGGAGGACCACTTTGGGTTCTTTAGATGTGGATCTACGAATATTTTCGTCCTTCCCTTGTATATGCCCTCATTCATTACGATGTTGTTCATTCTTCATATGGCCAACGCATCATCCATTCTCCCTAAGAAATCCATACATTTTCCATTTATATGGACACCTTATTCTTTTCTCTGAATAAAAGTAAGTGGAGTTGGTTGTTCACCCCTTTTCATAATATAGAATTTGGTCCCGCTTGGTTTATCGGCCGATACAAAGATCAAGACAGCTAAGAACCATCCTAGATACATCTTGCTTAGGAGAGCTATCTCATTTGCAGGGATTTTCCTTATGGTGGCACAATAGAAACTGGCAAGAATGCCAAAGCTGGAATCAAGCAATATTGTTCAAATCTACTTGCCCATCAATTCGGTCTTGTCCAGTGCATTCCTTGTCCATTCGTTCAAAAATCCTACAACCGACCTCCATTCACTCGGCTGATTGCCGATCGAATTAATCTTTATCATTCTTTTAATTCTACTTCTTGGTCGACCAGACTAACCCTCAATCTTCCCATTTATTTGAATCAACCTCAGATGATGGACACATTCTCTACTTGGTGGTACAATCACTACAAAAAATTGGTTAACAAGTCTCATCAAGTTATCAATATTACTCAACTCTTCTCTTCTATGGAGCTTCGTGGAAAAAAGAGAGTAGCTCCTTAATCGGCCACAAATCCTAGCCGAACACTGAATAAGTTGAAGACCAAATCAGTCATCGGTACCATTCTGCAGGCTCCATTGACTGAGATAGTTCCTCAACTAAAATGCCAAAAAGAATGGTGAAGTCACCCGTTCCTCCAAAATCTTCGTCGACTTGACCATCTCCATCAACCCTAAAGAGGATCCTTGACTTAGGAGCTCCTCTCGCCCCAGCCCCACAACCTCCTACTTTAGCCTTCACGCACACCGAACAACTTCCTTAATCAACCATAGAAAATTGGTCATTGCTAACCTCAACTAAAGGACGACGACAATCAGGTACTTCCTCAGCCAAAGCTGTGTCTTCATTTGAAAAATACTTCAAAACCAAATATTGGTCAGGGCTCTCCATTGAAGACTATTCCAAAGAAATTGAAGACAGTCTGAAACGTGACCAAGAGGCTCATTATAATAAATGCTAGAATAAATGGTGGTAGGCTATGGAAATATTGAATAACCTTGATCTTTCATTTGATGAGAAATATCTTACTTCCTATCACCCCAATCTGCCACCATTCCCCACTTTTACTCGAGTAATGAAGATGGTTATAAAAAACCTCAATATGTGGACAGACGATTCATGAACCTCGTCATCCATTCCGATTTAGGCAGAGAGTATTTTCACTTGTATAACTGCTCTAAGTCTTTTCCCTCATCTTCTTCCTAATTCTATATTTTTTTAGTTACTCAAGAAATATCAGCCGCAGAAAAGCAAATCGTTGTGACACAACTGCTAACACAGCGTCAACCATCGACTAATGCCCCTAAAATAGCTAAAGAGCAAACTGTCGACTCTAAGGAGCCATCAGCAATGAAGCTCTTCCTTCTCATACTTCTCCTGAAGCTACAATTGTCATCACAAAATCTGAACACATGGTCAATATCCCTCAAACAACGACCATTGTTGTTGACCAAGAAGATGAAGAAGAACATGAGCATCCCATGAGTGTCACTCTTCAAAGTTCCAAAAGAGGATCATCCCCTCAACCTATTCCTTCGTCTATTCAGTAAGTTCCTTCGATCGTAGAATCTCTTCCCTTAGAAATTGAAAAGCCTCTTCAATTGAGTACAGTACATGAGGTGATCATCTTCGATCAGGCAATGGAGGAGGTCCTCACAACCGATATCTTTCTGCCTTGGTCGGCCCCAATTCCAACATCAGCACTGATATAACTAACAATGCCTCGGCCTCCACTGCAACGACCGACAGTTCACTTCCAATTGAAGACATCTCCTCCCTCCGACAAGCTCTTATCAATGATGTCAACATGGCCGAGTCCCCTTCTCTTTCCACCGAATTCTAGTGTCTCAAGGAAGAGCTCCAAACCCTTATGCATTCAGGGTTGTCGGGGGCCGTTTCAGTTGAGATGATTGATGGGCTTACCCAACTAATCGATCAATATCGGATCCTTTCTTGTTTACATGAGAATCTCTCGGCCAAGATGTCAACCCTCAGGAATTTCTTAGAATACATTAAAGAAAAACACGAGCTATGTACAATCAGACGTTTTGAGATAGAGCACGTAACAACTAGATCCCAAGTGGCTATGGCCAATGATATTGTTGAGAAACTATCGGTCTACCACATAGAATTGAAGATATCATATGCCGAGTTGGAGGAAATGATGAAAGTATGACCTATAGAAGTCCTAGGGGGGGGGGGGGGGGGGATGAATAAGAATATACAAAATATTTTGATATAATGCGGAATAATAAAACAATTATACTCAATTGCTTAGAGTATTGAATTCTTGATATCAACCTCAAAGATTTAGGCAGGACAACCTTATTTCACGACGACTTTGAAATCAAAATATCAAACTTAGCAAGAGTTAACCAATCATAAGGAAAGCATATAAAAAATTAAAATTATCACCATAATGCACAAAGGAGTTATAGTTGTTCAGTGCTTAAACCCACACCTACTCCACTTCCAAAATCACTACCCTTGTAATTTTGGCTTTCACTATTTCAAGGTTTTCACTAGGTCACCTTAACAACCTTATACAGTTCTTATGATTTTCACGGGCTATCACAACAAAACTCACTTTGTGATTTTCACAAGATCACCACGAAACAACCCGATGAGATTTCCAGGCTATCTCAGAAAAACCCAAAATGAAATGAATGTAATAACAATACTTATCTTCAAATAGAGAGTCGAAGATGTTACTGTAGCATGATTGCAGCGATCTTCTTTCTTGGGATATTGATGAAGCTGTGTGTGAGTTTAACCCAAAAAGAATATAGGGATCTAATGTGTTTTTAATATATATAAATAAAAGCCTAATTGCTATAAATTCTATTATCTAAATCTCAAGTAGAGTTTAGATAACTCTCTTAAAAATGAATAAAGCTAACTTGAGAAAGAGAATAAAATAAGTTAATAGAATATTAGAATTACTGCACAAATAGCTTAAGGAGACCCTGTCTTTCTCTCTTACTTTGAGGAGGTTTCTCACAGATTTTCGTTGTAGAAATGAATGAGAGAATGCTTCTATTTATAGCCAAAGGATTTGGAAATTCGGCTGGCCCGATCCAAAAATCGGTTAGTCGGAGGTTCGGTTGGCCGAATCTCCCTGAATTCCGAAGAAATGAATTGCTGGAAACTCGACCGAATATAGTCAAGCTGACCAAGCCGACATTTCGGTTGGCCAAACCTAAGGTTGGGCTAGCCGAACTTTTCACGCAAAATCTATGTCAATCTATAAACTTGCTTGAATTATGTTGGGTTAGCCGAAGGTAGTTAGGCTGGCCAAACTAGATGTCGGGCTGGCCTAATTAGAGTGTATTTTACTTGAAATTATGTTCATTATGATGCTATATGAAATACACCTAACCTAGGGTCAATCTAAGGTTATATCACCTGATGGTTGATTCATACGAAGTGTTCCAATCTTCGAACCATGTACTTTTATGCTTTGAGATGTTGAGTCTTCCTTGAGACGCTTGATCGAGTCGTTAATAGTTCTTCATGAGTTGTCGAAGAGTATTTTCATGAGTGCTTGTGTTCCTTTTAGGACTACGAAATTTAACGATCCTAATTGTGTTTAAGTATAAGCACTTACAAATGAGAATACCAATTGTTGCTCTAAAGGTAGAGTTGATGACGTTGAAGAAATATTTTGAAGAGAGGAGCATTGAACGGGATCGAAAGAGGAAGCGGTCGAGGACTTGGCCATGTCTGTTAAGCTCAAACAGAGGTTATCGACCAAGTTCGTCAAGTAGTAGTCAAACATGAAGCCATTTTGAAGCAATAATTTAACAATTTTCGTCTTCTAAATTGTAACTTTTCTTTCCTTCATATTGTAGAAGTTTATCAATAAAATCAGCCATCAAGCCTTCTTTCATCATTGGTTGCCTTACTTAAGGTTCTCCTTCTTTTTCATTTTCTAAATAATTGATCGATGACATGGTGTCAGAAATATGATGAGTCATGCATGATCCTCCAAAATAATAGCCATGGTGATTGAACGTCCTTAGTTTCCTAAACCACAAGACATCTTTGTCCGCTATAAATGCATTGAATGTAGGTGTAAGGCCCGTATCCTATATCGTACCATTCCATAGGCTTCCGTGATCCTCCCGGTCAAATTCTGGTAACCCGCAACCTATAATTCACGTTTGCGTACGACCCTAAGTTGCATCCTATATATTTATTTCGACTCGACTCGAAACTTGTATCCTAGCAACTGCGCCGTCACCACGGTTCTAACACCGTGTCTCACGCGCCGATGTGATACTCAGGCCAGGAGTTGTGGGCCCGCATTTATTTTAAGGAAAACACCACACGTTGCGAATTTTGAGAAAAGAACCTCTATAATCTATCAAATCAATCAAGTACAACACCCATGCCTCTCTTACCAACAAAGCATGACACCCCTCTCTCTCCCATCCCCAAAGTCAACCTTCCTTACAACAACCCATCCCTCTCTCCTTACATCTCCTCTCTCTCTCATTTTCTCCACCATTATTCCAAGCAACCCGAGGAGAGGACGTCCAAGCTTCCCATGGAGAAGCTAGGTGTGGCCCACTTCCTACCCCTCTCATCTCTCATCCTAACCATTCAATCTTCCATCAAAGTTGAATCCTAGGAGATAGGGAGTCCAAGGAGCCTAGAAGAAGCGGAATCGGTGGGGGTTCATAACATTAGATCTTGATTTTTGATGTAAGGCCCACTTGTAATTGGGACTCGTTTTGATGTATGTGTTATAGATCCTAGAGGGGCCCATAGTGGAGGGGTCCCTCATCACGCCGTTCTCTCCCTCTCTCTCTCTCTCTCTCTCTCTCTCTCTCTCTCTCTCTCTTTTAATGGTGTTGATGATATGTACGGCCCACCCGACGATGCATGCGTAGGACTTCGATTGTCCAGAATTTCTGGACAATCTAGATGGGCTGGATGTCCAGCTGTGGGCCACCCACTGTCCACCTTGCTGCCGACTCGCCTGGATGAAGGGAAACCCAAATATCAACTTTATCCAATGGGTGGGCCACGCTGCCGTGGGACCACCGTGATGCATGTGTCTTGCGTCCACACCGTCCAGTCCAATGGACGGTGGTCGCTAGACGTGGGCAGGATGCAAATGAAGTTGATATAATATATTATATATATCTGGTGGGCCCCACGTGAGACCCACATCTGTGATCAGATTGGCTCATGCACCGCGCACAGCTATATAACTGCTGTATTTACGTCATGAGACGGGTGTACATCCACACCGTCCATTGACGGTGGAACCCACCGCATGATTGTATGTGTTGTATCCATACCGTCCAACCTTATGCCTATGCAAAGAGAATCAGATAGATGTAAATTTCAGGTGGGGCCCACCCTGCACGTGCTGCACGCGTGGTGGGACCTCACTGAAATGGTTTTTTTTAATCCAGGCCATCCGTCCAGTGTACCTGGACGCTGGACGCTGATGTTCTTTAAAAAAAAAAAAGAGAAAAGAAAAAATAATATTATATATATTTTTATATAAAGAGAGAGAAGTGGGGTGGCCCACCTAACATGGGACCCACCTAATATATATATATATATATAGAGAGAGAGAGAGAGAGAGAGAAAAGTGGGGTGGCCCACTTACTTGAGACCCACCTGATGGCCATGTTTTATCCACCACGTCCCTGATATAGGTTTTATTCTCACCGTCCATTTGGACGGTAGAAGCCCTCACAATTTATGTGTTTTAACTATATCGTCTGTCCACCTGGACGGTGTGATCCACACCGTGATGTATATGATGATCCACACCATTCAGAGGATGATGGGCCTGCCCTGATGAATGGGACCACCAGATGTATATGTTTCATCCATTCCGTCAATTTGCTGGGCATCATCCATGGCAGCAGTCCACCGCGATGTATTGTATCCGCGCCGTCAGTTGGCTAGACGCCATCTAAGGCAGCAGCCCACTGTGATGTGTTTCGTCCACGCTGTCCAGCCCAACGGGACCCACCTGTTGTATGCAGGGCCCACTTGATGTATATGAGGCCATTGTGGCCGTATGTGAACCCATTATGGCTGTATGCGGGGCCCGTTGTGGCCCAAGTAATGGGGCCCATCGTGATGTATATTAGGCCCAAGTAATGGGACCCATTGTGATGTGTATGAGGACCATGAGATGTGACCCACTTGATGAATACGAGGCCCATGTGATGCGGCCCACTTAATGTATACGAGGCCTATGTGATGTGGCCCACCTTGATGTAATTGTAGCCCATCCATGAGGCCCACCTTAATATATTTGTGGCCCATCCATGAGGCTCACCTTGATGTATTTGTGGCCCATCCATGAGGCCCACCTTGATGTATTTGTAGCCCATTAATGAGGCCCAACATGTTGTATATGAGGCCCATGTGATGCGGCCCACTTGATGTTTATATGGCCATGAGTGAGGCCCAATGTGATGTTTATATGGCCATGAGTGAAGCCCAATGTAATGTTTATGTGGTCCATTGTGATGTATTCGAGGCCCAAGGACGTGACCCATTGTGATATATTTGTGGCCCATGGGATGTGGCCCAATGCGATGTATATGAAGCCCATGCAATGCGGCAACTTAATGTATATTAAGCCCATGTGATACCGCCCATCATGATATGTGAGGCCCATTATGTTGTATGTGAGGCCATGGGCCCACTATATGTTTGGCCATATGAGGGTCGCTCCTTGGGAGCAATGTTGGTTGAATGTCCACATTAATGGACAATGATGGTTAAATGTCT
This sequence comes from Magnolia changhungtana, assembly GCA_030180095.1. Taxonomy (NCBI): domain Eukaryota; kingdom Viridiplantae; phylum Streptophyta; class Magnoliopsida; order Magnoliales; family Magnoliaceae; genus Magnolia; species Magnolia changhungtana. The sequence goes on from JASAUF010000554.1 coordinate 7,091,505, forward strand.
ACATTGTGACCTTACCTTAGGCCCTTTGTTAGGCTGATTATCGAGGCTAATTATCTGTGCTGATTATCGATCCTGTATCGGTGCTGATTATCGATGTTGATTATTGGTGCCAATTATAGAGGCCGATGCTGATCATCGATGCCGATTATTGAGGCCTATTATCGATGTTGATTATCGGTGCTAGTTATTGATACCGATTATAAGTATGTGACAGCATAGCATTATGATACATGCCTATAAGCATCATCTGCATGTTTGTTATAAGATATGGTTGACCATTGCATATGCCATTGGGCAAGTTGTATATGGGACTCCCTGATAGGCGGAGTCGTCCCACATGAGTGCACAGTATGTGCAGGATTGATGCATGATTGGACTGTGTAACTCATGCATTTTACATTTTGTGATGTTACTACTGTACACCCTAACAACATAGGGCCGTGGCCTCCACAGGCATATCGTTGATGGCCAGATGGGACACCGAAAATATTCTTCTACATGGGGTGTCATAGATGTCCCTAGGTGAAAGTCCCTAAGCCTCTGTGGCCAGGAGACGCTCTAACGTCTAGACTGAGTGGATACATGAGCGCTTGAGTATCGAATATCAGTAGGCCGCGTCTCTCACTGTGTCGTGGTCGGCTGGAAGGGGGTGTGGCCTTACCTACCTGAGGGTAGGAGGTATAACTAAGCTGAGTTTGACTAGCTCATAAACGGGTCCGCTATCAACGTGCCGGGTAGATATTGGCTGACTACTAGCCAGGTAGATAGTGAGGTCTCTTCCACTTGCATGGTTGCGCGTCCAGTGGGCGGTGATCACGTGTAGAGTGTATTAGACCCCGATGATGATCCCAGAGATGTACGGTACTGAATGTAGACTTATTGAGCAGGAGTTGTATACTTAGTATTTTACTCATTCATTCATTCACTCACTATTTACTCGGATTGGTGGTGCGCAACTAATTGTTGTGTACCTTCGCAATGGCCAGGATTTCAGTTGGGGCACACAATTAACCTGAGATTAGGAGTCTACCACATTGAGTCTGACTATCCAAATTTAAGTATGGGACTGGTTTGGATAAAAGTCCCTTGTGATGGACCCTATAGCCTGCGATACTACGTACTATCATCCCGACTTCACACTCTATCTTGGTCATTTCATTTGCACCACATATTGCATTACATCCGAGGCATATGACATTTTGGATTGCTATGTTTCTGCATTTATATGGCCTAGATGATCCTAACATTATTTGTGGACTCATCAAGATTTATATATTACATTGCATTCTCAGTATATGATATTTAGCTTACTATGTCTCTGCATTGCATAGCTGATCTATGTTGCTTCCTCAGTATATGATATTAGTTTATTATGTTTTGTATCGCATAGCCTAGGTAAGGCTGATGGTATTTATAGACTTACTAGTATGTTTTCGCATTACTCTAATATTATACGATTTATGGATTGTCAGTATTTCCACTTACTCTGTTATTTATATGCTTGGCACGTGCATCGCACACACTTACACCACCCTCTAAGCTTTTTATAAGCTTATGCATGATAGATGCGTGCAGGTGGCGTTAGGTCGCAGCAGCGTTGAGCTTGGAGCATGCAACTGTCTTCTGGAGCTTTGATTTTTGATATATGTATTTTTCTTTCAGCAATATATTCAACTGTTTATATTAGTGGATATGTGATGATGATGTTGCCTTTGAGATTTGGGTATACTTATGGTTATGCTTCTTACGAGATAAATGTACGTTGAAAAATCCTCCTTATAAGATCCTAGGATCGGAACCTGGTGTATGGGTGTTGGGAGCCGAGAATGGGATACTACGAAGGCTGTCGGTAGTGGATTCAGCGATCAGGAATTCTGTGAGCCCGTTTTTCAAGTTTGGGGCATGACAGTGGGTCCCATAATCACCTATTTAAACCACCTTGGACCTCGTTCTGAACTCACACTAAAATTCAAGTAAACTCTTCAGCTCCCTGATTTTGCAGCTATGGCTTCTAACCCAAGCTCCCCTTCATTCCTTAATGGCACAAAGAGTTATCTGAAGGAGATCCTTGATTGGGGTGTCATCGACTTTAGCCAATCCTCATTGCTTTTCAACACTAATTGCTTCATCCGGGAGGCCTTAGAGGCCGCCAAATTAGGCACCGCACTGGGAGATCTCCTGAAAGTACTGAAGCACTTGTATTTCCTTGAAAATCGCTACTTTTAGCTTATCTTTGAGTCCTAGCAGCTTGCTGAACACCTAAGGCAGCAAGCCATGGCCTAAGAGGATTCCCTGTTAGTACACGAAGCTTATGAATTGGCTTGGAATGACCGATTATGGTGGAACCAAATTCACCAGTTCAACCGTACCTTGCTTAGTGTGTTGCAAGCACACAACACCAAATTACTATAGGACATTAAGGAGAAAGAGCATTCCTATGCTCTTAAGGACCCTGTCATCCCAGATGATCTCCTCTCCTTCATCGATTCACAAATCACCGATTACCAAGCTTGGTTGAAGGCAAGCCTGTTTGGGAAGAGGGAGATCGAGAGTCAAGTCACTTTGGATGACAGCTGCGTTGATCAACACCTGCATTTCTTACCTTTCTTCATAGAAGAAGGAGCTTATTAGAAATTATAACATGAGCATGTTGAGGCTGAAAAATAGCAACTCCTTGAGGAGTTCGAGGAAATAAAGGCAAAACATGCCTGGACACCCAAGCTACTCTACCGGTTTACTTTTTCCTTCTTCTTTTTTTTTTTTTTTTTTTCTATTTTTGTCCACTCATGTAATGTGGCCGATGGCCAGCTTACTTTTGAATAAACTATACTTTTTATTTATTATCATTTTGTTCAAATATCTGCATGGGTATATTTTCTTCCTTAATGTAAAATGGCTTATTCCCCATTTCCTCATCATCTTTCAAAAATACCAAGTAACAACCTTATCACTTCAATCGGCCATTGCTCAAGATATTCAGAATGATTAGCCGACTAAAACCTTCCGCTAGCCTTTCATCAAATGAACTAGACTAAAGGATTAGTTAGGCAATTACCTCTGTAGCTGATACAATATGAAGCAATGATGTCAACCGAACTATTGACGATCCTTATCGATAAGATTTCTTCTTTAAAGCTTAGCCACCTAACACTTAGTATTTTTTTTTTATATAACCATTTGTTGACTGGACTTATATGGGTAGGGATTCTTGTAACACCCCGTACTTTCCAGTACTCGAATGTTACCATGTAATCTAATTTGATGTGAATACAAGCCTAGCTTAGGTGAACATTCACGTTCATTTTAGCCTAAATCCAACCGTTGAAAATAATTCCCATCCATAGATCATGCTATCCATCCATTATTATCTAAGATCGACTATCATATCATTAAAGGAACCTATTTTTAAAATTTTTAATTTAATCGATAGACAAATCTAGCCGACCATCTTAGACTTAAGAACTCTGAATCACGAGGTTCGCCGTTCATCGTGTCCATAACACCATACTAATTAATTCATCATCTAATCACGCAGTCTAGCCACCTGGTTATAAGGATAGCCCTTAAGAACTCCTCTAGGATAGATCGGGAACCTTGATAACCATCGTTGGTCAAAATTAAATGCAATTTGACCATTGGATCTATGAGGACCATAATTAAATACCCCAATCTAAAAATATGGGCCACAACCTTCAATCTACCAACCTAATTGTTATTCTTCGAGATGAACCATCACATCATCAACACAACCCGTTACTAGGACTTTGGTCACCCCAATAGATGAATCAAACCATCCAGTAATATTTAATAAGTATATTATTTTTCTTTTATTAATTATTATACTATAAATTTTACACAAACATAAATGGAAAGAAAATATAAATGTATTTTGATAATTTATTTATCATGAAGAATGTATGAAAATGTATTGTAATAGAGTGATACGTATATATTTAATGTATATAAAATATTATGAAAATAATATTATGTTAACTAAACATAATGAATAATAATTTTACAATATATAATAGAATTATAAATATTAATGAAGTATTAAATATCTTTTATAGATATGAATACAAAAAATATTCTAGATATTTTAATAAAGTTGTATATTATTTAACAAGGTGATTTTAATTATGATATTGTACAATTTTCAATTCATATATATGTATAAAATGATATTGCATATTATGAATCATATATTAATAAATATGTGATTAATAACATGTATATGGCGGTGTGTTAATATTAAAATTTATATTTATATATGTGTATGAGATTTTAACCATTAAAATTATAAGTAATATATAATAGTAATTAAAATTTACGTTAATATTAGTATTGGTTGGTAATATATAATGAAAACCATGCAAATGGCCCATTAGGGCCCTTTTAACCATTGATGTCCAACTTCGAAATCATCCGACCATTAGATTGACAGGAAACCACCATTAGGACTATAAATCACATTGTGGGCCCCACCTTAGCATTTCATCGGCTTGATCTTTAATCCCAAACCTTGCTTGGGAACTTCCAAATGGAATGGACGATGCCGATTAGCCCAACCACCCTTGTGGGACCCATTTAGGGTGATGTGCGTATGTAGCAAACATGCACTCGAGGTGCACAAGATCTGTCAACACGGTCAGACCGTGTTGACTAAAAATTTTCAAAGAAGAGAGCATTCTCTCTTTTCTGCTCCCGCCCACGGGCGTTTTAAAAAAAATGGAGGGTGTCCATTAGCTGCCAATGTGGCCCACCATCGTGCCCACGTGCATGACCCGAACCGTCCATCTGGTGCAGACGGTCCCCCTAACCAAACCCTAGATACTTTTACACATAGTTGCATGCACGTATGGACACAAATCCAGTCGCATAGGGGCTGTGAAAAAACAGTTTTTCCAAAAATGGAAACTACCTCTCCTTGCCACCGTGGCAATCCACGTGAGGGGTTTTTCCTTCCTTCTCGGCCATCGACGTGGCCTAATCCTAGCCACCCAATAGCTCTCCATCTAGGAGAGGATTTCCACCCACAGAAAACCAAAACCAGCAACCGGTTTCGGCTCTGACGGACGTACGTGGAGACCATTACAATCTGAGTCGTTTGCTTCGGATCCTGCGGTCTAAGATCGTTGGAGGAACCCTACGAAGGAGAGAGGATGGTTTTCTTAAGGTTCATCTCCACCTCCTTGCAGCTGGAAGGAGAAAAACATTGTTTCTCTTCTTCCTTCGAACTTGTAACATCCCGAATTTTTGCCAACCTGGAATTAGACGTCCTTAGGCAATGGGTCGATCCTAACACCTTATTAACCTGTCAGAACTCAATCCCAAAGTCTAAAGCCGCTTTTGAACCCATTTCCTTCACAAATCCCACCCTTCACCACCTTGTTCTTTCAATTTTTCTAAGTACTTTCACCCTAGACACTATCTTAAACTAGCTAAGTATTATAACTTGGATCACTCTATATACAAACTACAAAGGCCCAGGTACCACCTCAGACAGAAATCACTCACGACTAAATCCTTTAGAAATTAGGCGAGAATTAGCTAGTGTTAAACTAGAGTACCTGTGAAATTAGCACCAATCACTTTAAATACGATATGCGCGAGACCCAAAACTTGTAGAATCATTGACGCTACATTACCCTAAAATCTAGGATCAATCTCATTACCCGGCTGCTCTCGGGAGCATCTCAAAACTCCTTATCAGATCTGGACTGCACGTCGGAAGTCCGATTAACACGAAGTCAAGAAATTAGGACCACCTTGCTGGGGTTGACAACCATCTCGAAAATCAAATCCAGATAATGTCCCAGCGCTATTCGCTTGAGCTCGAAGCGGGAGTGTGAGAAATGTGAAAATGATTCTAAATTAAATTCAAAATAAATAAATATGAGACTTGTCGCTTGCAGGTCAGTGTTAAGCAACCTGACCGTCATAATCAGGCCAAATTACACCCTCGGATCAGGGATATTTCCTCAAACCTATCCATGTACTCGAAATCTCCGATTGAGAGCCACTGATCGTTGAATTGAAACTGGTCCGCCACGCGTGATCTGGGAACCCGACTGGAATGAAAACTTAACTCTACCTAGATCCAAGGTTGGTGAGCTTAAGTCCAACCTTTGGCTCAAGGGGGGCGGCCAGAAGTCCTCCGGTGAGCTGGAACTGACCCACTTTGGTTATAACCTAAGTATACCTTGACCTTAGGTCTATTTTGGTGACTTTTTAGGCTATATAAGGTCCTTAAAATCCTCTCTCATTCAGCCATACGAATTTGAGAAAAACCCTAGGAAAAGAGAGAGAAAGTGTGAGAGAAGTGGGAGTATCTCCCTGCCATGCTTCCCTGCTGCTACACGAGCTTAACCACTTCATTCTAATCGCTTTCCTGGTGATTCCGGTGTCATTTCTAGGTAAGAAACCCTAACCCTAAACTGATTTGGGGTTTTGATAGTTGTAGGTTATGAAATAGCTAACCTATTTCATTCTCTAGGTGGCCAAATTGCCGTATACGAAGGTTTAGCAAACCTATCGAATTCGTTACGGTTCTACGACAAAAGGTGCAGACTTTAGACGTATAGGTTATGGTTTTCAACACTTTTAATGTCAGATAATGATAGATTCATGATCTGCATGCAATTGCACATGTACAAAGTGCTGTCTGTTTTCCGTTTCGATTAAATACGAAGAATATGAAATTTTGTGTATTCTAGGTATTTGTAGAAAGTACCGTATACGTATAAATTTTGGAAATGTGTTTGCCATGATTATTTACTGTATGAACATATTATATATGTGTGTAACACTTACTTGGTGAGAGGGTTCGCCCTAATACATGTTTTTGCTAATATACACTATGTATGTTAAGAATAGTGTATTCTAAGTGTTTGTGAAAATTACTGAATGAATATAAAATTCGCATTCGTGCTCGTCATAACTGATTGTCATGGATACATGATTGTTGTATAAGCGACACCCCTTTGACAAAAGGATTTGCCCTAAATCACGCCACGACCAATATACACTATATATGCTAAAACGTGTAGCCCAAGTGTTTGTGGAAATGACTGAATGAACATGGAACTTGGATTCCTGCTTGCCATGACTATCCGTCGTGGGTGCACGTGTGTTATAATTGGGGTAACTCCCTAGTGAAAGGATATGCCTACGGGCAGCTCACGCCGCAGGCGTGTTGCCTGCCCCTGCTGGCAGACGGACGTGCAGGACCCACGGCTCCTGCCGTGGGCCCCACCATGATGTATGCGTGTCATCTACGCCGTCCATCTATTTTGTCAGATCATTTTAAGGCATGAGCCCAAAAATGAGGTAGATCCTAATCTCAAGCGGACCACGTTACAGGAAAACAGTGTTGATTGGAGGCTCAACCGTTTTCACGGTTGAGTGTCAAATGAACATCACGGTGGGCCCTGGCCCACCTGATTCTTTAAAACAGGTTTGATGGCAAATGGATATGACGGTGGGCCCTGGTCTGCGTGACCGTGTGAACAGGTTTGATGGAAAATAAATATCACGGTGGGCCCTGGTCTTGTGACCTTATGAATTGGTTGGATTTCAAATAAACATTACAGTGGGCCCCTAGGTCTGTGTAACCTCATCAACAGGTGGATGGAAAATAAATATTATGGTGGGCCCCCTATTCATGTGACCTCATCAACAGGTGGATGGAAAATAAATATTATGGTGGGCCCCCTATTCATGTGACCTCATCAACAGATTGGATAGGAAAATAAACATTATGGCGGGCCTCACATGAGGATCACTTTGGTAAATATGGGCCCATGTATTTAGGCCCATCTTGATATATTTTTAGGCTCATTATGGAGGCCCACTTAGATGCATAATGGGCTGATGTGTTTAAGCCCATCTTGATGTATTTTTAGGCCCATTATTGAGGCCCACTTTGGTATATTTGGGCTATGCATTTAGGCCCATCTTGGCGTGTATATGGGCCCAATATTGAGGCCCACTTTAATGTATATGAGGCCCACCTTGTTATATTTGAGACCCATGTGATATATGCAAAGCCCATGGGTTATGGCCCATTACAATGTACGTAAGGCCCGTTGGTGCGGTCCAATGACACGGCCCACTTGATGAATATAAGGCCCTTATGATACGGCCCATTTGATTTACCTAAGGCCCAATGGAGTGCAACTATATCCATTGCAATGTGTGATTCCCCGTGGTGTATATAATGATGTTTATACCAGGCTATACCTTGGGAGCAATGATGGTTTGACGTCTACATTGCATGGTCGGTGTCGGTTAAAGGTCCACACCACCACTCTCCCTGAGGCCCACTAGTAGGCTCGTACTCATAGTGCATTGGCCGTCTAGGCCATCTTCGCTTTGCACAGACCCATCACTTCACATCATGATTAGTATAGATCCATGATTCATGATCATACGCATCATATGTATGCTTGATATGGAGAGTGACCGATCATAGCATATGCCTACGGGTAGATCGTTTATGGGCTCCCTGATATGCGGAGTTGCCCTACATGAGCGCACGGTATGCACAGGATTGATGTATGTCTGGCAGTATGATTCATGCACTTGCATTTGTGTGATTGTGATATGCCCTAGCGACATCAGGGCCATAACCTCCACAGATATATCGTGGGTGGTTAGTTGGATACCGGAAACTGTGTTCTAAGCAATTGGGGCGCCATAGATGTCCCTGGGTGAAAGTCCTTGAACCCGATGGTACCAGAGGATGACTCAAACGTCGAGACCGAGTGGATGTACGAGTGCACAAGGGCCGAATACCAGAAGGTCACGTCTCCCACTATGTCGTGGTCGGTTGGAAAGGAGTGGTGGCCTTACTTGCCCGAGAGCAAGGGGCATTACTAGGCTGAGTTTGACCAGCTCAGAAATGGGTTCGCTATCGACGTGCCGGATTGGTATTGGCTGACTATTGGCTAGGCGGATAGTGAGGTTTCTTACGCTCACTTGGATTGTGCTGCTTGGAGAGAGACAGTGCCATTTGGAGTGTACTGAACCCCGGTGATTATCCATACTGAGAACCATACTGATTTGGTGCTCTAGTGAGGAGTTGCATTGGTATGAGGGTTGGCATGCTTGACCTACATGTTGCATCGCATGGCCTTGTTATGGCCGATAACATTCATATCTTGTACTACATAGCCTTGGTTCGGCTGGTTGCATTTACATATTCATCAGCATGATTCCGCATTACTCTAACTTTGCATTCTGAGCATGTTCGCATACACTTACACCGCCCTCTAAGCTTTTCATAAGCTTAAGCACGATTGATGCGTGCAGGTGACGCCAGGACGCAACCGTAGCTTTGCCACAGTTGGAGCGTGCAATCGAGCTTTTGGAGTTTTTGTTATTTGCACTATCTTGTATTTCCTTTTATACACCTTGTACTCAAAGTTTTTTATCATAGTGGATTTTGTGGTGGTGTTCTTGTGGTTATTTTTCATGGGTTATGCTCATTACGAATCAAACTGATTATTAGAAATCCTCCTTGTAGCATCCCAGGATCGAAACCTGGTATATGGGTGTCGGGGGTCGAGAATGGGGTACTACGGAGGCTGTCGGCGCCGGATTCGGCGATCGGAAATTTTGTGAGCCCAGTTTTCGAGTTCGGAGCATGACAGAAGTTGGTATCAGAGCATAACTTGGGAATAACCGAGAACAACATCACATGTTTGCTATGAGTTAGGACGATTAGGTTCCGAATGCGTAACCTTCGATTGAGTTCCTTAACGCGCAATTCTCAAGATTAATTGGTGCTTATCTTTTTCATAGGACATGCCGCCCAGGAAAGCGACCCGAGCGCACCCCGATCCACCACCTGAGGCTCCAGTTTTACCACCTGTGCCTCCTGTTCTACCGTCAGAGATCCCTGCTCTCTTTCTTGAGGATGATGTTCCTCCACCTGATGCCGGTGCGGATCCGACTGTGCCTATTATGACCTCTCAGTTACAACAGATGTTACAGGCTGTGACAGCTGCACTTCAGGAGTAGGGTAGATGCCCAGTTGTTTCTCCAGCCCAGGCAGAGCAGGAGCGCGGGAGTGCCCTTCTTCGCGAGTTCAGACGGATGGATCCTCCATGATTTCAGGGCTAGCCAGATCTGTCAGCAGCTGAGAGATGACGCTCCGATGTGGAGAAGATTTTTGATATTATGTCATGTGCGACCGAGCAGCGAGTCCAATTGGCCACATTCCTTCTCCAGGGCAAGGCAGAGCACTGGTGGACCTCTACTACCCACGTTGCAGGACCTGATCATGTCAGGACATGGGAGGACTTCATCAGCCGATTCGAGGAGCAGTACTTCCCCGACCACATTCATCGTCAGAGGGCACGAGAGTTCGAGACTCTAGTATAGGGAGACATGTCCATGGCGCAGTACGCGTCTCGCTTCGTGGCGCTGTCACGGTTTGCGCCATATATGGTTGATGATGAGGGGCGGAAGGCCCGCCGTTTCAAGAGCGGCTTACATTTCGGTCTTTGAGGCCGTGTTATTGGGCACGAGCTCCCGACCTTTCAGGCGGTAGTACGAAGGGCCCAGATCTACAAGACTGAGTGGGCTGGCTCTCAAAGTGATCGAGATCAGAGGAGAGGCCAGAAGAGGCCAGCCCAGTCCAGTAGCTCTCAGCAGCATCGACGACCATAGAGGTATAGGGGTCATCCACCTGTTAGAGTACCAGCAGCACCAGTGACACAAGCAGCACCAACAGCGTCAGCGACACCTTCTGCGCCACCCTAGCAGCTGTTTTCAGGGACGTGTTTTGGATGTGGCGGTTTTGGACACCGAATATCTGAGTGTCCCTGTCCTCATTTGCAGCAGTCTAGAGGGCCACATCAGTCTCCAGGACAGCCGCGACCACAGTAGATTCCACCACCGAGGCCTTCTCAGCAGCAGCACCAGCACCAGCACCAGCCTCTGAGACCGTAGCAGCAGAGATAGTAGTATAGGCCGCCGCAGAGGCAGCAGTAGCACCAGGGACCTCAGAGGGGATAGGCACCTCCCCAGCCAGCTCAGGCCAGGTTCTATGCAGCTCAGCAGGACCCGCAGACTTCCGGAGGAGTCATAGAGGGTATACTTCCAGTCTCCTCATGCATCGCACGAGTATTATTTGACTCCGACGCTTCGCACTCATTTATGTCTGAGGGTTTTCATCGATCGACTGGATTGCCGACCGAGTCTTCTACCGAGGGATTGACCGTATCGACGCCTTTAGGAAAGACTACAGTATTGGGCCATTTCTATCCGTCTTGCCCTATTCTGGTCGGTGATATATTCTTACCTATAACTTATTTGTGCTGTCGATGACAGATTTCGACATTATCTTGGGCATGGATTGGCTTGCCGAGTACCACGTCATCATGGACTATTCCGCGAGGACAGTCATGTTCTACATACCAGGCTTGCCGCAATTTCAGTTTGTTGCCGAGCCCCGAGGAGAGTCATTGTCTTGCTTAATGTCTTGCGCCGTTGTGGAGCCCGTTGCCGTTTGTATCGATCATATTCCGATTGTCTGTGACTTTTCAGACGTGTTTCAGGAAATTCCGGGACTGCCGCCTCATCGCCATATTGAGTTCAGGATTGATCTTATGCCTAGTACCGCGCCTATCTCGAATGCCCCGTACCTATGGCACCTATGGAGTTGCATGAGTTGCAGCGGCAATTGGATGAGTTGCGTGAGTTAGGATTCATTCGTCCGAGCAGTTCGCCTTGGGGAGCGCCGGTACTCTTCGTCAGGAAGAAGGATGGCTCGTTGAGGCTCTACGTTGACTACTGCGAGCTCAACCGGGTCACGATTAAGAACAAGTACCCACTCCCGAGGATAGACGATTTATTTGATCAGCTGCAGGGTGCACAGTTCTTCTCAAAGATTGACCTACGTTCCGGTTATCATCAGATTCGTGTCCGAGAGGGGGACATCCCGAAGACAGCTTTTAGGACGCTTTATGGTCATTTTGAGTTTCAGGTCATGTCCTTCGGACTGACCAATACACCCGTGATCTTCATGCAGTTAATGAACGAGGTCTTCTGTCCATATCTCGATCAGTTTGTTGTAGTCTTCATCGACGACATTCTGATATATTCGAGGACCCGTGAGGATCATATGCAGCATTTGGAGATCGCTTTGCAGACCCTTCGTGCCCACCAGCTATATGCGAAGCTGGAGAAGTGCAAGTTCTGGCAGGAGGAGGTGAGGTTCCTCGGTCACATAGTGACGCGGGAGGGTGTCGCAGTGGACCCCTCGAAGGTTGAGGTAGTGCGTCTGTGGGGCCAGCCCACGACTGCTTCCGAGATCCGCAGTTTCCTTGGTTTGGCGGGATACTATCGACGTTTCATAGAGGGCTTCTCTCGTATTGCGGCCCCGATGACCAAGTTGACTCGGAAGGGCGCAAATTTTGTTTGGACTGATGCATGCGAGCGAGCATTTATGGAGTTGAAGGACCGTCTGACATCCGCTCCTGTCCTCACTCTTCCTTCTGGGAGTGATGGATTCGTTGTATTTACTGATGCTTCGCGTATTGGGTTAGGTGCTGTCCTGATACAGCACGGCAGGCCTGTAGCCTTCGAGTCTCGTCAGCTCAAGGTCCACGAGCTGAACTACCCCACGCATGATCTGGAGCTGGCAGCAGTCATCTTCGTACTGAAGGTGTAGAGACACTATCTCTATGGGGTCAGGTTCGAGCTCTTCTCTGACCACAAGAGCTTGAAGTATCTATTCTTTCAGTCCGAGCTGAACATGAGATAGAGACGCTGGATGGAGCTTCTGAAAGACTATGATTTTGACCTCCAGTACCACCCAGGTAAGGCAAACGTGGTGGTGGATGCCCTCAGCTGTCAGCCGCGAGGCCTGGTGGCACACATGATGATTCAGGAGTGGAGGATGCTCGAGGATATAGCAGAGTGCGACTTTAATTTTGGTCTACAGTCTTCTATCATTCAGCTATCGAACCTGTCGATTCAACCATCTCTTATCGCAAGGGTGATCGAGGCTCAGCAGATAGATGAGTCGTTACAGGATTACCGAGCAGAGGCAGCATCTAAGAGTCAGACAGATTGGCAAATGGGTGCTGATGGTGGACTTCGCTTCAGAGGCCGATTATGTGTCCCGGATATTCCAGAGTTGCGCAAAGATCTTATGACCGAGGCACATCGATCGCGGTTTTCTTCCACCCTGGCTCGACGAAGATGTATCGTGATATGAGGAGACAGTATTTCTGGGCGGGGATGAAGTGCCAGATTGTCAGTTTTGTGGCTGAGTGTGACACATGCCAGCGTGTCAAGGCCAATCATCAGAGACCTCCTGGTCTATTGCAGCCGTTGAGCGTCCCGATGTGGAAGTGGGAGCACGTGTCGACAGATTTCATTATGGACTTACCGAGGACTCAGTGCGGTCATGACGCCATTTGGGTTGTTGTGGATCGTCTGACGAAGTCGACACATTTTCTCGTGATGCGTGCAGCTTGGTCTATGGACCAACTTACGAGGTTATTTATCGAGGAGGTTGTGAGACTGCATGGCGTTCCAGTTTCGATCGTTTCTGACAGAGATTTGAGGTTTACGTCTTAGTTTTGGGGGAGCTTCCAGAGAGCGATGGGGACTGATTTGCAGCTCAGTACCGCGTATCATCCATAGACCAATGGCCAGACCGAGAGGGTCAACCAGATCCTTAAGGATATGCTTCGGGCCTACACGATTGACTTCGGTGGTAGCTGGGATTAGCATCTACGATTGGCTGAGTTCGCGTACAACAACAGCTATCAGGCGACCATTGGCATGACTCCTTTTGAGGCACTGTATGGCAGACCGTGCAGATTTCCAAGTTGTTGGACCGAGGTTGGAGAGCGGCATCTCCTAGGTCCTAAGCTTGTGCATGAGACTTCAGAGGCTATTGATATCATCAGGTAGAGGATGCGCACAGCTCAGAGCCGGCAGAAGAGTTTTACTGATCGCCGACGTCGTCCCTTGGAGTTTGATGTAGGGGACCATGTGTATCTCAAGGTCTCGCCCATGAAGGGCGTGGTTCGATTCGGAGCGAAGGGCAAGCTTGCCCCGAGATTCATAGGACCTTTCGAGATCACTAAGTGTATTGGCGCTGTGGCCTATCGGCTTGCCTTGCCACCTCAGTTGTCTAGCATCCACAGCATTTTTCATGTCTCTATGTTGAGGAAGTGTGGGTCAGACATAGTCCCTGTTATTGATTGGCAGCTGTTGGAGGTTCGTGAGGACGCTTCTTACATTGAGCATCCAGTTCGTATCTTTGATTGGAAGAAGCAGGTCCTACGGACCAAGGTCATACCCTTAGTGAATGTTCAGTGGGGTCACCATTCTGTTGATGAGGCATCTTGGGAGCGCGAGGCTGAGATTCGAGAGCGCTATCCTCATCTCTTTGATGATTGATCATATACTGTATCTTGTATGCTGCCTTCGATTTTATATGACGATGTCTTGTTTCCTCTTCTATTATGAGTTATGACTAGTTGCGATGATTGTGCAAATTTCGAGGATAAAATTTTTATTTGGAGGGGAGAGTTGTAAGACTCGTACCCTAGTCCGTATCGTTCTGTAGGCTTCCGCGATCCTACCAGTTAAATTTCGATAACCATCGACCCGTTCCGATGCTTGTGCACGATTCTAAGCCGAGTCCTGCCTACCGAAGGCGGCTCGATCTGAAACTCGTACCTTGGCGACTGCCTCATCGCCGCGTTCTAACGCCGCGACTCGCGCACCGAACTAATACCCAGTCCAGAGATACGAGTCAGCGTTCGGTTCGAAGAAACGCCGCACGTTGCGAATCTCGAGGGAATCTCTAAGAGATGTCCCATCAAATCAAGTCAAGTACACCACCTTATCTTCATGCCACCTCACCCAACAACAAGTACAAGTGGCCTCTCTCCCTTTTTCCACAAGTCAAACCTCTCCCTCACCTCACCACTCCTCTTTTTCACATTTTCAAACAAACCCATACCTTTCCTTACATACACCACTCCATCCATCCCTTTAATCCATCATTTCTCAGTTTCTCTCATTTCTCACAACTCAATCCAAAGCAACCCAAACTCCATATGTCCAAGCTCCTCACTCCCAACTCCAAGTGTGGCCCACTCTTCCCACCTTCTCATCCTCCATCTCAACCTTCCAATCATCATCTACAACCGTCAAACTTGAAGGCAAGGAGCTAAGGAAGCTAGGGGAGCAAGAAGAAGGAAGATAGGTGGGTGATCCACCGTTAAATTTCTTTTCTTAGGGCCACTTGTTGGTGGGACCCATTTTTTATGTATGAATTGTATCATGTGGGGCCCATAGTGGCGGGGCCCCACCATCACCGCCTTTTGTCTCTTGTCTCTTTCTCTATCTCTCTCTTTCTTTCTTTCTTTTCCCCTTGAATGTTGTGGGCCCCACCAAATTATGTTAAATCCACTTCATCCATCAGACGGTGTGGTCCACCGCATTTCAGGTGAAACCCACCCTTCATATATTCATATATATATATATATATATATGTATGTAGTAGTATACTATTATAATATATATTAATATATATATATATATATATATGCATGGTGGGCCACGTGCATGTGGGACCCACTATGAGGTCTGTGTATGTGGGACCCACCATGAGGTTTGTGTATACCATCCAGCATCTCTGGACGCTGGATGTGAAGGACGTGTACTTGCAAGCTAACTATAAAAAAAATTGCTTTTGGGGTGGGCTACTCATGCAGGCCCCACCTTGATGTATAAGGCTGATCCACACCGTCCATTCTCTTCTCCAAATCATTTTAGGCGTTGAGCCAAAGTTTTAAGGTGATCCGATCACCGGGTGGGCCATACCATCTAAAACCATGTGAAGACATGCCAGAACATATAAAAGTACTTAGTGGGACCCACCTGGAGTTTGGATGTAGCTGAAAACGGTCTGGACGGCCAGACAAGTGGGACACACATAATGGGTGGGTTGGATTGTGAATCACATCTCAGTGGGCCCCAATAAAAAAAAGGGTGGCAGCGGACGCTGCAGCTCATGCCGTAGGCATGCTACTTGCTCCCGCTGGCGGACGGACGTGCAGGACCCACGGCTCCTGTCGTGGGCCCCACCATGATGTATGCGTGCCATCTACGCCGTCCATCTATTTTGTCAGATCATTTTAAGGCATGAGCCCAAAAATGAGGTAGATCCTAATCTCAAACGGACCACGTTACAGGAAAACAGTGTTGATTGGAGGCTCAACCATTTTCATGGTTGAGTGTCAAATGAACATCACGGTGGGCCCTGGCCCACCTGATTCTTTAAAACAGGTTTGATGGCAAATGGATATCACGGTGGTCCCTGGTCTGCGTGACCGTGTGAACAGGTTTGATGGAAAATAAATATCACGGTGGGCCCTGGTCCTGTGACCTTATGAATAGGTTGGAATTCAAATAAACATTACAGTGGGCCCCTAGGTCTGTGTGACCTCATCAACAGGTGGATGGAAAATAAATATTATGGTGGGCCCCCTATTCCTGTGACCTCATCAACAGGTGGATGGAAAATAAATATTATGGTAGGCCCCCTATTCATGTGACCTCATCAACAGATTGGATAGGAAAATAAACATTATGGCGGGCCTCACATGAGGATCACTTTGGTAAATATGGGCCCATGTATTTAGGCCCATCTTGATATATTTTTAGGCTCATTATGGAGGCCCACTTAGATGCATAATGGGCTGATGTGTTTAGGCCCATCTTGATGTAGTTTTAGGCCCATTATTGAGGCCCACTTTGGTATATATGGGCCATGCATTTAGGCCCATCTTGGCATGTATATGAGCCCAATATTGAGGCCCACTTTGATGTATATGAGGCCCATATGATTAGGCCCACCTTGTTATATTTGAGACCCATGTGATATATGCAAAGCCCATGGGTTATGGCCCATTGCAATGTACGTAAGGCCCATTGGTGCGGTCTAATGACACGGCCCACTTGATGAATATAAGGCCCTTATGATACGGCCCATTTGATTTACCTAAGGCCCAATGGAGTGCAACTATATCCATTGCAATGTGTGATTCCCCGTGGTGTATATAATGATGTTTATACCAGGCTATACCTTGGGAGCAATGATGGTTTGACGTCCACATTACATGGTTGGTGTCGGTTAAAGGTCCGCACCACCACTCTCCCTGAGGCCCACTGGCAGGCCCGTACTCGTAGTGCATTGGCCGTCTTGGCCATCTTCGCTTGGCACAGACCCATCACTTTGCATGTATAGATCCATGATTCATGATCATACGCATCATATGTATGCATAATATGGAGAGTAACTGATCATAGCATATGCCTACGGGCAGATCGTTTACAGGCTCCCTGATATGCAGAGTTGCCCTACATGAGCGCACGGTATGCACAGGATTGATGCATGTCTGGCAGTATGATTCATACACTTGCATTTGTGTGATTGTGATATGCCCTAGCAACATCAGGGCCATAGCCTCCACAGATATATCGTGGATAGTTAGTTGGATACCGGAAACTGTGTTCTAAGCAATTGGGGCGCCATAAATGTCCCCGGGTGAAAGTCCCTGAACCCGATGGTACCAGAGGATGACTCCAACGTCGAGACCGAGTGGATGTACGAGCGCATAAAGGCCGAATACCAGAAGGTCACGTCTCCCACTATGTCGTGGTCGGTTGGAAAGGAGTGGTGGCCTTACTCGCCCGAGAGCAGGGAGCATTACTAGGCTAAGTTTGACCAGCTCAGAAATGGGTTCGCTATCGATGTGCCGGATAGGTATTGGCTGACTATTGGCCAGGCGGATAGTGAGGTTTCTTACGCTCACTTGGACTATACTGCTTGGAGAGAGACAGTGCCATTTGGAGTATACTGAACTCCGGTGATTATTCATACTGAGATCCGTACTGATTTAGTGCTCTAGTGAGGAGTTACATTGGTATGAGGGTTGGCATGCTTGACCTACATGTTGCATCACATGGCCTTGTTATGGCCGATAACATTCATATCTTGTACTGCATAGCCTTAGTTCGGCTGGTTGCATTTACGTACTCATCAGCATGATTCCGCATTACTCTGACTTTGCATTCTGAGTACGTTCACACACACTTACACCGCCCTCTAAGCTTTTCATAAGCTTATGCACGATTGATACGTGCAGGTGACGCCAAGATGTAGCCGTAGCTTCGCCATAGTTGGAGCGTGCAGTCGAGCTTTTGGAGTTTTTGTTATTTGCACTATCTTGTATTTCCTTTTATACACCTTAATACTCAAAGTTTTTTATCATAGTGGATTTTGTGGTGGTGTTCTTGTGGTTATTGTTCGTGGGTTATGCTTGGTTATGCTCATTACGAATCAAACTGATTATTAGAAATCCTCCTTGTAGCATCCCAGGATCAGAACCTGGTATATGGGTGTCGGGGGCCAAGAATGGGGTACTACGGAGGCTGTCGGATCCGGATTTGGCGATCGGAAATTTTGTGAGCCCGGTTTCCGAGTTCGGGGCGTGACATGAAAGCATGCCACGAACGTAAGATGGTGTCGCATGCGGGAGTATGTTGATGAGAGCATACATCATGACTGCATTTCATACTTGCATTAATAAGAGTATTTAGAATTGTTGATTGTACTACTTTATCATTACTGCTTGACTGTTTTGATAACATGTTAACCTATGTTTTATTGTTCTACTGAGTTGATCACTCACTCCCACGTTATGGGATGGTGTTCCGAACACCTACCAAACATTGTCTGATTGCAGATGGCTACGCTACTTCTGAGGCGGAGCCGAACTTTTGTGACGACGAGGATGGTTTCTCGTGTATGCTATTTTCTAGTGGCTTCATATGAGCCGTGTCTTGATCGACGGGATTACAGAGATGTCTAGATGACACTACACCTTTGGTATATTTTGAAATTGTACTTGTAATTCATTAACCTGGTAACCTTATCACACTCTAGAGACTTACTATAGTTTATATATTTTTCTTTCTATCACAGTCTTCCGCTTATAATTTAACTGTCTCTAGAGTATGATATGTTGTTTTCGCTTAATCTCACTCATGTTCACTACACTAATACAGACAACATTCAATCATCATTCATTTTGTTGCATAAGTGATGCGTTGGAACTCGGGAGTTGAGTTTATGCTCGACCCCCAATTTTCAGGGCGTTACAGAACCCACCACACAAACTCTCCTAAAGCTTCGAAAGAGTTTATCCATAAGCTTCCTAGAGTCCATATGAACCATCCCATGTTGTCAAATTTAAGGAAGAAGCAGTGGGAAGGAATCTGTCATGGATGCCAGTCGTCTTCCTCGACAGTTTTCTTCATCCAACGAGCTGCTGGTGCCGCTGGACCGAGTCCAGGACCATTTCAGCCATCCATGAAAGGGATGGAGGAGAAGGAGGAGTAAAAGGAAGGGGAAAAAAGAGAGAATGGAATTGAGTTGGTGCAGCACTACACCATGACTCGCTACCGAGTCAAGCAGTTCGGGTCGGATTGACCCTGGGCATTCAGTTACTGTTGCTGGACCTTCAGTGGAGAAAAAGAGAATGAAAGGAGAAAGAAAGAAGAAGAAAAATAGAACATAGAAGAGAAAGAAGTGAGAAAGGAGAAAGAAGAAGACTTGAGTCGGGGTAGGAGCTGACTTGCGTTGGGTTAACTGGTTTGAGTGGGAGGCCTGCTGGATATTCCAGCAGGGAAGAAAGGAAGAAGAGAAGAAAAAAGAGAGAGAAGAAAGGAAAGGAAGAAAAGAAAGGTGTCATACCCCAAATTCAGAAACCGGGCTCACAAAATTCCCAATCGCCGAATCCGATGCCGATAGCCTCCGTAGTACCCCATTCTCGGCTCCTATCGTCCATACGCCAAATTCCGATCCTGAGATTCGACAAAGAGGATTTTTTTTGTACGTTATCTCGTAATAAGCATAACCACAAGTATACCCAAATCATAAAGGTAACATCATCATCACATACCCACTAATATAATCATTTGAATACAATACTGAAAGGAAAATACATATATCGAAATCCAAAGCTCCAGAGGTCTGCTACACGCTCCAAGCTCAACGCTACTGCAACCTAACATCACCTGCACGCATCTATCATGCATAAGCTTATAGAAAGCTTAAAAGGTGGTGTAAGTATGTGCGCAAGGTAAGTGCCAAGTATTCAACGCAATGTCATAATCATACAATGTCGAAATAGGCGCAAATACAAAGAAGATCATGAATCATACGATATCAGAGTAAGCGGAATTATTAACAAGATCATGAATTATACGATATCAGAGTAATGCGAAAATATACTGATAGACTCATAAATACCATCAGCCTTATCCGGGCTATGCAATGCAGAAATATAATAAAAATAATATCATATACTGATGAAGCAATACAGATCAGCTATACAATGCGGAGACAGCCAAATATTAGATGCCGATGATGCAATGAAATATGCAAATCCTGAGGAGTCCACGAATACCGTCAGTTGTATTTAGGCCATATAAATGCAGAAACATAGCAACCCAAAATGGCATATGCTGCAGATGTAATGCGATATGCGGTGCTAATGTAATGACCATTCTGGAGTGTGAAGTCGAGATGATAGTAAGTAGTATCGCAGGCTACGGGGTCCACCACAAGGGACTTCTATCCAAACCAGTCCCATACCTAAATTTGGATAGTCAAACTCAATGTGGTATACTCCTAATCTCAGGTTAGTCGCGCGCCCAACCAAAATCCTAGACATGCGAAGGTACACGTAACAAATAGTTACGCACCACCAGCCCGAGTGGATAGTGAATGAATGAATGAATGAATATGCAATTCCTACTCAATAAGTCCACATATCAGTATGGTTACTCTCTGAAAAATCATCGGGGTCTATTACACTCCAAACCAGATTACCGCCCCATCGCGCGCAATAAGGTTAGTGGAAGAGACCTCACTATCCGCCCACCAATATCGGGCCCGGCTCGTCGATAGCGGACTCATTCCTCGAGCTGGTCAGACTCAGCCTAACATTGCCCCCTCATCTCGGGCAGGTAAGGCCGTACCCCCTTCCGACCGACCACAACATAGTGGGAGACGCGACCTTACGGTATACGACCCTCATGCGCTCATGCATCCACTCGGTCTAGACATTGGAGCAACATCTGGAACCAAGAGGGTTCTGTGACTTTCACCCAAGGATATCTATAGCACCCCATGTAGAACAGATTTTCAGTGTCCCATCTGGCCATCCAAAAAATACCAGTGGAGGCTGCGGCCCTGATATCGTTAGGGCGTACGATGGTCATGTCACACAAATGCGAGATGCATGAGTCACACAGTCCAATCATGCATCAATCCTGCACATGTCATGCTCTCATGTGGGGCAAGTCCGTCTATCAGGGAGCCCCATGAACAACCTCCCCTATGACATATGTACTGGTCAATCACATCTCATAACAAGCATGCAGATGATGCGTATGGGCATGTATTATGATGTTATGCTGTCACATACTCATAATCTGTATCAATAACCGGCATCAACAATTGGCCTCGACAATGTGGACATTTAACCAACATTACCCCCAAGGAATGGCCACATAGAGCTAAACATATAATGGGCCCACGGCCTCGCACAAAGGCTTAATATACAACACAATGGGCCTTACTCAAGGGCCACATATACACAACAAGCGGACCCTGCTCATGAGCCTAATACATATCACAATGGGCCTTGCCCAGAGGCCATGAATACATCATATTGAGCCTTACCCATGGGTCAAGAATACATCACAATGGGCCTTGCATCATGGGCCTAATACGTGTCACAATGGGCCTTAACTACGGGTCACATGTACATCATATAGGTCACGACAATCGGCTTTGGCAATCGAAGTTAGCCTCAACAATTAAAATCGACACTCGGAGTCAGCCTCGACAATCAGAGTCAGCCTCGACAATCGGAGTCGACTTCGACAATCGGGATCGATCAATAATCAGAATCGACAAATCGGTCATGACGTTCGGGATCGATTGATAATCAGAGTCGGCAAATCGGTCACGTTAATCGAAATCGGCGATTGGTCACGACAATCAGAATCGATCAATAATCAGAATCGATAAATCAGTCACGTCAATCGAAATCGGCAATCGGTCACGACAATCGAAATTGATCAATAATTAGAATCGACATATCGGTCACGTCAATCGAAATCGAGACTCAGAATCGGCAATCGGTCACGACAATTGGAATCAATCGATAATCAAAACAGTAAATCGGTTACGTCAGTCGGAATCAATAATCGGTCACGACAATCAGAATTGATCGATAATCTGAATCGGCAAATCGGTCATGTCAATCGGAATCGGCAATCGGTCACGACAATCGGAATCAATCGATATCAGAATCGGCAAATTGGTCACGTCAGTCGGAATCGACAATCGGTCACTACAATGGAATTGATCGATAATCAGAATCGGCAAATCGGTCACGTCAATCGGAATTGGCAATCGGCTACGACAATCGGGATCGATCAATAATCAAAATCAGCTAATCGGTTACGACAATCGGATCGATTGATAATCAGAGTCGGCAATTCGGTCTCGTCAATCGGAATCGATAATCGGCCACGACAATCGGTCACGACAATCGGGATCGATCGATAATCAAAATTGGCTAATCGGTCACGACAATCGGATTGATCGATAATCAAAATCAGCTAATCGGTCACGACAATCGGGTCGATAGATAATCAAATCAGCTAATTGGTCACGACAATCGACCACGACAATCGGTCACGACAATCGGGATCGATCAATAATCAGAATCAGCAAATCGGTCACGACAATCAGATCGATCGATAATCAGAGTCGGCAAATCGGTCACGTCAATCGGGATAGACAATCGGCCACGACAATCGGCCATGATAATCGGTCACGATAATCAACCTAACAAAGGGCCCAAGGGAATGTCACAATGTGGACATTTAACCATCATTGTCCATCTATGTGGCCATTTAACCAACATTGCTCCCAAGGAGTGGCCTACATAAGGCCAAACGTACAGTGGGTCCATGGCCTCACACAAGGGCCTAATGTGCATCACATTGGGCCACATCTTAGGGCCTCACATACACAATAGGTGGGCCTTATACATGGGCGTAAGATACATCACACAAGCCATAACCCATGGGCCATATAAACATCATATTGGGTCCCATCATATGAGCCTTAAATACAAGGCAGGTGGACCTTATCACATAGGTCTCAAACATACAACATGATGGGCCATAGAATACATCGAGGTGGGCCTCGTTATCGTCAAATCGGGCCCACCATTCTAGGTGAGCAACTTACACCATATATCTATTTCTTTAGAGATCATTTTAGAGCGTTATCCAAACAATGAATCAAATCCAAAGATCATTTGGACCATACCACAAATGGCATTGGTGATAATGATTTCCACGGATAAATTTCCAGCGGGCCCACCATAGTGTTTTAACCCCCATCCAGTCTAATCATAAGGTCACAAAAAGCCTGGATTAGAGGAAAAACAAATATCATATTGGTTCAAAACTTTTGTAACCCAAAGGGGTTTCAATGGTGGGCGTTCAACACCACTGTTTTCTATAGGGTGGTCCACTTGATATTAGATCTGCCTTATTTTTCTTGTCAAGACCAAGGACGAGCTTACCAAATGCATGGACAGTTTGGATGAATCACATATATTAAGGTGGAGTCCACATTGGTAGCTGTCCACCGAATGAATAAACGGTTTGGATGTAATATAAACATCAGGGGTGGGGTCCACATTAGTGGCCCACCAGAGGATTGAATCTGCTCAGTTTTTTTTTTTTTTTTTTTTGCCTCGAGCCAAAGACAACCTTGCCAGATGAATGGACGACGTGGATACAAATATACATCAAGGTGGACTCCACCCATCCAGATGGTGAAGGGACGGCGTGGGTACAAATATACATCACAACGAACTCCACCCGTCCAGATGGTGGATGGACGGTGTGGATACAAACAATATCACGGTGGGCTCCACCCATAAAAATGGATGGATGGAATGGCTTACATCACGGTGGGCCACCCGTAAAATGGATGGGCAGCATGGCTATCACGCTAGCTGCAGGCGTCATCTGCAGTGTGTGTGTGTGTATATATATATATATATATATATATATATATATATATATATATATATATATGTGTGTGTGTGTGTGTGTGTGGGGGAAAAGGTACAATGCGCTCGAGCGTAAAGCGGTCGTCCGTGAGGTCGAGCTGGGTGGGCCCCACCGTGATGCCTTTCAAAAATCAACACTGTCCACCAGATGTACCATTCCATGGTGGACCTGGACGGCCCAAAATCAAGTCAATCCGTGACTTTAGTGGGCCACACCACATACAAAAGTGCAGAGGGGCCGTGCACCATTAAAACATTCATAACCATTTTTGAGGGCCCACCGAGATTTTTTTTACAAATCCAGACCATCCATTATGTGTGTCCCACTTGAATGAGGGTTCAGACCAAGTTTCAGGTGCATGGAAAACTCAGGTGGGTCCCACCAGTGTTTTTATATGTTTTTAGCATGTATACTTATGGTTTTAGATGGTGTGGCCCACCTGAATCACAGATTGACCTGATTTTGGGCTGTCCAGGCCCACTATGGAATGTTACATCAGGTCGAGCTGGTGTGGGCCCCACCGTGATGCTGTTCAAAAATCCACACCGTCCACCAGATGCACCATTCCAGAGGAGGCCCACACGGCTGAAAATCAAGTCAATCTATGACTTTTGTGGGCCACACCATGTACAGAAGTTAAGAGGGGCCGTGCACCATTGAAACATTTAAAACCATTTTTGGAGACCTTTCGAGACGTTTTTTGATGATCAACATCGTCCTTCATGTGTGTCCCACTTGAATGTAATTTTAGACCAATTTTCAGGTAGTATCCACAACTCAGGTGGGGCCCACCAAGTGCATTTACATGTTTTTACGTGTATACTTATGTTTGCTAATGGTATGGCCCACCTGAGTTACATGGACGGCTGATTTTGGGCCGTGTGGGCCCACAGGCTCGCGCAGATCCGGTGGGACGGCCGATGTTTGAAAGGCATCACGGTGGGGCCCACACAACTGCTCGACCTCACGAACGATCCATCGCTTTATGCTCGAGCGCATAGTACCTTTTCCTATATATATATATATATATATATATATATATATATATATATATATATATATATATATATATATATCCGGAAAAGGTACGTATCCGTTCGAAGATCCACACCGCCCACCGAGCAGACGGCCCAAAATAGTCCGTCCATCGTGATCGTGAGCCATATCATCCGAAAACATAAGTATACAAGAAAAAACATGTAAAAGTACTTGGTGGGCCCCACCGAGATGTGATTCTTAAAAGTGGTTTAAAATTACTTTCAAGTGGGACACAAGATCCGGTTTTGACATGAAGAAACCTCTCGAAAGGCCCACCACAACCGGCGGTTTGAATGATGCACCATCTCCACTTTTGGTGGGCCCACAAAAGTCACGGATTGAGGTGGACGTGTGGGCCCCCCAAAAGATGTCCGTCCATCGTGATGGGTGAGCCATATCATATGCGCTTGAAAACATAATTTATATATATATATATATAAAAACATGTAAAAGTACTTAAAGGGCCCCCACGTCTTGAGATGTGGATACCACCTTAAAAGTGGTTTAAAATTACTTTCAAGTGGGACACACATGATGGACGGTTTTGATCATGAAGAAACCTCTCGAAAGGCCCCCACAACCTTCAAGTTCGGGGTTTTGAATGTTTCAATGGTGCACAAATTTCCCCTATAATTAGATAGACCTCACTTTTGAGTCGTATGTGGTCATGGCCCACAAACCCGTTGGATTGTTCGGAGGTGATTTTCACGATAATAAACTCCTTGCCAAAGGTTGAAGAAAGGTTGGTTAGGTTTAAGAATTTTGCTTTCAACCTAGGACTATCACAAGATGTGAAGTTGTAAACTATTCAAAATAAATGCATCACGGTCAAGGCCCCACACCAACTCGACCTCATGGATGACCATATGCGCTGCAATCAAGCTTCATAGTACCTTTTCTAAAGTCTTTTTTTCTTTATATATATATATATATATATATATATATATATATATATATATATATATATTATAACTTAATATGCATGAACTATAAAGAGCCACCGTCCAGACCATGTTTTGGACGGTGCTGATCTAGCGCCTGATTCATGGTGGGTCCATGCGTAAGAGTGGCCCACCATAGCTTTTGATATAAGATATTATATTATATTTTATATATATACCCTAGATATATATATATATATATATATATATATATATATATATATCATATCTATGCATATACGTGTCTGTGTGTGGAAGGTGGAAATGTCAACGTCCGAGACGCTGGACGGGCGTCCACGTGAATGAAACACATCCATCATGGTGGGCCCCACGCTGGCAAAATAGACAGACAGCGTGGGTATAAAAACACTTATATCAATGTATGGCCACCGTCTAGATCTGCTGGACGGTGCAGATGTAATAAGTACCTCAAGGTGGGCCCACATCAGCGTGGCCTACTGGTTTAGGACCAAAATGATATTTATATCTTTCCTTCGTGTAAAACACCAGCGTCAATATGGGGGCCATGTACACGTGGCCACCAGTCACACACATCGAGGTGGCCCCACGTATGGATGACATGGATATAATACATACATCATGATGGGGTGCATCAGGGTAGGCCACACATATCAAAAGAGCGGAAGAGAGAGAGAAAGAGAGAGACCATTGTGAGAGGGGAGGGACCCCGCCACTATGGGCCCTCCCTATACATGAATACATCAAGATGGGTCCCACATATGTGGGCCCTCAAATCATAAAATCAACAAATAACAGCACCCACCTTTGATCTCCTCTCCTTCTTCCGCCTATGTGGTTTAAAGCTCCAAGGGGACAATTTTGACGGTTGAGATGATAATCCAAGGGTTGGATTGGGTGGTAGGGAGTGGGCCATGCCAAGCTTCTCCTCTTAGAATCCATGGACGTGGATTACTTCGGGAGATAGGTTTTTGAGAAAAATGAGAGAGAGAGAGAGAGAGAGAGAGAGAGAGAGATGCGTGAGTGATGGGTGTAAGAACTTTTTGACTTTGGGGTATATGGTGTAAGAACTTTTTGACTCTTGAGGTTGCTTGGGGATGAGTGTGAGGTGATGGTGTACTTGGTTGAGGTGATTGATTGGTGGATTGATGGATGTGACAAGTTGTCGAGATTCTCTCAGAATTCGCACGTGCAGTGTTTTTCTCGAACAGAACGTGGGCTCACATCTCCTGGCCTGGGTATCGCCTTGGCGCGTAATAACCGGCGTTGGAACCATGGTGACGGCGCGGTCATAATGATACAATTCTTAGGTTGAGCCGACTTTGGAAATATGAGATACGACTCAGGGTTACGAGTAAATGCCGATTACAGATAGCGGGTCGCCGGAGTTCGACCGGGAGGACCGCGGAAGCCTACGAAATGATCGGGTTGGGATACGGGTCTTACAAAAGGTAGAAAGAAATTTTTTTATTTTTTATTTAAAATAAAGAAGGAAGAAGAGTGGTGGGCTGGAGCCGAGTCAACTCGGTTGGGACCAAGTCCAGCTAGGCCGATTTTAATGAGATCCTGATCCGTTCTACTTACTATGCTAAATTCCAATTCTTTCATACATTTGAATTTGTTAAAATCGAATTATCATTTATTTACTAATGTTAGAAATTATCTACACTAATATCAGTTACTACATATAAATTATCATTTTTAAATATTAGAGTTTTACCTTGCCTACCTTAAAATTTATCATTAGTGATTAAGAACATACTATTTATTTCATTACGATAACTATTAGTGCCTTGTTAGCTAATATTAAGTATATTGTTAATATTAATGATCATTTTGAAATTATTAGTATTATTAACATTACGATCAACTATGCGTCATTAGCCATTATTGGATTACCATTTTCAATTGGTAACGTAATTAATATTGTTATTGCACCCATTAGAAATTAAATCTTATCCTAGACCTAAACTTAAGGATGAAACCCTAAAACCTAGGTAATCTAAATCCTAGGTTAAGACCTTAACCCTAACTAGTGTGTTAGGATTGGATTTAACGGTAGAATTTCATAATTCATTGCAGCTCCTAGTATATATTATGATGACTAGATTTATTATTGATAGTCATGACGATTAGCGCTGGGAACTATTTATCATTTTTCTTTATGGGATTACTATATTGCTTGTTAATATAATTAGTAGTATTAGCCCTTATTATATTATCATTAGTAAAGATTCTATTATTATTACTTGCATCAGTTAAGAGATTATTATTTATTATAGGAATATTAGATAATGTCGTTACATTTAAATAGGAACTTAGGAATCACCATTAATAATGGATTAGTACTTTTACTATGAATATTATTCAATCCATCGTATAATATTAATAATAGTAATAGTAGTAATACTTATCTAGGATTCAAATCCTAGAATCTAAAGCCTATATGTAAGACCCGTATCCTAGTCCGTACTGTTCCGTCAACTCCCGCGATCCTTCCCGTCGAAGTCCGGCAATCTACGACCTATAATCGATGTTTGCGCACAACCCTAAGTCATATCCTGTAGATTGGAGTCAGCTTAATCTGAGACTTTTACCATTGCGACCGCACCGTCGTCGCGGTTCCAATGCCGCATCTTACATAACGATCTAATACCCTCACAGGGAGATGTGGGCCCGTGTTCCATTCGAGAAAAACGCTGCGCATTTACAATCCAAAGAGAATCTCTACAACATGTCCCATCAATCAATCAATATCACCTCATGTCAAGTACACACACCTATGCTTTCTTTCTCCACAAGTCAAACAAACGCCAAAAGTCAACTAATCTTTCACCTCACCCATCACTCACCTCACATCCATCACTCACATCTCTCTTATAACCCCTTCTCTCTCTCTTTCTCAACACAAAATTCCAAGCAAGCAAGAGAGATACATGTCCATACATTCCAAGAGAGAAAAGTAATTTTGTGTGGCCCACTTTCCCACCCCAAAATCCTTCATCCTAGCCTTTCATCTCTCATCACCTTCCATCAAAGTGAAGCACAAGGAGATCGGCTTTCCAACGGACCAAGAAGATCGGACGGTGGGTGCTCTATTAGGCCTAGATTTCCTTTTTTTTAAATGAAGGGCCAAGTGAGGCCTACCGATTGATGGTATGGATCTCACTTTGAACCCTAGGTGTGGCCGATGGCCCACCTTGATCCTCATGATCATTCCATGATGGGGCCATTCTCCATGGACCCCATCATGATGTTTATTTTCCTTGCATAAAAAGAAGTCTTCTAGACCATCCATTTTGGGTGGAGAAGGAAGCTCCACCGTTGATCTTTGATTTGGTGGGCCCACATGTATTGGGACCCGCTTGATGTATGATTGAATGTAAGGGAGGGCTCATAGTGGCGGAGCCCTCCATCACACGTGTCCTCTCTCTCTCTCTCTCTCTCCCTCTCTCTCTCTCTCTCTCTCCCTTTTCTTTGTGATGTAGTTGTGTGGCCCACTTGGATGGACCCCACTTTGATGTATGTATTACCCATGCCATCCAACCCTTCCTTTTGGTGGCCCACGTCTATAGGTGGAGCCCACCTCAAATATACGTATCATGCCCAAACCGTCCAGTGTCCAGGGACGCTGGACGTGAACTGGGAAAACATAAATATTAGCTTGATTCATAAGCTCTTGGATCGGCCACTTGTGTAGGCCCCACATTGACGTATGAAGTTAATCCACACCGTTCATTCCTTTCCCCAGACCATTTTAGGCGTTGAGCCGAAAAAGGGGCCAATCCGACTTTCGGGCGGGCCATATCATAACAAACAGCGTGTTTACCGTTGAAATACCCCCTGTCGTTTCTATATACCCAAATATATCAAATATTGGGCTTGTTTGGCTTGTCCTGAGCTATGGGAACCAGTGGTCGGGGTGGATTCTTTCGATGTGAGCCCCACACCTGAAAAACCACAACAAAAAATTGATTTAAAAAAAAAAACATCTGCAGTAGACGCTGCTATTACAAAGGTACGCAGGCAGCGCCTGCGACGTTCAGCGGGCGGACGGCAGGGACCCACGATCCCAGCCGTGGGCCCCACCATGATGTGTGTTTGTCATCCAACCGTTCATTAGGTGGGCCCCTTCTTGAAGTGGGCCCCCCTCCAAAAATCAGCCATATAAATGGTTCAGGTGGCCCACATCATAGGAAATAGTGAGATTAAACGGTTGCCATTGAACCCCTTTTGGGTTAACACAGAAGTTTTGGGTCGATATGAAATTTGTTTTCATCTAGGTCCGTGCAACCTTATCAACTGATTGGATGGAAAATAAACGTTATGGTGGGCCCCACGTGGGACCCACAGGGATGTATGTGTTTTATTCACACCGTCCAGGCGGACGGTGGAACCCACCATGATTTGTGTTTTATACACATTGTCCACACCTGGACGGTGGGACCCATCATGATGCATGTGTTGCATCCAAACTGTCCATCCATCTTGAAAGCTCATTTTATGACATGAGCTAAAGAATGAGTCAGATCCATAGTTCATATGGACCCCCACCATGATGCATGTGTTGCATCCAATCTGTCCAACCATTTTGAAAGCTTATTTTAAGGCTTGAGACTAAAAATAAGGCAGATTTAGGATTAGGTGGACCACACTATAGAAATCAATGGGTTTGACCGTCCACCATTAAAACCCCCTTTTACTTCATTGTGACCTTATGATCGGATTGGGTAGAAAATAAATGTTATGGTGGGCCTTGGGAATCTTAATGGTGGAAAATCACTACCTCCACTTATCTTTGGGTATAGCCCAATTGATATGCATGTGGTCCAATTGGTGTGGCCCATTTGATATATATAAGGCCCATGTGATTAGGCCCGTTTTGATGTATTCTAAGGCCCATGGGTTATGGCCCATTGCAATGTACATAAGGCCCATTGTTGCGGCCCATTGATGTGGCCCACTTGATGAATATACGGCCCATGTGATATGGCCCATTTGATGTATTTAAGGCCCAATGGGATGTACCTAAGGTCCATTACAATGTGTGATTCCACCATGGTCTATTTAATGTATTTATAGCGGGCTATGCCTTGGAGCAATGATGGTTTGACGCCCACATTGTAACTATAATGTTGGTTAAATGTCCGCATTACGACTCTCCCTAGGGCCCATTGATAGGCCCATACTTGTTACGTGTAGGCCGTCTAGGCCCATCTTCGTTGTGAGGATAGTTTATCACTTTATAACATGCTTAGTATAATTTCATGCCTCATACTATATGCATCATATGTATGCTTGATATGAGTAGTGACTGATCATAGCATATGCCATTGGGCAGGTTACTTATGGGACTCATTGATAGGAATTGCCCACATAAGCACATGGTACGTGCGAGATTGCTACATGACTAACGGTGTGACTCATGCATTTCAGATTGTGTGTCGTGATCACTGCACGCCCTAGCGATATCAAGGTCGTGGCCTCCACAGGCACATCGTGGATGGTCGTATCGGATACCAGAAATATTAGCTCTAGCATTGTGGGCACTTAAGATGTCCTTGGGTGAAAATTTCAGAACCTTTTTGGTACCAGGAGATGCTCCAACATCTAGACTGAATGGATACAAGAGCGTCCGAGTGCCAAATAACAGTAGACCGCGTCTCCCACTGTGTCATGGTCGGTTGGAAGGGGGTGTGGCCTTATCCGCCCGAGTGAGGGGGCTATAAGCTAGGATGAGTTTGACCAGCTCGCAAATGAGTCCGTTATCAACGAGCCGGGTAGGTATTGGTAGACTACTGGTCAAGTGGATAGTGTGATCTCTTCCACTTACTTGGTTGTGCAGCTAGGGAGGAGGCAGTCAGTGTGAAGTGTATTAGACCCCGATGATATCCAAAGAGGAACTGTACTGATATGTGTACTTGCTGAGGACTGACAAGCTGTTTTACATCTCATATATGATATTTGGCTATATAGGTCTTGCATTGCATGACCTTGGTATGGTTGATAGCATTCATGCCTTGCATCACATAACTTTGGTACATCTGATAGCATTTATGGACTTACCACATATTTTCGCATTACTCTGATATTTATATGCTTGACACTTATCTTGTGCACACACTTACACCACCCTCTAAGCTTTCTATAAGCTTATGCACGATAGAGACGTGCAGGTGGAGTTAGGTTGTAGCAGCGTTGAGCTTGGAGCGTACTGTGAACTTCTAGAGCTTTGATATTGATACATATGTATTTCCCTTTCAGCATTGTATTCAACTGTTTATATTAGTGGATACGTGATGATAATGTTGCTTTTGTGATTTGGGTAAACTTGTGGTTATGCTTATTACGAGACAAAATTATATTGGAAATCCTCCTTGTAGGATTCCAAGATCGGAATCGGGCATGTGAGTGCCTGGATCCAAGAATGGAGTACTACGGAGGTTGTCGGTATCGGATTCGATGATCAAAATTTTGTGAGCCCGTTTTCCGAGTTTGGGGCGTGACACTATAACTAAACCTTAGGATAAACCCCTAATTCTATATTAAAACCCTAAAAGTAGTCCAAACCCTAGGTTGTATGAATCTTGACCATAGACACTTGGTAGAACATTGATCTCATGTGCAAATTTTGCAATTTATGATAGGATTTGATTCTAAGGATACACGTACTTCCTAGCAACGTTAGTGGCGATCCAATTTATAAGGTGATGATTCTTCCTCTTGAGCTTTCCATTTTTCGATTAGCTTAAGTGATAGTTTTTATTTTAATTTCTATTCATAATTGATTTCTTCATTTTATAATCACATGTGCTAATTGTTGGAATTGAATTGCTATATTACATGCTTATTATTGATCCCGCATATTTATTTCATGTTTGTGGATTATTTGTGGATTGCTTATGAAACTTACATTGGTACATCAGTAGAAAACCCCCACTTATAAATGTACACCCATACTTGGGATGTAACTCGATTGAATGTGATTGAAATGGACCTGCGACTTAGTGGTTATTGAATAGTGGCTTGAATTGAATATTGATGTGGGCCTACCATCCAGGGGTTGCTGTGTCTAAGTGGTTTTTAAGGATGGTTTTATCGCATGGTTTTGATATCGGCCCTATGTGGCTCATCTTTCATAATTGCCCTATGTGGATTAGTTTTGAAATTCGCCCAAGTGGCTTTGTTTTGGTATTTTTCCTATATGGGTTTGATGTTTTATATTATGCAACCATGCGATGGTAAGCCTCATATTCAGAAATATGATTGGCCACTAGTCGACGGGTTTCTTTTAAACATCCTAAGGTGGTAGTCTTATGAGTCAGGGATGGTGGTATGGGACCTATGCCCGAGCTGTCAGCCTACACTGGTGATAAGCCCCCTTAGTGACCTTGAGCTTATCTAAATTGGCTGATTGTAACTAGACTAATGATGGTTGGTTAATCATGCAACATGGCACAAACTAATGTCTATAGCTATCATACGTGATGTACGTATTCTGTCCGACCAGATGATCATTCCCAGGTCAATGATTGCATGGGTAACGAGCCCACTATCCACACAGATGAGCATACCCAGGGCGATGATTGCATTCACGCATTCATGCATCTAATAAGACCTGCATCATGTATTATTTTGTATGCTTTATTTTATAACTATGCTTACCTAATGCGGCAGTGTGTAATCTTAAGGGGAATTCACACTGAGTTGGCCACTCATCCATCAAATATATAACCGTATAAGTGCACAGGTGGTTTAATTGATTTTCAGGTTCAGATTGATGAGGAGCAGAGTACCACTGTTGAAGATACATGATTGTATTGTCAAGAGTTGCTACGTGGTTTTACAGTTCTAGATTTATAATAATTTTCTTTGTTTACATGCAACATCATTTCACTTTGTAATTGTAAGTTTGGGACATTTGTTTGTATAAGTCATTATGGGCAACCTCTTGTACATTTTAAATGTAACTGAAATTTTCCATCATGTATGATTTGTCCATTCTACACTAAACTGCTAACTTTGATAGTTTATATATATATATATATATATATATATACACACACACACACACACACACACACACACACACACTCGAATTTGACCATCCTTTAAGGTTAACGCTCGGGTTTTTGGAAAACAAGTCGTATACTCGGGTCCTGAAAACATGGGGCGTTACAATTCTTATTCATTTTAGTTACATATCTTAACCTTATAGGAGCCAAATCGGCACCGCACTGCTTGACTCGAGTATCCAAACCGTTGCGCTTCGTCAAATACAAGCATTAATTACTCCTAACAATGCTTATAAAAGCATCACTTCTCTCCAGACTTGCATTGCACCACCGACATCTGCTCAACGATAAACTTCAAACTCCACGGCCTCTATAGTGTTTTACTCATAGTCCTTAACCATTCTGAAGGAGATCTTTGACGGGGGGATCCAATACTTCTCCCATTCTCTCCATCACAACATGTATCCATTCACTAGGGATGGCACTAAAGTAGTTAAAACTGATAAACATCCATGAGAAATTTTGGAGGCTATTTCCACAATGCAACATCTTAGGGATGCTTATTCCAAGGCCGACTTGGAACTACAAGAATGTGTTGGGCCACTGAGAGAGCAGGAAGCCGTTTATGCTGAGTTTAAGGCTATATTGACCTGCTATGATATTGCACGGAAGGGTCAAAACTGGACTAAACCGTGCGATCTAGTTGTTTTTGGTCCAGTTTCTAGTTCTACCAGTTCTATGTGCACCCCTACTTTGAGATCCAGTATGGGGTGTAGGGGGTCAATATACATCGTAAAATAGTTCACCCTAATGATGATCTACGTATGGATATGGATGCGTCGATCGATGGGTATAATTAGAAGTCAGTTTGACGGTCACCGATTGTTGATTAGGGACACGAGTATACAGATATATGCATGGTATTAGCTTAGGTTGTTGCCCTAAATTTAGTCACGATATAACAGTCCGAAAGCCACAACTTTGACAAAAACCAAATGCAGGCAACTAACTTAAGTTCTTGATTAATTTCAAGAATATTCACACATCTCATGTACTGGCCTTGTGAGTTCAAGTTGAGTGATTCAAGACGCGATATCAACTCGATGTCCCGCATTGGACGACAAGCCCACTAAGATGAACATCTTTCTATAGTCTCGAGTTTAGTGGCCCACTAACAAGCGGTCTAGAGCTTGTTTAAAAAATCAAGGCATTTCTAAAATGAATTGGGTAGCGAGATTTCTTATGCCCGATGATTAAGGTTTGGATTAGCTAAGTTCATAGTGTGGCCTATTCACAATTAGCGAAAATGACAATTCGATCCTAATCACCCTAAACCGTTGGTTCTTAGGCTAAAGGAGTAACTGGGTTAGTTTGTTTGTTAATTAAGATCTGACCCCTAATTGTCATGGCTTTAGGTTGGTCTTTATTTAATTACATATGTCTTGATTATTTAGTGATAGATCAACTAGATGTGATGCCCTAGATGAATAAATCATGAGGTTAGACTCGAGGTTTAAGTGATCGAGCAAATTCATTAGCTTCCTATGGTTAATTAATTAAATTTGTGTGGTTCTTTACTAGTAACACTCACGTACATGCTAACATTGAGTGTTAAGGGTCGGCATAAGCTAATTATAACAAAAAAAAATTGAGGATTTTTAATATCCAAAATAGTGAAAATCTGGGACGTTACAATCTACCCCCTTTAAAATAAATTTTGTCCATGAAATTTCCTAACATTTCTGTTATGTAAACTGCTAAGGACATTGCAATTCATGATGCCTATGTTTCCACTGAATTCATCATGATAGGTTGGCATGTGAGTAGGTACTTGGATTATTATTAAGATCTAAACCCCTTAAAAAATTTCACCCTGAAGATTTTTAAAAATTTTTCAAAAGATTTGGATTCATGACGATAGTTCCCCACTATCTAGAGTAAAAATTTCTGTTTTCAGTGTTCAACTGACATGGAATGATAGTTGTAAGGAGTCTGTGCCTAATCAGGGCAATGAGTTCATTAGTATCATTTCCAAATCCTGGTGAATCCAAATCTTCTACCTGATCAAGGCATTGAGTTCGTTGGTAATCGCTTAAGATTTAGAATTTGGATCAAACCGTGACTGCTTCGCCTAATCCTAGTTCCATAAGTCCGTGGTCCCAATCATTCTAGTCATTTGGGGAATATCATGAGTTATCGGTAATTTCAAGTTTCAATTTCTGAGATCGCCATTTGGGTCAAGTTCAAAGAGGATTCTTGTATAAATTTATGTTTGACTTTTTGGGCAATGGATTTTCCACAATGCCTATGGCCAAACAACTATCCTAGAAAGGTTTCTAAGGGCCTAAGATTTTGTCTCCATATTGCCGTTTTGATCCTGTGGCACGTGGGTTATGGGCTTACCACACTTCAGTTTTGTTGATTTCAAAAGAGAAGGAAGAATCGGAAGTCCTATGATATTTTGGAGTTTTGAAGGCTTGTGAGACAAGGAAAGGCATGGAAAAGGGAATGGGAAGAATATTGTCTCTTCAATGTGATATGATCATTCAATTCACCAGGTGTCAGGGCTCATGAATCCATAAGGGGATAAGAAAAATTTTAATGTTTTATTGAAATCTGACCCCAAAACAAAATTACAATGCTCTACATGATAGGACACAAACTCAAATCAAGTGTCCTAATTTGTCTAAACTACAAATTATTCGAAATAGTAAAATAATATATATATATATATATATATATAATTTAATCACATAGGATGATTCTTGGGATGATTTTTAGCAATTCCTAAGAAGACTCCGAATCATAAAACTCTAAGATGAAAAAGATACGTCCAGTCCATCGGTGACTTGTAGTTGCATAAATTTTCAGTTTCAACAGGTCAATTACTGGTAATGTTTTTTACATAGTTATTGGATGATTTTTAGAAATTTTTTGCTAATTCATCATCAAATCTATTTTTCCCACCAAATTTTGAGTTATAGAAAATTTATAAAAATTTCAGAAGTACCAATTGTCTGAAACTAATGATTTTTCTGCCTAGTTCTAAAACGTCCTAAATTCAATATCATTTGAGTTTTATATATATATATATATATATATATATATATATATATATATATATATATATATATATATATATATATATATATATATACACGATCGACCGTGGACCTCTGGACAAAGTGTCGTCGACTGTAGATTAGCAGGGTCAACCCTGGGGGTTGTTTCTCTAATTTCTGTAGTATTTTTTTTTTTTTTTTTTTTTTGAAAAAGGTGGCTTTAACCTTGAGTTTTTATTAATTCAAGCAAAACATACATAAGTAGGGTCTTTAATCATGTCTAAGGAATCACTAGGGTTTGCAGAGAGATGTGGGCTGTTTAGAAGTGAAAAATGTGAGGAATGAAGCACCAAGGGGCTTTATAACACCCCCCGCATGCAGACTCGCGCACATACTCACGCTCGATAGTGAATTTTCACAGTTGAACTTGAACCATTACCCATTCCACGGTTGACCATGGATTTTCACAGTCGACTGTGGACCTCTGTCCATTACAGGGTCGACCATAGATTTTCACGGTCAATTGCAGGATATTAAAAGTTTTTAAAATTTTTTTCATAATGATCAACCAAGGACCTCTGTTCACACTAGGGTCGACCGTGTATCCCTTATGTAAGACTCGTATCTTAGTCCGTACCATTCCGAAGATCCCTGCGATCCTCCCTGTCGAATTCCGGTGACCCGCGACCTATAATCGGAGTTTGTGCACGACCTCGAGTCACACCCTATCAATCCGAGTCGACTCAACCCGAGACTTGTACCCTAGCGACCGCTTTATCACCGCAGTTCTGATGTCGTGTCTCGCGCGCCAAGGCGATACCTAGGTCAGGAGATATGGGCCCGAGTTCAATTCGAGGAAAACGACGCGCATTTGCAATTCTGAGAGAATCTCTACCCAATATATCCCATCAATCCCATCAATGGTCAAATACATGTCAAGTACACCCATCACTCAACACATCACTCAACCCATCACAACCTATACCTCTCTTACACAACAACCCCAAAAGTTAACAATCTCTTACACAACCCATCCCTCTCTCTCTTTACAACCCACTCTCTCTCATTTCTCAAACCCATTTTCCAAGCAACCAAAAAAAAATCCCTCGTCCAAGCTCTTCAAGCCTCCATGAGAGTGTTTTGCGTGTGGCCCACTTCCTACCCTCTCATCCCCCATCTCAACCATCAAAACTTCATCGTCTTCCGTTGAGATCGAAGCCAAAACGACTACCTTTCTAAGGAGCCAAGAAGAAGATCAATGGCGGGTGATCTTGGACCCACATTTTCATTTTTCTTTTTTTGAGATTTAAGGGTCCACATATGGTGGGACCCACCTTGATGTAATTTTGTATCAAAGAGGGGCCCATTGTGGCGGGGCCCCTCCATCACCGCCGATACCTCTCTCTCCTTCTCTCTTTCTCTCCCTCTCTCTTTCTCTATGATCGATGGCCCACCTACGATGTGTGTATTTTATCCATGCCATCCAACAAGTGGGCCACCTTGATCCCAATTTAGGGCCTACATGACTGGACAGTCACACAAGCCCGGATGAAAGGGAAAAATAAATATCTTCTTGATCCAAATCTGGTGGCCCACTACATGGGACCACCATGGTGTGCATGCACCATCCAGCACCGTCCAGCTTGTTGGATGGTGGTCTAGATGTTGGATGATTTTATATATATATATATATATATATATGTGTGTGTGTGTGTGTGTGTGTGTGTGTGTGTGTGTGTGTGTGTGTGTGTGTGTGTGTGTGTGTGTGATATAATGATAATATATATATATATGTTATGTATATGTTATAATATTATATTATATTATAATAATGAAATATGATATATACATACACACACACACACATACATACATATAGCTATATGCCTGTACGTGTGGGCCCCATGTGGGACCCACATTTTGGGACGTGATTGGCTGGTGTGCGCTGATCACGGTTGTTATATGGAGTAATTGCGGTGGGCCACCACTTGGCACCCACCTTGATGATGTGTTGCATCCACCATCCAGCTTATGGACAGTGGATCCCAATCATGATGCATGTGTAGCATTTATGTCGTCCACCCATTTTGATGGTGAGACCCATCCGCTGACTGACGTCAGCAAGTTCTGTGGGTCCCACGTGATGTATATGTACACCCCAGCCATCCTGATGGTGGGACCCGCTGCTGGACAATGTTTGGATGGTGCTGATGCACCTGGACAATGTTTGGATGGTGCTGATGTACCTGAACAATGTTTGGATGGTGTTGATTTACAAAGACAATGTTTGGATGGTGCGAAATTACATGGGACAATGTTTGGATGGTGTTGATCATCATTAGTGGGCCACATGCCCCATGGAATAATAGTGTATAGTGATACACATGTTACACCTACAACTATTGAAATGATTTTGGTGTGGTCCAAGCCCACTTGAGGACCATTGGTACGGCCCATCCATGAGGCCCATCATGATGTATTTTGGCCCATGGGCGAGGCCCACCTATTTGTATTGTTATGCCCAGATACATGGCCCATTTGATGCATACAAGGCCCAAGCAGTGCGGCCCACTTGTTGTATATGAGGCCATGGTGATGCATTTACGGCCCATTGTGATAGGTTGGAGCCCATGGGACGAGGCCTATTGTGATATATCCGAGGCCCATGGGCTGGACCCATTGAGATGTATTTAAGGCCCATGGGTGAGACCTAATATGATGTATTCAAGGCCCATGGGTGAGGCCCATTGTGATGTATTCAAGGTCCGTGGGCGTAGCCCATTGTGATACATTCGAAGTCCTTGTATGAAGCCCGATGTGATGTATGTGAGGCCCATCAGCGAGGCCCAATGTGATGTATGTGTGGCTAAAGCTGGGCATCGGACCGAGTCGGACCGGATTGGGTCCAAATCGACTCAG
Source organism: Magnolia changhungtana (assembly GCA_030180095.1). Classification (NCBI taxonomy): domain Eukaryota; kingdom Viridiplantae; phylum Streptophyta; class Magnoliopsida; order Magnoliales; family Magnoliaceae; genus Magnolia; species Magnolia changhungtana. Next base: position 7,131,669 of record JASAUF010000554.1, read on the forward strand.
ATCGAAATATGCAAGGCCTAACCCGAACTCGATCCAATCTGGAGCCGAGTCCAAGTCATCTAACTCGAACCGATCTGATTCCCTCCTGGCCTGAGCCGATCCAAGTCCAACTTGGTCAGGAAAACTGAGTCGAATCAGATTGGGCAAGGTTCAAATCATCCGTTTTTTTCAATGGTGTGAAAATCATTATTCCCATTGTTTCTTATGGTGCGATCTACTTGATTATTAGATATACTTAAAATTTAGCATATATCCCTAAAATGATCTGAAAAAACTGATGAACGGTGTGGATAAACCAAAAAAAAAAAAATTCAAGACGGGCCCCACATAGTTTACTCAATGCAATAAAATAACTTAGTACAAAATCTGCTTCTAATTTAATTAAGTACTTGCTGTCTACAGCTCATTACAGCTATACAGCTACTCTAGGTACGTGTAGTGCTCGTTTATAGCTCATTAGGAAGCGGATTGCATACTGATCTGTAGGGTCCATCATGATTTACATATTTCATCTACCCCATCCATCCATTTTAATAGATAATTTGATGGTTGGAGCCCAAAAATGAAATATATCCAAATCTCAATTGGACCTCACCACGGGAAACAGTGTGAATTGAAGTTCTACCATTGAAAACTTATTGAGGCCCATAGAAGTTTTAGATCAAGCTGATATTTGTGTTTTCCCTTCATCCATGTCTTTGTGATCTTATGAACACGTTAGATGACAAATAAACATCACTTTAGGCCCTAGCAACGTTTCAACGGTGGAAGGCATTATTCCCACTGTTTCCTTTGGTGTGTTCCACTTAAGCTTTGGACATACTTATATTTTGTACTCAACCACTAAAATGATATGTAATAATGGATGGACAGCGTGGATAACCCACACATATTCGTAGTAGGCCCAACTGAGTTTACTCAGTACGATAAAAGCGTACTGAGTAACTCAGTACGCAATCCCATTTCAGCTCATTACAGCTATGCAGCTGCTCTAGGTACGTGTCGTGCGAAGACAAGCACTAACACTCCTTGAGCTCCAAGTTGTACGAACGGTTCAAAGGAGATCAAAGTTACATGGCCCCACAGTGATGTATTTAGTATATCTATACCATTCATCTATTTTCAGAGATCATTTTAGAGCATTATCTAAAAAAATGGATCTTATCCAAAGATCATCTAGACCACACCATAAATAGCAGCGGAGATAATGATTTTCACCATTAAACAATTTGTAGGGCCCATCATAACATTTATTTTCCATCTAATCTGTTCATAAGGTCACAAATACTTGAATGAAGAGGAAAAATAAATTTCATATTGATCTAAAACTTCTGTGAACTAAAAAGGGTTTCAATGGTAGACGTTCAATCCCCCATCGCTTTCCATAGTGTGGTCCACTTAATGGTTAGATCTATCTTATTTTTTGTCTCAAGCCTTAATAGGATATTGCCAAATGGATGGACGGTTTGGATATAACACATACCTCGTAATTAGACCCACAAAGCTTTTCAACGTTACAATAGCAAATCCACTTTCGTACACCAGCCAATACACTTCCGTCAACTTGGGTCTTACTGACAAGACAAGAGCCTATTGTCGGCCATTCTTCAATCAATGTCTGCTACTACTCTCTCTCTTTCTCTCTTCTGTACACAGCTATACACCATTTCCCAGTGTATATCTCTCTCCAACCGTCTCAATGTAAATCACTCTCCAACAGAGAAAACAAAACCCAATGGCTCTCAATGTATATCTGTCTCCAATAGAGAAATCCCATGAAGCTCCAAAACCCAACAGCAGAAAGAGAGGGATTTGATCTACTGCAAGACATCTAGCTAGCCTTCTTCTTGCCTTATTCTTCAACAGAAAGGGAGAGCCAGATATAGGGAGAGACAGATATAGAGAGAGATAGAGAAATAGAGTTGGGGGCTCAGGTGTACATTGGGCGGAGTTTTTAGCGCCAAACAAAAAGCCAAAGATGCGTGAGCGGTAAAACAGGATTTTACAAAATAGAGGGATATTTACATCCCAGGTCGGGTCAGGTCGGTTCATACCCTTTCGGTCTGGGTTTTCGGATCAGTTCTGTTTGGATACACCACTATCCGAATCTGACCCAAAAAATGATCGGATCTGGATGGACAGACTCGATCAGGGCTGATCTAGGCTGTCGGTTCTGTTCGGACGGTATCGAGTCGAGTTGAATCGGGTCGGATCCATCGGATCGGGTCCAACATGCCCACCTTTATGTGTGGCCGTTACGTTGTCTATGATTCCCTTGTATGAGGCCATCGGCCCACTATATGCTAGGCTCTATGTGGGCCACTCCTTGGGAGCAATACTGGTTAGATGTCCGCAGTGATGGTCAATGATGGTTAAATGTCCTCATTATGACCTTCCCTTAAGCCCATTCGCATCATTCTCTAAGTGGGTTGACCCTAATTATTAGGCCCCATTTCCATGCTCTATCTATTCTTGTTGGGCTATCCCAAGATGTTGGGTCCCCATTGGTTGATAGTGGGATTACTTCTTTTATTTTAGAGTCCATCTAGGATTCATTTGGGCCCCCTAGGGTATCTAGTGGGCCATGCAATAGTATGGTGAAGGAACCTTTTCAAATCCCTAGGATTGTGAGTAGGCCACTTAGGCCCAACCTAGATATAAGGGGGAGTACATCATCATCATCTAACATGCTTAGTATAGATCCACGATTCATGCCCATGCACATCATATGTATGCTTGATATGAGAAGCGATTGATCATAACACATGCCTTTGGACAAATTATTATGGTATTCTCTGATAGGGGAAGTTACTCACATGAGCGCGCGATACGCGCAAGATTGTTGCATGACTGGATAGTGCGATTCATGCATTATGCATTGCGTGACATGATTACTATAAGCCCTAACAACATCAGGGACGTAGCCTCCATAGGCGTATCGTGGTTGGCAAGATTGGACATCAAAAATCTTGTTCTACATTGGCGTTATAGATGTCCCTGGGTGAAATTCCCTAAACCCTTATGGTACCAGGAAGTTGCTCCAACGTTTAGACCAAGTGGATGCATGAGCGCCAAGTGTCGATTACCAGAAGTCCACACTTTCCACCGTGTCGTGGTCGATTGGAAGGGGGTGCGGCCTTACCTGCCTAAGAGGAGAGGGTAAAGCTAGGCTGAGTTTGATCAGCTCGAGGAATGGGTCCACTATCGACGAGCCGGGCCCGATATTGGCAGGAGGATAGTGAGGTCTCTTCACTCACCTTATTACGCGCAATGGGGCAGCAACCTAGTTTAGAGCGTACTAGACCCCGGTGATATTTTAAGTTGAGTTGTATTGATATGTGGACCCAGATGAGGATTCGTATACTTGAGTTACATCTCGCATCACATGGCCTTGGTATGGCCAACATTATTCATGCCTTGCATCACATAGCCTCGATACGGCTGATAGTATTCATGGATTCACCAGTATATTTCGCATTACTTTGATATTGCATAATTATATTACTATTTCGCGCATACACTCTCACCACCCTCTAAGCTTTCTGTAAGCTTATGCACGACCGTTGCGTGTAGGTGACGTTGGACCGCAGCAGCGTTGAGGCAGGAATGCATAGCAGATCATCTTGGAGCTTCGGTCTATCATCATTGTATTTCCCTTTATGTGCACTGTACTTATAAGTTTTTTATCATAGTGGAAATGTGATGGAGTTTTTAGTTATTGTTTGTGGGTTATGCCTTTGGTTATACTTATTACGAATTGAACCGATGTTAAAAATCCTTCTTGTAGGATCCTAAGATCGGAACCTGGTAAATGGGTGCCAGGAGCTGAGAATGAGGTACTACGGAGGCTGTCGGCGCTGGATTCGGCGAGCAGGAATTTTGTGAGCCCGGTTTCTAAGTTTGGGGCGTGACACCTTAGCTCACTTTTTTATCAAGAAAAGAGGTCGACCATGTAATTCGAGGGTCGACCGTGGAATTTAAGGGTCGACCCTAACTCACTGTGCTTATCTAATTCATGCTAATATGTGTTCATTGACTTAATAGGGCAGTAAACCCGTAACTGATTTTTAGGTGTAATGGTTGCAAATCGGCCCACCGTCTGCTGATTTGTTTCACTATACAGTCTCTTTTTTTCTGATTTTTTAATCCTTGATTTTTCTGATTTGTTTGTGCTTTTGTTTTTTCTATTTTTTTTTCTTTTATAGTTTTATTAAAAGCGAACCTGCAAAATGTAAAAGTCGGGAAAATTCAGCAGGACCAGTGAACACTAGAATATATAAACAAAAATGTAAAAGAACCAACACGGATTGGATTACAGGAAAGTAAACAACCAGTGGCAACTAGAATGTAGGATGCTCGGAGGAAAGTAAAGGGGATCAGTTTGCACTAGAATGCAAGATTGAAAAGGAGAGCTTAAGAAGTCCTAGGGGGGGGTGAATAGGACTATGCCAAATAATCGAATATAAGTATTGAATAATAAATAAATCAGAGATCTTAATTGCTTAAGTATTGAGACATTGATTCCAAATGATTTGTATGACAACCTTCACCTAGAAGTTTAGATAGGACAACCTTATTTCACGAATTCCTTTAAAATCAAAATCCCAAACTTTGGAAGAGTAAATAAAAATAAATATTACAATCATTCACCACTTGAACTGAAATGTAAATACAACCATTCACCACATAAAAGATAAAAACATTCACCACATAACTTAGAGAATTATAGTGGTTTGGTGTGTGAACAACTGTTCTAAAGCAATCACACCTACTCCACTCCCAAAATTACTCTCCACGTAATCTTGTCTTTCACTATGAAAAAGGTTTTCTCAAGGTCACCTTAAAACCTGATATAATTCTTGTGATTTTATCGGGCTATCACAATCAAACCCCTCAATGAGATTTTCAGGCTATCTTAAACCAAACCTACACTGAAATTTTCTGACAATTTCAGAAAAACCAAATAAAGAATTGAAGGTATATTTATCTTCACCATAGAAGATATATCAAAAGCTGTATCCGAATAACTGCTTTCTTGAATGTCGATTGTTCAATGTTCAGTCAAATAGAAAAGGGTCTAGGGTTCTATTGATTTTAATTAAGTTCAAACCAATGGCTACTTAAGTTAATTCTCTTAAATCTCAAAAGAATAGTAGTATTTATAAGTACTATAATGTATAAAGCACACTTTTGTTTGTCAAATTTCGATGAGACAAAACAGCTTATGATGTGGTTCACATAATGTGAATCAAGATAGAAAGTTCAAGAAGTAATTTCAAGTGATCAAGATGGAAGGTTCATGACATGACTTCAAGACATGTTTTTTACTAAGATCAAGACCTTCCTGAAGTTCAAGTCAAGAAGTATATCAAGACAGAATGTTCACCTTCAAGATAAATTCTACTTCAATTCTAGTAAAAGATCAAGCTCCTTCTTCAAGCCCTATTGAAGATTCAACTAGAAGATCAAGCTCCAAAAAGTTCAAACTACTTCATGTCAGTCTTTTCAGGTATAATTGACCCTAGAAAGACCTTAGGCTTAGGTCCTTTCAAAACAAAATCATATATGGGTTTTTATGCTTAATATAGACTAATCTTCGACTAGTCTAGGCTTAGGTTCGACTAGTCTAAGCTGTAGCTCGACCAGTCTAAGAAATTTTTGACTACTCTAAGTTCAAAATGCAAAAAAGAGGATTTTTCCGTTGCTTCCTCGACCAATCGAAGAGAGGCCTTTGACCAGTCGAGGGTTGCTCAACTCGAAGTTCAACAACTAAATTTTGACACCATTGACCAGTCGAAGCCCATGCACGATGAGTCGAACAGGGCCCTCGACCAGCCGAGCAAGGGCTTCGACCAGTCGAAGAATCGTTTTATCTGATCACGCTCAAAATTTAAAAATTTGTTGAACCTTAAACAAGTCGAAACAACAATATTTCTAACTATAAATAGAGGTCTTCTCTCAATCCAAAATTACCAATTAAAGCTGAGAAAAGACTACATCTAGAAAGAGAGAAGCCCCCATTATAGTGAAACTCTTGCATGGTATTTTAATTAATATTTTTTTAATAGCCTTTTATTTTAATTCCTAGATTCACTTTTATGAGTCTTACTTTATAAAGAGAGTTGATACTCTACCTTGAGATCTAGAGGAATTCAAACAAGTAGCCTTTGGTTTGAATCGATTTAAAATCTATCTAGAACCTAGAACCCTTGTTTATGTTACTGGACATTGAACAATCTACTTCAAGAGAAGCGGTTCTACAAGCTACATTAAGAGATATGTCTTCAAGGTGAAGATAAGTATAATCTATCTTTGTATTTTGGTTTCTTTGAGATAGCTAGAAAATCTCACTTGTTAGTTTGTTTGAGATACCCAGAAAATCTCAGAAAGGGTTTTTTTTTGTGATATCCCTTCTAAAATCACAACTATATAAGGTTTTAAGGTGAACCTATGAAAACCTTATTTTTAGTGAAAGCCAATATCATATGGGTTGTGATTATTGGGAGTGGAATAGGTGTGGCTGTTTGAGAACAGTTGGTGTACACACCGAACCACTATAACTCCTGGTGTTGTGGTGTATGTTTATTTTTGTATCTGGGGTGAATGATTGTAATTTTATTTCTATACTAGTGGTGAATGATTGTAATTTTATTTGCTAGTGGTGAATGTTTGTAATAGATAGCTTTATTATCTCTTGCTTGGTTTGAAGTCTTGATCCTTACAAACGTTTGTGAAATAAGGCTGTCCGGCCTAAAACATTATTTTTGGTGAAGGTTGTCCTACGAACTAAGTTTGAATCAATTTTTCAATACTAGTGCTATTGAGATTTCTGGTTTATTATGATTTATTTATTATTTTAGTACTTTAAGTTTTTATTTGGCATATTCTTATTCCCCCCCCCCCCCCCCAGGACTATTAAGTTCGCCCTTTTCAATATTTACTTTCTTCAGAATCAGAATGAAAGGATCTGAGATTAAGGGAATTAAACAAAAGCTATAAATAAAATTTATAAATACCGTTCAATAGCTTGCTAATAACTGGAGCTTCTCTTTCTTGCAGAAGAATTTTGATAATAATAATTGATATTTCGAATTGAGAGAGAACCTCAATTTATAAGCAAAAAAGTTGAATCTTCGACTAGCCCGAGCAGACCAGATTCTGTTTTACGGATTTCGGATCGCGTGGGATAAGATTTATCCAAACTTTAACTAGCCAGAGGACCAGTTCAACTAGTCAAAGAGCTCTGTTCGACTAGTTGAATTTGGTCTTCGACTGCTTGAAGATCACAAAATCCGAAATGATTTAGTTGTTGGACTTGGAGCCGAATTTTCTTGGGCTGGTCAAAAAATTCAACTGGTCAAATTTGCAACCAAAATTCAGTTTTGCTTCGACTTGAACTAGGATTGGCCAAGAAAACTTAGACTAGTCGAACTAAACCTTAGGCTAGTCGAATTTCGAGTAAACACAAGTGTAAAAATCCAATTTAAATCATTTTTTAAAGCACCTAATCTTAAGGTCTTTTTAGGGTTTTATACTACCTGAGATATGTGAAATATCTGAACTTTTTTGTTTTGAACTTGATCACTAACTTCATCTTGACTTTTGACCATGATCTTACACTTGAATATCAGTTGATTATTAGCTTTATCTTTTTTTAAGAATGTACCAGACTTGAGCTAGATCTTCTCTTAACCTTGAGCTTGATCTTTTCTTGATCTTGGACCGGTCTAGAAGATCTCTTGTCAAGTTGTTTTGACTATACGAAATTTGACAACTAAAGTGTGTTTTTAGCACTTATAAAGATGCATGCAAGAAAGTAAATTAGAGTAGTGTAAATTGGAAAGTTAACCGGTTAGTATATTAGCAGGTTAACATAGGACCAATAAAGACTGTAATGGTGTATGTTAAGGAATCCCTTAAAAAAAAATAAAGTCACGTGTTTTGATTAGGACCTTAGCTAGTGGCTAGCAATCCCTAGCAGAGTTACCATTTTGTGAACGTCCTTCCACGCGCGAAGTCGAATGATGGAATAATGCCCACACTTTTTTTTTACCTTTTCTGTCTGTCAACTCTTAGCTTTGATTTGACTGAACGTGAGGTTGACTCAGAGGTAAAAATGCATTTGACTTAGAGTCGCCACTAGCCAAATGAAGTTTCAGAATTTACAGCTAGCTAGAAATCATAAAATCACTTATGTGTTGAGGAGCCGTAAGATTTTCCTTCCTGAGTGACTCCTATGGTTGGTCTGTGGTCATGGATTCTGGGTAAGGGCCTCGATTACGGAAAATGAAGGGGTTAGGCGCCCTTTTCCACCCGTACAGAACACAGTCTCTACTTTACGAGGTTGTACGGTTTTTAAGGGGATTCAAGGAAACTTCCATAAATAACAAAATTAAGCTATACTATGCTAAGCCATAGGGCCAGGGTAGGCAAAATAAGGAAAAGAACAAAATAGTGGTGAAGTAAAGAAAGCACACAAAGTTAAGCCATATTGCGCATACTTTTTAGAGTTCGAGTAGGCAAAATATTAAAGAAATGAAAGCAAAATAAATGTGTGAGCGAGTGTATAGGGAATGTGCAGAGTGAAATATGATTTGATTCGAGATGTAAGAGGGAAAATGAAAATTAGACACTCTTTTCTGATAAAAGGGATGGTCAGATGTCCCAAATTCTGACCACACTCGTTGATTTCAGTAATGGCTCGGCTTTGACATTAACAAATATGAGGACCTGATAAGAGGAATATTTCAGAGAGGACAAAGATTTAGGAATGTGCTTTGACAATAATGGGAGTTAGTTGTTGTCGGAGTGTATTCGGGTAAAGCCAAATTTTCTAGACCAAACTCTCTTGCAACATTTGCTTCTCTCCCTCGCAGCACTGCTCTATCCTTCTGTCTTCGTCTCATCTCCTGAACTCCGTCTGTGGCTCTCTCTATTTTTTAACCTTTATGGTGAATTGCCTTAAATAGGCAACGAGCGGGTGCCACGCAAGCGTTATAACTCAGATCGAATCTTACCAAATCAAGTTCCCTTAGGGGGTGTTTGGCGCATGGAATTATATGGTATTAAGTGGTATGGAATTACTTTTTTGTAATAAATGCACTTGTTTCTGGATTGTCTCTTAATGCCATGGGAGAGAGCTATTCACTTTGGTTTTGGATCATGTATGATGTAGGGCTTAAGTATATGTTTTGATTCATGTAGTGTTTGGTTGTACATGGAAAACAACTACCAATCTCAAAATTCGTGTTTGAAAACTACAATGAGAAGGTCTTGATGTTTGTGAGTAATCCACCCTGTCCATCCATTTTGTGAGATCATTTTAGGACATGCTACCAAATTTCAATCAGATCCAAAACTCAAGTGGGCCAAATGAGAGGAAAGAGTGGGGAAAGAATTTCCTAGCGTTGAAACCTTCCCAAGCTCCACCTTGATGTTTATATGTCATCCCAACCATTTATAAGTTCATTACTACCGAGATGAATTGACAACATAGAAAACTTTATCGTGATACAAAACTTTTGTGGCCATATGAATGTTTCAATGGTGGTCACTCAATGATGTTTTATTTAAACCAACATGATTTAAATGATTTTTAAACTCGCAAGTATACGAATCAGATGTAGATATGGTACGTATTACGAGATCGTTCCCACGAGGACTGGTCGTCACAATTCAAATCTATGATTCTCCTTAACTAATCCAACAAATAATGGAGCGAATTACTAAGCACAATTCTATAGAAAAAAAAACAATTGAGAATAGGAAAGAAAATTCAATCAGAGAGAGAGCACTAGGACTTTCGAATCCACCCCTAATTATCCTAACCCTTGTTTTGTCTGTTGATTCACCCTAATTTAGATTAACACAACTTATATATATATATAAAAAAAACACAATCTGTGTCCTTAGTCGAACATACAGATTGTCTAACCTCCTAAAGCAATGCAATGAATAACACATTCTATGTCCTTAGTCGGGCACATAGAATGTACAATTCATTAAAGCACCCTATTTCTTCCTCTATAGGAAACCTGTTCATGTTCAGACACAAGCACCTAGAATAAGCATCCAAACAACATCCATATATAGACTTTGGTCAAGTTCATAGATGGAGAAGTATAGAATTTAAACCAATCAAGCACACTAGAGAAAGAAAGAAATCAATCAAGTTAAGATGAAATCAACAAACAAGGATCATTCAAGTTAGGGGCTTCATCTCAGCCCTAGCTAAGGAAATTAGTTATCCATGAGATCAATTAGAAAGTAGGAAAAATACAATTTAAACAATAAGAACATCTTTCCCTTCTTTCTTCCTCTCTCTCTGTCTTTCTTTCTTTATTCTCTTTCTTCTCACTTGATCTAGCTCTCAGCTCTCCTCCAGCTCTGGATCCGGCTCTCCCCAGCTATGGATCTGCTCTCCCCAGCTATGGATGCTTCTTTATCCACATTTTGCAACTCTTTTTATAGCTGATGGAGTGCCTGGAGTGGTAGAAATCGGATTTGGAAAGCTGTTGAGCGAAAGCCTTTTCGTAGCCAAGTTCGGGGCCTCGAAACATGGCACTTTCTTCGTTCAAATTCCAAACAAACACCGTCCCTTAGGACTTTCTTAGGTCATCTACATGATGGACGGTTCAGATCTACCATATGATCAAAGATGGTGGCCCACAACTGCTTGGAAAACCGGATTTCCTAATATGTGCGAAACCTTTCGCACCCTTTCGCTGTCGTGATCAGTGGGCCCAATAGAAGTATTTTCTGAAAAATTCACCCCGTCCATTGGATTCAGGATAAAATTTCAGTCAAAAATGGGTGGTTTTGAATGTCCATTGACGCGGCACAGAGAAGAAATCACAAAAAGATCAGTTTTGAATGTTGCAGAGTAGTCCGTTTGTGGCCTCTGTACCGCACACGTGTGCACGCATGGGAGTAAAGTATCAGCATGGTTTTGAAGGGTTTTTCCTCCTCTACAAGATGGATGGATTGGATCAGCCGTACGGGTCATGGGTGGGGCCCACAACTATTCGTAAAACTGGCTAGCGGCCGGTTACGCACTGCCAAAAACAGAAGGAAGAAGGAAATTTCCTTCTTTCCTTTTTTTCTTCGGTCAGAGACAGTCAAACCGTCTCTGCCTTTGTCGTGCACAGCTAGTGCATTTGTGCACTATGTACATGTAAGACCCGTATCATAGGCCGTACCATTTCGTAGACTTCCGCGGTCCTCCCGTCGAATTTTGGCAACCCGCGTTCTGTTATCGGGGTTGCACACAACCCTGTGTCATGTCCCGTATTGCAGAGTCGGCTTGACCCGAGACTTGTACCCGTGCGACCGCGCCGTCGCTGCAGTTCCGATGACGCGTCTCGCACACCAACGCGACACCCTGACCAAGAGATGTGGGCCTGCACTCAGTTCGAGGAAAAATACCGCGCGTTGCAAAACCCAAGAGAACATCACAATAAATCCCATCAATCCCATCAATCAAGTACACATCACCTCACATGTCAAAGGACAACCCCATCCCCAAGCAAACCCCAAAGTCAAACTTTCTCTTACACCCAAGTACAACCATCGCCCATCACCCATCTCTCACCCCATCCATCACCCATCCCTCTCTCTCTCTCTCTCTCTCTCTCTCTCTCCTCTCTTCCTCATTTCCTCCCAAGCAAGAATTCGTTGGGAGAGCTCCATGAGAGGGAGCTTTGTGTGGCCCACTTCTTATCTCCCATCTCCACCATCCAAGTGTGATCCCAACCGTTGAAATTGATCATTTGGAGCTCTAGCACGCATTGGCGGATGAAGGAAGGAGAAGTCTAAGGTGGGTGCTTCTCTCTCTTTCTCTCTCTCCCTCTTTCTCTCTATTCCCCTTATGTTATGGACCCCACTGTGATGTATGATCCACGTCGTTCCATCGGTGGGGCCCACCCCGTTGGCATGTCCGCCGGGACAGATCTGGATGAAGGAAAATACAAAATTGTTTGATGTGGAATGTGGACCCACCTTGATGGCACGTGTGGCCCACACATACGTGGGACCCACCTCGAATGTATGTGCCTTGCATCCACCGTCAGTCTAGCAAGTCCAGAAGATCTTGATGCTGGACTGGATGGTGTGATATTATATTATAAATATTATATATATAATATGATATATTATATATTATAAATATTATATATGTAATATATGGATGTTAATAGCATAATATATATTTGGGTGGGCCACTTTCACGTGGGACCCACCTTTAGTATGTAAATCTGCACCGTGTTCTGGGCGACCTCCTACCATTTCTTTTTTAGTATTCATGTATAATATATAATATTATATAATATGTTATATTAAGTATTCATGTATAATATATAATATTATATAATATGTTATATTATGTTTTAATAGGTGTGATGGTGGGCAACTCCCATGTGGGGCCACCTTTGTGACGTGCTGAGTACAGCACGTGGACCCTACGATGCATGTGTTCCATCCACTCCATCCATCATCCTGCTGGATGCATGGACCATCCACAATCCAGCCAGGTGGACGGTGGTAGCCCACCATGATATATGTGTTATATCTAAACCTTACAGGATGGTGGGACCCATCTGCTGACTGTCGTCAGCAAGTTCTATGGGTCCCACATGATTGCATGTGTTGGATCCCAACTACCCACCTGCTGTGGGGCCGCACGGTGACGAATTTGTTTCATCCACACCGTCCAGACAATCTGGACGGTGCTGGATAGATTGGAGTTCCCTGTGGGGCCATGCCATGATGTATGTATGCATGTGGTTTGTACCCGCCATCCATGTTGAGGACAGCACATGCGGCGCACCTTGATGATGTATGTCCACGCTGTCCACGCTGGACAGGGACCCACCGTAATGTATTTATTTCATCCACACCGTCCAGACCTCTGGACGCGTGCTGGATTAGTTAGACGGTGCCAGGCCATCATAATATATGTGTTTCACCTTCCGTCAAGGACGTGGCCCACCCCACACGCGTGGGTGGGACCCACCTTGATATATCTCTTTTATATCCACCGTCGACTTGCCCAGGATGGTGGGACCCTCTGGGTGCATGTGTTTTACGTATGCCATCTGTCCAGCGTCCAGACCTTGGACGCTGGAGTTTTCCTTCAAAAGAAAAGAAAAAAAAATATTATATTATATTCTATTATATTATGTATATATGATATGTGCATATGTATATGTGGTTTGCCCATGTGGGACCCACCTGTGTGTGGATTTCATCTATAACGTCCGTCCATCTGGACGGGACCCACTGGATGTGTGGATAGAATCTATACCGTCCATCCCATTTGGTGGGATCATCCTAAGGCTTGAGAGAAATGAGGCAGCTCCAAAATTCAATGGTCCACACCGCGGGAAATAGTGGGCTGGCACCCACCGTTGAAACCCTTTAAGGCCCACCTGCTATATGTGTAGGGCCCACCTTGTTGTATATACACACCACCCATCCATTTCACCGAAACATGGGCTGACTTGTGAGGCCCACTATGATGCATAAATGGGTTATCCATCCATTTCCTGGGCCATGGGCTACCCTATGAGGGCTTGTTATGATGTATGTGTCAGGCATATTGGCCCACCATGATATAGATGTTTTATCCCTGCCACCCATTCGAGAGGCCCATTTTGATATATACTTGTGGCCTATCTATGAGACCCGCCTTGATGTATTTTATGTGGCCCACTTGATGTATATGATGGCCCATTAGTGCGGCCCATTAATGTGGCCCACTTGATGTATATGATGGCCCATTATTGCGGCCCATTGATGTAGCCACTTGATGTGTATGAGGCCTATTAGTGCGGCCCATTGACGCAACCGACTTGATGAATACAAGGCCGTTGTGATGTATGTGGCCCACCATGATGCGGCCCATTGTGACGTGTATGAGGCCCATTGCGATGTATATTGAGCCAATGTGTGAGGCCATGGGCCCACTATATGTTTGGCCCTATGAGGGCCACTCCTTGGGAGCAATGTTGGCTAAATGGCCATGTTGATGGACAATGATGGTTGGATGTCCACAGTGTGACCTTCCCTTAGACCTTGTTAGGCCTGTCCTCATCATTCCCTTGGTGGGTTAACCCAAATAAGGGGGTCCCATTCGCCATAGACAGATAGCTCCGTGTTACCGAATTTGATATACCCACGGTCGAGGGCCGATCTTTATATTATGATTTATCGGTTGTTCATCTATGAACCCCGCCCTGTTTGTGGGCTGGTTGTCGGTATCGATTGTCGATACCGATCGTTGGTTCCGTTTGTCGTGACCGATTGCCGACTTCGATCGACGTGACCGATTTGCCAATTCTGATTATTGATCTATCCCGATGGTTATGACCAATTTGCCGATTCTGATTATCGATCGATTCTGATTGTCGTGACCGATTGCTGACTTCGATCGACGTGACCGATTTGCTGATTCTGATTATTGATCTATCCCGATGGTTGTGACCGCTTGCCGATTCCGATTATCAATCGATTCCGATTGTCGTGACCGATTGCCGACTTCGATCGACGTGACCGATTTGCCAATTCTGATTACTGATCTATCCCGATGGTTGTGACCGATTTGCCGATTCTGATTATCGATCGATTTTGATTGTCGTGACCGATTGCTGACTTCGATCGACGTGACCAATTTGCTGATTCTGATTATTGACCTATCCTGATGGTTGTGACCGCTTGCCGATTTCGATTATCAATCGATTCCGATTGTCGTGACCAATTACCGACTTCGATCGACGTGACCGATTTGCCAATTCTGATTATTTATCTATCCCGATGGTTGTGACCGATTTGCCGATTCTGATTATCGATCGATTCCGATTGCTGTGGCTGAATGCCGATTCGATTGTCGAGGCCAATTTCGATTACCAAGGCCGATTGTCGTGACCTATATGATGTACATGCGACCTGTAGTTGAGGCCCATTATGACACGTAGTAGGCCCATGATGCATGACCCATTTGATGTATTCGAGACCCATGTGTAGGGCCCACATGTCATATATTTGAGGCCCGTGGGCAAGCCCATTGTGATGTATTCATGGCCCATGAGTAATGCTCATTATGACGCATTTATATATGGCCTATGGGGCAAGGCCCATTATGATATGTATTAGACCCATGAGCAGGGTCCACCTGTTGTATATATGTGGCCCTTGAGTAAGGCCCATCGTGTTGTATGTTAGGCCTTTGCGTGAGGTCGTGGGCTCATTATATGTTTGGCTCTATGTGGTCATTCCTTGGGGGCAGTGTTGGTTAAATGTCCACATTGTCGAAGCCGATGGTTGACGCCGGTTATTGATACCGATTATGAGTATGTGACAGCATAGCATCATAATACATACCCATACGCATCATCTGCATGTTTGTTATGAGATGTGATTGACCATTGCATATGCCATAGGGCAGGTTGTTCATAAGGCTCCCTGATAGGCGAAGTTGCCCCATATAAGAGCATGGTATGCAGAAGATTGATGCATGACTGGATTGTATGACTCATGCATCTTGCATTATGATTACTGTACACCCTAGCGACATCAGGGCTATAGCCTCCACAGGCATATCGTGGATGGCCAGATGGGACACCGGAAATCTATTCTAGCATCGGGCTGTCATAGATGGCCCTGGGTGAAAATCCCTAAAACTCTCTTGGTACCAGAGGACGCCCCAACGTCGGAACCGAGTGGATACACATGAACGCCCGAGTGCCGAATACCAGGAGGTCGCGTCTCCCACTGTGCGATGGTCGGTTGGGAGGGGGTGTGGCCTTACCTGCCCGAGCGTAGGGGGCACTGCTAGGCAGAGTCTGACCAGCTCGAGGAATGAGTTCGCTATCGACGTGCCGAATAGGTATTGGCAGACTATTGGCCAGGCGGATAGTGAGGTTTCTTACGCTCACTTGGACTGTGCGGCTGGGAGAGCGGCAGTGCTATTTGTATTGTACTAAACCCCGGTGATGATCCCAGAGAGGAACCGTACTGATATGTGGACTTATTGAGCAGGATTTGCATACTCATACATTCATTTCATTCACTATCCACTCGGGCTGGTAGTGCGCAACTAATTGTTGTGTACCTTCGCATGGCAATGATTTCGGTTGGGCGCGCGACTAACCTGAGATCAGTAGTTTACCACATTGAGTCTGACTATCCAAATTTAGGTATGGGACTGGTTTGGATAGAAGTTCTTTGTGATAAACCCCATAGCTTGTGATACTACGTACTATCATCCCGACTTCACTCTAGCTTGGTCATTTCACTCGCACCGCATATTGCATTACATCCGCGACATATGACATTTTGGGTTGTTATGTTTCAGCACTTATTAGCCTAGACGGACTTAGCATGATTTGTATATTGCCTTGCATCCTCAACATATAGTATTTGGCTTACTGTCTTCGCATTGTATAGCTGCTCTATATTGCTTCCTCAGTATATTAGTTATTATATTTTTGTATCGCATAGCCTTGGTACGGCTGATAGCATTCATGGATTTATAGATTGCCAGTATTTCCGCTTACTCTGATATCGTATTATTCATGATCTTACCTGTATTACCAATGTTATATGATTTATGGCATTGTATTGCATTCTTGGCACTTACCTTGTACACACACTTTCACCACCCACTAAGCTTTCTATAAGCTTATGCACGATAAATGCGTGTAGGTGGCGTTAGGTTGCAGCAGTGTCGAGCTTGGAGCGTGCAGCGGTCTTCTGGAGCTTGATTTTTGATTTATGTATTTCCCTTTCAGCATTGTACTTAAATGATTATATTAGTGGATATATGATGATGATGTTGCCTTTGTGAATTGGGTAATCTTGTGGTTATGCTTATTTTGAGCTAAATGTACATTGGAAAAAAAAATTAAAAAAAAACCCTCCTTGTAAGATCCCAGGATCGGAATCTGGCGTATGGACGCTAGGAGCCGAGAATGGGGTACTACGGAGGCTGTCGGCACCAGATTCGGTGATCGGGATTCTTGTGAGTCCGATCTCCGGGTTTGGGGCGTGACAGTACACGCCACATATACAGGGCCCACTGTGATGTTTCTCAGAAATCAGAATTGTCCATCTATTTTTTCTCCCAGATTAAGGCGTTGACTCCAAATTTGAGGCAGTTCCAGATATCAGGTGGGCCCAGAATCAATGGTTTATGGGCTGATTTGTCAGTTGAGGCACTTCCATAGTGATCCGAGGGCTGAAATTTAAAATGTTCGGTTAATTTATGTCCCTAATCCCATGTATAAAGTTTCGAGCCAATCGGATAGAGGGAATCATGTGATCTTGCATTCTGGATCAGTTTCGGGCCTCTTTAACGATTTCCTCAGATCCTTGGCGTGTAAATCCGTCAATATTGGTCTTCTCGAGTCCCTCCCTTGCTGTGGTGACTTCGGAGCGTTAAATCTATGCTTTTAATACGCTTTTTTCAATCAACACTCTTTATTTCATCCTGCAACAAAACACAAGTAAATTATGGCATTAAGCATTATCATGTTGGTAAAATCTAGTAATAGTCAGGGTCTAATATGCAATATTTGACCCTCATCACAACCCCCAACCAGCATTTTGCTAGTCCCGAGCAAAACATGCGAAAAATAATTTCAAAAATATACGACAATTCCTATAAACCTGAGTGACTTGTGAACAAATAATTGAGATGTGAAAATTCTACGATTCATGAATGGTGGGTGAAATTTTTTTCCTGGAATCAAACTCACGCTAAACTTCATAATCAAGTTTAAAATATTAATCCATTAATTAGAATATTCTAAACATTGAGTTCCATGAGTGTATAGTGTAATCTCGGCTCACAATCATTAAGAGATCTGATTGTCAATTTCATGATATCATTGGAATTCGTGACAATCAAACCTAAAACCAACACTAGCATTTTAGATCATCTTTTCGTTCTATCAGCCTTTGATTTCCTTTATAAACAGTAGTACCAAGGAGGTGAATCAAATCCTCACCTATAGGGAGCAAACCTATGGTGAAAACTTGTCGCCTAACTCTTTTCTCATGTCAACTATGGGGAATCGAATCTTCATCTATATAGGGAGCAAACCTATGATGACAATTATGCGACTTACCCTTTCAATTCTTCTTTATAAACTGATGCTAAAAATTTTGTTTTTTAGGCTGATTCCTTTCATGCTTAGTGATTACCAAGTAAATCATTCAATTATCGAACCGGAACCTTAATGTGTAAGCGAGATGTGATATGTGAAATCATGACTCAATCAATGTGTACAACTTCTAATCACAGGTTAACAATTCAAACTTAACTATAAAATCTAACAAATGGCCGACTCCAAGGGGCATAAATTATCACATTCTGTATCTTGTAATATGAAAATCACAACTATCCTTCATTAGCACTTTAAATTCACAAGAAATTCCAGAAAAATTTAAAAAAATTTCACAATTTTGCTCAAGACCAAGAAAATACTGATTAGGTAACCTAATCTCCCACCCCCAACCTAAAATCTACATTGTCCTCAATGTAAAAGAAATAAGCATGCGATGCACATGGGATAATGAAAGTAAAAGAGGAGTGATGGAAAGATAGTACCTGGATGGAGAATCAAGAAGCTTTCTCAAAAATATCAATGTAAAAGCAGGTCAGCACAAGAGAGACATCAACAAAAACAAAACAAAAAATAGCAAAAATAATATCCTAAAAAGAAAATCCTACCTATACCACTTTCGCAGGTGCTCTTGATTGCATTTAGCATATGCAACAAGCCTTTAAACCCCTAGGTTACCCCTAGTGGATGAGTTGTAGTCTCGTGAGGGTTTGCAGCAATGTTACCCACAAACATTGAAGTAACTAACTAGGAAAAAGCAATAAAACAAAAGGCTGGGTTGCCTCCCAGGAGCGCTAAGTTTAACGTCTTCAGCCAGACAAGAACGGACCATGAATTAACTAATCTTTATCACCAGGGTCCGCCAAAGAAATTACCTTGATTAACCAATCCCAGACAAGTAATGTGAGTTCCCATGAACTGTGCTATCTGAAATGAGGTAACTGATACTATCGTCAAATAATTTAAGGACTTCTGCTCGAACGACTTCTTCCATGTTAGGATCATACTTCCTTTGCATTTCACGCGACATTTCCGCAGCATGATCCATACATACAGTGGGGCATACTCCCTGTATTTCCGCTATCTTCCGTTCAATTGCTGCCTTATATGCTCTAAGAACATTAAGCGGCCTGCTCTCTTTTGCCTTCTCAGAGTTAGAAATTGTGTTGTGTCAGGCAAAGTATCAGAGGGACCTAACAATGCATACTCAAGATTTTCAGGTAATTGTTTAATGTCAGGATTAGGTGGTTTTTCAACAGACGGAACCAATTTGGACTTAGAGGGTGGAAGAGGTTCCACTTTCGCTTTCCATTTTGAAGTCTCCATTATAGGAGTAGAATCGAGCAATGCATTGACTTCGTGGATGGGACTATCTATGTCAAAATCTATGTCATATTGTGCTAAGCAGGTCTCAAGTGGATCTTCAAAAGATTTACGGAAGGAGTCCTGCACTAGACTCTCGATCATGTCCGCTTCAAATATGTCTTCTAAATCTGTGGATTGTTGTCCAGCATTAAAGACATTGAGTTTAATATTCATGTTACCAAAGGATAACTTCATAACTCCATTCCTGCAATTTATAATAGCATTAGATGTGGCAAAAAATGGATGACCCAAGATGACTGGGATCTGACTAGTCGGATTCCGGACAAGCAGAGTATCTATAACGATGAAATCCACTGGAAAATAAAACTTTTCAACCTGGATTAGCACATCTTCAATAACACCCCGGGGCACCTTGACAGATCTATCAACTAGTTGTAATGTTACTTTAGTCAGTTTTAACTCACCAAGTCCTAGCTGCTCATAAACCGAATATGGTAACAAATTGATGCTCGCCCCTAAATCAAGCAATGCCTTCCCGATCTTATGATCTCCTATGACGTAAAAAATGGTAGGAGCTCCTGGATCTCTAAATTTAGGAGGGGTGTTATGTTGAATCATGGAGCTGAGTTGCTCTGCAAGGAAGACTTTCTTATGAACATTCTACTTACGCTTTTAAATGCATAAATCTTTAAGAAACTTAGCATAAGCAGGGACTTGCTTGATAGCATCAAGCAACGGAATGTTGACTTGCACTTTTTTAAACACATTCAAGATTTCATCAAAGTTGTTTCTTTTCTTTATTAGTGCTAGACGTTGAGGAAAAGGTACTTTGGGCACATAAGGTGGCACATTAGTGGTTCTTGGAGAGTCAGAGAGCTTTTGGACTTTGGATGCATTAGTGTGTCTCTCTGCTTCATCTTGATCTTTTGCTTTGAAATTTGATTCATCCCTAGGCATCTATTCTGTTGTCTATCTGTTTGCCTGACCTAAGGGTAATGATTGATTTAGCTTGCTCATGATATTGTTCTTGGTTTGAATTGGAGCCAATCTCATACTGTCCCTTTGAATTTGCCACAGGTTGGCTAGGGAATTTGCCCTTCTCTCTCTCACTTAATGTGGTAGCAAGTTGGTCCAACTGTACTTCCAACTTGGCAATAGATTGTGCATTTGCATGTACGCTTTGCTAGTTAGCTAGTAAAGTTGGTTGGGTATCTTTTTGAAATTGAAGAGAACTCTGCATAAAAAGATTAAGTGTATCTTCAAGAGATGGTTTCCTTGATTGTGAATGAACTTGTTGATATTGTGGAGACTGTTGAAATTGTTGACTTCCAACTTGAGGGTAAGGTTGCATAGGAGGATTTTCAAATGATCTTCCTTGTTGTTGACCTTTTGCCCAAGAAAAATTTGGATGTCTAGCCCACCCTGAGTTGTAGGTGTTAAAGTAAGGATCATTCCCAGGTCACCGAAAGGTATTCATTGCATGCACTTGTTCAGAGAGAAATTTAGGAAATGCTGCACCAGATGGACAAGACTGTGTAAGATGGGCGGGGCTGGCACATATGGCACATGATTCGACTTGAGTTGTTTGTGGAGGTCCATTATTTAGCACCAAAGCATCGACTTTCTTTGTCAGGTTATCAATTTTGGCATAAAGATTTGGCGTGACTCCTATCTCATATATACCTCCTTTCTTCTGTAGTTGGGGACTTCTTTCATCTCTATTTGAATAGTCCCATTGCTGGGAATTTTCACACAGCGTTTCAAAGAAATTCCAAGCTTCGACATCGGTTTTGGTCATGAATGACCCTCCACTAGTGGCATCAACCATGCGACGGTTCTGGGGTGTCAAACCGTCATAGAAGTATTGAACCTGTTGCCACTTCTCAAAACCATGGTGTGGACATTTAAGAAGCAAGTCCTTCCATCTTTCCCAACATTCATGAAAGTGCTCTCCCTCTTTTTGTGTGAAATTAGTGATTTCTCTACGGAGAGCATTAGTTTTGTGAACCGGGAAGAACTTGTTTAAGAACTTCTTAGAATTGGTCCCATGTAGTGATAGACCCAACTCCTAGAGAATTCAACCATGCTCTTGCCTTATCCTTCAAAGAAAAGGGAAAAAGGCGCAAATGGATCGAATCATCTGAAAAGTTTTGAAACCTAAAGGTAGAACAGATGTCTAAGAATTCTTTCACATGATGATAGGGATCCTCCTTCTCTACACCGTAAAAGGAAGGCAACAATTGTATGACCCCAAGTTTAAGTTCAAAGTGTGCTGCCGTGGTGGTGGGCAACACTATTCATGAAGGCGCATTGAATTGGACAGGAGCTGAATAATCTCTAAGAGCTTTAGTTCCATTCTCATCCGCCATTTCAAATAGGATGTTTCTAAATCTTCTACGAAAGTTCTTTCTATTTCAAGCTCAAAAGGTGCTAGTTCTATGTTCAGATATCTACGTCCTAGCATAAACTATGTTATTGCAATGTAAGAAAGAAAACTAAACTAAGAAGCAACCTAAGAGAAATAAAACTAGAACTAGAAATTATGAGATTCTAAAACAAGTTAAAACTATGTAAATAAGAATGGGAAGAAAGAACCCGGAAAAGGAGATGATTGATGTCAGAAGATTTAAGAAGCTCCTCCTTCACTTAGTAGCTTCCTTCCTCAATTCCAGTAAATAAAAAAAAAATTAAGTTTCCTAAAATAATGATAGAAAAATCCTAAGCAACGGTTAATTTTTAAAAAAGAAAGCTTATAATCTTAGAAATAAAAAGCTAAGTTAGTTTCTAAAAAGGGAAAAAAAAATTCTAAAACTAGAAAATAGAAAGTTACTAAATCGAAAGTTAGAAAATAGAAAATTCCTAAAAAATAAAAACCTAATTCTCAAAATAGAAAGTAGAGAAGAATGGAGAATTTAGAAAGATGTTACCAAATTAGAAGTATATGTCAGGACCCTACAAAACAGGAAATAGGTTAGTTTCTAAAATAATGAAACGATCTCTAAATCTACAGTCAGTAAAATCCTAAGCTATGAATTATGATAAGAGAGATTCCTAAATTCAATTTGGAACGAAACAGTCCCCGGCAACGGCGCCAAAAACTTGATGTTTTATTTAAACCAACATAATTTAAATGATTTTTAAACTCGCAAGTATACGAATTAGATGTAGATATGGTACGTATTACAAGATCGTTCCCACGAGGACTGGTCGTCGCAATTCAAATCTATGATTCTCCTTAACTAATCCAACAAATAATGGAGCGAATTACTAAGCACAATTCTATGGAAAAAAACAATTGAGAATAGGGAAGAAAATTCAATCAGAGAGAGAGCACTAGGACTTTCGAATCCACCCTTAATTATCCTAACCCTTGTTTTGTCTGTTGATTCACCCTAATTTAGATTAACACAACTTATATAAAAAAAGCACAATCTGTGTCCTTAGTCGAACATACAGACTGTCTAACCTCCTAAAGCAATGCAATGAATAACACATTCTATGTCCTTGGTCGGGCACATAGAATGTACAATTCATTAAAGAACTCTATTTCTTCCTCTATAGGAAACCTGTTCATGTTCAGACACAAGCACCTAGAATAAGCATCCAGACAACATCCATATATAGACTTTGGTCAAGTTCATAGATGGAGAAGTACAGAATTTAAACCAATCAAGCACACTAGAGAAAGAAACAAATCAATCAAGTTAAGATGAAATCAACAAACAAGGATCATTCAAGTTAGGGGCTTCATCTCAGCCCTAGCTAAGGAAATTAGCTATCCATGAGATCAATTAGAAAGTAGGAAAAATATAATTTAAACAATAAGAACATCTTTCCTTCTTTTCTTCTCTCTCTCTCTTTCTTTCTTTCTTTCTTTCTTTCTTCTTCACTTGATCGGCTCCTGACTCTCCTCCTCCACTACGGATCCGGCTCTCCCCAGCTATGGATCTGCTCTCCCCAACTATGGATGCTTCTTTATCCACGTTTTGCAACTCTTTTTATAGCTGATGGAGTGGCTGGAGTGGTGGAAATCGGATTTGGAAAGCTGTCGCATGCGCAGCGAAACCCTTTTCGCAGCCATGTTCGGGGCCTCGAAACACGGCACTTTCTTCGTTCAAGTTCCAAACAAACACCGTCCCTTAGGACTCTCTTGGGTCCTCTACATGATGGACGGTTCAGATCTACCATATGATCAAAGATGGTGGCCCACAACCGCTTAGAAAATTGGATTTCCTAATATGTGCGAAACTTTTCGTACCTTTTCGCTGTCGTGATCAGTGGGCCCCACAAACGTATTTTCTGAAAAATCTACCCCGTCCATTGGATTCAGGACGAAATTTCAGTCAAAAATGGGTGGTTTTGAATGTCCATTGACGCAGCACAGAGAAGAAATCACAAAAAGATCAGTTTTGAATGTTGCAGGGTAGTCCGTTTGTGGCCTATGTACCGTACACGTGTGTACGCATGGGTGTAAAGTATCAGCATGGTTTTGAAGGTTTTTTCCTCCTCTACAAGATGGATGGATTGGATCGGCCGTACGGGCCATGGGTGGGGCCCACAACTATTCGCAAAACTGGCCAGCGGCCGGTTACGCGCTGCCAAAAATGGAAGGAAGAAGGAAATTTCCTTCTTTCCTTTTTTTTTCTTCGGTCAGAGACGGTCAAACTGTCGTCTCTGCTTTTTGCGTGCATGCACTAGTGCATTTGTGCACTATGTACACGCCACATATACAGGGCCCACTGTGATGTTTCTCAGAAATCAAAACCATCCATCTATTTTTTCTCCCAGATTAAGGCGTTGACTCCAAATTTGAGGCAGTTCCAAATATCAGGTGGGCCCAGAATCAACGGTTAATGGGCTGATTTGTCAGTTGAGGCACTTCCATAGTGATCCGAGGGCTAAAATTTAAAATGTACGGTTAATTTATGTCCTTAATCCCATGTATAAAGTTTCGAGCCAATCGGATAGAGGCAATCATGTGATCTTGCATTCTGGACCAGTTTCGGGCCTCTTTAACGTGAACGGCTTGATTTCTTCGGATCCTTAGCATGTAAATCCGTCAATATTGGTCTTCTTGAGTCCCTCCCTTGCTCTGGTGACTTCGGAGCGTTAAATCTATGCTTTTAATATGCTTTTTTTCAATCAACGCTCTTTATTTCATCCTGCAACAAAACACAATTAAATTATGGCATTAAGCATTATCATGTTGGTAAAATCTAGTAATAGTCGGGGTCTAATATGCAATATTTGACCCTCATCACTCAATCCCCATTGTTTTCTCTTATGTGGCCCACTGGTTTTAAATCTACCTCATTTTTGGTCGCTTACCCTAAGATGATCTTGTAAAACAGATGGATTCCTCACAAATATCAAGTTGGGCCCCACTTCCCTTACCAGCATAAGAACTCCCTAGCTCATGCTTTTAAGAGGAAATCCCATGGATTTTGCAAATCCTGGTTGAATTGGGAAAAGCCCTCCCTAACTCTCCGTACTCCATGCACATGATCCAATGTTGAAAACCTATGATGAACGAAACAGGAATGATTTTTCAAACCAAGGGATATAAAGTTCCATCCCACTAAATACCATCTAATTACATACCCCAAACACCCCATTAGGGCAGCCTCAGGTCAGATCAACATACAAAGTCTCAATGGCAACTCCTAGTTGGCACGTGGAGCGGCTATGCACAGATACGATGTTTCAAGGACCACTATGCAAATATGATGTCGGGAAATCCGTTTCTAGGATGTTTCTAGGATTACTTATTTCCCTACACCATAAATGAGAAATTGACGACTGTGAACCCCACCTTTTACCCACCGTCTTTTCTAAACACTCCCAAACTAAACCATTCTATATGGACATACTATTTGCAGATGAAAATACCCTTGCATCTAGGTGGTACCGTGAAACTTATGGCTACATATTACAACCGTAGCCATTGGAAACATAAAATTTACTGAGGCACGCATGTAATTCAACAAGGCAAGCATGAAAACCAATGAGATAAACCTATAGCTATGGACTATAACCATAGCTAGAGGCAGAGAAACATGAAATTGAACGAGCCTCAAGCCTAGTTGAAATTCATGTTTTCCTGCAAATGGCTACGGTTATAATCCGTAGCTATAGGTTTTCCTTGTTGAATTTCATGCTTGCATAGTTAAAATCCATTTTCCAATAGCTACGGTTATAATCCATAGCCATAGATTTCTTTGTGCCACATAAATGCAAGGCTATTTTCGTCTACAAATAGTATGTTCGTACAGAATGGTTTAGTTTGGGAAAGTAAGTTTGGGAGCGTTTAAAAAAGACGATGGGTAAAAGGTGGGATGTACACTTCAATTTCTCCACCATAAATAGACCTCGTCAACTTTTATATAATTCAAGCTCGCCTTGCTTAATCATTTTAAATTCATACTCTTTCATTGTCCTGTCACCCGTGTGCCTTGGCAATGGCCGATCCGCCCCGATGGTTGTCTTTAGGATACAATTTTAGCCATACATGTCTTGTTCGAAGTCTAACTGAAGTTAACTGGCGGAATCTAATCGCGTTCAAAGTGGAGTGTCTACACACATGGACATTAACCATTGAAAAACAAAAGGCGTGAATGACAATTTAAAGCTTTTTGTATGCCACAAAAGTTTTGGATCAAGTTGATATTTATATTTTCCATTTATCCAGGTCTATTTGACCTTATCACCAGGTTAGATGGTAAATAAACTTTACGGATATTCTCACGCTGGGCCTTGGGAAGTTTTGAGAAATTTCCAATTATACGACCCATTTATGGCCCATTTACTTGTTTAAGCCCACTTCTTTTTAGCTTCCAAGAATACTCCCTGGACATACGAACAACTTTTCACATTACAAAAATGCCCCTGCTTTTCAAAAAAGTGATTTCTGAAAGTTGGGGTTCCCTATGGCTATGGATTATAACCGTAGCCATTGAAAAAATAAGTGGGTAGTGGGACAGCGAGTTGGGGTCGACCGGTTCAGGTTGCTTTATGGATGGACGGCGTGAATATAGTCACATACATCACAGTGGGCCCCACAATCAAGTCTCACCCACCTTGGTAGATCCCGGATCTCACCTAATCTACTCCCATTTCTAGAACACTGCTTAAACAAATCTCCACCTCGAGTTGAAGGACCCAAAGGGATGAGGAATCCCAAGAGTTCCTTTTGCATGTGTCATTGGATGGGGCTCACCCGCATGTGTTGATCATTATTAATTAGATTTTTTATCTCATGGATCCCACCACACTGCTCAAACAACAAGTGTCCACTGATTCTATTTTTTACACAAAAAAAAAAAAAAAGCATTTAGAATTTAAGAGCAGATAAGCATTTTGATCAGCTATCGGTAATTCGTGTTGTTATGACGATCATGACCATGGGTTTAGCAACAAGTTCTCCAGAAAATGATTGAATTGTGTTTGGATTTACAGGTGAATTCAATTGAGAACAATCATTTCAACCAAGAGGGAATGACAGGAAGTGGCCCTCAAATTGCAATTTTGCAAATCCAACTTGAAAATAACACAAGTGATCATTTGACGTATGTAGTAGAATTTAAACACTGGAATTTAGTAGGTTTTACAGCATGAAAAATTAAGTGGAATTTGTTAATCGAATATATGTGTTATATCCAATTCATTTCATGCATTTCACGGTCAATTCCCTTCACTTCACGGTCAATTCAATTCATTTTACGATCAATTCCCTTCACTTCACAGTCAATTCTGTGCATTTCACGGTCAATTCCCTTCATTTCATGGTCAATTTCATGCATTTCACAGTCAATTTCGGTGATTCCCCTTCACTTCATGGTCAATTCAATTCCCTTCACTTCACGGTCAATTTCATGCACTTCATGGTCAATTCCATTCACTTCACTGTCAATTCCATGCATTTCACTCCATTCACTCCCTTACACTCAAATACACATCTGAACTCAACTCTGCCATCCCTATTCCCTCAAATACACGTCTGAACTCATCTCTTCCATCCATATTCCTTCTTTTCACCCATTTTCTTCATTAAATCACCATCCTACTATCACATTACATCTTCTATTTCCATTCTACTCAAGGCTACCTGCATTCGTGTTCTGAGAGGACGTGAATACATTGATAAACGTGAAATATTGTAGGCATGGAATTGACCGTTAAGTGAAGGGAATTGACCGTGAAATGCACGGAATTAACTGTGAAGTGAAGGGAATTGATCGTGAAATGAATTGAATTAACCGTGAAGTGAAAGGGAATCACCGTATTGACTGTGAAATGCATGGAATTGACCGTGAAATGAAGGGAATTGATCATGAAATGCACGAAACTGACCGTGAAGTGAAGGGAATTGATCGTAAAATGAATTGAATTGACCGTGAAGTGAAGGGAATTGACCGTGAAATTAATGGAATTGACCATGAAGTGAAGGAGTATCGCCAGGATTGACTGTGAAGTGAAGGGAATTGACTAAGAAATGAATTGAATTGACCGTGAAGTGAAAGGTAATTGATAGTGAAATGCATGAAATTGATCGTGAAGTGAAGGGGAATCGCCGGAATTGACCATGAAATGCATGGAATTGACCGTGAAGTGAAGGAGAATCACCGGGATTGACCGTGAAATGCATGGAATTGACCGTGAAGTGAAGGGAATTAACCGTGAAATGAATCGAATTGACCGTGAAGTGAAAGGGAATTGACCGTGAAGTGAAGGGGAATCACCGGAATTGACCGTGAAATGCATGGAATTGACCGTGAAGTAAAGGAGAATCATTGGGATTGACCGTTAAATGCATGGAAATGACCGTGAAGTGAAGGGAATTGTCCGTGAAATGAATCGTATTGACCATGAAGTGAAAGGGAATTGACCGTGAAATGCATGAAATTGACCGTGAAGTGAGGGGGAATCGTCAGAATTGACCGTGAAATGCATGGAATTGACCATGAAGTGAAGGAGAATCACCAGGATTGACTGTGAAATGCATGGAATTGACCTGAAGTGAAGGGAATTGACCATAAATTGAATTGAATGGACAGTGAAGTAAAGGGAATTAACCGTGATTGTGAAATGAATTGAATTGACCGTGAAGTGAAGGGAATTGACCGTGAAATGTATGGAATTGACCGTGAAGTGAAGGGAATTCATCAGAATTGACCGTAAAATGCATGGAATTGACCGTGAAGTGAAGGGAATTGACTGCGAAATGAATTGAATTGACCGTGAAGTGAAGGGAATTGACCATGATATGCATGGAATTGACCGTGAAGTGAAGCATGTGAAATGCACGGAATTGACTGTGAAGTGGAGGGAATTGACTGTGAAATGAATTGAATTGATCGTGAAGTGAAGGGGAATTGCCGAAATTAACCGTGAAATGCATGGAATTGACCATGAAGTGAAGAGAATTCGCTGGAATTGACTATGAAATGCATGCAATTGGCCGTGAAGTGAAGGGAATTGACCATGAAATGAATTGAATTGACCGTAAAGTGAAGCGAATTGACCATGAAATGCATGGAATTGACCGTGAAGTGAAGGGAATTGACCGTGAAATGCATGGAATTGACTATGAAGTGAAGCGAATTGACCGTGAAATGTACGGAATTGACTGTGAAGTGAAGGGAATTGACCGTGAAATGAATTGAATTGACCGTGAAGTGAATGGGAATCATCGGAATTGACTGTGAAATGCATGGAATTGACCGTGAAGTGAAGGGAATTCGTCGGAATTAACTGTGAAATGCATGGAATTGACTGTGAAATAAAAGGAATTAACCATGAAGTGAATGAAATTGACCGTGAAGTTAATGAAATTCACCGCGAACTGATTGAAATTGACCACAAAGTGAATGAAATTGACCGAGAAGTGAATGAAATTGATCGCGAACTGATTGAAATTGACCGCGAAGTAAATGAAATTGATTTTCAACCATCGACCTGATGGAATCTTGTAAAATAACTAGATTGGTTGGCTAAAGTAGCCTCTCCTACCCCAAAATCATAAATGGCACATCAAGTAACTAATTTTGGTTTAAAAGATATTCTTATTAAATGAATAAAGAAATAAATGAAAAAAAAGAGAAAAAAAAAAGTTTATATGCTTATATATACATATTTATATAAATATGTATTAGAGAAAAATGTAGGTAGAATAAAGTTCTCCATGTAAATTTTTTTTTTATTTTTTTATTTTTTTTTTAATATATAAAAAAGTGTATAGGCCGCATACGGCTATAGCGACGGTTATAATCCGTAGCCATAGGTTCCCAGGCCAGTCGGCTTTTTTTTATTTTTTTATGTTATAATCCCCACCACTTTTTTTGGGTCCCATTATGAGGTATGTGTTATATCCAAACCGTCCATCTATTTGGCGAACTCATAATAAGGCTTGAGACGAAAAATAAGACAGATCTAACTATCAAGTGGACCACACTATAAAAGGCAGTGGGGGATTGAACGTCTACCATTGAAACCCTTTTCGGGGTCACAGAAGTTTTGGATCAATATGAAATTTGTTTTTCTCGCTTCATCCAGTTCTTTGTGACCTTATGAATAGATTGGATGGAAAATAAATGTTATGGTGGGCCCTACGAAGTTTTTAACAGTGAAAATCAAGTTTCCCGCTGCTATTTGTGGTGTGGTCCAGTTGATCTTTGGATATATTAACTTTTTCCCGATAATGCGCTGAAATGATCTCGAAATATGGATGAACGGTGTGGATATAATAAATACATCGTTGTGGGGCCATGTCGAGGAGCGTCAGCGCTGTCTTCGCACACCAACCAATCGGCTTCGGGAAGGAAGACCGGGGTATTTTGGTCCCGTGAGAAGTCGTCCGTACGTCCGGGAGTATTCTTGGAAGCTAAAAAGTAGGCTTAAACAGATAAATGGGTCGTACAGTTGGAAATTTCTCGGAAGTTTTTAATGATAGCTGTTCAATCAACACTGCTTCCTGTAGTGCGGTCCACCTTAGATTTGGATTTGCTTAATAATTTTTGGGACCACGTCCTAAATAGGCTGAAAAAAACGGATGGACATACAACATATCATCAATGTGGACCCCACGGTAAGGGTAACACCCACTAAGGCGTTACCCGGCTAACACCTAATCCGCTCCCCCAAGCAAGTGGAAACCAAGGAGAATAATCAATAAAGAGAAATGCTCCAGTGCTCCTGGTTACACCAGTTCACTTTGACGGTTCAGTCGATTGATCTGAACCGCCTGTTTGAGTCCATCACTCATTTCATGACCTATGATGTAAAATTGTTCCATGCGGATGATCCAATCTATCTTTGATTTCGCATATTTTGTATAGCCATCCTATTTCCATGCCATAGATGAGATGGTTACAATTGCCTCGTAAAATATTCCATGATGGTTCCTAACAAATAGACGGATCAAATTATTTATTGGACCTATTTTCGTGTGAGAAATTTCTCAACCAACCATGTTAAAGGACACTGATAAATGCTTAATGTTTGTCACATCAATGTCATGTTAGTGTGATGTTGGGCTTAATGCAATTCTTGATGTGGATGGTTCATGGGTGAATAAAAGAACAATCCTAATCAGTTCTTTTTTATTTTATTTATTATTATTTTTTTGTTGTTGAATTTTCATATAATGATTTTGATTTTGATTTTTATGA
Organism: Magnolia changhungtana; assembly: GCA_030180095.1. NCBI lineage: Eukaryota > Viridiplantae > Streptophyta > Magnoliopsida > Magnoliales > Magnoliaceae > Magnolia > Magnolia changhungtana. The sequence goes on from JASAUF010000554.1 coordinate 7,162,780, forward strand.
ATTTTTATACACGCACTCACACCACACTGGGGGATTTCACCACAATGGGGCCTCGTGCTTAAAGTCTTGTGAGTCTACCACCCAGGCATTATTGTTTTGAATTTTATGATTTTGATTTAATTTGCAGGTACTTGTTCAGTTGGAATCAGATTGCCCACCGAGTATTCTGTGGGGGCTACTGTGGATATATGTCTTATCCACACTGTCCATCTGCTTTTGCATCTCATTTTAGGGCATGTGGATATGTGTCTCTTATCCACACTGTCCATCCATTTCTGCATCTCATTTTAGGGCATGAGCCCAAAAATGAAGCATATCCAAGCTTAAGTGGACCACACCACTGGAAACATAGGGGGATAATGACGTCCACCACTGAAACTTTCCTAGGGCTGATAGTGATGTTTATCTGTCATCCAACCTGTTCATAAGGTCACACAGACATGGATGAAGGGAAAACACAAATGTCAGCTTGATCCAACAAAACTTCCCTGGTCTCCAGGAAGGAAGTTTTCAACAGTAGTTGCTCAATTCACACTTAACTATGGTGTGGTCCACTTGAGATTTAGATATAATTCAATTTTGATCTAATACCCTAAAATGAGCTGGTAAAATGGATGAACAGAATGAATAAGATACATACATCAAGATGGTCCCCACAAAGTGAGTTACTCAGTACGCAATCCTCTTCCAGTTGAGTTAACCATCAACTGTCAGTCTCACGTCATGGTCATGATAAAAAGAATCATGGACACTTCAAATTCCATGCCTGATGGATCCTCATTGTTAAGCCCGATGTGTTCATTCAGAGATGCAATCAATGCATGTATCCATCCAATACAAGATGTATCATGGGGAGAAATTGTTATCACACCAGAATTCATCCATTAAACATCCACATATCCAATCCTGAAGATCCAACGATCCGAAAAAGCCATCTCACTAATTATCATAACCGTTGATCCAAGTTGCTTTCGCACCGGGAAAACAAGATCAACTGATCCAACAAGTCAAAGAAAACTCATCGGAACCCCTTCATTGATCGTTAGTTGGACCTACATTTTGCCCTCCCATCATGAGCTTCACAGTTGGATAGAATGTAAAGAAGTGAAGCAGTGTGAACGTGATGAGGTCGATCGCCTACTTTTCTCGAATCCACGAGGACCAAAAAGAAGCAAAATAAATATAAAATTTGTAATTTGATTGATGATTGTCTAATATGTCTCCTTACACCATTAATAAAGAAAAAATAAATCAAAATTCCTAATTATCAAAAACAACAAAATTCTAACTCTAATAAAAATCCTAATTTTAATAAAACTCTTCTAAAGCCTAATTTTTAAAAATAAAAATTTCAAATAAACTTTTGCTAGAAGAGTTCTATTACAAGTTATTTCTTAAAAAGAAGAAAATATAAAACTCTAAAAATTGAAAATTATTAAAAAAATTTAGAATTACTAAAAATAATATTTTTTATCTAAAAATTCGTTTTTGAGCTAAAGGTGCACGTTTTCTCACAAAATGGACGGATGCAACCCACTGAGTGGGTTGGTTCACCTCGGATGGCCCGGTTCAGTAAAGATTGATAAGTTGTGCACCCCGTAACGATACCCGGATCAAAAGTTACGGTCAATTTACGGCCCAACAATGCTAGGAACATATCAGTGACACGTTCTACATCAAGAACAAATTCACATACCAAGCAAAACGTAGAAAGGACATGGATTGCAACTGGATGCTGCTGCCTGTGTTAGAAGGCTGCAACATTCTAGTGTCAAAATGTAACAAAACAGCACTCGAGCATTCTTTCCATTGTGAGACTGGGCAAAATCCTCTTCAGGTGGAATTAGACCCTGGAGATGTGGAACTGTGGAACGAAGAATGATGCCATTGTGGCAGCAGCCCTTCACCAACAGAGTGGAATTCCAACATGACAGACCTGGGTCAATTCATAAGCATATGCAGTACAGGTCACGACCTCAGTCCCAGTGGGTCACAAGCTGAGCAGAAGATGCAGTGTCCCTTGACCCCAGCGGGTCACAAGCTGACAGGCCTGGGCATTTTCATATATGCATGCGTATGCTCATGGGCATGCAGATGCACATGGAAAAAAAAAAAAAAAAAAAAAAAGAAGCAAACAAGTTAAATGACCTATGGGTCTCATGTGAAGATGTTTTGAGTTTTTTTTTTTTTTTTTCTACTTGGATTGAAAGCAAATGACCAGATGCATCTCTCTACTTGTTTCAATCTCAAGCTTCCCTTCATGGCGTAGTTACAGCAAAAATTCTACTTGCTTTTTCTTCAACCAATAACACTTCACACAATATATAAAACAGGCTCCAAAGACCACTTGTCAGTTATCAAATATGGCACGCATGGGCATTTGAACTACAATTTGTGGACTTTTTTCTCCATCTATCACAGCTGTCCACAAGATATACAACACCCTGTTGTCAGAAAAGAGAAGAAAAGAGAGGCATTAGCACATCAAACAGTAAAAGCCATACAAAATTCATTAGAAAATTCAAAACAGCATCTGCATGCATAAATGCAATAACCACATGCATGTAAGAATATGATACTGCATTCCATTATGTAAACCTTTGCACAACTAACTTCTATTGAGTAAAATCACATGCATTTCCATTTCATTATGAGGAATGGTTCGTATTCATATCATATTTGAATGTCACTCCTAGATTGCACTGAGTTCCATTTTCTTGTTTAGCAAAATGAAAATCCCCTTTTCTTTATGGATGACAAATATTTACCCAAAATCCAGAAGCAGCCAGGAGCCTGTCGCCAAAAAACAAAAATAGAAGGAAATTTCTCACTTAAACAAAGAGGAAGGGTCTTGACAACCCTACTCTTCACAAGACGATATACCACCTTATTAGCCTCTCTACATTGATCACGTAAGGAGATGTTTAAGCAAGACTATAGGACAGTGATTTCCTCAAAGATGTATGAAAGTCGCCAGGGTCAGGGGCCCCTGTTTCACTGGTCTATTGTGCTTGGTATTCACAATAGCCCCAGTTGTGAATAGGATTGGAGACAGATGTCCCTACTCCTTCACAAGAGTCATATTGATGACAGAGAGGTTTTAGTCCTTGTTGGTTGAACCTGTAAAGCAGGAATCAGGGTTGCAGGCATCAGTGAAAGCTCAAAATTTTGGAGATGGGTTGACTTTGAATCACCTAAAATGGGACAAGATATTTGCTGCTGCCAATCAAGATCAGGAGAGGTTGAAAAGGCCAAGCCAGTGACCATGACTGCCTTCCAGCGAGTCCAACTTCATTCCTTCATGGCCCTTCAAGTGTTGGGGAGAACAAGATATTTATTAATACCAATCAAGATCAGAAGAGAGGCTGAGAAGGCCAATCCAGTGACCATGACTGCCTTCCCGGGGGGGGAAGGATAGGATGCCTCCCCACTTCTACCATATCCATATATATATATATATATATATATATATATATATATATATATATATATATATATAAAAGAAGACGCTGCCAGTGAGCAACTGAAGGAGAGGAAGATACTGTCAGTGGAAAATGGGCGGACGTGAAGAGAAAGAAGCTACTTACAGCCAATGTTTTAAATATCGACGATATATCTTGTATCCCACCTGTGCGATACGAAACACACAGGTAGTGCCGATATAGCCCACATGTTCGAGCCGGTGAGCATTTTCAATTTTCAATCCTTTTTTTATATATATAATTATGTTAAATCAATGTCAAATGGTTATAAATTCATTGGTTCTTCATGTTTTGCAAGAAAACTCGTGGAGTTGGAGCTTTGATTTGGATATCCATTGGTTCTTCATGTTCTTCATGTTTTTTTTTTCAAAATTTTCCTTCAACCAGCTATCAATGGAGACTAATTTTGGAGTATTTGATGAAATGATCATCACATACATGTTAATTTCGAAATTTGAGTATAGGTGGTCTGATTTGGTGAAAATTGGGAAAAATTCGAAAATTTCCCAATTTCTCCCAAATTGCTTGTAATGTTGCACTCCATACATGAAATCAAGCATGCATGAGAGCTGATCTACTGATTTGTTAAGTCCTTGTCAATTTTCGAAAAATAAAAATCATTTTTTAATTAAAAATTAACAAAAAGATTTTTTTTTTCTTCAAAATTTCCCTTCAACTAGTCAATTGAGACTAATTTCAAAGTATTTAGGAGTGTTTGATGAAATGATCATCACATACACTCTAAATGTTATGCATTCAATTTGAATATAGTTGCATTAGTTCAGTAAGATCAAACAACGCATAGCTAAGGATCCTATGCAAAGGAAACCTATTATGTGTACTTTTTTTTTGAGATGTTATGATTTAAAAGTGTGTATTATAAGGTCTTTTTTTAACAATCCCTGAAGTTTCATTGACAAATTCAACCATTTTCCCAATGTTTCCCCATGTTTCCCAAAATTTGCGATAAATTACCCGATACAAACGATATATCCCGTGCAATAACTGATATGTATCTGTATCCCAAGGATGCGATACATAACGCGATACCGATATTTCAAACACTACTTACAGCTGCTTTTTTAGTGGGAGGAAACTTAGAAGATCAGCCATGTGGTGGAGAAACCTTTTTGGAATATCACTGAGACGGCAGACACTAGAAATTTTAGAGGTCTCACCATGAAAGGGTTGAAGTGAGGAAGAAGTAACGTGGAAGAGATCTGCCAACATAAGCAGCTACCAGTGTCCCAGTCGGATGAAGATAATTCCCTGACTGGGCATTCCAAGAAGGGGAGAAGTCCTAACAACAAACAACCAACAAGACGGTGTAGCCATGTGAGGGGAAGCTGACATGGAAAAGCAATATCATATTTCCATAATGCAGTCCTGTCCAGTGTTTGGAGTATTGGTATTGTTACATGCATCGAAGACTGGGGATACGGAAACAAGCACCGATATCACTGATATTATCTCCCATAACCCAGAGAAATATTGTTGAGGGAAACATTGTGGAAAAGGTAGAATTTTTTGGTGAAATTCCAGAAGATGTTAAAAGACACGTGTCTACACATTTACAAATCAATATATATATATATATATATATATATATATATATATATATATATATATATATATATATATATAAGTTTCCATTTAATAGTGCTGCCATGGGTTTGCACATAGCCCAAACAAGCCTCCACGCACCTTCTACACCCTCTACACCTATCCAAAGTGGTACCAGATGATCTATGCCTAAAAATGCCCTCTGCACCTACAGCAGTACCAAGAAGAATGGTGCTTGCTTGAGAAGATGCCAAGCACTTGGTGCTTATCTTCTTGGTTCCCAAGATTCCATGGAATGAAACTTCTCTCGTCCAATGAGCAGCTGGCAAGTGTTCATAAGTGCCGAACAATCTTTTCAAGGGAAATCAAGACCCTCATGAACTATTAATACTCCTTCACTCATTATTTGCTGAGATCTACGTGAATCTCTTTAGTTTAAACACTCGCTCCCGCTGGGAAAGTGATACACAGCAGCAAACTTCGGAAGGGAAGCCTCTACACCATGAGCAAACTTCTTGAGAAGCTTTTGTGCTAGGCGTAGACCTATTGCAGCATCTACACCAGATGTAGAGCACTCCCACAGTCATTGTTTTAGTAACAATAGACACCAGGATAAGAGACCAGTCTTCTTCATATGGCATCAACCTATGCTCAGGCGCAGACCCTCAAAGTGCTACACATGAAGGGGCCTGCCACCAGATGACAGGTGCGACCAATATTTTGAAGGTGTCCTTTGCTTCTTCTCTTCATCTCTAGCATATGAAACCTCTGGCAATTTTGGAATGACCATGATCAACGTACACCACAAGGCTACATTGGTTTTCTGACTTTGATGTCTCTCAAGATACATGATATTAGTCAAATAACCCAGCCAGCCTTCTAGGCCCCGGGGCAAACTTCTCAAGTCTGATAATAATGAGACTGATGATGGCAATATCTATGACAACTTGCCAGCAGCAGTCTAATGTATGGCGATCTTTGTCGCGCCCACTACTTCATCATCCGCCCTGGCTCATCCCCACTACTGGCCAGCCTAATGGTTTCCTGGTCTTCCAAGAAATGGACGAAGCACAAGATGCCCTAGTTGGCTTTCTCTCAGTTTTCAGGCAGGGGGTCGCCTGTGAAGCATCTTATCAATTTCACAAAGGAATTGTGTGGCAATGAGCCCAACTCTCACCACCTTTTCAGACATTTCCACCAATCACTCAGAGGGCCTGACTGTATGATTCAGGTACCTTGAAAGGAGTTTGCACCAAGAAGGAACTAAAGGACCTCTTCCTATTACGCGTTTTCCTGCAAAGGTGCTCTCCTCCATTTAGGAGCTTATTCACTGGAACAAGTTCCTTGATGAGTGCCCTTACGAGTACATCCTGAAATGAAAAGGCATTACTCTAATGTCGTCAAGGCTAAGAAAGCAGCCCTAACATGAACATAAAGAGGCATGCAAATGCAGTACTGGCTTATATACAGAAGTCAGCGCTGCTCTTCCTTAGAGCTGTACACGAGTCGAGTTAGCTCGGTCAGCTCGCTCGATTCGACTCGAAAAAGCGCGACTCGCCTCGGCTCGAAGTTGGATTCAGACCAAGTCAAGCTGGTTTTTGGAGCTCGAAAAATTTCGAGCCGAGTTCGAGCTTGCCCGAACTCGACTTGACTCGGATCAAACCTCAACTCGAACCGACTCGGATCGAACCTCAACTCAAACCGACTCGGATCAAATCAGATCGGTGACTCGGTTATTTTGATATGGATGTTGCTCGCCGAGTGTTTGATGAAATGACTCAACGAAGTGTTGGTGACGGAAGAATGGATATGCGGAGTATTTGATTTTGATGCTGCTTGCTGGGTGTTTGATTTTGATGCTACTTGCTGGGTGTTTGATTTTGATGCTGCACGCCAGCTGTTTGATTTTGATGCTGCATACCGGGTGTTTGATGAAATACCTGTAAAGTGTCATTACTGTTTTGCATTCTATGAGAAATTTAAGATGCATTCCAGGTGTTTGATGAAATGCCACACAGGCTCAAACTGGCCCTAGCTGCTAACTGAACCGAGCCGAGCTGGCCAGATAGGCTCGAGGACCGAGCCAAGCCGAGTTCAAGCTGGGGTTAGCTACTAGCCGAGCTGTGCCAAGCTCGACTCAGATCGACTCGTGTAAAGCTCTACTCTTCCTACTGTCCTCAAGGAGGCTGCCGCTACAGGTCCTTTTGACCCATTTGCTACCTCCACTTAATATTTTGTGGAGGCTTATGTTGACCACATAGAAAGACTGTTGGCCAAGTTTTGCCAAAGTTAAGGCTCCAAGGACCTATAAATGATCACTCTTTCAAGCTATTATAGGAGAGCAAGCAATCCTAAATCGACCATCTCATCGCTTGGGAGCAGAAGGTCTAAGCACAAGCCAATTGGATGGAATGTTACTTACTCAAGTGCTTTCCTTTCTCCTTGGCTGCCCCCATCCAGTGTTCGAAATATCGGTATCGCACAATGTATCGCACCCTTGGGATACAGATACGTATCGGTTATCGCACGGGATATATCGTTTGTATCGCATAGTTTATCGCACTTTTTGGGAAACATGGGGAAACATTGGAAAAATGGTTGAATTTTTTAATGAAACTTTGGGGATTGTTAAAAAGGCCCTTAATACACACTTTGAAATCATAACATCTCAAAAAAAAAGATGCACATAATAAATTTCCTTTGTATAGGGCTGTGTGATGTTTAACTGAGCTAATGCAACTATATTTACAGAGTTTACTCAGGTACGAGCGTACCCATGTTGCCCGTCGATGGAAGGACGCGACGATTTCCTGCGAAAGCCTTTCGCAGGAAGTTATTGTGCAAGGATGCCGGGTCGGGCCCGGTGCAATGTATGTGAGAAAGTTATTCCGTACATCCGTTTTGCGAGCACATTTTAGGACGTTATACCAAAAATGAGTTGGATACAAGACTCGAAGGGGTGACATTGAGAGGGGAAATTGGGGAAAGAAATTCCCACCGTTGAAACCTTCCTGGACCCCACCTTGATGTTTTATATGCAATCCAAACCATTTATAAGATCATTCCAAATTGGACGAAGTGAAAACACTAAAAATATAGCCTGATACAAAAATTTTATGGCCGTAAAAATGTTTCAACGGTGCTCACTGAATAACAACTATTTCCTCTCGTGTGGCTTAGTTGAGTGCTTGATACATCTATTTTTTGGTCACACATCCTAAAATTATATGTCAAAAAGGATGGATGGGGTAGATTTAACACAAACATACTGGTGGGGCCCACCCAGCATCCTTACGCAGGAACTTCCTGCGAAAGGCTTTCGCAGAAATCCACGCCCGAGACGGAAACGGATTGTCTACTCCACCGGCCAATGGCTGATGGTCGGTGCTCTGTGGGCCCTAACATGATGTATGTGTTTCATCCATGCCGTCCATATATTTTTCTAGATAATTTTATGGTATTACACAAAAAATTAGGTATATGCCAATATCAACTAGACCACATTATAGGAAACAGTGTGGAATGAACGTTGACCGTTAAAAACTTTTTTGGGGTCCATAAAAGTATCAGATCTAGCTGATATTTGTTTTTTCCCTTCATCTGGGTCTTTATGGCCTAATCAACAGATTTGATGTCAAATAAATAGTACAGTGGGCCTTAGGAGGATTTAAATAATGGATATCCAATCACTATTGTTTTCCTGTGGTGTGGTCCACCTGAGATTTATATCCCTCTCGTTTTTGGGATAAAGCTTTAAAATGATCTTTAAAAATGGATGAACGAAATGGATGAAATACATACATTATGGTGGGGCCCACAGAGCACAGACCACCATCCGCGGGCTGGTGTCAGGGGAGTAGCCAATCCGTTTCCGTCATTGACGGCCCCAATGCACATGACCAACTCATGTGGGTCCTACCATGATGTATTTTTTGTATCCACACCGTCTATACATTTGAAGAGATCATTTTATGGCATGAACCAAAAAATGGGTCAGATTCAGAGCTCGAGTGGACCCCACCATAGAAAACAGTGGAGAGAGTGACTCCCTAAAGGTAGGCCCTTAAAATTCTTAAATTTAGGGATCAACCCCTTAAATTAGATGGGAAAACGGATGGACGGCATGGATAGACAAAATACATTAAGGTGGGCCCAACTGAGTTTACTGAGTACGATAAGAGCGTACTCCGTGACCCACCGCACGACCGAAACCCCCTTTTCTATGCATTCCGATTTCCCTTTTCACCCCATCTCGCGCCCATCTTCGTCGCTTTCCCTCTCCTTCACGCACGCAGAGGTTCCGACGATCGCGGCGGCGACGATTCTCGTTCCGGAGGAAGGGGTTCCTCAATCTGGCCCGATTTCTCGCCGGAATCTCCGAGAAATCCCCACAGATGCTCTCCAATCAACGATAAAGGGAAATTGAAGAAAATTGCGAGATCACTAATCTTCGCGGGTACTATCCGATTTCTCCTCTTCTTTTCCTTCTTTTTTTTTTTTTTTTCTAATTCAAATTTTCGTGGGTGTGCGATATCGACTATATATCGTGCGATATCGCACAATATATCGTGCGATAACTGAATTTTTGCATTTTTGGTATCTTCCGGGCGTTATCGCTCGGGTATCGTCTCGCTGGGGGCCGATAACGATAGTATCGATATTTCGAACACTGCCCCCATCTAGGCTTTGGCTTGTTATCTCTCTTCCAGCACAAGCCTTCTAGTCATGGGCAAACAAACCTCCAAGAAGCATGCATCACTCACTTACATCACTATCACACCATGGTGATAGACAACCAGCTTCGGTCTGTCACCTAGTATTCAAGCGAAAATATTATCAACTTCGTCCAACAATGTAGGAACCTACGTTGTCATTGCTAGTCCCTCGGATTTATGAAGCCGTAACGATGGAGGGGTGCATCGCTGCTATAATCTTCAAGCAAAACATGTTTTACTTGGAAGCCTGTCCACCTAACACATTTTGACACCTCCTTGGGGCCCTTCAGAGGCTCCTTGGAGTGTCTTGCGCCATGACATTTTTGGCCGCTAACAATCCTCCTGACATCACTGATCTAGACACCCTAGTCGAGGCTAAACAGATAACCCTCTTGACTGGGAAGTAGCTACCCAATCAGTAGGGGCATCATCTGATAAGACCCCTCAATCCAAGTGATGCTTGGGCGCAAGCCCCTGAGAAATCTCGAAAAATAAAGGGCAAGGCACCCTTACATAGTGTTTGAAATATCAGTATTACGCTATGTATCGCACCCTTGGGATACAAATACATATCGGTTATCGCACGGGATATATCATTTGTATCGCGTAATTTATCACACTTTTTGGAAAACATGGGGAAACATTGGGAAAATTGTTGAATTTTTTAATGAAACTTCAGGGATTGTTAAACAAGCCCTTGATACACACTTTTAAATCATAACATCTCAAAAAAAATGTGCACGTAATAAATTTCCTTTGTATAGGGTCCTAAGCTATCCGATGTTTAACTGAACTAATGCAACGATATTTAAATTGAATGCATGACATTTATAAATGTATCAAAGACATATATGAAAACACAACCAATTTATTGAAAAGCAAAAGAAGAAGTAAAAATTGATAAATATACATATCGATGGTGAGGACTGGTTGTGGCCTAGACCCACAGAGTTGCGCGGTGGCTCGTAATCATCATCTCCATCTCGACTGGGCTGGGAATAGTACTTCTGCTCTACAAATCAACAATATTGTGCCTAAGTCATAGTAGAGTGGTACCAACTAAGATACTCCCTGACATAACGTTGGTACTCATCCTCTTCGAATTGAATCAATACGCCCATCCGTGGGTACTGCGTAATCGTCACAGTCTGAAACTAATATGGATCTGAGAAAGGCACATATGAAGCTCCTTGGTATCCATATTGTTGGCCATATCCATATACCCATCCGTGGGTACTGCGTAATCGTCATAGTCTAAAACTGATATGGATCTGGAAAGGGCACATATGAAGCTCCTTGGTATCCATATTGTTGGCCATATCCATATCGTTGCTCATATCCCTGCCCATATGTAGAAGTAAACTCCTTATCATGGTTGAAAAATGATGTGTCGTAACTACTAGAGTCACTCGCCGCATATCCACTAGGTCCATATCCATGCTCATACTGTGGCACAGAACTCGAGCTACTCTCCTATGCTTATGATCCAGATTCATGTTATGGCCTTTAACTCGAGCTCCCATCCCTTGTCTATGATCCAAATCTAGAGCTACCTCGTCTGTCACGAAAGCTTGTGTCTCTCATGCATTTTGCCAGCAGCTCCTCAAAATCTGAAAGTAACAAGTCTTCTTTTTCCGCAATAGCTTTTGACGTGTATATCTTATTGTAAATTAGATGGGGTCATGGTGGGGTCGTGGTTCTCCTGGATGAGAACCATGGTTAGAGTCCTACGTGGAATTATTGAAATTCTCCTCCCCGGTGAAAGGGCTAAGAAGCCTCTTATCCTAACTCCCACCTGCGCCGCCACCATCCCTGTCGCCATCATCATCCTTACTGTCATCAGAGTCATCGTCGCCCTTATCGCCGCCATCACCATTACCGAACTCATTCCCTGCATCACTCTCTAACTCAGTCTCGGTGTCGGACAATGTCTCCCCGCCACGTGTCCCGCGTGATAGTGATTGTTGCGGGCTACCCTCCGGACTCCTCGTCAATGAGTCGAATGCCTCATCAAGAGACCTCTGCTGCTCCACATGTGCGTCAACATCAATCTCTTATGTCTTTGCTTCTGCCGCAAGATGTGGCTCTGGTCGCCCATCCGAGGTATCCAAATCATCTGACATAACCCACTGATAAACTAAGTCATCCTCCACATCCTCAGCATATGCATGCTATCCGACCATCATCAGGTCCAGTGGGTCTTCCTGCGCTTTTCTTCTTCCTTCCACTCGGAGCAGCCTCTCTCGTAACTTCATATTGTAGTGACAATACACTAGCTCTGAAGTCTCTCATACCCTAGTCTATTACGTTTATTTGTGTGGATGAGGGAGATTGTACTCCAATTCCTCTCACAGGATGACGAGGACACCGTCTGTGCAAGCACACGGACAGCCAGTCGCTGTAAGACCTCTCAGTAAGTCCCGTACATGGATCACCATTCGCCTGCATATCATAAAATTCTTTCATTATTTTAGATTTTCCAAAACAATATGAAATTTATGTTTACCACATTAACTCACATGCCATCATGGTGTTTGACTTCACCGCAGGGTGGCACCCAAACATTCCAACCACGTTGTAGAATCTAACAATCTATTGATGGCATATAGCAACCCGGATAAGTATTGAGATGAAGGTAAGGAGAATGTAAATGCGGAACACATTTACCTCACTACCAAAGGTGTCTTTTCCCCGTACGGTCGAGGAATAAATGATCGTACACTTCATGTACAACCCTCTTTAATGAATTGTCTTCGTAGAGTTTCTGTCTGTAGTGGTATTTGGGATTCAGGAAATACGCTGACAACCAACATCTATACATTAATATAACCCTCGTTTATTATTGCATATAGAAAAAATACATACAAGTACTTACCAACCTTATGTAGTGGGCGAGAAAGCGTCCTTTCTCAACAGTCGTCTATTATTACATGCACCCACTTATATGCGTTGGGAGCTTTAGCCATGATGGCCTCTTTCATCAGCTGTATGGACGAATACAGTGACCCCATCGATGGATTTGTCTCATTGTCCACCATCCTCAACACCACATAATGGGCTCTATAATACTCACTACATTACGCACGCGATCCCAGAATGTATTTCTCAACACCTGCTCCTCGATTCTCTAGGTTACTTTTGTCAACCTCTTTTTCCATTGTTCATAATCATGAGACGAAAAGCTCTCGTAACCCCTGTCTGTGTTTGAGGAGGCTAATTAAGGTGATATAATTTGTGGCGAACCGCGACCCCCCGGGGCGCACTATATCCGCACCACACTTCTAGCGCATCGTGGCTAATAACTAGGTGTGGTTGTATATGAAGTTTGTGATAAGTCGTGCATCAGTAATTACGATCTTCACTGACGGTTTATCCCTAATTGCGTCCAGCATGAGATCGATGCAATGGACTGTGCAAGGAGTCCAATACATATGACACTTGTTCTAAATATCCTTCCCCACCTTGACAAATGCACTCTCATTGTCTGTAACAAACTGCACAATGTTTCTCCTCCCAACATCTTGCATGACATTGTGCATTAGTTTCTAAATGTAGTTAGAATCTTTAATCTTATTACTCGCATCTATAGACTTTAGGAACACCGCCCGTCCCCTGCAATATACTATAAAATTTATGACCGACATCTTCGTTGGTCCGGTCCAACTGTCACACATGACGGTGCAGCCGTACATCTCCTATAACTGCTTATACGAATCGACGTATGTCTTCATCTCTGCATATTCATCATCCAAATACTTCCCCATGATCTCAAAGGGAGTGAGCGGATGCACACCCTCACCCCCGTGTTGCACTTCACTTATCATATTTTTAAAGTGCGGGCTTGCTGCAGCATTCGTGGAGATTTGATCATTTATAAAAAAAAATTAAAAAAAATAAAAAATAAATAAAAATTGTTATAAACTTTCCAACTTTCTTCCTCGCATCCCCTCCACTAAACATGTCCTTTATTTTCTTTTGTATCCCTTCTGTCTCTTTGTACATCCTCGGATCTAAAGGTAGATCCGACACCAGCATACTACTACTCCTGCCCATGCCCCATAATCCTCCCCACCTACTACCATCCCCTCCCCACTCCTAACACTCCCACCGCTCCACTACCCCCGCCACACTCCCCCCCCCTCGCTCCACTCCCCCACCACGCTCATGGATAAACCTCTCAAATCTAGGCCTACTCGTGTCCCACCTCCTATCCTGATCCCTCTCCCACTGATCTCGCATAGACTCTTGAACTACGCGTCTATATTTGGGATCAGCATCACCATCGAGATCCACTACATCCTCATCACCTACATATGGTGGCCGCCCCAACTCCTCCCTAATCTCCCTCTACCGTGCATGTCGTTCATCTTTTGTCTTCACATTTTTTTTAATATGGCCCTCATCTCTTTTCACACATCATGTGGGCACTTAGGGCAATCCACAACATTGCGACACCCTCCCGCTAAATGCTCCTTCAAGCAGGTTACCCCACCACTCCTCGATACATGGCCACATAAATTGCAAATACTCCCGAATTGATTATTAGGAGTGGGCTGGCTGTACCCCCACCCTATATCAGGTTGTCTCCCTCTTCTTCCCGACATATTTTATCTGTAAAAGAATATTATGTTAATACTTATTAGGGCCCACCTTGGTGCATGTGATGTATATTCATGCCACCCATCCATTTTGTCAGATTATTTCAAGGAATGGTCTAAAAAATGAGAATTATCCAAATCTCAAGTGGAACACACAGTAGGGATTTCCAGTGGCTCCCATAAAGTTTTAAATTGTGGGGATTTAATCACTAGTGTTTCTGGGAGTATGGCCCACGTAATATTCGGATATGACTCATTTTTGGGCTCATGTGGACCACACCGAAATGGCAATTTAGTTCATCCAAATGCAACCACTTTCTGTGGGGCCCACTTATATTATTATTGTTTTGATTTATTTATTAATTATATATTTGAAGATGGAAAAAAAGGCTCACGTATGCATGCTCATGATTCGGGCTTGCGATGAACATACAATGTCCCGAAAGTCATGCTGGTCCACTCATCAGTTGGGCCACACGTGAGAAAGACGAACGATTGAAAAAAGAAACAAAACAATCAACACATGATTTTAAAAATAAATAAATAAATAAAAAGACCAACATTCCATATTCAGCATACACGTGGCCAAAGAGATGTGGAATCGCTTGATATCTCTACCATAGATTGTTCTCAATGAGCCCCATCTAATAAACGGCCCGGATCTTGCTCATGTATGGCACGTCTACTCCATGGCCTTAACCATAGGTTTGAAGTTTTCATTTCAATTATCAATAGAGAAATATTCAATTATCAATAGAGAAATATTCACATATTGTGCAATGGCGCGCCGCACATAGAAGATCACCTGAGGTGAAAACCCAGATGGCCCACTCATCAAACCATCAAAACCAATGAACAGCCACGATCCAACTCAAATTGGGCACGTGTGGTCCCACCACTAATCAGTATATTGATCTCATTTTCGCCCCAAATGATGTTTATGGTGTGGCCCACCTTACAAAGTTAACATGTTTCATTAGTGGTTATCAAGTAATTAAAAAATAAAGTGAAAGAAATGGAAAACTCACGTTTTAATGGTAAGAATCATTGTCCCATTGCCATTTGTGGTGTGGTCCACTTGAGATTTGGATATGACTCATTTTTGGGCTCATGATCTAAAATGATCTCGCCAAATAGATGAGCGGGGTGGATACAATAAATACATCATTGTGTGGCTCATTTAATGTTCATCTCCTTTAAATCATCTGTACCACTTGGAGCTTGAGGGGTGAATGTGTGGTAGACCAGCCAGTCATGTCACAGGCTCTGTGGGTCCACCTTGCTATATATATATATATATATATATATATATATATATATATATATATATATATATATATATATATATATATATTATCCAGGCTATCCATCTATATTTTAATATCCTTTAAGCATATTATTCCAAAAATTAAGTGGATCCAAATCTTTGGTGGACCGCACCAGAAAAACTAAGTAGATCCATGTCATTTAATGGCAAGTGTTCATTAACACTTTTGATGTGGTGTGGTCCATCTTAGATTTTAATGTGATTAATTTTTGGTATGACATCATAAAATTAGCTATAAAAAAAAATGGATGGAGTGGATCTACTACATGTCATCATTGTGGACCCTACATTAAGCATAACACCCACTAAATTGTTTACTCATATAGCACCAAATCCACCACCTTAATTTACATATATATATATATATATATATATATATATATATATATATATATTATCCAGGCTGTCCATCTATTTTTTAATATCCTTTAAGCATATTATTCCAAAAATTAAGTGGATCCAAATCTTTGGTGGACCGCACCAGAAAAACTAAGCAGATCCATGTCATTTAATGGCAAGTGTTCATTAACACTTTTGATGTGGTGTGGTCCATCTTAGATTTTAATGTGATTAATTTTTGGTATGACATCATAAAATTAGCTATAAAAAAGAATGGATGGAGTGGATCTACTACATGTCATCATTGTGGACCCTACATTAAGCATAACACCCACTAAATTGTTTACTCATATAGCACCAAATCCACCACCTTAATTTACATTGTACTTAGTAAACTCTGTGTGGTCCACCGTGATTTATATATTTTATCCACTCCTATCCATTTTAGTAGATAATTTTATTACTTGAGCTCAAAATTGAAGCACATCCAAAGCTCAAATGGACCACACCACGAGAAACAGTGTGAATTGAACATATACCATTGAAAAATTCTCGAGGGCCGCGTAAGTTTTGGATGAAGCTTATATTTATGTTTTCCTTTCATCCCTGTTTCTTTGATCTTATGAACAGGTAGATAGAAAAGCATCACAGTGGGGCCTGACAAGGTTTCAACGGTTGAAATCATTATTCCCATTGTTTCATATGATATGGTCCACTGGTGCTTTGGATATGCTTTAATTTTGGGCTCAACCCATTAAATGAGTTGTAAAAATGGTTGGACAGCGTGGATAAACCACATACATTCACGGTGGGCCCCATGGAGTTTTCTCACCGAGGTAAATGAGGCCCTGTTTCAGACATGGATTAACTACTGACGGGACGGTGCTCAAGTGATGTCGCCAAGTTCTGTGGGTCCCACCATGATGTATTTTTTGTATCCAAACCGTCCATCCATTTTGAGAGATCGTTATAGGGCATGACCCAAAGAATGAGTCAGATCCAAAGCTCGAGTGGACCCCACCACAAAAAACAGTGGAGAGAGTGACGCCTACTATTAAAAACTTCTAAGGGCCACAAGAGTTTTTGATCAAGATGATATTTGTGTTTTCCCTTATTTAAAATATTTTTTAACTTATCAATAGGTTGGATCTCAAAAAAACATCACAGTGGACCTTAGGAAGGTTTCAACGGTGGGCGTCACTCTCTCCTCTTTTTTTTTTGTGGTGGGGTCCACTATAGATTTAGATCTGCCTCATTGTTTGTGCCATGCCCTAAAATAATCTATCCAAATGAATGGACGGTGTGGATATGACACATACATTATTGTGGGACCCACAGAACTTGGTGACGTCACTTCAGTAGCGAGTCTCATTACTCAGTAGCTAATCCGCGTCCCTCCATTTCAAACGCAATGCAGCCCCTTTCGAAATGCGAGGCCACGAGGGTTCTGGAAGTGAGGGTTCAGAGAGGGTTCCAGAAGTGAGGGTTTTGGAAGGAAGAGGGTTCCTCAATCACAGTCAATCCGGCCCGATTTCTCATCGAAATCTCCGAGAAATCCCCACATCTTCTCATTCGAAGAAAATAAAGAGGAAAATCGGCAAAGAAAGGGAAATCGAAATTACCTCTGTCAATTGATGGAATGGCCCACCTCCGATCACGCAATCTTCGCTACATCCACAGGTACTCTCCAATTTTTCCTCTTCTTTTTTTTCTAATTTTTTTTTCTAGTAAACAGGCAACCCCTTTTTATCTTCGTTGTGGGTTGTTGGCTACAGTGGACTCGTGAGTCCTTTGCAATCAACTCGAGTCTGTCAACAAATCCGAAAAAAACAGGCGAGCAATCAACACCTGTGAGTGCATCATGAGGATATCATAGATATTGCATGATATCGGCCGATATATCGTGCGATATCTGAATTTGCGGTATTTTTTAAACTTCCGATGGATATCTTGTGGGTTTTGTATCGCCGGCAAGTGGTAACGATAATATCGGCCAATAATATCGATATTACGAACACTGCCCTTACAAGACAACCAACCTCTCCACGAAGCCCCTCTGGTTGTCTATGACATGTTGGCACATTTCAAAAGCATTCATACCAAGTTGAGCATATACGATTAGAGGTGGGGATCGAGTCGAGTCGGACCAGATTGGGTCCAATTCATCTCGATCCAATTTTTCCAAGAACCTGACCCGAACTCAATCCGATCTGAATCCTTGCTGGCCTAACCCGAACCGAGTCCGACTCGGTCAGGGAAACTGAGTCAAATCGAGTTGAGTCTGTCCGGTCGATTCGGATTGGGCTGAGTCAAGCTAAGCTGGAGACTCTCGTGCTATGAAGGAAACGGGAAGGAAATCGGGAGAGAAAGGGAGAGAAAGGAGGAGAGAAAGGAGAGGAAAATCGAGAGAGAAAGAAGGACCTCGTGCTGCACCGCTTGGGTAGGGATGGGTTAGGGTTCACTGTTCGAGTAAAAGAGGGGTAAAAGAAAAAGTTTAAAAAAAAAAAAAAATTATTTATACTACCCAACTAGATCATATCGAATTGGCTACTAACCCGAACTTGACTTGATGTGCGGTCGAATCTAAGAAAGGACCTCGTGCAACGCCGCTCGGGTAGGGATGGGTTAGGATTCGTCATTCGGGTAAAAGAGGGGTAAAAGTAAAAGTTTATACACACACACACACACACACACACACACACACACACACACACACACACACACACACTACTCGACCGAATCGGATCAAATTGGCTACTGACCCGAACTCGACTCGATGTGCGGTCAGATCTGAGTGGGTCTACTCGATCCAACCCGATCTTGGCTTTCAATTTGAGTCAAATCGGATCCGTCGGTTCGGGTCAGATCCTACCCAGCTCTATATACGATGCCTTGTAGTTATCTCAATCTTATCGTTAGGCACTAGTGTAGCCCTCTTGGATGAGAACACTTGAGAGGTATTTCTAGCTGAGCTACAGTAAGATGCCAAAGACCATAATGAGTGCCATAACAAACAAGCACTCGCTGAGACGTTGAAGGCGGCCAAATGCATAGCAACTATTACATTCAATAAGGACATGATGCTAGGAAATATGGAGAATACAAGGCTCCTTCTCACTAGCTACACGCAATTTCTAGATCAATCGAGTTATGCTTGAGAGTGGCTCCACAGCTAATCTCATACCACTGAAGACCGTAAAGCAACTAAGCTATGAGCTCACTCACTTACATACCAGCAACCTCATGATACAAGGCTTCAACCAAGACGGTTAGCACCCTACGAGGGCAATCATCATCCTTGAGATAGGTGAGCCAATGACCAAGGTCCAGGTCATAGACATAGTTACCACCAATAACTTGCTCCTCAACTGCCTTGGGATGCATCACCATGGCATCATCCCCTCAACACTTCAACAGTGCTTAAGTACTGTGTAAATGGCATCCAAAAGATGGTAATTGCTGATACAAGACCATATACAACTGCAGAATCATATCACACAGATGCTCGCTATTACGACAAATACGCTTCTATAGATGAAGAGCCAGTTGAGGCGCCCACCTCTCCTAGAATTTCAAGGCCCAATGTCAAGGTCATCATTAACAAGAAGAAGACTGGTGGACCCAACACTTCCAAGATGGGAGAGGTAGCCATCAAGGCTAAGGCCAAAGATCTTCTGAATTCTTCTGTTAAGATGATCGTTAATTCGAGGCTTGAACATTAGAAGAAGAAATTACAAATCCATGACTATCCATGATTCTCATGTATTGACATGGATTTGAGTTGAAAATCTAAAGGTTTGGGGGTTAAAATTGGGGGAAAACCAAAATTTCCCCATTTTCTCTTTGAAAATAACTAATTGAGAGCCCAAATTTTAGTATGTTGATGAGAGTTGGCCGATCTATCAATTTATGTAAATTTTTTTATTTTTCGGAAATTATTTTTAATTATTTAAAATTTTAATAATTAATTAAAAAAATCTAATTTATTTGAAAAAATAATTTCAACTACTCTTCTTAGATATCTATTTTGTTTTATTTCTTTATTTCTTTTTTATGGTTGGATGTTGATGATTGATGGGGTCCATTTCTCGAGAAATATATTACATTTTCAATTTTTTTAATATAATAAATAAATTTGTTATTAAAAAGAATATTTTTCACTTAATTTTTTTTTTCTATGGATGTTGGTTGTATGATGTATATATGTGTGGATGGGGTGCAAGTTTTTGAGGGATGAATGCATGTTATGTGTAATGTATGCATAATGCATGTATGTGTGCATAGACGAATGGATCATGGATGGATGGATGCAGACATACACGGTATGTATGCATGGATGGATAGATGGATGGGATGTATTTGTGTATTATATATGCATATTGCATGCATGGATGGATAATGGACATGTTTGAATGTATGTATGGATTGATGGATGGATGGAAGGACATGTATGGATTTATGCATGTATTATTAACGTATGCATGAATAGATGGACCACGTATGTGTGTGCGTGTATGTCCACATGGATGGATATATGCATGGATGGATGTTAGTACATATGGATGTATTTATGAACAAATGCATGTATGGATGGATAGACGTATGCGTGAATGCATGCATACATGTATGTATGTATATATGCATGCATGAATGCATAGATGGATGAATGTGTGACTTTTTCTTTGATTTAGAAACATCTTTAAGTGATTATTGTGTTCCTGAAGATATTATTGGTTGTACTTCTATGCATGTTGCGTAAATTCAGATGTTGGGAAAAGGAGCAAGGGACGTCCAGTGGAAACTTTGACGGCAAATGGGAACAAATTTAGAACCATTTGCAACCATTGTGGACATATGTGGAGTAGGGGAGTTTCTAGGTTAAAAAGAGCACTTAGCAAGAGGATAAAAGAAAGTGAAGGATTTTCCCAAGTGTTCTTGATAGCGGACAATCGGCCAACGCACCAAAAGCTCCAGAGTTGAGGAAGCACTGATTTATCCCTATATTCTAGTTCTCCTAGGCAAACCCAAGTGAGTCCTCCCCATGGGCAACTCCCGTGCCGCACGGGTCCCCGAATTGCACGGTCCCACAATGGGTCCTACCTCGTGGGCCACCCCACCCCCAATGTGGAGATGCAGTGCATCCAGTGTTCAAAATATCAGTATCACTTTACGTATCGCATCCTTGGGATACAAATATGTATCAGTTATCGCACGGGATATATCGTTTGTATCAGGTAATTTATCGCACTTTTTGGAAACATGGGGAAACATCGAGAAATTGGTTGAATTTTTCAATAAAACTTTAGGGATTGTTAAAAAGGACCTTAATGCACACTTTTAAATCATAACATCTCAAAAAAGAAATGCACATAATAGGTTTCTTTTGTATAGGGTCCTAAGCTATGCGTTGTTTAACTAAACTAATGCAACTATATTCAAATTGAAGGCATAACATTTAGAGTGTATGTGATGATCATTTCATCAAACACTCCTAAATACTTCTAAATTACTCTCACAATTGACAACTGGTTGAAGGGAAATTTTGAAAAAATAATATTTTATTAAATTTTAATTAAATTTTATTTTAATTTTTCAAAATTTGACAAGAACTTAACAAATCAATAGATCAACCCTCATACATGCTTGATTTCATGATTGGCGTGCAGCATTGCAAGCAATTTGGGATAAATTGGGGAAATTTAGAAATTTCCTCAATCTTCCCCAAATTGGACCACCCACACTTAAAATTTGAAATTAGAGTGTATGTGATGATCATTTCATCAAATGCTCCTAATACTTTGAAATTAGTCTCAATTGACAGCTGGTTGAAGGAAATTTTTGAAAAAAAAAAAAAAATAGAGAGAGAGAACATGAAGAACCAATGGATATCGAATCAAAGCTCCAACTCCACGATTTTTCATGCAAAACATGAAGAACAAATAGATTTGTAACCATTTGACACTGATTTAACATAATTTCAACAAAAAAAGGATCGTAAATTGAAAATGCTCACCGTATCAAACATGTGGGATATATCGGCACTACATGTGTGTTTCGTATCGCATAGGTGGGAGACAAGATATATCGTGGGATATATCGGCCAATATCGTCGATATTTAAAACATTGAGTGCATCCTTGGAGTCGCACCAAGATGCCCTCGCATCAGTTCCAAAGGTGGTGATAACGAAGATGAGGA